>OX439038.1:43899778-46525612 GCA_949317995.1 Acholoe squamosa
TCAAATATATCCCCAGAGTTGACGATGGAGATGGTTGGGTGATCATATTTAAGAGTATCCTTATACACTGGGTTCCTGAGGATACAGTGATGCCGGTAACCACATGACTTATATGAGAGGTGGCAGTGCTTTACATCTAGGGGGCCTCAGGAGGGCGTTTCTTAATAATGCTAATTACCACTATTGATAAATGCACTCCTCATGTACCAGTGTGTACTGCTTCATTAGAAATAAAACATATTTGGCAACACCAGTGTCAAATTCCTAGGCTTTGATGCGGTTTGAACACTGTGATTACCTGACATCTAGTACATTGGCGTCAATTTCGCACAAGCAAGGGGGTATGTTCTTAACTTAAGCAACCCCTGCCCACTTGCACTAGGTTTCCAACGTGATGAGCTAACCAGAGTAAGGGGTAAATAGTCTAACCCGTGTTAGCAGATTCTGGGCTGGCTCTGGTGATGTCGTAAAACGGGGAATATTAACACTGTCATCTTATGACAACGAGAAAAAACGTACTTAGGGGTAGTAGGTGTAGCCCCCACCCCTTCCTTAACTCTCCAATGTCTGCAAACATAGATAAAGCTTCATGCTGATGTGTCTTCATGATACACTCAGGCAGTGATGTCACATCATACATGGGTAAAATGTGTTTCGTGCACTTGTACCTGGACCACCGGTACCTGCCCATTCCTGCCCACTTGTTTATTCACATTCGTGTTCGTCCTCCAGTTTCCTGGTCAAATCTCAGTTAATGTTCCCATTTCTATGCCCTATTACAATGCCTTTATTAAATCTATGATAGGTCAAATCATTGTTACTCAACATTGTAGAAATATTATCAATGCAAACTCTGAGGCACATATTCCTTTGGGGAGGTTTTTTTTTTTTGTAATCTAAAATGGAGTATAACATGGTGAGTTATGGATGCATTCTATTGAACATCTGCTTTACTACAAGATATGCAGGAATAACATATCGACAAACCAAATTTACATACAGAGAAATTCTGGCTCTATGGAATATGCTTCAGATGGCCTTCTCTAGAACGTGGTGGTGCATGTAATCCGAGCACATCAGTTGAAAAATAAATCGTGAGAAGCTGAATCATTCAAGGTTTACCCAAAGAAGTGTTACTGGCCTGCGGCATACTTGGCTTATAGATTCGACCCAGCATAGTCTATGTAAATGACTTTAAAATCCGTCCATAATAGTGAGATCCAAGGGTCTGCCGAGGGAAGAAACCGACTTTTTTCAACACCAGCTACTGCAGGACACAATCTAGTTATTGGACATAGTCCAGCCGCCCACCACCTCATCATGGCCCCTTGGTCATCTTTACCCACTCATTCCACCCCGGCCTAACGGTGGTCAATCACAGTTTTATTGCCATATGAACCACTACGCCTCCTCCCACATGCAGTGTATATAATATTTACAGTTTGTTTATTAAATACCATCAACAAATTGTTCGCTTTCTCTCCTTTACAGCATTATGATTAACCCTCTGCGCTAAAACCCAAATCTTGTCTGCGCTGAAAACTCTACATACTTCTGGTTATGAAGTCAATTAGAACAGGGTTTAGATCCAGCCTAAATATCACGACAAAGCACTATACAAAGGCATAATCCCAGCCACGGCAGCGACTTTGACCATAATCAACAGGAACTGAGTGTGAATCATCCATAAACATAGATCTATTTTCACAGCTACCCATCCTCTCACACCTTGCCCATTGCCTCCAACAGCCTTCACACCCACACACACCCAAAACACCCACACTGAAAACCTACGGGATCCAAAACTCGTCAATACTGACGACTTTAGGTCCTCAGGATGACAATACCTAAATCTTCAGGTTTAGGTTGTCATGGGGTAGTCATAGGTGATGACTTTGGCCTGTCACTGACAACCTAAAGTAGTCACTATGGGTGCCCTTTACAGTCATATCATCCTGTGCAGTAGTTAGATATATCCTAGTACCGGTATTGTTCCTAACAATTAACATATGGTGTTGGTCTTATTTGGGGGGATTTCTTTCTGTAACATATTTATCTTATCCCTCACCCATCAATCTGAGCCTACTATCATGGGGTCAATTGAACAGTACATGTATGTAGTGATGTGAGTACACCCATCTACTTTGTCTTAGACATTCACTAGGTATGGACTTATTATCCAGCCCTATCCATAAGAGAGAAGAATCTATTTTCCTCTCCACATTTCCATCTAAATATTTCCATCTTTTTACAGATAGATCTTTATCAGATTTCGTTATATTTCTCCTTCCATGGTATCAATACAATTAGAACAATATATATTAATGAACCTATTATACATCCAAGTATATATCATTTGTATAATAGACATGCAAGGTGCTCAGTATGACAATCTCGGGGTAGCCATGAAGGCCTGCCACCCTCTGACGACCCTAGACTCGTCATATATGACGACTTTTCACTTGTGGTGGGTTTTCAGTGCATCATCGTTCCCTTGCCTGAATTAACACCAATTCAGCAAAACCATTCATCTTTACCCTCATCATCACAGCCATCCACAGACTCCTAATTTCTCACACCTCCCCAACACCCTTCACACTCACCATCACCTCAACACCCACCATCACCCCCTACAGTTTTCTACCACCCACAATTAACACCAAGTGAGGGTCTCAGTAATCATTCTCATCACGTGCTTCAGTTTCCCTCTGGGATAATATTTCTGAGCCACTGCTCTACTGGACGCCTTTATTCCAAATTACCCATGATGCTCCCCAAGTAGTGCTTACCTAGTTGTACAGAATGCATTTGTGAGTCCTTCTATTTCACCCAATGAAGGCCTAGTGTGAACCACAGCCAGATAGGCCACATCAACAGAAGGGACAATGAGTCGTTACACCAATTTATATACCGTATGTAGGGGCTGATTTAAATGCCAAGATGCTTATTAACTTCAATATCGGCTACTTATTCATAACCGGCACATATTTGAGGCCTTGGTGCTCAAATAAGCCATTACGGTAAGCTTCTGACTTAATATCAAAGCAAGTTTCTTGAATCTAGCAATAGTTTTTGTGCACCAAACTCAACAATGTCTTCGGACTGACGATACCTAAATCTATCTTAGGCCATAGGATTGAGTAACTGGGGTAGTCAAGCTGATGGGTTGAGGTCAAAACTGAACCAAGGTAGTCAAACTGATAACAAAATATTATGTTGGTAGAGGAAAACCCTTGGTGTTGGCTACATTGGGTCCTCAACTTGACTACCTTAAGCTGTAGATTTGACTATCGTCAACTTACGCACCTAAAGTCCTCAGTGGTGGAGACCTAGCTTCATTTCAAAACTGAAAGTCCGATCATCAAACATGAGTGGTACATACCTGCAACTTTGTGAGTTAGTTAACTATTGTCAACATAATAATGCCATAGACTCATGTACTGAGGAGAGGTAGACTGAGGGATTCTACTCCTTGTAAGGTGTTGCCCCCTGTCTCTAGCTCTTCTGACACTGCCTGACGACTTTAGGTCTTCAACCAGACGTGTTTAAAGATCTGGAGGGCTTTCAGTGTGGTAAGGTTGGTGTGAATCCAGCAGGATCCATACCTAGTTGTGGAAAGAGTTCCGTTAGGACAGGTAGAGAGAGGCCCGAGGGTGGAGGGAAATTACAATACTAGCGCTACCATTGGAGAAACGACAAATTGAATCGCATTTAGCCCAGACTTCTTCACATCCCTGCGAGGGAGGCAACTGTAATTGAGATAAGGCTTTTGTATGCCCGCCACAGCTCTCTTTTATACTGTAAATACCGATGGGGAGGGCTGTGCAGACTGAGACAGAGTCCATTCCCCCATCTCTCCCCATACCTGTATTGGGAGTCTTGGCTGGAGGAGGCAAGGTGGCAAACAGTAGCATCTGGTCACGAGTAGGCAAATTGATTTATGCTGAGCCATGGTAGGCTGAGGTCCCCGCTGACACTGCTAGGTGTGAGTACCGTACGTGTAGTTGGTGGTGGTCAGCTGACAGCCATGGTGCGTCCTGATTGGACGAGACGTCGCAGGGTCCCTTTATACCCATTTTACCCAGAGGGTCACCAGGCCTGTACCAAATTGAAGAGGTCGTTTATAGCAGGTCAACTGCCTAGTCAAGTAACTTCTTCCCAACAAATTGTCGTGAGTCCTCGTCAACCTGTGTGAAGTGACTCACACATGTCGCTAGATGGAACACGACGTCGTTATAGCACAAGATCACCAGGAATAGCAATTACTATGCCACATGAGTCTAACACACAGTGGCAAAAGATGACGGAATGAGTTATCACTCAAAAAGGAGTCACCATTGATGACCAATCATGGCGACAGATGACGACAGTTTGCTGGGTTACAATAAAGTTTAGGGTTGGCATTTAGGAGAAAAATCAGGTTGTTGTGCTGGATGAAAGTTTGGTTTTCACCATTACATTTTTTTTACAGAAATCATGAAGCCCACTTTCGTTGACTAGGGCACTACATACTAGTAGCAGGTAGCTATAAACTCTTGGTGAGGGTAATTCTTTAATATTGATAGTCACTTAGCCTGGGGGACCATGGGTGTAAGGCCACTTGAGTATACTGTGTTCATCAATAACGATATTATTGAGTAATGTAATCCAAACGATTATTCTTTGGTCCTGTAGGAGTTGTCAATCTCAACATGCGAATTGCAGTAGCGGATTTAGACAGTGGCATAGGGGCGTGCACCTCTTCCGTTTTCTTCTTTTTTGACCCAAAATCTGCCCAAACGTAGGAAGGCATCCATCCATTTGAGCCACTCGTCCTCCTTTTTTTTATAAGAAAATCGGGATTCTTTGCCCTAAATTGGTCGAATGAGCCACACATGTCTCACCACTGCCCGTGCAAGTAATTTAAAACTTATTCTTAGGACCAATATTCAATGATCATCGTTGGTTTTGTTCAAACATGTCTCAGACTAAACAGGTCACCAATTTAGATTTTAAACTTTTTGTGAGGCTCTAAACAGTCGTGATCCCGAGAACTATACCCTACGTTGAGCTTTATCATGTACTCTTTGGGATATTTTGCCTTTGTTGATGTTTAAATTGTGTATCCCCTGGCTTAAAATGGTAAGAGAGTGCTTGTGTTCTATACATCCTGCTGTATCTGTTACCCTTGTGAATTTGGGGGTGGGTCCCACAAACGCAACAGATTCAAAATCGCAGAGATATTTGCAGCATTTTTCGCCATGTGGGATTCGACCTATTAATGCGAAGACCAACATTCCTTTGCTATCTATTCCGTTTCCATTCATTAACTGATCAATAAGCTGAACTTTGAACTGATTTATTCTGACCATTACACCTGCTAAACCTGCAATATACCTAAACAGTAGTTAGGACTCGAAGTGCATCTTTCACCCATAAAAAAAGCCATTTCGTTAAGGGCTCCTTGGTGGCCATTAGGTGCCCTCTCGTGAATAGTCAAGGGTCACACGGTGAGCAGTGGCGATATGTACAGTGGCCCAGGAGGGTCAAAATGTGAATTGAAAAATGCGATCAACTTTGAAAAATGAAATGTAAATATACATCAAAATGTGATTTTTAATTTGAAAAAAAAGGTCCCTTCAATCTGTCAACTCATGCAAAACAACTTGTGACTGACATCTTTTAAACATATAATTTGTGAATTTGTACATTTCAAGAAAAAGTCAAAAGTGATTTTCAACTTGATGCTGTCAAACTGTCAATCTGTCAACTCATGCAAAAGACCTTTGCGAGGTATCTTTCATTATTTGGACTAACATATTCCATGTAGCATTGGTGGAGGATATGTGAGAAAGGATTAGGGGTCAGGTTATCAAAAAGTGTGTATTTTCAAAGTTTGTAAAAATGGTCAGTTTCTCAGAAAATGCCACGTTGTTGAAAAATGCATATTTTGACTTGGACTCAAATTGATTCAGATTGGGGATGGAAGGGGTCATGCTGAAAGTTAAACACACCTTATGACGTATCAAACCCGAAATTTCAAATAAGTGGTCAGGTTAGCAGAAAAACACACATATGAGACTTTTCAAACTCAAAATAGATATAGGCTTATATAGGGAACCTCCTCATTATTGGGGGGGGGCCCAGTATATTCCTACGCCCCTGTGAACCTGAGTTAATTTCTTTGTACATGTCCCAGTTACAGATTAATTGCTTTGGGGATTTCCGTCTATTTATGCATATCCTTTGCTGAATTGTATGGGTTTGGAACTTTTATGTGGTTCCCTGGTGTCGGTTAGCTGGAAACATGCATTCTTTGGATTGAGTGGAATAGGGCCCATTAGAGCCCTCGGGCCAAAAGGTGCCCATTTAGGTCCTTGTCAATGGTTTAAAGGGCCTCTTGGAGACCACTCCACGTTCACGTTTAACCGACTCAGAGCCGATTGGGGCGGCAGCTTTCAGTGGGGCTTCCCATTGCCTTCAGCAATGCCTTCAATATAGTATTCTTTTGAATTGTTAGGTAATTCCGACCAGCATACAAGGGCTACATGACACGACTGTTCCCTTTGGAGTATCCACATATAAGGT
Organism: Acholoe squamosa; assembly: GCA_949317995.1. NCBI lineage: Eukaryota > Metazoa > Annelida > Polychaeta > Phyllodocida > Polynoidae > Acholoe > Acholoe squamosa. The sequence goes on from OX439038.1 coordinate 43,906,346, forward strand.
CACTGATTTGTGGTACTCATAGTTTGAATTACAAATTGTGCAATCGAATGTAATGATTTATTGTTTTTGTGCTATTCTGGCAAAATTTGATAGCCATGCAGATGTCAGGATCAACTCCAGATTGTGAAGGAACGCCAGGATAGGATGAATCTGCAAATTGTCAGGATCCCTTTTATATAATAACATCTTTTGAGGGTCATGAATGCAGACATAATTATCACCTAAATGTTCCCATTGTGTGAGTAGGCTGAGCTACTGAACTGCATGTACTCTCCAAAGGGGGCATGTAGGATTCTGGAGGGAATTGTCCTTGATTAACCAGGATTCCACTGAAGCCGATGATTTTCCTGGTTTTTGTCGGGCCGATAGTGGGCAGATAGCATCATTTTAGGGTATCGGCTCCCTATCGGCCGATTTTTTGTCAGGCCGATGGCAGCCCGATAGGAGAATTTTCAGCCTCAAATCTCACTCATTTGACCTCTTCCACCAAGGAAAAAATGAAATCGTTCACGATTATCGGGCCGATTTTGCATAGAGGCCGATGGGTACCCGATTTTTTCTAATCAGTTAGAAAAAATCGGGTACCTGTCGGGACCATCCCCGACGTCTTTCCGATGGTTCCCGATGGTTTCCGATGCTTAAAATAGAGCTCTTCCACAGAACCCGATTTGAGCCTGATTATTGCCCGACAGTTGTCCGATAGTGCCCGATAGCTGGCCGATAGTTCCCGATGCTGCCCGATGTGTCCCCGATGCAACCTAAAGACAAAATCGGACAACTATCGGCTTCAGTGGAATCCATGCTATAGTCTCAAATGGCAGTAAGGCCGTATATATATAGCGACATGCTGCGACGCCCAGCATTTTCTCCCTGCAAAATGATATCTTGCATCTAATTGATGATATCAATACTACTGATCACCTTTTGAGTGACTGTCTCACATCTGCCTCAAAAGAAATTCAGTGTTATTTGATAACTGATGCAGACAGGGCTAGACTATTATCCATAAGGATCTTATGTACACTGCAAAAATGGTGTTTAGATCCTAAACACAATTCTAAACATATTCTTGCAACGTTTTTGTAATCACATTAATTTCCTAAACATGTTTAGCCAAACAATGTGCTTAGCTCAAGTGTTTAGAAATGTAGGTGTTTAGGTTGAAACTTTTGTGTTTAGATATATGAATTTTTGTGTTTAGGTGTTTAAGAATTTTTGTGTTTAGATGTTTAAATGATTTGATGGAGAGTTAAGGTTTGCAGACATGTATGCATTAAAAAACAGAGATATATATTTTTTTTCTCATTTACTTGGGGGGGGGGGCATCAGCAGGTATTTACTTGTCAAAGTCTCCAAAGATGTCAGCCACACCTATATGTGTACATATATTACACACTGCATCAGAATTAGAGACTTGAGAAAGTACAACAGCTTGCCAGGAAGGACATTGCCTTATCTATTCCAGAATAACATCAAATAGGTGTCAGTCATGGAGTTTATTGATTATTTTATGGTAATGATGGTGGCATGAGGTGAATCTAGTCAATTTTCTATTGCCCTTTCTATTCACATGACATTCTATAAAATGAAACAATGATAAACATGGGATTTGGGGACATTTGTCACAACAATTGATTATAACTGTGTGCAGATAGTCCAGTCAAAGGTAGTGCTGCTACCTGGTGTGGATTCAACATCCAAGTATTTAAACATATTAATGTTTAAATCTTAACACCTATTATTCAACTGTCTCAACTCTAAACATCTAAACATGTTTAGCATAAATGTTTATGTAGTTAGAATAAAAGTGTTCATTTCCTAAATGTGTAGTCGATGAGACACCTAACTGACCTATATGTTTAGGTTTTAAACGTGTTTAGACCTAAACATGTTTAAAATCTAAACACCATTTTTGCAGTGTATGGCTTATCAGACATGGCTCAAGAACTTTAGCTAGTCCATAAAACTTTGACGGCGAAGATTGGACACTCTAGACATGGGTGCCGCAGTGATGGATATCGCGACTGATCGATATTAGATATGTCTAGTTAGTGTTATATTAGGTGTGGTATATCCTTAGAACATAATGTTTGAACTATCTTTTATTCACCTCTTATTATCATGTTATGACACAGATTATTTAAATACATAATAAAGAATATATAGATCCACAATAAAAAAATGAGAATGCAATTACCAAGTCCACTTACCTTTGACAATACATTGTGGTTCAGCTGCGTCTAGCTGTGCTCTGTAGACTCCCTGATGCCCAGCTCCAATATCTGTCCAGAAGACGAAGCCTTTCCGGACGTCCAAAGCCACGCCAACAGCTCGGTGTATCCCCTGTAAAAGTGAAAATGGAGGTAGGTGAGAAGTATGAGAAGATAAACTCAACACCATTTCTTTTAATGTAGAAGCAAATGCAGTTCCAAGCGGATGATAGTTGCATTTGTAATTATGATCACAATAATGCACAGATGCAGTGCTTTCACATTGATCACTGACACATTTTGGCAGCATAAGGGATGCCTTGGCTGCTGTCATATAACAGCAGGATTTGATGATGATTCACTCACTTTAGTGAAACTCATACACAGAGGAAATTCTGATACTCACAGTGAGCCTCATGTTAGCCTCAGGCAGATGTTGCCAAAATGAGTATATTTTGATACTCAGGGTAAGCCTGGGGTGTATGCATACTCCAGCAATACCTGACACTCTATTCTAGATTGTTTATGGCCTAGCTGTACCCTCTCTACTGCCATACTCTCACAGTGCAGGAGTCTCTTTAGAGACAGCCTCAGGGTTAACTTGAATAACATAACAGAAGAGAATAGGACATTGCCTGAGTATCTCTATGAAGAGGGTCAGGCAATGCTGGACCCTACCTGAACAGGCTCCAACATTGCAGAACCCCACTTAATGAGTGGCTAATCAGCACTCCATCGTAGGGCTTACATAGGGCTTACAAACAGTCTAAATTGTAATGGTTATGTAGCCCTGTCTTTGTAGCACATATTAAACTACTCAGCTGCAGGGTGTATTAAGCCCAACATATGAGTGGTTGGATATTTAGAAATTAAGGGCGCCATAAGACAAAAGGCCATTATTTCATACACACAAGGATTTTAGATAGTTGAATTTTCAACTTCTTATGGCAGTCTAAGTAATCCATGAATAGTTTTTTGCATTCCTGGTGTCAGTTTCCTTATGGGTGCCTCCTGATTGTGAATCCTTTGTTCTCCTTTCTGTGCTAGTGAGGCAGGTGTTGAAAGTGGCACTATCAATATGCTATTTCAATTATAGACCTACTACAGTAAGATGTCATTAGTCATATGAGGCCCTGTAGACTAACATAAACACACACGCTGGAATAGAGCATATGGGAAGATGTCACCCACACGATACCAGTCAGCAGGCCAATACTTAGCAGATAGGGGGATTGGAGTATGATGTGTTATTTAGAGCTCACTCTATCCAACAGTACCAGCACCAGAAATGGTATGTAAACAATAGCCTTATGTGATGGAAGACCTTCTTGGAGGTAGAGGTTATGGCCCAAAACCCAAAACTTCCACCTCCATGGAGGTTTGCTCACTTATACTCCATCCCTTATTAATAACAGGGTATAAAATTCTCTTTTGGCCATTAATTTTTAGATTAAAAAATTTGCTTTTACAAGTGTTATTCATGGGATTGAAACCTGGACATACCAGGGGCTTTAAGAATCACAATTAGCATGGATATGATGTTCTAAATCTCCGATTTCATCCAGCCATTTCTGTAGTATAGTGGTTATGACACTGGCTTTGTGATCTGGTGTTGTGAGTTCGAACTCCCCACCTTCCCTTTTTTTTCTTCTATAAAATACCACTTTTTTACAGCTGCAAGGAGGTTTTCTCACATATACTCTATCCCTTATCAATAACTGGGTTCAAAAACCACATATTACATAGTCACTGTGCGCGACTCAGTTAAGGACTGAGTCGCTGGGACTGCCCTAGCTAAAACTTGCAGGTGCTCTAGAAACAGCAAGTTTCTAAGAATAACATTTGACAGAAACAAATCCCCAACAATCAGCTTATAATATTGACAAGAGTACCACCTTAGTTTTGCTGTCTGTGAGTGGGAAGAGCGTCTTTTGTTGGAAACCTTTAGATCGCACTTTTTTCCAAGGTTTGGCACATGCTGTGTGGGCTGCAACAGGTAGCTATCAGCAGGTGCATTTTCTGCTAGACAGGAAGTCAATCTCCACTCACCAAGCAGATTCTCATGGATAACATTATTTCATGAATAACACCTCTGTTGTGAGACCTGAAACCACTTCCATCATGGCCGACCGTGGCAGCTAAACTTGATGTGAAGGCTAACAGATTTGCAAGAACCAAATAATCTGGGCCCCCGTATGAAAGGTTTCTCACAAAATGGCAACAAACATGTCTTAGGAAGCCATCCTTAAGAGGAAATTGACATAAAAAAATTATGTCCTACAATTCCAGCCACCTGACAAATTAGCCCTATGCAGGAAGCCTGACTCTCCCGTTAGGTAAGAGTCAGCACCTGCCGGACAAATATTACAGGGACTAGAGGATAATAGAAACGATATTCAGTATGTGTAGGAATGGGTGGGAGGGGGGCTTAATAGGGCTTACACAATTTTCTCACAAACCCATTATCAATACAATACATAGTCATGTTCACATTGTAGCAATAAGATTGACTTACCAAAATAAGCAATCTTTACAAAAGATCTCAATGGGACTTGAACTTGCCACCTTCAGATGCAAAGCCCAGTGCCCTATGACCTGAGCTAATGAGACATGTGATGTGGTTGGTGCTAGGGTATGATATAATCTCTGACATCAGTGTAGGGGCTAGACCAATGTTTTGCTGTAGTATTTAGTTAGATTCAGACTGAGTATGGAACCATGTCTGAGTAACCTTGCAGAGTCAGCCTGATGATATTACTCAATTTTCATGCAATGCCAGAGTATGTAAAAGACTCCAGCAGAGCATCGTTTTATTGAGAGTGTTTCCTGTTCTGTCATTATTGAGTTCAGTAGAGGACTCTTTTATCTAGCAAATCTGAAGTAGGGAATGAGGAACACTCACACATATTAACCTTCCATCAATGCCACCTCCATCTAGGAAACCCTTACTAAGCAGTTATTTCCTTTTCTATCCGGATTGATGGACCCGTACTGAGTGGTGGCCATCCTTGATTTCTACTTGTGAGGTGTGACGACCACCACAAGGTAATGCTGCTTGGGATGAAAAGTGCCTAGATGGCACTGCTGGTGACTGAGCCATCCAGAACTACCCCTAAATGTATGTAAGAACCAATATAGCCAAACACTTGCAGATATTCATAATACTCTTAATATGAATACCGTAATTATATCATAAGGGTAGAGATTTGTGAAGCATTGTTCAACATTTTATAATCATAACCTCTACATCAACTATGGAAATCATCATTTGTCAGGACTCTTTCCTCTTTGAGAGTTAATCGGCCCATCAGGTGGCGGCCATCTTTGATCAGATTGTGGGGGCCCCTGGTGGCGGCAGGCAGAGATGGGAAGGATCAATCGCCCCAGGATTCAATTACTCGCGGAGCAGGCAGGGTAGGAAGGAGGGCAATCTGCTCCTCCAGGTGATCACCATCCTGCTTTGTCCTGTTTAGTCACTTTTATCTCTTCCCCAACCTGTGTTTTCTATCGTCACTGGTGTTCTGTAATTATGGGGCATGTACCTCGATCCCCTCCTCTTCCTAAATATTGCCATTCACAGCTTTAGTATCAATGTGTACACAATCAAGGGAGAAAACAAATAGATCGAGTTTAAGTAGTTACCAGTTGGAGAGAATGTTGAAATATGAGTCATGTGCAATATCATAGAAGAAAGGGTAACATGAAAAGAAGCTCCCAGTGTTAATCGATGGGGGGACATTGCTTAAGGTAGATCATGACATCAATGCTAACCATGATGGCTGGAAAGGCCAATTTTAGTGGATACAGTGCTCTATTTGGTGATGTGGCTGTAAATCATCCTTTTTGATTGGTGAGTCGTTTCGTTGAAGATTGGAATTTAAACTAGAAATAAAGTTGAAGAGCATTGTGGGTAAAGGAAGTGGCAAACACTGTTGAATCTACCAGGGATCCTTGTAAACCTGAACAGTGAACCGCCGTAATTATATAACAGGGAGCCAGTGTAGTTTTTACAAGGCTTCCCAGGTGGCAGTGTGGTGGTACAAGGAATCCCTGTGAGAATAACGACATCTCTTTGAAAGTAACAATGGATCTCTGGCAACTTTTTCTTTTATAGTGCAGTGAAGGTTTAACATATTGGCGGCATCAGTTACCATTCACCATTCTGCACTATATTTCGCCATACCACCAGAATCGAGTGTAGGACAGAGACATAGTTAGACAACACACAATGACAGCGATAGAGATTGGGCATTAAGGAAGGGGTAGCCATTTCCCCCATCAGCCACTGTCTTGTTGTCAATTGGTTGTGTTCTTATTGGTCCAGCAGGAGAGTGGGTTAAGTGACTGAACAAGGCATTCACTGCACTGCATACATCACAGGAACATGTACTTAGTCAGTGCTAAACTTGATATTAGCCCTCGTGTAACCCAAAGCTCTGCCAGGATGGCATTTCTCAAGACACATTCTGATTACCATTATTGTGAAATGCCCTCCAGGACACCACCGGAAATGTGCAAAGGAACTCTAATCAGCATAATTACTGTAATTACTAGTAGAAACCTATCATAGTGTAGCCTGTTATATTGTTTTTGTCAGAGTGATTGAGGCAATAATTAGCCGATAGAAACTGGCCTAAAGCGAGTATTCCATTGCGTCCATTGGCCGATCAAAATTTTTATTTTCTCATAATTAAAAAAAAAAAAAAAGTGATCACATTTCACTAATCTGATCACTTTTAAAAATTGGCTGACGAAATTGCGTCGGTCGGATTACGGAATTTCCAGCTGACCGATGCAATGGAATACCCGCTTGGCAGGTGTTCCACTAAAGCTGACAAATCGGTCGTCTTTCCTATGCATTTCCGCCCATCTCCTCTCAAATTAAAAAAGACTTTAATTTTGCTAGAATTGTGGGGAAATGCATCGGGAATCCACCATAAAAAAACCATTAAACACCTAAAATTATTTCTCTCCAATCTGATTCAAATCTGAAATCAGGCTGAATTTTGTCAATGGTAAATCGGCTTTGGTGAAACACACGCTTTATGCTCTCTGCCCAATGAATCATCATGTATATCTATATAGAAATCACCATTATTACTATTATTAGAAGTTTTTTCGATGTAACACAGCGTAGTATAATAATGATAGGTAGCATAAATGTACCTCAACCTGCCTTTAGATCGGCAATGCCGAGTGGGGGTGGATAGTGCAGCTATATTGATTCTTCTTATATCAGAGATCAGAGCTCAGTTCAAGTGGCTATGTCTCCTCTGTGCTGGAACTTTTATACGTTATCATTATGTGATACCCTTACAATGATGATATATTGTGCACTACCTTGTGGTCATACCTGGTGATTAATCCTTGATCCTAACAAGTACCTCAATTATACACATGGTTCGAGTCAGTGGTATAATACATTGTAGCAACAGGAAAATGTTTGCATAACCAATGCAAACCAACTGTATGTGTATGTTATCCTTTATAACTATGTAGCTCTTTAAGAGTTGCCCCTTGATAGAATTTTTTCTACAAATGGTTGAGGTTACACCAGTCGTGGTTAAAGACGACCATTATTAATAGCTCAGTGAACAAAGAAATACTACAGAGATTAATGCAGTCACAACACCCATTAATCGTCAGGTCACGGCCTCGTGGTGTCCTCCTAGTGACCAATGTCTTCATGACATGACCTCTTCATGCACTTAGTCCCTTTGCAGTCCCCTCAGCCTTCCTACTCTGACATCTCCAGGGTCTAACCCTTACTGCTTACAGATCCACGTATATGCATTGATAAATGATTTATACCCTTCGGCCGCCATAATGCATGTATGTAGCCCTGCAGGTGAGTAACTTGCTATAACTCGTTCATAATAAAGATCATGATTGCTTGGGTCTGCTCCGATACAATCCGATGAGTAGATTGCAGTGGTGCATCATGCCAACCAAGGATGCCCTAAGAGAATTAAAATGAATGACCTATGTACTGCTATAGGTGTGTATGTGCATCCTGCTTCACACTGTCAGTGGGGTGTTTCAGAAGTTGGACATGATAATGAACATTAAATATCTGTTTCTAAAACTGTTAGATTCTAAACTTACAACTGCAACCATTATCATCTCTCACCAGTCATATAGTTATAGACACAGTAAGGTAATGGTAATGCTTTAGAAACACATGTAGGTATAAGCCTACAATCACTATTAAAACTGTTATCATATCTCCTTATGACCGGTTGTAAACATTACCTGCTTCTGAAACACCCCACAGGCATTATGATGTCTGCAGCCAATGTATCTGGGATCAAAACGCCTTTATTCAATTTACTAGACTAAAGCATCAGGGTTGATGTACTTGAGGTTCTAATCTGTATTATTGTTTTCACAATGCACCGCAGGTTTCAGACCAAAGAAAAAGGATAACATAGCTTTGTTGTGCACCATAAGATTATTTGACATTATCTTTACAAAATCATGTACCAGCTTTTTAATCTGAGAGCAGCCCCCTTCTTCACCCTCTGCAGAATACATTAAAGGTCTAGATGGTGATGGGCAGGGCGGGTCACGAAAGTGACTACAGCAGGGGTGAAGGATACACCCGCTGTATACAACCAATAAATGGGAGGTCTATCATTCCTGCATGCATATATACACCTAAAATATACCCTCTGTTGTCAGCCTACCTGTCAATTGCATTGCAAGCGCATATGCTCTGACAAACTGACCTATGAGCCGAACACTGGACATTTGGCGGAATCCTTTTTCTCGTATGTTTGCTGGGAAGCTAATGAAAGAGAAAATCTCACAACAGAGATGTTATTTGCAATACCCCTTTGCATCAGATTCGTAGTGCTACATAAAAAAGATCAATGTATTTCGGAATACTTTATATCCCTTCTTATCTTCCATGTGTACGTTTTAAAAGCTTATTCACATTAGGAACTCGTCAGAGCATCATTTCTGCTATGGGCAATCCACAGATGTTGGCGGACACTGAGCTGATTCCCTCTACAAAGGTCAATGATTTCAATTCCACTGGATGAATTTCAGTCAATAATCAGGTTCTAAGGTCACTTGTCATCGCTATTTTCTTGAGGCCATTTTCATAAGATGCAATCGATGAAAAGTAACCTGGTCAGGTCAGTGAACTTCTGGGATTGCTGTATTTGTGAGGTCACTACAGGCCAATCGTAGAATGATAAAAAGATATGGTTTCAGAGCAAAATCAAGCAAAAGGAAGTGTTGCTTTACCCACTACAGGCACTAAGGGAGAGAGGATCATGAGGGGAGGAGTGGGAGAGGAATCCTGGGGGGAGTGTAGCGAGGAAAATGATGGGGACCATATATACACTGCAAAAATGTGTTTAGATCCTAAACACAATTCTAAACATATTCTTGCAACGTTTTTGTAATCACATTAATTTCCTAAACATGTTTAGCCAAACAATGTGCTTAGCTCAAGTGTTTAGAAATGTAGGTGTTTAGGTTAAAACTTTTGTGTTTAGATATATGAATTTTTGTGTTTAGGTGTTTAAGACTTTTTGTGTTTAGATGTTTAAATGATTTGATGGAGAGTTAAGGTTTGCAGACATGTATGCATTAAAAAACAGAGAGATATTTTGGTTTTTTTCTCATTTACCTAGGGGGGGCATCAGCAGGTATTTACTTGTCAAAGTCTCGAACGATGTTAGCCACACCTATATATGTGTACATATATTACACACTGCATCAGAATGAGAGACTTGAGAAAGTACAACAGCTTGGCAGGAAGAACATTGCCTTATCTATTCCAGAATAACATCTAATAGGTGTCAGTTATGGAGTTTATTGATTATTTTATGGTAATGATGGTGGCATGAAGTGAATCTAGTCAATTTTCTATTGTCCTTTCTATTCACATGACATTCTATGAAATGAAACCATGATAAACATGGGATTTGGGGACATTTGTCACAACAATTGATTATTACTGTATGCAGATAGTCCAGTAAAAGGTAGTGCTGCTACCTGGTGTGGATTCAACATCCAATTATCTAAACATATTGATGTTTAATTCTAAACACCTATTATTCAACTGTCTCAAATCTAAACATCTAAACATGTTTAGCATAAATGTTTATGTAGTTAGAATAAAAGTGTTCATTTCCTAAATGTGTAGTCAATGAGACACCTAACTGACCTATATGTTTAGGTTTTAAACGTGTTTAGACCTAAATATGTTTAAAATCTAAACACCATTTTTGCAGTGTATGCATCCTATCAAATAATGTGCAAAAGACTTGCTGTGTTGAGCTTGTCTCTCTGATTGAGGCATAAGGAAGGAAGAGGGGGTCCAAGTGGCGGTATGAATAATTTAGATTGGACGTAGTTCTCATTGCACCTCAGCACCCTGGCCTGGGATTCCATCCAACTATCTTACCTTCTACTTCATGTGACTAGATAGGGGGCCATCTGCGATTAGAGGCCCCACAGTCCCATTTCCAGATCCTGCATGGGTCAAAATGGCAACATCAGATTCTTCTAAACCTGGTGAGAGCTCATTGTTGCCGAACCTCTTCATTTTTAGAGCATTGCATAGTTTTGTGTTTGTATCAATGACCTTACAAGAGAACAAATGCTAGGTCCCAAAGGGAATCTGTTGCCATTTAAATGGGCACTTTTGGTCAAAATCGCAAAATAGTAATGCTGGCCATTCGGACAACTAATACCAGTGGTATTTCTCTGTGGAGGACCCTTCCCTATTTGCAAAACCATACTGAGGTGGAGTACCTCCAGCCCCCACGGGCAATGTGAATACCAATGTCAAACATGTCAAATATCTTCCGCTTGTTCCCCCACCCCAACTCCTCTTGCCCGGGGCGGCTTGTGATTCTGAATTGTCAGTAGGGCTGGAATGGAATGGTATTAGAAGTCCTGAATACTATGGGAGGGGGGCAATGGGATGAAATATTGGTCAACGGTCTGGGTGTGATGAGTGTGAACAATGCATGGAAATCAGAATTAAGTCTTCAGCATCCTTGCCCTTAAGCAAATAGCCGTAGGCTATTATGAAATTCAAATAAGAATTTGCATTTAAGAAATATCATTGCATTTTCATCAGTGTCTATCATCTTTACTTTTAAAGCAGGGAATTCAACCTAGTGAACCTCTTCCTTCCCAGATATGTTCATTGATCTGTCAATCAGTAATGTTCCTCCATTGTCGAACGTCTCTCGGAAGGCTATTCTGAATCAATCTATCCAGGAGTAGGGCTGCTTGCAGTTTGAGTTTCGCTTAAAAACGATTCTTACTCACTTGAGTCTGGATCCAGACTCAGGCAATGTCGCCAAAATAAGTATGATTTGAGACTGAGCCTGATACTGGGATGATGCTCAGGCAGAGCCAGAGTATCACTCCAGGATCAGTCTCAGGATCTGCCAGAGTAGCTCCCCCCAGGATCAGGCTGAGTTACTAAACATATTCATTTTCCGACATTGCCTAAATCCAGACCCAAGTGAGTAAGAATTTTCTTCAGTGTTGTATTTCCGTCTGTGTGAATGCATCTAATATCTGCTGCGATAGTCATGATATTGGGTGATGTTTTCCTAGGGACATCAGTTACCTATGTTAGGATAGTCAGAAATGTCCTAATGTTGTTCTGCCAGAACCTATTCATTGCTCATTCATTCGAACACTCTCATCTCTGTGTTAGGTATGTTATTTTGGAACTTATTAGACAATTTACTTTTTTTGTGGCATGTACGGTCCCCAGCATGGAAAATTTGTCCTTGTATTCTATTAATTGGTACAATTAAGTTGTAATATTTACATGCAGATCAGTAGCTATGTGCCTTGTAATGAGGGTATATCATTCCCATCAATTCTTATAATCATTAACTTGAGGATTCAACTCATGTGGCACGTATGGTTCCATTAGAGCTACAACAAATCATCTTTGATTCTAGAAATGTGGAAGTCCCGAGTTAAATACTTGACATGCTAATTCCCCTTCTCTATCTATCTATAGAGGACACCTGGGGTATCATAATTACAGTTTTAGATAGAATAAGTATAGTTTATTTCTATCAACTATCATGCATCAAAGATTGAGGCACGTTCGGTTCCTGTGACCCTACACCAAAGGTTTTCTAGCCATACCTCTATTAGAATGTTGGAAACAAAAGGGGTAAGCGCTTTTATCAAATAGCCCAAATCTGGTTCAATTAAGTAGAAATGAAAAAGAAAACTTAAATCTGATGCGTATTCTCTCCACACTCGAGGGTCCAATAAGGAAAATGATAAAAATGTGCCAAAAAGGTGACCTCAATTTACCATATTTTGTGATCTGATGTACTTAATATCCACCATAGTGTCGCAAATGTGGGGTCTGCATGGGACCTAAACACGGGTATTGTAAAATTAAAAGAATAGATGGCTGTCATTTTGTGTATTTGGGTACCTTAATGCCCTTCCCACGGAAAAAATCATGATGTAATCCCATTTCAGTGCAATTGACCAGCAGTGATAGCACTCATACCGGGTATGAATTGTCAATAACAACCACGCGATGACAGGTATCTGTTTCAGCGTACAGAATACCTTTAGAGTCAAGGAGAGCAAAGCGTACTAAAATATTCATTATAGAAATATCAAAGAGTACTGAAGAGAGTATGTGGCATTTGTACTTGGAGTTTTCACTAGTTTGTCATCATAGGATATTAAGTCACACATATAATGTGTAGTGCACCCTGTGCCTAAAGGAAACTTTGTAGCTGGTTGTCTAGATCACTATATAGATTTCTATCAGGCATGTATGATGTATATTGTATGATCAATTCTTTACCAGATCAGTCATTATCTTTATTCCCTGATCTCTATTTGATCTGGTCTTCTATAGTGAATTGGTTCGACGTACAAATCCTAGCACACAGTTATCAAATAGATGGGTATCTTCCCACCAGACAGAACCATGCAAACAAGATGATTATTATCATATGTTGATTCAGATTCAACAAAAAACCAAATAATATTTCATATCAATCTTGCCCCTACTTTGGGATGTTGCCGATCCCCTTGCCATTAGTTTAGCCACCTACTGCAACACCACAAAGACTTGCCAGCCCGACAGTGGAGAAGGGGTAGAAGGGGACTTAAGGATATAGACTGGTGATGGGTAGTAGTGGATGGAAGATGATGAATAGGGCAAATATTTGCATCCTGTCAGGATCTAGACCGGGCTTGGTGTGGTCAACTTGTCTCTGAGACAGAATACTTGGAGGTAAGATGGGCGCCGACTCAATGATGCTATGAATAATTCTCCTCAAGAAATGATCCCCTCTCCCTTGAACAGCACCCTTCACCCCCCCCCCCAACCCCCACACTGCCATCCTCCTGGCTTAGACTCACACGCCTCCTTTCGATGGCTTGATCCACAGAGCAGCATCACAAACGCTTTTCTGAAAATCAGGGAATGCTAGGCCCCATCAGATAGTCCCACACTGTAAGAAGAAGCCATGGTTATTTTACAGCAAAGTCCCTTGGCAACTTTGGTTCCAGAACATTATGCTGTAAATCTACAGGATCACTGTAATTTTACAGAACGATTCAGAGTAATCATACAGTAAAAGTAACTGTGACCCTACAGCTAGATCATTCCTACAGAACCATATGCTGTAAATTAACTGCAAAATGTGTTGTAAAATTACAGAGAAATGCCATGTAAATAAACAGCAATATTTTCTGTGAATGGACAGCAAAACTATTCTGTAAATGAACAATAAAATAGACTGTAAATTTACAGAAACCTTTGCTAGCAACTGAGGTTCCAGCAACTATTGTTGTGAAATTACAGAAACTCAAATTGTAGAATTACATCAAGGGCTTCTGTTAATCAACAACAAATGTATTGTATATACAGGTATGTTATAAAAGACACTGCTATATACTCTGCTTTTAACACTGAAATAGCCTTAAGGCAGGTAGGCCTATGTTAGCTTCAACCCCAGAGTCCAGGGACTTGTATTTCAGATTCAGACACAGTTATGGTGTCATGTATGCATATTATTGGTTTCTTCTCAGGTAACCTTGCATAATATCACAGGTACACAATGCTAGATTGAACCTGTTGAGGTTATTATCATATTGCAATTCATTATAAAGCTCTGGGGACAATGTTGGATTGAGGTGTGCAATATAAGACTATACTACTAAACATAATATATTATACTACTGACCTCCAATGAGGGGAAAGTACATGTAGGTAAAACCTTTGAAGGGCCGCTAGGGTGACTGGCTGGCCTAGGGCATAATGCATACAGAGTAATTATACAGGATCACTCACTGTACATATATATCTACACCTACAAAGTCTTGGTATTACAGTAAGAGTTATGGCATTTGAGAGTACAGCACTTTACCCTGTGAGCTCACAAGAGCTCTCTGTTATAAAACATAAACTTCTTACAGTGCAGGTCAACTCCTAAGGTTACATAAATAGTTAACTGTTGGGTAAAGAAGATTATAATGAGTAAAATTGGTACATTGTATTCAAGTTCTGTTTGGAAGAGGTAAGCCTGCCTACATATGATTTTGAAACACAGATCTATTTTTTTATATCATCACTTACTTCAGATCCTGAGTTACCAGCAGCAATGGAGGAGAGGATGGGGAAATCTAACAACATCAATTAAGTATGCTTAGATTAGAATCAAAAAGGAAAAAGATATTCGCTGGTAGACAATGTTAGAAATTTGGATACTTTGGAATTCACTATGAATGCAAAAGAACTTTTAGTATATCATTTCCTTACCTGTAGTCGGATCTGTCATAAGCTATGATTATATTTATATCTAAGAAACCACTGATTTACAGAGAGAATCCAACTGTCCAAAAGACATTTTGCCAGCAAAAGCCGATCTAAACTAAGAAGACCATAGGCGACAATTGAAATCACTTTCGTTATTCAATGTTTTGTGGACTGCAGGGCCTAAATATGTGACATAGCGTGGACACATTTTATCTAGGAGGAATAAAAAAAAAAAGCAATTCCTTTGGGGATAGACCTATTTGGTGGATGAAAATGTCGTTTTGTATTGGCAGAGTGGGGCTGTCTCTGTCATGATGGTGTACTAGATTCACCTTAGCAACCATTCAATTTTCTGCCCCATTGTCTTTCAATGGGCCATTCGTTTGTCTTAATAAACGGTTTCGCAAATGATTGGTATTCGAACAAGGCAATGAAAAGGGACCTCAGAATCTATAGGACAATATTCATTTGAAGTGGAATCATACTTTAGTCACTTCAAGCCATTCAAGGAAAGTCAAGTAACAAAGTCAAACTGACCATTCTCGGCAAGGACCACTTTGCCAACCATGCATCAGCGGGTGGTAAACGACCAACGAGCAGCTATTCAAGTGTAAGGTTTCCATGGATATTTTTTCCAGTCAGAACAAAGAATTCCCCTATCTGAGTCTGAGGTCCAATTGACCCCAGGGCAATTCACACTCCGCCTTACAATTTTGCCCGTGGGACCTTAAGTGCTGTTATCGGTAAACATGTTTTCAAAGGGATTCCGATAAAGGTTGGCTTTAGTGTCTAATACTGTACATCTATATGTGCATCATAGACGCTGTGAGGATCTTATCCTTCAAACGGCTCTTAGGGAGTGGTCATTATTTATCAACAGGGGGGTGTTGGGTTTTCGCGCAGATGCCCGGAAATTTTATAGGCCCCCCATCGACGGCAGGCAAAATTTTTTGCTCCCCCTGCGCTGGAGACGCGGAGAGTTTTTGTGCCCCACAGGCATTTTTGCTAAAAAGAGGGTGAATTTTTTTAGCCCCCCCTCAAGAGGGGTCAAAATCTTTTAAGACCCCCTTCGGGAGGGGCCTGAAAATTTTACGCCCCCCCCCTCAAACCCACCAACCCCCCCTGTTGATAAATAATGACCACTCCCTTAACTCTTAAACGGGATCCCGTTTGAGTTAAGAGCAACCATAGGATCTTATCCCTCAAACGATTAAAAGCGTTCATTTAGAGTCCCTGTTTAACTTTGACGGGTTCACAGATGGCAGAAATAGCAGCAGCTGGCAACAACCACAATAGTGTAGTCAAGTTGTGCCTTACTTCTAACGTGTACTAAAACGTGTACCCCACTGTCAGTAATCTACCCTTTAACATGACTAAATATCGAGGGAGTTTTGTGATATATTTAGTTACATGGAGCTTTGCGCAAGATACAGTTAATAATTTCCTCTACTGAAAATTGCCATAATCATTGATCCATAGTAAAAGAAAAAGAACATGTCACAATTGCAAATGAATAGTACCAGGGTTAACAAGTACACATAACTCAGGAATAGCGCTTACGCATCAATGAGCTGCTGGACCATCAAGTGAGTGAGCTTAGTAGCCCTCTGACCCAAGCAGTCATTCATGGATAGCTTTCTGCCAAATTGCTTCTGTTACTCAAGTCCTGCTCATCATTTTCAGATACTGCTTCAATGCCATCAGACTGAAGTGGAATTATCATTAGATAAAACCTTTTCAGATATGGCACGCAGTAAAGAGATCCATATGCAGTAACGTACGATGTTTACTTTAAAACCCCTAAAGTCTAAAATACATGCATATCCGTTAGCTGCACAGCCAAAAATAACTTTCTTATTTTAAGAAATTATTTCTCATTTTAAGTTAAATTAACTTAAAACAAGTTTGTCCGCCAGGTAACAAAATTTTACTTGAAATCTTGGTATGTCCAGCTTACTTGAATTAAGAAATATAATCTTAAGAAATAAATTCTTAAATCAAGTTATTTATTCTCAAATTAGGATTCAATTTTCTAGAATATTTCTAAAAGAAAGTAAATAATTCTCATGGAAGAGGATTATTTCAAGATAAACTTACTCATACTTTTTCTTGAAATAAGCTATATTTTCTCATTCCTTGTTTGTAAAGTGTCTATTATGGGAATGTTTTAGATTGAATAGAAGGTTATCAGTATAGGCTACCTCAGTAACAGAGGTTCATCAGATTACATGCAGCTCTTTGAAGCCACATTTTCGTAAGTGAATAAGACCTTTATTCAAAGTCTTTGACTTAATGATAGGCTGTCGCATATCTGGCCCTTACATTATCATATTATCTATGCAAAAGGTGTTTAGCTTCCCTTGTGCCTTGAATTCTCCTCAATCAACTGTCAGACCAATGAGCCTGATACTAAATTAATTTCAAATAAGTTTCCTTCAGTTTTCACTTTATTTTACCACATCTAATGTGTTAGGACTGAGTTTAAGCTAGGAAGTTGTACTTTTTATTGCAAATAATTCACCATAACAGGTAGTGGTGGCACCTAGTGGCAGACTATGTAATTTCATCATATTAAAGAAATAAATTTTACTTGGCATGTTAGATAATATTCCTAAAAAGATCTTAGTTTAACCCTTTTCTAGATGTAAGAAAACACTTCTAGTTTAATAAATCTCATATCAAGAAATAAGGCTTTCTTGTTTTAAGATATAAGATAAATAATGTTACCTGGTGGACAAAACTACCAATTTTGGGAAATTTTCTTAAGAAAAATAATCTCGAAAACTTAAATCAAGAAGGCAATTCAAGATTTGTTCTAAACTTGATTTTTCTTGAAGACAAGATGACTGTGATGAATCTTATAACCAGAATTTTCCTCATAACTAGAAGAGATTTCTTATATCAAGTTTATTTTCTTGGATAAGAAAATTATTTTTAGCTGTGTGCACCGACTGACCACTAGTAACTCCTCTCTCTGCTCTCTATGGGTGTGTAAGGGACAGATGAAGTAGTACGCAGGTAGCATAGTGAGTAGAGACAGACAGGGCGTGGAGGGGTCTCAGGAAGCTGACCCTTCTGAGTCTTCATCATCTGTGTCCAGCAGTGTCCATCACCCTTATCCCAATCCCCCACAATCCCCTGTCCTGCACAGGCGCACAGGGCAGCATATAGATTTTCCTGGTCGTGCACTTGGCCTGATGGCAATAGGGATGCAGCAGGTCGAATGCAGTGTTATTACACGAACAGAGTTAGAATATATTATACACAGATTGAGCAATTCAGGAATGAACATTCACAGTGTATTCCAACTGTGTCCGGGAAGTCTTTCCCTGACAGGTTAACAATATTGAAGATACTTTAGTGGTTGACAACAGGTGATTGGTGATAAATAGCTCTGGAGGGTGACTCACAAAAACTGACGACTTTCTGCAGCTATGGTGAACTGAGATAGCATACGATTTCAGCATTATATATTAATGCAATATAGCATAAATATGACAGCCCAAGGTTTGTATATTGACATATATTGCACGAGCCGGAGGCGAGTGCAATATCGTCAATATACAAACCTTGGACTGTCATATTTAGGCTATATTGCATCGATAATACATGTCAGACAAGACAAAATAGGTCTCATATGGGCTGGAAAAGCATTATGTATTAATTTCTTACCTGATATCCACAGAATATAGCCATGAGAAGACATTTTGTAAGTGCAAGCGATACGGCCCGGGTCGCTCTGTGCGAAGCCATTGTTTTTGTTCCTTGCCGGGACCTGTACCACTGTGTTTACACACACTTTTCATATGGAATCATACCATGACATGTCGATATATTAAAACATACACATCCTTAGACATTGTAGATGATCCCTCCATGCTTGATATGTTCGATATCTTCAAAATAAAGAAGAATCCATTGATTTTTCAAACCGGTCCGAAATTTTCAGCGTCTTCCTTGTACGACAAGAAGATGACCTATATCTACATCCGGGCACTTTCGTTGGACAAGGAGGCAGGCACTTTCGTTGGACAAGGAGGCGGATGGGAATGGCTGGACCGTGAACTGCTTATGATGGAAAAATCAATGGATTCTTCTTTATATTGAACAAAATGGAGAAAATTAGCACGCATTCCTCATCTATGGATCAGATACTTCTTGGGATTTCAATATTATAACATGACAAGCTTGGAATCAAGACGAAAACTGAGTGCAAACATAGGACTAGGACCCTAGGTTAGAACTTATTTACTTTCGCATTGGATTTCATCACCGTACAGTGTGGCGCTATGGCTAAGGCCTCCGCCTATCTCCACTGTGGCCGGGGTTCAATTCTCCTACGAGTTTGGACAATTTTTCACATTGAAACAATGGCGAGACTGAATTTGTATGTCTCAACACTCTCCCAAAATATTATAAAGTCAACTTGACCTCGAAAAAGTATATAAAAAAATCCCTAAAATGAACATGTGCTTATATGCTCTCATAATGCACTGGTAGGAGAGGGCACAACAGTAAGGCAGGTGGCAGAATAGTGGTATAAGCCTAAATGTCATCTCAAATGGTGTAGAAATAGCAGCCACCACTGGGTACAGAACTGGTAAGATGGCGGATGGGTCCTGTCGAAAATTGAAATTTATATATCACCCTTTTTATAAATCACCCTTTCCAGTCCTGTCACAGGTCACTTGTATTTGTAATAATATTCAAGATATGAATCCCCCCAAAAAGAGGTACCGATTTAATTTCTCTATACAACATAGGTACACGTGCATCATCAAGAGCCAGCAACACCACAAGGGACAAAATGGTGACTTACATTGGGTGAACAATTACAGCATTATAGACCTTGTCGATCGTGCACTTGCCCCGAATGGCCCCTAGTGGCACACGTCCAGATAGCCCCCAGTGAACGCTAACCCACTCCCCGTCATTCGCCTTTATAGTTCAACACCAGGTCCATCAGGACCTGACCAGTGTATGTGTCTGTACTGGTGAGCCAGGGGAAGATTCCAACATCTAAAGGGGACTTTAGTTTCAACTCTGCAGTTAGACATCTTTCCTGATGGAATCAAATGATTACATTTTGAATATTTTGAACAATGTTTCAATTTCCAAACAAACTTAGTCAAGTCAGATTTTTGAGAAACAGTACATACTTCTGACTGAGACTACCAAAATTCAGTGTCTCAGAAATGAGCCAGACTTCCATTATGTTACTGGTAGAAAATGACTGCTGTCCAAGCTAGTTCTGGGATATACTTGCAAAACACACCCACACCCCCCCCCCACACACACACACACATATATATATATATATATATATATATATATATATATATATATATATATATATATATACACGTGCCCATCAAGGGAGAGCACCCCTCTGCGGGGGATTTTTAATTTCCCATTTGGCCATCAGGGGGCATTGGATGGGCAAAATTACTCTAAAATCATTTTAAAAATGCATTAAGCTAATTTCTGATGCAGATTCAATGGTTTCATTTAAGATGCACCGCTTTCGGTAGAAATGGCCCATATCTGGATGGTAAAATGAACATTTTTCATGACAAATCAACTTATATGCCTGTTACTGGTTGCCCTGTTACTGTTGCTATGGCAACCATTCCAATAATCAAAATTTGTAGATTTTTATGCCAATTTTTGGGGATACTCACCAAAAACCCAAAACTGAAAACAAAAATGGAAAATTCCTTCTAGATCAAAATCTATGATAAATATCACGATAATGTTATGTATTTTTTGTGGAAAAGGCTGATTTATCATGTTTTTAGAAATTATTATGGTTTATAATGTTTTCTTTTATAATTTCAGATATGAATAACGACAGAGGCCGTCTAACCTGGTTAGGGAATATCACCAGTCTTCTTATTATATGCAATCAAGGGGTACCCAGGGGGGTCTTCCATAAAATCTTTTTGATGTATTCCAGGAATTACCCATACCAGGTACATATGAGTTATTTTCAATGCACACCGCGATCAGTAACGTTCCAGGGACGATACTGATGGTTACAGATATTACTGGATGGTCAAAGTTATATTTTCATAGTATCAACCTACCACCTTGTATAGTGTTTGTAGCATTTCTTTTCAATTGTAGACGTGTCTGGCTTATGTGAAAAGAGAACTTGGTGTATGTAAAGATACATTTTAGCACCACATATGAATAGAGAACGTTACTGATGGCTACGAGCATTTTTGAGATGATTAGAGGTCTACTTTTATATTGCAAACCTATTATCTTGTATGGTGTTTCTATCATTTGTATTCAATTGTAGACATGTTTGGCTTATTTTCAAAGTGATATAAGACACCCAAGATGGGCCTTATGCATGTTTAAATGACTCTATATATGTAGTACAATCTCTTTTATCATTGTTTATGTGATGTCAATGGTATATGATGATGCATAGATGAGCTGAGATTGTTTTTTTAAGAGGTTGATGAATAGGGAACGTTACTGATGGTACATGCAATATGGCCTCTATGCAGGTACTGACTATGCAGTAAAATTATTATTTATCAGGCTAATTGTAATTATTCTGCACAGTAGCTCTACTAGAAACAATGGACAGTTAATGTAGTCATTGTATGAAGGATTTTGAATGAGCTAGGTCAAAGTTAAGAAATGGGAGAACAAATTCCCAAGTTTCCAATTTTTCTGCCAATGCATAACTTCAAGAGTCTTCGAGCCTCACTTTAGCATTTTGGTATACATAAAGCCATAATATTGTACCAGTCTGGCCACAATATTTGGTGTTTCTAGGAGTCTTATTAGTGGTCTTTGAATGAACCTTTTTAATAAGCCAAGATATAGGGCTATCAATAAAACATAATGTTATTAAGAAATACTGAGTTTGTTATTTCCAGTCCCAGGCCCCCCATGTCCAGTAAATCGTGGAATGAGCCATATATATATATATATATATATATATATATATATATATATATATATATATATATATATATGGGACTATATACACCCGTGTATATATATATAATGAATATGTACAGCGGTGGTACTACTTTCTCCTCCAGGGCGCGCATTGGTATGTGTGACGTCATGGAAAACAAGTAGCGCCTATATAAGCTCCGGGATCCAAATTAACCGTCAGTTGGCGGATATCCTTCGAGCGGCACACACCACGCTGGGTGGTGCCGGAAATTTTAACTTTTATTCTTGTATAATACCCTGCAATATGGGTAGGAAATCAACGGGTGGGGCTATTGCCAAGCCTGGTACTAAGAAAATGCCAAAGAATACGAGGAATAAGGCCAACTCTAGGACTTCGAGCAGCTCTGATCCAAATATGGTTGACCCGGTGTCACCTATTCCAAAAGCTTCAGGAGTAAATTTGGGTTTAGCTGCTGACCAGACGTTCATCAATCTGGAGGAGAGGACTACGGTAATGGAAGACCAGCTTGCTGATATCAAAGATCTTCTAGAGACCATAGCAGCTAAACAGAACAATCCGGTAGAAGGGGCGTGTCAGGCGGACTCACGTGGTGGTGTTTTGACGCAGGATTCGAAAGGCGCTGTAACCAAGCAACGGGGTAGACGTAGGCAGCGCTCGCCTAGTGACCGGGAGGGCCGTGACAACAGGAATCCAAGATGGCGACGGGACCGTTCTCCTTCGTCGGATTCGGATAAAGATTCATCGTTTTCAAGGAGTTCTTCTACTGATACTACCCATTCTACGCGGAAAAAACATCGGGGTGAGTTTGATCAGAAGAATTATCTAGAAAAGAATTCCAAAATTGATTGTTTTGAACGGTTAATGCTGGTAAATGTACGTCTTGCGAAAGACAAGTATGAGGAGGGCGAGGATATTTTTCATTTGCTTGGCCACCTTGAAATGTTAGTCGAAAAGTCGAGTACAAGGATCTATACGGTGTCAGCTTTATCTAAATATGATAAGTCTGTAAAGGATAGGGCAAACAAGAACGGTTTGAAAGCATTCGATAGTGTAGATAACTCTGATATCCTTAGATATTTATCTTACGACGGGACCGTTCAGGCCCAGAAGGGACAAGTGTCGAAACCCAAATCTTTCAAATCTAGGTCAGCTCGTACCTGCTTTGCTTTCAATAGAGCGGAGGGTTGTAGGGAGGACCCCTGTAAATACCGTCACGCTTGTGATGTATGTGGCTCCCCTAGCCATGGCAAAGATAAATGCCAAAAGAACAAAAAGGATTAATGTGTAGCCCTTAGGCAGGGTCCTACTTTAAAATCTGAAAATGTGATGCCTGGTTTTAATTTAGTATGTACGGTTGACCCTCCTAAGCCCCCCGTTTCTATCATTCCGGGTGATAAAATTAATAATGATAGTGTAAATATGGTTAATTCTTGTGAATTGTCAAAGAATTTATTTAATTCTTATAGTTGCCCAGTACAGGGTGAGGTTGAACCACTTTTTACGGTGGAATGTTTAAATAGACCCAGCATCAGGGTCTATGACAGTTGTGTTAACGGTGTATGTATGTGTGAGCACTTCATTTATGGTAGAAAGGCTCAGATACTCCCGTGTCCACTGGCTAGCTTTCTTAGGCAGTCAGACCTTATTAATATCAATCAGATTGAGTCTGATTTTCTATGGTGTGGATTTACTGAAGGTTTCAAAATAGTTGACCCAGGGTGTGATACAACATATGATTGTAAAAATTATAAGTCTATTCTAGAAGATAGATTTTATAATGAAATGTGTAGTATTATTGAGGAGGAGTTGGACCAAGGTCTAGTTACAAAAACTGAGTTTAAACCCAAATGTATTCACTCCTTAGGGGGTGTGGAAAAATCTAATGGTAAACTTCGTCCTATTACCGACTGCAGTATGCCTGATAAAATCTCTATAAATAATTATATGAGTACTACTTCTAGTCCATTTTCATACAATTCTATTAACACTGTTACAACTCAGTTAGATAGGGACGACTTCATGAGTGTGGTAGACTTGAAATCAGCTTACCGGTCTGTAGGAGTTTACGGTCCACACATCAAATATCAGGGCTTTCGCTGGGATTTTGGTAGTGGTGCAGAATTTTATAAAAGTAACCACCTAACCTTTGGTTTAAAGTGTGCTCCATACATTTTCAACAGAATATCTGATTTTATTGTCTCAGTTGCAAAATTCTATGGTATTGAAAGGCTTGTAAATTATCTAGACGACTTCATAATTATTGCTAATTCTGAGGAAGAATGTAGACGTCAGAGAAATATTCTCATCGAGTGTATGGAATTTATGGGTTTCAAAATTTCCACAGAAAAAGTAACTGAACCTAGTCAAAAATGTGTTTTCCTTGGTATAAAAATTGACTCTACTATTATGGAATTATCACTCCCCCAGAGTAAGGTGGATAAAATGAAACTTGCCATAGAGGATTGTATAGGTAGGGCGTATGTATCTAAAAAATCCTTGCAGAAGATTGGTGGTTTAATGTCGTTTTGCTCCCAAGTGGTTAGGGGAGGCAGAACTTTCAGCAGGAGATTGTTTGATCTTTGTGCAAAGGCCAGGAATAGGGGTGTTATTAAACTTAATGAGGAAACTCGAAAGGACCTGCTGTGGTGGAGGGATTTTTGTAGAATTTTCAATTGTAAAAATATCATTTTGAATGATAACGACTGCACCCCTATGTATTCGGATTCCTCAATTCAGGGCTTTGGTGCCTGGTATGGTACAGATTATTTATATGGTACTTGGTCGGATACAGACCCGTTGGATGACCTTTGTGGTCATTTTGTAGAATCTCCAAAGTTGGATATTTTGAAAGTTCATCATAGAAATATTAATGTATATGAGTTGTATCCAGTTATGATGGGCCTTAAACGTTGGTTAAAAAATTTCAAGAATACCCGGGTTCATTGTATAACTGATAACATGCAGATTCTGGCCATGTTAAATACGGGTCGTTCAAAAAATAAGTTATGTATGGAATGGCTACGTGAATTTTTTTGGCTATGTTTCATTCATAATATTGAAATTTATTCTACATATATAAGGTCAGAGGAGAACATTTTAGCTGATCATTTGTCAAGGCTAATGTATAAAGGTGTTCCTAAGAAATGTAAAAATACCCTGGCTGAATATAATATGTGTTGCTATGCTTCCAGAACTGAGGGAGCTAGAGCGGAGAAGGAGAAGGTTTTTGTACAGGGGCGTGGCTGAGTCCACACGAAAGGTTCGCAAACAGCAGTTTGGCAGGTACACAAAATTTTGTAGGAAATTTAACTTCAGTCCCCTACCTTGTTCTCCTTCTCAAGCTTCGTTGTATAGTGTATATTTATCAGATAAAATGAAACCTGTATCTGTTAGGAACTATTTGTCTGCAGTGTGGTATTATCAGAAATTGGAAGGTTATTCTGATTATAGTAGTTATTTTATTGTAAAAAAGACTTTAGATGGTATTGAACATAATTATAAATGTTCCTCTAGTAAAACTTATCCTTTAACTCCCAGTGATATGTTAAAAATCAAATCCAATCTGGATTTGTCTGTGTATGAGGATGTAGTCTTCTGGTCTGCTATCTTATTGTGTTACCGAGGTGTGTTCAGGGTGGGTCATGTGGTCGATTCCCCCCATAACTTTAGACCTAAAGATATTTCTTTATCTGGTGACTGCCAAGATATAGGGCTATCAATAAAACATAATGTTATTAAGAAATACTGAGTTTGTTATTTCCAGTCCCAGGCCCCCCATGTCCAGTAAATCGTGGAATGAGCCATATATATATATTGTAGCGCTCTCCAAGCTCCTCCGGATAAGAGAATGACGACCAGTAACACGGACAAGTATAATTAACGTGAATTCTTTATTGCCTGGCTTGCTCTGCCACACCAGCTAAGTATATCTCTATCTATATGCCGCTGCTCCTCCTCTCTGGTGCAAGTGCCGGTGCGTCCTATAGCCACCCCAATCTCAGACTGCCTGTCCGGTGGGACACCTCCAGTATTTATACACTTGCAAGTCCACCGGCGCTGGTGTATGTACAACATACACCGCCGCCGAAGACGCTACTCCGAATAACACAATGCTGACGTGACTCCGCCTCCGCCGGCTTCCCCCCGCCCCCATGCCAGGATGGTTTCGGGATCCACCGACGTCGGCTCGGTCTACGCCACACTCTCCCCAACTAATTAACAGTCGTACTGGGAAAGAATGTCAGAGTACCCTCCTGCAGATGGGTATCCAATTTTGAATAAACAATTATACACCATGGCCCCTGGGTGTTTGTGATTATTACTTTTAAACAAATACATTGAGCAATATAGATAATCATACAGTATACACAGTATCAATACTTATAGCATGCTCCAACGGATAGCTTCATAATTTACAAATGGTTTAACTATTATACAACCGCTGCCTTCAAGACCAATACAACATCACTGCCACCGCCGAGATGCCCCCGACTCATCCACCGAGCCGTCCACCGGTCCTCCGAACCGTCCACCGACGGCCACCTCCCTCCGGTTGTTGCCGTTTCTCCTCCGCCTGCCTCCGGATGCCGCCCCCCCGCGGCTCGACCAGGTCTGCAACACAAGGTAAGGCACTTGTACTGCTTACCCCACCGGAACTGATGCATTTTGTCCTTCATTTAAGGTGCTACTGCTCCCCCAGCCTGTACTGGCTTACACCCATAGATTACTCGGGTGCATTCCACGTCATCCCAGCTTATCCCGCAGTCACCCTCCGACCCGGCTGCATCACCGCCCTCCCTCCTTTTCCTCCCATCGACCTCCGCCGGCGCCCTCCTGTACTGGAGTTTCCGTTTCCCCCGCCGTAGATACACCGGAAGAGACACTTACCCTTTTTACTGGGTGCTCGTAGAGGCTTCCTCCTCCTGTCTCTCCTCCTTCTCCGGGGCCTTCGGGGTAATAGGCCATGGCTGCCCGCATCTGGAGCACAGTCCCTCCCTGGACGCCTTGGCGTACCTGGTTCGGGTCACCTGAACCAGTTCCACATCACCGTCAGCCAAGCTTTGCACTGCCGAGCTGCACACCCCCCCCCGGCACCACTCTCATCTCGGGCCCCAAGTTCCCCGGGTTCCGCAAGCGCCTCGTATACTCCTGCAGCTCACGGGGGCCTGTGAAGTCCTCATTCCAGGGCATCAAGTTCTCCTCCACCTCTACCCTTTTTCCAGAGTCGGGAGCCGGGGAAGGGGCAACCACCACGTGGCTTACAGACACTACTCCTTGTGTGGGAGCCACGCCCCCGTCAGGTATGGGTACCACCTGGGCGTCTGTCACTATTATAACACGTTCGGAGGTCGGTGGGCCTAAAGGGTCCTCATCCTCCACACTCCCCTGCACCGTCTCCACCCCCTCCGGCACCAACACCATAGTCTCCATGTGTCCCGCCTCCTCCCCAGCCTCAATTTGTAAGAGAAAGTCCCCCTTGGGAGACTGCACCACCAGCCCCTCCAATCCAACAGTAACCGTCCTGGGGTAATGCACTAAGTCAGGCCTCCCTTTTGCTCTCCCGGCCATCTTGCCTTTTTGTTGGGGGGTTACACCAACGGGTTCCCCCTCATTGTCCCTGGGTTTGCTGCCGGAGCTCGTCTTTGCCGGGGTCTTGGGGCGCTGGCCCGTGGGAGTTAATGTACTCAGTAATATTTCCTCAAGGCTGCGCCGCGTTCCGGGGGTGGGAGTCTGGGGCACCGCTGGTGGACTAGCCTTTTCCGGGGTCTCCCCCGTGCGCACGGTAACCTGCTCCATCAGTGTTTCTAATCCTGTTTTCTGGCTACTCTTTCCCGGGCCTTTCCCTTTTCCTCTTCTTGTCTTTTTAGATTTCTGTTCTTTCAAAGCTCTTTCCTCCTCCGCCACCCTGGCTTCTGCTTCTTTCTTTTCCTCTATAGCCTTCTGTCTTTCCATTTCTCTCTCCTTCTCTAACCTCTTTTGTTCCTCTAACTCCTTCTGCCTGGCCCTCTCTCTACCAGCTTTGATCATCGCTGCATACTGCTCCTCGAGGTCAGGGTAGCCAGCCACGCCGGGGGGGTATTCAAAGATCTCTTCATCAACTTTAGCTGGAGCGGAGACCATCTTCGTGGCTACGTCTTCGGGGTCGGGTTTACCTGGTCCCCTGTCCTCCTCCTCCTCCGGGGAGTCGGGGGTGGAGGTGGCCCCTTCCTCAGCAGGTGTGCATAATTCCGGTTCAATGTGGGGCTTGGGGCGGTCCTCCTTTAAGGTGTACTCCGGCAGTTTTTCAGGGCTGGAATCGAGTCCCCCGGAAATTTCGAATGCCTTTCCTTTTTCCGGGCTGGACTCCTGAGCTGACTGTGAACCGTCGTCTGTGACGTCATCGTAAGTCCCAACCTTTAGCTGGGTTCTCCGTGTTGGTATACCCGTCCTAGCCGCCTCATATTCCTTTTCTATTTCATCTACGTCTAGTGTGCCCACCGGCAACTCCTTCTGGAGTCTAGTTAAGGTTTTGGTCGGGGTCTCCCCCTCCCTACTGTACCTGTCCATTAGTAATTTAAGAACAAAGAGAACCTTTCCCTCCTCCTCTGGCTCCAATTGATATTTACCGGTAACGGGGTCCGTTATCATTTCTGTAACCCGGCGGACAGCTCCCTCCTTACCGGGGGACCGGCGCACCTTTTTGTCAGGGGGCTCCTCCACTGCCTCCTCGGACACCCGTTTCCGCCCCTTGCCAGTACTACTCCGGGTGGCCACCCCTTGTGCAGGTAGTCCCTGATTGGGGGGAGTTTTCAGTCCCACCAGTTCCTCTAGATATTTGGCCGCTGCGGCCACCTCCTCCATTTCCTCAGCCCCTATGCTTATCCCGGGGGACACCAGTGACGATATGATAGAGGCGCTGCCCGGTGTCTGGCTGGAGGGCACCACCGCCTCCGTTTTAGAAGTGCTTGCGGCGGCGAACTCGGCCGGCTCCTCTGCCTTCCCAGCCCCTCCTTTTGACGTGTGGACCTTAACCTTCCGGGGTTTGCCTTTAGACTTGGGTTTTGTAGACGTGGAGGTGCCTGGAGTTTGTGCTGGAACGGCCCCCGCCTCCTCTTCACTAGCCAGCCGCAGTTGCTTGGTCTCTTTCGGGGGCACCCATCCTTTTATGTCCGGGTGCTGTCTCTCCACGTGGCGCACCAGGTCATTCTTGTAATCTTTGGCGACCTGGTATTCACAGCCGGTGGAGGGGCACTCGTATCCTTCTTGCACGGCCTCATGCTTCCTCTGATGGCGTTTTAAAGCATCGCTGCGTCCAAAGGCATACGGTTTGCCCTCCTCCCTGCAGATCTCACACCTGTGCTTTGGTATCTGCACTCCCCCTACCCATACCATGGGCACGGACTTCTCGTCTTCGTGTGTCTTAGGCATATTACCGAGTTCTAACTGCTTCCAATCGATGGTCGATATTGCCGAATCCCGGGGATGAGTCCTTCCTTTATACACCCCCGGCCCGGCCACACCCCTCCCCCTTGAGTTGTCTTGGCCAATTAGCAGCCAGGAACCTTCCCCGCACGCCTGTGCCACCGGGGTTTCCCCTGTCACGAGGCCGTCACCCGACCGTGAGAACGTCCGCTCTGCTCCTCCCTCCGAACGTTCCGGTGGGTAGTGGACGTGGGAATGGGTTCTTGACCAGCTGTCTTTCGCACGGTCCTTCTTCCTGTAGGGTTTGTTGTTTACTTTTCGGTGGACTGTCTCCTCGGTGGGCCGTTGGCGGTGTTTATTTCTATCATTCTCCCTTCCCCCATGCCTAGGGCGGCTGTGGGACCGTGAGGACGAGGATTTGGGTGGAGATCGGCCCCCTCTCTCCCTCCGGCGGCCCTCCCGGTGAACCCCGTCTTTCTTTACGCGCTCCCTTGGCCCTTTTTTTTTTTCCTCCCGCCCGGCTTGTGTGTCCCCTGTTACACCATTTCTACAGCTCTCCTCCACCTTCCTCATTACAACACGTCTGTCCTCCGCCATTTCTATCGGGAAAGTGACTGTTATCTTCAAATAGTGGTCGTCTCCCTCCTCATTGACGTCACTCGCATTCTGGTTTCGTAGCAACACCGGTTTTGGCGGGGCTATAACTCCGGCAGAGGGCGCGCTCGACGCTTTAGGCGGAGTTTTAGGCCCGTCCCCCGAGCTAGGCGGCGTAGCAGGCCTGAAGGCGCCCGGCGGTGCCGTGACCCCAGCCTGTACTAAGTGTAGACACGTAGGCGCAACCTTAGGCGTCTCCTCCGCCTTAGGCGGTGTTTTAGGCCTCCGGGGTAAGCGAGCCGGGGCTACTAGACGGCTCTCCCTCTCCTCGTTCCGTTCGTTATCGTGCTCTGCCTCCTCTAGCATTTCATAGACCCGCCACCTCTCTGCATGCCTGCCTAAGATACGACATCTCTCTGGGTCCTTCCTCCGTCTGGCCCACTCTGCCCTCTTGAACTCGTTTCTTTCCCTAGTTTCTTCGGTCTCCTCCTCCAGAGGGGATAAATATTCTTCATCCAGGGGGGGTTCGTCATCTGGGGGTTCACCCCTCCAGTGGGCCATTGCAGCTTCTGCTCTCACCCGAGTCTCCTCCTCCCGCCACCATTTCCACCAGCTGTCCCCACCCTCAGCCATCTTAACAGGTAAGTATGCTTGGTCACGCGGCCCGGGGTTAGGGTCCCTTATTATCGCCCGTATCGCCTTAGCCCCCGGCGATCCATCCCCCGCTCCATGGTCGGGGTTGGCTACCTCTTCCTTCGCCGGGTCTATCTCCTTGCATTCATCCCCCAGATCCTCTTCCTCTGGCAGGCAGACCTCCTTTATAGAATCAAAATGTACCACCTTGGTTACACGGCCTCTCTTTATCTTGTACACTGCATCCCCTATTCTCTCCTGCACAGTCCACGGGCCGGTCCAATAACATTGCAACTTGGGTGACAGTCCTCTCTTCTTTAGGGGGTGATAGTAGAAGACCTGGGATCCCGTTGGCAGATGGCCCTCCTCCGCCCTCGCATCATAGTTACGTCGTTGGCGGGCCACCGACCTCCCTATGTTACTCCTAGCTGCCTCATACGCCCGTGCCATCTTCTCCTGGACCTCAGCCACGTATCCAGCCTTATTCCTCGGAGGTGGGTCCAATGGGTAGATCAGATGCAGGGGGACGGTTGTTTCCCTTCCCAACATCATCATGTTAGGCGATACTCCGGTGGAGCTATGCACCGATGACCTATAGGCGGCCATCACAAAGGGGAGCTGCAGGTCCCAATCCTGCTGGTCGGTGGCCACCACCGTAGCCAGTAACGCCTCAATGGTCCGGTTAGCTCTTTCCACCATTCCATCACTTTGAGGCCTAAAAGCGCAAGTCCTTGTTTGTTTGACCCCCAGCAAGGCTACTATCTCCTTGAACAACCCCGACTGGAAATTCTTGCCCTGATCGGTGTGAATCTCCACCGGCGCCCCTAGCCGACATATGAGCTCCTCCACCAATTTCCTTGCCACGGTGGGCGCTTCCTGATTGGGAATGGCATAGGCCTCCGTCCACTTAGTGAAATAGTCGGCCGCTACCAGAATGTGTTGATTACCCCGTGAGGTCGGGGGCAGAGGTCCCATCACATCCAGGGCTACCCTTTGGAGTGGTAGACCAGCCCCAACATGTCCCATTGGAGCTCGGTGGGGGGCGGGGGCTGCCTTCCGCCGCAGGCACGGCTCACACTGCTCGCACCACCGGGTGACATCCCTCCGGAATTCAGGCCAGTAATATCCTCCCTGTACCCGCCTGATGGTCTTGTTACGCCCTAGGTGTCCGGCCAGTGGTTCTCCGTGTACCTCCTGCAGCACATCTTTCCTGTTAGGCTTGGGAACTGCTATCTGGAAGTGGGCCGACCCCGCCTCCCCTATCCACCTCCGGCCCAACACGCCCTTGTGTATTGTCAGCCTCTCTCTCTGGGCATACCAGGCCTTCTTCTCATAGCTCCAGTCCCGTCTTACCGCTTCAGTGGGGACCTCTCCTCCTTCCACCCACCCCCGTACCTCCCTGAGAAGGGGGTCATCATTCTGCAGCTTTTCCCATGCCGGCCCCACTGGAGGGTCCGGTCCCTCCGCGGGGGATCGGTTCCCTCCTTCTAGCACTTGACTCTGAGCTCTTGTGAAGACACGACACCACCGCCTGTCTTCTTCAGGGTCTCTGCCGCATTGTTTACAGGGTGTCCTGGATAGGCCATCCGCATTACCATGGGCCTTTCCTGGTCGGTGTTGTATCACTATGTCATAAGTGCCTATGATCTGAAGCCACCGCGCCAGCTGGCCCTCTGGTTCTTTGAACTCCAATAGCCACCGAAGGGATGCATGGTCGGTGCGCACTACCACCGGCCGACCCACTAAATAGTGTCTGAATTTCCGGAGGCCAAAAACGATGGCTAACAACTCCCGCCGCGTAACACAATAGTTTCTCTCAGGTTTGCTAAGGGTGCGACTGCCATAAGCCAATACTCTCTCTTCCCCATCCTGTTCTTGTGCCAGCACCGTGCCCAACCCCGTATCACTGGCGTCCGTGTCCATAATAAGCTGGCCTTCTGGTCGGGGGAACCCCAGGATAGGAGCTTCTATCAATTTCTGCTTCAGTATCTCGAAGGCATTTTCACACTCCGGCGTCCACTTGAAAGGCCGTCCCTTTTCCGCCAGAGAACTGAGGGGTTTAGCCTTAGTTGAGAAGTCGGGGATGAAGGCTCTATAATACCCCGCCAGACCGAGAAAACTCCTCACTTCTGTGATATTCTGTGGTGGGGGCCACCCCCGAACAGCCTCCACCTTGCCTGGGTCGGTCCCTACCCCAGCCTCACTGATCTGGTGCCCCAGAAACAGTATCCTCCGGCGGGCCAGTTGGCATTTGGAGGGTTTTATCTTAAGGCCGGCCTCCGCCAGTCTTTGTAGTACCTCGCCCAACCTCTCCATATGCTGTTCAAAGGACTCGGCAAACACGACAATGTCGTCTAAATATACCAAACAGGTACGCCACTGAAGCCCCCGCATGGCAACCTCCATCACTCGCTCAAACGTCCCTGGGGCATTACATAACCCAAACGGCATTCTGATGAATTGGTAGAGCCCCCGGTGGGTGGTGAACGCTGTCTTCTCTCTGTCCTCCGCCCTTACATCTAGTTGCCAATACCCACTGGCAAGATCCATTGATGAGAACCAGGTGGCCCCCGCCATAGTATCCAAGCAGTCCTCCACCCGGGGCAGAGGGTAGGCATCTTTCACTGTAGCTTTGTTTAACCGCCTATAGTCCACACAGAAACGGGTTGTCCCGTCTTTCTTCTTCACTAGCACCACCGGAGATGCCCATGGGCTTACTGAAGGCTCGATTACCCCTGCCTCCAACATTTTCTCAACCTCCTCTTCCACCGTGGCCCTTCGGTGGGGGGCTAAGCGTCTTGGGGGCTGCTTTATAGGGGGTTGATCCCCCGTATCTATTCGGTGTTGGGCCATAGTGGTGTGTCCCTTATCACCCTTATGACACTGGAAGGCCGCCAGGTGTTGATTAAGTAACCCCGCAAGCTCCTTCCTTCTGTCTGGCTCTGTTCCCTCCACCAGCTCTCTTATAAGCCCTCTCTTCTCCTCCGGCGACATAGCCTCCACCCGACGGCACCAGCTTCCGGGGTTCACCCCCGGATCCTCTCCCGGCGTTTCCACCCGTTGGATGCCACCCAGAGTCATATCCTTGTAGACGATGATCGGTTCCAGCCCAGGGTTCAGCACCCTGACCCAGGTTTCTCTGTTTATTGGCTGGACCAGGCCTCTGCCCACCAGGAAGTGGGGTTCACCCTTGTGCCCGGCCATACTTTCTATCAGGCCATTCCCACCGTCCAACCACCGACCCATCACCGCGCCTTCCAGGAATGCTTCCTCCCCCGCTCCGACCACTGCTGAGCGGGTGCTCACCACTCGACACAACGATTCTGGTTGGGTCCAGATTAATCTTCCCCTGGCCACGTCCACCACAAGCTGGTTTTCTCGTAGAAAGGCGGCGCCCAATATTCCTTCCGTCCCTGTGTCCCCCACGATAAACATCGCGTTCGTGCTCCTGGTCCCCAATTGTAATGAAGCCTGCACCTCCCCTTTAAGTTTCAGGGGTCTTCCATCCACCGAAAAGACAACTTCCCCCGTTTCTTGGAGCGGCCGATCACCCCCATGTCGTTCCCACCACCCGTGGGAGATAAGGTTTAGTGAGGCGCCAGTATCTACCAGCATCTGTATAACGGCTCCCTCCAACTTGCCTTCCACTATTAGTCCTCCGCCGCCCCTCTCTCGCCTTCCTTGCACAATATTCATAGGCCCAATCCCCCCGACCTGTACCTGGCCTTGGGTAGAGGTCGGTTCTAGTTTCCCGATGGAATAACATCCTTTCCCGTCTCGGGGGCCCCCCCAGGTTTGTCAGTTCTCCTGTTGGGGCACTCCCGCTTGAAATGCCCTTCCTGACCG
The DNA here is from genome assembly GCA_949317995.1 of Acholoe squamosa. Taxonomy (NCBI): domain Eukaryota; kingdom Metazoa; phylum Annelida; class Polychaeta; order Phyllodocida; family Polynoidae; genus Acholoe; species Acholoe squamosa. The sequence goes on from OX439038.1 coordinate 43,940,760, forward strand.
CACCCATAGCAGGCAGTACTCCGCCTCTTCTTCTCGGTGGAGAGAGGCTCCTCCATCTTCTTAGCCATACGGTCCATTAGCTCCACCATTTTATCCATCCTGTCGGTGTTGGTTTTGAGATGCTCATTTACCGACGCATCAGCGGTCCTAACCCTCTGCGATGTTTCCTGCTCCACCTTCAGGTAGGCTTCTGCCCCCACGGCTGTCATGACGGCAGCTTGTAGGTCCTTTGGCTGTGACTGATAGACCCATTGTCTTAGAGGATTATCCAAACATAGCAGGAATCTGTCCAAAACCAGGGTGTCTGTAGTTCGGGCGTCGGCCTCGGGGTAAGCTAGTCGGGTGTACTTCATCAGATCCTCCCTCAATTCTTGCAACGCCTCCCCCTTCCTCCGTACCCTGGTGCGGAGGACAGCTTTATAGGTCTCTTCTTGATTGGTGGGCTCGAACCTTTCGACCAGCGCCTTCCGGAGTTCGGTGTACCCTTCCGGCGTAGCAGGTTTTCTGCCGTTCAACAGCCTCCGAGCGGCCCCCGCCAAACTCAGCCCTAGGAACATGCCTGCCTCAGCCTCGTCCCATCCATTCACCTTCACACACAGGTCGAAGTGGTTGAGGTAATCGCCTAGATCCCCCGTCCCGTCGTATTTTGTGGGTTTAACCACCGGCTTTCCTTTTGCACTCACTTCGCCGTCAGCTCCGCCAGATAGGGACGGCAACGCAGGTAACCGGATTTCATCCACTGATGGCTGCTCTCCCCCGATCACCTCTTTTTTTACCGTCATCCCCTCTCCCTTGTTGTCAGGGCCCTCCGTCCCTCTTCCTTCCTCCCGTCCCTCCGCTGCCGGTTTCATCTTCCTATGCTTTGAGAGAGTCTCTAGGAGCTGGTCCCACTCCTCCTCCGTCCAATCCTCTGACCCTTCCTCCAATCTCCTCCGAGTCATGCTTGAAGTATTTTCAGTCTTGCCTCTGGGTTGGCGCCTCCCCCGGCTAGGCCTCCGGGGTATCTCCCTCTCCACCTCCTCCTTCTCCCATGGCCATCTGAAGTCGTTTACGGGACTTGCACGCCCTCCTCCCACCTCTACCTGGTTGCCTTCCCCCGTCCAATTCCGATCCATAGGCTCCTCCTGCCTTTCGGGGTATGGTTCCCCAGGTCTGCTTTCTGCGGGTCTTCTGATTGTCACCTCCTCGTCCACTACTTCCAAGAGGGTCCCCCGACCAACTCCTTCTCCTTCCAATTTCAATGAGTCTGTTCCCGTTATCCTTGCCTCCGCCATCTCTAGTCCTGCGTGGATCCGTTGAAAACACCGCTGTCACCAATGTAGCGCTCTCCAAGCTCCTCCGGATAAGAGAATGACGACCAGTAACACGGACAAGTATAATTAACGTGAATTCTTTATTGCCTGGCTTGCTCTGCCACACCAGCTAAGTATATCTCTATCTATATGCCGCTGCTCCTCCTCTCTGGTGCAAGTGCCGGTGCGTCCTATAGCCACCCCAATCTCAGACTGCCTGTCCGGTGGGACACCTCCAGTATTTATACACTTGCAAGTCCACCGGCGCTGGTGTATGTACAACATACACCGCCGCCGAAGACGCTACTCCGAATAACACAATGCTGACGTGACTCCGCCTCCGCCGGCTTCCCCCCGCCCCCATGCCAGGATGGTTTCGGGATCCACCGACGTCGGCTCGGTCTACGCCACAATATATATATATGGGTCGGATTTTCGATTTCTACCCACTTTAGGGCACAGAGTCCAAACACGTAAAATTTAATATCAATGAAATGCACTTTATTATATTGGAAGACCAACATCTTGGGCCCCCAAAAAACATGATTCCAAAGTTGTACTCCTAAAATGTCAGTTTTGGTAAGCCATCAATGAAAATCATCTCTTTTCGTGTAACGATGGTCACATTTATAATCTATGTCCATAGCAGACCAGCTGGAAATGCTCATATCACCCTTAAATTTGGTATGCTTATACTTACAATAGTTACCAATGTACATGCCAAAAATAAATATCCTCTCTCAAAAACGTCTAAATCTATGGATGATCTCAAATTTTTGAAATTTTGAAAATTTGTTGATTTCATCCCAACCTTTGTGCACTTTTCTATAACAACACTAAAATACCTTCTATTCGCCTGAATATCACTCTGAATTATATTTAGGGTTTGTACTATGTAAATCAAGTGCAATTGTACACTTATTGTACAGTATATCTCCTCTGTTGCCCCCCTAACTTTACTCATTCATCACGTATAAATGTGACCATCGTTACACGATGTATATGACATAGTAATAGCATGGATATAACCATTTTCCCTTGTCATAAGACCTTTACACTCACAACATTTGTAGTAAACAGGTTGGGAAACTGATTTAACCAGATATTTACATACTTTGAACCCCGAAAGGGTGAGCACCATGCGTTGAAACGCGGAAATGCTGGATTTTTCACCACTTTTTACAAGTTCGGACGGACATTGGACCAGGACAAAATATAATTACCACACTCTATATACCTCTATTCAATGCCCAAAGTAGTCTATGAAAAGCATAAACATCAACAGATACCATGCGATCACTCTATTTTCCATGGTAGGCCTTCTACTAGACACTACCCAAAGTATACATTTCAGTGCATAAATGTGACCATTGTTACACGATGTATATGACATAGTAATAGCATGGATATAACCATTTTCCCTCGCCATAACACCTTTACACCCACCACATTTATAGTTAACAGGTTGGAAAACTGATTTAACCACATATTTACATAATTTGAACCCTGAAAGGTTGAGCACCATGCGTTGAAATGCGGAAATGCTATTTTTTACCACTTTTTGCAAGTTCGGAAGGACGTTGGACCAGGACAAAATATAATTACCACACTCTATACACCTCTATTCAATGCCCAACGATGTCTAGCATGTAAATTAAATATAAAATATCCCTGACATACACATCAGAGTCTGTTATACTGTATCAACTATACATAAAATAAAAGTGACCATCGTTACGGTTAAAGCTATTTATATCTGTTGAAGGCCTCTTCTATGGCATCTAGGGTTTTGTGTGGTATCCGGACCGAGTTCTGCTTCCGCTTAGTTGTGCCCAATGCCTTGGGAGGGTTAATTTTACCCAGGATCTCCCAGTCCCGCATCCACAGCTCGTCCTTTATCCTTGGCCAAACAAATTTATTTGAGTCCTGTTTGCGGTTGAGAAAGCGCACCTCGTACTGCTTTTCCTCCCTTTGCAGCACCTGTCCCATGAACACTTCATTGTCGTACACACATGGCACATAAGATCCATTGGCATAGCGGGACAGCTTTCGGATCAAAGGCTGTGGGGGGTCAAGTGGTGCGACATTAGGACCTGGTACAGGGAGGTCGGCAGCCTGTGCAGCGCGCTCCGGTAGCTCCTCCTGCGCTACACCAGGACTTACAGGTGCTTCATCCCGTGCAGCGCGCTCCGGTAGCTCCTCCTGCGCTACTACGGGGTTGTCGGCAGCAGTCTGCTCCGTTGGTTCGTCCCGTGCAGCGTGCTCCGTTTGCTCCGCCTGCGCTACAACGGGGGGATTCTGTGAGCGAGTTGCTCGTGCAGCGTCGGCAGCAGGCTTCTTCTTGGGGAACTTTAGCTCATGCACCTTCCAACCCGAACACCCACGCTGCGATTCACAGTCCTTCCAGCAACACTCCTTGAAGCAGGATGTTTCACGGACAGCCAAGGAACGCCCTTTCTGAACTGGAACTGCAGCGTGCACCCCCAGTGTACCGTACAAGCTATCATCAGCTTTCACTTGATTAACGGTCTTACGGGCAAGGGCGACGTCTTCCAGGGGAATGCACTCATAGTACACCTTGTTGGGCTGGTCCCTGTTGACGAGGTTGTTTGGGTTGTTCACGATGCGAGCAAAGTCTGCTGCGTCCTTGATCTTGTATTGACGCTGCACAGCCCAGTCGGCGTTTCGCTTGGCAGCGGCACCAATTCTGTCACACAGACCCTTCCTGTGGCACTCTCGAAGTATGTCCAGGTTGCCCTGTACTTCTTGAGCAGCTCCTCATGTCGACACAAGATCGAGAATATCGATATGTTTCGATATTGGGAGCTCGGAGAGTCCGAAACATAGTGCAGCATCCCAACCCTCCCAGGTAGGTTCCTCTCAATGAACCGAACTATGGCCTGAAGGAAGGCAAGGATGGCACCTGCATCGTGCTTTCTGTCATCCGTCACCAATGCCAGCGAGCGGTGCTTAGTTTCACCTGTGTCCTGCTCCCTGTAGTGGATCACCACTGGATGCAGTGTCACAGGCTCCTTAGCATAGTAAGTACTCTGCGGGCTCTCGGGGTAAGTGACCATCCAATTTTCGGCGAAATCCATTTGGATGGAACACTCTTCGAATGACATAGTCGCACGTAGCTCCCGCACTACTCGATGCTGCGTTCGGGCCCTCTCAGAATGATCGAGGATCGTCGAAAACTCCTCCACCATGTCCGCGATGAACTTTTTCTTTGTTTTGGTTTTGGGAACAAGGCGGAGTTTCTTCGTGAACTTCTTATCCTTTGGGGGCCCGATCGGAACATCGATTAGCTTCCACGTCTCGCATACAACATCTTCCTGTACAACCGTGGTGTTCAACTTCAGTTTGAACTCATCCGCGGTACTCGCACGTACGACGGTATCAGGCAGTTGTTTGATACCGACCGCACGGAGCCTCAGCGCAAAGTTTTGATGTTTTTGGCAAAGGCATTCCGAGGTGCTAGTGAACGATACAGGTACAATGTACCTGTTAGCACGACGCACACCATTGAAGAAGGCCAAAGAGCAGGTGTGCGTCGGGTTCATCTCATTGTACCGCTCACGAAGCACGTACAGGAACTCATTGAGGACGACGGTTTGGTGCTTCACTCCTTTTATTGTCCGGGTCTGTTTTTTGCCGGCAAGCTTTGTTGAGTTCTCAGGGTCGAGGAGGAACTCCAACACTCGCTGCCGATGTTCAGTATCATAGGCAGAGTTTTTGCGTGGATTGGGAGGTGGTGATGTTAGAGACTTGCGGGTGATAGCAAGGTCTTCTGCTAATTTAGATGCCAAGCGTTGCTGCTTGAGATCATCCACCTTACCCAGCTGTTTGAAGGCCTTAACCCGTGCACGGAGTGGAAGGCTTTTGAATCCCTCCGTCAGCAGTTTGTAGGCCTTCACTGTTACTTCATCAGCTGGAAGTACTGCTGGCGGATGTTCAGGTGCACCCTCAGGCGCTTCAGGAGGTTCAGCAGGTTCGTCTGGCACTCCAACACTTAAGTCAGCTACCTGCTGTTTGAGGGTTGCTAACTTGGCGTTGAGTAACCGGTTCTTGTAACGCAGCCGGTTCTTCCTCGGGGTGTGTGGACCACCTTCGGGACTGTAAAGGAGAGGTTGATAGGGATTAGAACCAATGTAACATTTGTAGTAAAACTGCAAATTTGATTCACCAGAATGTAAATTTCAGAGTTAGATCAAATTCAAAAAGGAGAATTCAAGTAACCATAACCAGAAACTTTAAAGTAAACATTAAAGTAAGCACCTAGTAACTAAAGTAACCAGACAACCAAGGAAAAAAGCAATTAAGCAGCAACCCAACTAGGAACTATTTTACCACTACCATACAATTACATTTGTCACACTCATTTTTTGCTGAGCACGTTGCGGGCGGAACGAAGAGCCACATCACTGTAAATCATCATTCAAAAGTAAGAATAATTAAACATCAATCAAACAAGTTTATATACAATGTATGTGTTTGTTATTTAACAAATGCTATGGGTCATTCAAATAATGTTAAAGGGGGGAATATGTTCTAAATACTCACCGAAGGTCCTTGGCCATCTGCAGGGTAATGGGATCATCGCCCTTGATGCGCGGCGACTGCCTGGTACTGGGTTTGGCCTTAGCAGCTGCTTCTCTGCGAGGACGCTTGGGGGCCCGCTCCTCCCCGCTGTCCGATGACAGCAGCAACGGGTCGGCGGCGCTTCTCCCGGACCCTTTACCTTCCTCCTTGTCATCGGCACTGTCGGAAGACAGAACCATCGGATCTTGTGGGCTTGTCCCCGAAGATGTTGCGAGCTGCTTCCTGCGCTTTTTGGGTGGGTGTGTAGAGCCACTGTGACTGGAGGAAGATGAAGAACCTGCCCTCTTTTGTTTCTTGGGCTGCAAAAAGGAATGCACAATATAATTTCTATTCATCAGTTGAATACATTTATTGAGGAAAATTATGTCAGATTGTGCAATGTATAGTTCTAGGTTTCAAACATTTTGTAAGCACATTGTATAATTAACTGGAATGAATTATAAAGTTAAAGTACTATGAAGAGATTACTTTATAATAACATGCTTACATTTGAAATATCAGCAATCGCCAGACGACGTCTCAGATCAGCTTGCCTTCCCTTCTCCCCGTCACTGTCAGAGTCAGAGGCATGTGCCTCTTGGTCATGAGGTAGCTGAGGTTCCTCCTGCTGGGTTACCACATCGGCCTCCCGGTCAGTTTGTTGGTCATGAGGTTGAATAGGCTGTTGAGTTGGCACATCTGTCTCCTCTGCATTCGGTTGATGACCCAAGTCAGAGGTCCTCCTCCAGGAGCGGCGTTTATTCTTGTTGAAGAACAGGAGTACTGGTAAAGCCGAGCGGCCAGTACGTCCTGTAGGTGTAGTCCTAGGTGTAGCAGCAGCATTGCCAGCTCTAGGTGTAGTCCTACGTGCAGCGGCAGCATTGCCAGCTGCAGGTGTGGCAGGAGTGCCAGGTGTGGGAGGTGCGGGAGGTGCTGCGGGAGGTGGAGGGGCCTGGGGTGCTGGCTCACCGGTCTTGTCCCTCTCCCTTAGGTTTGCAACCCGAACCCTGGTTTGCTCCCTTATAGTGTCCATCTTGTCATGGTCTCCAGATGCCCTGAGGCGGTCTCGCTGAGTCTGGCTCTCTGCCGCGCGTTCAGCCTTGAAGGCGGTATCTCCCAGCTGAGCACGTTTCTTGGCTCGGCTTGCTGCTTTGCGCTGCGCGGGTGTCAAAGCCTACCCATCTGGCAGCTTCTTTCTCCCCATACTGCAAATGAAATAGAAATTAATCAACACATGAAATTGACATAATATTGTTTTTCGACATGTAACGATGGTCACACAAACTTTTGTAACGACGGTCACTTTTATTTTTGATATAACACTAAACCATGTACATGTTATAAGTGAAAATGTTGAATTAACTCCACCCTATTACCAAGTTGGAAATGAAGTATCTGGTATTAAATAAATGACTATTCCATGGGATGTCAGTACCATAGGGCCATCTTGTGTCCAAATATGGAGAGGTTGCACCAAGGCTTACTGTGTATTTTGACAGGAAAACTGGTTTTGTAACGATGGTCACATTTATAAATTCTGGCTATTGCTGGCCCCAGGAGGGTGCAGACTGTACCAAGACCACTCAAAATTGTACTTAGCATTGGTATATAACATATAAATGGAGTAGATTCACAACAGATATGATATGGGTAAGTATAGAAGAAGAATCAATAAAAATAATTAATCGTCGGTAACGATGGTCACATTTATATGGGTATCGGTAGAAATGGATTTAGTATGTATTAAACTACTATTCTACTACTTCCATTGCTCTGAATTGTTCAGGAGAAGGTACAGGCAGGTTTTAGAGGTTAAAAGGAGTGGAAGTAGAATATATTTCCCACGTTTGGGGGGGTCAGAAGAGAAATTTTCCAAAAAATTACAAGTATTTTTTTATATGAGCAGTTGGTAGAGTGTGACAAAAATGAAAATACTCCAATTAACTTAACCATGGCATGTATTCATCTCTACCCTCCCCTATTAATGTGTTGGTAAATGCATTACAATCATCTGACAACGGATACAGGGTGTACAGAGAACCGAGGAATAAATGTGACCATCGTTACCGTAGTATGTGATGTCGGCTATGGACCTAGTTTCTGACCTCTCACTCGAATAGTAATGGCGGGAGCCGGCAAAACACAATGCCAAGCGACGTACGACGGTCACTTTTAACGTAAAAGTTTTCGATACACTATTTTTACACCAGAACGTTCCATGGACCTTCATATATGATAACATTTCATCGATTTTCTTCAATTCTTACCTTGAACTCGATTTTGGCGTATGTTTTGTAGAGGTAGATGGTCGAAATCGTCATCAAAATGTCAACAAAGTCCCTCTGCGTGATGCGCATGCGTCGCACTCCGCTCTACTTCCGGCCGGATAACGTACAGCGTGGAACACTTTCCCGCCTCTATTGGGCAAATAAAAGTGACCATCGTTACCGATCGGCTAGGTAGCCTCTGATAGGGGGGAAAGGATGTAACTACCGACGTAACACCTGGTCAATATTGTTCATTTTAGCCCTACATTTGAGTTTCCAAGACGGAATGAATTATTTTTGCCAAACTATGGACATGGGAGGGGGAAATGTACATGTAACGATGGTCACATTTATATTTGTGAAAAGTACATTAATGACTGTGGAGGGAAAACTATTTGCAGTGGAGCCAAAATTTTTGGCACACCATACAAGTCAAACCTACCCTACAGGAAGGCGGTATAAGGTGAAATATATTCCCAGTGGTTCCATGGTCATTGAGGAGGTAATATAATAGTGACCATCGTTACATCGTTGATCTATTCCATTAAAAGGCATCAGGGATTGACAAAAACCACCTACCTGACCATCAACCAGAATTATTTTCTCAACTAACACCCAGAACGAAAAAATAAAATTTAAATAGTGATCATAGCATTACTTTTGGACTCCCTGCATGCATCCAATGTTAGAAAAATGACCAAAAAAGTGGTTTAAAAGGGTGTTTTTTAACTTTGAGAGTCCATATCTCAGGAAATAATCATGCCAGGTGCAAAAAATTATACTTTTCTGAAAGGTATACATGTCCTCTGTCAAATGACATAAAGAAAGCCAAGTTGGGACTAAGCTGATTTATACCAGGCCTGATAGAAACTGGTAAAACCATGAAAATGCCAATTGGGTAGAAATCAAAAATCTGACCCATATATATATATATATATATATATATATATATATATATATATATATATATATATATATATACCTTATATTATGCATACAGACATTTCCTGTCAATAGCAAACAATTTACTACACTATAAGTATAATCATTTTGGGGCTTCAAATACAATTCGCGTTAGCTGTATGTGCAGTAGATGAGTAATCATGAAAACATCATACAAACATGTGAAACGAGGCGAGGTCACTTATACTACTGTTTTACACCTTGGGCATACTTTTAATCATCAATGCCCAACCATCTCATTATGTATTATCTAATGATTAATAGTAATGGAAACTGAAGCTTACTTTCTTTTTCCATAAAGCGGAGTCCCCAAAAGACTACACTCTATGTACTGTGTGGAAATGATCTGCATATGTTAAAGAGTATCTGTGTGCCATTCCTTGTCTTTCTTCCTCAATATGACAAGATGACCGCTGCCCAGTGCCACAGTCTAATCCTAGGTCTCCTGGTGGTGTAGTAGAGGACTATTGCTCCCAAGGTCAGGTTAATTGACCTTGGGGGTTAGCATGCTACCTTGTAGAGGACACAGAAGATGATAAACTGTCCCATGCATCGAGCTGCATGCACCTAGCGCTCCTCCATGTGATAAGGTACTGTGTAGCGGAAATAAAGTTAAGGGGTTTTCACCCATACTCTTCTACAATGTCTATGGTGATTGGTCAACTTGCATTCAAGAGCCTTTTTTAATATGATATTATGAGATTAATATTTTTACCTGCTGCAGTTCTTGGATAAGAGTGACTTATTCAGATAAAGAGTTTGAGCTGACCTGACGCTGAGAGTAGTATATTATGTTCTGGATGAAGTTTACGCTTTTGAACGGTGAAAAGAAGAAAATTGCTAACTTTGTTTTCAAAATTTTCCTCGTCGCAAAACCCAATAGCTGTAGTCAACCAACCAATTGAAAAGCAAGGGGGAGGTATATAAGGGGAGAGCTTGGAAGTTACCATCGAACATAACCAAACCATTCTATATGCATTGTGCTACGCACTACGTGATTGCTCGCTACATCCAGCAAACCCAATTTCATCGAGAGAAAAAAACACAAAACAATAGAGATGATTCAAAAAACTCTTCTGTTAAGAATCTTTTTCTGAGAGAGGCAAAGGTCCATAATGCTCATACAGAATCTGAATTATTTTAGGTCTTGAGATGAGCCTTCTATATGCATGAAATAAAAGAGGGAAAGATCCTACGTTATACTGTTTCCATGAAGGCATTGATGGGAAGGCTGCATGTGTAAAGTAGTTTTTATCAGGGATCTTATAATCAATGCCTGTATATACATGCAAATTGTGCTTTGTTGCCTCTGGTGTAATCTTAATAGAGTAGATCCATCTGCATAATAATGGAAAAGGCAACATATTAAAAAAAGTGATGGTGATGCTTCGTGCTAGAGTCACCATGATGGTTCATGTAAATCCGTAGCTACCTCATAGTATGTGATTCAGAAACGCATAATCTAGCCCTTCCTTCAATTCCCCACGGTATACAGCCTGCCTATACAGGCTTGTCCCTGTCATTTTTTATCGGTCATGAAAAGTAATCAGACTTGGAAAAGGTGTCAATTCTGTCAAATTTTCCTTTTTCCAATTAAACATGCAGCTAAAACACACTGACGACATGACATTTCAAAGTCTTTTCTTTCTGTTTCAACTGCTCAACACATCGCACCTATAAAGGCCTGTATCCACTGTGACGGATGGACCATCCATCTCCCTTCATCCATTTTTTCTTCATAGAAATCAATGATAAATAAAATGGATGAAACCGACGGATGGTCCATCCGTCGGCAGTGGATGCAGCACTTAACCTACCCACACAATGGAATTATACTTAAATGACTCCACTGTTTGATAGAAAGATGGACTGAAGGTTCCTCCATGGCCTCCCGACACATACCTATAAGCCGGCCGCCAAGTCCTGCCTACCCCAGACATTGACTCAGGCAGCCACCTACAAGCTGCCATCCTCACACATATTCTGGATGTCAATTCCACCATTTTCTACAGGCCTCATGCCCAGCGGGGCAGTAAATGTGCGGGTGTCGAAACACCTTATAGTAGAGATTTACCATTCCTGCAGTAGGTGGCACCAGCAGTGTGGAAGGCCTGGGAAGCTGCAACACTACTTTTCATGAAATTTCATGAGGAATTATTGTTTCTACATTGTATTCTCTTTCTCAATTTGATTAGACTCGATGTCTTTAATCCCCTGTTGACCCAGGATTGATGCTCATGCACGGTATTCTTGAGCACTTGGATGTATAGAGGGTTGCAACATCATTTTCTCAGAATGTCTATTTTCCAACTGCCCTACACTTGAGCAGGCAAGCAGATGGAGGCCAATGAGAGGGTCAGAATGAAGACAGAAATAAAAACTAAGTGAATCTGTTTGCTGATGTTTTATGGACCCGTCACTTCTTGTGACAAATGATATGGAGTTGGGGAAACACCTAGGACTGAGAAGGGCTGGGCGGGAGAAGCCCGCGGGGAGAAGGTAGGTGGGGGAGGTATTAGGAGGGGGTTATAAGGTCGACCATCTTTCCGCACCTACGGTGTGTGCCAAGCGGGCGCCGATCGAATTCCTATAAAATGCTAACCCCTGACTGCCCTCACCTCTTGGGGGCCCAGGGAGAGCCGTGGGTGATGATGGAGGAATTTGTGCTGGTTATATGCTAACTTCACCTATCATCGCCCATTGTGTCGCAGGGTATGGGAGTGTGAGATATGATTGGCAGAGGTGTGGCAGGGAATAAGCTGTCTATTAAATTCTATATCAGTTGAGGGCAGGGGAAGAGATGGGAAGACTACGGTAAGGCAGTGGGCTTAGGTAGGATAGGTACATCAGGATAGGACAGGGCCCGCTAAGGCATAACTGTGAAAGGGTGAGATGAGAGCAATTGCTGGGAATGACAGAATAGGGCAAATACTGAGGACTATCAGTGCAAGGTGTGGCTGAGATGACCTGCAATGTCAGGGCGGGGAATGGACCCCCGAGCATGGATAAAAACAACAGGGCAGGAATTGATATAGCAAGGTATAGATGGAGCATGGCAGGTATGAAAAGGCATTCTGGTTTGTGGACAAGGGTGAGGGGTTGGGGCTGAAGGGGATGAAGTGCCCACTGAACAGGACTCGAGTTGGGAACGTTCACAACTTGGGCAAGGAGAACGTGATTTTCCATGGAAATTTGGACATGCCAGAACATCTTACTCGAGAAAAAAAAAAATTCCAGTTTCTGGGAATATCCTGAGTCTTTCTTGGGAATATCCCGAGTCTTTCCCAAGAAATTCCTGAGAAATTCTTGAGATCTAGACTCGAGAATTTTCTCAAGTGTAAGATGTTATGGCGTGTCCAAATTTCCAGGGAAATTCAAGTTCTCTATTCTTGTTGTAATCACAAGTCGGGACTCGAGATATTCCTGAGAAATTCTCGAGATCTTGTTCAGTGGGTGGTAGGGAAGGCATGCAGGGCAGAGCTTAGCGGTGACTGGTTGTGTTCCAGAGGACGGGAGGGGAAGTAGACGACGATATTTTGAGACTATTGGGAGATTATGCACCAGTAGTGTAGGAGGGCATATATATGAGAGGCTGAGATCAGCTGCACGCCAGGGGAAGGGAGGACATGTATGAGACGGCTGGACAAGATCAGCTCCGTGCTAGGGTAGCTAGGGTAAGGTAGTGCATGTAGAGGGGGACCTCGGGGAGAGCTGCAGGAGTTCAGACCTCCAGGGCTGCCAAGGTGCAGGCTAAATGTCTCCATTTGGCGTCAGCCACAAGCCACCAGCTGCAAATAGGGGTGAATTATAGCTGTCAGCCGGATAGTCGATACCTGAGTAGGGAGGTAAGAGATGGGTGGGGAAGCTAGGGGGACTTGGCACCAGGGCAACGTGAGGTTGACCTAGGCAACCATGGCTACACATTACCTCACCAAAAGTAGCTAGCTACCCCATGGTCTACATCAGTGGCTCATTACCTTTACACTGTTATAATATGGGCAGGGATTATCTCAGATATCATTAATATCTTGGTATGAAAAAAATGGATTTATCTACATATATATCACATCTAATTAACTTGACCCAAAAACTTTCTTTTGTCTAAATATGTATCCCGGTCCATATTTTTCATCTATCTGCTTGCACTCCTCACTAGGCCTTGCCCAGATTGCGCTGGTTTGAGATCCACTTCCGAAAAATTTCCCATCTCCAACAAATGACCTCAAGGGCATCAAGGGATTTGTGCCTATGTGATCTCTTATGCTGCAGAAGCGTCACCTACATTATGGTATATGATACAGATCAGATGCAAAGCTCTCACTTTGATAAAGTGTCCTTTATAAAGTGATGTGCACAGTCTGTGCACTGGATAATATGATATTGACATATATATATATGCATCTGTTGATAATCGATTCGCATGAAGCTCATTTGGGTTTGAAGAAAAAAAAGTATATGAGGTATATCAAATGCATCCATAACAAAGGTTTCCTACTGCTGCTGATGCTGCGTCATATCAAATGGAGCGTGCATGCAACAAAGGCAAACCTGATTATACTACTCTGCTACTTCAGAGTGCCCGGAGCTGACATTAACTGTATATATGGTGCTATTAGATATTTACACTGACTACAGTCTGCTGCCTAGTGGTGTGCAGTAGGGTGATTATCACAGAGGGACGTATTTCTTGTGTTATTGCCACATTTTAACAAATCTACTGACTCTCATATCAGTGGCCTGCTTAAAGGTATACATCTGCATTGATGTCAGGAGAGGATATATTTTCTAAGAACAGAAAGCAGAGCTGTATATAGGTCTGTGTGATAACAGTGGAGATGTAATAGACAAGGACACTGGTTGGGCCATCTCTCATCATCATGCAATCATTATGCAATATTTATATATAGCTTCAAATACCCCTACACAAATAGCCAATGTATTGTTTAGCCCACATTTTGTCTGTGATGCTGTAAACATACTAAGAAAGGTGTCACGGGCAGACTATATTGGCCTTACTGTTTACAACCAATATGAACATAGCTTAGTATGCACCTTGGGACTACTATCCCTGCAAGTTCATTTCTTCCATATTTGATTTTAACAATCAAATCTTAAAGTCAACTTGACTCAAAATCTCATCAAACTTCAGATTTTGCAGTTGACCTGTTCTTGCTTTACTGATCTGAATACATCTCTTAAACACGCATATGTTACAAAAAAAGGAATTAGAGATAAACTTACATGTGATATTGGGTATGAGGTAGAGCAATGGTACGGTACACCTTTAACAGATTACCATACTCCAGTGGACTCATTTTTCTACTAATGGCGTGCAGCGAGTTATGAAGCTATTGTGTTGACAACCCTGTCTTCCATCTCTATTACTTCCTGTAGGTCTATTGGATGTGTCCTCTCCTCTCCTCACTCCCATGCGCATCGTCTCTCACAATTACCTTTTTACTATAGAAATGTATCTCTATCTCAAGCTAAGCCATTTAAACTGTACATTTGGTTGTTTGTGCCAACCAATTCGCAAAAGAAGCTAATATTACATGGACACACAATATTGGGCATTTCCGCAGTGTCATCCTTGATCATCAAGTTGAAATATTACTAGAGATTTTTCATTGACTAAATAGATTGCAGTGTGTGTTGCAGCTCAGAATAGGAAACTGGAGATATAACAGCTTTAACAAAAAGTGGCGAGTTCTAGATCTCATCATAGGTAAGGTATGACAGCTTGTGTGGGAGTCCGAAATATGAAAGTAATTGAATCAGTTTATAAACTTCCTTATACCACGATTTCTGGGTTACACAGTGCTTTTTGGTGGCTATTCCCATCCACATATCTGTCGATATTGCACACGTTGTAGGCTGTAACATCAATTTTGTAAGGCATGTGGTTATCCATGGATAACCCGCACCCAGTGCGGTTATCCATGGATAACCGCACGCCTCTCATGTCCTTCCATGTCATATGTTACATGTTAAAACCAACAGAATATTTCATTGCCATGGTAGGGGTCGAACCTGCAATCTCAGGTCCTTAGTCCAACTCCCTAATTCATTGTGCCACAGGGACTGACGAGAAACGCTTGTTTCGAACCACATCTGGATATGATACAAAGCTGTGTGCGCTGTCACTGTCCGCTGCCGGGCGAGGAGGTGTATTTAGTACACAAAGATAACAGCGAGACGCATTCGGGGAGGAGACGCCGTGGTCTAGTGGTTAGCGCTTTGCGCTCAGCCGTCGGAGGTACGCGGATCGAGCCCCGTCCGGGGCGCATGTTTTTTCCCCGTGTGCGCTGTCGCTGTCCACTGCCGGGCAACGAGGTGTATATCTAGTCTAAAAGTTAGTAACACAGTCCGGGCGCATGTTTTTTCGCCGTGTGCGCTGTCGCTGTCCACTGCCGGGCGACGAGGTGTATATCTAGTCTAACACAAACATAACCGCGAGACGCATTCAAAGCAAGCCAAGCCGAGACTGGGGCTGTCGCTGTCCGCTGCCAGGTGCCGAGGTGTATGTACCTGTGTACACACACTATGGCTGGCATCGAGTCCCGGGGAGGGGGAATAATTTTTGTTTTCAAATTGAATTTATTGGTATTCTATTGATTATTTATTGGTTTCGTGGTATAAAATAAGTAGACAATGGATAAGTAATGACTCATGTGTGTTAGCGAAGGCTAAAAACACTCGGCCTATGGCCTCATGTCATTATCCTTCACTAACACACACTCGTCATGACTTATCCATTACTTGTTCACTATCATCTTAACTAAATGTCATATTTCATAGAGCTATTCCCAATAGACAAAGTAGTCAATCTCTGTGAACTCCAACATCTATCTGGCAGTTTAATGTCTCCAAAATTTGGTCTGGATTTTCTCTTGTCATTCCCTGCTCTTGTAGCGCAACTCTCCCATAGAAACATGCTGGTAAAATTGAACCCAAGTGCATCTTTCACAGCCGAAATGCAATTTTCATGTTGAATCTTGACTGACTCTGGGAAGTCATTTGCATGTTTATTGGCGGCTGGTAGTAGAGGAGCAGAGAGGAACGGTAGGCGGGAAGGATGCCATTTTTTGTCCTGTTTCCTGTTGCATTTTTATTTTAGTTTTATTTCCTTTCTCATACGCTTTTCGCCTTAGGGGAGGTGTGTGGAGGAATACTTTAAGGTGGCATCGATTCAAACAACTAGGTAGTTGTTGGGCGAGCAGAATGAGGACATGCAGGGTAGCTTGGCCACTTTTAACTTTAACTTGATCTGTATTGATCCAATGTGATCATCAATGTTGTATTGAAATCATAATTGGCGATTTGCTAAGAATTGACCATGCTTAGAGCTGAACGGAAACAGCCAGTATGCCGGTATGTAAATTGTACACTTTGATTAAAATCTTATTTCGGATTTCGGGTGTAGATTTTGAGATGGTAGCCCTTTTGGTCTTAAATTCACTAACTGCATCTGACGTTTACATTCGCCTGTTGTATCTACCATTGAGGGCCTAGGGACATGTTCAACGTGGTTATGGTATTTGAAATGTAAGGGTCAATGGAAAATGTCATTGGAGCTTTTGGGTAACCAATCCCCAGTCCTAATGTGCAGACAGATATGTTAACCACAGTGGCACTACACCACAACCCCTGTAGGGTGTTCAGAAGGAAATAATGTGTGCAACCAGTTGTAGGGAGATATTATGGCAGTTTTAATAGTGATCGTAGGCTTAAAATCGCAGGTGGTTCTGAACAATGATTATTATGTTACCTAGTTTATAACTTAAAATCAGTACTATAGCTAATGTTGTTGTGAAACAGACAGCGGTTGTAAGTCCCCACTTGAACCAGTTGTAGACTGTAACCTCTACTATAACTCTGGTTGTAAGTTATAATTTCAATCGCAGACAGCAGGAAACCAGTGTATTTCGTCGGAATCCCCCCCTCATCTCATAGTTCAGACGGAAACCCATCTGAGTCACATAACATTCACCTTCTTGTCTACATGTGGCTGTCTATGTTCTATTTTTCCTTATTAGGGTGGTGGGAATAACATTATCCAGAGAATGCCCTTCTTATTGACATGGAATAAAAAGAAGGGAAAAGATATTTTTGTAAGTCATTCATTTACTAGGTTTATTTTGAACTACAGTTAACTTGACATGGAAGGGCGATACAGGAAACAAGGGTTGTAACATATGCAATCAGAGTCAGGAGGGTCTTGCCAAAAAGGAAACGTGTTCCCAAAAGGAAAGCGTGCAAGTTTATGTATTGCTAAAAGATTGATTCGTATAATTGTTTAGATGAAACATGCACATTTCTTTACTTCTCATAAAGAGTTTTCCATGCATTCTGCTGTAATGTTTTTGTCAACACTATGAAAACGTGTTAGGCCATACACGTTTTTCGCAGTATTCCCTGTAAAAATTTAGGGAAGATCTTCCTCGCCTTCTTTTGGCAAAACTCTCCAGATATGGGGGTCCACTCATCCCTGGCATGATGGCATTAGGAAATAAAAATACAGCATGATATGTACCTGTAAGTTTAGCTACTACTTGCCCTAAATGACCTACTATAACATTAGGCTGTTGTAACTGCTCTATAGCAGTCACCTGTTGTAGACTGTAAAAGTTATGACTGTCTTGAGAGTGACCTCTAACATACCATGGCTGGCAAAAAAGATTTTCCTTCATTTCAAGGTCTAAAACAATATATATTCTAACAACAAAATAGGTACGATATATCCTTACCATGGAGAAGAGATAGAACCCTTTTTTCCCCCTCAATGAGAGATATTCCTTATTTGATGTGGTTGAAATAGGTCCACACAGATTGGCCACTAGAAACAGCCACCACCGGTTGCAGACCTGTCGTAAGTATTTATAACTGTAGTTATAACTTTAGTTGTATCTTGTTCTGAAACAGCTAAAGTTATAGTCTACAAATGAAATACGACCGGCAAGAGATAAAAAAGGTTGCAGTTGTAAGTTTAGAGGCCTACAGTTTTAGAAACAGAAATTTAAAGTTCATTATCATGTCCGGCTTCTGAAAACCCCACTGGCCTGATACTTCTACCTTCTATCTACACCTGGATTGGTATGATACATACACCCCCGGTACTAGGGGGCAGTGATAGATAACCAGATGACCCGCACTGTGTGTGGAATTCTAATCTCAGGAACTACACTCCTCCCAACCAGCTTCAACTAACCTCTGCTTTTTTGAATGACCAGAACTGAGTCATATCCAGACAATTTGCAAGCAATCCTATTCCCAATACCTCCTATCCAGAGGTGCCCCCTGATTTCAAGGTCACAGGCAGATTGAAGCATGTCTATATCATATTGGCCCAGCCACCCAGTTAACCATAAGGCTCTTCGGAGTTCTCAAGACCTTAAGCTTCACCACTGTAAGGGGCAATGGAAAACGTCATTTAAGCTTCGGGGAAACAAACCTTGGTCTCCTGATGTAGTTAGGCATGTTAACTATTACATTACAACCTGATTGATGCTTCTACCAGGATTGGTATGATAGATACTAGGGGTCAGTTATTTCCTGATGACCTACCCCTTGGGCTCGATCTACAGGGCGTGGGGAATTCTGATCCCCTACAGTATCAATAGAATGTGTTTTTTTCACAGGGGTTCCATACTATGGTGGCCCATGAGGGCCGACCAAAAAAATTTCAAACTAAAAAAATTCTGTCAAAAAAAATAAATTCTCAAAAGAAAGTGGTTGAAATTTCTTTTTGTCAAAAAAAGATTTTGTCTATAAAATAATTCTTGAATTTTTTTTTCTTGCTGTCACTGTCTATCCTAAAAAGAAATCATGCTGTCACTTTCAACTAAGAAAAAAATATTGTTCTGTCAACTGAAGAATAAAAAAACTGTCAATCTAATCTGCACTGACCTGTGACAGGTATCTTTTAGCATTGGGAATAGAAGACTATCCATACTAGAATATGAAGGAAGGAAGGACAAAAGAGGAATTAACGGAAGACATGAATGAAAGAGGAACAAATGAAAGACGAACAAATGAAAGAAAAAGGAACAAATGAAAGAAGAAGGAACAAATGAAAGAGGAAGGAACAAATGAAAGAGGAATGAAAAATACGAATGAACGAAAGAGGAGGGAACTAAAGAGGATTGAACAAAAAAGGAAAACGAAAGAGGATGTAATGAAAGAGGAAACGAAAAAGGATGGACAGAAAGACAAGGGAATGAAAGAAGGAAACTGAAAGAAGGTGAAATATAAAAGGATGGATCAATAGAGGAAAATGAAAGGAAGGAACAAAATAGTGTGAAATGAAAGAGGTTAAAACAAAAAAGGATAATGAAAGAAGAAGACACGAAAGAGGAACGAACAAAAGGAAAATGAAAGAGGGTGAAACAAAGTAATGAAAGAGGGTAAACCAAAAGAGGAAATAAAAGAGGCTAAAATGAAAGAGGAAGGAATGAAAGAGGGTAAAAGGAAAGAGGGAACGAAACAGAAATATAATTTCATTTTCCTTTTTTATTTCATCCTCTTTCATTTTCCTCTTTTGATTATTCCTCTTTCATTCCTTCCTCTTTCTTTTTCCTCATTTGTTTCATCCTCTTTTATTTCAGCCTCTTTCATTTCACCCTCTTTCAGTTTCGCTCTTTTGTTACTTCCTCTTTCATTTTACCCTATTTCATTTTCCTTTTCATTTCATACTCTTTCTTTTTTCCTCTTTTGTTTATCCTTTCATTGTTCTCCCTCTTTCATTTCACCCTTTTCCATTTCACCCTCTTTCAATTTACCCTCTTTTATTTTCCTTCTTTCAGTCCTTCCTCTTTTGTTTTACCCTCTTTTTTTGTCATCTTTTGTTTCATACTCTTTCATTTTTCCACTTTTGTTTTACCCTTCATTGTCCTCCGTCTTTTATTTTATCCTCTTTCATTTTCCTCTTTCGTTCCTTCCTTTTTATGCCTTCCTCTTTCGTTTCAACCTCTTTCATTTTTCTATTTTGTACCCTCTTTCTTTCTTTCAATCCCCTCTTTAATTTTCTCTTTCATTCCACCCTCTTCCGTTCCTTCCTCTTTTGTTCCTTCCTTTTACGTTTCACCCCCTTTCCTTCCTTCATTTCTCATTTCACCCTCTTTCATTTTCCTCTTTTGTTTCACCCTCTTTTATTCTTTCCTCTTTTGTTTACCCTCTTTCATTTTCCTCCCTCTTTCATTATTTTACCCTGTTTTATTTTCCTCTCTCGTTCTTTCCTCTTTCATCCCTTCCTCTTTCATCTAACCTCTTTCATCTCTTTCAGTTTCCTATTTTGTTACTTCCTTTCATTTTCCTCTATCAATCCACCCTCTTTCATTTTCCTCTTTTGTTTCTCTCTTTCACTTCTTTGTCTTCTTTTCACTTTCTCTCGTTTCCTCTTTCATTCCATCCTCTCGTGGTTTCCTGTTTTGTTTACCATTCCTATTTTTCATTCCTCTTTCATTTGTTCATTCCTCTTTCATTTGTTCCTTTTTCTTTTATTTGTTCCTCTTTCATTTGTTCCTCTTTCATTTATTCCTGTTCAGGTTATTCTTCTTTTTTCCTTCCTTCCTTCCTTCCTTCCTTCCTTCCTTCCTTCCTTCATATTCTAGTATGGATAGTCTTCTATTCCCAATGCTAAAAGATACCTGTCACAAGTCAGTGCAGATCAGATTGACAGTTGACAGTGAAGGTGAGTTTTTTATTTTTCAGTTGACATTGACAGAACTTTTTCTTAGTTGACAGTGACAGCATGATTTTTATTTAGTATTGACAGTGACAGCATAAAAAAAAATTCTATAGACAAATTCTTTCTTTGGACAAATTGTTTTTGAGAAGATTCTTTTTAGCTTGAATTTTTTTTGTCAGACCTCATGGGCCACCATATTATACAACCATGAACCCCGACAATCTACTATGTTCAGCCCATGGACTGCCTACATCTGGTTGCCTTGTGGCTGTATCCGGGACTCTTCCCTATTGCATGTAGTAGAGGCATGATTAGGATGGAAGACGCTGAGTGGGAGTATGCCTACTTGTGTAACTTAATCACGGCGGCGGAAACATTGCTGGTGTGTGGAGGATGAACGTCGTTTCACACTTTAGCAGGCAGAGGATGCTAGGTGGTTTCACCCCTGGTCAGTAGGTGTGTAGTCAATAACAGGTGGAGGCCCACCCTCCCACCTACTACTCCTCATAGGGGTGGGCTCCCTTAGGCCTAACACTGCTACTGGTTTCAAGTTGCACTACTACAGGAATGGGCTCCTGTTGGCTTAACACCTCCACTGGTAGCATGGTCTATCACATGATTGGGCTGCCTATAACTGGTATGGTGTATGATGCGTCATATGAATGGCCCCACATAGGCTTCCCAACCGACAAAAAGGAGGGATGAACGCCTCTGCCCCCGGTCTAAATCGACCACTGTCGTTTGTACCAAAGGCTGAGTATCTAGACTGTGATTATAGTTAGCAGAAGTCAAAGTATGGTAAAAAAAGAATATGGTTGAATCATCTGAAAGATAGAGATTGGGATGGAGGTTGGAGTATTAGTGAGGAAAGTGTTAGTTTTAGTAGGAATGCTCTGTTGGGCAATATAATTTTACCTGCCCCTTATAGATTCATTCTCATTTCCGTTGAAGCTAATAAAATCTCATATTTATTGGGAACCAAGGAACAGTTATTGGGGCACCAAAAGACATAACATCATTTGGGGATGCAAAATGTTGTTTGCCCATGTCCTTGGAACATCAATTAGTGTTATTAAACGTTGACTTTCCAATAGCTACCCTTTTTTATATTGAGGAAATCCAATTTTTATCAAATATGAAAGAGCGAAGAACGATGTCTGTTTTCCAAGGTGCAACATGGGGAAATTGCGATATGGAAGTGAAATATTTTAAGAATTACAGATTGATGGATTAATTGGATGCTGATGTTGAGGCCACACATGTCATTTTCAATGAATATTGAGCCAAGATGATTTATTATTCAAAGTTGACACTTCCCTTTCTTCTTGACTTTTTTTTCACTATCTTTGTTAAATCACGGAACTGACAAACCATGAGCCTGCACTTCCACAACATTGGCACAATACAAACTGTAACAAACTTTGGTCTGACACTCACATCCTTTTGGTATGTTAGAATAGGAGTATTCGTCCCAGTCTTACCAACATATTGGACCTCCTGTCCAATTGACAGGTGTCAATACGAGCGGAAGCCACATGTGGTCGGGGCAGTCCGTCTTTGCACAGAGAAGCCCTGAGTGAAGCCTCAGGGCCTCAAGGCCTGTGCAATCTCACCTTGACAAGTTGCTCAAAATTCCACCTTTTTTCTGTGTGACTAATCATGGTTAGAGCTCCCCTCCAACCCACTGAACGGTCAGCTGATATTGAATGCAGGTCCTGGGCTGTTGATCTTCACTACCTACATTACCTGTTTCTCAGACAATAAATGCCTTTCTTTATTCACTTCCCTCTCTTGTCCATATTCTTCCCCCTGCAGGATCATAACTATATATGATTATCCTTTATCTCCCCTATGGATCTATTCAGCTCAGTCACACTCATTGTTACCCTACAGTGTTTATCATTTCAACTTGTGTTTCATAATTGAAATCTATGTCGCTTTTCGATATAATTTGTATTTTCCTCCCTCCCTTCCCATTTCTCCCGATGAACTTTCTCATATGCTCCCCAGCCTTACTTTTCTCTTAGTTAATCTCTCATTCCAAACCCATCTCCGTACATTGTCCTTTGTCAAACACCTCTTCAACCCCCAGTCCTCCATCAGGCCCCATCCATTGTGTCCCAGTAGGCAAAGGCTAATATCCTATTACCTGAAGGATTACTACAACTTCACGGTCCTCCCTCACCCATGACACCTCTTCCATCTATCAGGACATCACCATGGCATGTCTGTGACGTATTCGTGACTACTCACTGACGTTGCTACCCAGAAACTGGACACAACCTCTGATTGATTCTCCCGACTGCTCTGACCAATCAGAAGGTGGATACTATAATATGATTTGCTGCCCAGCACTTTGGCTACCCCCTGGGAAAGGCAATATGTGACGACCGCGGGAGCACCTCCTCTAACTCCATCTGGTGTGGAGTACATATATACTGGTAAAGGAAAGGCGCATGATGCCTTGCATGTTTAGTATACCGCATAAGCTAAGACCAGCGGTGGATCTAGCTCTTACTGCGGGGCTATTAAGAATACTAGACCTATACATGTAGGTGGTCATCCTCAGTATAGGTTCATTACCCTGTCTCCGTAGATCTCCCTCAGACATCAAGGTGTTCATACCTTGAACAAATGTTTATAGTCTAGAATACATAGTCATACTTCATTCCAAAGAAATTATGGCGTAGATTTTGGTTATTTGTTGTTTTTCTTTGGGTTTATCCATTAGACCAAGGACCTGAAAGACCCAACCGCCTACACTCCTTTAAGTTGCATCTATACTGCGATGTGAACATAACATTGTAATAATGGTATACGACCTCCTGATTGGTCCATATTCTTTGGATGTACACGACATTGACATTGGCCGTGACCTTATCATTAGTGCCATATAATACCACTTGGGGCAGTGCAGAGGATCGTTTTAGCTACATGAGCTCTAAATCTCGCATCTCACGAGGTCAGAGGGTCAAACGTGACTTTGGAGTATGGGATATAGTAGGATGGTGCCCAGGAGGACGAGATGAGGTCACGTGATGCCACGAGAGCCCTATTGGGGGTCAGGTGGGATTAAGCCAGTCACTTAATTGGACACAGCCATGGGATAAGGCATTTTGGAGTGACACATGGGTTCTGTTTTTTCAGTGAATGCTTCCCTTGGGAGAAGAGGAGCAAATATGGTCAGCAGGCATTTATAATTGTTCTTGGACATAGTAGTATCCCACTTGGCAAAAAAAAACGTGTTTTAACGTTTGCAAACGTTTTTCTTTGGTTTCGGTAAAAAAACGTTTTAAAAACCGTTATTTTGACGTTGAAAAAAGTTTTTAAACGTTTTTTTCAACCAATTTTCAACCAAATAAAAACGTTTGCTTTTTCAACCAATTTTCAACCAAATAAAAACGTTTTTTTATTTATGTTTCTTTTACATTAAAAAAAAACTTTTTTTTAACCTGATATAAAAACATTTTTACGTTTTACGTTGAAAAAAAAAATGTTTTGCAAACTTAGGAACCAAAATAAAACTTTTTTTTTACGTCTCCATAAATACCGTGTCCTCCCATTTTCGTTCACCTACAACGCAGGTCATATACATGATGCTGGTGTTTGCCTTTTTGTCAGGTGTAACCACATAACAAAATAATCCTGTTTAATTGCCATTTCTATTGCTTTCTATTGCATTCCGCCACGGCAGTCGTCCTGAGTTCCTGATATAATCCTGTCACCTATGCCTGATACCAGCAATGGCGAGACAGATGCAATAGGCAGAGTGGCAGATATATTGAAGACATTATACTATCACAGTGTCAGCCCTGAAACATATCACTATACAGCCTTTTTTAAATACAGCTAGGCCACGGCAGACCTATGCATAATATTTTATTATCCAATAAGAAATGAATGACTCAGACATGACACTGCAGGGAGTAAAGCTAGACATTTAGAAAAAGAAGTGAGAGAAAGAAGTAAGGGAAGCCAGTTATAGATATACAGGGACTCTGAAGATAATATGTAGAGAGGATGCCATAATCACTATCATCCCCACACCCCACAATGCAATAACAATCATCGCTGGTATCCACTTAATTACAGACCAGCCGCAATGTGTAATCCCATGGGATAATCACCTGCCGGGAACAAGCTCAAGGGGATTTATAAGACACTTTTTGATCCCCTCAACCAAAAGCACCTCTGGTAGAAGTGCCAGTCATATGTCCTTTATGAGAATTACCCTGTTTTCCCCCGATATCCTTTAATCAGTTTCTGTGAGAAGGATCATCAAGGGATGCTATAATTAGGAATATGCCACTGTTCTTTTAGAGGATGATAGAACTATATTTGTTTGAGGGGCTTCATGGATCTTTGCTCCAACCTACCAATTTACACTAGAAAGGATACATTTTTCTTAAACAAAACTGATCATGGACTGACTACGTCTGCATCTAAGCATCGTGTGACAAAATATTCTGTGATTGATACCATTATGAAGGAATGTAGGCAATAACCTGATGCCCCTTTTCGCTATCGCAGATTTCTACGTTGGGACAGAGTTATCAGAAATTATATGAGAGCCATAGGAGGTCTCAGACAGTGGTAAGGGCATGTGAGGAGAGTGGTAGGATCTAAGGGTTGGTACAATACGTCTTTGTGATGAAAAGAAATGAGAGGATGAAGAAGTGATGAGTCATTATAAGATGAGAACCAGCCACCTGCAGGCTCATCAATCATTAAGCCTACACATTTCAATCTTACCCCACATACCTTCAGTCATCCGCATGTTATAAATCTTGCAGTCCGCTGACTATCATTACTTTATTTTTTCTCTTTTCATTGACCATATAAGTGATTGACTCAATATATCATCAGCGTCAAATGAAGAGAGGCAACTAACACGAATGACATCTTGAGACTTCAGTTTTAAGTTCCTCCCTGTCACAAAGAATATGACATTGTGGCAATTGATGTTGGAGCATTTGATTTTAACTCCACTATACCAGTCCTCGCCCATTTTACTTTACCACTAGTAGAAACGAATATTAATTTTTATCATACTTCAATGTAAAAAAGAAATGTTGTTGAAATAAAGAAGGATTCCTCGTACCAAAGTTGCCAGAGATCGCTCGTTATTTTCAAAGAGATGTCATTATTTTCACAGAGATTCCTTGTACCACCACACTACCACCTGGGGTGTCTTGTAAAAACTACACTGGCTCCCTAGTGTATAACTACGGTGGTTCACTGTTCAGTTTTACAAGAATCCATGGTAGATTCAACAGTTATTTTTTACAGTGCATGTCCACAAGTCGGATAGTTTCTGTTGACTATACATGTGTGAGCTGTCTATATAAAATACCCATAAGAAGGCACCGAGGTGGGATTATTAGCACTACTTGGGCGAGGGGGGTTATGGTGGAGATGATAGATTAACGATAAATCTGTCTGCTAATCCCACTCGCCGCTGCTGTCCGCTGTGCTCGTAGGTTGTAAATCTACCCGGATGACAGCCAAGAAAGGGCTGTCAGCAGTGTAGTAGCAATTATTATTCTAAACTGATTAGGGACATCTACTGAGACGTTCTCTGGCCATGGTTGGAGATAGGTTAGAGCTCTACTAACTTGCCGTCGAAGTCTGGTTCTTTATCGATTTATCACCAAAGCGTTCATGAAAACGCCCAATGCCGTCTTTGCTGTCATAGCACATGAATCAGAGGTGGCAGTGGGTATTGAGTGGAGGGGTGGACGTACAAAGAGGCAGCAGAGGTGAACAGGGACTTGATCTTAGCTTTATGACTCTGTGTGGTAGGATATCTTCCTGCCACACAGGCCACTTTCTTTCCTCCCCCCCCCCCTTTATTTTCTTACCTTGGGGTGGGGTGGTGGTAAGGACTATAAGTACCACCTCCCCTATTGTCAGAGTGTCACTATTATTAAGGACACTAGGTCCTTTTATCCCAGATAAGGGAATGAGGCCGGAGGCCGAGTTCCCCTTATCTAAGGGATAAAAGGACCGAGTGTATCCCTATCCGTCACCTATGACGTTTATACCATGGTTTCCATCGTTAAATTAAACATTTTTACCCTTTAAAACCATTAAATGCAATGTTATTTGTTGCGAGTCTATAAAAAGTGCGTTTAGTACATATTATTACACGTCCTCTGTGATTTTGGGTGCTTTTTCTGGATATTCCCATTCTGATACCTGTCGATATTTCAGGTCTTAGGAGTGCTGATATCCATGGATATTGGCACTCCTAGGAGTGCTGATATCCATGGATATAGGCACTCCTTACATGTCCTAACATGTCATATATTACATGTTAAAACCTACGGAATGTTCATTGCCAGGGTAGGGGTCGAACCTGCAGCCTCCTGATCCCAAATCCAACTCCCTATGCATCGTGTCACAGGGACTGACGAGAAATGCTTGGTTAGAACCAAGTCTCTATAAGTCATTGATATGGTTGTGACCCCCCACAACAACTCACACATGCGCAGGGTTAGAATAGCATTATAATTATAGATGACTGCTGGACGCGTTCAAACCAAGCCAAGCCGGGCGCCGAGGTGTGTGACCCAGTGGTCGGGTGGGTAGCGCATTGTGCTCAGCTGCTAGAGGTAGGCGGGACGAGTCCCATTCCGGGCAAATCTTTTTTCTCGCTGTGTGTACACACACTATGGCAGGCTTTGAGTCCCGGAGAAGGTGAAGATTTTTGTTTTCAATTTGAATTGATTGATATTCTATTGATTATTTATTCATTTTTTATTGATTAATCATGTAATAAAGACAGTAAGGAATGGGCTAAAGGGCACATCATTGGTAGGATATCATAACTCATGGGCTTAGCCCACTCGTTACGATATCCTACAATACACTGAATTCGGTGCCCGCTGCCCATTCATTACTCTCTATCTAAAGGCACCGTAAAATGGTGCTTAAACTGGATAACCATGGTATAAAGAGTGGTATTTGTATGGATCATGACGTTATTCCTGGTGCCGAGAAAAGAACTTGTCACCCCTTGGTTCTATCTCTTGTTCTCCCCAGATGTTTCAACAGAAGCACATGCCCTCAAAGACTATGCATGCCTCAGAAATCTAGATCCTTAAACTACAATGCGGGCTACAATGGCATGTTCACGCTGGATATGATACTCATTTCGATAAGGTGCAATTTATTACTACTACAATGAACATCTTTTATCCCTTCCCCTTATAATCTCAGACCATAATTATCATCTGCATATAGAAAGCGGGCAAGATGGCGACCGATACAGAGTGACGGGCAGGAAATAGACAGCCCCCAACTCCCCTCACCACCCTTGATGATCGGATGTAAGCCCTGTACACAGTGCTGTATATACTGGCCTATGATTGGTCCATCAATCAGTGTTATGTGCAGCGTTGCCGCTAGGTGGCCGCAGGACGGGGCGGCTTCTCACCTGTCCGGGACGATCGCAAGTAGACGAATGGCGAGCGCATCCATAACCTACAGCTACCTCCATTACAGTCAGCGTCTCCTAGAGGCGGGTGGCCGCATCCCGACACTGCTACCCATTACAACCCTGCCCCCATTCACCTATCTGTACATCTTAATGCTACTAATGCCTGCCAATCTCCACCCCCCCCCCCTTTCTTCTCTCCGTTCATCCTTACATTGAAATCACCAATTCCTCTAACCCCTGTCTCATTTGAAACCTCTTTATAACCCCCATGCATATCCCCGATATAGGATGTAGCTGCCTACACTGAGGGCCTATGGGTGTTCCGTCCCTCCACAATATTGGGAGGGACGGAACACTCACAGGCCTTCAGTGTAGTAGCTGCCAAATGTACACTGCTATAGAGTTCCAACATTCGCTGTTCCAACCCCTAGCCTATGCCCCCAATGTCCAACAGGCAGTTTTCACCATTAGATCTATGTAGTGGCTAAGCAGTTGTGAGATTTATGTTTGCAGGTGGGATGGATTTAGATAGTCAATGCACACAGCCCCAACCACCACCCTCCCATCATCCACTCGTGGCCAATGCAGAGCTGCAGAATTTGGGAATCCATGACATGGCTTCCACTAAAACTGTGTTTTTCTCCATATCCAGGTAGCAAAACAGTCTCAACATGGGAATTCACATGTTTGCCTCCTTCATCCATCTCCCTTCTCATCCTCTGTTCCACTCCCTTTTCTCTCCGCCTCTCTTATCTTCCGATTGTCATTTTATCTGACCGCGTACGTTTTCAAAATGCATCCTATTTCAGGCGCCGATTTCAACTGCATGTCGGTCTGATTGCCAGTCACAGTCACTCGTTCTCATATTCACTAAACTCCAACCATTTCGAGACTGACCTGAACCCATTGAGATTTTTGGAGCAGGGGGGTAACTTTGCCATAGCAACACTGTACGTCATACATGACATAATTGTATGTGTCAAGATGGCCACCAGGGCCCTTTTGGTGACGTTTAAGGCAGAGAAACTGTTAATTATATAGCTTAGATATTAGGCGACCACAAACCTTTTGAAAATTTCAATTGAATGAGGGATCACAAGCAGCTCTGTTCGGAAGACAGAGCTGCTTATATATAGTGGCTACTAGCAACCCTCCACCCATCCTGGTTGGGCTCCACCCAGGCTACCTCCACCCTCCATGTTCCTCATAACCTTGTATAGCCCCATACATGTGTACACTCGGGCAACATACCTGTGCCACCTGCAGTACTTGACATCAGTGGTCATGACCTTTGACCCATGACCTGTGTACATGTCTAAGTCTCTTCTCCTGCTCATCCTTCAGGTTCTTTCACAGTCCCTATGTACCACAAGCCTGACCTCCCTGCCTAAGGACAAGACTTTAATAGTTTTCTAAAGTTTATTTTGCCCCCCCCCCCCGCTATAGGCCCACACACTTTCCTTATGGTAAGATGCCAAAAGTGCAAAATAAAGAGTGGGTAAATCCACGAAATACGAAAAGGTATGTTTTAGGTTCAGGTAGGGGAGAGACAAGAATGGGATCTGGGTGTTATTTCTAAAGAGAAAGGTCACGTCTTTCCCCATATGTATAGCCTGGGCTAAATTCACAACAGGCCCATCTAAAACTTGTCCTCAAACCATTCACAAGCTTTGCAATGTTGGTTTTCATAACCTCCAGGGATATTCCTGTGACGATCTAAGCTCTGACTGCTGCCATGGCAATTTTAGAGAAATTAGAGAATTCCCTCTTCCTATATGTGAGGCAGTGAACTCTTCCTGGCTTATCTCATATCGAATACTTAAATACATGTATGAATATCAATACTCTAACATCAGTATACGGACCGTTAAAGGCCAAAATTATATGTATAGGCTGATGCTGGTAGATCTCGAAAGGTTATTTGCTCATGATTAATGGAAAAAAATTTGATTGAGATGCTAGTGGTTCCTGGAATGAAATTGCTTAATGGAATAAAATCTTGAACTCTTCTGCAGCTATAGAGCTAAACAAAACCTCCTGACGCCAATCTCTGCTGATGATAATACATTGATATGGATCAGGGTTGGGGCACCATATGTTCTCCTCCCACTGCAATAACACAATAGATGTATCCAGTAAAGGCAAAAACAGCTTAGCAAAGGGCTTCTTTCTATGGGGGCCTGTTACATAACGATTAGTTTGATGCAGTTCTCTATTAGGGAAGTAAAATTGTGTGCATCGAAACAGGACATCATGCATTGAACCATGTTTTAACCATTTTATTATAAAATGGTTTAATATACGCTTTTTGTAGTTTACTGGAAGTGACCATAGATGAATGGATTACAAACCAATGTTGCTTGATCATTACTCTTTAATATATTCCTCTTTTACCCTCCCTACATTTTCATTCTACTCATCGTAGAGCCGATTAACCTACGCATTCATAAAAGTACTCTAGTACATTGTGGCCTACTTTTAAGATACACCTTAACATTGCAGTACATCTGATGTGTGCACCTGCGACTAGAATATCTATGATTAACAAAACCGATCCGACCTTTGTAGCATAGAAATCCCCTGTATTTTGCATGTACATGGTATCATAGCTTGTGTAACATGTCCCAGTATATACTATATATCCCTCCCCCCAGATCCACACCCACACCCACCCATCTACTGCATCTTTCCACTCCGTATCCTGCTGTATGATTCGATCTCCATTTTTTTTGTCCGTTATTCATCATTCTATTTTGTTGTGGGATTCTTTTGCTGTGGCCTGCTTTGTAATTTATATTGACTGTCTGAACACAAATGATTTTTCTTCCATTCCCATTGTAGTCCCTATCCATTATTTCATGACTGATGTGTACTAGACCCGGGTACTAGACCTGTGCGGCGTTTAGCGTTACGCTACACGGAGGTCCACTGTGCAATAAGTGACATTGCCATCATTTCTAAATTGATCAGTTCGGTGCTGAAATTATTCAGTTACAAACCTGAAACATTAAATCAAACTGCCTTCGACCCTTCCGTCAGTCACAATTCCACCATAACTCATCAGTCCAATTGGACTTCTCATAAAAAAAAGAGGTATATTAATGTCCCTCCAATATAGGCCTATATCGCGAAGCCTGATACATGTTACTTGTCAAACGGAAGAACTGGCAATGGGGAGGACAATTCTATTCCTCTGCTCCATACGTGCCCCTCCCTTACCCATTACAGACCCCGTCTCTCCCCACGGTCTGGGTGACTTATTGGTTGCTAGGCGCATCACTTGACCTGCTCCGCCATCCCAACGGGTTGCCCCTGATCCCTCCCACGTGATATCTCACGAGAGTTGCGGCGAGATCTAAGACGTGAATGCAGAATGTGGGTGTACAAGTATTCTCAGTAGGGTGAATAAGTATAACATGGACCACACATACAACCAGCTTTTACCCATTTTTTTTTCTGTGGAGCAATACATCTTCAGGACTGGATTGTGTTCTCTGGATGTGATTTGAATTTTATAATTATATATATCTCAGATTCAATGGTACACACCCTCCAGCGGTATGTGATCAGGCCTCCAGGTAGATTTAATATGATCAGATGGCTATCTCTAGATAAGAAAACGCTACTATGGCAGAGATTTAAATGAGCTGAATGTATGGCTAAGGAGAATCCCTGAAGAAACCAGGATATGCAAGGCCTGTATACAAAGTGTGGTCGACAAGGACTACTAGTTTTATTATCATATATTCATGAAAATATTCCAAAGGAGATTAGACTTGTCAGAAAAAGAAGGTTCACTCAGCCTTTAATGGCACCATTGTGTATTATGTATTTCCCAAGAGCCTAACTCATCCATAGACAAAACGTGACAAAGCGTTTTCTCATTGTCTTTTAAAGTCAGAATAAAGGTAAAGTTTGAAGTGACGCATTCATTCCATTCATTCAATTTCATTTATTTATCCTGCACAAACCATGGGTTGGTAACCCGCAATTGTTGGAAGTACAGCTCATTCCGTTGAGCGGAATAATTAAGAGCAACTAAGCTCTGAGGAGTACAGTGAACAAGTAATCAATGGATAATTCATGACTTGTGCGTGTTAGCAAAGGATAATCAATAAATTCAAGTTAAAAACAAAAATCGTTTCCCTTCGCTGGGACTCGAAGCCTGCCATAGTATGTGTATACACACTACACCTGGCCACCGGCAGCCGTTGGTTTGGTCTGAACGCGAAAAAAAAAAGTTCGCCTGGACTGGGACGCATCCCGCCTTCCTCTAGAAGCTGAGCGCAATGCGCTAACCACTAGACCAATGGGATACACACACCTCGGCGCCCGGCTTGGCTTGGTTTGGTTTGAAAGCATCCCGCAGTCGTCGCGGTTATGGCAGCAGCAGCAACAAAGCGGGGGGGGGGGGGGTCACAACCATGACTCCCGGGGATTTTCACACTTTTAATGTATAGTAGTTATATGTGAGTGCCCTCCCCAAGCTTTGTATCATATCAAGACCTGGTTCTAGCCAGCCACTTCTCGTCAGTCCCTGTGGCACAATGCATAGGGGGTTGGATTTGGGATCAGGAGACTGCAGGTTTGACCCCTACCCTGGCAATGAAAATTTCATAGGTTTTAACATGTAGCATATGACATGTGAGGACATGTAAGGATGCATGTTATTCATGTAAGGAGGCATGTTATCCATGGATAACATGCCTCCTTACATGGATAACTGCAGGCCTTACAAAAGTCATGATGCATGCATCATGGTGTGCAATATCGACGGGTATGTGCATGGGAATATCCAGAAAAAGCACCCAAAACAAATTTATTATCATTCCATTGCTTGAATTGATCAACAGTTATAAAAGCACATACTTCTGTATCGAGTCCAAACCATGCCCTGCCTGAATTCATTGCTTCGTCGGTAAATGTTTTTCCGAGGTCTAGTTATTTTGAGCAAGCGTTGGTCGTGAGCTCTTGTTCTTATGTGTCTTCCATCAATGTTCCTGGGGATGGGAGATGCTAAGAAAGCTTTGTGAAGCAAGTGTTTTTCTCTCCTATCTTTAAGATAGTTAATGTTTGCTACCTGTAATAGTTTTTCTGTATTTGTTGTGCCTCTGTGTCTTAAGCATGTCCTAAGACCATTATTTAAGACTAGTTAGAGATTGTCCAAATGGGTTTTCACACATGTTATATAACAGACGTCCCTAAGGTCAGTGACAGGAAGAATCATGCTTCTCAGCACTTCAAGGGCTGCATGTTCTGTAATATGTCTTCCGGATTTCCAGAACAGGAATATTTTATGTTTCAGGTTCCTCTCCCGGATGTCTACATGTTTTTTGTAGCTTAGCATGGTATCAAGGGTCAGTCCTAGGTATTGATAAGTAGGGGTGTACTCAACGGATACATAATTGATTTTTAAATTCAGGCGGATGAGCTTTTTGTTTATGGCTTTGGTTGAGAAAATCATAGCTTTTGTTTTCTTGATTTTCAGGGATAATTTATTTTCTTGGCACCAGTTGGTAATGGCTTGTAGGTCTTGATTAATAAGTTGATGGGCATTTACATTTTCTGGTGCATGTGATAAATAAACAACAGTGTTGTCAGCGTAGTGTTGACAATTCATATGAGAAAGGCAGGAAGAGATGTCATTGATATAAATGAGAAAAAGTAAGGGGCCTAGGACTGACCCTTGGGGTAGCTCAAAAGTGATGGGCTGCTGTGATGAGATTTTGCCATTGAACCCTATTGTGTAGGTAGTCATTGATCAGTGCCACTGCACCATGATCAAAACCCAGGAGAGAATTTCGTGGTCTAAAGTGTCAAACGCTTTTTTTGAAATCAAGAAATATTGGAGTAGTACATTGGTTTTGATTAATTCCTTGATAAATACTATTGGTTAATTTATCTAAACTGTGAAAGATACTCCTATTTGGCCTAAAACCGTCTTGGTTTTCATTGAGAAGATTATTTTCATTTAGATACATGATAATCTGTTTATGGACAACTTTTTCTGTAATTTTTGCTGGGGTCGGAAGTATTGATATGGGCCTTAGATTAGTAACATTGCTGGGATCACCACCCTTTGGGAGTGGGGATACCTGGGCCTTTTTTCAAGGATCAGGAAATCTATGTGTTGTGATGACCATATTGATTAGATGAAGGATGTGATGAGGTAGACATAGCATAGCATCCTTTAGAACCCTTGCAGATATATGTTGCACACCAGATGATTTATTGACTTTTATGTCCCGTATGAGTGGTAGTATGTCCTCTAGTCTGCAATGTCTAAATGAGTGATGGGAGTCACAGGGTTCACCATAATAGCGCCATTCTTTCTTCATATTTCTTCATAATTCTCCTCCAATGTTAGAGAAGAAGCAGTTAATGAAGTCAGCAGTGTCTTCATCCCTAACCTGTGTAGCATTATTGTTATGATCAATGAGGAATCAAGCTACGTGTTCTGCACTTGGAGGGATCTTAATATGAAATTGAGATAAAAGAATCAAGGCTCAAAGACAGTACAATACAGAGAGGGAGAGAGAGAGGGAGAGAGACAGAGAGACAGAGAGAGACAGACAGACAGAGACAGACAGAGACAGACAGACAGACAGCCCCACACACACACAGACACACAAAGAGATGAATAGATGGACAGATGAACAGCCCGACAGGCTGACAGACACGCAGACACACAGCCCAACAGGCTGACAGACACGCAGACACACAGCCCGACAGGCTGACAGACACGCAGACACACAGCCCGACAGACGAGAGTTACGTTGTGGGGAAAAATTTGGTCTGGGCACTGTGGGGTTGGGTAATGGGTACAATCGATCATTGTGGGGTGCACATTTCATACATGTACATATGTACATTATGGGGTTAAAATGTCTGAATATAGTGGGGTCATATTGTTATTCAGGAATATATTTCATCAAATAGCAAAACAAGAAAGTAGCTTTGATGGCCTTCGAAACGCTGAGATATTTAGTTTTGAAAGTTTTAGCGGAAGTATCGTAAAAGAGTCCCTATTCAAAATGCTAGTTTCTGGCTGTGCTATTGGGGGGTGGAGACTGGATCATGGCTCAGTGGG
The DNA here is from genome assembly GCA_949317995.1 of Acholoe squamosa. NCBI lineage: Eukaryota > Metazoa > Annelida > Polychaeta > Phyllodocida > Polynoidae > Acholoe > Acholoe squamosa. Next base: position 43,976,080 of record OX439038.1, read on the forward strand.
CATTAACTCTTGCACCTACATGATGCAGGCTTCATCTGCTCACTGTAGGACTATTTGGGAAAAAGTGCCTCCGCTGCGTGATGGGGCCAGTCAAAGAATTGCTTGTTTTTGCTCTAACCCGTGAACCGTTGCACTTAGAGACACGGGACCGGGTGCAAATCGAAGCTTATCGCAAGGGCTACCAGGCACTCTTCAAATTGGAATTTACTGTCTCAGTTACTGAATACATGGGGTGCAATCATCTGTTGTTTTGGGGTTACTGTGTCTGAATATGTGGTGATACTGTCTGTAATATGCACAGACTAATGGGGTCTGTCTGACAGACACGATCATTGTGGGGTTGTACCACAATCTCTTCACGTGCACCCCACAAGGTCATTTTGAACCATTTTAAGGACATTGCTTGTGGGGTTAACCCCACAAGCAAAAAATGACCCCACAACGTAGTGTTGTACTTATAAAAACCCCACAGTGTAGCTCTAGTAAACACAGACAGACAAATGGACAGACAGACAGCGATATAGACAGAGAGAGGGAGAAACACATGCAACCAGTGACAGAGAGAAGAGCGTCCAAGAGAGAAAGAAGAGAGAGTAACATAGGGACAGAGAGACAGATACAGACACTACTACAGAGCCAGAGACCTACAAGCATACAGAAATAAGGAGAGACAGCTAGAGACAGAGGGAAGATAGAGAATAGATGATGAATAGTAACAGACACGTCCTTTGCCATATGACATGAACGGGCTTATAACATCAGCAGGATAGTGAAGTATAAGATGAAGCCATACCCTTCTCCATACTGAAACCTGTGCAACTCTGCCTTCCTACCCTTGCACGTGGTGTACCTGAGAAGGCATATTCAGTCCACGTTCTGCACCCCTCCACCCTTACCCTCTAACACCCCAACCTACCAACCAGTCACATGACTCACAACTATAAGCCTGCAGGTGGCCAGTCCTCCATCAAGTAGGACCTGTTGCCTGACACTGGCTGCCGTAAACTTACAATAAGGATATCCTGCTATATTTCTCTTTCTGATGCAAAATTAAGTTGAAACTACATGGCTTGCTTACAATACAACACAATGCAAATCGGATGACAATGGCCAAGAGGAAGGGGATTCTGGATTATTTACTTAATCCATGCATAATTGAACACAAGAGATCTGTCCACCTGTGGCGAATACTATAGTATCTGACCTCTTACATACAATTACCTAGCAAAGGAGATAATCGACACTAGTCTCTCTACCCATGTCAGCTGTGGCTGGATGCAGGGAATAATTTAGCGATTTGACTCATTTGAGCTCAGAACTTCACTATTGTCTTCGTGCCTGCCTATAAGATACCCTGGAGAGCGTATATGCAAAATACCAGAGAATACGTGAAGCTGTACCTGTGGATTGAGAGCCATAACTACGGAGCCCCTAATAGGACATACCAAAAATAATTATTTTTCTAAAAAAATTATTCTTGCAGGTACTAGGGTATTCTTGCGGGTACTGGGATATTCTTGTGGGTACTGGGATATTCTTGCGGGTACTGGGATATTCTTGCGGGTACTGAACAATTCTTGCGGATACTGAACAATACTTGCGGGTACTGAACAATTCTTGCGGGTACTGAACAATTCCTGCGGGTACTGAACAATTCTTGCGGGTACTGAACAATTCTTGCGGATACTGAACAATTCTTGCTGGTACTGAACAATTCCTGCGGGAACTGAACAATTCTTGCGGGCACTGAACAATTCTTGCGGGTACAAGAACAATTCTGGCTGGCACAAGAAAGATTTTATTGGAGGAAAAAAAGACTTTTTGGTAGGTGAATGCATAATTCTAGCACCCACAAGGATAATTCTAGCACCTACAAGAATTCTTTGTGCACCCACAGGAATTCTTTGTGTACCTGCAGGAATCTTCCAGTACCCGCAGGAATCTTCCAGTACCCACAGGAATCTTCCAGTATCCGCAGGAATCTTCCAGTACCCGCAGGGATATTTTTTTCATGAAAAAAATCTTTTTGGTATTGTTCAGTATCTGCAAGAATTCTTCAGTACCCACAAGAATTCTTCAGTACCCGCAAGAATTCTTCAGTACCCGCAAAAATTGTCTCTCTACCCGCAGGAATTCTTCAGTACCCGCAAGAATTGTCTCTGTACCCGCAGGAATTGTTCAGTATCTGCAAGAATATTTTTTCTGCTGAAAATAATTATTTTTGGCATGTCCTCTTAGGGGCTCCGTACATAACCCTGCTAGGAAAAGGATAAATTCCCTGTAGACATTGAATATCTGTGGGCAGATGAGGGGAAAGGGCCCTCCCTGCGGGATTTTTAGTGCTGGATTTGGCCACTAGGGGAGCTACAAAGGCTAAAAATGTGAAAAATAGACAAAAAATTGTTATTATGTACTTTTTTTACACTGAAAAAGATGGTTTTCTCAAAAGTGTTCTATTTCTTGACACTTCCTGTACAATTGGAATGTAAATGGAACGTTTTGAATCCAAAACAAGGCCTAAATAAGGGTTTTAAGAGAAATGTGTTGCCATGGTAACCAAAATCATACTCCAAATAAAAAAAATGTTGACTGATAGAATGATTCATGGAGATTCATATGCTGAAAAAAGCACAAAGATAGCATTTCTAGATCCAAAGCTATGCCCAAATGTATGGAAAGGGATGGTCCGCTTTTAATTAGTTATTTAAATCATTATGCTAATTAGATGCCTGATTAAATTAAAACAATGAATGATAGAGCTTATTGGCTGTTTTGATGTAGTTATATCATCCCATATTCGTGAAGCAATATCTCCAGGACTAGAAGGGCTATATGCATGTGTTATACCTCATTTTAAAGCTGGTAACATCAATCTTAAATTTCACATTTTACCTCAGAGGATCCTTTCCCCTCATCTGTCCACAAATTTTCTGTGAGAACAACCCTCACAATACCTACATACATCTAACATACCTTATCAATTCTATTGCATTCAATATTACTTTTGACTTGCTGGCCATGATTTAAAAAAGTGTCATGAAATTGTTAGTTTCAGAGAGTCCATGATTTTAGTTTGTAATTTAGGTACAACTTTGGTATCTCAGGTGATGCCTAGAATAGTCACATGCCACTGTAAAGAGTTGGGGTTATATAACAGGATTGTTCTCTGTAACCAAACAGGGGTAAAGGCAGTATTCTCAAATACACTGAGTGTCACTGTTTAGTGACAAGCCTTTACCTGTAGATATATATGCATACTGTGAGTTGGCCTGTATAATAACTCAACCATGCACCCCTAGCTAGGCCTACCAGTCACCCTGATGGCCCTAATGGTTTAACTAAATAGCCTTACCAGTGCCAGTTCTCTTACTAGAGGGCAGCAGTACACCAGTTCAGTTCATACATGTTCAGTATGATATTCTTATAGTGCACATCTCAATCAGATATTTCAACAGGGCATATCAATGTATTAAAATAATATTATGATAATTACCCCAACAGGTTCAATCTCTCATTTTGCACAAATGATAATGCACAGGGTTATCTGAGAAGAAACTAGGAACAACCAATACTATGCATCTATGACACCATAACTGTGTCTAAATCTGAAATACAAGTGTCTGGACTCTGAGGTTGAAGCTAACATAGGTCTACCTACCTTTAGGTTATATCAGTGCTTAAACTGAATAACCATGAAACGTTTAGGGTGAGATGGTTCTCTACTTCTCATATCCTGAATAATGGCACATTGCTGGGATTGGAGACATTTTTGTCTTCATCAGGCATGCATGGCTCATAGTATCAATGGATAAAAAATATCGTGGGGATTATCTCATGGACTGACCTCACTGCTAGATTATATAGCATTGCCTATCAATATATACAATACAGTTCCTGTAGATTAACGGCACCTCTTGCTGTAATTCTACACTCTTAGTTTCTGTAAATTGACAGCAATAGTTGCTGGAACCTCAGTTGTTCATTTACAGAAAACATTACTGTGATTTTACAAAACATGTAAGGGTGTAATTTTACAACATATTTTGCTGGAAATTTACAGCATATGTTTCTGTAGATCTGAATGATCTTGCTGCATGGTTACAGAAATCCTTACTGTATGATTACTGTGGATAGTACTGTAGAATTACAGCAACTCACCTGCTGTGGATTTGAAGCCAAATGTATTGGAACCAAAGTTGCCAGCGGTTTTTGCTGTCAAATAACCCTGGTTAATACTAACAGTGTGCATTTGTGATCAGAGCGACAGAGACCATTCATACTTACTGACATTACCCTTTCTTCTAAAGATGTGTTATATAAAACTCACCTGAAAGGCAAACAGAATACATTATTACTATAAGTACAACACCACTAAGTACTTAGGCTGCTGAAATGGTGAGTCAATAGATAAATTGTGACTTTGTGCTATAAAAAGGATAGATTTAGGATTGTATTAGTTAACAATGATGTACACGTGCCTGAGTAGGCAGTGTTTGAATCCTGTACACTCCTTCATCTTAGGTCTATCACACAAGGTCACAAATCATAGAAAGTGTGCATATGGGGCCTCACATGTCATTCGCCCAGACATATGCCCAGAATCATGAAAAATAATTCTTATAAGTATACTTCTTTTATGATAGCAAGGACACATCTGACATAAATGATAATGTGATTTTCTTAATCTACAGGTCGAAATAGTCTGGACCTGAGATTTTCATGGAGGTATGATGATTGTTTCTGTAGGAAATGAAGCCCCCAATATGGCTTGTAACTTAGGCCCCTAAATGTCATTCGCCCAGACACAATTTCGCCCAGCCCATTTTACCCCCCTGGAGCCCAAAATATTCATATGGGACCATCAAAACCCATATGTAACACAAAGATCTCACCCAGCCTGACACTTTGAGCCAAAAAAATAGAGGGGGAAACTAAAATTCGAGGAGTAGGGGCTGGAATACCTCCAAATTCTTCATATGCAAACCTTCTATGATTTTCGACCACAAGCAGACTGACTAGGTGGATCTTCTTTCTCTGTTTTTTTTTTTTTTTTGTTTTGTTTTATGAACTTGGTCAAACTTTGCTATGACGGGGGTTTCTGGGAAACCACATATTGAGAGTGGTCATTTACAATTAAGAAGTGTATACTGTACTAATTATAATGTTTTCTGAATCAGCAGGGAAAGGGTCTCACAATAGTATGCTATTCATATGTCATAGTCATATCTTACAAGCATTAGGTAAATGATAGCTACACATAGACATAAAATATCTATGTCTAATCTTCGAAGAATCACAACAAAGGTCTCGTTTATAAGCAGGCGTTGGATGCAAGGATCGATATGAATCTATCTAAAAGTGTAATATCAGTATCATCCAGTGCCAACCCATGCCATCTATACCCAGGGTAGATACGTCCCAAAGATATTCCCTCAACCACCGTGCCCACAGAATCCCTATACAATAATCAATGTTGAGTAAATCAAAATTGAAAACAAAATTATTATAAGTAAGATAAAACACTCCATAACACTGTAAAACCTTAGACCACTAAACCACAGTAGACTGCATGGCTCTCATCAATCAGATGGAATTTATTCAGATTTGGAGCAGCGGTACTCTATGTTTATGGGGTTTTATCCAGGGTTAATGCAAAGGTTCCTGCATTATTGGTATGTGAGACATCAACTGTCTCAAATGTTCCTGCTTTAACTCTCAGCATTTCTGCTGGTAAACTTGTGAACAGGAGGCATTTGATCACATTGAGACTGACCAGTCACATGGTTGCCACTACAGGCGGATCTAGTAGGGTGAACATATTGTATTTGTCAGGTGGATCTGCATAGTTCATCAATCATCCTACCAACAAACCCATCCCTATATCCCCTTCCAAACGACCGCTCAACCTAACTCAATGCTGTATAGAGGTTCACCATACATCTGCCAGGCTAGTGCTGCCTGCATGTAAAGACTAGACTGGAATATTACGTTATTGCATGTGTGCAAAGCCCTAATGGTTAGGTTAAAGAGGATTATGCTAAATTTGAAAGGTACTAAACAGCGAAAGACGGCCCAAAATATTATGCTTAGTACTTATGCTTTTTTTTAAGTTCAAATCCAAAGCCATCACTGAAATCCTGTCTCTCATGTTTCCTTGGATCCTCATCGAGACAATATTTTATGCTTGCAATACCATTATATAAAATAATCATGATGATATGGTAAGTGCATATATGAGACTAAAGCCCTGCAGCTGCAACAAGCTTACATGTCAGCCGTAGATCTATAGGATTGATGGCACTCATGACCCATCTTCAATACAAGGATTGCACTGAAAGAGAACTCTTTGGCCCTGCACCTTTACACACAGTGATTATGCATGCAACACGGTATCTGCATACAACAAGGGGAATCAGTGTGTTTGTCATCCAGCATGGCATACACAGGGTCAAAATGTCTAACCTGGAGAGATGGGGGAAGGGGGTGGGACACTTCTATTTATCTAGAGACAGGCAGGAAGCGTAGTTAGTAGATACGATGTGTGTATTGCATAGTCTCCCCTCATAAATCTCCTACAGTATTGGCCTTTTGTTCACATATTCTATGTTGTTTCATTTCCATTCTAATCATTCTAATAATATTTGGTGGTAGTTGTAAAATACATTGTATTATATACATTGACTAACGCATTAGCGAGTAGAAACAAATTCAAAGTACTTGCGCACAAGGTTCAAGCGATGCACTATTGAGCTTAAAATATGGCATCATGTGATCCACGCAAGGGCATGAAGTGGTTGGTCAGGGTTAAGCCGCCCTTCACTTCATGCCCTTGCCTGGATCACGTCTCTGAGGGCTGAATTAGTCGCTGATCGGTTGGCTCAAAGCAGAACTCCTTTGCTGGCCCTCCAGGCAATAGACGCTCATCTGGCAATTTTTACATATACAATGTTCTTCAGGCAAAATCTGAGAAACTAACGACATTGACAGTATTGACTGCTTACATAGAGGTTGCACCTTCTAGTGTTTACCTGATGACGATGCTATGATATGGGGAAACATCACACTGGGTTTCATTTGCATAATCTAAACCCTGATTCCCGAACTATCAAAGAAAAGTACCCCCAAAGAGGGAGTTTTTATGGCCTCACTCGAACCTCTTTCCAACAAATGTTTAAACTGGTGTTGGTTAGTCTTTTGAAGCAGTAATGTGTAAAGTATGATGGAACTGACAAACCCTTGACCCCGCCTGCAGTCCTGAACGTCTGTCTGCCATGGCTGCACTGCACAGTCCTTTGCATTCTGACTGTTATTTACATGGGTCTTCTTTTTGTAATAAAACATGTAGCGATTCAGTTTTCTTTTTACTTTTCCCTTGTAAAATCGTGGTTACTTTGAACGATACAATATAGATGTATGTAGTAACTAACCACTAACGTGCCTACCAAATGCAGCTGAGAGATTAGGCCAGGACTCTGTGCTAAAAGGACGCATCTCCCTATTGTAGTGCACCCTAGAGATACTAGACCTACCACATTGCAGTCAGCCTGGTAACTATATCTGACTCTTTGTATAAAGATGAAAGCATCTTCTCTGTCTATTGCCTGTGGCCATGTATCATTGATATCAGAGACGAATCATCTATCGCAAGATGGCGCGGTGGTACTGGAGGATGTAGGAGTTGACTTTTGTGAGGACCTGCTATTGGGTGGTGGGGAGGCAAAACTCAATATATGATTCTTTTTTTTTCTTTTTCTTATTCTCCGTAATTTAACCACAAAGGAGAAGTGGTTGTCTTGATAGATATCTACTGTTTGAGCAGTAAGCAAAATGGTCCTGCTTCGGGAAGCGATATTCGCACGGATATCCGTGAGAATAACACTCCTGTTCGCACGATATTTTCTAGTACACAGGACTTAGAATTCTGGGAAACAGGACTCCATGAGAGGTTCTGGGAAACGGGACTGCACTGCAATTCTAGGAAACCGGACAGGTTATTTTGTGAAACGGGACTAATTATTTGGGAAACGGGACTGCAATTTATTTGGGAAACAGAACTGCTCATTTGGGAAATTGGACATTTTTAGCACAGGGATTAATATTCCATACACAGGACAATGTCATCTACCATATAGTGCCAGAAAGAAAGTCCCCGGAATTCAGGGAACAGGACATCTAGAAATATGGGAAATAAGGCACAAAAATAAATTCTGTAAAAGGGACTTTTGGTATCCTGTGTCCTAGAATATCTTGTGCAAAAAAAATAGTTATTGTCCTGTGTACAAGATATCCTGGTGTAGTCCCGTTTCTAAAATATTATGGTTTTTGTCCTGTTTCTCAGATGTCCTGTTTCCTAGAATATCTCATGCAAAAAAGAATCTTACTCGCACGAGATGTCCGTGCTAGTATCATCGGCCCCCTGCTTCTATATATGGAACGGGTACAGCCAAACCTCATATGACTTCATAGGCAGTAATACTAATAGAGCCTGGCTCCTGCATCCTAGGCCAACACGTGTGATCATATCAAAGAGTAGTACTTAATTGATAGATGAGGTATGAGTAAATGTATGTCTTATCAGTATCAAATGCATCTTCTTTATGGCACTTTGAATATAATCTATTACTGTTGTTTCTACTTGAATGGCAGCTAACTTTCAATTACAATTTTAGAATGAAAACCTTTCTGTTTGACTGATGTTTTATTTTGCAACGGCAAAACATGAAGGGTTGTCTAAGTCCCTTAGGAATACATCCATGGCTGCCCGCACTAACCCTTGCATCCCATTTTTATCACACGCGACACATAACATAATTACTTCTATTGCAGACTGCAAAAAAAGAAAAGAGAAAGAAAACGGCAAGAACAGAAAAATGTCACTTAGCCCACCATCTCTATAGTTTCATGCTGGCTCGGATGGAATTCTGTCCATCAGGGTCCTGGGGGCTTCGGTCAAACCATGTATCAGCCTCTTTTCTGTATCATCAAACTTCCTCTCACATGATTATCAGGTAACATTCAAATTTGCCTACAAGCTGTTTTTGAAGTTGGGGTAACAAAATCAACCTGCTGGCTTGAACAATGGTGCAAACGGCAAGGCAAACTCTAATGACCTCTTCTGTGAAAGTGAAGCGATTAAACACACTATTGAAGCTCTGAAAGAATAGCAGTTGGATCAATAGGGGTTCCGTAAGATAATCAAAATTGCATAAAGGCCTGACAGTCCTCATATATTCATCATTTCAATAAATGAATGAAGTTTAATATAACAATGTAAATTTTCATGAAACTGTTTGATGAATAACACAGCGACCCTTTTTTTCTACACAAGCAAACAGGCTGTAGTGATGTTTGTGGTGCTATCAAAGAAAGGACAATGCATTTACCAGTATAGCCAATATGGCATTGAAGGGAATGTATAAGCTCCAAGTTGGTGGATATTTACTGTATAAATCTAGAACTCGTAAGTGTCATTATAAATGATATTTAAGCTGGAGACTACCATACAATCGCTGTGCCTCTTTGCACTGTTCCCCTGTTTCTGCTCCATTTCTTTTTCTTATGTTTTCTCCCTGTTTTCTCTTATTTTGTTTTCCACTCTTTTCACCTTGACGTTATCTAAATGGCAAACAGATGCCATTGTCTTGACCCTGCCCTTACTGCCTTCCGCCTCCGTTCTGCACCTTGTTGAGGGAGGTAGGGCATTTAACATGCTCAAACATGACACATACCGAGATGTCATTTAGTCTGTCTCAACTACTAATGTGATTCGGATCGGGGATTCGAATACAGAAAATCTGGGAGCCATACGCTGCTCCTTGTCGCTAAATATTGACATTACCAGATGAGATCGAGGCAGGCGGCTGCTTCATAACAACCCCGCATAGTTTTATTACAGTTCTTTGTCAATTTGAACTACTGTAATCGGACGAGTAAAAGCCATTTCTTTCAACAGATGCTAATTCATGGATGTCTATGGGAAATCCTTATGTTTTGCATCTGTTTTTTTTTCTCTCAGATCGTTGCAAAATGAGAAGCTGCTTTGTGAGGGTCTAGGTTATCTCTTATACTGTTGGCCTTAAACAAATATTATAAAGTAATATTAGCATGCGTTTCACATATTTGGATACTAATCTAAAGTAATATTAGCATGCGTTTCACATATTTGGATACTAATCTAAAGTAATATTAGCACGCGTTTCACATATCTGGATACTAATCTAAAGTAATATTAGCATGCGTTTCACATATTTGGATACTAATCTAAAGTAGTATTAGCATGCGTTTCACATATTTGGATACTAATCTAAAGTAATATTAGCACGCGTTTCACATATCTGGATACTAATATAAAGTAATATTAGCACGCATTTCACATATTTGGATACTAATATAATTTTCTAATTCTCATGTGTGACATTTAAGAGATAATTGCACATCCAAGACAAAGTGACAATGAAGAGGGGAGGGGCTGAAAATCATGAGAATGTCAATATTGACCCTTCACTCTTCTCTTCATCTTAAGGGGTTACCAGAAAAGGCATAGCACGGGTCCCTTATGAAACATTAGTCCCATTCAGTTGTTCAGCAGGAGGCCCTTTACATCATTCCACATGCTTGAGAACACAGGAATGAGTAAACCATTCTGGCATATGGCAGATGGTGTGGGGAATGGATCGGAAGTGAGTAAAGTTCAAGATGTGCTTGTAGCTACAAATGTATGTGGGGAAACCACAGCCAACAATCATTCTGCTAACCCTTTCCCTTCGGTAATGTGTCAAGCGACAATAAAAAACATGTTAAATTTACACATTGCCGCTGTGGAAGGTTTGCCTTTTTCTGAGGAGAACCTTCTGTATACATGCCTATGCAAATAAGTAGAACATCTCAGATATCTATCTTTAAAGCTCCTGCAGGGGTCATTTCTCAAACATTGCGGATGGATATTCGCAGGATAGTTATAGGGGGCGGTCCATCCTGTTTCATAGTGGTAACCATCCACGTTCACTAAGGCAAACCCTTTTCTGTGGGCAGACCGAAAGCTGCTTCTGTATTCTCTTCTCCTACTCTAGATATATTAGAAATAGATAGGGCACATTTAGAAACACTGTTGAAATGGTTATTTCCACCTATAGCACACCTCCTACTTGTGCATCCTTAGGGCATAACGTCTATTAACTTGTGCTTTATATTTTATGTTAAAAAATCACAGACAAATTTATGAACGTCAAGGGTAGAGAAAAGAGTACAGACAGTGAATACTAATGAAATATCAGCTTTTCCCCCTGTCTTTTCCCAGGACCTCTGTGCTTTGACATAAACTGCTTCACTGTTCAACCAGCCCTGTGACTGATGGCCCGACTCTAGGCCTGTCATTTGTTCTGACTGTTACCATGTGTATGATTAGTCGGGTGCACACAAGAGGGTCACGGCCTAGTTACAGACACGTCATGTGACGTGATGACGTCAAATCAATCATTTAAGACATGTCTACAAGCTCCACTCAATGCGGACCTGTACCTTGGAACTGTAGAACCTCATGGTAAGAAGGGCACATGCATCAGGAACAATATGGTACTAGGAATTGGTGCAAGGAATTATGCTATACAAGTGAATAGTTTTAGTAGTCACTTAATAAAGGATATTGGGCACAGGAACACAGATGATCCTTTCATCTTCTTGAAAAAATGCTTTGCAAGAAGGGACTTGTGCAAAGACAATTTCAGGGGTTGTCCTGGCTCTTGTGGGGGTTGCTTCCAATAAGTCAATGCCAATAACTCAATCCTTTGGTTAGAGGTTTGCAATATTTTAGACTCTCAGCATAAGATAAAAGAAAACTAGCTTTTATACATATAAACCTCATGCAATTTAGAATGTAGGCCCTGTGTTGGCTGTGATTTCCTTTCTGATAGATAGCTCTGGTGTGGCCTGGTCTGACCCTCCTCCATTGATTGAACTGGCCCCTGGATTTCCACATTGATCCCCTTTGAGAGGGGGCTAGTGCCGTCCTGCATGGGGTTAGCCTCTGTGTTACATACCTGTTGTGTTTAAAGCCTATTCTAAAGTGAGACACGGTGCAGAAATCAAAGCAGAGTGCAGACATTACAGGGTCGTAGGAAAAGGGGGGGGCATACTATCATATAAAATCCCTTTTATAAGCCTCATCCTAATTCCTGAAGCCAATTGATAATCCTCAGTAACCCTCTGGAATAGTCTATGGCTTACATGTACTGCTTTATAGGTATGTCTCTTATGCCGGCCCTCAGTGTGAAATTCACTGCTTACCAATATGGCAGCAGGTATACAGCAAAAGACTGTTACCCCTTCCCGACAACATCCACTATAGGACATAAGCGACTGATTAGCATATACCCCTGAAGGAGACCCATTCTGGAGGCCATTTCTTAACAAGCCACGACTGCACCCTCCTAGTCGTACCAATATTCTCATAGGAATAGCATTGACATTTCGCAGTCGTAGTGCTGTGTGCAGTCGTAGTGCCTTAAGAAATGGCCTCCTGATGTATTCAGACCTATGTAGTGACCAACCCATTCATCCATAGCGATGATCTATAGGGGAAGCGAGCATTCAATGTTCCTGTACTGTATCATACATGGTGCATGGTATTGGGCGTCTAGATCAGCACCAATCCCGAATGAGTGCTTGGGAATGCAGGGTATTGGAAACAGATTAAACTACCAATATCTGGCGTTGAATAAGCGTTGATACACATAAACATGTATGTATCGTGGATAGATGTAGCTTAATGCCCAATCCAGATTTTCCTAGATCATAGAAATGACTATAGTCGTGGATGTGTTGTAAGTGGGAAAGGGAGCATTTCTTTGTGTAATTGCCATTAAAAAGGTGTCTCTCGTCAGTTGAAGTGGATACTATTGAATTTTGATAATCACAGGTATGCCAATGACAATCTCACCTATGACAAAGACAATATCTCTCCATGCTAATAATGTGATATGGACCAAACACACCAGGGTGAAAGGCCTTTGATTTGTGAACAAATTTATTGAAACTTTTATTAGCCCTAGTAGTCAGATGGTTTGACAACGCGTACTTCATACAAAAAAACTCCATAAAGCATGTAAATGTCCAGTTACAAATATGAACAGCTCATTATAAACATATAGAGCTGTCCAGCATAATCCAAATATTTACCATATTTGCCTGGGGTACATTTAGTACCGACATGAATACATACAATGCTCAAATGACAATAGTTTGACTTGGCTAGCAAGTTAACGACCCCTATATCAGTAAAACTGTTGTTATGCAGGTCCGCCAAAATCAAAGTACATGTTTGACCAATGTTCCATATTAATCAAGTTACATATGCAAGATTATGATATTCATTTAGATGCTCAATCCATAAGAACTAGTGGACGAGGGAAAGAATAGTGAGGAGGAAAGGTGCCAATCAATGTCAATCTCAATGTAATCATGAGAAGCAATACCTTCGGATTGGTGTGGAGCTTGTTCTACACAATCATGTAGAAGGTTGGGTACCGGTAGTTGGAAATAACACAGGAATGGTTGCACTACTTATATATTACGGCTACCGCGGAAGTTGTCGGCTTTGATGTTGGATGTTCCCATAGTTGGCCACTCATACTCTATCTGACAGCAACCAGCGAAACTGACCCAGGAAATTAGAAAACAGTAGAAGTTGTGTGACAAGCACAGGGTTACAACAGTAGGAGTTGCAATGCTTTTGGCACGTGGTGGCGCCACTTCTTTTCGTGTGAGCAGCGCTGGTGAGATGTCTATATCTGCATGAATCCAATTTAGCTTTACCCAGGGAGGAAGATTACATAAGGGCTCTGTCTGCCCATCATTATAATCCACCATCAGTCTCTACGGAAGGCTTTCAACCATACTGGCCATTCGGTCCTGCAGTTCTTTTTTTTTATTCCGCAGGCCCAGGTTGATTTTGAAAGGACCAAATACTTTGAAATTATGGAATAAAGGAAAACTAAATGAACTTACTATTGTTACCATTAATCCTATTTAGACTTTAAGAAATATGAATGCCGTTTGTACTCAGCAGGTAAATGGTGGTCAAAGCTCGGAACATGGCCATTTGTATTCTCCCACAATGACTGCAAAACACGGATACATGTACAAAGGAATACGGTAATTTCTAACAACTGAGGGTTATTACGCCATGCCGTGATAAATCAGTAGTTTTAGTTTTAATGATTGTTACTCCACACTTTCTCACAGAAAACATGCCGCCACCTAAAACTCGTCAATACAGACCAGTTTATGGTAGTCAAGGTCAAATGACCACCTAAACCCGTCAAACTGACAATAAAAAGTCGTCATACTGACGACTAAGGTGGTCAGGATGAGGACCTATAGTCGTCACTTTGACGACCTAGAGCTGTAGTTTTAGGTATCGTCAACCTGAGGACTTAAAGTCGTCTGCACTGACTAGTTTCGTGCCTCTCAGTTTTTCAGTGTATATAACCCCTCTCGTACGCAATGCTGAGAGTGCAATATCAGCCAACGCCATATAAATAACCTCTTTTATAAAGAGATCGATGGTGATGAAAATGTGATATTTTTGTAGCCACCTTTTTATATGAAGGATGACACTCACAAATTTGTATCCCTTATCACAACAGCCCAGCTTAAAGCCCATTGTTAGGTTTTTATGCAGGGTGACTTATCTCATCGTTTTGATGTAACACCTCGTTATTGGCGGGTTTTATATGGCATGCAACAAAACTACTCTACATCAGAGTTCTGTCTCAAGTCTTCTCCCATAAATAAAGAAGGTCCAGGCGATACCTAGCCACATTGGATTAGCGTCTAATATAGTTGTAGTTGACAAATCATTGACAGTCCCACAATGAGAATGTGTCAGCGAGTGCTTCGGCTCAGGAGGGGGGGGGGGGCTAAGGCTGTGGTAATTTTGAGTAGAAAGGATAATCCTAGCCTAGACTGAAAATCATCCTGACTTTGTGATCATGAAGGCTGCACGGTGCCATTATACAGATTGATATAATATAAAAATCTTTTGTGCATTAATTGATTAATTCTATGCACAATATGGAATCTGGGAATATACATCAGCCAATATACAAATGAATGCAACGGGATAATTGACTGGGCTAGGTCTGTGCAGTATCACAACCAATGAGCATGATGCATCGGCACTACACTGAACTCAAAAGGAAAAAAAGTGAAGAGAATTTGCCGCCCAACAGTCCTAACCATACCCGACTGCTTCTAAAGGCTAGTTCCTTGAACGGACACCCCTCAGATTTAGCCTTCAGCTTGACATCTCAACCAGAGCCCAGATACAGTTTGATCTAGGTGCTCATGAGGGGATTAAAATGGGACCTTCGAGGATTGCTACTTAAATGAAACTATTTCCTGGATTATGCAGTGGGGCATTTATGAATCCCATAAGTGTAATTTCCTGCTGGATATGTTTTAGGGCAAAACTGTGTTTTGTATTGTTTATTGCTGTGGGTTGAACTTACTGCCTTTAGCCATAATATTATCGTCCACAGTGGGTTCCACACTGTGCCGTCCAGGCAAAGTTGTGCCTCCCACAACCCAGGAAACAAGGATACATTGGGCCAATGTCGGCTTATACTGGGCCAATGTCGGCTTATATTGGGCCAAGCATGGACAAGCGTGGCCAAATGCTCCATTGCTGATTGAGAATGAGGCATTTCAAGTTGATAAATTACTCGTATGGAATCATGCGCTTTCAATGTCAAACCAACCATGAATGAAATTAAAGAATTGCTTTTATAATGCACAGTTGTATACTTTATGCAGGTGGCCTATGTTGTAGATGCAGCGTAGTAAAATATAATGCAGGTGGTATAGTAGTGAATTATAAAATAAACCACAGGTGGAAGGATAGAGTCAGATGACCCACGATCACCAAAAGGTTTTTCCTGAGCAGAAATCCCATTTAGAATTGACAAGGAGTACAGAAAATTAAAATGCAGAAGCAAATCATACTGAAATTAGTCTCCACGAAGCTGAATCCTCTATACATGTGAGGAATCCGAGGCAGTACATGGCTTGTTCCAGGGCTGAACACAGAATGGATAGCAACGTCAAAAGCGACCCATCATTCAAGGAAGGGGCAGGTGTTTGGGTCTCAATGAGGGTTTTAGTGTGATTATAAGGTTTAGTTGAAGTAGGGCCTAGAGAAAGTAGGCCATGAATGAGGAGATGGCACCGCAGCTTTAGGTCCCATACCCAGGGCAAGAGGGCGATTCATAAAAACTTACGATATCAGCAGGAGGAGACGACCAGAGAATTATAATGTTCGCCAATACTGACAATTCCTGGAAATATTGGAATTATAACCAATTAAATACAGCATTTCATGCACAAAAGCCATTGGTTTGATCAGTACTATTTTGGGCTTCATTTTCTGCAAATAATTCCAAAGATATCTGTCCAGAAGGGTCGTTTCTAAATTCATTGTTTACACCAAGAAAGGTCGACAGTTGTTTTGAATCGCCCTGCAGATCCTGGGTAGCTGCATGACTTTGGAGCCAGTATACTGTCGTTTCTGCATTCACCCACGCCCACGTGGTGGCTTCAGTGAAAAAATAGAACCAACCTCTGATGTTCTTTGCAAACAAAAGATGGCCCTAGATTATTGCCTAGCTTACAGGGTCCTGGCCCTTTACGCTGCAGTATATGGAAGGGTCTTGTTGAGAGTGGATGTTTGGTTAGTACCACCATTAGAGATAGGTACAGCAGGTGCTTTAGGGGGTTTAATAGGGTTGTTCTAGGGTTTTAGTATTAGAGGCAGCTGTGGAAGTGGGTTATACAGTGCGGGTGAATCATTGAGCAGATAACAGAGGTAATACCATGCTCAGGACATAATATGTACAATATGACATAGGGACCATCTTTACTGCATGGCTTCTGCATCCAGGCATGATAATGTTTAACCATAACTGCATGTAGGGCCTACCGTATATTTTGTATGTACTAAAAGTGCTTTATTCAGACTTCTTTGTACATAAGATGTAACATTTTCTATGCACAAATTAAAGAAGCAACTTTCTAATACAACATGTATAATCAGATTGCATGGTCTGTTGACCGTTTGTGCACTAAAGAAGAACCTCCTGTCAATGATCTGTGACCCTGACACATAATATTGCCAAGCTCTTCATCTTTCCAGCGGCTCAAACTGGATTCAGGACGGGTGATATCGAAGAAAGGCGATGGTATATAGGTATAGCTCGATAAAGAAGCTGGAAATCTAGTGTCACACAATACCCAACAGAAAATGGGGAAAAAAGAAAAAGATTATCATGGAGTCTGACGTAATATGTATACGTAACAATATCCCAACGGACCTTCTTGCCACAAAGTGATTCTTTTTTCAGGGCTTGTACAGGGTAAGTGTGCTTGGCCGCAGTTACCGCTGGAATGAGCAATTTTAATTTGAAAGTGCTCTTTTATAGTGCTTGACATGTGACCTGAGTTGACCAATGAGGGAGCAGCTCCTCCGGGGGAGGAGCAACCTGGTTGTTTACTACTGTTTGTTGTTACCATGGGGAGGATAACTGTGTGACCTTTGACCCCGGGGGGTCTAAAAGGGGGGTTATAAGCGGTTTCACCTATGGGGATCCTCAGACTGCATTGATTTAATTAATTCTGACAAAAAAAGGATGAGCCCTAATTCCCAAAACTAATTTAGCAGCACCCTCCATCAGGATAGAGGATACAGACATGATTAGTTATGCAAAAAAGATTTTACAGGACCAGAACACCTGCACATATTTTCCAGATTTTTTTTTTTTATTTTAGAAATGAAAGATCTGGGGTCTATGTAGTTACACAAGTTTTGTAAAAAAATAAAGGCACTTAGGCAGTGATTTATCTCTAAATATATTTAGAAAAAAATTATAAAATTCTTACAAAATTAATAAGGGGTAATTTTTGAGGTCTTAACACCGCACAGTGGTTGTGGGGGTTAGTACATGTCAATTAGTCAAGACTCTAGGAGTCAGGCACTATATAAAATGGTGGGACTAGTACAGGGATAGGACCCATTTTGGGAGCAATTTTTCTGTACATGGCAACAGTTCCCTGTCATCCAAAGGGTCACTCACATTCAGGCTTTGGGGGGGCATTCATGTGTAGTCTCTGGATCCAATTAAATTCAATCAAATTCCACAGGTACTTAGCCCTGGCGGACATTGAGTTGGCATGGATAAAGTCCACAACATGGATGGTCATGTCCTTGTGTTTGTCGTCTTTACCCCTTTTGGAGCAGGAATTCATGTGGAGTGATACCTCACTTTTGTTGAATTCCTTCCTACTGATTTTGCCATAGTGGTCACAGAATCTAGTTTTTGTGGCATTTTCTGTCTGTTCAACATATTGGATGCCACATATTTTACAGGTGATGCAGTAAATTAGATGAGTGCTTGAGCAGCACACATTGAATTTACTGGTATAAGAGCGTCCCATGCCAGTGCACAAAATCCTGCCACTCTTGTCTATTTTTGGGCAGTAGTTGCACCTAGGCCACACAAGGCACCTGTTTTTATTGGGCCCGGGTTTCAATGGGGTTCTTTTTTTTCAGGTTGTCCTCATGAGGGAGTAGCAATAGGTGATAGACTAGGGGACTATCCACCCTTCAGCCACCGATGGTACCAGCTTGGTTATGGTGTGAATGTAAGTGATGCCATGTTGGGAACAGAATAGTTCATAATTGCTCTCAGATTTTTAATTTCAGTTTTCCTTTTTTTGACTATTATTTTTAAAGAGGTCAGTATTTGTCATAATATTTTATGTATAAAGACACCCTTCATTCAGAAGCCAGACCGTCACCTTTAGATTTTTAACCAGTGGTGCACAACTGTTGGTGATACAATGGAAAATGTTTGCAATGGCAAAAGTAGCTTTATACGCTGTAAAGATTATTAAAGTAACAGCGAAAGCCTTTTCCCAAAATTGCCAGAGATCCGTCATTATTTTCACAGAGATTCCTTGGCCTACCATACTGCCACCTAGGGCTTCTTGCAAAATCTACATCGGTTCACTGCAATACCATTATGGTAGTTTACTGTTCAGTTTTACAAGCATCCCAGATAGATTCAACAGTAATGCTACGTTCTTAATCTGTGTTGCAATTTGAATAAACAGTACACTTTAGAAGTCATATTGAGGACATTTACCTAAGTGTGAAAATGTCCCTAGTTGGGTTTGATGATATATGTAGTATATCTGGAGGCTGTACATGATCGATCGAGCGGTATGAATGCTAGTGTTACATCAGACATGTACTGGGAAAGGGGGTCTTATTGCCCCCTGCACTAAGACCCCTTTTCGCAGATCGTGTCACTTCTTCTTTTGTCTCTGCAAGGGGTCTTTTTGTTATGTATTTCAAAAAGCAGCCCTCTGAGGCAAAAACCGTATGTAATAGGCCTATGTATTGATGTAACAGACAAAGGTCTGGAGAGTATCGTGGTGATACGTCAAAATGGATTTAGTGTTAGCTACGTAGTATGGAAGCCGTGAAGGGCCATGATATTGATATAACGCCCACTTGAAAATCGGCTTATGTACCCCCAAAAGAAAGTTTAAAAAGTACTACTGTTAGATACGATATTCTCCCCTGCCAACTGTCAAGTAAAAAGGAATATTTTGGTCAACATGATAGTGTCCCCTGTCAAGTCAGGTAATAGAAATGTGTGGGCAATATGACATTTTCCACTGTCAACCGTCAAATATTCAACACAGGTTTTCATTTGTGAACTTCATTTTATGTAGGTTAATTTTTTTGCCAGTTATCCTTCACCATAAGGGACGAAATAAGGGATTGCGACATTTGACATGTCTAAAAATAATCAATATTATAGATGCTATTCCCAGGTAGCGGGATCTTTAATGGGGCGACCCCTGCTGAATCTGGTACATTGTGAAATAAGGACTGATAACAGCCAGCATGATGGGTACCAGGTGTCATATAATGCACCCTAAAGGTCTGCACGGAATGAATGGAATTTTCTGATTGGTCTATAATGTATCCTGCTAGGTCAGTTATATCACAATTTACACACCATTCAGAAACAAGCGCATGTGGGAGGGGGTGAGTTCAGATTAAGTACACATCCTCACTAAAGGTTTGGGGGAGATTTACATATTCCTCTTTTTAAGGATAAAAAACAAAACCTATCCATAGAAACTGTTGTTCCGTCCCCTGAAGATTCCGTCCCAGGTGGGCCGATGATATTAACACTAGGACCTCGTGAATATAGCATGTCTTATATACACATACTTGGTAGGTGTATATAAGACATATACACTCGTGTTTATGGTTGGTCAGGGGACATGTGTTTAGGGTTGGTCAGAGGACAGGTTTGTGTTTAGTATATGGTTTTTAGGGCTGGCCAAGGGACATATGTTTAGCATGTGTTTAGGGTTGGTCAGGGGACATGTGTTAAGGGTTGGTCAGGGGATGTGTGTTAAGGGTTGGTCAGAGGACAGTGTTTATGGTTGGTCAGGGGACATGTGTTTAGGGTTGGTCAGAGGACAGGTTTGTGTTTGGTATATAGTTTTTAGGGTTGGCCAAGGGACATGTGTTTAGCAGTGTTTAGCATATGTTTAGGGTTGGTCAGGGGACATACCCCTGCATGTGCTTAGAGTTGGTCAGAGGACATGTGTTTAGGGTTGGTCAGGGGACATGTGTTTAGGGTTGGTCAGGGGACATATATATAATTATATTCAAGTGCATCTTAACAAGCCATAAGTACTCATACAGCCTCCCCTCGCCCAATGTAACACTTGTACTGCCTCTCTGTACTCTATGTAACTCTTGTACAGCCTCCCTTCACCCAACATAAATAGCCAGCATTCAACAAACATGATGAGTATATGACATATGCCTCGAGAGCCATATGTCACATACAAGTCATGTGAGTTCAATACAATATTTATTACACGAAAATGACACTAATATCTATCCTCTCTGTGACTTTGTTGATGTTAAATCGGCCAGAAATGTTGTTAAATCTGTAAAATTGTTGTTATATCGGCGAGAATGTTGTTGTTTACATCGCCATTGCATTATTACGTCATCAGGAGCATCCTGTCCGCTGATTGGTCAATAGTGAAAAGGGGGCGTGGTTGACCTAGAAAGCTGGCTTCTCATTGGTCCAGAGGTCTAAAAACGTACCACACGATCGTGTGGTACGTTCTGACATACCACAGGCCCATACAAATAACCTATCTTCTCTTTATTCCTATATAGAAACACAGGGAAGTCGAATTTTAATTGTTTGTAAGTGTAATAACACTCGTACTGCCTCTTCATACTCTATATAACACTTGTACAGCCTCCCTTCACCCAACGTAACACTTGTACTGCCTCCCTGTACTCTACGTAACACTCTTACAGCCTCCCTTCACCCAATGTATCACTCATAATGCCTTCCTGTACTCTATGTAACACGTGTACAGCCTCCATTCACCCAAGGTAACACTCGTACTGCCTCCCCATACTTTATGTACCACTCGTCTTGCCTTGTCTTAAGCTGACAAAACCTATATACAGTTCTTAGGTACAAAACCAGGGAGGAACATCAATATGTCTTTAGCTGACAAACCCTATAGACAGTTCTCAGGTACCAAAAACAGGTCACTTTCTCAGCCTGCATGTCCTCTGACCAGCCTTGGAAAAAACATGTTCTCTGACCAACCCTTAAAAACTCATATGTGTGTCTTCTGATAAACCCTGACAAACATGTCCCCTGACCAACCCTGAAAACATGTCTTGTGACCAACTCTAAACACATGTCCCCTGACCAACCTAAACACATGTCCTCTGACCAACCCTGAAAAACAATGTCATGTCCTCTGGCCAACCCTGAAAAAAAAGGTGTGGGGGGGAGGAAACAAGTCTGGGTAAGGGTTCGAACCTGCGATGGGCAGATATGAAGTCTGATGCATTATCCATTAGGCCACTATAATGTTGTGTAGTGGACTATGGCATTCAGTGTAATATATGCATGCTTGTCCTCTGACCAACCCTGAAAACATGTCTTATGACCAACCCTAAACACATGTCCCCTGACCAACCCTAAACACATGTCCTCTGACCAACCCTAAACGCATGTCCTCTGACCAACTCTAAACACACACAGGGATATGTCCTGTGATCAACCCTAACCGCGTGTAAATAAGATGCGTACATTGTCTGTGGGTGTGAATAAGAACCACTATATTCACGTCGATCTCATGTATATATCGCCGGCGTCCCAGGTGAGGGATCCACCATACACCCCCTCCCTATGTTGTTAAATAAAGGCCACTCCATTTGTCTCCCGTCATCAGTGCTGCAGCCATATTGCAGTGACTTCATGAATACCTCATAGCGTCCTAAGCATTCAATACACTCCATGGTCTTTGTAAGAAGTATCAGCAAGCCACTGATCAATGCTAGGATACTGTCTACAGTGTGTTTGTGACATGCTGTTTGGCCATATGTAGGGCTATATAGAGCTCTTCCTAGTTGAGATTTGTAAATGAATTGCTTTTTGACATGAATCTTGAATTATGCGGATCAACAAGCAAAATAGATCCTCCGTGTGGTACTAGATGGTCCCCGATTGCAATCCAAGTGCCCTCAAACATCCACATTGCCTTGGTTGGCAGTAGAAAGGCACTGTTAAGAACCTTTATATTGATTACCAAGCACATTAATAAATGTATAATTTCAGCTTATCGGACATAGGGGATACTCCAGGATAATGTTGATTGAAACCATTGCTACATGATCTTCAGGACTAGAGCTGACCTCCTCTTCAAAAAGGTGCCACCTACAGATATATATTCATCTCCGGTATGTGCTAGTCTAACACCTTTTGGAAAGTCTTATGATAAAACCTAATTTCTGGATAACCGATGAAAACACACTTAGAATTAAATGTGATCAATATGTTCCAAGGTTTATAACTGTAACCATGGGTTTCAGCCAGTCTGACAGCGGATTCACCTTGGACGCGTAAACAGGTCTTCCAGAAGCTGTGTCACACGCCATAAACTTAGGTGAGTAGTATAGACAATCATGAGATCGAGGAGGGTAAGTGGTTATGAATATTGGAAGATGTTCTCTGGAAGAATCACTTGCTGAGAGGTAGGCCATTTTTAAACACTATTGACGTAGATGCTTGTCGGGACACATCAACCCACAAACAAGCCACTATCTTACAAATGAGACACTGTCCCTCACACAGTGGCTGTTTGACTGTTTAACTTAGACTGGAACTAACAATAATACTGACACTTTGCCACCACTTCCTAAACGTCCGGCCCCGACCCCCTTCTAACTGCTTGGCCAGCTGATCAGTACACCATGCCACTGTCTGCTCTCAATGGCTAGAGAGCAGTTGTTAATATAAAAACGTACAAACCTTCTCCCCTACCCTATTCCACGGTGCCTTTCCCAAGGTCTACATGGACAACCCTCTATCTGTCCAGTCCCAGCTCAAAGCACTAGCCTAACACCCGTAGTCATCTCGGCTTCTATCACAGAAATTCGTATAGGAAATGTATGGCTCAATCACGCGACAGATGCCAAGTGGACATCGACTTTACATCGATAGTCCACCAGGCCTCTCTCTCAAAAATCTATATAGGAAATGTATGGCTCAATCGCACAACAGAGGCCAAGTGGACTATGGGTTTTGTGTACAATATATCATCTGATGTGCAGGTAGCAGTAATGATATAAACTATCACTCATACCATTCATGAAACCCCTGCCTGCCACCTGTAAGTATAGTTTATTCTATGATATCACAATCCCCTCACAGTACATCCCCCATCCACTCCAAACACACATCATCTCCCACGGCATCCCCATCCCCAACCGAAACAGAAGCCTTGTCAGTGATGGGCACACAACAGTATAGTCAATATTAACAAATTTCTCTCTCCTTTCTACTACCCCGCCCTTCTGACCATGTGCAACACCCGCAACCCATCCCTTTCAACACAACCCAATTACCCCCCCCCCCATCCACCAGTTCCCTGTACTGACAGTAGCCTTGTCTTTAACAGGCAGACAGCAGTAGTCAATATTAACAAAGACCCCTTTAGTGATGGCCGCTCAATCCGCTCAAACGGCTCAATAGTGGAGCTATTTCACGGTTAGTTGAGCAGCTCATGATTCAATCAGAGGACAGTATCCGGTTCCGAGCAGCTCGGGTGGAAAGGCAGGAGCAGAATTAAGTATAGGTTCCACATGAAGGATCCATTGGGTTGTCTGTCACTCATACCTCTGTGAACTCTCCTATAACCCTCAAGTGACCGATTTTAAAGTAATGTGAAGAGACGAGTTTATAAAAAAAAGGAAGGCAGGTGTGAAATATGCTGTTCCTCGCTCCCTTCCAAAATCCAGGGTTGCAGGGCAGTTAATGAATTAACACCGAGTTATGTACGCCAGAGAGTCATTGAATACCAAAACGTAAAGCAGACACGTATACTTTTATGAAAGTGCTTGGCGGAATTTTACCTTTGGTCCAAGCAATGGTACAGGTAGAAAGGCACTCACCTATGGAAGAAAAAATGTTGTCATTAAAAGGCAGTTAATATATCATATCCCCCCAAGGTTCTTAGCAAAAGTATGAGAATGATATCTTAAAAAACGCACCATCATCAGATCCACAAATGTAACTACAATATTTATATCTTAGTTACACTTGATATCATAGTTAAAGATAAAGTATACCCCCCTCCTTTTTAACATTTTCTGAATATTCATTTGCATATATTTTCATGCATTTCAATCAGAGATTCACACATTATACCTCATCTTAACCACAGATTTTATTTCTTTTTATTTTATTTTATGGCATTAGAAGGTCGATTTCTAGGTACGGAATGCTAATGGAACAAAAAGTTCTTTTTCATGTTGCTTTTTGTTTGGACAGCCATATAAGGTGGACTATCATTAAAATTGATGGTTCTGATGATTTAAACGTAATCTACAGATAATTTACTAGGGAAAGTTCTCTCATTTAGTGGATATTTAAATTATCTACAGAGAATGCTAAAATAGAAAAATAGGTACAATATGAGGAAATTCACAAAATCCTGAAAAATTGGGGATTTTCTTCCTTTGGCAACCCCTGTAGATCTTAATAATTGAAATATCCACTACATGAGAGACCATTCCCTACTAATCATCTTTAGATTACATTTAAATCATCAGAATCATCAATTTTAATGATATTCCACCCTATTATTGTAAAGCTGTTCTATATGCTGACGACGTGTTTATTTATACCAGTGGGATTGACCACCTAGAAACTGACTGTAAGTTACAATCAGATCTGTATAGGCTTTATGAATGTTGTACTGACAATTTTCTCATGGTTAATACTGACAAAAGTATGGTAATGAGGTTTGATTCTAAAAGGAAATTAAATAGAATGCCTATTCTGGTAACAAAAATGGGCAACAAACAGCTTCCGGTGACTGATAAATATTGTTACCTTGGTGTGGACCTGGATGGGCCACTTACAGTAATCCCACATGTGAACAAAGTTAAAAAGTCAATGGCAAATAAGTTATTCAAACTATCTAAATTGAGGAAATTTCTACGAGAAGATGATGCTCTGACGGTATATAGGACAACAATTAGTCCTTCACTAGACTACTGTAGTCACTACCTAGGCAGTGCCCCGGATGGTGAACTGAGGAAATTACAATGTCTCCAAAATCATGGTATAAGAATCTGCATAAAAGTAGGTACCCGAGGAAATGGAGTTCAAGAACTACATGCCAGATCCAAGGTAGGGATGCTGGAGACCTGCTGCAAGAGGCAACTACTCAGCTACATGTGGAGGAGAGCCCAAGATCCCAACAACTTAATTATTCGAGATGTCAGAACACGAGGGGATCTGAAAGTATGTTTTAAGATGCACAGAGCTCGAAGCGGATTCTACCAGAAGTGTCCATTCTACCGTGGAGTTAAGCTCTGGGGCACTTAAAATGCAGAGACACAAAAGATCGAAGACCTGAAATGTTTCAAGAGAAGAATCAAGGCTATTTTTAGAGACTGATCACTACTGATCCTCTCAGTGCAGTACAGCACTCCTTATTATACAATTAAAACTGCTAACAGAAGATTTACACCAGAAATCAGCATACCTATCTCCATCATTTATTTTTTTCTCACATCCACTATTGTTTATATACCATGGCTGGTTCTACAAGACTAGATCTTTCGCACATTGGCCAATTGTACGTGGAAGAACGCCACTTTTAAGGGCGATTGTTCAAATAAACATAATCTAATCTAATCTAATTTATTATTATGGCCATCCGGAAAAAAGTAACATGAAAAATATTTTTTTTGTTCCATTGGCTTTCCGTCCCTAGCAGCCGATCTTCTTATGCCAGGAATCTGAAAGAAATAAAATATGACATTGTGGTCAAAATGAGGTATAATATGTGAATCTCTCATAGAAATTCACAAAATTATATGCAATTCAATATTCAGAAAATGTAGAAAAGGAGGGGGTATACTCTTTCCTTTAACTTTACAGTACTGTAAGGCAAAAATTTAACGTAGTATGTGAGGTATGAAGCAAGGATGTAATGTTCACCCGCGGTACATCAGGCAGTGTCTTTATAAGGGTAATGAGGGATTTGGGGACATCAGGCAGCGATTTTGTAATGCATAGTAAATGTTGATGGAATGGACCTTTTGGACACCTATGCCTATGGCATCATAGTATATATGAAGAGATTTGAGGAGCAGCACAAGTAGCTTTTATGCTTCAGAAAATAATATTCTCACTGCTAATAAAGCTGGGGCTATGCCACACTAGACAATTTGACGGCTGGGCATCACATCTTTGTGTGGATTCACAGCTTTACAGGCGGCAGATAAAGTCTGCCCATCTGTAATATGATCAGCCTTCTTTGGTGTTCTCAACTTGAGCTGCTCCATGTCATCAGAGGAGCAGCTCATGTGTGTGTGTGAGGGGGGCACATGGTGGTCTCGACGACACAGGTGATGTACCACAGAACCACAGAAACAAACAGGAATAGAGGAATGATCTGTTAGCAGTTAGGTAGAAGTCATCATTTAAATTACCTGTGGTCTTAATCAATTCCCCTATAACTTAAATTCATCCAAACACGCCTCTCTGTTCCTCTTATGACTGGTATTCTACAGAAACAGTGGCGGATTAAGAAAGGGGCTTGTGGCGTGCGGCCACTCAATCTTTGCCAGTATTATTTACTGAGCCCAAAATCTGCTTTAAAACAGGGGGTGCACCCCCTCCGTTTAGACCGCGTCCCCTCCTTTTCCAAAACCTGGATCCACCACTGCAGCAACATTGATTCTGTCATTAACGTTTCAGTAAAATCATCCTTAATTCAATCCTTCCGTTGCCATCTAAAGTACCTCACCCCACCAAGGACCATAATAACCACGCCCCAATCAGTCTTTTTTCACCTTGGCAGACTTTGAAAGATTCCGATAATGAATATGAATTCAATAAAATGGCAGAATTATGAAGGTGTCCACACAAGGCTGTCTAATCAGTGGTTCCACATTTCTGCAGTCTACATTACCCAGCATCGTTTCCCCATCCCCAGAATCCAATGTATTACTCTAGCTAGGTCATCTATCGCCATCTCCTTGTACGTCCCCCACCTGACAGCTTCCTGAAGATTCCCATGTTAGGGTCACTTAAAGCTGTCACTGCCCCACCTGTGGGAAAACCAGCCATCAGTCTCACAGAGGGCAGGTGGGACAGCAGGGGCGGGGGTATTGACTCGGTGATCAATAAACGCCTAAACCGTCTAGTTGATGCTCCCACACAGGGTAGCTGGGCTGGTCTCAGCTGGGATAGCCCAATGATGGGTGGTCAGTGTATGTAAATTGGGTGGTCTTCAACGATAACTGTTGGATCTAAAATAACTAGGACAATAGCTATAGATGGGCTAATCAATGTATATCCACCAATGCTCTTTGATTGTATTTTAATCTATTTGTAGGTGGATCTAGAGATGCATTTGAAGTAGAGCAGAAGTAAGTCTCAATGATGCTAATGAATCTAGGGTAGCTTAATAATAAGGTAGAAATAAACCTTGACCTTCAGCGGCATGACACATAGCTCCCATACGGAAAGGAAAGGTCGGTGTCAGCAAGCGGTTTTCTGGTTTATGGCCCTTAAGACAAACAGCCCCCAGACGTTTAGCCCCACGTCACATAGCCCAAAAAAAAATAGCCGAAACGACGCTTGGTCGAAACGAGATATGGCCGAAATGACACATGGCGGAAAAGACACATGGCCGAAATAGTGTTGTACCTTCGATACGACACCATACCACACTCATACCACACCATACCACAACATACCACACCACACCACACCACGACACCATACCACAAAAAACGACACCATACCACACCATACCACACAATACGACACAATACCACACAATACCACACAATTGGACACCATACCACACTCATACCACACTCATACCACACCATACCACACCACACCACACCACACCACACCATGACACCATACCACACAATATGACACCATATGAGACCATATGAGACCATACGCCACCATACCATGCAATACGACACCATACCACACCAAACGACACCATACCACACCATACCACACAATACCACACAATACCACACCATGCCACACCATACCACACCTTACCACACAATACGACACCATACCATACTCTACCACACAATACCACACCATACCACACAATACACCATACCACACAATACGACACCATACCACACCATACCACACAATACGACACCATACGACACCATACCACACAATACGACACCATACCACACCATACCACACAATACGACACCATACCACACCATACCACACAATACGACACCATACCACACAATACCACACAATGTGACACCATACCACACGATACTAAACCATACTAAACCATACTAAACCATACCACACCATACCACACCATACCACACCATACCACACCATACCACACCATACCATACCACACCATACCACACCATACCACACCATCCCACACCATACCATACCATACCACACAATACCACACCGTACCGTGGTGTGGTACGGTGTTGTATTTTGATCTTATGGTAGAGTATTCATGAAAAATTTCGGCCAAGTTTAATTTCGGCTAAATGACATTTCGGCCATCTGTCTCTTCGGCCACTTTTTTTTTCAGCCATATGACGTAGGGCTATAAGACTTAAGGCTATTTGTCTTATAGGCTATGTGCCTGGAAGTCGTCAGCAAGCACCTAATATCTGTTGATAAACAAACTGAAACCTTTTCAAGCCTACACCTTCGTCTATTGCCAATCCATCATTTCTATAGATATAACAAAGTTGGGCAGGTGAAGAGGAATACGTGGAAAGCATTGGTTGAAAAATATGCAACACGTTAAACTGAAATCAATGTAATATTGGGTTTCAACAATTCTGCCTTGCGAATAGACTATTATCCAGTAACTAATTGCTTGAGATTGACATACCAGTAAATATAAGCGCAGTGTGATGTCTAAAGTAAGCTGAATGGGTTAAGAGGGACTGTCAAATTCTTTGTCAGCAAGACAATGCATCAACTCTCTTCCGAGAGTTCTGAATATGAATGATCTACCCTGAAATTAAATTTGTAAGGTCTGAAACGAGTGTAATAAATGGGTGGTAAAAGAGCATTGGAGAAGTTAAGAGCGGAAACAGTTATGTTTTGAATTCTGCCTGATTTCCCATGTATTTTTGTACCACCATATTATCTCCCACAGATGGGTGTATTATTACTGGTTTCAATACTTAATTTGTTGATACAAGCTCTCAAAGATCATGAGTGTTTTGTGGTATTAAACTACAGATGTGACAAAACTTGGGAAATCATAACATTAGGGGAAAATCCCTTTTTCAAATTCATGTCTTCAGCTACATTTTGGTACTTTACATGATAAAATAATCCAAATAGTTAAAGAAATATAAGATCTCAAACAAGTGCATATTGAAATTTTGTGGCATAACGCATAAAAAATGCCATTATTGGAAAAAATAACAAGTTTTAAACATAATTATCCATAATTTTAGATCTCAAAGGGATAGTTCAATTCTCCCTTCAGTTATGGAAACCTATGGACAGGTTAATGAGATACATTAACTCTTTATACACTCAAAAATTATGGTTACCATGGCAAGGGAATGTCAACAAATGTGCTAAATTTAGAGGAAAACGTTCTTTTTTTATTCAATATTATAAGGTCATTTCTTACATATTGTATTCAGAGCTTTTGTGGGTACTTCCCTTAATGTTATGATTTTCCCTGTTTCGTCACAGATAAGGGAGCAGTGACTGTTTTTATACACCGTGTCTTTTTTTCTTGCAGAAAGGCAGACAAATGGAAAGCCATGAGAAATAGTGACTCAAACAAAGAGCAGTTAATGTGGTGGAAGTGCGTCGTACTGGGGCAAAACATGGTGGAGCTGTAACAATTAATTTTGAAGACTAAAAATTTAATGGTTATGGCAACAGAAACGGGATCAAGTAGACACATTGAATTCGAAGTCTTTACTGTTTTTAAAACACTTAATCGTATGTTTTATCATGACACTATAACGACGTGAGATTGAAACCACAATTAATTTCTCCTGTCACTATACACAGCTGGCTAAAGTTAGTAACTCAATAAACCGTTATTTCAAAATCCTGCAATAATATATAATAATCATTCTCTCTTGTAGTATATGCGTGTCATGTTTTGGGAATAGATTAGAATCCACTGTTAACTATGGACAACTCGAGAGCTCAGGATTGGACATCATATTTATGCTACTTAAGTATTGTGAAATGTCTGGTCGTGGCGTCATCATTATGCTCGAGTAGATTACATGGGGGCTTTTTTCTTCCGTCCCCGATGTCCCTCTATGCGTTCCTTTCAACTTGTGATTACATTACTCAGCCAAAACACTAAATGAAATCCATTTTAGAATCTGATAAACACTGCTAAACATTGTATACATTGGAGAGATGAACCGGAGAATAGAATAAAGCAATGTGCAAAGACCCTAACACATTGTTTCTAGACGTATCACGTGTCCAGCAAATAGCAAACTACTGAGCAGACCCTGGGGTGGGACCGGAAATACCTGGCCTCCCACTGGTTACTCGAGCAAGACAACCTCTGTGTATTTTGACAAGGATCCTGAAACGATTCCTGCTACGAGCCTTTCCACAAAAGTAAAGGTCCTGATGGTAGCATTACTTCTTTTGCTCTTTGGCATAATTATCACCTTAAGGATTGTAAAATACCAGCATGGCTCTCCTAGTCCCAAATTATGATGTAGCATAATTCATTTGGAAAATCCAGAACAAAATGCCTGTGGCACTGTTGATCAGTCCCAAGTACAGACCTGAAAGTCAAATTTGTCATCTTTGTCAGGTATCATTGCGACCCAACCCGAGATGCCTGTCCACCCCACTGGAAAATCTCACTTCCACAGAAGATGGCGACACTACCGACTAAAACTCGACTTAGGCCAGGAAAGTCAGCCGTGTCTAAATGACAATACCCTAGACCATGGTGTGAGTATGTGTCTCGGCTATCAGACCCGCTACAGAAAGGCAATACCTTGGTTCATTATTGGATGTCATTGGGCAATGTTGTCTGTAAACACTGGATTCCTGTGTAACTTCAGAAAATTGGGATATACATTATTGGTAGCAATTCCTGTTACAAGTACGCTACATTGAACAGCGATAGTGATAATGGGATAGATCACAACCTCTGCATCATCTGACCTTTTAGCATCCTGGGTTCGCTCAAAATGTTTGCAAACTACGGACAGTTCCCTTCCTGGTATTTATTAGGTTCAAAAATGTTTCTTGTGACACTTTCCTATTACTATTTATCATTACAGTTTAACAGGTCAAACATTGGCTCTGGCCCATGGCGTCTGAGTCAGAGGGCTCATGGAGGAGATACAGGATTTCTCAATATTATAAGTCTGGTAGCCGTCATAAAGAAGCCCGTGTGCGACTCATGCAAGCAGTCAATACAACAGCTCATACAGGAACTCATAAGTAAACACACAGATAATTCACCGAAGAAGCCGGTAGAAACAACCGATTCTACTGCTCATTTAAGGCTCATCTAATCAGTCCATGGAGACAGAAGCTCACACAGCAACATATGCAAAAAGAAAGAAAAATAAATGAAAAATAACAGCAGCAGCCCATAGAACACCTCAGACCACCCGGAGGTGACAGGGGCTGAGACAGTAGCCTTAGAGCAGTACCCAAGGTGCACCCTGAAGTGTACCTGAGAGGGACAGGTTTATTTTGATGCCTGATCCCAGGGTAAACACAATTTTTCCTCTGCCAAACCCTGCAGCACCTTTATACCCTAGCTCTGAGTATTTTGCAGTGGTTTATGGCATGTGCGCCAACTGATGATGTCACTCTCCATGAAGAGTTTGTAGATAATAGGGAAGACGAGTGTGCGTCACTCTTGAAGCCACCATATTGAGACCCACAGCTTCATTTGTGACTAAGCAGAAAGGGGGCTTGCATAGATTGCCTCATTCTGTAAAGTTAGATCTCGTGTCTGCTCCCAAAGGGCAGCTAGGATTATGATTTAGAAGGAAGATTTATGAATCTCAAGATTCTTAGGTTCAGTATAGGTTTATCCATGAAGTTTTGGTCCGCAGCTGACACTTAGTTTTATCATATTTTTCTTTAAACGAATTACTGATATTGTTTATATGAGCAGCAAAAAGAAGCCCTGCTTGGCTGCTCACATTGAACTAGCTTATGTGTGTGTATAGCTGTGTCCTATGCAATTCGAAACTATCTAAGTAGCTTAAGGTGGAGGCTTACATCCATGCCTCCTTCTTCCCCTTCCTCTCCTTCCTTCATAGCTGCCATCCAAAATACTCAGAGATGCAGTGTAATGCTTTACCCTGAACCCACCCCTCCTGTGCTGCAGTGACCCAGGCTGTGGCTGGCTGTGGGCTGGAGGGGATGAGGTTTGAGAGGCAGGGTCTGGCCTTGGGGGCAGAGGTCACAGATTAAAGGATGATCCAACAGACACAGTCAGCTCCTCTTACAGCAACACATTGACACACCAGCCGTGGGGAGGAGTATTAGATACATGTAGTGTATAGACCTCAGTGACTGTGGATAGTCGTTTGCACAGGGGGTAGGTGCAGCAGTAGTAACGCTAAAGAAAGGTAATAGATTAAAAAAAAAAGCAGCGTAGGTAGAGTGAGGGAATGGTCTAAATGTAGCAGTAAAGGAATATGTAGCCTGGTGGCGAGATGTAGTAGCAACAACACAATATTGATTACCATTTGAGGGTATCTTTCATAACTGATAAATGGGTTTCAGGTATACCTTTTGTAAAGGTACACCCCTCAATGGACGACACCACTTTCCACTGCTAATGCAGCGATACATCCTTTTGAAGCTAAACTGTCTACCTCAGCATTGCACACGGGGAATACCAACTGCACAACTACAACCCACATTTGGGGCCCTCTTCCATGTGAAATATGGTTTGGGTGAGAATATTTCTGAATTCCACAGTCCTGGAATGATTATATTTAATTGCTTGTAGGCAATACAAGTTATAGCTGGTATCAAGAGCCCCCTGATCCTAAAATCTATTTAGATTGACATCCCCCTTTTGACGTCGATAAATAGATGCATCAACAGCCACCGATCCACCGAGTTGATACCAGCGTTGGTAGCCAAACCAAGCCAAGGCTGAGTGCCCCCCACCCCATTGCTGCAAGCTGATGTATTATTTTACATGGGTTGAGTTGGAGTATTGTGTGGTTAACACATGTTATAAGCTTTCTATACAGCTTAACAGGAGAACCACAGCACCATAGAGCTTAAGCTGCAGCAGTGAGACAAAAGAGAGTTAAAAGAACCCAACAGAAACACACGGTTAAAGGACTGTAGGTGTAGTGCTATGAAGGGTTCTCTTGACTGGATCTGGAGAACTGATGTATCTCCACATACATGATGATATATACTCCTTCCCTCTAATTCCTTTGAGAGAAGTCCATGGTAATTTCTTATCTGAACCTATATCAAAGTAATTTGAACCACATAGCCAGGTCATTACAAATTCATGGTCATGATTCCAAAGAAGTGTTGTGCTTCAGAAGTAAG
Organism: Acholoe squamosa; assembly: GCA_949317995.1. Classification (NCBI taxonomy): domain Eukaryota; kingdom Metazoa; phylum Annelida; class Polychaeta; order Phyllodocida; family Polynoidae; genus Acholoe; species Acholoe squamosa. Next base: position 44,010,303 of record OX439038.1, read on the forward strand.
CCCCTACACAGTATAGGTGGCCTTATACCATGCTTATGGGTCATTTGCATATTTTTGCGTTCAAGTTTAAGGATAAAACTCGTGCAATTAACCATGGCTAGAATGAACAGTAGTTGACACTAAACTGAAACACAACTTCGACAGAAGTTGATGACAGAATATATGATCATTTTTTAGCTTTTACATACCAAATGTGACGAGAAGACTTGACGGGAACAAGCTATGGAGGTTTATCTTTTTTGCAGCACTTTGGTAGAATCCATGATATCAAGCCTATATAATTATGTTGAAAAATGAATCGTAAAATTTTGAAGCGGGCAACCGGCTGCTCGTCTCTGCCATTGTGTCAACATCCCCTGCCGCGGCTGTCACCATCTGGTGTATAGAGAAAGTACTATGCTTCTTGTCAGACAGCAAACCGGGACCTATCATATTTTTGCCATTTTGAGGGAATATAGCCTAAAAATCATCTGTAGAAACATGGGAAGACTAAGAAGAAGGCCTATTCTTTGTTTTATTAAGCTGTGGAGGACACAAATGCTCTATAAATTGTGGAAATCAAATGTTATTCTTGGCGTACCAGACGGTATGTTGATAGACAGAAATCCAATATGGCGTATAACGCCCTCGTTCATTGTATCTGTGCCTAAAGTCAACTCATGGATCAATAACCCTTGATTAACCTCTAAATATCCTACCTTTAGCCACCAGTCGATTTACTGATGCACATAGTGCAAATAGTCTCATACTACGGTTACACATTTTGGCAGCAATATTGATCAACACACCAGGGTCATAAAATATTGGTACCAGCTTGAATCATCGACTGGAACGTGCTGGCACTTATATACTTCTTAGGGCGATAATCTGTATGGAAAAACATTTTTAGGTCTTAAAGATTTGATTTAGGGTTTATATCCCCCTTTTCCCTATACCTATTCGCGCAGGATCTTGTATTCTTTGCCTTTGCATGACATGGGTAGAAAATAGTTGCACACCCTGCTTGTATTCACAGGAAGATGTTACAGTGCGATCATCTATAAGAACTGGACGAGCAGCTCATAATGGTAAAGGGACGAGCACCTCTCCTGATTTCGTTATGAAAGGCAGAGAGATTTGAATCCGTCCCTTCTCTTATCTATACCATATCAAGGGTTCCCATACCCTTCTCCTCCAGTCAGTCCATCTCCTCTCCTGCAGCCATCCCTTCACAGGCAATCTCTAACCCTTTCTCCCCCATATCCAGTACTCTAGGGACACAAGTCTAAATTGGTGATATGTCATCCAAACACCAGCGTTTGAGGTCTATGCTTTAAAGACTAGAGGGGTGCGTGGAGAAATGTTGGGTTTCAAGATATCCTATATGAATGGGACATCACCGACCATCAGCCGTAAATGTCATTTTATGGAGCCCCATTATCAATAGCTTTTCAAATATTATTTGTGTGATTCAAAATAAAACCAACTCAGTCTAATAACATATGCACAGTCATTTAGAGTGACTTACGGATTCACTAGCTGCCAGGAGTGGCTTAAGGAACCACTAAATGGATAGCCATAGACCAAAAAAAAAATGACCCCAATGCACGGCAGACTCATGTATGACGACTGAAGGGCAGTATCGTTTGTTGTTTCTTCTAGAGTGTGGAGTATATTATCTTGGTTCCTACAACCCTGTGACATCTCGATGGCCGACCACTGCATGACATCAGGACCTCCTCTTCCCATATATGAACAGAGGTTTGATCATGTCCACTGTCTTAGTTCTAGCAGTCTACGGCTATCCATGAGAGGCTCCTTAAGCCCTTGCTGGCATCAATGGCTTGCTGGTACCACAAAGCCACAGACTGGGAAGCATATCTTGTGGGCCCCTTTCTTTATGCTGGACTGTCACATTTGGGACCTGAGACGCCTACATATCCAGGTCGGCTATAGTTTCTGAGGGACAGGTCTGACGGACCTAATCTAGAATGGATATGAATCTCCATACTCTTCTCATATCAGAATGATAACACAATAAGATCTCCATGAGATGGTGAAAGGAAATGAATATAAGGGAAGCCTCCCGTGACCTAGTTCCCAGACAGTGCACGTTGATCTTGTCAATGTTCTTTTATGTTCATAATCACTGGACTCTTCATGAGTGCAGATAGTGCATCGTGAAGGTGAGGGGAAATCATTATCAGAATCTTTTATCGCTGTTCATGTGAGATATAGTAACCCAGATGCATGTTAAGGCATAAAACCTTCAGGCATCTGCAACTTGGGGCCACAAAAATGACGGCAAGGTGTATTGTTTTGTTTCGAGCCATGACACCGTTACCCTGAACTTAACCTATGCTACATTCAGTTTGATCAAATTAATAGACAAAGGTGCACGGGAATTGACCAATTCAATTCAATTGGTTAAAACTATGGGGCTCTTGTATTCAACTTGAGATAAAGTAAGTTTCTTTTTACCTACGCTTAAAGAAATAGACTCGATCCCCTTCTGAGGAGATGCCCTTTGGCTGCACGGTGTTGCCCTCTGCAGCTGGTCATCAAGCCTGGAGTAAACATGCAGCAGATCGACACTGTTTAAGGGGCATGTGTTATGTCCACATAACATGCTACAATGAGTGCTCCAAATGCAGGAGGAGCCTCGTCCCGGCATTAATATTTCAGCAGAGCCATGTCCCTCTGCCTGTACCACTGTGTGTAGCAGTGTTCTGACCTGCAAGCATTATTCTATAGTAAATGAGCAGGCTATCTTACCATAAGTGATCATGATTACGCTATTCATAGTCACTGGGATGTAGCTACATGGGCCATTCTTTGTGTGACCTTGATCTATAATTGGGAGTTCTTATCTGTATTATTATATTGATCGCATTGAAAATAGCACAAGTGTCTGTGTGTACATATAATCAATTACATTCTTACCAACAAAATACCAACATTAGTTGTCTGTTAAAGGGGGGTTTATGTATGTTCTGCTAGCAGGGTACTAGACGGTCCTCCATCCAAAGTGCGATTATGATAAGCAGTCAGTTTGCTGACCATTTTGGATGTGAATTTGTGACGAAAATGTCAAGTTCACTATGACTCTATACAAGATGGCACTGCTATCCATCCAGTCCATAACCCGATCCCTAATTCAAATAGGCACCCCCCTTGCTTTCCAATAACCCCCACCTCGGTCCTGACCCCCCTAGCTGTTAGTGGTGTTAATGTTTTGTGTAGACTGTTGGGACACCCTGGAGGAGGGACAGGAGGCGTCCGGGCCGGGCGTCCGGGTGGGGCGTCTAGACGGCAGTAAGTGCTGAACCCTGCTGGCCCTAACCTGTCCCCGAAGACTCAGGTTTCTACTCTTAATTTCATTAAGTACTGATTCCACCTACACTTCACAAATCACATAGCAGCTTTTACAAAAGTGAATGTGAGGCTTTGAGCTATACCAGAAGCTAATGCGGGGAAGGAAAATTAAAGGACTAATGGTTAGTAAAGGTTATTTGCTAGCGCAGATCTATCAAAATGTCTCACCGAGCTGCACTGACTTATGTCAAACACGTCAGTTACCGCACTTATCAACCTGACTTCAAAGAAAAATTACTTGCTGTTTTTTTCAATTATTTTAGGTTAGCATGTATTTTGACATCTCACCCCTATTGATCCTTTAGCCAGATGTTGAGCCAGGAATATGTAAAAGTTGTAAAGTGGGGGACGGGGTCACAAATAACATATAAAGGTATATACCACTATTCGGTAAATCCTAAACCACCAGCAGTTTCTCTAAATCACTTGGGATTGTATTAGTTGTATGTATTATGAGAGAGATGAAGTCATAAAAACCATGGTTCATTTTGCTAGTTTAAGATATATTGACATCTGAAGATGGGGAATCCTTATAGCTATTGCCGCTTATGGGAGAAACCCCCATTTTGCAACATTTTCCTCAATATTGAAAAATTGACCAGAGGCCTAATCAAACTTCTTATATGTCTAGTAGGCATCATTTGTACCAGGTTGAAGTAATTAAAAACAGGTAGTCATTGGACAAACAAAAGAGCTATGAGTAATCCAAAGAAAAAAGCGGAAATGAAACATGTTGTAATTTCTTACATTTCTCACTGCAGAAAAAAGAAACTGTCAGGAATTTGTTCACCAGACTTTGTAGAGATTAAGATAAACTCATTATGAACATGTTATGAGCAAAGAATTGAAAGGTTACTGGCAGAATCTAAAAGCTACAGATTTATGAAATTGGCCAGTAATGAATATTAGTGCTATAGTAGGAAAAATGCAAAAGTCTATCATTCAACAGCTTGATAATGATAAGTAAGGGCATATACAAAAAGGGAAATGATCATGAATTTAAGCAAAATTAGGTAGTTTCAATTTTTTGCCACCAGATGGCGATGGGATAGATGGTGGAATATACTTTTAGGTCCGCCATCGGTCAGCCTTTGTAAGAATCTGCCGATGGAAACTGGCTATAACAGCTTGATCATCCAATAGCTCCATCCTGCACCTGCACAGATGGTACAGGACCTCAGCTGCCTGCCGCACCCTAACCTCTCAGTAACCTGCTGAACCACGCTTAACTATACCGCCTCCCAGCTGCTGAGGTTTTTATCTACAGACATATGCCTTCAGGCTGCCTTATCTAGAGAGTTTTGATTTTGAACACAAGTTTACTTTCGCCCACCTTAGGCGGATAAATCTTTCAAACTTTTCATGAAACCTTTTGCTTGGTCGTTTACTCTATGTACGCGTCCGCCTAGATGCACATCATACATAGTCTGTAGTTCCATAGATGCCTTAGTGGTCTAGACGCGAAATATATAGCTCAACATCATTAAACTTTGAGATGCACAAGAAATATTTCTTAATAATATTAAATCCAAAGTCCACTTGGCCTCTGTCACGCTATTGAGCCATACATTTCCTATATAACTTTCTGTGACTGAGGTCTATATATTGGCCTCTGTTGCAGAAATTTATATAGGAAATGTATGGCTCAATTGCACGATAGAGGCCAAGTGGTATATGGTTTTTAGTGAGCTTAAGATTTGGCCACGTATATACGGCAATGTATAGTCCATGCTTTAACATTATCTTGACATTCACGTTGCTACACACGTCTTGATCTTAAACCCAGTTCCAATGCCCCTGTTCCTGGCCACAAAAAAAAACGAACCAAAGCCATCAACTAAACAACAATGCCATGCAATGCATACCCTTCTGACGACTACGACTTTCGACTACACTTTCATATAAAACCTGGGGAGGGCACTTACTATGGGTCAGGGACACAGGTGTGCGGCTGGCAAGGCCACTTTTCGGCCGAAATCCCTCTCACCAAGGGTCTGATTTTTGTCGAAATCCCTGTCACCAAGGGTCACTTTTTGTCAAAATCCCTCTCACCAAGGGTCGCTTTTTGGTGAAAATCCCTCTCACCAAGGGTAAGGGTAGTCAAAGGTCCAGCCGCATACCTGTGTCAGTAGAAAATTAAGTGCCCCCAGGGATAAAACCCATGGTCCACTATAGGCCTCTCACCAGATTTTACCTAGGATATGGCTCAATTGTGCGACAGAGGGCAAGTGGACTATGGTTTATTCACCTTTTAACGCTTTTAACTTTCTTCATTGTTTTGTAACAGCAATGAGAAAATATTCTTACTCACATGAGTCTAGATCCAGCCTCAGACAATGTCGCCAAAATGAGTATTGTTTGAGACTCAGCCTGATCCTTGCATGATACTCAGGCAAAGCTAGAGTATCATCACAGGATCAGACCCAGGATCTGCCTGAGTATCATTCAAGGATCAGGCTGAGTCTCAAACAATACTCATTTTGGCGACATTGCCTGTGTCTGGATCTAGACTCATGTGAGTAAGAATATTTTCTCAGTGAGTGATGAGGATGATGCTATCCATATTGCGTTGAACATTACCTCATTGCCTTGAAAGAAGTTTGTATTATGATTCCCAGACTTTCACTTAAAAACTCGAAACTCAATCCCTTTTCGTCAAATCATGCCAAAAACCTACAATCAAATCCCTTTGTTTCAGTTGTAAAGCGATTTGAATAGGACTTAATGTGACCTACCTGATCCAGTTCCTGTCGCATTACTTCATTATGGAATGAATCAATATGTATGTATACATTTGTTTTTGAACATTAATGACATAATTCAAGTACAGTTATTTCACCTGCACTGTAAAAAATGACTGTTGAATCTAACAGGGATCCTCGTGAAACTGAAAAGTAGACCACCATAATTAAAAAGCACTGCACGAATTCAGTTAGTGCTAATGATCCTAGAGATTCCATTCATAGTCCATTCATGTGAGTACCATGCAACCCTATCAGTGTTGCCACTGGGGAGACTTGTGCAAAGGATGAAACGTGGATAATATGTAAGGGAAAATCAAGTCCTCTTCTCTTTAATTCCCACCGATCTCCCACCTTCTAGCTCATTTATTGATAATCACATTTGAAATTATTTTCATGTTACCAAAATATGTTTCTCAGAATGTCATGGATAAAAATGACTTGTTTCGATAGATTTTTGCTGAAAAATAGAATTAAAATCTTAGAAATGCAGAATTTAGATCAATTCAGGAATTATATAGGTATAACAACATTGGGCTTTTAACTCATCAGTGTGCCATCCAAACACAAGTGCCATGCATGGGAAGATGTCACTGAGTTTACGCTGGTGGAGAGAATTAATGTTCATAATAATATCCTTCGATCACTGAGTTGACAGCCCTGTCCCTCTGGTCATTCATGCCCTATCTTAGACTGAAAGCTGGTTTACCAGGTGGCCATCGACGGTTTACAATGACTTGAACATTGGAATGTAAAGACTACAGTCCGATGGTGAGGGGCTGGGACAAGAGGAGTGAGAAGGAAATTGTTATCAATGGATGGAGAAAGGGTCCCAATTTAGGACATAATGATTTAGGGGTCCTCCCCCTTATAGGAGAGGGGAGGGGGTTCCCCTTGGCATCCCCATCCCTAGTGCAGACAACACGTGTAAAATATGAATAGGGAGAGAATGAGATAAACTATGAATACGGAGAGAATGAGAAAATGGATGGAATTTGAAATGAGGTCATGTTCATGTTCAGCTAGAATAGGGGTTTGTGCTAGCATAGAGTACCATTTACCTCTAGTAAACAAAAGTGCCAAAGTGCATGTATTCACTTTACCTGTATTCTCAGGTGGAGCAGTGTTGCTCTCTCGCAACAGTGCTTACTAGCAGTGCATACTAATTCTAACACAGCATGCTTTTCTAGGCAAACCTTCTGCTAACATTGCATAGGGTGTAATTCCATATTGAATTGGCCTCTGGTCTCGGACAGCGAGAAGAATGCATGTATATCAAAGACACTGGCACTCCATGTTTAAAACTCAATAGGGGTACCTTCAGCCACCCTGCTGCCTTCAATTGTTTTAAAACTAAAGGTGCCATGTGTAGTGGTAGGGTGCCAACATAAAAATTATCCCCTCACCATGCAAACTCATCATGCTCTGTAAAAGCATTACCTCCCGGACTGATGGAATAAACATGCCATGCACCGGTAGAGTAAATTGAAATTTGAAAGAGATTCCAGAACCTGCAAGACAGAAAATGCCCTTCTTTTATGGTTGTACACGTTCCGTACCAGGGTTTGTCCATGTAATCACATTTACCTAGACTTGTGAAGGTCCATTACCATTATTGGGTAGCTTTTAAGGTGGGTGACTCCCTTACAAAGTAGACACACTGCGCAGGTTTCTGGGCATGGTTTCTCTAGTTCATTCACAAAGCACCAGGTACTCCCTGCTGGTGTGAGTAGCACCAGAATGGTATATGCCCAAGTTCACCAGCAAAACCTGGTCCAGGCCCAGCCTCGAACACTCAACCTTTGTGTCAGAAGTCAAGTTATCACTAGACCACCAGATTCCTATTAAGAAGTGCAGTGTTAAAGGTTCCACATATAGACCACTCAACACTTAGTCACTATATATTACTTTTTTTTATTTAAATTGCCAAAAACCATTAAAATATGCCTGGGACCATATGCTCAAAATACCCTTATTGGACCAGTAACATTATAAGGTACATGCTGATTGATTTATAGAGATGTGTAGTAACTCTAAGACATCTTTCTCTAAACATTTGTGCCAGCACTATGCAATCCTGTGACAAGGTCGCTCAAACTTCAAGATGAAATATCTTTGAAAGTAGCCTGGGACCCCCCTATTTTCTTTTCACCAATCAAATGTATATGTAATGAAGGACACATGGCAAAAGATTGGTAAGAATTTAGTTATTTTCAGCCCATGGGAGTTACCCACCTTAAGCTAAGTTATCTCACGATTCTGGCTTGGACAGTGCTTTTTTGCTCATAACCCCCGTGCATTATCAAGCCATAACCCTACTCTCAGACCTTTTCTTCGTCTTCAAGAAGGTGCTGGTTTCAATCCGGACATGTTAATAAATTGGAGAAGTATACAATGTCAACTCCTCCATACATATCCTGCTAAAACCGTTTAGGTTCAACGGGGAATCGATCCCCGGCCGCTGGGGCAGGAGGCGAGCTCGCTGTCCACTATACCAAGCCGACCGGTGCTAGAAACCACTGCACATGGAGGATTTGAAAAAGTTTTCCGACATACCTGAAGTTTACACACCTCGTTAGCCTAAAATCCATGGAGCCTGGTGGAGTTATTAACAGAGAACCTTCCTTAGATATCCTATATGAACATGCCATGCCTAATTTCTCCATTTTCTTCAAAATAAATAAGAATCCATTGGTTTTCCACATCGATACGAGTCGGGACCCGCCCCGTCCGGCCATTCCTTGCTCGACGCGTGGCTGACCTAGTTCTTACATCCAGGCACCTCCCCACTCTGTCAACAAGAAGCAATGGCCGTGTAGCGGGCCGTGTGCGTTGGATCGGTATGGAAAATCAATGGATTCTTATTTATTTCTAAGAAAATGGATACAAAATGAAGGCGAACACTAACTAGAGATCGTATATTTGGCGGTTTTAGAAGTACAGGACTTGACATTATTGGATTATACCCGAAAAATGAGTGTAAAGGTGGAGGTATGTCGGACAGAGTGACAACATGGCCACGACAGCTTGGCAAACCGTGCGGATTGGATGCACTTACAAAATGTCTTCTCCTGGATTAATTCTTGGGTTATAAGGTAAGAAATTAATACAAAATGGAGGAATCTATGAGATAAATGCCTTAATGCATGTTATGGGAACGCACTCGTGGATTTACGGGTTAATAATCCACTCCCCCTACGGGGTCGTGGATTATTAACCCGTAAATCCACTCGTGCGTTCCCACAACATACATTAAACGCATAATATTGAGTTCATGACACAAGCAGCATGTGAAGATGAGAAGTTGGGGTGTGCCAAATTCATATTTTGGCATTGTATCGCATTATGTGTGCTGAACAAAGCGGATATATTCTTTGCAGTTCACTAAAGGAACAATTAAACAATATTCTAAGTGAAAGGTCGCTGACCTCTTCTCTTAATACAGTTCAAACCATGGCAGTGGACTAAATCAAACATCTTAGTCAATATTAGAGTTCAGGTCCAAATTACACCTATACATATTTATGCCGATCTATTACTACTTACAAAAGGTGAATGATACTGAAATTTATCTTAACCACGTCTAGTGTTTACGATACAACTATAGTGTCTAAGGCGTATTCCCCTTTTCCCACTTAGTACTAAGTCAGGTTTTTTTCTTGTTTTGCAACGTCTGTTCTGTAATGTAAATGCCAAATACGTTTGTGATGGGGAAATCCCATTTCAGAAAACACACGTTTACACTGTAAATGCTATTAGGTACAACATCTCCTGAACGAGCTTTCCACTCTACTGTCAACAGTTAACCCCTTCGGGGATACGCAATGCATGGAGTTTTCAATAACTTTCAATTCGTCCATTTATATGATGCAGTGGCAAAAGGTTACTTTGAACTACCGATTTAGAGCATACTGCGCCGGATACTGCTAAGCAATTGCAGGTGTATCGAGCCGCTCAGTGTATTCATGTAACACTGCCGTCATTGCATTCACTCAGCATGGGAACAGCACAGTAGGCCCCTGGAGTCTTGAGATGTGTGTTTATTTTTTTCTGGTTTATTTTCTAATTAGAAAGATGCTTGCTATCGTCTTCATAAGATGTATATTCACTTATGCAAGAATGCAATGGGAATAATAGAAAATAATGCAAGGTTTCGTATTCTTATATCCTGTATTGTGAATAGTTTTAGGAGTGGAAGTCACCTTATCAAAAGAAATAAGTAATTATCCAGCTCATAGAGGAAAAAGGTGTATTGTTATTAGTTTGTACTGATAATTTCTATTAGATTCATGTACCTAGCAGCGGTACCACTGCCAAGCTCTATATCGTGATCACATACTGAGTCTCTAATGAAGTTCTAATGTAGCAGGAAAGATGAGCGTCTATGGGACGGACGCATCTCCGTGGTCACGATATCTGGGGCTTATAGATATGGAATGGTGGGTAAAGCTTCAGAATCACGAGATATTATATGCAATGATTCTGTTTTAGCATAATATATCAGAGGCGTAGGAAGCAAATCTTCATTGGGGGGGCCTGGCGAGGGCACCATCACGACCACCTTGAATTGTCGGCTGATGCGTGATGGCGTCTATATATATGAGTATTTAGAATTCATGTAGAAAAGTGATTTTTGGTAAATTTTTGGATCTGACTTTCCCATTCTCCCTATGACATCATCATAATAATCTAATTTGAGATGTAAAGTTTTAGCTTCTTTTCCATTGTGTTTATGAGTTCTTGGAAAATATTGGGGGGGCCCAGACATATTCAGGCCCCACCTTCATGATTGGGGGGCCCAGGCCCCCCTGGCCCCCCCTTTTCCTACGCCCTTGTATATTATACTGGGTAGTTTTAGGTTTATATCTGTGAGCGTATGGCAGATCCATGTTCCATACCTGATGCGAGCAAAGGAGAGGTGGTTGGGGGGTAGACATATGGGGAATAAAATGCGTTACAGATGAAAGAATGGGTGAGTGTGCGAGGGAAAAAAAGAGGGGGAGAGAGGCAGCCAAATCTGTAGACAGGCAGGAAGCTAGTAAAACAAGCAGGTGTGTAGAATGATGTGGGAGGGTTTGGTAGGTAATGGCACGGTGGTAATGAGGGGTAAAGACAATTAAAGATGCGAAGAGGAGGGCATGTAGGCAGGCGGGTGGGCAAGTAGTCAGGCTGGGAGGAAGGGACAGGGTATTGGATGAGGTGACAGACAAACAGGCAGGCAGTCATTCACGTGGTTGGGCAACAAGAGGAGCTGCAGGCAGGCAGGCAGACAGGCAGGTGGCCAGGTAAGTATAGAAGTGAACGGCAGAATGGGCTGCATGCAGCATCCAATAAGTTGAGTGTGGAGTAAGGAGTCAAGGAGCTGTTGGCAGGACCAACTGGATGCATCTTGACAGTATCTGCCTCCCTAAGCCTCATGACAGCCGTTCACGATAGGTCCTAAACACAATTCCCAACTGTCAGCAGGCATAGAAGGGACAGGCCCACAGGGGGCAATATTAGCTGTACTTCCGACTGGGTGACAGTAAACTGTCATATATTGTGCATTTGACAAATAGAAGAAGGGATTTTAGCGGGAGGGTAAAGCACGAACTGTCTAGGGATTGGCTGCACGGACCACTGTATAATATGGGAGGCAGGAAAATGAAGTATGAATCATGACGTCATGAGTTGGCTTCAAAATGCAATAAGTACAAATATGTATGAAGATCAATGAGACAAAAACTGTATGGCAAAAACTGCAGGTGAGAACTAGATGAAGGGGGTTCCTGTTTCTTTCTTTCATAGAAATTATATATTTGCGGAAGGAGATCTAAGTAGGACAAAATGGTGGTTCACGACCAAATATAGGAAGTTCAGAGACAATACACCTTCCCTGGCCTGAGTATTGCATTGTGATAGGAATATGATTAATTGCAGGAAACTGGGGCACGGCCTAATTCTTCAAGGTGGTATTTTCTCTGACCATGGTGTATCATAATCTTTTGGTTCGGTTCTTAGTACGGTCACCTCCATGCTAGTTTCTTTCAGCTTGTTCCAGCTCCCTCTTAAAGCCCAGATCACACAGCTTCGTTATAAAGCCACCCAGCATGACTTGTGTTGACAATTATCATGATGAATGAGTTCTCTTTAGAGGCAGCCCCTACTATCTGGCTAATTAAGCCACACCTGTTTTAATTCCGGATCCTACTGGCTGAGATTACATCAAGCCCTAATTTCTCCCGGATGGGAAGGCTACATTCAACTCTGAGTCTAGTTAAAAACAACCGGTCTGTTTCTGTGACGTCATCGGTGCAACCTTTATGTGCCTGGTGTATATGCGTGCAAGTTGGATCAGCTTACTGAATAGTTCCATGCCCCCCTAGGAGGTAGGAGTTTTATATTGTAGCAGGCTGTAACATCAGATTACTACAGCCTGCTTTGGGAAAAGCACCAGGTAATGGATGACTCATTCCCACTCGACCAACTGGATCGAGGCTAACAAATGATCATTGCTTCCAGACTTGGTGAAATAACAGAATTGGTCTAATTCTGCAACAGCTCAAGCCAATGGTAAATAGTCTGTGATATCCTGACTGGAGGTGGTGATTCCCTAGACATTATGAATCAGGCCCGATGGAATGGAAAACAAAAGTCAATGACACAGAAGATAGTTAATGAAGAAATTCATTGGAGAGATGTCCATATTGGAGCTCCGTATGTTTGCTTGGCTTTGGGGACACACATCAAATGGCTAGGAAGGGAGGGCATTATTCCTTTTGTGCCTTTGTGGATTCTGATATACATCCACTTTTCTGTGAACTAGTTGAATCGACATTGTTTCTGCCTTTAGAATGACACTATTAGACAAATTGAAATACTCATACCATTCATTGATGTAAAGAATCAATACTACTGCATAATTATATGATATTGATTATTATACTTTTTTCTTTAGATACTATATACAAACCTTTATTATTCATTCATTCTTTTTGTATTGGGGTTGGAAATAAAATTAATAGATTTCTTTCAAAGAAAGCAAATCTGTTCATGCGGTATTGCTTTTAGTATATCATATTGATATTAATATCATATTTTTTTTTTATTCTTTGCCAATGCCAGTACTGCAGTAAATGTTAATACATATATTTACAGATATTCAATTTGAATTATAAACCATATACTGATAGATAAAATTCCTTTTAAAAGCCCTGTCCTATGGTATGCTGGCCAGCGAACATTGCGCCCTACTACATTTGCCATGACAAGGGCCTATAATGGGCAGTTCACTTTTTAATGCATATTAGGCTCAGAACTGGTGATTCAACAAACTCATTACTATTTAATAACACTTTTTTTATGGAAAGCCCTATATCTTGGCTTTATAGAAAGGTTGATTCAAGTCACCAACTCCAAACGGGTCAGTGTTTATACCATGTGGCTCATTCAGCTTCCCAGCAAATTGTCGTGAGTCCTCGTCAACCTGTGTGAAGTGGCTCACACATGTCGCTAGATGGAACACGACGTCGTTATAGCACAAGATCACCAGGAATAGCAATTGCTATGCCACGTGAGTCTAACACACAGTGGCAAAAGATGACGGAATGAGTTATCACTCAAAAAGGAGTCACCATTGATGACCAATCATGGCGACAGATGACGACAATTTGCTGGGTTGAGTCACAAAATGTTAGAGAACACCAGAACTACATCAAAAATGATTGGATCTGGTCCTAGTTTGGGTCCAGCAATGCTACAATACGTTAGATTAGGTGTACCAAGAATCAATTACCAGGAATCAAAACTTCCGGAATTATGCATCTTTTACTATATAGTGTGAAGCATAAAGGTTGTTGAAAATTTCTCCACAATATTAACTTTACCCTCAATTCAACAAAATTCATCGCAATCATACTCTTAAAAATCAGTCTACTTTCCATAAAGAGTGTTTACTGTACAAAACAATTGCCCTTTGCCACTTATAAGAAGCTCAGGAAGGCCCTCGCTGAAAACAAACAGTGGCGTAGGAAGCAAATTTTTATTGGGGGGCCCTGGGGTCTAGGTTGGGGGGCCTGCAATATTTTTATATAGGCTTATATAGGTAACCTCCTCATTATTGGGGGGCCCAGGCCCCCTGCCCCCCCCCCCCTTTTCCTATGCCCCTGATAAATTTTGTCCTTTTTTAGGCACACTTCCGACCCTTTGCTAGACAGGCCTAACAAAAAAATAAATCAACATAACTCATTTTGTCATTTTTAACCTCCTAAACATGTCTACTAAGCAATAGGAAACAGTTTAATACGATACAAGGTGATTCCTTAGACTGGTGAGCATTCCTCTGTAATAATCACTTTTTGTGACCCACCCTGAATTCGGCCGATTCAGCGTGAGTCACACCTCCAGAATTGAAAATTACTTCCAAGGCTATGGTGATGTGGGATTTATAGATAGGGCCAAATATTTCTTGTCAAATAGACCCTTATAGGAACCCCATTGATGGTGGGTATCAAGAATGTTGAAGTTAGTATTTTAAAGACAAACAATACCCGGTACACAGAAGCCACCTGGTGGCAGAAATCAGTACACATCAGTTGTTCTATTTTAATGATGAATCTCACTCTAAATGGATCACTTTACCTGTACATATTTTTTTTCAGCTCATTTCTGATCAGTATAGATACATGAAAGATACTTATTATGTGATTTGGATCCACATAGGGCCTCATAGTTAGGGGAAAATTAATATTTTTCAAAAATTCATAACTTTTTTCAATTCAACCGTGACCCACCATTTTTCTCTTTTCAAAATGTTTGTATATATATCGTCTTTCTATCCTGTGAGTCTTGTGAAAAAAATCAGCAGTGTGTCTGCAGATATGGGACACTATATGAAAAAATAGTTTGTACCATTCATTTCTATAATTAAGACATTCCACACTTAAATCATCACACTGGAAAAGTAAGCACTGTGACATAGGGATTTTCTTTTTGAATTTCTCATTGTTTACATATCAAACTAGTAGAATGTAGAGTTGTGTGAGATTATCAGCAGTAGAACCAAACCTGGCATGGGGACGCATTTGTCTTTAACAATTTCTCACAGAATGAAATTATTATCAAATATGACTGGAATAAGGAAGAAGGGTGCCTTAAATTGTTTACTGTAGCTCCATGATGTCAGAAAGACCCAAAAACATTGTTTCTTAGAATGCCCCATAAAAGCTCAAGCCATACCCCCACACAATGCACTGCATAATGGATCCCTGCTATATCGATCCCCTGGGCAAACATGTCGGGCATCGTGCTACAATCTGTTTCTTATCAAAAGGCATGGGAGCAAACACGATAAAATGTGTGTTTCAAAATGCAATGATTGTATATCAGCTCGAAGAAGGTCAGACAAGTCTTTTGTCACAAGTCAAATGAAAGGTACAATCAGAGTGATTGAACGAAAGATGATCCAGCAGATAGATACACATTATGTAATTGCTGCTATAAAGATTAATGCTACAAAAGACAGTTTCTAAGACGGCTTACAAACTACACTTGTATGGATTTCTATATTGCATGAAGAGTCAAAGTATCACATCCATAGATGGAACATCATAAATCACAACACAACATCGCTACCCCCTGGAGTCAATTCCACACATGAATTCATCCCCTCATATCCCAAAGACATGCCCCCTATTCTCCCTGCCCCCAATCCCATTCATGGTGCCGAATACTCGCTTTATGAAGGTCATAAGTCTCCCCAACGAATTTGTAGCCCAACAAAAAGGGACGTGTCTCTACTGTGTGAGAAATCCATTGGCAGTGGTAGAGTAGAGATATATAAGGGGATTGGGGGTGGGGTATATGATGATACCTCCTCCCTGCTGTGGTTCAGTGTATTACAGGGGTGTAACTGACAAATAAAGGGCAATGGCAACTGTATCAGTAACCTTGGGAATAGTCGAAGGGTGGGGGGGGGGGGGTTGAGAAGCAAGGGGGTCCAAGGCCCCTGCGGTATAGATTGGTCCACACCTTTTCTTTCTTGTATTACTCTTAGCATGAACCAACTTTCTCCTCTTTACAATGATCTCGGTCTAGTAGGAGAGGGCCAAGAAAACTACACAATAAAAGGACCATACTATAGATCTTCATACCATGATGATTTTATTTTGAAGATGACAATCAGAACAAATGATTTAAGACATATTCTTCTTATGCCTTTGACGTCGAAGATGAAAATGACGTGACCTGGTTGAGGAAGGAAAAAGCCCTGATATATGGTTTTGAGGGAAAGGGTTGTGGCCTGGGTATAATATCCAGTGGGACAAGATGGCTGCCAGGGTGACATTACAGCTAGAGCTGAAACTGCAAGCAGAACAGGCATTTGGCCACCCCCTCTCTACCCCTACAAAGCACCCACCCCCCACCCCTCCTGTCACGCCCCTGAAGCTTACAGCATGCCAATGCTCACCCTACTCTTGGTCAATAGTCTGCTGTGGACGCCAACGGACAGAGCACCAGCAAACCCAATATTAGCTGGACCAACCATGAGAGAGCACAAAGCAAACGCCTCGGGTGATGGGAGGCAATAGAGGGGGGTGTAGGGGTAGGAAGTGTGGCCCGGGGGAGGAGGAGGGGGGTAGATGGACATGGATAGATATGACACTGAAAGGGGGAGGGAGGGGTTGGGGATTCAATGGAGGAGGGAGGGAGGAAGGGAGGGAAGGGATGTCAAAGAAAAGGGAGGAAGGGGAAGCAGTTAGAGGCAGGGGATAGGAAGGCAGGGAGGGGGTATTTGCAAAGGACCTTTGAGGTAGGAAGGAGAAATTATTATGTACTGAAAAAAAATAAGGGACAAGAGAAAAAGCGCTGGATAGGTAGAAGGGGTGGTATATCCGCTGTGGGGGCAATGGCGTAGGGCAGCATTGGGAGCAGGCAGGCACATAGTGTGTGTGCGTGTGGGGAGGGGGGATGGGGGGCAGGAAGCTGGGTATAGATCTATCGTGTCCCTGGACAATAGCGCAACCATGGATCCAGTACTGTACAACGTGACGAAAAGGCCAGGAGATTTATAGCTGCATTCATTGGTGGACAAAGTAGGGGGTAGAGAGCCAACAATGTAAATATGTTGGACCCCAGTAGAGACGTATGGATGTGTGGTGATCACATTACTTGGATATACGAGCAATTTATCACAGTGAATTTCTGGGAGAGGTGCAGGAGCTAGGTGTATGCCAATCATTGTGAGGTTAGGTAGTACGTCATAGAATTGCAAGGGGGGACCAGTATCATGTATCCTGACTGCATACATAATGGGGCGAATTGTTCCTTCTTGTAAGTACTTATGATAGTTTCATTGTAAACCTTATAAACAAACCCACCAGAGTATGTGTTTCTATGCTTAGAATGATGATATCCATTGTATCAAGACTTAGGAAGGAGCATCCCTTTCTGAGAGACATATAAAGTGTTTTAGGTGTTTTTATGCTCCGGTTAATAGCAATTATAAGCTTTTAAAATACGTGTGTAAACCTCTGGTCAGGTCTCTACTATAAATGGTTTAGGACGGTACGAACTGGCCCTACATGTTGTGCTGCATATGTAATTTATGGGGCTGAAGTAAGCATGTGCGTTACGATCCATTATATGGTCATTCCCAAGTAATGCATACCTTGCTATGCCGATTTTCATATCGTGTTGCATGCAAGAGGGGAAGCGTTGTGCTTTGGTGTTGTGGAATGTGGACAGCAAAATGCTATGGAGGGCAAAATGGGGCATTTCTACGTTCTAAAAAATAACTACCAGGGATCCTTGTAAAACTGAAGAGTGAACACTGGTGAACCACCATGTTTGTATTACAATGAAGGAGTGCAGTTTCTACAATGAAGCCCCAGAAGCCAGTATGGTAGAATCCCTATGAAAATAACGACGGATATCTGGCAACTTTGGGACAAGGGTATCGCTGTTATTTTGACAAAATGTTTACAGCATTATGCTTAGATCTATGAGCCTTGGCAACATGGCCTAAATCTATGGCTATACAATACACCGAGTAGACATGGCAGTAGACTTATGTTCCCTGTCTGGGCTCAGGACCCCAGTGGCAACCACTGGAGGGATGTATGGGACAAGCAGAGTACGTACGATGTTTCTGAGTTAAACTTGACTTTACTGCCCATAATACTTGGGGCTTAGTGCATAAACGGCCGCTAGGATAGCCCGCTTTTTGCCAGGGTGATATACGTACATGTAAGCCGCCAGACAGCTAGTGTACTGCACCAGGTTGCCTGGAGATCCAAGTGTCAATAGAAAATACCCTCAAAATGAAGACTTTAGGTCGTCATCCTGACAGTACAGAGTCGTCACATTTGACTACCTAAAGTTGTAATTTTAGGTATCGTCAACTTGAGGACCTAAAGTGGTCACGCTGACTAGCTTCCGATCTTCCATGTTTTCAGTGTAGGAACAAGATTGAATATGCATGTTCAGTGAGACCTGCCTATGTAGCTAGACAGGAGACGTTGGGCAATATTGTACTGGCAATGTGAGTTACTCGTTTCAGGACGTACTCTAGATAATACTGCTTATCACTGCTTATTATCTGCGACTATTCAGAGAACGGGGATAATCTTGTAACCTTGCTATTTATATTATATTGTTATTCCATTGCCAGTTTCCTCAGATCTAATGATTGCTCAAGCAGCTCCCAACGTAGAAGAATGCAAACGGCTGACCACTTTAGTATGGTCCTGAGAAGCGTTGCAGCCCAACAATATAACATATAGTACCTTTACATGAAGATTAGTATTTAGGTCTTGGTCCTCATACACAGTCACAGTTAGAAACACGATATGAAGGAATTAACTCTGTATACATAATGCGTGACGTAGAGGGCCTATCATGTTGAAATTCTGAAAGGTCACCAGGATTTTTAATTTTCTGTCCTATTCAATGACTGAGGATTTCTGTCCAAAACTTTACTTTTGTATCCATTGTTTTGTATTCATTAATCATATTCTGTAACTAAGAACATACACAAAGTGGACACACACGTAGTATTCCCATACAAGTCAGAAATCAGCTGCATCAGGTCGGTAATGGCTTGGGTAGGTTTACCTTCAGACATTCCCATACATTGAGAAGTCTAGCCCACTTATTGGCCATAAAATTCAGCTTGACACTGAATAAATAGTGGAAAATGCTAAAACCAATGTCGATCAAACATACATGTGTCCAATTTGTGCTGTTTATCTTGTAGTCATCAATACATTACACATTACATAAGGGTGTGATGATAAGCACTAATGGTCCACTTAAGACCATGAACAGGAGTTATGGAATAATGTATCTCACCGTATCCCCCATGGATCCATTAACGTACTTAGCTGATTGGCCAGTTTGATATCTAGGTATCTAGTTTTGATAAACCTTGATTCCACCAAAACCGTTTCTTGAACGATTTTGCCATCGGTTTGCATCGGCGATGCATCATCTTGTATCGGCTTGCCTCTGGGACAATTTTGGATCATCTGTCAGCTATCGACCAGAAATTGTTTAATAATCGTATAATCGTAAAACTTGCCATTGTTTTGCATCGGCAGTGCATCGTTTTGCATCGGCAATACAAAACTATGGTTCACGATGCTGTCCAACAGGTGGCCGATAATGTCAAACTGATATTGGCCTCTATGAATATCAGCTCAACAGTCTCGACCGATTTTTCTTTTCCCTTGCTGGAAGAGGTCAAAAATATGATCATAACCTTCTGAAATTTCTTCTATCGGGCCCCTATAGCCCTGACAAAAAAGTTGGGCCTATAGAGAGCCGAAAGGAGAAATCCTAGAAATCGGCCCAACAAAATCGATGGAAGCTATCGGTTTTGGTGGAATTAATGCTAAAGGGTCAGCGAGATAAATACCAAGCATACTCTTTTATGTCCTCTCCACCTTGCAGTATGTGTCTAAAAATATAAAATATGATATAATGCTAAAATAATCAGGATTAGATTCATGAAGTAGCACTGACATTATACTCTCTTATTGAATGACAATCGTTCTAGCTGCAAGCCTACCTCATCTCAAATTACGGCTCTGAGCAGGTACATGGAAAATCATCCCATTTGTGTCATATCAAGGACCCATCAAACTATTCTGGTATGAATTTATTTCATTTGTGAAATCCATCAAATTGTTCCCTGCGTCCATTTGGCTGAGCCATCTAATGGACTAAAAGGGCCTCAACAGCCGTAAACATATCAAATATTGGCCATTAATTTGCACCAACAATGATAGCTGCCTACAAAGTAAAAGGCAATAAGGCTAATGACGTCCTGTTGTCATATCTAGTATCTGTGAGTGAGTGAGTGAGTGAGTAATATATGTTTAACACCATTTCGACAGCTAATGTCATTTTCATGGCGAGAACTACATTACACAATTTCACAGAGGAATGTGTCGATGCATGCGCATATATGTGTGCACCACACACATCCTGAGGGGATAGGAAAGAGGAGAAATAGACTCTTTTAAGTGGGCTAGGAAAGCCCGTCCAGTATCTGTAGCCATTAGCCATGGCCATTACTTCTAATAACAACAGTAGTTAACGTCAGGGATACCTATATTAATGTGGGCCGAGACCAGCATATCAGCCATAAACAATGCATAGCATTCATTAATACCTCTGGAATCACCATTTGCTGTGGAATAATTCACACTGTCATTTGCAATTCCTAAGTACTGAGCTCCTGGGTGTCATTTGGTTAGAGTGAGGAAGAGATATGGGCAATACCAAGTGGGTTTCCCACAAGCTGTCAGGCCTATAAATCACTGCATGTTATCCATGGACGCAGATTTTTTGTCATGCATTCTTGTGAGTTCTCTCCCCATCTCGGCTTGTCTGTCTCTGAGCTAATCTTGTTTGTTTGGTTTTGGTCATGTTGTTGACCAGTGGGAAATCTCAATAAGTTTGGTGAATATTTATTTTGATGCTTCTTTCACCCTTTGACACTTTAGATGATAGTAAAAGAGGGAACCCCCTTTATCACTTTGAAAACCATAATATCCCTTATCCATTGCCACTTCGTTGTATAAGGAATTGTATCCACGTGATGAACAGCATAATAGAACTTTGAGATAAGAGCATTTTTCATTCAGAAATATAGTGACAACATAGATTTTCCTGATATAGCATTGGAAGATATATCATAATCGAAATATGATATTTCTGCTAGAGATCCAGAATGGCATATGCCTCAATCTCTAGCATGACTACGTACAACATATCCTGGTGATGCCCAAATACATTGTTGGCTCTATCCTCGCTCCTTGTCAACCAAATAACCAGACTCATAAATCTCTTGAATCTGTCATCGTGTTGCATGGGACTGCATCCATGTCAGTGCTGTATTGTCCAGGGACACAACATGCCCTGCCTCCCCCTATATACAATGTAACATTCATGCATATCTATACCGCCCTAGCCCTTCGCTCAACCATATAAGTCTCCGCCTCCTACACCATGATCCAACAACGATTGCCTCTATCCTGATACCCACTCCCATTGAACCTTCTTTTTTGGTTCCCATTGTGAGTGCTGCTACATGTAATTTCAGATGTTACGTGCTCCACTATCTGTATGAATGTGCATGATTGTCATCTGTTGCCAGGAAGTATCAGACCAACAAACAATGCTGACACTAAATTGGTATCAGTAGACTTATTGATATAATGTTGTGCTGCCTTTTGAAATACATATGCAGTTGAATTGAGTGAAGGGGACGTATGAATGAACTGCGGTTTCTCCGTGAATTCTGGTGATTACCGAAGGTGTAGAACACATAAAACAGAATATTATTTTAAATTACGAGGGATCACGTTCTGAACTTGTGTGAGAAAAGGCATTCCCACAGACAGTACATATCCCTGTAGTGCTAGGGCAATTTAACATGAAGATATCGAAATTCATTTTACTATTTTGCCCTCCACCAACGTTGTATTCACTATTATTACTACCGTCTAGCAGGGAATCAAAGACAGGATCACGTGGGACCATTCTAATATAGAGGAATGACAGTGATGCATCTGAAATGAATATGACATAAAAAGATGTACTGTGGGCCTGTGTCCTTTACGCTAAGTGAACCAATGAAGCTTCACTAGGACTGTTTCAGACATTTCTCAATTCCATATCTTCTGTGTCATTAAATCGTGTTTTCCATTCTGTCAGACATGATTTGGTTTGTTTAGGGTATCACTACAAAAGTCCTGAGTCAGGGTGTCAGAGATCATTTACCATTAGCTTGGGCCACGACAGGATTAGACCAATTTGGTTGTTGTTTTACCCAGTCTGGAAGCAATACTCATTTGTTAGCCTCGATCCAATTGCCCCAGTGGGGATGCGTCATCCCTTATCCAGTAGTTCTCCTGTAACAGGCCCTTATAATGTATGGTCTGTTACAGTGTACTGACAACCATCATATATATTGCATCTGAGAATATTTGTAGGCACGATCTACATGGAGATTGACATGATGACGACCCTATTAAATTCTAACGTCTATATACCCATATAATGTTCAAAATATGCAGGCTTCTTGTACAGTTTTAAGGAACTATAAGTAAAAATAAGATGCAGTGAGCGGGTTAAATTCGTTACATTTTCACGGAGCAAATTTGGTTCACAAAGTAGGAAAAAGCATGTGAATAAATAAGCTATAGCCATTTTGTTAACACCAACAGCATCCAACGTAAAGGGCAATAAAGCTTATGGTACTCCCTTAACATCAGAGGTACCCATAGTCGTTAGATGCAACCATTATTTCTAATAATAATGTTCAGTGATTCATTAAGTTACCTGGTCAGTTGCCTACCACAACTTCAACTATGTAAGGTTGTGGTCCCTAGATGACCATTAATGCTGGTGGAACAAACCTCTAGATCAGGTGGTGACTGGTGCAGGAAATGAGTCAAGATTGAAAGGGATTCTTGGGAGGAAGAACCCATTTAATGTAGAAACCCTCTATTCATCTACTGCAATCAGTCGGCCTGAGGTATGTACGCTGTAGCTAGGATGACCAACGGGTTTCTAGGATATTGATTGAAAGCCTTATGCACATTACCTAGTGTACAAGAAAGCAAGAACAGTACATTGCTGCTACACAGACATTCCTATCACAAATTCCTGATTCACAATAACCTTTCAAATTATTCAGTTTGAGAAATCTTATATGTCAACTTCCCTCTCATACCATCAGACAGAAACATAGGATCTGCCCCATGTACTACTGCTGTGCAGTGTTAATTAGCTGAACTAAGTGGGACATTGGTATCTGTGGAATGCTTCTTGATATTGTATAGTCACACACACCATCTATGGGTTTCTAATGAATCTAATTCCCTAAGATTATGAACATTATTTCAATTAATGCTATAAATACACCTCTGGCGCCCAAATTCGAACAGACATTCCATTTCTGTGTTGTATTCATAATGTTAAGATTGATTATCTCTATATTTTAGCAGGGGTCCTACATGGGCAAAGGTAATACTCTTCATATAATGATGAGTTCAAGTTGACTATTCCCTCTGTATTATTTTGAAAGATAATTATTTATCCTCAATTTCTAAATGTGAATACAAATCTGGGATCAGGTCCCAATATGATTTTTTCATAAACTGCAAACAGCTAGTAGATAGAAATATTACTAACTGAACCAGTGCCATTTTAGTAGGTGCCATATTCAGTGACTGGCCCAGAATTTCCATTCCAGTACACACTTTTAGTGTGGGTTATCCCAATCCTTCTCCCTTTAAAATAGTCTTTTAAATTATGTTAGTAATTAATATACTATTTACTATAAAATGAATATTTGAACCAATGTGTGTCTCCCCATATGCTCAAGTAATCCCCATAGCGAAATGGGAGGGAGGTATGAGTCAAAATAGTTTGCTTGTTTAACACTGTAACAGATATAGCTGCGTGATTGACGCCATTGAGTACCCTCCCTACTGTAGCAATGTATAGGTTGTAACCAGATTTTGGTGCTAGATTTAGGTTATCCATCAGATTGCCATAGTATTTTACAGACCCTCTGTGGTCTAGGGACTTGCAATGCATACATTGGGTAAGGATTATCAATATCAACTGGTATAATCAGTACGGGACTGAAATGGAAAGCACACAGATAAAGGGGATTCTTAATAATGCTTAGTAGAATTTGCTTATAAGGGATGAAAAGCTTTCTCTACAAAGGTCAATTGATCACCTACAACAATTACTGCTCATTAGTCACTCACCTTTTGTTGCATGCTTCTTGCATAGGATTGGCGTTGATTCACAGCATAATCTATAATATTATTGTAAATAACTTTTGATACACACAGATAGGCTTTTAAGTGCAGCATCGTCACCAAATGAAGGTTTGAAGAGATGAAGGTTTGCAGTGTTATACGCCTCATATTCGTAGTTTGTAATTGCATGTTGAATGGCAATATTTTGTGTAAAATCGACATAAGTGGGTCTTATGGCAGTTTGGTGTCAATGCTTGTTTAATCCCTTGACATCCTTTTAATCCAGTGAAATGTAATAGTTCAAAAGGTTTATTAAAAATCAACCCTATAATATATATCTGTTATCATATTGAAAAAAAAGAAGGCAACTGTGCTGCAACGACTACCTTTTCTCACCCTCACAGACCTTGTCCTGCAGAGCCTTTGAAGGGGCCACTATGACAGTATCTATCTGCCTTCACCACGAATCTAGTCTCGCCGACAGGCCTATGTGGTGCTAGGATTATGGGGATTATAGTAACCCAAGGCTCATATTTGGTCATCGTGAGCAGGACTTGCTTGGGCGTCTCCCCTCTTGCAAATGTGTCAAGAAGATCATATCAATAGTATTGCTGACTATGTGTAAAGATATGAACAGCAATGGAATTTGTCTGTATCTGCATCGCCAGTGGGATGTTCCATAATTATAGTTATGTAACATGTGCTTATACGAGTGCACGAGTATATCTACGAAATTTCCCTTTATGACTGGATTGAGATAAGATTGATTGTAACTTTATTATAGTCACACTTGTGTTTTAGAAAGAGAAACTTGATGACCATTCATACTGTCTGGCTTCTGGAACATTCAACAGTATTCTCATAGTTTCGCATAATATGTTTCATAGACCATTGGTATAATTAGATGCCAGGGACGGCCATCAAATATCTTCAGAGAGGTACAACTTTTTTCAGAAGGACAAAAAGGGGAGGGGAGACAGTTTTTTGCTTTACCTTTATATTTTCTATCTATTCTACTGCATAAATTTCGTCAGGAAATAGTACACAACCCAGGGGCACTGTCTAACAAGTGATTCAAGAAATATGACACACCATCAGTTAAAGAAGACAACCAAGCCCATTATGACAATCTGTACACTCGTGTAGGGCTGGCATGATGAATCCAATCATTATATATCAGCTTTCCAATACTCTCTCCTTGATAGTAGCAAGTAGCGATAAAAGAGAGACCGTGATGATAATTACTCTGTAGATACAATATGGCCGTGCCATACTATCAGTATCAAAATGTCAAGAAGCAATATGAGCGAATCCCTACCGCCATAACACCAATCGTGTATGATGTTTGCAAAAGTACTGCTCACAGGGGGGGGGGGTGGTGTTTATGTTGGCATCTCCCTGAGTCTACATACCCGCTTCCTCTCTCTCACTCTTCCCCCACATGCCTAGCCACTGATCAGTATTATAAGGAGCCACTCATGTATGGAGAGCATAATAATTATTCTGTATCCCCAGACACATCTGACACTATAGAAATTAACCTATCTGGGAATATTTCCTCGACCATGGGAGATTGGAGAATGAAATTGTTGTTCTTGTGTTTCAACCAGTTAACAAAGTCTGGTTAATTGTCAAAATCCTGCAACTCAGGAGAAAGCAATTGATAGTTATCTTACTAGAACGGTTTCTCATAGATGATGGTGTTGTAGTCCTTGCCCCACAGTCATCCATCAATGTATTCAATAAGGAAACGGGTATTGAAGGCAGCAGTGGGATAAAAAGAAGTGGGGTGTGTGGAGACGTTAGCTACAGTCAGCCACCAAAGCTTAAGTCCTAGCATAGCCTCAACAGTATCAATTTTGCAGGTTAATCTGTAATTAAGCAACTACTTGCTATGGACTATAAAAAATAATGGTCTAATTCCTAGAGTCTAGTACCCTGCCATTAGGTTTTATGCAGGTAAAAAGTCCACATTATAATAGCATTTCCTGACTTTTTATACTACTTAGGGCGTGGTTCATTAGAAATGCATTTAATCCTACAATGACAGGCATCAATGGAACATAATCATGCATATACAGCAAAGCCCTTGACACACAATAATTGCATGCAGATACCATTATGGGATCTTACCTTAAAGGATATTTTACTGATACAATTAACAGGTTGACAGACATATCGAGAGAGCCATGAGACCTCAGGAGCATGTTGCTCCTATGCTAAAAAGAGCTGTCAGTAGGTACCCTCTTTTCAAAAGAAGTCACGCTCTGCTTCACCATTCAACTTGCACTCACCATATTAGTCTGGAGGGTGTTGCTCCTATTGTAAAAAGAGCTGTGAGTATGTGCCCTCTTTTCTAAACAAGTCTTGCTCTGCTTCACCAAGGTACTTGCACTCACCACATCAGTCTGAAAAGTCACCTGCCTTGTTTAAAACAGAGAGAGCTGCACTAACAGGTACCTACTCATGTCACACACTCTATAGTATATTATACTGACTGACTTCTCCCAACTAGGTACCTACTCAAATTCCCCTTTTTTAGCACCATACTTGAATTACCACTTGTGAGCAACAGAAGGGACAAGTTATAGCTACATGAAAAGAAAGGACTGGAAACTAGGGCATTTTTAGCCAGCTCTTCCTTTTACTATAGGAGCAACACCCTCCTGAAAAGTCACCTGCCTTGTTCAAAACAGAGAGAGCTGCACTATCAGGTATCTACTCATGTCACACACTCTAGAGTATATTATACTGACTGACTTCTCTCAACTAGATACCTACTCAAATCCCTTTTTGAGCACCATACTTGAATGTCCACTTGTGAGCAACAAAAGGGACAAGTTATAGCTACATGAAAAGAAAGGACTGGAAACAAGGGCATTTTTAGCCAGCTCTTCCTTTTACTATAGGAGCAACACCCTCCTGCAGTAGACTTGGTTTTCGGGAGATACCATGAATAGGGAAGGGGATACATTGTGTGGCCATGGAAACCAGTGACCAGCCAGCTCTTGCTGAGAAATGAGTTGTGAAATCTGATTCTTATTGTTCTGGATACTGTGATTATGGGAAGCAATCAAGTGTCAGGGGAAGAATAAGCAGTGGCAGTTCTTGTTCTCGTTCATTTTGGCATAAAAAGGTTTACTCATCAGCGAGATGAAGTTGAATAATTGTGCCAACATGGGTGTCGAGTGGCTGCTTGGAAACCTACCTTTATATTTTCCATCATACTCTTTTGTTCTGTAAGTAGCTATATTATGTCTAAGGGCATGTGTTACATATTTTGCTTTTTCTCTCGATTGTCTATTGCGATCGAGCAACATTTTACAGGTGTTCAGATAAGGTTTTTACCTTTCATTGTAAGTTTTGTATTCACCAACCTAATCCAAGTTCAGTCCCATACTGAACGTACCCTGAACAGCATTGACGTGAAATACATAGGCCTAGTCTGATAAGTACCATGATATCGACCCTGTGTATAAGGCGTGGCTTATGTGAACTGCTAGCCTGATACGTATCTGATATAGTAATTCCTTTGTTTAAGATATGGGAGCAAACATTATAATCATAACAACATAATGAAAGTGGTAAATTCTGGTGACCTTGGTCAAGATCTGACAGACAATGAGATTCTAAATAGTGCATTTTCACTATGGGGTAGTGGATGGTAGTAGCGAGCAGAAAACAAAAACAGAACACTGACTTTCTACACTAACATATCATGTGCTGCTTTAGATACAGAAAAATAGGTATTGTCAAAGTGTGAAAGCTTTTGAGGGAGATGAAATCAAAATCATCCTTTCATGAACATGTGCAATCTACTGCAAAAACTAAACAACAAAATGTAAGGACACCTAAATTTGTCTCTGGAGAAGAGGTATCAATGTTTCCAATCTACAGAGATTATAGTTGGAAAGGTCAACGGACATTGTAGTTCTTAACGGAAGAGGTGGGTTAAAATCACATTGGCAAGGCTGTAATCTCCAGTTATGGTTTGACGACTTACAGTTATTTCCATCTTTCAACGATTTCCACTCCATTCTTTGCTCCCCAAACATTGTCCCCATCTCCCCTAGTGCAGCAATCTCCCCTCCATTCCTTACTCAATACACATTTCTGACATATAATTATCATGATATGTGGATCAACCCAGTAAAAAGTACGCCCACGCACCCCCTCCCGGGTGTACCTTTTACCGTGTTGATCCACATAATATGTCATGTGGTATTGCTTTTCTTTCAGAGCCTTCGGTTTCATTAACTTCAACGCAGACCCCCGCAATGTCGCTTTATTGGCAAATCATGTATTGAATCAAAGGGTAACAGCAGAGGGCGGAAATTAAAGAGCCCGACAACACTTTCCCTTATAATGGTCTTTTGAGATCAGACTTGTTCTCAGGAGCCACATGTACAATACTGACATAAGAGACTCACGCTTGTCAGCAATGATGCAGTGTGAGGCTGGCAACATTCGCACGAGATCATATCTGTGATGGCCACGTACACACACCATCCAGAATCCTTGCTATAGATGACTGTGTCTAGCTGACTGTTGGGTGAATGGGATTCAATGAACTACTACAAGGGGGAGGTGAAGGAAGTGTTGCCTGCTACAAAGCCACATTTCACATCATCTGCACTACTCACATCTAACACATAAATGCCATTGTCACTATTGGTGGGTGAGTACGTTGAAGGTGTGTAAATGAGACACTAAGGGCTAGGCAATAGGAGTCAAGGTAGGCCTGTCAACGGACTTGGGCAACTAGCTATCTTTACATACCTACGCGATCTCCAAGACCCCTTGTTTTTCTTTGAACTTACTATATAAAAGTGAGAAAACATATTTCATGACCTCAAGTGAATAGGTTTGCTTTCCTTTTTGAGTAGACCAAATAGAATGTAAACGTACTTCTTTACAGGCAGGTTTTCATTCATCATACAGCCTTCTGTTAGGGCAAGGGTATTTGACGCCATTTTGAACCTTTTATCAAGTCTCAGTAGCGGTTGTATGGGGGATCTAGCTAGAATTATGAGAAGGAGAAATAAGAATTAATTGCTTGCATAAGGATATCACGGTGAAATACTCATGGTACTTTTGGGAACTCAGGGTCCATCTCCATCTGGCCAGACTAGCCTCGGTGTAATGCCTGGTGTTGGCCATTCATAATGACCAAGGCCTAATGCTCATATTGGGATAGGAGGCAATTCCTGGGGGGATTGCACGCATCTAAATGGGGGCAAGAATCCTAGTTTATGGGAATTATTCCCTTATCGGATGTATGACCACCATAGTCCAACCTGACCCAGTTTTTCAGCGGTAAGGGTCCTGATGTGAGCTGAAGGTTTGTTATGTAATCGGTTAAAAGGGATCCCATGTTATCTAACATTAGCTGCTAGCAATGTGATATATATGGGTGAAGAGGTTTTGCATGAGTTATCTGAGCGAGTGATGTGAATACAAGGCAGAAATGGCTGCGGAATAGCTTAGTCCTAACATGATGAGCACTACATAATCTTGGTGAAACATATAAAACAACTTCAGGCTTATGGCCAGTTTCCAGATGCCTTCTCCCCAAAGTTCGATCTCTAGAAGCTCCTCTCCCCTTACTTCCCTCTTTCCACTTACCACACCTACCATTCTGTATAGGCTCATTAATTCTCCAAGCGATTACCTTATGGTCTCCTGACCTCGCCCCCCCCCCAACCACATTACAATTCCAGGCTATAGCTCAAATACAGTTGGCAACTACTCCCAGGTTCGAATTTGCCATTCATGAATTCATGTATAATTATATTGAGATATAGCCTCCTCAAAGAAAGCCCCCCCACCCCACCCCTTCAGGGAATGGCACGTTTGTCTTTGCAATTTACTTACCTTGACTGAGGGAGCATAATTATACCAAGGTCCCAGGAGTGTTACAGATGAGGGCGGCATAGATCCTCAGATGCTAGATCAATCATTAGGATTGAATCCTATTTTCTCCTTTTCTATGCTAAAAAATAAATTTCCTTTAATTGTAGAAAAAGTGCATTGCAGGTCATCTATGGATCCGTCCAAAGCTCTAAATAAGACAAAGCAGACTATTGAGCACAGAGTGCCTCAAATAGGGTATGTCTATTACAAGCTTAGAGATATAGATCGAACAGGGCCATCTTTGTCCAACCTCACCCCTCCTTACATCAATATACTAGGGTTTTAACTACATTGGAAAGGCATTGGTAACTATGAAAAACAGGAAATGCAAACATCGGTAATTCGGTCGACTACAAAATAGATAGGTACAGTCCAGGTTTCCCAGGGTTCTCCATTGGGACAGTTGGGCTTTCAAGTCGGGTCTGCAGCACTAATAATTCTTTCAGGTGGGGTTTCCCTGTATCTCGATAAGAGACTCAGGTTTGGTGTTCAAAAACCTTATATCGAAATCATCTCTGATATTTCTAGGGTATGCCAAGTATTTTTATGAATAAGGGTGGCTAAATGTGTGCCTACTATTGGATCCCAATTATAGAATATTGCTTTGTGTAAGGATCATGTCTAGGGAGAGTTGGCAAGATGGTGAGAGACCTTCCACACACCAGATCACTGTGATCACTTTGGTGGCCAAAGGGCCCAAATATTGCTCTGTCATTTGCCATGTCTTTTTTACAACAGGAAAGTGTTGAGAATTTACCCAAAAATGACTTAGACTATTTATGGTCAAGTTTTGTAGAGGGCTTCAAAATTGTTGATCCTGGGTGCAAGGCTAGATATGAATGTGTGAATTATAAGTCAATATTTCAGGGTAATTTTTACAATGAAGTGTGTGCAATTTTAAATGAGGAATTACAGGATGAATCCACACCGCAGAAATTATGATTCTATCTGGTTCATATTAATGAGGTATGACTGCCTAAGAAAACTTGCCACTCTGCAAGGTAAAATTTGAGCTTTTCGACCATAAATAAAATGCTCACACTTACATACACCATTTACACAACTGTCATAGACCCTGATGCTCGGTCTACCCACACATTCCATTGAAAACAGTGGTTCTAACTCGCCCTGAACTGGGCAACTATGGGTTATAAAAAGATTCTTGTTATTTTTAGAAGACTCAGAGCTATCATTATTATTATTTTCACCCGAAATGATCAAAACGGGGGGCTCAGGAGGATCTACCACACATACTACATTAAAATCAGGCATCAAATTCCAACATAGGACCCTAAGTACAAAATCCTAGTCTTTTTTATTCTTCTGGCATTTGTCCTTACCATGGTTTGACATACCACACACTTCACAAATATGCCCATACCTACACGGATCCTCTCTGCAACCTTCAGCCCTATTGAACGCATAACAAGTGCGGGTCGACTGTTTCGACTTGAAACTTTTTGGCTTAGCTGCACCTGATTTCTGGGCCTGTACTGTCCCATCATAAGACAAATGCCTTAATATATCCTCACTTCTTACATCACTGAATGCTTCTACACCATCGGAGTTTGCTCTAGCTTTTACAGAAGAATCATATGTTACTAATGCTTTGAGGGTGTATATTTTCGTAGATGATTTCTCTTTATGTTTTACCACGGCAACACACCCTCTTCCTCCTGCTTCATCATTCTTACGTTTACGAGTAACAGTTTCTCAATGCTATCAAGTTTCTCGCCCTTCTTTAGAAATTTCTTCTGATCACACATACCTCTATCCTGATAGCCATGTTGATGACTTGCCCTAGAGGTGACAGAGTCAATAGAAGACGAGGAACTTGATGAAACACTACGGTAAGATGTCAATTTGGAATGACTTGCCCGGCTGGATCCAACATGACGTAGCATCCTCTGGTTGCTATGGAGCCCGCGGTAGTCAGGTGACCGCTGTCGACCATGCCCCCTTCGCCTGGATACGGCGTCAATGGAAGACTGTTGACAAACATTGCCCATGCACCATCCTTTTTCAACTCGCTGCTCGCCACTGTTGTAGTTCCTCAATTAAAAGCCTGCCCCTCCAACAGACCCTTAATATCAGCCAACTGCTGCTCTATACAAGTAGTACGGTCTTCCAAGTCCAAAATGGTCTGGTCAACGGGTGAATCTAATAATTCCTCAGTAGCATTTGAGGTAGGTGGCTCCGGTCCAACCATATTAGCACTCACACCTCTCAAAATCCTAGAATTGGATCTGTTTTTACCTTTTTTAGGAGATTTTTTGGTCTTGGGTTTAGATTCACCACCAGAAACTCCCTTCCTACCCATATTGCAGGTATAGGTAACGTATTAACTTGATTAAACCAAATTAAAATTTTCCAGCACCACCAAGTGTGGTGTGTGCCGCTCGAGTATATGAAGCCAATTGACCGTTAGTTTAACTGTTGGGGCTTATATACTGCAGGAAATGTTATGATGACATCATAGATATTCCTGTGCCCTGGTGTAAAGTAGTACCTACGATCTACGCATTAATTATATATATATTATACCTGGTAGTATATAGTTCCATATTTCAGGTAATTTTTACAATGAAATGTGTGAAATTTTAAATGAGGAACTACAGGATGGTTCAGTTGTTGAAGTAACCTCCAAACCTAGATGCATGTATTCCCTTGGTGGTGTCCCAAAGAGTAATGGTAAACTGAGATCAATTACGGATTGAAGTATGCCGTATAAAAAAGTATAAATAATTTTATGGATACAACATTCAAACCTTTTTTCATATAAATCCATAAATTTTGTGACGGCAATGTTGAACAAGAATGATTTTATGAGAGTTGTTGACCTCAAATCTGCTTATAGGTCAATCAGTGTCCATGCTGAACACCAGAAGTTCCAAGGTTTTTCTTGGGACATGGGTGATGGTAAAAGATTTTACCAGAGTAATAGACTAACTTTCGGTCTTAGATGTGCTCCATATATATTTAACCAAATTTCTGACTTTTTGGCAAAAGTTGCTTATTTTTATGGCATTGACAGGTTAGTTAACTATTTAGACGACTTCATCATCATTCCCAACTCAGAAGAGGAATGTCTGCGCAGAGAAATCTATTAATAGAAATAATGGAGTATTTTGCTTTTAAGATGACTAAAGAAAAGGTTACTAATCCTAGCAGGTCATGTGTGTTTCTGGGAATTAACATTGACTCCCAAAAAATGGAGTTGTCATTGCCAAAAGAAAAAGTTGACAAGTTAGCTGTTGCCATAGATGATTGCATTGGCAGAAAATTTGCCAGTAAAAAAAACCTACAAAGTATTGGAGGCTTAATATTTTTGCTCTCAAGTTGTTAGAGGTAGCCATACTTACATTAGGCGAGTATTCGATTTGATGGCCAAGGCGAAAAATAATATTTTTGCTCTCAAGTTGTTAGAGGTAGCCATACTTACATTAGGCGAGTATTCGATTTGATGGCCAAGGCGAAAAATAGAGGTGTAATTAAACTTAATCCGGGTATCATCAATGATTTCTTATGGTGGAAAGAATTTTGCAAAGTTTTCAACCATAAAAGCTTAATTCGGAATGATGTACTAGATAGACCAATTGTGTCTGATGCTTCCATTAAAGGTTATGGAGCTTGGTGTGGCTCAGATTTTTTATATGGGTCCTGGAGCAATATTGACAGGTCAAAAATAGGGTTGAACCATTGGGTTCCCCCACCTAAATGTGACAACATTTTGGTTCATGATAGGAACATGAATGTATGAGTTGTGGCCTGTTTTGGCAGGTCTTCAACGATGGGGTCATTTGTTCAAAAATTGTCGCATGAACACTATCACAGACAATATGCAAGTCTTGGCAATGTTGAATACAGGCCGCAGTGAAAACCCTTTATGCATGGAGTGGTTGAGAGAAATTTTTTGGCTTTGCTTTGTGTACAATATTGACATTTATTCAACATATATTAACCTTTTTGTGCCCAGAATTATTTGAAGATTTTACATTATTTTACATTATTTCATGATTGTATCATTTTGTTGATAAGACCATGTGCTATTTTGATCTTTTTCTTTGATAAGGGCTCGGCATTACATTTTCTTAATACTCATAAGTCAGTAAAAACTTTCAGTTAAGGACATGGCATTACTGGTCAGGGCTGGTAACCATAGTTACCAAAACATTCCATTTGTTGTCATGTACTGGTATTTGCTCTCTTGTGCTTTATATATATATATATATATATATATATATATATATATATATATATATATATACACCCATAATTTCTCCATCCTTAGACCTTTTAAAGCTGATTCTGCCTGCATCTGTACATGTAATGCCACACAGGAAACATGTTATGATAGTAACAATGCATGGCTTATCCTTATGGATATGAACAGTTATTGTAAGGTGTAATCATGGCACCATCATCATTTTGGTGCCATGTCAGATTTTAACTCCTTGTAGGGTTGCCCTTTAATGAACCACATAAAATGACAGCTCATTTTCAAGTTTTGAGTCACTGTGACTCATAAAATGGGGTTAAAGCTAAATAGATGGTTGTATCATAATCAGGAAGTCATAAGCATTCCAAAGAGGGTCTAACTTTGCAGATTGGACCAGTAGAAGTATCTGGATGAAAATCACTTTCAATATACATGCATTTAAGCTCAACACCGCGCTTAAATGCACGCATGGGCACCTAAGGGTTAAATCTGCTGATAATATTCTTGCAGACCAATTGTCAAGGTTAGATTACAAAAATGCCCTTGCCAAGTGTGAAAAAACTTTGTCTGAAAATAATATGTGTGTTTAAATTTTTCAGATCCCAGAATGAGGTCACTGTTAAGAAAACAGAAAATATGTGAATTTGGGTGTTGCCAACTCTAAAAACCAGAAAACAGCAGTTTAAAAGGTATAAAAAGTTTTCTAAAAAAATTTCCCAATTATACCCATGCTTACCATCTCAGGCATCATTGTATGCCACTTACCTTGCTAATAAGATGAAGCCGGTTTCAATACGTAATTACATTTCTGCTGTGTGGTATTTTCATAAGTTGCATGGTCTCCCTGACTACAGTAGTAGTTTTTTCCTGAAAAAAAGACTCTAGATGGTATTGAGCGTTGTCAAAGTTTAACCAAAGTTGTTAAATACCCAATTACCACTGTTGACATGTTTAAAATTTTGTCAACCTTGAATATGATACTGAGGTTGGATAGGATATTTTGGTGTGCCATTCTTGTACTGTTTAGGGCAGTATTGAGGTGTTGCCATGTAGTGAACTCTATACATTCACTTAGGGTGAAGGATGTTGTATTAACTAATGACTATGTAAAACCTCACATTAGGACATCTAAAACGGACCAGTTTGGCCATGATCCCTATGACATATACCTCCAAGGTAGTGATACTTCACCATTTTGCCCAGCAAAAACTCTGACAGAGTTGATACAATCTGCTAATGGAAATGTTAATCAGAGGCTGTTCAGTAATCTCAGCGATGGTAAGACCAGATGTTTGACATTTTCATATGTGAATACGTATTTGAAATTTTTGTCTGTCAAAGTTGGCTTAGTAGATGAGAATGTTAGTACCCACTCCTTGCATCATGGTGGGGCAACGTTCCTAAAGTCAATTGGCCTGTCAGTAGAGGATATCATGAGGCATTCTAACTGGAAATCAAAATGTGTGTATAAATACCTACATGAATCAAAGTCTGAGCTATTAAAACTTGATGTATTACCAGTGATTAATTTGTAATAAGTGATACTGTGTGATGTTCCATGTGTTTGCCGGGTGGTTGGCCAGTTTGTATATTCAGATCAATTCCACCAAACACATGTCTCTGTTCAATTATTTATTATCACATCTAGTATACAACTCAGAAACCATAGCAACCTACTAATTCATTATCATATCATTATACCGGTTAACTAAATTTTTATACCAGCTTTAGAATGCAGTGATTGTTACGGTAATAGTTCTATACCGGTAGTAGTTAACCGGTACTACATTGCTAACAGTTAACTTGTACAGAGTATACCTGTGATACAACATGAGGGTTGCTGCTGACAGAAGCAATAGCGTATAAATGCTCCAATATGAATGTCCACCTGGCTGAGATCTAGTACCTAAGCTAGTACACAGATAAGTCTCGATCCTGTTTTATGAGGCAGGCATGGATTACAGATGGGTGAATTTATACTATATTGGTAATAAATGGATTGGTAGGGGAAGCAGAGGTCCCCAAGGCACAGAAATCAGTGTGTGGTACAAGGCTGAATTAACATTAGTAAGTCACTAATGGAGAACGATCGACTGTTATTTCTCTCCCTCTTCCCTAAGCTTAGGGATAAGATAATATGTGATCAACCAGAGCAGAATAAAAGAATGAATAATTCTTTACCCCTGTTAAAAGGATTTTACTGACATGCAGACACAAAATATTCTTTTTGCAGGAGGTTTATCTCACCATGATTCTTTCTATCACCATAAAGCATAATAACTGAGAGGCTATGATCTTATCGGGCTTGTCACTTTATGCAGCTCACCCCTTGTGGTTTCTATGAGTCAGCCTGCATTAATGGCCACCCATAAATTCCACATGATGCTATGTAAGGGAGCTTTATGAGAATATGAACTGTTAACAGGTACCATGATGATAAGGATATGTTGTACTGGTGATGCCATCTATAACACAGCTTGTTATGTCATAGTCCATAGAAACCTGTCTGTCAGCAGTAAACCTTTCGATGCCTACAAAACAGAAATGCTTCTATGACTGGTAGACTCATGCATATAAAATTTTCATTTTCTAAAGCAGAGGAAAGGGGAAAAGTTCTCACTTTACTAAATTGATACCTGTATTAACATGGAATGGTATATCCTTGTGAACCCGGGATGTACTTTAAATGGTTATTGTTCTTTCGGGGCTGGGAATGCGATATTCCTATTATAGCACCATTTGTATGGGATCCTGAAATCTAATTCAGTGAATGATAAATCATTCACACATAGCGTTAAAGTTTTGCTTTTACTGTCACTATACAATGGAACTAGTATTAAGCAGCATGAAGACTTTTATCATACTCCCTGTTATCTGGTTATTCTTGCACCCATTGTTGTTCTACTCCCAAAGTCAAGTAATAGTGAAACAAACTAATAATAGGGTATGTTGAAATCACCATCAAAATATTTCATAGTAAAGAGTTATGATATTGACCTCCTGTGCACACTTCCCTCCATAACGCCCTATCATGACTACCTCTCATATTGTAGCTCCAGTACCATATGTGAGGGGTATGGACCATGCGCATGTTGATACAGCGTATTAAGGAGGTTGGGGATTAGGGATCATTTGATAACGGTGACACTGGAGAAGTGTCATAAAGTATGGTAAACTCTGACCTCCAGGGTATGAACTGATTCTATACAGATCCAATGCACTCGGGCTATAGCTGTGTATCTGCTCATCTTGTGTGTTTGCTACCATTAAAGATTATATCATTGTCTATAGGGATATGAGCTTCATATAAAGCATGCATCATTTCAGTACAAGTATGGTGATTGAGTGTTTCTGCATATCCCGTGGGGTCAAGTAATGATAAAGGCTTGATTTAATACCCATTATGATCTAAAGCTAATCAATGCCATTCGTTACAGTATTTGTTAACCCCCCCCCCCTGGCCTAGACAGAGAAGACGAGTTTATTATACGACAATGAAACATCATATTTACCAGATAAGTCATGCATGCGTAGTATCAATTGAGCTACACCACAGTCCAGACAACAGCTTCCAGACAAACCCCTACTGGGTCAGAATACAGGAGCAAGTAGGTTCCTAACTTAAAAGGGGACATCAATCATGTAATGTAAGGACCATAAGCAGGGACTGTATACACACTGTGTTCTATAGCTACTGCAGGACACTTACTGCTCCAACATATGGTTAGGTTGACCCCTCTCACAGTTGGCAAAAGGCTTTTCATAGGACTTGAGGAGATCTATCGATAGTTAAATTTGCCTTTGTGCATTGATGTTTTCAATAGCCACTTCTCAACAACTGATCAATCAATTGTATCTTGTTATCAAGATTGTATTTCCCCCAAATTTCTCCAAATATCCCCTCATGTTACTGTTATCTGATCAACATGGAATTGTTCAGACCCTGTAGTCTTATTCAGATGACACAGATGGCCATCAGTTGAGCTCTTCCTTTGCCACAACCTTTGCTCCTACTGTGGAAAAGATGGGCGACAGATTGCAGTTGGGGAAACATGCTATACTGGTGTTGTGCTACTATTGCCACACATGCTATAGAGTTGGCCCATCCTACTTGTATTGCTCTCAGCAAGGTAAACACACACCACTTCCATCTCCCCTCAATCCACTAGTCTAACTGGTGTCCTGTCCTGGTGACTGTATTGTATGGTGATTGGGATTAGGCAGGGTGACTATTTCTTGTGCGATTCAGGGTTTCTATGGGATAACGGGATCAACCTGGTGGTTCATTGGACGCTGGCGTATCACGCTACCCTCTGGCTGTGAGTGCTACCCTTGCCAGTATTTCCACAATACCATAAGCCCTGAGGGCAATCACTTCTCCAGAACATAATATATGCCTTCTATGTATGGCGTTTATATCTTTTAATTTTTAGAACCAATGTGTTTCTAAATGCAAAAAAAAAGGACTATAAGAATTTCTTTCATGTTTTGTCTTGAGAACCAGGGCATTTTGGTCATGGTTGGCTCAAGGCCATGGACGTGTACAGACAGTAGAACAGCTCCCACTGGTATGAAGGCAGCTTTTGTAATCTGCGGTTTCTAAAATTAGTATGTTTGAATAACAATATTATGTGCAGAGATCATATCACAACATCCCTCTTTATAGCCGACGCCATTCGGGATATTTTCGATGTAATATTCTGTTTCTATATACAATGGAGAAGCAAACGTTGTGCTTGCTTACTCTTGATTGCAAAGTCCGCTATAATTCATACTTACATGAGAAGTCTTATTGGATAGGGGTAGTAACCTTTGACACTCACCTAAAGTTTAGAAATGCAGGAGAGATGTGGGCAGATGAGGGGAAAGGGCCCTTCCTGCAGGATTTTTAGTACTTGGTTTGGCCACTAGGGGAGCTAAAAATCCTAAAAATGTGAAAAATATGTGACCAGGTGAGGGAAACCATGCCTCCTGGGGGAAAATGGCTTTTTAAGGTTTAAGTCATGGGCTTTAAAATGAGATATCTTGAGCTAAAATATCCCCGGTAGTTTTGCTGTAATTGCTTGTCAAACATAGGTTCTGGGTTCCTGAAGGAATTTCAAAATGAGTTTGTGGCAAAAATTCAAAATTGGAATTGGGGAGTGGTTTCCATGGCAACCGGAAATTGCCTTATGTACCAATTTTCTATGTTTCCATGGCAACCAATGTTCCAAAAATGGAACATTTTCAGTGGAGATGGAACAATTTTAAGGATTCCTTATAAAAAATTGGTCTAAAGCTTTTTTTAGCATATTTGTCAGTGTTTTACCCATATTCTGCCCCTGGTGACCAAAACTAGTACTAAAAATCCCCCCTGGAGGCACGTTCTTCCCCGTTGGGCCACATATGCCCAAAACTGGTCATAGTCACTTTTTTGCCCAGAAAAATATGGTTTTCTCAAAAACCTTCTATTTTTACTCATTTCCCCTGTATTTGGAGGGTTAATGGAACGCTTTAAATCCAAAACAAGGCCTAAAGGAGGGTTTTCATAGAGATGTGTTGTGATGGCAACAAAATAACATTTCAAAAAGTTTCCAAATTGAAAAAGAAAATAATGTCAATTGATAGAATGATTCAAGGAGATTTAAATGCTGAAAACGGCATGTAGATACCATTTCTATGTCCAATGCTATTGCCAAATGTGTGGAAAGGGTTGGTTATCTATCAATTGATTATCTACATCATTATGCTGATTAGATGCATTATTACATCAAAACAATGAAGGATAGAGCTTATCAGCTGTATTGATATGGTTTTATGATCCCATATTCATGAAGCAATAGCTTCAAGACCAGTAAGGTTATCTGCAAGTGCTATACCTCATTTTAAAGCTGGTGACTTCGGAGGTCCCTTTCCCCTCTCCTGTCCACAGATATTGATTAGTGAAATTCAGCATTATACATTATCCACAAAAGTAGCAGGGTCATTCAATGTTTGAGTAATACTGATCGACACCATTTAGGGTTAACGGTGTTGAGCAATAAGATGCACCTCTCCTTACTTTACCTATAACCTAAAATTGAGCCACTTTAAGTTTATATCCCCGACATCTACCTCAAGGTAAACTGCCATATAGTATGCAATTTGAAAGTCACCCACATTATATATGCGTATCTTCGTAGTGTTTGTATGAATACCCATGGGGAGACAGTATCAATTATTGGCTTCCTTTTCTACACTGCAAAAATGATTTAAAACCTAAACATATAGGTCAGTTAGGTGTCTCATCGACTACACATTTAGGAAATAAACACTTTTATTCTAACTACATAAACATTTATGCTAAACATGTTTAGATGTTTAGAGGTGAGACAGTTGAATAATAGGTGTTTAGATTTAAACATCAATATGTTTAGATACTTGGATGTTGAATCCACACCAGGTAGCAGCACTACCTTTGACTGGACTATCTGCACACAGTTATAATCAATTGTTGTGACAAATGTCCCCAAATCCCATGTTTATCATGGTTTCATTTCATAGAATGTCATGTGAATAGAAAGGGCCATAGAAAATTGACTAGATTCACCTCATGCCACCATCATTACCATAAAATAATCAATAAACTCCATGACTGACACCTATTTGATGTTATTCTGGAATAGATAAGGCAATGACCTTCCTGCCAAGCTGTTGTACTTTCTCAAGTCTCTCATTCTGATGCAGTGTGTAATACATGTACACATGAATAGGTGTGGCTGACATCTTTGGAGACTTTGACAAGTAAATACCTGCTGATGCCCCCCCCCAGTAAATGAGAAAAATTATCTCTGTTTTTTAATGCATACATGTCTGCAAACCTTAACTCTCCATCAAATTATTTAAACATCTAAACACAAAAATTCCTAAACACCTAAACACAAAAATTCATATATCTAAACACAAAAGTTTTAACCTAAACACTTACATTTCTAAACACTTCAGCTAAGCACATTGTTTGGCTAAACATGTTTAGGCAATTAATGTGATTACAAAAACGTTGCAAGAATATGTTTAGAATTGTGTTTAGGATCTAAACACCATTTTTGCAGTGTAACCAGAATGTCATATATAGAAGTATTGTGCACAGCGCATTCGTCCTCACAAAGCAAATGCCTTCACATTTCTACTGAATTGGAAGGAAAGAAATACTTTGGCTCAGTCTTTGCATAATTTTAGAATTTTGCCTCTTTATGTGGCATAAAATTCTGAAGTCTAAGGAAATGTGTCTATATTGTCACAGTTACGATACTATTGTTTAGTTTGTTAAGTATAATGACTATACACTAAGCCATGAATTCCTAATATTATGTTGTTGACACATAAAAACTGAATTTTGCATAACTCCCTCAAGTTCCTTCATAGGAAAAATGATCTATTTAGACCCTCACACAGAGCTTACTTAGGTTATATACTTTTAAAGCATTTGATGAAAGGAACAATACCCCAGTTTTCTGTTGGAAAGACTAGATAAAGAAGATAAATGACAAGCACTAGTCCCTTCCCGACCTTTCCGTTGCTGCTATACAGTACCGCTGGGGACAAAGGCCATCAGACGTCTAGCCCATAAACTTCTAGGGGGTAAATTTCTGGGTGGCAAATTTCTAAGTCGGAAATATCCAAAACCCCCATGTACCAGTAAAGATTTGAAGATAATCTGAATGGGTCAGTCAGTCTGTTGTGTCACCACCTTCTTCTGCTTTCCATACTATGGTGTCCCCCCTCCTTCCAGGTTGGAGTAAATCGTCAGTTCTTATAACAGGATACATACATCTTGCAAAATAAAACGTTAGAAGTTACATATGTACCCTATGCCTCTCAATTGATGTAAAACCTGGCAGTATACTGCATATCATAGGCAACTATCAGCCCACTACGATAAGCGGGATTAGCCCTACTATAATCCATCTGAGCAGGTTTTAGGTATATCTAGGCAATTTGTCATTCGTTCCCTTCATCATTAGTGCAAATCCCCCTTTCCTCTCCTCGACATCTGTAATTGATGATCCTGTGCCCTGGTTATCCATACAACTGTAGAGATAGGAACCCTGGCTGGTTTTATTATGGCATTCCGCCTGTTAGGCAAATGTATCATTCCCAACTCAGCCTTTCATGCAGAAAACATTACATTTCTCCTCTTGATACCACGGTACTGTGGCTAAGAAAGACCTGTGTCTATGTTGTTTCTAAAAGAAAAACTATGGTACCTTACAAGTCCATAAACATCAGCTATTTGTCAAATAGAAAAGAGGTAGGGGCTTTTTGTGTATTGTCCATGTCTGAGGTCTAAGACAGTGGATGTATGGAAGTCCCAGTGTCCCTGCCCTCGCAGTCTTATCTATAAAAAAGAACAGGCTTTCTTTCTCAAAAATGCTTCCACCTGCGGAACTCGATATGTCCTTTTAACGGCCAATCATATGATCATAACTAAGCACTGGTTTTATAAAAGAGAGGCAAAACCTTAAGGTTCGCTTCCTCTTGAACCGATGCATTTTCCTCCAGTGGATCTGGTAAGATGGATACCCCCTGTCGACCAATTGAAGTCCAGTCAACCATGATATCAATGGCTACTGGGATATCTGTGTGAATGACTCCCTTGGGATCCATGACTTTTTCAGTCCTGTTTGAAATAAAATCTGGTTTCATCTTTCAGAAACCCTTTCCAACTTCTCAAGTATTCACTCTTTTTTGTGATCTCCATCTTCTCGCTATTTTAGACTTTCACATCACTGCTTTAGTACAGCTCCTTTTTGCTGTATTTTCTTTGCATTTCACACAGGTCATTTGTCCTCAAAATGAAAAAAAAAGGGTTTCGCGGAATCAAGGATGGTACATATTGCAAGAGGAAGCAATCCATTGCTAAACCACTTCTTCATAATCAATGATGTGTCCCTTTCAGACCAACAATACAAAGGATGTGGGAAAAAAACTATTTCTTAATCAATAGATTATGTGGAAAGAAAACAAAGTGGAAATAAGCTAAGAAACCACAGAAGGGGTCCCCAGGTAGCACAGAAACATTGGCATAACATTGGGCCGACGTTGGCCCAACCATTGGCTTTACATAGGCTGCCCATCCTGCCTACGTAGGCCCAACAGTGCCAACCAAATGCCAACATAGGCCCAACGTTGGCTTTTGGTCGGCCAGTGCCCGACCATTTGCCGATGTCCTGCCAACCTTGGGCCAATGTTGGCATTTGGTTGGCAAATGCCACTTGTCGGGCCTACGTAGGCCCGATGGGCAGCCAACATTGGCCCAACGTTGGCCTGATGCATCGGGCCAACGTCGGCAAATTTTTTTGTGCTACCTGGGGTCCCTTATGAGTATCACAATTGTGGTGCAGACAGTGGCCATTCTTGTATGCTAATGCATGTCATAGCTAGCACCCTTAAGGCTGCACCTTCAATTCAAAAACAAATCCCCCTTCCACATCTTTTATGTTAATAGGTATGCAGTTTCAATAATCCAGAGAAGTCAAGCATATATCTTATAAGTTGGTCATTGACTGTCTTCAGAGAGTACTGCAATATTAGATATGGACCTTCTTTTGTTTGTTAGCTTAAAATGATAGAAAATATAATTATTCCCTACTTTATAGAGTGGTGGGGCAAAGTTTAATTCAAAAAGACTTATCAGGAATTAATTTTGGCTGGATGAAACACTACAGCACAAACCGAACAGTGTATAAAGGGTACCCTCAAGACCAAACCTGTGATTGTAAGGAGGTGGGACATCACCAAGAATATGAGTGACAATACATCTTTTATTCATGTCCTGGGCATGTGCTGCTGGACATTGGAGGCCATAAGACTGGCTGCTGGCTTCTTTATATATATTTACAAAGCTTAAGGCCACGACATGCAACACCTTTATCACATAATACGATAATGGTCACCCCACAAAAATGCAGGCATACTATGCACAATTGTATAGAATCATGCAATGTTAAAATTACAAAATCGATTTAAAATGGTTGTTTTGAAGTAGAAGCCTATATGAGATCCAAAATCCTGGGTATCTGGAGGTTACTTTTACATCTGCATGACCTTAGTATTAGTGTTTTAGTCAAAGTTATATAATTATTTCAGATTCTTTTCTTCTCTGTTCGAATCCACTGCCTGTTCCATGATCAATTTATTTCCGGGTCAGTGCTATGCCCTTATACGTGGCGATGACTTTGTTGATCATCATATCCATCGCTGTTCTTGAGACGTTGTCAGAATTCCTCCGGATGGAAGATCATTTAAATGAAAAGTTTGGTTATCAAGAAGAGGAATGTACGATGAATAAAAATTGATGAAAAATATAGATAGAAAAAAAATTCATTCAACTTGGCCGGCTTAATGCTGCTCAAATTGATTCAGATGAAGAAAGGTAACTGAAAAGGAAATGTTGAAAATCAAGCGGGAGATGGTTTGATGGTTCATAGGGGAGCCATTCACAGAGATATGCCAGTGGGTGCTAATGTTCTGGTT
Source organism: Acholoe squamosa (assembly GCA_949317995.1). NCBI lineage: Eukaryota > Metazoa > Annelida > Polychaeta > Phyllodocida > Polynoidae > Acholoe > Acholoe squamosa. The sequence continues at coordinate 44,055,287 of OX439038.1, forward strand.
GAATTGCCTTCAATGTGACGACAGGGGGTATCCATCTCTTGGGCATTAGGTGGAATGGGGGTATAGATTCACAAGGAAAGAAAGAGAACTTTACTTTTGGGATTTCGTCATAACAATGCAGTGTACATTTTAAGGGAAGCTGCACTAAACAGTCATTTTGCTGAATTGCTAGCTAAAAATATCTGTCTTGGTATATCAAATGTGCAGTTTTGTTATTTTCTCTAAATCTGATTGTGCACCTAGACTCCTATCTAAGTCTCACATCTTTAGTCTAACCCCAAATCAACAGCTGGCAATGATACTAAACACTGAGGATACGAAAGCATATACAAAACCTAGTGACCTTAACTTCAGTAGAATATGATTATCTTAGTAACTTTTTCCCATAAGGTGCTTGTTTAGGGGAAAATGGTGGGTACCCTGGGTACGAGTATTTGCCTCTCAAGACAAAGGGAAATGCCTTCCCAGGTAAAGTAGGAGCAAACAAACCCACAAGGAAAGGGGCATACAAAACCATGTTATGCTTTGATCATATATATGAGATACATAGACATGTCATACTGGTTTGCGAAAGTGTATTGTGGAGGTATTAGGGTAGTATGTAGCACCTCATTGATCAACCTAGATGGGGCATTATTCATCAAATTTGAGGCCAGAAGTACCGAAGATATTTAGGTACCTTGCTCGTTTGTTTGGCGAAATGAGGCAAAAAGCAAGTGATGACAATAGACAAACGTGATTGTTCTAACATGGGTGATGAGAGCAATTCTAATTCTTGATCATATATGTGATCCCATTTTGGTTTGCACACTTTGTTTGCAACATGAGAAATCATGCTGTATCTGCAAACTTCGAGGAGTAATGATCCTGTACCCATTTTGCAATAAGATCAGCTTTTATCATATTGCCAATCAGAAATGTACTTTTCTTGATCTTTCTCATTATGTTTCATCCCTAAAGGTCGAATCCCACAGGGTGATTTAATCATCCCATATCTCTGCGATTTTGTCTGTCGTGTTCTATGACCTTTGCTGAGGCACTAAAACGCAAGGATTACTCAACTCATGCTATATCCAACAGTAGACTATGATCTAATTTGCCGTAGCCCTTGTGTTTTCGGCCTCAGCAAGGGCCATATTACACAAGAGATAAAATCGCAGAGATATTGGAGGACTCAATCACCCTGTGGGATTCGACCTTAATTGCACTACATAGTGTATCATTTTGCATGAAGTTGTGTCATGATGATTGGGAGTTGACAGATCTCGACGCATGCTCATGCCTCCTCACACAGTCTGTCATGCTGTGGTGGACAAAGCATCTGCCATCTCTCAATACAGAGTTTTTAAACCAGCATATCAAGAATTCCTGTGTATTTCCTCTCATTACCTGTGACCTAGCTGATCACTAGACATTAAACCTTCATACCCTACCAAACCAGGACCAGCAGATGTATAGATACCATGTAAAATGTAGGTAATTCCAACTTAGTGCTATATCCCATAGAGAAAAAACAACAAATGAGCTATAATGTCTAATATAATATTATGCACTAAATCAAATATTCTTGGCTATCATCAAGTTCCTGATTTATATATATATATTTCATGTCATGTAAGAAAGGAACTTGCTTTGTACAATATAAACTGTCATATTGACATTTACTCAATAGGCCCATTCTGCAAAGTACAAGCCATGAGAATCCATACAGCTTCCACAGTCTCTTATTGTTGAAGCCTTGGTGAAGAAAAGTGAGAGCTAGCAAGTATTGACAAAAGATAATGATCCCTCACCAAGTTTTGCCTTACATCTTTATGGAAATGGGTGAAGACATGTGAAGCTGTGTGAGAGTTGACAAGTATTGACACATGATGACACATGCTGACCCAGTTCCCCTCACATCTTTATGGAAATGAGTGAAGACATGTGAAGCTGTGTGACAAGTATTGACATATGTTAAATCATGCTCACTCAGGTCTTATTGAAGTAAGTGAACATTTGTCAAGCTGAGTGAAAGTTGACATAGCATCACACATAGTTCGCTATCACTCAAATGCACTCACACATTCCTCACCCAGCATGGCTCATGTTCACTGATATTTGCTGGATGTATATCATCATTTTTGAAAATAGATTTGACATGCCATTCAATGAATTTGGTTTCTGATTTTCCAGAAATAACTGCATCGCACAGATGTTTTTCTTATATAAATGAAAAGGAGTATGTTTTAGCTATTTAGTGCTAATTGAACGAAAGAAAAATTATACCTGGTGTTTCATGAAAAATGAAAGAATATATTATTCTCAGTTCGTTTGATATTTTAATGGATGTGCCATTGTATCACAATGAACATAATGTGATATCTCTCAATTCATGTAACATCTCTAACTGTTATTATCTCAGAGGTGGAATAGTTCCAGTCACAAATTCAATAGCATAATGCTCTGAACACAACAACCAAGCACTACATATAGAAGAATGGAAATGTCTATATGGACACTGACAGCTCGTAATACAACCTATTGAACAAGTAATCAATGGATAACTCATGACGCGTGTGTGTTATTGAAGGATAATGACACGAGGCCGTAGTTATCCATTGACTACTTATTTTATACCACGAAACCAATAAATAATCAATATTATACCAATAAATTCAAGTTGAAAACAAAAATTATTCCCCCTCCCCGGGACTCGATGCCAGCCATTGTGTGTACACGATCGGTACATACACCTCCACCCCCGGCAGCGGACAGCGACAGCGCCCATCCCAGCTAGGCTTGCCAGCGGCACACGGCGAAAAATAGTGTACATACACCTTGTCGCCCGGCAGCGGACAGCGGCAGCGCACACGGCGAAAAAAGATGCGTCTCGCTGTTATGTTTGTGTATAATACACCTCCTCGCCCGGCAGCGGACAGCTACAGCGCACACGGCGAAAAAAAGCTTCTCGCGGCTATGTTTCTGTATAATACACCTCATCGCCCGCCAGCGGACAGCTACAGCGCACACGGCGAAAAAAGATGCGCCCAGACCGGGCCGCGATCCATGTACCTCTGACGGCTGAGGGCAACGTGCTAACCGCTAGACCACCGCGCCTTCTCCGTTCACTGCATCTCGCGGTTATGTTTGTGTATAATACACCTCCTCGCCCGGCAGCGGACAGCGACAGCGCACACGGCTTTACGAGAGTGTCATAGGGTTGCCATCTTTATATGTGATGAGTGGGGCTGTTGATTTGACTTTAGGCTGTCCAGATTGGGCTAAGAGAAGTGCTGCATGGGGGCAGAGGCGGCTCTTAGGAATGGCAGGGAGAGATAATGACTGCACCTCTCCCAGTTTCTGTCGGGTTTTTGACCATTTTATATTAACAGAGATACCCCATGAGTGATGTGAGACATCTCCCACTGTGAGGTGACGTGTCTTGTCAAATAGTGCTACAGATCTGGGGGCAATGTTACTTTGTCTTAGAAAACCATGAAACATGAGAAGTATGGCCAGGATGAGCATTGGGCCATTGCGCTGAGACATTAGAAGTGAGACAATATCCCTCAGGAGGCTTGGGGTCACTGGAGACTTCTGGATAGGGAGGTGGCGCACCTCAATGTCTATAGCTCTCAGGGCATTACTGACCATGAGAGTGTGTAGTGGGGCAGTCTTGTACCCCTTCAACCTAAAGTGTGTTCTTATATATGAGATGTGATTCCGTATAGTGCATGGTGAGTGGCCCTTATCAGCTAGCCATTCAATATATGCACAGACCTGTATGGTTTTAGGTCGCTTGAAGTCAAAGTCACATAATTCAGCAAAGTATTTGTACGCCTTTACAGCTGATCTTCTGTTGGCCTGTGTGCCAGGTCTGTATGCCCCCCGTTGACGATGCCTGGCCTTGGTGTAATATTCTGCTCTGATATCACCTACAAAAAGAAGGAGTAGTCAAGATCATTATAGTCTACTGTAATCCTGGTGAGAGAGAGGCGAAAGGCGTGGTCAGCTGCCCTAGCAGCAGCCGTGGTATTTGCACTGGACCTGCTGAATGCATCTGCCACGCCCATCTCCTCCCCAGGGACGTGTTGGAATATGATATTGACCCCCAAGGTCGCCCCCAAGAACCATATGGCCCTGGCACAGGCCGCCAGGATAGGATCGCGGGCACGGCCATGTGTGTATGACAAAACGGCAGCTTGATTGTCACACAGTATCTTTATGGTATGTCCCGTGTCATGGTGGTCAAGGAATGTCCTGGCTGCTAGGAGGCAATTCAGGGCCTCCAGGTGGGTGATGGAGTGGTGGTCTGCCATCCGAGCTGTGACAGGAATGCTGTAAAAGTAGGTGCTATCAAAGGCTCCCATGCCAGTCAGACAGGCATCAGCTGATAACACCTTTGTCGGGGTCATGTCAGGGATAATGGCACGGCCGTTGAACTGTAGGAGGTATGCAGTGAGCCATCGTATGTCCGCCTGTACATGTCTATCAACAGTGACTGTGTTGTCCACCGCCTGTCTTATCGCTTGTAGGATCCTTGCCATAAACAGACGTGCTGGGTGGCATGCCTTTGACACATGATTTATAGCTCCAGCTAAGCTCTGTGCCTCTCTCAGGGAGATAGTGTGACGATTTGCAACAGCTGATATAGCCTTCTGGATAGCTTCAATCTTTGCCTGTGAGATTGATATCACATTGTTTGGGAGATCAAATGTTATACCAAGCCAAGTGGCGAGATTTTCTTGATGGCCACCGGCAGGCCGAGGGAGGTGATGAGAGAGAGGGCCTGGTCATGTGCCTCTACTGCTGACTCATAATCTGGTGAAATGATCAATATGTCGTCAAGGTACATCAAAGAGGTCATACCACGTTCAGACAGTGCCCTGGTAATGAATTCAGCTGTTCTCTGCATGTACATGCTGCTCATACGTGCACCGAATGGTACTGCCATGTCAAAGTAGTATTTGTCCTCAAACCCAATGACCAGTAATGGCCATGAGGCTGGGCATGACCTCAGATTCCTATAGGCCCGTCTGAGGTCCATGACTGTGAGGTGGACTGAGTCCATGCCCATGGCGACAATGAGCTCTATAGCATCATGTATAGTTGGTAGAGTATGGCTGACATGTTTGCCATCAAAGTTGTGCCTGAGAACATGTTCATTTACCCCACCCTCAAATGACAGGTCAACAATAACCCTACGTTCATGGGGGTCTGTTTTTGGGCGTGTCATTAGAGGGCTCATGTGAAACCAAGGAGTGAAAGGGGGATCCGTGAAAGGACCGGCAAGTGCTCCCAGACGCAGTTCTTCCTCTATGTAGCTTCGAACAGCTGCTGTGTGTCGGACTGCAGAAGGGTGATTATAGATGTGTGCACTAGACTTGTATGTAGGAGGGCCCCTGTATTGTAATGGGAACCCATAACGCACACCATCTAGGACCATGTCGTCATCAGGGTGACCTGTGGCATTAGCAACCCACTCACTCAATATTAATCCAGATGGGACCTGCTGCTGAGCACCACGATAGTTAGGAGCTGCTCGAGCTACCACTGCTTCATATACAGCTGCTAGATCAGGTCGTGCTTTGTGATGAATGAATGGGTGAGGGATCCAGGGGAGAGGGCCGTGATCACCCTCTGTGGATACTGTGACTGAAGGGTCACTAATGTCAGATTTATCAATGTGAAGGTATATGTCTATGCAAGCCTCCCCATCCGCCCTCAGTTGATCTGGCCATGAGCTGCGTGTGTCATGTGAAAGGGTAGAAGGGGAGAGCTGGATGCCGGCCGGGCTGGTATGACTGGCATGGGCCGCCTGGAGGAGGGGCGGGCCGCAACCAGCGCCCAGCACCGACCGGCCACTTAGTTTTTTGACACGGTCTCAGGAGCGCCCCCAACGTGAGGGGTAGACTTGGGGGCATCGGAACGACGTGCCTGATGCTGCTGGTGTTTGTATGGCTTCATATGTGGGTGCTGTGCATTGGTATCAGGCTTCTGGAGCAGTCTAGCCTTCCGAAGACAGGCTTTAGCTGAGTGACCACATTCCTTAAGCCCGACCCCATACCAACAAACAGCACACTTGTGTTTAAAGAGAAGCTGACCTTCTGTATGTGGGCCATCATGCTGGCATGTCTCCTGATTAAATGCATGACATGGCAAGGCGTCATGCTGCACAGAGGGGTTGGCCCGTGCTGATCTCCATGAAGCCTTGTAGCGCAGCTCACGAATCTTTTCGGCAGACTGCCACGTCATCTCCTTCCGGTCCAACAGATCAAAGCAGGTGTTAGTAAAGTCCCTCACACTCTCCCAGTCATTGTCCAGTGCATCCTCAGCCACCATGACCAAATGATTAATGAATGGGGTAGCCTGCTTCTTTTTGTGAGACTTAGCAATCAGCCTCATGATACCCAATACATACTCAGGATAAGTGAGGTCATCATAGGATGTGCGGTCCTTAACTTTCATGAGTGCTGAGCGGTGGAGAAACATGAATGGACGTGGATACTGCAGCCTCAGTCTTCTATGTTTAATTGACTTACGGTTAGGGCGTCCTGTAGCCAGCTCCATGTCGAATCCGGTGCGGGGGACACCCTCCTCCCCCTCCGAGTCGTCCGACATGGAGGCCCGGGAGGTGGTGGATGCGGTGGAGGAGAAGGAGGGGCTGGATGTGGCCTCCCGGGATGTGTATGACCGGTGGCGGTGGGATTGGTGATGGCGGCGGCGGGATGTGGAGGTAGGGTTAGGTGTAGCTAACTTCCCCTTCCTAGAAGTAACCCCACGCCGGTGGTGAGCTGCTCGCCCTTTCTTCATTTCTGCTGCAATGGTAGCCAGTTGTCTCTCTACTGCTCGTAGCCGACTTGTTTTGCCTTTCTTTTTCTTCTCTGCCCGACGGCGGGCACCTCCCTGGGGAGTTGACGGGTGTTGAACAGCTGGAACTGCATTAGGGGAGCCCTCCACAGAAACGTTAATATCCAGGGAAATGTCTGTGTCTTCTTGGTCTAATTGAGCATCCTGCTCACCCTGCAGCCGTAATGCTGCAGCTTTATCCGCTGACTTCCTCCGTGTTGTAGGAGCCATCGCAATGAAGGGGTAAGGAACAGCCGTGAGCTCCAAAATCCTTGTTACCACTTCGACCACCAGGAGTGAACTGAGGTGCTCATGGAGGGTGAGGTGGAGGTGACGTGCTGGATGGTGTATGTCAATGACCCCACCCGCTACCACCAGGGTTCGGGTGCGTCCAATACACCTCCTCGCCCGGCAGCGGACAGCGACAGCGCACACGGCTTTGTTTCATATCGAGACGTGGTTCTAACCAAGCTTCTCCCGTCAGTCCCTGTGGCGCAATGCATAGGGAGTTGGATTAGGGATCTGAGACTGTAGGTTCAAGCCCTGCCCTGGCCTGGAAAATTTCGTGGGTTTTAACATGTCACATGTGACATGTGACATGGGAGAGGTGTGCGGTGATCCTGGATAACCGGACGCCTTACATGGATAACCGCACGCCTTACATGGATAACCGCACCTTACAAAATTGATGTTACAGCCTATAGGGTGTGCAATATCGACAGATATGTGGATGGGAATAGACCCCAAAAAGCACTGTGTAAGCCAGAAATCGTGGTATAACACTGAACAACTGGCTTTTTGTCATAGGCATACTGCCTTCTAGCCCTCACTCCCTCCCTCTTCTGACTGCTCCTATGCAATATAGCTTTTCCAGCTTTTCATTGGTTTAGATATGATTGTAGACATGCAGGACTATTCGGACTGGCCCAGACTGACTAAAGTACAGTCTGGGATAGAGACTATGAATATACTGCAATGTTATTGTTTGGGAGTTGGGGTTCATGTTGTACAAGCTTCTGCTTGTGGCATAAAGCATGCTTACTGAGTTATATCCTATAATAGGCCTCTATATGAAACTGTCTACAGCTCAAGAACCCCCCATCCCCACCCAGAAGAAGAAACATGGCCCATCTTCTAGTGTAGGGCCCATCAGCCTACTCATGATGATGACAATCATTTGGAAGCTTTAACACTACCCATTTAGGCTCTACTGTATTGAAAAATAATCCAGGATCCTGGATCATTTTATTAAATGTGGTTACAGTGATTTAAAAAGGAATGGTAAGGTTCTGCTGTAGCCCTTTTGGCAAATTTGGGAACTGGAGGCGGGTGTAGAGCAACAAAGGTGAAGAGGATGTGCATGTAGGCACCGAGGCGTGCAATATTTCTATGATAAAAGGCTGGAGTGATACGTGATGGAGGGAAAGGGAAGGGAATGGGATATTGTTTGAGGGGATCTATGAGAATTTACTAACATTACTGCAGAAACTATGCAGACAGGTAGGCAGACCGGCAGGTGGACAGATGGGAAGGGCTGAGTTGATGGACACACAGAAGCATAGTTTACAGGGTTGTATCTTTAGGCTCAATAATGGTAAAATGATAGGGAGGCCCAGTCAACAAAAAACGTTGCAAAACGTCTCAGAACGTTTCCCTATGGCTCCTTATCGTGGCAAAACGTTTTAAAACGTTAAAAATGTTGGTTTTTTTTTACATTAAATAACGTTTTTTGTTGAGTGGGGGGGGGGGTTTGGGGTCTTGTCCCTTGAGCATGCAGCATGAGGCAGATGGAAACGGTGGATATGGGGTGAGTCAAGTGCTTGTTTTATCTCCTTCATCTCCTGGTCCTTAGCCTGCCTTCCTCTTGTTTTGGAAAGATTTAATGTTATAGACAGACAAAAAGATTATTGTGACACGATGGCCAAATTAACCTGCATTGTCATAACCACTATGTGTCATCAGGGTATAATTGCACTGAATCTAAGATAATCTGACAGCTAGTACTTTTTTTAAGGCCCAATTTTATGTATCATTTGGTGTCTTCTGACTACAGTAGTTTTATTGACTTGGAGTTTACCCAGAAGACAATATGTTCTGAGGCTATAGCTGATCCAAGGACCCTAGATGAGACTTTGTATAATCCTGAGGTCTGATACTGGTATCTTTATGATGACGTTATCAGTATTAGTGAGAATGTTATAGTTTCTGGGAATGTATAATCATTTAGATATGAGATGTCGTGGTGCTGATCCCTTGAGATTTATGCTGGCACCGGTTTCTTATAATGCTAGATTAACCAGTACCCAACAGCTCATGATAGGTGCCAATCTTTGTTAGATATGCTCCTGTCAGGGGACATTTGTGGGAGCCAGATGTATCCTGCTTCAGCTCGGTTGTAACTTATGAGCATTGGAGCACAGAGCAGACCAGTCTCCATAGAGTAGCGTGATACCTCTACTCCCTGCATTGACCAGCCGCTTGATCCCTTTACCCTGGAGATGCCCTAGAGGCCACAACAAACTGTCACCCCAGCCAACCCCAATCTCCATACAATACACCCAGCCAGATAATGGTTAGAATATTGGAGAATGGGATGGGGTTGGCAGTGGGAAGATGGCAATAGGAGTGTGATGGGTTAGTGCTAGACCCTTTGAAGCTGTCACTGAAGCTAAAGTAATAGATATGTGACAGGATCTATTCCCAGTATATTAAGTTGAGCTTAGAGTGGCTAATCAGAGACATTACTCATGAATCATAGCCCATAACCCTTGAAGACCTGAAGGTTTCACCAACTATTATAAAAAGGCTGGTCCAGAACTAACATGTTTATCCAATATATACGGCCAGTGTCCCTAGGTAGGAAAGATGGTAACCTGCATGTGAGGACCAGCTGCAATGCGCATAAGGAAAACAGCAACGGGGGCTTGACTGCTAGCTTCATACCAGTGAAAGAGGTCATGAATTGACAAGCTGACACGGAGGGTGGCTGGAGGGGAGGGCAGAGACTACTATAGTGACTACAGCTCGCCATAGGCCAGGTGAGGTTACCTCCAGGGTGTTTGGTTGGAGAGGGAATTTAGAAATAATTCTACTAATCAATCACATTAATGGAAAATACCTATGAATCATAATGCTACATGTTCTAATTACTACATTATGCCGTGTTAATGATCGCATTGAAGTACTAGATTCCGACCTGCATTTAGAATCTTCCGATACTGCATAGGGTACAGCAGATATTGTAGCAAGTAGAAATCTAAATTCTAGGCTTGTCTTTGTCAGCTAGTGATATTATATTTTGCAGTAAAAGGACACTCCACTCCATTTTGGAAAGAAAACAAAAAACATTATGGAACGTTGTTGTTTGTTTGTTTTTTATAAATATTATTTGTGGCTCTTCTGCGTGATACATAAGATATGACCGGAATTTATTGCAAAATACCATTTTAGGGTTGTCAATGCAATCATAGTATATTGTACACGTCTATGATGCAATCTTCCTTATAATCTTCGAATTACTTTACGCCAAGCTATAATCATCAACTAGTTACAGGTTTCAGACTAAACTATGGCATGAACAACCCTTTTATATAGTAAAACATAATTGTATCTAATAGTAGGTTTCGAGTTGATAGGATCAAATAAGAATAGAAACAAATGGGAGCTGTCTAAAGTTAGTTGTAAGAGCAGTAAAAATCATTGTTTTCTTATGCAGCATGCATGGGCAAGTCTATATATTTATGTATTCCCAAAATGCTTAGACGGTCTGCTCAACCAACATCCTGGATGATCCAAAGGGTAGAAACGAGCCTGCCCCCTATTCATTTTAATTGAATTCAAACAAGCAGGCTTTTCTAGTGAGATAACAAACACAATTGGCTCGGGAAGTTCCACATCACTCCTAAGTTCCAAGGTGTATCTTGAAGCTCTAAAAAACAATAAAGTGTTGGGCAGAGATTGATTTGGTGGGGACCAAAGTGACTGGATCCTCTGTCTGAATCCTACAAGACATAAACTTTGGATCTGTTGGATCTTTGGCTCCTGAAGAAGCCCAGTAATTGATCATTGATCTTCTATGTTAGGCCTCTGACCATGTTGTCAGCATCCCTTAAATATTGAACCCTGCCCTGAGTGCTATCAAAAATACACGCAATGGGCCCTGGATAAAGGCTATGGAATATCACGGTGCTTGGTGGTTATTAAGAGATTCTGGTATACTAGTAGGGTAGATTATGTGATGTTGGTCATGTAGACAGCTAGAAATAAACTATAATTTCTACTAATTTTGCAGGCCACCATGCCCTTATAATACTTAAGTGACCATTTTTCATTGTATCAAATTAATCTGTTAACTGCCCACTAACCACTCAAAAATATGATATCAGGCTAGATGCTCATAGTGATAAGATAAGGCCTTATAGTGAGCTCAGGGCTCCGGGAAATATTGATGCTAAGTTGGAGTAAAAAGGAAGAGGTGGCTATATCCAATATGCCCCAGCTTGTTATGGAAATGGCCTAACTACCCCTCTGGCATAGATATGACACTGAGGCTTCAATACTTTACCAAGTTTTAACATTTATGTAAAAACCTATAGATATAATGGAGCAACTGCGACGTATGTCTTTGATAGAAGGTGGCAAGGGTCACCTGTATGTAGTATAGATTGGAGCAATTGAGGTTCATTCATATGATACCTGATGTATATTTACCCTTTTAGAGCCATCATCTTGGTTTTCTTTACATGGATGGGAGGTGAAGGTAGTCACATGTGAGGTGATTGCTTACAACTTGGGGTGCAAGTCTGAAATTGTATCCACTGCCTACAGACCTTCCATTCTAACATGAAGGCCCGGTCACACTTGTCTTGAAAACCAAAAATAATTGTTGTACAACAAAAGCAAAATGTTGTACAACAATTGTTGTGGGTGTGTGACATACCCCACAACAAAAATCTGTTGTACAACAAAATTCAAAAATTTGTTGTACAATAAAATTGTACCCCTTTTTGCTGGGGAAACCAATAAAATCAACATATTTCATTTTCTTGTGGAAATAGGACTAGGTATGTGTCTTTTCACTTTTATTATGCAAAATATACAGTCTTGTGGTGAAATAGGACGAAAAATTACTTTCAAGGGCCAATTCTTTCTACCCCTCTGGAACATTTTACTTTTTGTAAAGTGGTCTGTCTGGGCGATAAATTGACCATTTAGCCTCCCCGCCATTAAATACTTATAATTATGGGAGATTGATTCAAATTTCCCTTAAAAAATTTGCTACAGGTGGGGGTTAAAGTGTGTTGAAAGAAAAAATCGATTTCATCCATAAACTTCACAGTGAGGGGGCAATAAGTGTTTTCCTTGCAAAAACCCATTTTTTCCTTGTCTGGGCAAAAAATTCTGTTCCTTCTCCTCCTATGCAGGATGATTATATTTAACTATCCTAACTATGTCAGTTATTTACCCCCCACATATACCTAACTACCCAATGTATTAGAATATTGACTTCTGCCATTCCTTTTCAGTAGCAGGGTTGGATGTGCTTTCTTGTCCGGGTGAAATCTTGTCGAGCGAGTGACCTTTCAATGACATGCTATGTTGAGACCTTGATTTCCTATAGAAATAATTATCATATCTCCATGAAAATCTCAGGTCTAGACCATTTTGACCTGTAGATTATGGATGTGAAGTTTTTATCAATGCCAGATGTGTCCCTGCTATCATAGAATGCATGTACTTTTGATAAACGTTTATCACGATTCTGCTCACTTTTCTAGCCTATTAAAAAAAGACTCCTGCCCCTCCTGTGCACATTTATTATATTCAACTATCCTAACTATGTTAATCATTTACCCCCCTCATATACCTAAGTATCCAACCTATAAAACATTTGGGTAGTGCCATGGTCTGTAGAAGCAGGGCAGGAAAGATTTTGTGGCAACCAAGCAAATGTCTGGGAGAGTGACCAATTGCAAGATTACAAGGTGTTTTCAATGTAAAATCTCAGGTACAGACAGATTTTCCCCACTATAACTATATACCACCTGAAAGCACATATCATGGGCATTATCCTCCTTAATAGTGCCTATCTAGCTCTGTGTCCCTTTTATGTAGAACAGCAAGTAGTGAATATGTTATATCCTGGAATTAACTTAAAATCCTGTCTAAACCCAGTTGGAAGATGAGCTATGGGTAAGGCAAAAGCTCAGTAAATATAGCTACAACTCTCTAAGTCAAACCCTTAGACCCATTGCTACAAGAGAAAAAATATATCAGAGGATCAAAAGCATAATTATAACTATTAACATGGCAGGCCTGAAAGGAAAATCCCCACTGGTCACTCGCCCGGACACAGTTTCCAGAGTATGCATGGTCGAGGTGTTGCCATAACAACGGTTTTCATATTTTACTCATAATATCTCATGGTCAGTTACCCCAATACCTATAGAGTATACACAAGAAATAACTTTCAGATACTCCATGGTTTTTTCTCAGACCCCCAAATCCCCAGAAAAAAAATCTATCTGGCTCACTGTGATTTGTTACCTTATCGAGCTTGTCACTTTATGCAGGGCCCTGTGTGGTTTCTATTACTCAGCCTGCATTAATGGCCATCCATAAATTCCATATGATGCTATGTAAGGGAGCTTTATGAGAATATGCACTGCTAACTGGTACCATGGTGATAAGGATGTGTTGTACTGGTGATGCCATCTATAACACAGCTTGTTATGACGTGGTCGATAGAAACCTACCTTTTTTCCTCTTTTTGTTGATTATAAGGGGGGGCTAAAGCTATAAGAGTTGATAAGTGCATATCATACATGTATATTATACATGTGAGATACAATTGCACATTTTACAAAAAATGCAACTTCTGTCAGTAGTAAACTGTTTGATACCTACAGAACAGAAATGTTTCTATGACTGGTAGACTCATGCATAAAAAATCTTTATTTTCTAAAATAGGAAAAGGGAAAAGTTCTCATTGTACTAAATTAAAACCTTTAACAACATGGAATTGATGGTATATCCTTGTGAACCCGGCATGTTCTTAAAATGGTTATTGTTTTTTCGGGGCTTGGAATGCCATATTCCTATAGCACCATTTGTATGGAATCCTATATCCTGAAATTCACTGAATGATAAATCATTCACACATAGCATGTCTTGACAGAGGACTACAGTGCAAGATTGATGTCTACACAGCCTCTATAAGACCTTCTGGATTTGTCTTAGAATAGGTGTATGGGAATGTCACTGAGTGTGCTTTTAAGTAGTATGTGACATGTCTATAGAGGTTATGATAGGTTATGCGAGCTTAGTAATGACCTGCAGTTTGAGTTCTAAAGGGGAGCAGAACAGGCATATAATGCCAGGATAAGAGGTCCAGGGGTCTTTTGCAGAACATGATATGATTGACATGTACTATCAGGATCTTTCAGATGTGGCCCAGGACTTGAAGGCTGCCATAGGCCTAGTGTGTGTACACATGGCGAAAAAAAAGATGCGCCCGGACCGGGACTCGTTCCGCCTAATTCTCTAGCGGCTGAGCGCAATGCGCTAACCACTAGACCATCGCCCCTCGCCCCTTGGCGCCCATCTCAGATTGGCTTGCTTTAAACACGTCCAACAGTCGTCACCGTTATGGAGGCAGACGGAGGGGTAGGCGAAAACGCGGACAGCTACTAGTGTCTTTCTAACCAAGCAAGCACACACCGTTTCTCGTCAGTCCCTGTGGCGCAATGCATAGGGAGTTTGATTTGGGATCTGAGGTTCGAACCCTACCCTGGCCATGAAAATTTCGTGGGTTTTAACATGTACTATATAGCATGTTAGGACATGTAAGGAGTGCTGATATCCATAGATATCAGCACTCCTTATCAGCCTAGAACTTTAATTTTTTTAAGCAGTAGTGGTTGACTTTAGTCACCAACAATAGCTCAATAGGTATTGAGCCTCCGCAGGCTAGGAAAAGAGCTATATCATTTCAGTACAAGTATGGTGATTGAGTGTTTCTGCATATCCAGAGGGATAAAGTAATGACATAGGCTTGATGTAATATTGATTATGATCTGAAGCTAATCAATGCCATTTTTTACAGTATTAGTTAGCCCCCCCTCCCGGCCTAGACAGAATACAGGAGTTCTATTACGATGATTCAATTTACTAGATAATTCCTGCATACGACTGTGTAGAGGCAAGGAGAAAGGGGGCTCTGTGCTAAAAGTCAACTTTAAAATTCAGATCACTGGCTTTTCAGTGATATATTGCAAGAGAAGATACTCCATTTCCTGAATGGCAATAAGCTCTATGCCTAATTGATCATGAGATACATCTATAATTAGCATAATTTATGCTAATTAGCTAGATTTGCATATTTTTTCATTCTTTTGCCTATAACTTTTGATCTAGAAATGGCATTTTCGTGTTTTTTTCACCATAGTAAACGTAGTGAAAGATTCCTTCAAATGAGATAATTGATTTTCCTATTTAGAATGAAAATCATGTTTCCATGGCAACAGACATCAACAAAAATGCCTATTTAGGCCGAAATAAGTTCTTTTTACGTGCCTAATTTGGAACCTTTCCACCCAAAATAGAACGTTTTATCAAAAATCATTGAATTCTCTATAAAAAAAAGTACCCTAAAATAGTTCTAGGCATATTTTTCCTATTCTAGCCTATAGTGGTGCCCCCTGGTGGCTAAAACAGGTACTTAATCCCGCAGGAACCCCCATTTCTGCTTGCTGGCTCACACGTAGGGGAGGAGGTGGCTAGTTGACACAAAAATTGCCCTTTGCTCCATAAATCTATTGAAAATCTTCACAGAGTCGTTTATTCTATACCAAAAAAGATCTAATTGAACTTACTCAATATTTTTGGAAGTTGAATCTTTGAGTTAGGACTAAAACCTTTTTATTTCAATTCTTTCTTTAAAAGTAAGTTGTGACAACTTGCCCCAGACCAGGGCCAAGTTGTCCCAAAGCTTGGGGTAAATTGTCACATAGAGTGTCATGCAAAAATTTACATGTTTGCATTTGTTTTGATGTCTATTCCACAGGCAGTCTATTCCACTGTTCTGTTAAACTGTATTGAAGCAATGAAGTACCATTGGTAATGCTACAAACATTTCAAACCTCATGAAACCCAAAAATCTGAAAAGTATTGTTTAACCTACAGTAGCACCATCATTAACACGAAACTTGGCTTATATCAAATGAAATTAAATAAAATGAAGAATGAAAGATATTCTATTGATATCAATGGTCTCTGCCATATAAAATCAACATCAATCAAAAGTGCTATTGATCAGCCTTTTGTGACAACATGCCCCAGCTGCTGTGACAACAAGCCCCAGCCTATTTTGGGGTGAACTATGTCATTCGATTCCCCCAGAAAATTCTGGAAAATAATTTTAAGTTCTGAACAGACATATTGTACATGTTTCTGAAAGATTTGACACATATTGCTTCTTGATGTGACCACAATTACCTCACACACACCTTTATTCGTCTAGAGGTAGAATCATGTTTGAGGGAGCCAAAAATCTATTTGTGTCTCAGCTGCTACAAGACATGATTTATGTTATTCTGATTTCTATCTCAAAGGATTATACATTACTTTCCAATTAATTTCATGGTATTTAATCTGGCAAGGAGTGGGTGTTAATACATACAGATGGTCAACTCCTCTTGCTGCATTGGTGGGATGGTAAACTGCTTTGATTAATTAGTTCCGATCAAAGTCCCTATGTGGCAGTACTAAGCAGTCTGCAACCCTGCAGGCCACCCTTGGGAAGGTGTCATTGCCATAGAACACCACAGTCTGATTTCCTAACTACAGGTGGCACTACTGAGCTGATGTAAGTAAGTGCTTGTCAACAGGACTTGCTGGAGGCATTTTATTTCTAGACATCTATTTCCTTGAGAGTAGCATGATTAAAACACTCTATCAACAGTGCATACAGGCAGGTGGGCTGATTGTATTCAATTCAGCTTTTGTCACAACCTTTGCTCCTGCTGTAGAAAAGATGGGAGACAGTTTGCAGCTTCAGCACCGAAGGGAATGCATACTATACTGGTGTTCTCTTTCAATTCCTACTATTGGCACAGATTGTCTAGAATTCCCATCCCACTTGTATTGCTCTATGCACGGTGAACACCACTTCCATCTCCCCTCAATCCACTAGTCTAACTGGTGTCCTGCTGACTGTATTGTATGGTGATTGGGATTGGGCAAGATGACTATTTCTTGTGCCATTCAGGGTCTCTATTGGATAAGGGGATCAACCTGGTGGTTCATTGGACACTGGCGTATCACGCTACCCTCCGGGTGTTAGTGCACTGAGCTCCAGTGGTGATACACTTAACACTACCCTTGCCAGAATTTCCACAATACCATTTGACCTGAGGGCAATGCCTTCTCCAGAATATAATATGCCTTCTATGTATGGCATTTATATCTTTTAATTTTTAGAACCAATTTATCACTATTTTCCAGGAAGTAGTGCAAGGTGGTGCCACTGAACAGGTTTGTATCAATGCTATCCATCCCTCGTCGATGGTCACAGTTCTACTGTTATGCTGATCATCTCCAACATTGACATCACCACTTGTGGATAGGGCTACCAATGAGAAGTGATCATGACCTACATAATGATTAGGGCTTCTAAGAAGTATGTTTCTAAATACAAAAAAAAAAGAAATAGACGAATTTCTTTCGTGTTTTGTCTGAGAACTGGGGCACTTCGGTCATGGTTGGCTCAAGGCCATGGACGTGTACAGACAGTGAAACAGCTCACACTGGTATGAAGGCAGCTCTTGTAATCTGCGGTTTCTAAAATTAGTAGGTTTGAATATAAAAATATGTACAAAGAATCACATATCACAATAACCCTATGTATAGCCCATATGCCATTCCGGATATTTTTGATATATTCTGTTTCTATACAATGGAGAAGCAAACATTTGCAAAGTCCGCCAGAGTTCATACTTACATCAGAAATCTTCCGTGATAGTGGTAGTAATCTTTGACACTCACCTAAAATTTAGAAATGCAGGAGAGGTATAAATTAGCGAAATTCAGTATTGTACACTATATAACAATTATAGCCACAAAAGTAGAAGGGTTATTCAATGTTTGATAATAATGACTGTCACTATTGATGGTTAAAGGTGACGAGCAATAACCATTACTCTTTACTTGACCTTCAATACAGTAGGAAATTGAACCACTTTTAATTTCTATCTGCGCCATCCACCTCAAGGTAAACTGTTATATGTGCAATATGAAGGTTATCTATATAATACATGTGTATATTCGTAGTGTTTGTATGAATACCCACGGGGAGACAGTATCAATTACTGGCTACCTTTTCTAACTAGAATGTCACATTAAGAAGTATTGTGCATAGCCCATTTATCCTCACAAAGTACATGCCTGCACATTTGTACTGAAAGGAAGGAAAGATATACTTTGGCTCAGTCTTTGCATAATTTTCGAATTTTGCTCTTTTTTTTGTGACATTGTTGAGTTTGATAAGTATTATTACTGTACACTAATATATAAATTCCCAACATCATGTTGTTGACACATATTAACTGGATTTTACATAACTCCCTCATGTTCCTGCATAGAAAAAATGGTCTATTTAGACCCTCACACAGAGCTTAGGTCATATACTTTTAAGGCATTCCATAAAAAGAACAATGCGCCAGGTTCCTGTTGGGAAGACTACATATAAAGAAGATGAATGACATGCACTAGACCCTTCCTGACCTTTCCTTCTCTGCTCTACAGTGCCCCTTGGGACAACCCTAGCCCTATCATAAATGTATTGGTGGAAAAATTCTAAGGGGGAAATTTCCTAAACCCCCATGTACCAGTAAAGGTTTGAAGATAATCTGAATCGGTCAGTCAGTCTGTTGATTGACCACTTTCCTCTAATTTCCATATTATTGTGTGCCCCCTCCTTCCAGGTTGGGGTAATCATCAGTTTTTATAACAGGAAACAGACATCTTACAAAATGAAATGTTTGAAGACTTTACATATGTACCCTATGCCTCTCAATTGATGTAAAACCTGGCATTATACTGCATATCATAGGCAGCTATCAGCCCACTGGCAGTTACAATAAGCGGGATTAGCCCTACTCTAATCCATCTGAGCAGGTTTAACCTTTTTGTGCCCAGAATTATTTGAAGATTTTACATTATTTCACAATTGTATCACTTTATTGATAAGGCCATGTGTCAT
The DNA here is from genome assembly GCA_949317995.1 of Acholoe squamosa. Classification (NCBI taxonomy): domain Eukaryota; kingdom Metazoa; phylum Annelida; class Polychaeta; order Phyllodocida; family Polynoidae; genus Acholoe; species Acholoe squamosa. The sequence goes on from OX439038.1 coordinate 44,074,377, forward strand.
ATTGATATTCTTTTTTGGTATCGGTCTGCATTACATTTTCCAAATACTTAAAACTCAATGAAGACTTTCAGTCAAGGACGTGGCATTTCTGGTCAGGTCTGGTGACCATAGTTACTAAAACATTCCATTTGTTGTCATTTGTTAGTATTTGGTCTTTCTTGGGCTATATTTATGTCCATATTCCCTTCAATCCTGAGCCTTACAGAACTTTCAAAGCAGATTCTGCCTGCATGGTACTCAGGAAACATAATGTGTTAGTAGCTATTAATGCATGGATTGTCTTTATGGATATGAACAGTTCTTTTAAAATCTAATTAGAGTATGGGCATGGGGTTTATATGATCCAGCAACATTTTGGTATAATGTCAGATATAAGGCCCTTGGAGGGTTGCCCTCTGCTGAATCACATAAAATGACAGCTTATTTTCAGGTTTTGACTTCCTCTGACTGATATAATGGAGATAGAGCCAAATGGATTGTTGTATCATAATTGGGAGGTGATGGCCAAATGGATTGTTGTATCATAATTGGGAGGTGATGACCATTCTAAAGAGGGGCTAACCTTGCAGATAGGACCAGTACAAGTTTGTGGATGATAACTTCTTTAAATATACATGCATTTAAGCCCAGAACCGCGCTTTAAAGCACGCTTGGGCACCTAAGGGTTAAGGTATATCTAGGCAATTTGTCATTCATCCCCTTCATCGTTAGTGCAAATCCCCCTTTCCGATCCTCGAGATCTGTAATTGATGATCCTGTGCCCTGGTTATCCATACAACCATAGAGATAGGAACCCTGGCTTGGTCACCTCTGTTTTTTTATGGCATTCCGCCTGTAATACTAATGTATCATTTAGAACTCAGTCCAGAAAACTTGGCATTTCTCCTCTTGATAGCACTGTACTGTTGCTAAGGAAGACTAGTTTCTATTTTGTTTCTAAAATGAAAACTATATGGCACCTAACAAGTTCATCAACATCAGCTATTTGGCAAATAGAAAAGAGGTGAGGACTTTTTGTATTTTGTCCATGTATGAGGTTTAAGACAGTGGATGTATGGAAGTCCCAGTCTCCCTGGCCTTGCAGTCTTATCTATTAAAAGAACAGACTTTCTTTCTCAAAAACACTTCCATCTGCAGGACTCAATATGTCCTTTTAACGGCCAATCATATGATCGTAACTAAGCACTGGTTTTATAAAAGAGAGGCAAAACCTAAAGGTTCGCTTTCTCTTGACCCCCAGGGGATCTGGTAAGATGGATGCCCCCTGATGTCCTATTGAAGTCCAGTCAACCATGATATCAATGGTTACTCCCTCGGGATCCATGACTATTTCCTTCCTGTTTGAAATAAAATCTGGTTTCATCTTCCAGATACCTTTTCCAACTTCTCTATGATTCACTCTTGTTTGTGATGTACATCTTCTCGCTATTTCATACTTTCACATCGCTGCTTTAGTACAGCATTTTACAGAGGTCATTCATCCTCAATATGAAAAGAGGGTTTAGCAGAATCAAGGATGGTACAATTTGCAAAAGGAAACAACCTATTACTAAACAACTTTTTCATAATCGACAATGTGTCTCTGTCCTACAATACAAAGGATGTGAAAAAAACATGATTCTATTTATCCATCAATAAATGGAAACAAAGTGGAAATAAACTAAGAAACCACAGAAGGGGTCCCTTATGAGTATCATGATCGTGGTGGATACAGGCTGACATCAGGGGCACAGAAAAACACCCTTGGGTCAAGTGTTAGCACAACAGATGTTAGTTTGTCAAAAAGCCAGGATCTGCAAGAGGGCTGTATGAGAAGACTGGGAGGTAGCACTCAGGGGTCAGCTCAAAAAGTTCCTACAGCTCAGTGTTGTAAGTTTACAGACACCATTCTGGTATGCTATTACATGTCCTTTAAGGCCACACCTTCAATTCGAAAGAATTTCCCCTTCCATATCTGTAATGCTGATAGGGGTGGACAACCAAGAAAACTCAAGCGAGCCTTATAAGGCGGTCATTGACTGCCTTCAGAGAGTACCGCAATATTATATAAGGATCTAGGGAGTTTTCTTTTGTTTGCTATAGCTTAATTTTAACAGATCTAAGATATCCCCTACTCTCCAGGGTGACCATGCAAGGTTCAATTGAAACAGACTTATCATGTGAACTGATTCAGGCCAGATGAAACACTACAGCACAAATCCAACTGCATGTAAGAGGACCCTCAGGACCTACCCTATGGATGTCAGGAGGTGGGACATCACCCAGGGTGTGAGTGACAATATATTATTTATTCATGTTCTGGGCATGTGCTGCTGGACATTGGAGGCCATTAGAGAAGCTGCTGGCTTCTTTATATATATTTACAAAGCTTGTGTCCATGACATGCAACAACCTTAGGACATAATACGATAATGGTCACCCCACAAAAATGCAGGCATACTATGCACAATTGTATAGAATCATGCAATGTTAAAATCAGAAAATCTATTTAAAATGATTGTTTTGAAGTAGAAGCCTATATGAGATCCAAAATTCTGGGTATCCAGAGGTTACTTTTATATCTGCATGACCTTAGTATAGTAGTGTTTTTTGTCAAAGTAATGAAGATGATTATATTTCAGATTCTATGATAAATTTTTTCCCCAGGTCAGTGCTATACATGGCGATCACTTTGTTGATCACCATATCCGTCGCTGCTCTCGAGACGTTGTCAGAATTCTTCTGGATAGGAGATCATTTAAATGAACAGTTTGGTTGTCAAGAAGAGGAATGTATGATGAAGACATATTGATGATAAATATAGATAGATAGAAAACATCCATTCAACTTGGCCTGCTTAATACAGCCCAAAAGTTCAATGGTTTCGAATGAAGAAAGGTAACTGAAAAGGAAATATTGAAAACCAAGCAGGAGATGGTTTGATGGTTCTCAGGGGAGCCATTCACAAAGATATGCCAGTGGCTGCTGATGTTCTGGTTGAATTGCCTTCAATGTGATGACAGGGGGTATCCATCTCTTGGGCATTAGGTGGAATGGTAGTATAGATTCACAAGGAAAGAAAGAGAACTTTCCTTTTGGGATTTTGCCATATCGATGCAGTGCACTTTTTAAGGGCACTCCCACTAAACATTCGTATTGCTGAATTGTTGGCTAATGTATTTATATTTTATCATATTTATCTGTCTTGGCATATCAAACATGTAGTTTTGTTATTTCTCTAAATCTGCCAGAGTGAGGTATAGTGGAAACTGTAGGGTTCAGTTATATCTTGGACTGTTTCAGTCAGATATGCTGTATCAGATCATGTTGTTCCCCTACTCTAAAAACATGCTTTGGTATTTCACTGACAACCCCATGCTTTTTAAAGCATAATCAGCTGTTGCACCATCCCGTCAGTTGCCATACATCATCTGAGCTTGAGAGGGTCTTATCTAGGTCTCACATATTTGATCTGCCCAAACTCGACAACTGGCAATAATACTTAACACAGAGGTTACAAAATCATATATAAACCTAGTGACCTTAATTTCGGTACACTGAAAACCGGGAAGATCCAAAACTAGTCAGTGGTGATGGCATTAGGTCCTCAGGTGGACAATACCTATAACTACAACTTAAGGTGACTTTGACATTGTAGTGTCAGTATTGTCACTATGACTATGTATTGTCAGTATTGTCATATTGACAACTTAGATCATCAGGATGACGCGCTTAATTCGTCATTTTGACCACCTAAAGTTGTAGTTTTAGGTATTGTCAACCTGAGCACCTAAAGTCGTCACCACTGACTAGTTTCGGATCTTCCAGCTTTTCAGTGTAGAATATGATTATCTAAGTAACTTTTTCCAGCAATTGAGGTTGTTAGTTCAACAGAGAAAAGGAAAACATAGAGCACTAGCCAGCTCATTTATTGGCACCATTAGACTCATTAGTCAATCCAGGGTATCGCATCTGCTGTAACCAGAATGAGCTTAAGTGGTGTCACAGAGCTTAGACCACAAATCTTATCACAGTATTATCCTGACAGGGGGGTTAGCTTTATTGGTAGCAATTAGGATGAGTGTTTAATACAGTCTACAGCTACAACGCTCACTTCAGACTCAAGTCTCCGCATAGCTACAGTCTTAATCACAGAAATTATGAATGAGAACAGAAAACTGATCTAAAACATTTTCCCTATGGAGTAATGCCATTTTATGGTGATCACTTTAAACAAATTCATGGTATCTAAGATTAATCTATAAGCATTGGACAAGTTCCAACCGTTCCCACTAGGTTGAGTGTATACACATAATTTCCTAAGGCAGCACTAGAGGGCATCCCCTAGCTGTTTGTGTATTGTACTGCATATGACATATACTTTGTCAGCTTATACATGTCCATATTGATAGTATCATAAGTACTCATACAACTATTTCCTTTTGGATTTATAATGGTGGAATTATGTCCTGTACATGTATCGAGGAGGGACATGTAGCAAAAGGCAATGTAAGAAAACATAACTCATCACTTTCAGGAAGAGAAGGTTGCAACTAAAAGTGGGAAATAACAGTAGTGGCCATAATGTGAGGTGAATCAATTAATTTGTGTTTTGTAATGTCAGGCTGAAAGAATTCTTTCTAGATCTTGTAGCAATCAACACTCTGATTCTGTAGCAACCGTTCCCCAACTATCAGAATGCAAATGAGCATTAATGATGTAAAGGACAAACAAAATAGGTGCTTGTTTAAGTGAAAATGGTGGGGACTCTTTATGTTTCATTCCTAATTGTCTATCATCAATAAAATGGGGTTGACACACCAATTGAGGAACATTATTTCCAGTTTGTTTAATATCTTAATGGATATGCCAATGGACATGTATTACCTCTCAATACATGTAGCAGCTCCAATATTTGATCATAGGCCTATATTCATTATCTTAGAGGTGGCGCCATAGTTCCAGTCACAAATCCAATAGCATAATGCTCTGAACACAATGACCCACACTGGCTGGAGAAGAAACGTCTGTATGTACAGTGACAGCTCGTTATACAGCCTATCACTGAACAAATGGCCCATTGTCACATGCATACTGCTTTCTAGCCCTCACCCCCTCCCTCTTCTGTCTGCTCCTATGGAATATAGAACTCCAGCTTGTCATTGGTCTAGCTATGGTGGTAGACATGCAGGACTTCTCGGACTGCCTAAAGTACAGTCTGAGATAGAGACCCAATGCTATTGTTTGGGAGTGAGGGTTCATGTCCTACAAGCTGAATATATTGCTTGTTGCATAAAGTAAAGTTATTGAATTATGTCCTATAATAGGCTTATTAGAATCTGTTCACAGCTTAAAAAAACCTAACCCATCTTCTAGTGTAGGGCCTGTCAGCCTGACAATCATTTGGAAGCACTAACACTGTATCCAGATAGGCTCTACTGTATTGAAAAATCCCAGGATCCCCGATCATTTCTGAAGTGTGGTTACAATGATTTAATAAAGAATGGTACATGTAGAATCAGGATGTGTAGGCACCAAGGGCGAGGGATATTTCTGTGGTGAGATGCTGGAGTGATATGACCTGATGAAGGGAAAGGGAATGGGGTATAGTTTGAGGGCATCAAATAGAATTTACTAGCATTACAGCAGAAAGCAGACAGGTAGGCAGACTTTTTGGCGGACAGATGGGAAGTGATGGTCTTGCTGGTCAGGCACACAGACATGGTTGAGAGGGTTGTATCTTTAGGCTGATGAATGGTAAAATGATGGGGAGGGGGATTTGGGGTCTTGTCTCTTGGAGAGTATAAGGCAGATAAAAATTGCAGATATAGGGTAAGTCTAGTGCTGGTTATATCTCCTTTGTCTCCTAGCCATTGCCTTCCTCTTGATTTGACAAGATTTAATATTATGGACAGTCAAAGAAAATGTTGTGACACTAAGACTATAATAGCTTGCATAGTCTTGATTAGTGCCTAGTAATTGCTCATACCACGAGTTGGGCATTTTTAATGACTTTTCTGGATAACCAATGTGCATTATCATGGTATAACTGCAAGGTTTTGACTCTGAATCTAAGATAATCTGGCAGCTACATATAGTACTTTTCTTAAAGCCCATTTTCATGTATCGTTTGGTAAAGCATCCTCTGACTATGGTACTTTATTGAATTCAGAGTTTAGCTAGAAGACAATATCTTCTGTGGCTGTAGCTAGTCCAAGCACCCTGACTTTGTATAATCCTGAGGTCTGATACTGGTATCTTTATGATGACGTTACCAGTAATAGGGTGAATGCTATAGTTTCTTGGAATGCATAATCATTTAGATACGAGATGTCGTGGTGCTGATCCTTTGAGATTTATGTTGGCACCAGTTTCCTACAATGCTAGATTAACCAGTACCTAGCAGCTCATGATAGGTGCCAATCTTTGTTAGATATGCTCCCGTCGGGGGACATTTGTGGGAGCCAGATGTATCCTGCTTTACCCCAGTTGTAACTTATGAGCATTGGAGCACAGAGCAGACCAGTCTCCATAGAGTAGCATGATACCTCTACTCCCTGCAGTGACCAGCCACTTGAGATGCCCTGGAGGCCACAACAAACAGTCACCCCAGCCAACCCCAATCTCCATACAATACACCCAGCTGGACAATGGTTAGAATATTGGGGGATGGGGTGGGGTAGGCAGTGGGAAGATGGCAATAGGAGTGTGGTGGGTTAGTGCTAGACCCTTTGGATCTGTTGCCTAAGCTAAATTGATAGATAATTATGTTAACCTACAGTGGCTAATCAGAGATACTACTCATCAATCATAGCCCATAACTCTTAAATCCCTGAAGGTTTCACCAACTAATATAATAAGGATAATAATCATATACGGCTTGTGTCCCTATGTAGGAAGAATGGTAACCTGCACCTGAGGACCAGCTACAATGCCCATAGAGCCTGTCCACAAGGGGTTTCTGGTCTGTAGGGAAAACAGCAGTGAGAGCCTGAGTGCTAGCCTCATACCAGTGAAAGAGGTCATGAATTGACAAGCTGACATGGAGGGTGGCTGGAGGGGAGGGCAGAGACACCTACTGCATGGAGAGACCCAGGCTGAACTACTGGTGACTACAGCTCTCCACCGGCCAGGTGAGGATAGTTTCAGGGTGTTTGGTTGGAGCAGGTCAGATGGTGAATTTAGAAAGAAATCTACCAATCAACCACATTCATCGAAATACCTATAATTATGCTGCACGTTCTAAATACTACATCATAGCGTGCCAATGATCACATTGATGTACTCTAGGTTATGATAATTGTGTATGTTCTGTACTGTATGCACTGTTAATCAAAGCAGATATTGTAGCAAGTAGAAATCTAATTTCTGAGCTTTTTTGGCAGCTATTGATATTCATTGAGATGAAAACTCCGGTAACCTTGGTAATGTGCCAACGCCGGCTCACTGGAGGCCGGGGACAAAGTGGTGCTCTGCGCTGTGCGCTCCTCTCTACATACCATAATAGAAATGCTCAACTGGAGCCCTGTCCATATTTTAAAGGCATATTACGGCCATTATCATGCCCTAATCTCTTTTTTATGAATGCAGCTTCATCATCCCTCGCATTAGATCATACTGGCCTAATGACAATATGATGAGTGTTATTTATTTGGAGAATTTAGACATTGAACGTTGCACGCAACACTGAGGCAGACAAAATTGTCCCCTGGACAATATGGCGCGATCCATCTGCACGTGACACGTAACCCTGGTGACGTGCTAGGCATCATGGTTACTGTCCGCACGAATTGTATTTTGCCTGATAAGGACACCCTACTCCATTCTGGATAGAAAATAAGCATTATGAAATCCCTCTGAGCAATGTTGTTGTTTTGTTACCCTATATATAAAAATGCATTACTTGGTCGATGGTTAGAAATGTTCAATTTATGACTACTTTAGCCTACAGTACCCTTGGGGTACCAGATGAAGCAAAATTTTTAGGCTGTAAAAGAGGGAAGGAAACTGCTAACTGACTCGATCTGTCCATTCATAGTTGGAGGAGAAATATTGTCATGATTCATTTTTCCATTTCCAACCCCTTTTACACTTGATGATCATTTTCAAAATGTTCTTTAGTTGTATTTTAGAAAAATAATCTTTATAGCCTCTAAAACTTTAATGGCCGCCATTTTAGGGTCCCTATTCGAATGTTACGGCATTTATTGCAGCCGCGATTCTAATGGGATGTTCCTAACTATGCAATACCATGAAAGACCATGAAAGACCTAATCAAGATCTTTCTTTTGATAGCTCATAAAATATTATGTTGAGATTGGATGAGTAGTTTCAGAGGAATTAACTAAAATTCAACCTCCGAGAGTATCTGCTTGGAGAGTGCTAAATTTGTTTCATGTTGCTAAGTTCCGCACCCTTGCTACATTATGTGGTGCTTACTTACGCACTTCTCATATAAAACAACAGGGGGCAGCATTGAACCTTACTTTGGGCTGGGGGGGGGTTGTATGAGGGCAACACTGTGGCGAGGGGGAGGGATGCATTCAATGAGATTACAATTTGCACCCATCGTCTAGTTTTTCTTATAAATGTTGTATTTGGCTCTTCTGCATGACATAGAATCATGGCTGGAATTTTTATCTTCATTTCAAACAAATTGGTTCCATACCAGATTAGTTATAAGTGCCTCCTCCCTCTGCCCCCCATCCAATAACAGATAGACTGCAAAATACCCTCTTAGGGTTGTCAGTACAATCTCGCTTAGAACCTCTAATTCCTTCATGCCATACTGGCAATCATCAACAGTACTGTATCATCAACTAGTTACAGGTTCCAGACAAAACTAGAGCATGAAAATCCCTTTTACATGACATTGTATGACATTTCCATCTCTCTCTAACAGTAGCTCTAGAGTCTATAGGATCAACTAAGAATAGAAACAAATGGGAGCTGTCTAAAGTTAGTAGTCAGAGCAGTATAAAATCTTTGTTTTCTTATGCAGCATGCATGGGCAGGTCTATATGTGTATTCCCAAAATGCCGAGAGTTTCCGCTCTGAGGTCCATCAACAGACATTCTGGATATTCCCAAGGATAGGAACAAGCCTGCCCCCTATTCATTTTAATCGAATTCAAACAAGCAGGCTTTCCTAGTGAGATAACAAACACAATTGGCTCGGGAAGTTCCGCATCACTCCTAAGTCCTGAGGTGTATCTTGAAGCTCTAAAAAAAGGTGACATGTTGGGCAGAGATTGATTCGGTGGGGACCAGAGTGACTGGATCTGAATCCCTACAAGACGTAAACTTTGGATCTGTTGGATCTTGGGGTCCTGAAGATGCCCAGTAATTGATCATTGATGTTCTAGGTAGGGCCTCTCGCCATGTTGTCAGCACCCCTTAAATATTGAACCCTGCCCTAAGCACTATCGAAAAATACATGCAGTAGGCCCCTAGATAAAGGCTATGGAATATCACAGTGCTTGGTGGTTCTTTAGAGATTCTGGCATAGGGTATAGCAGATGATGTTGGTCATGTAGACAGCTAGAAATAAACTATAATTTCTACAACTTTTGCAGGCTCTCATGCACTTTTATACTTACATGGCCTTTTTTCATTGTATCAAATTATTCTGTTAACTGCCCACTAACCACTCAAAAATATAATATCAGGCTAGATATTTACAGTGATAAGATAAGGCCTTATAGTGAGCTCAGCACTCCAGGACATGTATATTGATGCTTAGTTGGAGTAAAAAGGAAGAGGTGGCTATATTCAATATGCCCTAGCTTGTTATGGACATGGCCTAAGTACCCCTCTGGCATAGCAAATTGTTGTGGGATGTATGCTAAGCCTTGGGGGTAGGACACTAAGGGCTCAAGTTTTAACATTTCTGTAAAATCCTATAGATATACTGGAGCAACTGCAATGATAAGAGATGGAACGTAACAAGGGTAGCTAGGAGCAATTTAATTTCATTCATATGTAACCTTTAAGAGCCATTATCTTACCTTTCTTTACACGGATGGATCGTCTTTAATCATTGATTACTGTTTATATGTCAATTATTATCTAACACATCTACCATCACTTGTTATATCTACTAAAATGAAATTTGCCGAAACATAACAAAGGCATTTTTGTCTGGTTTTGTGTGACATATTACTTTTAGTATTCTTTGCATGGGTGGGAGGTAGTGAGGTGATGTGAGGAATAATCATGGTGTACAGAGAGTAACTGTTGTGAGTAGTCCTGAGCAGGTTATATGCCAAGGCCTACCACGGAGAGGTAATCACGTTTTTGCTCATGACCTGACTACTTTTGAACATTGCTATTTTGATTATTCAACGCAGCAATTCTTTACACCAAACAAATGACAAGCGTCAAAACAAAAACTGGAACCATCAGTGGCAATATCTGATTTTGTGGTGACGGCAAGGAACAGATGGGCTGTAGTTCCCTAAGTTCAGATATTGGAATATTCGCCTGGGCAGCCAAATAGTCTGATAGAGAACTTAATAATAGTTTAAGAATCATGAAGGATGGTAGTGCAGGGATGATTCAAGCAGGAAACAGAATAAAGAACTGCCATTCTACAAGGCTCTCTTCTTATATAGCATGTTTGCAGACAATGGTCGTTCTAAATCATTTTCAGCTTATACTATAGATACATTGCTCACTTTCCTCGCTAGTTTTACCTGTTTCCCTTGATAGCCTTATACATGTTTTGTGATTCTAACCCGCCAATACTTTCCACCCTAGAACCACACGGGTTTGTGCAACTCTTTCCTAGAGGTAGATGGAGATCAAGCTGGATTTTAGTAGTCATAGATCGATAAGGGAATAGTTCCAATAATGTAGGATACCCAGCTGTCATTTATAGAAGCATCCAGCCCCCTTGGGTACTCCTCCTTATTCTAATATGAGCATGGGGCCTCAGTCGTTATGAATGGCCAATAGCAGGCATTACACCTTATCCAGTATGGACCAGACTCTCACCAGGTCAGTGGTCCTGAGGTCTGCATAGATATTTCATAGTTATCTAAATGCTAGTGCACCCAGAAAAAAAAGCAACTTAAGTTATCTCGATTATGAGCATCCTGAAAAAATTTGGAAGAAGATAGATCTTTGAGAACTAATCATTAGATGTACTACCATAATGTATCAGATGTTTGAGCATTTCATTCATGACATTAGATGTAATACTATTATGGTGCTGCAGCCGTCTACACCTTGAATGATGGGAGTAGCAACCTGTCCCTAAGTGTTGAGAGCCTATAATTAGAGCCTGTGAGAAAAGACATAAAATAATACCAGTTTACAGGGTAGTTCTTCAGCCAATGAAGATTGGCCACCAGGGCACACATGGCCTATGGAATCCAATAAAGGTAATCCCACAGCTGCAATGGGATACAGCTCTTTATAAGGGTGGTCCTAGTCATAATAGGGAGCAGAGCCCCTATCGGAGCAGTCATGTTACCATTAGTATGATATATTCTGACAGACACGAGGCCCACTTTCACGAAATCGTGAAACGAATAATGCAGCCCCCAACTGCCTGTTTCTACTTTGGTAGGCTTTTCCAACTGCAAATGATTATTAAGATTGAGGAAATAAAATGCTGTGGATTTATCATGATGGTGTACATTGAAAGATAGTCATTTGAACTGTAAAAGCAATGAAAACGGTTTGACACGTAGTACAGGGATATTAATGATCACATGAATTGAGCTTTTGATCACTGGTACAGTCATTCTGCCAGGTTGACTTTCTGCTCCTCGCATTATTTAATGGCTAATATAGCGGTAGTAGGTGACAGAGACACCTGACCATGAAGGCAGACAGATAGGGTCAGCTGCGTGGACGTCAGAAAAATGGCGAACCCAAATAACTAGTGTAAAGAAATGGAATCGGTTTGGGAGGAAGCAAGACAGGTTTGGGGAGAAACATGCTGCAAGCGGGCAAGGTTTGGGGAAGCATAGAAATATTTTATATTGGAAACACAACCCCTTTAATCAACAGATATGTACACGTGCGTAGTGAGGGATATTAAAGGTTATTAAAATTTTGAGGAGAAAGCTATTTGTGAAACTAATATTCCCCATTAGTAAACTGATGCGTCCTTGTTATCCCATAACATATTTAGCCTCTTCATTCCACACTGGACATTTGCAATATACCTGCTACATTATCTAAGGCTCCAGTGGTTTTGAATCAGCCTTTGTAGTTTTCTCTCCTTTTTCACGGGGAGGCAATTCCATTCACAATAGATCGGTCTTGTTATCAAAGGGACATCCATTGACACCAGATGTTTCAGACATAATCCATTTAAAGGCAATTTATCTCTTTCTATTTTGTCTTTTATGCAGCATTGTATCGTTTTACCTTCTCCCCGTTTCGTTATCAATTTTGTCATAATGCGACAGACTTTTGTGGGCTGTGCGTCCTCACGCCTTTTGTTACCATGTGAACCTTTGAGAAAGGGGTTTGTGTACACATAAAGTGGATTTTCCTTTGCATAAACCCATGTCCAAAATAAAGGCAACAAATATCAACAATTCTGTTAGATCTTAATGGTCTACTCACCTTAATTATGCTCTCGGTATGGAAGCAGAGGCAGGAATCTTGCCTCTTTGTTTGCTCATTCTAGGTTTTGTTCATTGCCTTCAGGGTTTGGGTACGTGACATGCTAAAGATGAGATGGCTTCGTCGGTTGCATGTCGGTCAGGCTTCTGCATTGACATATCTACCATATTCCTGTTATAGGCTTGTATGTGTCGCAGTCTGCTTTAAGTATTGATGGAGGTCAAAATTATAATGTGGTATGACGAATCAAGAAAATTAAGTTTAAGGAGGGGTGGATATTGACCGTGAGAACCAGGCTATGACAATGTAGGACTATCGTTCCAGTCCTACTTTCTACAGGACTCCATGTAGTAGTTGGCGATAATACGAGCATCCACATAGTGGTAGGGACACAGGACAGGGGTTGACACCAGGAGGCACCACAGGGACAGACATAGGGATCTGGTGGGGGTAAGTCATTCAAACATGGCTCTGTAGATAGAATGTTTGAGGGGTCTTGAGCAAAAAAAAAAAGAATGTCCGATGGAGATGATGCATTCATATTGGTTTCCATACCGCTATTTTGTGGGTTGTAACATATCCCATTTACCGTAGTGTCCTGTATAAGCGCCAGGTCTTTGAATGAGCGTCGGTCTTGAATAAGCGCCGGGGGTCTTGCAGCATTGAAATTGAATTATGCACTATAACTTATTTTTGAATAAGCGCCGGTCTTGAATGAGCGCCGGGGGTAGAGGCAGGTTGAAATCTATAAGCGCCGGGGCACTTATACAGGCCACTATGGTATACGGGACAGAGCCATTGCTAATACCAAACAAATTACCTAGGTGGCTCATGTAGTCGGGGGCTAGATCAGCAGTTGGCCTCTTTGTAAAGTTTACTTTTGTTGGCCCTTCCTAATAGTCTATATGAAGCTATATTATAGAAGTCTATACCTTTGGATAGCAAATACTTTAAACTTAAACAATATAAGCTTTATATAGACTTAGTACTTCAAATACAAGAGAAATTAAAATTTAAAAGTTTTCTTAGAGGGCACATGTAATCCAGGCTGAGTAAAACCAAGCCATTGTCTCCCTATCAGGCTAATCCCCTCCATTCACACCTAAAACAATGGACATGTACTTAAGGTGATTAAGATAGAGGCAGGGGCAGCTTATCAGTCTTATCAATTCCCATTTCTGTGGGTGGAGGGGAAGATAAGAGATTATCCACAATCCTCTGCCAGATCCAAAATGGCTGTCTGGGGGGGGGCAGTTACATAAGTAAATGGCTCTGTTCCCTATAGGATATGATGTTCCTTGCAACCATGCAAGCTAACAAAACACCTGTTGAACATAGGTACCCCTGCCAATGTGAATAGCACCACCAGGGACTGGTACCACCCGGGCCTTCCTTAAAGTGTTCATTTATTCTAGATCTGTCATAGTCTGCTATGATAGCCTAATCCTATGGCTCATAGTGTTACTGTACCTGGTACAATCAGGGAGACTGCACAGTCACAGGTCAAGGACAAACACTGGCTGTATCTGCCAGTACCTGTTGGGGTGCACCACAACTAAATCTCCTTTACGACTTCTCCAGCAGCTGGGTAATGCCTATAGTACCACTCTGAGGACCTGCCCTGTGTATCAGACAGGCAGGAAAGGACGGAGGTTGTGAGTGACAATACATCTTTTATTCATGCTCTGTGCATGTCTGCTGGACATTGGAATCCTCGTTTGCTGGCTAGAACCTGTGTCCACTTGGAGCAGCCAACACCTCATATCTATAAACTAGCAACACCTGCTACCAGCACCTACAGGACATGAAGCTGCAAAGCCGTTTAGGCAAGTGTAGACTAGCGGTTCATAGACAAATGAAAGAAGAATATGTATTGGTATTTCAAATAACTAAACCAGCTAATGATAACTTATTTTAGTTGATCCTCTCCTTACAACAGCAAATGTTGGTGGCTGACGTGATGATAGAGACATCGGACAGCAGAATAAATGACGGTTTGGGAATAAAGAAGCGAGAGAGGATGGGGGCCACTGATGATGAGAAGGGGGATGACATAAGTGTGAAATGGGGATAGGCAAGAGTTTACTTCATGCATATTGTATTATGAGGAGTGTCTAAAAGTTGCATTGCATGTATTGGATGTGTTTAACAAGGCCCTAACAACTTAGTGTCCATGTTAGGCCATGAAGAAAAACTCCTCTTCCTCTAGATGAAAATCTAAGAAGCAAATGTATAATCCATTTTACCCCCCCCCCCCCCCCTTCCCTTCTCGCCAATACCGATCGGGACCCACTCGAGAGGCATGAAGCAAACAGTACCAATGATGTGAGAAGTAATATGAGTAAGAGGGACCCAGAGGAGGTGGGAAAGGTGTGAGAGGGAGATGAGTTGAGGGTGCAGGAGAACAACGTCCCTCCACACACAATGTCTGCTCACAGAAAGTGCAAATGGAGACGGTCTGGCGACCAGAAAAGTAGATTGGAAGGGGGACGTGTCCCTCCCTGTGGAATAGAGTATGCCAGGCCCTGAGACCACTAGGTGCCTCAGGGTTCTTTAGTTGATTAAATACCAGACACCCAGGCTGAAGACAAATAAGGATTCAAGAGGAACCAACAGTAATGAGATATAGATATAGAAGACGTCAGAGAGCAGACAAGTCATGTATAATATATTATAGACAGAGGCAGATAGCAAATGCCTCTGAGAGGGGCAAGCAGATGTCCACCATCAGCAACAGGACAACAGCAATCAGTATAATAGGCCAACACTGTAAAAATAAACTGTTGAATCTAGCAGGGATTCTCGTAAAACTGAACAGTGGACCACCATAATTGAATAGCATTAAACCAGTGTAGTTTTAACAAGAGGCCCAGGCCCCAGTACGGTGGTACACAAATATACAAGGAATCTCTGTGAAATTACAATAGATCTCTGGTAATTTTGGAACGAGGAATGTTTTGGAGGTGAACTCGGCGCCCAGGGCCACAATCATTCGCACCACCCTCACCACCTGCACCATCCGCACCCGCACGCCCACCACACACAGACGTCACCACCAGCCTACAGCATCAGTTCCGGTTCCATCTTCTCCCACGATTTCGATTTTTGTACAGTGAAACAGAATAGAAGGTGTTATCTCACGATTCTGGCACCTACAGTGTTTTTTTTTTGTCATAACTCCCGTGCATTATGCTGGAATAACCGCCCTCTGAGACGTTCTTATTCTTCTCCAAGAAGCTACTGGTTAGAATCTGGACATAATAAATTTGAGAAGTATACAAAGTCAACTTCTCCATACATTTCCAGTTAAAACCGTTAAGGTCCTACAGGGAAGTGAACCCCGGCCACTGTGGCAATAGACAGACTCGCTATCCATTACTCCATGCCGAACGGTATTAGGAACCAAAGTAAATTATATATATATTTGACTTACCCGCTAGCGGTACGTTCACCGTTGTACACGTATTTAGCATAGAATCCAAGCTTGTCATGTTAATTCCTGCAAACCATAACAACTACGAGATCCATAGACGATGATAGCATGGTGTTTTCCTCTATAACATTCGAAATATAGAAGGATGCAATGATTTTTGTAAGTGATCCGAGTTGCTGTCCGCCATTGCCACCTGTCCTCCTTGTTCAACCCTATATTTAGAGTGTTATGGAGAAAAAAACTAGGCAAACATCAATTAGGGATCGTATACCTACTGGTACTAGGAAGAAATCACATGGCAAGGTTGGATTCTATGGAAAAAAAATGTGTGCAAAGGCGTAGGTATGACGGGCAGAGTGACAACATGGCCATGGCGAAGGTTGAACTGGGGAGGATCGCATTCCCTTACAAAATGTCTTCTCCTGCATTTATTCTTGGGTTATAAGGTAAGATATCAATACAAAATGGGGGAACTAGTCTGATAAACGCATTAATGAATGGTATAACCTAGCACTTATTGGTTTTGCTCGGAATTTTGAATATTCCGAGCAAAACCAATGAGTGCTGGGTTATACCATTCATTGATAGCTTAAAAATCCAACTTTGTGAAAAACGGGGCGTCTATCATTCATGTTATATTCAAGGTTGGATTAGTGTCAATTGATATTCCGATTCCATTCATGTTTCATTGACAGGGGTTCTCTAATCATTTCTTGCGCGGTATGATGTGACATTTAAGTACATTACACGAGAAAGGAATATTGGGCACTTCACTCAAAACCTGGCAGTTCTGAAACTAGTCAGTGGTGCAACTTTAGGTCCTCAGGTTGATAATACCTAAAACAACTACCTTAGGTGGTCAAAATGACAACTGTAAGGCATCAGTATGACGACTCTGTATTGTCAGTATTGTCATACTGATGCCTTAGGTTGTCAGGATGACAACTTAAAGTCGTCATTTTGACCACCAAAGTTAGTTGTTTTAGGTATTGTCAACCTGAGGACCTAAAGTCGTCACCACTGACTAGTTTCGGAACTGTCAGGTTTTGAGTGTTCTAGGTAAATAGGTGGAGAGACAATATGGTGTATCCATCACCACAAGACCAGAGACATAATAATCAAAAGCTAACATAGAGTGTTGTCTGTCACACTACAAAAAATTCAAAATAATAGCTTATGTTGCCAAACTATGGTGTATAGAGCAGACAAAGAAGAGATTGACAATGAGGGTTATTTGTGCCTTCCTTTAGATAGTGCCATCTTCAAGATGGCACTTCACACAAGATGGCACTTCGCACAATATAACAGACTTGTAATTTAGAATCTTGTGCCCCTGATGGGCGTTGGACATGACTTCCATTCGGCAGTGCGGAGTGTCCCAGTATAGCCGTTTTATGACGGCATATATAACTGATAACGGCGACGTTATAGGAAGTGCACGGTGGGAAGTGTGGGTGGCCGTTCTGCTGGCCAGCAAAGCGCCACTTAATTCCCATTAGATTGGTTGGCGTGGGTTGGTTGATTAAGAGGAGGTGGATGGGAAAGGAAATGGGAGGGGCAAGAATGTGACTCGGTGTCTGCGTCAGAGGCCTAGTGGACTATGGGTGTAAGGTGGTAGTGTGGTGCAGCTGTCGGCCGATAGAGGGGTGATATTGGGTAGTGGAAATTGGCCCTTACCAAACCCATCCACCATGTGAGGCATACGGACCATGTGAAAGTTGCAACCCAGAACATACTCCATGTCCACAGGCAAACGATGACTGAAACCTTAAAAATTTAGTCTTGGACAAGATGGAATACCCTACTAGCCAATGCCTAAAAAAAGCAGGTTTGTTTCCAGTTACCCGACCGACCCTAGCAAAAGTGGGTAAAAAAAGATTAATTGGTAATTTTTCAATAATTTTTTCGTACTTTTCGTGATTTTTTTTTTATCCATTTTTCATGAAGATCATTTCTGTGTGTACAGTTGAGGGCTTAGATATGTATATCTTTTGCATATTTGTCACTTGTCTTATAAGTATTTCATATCATATTATAATTTCAAAGAATCTGACATATCCGCCCATACATTTCACAAAATCAAAAAAAAAAATTAAAAATCCGACCTACCGACCCTAGGTCTTGGAGGTATGTAACTGAAAACACAGGATATTTTTTTTTTGGCCCAAGCTGGCTCAGACTTTATTGTGCATACCGGTAGTATGCAGACAAAGATTGCCATATTGATAGGTCAGCAATAGTCGATAACAGGCTGCAAACCACAGAAGCTACATGATCTTTTACATCAGGGCTGTCAAGAGGCCTGGGGAGGGAGATTGGGGTCATCCTCAGGTGGTGGAAGATAGGTCACTTCCGGCAAGGTCTACAGTTACTTCCTGCGTGGTTTTGGGCTTCTAATGGGCACCATAAGGCGTGGGTGGGGTGAGGGGTCGGGTCGTTAATTATCCTGTTTGACACAGGTAGGTATAACCATGCCTACACAGGGTGTAGGTATGGAGGGGAGAGGTGCAGGAGGTGACCCACCTGTCAACATGATGGAGGACCTTCTGGATATCCATGCTCTCCATGTATGCCCCCGGACATACTCACACAGAGAAGAAATTGTAACCTTTATCCGACAGGCATGAGCATGTCATGGAGGTTTTAAGAGTAAACTGGAGGATTTAGTAGGGGAAATATGACAAGGGATGCCCAATATTATTGCTTTTTAAAAGAGATTCAAACTTTCATTTGAAGTTGACCCTCCGAGCATTTTTTCTTTTCAAGTTCAAAAAGCTAGAATGAAAACTCGTTAACTCGTTAAGGGTAAATAAAATCCTTTTGTTTAATGCTATTCGTAGATGCCACGATGTTTAATCGACAAGGTCAGAGTTTGGAGCTGGCTTGACAAGATAGGGCTACTACCACATAGACCCCACCAAACTAAATTCTTTTACTGGATACTGCGATTTTTCTTTTCCTACTCGATCCTATATTAGACCCAATGGTAAAAAGATATAGAATATCTACAGTGTGATGTCCCTTATTGGATACTGTTATGATAGGGGGGCTTAGGAAGTAATCTGTGCCAATTTTCACTTGCAAAGCCTGATTATGCAGGCGTCTCATTCAGTAAGGAGATTATGAAACTACCTCCATCACTAAGTGCCTTCTGGAGATACGTACATTGATTGATTGATTTGTGTTTTACAGCACTTTAGCGGCATTAAGTGGCTATCCCGTGCTTCACAGGTTGATAATTTAACAGAGGAATGGAGATACGTACAGTGTGAATACAGTATAATAAAGCCATTTGACAAAACTAAGTCCGACTTTAGTCGGATTTCAAAGGCAATGGATCAAATTTCACAATTTTTATGTTAGATTCATGATGCATTTCCCCACAAATAAAAAAAAAGTAAATCTTATCAAATTTGTCCGGAAGTGGGAGGAAATGAATCGCAAAGTTTTGTACCCGATTCAAAACCAGAAATTATTGGCTTCAGTGGAACACCCGCTTAACTCTCACTCTCTGTCTGTCTCTGTCTCCGATTCGGCCTGTCTGTCTGTCAGTCCCTCTGTCTCTCTCCCTCTCTTTTGTTTTCCCCTCCTCCAGTATTGCCAGCAGTGACAATAGTAATACAGGATAGGGTTGTGAGTGGCTCTTGCCTGCTGCAGGTGCCCCATTATGGAGGAAGATGAAGGAGGGTCTCCAGGGCCCTCATGTCCTTTCTTAAAGGTCTCACTGTACAGTATTCTGCTGCTTCTGTCTCCCCTCCAGGTCCAGCCAAACCTATACGTCTTACATCCAGGGAAGGGTCCTAAGGATGAGGCTATATAACCTGAGTATTCCTTTTATTGTAATTCTCAGGCTCCTTACAATTATTTTTACAGAAATCTTTATAGTCAATGTGCTAACAATAAGGCACTTGTGATGTTCATCGCATCACTGTATATTTGACTCGCTTGTTTCAGAATGTAGACAAAATAAGGAGAATCAAGGAAAGGACTTACGAAGCAGTAGGGGATCCCCATACCCTAAGCAAAATTGGCTCTGGCACTTGCCATTGTCTCACTTCGAACACCGGGCCCTTTCTAGTGTTTGAATGCTGAGTTACTGCTTTAGCTTCATGCGTACATCGATCCCCACTTAATATCGCTCATTCCATACTCACGGCAAGTTTTACATAACAATGCATTTCACCATTCTCAGTAGGCTGTCATCTTGTCCCCTATAAGACATTCTGCAGATTCCCATGGGCCTGGGCCTAACTGCAACAAACTGCCAAAGTGGCATGCCGGTCTACAAGAAATACACTGCAAAAATGGTGTTTAGATTTTAAACATGTTTAGTTCTAAACACGTTTAAAACCTAAACATATAGGTCAGTTAGGTGTCTCATTGGCGACACATTTAGGAAACCAACACTTTTATTCTAACTACATAAACGTTTACGCTAAACATGTTTAGATGTTTAGAGTTGAAACAGTTGAATAATAGGTGTTTAGATTTAAACATCAATATGTTTAGATACTTGGATGTTGAATCCACACCAGGTAGCAGCACTACCTTTGAATAGGCTATCTGCACACAGTTATAATCAATTGTTGTGACAAATGTCCCCAAATCCCATGTTTATCATGGTTTCATTTCATAAATTGTCATGTGAATAGAAAGGGCAATAGAAAATTGACTAGATTCACCTTATGCCACCATCATTAGCATAAAATAATCAATAAGCTCCATGACTGACACCTATTTGATGTTATTCTGGAATAGATAAGGCAATGTCCTTCCTGTCAAGCTGTTGTACTTTCTCAAGTCTCTCATTCTGATGCAGTATGTAAATACATGTACACATATATAGCTGTGGCTGACATCTTTGGAGACTTTGACAAGTAAATACCTGCTGATGTCCCCCCCTAGTAAATAAGAAAACAAACAAAATATATATCTTTTTCTAATGCATACATGTCTGCAAACCTTAACTCTCCATCAAATCATTTAAACATCTAATCACAAAAATTCATAAACACCTAAACACAAAATTTCATAGATAGCTAAACACAAAGTTTTGACCTAAACACCTACATTTCTAAACACTTGAGCTAAGCACATTGTTTGGCTAAACATGTTTAGGAAGTTAATGTGATTACAAAAACGTTGCAAGAATATGTTTAGAATTGTGTTTATGATCTAAACACCATTTTTGCAGTGTAGTGGCCTTAATTCCATGCATTGACACGACTATTACAACGTTGCGGCTGCATGTGACCCTGTACACCCTTATAGATTATGAGAAAACATGGTTTATCCATTTTTACCTTGGGAATCAAAAGATCGAAGGATTTCAGCAGCAGGGGAAAATTGCTTTTATCAAAGGAAAGTAAAATAGGATGCATTCTTTGAGTCGACGCTGGTGAGATTCTTGTCATTTATAACAGGCATAGCTGATGGATTTTCTCTTGGAAGCTTGGGACACTTGAAGTAGGCGTTAGAAATGGTACAATTGTCGCCTATTCATCCGTATTTTGTCTAGAGTCGTTTGCTCTATTGGAGACACTGTATTGTTAAAAGGCATGTATATGTGTACTTTTAATGGTATGGTCCCTTTTGCAGATTGCATCACTTTCTCCTTTAGGCCGTTAATCCATTGCAGAGTATAATATGATACAATCTTATTTTCAGCACTATTGGTGTCGCTGGTTTGCATAATATTATTGCTAAGGATTCGATATTTTGATCTTAGAAACATAAGAATACAGGACATTTTTTTTTTAAATTCTGCACTCTACGATATATATAGTATACCCGGTAATTTCTGTCGTTCCTGTACACACTAAAAACCTGGAATGTCCGAAACTCGCCACAGCTGCTAGCGACCACTCCCCACCCAGACAGCACTGTTGTTATTGAATAGGATATGATGGGAGATATCTTGTCACTTACAGAGTGCTATAAATGCGGGGAAATGGTATGACTAGAAAGAGCCTAAACCATCTGGAGGAAAACTGAAATAAATGATACGGTTTGACATACGATTTGTTCAAAAAGGTTAGCAAAACTGATTTGTAATGCTGATTCACCATATATGTTTTATAGATAATATTGAACTGACAGCTTAATTGAGTCAAGTCATACATTGTACTAATTATGGCATAGGCCTAATATCACTTTGCCTTACCTGAGATACGACGGCCTCCACCTGTCCATCCGCGGTCAGGTGGAGGAGGTGGGTACCGTTACTCACGTACAGCGGAGCTGCAAGGAAAGAAAGTGTCACATAAATACTAATGTCACAAATGTTTATGGAACATTTAATTGTAAGCAAGTTCCCAATCAAAACTATATTTTGCATCATTCAAAAGAAAAGTGTGGCATTACTCACCAAAAATAAAAGAATATTTTCTATTTGGCATTTTATATTACAAGAGGACAATAAATTGACCAACCGGTCGACAGAGACCATGTAAATATTGGGTTTGATACACACAATTCACATAACAAAAGTTACACACAGGCAATTATTACAATCGACCCTTTCATGTATAGACTAGGTGTCCTGACAGGCCTCACAGAGCTGAATACATATACATTGATATCAGGTTTAATATCGATGTGGGCCTTTTCATAACTGCTATGGATCGGGTTACTGTACAATACAAAGTGTAATTGGGAATGATTCTCACAGTGTTGATAGCAGGAGTTACCCGCCTTAAATCACATTTTATGTATACTACTCACTCGTACAAACACCAGTTAAGCCACGAACAAAGTTCATGACGGTAATTCTGCGAGCCCTATTCATTATGAGCAGTCATACAGAATAGATGTTCTGTGCCTCCTAAGCAAGCCATCCATCCTATATAGGGCTTAGTATGGACGTCCTGTGGATCCACCATTTTGAATTTTGCTGGTTGGGGTAAACCCCACTGATAGGACATGCTATGTTGGGTACCTTGTCCCTGGGTAACACCCACTTCCAGGGACATGCCGGTCCCTTCTTATCAGTTCTTATCAGTGCATGTCACTAGAACCAGCTCCAGACCCGCTTCCAGCCAATATGCCCTGCTTATACGCACACCAAAAACATCATGGGATATTGTGAGGGGATCCATTATACAAAAGGGATCGATGGTGGTCGAACCCTATGCGTACAGCGCTATTCCTACATGGTCCTATCTTCCTAAGTCTCCTATCCAAAGTTCAACATTTAGTTTAATTATTTGTCATCCACAGGTCCTTGATGTGTAGACAAATCCCCTAACATTCCAAATTTGTCAGCGATGAACAAAGGAAGGTGCTATCTCATTGTTCTCAGTCTACATCCCAAATTGCATCTCTCAGACTTTTGAAACCTTGGCTGGGTCCCTCCTTTCCAGAACCGGGTGTGGGTCCTGATGACAGCAGGGCCCCAGCAGGACTAATGCATTGTGACGTACAAAACAGAGGAAGTTTTCGATTGCCTGAACATGAACGTTTAAATAGACTTAATATGTAAAGAGAAACAATATCTAATCCACGTAAAGAGAAACAGTATCTGGATCTGTGGAGGTGATGCTCTTGGGTGGTCGTCCAAATGTTTCTGTTGTTCCTTTGAGCATGATGATGCACTATTAAAGTGTAAGTATACAGCCGTTGCATCATGTCCTTCCAACAAAAACGCTGCATGCGTGCGGCCTGTTACTCACCTGGGTTTCATTAATGTATCATGGAAATAGGGCATAATAATATAGGCCCATAATTTTGAAATTATTCGAGACTTACCAGTTAGTTGAGGTATAATTAACATTATACGGAGGGAACCTAGCGCTTCAGGGCCCTGTTTCAATAGTTGGTTTGGATGGCACCATTTGCATTAGTGTCTCTTAAGTTGCTCTATCCAAAATAGCTCAGTTCGAGTTCTATCTGAGCCTGTGTTAGCCAAGGGCCTAGATCCAAATGAATAGAACAAGAAGTGCCACTGTTTCTAAACTTTTGGATAGAACTCAAACTGAGTCCCATCTGTTCTATTGGTGGAAGTAAAGTTGTTGTTTTCTAACCAACTTTGCTGCCATCATGGCCCTGATTGTGTACCTGAATGGCACTATCCATGTTTACTTATGCAAAGCTAATAGTGCAGACCCAGCAAAAACATGCTTCTGTTTCTAAACTTGAGTTCTGTTCTAATGCTCTATTGGCTAGAGCTGGATAGGACAACTTTAGAAACACTCATGCAATGGTGCCATCAAAATCCTTGAATTTCAGCTCATCCATCATCAAATGAATCATCCAAGTTTTCATGTGTATTTCACTTATTTAAAGTTGTGCTGACCACCTATAAGGGTTGGTGGAAGAATTGTTTGAAAAGCAACAATTTTGCCTTCATCAATGGAGCAGATGGGACTCAGTTTGAGCTGCATTCTTAGGTTTAGAAACAATGGCACTTCTTGCTTTATTTATTTGGGTTTAGGCAGTTGGCTAAAATGAGCTCAGATAGAACTCAAACTAATCTATTTTGGAGAGAGCAACTTAAGAAACACTAATGCAAATGGTGCCATCCACAGCCTACTATAGAAACAGAATCGATGTAATTCAATTGATTACACATAAGATATAAGGCACAAATGAATAGGTGGAAGGCCCTAAGGATATACCAGTGAGAGGTGCACTAGAGGTGGATGGCACCATTGCATTAGTGTTTCTTAAGTTGTCCTAGCCAGCTCTCGTCAATAGAGCAGGAGAGTAGAACTCAGGTTAAGAAACAGAAAGCAGTTTTTGCTCCATCTGCACTTTTAGCTTTGCATTAGTGGGCATGGATGGTGCCATTCATTTTTGAAAAGTATAGAAACAGGGCCCTGGGAATATACGCTACATGACCCTGGTTGTGAGACTGAAAACTGGTCAACGCACCTTCAGTCTGATCCTAGGACTTGCCTAATAATATTATTAGAGATGACATTTATTTTCACGACGGCAGCATGGAAATTTAAGTGAAATGGATGTGAAAATCACTAGACCAGTAAAGTAGCAGCAGAACATGGCAGATAAGTGGCCAACAACGCGTAGGGACTGCAGAGTGGAAAACGGAAAGCGGAACCTCCCGCCCACCACGCACCTCCCTGTCATAGAGGAACGCTTAGTCACCGGAACCGGAAGGCACAACACTGAGACGCCACTACACAGACGCGATCACATGACTTCCGGTGACACTCAGGGAGTGATGAATGCGCATGTGCAATGAGATGAGACAGGACTAACTAGTACGTACCTCCCTTAAGGTCTAGTTGGTGTGGGAGGGGTGCTGGGGGCTTTCAGAGGTAGGCAGGTGGGAGTGGTGGGGCAGACAGGGAGGCAGGGAAAAAATAGGGTAGCTGTAGTGGTCACCTAATTCTAGACGGAGTATGGGAGGGTGAATGTAAAAAAAAACATGAAATGAGAAAAAGAGTGAGTGGGCAAGCCAAGGTGCAAGTAAGTTTAAGTAATATAGAGCAGGGAAGCAGACAGAAAAGGAAAGGGAGGAAATAAAGGAGAAGCATGCGTGCACCTTTTACAAATCTATGGTGTGCTGTGCACTCTTTGGACGGGGTAGTTTTGTAACTGGAGGAGCACTGCAGATGAGGGGCAGGAAGGATGGCGTGGGGAGATGGTAGTAAATGCTTGAATTCCACCTCTGGAGCAGGTGCTCCCAGGACGACCATTTTAAGGCAGGGTGGGGAACCTCCTCTTCCTCCAGTATACATGCACATACCTATTACTGCGTTAGCACTCCAGGGCTTATCTTAAGGACACCCATGCGTCTACTTAGCTCAAACACCCAGTCTGACAATAGTACTGTCCGTTGGATTGCATATTAATCTACCGACGTCGCAACTGTTAGATTGGATGAGTTTTAGCAGGTGTTATGCTTTGCCCTTTTTCCCATATGATATTTTGGTTTCCCACAGCCATCTGAGCAGGAAAAAAAAAGACCGTGGTCGGAACAGGTCTGACAAGATTGTTGGAAATCTTACATGACAATACCAATCGTTAGGAATTGACCTGAAGGAATGTTTTATTTCGTGTGTAAAAATGATTTAGATAAGAATGATGTCCAAGAAGTTTCTATATGGGAAATGGGCAGGGGAAGTTTAATTAAACCAGTGCTCACCACAGCGCTTACGTGATATCTCAACTTTCAGAAGCTGTACTTGTGTTTAGAGAGTCATAATTATTTATATCTTCTCGCCTGATCTCGCTCAATATACAATTATCATTGACAGGATTATACTTCAGCAATAATGCATTATGCCTTTACACAGACATGTAGCCTATTTAGACATATTATACTCCACCTGGCTCTGCACCCTATTGTTCCTACTGTAGGTTTATTTCCATATTCTACAGTCTGGGGGGCAACAGGAGGTTTATGAATTAGGTCAGTTCTAGCAGGAGGTTTTGTTAATTGGATCAGGTCTGGGAGGAGGTTTTATGAAATAGGCCA
Organism: Acholoe squamosa; assembly: GCA_949317995.1. Lineage (NCBI taxonomy): Eukaryota > Metazoa > Annelida > Polychaeta > Phyllodocida > Polynoidae > Acholoe > Acholoe squamosa. Next base: position 44,100,811 of record OX439038.1, read on the forward strand.
AGCGTAGCAGGAGGTTTTATGTATAAGGTCATTTTTGAACAGCAGATGTAAATCTTGGGTAAATTCTGTCCCATATGGGATTCGTACCCACGCACCAGACAGTGCTGGGATCCTGAGTCTCATGCGCTAACCATTACACCATGAGTCCTCAGCTGATAGTGTGGGTATTAAAATATCTACTGAAGGGCAATATGCTACTTCTATGACTGAGTAATCAATTATTGATAAACATGGTGATTTCACTTTGAAAGTTTGACTGGTCAATCTAGTGTAGTGGTTAAGGCCTGGGACTAGAAATCTAGACCACACAGGTTCAAACCCCTGGTGTGATTTTGTTTTATTCTCAGTTGACCACTGTCATTTTTGCAACAAATTCTAAAAATAATGTATTATAATAAACATTCTCTGATTGCCAAAATTATAAAGGGGAGCCTTTTACAAAGACTCCTTTTACCTTGTATGTGTAAGTAAAAAACACTTTCCCATGCAGTCTTGCACCCACATTCTGTGATTCAAAGTCAGACATGCTAGCCATTATACTATTGAGATGCTGGTGATTGTAGACTGGAACACCATATATTTATCATAGCTTTGTATCACAGCCAGTGTAGAAGATTCAAATCCTCTTCTAGGCCTCTACAGTTTATGTCAAAATATGCTTATATTTATGGTTTACTGTTAAATAAACTTCAGTGGATGGAGTATAAGTCAGAAAACCTCCTTAGAGCTGGAGGTTTTGCCATAAAACCTCCAGCTCTGCGGAGGTTTTCCATTACAAATACCAAAAGTACCAGACATTTCAAAGCGTGAATTTGGAACCACTCCTCATGGCATTTATAAACATGTACCCAGACCAGCAAAATCAGCAGACCAGGTATTTGGGCAGTTAAGTCACCAATGATGACCGGTGACTAGTCCTGGACGCTCTCGTGCAAGAAGGAATCAGTATGAGCACTAATATTCTTAAAACATTTCAGCTCTACAGCAATATGGTAATATAGAGCAGTCGTGAAATTTGAACATCTCACGTGCATCCTGGATCTATACTGTAGAGTGAAACGAGGATATTCTGCAAGAGGGGTTGCCAGGGCTACCCTAATGTCATACAATAGAAACACTAAAGCCTTGTAAAAAAAGATACAGTGGATCCCTGGTGAAAACCTAAAGAGAATCTTCATTCATTTTACAGTGATCTTGGGATCGAGAAACGGTGACCCTAAGATAACGGCAAAGTCTCAGCATCAACCATCGCCAATCCCAATGTTTTAAGATTTTATTTTACTGTGATCTTTAAGATACATAAGTGTTGGGGCAAAGAAAACGAGGCTCTCGTGTCACTGTAAAGTACCCCTTCTGAAATGGTGATATATAAAATGACAGTAGGTTACCGCACCCTGTCTCATTTCCAATAGTCCCTCTTTATGTCCCCGTTCTCCTACTTAATAAAATACTGCATTCACTTCCATCCATATGAATAGCTTTACAATCACCTACAAAACCTGATCCTTTCTCATCTCCACCCACTTACATTTTTTGTTCAACCTAGAAATCTATCACCTCCCTGTTGGGCCATGTTGTGCCGGATGTTTTATCTCCCAGTGCCAGGAGACTGGGTGAATTAGGTGTGACCAGGCAAGCAAAAACACCCCTCTGCAGGGAAATTCATCATCAAAGTTCATCTCAAGATCTTGAAAATGAGACATCATTGGCTTGAATATTCCTCGTGGTTATGTCAGAACCCCTCCTTAAATATAAGTCGTTATTCAGATCGGAAATCAATGATTAAGGTCTAAATACATTATAAACCATGATAATGTCTAAAAACACAATTAATCAGCCTTTTCCATAAAAAATACATAACTATATGGTGATTTTTATCATAGATTTTGATCTACGAGGAATTTTCCATTTCTGTTTTCAGTTTTAGGTTTTTGGTCAGTATCCTCCAAAATTGGCATAAAAATCTGCAAATTTTAATCATTGGAATGGTTGCCATGGCAACAAAGAACAGGCATACAGGTTGATTTCTCATGAAAAATGTGCATTTTACCATAGGAATATGGGCCATTTCTAACGAAAATGACACATTTTAAATGAGACCATTGAATTCTGTATCAAAAATTAGCTTAATGTATTTTTATAATGATTTTAAAGTAATTTTGCCCCTCCAATGCCCCCTGGTGGCCAAATGGGGAATTAAAAATCCCCCGTGGAGGGGTGTTCTCCTTTGATGGGTCACAGGTAATTGTGTCGTTTTTACAGCTCCGACATTGAACAGAAGTGTGGAAGTGGTTTAGTAGTTAGTCAGTCGGTGAAAGCCTGATGCTGAGGTGTAGGGCCTAGATTCTATTAATGCCCTTGTCCTGTTTGTATTTTGCATGGAATAAAGTGTAAGTTCACATAAGGCTTCTGTATGAAATGACAACTAAGTACATTGCTATTTTCCCAGGTTATAGTTTTCAATTACCTTGCATACCGCTAACAGAAACACACAGAATTGTAATTGGTACCTCCTACACCAGTAGAATGAAAACAATGCGTATACCTACTGATATGTGTACCTCCGACCCCAGCCCCGCCCCTTTGGAACCCTAGAACTATTACAAGACTGATGTAGTATCTGAGTGGTACCAGCTCAATGAGTTAATCGTATTGCTCACAAGAAACCACCGAGCAGCTTGTTTTTTGAAACGACCTACATGTCCCCCTCCAAGAAAACGTAAAACGTAATGTACTGATGAGTGCAGCCTAACACCCCTTCTCCAGCTCCCCGCCCGTGTTATGGGTTATAAGCTTTGAGTTATGGGGTATAACGTACAGGTAATAACAGTTTGTAGATGCATGACATTACCTGTGTATAAAGGCGATCTTGACTGAGTCGAAGGAGGGGTCGGAAACCTCAGGACCCTAAGCATGCAAAGGGACATGTCCTCTGAGATTCAAAAGGCGAGACCAGTTACCATCAGGACAGTAGGCTGTTTTTAAATCAGGCCAAGTGAATGCAAGTACCGCAAGGCTCCATCACCCTCAGCCGCCAGTGTCTCCTTTTCTTTACAAAAATCACATGATTGGTTTTGATGGGAAGCTCGCTCAAGACCACGTGCTATACCTCAACTGAATGATGTTTGAAAATGAGAACAAGGAACGTTTGATGTTATCAGATTAGTAGGTCGGGTTAGGAAGGGGAGGGATCTAAAAAACATAAAAAAGAGAAGATCTGCGATTCATTGGCCTCTAACACATAATTAAGAGCTGCCAAATAGAATGCTCTACCCCAGGACGAGTGCAAGATTGTCTCTGTTTGAGAGCTAACCTTCACTGCAATCCTTACACCAACAATGCACCCATTGATATTATTGGAACAGTTGCAATCACAAGCTTGGCCACAAAAGAGAGCTGTCCAGTGGGCCTGTCAGAAGCGAACAGGCTACTTTATCATTGAGCCATCCTACCCCCCTACCCCACTCCCACATCACCCGACCACACTAACTATGGCTGTTTGGTTATCTATATCTAGCTGCTATCTAGTATCTCTTTCTGCCTCTGCCTTTGTCCTGGACCATCTGTATCTCTCTCTCTATTATTTGTGGTAATAAGGCACACAAACAGGTAGTTGATCTTGCATTGACAAGATCCTTTTTGTAATTTGGTGATTAATGATGTGCATAAGTGGATTAGTTTGCTAAGATACCCATTCTATGTTATATAGAATTAGACAAAATAGAATACTCTTGAACATGATGTTTTACTATTTCAGAGGTTACCTCCCCTGTATCTATGTCCTCCGGTGACAGGTTTAAGGTAATGATACTTCCAATTAAGTGCCATATCACTGTTTGCAAACCTGCTCAGAAACATTGTGAGAAACTTGTTTAAAAGATTATATTATACCAGCAAATTTTAGGAGTTCTTCGTAGCTCATTGAACTAAACATTTCCTACTTAAACACAATGAATTGGTATCTAAACACACTTTGTCTAAACCTGTTCAGAAATTAAACATGTTTATTAGGGGGGGAGATGTCTCAACATTTGGGGCAAGATAGTGTTTAGCTACCAAAAAATTACAATCTAAACACTGTTTTTACAGTGATAAGATCGCGCCTCCATTTTAGCCCCCAGCCCTCCCCTGCCCCCCTTTGCCATCCATCCACCTTTCTAGTCAATACACTCATCGACCATGTAGGAACTGTGGTAATCATAGGCTGCTGGACACATGTCAGCCTCTTGCTGCCCTTTTGGGGAACTGGGGACTTTATCATCAGGTCAGCAATCAGCCATTTGTTTGTGACATCTCACCCAGAATCATGACAAAGTTGCGAGTCCCTCAGTAAACACAGGGAGAGGTGGAAGAGCAGCTCAGTGAACACAGGGCATCGTTGAGAAGCAACTCATCAAATAGCTATAGACCAGGCACAGGGGATGGAAGTCGTTTTAGGACGTCATCGCAGAAACATTTTCACCCCATCAAATCCTTCTCTTGTTTTAACAGAGGAACGCATTGTATCGACGTGGGTGGATGGGATCTGAGGAAGTAATGACACTCAAAAAGTAACTCTGACAAAGAACAATTACTTAAATATACAAAGTGGAAAAAAAAGATCTGTACCATGCAGCATTTTTGACACCTTTGATCATTATGGCGCGCTTGGTAGCTAAAAGTAAAGCTAGGGCACCACGTTTACAATCAGCTACATGTATATAGTATATAGTATACCACATACTCTGGTCTTAATGAAGCCAAAATTAATGTTGGAATTGATAAGCATCTTAGATAACACTAGGTATAACTGACATTATTCATTCAGTACCAGCATCACTGATTACAGATACATTGCCCATATGTTTCATTGATAATGATTATCACAGATGAATTGAAGTTATAAAGATAAGCCGACGTGATCACGTCACTGGGTTATAATATTCACAATGTTTATTTTGATGTAAATATATGACAAGAGGCCTCTCATCCATATGTTTTAATGGGTGTGACTATACTACAAGAAAAAGGGAGAAACGTCTATTTTTTTAATTCAGCGGCACAGTCAAATCCCCTCATATCAGAGCTTTACATGAGTACCAGACTGATATTTATCTCAAGTTGAATATGACAACCCCAGAGGTTTAAAAAGAACCTCGGTATCACTCCCCCCGGTGTGATAACCCTCCCCCGTATCACACTGCCAGGGAAAACATCGAAAATGGTCAAATAACTGATGATAAAACAATTTCTAATGCCAAATAAATGAGATTTCGAACATATTTGTGACATGTGCTTGGAAAGGGGCCCTTATTCCCCCTGCACTAAGGGCCCTTTTCGCAGATCGTGTCACATTTGACTAAATTAACCTGAGATAAATACAAAGGCGCACGAGAATTGGTCAGCACTGAGGGTTATCACACTCAGCTTCGCCTCGTGTGATAACGCTCAGTGCTGACCAATTCTCGTGTGCCTTTGTCTATATAGTACTAGGCCTGACAACCTTTCCCCACTAACCGATTTTCATGACTGCTAATGATAGGTGTCTGTACTGACAGCGATATATCGATACAAAGACCGAGGGAGAAATCTTCAAGATTGACATACTTCCTGAACGTTCCATAAGTTCCCTTGAAATTCACTGTCTTTTGAAATATGGAGTCGGTTGGTTTTAATACACACAACCGATGGAGTGGAATACCTAACTAAAGTGGATGTAAGCAGAGGCGTAGGAAAAAGACTCCCACCCCTTTTCCTCCTGCTGGGCAACTCACTATTACAATAACAATAATCCAGCTACCTCTGCGGTTATCCCCATGTGGGTGAGTACTGTAATATGGGCCATGAGTAGCTGTTACAAAAAGGGCTTCGTGTCAGGCAGCTATGTATCTACTCATTACATGGATTTGGCACGTGGGGATTCTATTCTAATTGAAAAGAAACGAATATACACAATGGTCTATGAATGAATCCTCTCACATCTTTATATGTGGGTTAAAACGGGAGAAAGGACCATCCCCATAGGATCCATTGAAAATTTATTTAACCAACGACCACAGCACTTATTCAGCGGTTGCTCTTTACTCCCGCAGTTTCCCCCCTTTCACTTAGAGGCACTCTTATTTGAACCTCTTTTCATTTAATTAAAGAGAGCGACCGACAAAGGTAAAAGGGAGCAGAGAGAACTTTGAATGATCGACTCTTATAGTACTACACTGTTTAAGCTTGGTTTATAGGAGCTTAGACCCATATCCAGTGGATCCACCATGTTGAATTTCGCTGATTATGCCAAAGGTAGCAAAACACATTGATGAGGCATTGTCATGATTGGTATCTTGTCCCTGGATAACATCTACGTCCAGAGACATGCTGGTTCCTATCTTATCAGCTTATCAGTGCATGTCACCGGAACCAGCTCCACTCCTGCTTACACCCAATACCATTGCTATCGACCACCACCTGAAAATGTATTTAACTTCTAATAAACCCTTCATTCCAAGCCCAGATAACTGTCCTCCCTATCAGAGGTCCCTTACACTATCAGAGGCCTTTTAACTTTTTTGGACATGGTATTAGGGTGTAGGAAAGGAGAGAGGGAACAAAGAACAAAAAGCCCCAAGAGCAACTCATTCCATTATCGGATTACGCACAATGGGACGGGTGTGTGTGTGAGTGTAGTTGATCGTCCGACCCTTCAGTGACCCACTCACACCCACCCTCACAGTATCTCCGTATCTCAAAGGATTCAATGTTGTCAGATCAGTGTGGTAGCCGGGTAACTTTCTTTCAGTATCGGTTTGTGGCTAAAATTTGTTTGCTCTTGACCATAGTGTGCGAAAATGAGACGAGAAACAAAATACTGTAGTCACCTTGTTAACACTCCACTCATCCTACAGACAGGGTATCGCCTTCCCTCAGATGCCCTAATGGAGGATCTGCCATAGGAACTGAATGAGATCAGACGTCTTTGGGGACGTCAGAGGAACAGTTATTGCATCTTATAGGCAGCCTGGAGACAGTAGGTAACTAGCTGTCCCTGGTCGGCAATCATTTAAACTGCGATGACTAGGTTCCTTTTGGTTGACGTTTTATCCTCGGATTGTTTCAAGAGGTAAATGTCTGAGAAAAGAGGTGTGGATAGGAGTGACCTTATACCCGACAGCACACAATTCCCTTCTTCCTGCTAACCTACCGTGCCAGCAGTTTGTTCCCGTTACGATAATCAGCCACCCATTCATCCTCCCTCTTCTCCATATGCATGTGAACTTTAATCTTTTGTTTCGGAGACAATAATGGGGAAGAGGGAAAAGGGAAAGGTAAGCAGGAAGATAAAAAAGAAAATAAAGAGAGGCAGCCAGTAAAACAGTAAAGGGGATGGGATGAGGTAAGCCAGAAGAATGAGAGATAGGGTTGAAGGGGGAAAACACTGAGATTCAAAATCTACCATTTTCCTTCTTGACCCACTTTGACAGCTGCCCTGTTACCCCCTTACCCCTTACACCTGACTGCCCCAAACCCCGCCCCCTACCAACACTCCCAATAAACATGTCATTTCTATGGTCGTTTTGCAATGGCTGGGACCTCCCCTTGTCCCGGGTGTGTCTTTTTTTCTTATTGCCCTACAGCTGCCACAGAGCCAGTGAAATGGCCACCAAGTTGTTAACCCTCCGGAATCCAAAGGCCGAACAGAACCAGCGAAAGGGGACCAATGCCTGTGCACTGAGGCAACCATTGTCCTAAACCCTTACTGTTGCATCTATTTTTGCACCTCTGCCCTAAGCCTAAATTTTCTAAGGGAGTCAGGTGCAAATGGTCAAGTCAGGGGTTGTTACCTTCCATAGACAAAACACGTCTGTGAGAAAAAGCCCTTTAATTAATGGAGGCATATAATGGGGGGAATTTAATGTGATTAGTTATTATGAGAAAATAATGTCAAGGAGTTACTAATTGTCTCGGCCCTACATGTAAGATTAATCAATGATTAATACTGCTTCAAAAGACAACACATTTTCTGGTTGTCGATGACTTGGTTCATTCTACATGGTGCATAATACGGATCCAAGCAGCACCCATCTTTGCATCATGGTATATCCCTTCAACATGCGTTAAGGATGTAGCCGACCTCAATACCTGTTATACTCCCCTACTCCCGTGTCCGGTGAACAATTGTGAACCAGTAGGAACTAAGATTTGTTTGGGGAGTGCAATCAAAGGTTCCAAAGACTTGAAGTAGTCCCATTCATATGCACTGAGGTTAGAGGTATGGAATTAGATTAAGGCCAAAGTCAGCAAACCACAGGGGGATTCCCTGGCTTTCCAATATACGTAGATTTAAAGAATGGCTCACTACGATCCTTTTACCCAGCTTTGGTGTATGAGTGGTGTCTCAAGACCCTATGGGCTTTACCTTGTGTGCACACAGACAGCATAGTGTAGCAGATGATAAGGTGTAGAGAGGGGGTGACACCTTATCTATAGATGCATACAGCCCTTATTGTGCCCATCTACTGACTGCCCTGCAACAAGGCTTTAGAACATGGAGAAGAGAGCTTTGTTGGTCAGAATGTACACGCATTTTTATTGATTATATTCTATGACCTAGAGATTTGGTCACTGTATATGTCTGAAGTGCTTCCCTTCCTGCCTGCCCTTCTTAGCGTGAGTGCCACTTAGGTATTAATCTCTGTCCCTGTCCTTCGTTCTCCTTCCAATATTCCCGTTATCTGGTGACATAGCCTGGTTTCTGTTCCGTTGTCCCCTCCTACCCTTCTTTCTGCCTCCCTTTCTCTCCTCCTGTTCCTAACTGATATGTATACTTGTTCTTATTACACGATTTCTTGGATTTTGGGTGCTTTTTCTGGATATTCCCGCTCTGATACCTGTCGATATTGCATGCCATGATGCATGTATCATGACTTCTGTAAGGTGTGCTGTTATCCATGGATATCAGGCACCCTGTGCCTGTTATCCATGGATATTAGGCACCCCTTACATGTGGAGGAACATATTTAAAGTCATTCTACCCCAGTCGGGAATCGAACCCGGATCGCCATTTTTAAAAGCGAGCGTCTTACCTCTAGACCAAACTGGCGATGGTGCAGATAGGGTTAATACTTGAAGCCACTATAAGCCCAGGTCGATGAATGGTGATGAAACACATGTTTGTATAGGATTGTAAGGATTTGAGACCATGACAGCTCACATGGTTAATATCCATAGTAGTAGAGATCCCAAAGATGATATCAGTGTCCATATTTAAAGTCTCCATTACTTATTTTCAACGTAAAAATCCAATTTCCCAGCAGTGAATACAGCTGGTATGCGAGTCTCCTTCCCCATAGGGCTCCGCGAAGCGGTGTCTCCTTAGGCGGGCCTCGTTCTAGTTTGGACAGGGAGCAAACATTTTTTCAAAATAGATTTTTTGTCGTTTGCCATGCTCGCTGTACATATCTATTCTAAGTCAACAGGACATAACTCAGCTATGAAATGATTTAAACAATGAAAGAATTACATATTAAAATCAATTTCTTATCAAATGTATGTATAGTTCTGTGTGCAAGACGAATGGCGACACCGAGGTCAACTTGCCATGATTGAACGCATGATACAAATAATAACTGCTCCCTGCGTCTGGCACGCCGAGCAAGGTGACTCGCATGGCTTTGCAAACCGGGCTGTATTTACTGTTGGAAAAGTTGAATTTACGTTGAAATTAAGCAATGGAGACTTTTAATATGGACACTGATATCATCTATGGGATCTCTACTTCTATGGATTTTAGCCATGTGAGCTGTTATGGTATTCATTCTTCAGAATCCTATGTGTTTCATGACAATTCATCGAGCCGGGCTGGGCAACAATAATGGTGACAGTGGTGCTTGCTTCTCCTTCCCAAAAGATGACTTTCAGCTTGGATATCAGGTGATTATACATTTTTAGGGTTTATCGTGTAATGAAATAAGTAGTTAATGGATAATTCATGACTTGTGTGTGTTATCAAAGGATAATTAAACCCAGGCTGCACCCTCATTTGATTATCCATTGATAACACACACACACGTCATGAATTATCCATTAATTACTTCTTCATTATACCTAACCTCCCTGTGTAAACTCTGTTAATTAAGTCTGGGAGCTTTGATATTTGATAATCCATAAACCTTTTCACGAGGATGCAGCAGCAGATATTGATGCTATCTATTATAGGGACCACATGGCTATCAGGATTCCTTTTCGCTGTATGGAGATAGATAAGCCACATCCTATCAATGGTGACGTTTTTCACAGCTCTTAGAAGGTGGACACTCTCCAAACAGTTCCTTCTATATGGAACCAGAGCACGATCTACAACGGACTGAAATGTGCTGCAGGGATAAGGGGATTTTGGACTTCTTTCATAACACAATTTCATACCTGGCTATCATAACTGTTTCTTGGGAATCTTGACGAAACCTCTTAGGATCGCGCCCACCATTAACGTAACTTATGTTATGAGGCTATATAAGTTTTGCACTGAAATTATTCCACACTTAAATAATGTATCGCTCATAAAGTTGTGTCCTCCAAAAGAAGTTATCTAATTATACTTTCGATGACTCCTTGCAATGTCAAATTTATCATATCCTCATAGGAAGCCCGTATGATTTGCTAATGAAATAACTCGTTGTATTGCTAAATACATGGTATTTATCTCATTTCTAGTTAAAGTAATGGTATTCAATGTCAATATATTTAGATGTTAATTGGTTAAGTTGAAAGTTTTAAACATCATATTTCAAACGGTATCAGGAAAACCTTTCTGTACAGAAATACAAACACCCAACAAAACATGCTATTGGGGAGATGATATTGTGATCTTAAGAAGAAATAACATGGTGTTGCTCTCAGTGCGGGGACTAATTGGGTTTATAAAATGTATAGGAAAATACAATAACCATAAATACAAGTAATTGTGCTATAGCAGCGAATAGTTATGAAGCAGCGAATAATTATGAGTGTTACACCACATCAGAGTCTCAAAATGAAAATAAATTGTTGGAAGGAAATATAATGAAAAGCAAATGAAACCAACATTGAAATAGCTGTCAGAAAATGTAATGTTAAACATCATGTCAGAACAATTGATGCCATTACAGAGTATGAGATGAAGGTTTGAGAGGTTGAATATAATTCGGATAGAATGGCTCAGTGTCTCACATTTTAACTGTTTTGCAAGGAAATAAACTATAATTCCATGTGTAAAACTATTCTTTGACATTCAAAATGTGAATTTACTCATGGAAATAACATATATTCAATAACATAATTCACATCCTTAACAGAAATCAAGAAAACTAATTTTTATCACCAATAATTGCATTTTTGTCAATATTTCTGTGTATTTGGGTGCATTTCTTTATAACCTATACATTTTCCCACATGTCCAGAGCGCACACCTATGTCTTGTGTTTAAATCCCTAAATTTAACATCTAGCTATAATAATTTATGACCAGCTTATAGAATTATCATGTATTTGGTGTCGTTGGAAGCCCTTCTTCTGAGAATTATACCAGTCTTTGAATTATATCAATCTGATAAGAAATGAATCCAGGATAGCCTTTTAAATACATATAGATGCTAAGAGCGCACTTTTTGAATTCTGGGCATGTAAGGGTTAATAGGAATACCTCACCTGCCCAAAGCGATAGGTGCGACAGCCTATGATTGCGGGGAGAGTCTGTATGGGTCTACATACCGTATGGTATTGGTATAGTCCTTTGCCTTTGTTGTGTGTGGGAGGACAGTATTTGGACACATCCCTGGATCTGCCTTCCCATCACCATGAGGTGCCCACCCTCATAGTAAATTTACTTTGGATCTCTGATAAAGTGAGACACGCAGGTCCTATACCTAGCCAGGGACCTGGTTATTCCTTTGGTATGCACTGCTGTGTTTCTATGCGGGTCGTGATAGTACGTGGGTTGCTTCTAGTATTGTCGCTTTTCTTTAGCGACAAATAATGCCATTGCCACTGGCACTAGGTGGATGTATTTTAATCCCCCTTCTTGGCTCCTTAAAGAGACATGAAAGGTACTGCATTGAAGACTATCGACATAGCTCCTGTCCCACTAAAAAAAATCAAAATAGCTGAACATGTTTTGCTGTCATAGGGAAAACCGTAATCAATTAGCCACCTCAAGAACTCTGAAGAAAAGCGCTCTGCCCTCCTTTAGAGCCCTGAGGCAATTGCCAATAGACCTGTCTCGGAGATCTCAAGTGCTCCCGAAAAAGCCAGGGATCATGTATGTGTGAGGGGGCTCTGGTTCTTGGTTCATGTAATTTACTATATATAGAACTCCGCAGATCCCTTATTTAGCCCTTTGTGGGACTCTATGAGACACAAAATTCCAGTGAAAGGGCAAGTAATATCCAGCTTTGCTACTTTTACCAATAAACTGAGAGCAACCCAGAATAAGGCAAAGGACCTAAATATGTGGTTACCAATAGGGGAATAAATGAGTAAGGTGAATCCCGTAGATGTACGGTATTATGAAATGGCATGGCATGGCATGTATTTATCCTTCTATTCCCACTGTGTTGATGAAATTTACATTATTACAGTATTTCAGCCAATAGGTCTTAGATACCGGCAAAATAACCTGCACCAGGAAGGAAGACTAAACGAGAGACTACTTGTCGTGGATATTTAGGAGTCTCCAGGGGTAGTAGGAGCCAGACACCAGCTGCCAGAAATGTCCTAGCTAACCCTCTCTGTATCAGGCGGGAGGATGTATAATACATATTGTGTTGTCTAACAATAGGAATGTCTAAGGAAGGTAATGGCAGTGACATGGCAGCATAGAAAGCATATGGGATGACAAAGAATGGATAATTGGATGGGGTGAAGGGCATTGGGGATTGTAACTTAAGAGGAAAGCTTGACTTTTATAGGAAGTGACTTTATTCAAATAAGGAAGCAGAGAAGAGCAGAATATATGAGGGAGAGAAAGGTGTGAGGCTGAGAAATACTGGGACAGATAGCACGTGTATCAAGTAAGTGGGAAGTTCAGTGGTAGACATGGCTTTTTTTCTTTTATTTACTTGCATTAGCAAACAACCTTTCCGTGCACACAGCCTATCCTGACACACTAGTATAGAGGCCCGATACATTTACATCTAGATCTCATTTAAGCTAATAATATGGTATCCCACCTCCCCTACCACAGATGTGCACTCAGAGTCCTTATGATCTCTTTATAACATGAGAGGCAGTTGTATATATCTCTAGTATTAAAGTACATCACACCCCCCCCAATTTGTTTTTTTTTTACATAATTATTATGATTCTATACATGTCTTGCCTGCCGCGATTGTTCACACCTCTCATTTCCCTACACCCTGCCTTCCTCTTTCTTGCATTCCCAAATTCTTTTCTCTTTCAAGATATTCTCTTCTGTACCTACTTCAGCTAGTGTGTTTATCTTCCTGTCTCTGATAAAGTCCCCCTGCTTGTCCTCATTGATTTCCTTTATCCTTCCTCAAAGCTGCATTATCTCATTCAAACTACATCACTTCTTCTGCCATTGAGGCATCTCAACTATCTTTAACACTTAAGCTTACACAGACAACACTGTTTAAACAAAGTCCATCCCTATTTACTAAATCATCCGATCTTTTCTGAGCATCTCTGTTTACCCTTCAAAATGTAAAATGAAATAATGTGCCTTCATTTCCACTTAAATCATATTCATATTCATATCTCTTTGCATTTCCTTTTGAAGGAAAGTACGGAGTACATGGTGGCTACATTAGGCCGCGAGGCCTATATTGTCGTCAGAGATATTGAAATAAGCCCCAGTGGCTTATCAAGTTTAATGTTGCTAACGACAAAATATACTTCAAATCACCAACATACCCAAAATCTGAAAGTGTCGAGGTATAGTAGTCCCATAATATAGACAATTTCAAACAGCTCCCCCTGTATGCCAATAGTTTCATTTCCATGCAAAACAGCACTTGAACATTGGTGTATTATCATCAGAGAAAAGCGGTCAGGTGATCCTGCCAACATGAATTTATATGCTGGTTGCAACTTAACCAGCTGCAATAATACCACTGTTAATATGCCTTTAGATTTACCGTGAACTGTGCATTTAGCAAACAAACAGTGAAATCTGTAGAGGGCACTGAGGCAGAATAATGGGAACAGCCCGTGCTGTAGATCTAGTGGAAATATTACAAATCACTGACATGCCAACTTCGCCAGTCCCCCAGGGATAACAGTTTTATCTGTGGTGCCAAAACAGAGACCACCCAAAAAGTAGGTCCTCTAATTTGCATCCATGTGATTTTGAGGATGAGAGCATAATCCTTGTGTCTTGTTGATGAATTGATAGTCAAATTTCTTCAAGGATATAACAGTAGTAAAACCTACTAGCGACAGTATTTTGAGTGTGATCCAATTTTATGTCCACCTACCTACGTTTTGCCCATATAATACATTCATCTCGTTTATTAGAGCTCACCTGAAAAAACATTGAATTATACAAACATTAGAAAACAATTTCAAATGATTGAATTAAAGCTTTAATTATAGTTGACCCATTGAATTATTGTAATGTCACCCATGGTGTTGTAACAATCGTTTCTAATACAAGAAAATACATAACGTGCTGAATATGAACATTATCACTGATTATGATATAATCATTTATGAATGAATGAGGGATACAGAGACAGACAGACATAGAGACAAACAGACAGACAGACAGAGATGAAACCTTGGACAAGAATCTGTACTTGTTCCCTTCTATTTGCATCCCAGGTTCCGCTTTCTGTCCTAGTTTCTATCCATCCACTGCAATTTCTGCATAAATCATACATAGAGTTTGATTTTAGTCTTATCTTACATAGTGTTTACCCACACTAGCTTGCAATTCCAATGACAAAATGAATGGCATAGTGATTTGAAACCAGTTGACTTGTCTCTTCGGGGCTATTATTTATTGCAAGGCTGAGAGGATATTTTATCCACAACAGTTTAATTTGAAAAGAGCAGTCTTGCATATGTTAGAACCCTTGCAATTTGATTATAGGCACACTGGGCAAGGCTCCTAGTCTGAAAGAGTTCCGAAACTGCAGTATCTTTTGAGGGGTAGATCTCATCGTGTGATTCTACCTCATATTGTCAACGTTATATTGGTCCAGAAATACTCTGTGGTTGAAGAGTGCAGGCTGTGGTCAGGAGCCAGTGGGTATTGTAGAAACTGTCAGCAGGGCTACTGACACTGGCTGCTGATAAGGTACTGCGGAATGACATTAGGCATAAAATACATGTCGGTTATGATGGGTACATCAGCTAGGGGTCTAGTATATGTTTTGCTCTTTTAAAGGGAGATAGATATTTTCTGTTAGAGTGTAATACTAGACTTTTTTTCAGCGAGGATGACCAAGTGAAATTCTTCTTTTTTTCTTTTTTTTTTTATCATAGCGTCATGTTTTATTCAATGTTACTATCATATCACTTCCTCATAACTGGTTTCATTTCCACTCTTGGCCATTCTCTTTCACGTGTACTTCCTGTCACTCCTCATCCCCTTCCCACTCCCCTATAGTATGCCTTTCCTCCTTTGTCTACAACCTCCTATAGTTCTTTTTCTGACCTTCTGTCTATCATGTACCTAATATAAGGCTACCGAAGAGAGAGATACGTTACCTTGTATAGTACATTGCTAATGGGGTGTGGACATTAGATTACCTCCTCATGTACATCAAAGCCTTCTTCGTGTAGGTCTCATTTGGACGTTCATGTCAACGTTAGAGAACGTGTAGGGCTATTTGAGAGAGGGCAGTGAACTGGATAAGAGGTGGAAGAGGAGTCTTGTTGTAACATATCCTCAACAAAAGGAGGAGGATTTACAACGGTTCTGACGGACTAGTATTCAATTACACACTTATAAATATCTAGAGAGTTTCCCATCTTCCAGACTTTACCCAGATTGGAATGGAGTTGACATGACTGTACAAGGCAGCTAATGCTCGGCTTCTTTGTGCAATATAAGCCCAACTGATAGTGCAGCAAGACCCGTCTAGATTGCGTGCATTCTCAACCTTTGATAATGGACATTACATGTACGGAAAGGAAGGTGAGCCAGGGTCAGGTAGTTAGCAGGTAAAAGTTTACTTGTCCATTAGGGATGGTGCCAGGTAGCGTGCTAGAGCTCATCAAGAACAGCTGTGCATCACCTCTCGAAACCACCACTCACTGCCTCTCTATACTGAACAAGTAATTAATGGATAATTCATGATGCGTGTGTGTTAGCAAAGGATAATTGCACGAGGGTGCAGCCTGAGTGTAATTATCCTTTGCTAACACACACATAGATATAGTATGTATGTGTGTTTACATACTGCGAAAAAAAATGTACGCCCGGACCGGGACTCATCCCACCTACCTCTAGCAGCTGAGCACAATGCACTAACCACTAGACCATTGGTACACACACTTCGCAGCCCGGCAGCCATTGAGTTGGTTTAAACGCATCCCATAGTCGTCGCCGTTATGGGAGCAGCAGACCACTAGACCATCGGTACACACACCTCGGCGCCCGGCAGCTGTTGGTTTGTTTTGAACGCATCCAGCAGTCCTCTATAATTATAATGCTATTCTAACCTTGCACATATAAGAGTTGCTAGGGTCGCTACTATCCAGGTAGGGGCTATGGCATTATACATATACAGGCAAACACTCACACTTTCTCGTCAGTCCCTGTGGTGCAATGCGTAGGGAGTTGGAGAGAGCGGGGCTATTGCAGAAACTCATATTTGCAATGAGCTGCAATGCTCAGGGTGTCCGTCTCCAAAGTTAATACACATACAAGTAATTGTATCTGTGGGAGACAGCTGTCGGTTGGTGGACGTGATGGGGCATAACGAGTAGGGATGATCAAGAACTTTAGTCTCTATTCCAAAGTCGCACTGGGAGAAGAAGGATGGCTCGGAGGGAGAGGGTTTGAGGGTAGGGTTTTTGCCAAACTACCGCCACATGTATGCTCACGTCTATACGGGGCCATCATGAGTAGGCTGCCATTTTGTCCTCCATATCATTGACACTTTTGTTTGGGAGAAGTGTTTCTTTCAGGTAAAACGACTGTATCTAGAAGACAGGGCTGTTCCACTTTATCCACTCAATTTTGAAAAGAAAAATAAAGTTTGAACATTGAAAATGAATTTTGTTTCCAATGGACGACGAGACGCCTCCTTTCCTATTTCTCCTCTTTCCTTTTCCCCCT
Source organism: Acholoe squamosa (assembly GCA_949317995.1). NCBI lineage: Eukaryota > Metazoa > Annelida > Polychaeta > Phyllodocida > Polynoidae > Acholoe > Acholoe squamosa. The sequence goes on from OX439038.1 coordinate 44,118,061, forward strand.
CTTTATCTTTATTCTTCTTTTTGATTAAAGCTTCAGGTTTTAGAGATCGACAGGTCACTTTATTGGATGTTTTAGGAAAATTAGGAGATGTGCATAAAATCAGAAACCCAGGATTGATGAGACATTGCTCGGCGTGGGTCATAGGTTACTGCATGCTGGAAAAGCGAACCCAGTGTCGTGAAATGATTATCTTTGCACTGCCCTATCAATTTGAAGTTACTTTAAATGAATCAATTTCGTAATTTAATCGTCGAAGTTAGCAAGGGCAATGCAGACGGGTCAAATTAATGTAAAGCTATATCAAATATATTAGTATTGTTACAGTGACTTATTCAAAATATACAAAACGAAAGTTCCAAAGTCAAGAAAGGTCATGGCAGTGTTTACTATAGCAATAGAAACAGGATTTGTATACAAATCCCCAATAAGAAGGTTTGTGCTATAGAAGAGAAACTACCCAGGTAACATGCCCATGTGGGCCCCGGCTGGGCCCCAGCTGGGCTGCCCATTGGGCTCCATTTGGGCAGCCCGATTGGGGCCCTGCGAGAACGGGCACTGGGCTATGGAAGGAACCCATTGGGCTAGCCCAAAGTGGGCTCCAGCCGGGCCCCATCTGGGGCCCAGTTTGACTTTTTTAGGGTTGCATATATTGGTAAGACATGAATTTATAACCATTGTGTACATCTAGCGGACCATAATCAGTTGATTGGGTTGGATTGAAAATACTGATCTTAATTCGGTTCAAGTTGGATTATCCTAATCATCCTGTAATAGGGGTTTAACTGGGCTGATCTAAATGAAATGCTGGGGATATGGCCTTGATAGCTGAAATGATTTAGATATTACTACAGCAGTTTATCAGATATTAAGGGTGACTGCCCTGAAGAGGAGTATCGAAAGATGGACTCATAAATGCTGTACATAAATAGACTCAAAGCTGTGATGTTATTGATAATTCCAACTTTATTACCAACTCCTGTATAAAAAGACTTGTCACTGAAGATGATTCATGTACATAACAGCTGTTTGATACTTGTAGGAGAATAACATTTAGTTAGTTCTGTTTAGTCTCAGTTCACGTTCTCGTTCTGCACGTTTCAGTCTGTTGCCTGCACGGTCCCGATATCCAGTCAGCCATTTCCCCACAGCTTGTTTAACATCATCTCGTGAACTCGCTGCTGTCATGGTGTTTTTCTTTACTGCCCCTGTCCATAGAAATAAAGACATTGTATTGTTACAAACAAAAAAATGAAGAAATATGTATGTTGTTATCATCTCCTTGGCAAGCTTAAGCAATGAAAGGCGCAAAATAGCCGTTATCATAAAACTAAAAAGAATCCATTTATAACTTATTCATGCATGCTGTTTCCTATATTCAAATATGGTATCCTTATTTCCTTATATATGGTTAAACGAAATCTTCACTATTAAAAAGACTTAATCTCCTAAGTTGATCTAGTATTCCCTTTTGCTTTGTTTCTGTTTTCTTTATATATAAAGTTTCTTTGTACATAAAGAAGTACTTACGATAGATGACATCATAAAGCAGCTTATTTCCAAATTCTTTCTTGTTTTTCCCTAGTCCAGTGATTGTGTATTCCCCTGACAGATCATTTGAGATAGTGTATTCCAGTATCCGTTTACAGGCATCATATGTGGCACAGCCACCCAGGTCAGACAGAAACAGAACCTAGAAAAAAGATATGAAAATGATGGCATTGGTTATAAGACTGTTTTTATGCTGTACTTACACATATTGCAGATTATATATAGGGTTTTGTATATTGATCACAGTAAAGAATGGCAAACTTTTCAGGCTTTAGATGCAGCTAATTGGTTTCACCCAAATCGGGGTGTGGCTTATATGTGGGTGTAGTTAAAACACATGACTTTACATATTGATTTTAAGCTCATAGAAGAGCTATATGCACAGGTTTGCTTTTAAAATCATGTATGAATCTCTTGAATTAAGTACACTGACTACAAGATTATAACTGTTTTTTAAAACTTACAAATCTCTGTTTAGTGGTGTCCTCCTTGAGTTTTTCCTCCAATTCCTCCAACTGCTCTGAAGTCTGGAGAGGGAATGTACACCCATCAGGTACGGCTCCATGGTCTACTGTTCCAGTAATCTTACGAATAATGCCATTAAGCATGGCTGTGTGAATTCTTTGGGTTTCTCTCACGTCCTCTAACAATCCCAGCACGCTTGACAAAGCGCTAGTTGATAATGTGTATTGGCGTTCTTGTCCTGTAAAATTACATTAAACAACATGTTCAGATTTGGAGAAGTGCAATATATCAAATAGTCGTATAATTCTAACCCTTTAAGGGCCAATAGTACAGGATAGTATCATACCCATTAGTCAGAATGATGCACCAATGAAGTGCTGGCAAGTCTGCTCACCAGCATTTCATTGGGGCATCATGCTGACCATTAAGGAATGTGTGTATCAACCGCCTAAGTTCAGCATGATGCATCAATGTAGCCCTGGTAAGTCACTTGCCCAACTTGTCGACCAATAGGCATGATGCATCAATCCACTATCATCCTTCAAAGGGCTAACAGGTGGATATAATATACACACATTCTTCTGGTATCAGTAGTTTCTTTATCATTAACAATTTTGAATTTAGATAAAATTATAACAGTGATTTCACATCTATAATAGCAGGATGAATTGCAATAACATTTCAATTACCTGTTCTTGTTGACACTGGCGTACTGAAGGAGAGTGGAGTCCAGGTCCTAGAAGATCTTGGACCAGGCGTAGTGTCTGGCACAAGTGATGATGTTGTTGATCGACCATTTTGTGGAGTTGCTGTTGGTGTGTCTGGCTCTGGTGTGTCTGGCATTGGTGTCGGGCTTCTGGATCTGGATTGGTTAGTATCGCCACGATTGGCTGCAGACTGCAGCTGGTTAGGTGTTTCCTCTCGACCTACACTGTTTCTGATTAAGGACCTTGGTGGTGTTGGAGCACGTATCTCATTCTCACTTTCACTGTCATCCTCATCAGCACTAGATTCCGGGTCTGGGTCCCTCAGCTTGGATGGCAACCTGGAAATAAACAAATAAGAAACCATTAAACCCCATGAAAACAGTTTTCTAAGATGGAACATATTTTGTTAGCTTCGTTGCCCAAATCTTCAGGTCATAGCAAAATCGCTTTTTCTTGATTAGAAAATACATGAATGAATGGAATTATTATGATATATACACAATGTTTGATTGTTTTACCATATCAATATGTCATTTAAAGGGCCATGTAATTCCACTAGAATCACTAGCAGATAATTAGTGCATCATGACAAAGTTTTGGGGGTTTATCATTTATATTGTATATGATGTATGTCTTGGCCTGAGGACTCACCAGTACAATATTGCTGCATCATTGCAAGCAAGGAATATGACACAATTAAAGGTTCTAGTCTCTGAAGCCAAGGCTGTGTACTGAAGATAAAAATGGGACTAACCTACATCTACGTTTGGGTCGTGGCTCATTCGTGTCTTCAGCTGCAGTGTCAACACAAGACAGTTCTGTCCCCAGCTCTTCCTTGTACATGGCATCCTGGTGACTCACTGAAATTGTACAAGCCAGGCCCTTTGTATAAGACAGACAGTTTGTGGATAAGCGCCAGTCTTCAATAAGCACCAGCCGTAAGGGGATGCTGAAACAGTTCTTAAGCACTATAACTAGATCTTGAATAAGTAACAGTCTTCTATAAGGGCGGGGCAATATCACCCCTCCATATCTATTATTGCTGGAACAAGTATTCACAAAGATATGGCATATATGATTTGATTAGAAAACTATTGAAAAAAATTAGAATAATGATGAAAGAATGATACAGAAATCCAGAAACTATGAGAAAGTTGTTCTGTGCACAAGTCTGCCCTGTGTATATAAGCCAACTTAGTTTTTTTGAGTCTGTAATAGGTATGGGGACAGAATGTTCAATTGTACAATGAAGTAAACATTACCTGCCCATCCCATGATAGACTTTATTCGGTGATCTACCCACTTGAACTCTTTTCCACCTGGCCTCTGCCTTTGCTTTACAAGGTTGGAAATGTTAGGTTTTTCTCCTCCTTTGATCCTGACTGGCCAAAAACACTTTCTCTGCTTGCTACCGGTGAGCCAAGACGTTGGAACTGCAGCCACTGTGTTATCACTCTTGAATTGAACCACCACATAAACACAATCAGCTGGTCTCTCTTTGCTCGACCTAAATAAACAGAAAGAGGTAAAGACAATCAATACACTAGGGAAATATTAAGTCTTCAAACTGCCATAAATAGAATCAAGACAAATTGAAATCTTAATCATTTTCCTCAAAATAGGTCAAATATTTTTGTCTCAATGTCAGAGTTGGCTCATAGGTGAGGGTTTACATTGTATATATTATTATAATAGCACCAGGATTCACTTCAAGGGAGCACTACAAACATAGGTTTATGTTGAAAATCTGGAATGGACTTGTTGCGTTTTCATATGATTCTAGATGCTATGGGGCATTTGAAAGTGAGTTTTATAACAATGTCGTCATGTTTAGATATTAATTCTGTAAATGAGGCACCTTAACTCACACTGTTAATTAGTGCAGCAAAGGTAGGACTGCAAACTTGCGTTTGTAGGGGAGGAGGACCAATTTCTTCTGAATTTCATCTATAGGAACAACACTATATGCTCCAGATAGTCTTGATACAAGAAATATTCCTAGTGAGGATGATGTGAGAGGAAATTTGAAAAAGTCCTCCTTTCTCTGAAATGGCTCTACTACAGCATATGCTGCCCCACTCTGGGACACTAGGATGTTACGCACTAGAACCATGTCTCCTTTGTGCATGAAACAGTTATTTCCTCTTGTATTTGAGATGAGATACTTTGATCCTTGGTAATGTTTATACTGAAGACAGTTTTGATGACCCTCTGGTAGAGGCCCAGTATAATGTTGTCTTTTTACTGTGTTTATATCAGGAGTTGTTTTTTTACCCAGCCTATGTAGTCTTTCTCCAACACGTCTTACTATTTGAGCTAGTGGATGTTTGCCACCTTTCACCAATCTTTTCAGCTTCCCCAGATAATTTTCGAACGGGAAGGCTGATACATTGTCCAAGGCACCATATCGCCTTGAATCGTCAGGCAAGTGAATCACATTATGCACATTGTATACGACCATATTCTTCCCATATATAGAGGCAAAAGTTTTAATGAATGCCACCAGTAAACTCTGAGCATAATCTACAAAGTTACAACAGAGTGCAGGGCACAGAAGTATTCTAATGGCAACAGAAATGAGAAGAAAATTCTTGTACATTGCCTTCGGTAATACATCTTTTAGGATGACAGGACCAGTGTACAGTAAAAACTGTCTCATTTCTGTTGCCTTCCAGTGACATATCTCTAGCAAAGTCCTTGGCAGTCTAGCAAATTCACGTGGAATGTAGCTTCTACAATTCAGAAGGCAGTTTGATATTTCCACTATCTTGCTGTGTTGCAGTCTTGTTTTTAAAGGACCTTTCAACCATAATCGTATAAGTTTCCGCACAATCCCAAGACAGATAAGATGCATGTAATCCAGAGGGAATTGTGTAATCATGCCAAAGCCGATTGTGTTGAAGAGACAATTGAGAGGGGAAGTACCTGTATGATGATCTTCATCAACCATCTCATTAAACTGTTCATTTGTGCGTAGTGGTGCCTTGGTTTCTGGGTAAGTCATTTTCCCACCCGATCCACCAGTGTGGACACCTACTTGTGTGCACCTCTCACAACCACTATACCCTGAATGTCCTTTAACACACTTGACAAATGCCCTAGCAGGGGCATCACAAATTACTGCATCAAGTGTCACACAGATGGTTTTTCCGCAGTATAAAAACCCTTTAGTCTGAAGGGAAATTATCTCCTCAACAAATTCCTGCAGATATTCAGCAGCACACTGTGGTTTCTGCTTTCCAGAATATATTCCAATGACAAATGGTTCACAGTCAGGGAATTCCTTGATCTGTCCTAATATAGGCCAGACATGCACACTTGAGCTGTTGAATATGGGAAGCCCATCAATGTTGGCATGAAGGGTTAGATCTGTAATGCTCCCATTGTGGGCATTGGCATCTAATATACTTCTTATGTTCTCCTCTAGGCCAATATGACAATAAGATCCCCCTGCTAGATCTTTTATGTTGTAATTCGTTGGGGTCCGCCGTAGGGTCCTTGGATCTTTCGGAACATCTATGCCTAATTTGATCAATTGACATAGTAATGGCTTCAAGGCAAAACCAGAAATTGTGTGCTCAAAGGCCCAATCTGCCAACCATGTTCTCATATCCAAAGACTCTACACCCTCATTTTCGCTCTCATCCTCACTTCCTTCATCAAATGAGTAGTATTCCTCATTCTCCTCCAGCTCAATGTCGAAAGCATCATCTTCATTACATGAGTAATATTCAATGTTGTCAAGGTGTCTCTCAAATACGTTTCCCTGATCGTCAGATTGCTCAATATGTGTCTCTAAAACCTGACTGTCTTCAGATGGTAGGCTATCACTGACATCACTTGTTGGAGCTGATATCTCAAAATCTGATTGTATATCAATACTTCTTAGATGCTCCTGTACCAGGTTATTAATTTTCCTACGCTTTTTCTTTTTGCTGCCCTCAAGAGAGTGTGCCATGGTTCTCTGTAAATACCATAAAACATCCCTTATTGAACAGGCCTAGGTTCTGCCCTGCCAGACTAAGTGGCACAATGTGAACCAATGTATGAATAGTAGGAGTGGCATTACTGTAATAACCAGGATATGAGCTTTCAAACAGTGAAAGAAGTTTTCAAATTTTCCAATTACAAGGTAAATTATAGCCATTTATATATATTCTTCACACTCTAATCCTTTCTTATATATTTCTGAATGGTATATTATAATTTCCCGTGGCTCACGGATCAATTCACATTGAGCCTAGTGAGGAAATATCCTAAGGGAGTGGACTTCATTATCAACAGGGGGTGGTGAGTTTTCGCGTGGACACTCGAAATCTTTTTACGGACCCCTCAATGGTGGTCAAAATTTTTAGGCCAATCCCCGCACCAGACGCGTGGAAGATTTCCACACCCCTCTTTGATCTATAGACATGCACAGGCTTTTTTTAATGCTCCCCCTCAAGATGAGTCAAAAGATTTTACCCCCCTCAAACTCACCACCCCCCATTGATATATAATGACCACTCCCTAACAGTTGTTTTATTCCCATAAATGCAAATTATCATGTTGAACTCAGTTGAAACAGGCAATAATAATGCCTATTTCTTACCCAGAGGGCCATAGGCTCTATGAATGCTAATGCATGTTTTATCCCATATCCTGCTTACCATAAATCCTCGCGTATAGGACGCCCCTTGCATATAGGATGCACCCTGAGTAAAATCATGTAGGATGCATATAGGGTAAATTTTTGGTCATTTTAGTACTGTTCTACATTGTAAAATCCTCGCATATAGGAAACACCCTGAGTTGGGTAAATCCTATAGGATGCAGAGAGTTTAATTTTGGTGCATAAGCTGCGTCTTATATGCGAGGATTTACGGTACATAGTTCTTGTGAGAATAATGAGCTACACCAACATTTTTACCTTGTATTTAACCATTTCATGGTCGCTGGTGTATTAGTGCATAATGCCCATTTGTTGGCATGATGTATGAAAGCAGCCCTGACAAGTTACTTGCCAGAGCTACATTCATATATCATGCCAACCCTACAGGACTGATACTCTCCCAGAAGGTCAGCATAATACTCCAATGAAGTGCTGTTGAGCAGATATGCCAGCACTTTATTGGTGCTTCATGAAGACCAATGGGCATGATGCACTAATGCATCAGCGGCCATTAAAGGTTTAAGACATGACTTGTATATAAGGACAGACTCTTATTGCTACTTATAGAATACTCCCGAACTCAAGGAACAATACTAAAACACCAGAAATTGCCACTCAGATACACCCTACAGTATTTTCTTCAACTCAGAGTGCGCCTTATGTGGTAATACAGTAGTCTAGATTTGTTTCAGCATTAAGAGGCACCTCCCAAAGTCAAATAAAAAAGTTGATTTACTTACATAGTAGCTATTCCACGACAAGGGCAACTGGTACTTTTGTTCAAGACCTGTAAATGATAAGATGATAATGATGAAATAAATGATATAATTATATGAGGTGTCAACGGACGGTTACATGTGGTGAAGTGAATGTACACGGAATCCAGAGAAGTTCATTTGATCCTTTTATTGCATAGCTGACATGAGTGTTTCATAAAGGTGGTAACAATGATAACACTCGCCAATATCTAAGCTCTGCCTCCGATCCTATAGCTCAACCTGTCGTAGGTTCTAGGTATAGGTGTAAGGTGTAAGTTGGGAGAGATGATTGGGAGCTGCTCAAGCTGCCTTTTATATAAAGGGTTTGAGCAGCTCACAGTATTGTGAAATATTCTATACACGTGGCTCAGTAAAATAGAGACACGTGTCATAGGGAGAGATTGCCACCTGTGGGTTAATCATGTTAATGAGGATTGAGAGGAGATTGTGAAATATCCTCTCATTCCAAATATGGCACCACAGGGGGATCCCACATCCTCCAGCGGGGCTGTGTGGGTGTAGATATGATTGGAATGTTATTACATCCGTCTACCTTATGTCACAGAGTCTCATGGAGGAAGTGGGTTCGTGATAACTTATGGATCCTGGTTCCTGTTGGGGAATACAGGAGATTGTTGAGTGTTTGTTTGTTTGTTTGTTTGTTTAGTTTTACGTCCGGGGGCCATCGAGGAACTCAGACATTCAAGGTTTCTCGGACATTAAGTCCTTTCTTTTTTTTTTGGACAGGTATTTATATGCTGCTTGCCCGACACAGCAGTGACCGAATCTATGAATGACCGAATCTATGAGATGAATGACCGAATCTATGAGGAGGGTCGAGGGGGAAAACCGCTACCGGGGCTTCATTCCCCTACTCTTTTCGAAGGATAGCAAGTGTTCTTTTATTTGCCTGGTCCCATAGGCAGGGCCAGACAAACCACGGCCTTTGATCACTCAGACGTGGTTCACTGAGGGGGAATCCCATGGCAAAAGACAAGCATGTAAGCCCAGGCCCGCGCATATGGACACCAGCTGCCCACATGCTCACCCCAAGACACAAGAAACCCCAAGTTTGTCGCCTTTTACGAATCTGGTATGCCCACTGTTAGTATGGAAGGAGATTTCTCCTTGTGGACTCCCAATGAAGTTATTCTGCTCCTTCATGCCCTCACATGAAGGTCCCCACTCCACAGGGGGATTTGTTGAGTGTGGATCGTGAGCAGAGCCTAGGTTTTTTATGGCGAAGAAATTAGTAAACATGAAAAATAATTATAATACCCAGAATGGTCCATTGACAGAGGGCCTTAGACAGGTAAAATCGACAATGGAACAAGGCCACTTCTTAAAATCAACAAGGGACCTGGGGTTGAAGACAACTGACAAGGCCACTTCTTAAAATCGACAAGGGACATGGGCTTAGAGACATGGGACAATGCCACTTCTTGGAGGTCCCGTCTGATATATCATGTTCTTTACTTGAGTGGGGAGGGAATGCAGGTATAGGAGGGGTTCTCATAAATGCATGTGGATAGATTTAAGAGGCTGATCCAAAATTAAGGTACATTAAGATACTGTAATCTATTTTCATGAAACATAACGTCAAGTATTAATACCCACTTGGCAGAAAAACGTTTTTTTGACGTAAAAAAAACCGTTAAAATTTTGGTTATTTTGACGTTCTTATAAAAACGTTTTTATATCAGGTTAAAAAACGTTTTTTAATGTAAAAGAAACGTACATAAAAAACGTCTTTATTTGGTTGAAAATTGGTTGAAAAAGCAAACATTTCTATTTGGTTGAAAATTGATTGAAAAAACATTTAAAAACGTTTTTTCAACGTCAAAATAACATTTTTTAAAAACGTTTTTAACAAAACCAAATAAAAATGTTTCTAAACATTACAAACACGTTTTTTGCCAAGTGGTTAAACACTCATCTGATGTACAGGCAGAGAGAGACACACAGACGTACACAGACTCAGTGGGGCATGGGGAGTGACCCCCAGTCCCCAGTAGTGTTGACATCATGGCAACGCTGCCCCCCCCCACCAAACTGCACTCCACCCGCCCAGTGGTAGCGTGGCTGTGACTTTAATACTGTCACTGCTTACTACCCACGTGTTTTGACTGCTGCATGGCGGGCATTCCTCCCCCTTCCCCAACCAGTTTCCCTTACCTATGAGTGATGCCTTCACACTTCACCACCCCCAGTTTACTGAACCACCTATTCCCTCGTGTTTGAATGTAAAAGGGAAACCACAATTCCAGTGCAATGGACACAACACAGTACTGATAAAGGATGCAGCTAGTTGTCATTCATCAGGCTGCCATGACACCATCCCCTGACCACTGTCATTGACCCATGCATTGACCCATGTACCTGTACGTGTAGACACTTATAGATCCAATAGATCTATTGTTCCTCTAATCTATTAATTACCCAGGGATAAACAAGATGTTTAACATAGCCAATCTTACCTTGTGGTGTGTCTTGGTAGCTGGATCTGTCGTTCAATCTGTTGTGAATTGCTGCCAGTGACTGTGAAGACTCTTAATGCCTGACTGACTGCTCGTGAGTGAGTGTGTGAGTGAGTAATGTTCCACTCACGCCACTGACCGCTGTATGACTCAACACACACACCCCACCAGCCACACACACACACCCATACACACACAGCCCCAGCCCGGCTATCCTCACCCCTCCACCCACCCTTAGACTAGATTCAATGGTAGATGCCCCAAATATCGTCCTTATGAACATATAATACCATCATATTGTCAGTCTGCCCCTGCTTTCATGAAAACAAATTATGTCATACGATTCACTGAGCATCAAATAGTCTTACTGTGGTGTTGATTTAGCAAAGATTTGCCCACATGTGTAGAAAAATGTGGATGATCCAAACTAGGTGTTAAACCCCATAGACAAAAGTATTTGCATTTTATCCACTAAATATAAATCTTGGGTCACAATAATGGCATGTACCCTGTTCTAGAATCGTATATGTCTGCATAAATATAAAGAAAATAACCATATTTATTGAATGAACCATACAAATTGACAATCATTGAAGTGCAATATTCACAATGGGCTAGCATCACCAATTTATAGGAGTTTCATGCTTCACTCACTGAGAGCTTTTGTTTTCTCTTATTTCATTTAAAGAATAGAGAAGAAATAAGATACACATATACAATGAAAAGGGAATTAGCTTCTTGGAATATTTATTTTAGCATTAATCGTTGTTTTATCATAGTAAAACCCTAGAAGTGTAGGCCTATGATGGTATTGCATACTAATGCCCAATATTTCCACTAGATGTCAGTATAGGTGAGATGCTGACGCCCCCTGCTGTTTCATAAAGTCAAACGATGTTCCATTCAAAGCCCATCAAAAGCCCTGCTGTATCTCTCGTGTATATCTCCCTCAGAAATGTTTGTAAATATCCTTTATCAAAAGGAAAGCTCGATTTGATTTGCTAGGGATGGCCAAAAAGTCATTTTGTGAGTAGCAGCTGGCCCACTTCCAGCCCATCTCTAGCCCACTTACGTTTTTTCTATAAATATCTATTTTATATACTTCAAACTGAAATTTTGTCAAAAGGGGAGCTTGATTCACTCTATTGGGAGCCTTCATACATCATTTGGTGAATTACAACAGGCCCATCCTAAGCCCATCAAAAGCCCAATGAAGATATTTCTTACAAAATGTTGAGAAAAAAACATCCAAATCCCATATTTATTTGAAGACAGCATGATTCATGGTGTATGGGACACTTTCAAGTCATGTTGTGAATTTCTTTTTGCCCAAATGGGCCCCAACTGAAACCCATGGATTAGCCCACCTAGAAACTGAGCCCATTTCAGCCCAGGGTTACCCAATGTAAGCCCGCCTGGGTGCTGGATGGGCATGTTACTTGGGTAGTGGGGCCTGTTAGAGAGTTACCATTGGGAATACGATAGATTGAACTGACCCGGATATATAGGATATACATGCCCTCCTTCGTCGGACATCTATATCCCATAGACACCCCATAAATGTTTCTATCCCATACACAATTTAGGCGACGGGTTAGACCCCTAGGTAAACGGCGTGGACTGTGGAGAGGTCGGCGTGGACTGTGGAGAGGTCGTCTCAGGGCAATATTTACATGTCGGCACACCACTTCTATTCGTTTTAGCAATCCCCTGTGTACAGACACACACAGAGATAACAGGGCAGCACCTGGGTACTGGACACCAGCGGTGTTAACCCTGTAAGGGTTACATGATACTTTGATGTACCATTGGTCTCCAAGGTGCATGGGCGCAGCCCTGGCCAGCCAACTTAAGCTTGGTGAGTGTGCCACGATGCAGTAATTCTGCTGCAGGGCTGCTTTTATGCATTATGATGACCATATGCATATGGGGTTGATAGGCTCCATCTGAAGCCTAAAGACAATGCATTATTAACTGATTCACGAAGCATGGTGCGCGCGGTTGTTAGGATGAAAGAACCGATTCCAACAAAACTGCTCAGACAGTACTTCCCGATAACCTCCGGCACTTTACATACACTATGGGGTGGATATTGTGTTTAAATAAGGAGCTCTGGGCTGCTGTGGCTAGTAAGTAGAACATATTTTAGATGTTTTATCTCCTGACGTATGCAACAGTTGCCATGCAATGCTGCATCCTGCACAGGAATTCAGGTAAATACGGAAACGGAGATCATCAGTAGATAGAGAGTGGAGGAAGGGTGGGGTTATCGAGGATGGGAAGTATTGTTGCAACCACCCAGCAAATTGTCGTTATCTGTCGCCATGATTGGTCATCAATGGTGACTCCTTTCTGAGTGATAACTCACTGTGTCATCTTTCGCCACTGTGTGTCAGTCTCACATGGCATGGCAATTTATCACAACAGTCACCAACATGATCTCACTCACTGCGTGAGTATGTGCCACCCCTTGTCATCCCTCACAAAGCATGGTGACTTATCACCACCATCGCCAACATGGATCTAACTCACTGCGTGAGTATGTGCCACTGCCTGTCAACTCTCACTCAGAATGGTGGCTTATCACAAGCATCGCCAACATGGATCTGACTCACTGTGTGATTATGTACCACTCCCGTGCCACTGGCATCAACTCTCACACATAATGGCGACTTATCACTACCATTGCCAACATTGGTCTCACTCAATGCGTGAACTTGTGTCACTCCATGTCAATGCTCTCTAAGGATTGCATCATCTGTCACTCACTCTCACTCAGAATGGCAACTTATCACCACCATTGCCAGCCTTTGTCTCACTCAATGCATGAATTTGTGTCACTCCAAGTCAATGCTCTCTGAGGATTGCATCATCTGTCACTCACTCTCACTCACAGTGGCAACTTATCACCACCATTGCCAAAGGTGTTGAGACAGCACCACTGTTCCACATGTAGCCTATCTAGGAAGTGTGGGCATGAAGTATAAGTCCCATACGTATCAAATGTGCTTTGTTTCACACTGATTTCCATGTAATACTTCAGAGTTGAATCAAACAAGATTATATAGAGAGAATATCAATTGGATTTAGATAGAGGTATCTCTAAAATGAAAGCAACTATCCATAAACACCTTTTCTCTGGTTACAGGAAAAATACATAGGGAAATATCAACATGAACACCTTGTCTGTGGTTAGAGGGAAGATACATATGGCAATACCTTCTCTGGCAAAACATACTTTGATCTGGCAGATGTGAGGCTGCATGATTGCCAATGTCGATGATCATGAGCTTTTCATCTAACAAGGTGAGTGATCACAGGCGTCGCCATCACTGGTGAGTCTGAGTGATCACCACTCTTGCCATCCATGGTGAACCTGCGCTATGACGTGGTGCGCATTTCATCTAGCGAGGTGAGTGATCAACCGCCTTGCCATCCCTGGTGAGTGTGAGTCATCACGATCCTCGCCAACCGTGGTGAACATGCGCTATGGCATGGTGTGCGTTTCATCTAGCGAGGTGAGTGATCACTCGTGTCGCCATCCCTGGTGAGTGTGGGTGATCAAGATCCTCACCATCTGTGGTGAACCTGTGCTATCACAAGGAACACGTTTTATCTAGCGAGGTGACTGATCACAATCCTTGCCATCCGTGGTGAATGTGCATTATGACGTGGTGTGCGTCTCATCTAGCGAAGTGAGTGATCACTCATGTCGCCATCCCTGGTGAGGATGAGTGATCACTCATGTCGCCATCCCTGGTGAGGATGAGTGATCACGATCCTCGCCATCCCTGGTGAACATGTGCTATGACGAGGTGCGTGTTTCATCTAGCGAGGTGAGTGATCACCCGCGTCGCCATCCCTGGTGAGTCTGAGTGATCACCATCCTCGCCATCTGAGGTGAGGCCATGTGATCACCACCATTGCTATTCCTGGTGATCTTGTGCTATAGCGACGTCGTGTTCCATCTAGCGACATGTGTGAGCCACTTCACACAGGTTGACGAGGAGTCACAACAATTTGCTGGGCAGTTTGTAAGCGTATAACAATTAAGAGGGAGACAAGGTGGCCGAGAGGAAATTTTGAAAGGAAGCAGGGAAATGGATAGCAAAATTGAGTGGCAGATGGATAAATGGACAGAAAACAGACCAATGGTCTGGGAAATGAATGCCGATTCCAATGGCAAATATAACAGATGAAATGATCGAGACCAAGATGTTCAGCAAGATTTAAAGAAAGGTACCGGTGGTAGAGGGAGTAGTAGAAATGGGTATACATACGTTTGAATGATAAAAAAAAAACATAGATGGCGCGAGGGATTAGGTTAAATGATATTTACTGGAGAGAGGGCACAGTGTCTGACCTAGAGTTGTGGATATCAATAGATTTGTAAATGACAGATGTATAATGTTCACCCTGGACTGTTTGTTGAAGGAATTGCACTCCCAACGCCCTTTAAACGCTGATGGTGTCAGATCCGGAGATCAAGTGTAGGCCACTGGACATGTATCCTGCTCGTCCCCCTCCGCGATCAAGGAGTCGGATCGGCTTCTATTATAACTTTTCCTCTACTAGTCAGGCATCCATTCATGAATACATGTGATCTATACCACTGTCACTTTTATATAAAGGGACTGCATGCATGGAGGGCAGCCTGGTCCTTGTGTCTCCTTTGTTCGGACACAGGTAGAAAAATCAGAAAGTGTACGAATCGAAACTAAGTACCATCAGGTATACTAGGACCAGGTCTGACATTACAGCGCCAGGAAACTCAAACCAGATGGCTCTCGTGCGCATGGCGCCCTCATGTGGTGACCTTTGCCTCCGACTTTGACCTTCCGATGTCTGTTAGTGGCGGCCATTTTGTTGGGACCAGACTCTGAGCAGATGGTACTTAGCATTGCACATATCCGTCATCAGTGGGGGCATAAACTCATAGTTGAGTGGTAAATAGGATGGGTAGGTCCCTCCACCCTCCCCCATCATCTCCGACATTCTCACATACACATGTCGGGACACATGTGCAGATCTGTACCAGCTAGACATAGGGGTTGCTACTTTGTCTGTACATTTACCTATAAATGTAGGCCTTTGGGGTGCTATTTAAAGCGAGATCAATTGTTAGCAGACAGGTGATTTTGCTAAACTGAATTTCAAGCCTCCTCCCCTCCCCCATGGACCGGTGTTAAATCTCAGATATTATATAGATCTGTCTGGAATAAGGAACTTTGTTTAGAACTTTTTCTTTTCATGTATTACAGATGTCACAGATAAGATGTCTTGAAATAAGGTTCCTAACCTGTGCTGTTACGGTTAAACCTCAGGAGGCCATTTCTTAACACACTATGACTGCTGTCCTGAAAATCGGAGTGAGAACCTAATAATTTGGCCTTAACAGCACCATGACCTAGTAGTCCCAAATGTCTGCACCAGTACAACTGCCCTACTAAACCTTATGTAATTACTGCATAGCTGCTAATCATAGTGAGCAGTCGTAGGGTAGTTCCTACGATAGCCTGGCTAATTCTTGGCATTTTTAAATCGTAGTGGCTGTGTGCAGTCGTAGTACATTGAGAAATGGCCTCCTGGTAAAATCTCAGATTTAACAACAAAGGAGATTGATAGTGACTGCTACTTTCTAAAGGGTATGATTCGATGTCAAAAATGTAATTCTACTGCTGACCTTTGATATAGAGTATCCTGCCTTTCAATGTTGCCTCTCTCCGTCTGTCTCTCTGTCTGTCTCTCTGTCTATCTCTCTCTATGTCTCTCTCTGTCGCTCTGTTTCTCTCTGTCTCTGTCTGTCTGTCTGTCTGTCTCTGTCTCTCTGTCTCTCTGCCTTTCTTCATATCATGCTGCATCTCGATTCCCTTTTCTTACCTCCTAATCATGTTTATGTTATCGTCGTTACATTATTAGTCTTGACATGGCAGTAATTCTAGTGGACCTGACTATAATCTGACCTGTCATAAAAGTGTCAGAGGCCGTCTGTAGGTCTAAGGAAGGTGTGGGATATGATTGCATTGCTGTCAGCTTAGAACAGCATCCAGTAGGTAACTGAAATAAAGGTGTCCCACCCACTGTAATACTTGTCCAAAGTGATATGGACCTACCTGTTCGTCTGCATGAAACCATAGCAGCTTACTCCTTACATTCACTTCTACACACATTTAGATACCGTTAACATACATATATACCTCATGAATCAGGCAGCTATTGGCTATAAGCAAGCTTTGCTGTGGCCATAAGCAAGGTTTCCCGACACTTCGATCATTCTGCAATACAGCACGACCTGGGCAACTAGGTCCAAGATAGTTTTACCCTTTTCCTTTTTTTCATACTTTAATTGATGTGAATGGCAATAACATATTTGACACCCCCAGCACACTGGATTTCAGCAGATGTTTTCTGTAGATGTTTCGTCAACGTTATGTCTGTCTCCCATTGCCTTTTTTGTATTCATCATGTTTATTTTGTGTAGAATGCATTCTTCATTATGTGAATATTGCAGCAAATTCTGATAAAATATACTCTTGTAGCTGGAACTGAACTGATACACCATTGGGTTTGCTTCGTGATTATTAATGTCAGTTCAAATCAACAGTAGCCGTGTAATGATGTAATATATTGATATTATACCATGGTTATCACTTTTCAGAACGATTTCGGGTGCCCAAACTGGATAATGTGAGTGCTTATATCACAGGAGAGAGGCACTGAGAGTTGACACTTGAATATTGACAGTGTTCTCTTTCTATACACTGTAAATAATGTGTGTTGCAGGAACACACTAAATCGTAACACACATGGATATTCAACCCACTTTTAACATTTTACTCACTTTCTGGACATTAACACATATTTTCTAACACACTTACACACCTTTTCCTTAAATGTGTTTAAATCCTGAAAGGTGTGTTCAATCAACACACATTTTATTAATCCTTTGCAATACACAAATGCCAGCTCAGCCTTTTGGTGCCCAGAATTATTTGACGATTTTCCATTATTTCACAATTATATCACTTAGTTGATATTTCCTGAATAATCATAACTCAGTGAAGGCTTTCAGTTAAGGACATGAAATTTATTGGTCAGGTTTGGTAACCATAGTTACCAAAACATTCCATTTGTTGTCATTTGGTAGTATTTAGTCTCTCTTGTGTAATATATAGCCTCCCCCCATACATAATACCTGCAATTCTGAGGCCTCATTCAAAGCTGATTCTGCATATATGTTTACTACCACTCAGGAAACATAATGTGCTAATAACAATGCATGGATTATCTCTATGGATAAAGAGATTTCTTCTAGAATCTAATGGGAGTTTGGGACATTGGATGTATATGATCTAGCATGATATTGGTATCATGTCTGGTCTTAGCCCAGTGGAGGGTGGCCCTCTAATGAATCACATAATATGACAGCTCATTTTCAGGTTTTGACTCCCTGTGTTTTATATATAGGAGAGAGGAGTGTCTTCACTTATGTGCTGCATTTCTGGTAAGTAATGTTATATATTATCCTTAAAATTCTTTGCTCCAGTCCTGTTAGGACCCATATGGATTTGTGGAGAGTAGGCTGTCAGGGACAAGCAAGTGGCAGGTTCTGCCTTTTCATATTTAATATAGTATGATGATAGAGACATAGAGACCCTTTACCTACTCTAGTCAGGGAAACCAGAAGATGTATAATGTTATAGATATAGTAGTAAAATCAATATTTATGTTATGATTATTGTTTTACAAAATATGTCACTATTCCATTCCAGGTTAAGTATGTGTGCCTGTCAGTGCCATCTGTACCTATATCACATCTTATACCACGATTTCGGGACTTCCGGTGGGTTTATATGCAGTTTAGCTGTGCATTATTCTGCATATACCACCCTTGTGCATTTTTGAAATTTTTGGTATATACTTTTTCGGGGTCAAGTTGGACTTGGAATATTTTTGGAGACGCTGGCGGACATAGAAATTTAGTCTCGCCATTGTTTCAATGTGAAAAATCGTCCCAACTCGTATGAGGATTGAACCCCGGCCGCAGTGGTGGTAGGCGAAGGCCTTAGCCATAGTGCCACACTGAACGGTGATGAAACCCAATGCGAAGGTAAATAAGTTCTAACCTGGAGTCCTAGTCGTATGTTTTCAATCAGTTTTCGTCCTGAATCCAACCTTTTCATGTTATAATATCGAAATCCCAAGAAGTTTTCGATCCATAGGAATGCATGCTAATTTTCTCCATTTTCTTCGATATAAATAAGAATCCATTGATTTTCCAAAATGGTCCGAAATTTTCGCTGTCTTCCTCGTACAGCGAGCGGATGACCTATATCTACATCCGGGCCACTGACACACTTTCGCCGGACAAGGAGGCGGGTGGGAATGGCCGGACCGCGACTCGCTTACCGTGGAAAAATCAATGGATTCTCCTTTATTTTGAATATATTGGACATAATACGTATGGAGGGATCATCTAGACTATCTAAGGATGTGTATGTTTTAATTTGAAGACTTGTCATGGTTGGATTCCATACGAAAAGTGACTGTATACACAGCGGTACCTCTCCCGACAAGGAACAAAAACAATGGCTTCGCGCAGAGCGGACACGGGCTGTGTCGCTTGCACTTACAAAATGTCTTCGCCTGGCTATATTCTTTGGATTTCAGGTAAGAAATTGATACAAAATGGAGGAAATGGTGGTATAAACCTATTAGTTGATGCATATCCGGGCCCACGGGCTGTATATGCTGTATATACAGCCCTAGGGCCCCGATATGCATCATCTATTAGCTTAATCTGTACCTATATCAAGTCATCTGTACCTATATCAAGTCATCTGTACATGTATCACATCATCTGTACCTACATTATGTCATCTCTACCCATATCACGTCATCTGTACCTGTACCACGTCATCTGTTCCTATAACAAGTCATTTAATAACTAAGTAATGTATGGACTAACAGGCACCGAATGGCATGTATTGTAGGATATCGTAACGAGTGGCCGTAGGCCACGAGTTACGATATCCTACGATACATGCCATTTTTAAGGTAGGGAAAGGATTGTAATGCCTCATAGTTCCTTTTTATGTTGCAGGTGTATGTAGGTCTACCATATGGATCTTGTCTTTAATATAGATATTGTCTGTGGTTCATGTCTATGTGCAGATATAGTAATTAGATCCTAGGACCAACTACCTTTCCCATTGAAGACCAGTGAGAGGGTTTCCAAACATATGTTTTATTCATGTTCCTAGTTTAGAAAATGTGAGTATGGTAGAAATGCAACAGTGTACTTAGCCGGTGTGTGCAGCATGGTGTATAGCATGGTGAGCCTGCTCCTCCAGTAGGTCTCTCTCCTTCAGTCACCTGGGACCAAGTGTTGTTCTGTTACTCTCTAACAAACCTCCCTCCAGTGCTTAGACACTGTTGCTAATACCTCTGGTGCTTCTGGTTTGATATAGGTCCCAGTAGCCTAATTATTATACAATACTGTATACCGGGTCTGTTCTACATGTATATTTTGGAGTTTCAGGGTAGTGTTCCTTAACACTACTCCCCCCATCCAAATGAAGTCCATGCTTCCACTGCATGGGTACCAAAACCACCTATCTTTCTTTTTATTTAATATACATATCCTTAAATGTTAAAACTTCATGTTTTTTCTTAACATCAATAAGTATACAATACAGCTCCATTTCCTAATGACAATAAAGCTGATAATTATCATAAGTGGCTGAGTGACATCTGCCTATCTGCGCGCATGATATACAGGTCTCTATTCCTTTATTTACACTCATCACACTGCTTCTGTATATATCACACATCTTGAATATTGTTTCTTTCATTTCACTTATGTAGGTTATGCTTTTCTAATGATTACAACACATCACACCTTGCAAACAATCCCCAAATCCTTTCCCTGGTAATGCTTTGTTATATGTTATGATAATTAATATTAGTAGAGATTACATAATGTCTATAACTTGCTCTTGATATGCATCACTCTCATTGATGAGGTCCATTGATATAAGTTATGTTCAAGTCCAGTATCATATTGTCCATCTTGCATATTAATGGGTTCAGGAATTACCATTGTCTTTGACCTATCCCAATCCCAGGGTGTCACTGGTGTAGTAGAGACCTGTCAGTTGAGGAGCTCAACACATGCTGCAAGGTTCATACTTGAGTGGCATCATTGTTTCGTCCACACTGATGTTTGAAAGCATGATTGGTGCCCTGAATTGGTTGATGTCGGACAAATGTGCATTGATGCCCTCAGTCTCCTTCAGCATTAACCCAGATTCGCTGAACACCATAGTTGGGAATCCCCTAGATTCTTTTCCACAGATATAATAGTGTCTGATACATCATATCACATCATATTACATCATTGTTGTTAATTATTATATAATATTCATATCGTTATCTTTAATATGCATCTATATATTATTATTTCCATAATTATATCAATTCTCATATAACCAAGCGGACCTCCATTTGTTACACAATATTGTATTACACCAAGCAACCACCAGGTGGTGGCACCACTGCGTTACATCACTGGTACACCACTCTGCCTTATTGCCTAACCATATAACCAATCATTACTCTGTATGCTAATTACCTGGTCCTGCACATGCGCTTTTGCATCATAAAAGCATGTAGCACATGTGTGGGGACACACTTGGACTCCAGGGCGTATCACCTATAACAAATGCCATCCTCACTCTACTGGATGCCTTTAAGACTCATTTATCCATTCTTGTGTTATTCCCAATACTACAGTGTGGCTCTGGCTGTGATTGGTGCCTTGCTAACCCTCAGTGGACTCAGTGGGAATAGAATGGGTGTGATTGAACATTAAATATACCGTAATCTTCATACAATATAAACTTGATTAGATGATCTGGGTATAATTTCAGTAATTTTGACTCTCCATGTTAGATAGTGGGGCGGTCATTGTTAAATTGGGACACCAATGTCAAAATA
This sequence comes from Acholoe squamosa, assembly GCA_949317995.1. Classification (NCBI taxonomy): domain Eukaryota; kingdom Metazoa; phylum Annelida; class Polychaeta; order Phyllodocida; family Polynoidae; genus Acholoe; species Acholoe squamosa. The sequence continues at coordinate 44,139,665 of OX439038.1, forward strand.
TTTTTTTTTTTTTTTTTTTTTTTTTTTATCCAGACTTCTAGCTATTGCCGAAAACACAAAAGACCAGACAATACTTACTTCTTAGTATAGTTTACATGACTGAGACCAGGAATGCTGCTGCTCAACATCATCCACCTCTGTGCTGAGTGTTTGTAGGTAAATGAGGGCTCTAAAAATACCTCAGTTGAGCTATGTCTTACCATAACGTCATCAGTATGTCCAAGGATGTTATCAGAGAGCTATAAGGTGGCTTGACCCATAGAAAGGTTGAGGAGACAAAGTTGGACCAAATTACAAGCTATACAACATGAAAGTGAGGCAGATGAATCGTTTCGAGGCACATTCTTTTAAAGCTAGAGGTGTTTCTGAAATTTTCTACAGTAGTACTCCCCGGATGAGTACTAACCATTAGCATGTGGCATAAAATCAATGTGAGCTTCTTTTACCCTGGCAAGGATGTCTGCATATATATTTTTAAACTTAATTACCATTCCAACGACCATAATAAATCAAATTCCATGGATGCATTACTCCTTTTGAATGACATAGCCTACCCTGGCTTTTCATGTCATTCCGACGATTCCTGTTACATAAATAGTGGAAAAAGCACTGATGACTATGAGGCTCACATTCACAACTATCTGGCTTATCAAATTTTGATAGACTTGAGAACTGTAAGCAGTGCAATCTCACTGAGCACATGCATTTCTCTGTTTAGTTTCAAAGAATCAGTGAGTTGATTGATCAGGTCAACCCACTGTAAGCACCATAGCAGCCAAATAGTGTCATGAAAGCCCACCAGTGCCTAAAAAAAACAACCTTTGCGCTTATTTCATTCTAACAGTGTCCACACTCTCATCCTCCTAATGTGTGCACTTCTCCAGTCTCTGACTGACTGTTCAAATCCTCAGTCTCTGACCGACTGTTCAATTCCACAGTCTGACCGACTATTCAGTTCCCCAGTCTCTGACCGACTGTTCCATTCCCCAGTCTCTGACCGACTGTTCAATTCTCCAGTCTCTGACTGACTGTTCAATTCTCTAGTCTCTGACCGACTTTTTTAATTCCCCGGTCTCTGACCGACCATTCAATTCTCCAGTCTCTGACTGACTGTCCAATACTCCAGTCTCTGACTGACTGTTCAATTCTCTAGTCTCTGACCGACTTTTTTAATTCCCCGGTCTCTGACCGACCATTCAATTCTCCAGTCTCTGACTGACTGTCCAATACTCCAGTCTCTGACTGACTGTTCAATTCTCTAGTCTCTGACCGACTTTTTTAATTCCCCGGTCTCTGACCGACCATTCAATTCTCCAGTCTCTGACTGACTGTTCAATTCTCTAGTCTCTGACCGACTTTTTTAATTCCCCGGTCTCTGACCGACCGTTCAATTCTCCAGTCTCTGACTGACTGTTCAATTCTCTAGTCTCTGACCGACTTTTTTTTTTTTTTTTTTTTTTTTTTTTTTTAATTCCCCGGTCTCTGACCGACCGATCAATTCTCCAGTCTCTGACCGACTGTTCAATTGCTGTCTGTTACCGACTTCAACTATGCTTCAATTGCTTAACGTCACTACCCCGTGACCCAGTCTATACAAGACTGTCAACTTTTTAACGTCACTACCCCGTGACCCAGTCTATACGAGACTGTCAACTTTTTAACACCACTACCCCGTGACCCAGTCTATACGAGACTGCCAACTTTTTTACAGTCACTAACCCGTGACTGGTCCATAATATATGCTGCAGTAATGTCCATGCTGTTTGAATTTCTGAACCCCACTTAAAAGAAGAATTAACCCGATTTTATTCATACTTTACCTGCATGAATAAATTCCCATTTTGAGGCCCTTTTATTGAAAAGAACATTTAGATCGCTTTTGTGTAACCCCTCTCTGTAATGTAACCTGGTTATTAGAAAACTCAACTGTGATATTACATATGACCTCTAAAATATTGCCATTCAGTTGCCTGAAGGTGACAGTTGTGCCTTTCTGTATAACCTGAAATTTACATCTTGGTGCCTCCTTCTCTTGTGTTGTTAACTATATAACATGGTCTGCACACATATACTCACTCAGTACAACTCATCTAGTCACTCATCTAGTGGTTAAAATGTTTAAACTTGCTACATGCGTCTCATAGTGCAAACTCCTGACATGCATCTCTCAGAAAAATCTTGAACTCACCTAGTCACCTAAGAACTGTACCAACACCCATTTACCATATAGTCACAAGGCTGTGACCACTCATCTCTCTCAATATATCCAAAGAGTCATTTCACACTCACCTCTCCAAGATCTAGGATTGTTCTCCATGTCTCATCTGACTGTACAAATTTAAGTACTTATTCCATAATGACCTGCCCAAAATCAAATTATTAGAGAGATAGACTATCCAAGACACAAAAGAAAACTTTATACCTATGCCCATTAATTTAGGCTGTGTATGGTGATGTCAAATGGTGCCATCTGCCTTGTACTGATTGACATGAGGCAGCTGACACTTCTTTCATCACTGTCACATCCACTGCTTCCACCTGCATTGACATCTCCATCTGGACTAATTGTACATTCATAAGTTTCAATGTCTATCAGGGTTGAGCTGCTTTTCACAAATCTGCAAATGTATTATGAATCTCTGAGGTTATTGGATATGGGACTATAGTCATTCATGTCTGTAGCCACATTTCTCAGTGTTCATAGGAATACATGGGTTAGAGGAACATGTGCAATCCAAACCTTACATTACCTATCGACAAACCATATATATGCATCTGTTTGCTGTTCATAACAAGTTCCATTGTTTCCCGGGTGGTATTCGCTGGTATTCTGGTGAATTAAAGAGTCAGTTAATTATTTTAGTCACAGTAGTTAGGGTTAATATGTACTTCCTGCACCAGAGTAGCAGCATTTTCAGTAAATGTCAATGAACTATAACAGGTGTATGGTTATGAGTGATAAAAGATACCAGTTTGGATATAATGGATGCATCTCTTCAACTGCAGTCTGAACTGTGTCCACCACAACTTCCTATTCTGAAATGTCAGTTTAGTCAACACGTTAAGTTCAAATAATAGAAAATACAGTTCTTAACCCAAGTCAAAAAAAATATTGACAAGAATTTCTCCACTGTCTCAGTGGACACTTCACCTGAGGCCTCAAAATAGATGTGCATGTTTTACCCTGAAAGATATACCCCCTTCCCACAATCGCTACGAGTATCATACTGTAGGAGAGGCCTCTTGAAACCCCTGGTCAGTCTCCCTGACATGATGACATAGCTATGTCCATCAGGCGGTGGGCCATATTTATCATGGCCTCGCGGAGATAGATTGTGGAGGGCCCTGTGGCTTATAGATCCCCTGCTGGGCCTGACCATAGAAAGGTCTTGGCGGTGCTTCCCTATTGTATTGATAGTAGCCATCCTGACTGTCAGCACTGAATGAATCTGATTCACGATATTTGTTGCTGTACTGCTGAATGTAGCCATGGTAGCGCCGTCTGCGAGATGCTGGTATCTGTGGGCATCCCGCCTTGTAATGGTTCCCACCACACTTCCAGCATCGCACAGTCATATTTAGATGTTGCTGCTGCTGCAGTAGTTGCTGTGGTCTCACTGCTGCTGGCTGTTTGAACTGCTGATACTGGAATTGTTGATAGGGTTGAAGCTGTTGATATCGCTGCCCTTGTAGCTGTTGGTATTGAGGCTGTTGATATTGTGGCTTTTGATACTGTGGCTGAGACTGGGTCTGTTGGGGCTGCTGCTGGGGCATTGGCTGTGGGTACTGAGCCAGGCTGTGTGGCTGCACCCAGGTGTGACTGGGGTGTGCAGACATTGCGCCTGCACTGGGTGCCTCCAATTGCCCACACACTGCATTGACTTCTATGGATTCAATGAGTCGGTTCGACTCAGCCACCTTGAGGGCAGACAATATTTTGCTGAGTTGGATCCAGTCCTCGAGTTTACTGCTTATGTCCTTGAGATGGGCCTCTAGCGCATTCAAGCGCTCTGTATTCTCGTGGCTCGCTCGAAAAGACTCGTATGCTGTTTGTGCAGCAGAGGCTAGTGCTGTCAAGTCATCGTACTGGCCTATGTTAATTGTCTGCCTTACTGAAGGGAGTAATCCGTCAGCGTATATGCGGAATATATCTGCCGGCTGCGTCCTGCCCGCCTGTGAACACACTTTCAAAACACGGCGGCAGAAGTCATGGGCGTCTTCACCCGGTTTTTGTGTTAGAGCCCTTATTAAAGAGTGAATCTTTTCTGGGCTAGGTCCAGTAAGGTTAAGTAAGTGCGTCTTCGCACTTGCCCAGTTGTCGATGTTCTGGACAAAAGCAAATATGTTAGGGGGCAGATGGGTTGGTAGCTGCCGCAGCTTCTCTGCGGGTGGGTCATTCCCCCCATACACTTTTTCAATGAAGTTCTCAAAGTTGCGCACCCACTCGATAGCCCGGAGAGGCTCGTCAACTGGAAAATCACCTGGGTGAAGGGACTTAAACACCCGCCGTGCGGCATCAATATGACGCATCCGTTGGCGTTCCTCCTCCATGTCTGCCGCCAACAAGTCCTGTGCTAGTTCGGGTGGGAGGAGTTCTGCCACCTCGGCGATAGGAGGTAAATGCAGAGGGTTTTCAATGTAGGGCGCTCTCCGTCCGCATATTCGTAAGTGTTCGCGGGCAATGGGGAACGGCAGGTGGGCTAAATTGTCCCTGATAAGACCCCTTTCCGCTGCCTCCCTCCTCCTATTTTGTCTAATTATAACTTCTTGTTCATTGAAAGCATACCCTGGGAGAGCTGCTAGGTTATGCCGTGCTTCCCTAAGTTCTGCCCTTGTTTGCATGAGATAGTCAGTTTGTTAAAGTTTACGACCAATGCTGAAGATGTATAATTTCTATGTCCGCCCCAGTTTAAGTTGTGTGTTATTACTTCTCCCACCTAACATTCCCATTAACCAATTTCAAAAGTTCTCTCTGTGGTATGATGGAATTAATGGTACTCTCTTAGTGATTGCAGCTGAGTTATTTTGCTGAGGATTATCCTATAGACCATCCTGGCCATGATATGAAGTATGTAGATCTTGGCTTACCATGAAGTTGTTGGTGCTGGAGGCTCGCGGAAGTAAGGGTCAGCCTAAATAATACCTATAATGTGCGCCGAATTGTTCCTATCTACTACCGGTGCGCTGAGACTGCACCAACATACTACTTGTTTTTAGCGTGTAATGTGCGCATGGATTGTTCTTATATACTACCGGTGCGCTGAGACTGCACCAACGTACTACTCGTTTTTACTATGTAATGTGCGCATGGATTGTTCTTATATACTACCGGTGCGCTGAGACTGCACCAACATACTACTCATTTTTACTATGTAATGTGCGCATGGATTGTTCTACTACCGGTGCGCTGAGGCTGCACCGGCATACTCCCCACCTTTCCTGGAAAATGGTTCAATATGAACGTTCCTGTATTTTGCATTAGAAATGTTCTCATTGGCAGTACAGATTTCATTATCAGTGTTCATTTGCCATCCATTGATGATAATACTCCTTAATGGCTATGACAAATGTAGGGTTTGGCTTACCGTGGACTTGTGCTCGCTGGATGCTCTAGGCAGTAGGGGCCACACCTGGATAATACTTAATCAGAATCTTTATATCCACATTATCATATACTGGTTATCATATAAGCAATTGCGGATGAAGTGTCATACTTGTGGTTCATACTGTGTGGCCCAGTGTTGTCAGGTGCCCTGCGCTACTACCCACAAGATGTCGATACTGTCAGGCAGATTGTACCAATAATCATGTAAAATTCTGTTGCTGTTTTTCTTTTGTTAGAAGGTCAGTCTGCACGAGATCATTTTTGAACAGAGGTAGCGTCGTCCCTAATCATCCCAGCCACTTGCCAATTAAGGACAACTTAGATACATATGTTCTTAAGCACTGGTAAATTTTGAGCCCAAATTCCATCTGGAAGGGGTTGCGATCATTTGTCAAATATCGCGATGATCATCGCAAAGCCGCGTCATTCGTTGGAATGACAAACGGCGCACAGCATCAGAACGGGCTCGTCGAGACGATTCCAAAAATATATAGTTTGTCTATATTGGTCACCATAGGGCCTGTGACATTCCTCAATGTGTGGCGGCTTGTACTGGCCTGTTTTTACTTTTCTGAGACTTAGATTTTATTGTCTAGGATTGAACACCCCAAGTGGTTTGGTTTGTGTACTGTTCAGTGTGGCCCATGGCAACCGCCAACACACACACCCAGAATATGTGAACACTGTACAAGAACTGTCAATCCCCATATTTCCACAATATAATATTTTTGGTTAAACAAAAGTTTTGCGTGCTGAACGCACAGAGCGACAACGATCCCTGTGCATTGGACACAATAAATATCAAGTGCATTGGATCAGGCTTTATCTCACGATTCTAACAATGTATAGTTTATGGGGGTTGCTCCCACTACATCCATAGCTATGTTGCACCACTGGCCCCTCTCTTATCTTTCCTGTTTTTTTTTTGTTTGTTTCTTGTTTTTTTTTTCGCTTTTTTTTTTGTTATTGGGGACTTTGGTTTTGACATCCAGCTGAGTAGTTGTATTGTATACTGTTTAGTATAGCAAACTTGTCTACTGCTGCTTCCATTTTGCCCAGTTAATCCTAATCCCAGCAGTGACTGAGGGCCCCTGACAAGCACCAACATGCACACACACAGCACATACAGCCACTGTACAAAGACTACCAATCCCCACATCTTCTGAGTAATTTATAGAATTTGGTTCATCCACCAGTTTTAAGGTAGGGAAAGGAGTGTAATGCCTCATAGTTCCTTTTTATGTTGCAGGTGTATGTAGGTCTACCATATGGATCTTGTCTTTAATATAGATATTGTCTGTGGTTCATGTCTATGTGCAGATATAGTAATTAGATCCTAGGACCAACTACCTTTCCCATTGAAGACCAGTGAGAGGGTTTCCAAACATATGTTTTATTCATGTTCCTAGTTTAGAAAATGTGAGTATGGTAGAAATGCAACAGTGTACTTAGCCGGTGTGTGCAGCATGGTGTATAGCATGGTGAGCCTGCTCCTCCAGTAGGTCTCTCTCCTTCAGTCACCTGGGACCAAGTGTTGTTCTGTTACTCTCTAACAAACCTCCCTCCAGTGCTTAGACACTGTTGCTAATACCTCTGGTGCTTCTGGTTTGATATAGGTCCCAGTAGCCTAATTATTATACAATACTGTATACCGGGTCTGTTCTACATGTATATTTTGGAGTTTCAGGGTAGTGTTCCTTAACACCATGAGGTGCCTGTTAGCCCATACCTTACTAAGTTTATTACACGATTAATCAATAAAAAATCAATAAATAATCAATAACATATCAATAAAAACAAGTTGAAAACAAAAATCCTTCCCCGGGACGCGAAGCCTGCCATAGTATTTCTACACAATCGGTACACACACCTCCTCGCCCGGCAGCGGACAGCGACAGTGGCCGTCTCGGCTCGGACAGGCAGCGGCACACGGCTAAAGATTTCAATGCGTCTCGCTGTTATGTTTGTGTATAATACACCTCGTCGAGGTCAAGGTCCGCGGATTCGATCCGCGGACCTCTGACGGCTGAGCGCAACGTGCTAACCGCTAGACCACCGCGCCTTCTCCGTTCACAGCGTCTCGCGGTTATTTTTGTGTAGAATACACCTCGTCGCCCGGCAGCGGACAGCGACAGCGCACACGGCTTTGTATCATATCCAGACTTGGTTCGAACCGAGCATTTCTCGTCAGTCCTTGTGGCGCAGTGCATAAGGAGTTGGATTTGGGATGTGAGACTGCAGGTTCGATCCCTACCCTGGCCTGGAAAATTTCGTGGGTTTTAACATGTGACATGTGACATGTGACATGGACAACGAGTGCTGATATCCACCTCAGAGAGTGCTGATATCCACCTCAGAGAGTACTGATATCCACCTGGGATCTGCTCATAAGGGGTCACACAATATGCAGGAATATCAGAACTGGGATATCCAGAAAAAGCACCCTGAGTCACAGAAATCGTGTAATAAATACCTATATCATGTCATCTGTACCTGTACCTATAGATATCACATCAGCTATGGCATAGCTTTGACAGTGGTTCATACTGAAAAAGCTCAGCATTGCCTGGGATTGATCCTGGGACCTTCTGATATAAAGTCCTGCATCTTATCCATTAGGCCACAGGGCTGGACATCAGTGTTGGGTTGGATGAGTCATATGTCTGGGGAACCTGTGGATACGATATATATATTTGCATGTCAGTGAATGCAGAATGTATTCTAATGTATCCTTAAAGTGTAGACCGTGGTATGAACGGTGGTATATCCGCCTCTTGCCTCTATCAGTACCCAAAAGGCACTAGTGCAAGCATAATCATCATATATTACATTCACAGCGCCATTGAGGTCCACTTTGTAGATTCCACCGTATTGCTGTGGTGTCATTGTAATTCTATGAAAGTTATTTAATTTTGTTCAATCTTTTAGTACTTATAGTACTATTCTTTCATTTTTGGTATGATATGAATAGAACAGAAATAGAAAATGATAGAAGATTTGATCTGCAACATTTTTGCCAGTCCAACCTTTTTGTCTTTCAATACCTAGGGATGGATTCTACCCAGGTCAACTGACCAGGGGACTTACACTCACTGAAAACCCACCGCTATTGGAGAGTCGTCATATGTGACGAGTTTAGGGTCGTCAGAGGGTCGTCACGCCGTCGTGGCTAGCAAAAGTTGTCACATTGAACACCTTGGGTTTACTACTAGTCTGTGTCTATGCCATGAGAGGTCACCACTATGCATTCGTGGTATACTACATGATTAGACATGGGGTGCATATAGTCACATATCTATACATGGTACTTGTTGCATAGTCTATTATGACATGGATAATTTTAATATATCTGAGAAACAGGTTCCTGTAAAAATAAAGGAATGTATTGATAGACACATAGAAAGGAACATGGACTAATCCCGTTAGACACCTCTTTTGTGGATAATGCTGGAGTATAACTCCTTACACTTGGAGTGTGCCTAAGTTGAATAGATGAGTCTACCCATACAGTATACCTAAAGTCGTCATCTATAACTACCCCATGACGACCTAAAGCTGTAGATTGAGGTATTTTCAACCTGAGCACCTAGAGTCGTCAGCATTGACGAGGTTTTGTTCCCGTAGGTTTTCAGTGCTGGGACTTGGCGTGAACAAGGTTAATAGCACTGTCTGCCAGTGACCAGCAACATGTGGTGGCCGCTGGTACCTGGTGTGTTCCGCCTTCGGGGTCATGTGACCCCCTCCTCCATCTGTAAGGGTTGAGCAAGGGTTGAAGTGGTGTGGTGTGTAATATCATGTCGGACGCCATCTTGTCTCTCAGTAGGAAAGTGCTGAATCTCACTCCTGTCATGCTTCGTTTCATGCATTCCTCCCTTTGTTTGTCTCTGCCTATGCTGTCCTTCCCAACTTCCTTTCCAGCTGCTCCATTTTAATTCTCACTTTTAGCATGTCCCACACTATTACTTTGTATCTCTTTGACTCCAAAATTTATGTACTAGGTTTACAAAGCTTTTGAAGACTGAATTCGGCTGAATTACCGTGTAGGCTTGTTAAATTGTTTTGGAAACCCTGATACCCAAAAGAGTAGTAAGATACACCCCTATAGAAGGCCCCATAATGGGACAGACTAGAACGGTGTTGTCTGTGTTTGCATAATTGAACTGGGCTGAAGGATGGGAGGCCCTACCCTCAATGTGTATTGCACAGGGGAGTCCTGCATAAGCTGTCCAATTTCATCCTTTTTTACCCTTTCGATTGGTGTTTCTGAATAGGATAGGTGTAGGTTGGGGATGGCTTTCGCTGATGGTATGTTTATTGAGCAGTTGGTCCCAGACCTCATTGCCCCTATAATGCCAAGGGAGGGAGGGGAAGCAAGAGAGAATGGGCCCTGGATCCTTTCTAGGGAAAAAATGCATTATCAGATGCACTGTTAAAAAATCTTCCGTAGAAAAAACGAAGATTGATTGGCAACAATAGGTACCAATCTTTTATCATTTTTTTAACGGTCACCATTTTTCAAAAGTCACCATAATTTTTACAGCTTTTCACCGTTATTTCTAAATAATAACTAAGGATAATTAATTGCATATTGTTCTGGCTTAAATGTCACCCAAACTTGACTTTTCATCGGAATATTCAGCCTATAATATGTCATTCTAAGGATTTTACTGTAAGTCCACATTGGAATATGTTATCTTTATACATTGTGACATTTACCAGGAATAGGGACCTTAATTAATGCATCCCTGCACTAAGGGCCCTTTTCACAGATCATGTCACATATATGGCTTGGTTCCATATACAATTCATCAGGACATCTTACTGCCAAGACATCTTAATCATTATGAACATAAATGAGTCCTTGACAGAATCAATATGCCCTTGATAAGTTTAAAGTCACAACCTATGAACTGCAGTGGTATGCCTATATATTTTCTCTATTCTCACATAATGGGTGTGCTACTCTCCTTTCCACATTTAAGATAGATTATTTTTTAATTATGAGAAATCTATGAAAATAATGTAGACTTGCATTTTGATAACATGGTGCATAAACCAAAGTTGACAATCTTTGAATTTTGACACAATTTGATCAGTTTAGGGTCCAGAACATTGAGGAAAATCTCAAAGTGAGACAGAAGGCCATCTATGGTAAAGTATGAGACTTGCAAAATGACAAAGATTCACTGTAAACGAAATAACGATATTTTTCCGTAGTGTTTTACACTTATCCACTGGAACATCAGTCAATCTGACGGTGTTTCATTGTAATGGAAATAACACTATAAAATTTAACAATGATTCTTTGTCAAATCTACGGAATTTTTTAACAGTGTGACTATTGTTCAGTAAAGGCCCTTTGCAATTTAGACCCTTGGAATAGATCTGCTGAACAGAATCCTACAGACTAAACCTCAGTGTTGGTGGTGCCTTCTGCGCCGAAGCAGAAACATTATGAGGAAAAGAATTATCTCGTTACCAAATGCCTAACTCAAGGAGAGCTGTCCCTAGAAAAACCTTATAGGTAAGAGCCCGACTTGGGTCAGTCACCATTCTGATGCCATGCCACTGAAAAGGCAAGGTAGGATAGGTCAGGGGAAAAAGATAGGAGGGTGCATTCATTAAATCATTCCTTTATTTTCCATAAAAAAAAAAACATTCATCCACTAGTTGTATTCATCAGTACTTTTAAAGTTTGATACATAAGGGTAAGCCATAAAGAAGCATGGACCACACAAGATTCAAGGGGACATTACGGCTTTATGAGGGCTTCCCTTTTACTTGAATTGCTTCCCAAGCTCAAGATTCCCCTTGTGGCTTGCTGACTTTGGTTTTAATCTAATTTCATATCTCCTATAAATATCCGTACATCGGTGTGCGGGAGTAAACCCCATTTCAGTCCCTGGATCATGTTGCCACACTCTTCAAGCTCTCTAAACTGCCACAACCCACAGTAGGCCTATAACAATGGCAACTTACTTATAATTGAATATAGGGTTGATCCGGCAGTAAAACCGACATAAATGGTAATGCTGATGGGTGGACATCTCAAGGTATGTGAACGTCTTAAGGTTAACCTACCCTACTGATATGCCCTTAAGGATCTATTTTCAGTTCGGTGAGACTTAGACCGACTCGTTTATTGCTTGGCATTACATGTATCATAATTTTGTGTGTATCGTAATCTTTCCCTTCCTTTTTACCTACTTAAGGTGTATAATTTTATTTTAGAGTTATTAAGTAGTCATGGGTAGGATCCTTGATTTTCATTGTGTAGTTCGTAATGACAAATCTGGCATTCACGTATTAGGAGATTATATGAATGGCATCTATATATGCCAAAATGTTAACTACTATTTTGGGACTGATCAATTTCCACCAAAACTGTATCAAGATCTATCGATTGGGTTGGCAGCATGCATATATAGCTTATCGTCACCCTTCCCCCTGCCCTCCTTTGCCAGATACAACGCAACATTTCAACTTGGGCCAGATACACAGCAAATGTGTTATATGTACAGGGGAATTGCATCCAGAGTGCCTCAGTGCACAGGAATTGGTCCCTTCTCACTGGTGCCGTCCATCCTGTGAGATCTGGAGGGTTAACGCTTGGTGGCCTTTTTCACTGATTCGTTCATGGCTGTACAGTAGTAGATACATCGAGGACCAGACAATGTTATCTAGCTTGTTTAAGACTGATAAAAAGAGACAGGTAAATATGACATGTTCATTGGAGGATGCAATGAGGTGACTCCTTATGGGTATGTGTTACTTTATAGCTTAGTTGTTGAGAGTGTGGGAAAAGGCTGCCTCACCTTGCTTACTATTCCCTGTCAGCCCATTTATGTAGTGTATACTATAAAAGGCCATTGCGAAATGTTGCCAATTACCAGTTGTCATTTATAGTTTACCAATACCAGTCATGGGTTGCAATGGCTATAGTTCCCAATGCCGAACTTTTTGCCATTTGTCAATTATAAGGTCCAGAGGGGGATGAGCATCCTAAAGGTAGTTATAGGGGCCCTATAGAACCTGAACTCCCATTATAATTTAGTATCGGCAATTTGGTTTTGTGTCGGAAGGGACACTCTTGGTAACTTGTTTGGCCGTAACACTTAAAAGAAAAGTTGTTGAAATAACGACGGAATCCTCGTGATTGCACGATCCAGCAGTAACATACAGTGGGATGTTTAAATGGAAGCACATGTAGTCCTCCCCCTTAAGCCAAAATTATTATGTAAACTTGTACATTATATAGTGCTAAGAGATTGCAGTGAGTAGTGGAGGGGTTGAGGATCAACTGCAGTCAACCACAAGCCCTTGGATGTAATCTGATAATGTATTGAGCTGCTCTCGCAGATCTATGCTTTGCGCGTGTTTTTTGTTCTTTGTTCATCTCTCCCCCCACAGCCATTTCCCTCAGGCCCAGACAGATTCTGTGATAGGGTCAAATAGTTCATGATAAGGTGAGAGGATCTACAGATATAATGACCAGAGTGAAGATGAGAGGATTTTGGAGTGGGTTGAAAACAGCAGGGAAAGAAGGAGGAGGATGAAGCGAGAGGGATGAAGGTGTGAGGGATCGGAAGGAGGGATGCACGAGTCCATCTCGGGGCTTTGGGGCTGGCATGGTCCTATGGAGGTGATGTAAAATGATGATATCTATGAAGATTGTTCAGGGAGTAAGCTATGGATCATTCAGTGGTTGGCAGATAATACAAGAAAGCAGAAAACAGTTTCAAGACCAATGTGCACATAAAAGACCATAGACGAAATGTAAAAAGGCCTCTTTTGATTTTTCTTTTGGTAAGAAAAGCATAAGGGTTTGGAGAGCCTAGCACTGTATTCTATTGGGAATGAGATACATATTGGTAGAATAAGACCACTGGTGCACAGGCTTCTATTATGGGCCTCACCTAGAAGGCCATACTGGTTTCGAGGTTTTCAGTTGGGAACGTGTGGGTTGAGGGCGTGGGAGAGTGTCCAAAAGTGATTTTTGATAACTGATTGTTCTCAAGGGAGATTGTAATAAGGAAGTGCTGAGAACGTTTGGAGAGGCCTATCTCCTGGTATGGGGGTTTCCTAGTTCGGAAAAATCTTATTCCAGACTGGTAGAGTATTTGTCCAACACACTGTAGTTGGTCCACGTAAAGGCATGAGAGGCCAATTTGAGAAAGGAAAGATAACAGAGGGGCAGATTTGTGAACCAGAGGGGAATAGGAGTGACGTGAAAGCAAGGAGAGAACAGACAGGTGGTCGAGCAAGCAGAGCATCAAAATGCTATATTCAACTGAGACTAAGAATATCCTTACTAATTTCACTTGAAATCTTATAAAGCATGTAATGCAATTGCTATTCTGACCATCTTTACTTCTGCCCTTCTGATATCTTTATACTTCATTAATGCTGCCCACTAAACTTCCTTCCATTATTTCCTGAGCCTGCATGTCATACCCTTCAGCTGTTACCCTGTAGCCTATCCCTACCTAATATAACATTGCACCTTCCTTGCTCCCACTTGAGAACATTATTACGCTGAGGTATAGCATGAGGCCATTTTGTCTGTTTGCCGCCAATCACCTTGTTTTTGAGGATGTTATAAAAGCGGCAGCAACGGCAGTGAGCGGTGGGTGCCTGCAGTCACAACCTAGTGCTAAGGTCCTGGTAGTACCAGAACTGAAGGCCATCTCTTCATGAGAGAACTGTACGCCTGCTGTCCCAATAAGGTGAGACCTGCCGCAAATAGTATCGGACTATGGCCTGACGCAGATTGGATTCCGGGGGCATCTGTCAGCCTAACTTCAAGGCTGTTATCAGCCAACATATTTACGGACCATCCATGCTGCGTCTGTGAATATCTAACATGTTTGATAGGCCCAGACTCTATCCAGAATCCTTTTTTTTTACAATTGGGTCCGCTTCCTGTCTCTACTGTTTGCACTGGCCATAAAAGGGGTCTTATCGCATCTGATCCTGCTCAGACTCCTGCCTCAACTGTACTGCCTAAATTCATGGTCTACTGAATATAGACTGATTTGCGTGTATGCTTATAAATATGTCATTGGAGGTGGTGTTCTAAATTCACATTTTTAACACTTGGCCAGGGTCGACTATTACTAAATCTATACAGGCCACATGCCTATAAAAAGGCGTTGTGTTTATATCATCAGTGAAGTTTAACCCTACCCCATTTGCAATAATAACTGCATAGTATCAGAGAATCGACATAATATTATGATGCCTCTTCATGTGGTGATCATGTTCCATCTAGTGACATGCAAACAAACTCTAGTCTTAGTGGTTTTACTGTTAACCTAACTCATTTAAAATGTTGCACCATTAAGAGTTGTCAGTGGACCTTTTCAGAGATGCACAAGAATGGCAGCAGTGCAAGCTAGACCTTATACTCCAAAATTGCTATACTTCTTCAACACTTCTACTCAATGCCTGAGCACGGGAGAAAAATCACAATTAACTAATTTGCCTAGTCTACTCTAAATCAAAGTTAACACACTATGCATTTTGTGGCTCCTTGTGGGGTTCATAGATTTCTAGACTGTAAGTAAATGTCGGTTTATAAAGCATCGGCGTGATATACATCTGTTATTCTATGCTTACAAATTGAGGGATATAATTGACATAGTTGATGAAAGACATGCCAATACACGATACAAGATAGGTCTTAGATATATACAAAAGTACTCCAGGAACCCAGTGGTTTACAAATGTTTTCATAATAGGGCTATATTAGGGAATGGAATAAACTAAAGCTATCTTTTGCAAATCTGCCTGATTTCAAACAGTTTAACATAATTGTCAAAAAAACATATCCTAATTGCTATCTACTTCCGTACGACAAAGAAAATGTATAAGATACTACTGTTGTATAAATGGTATACATTGAATTATGATTTTAGAAGACTGATGTCATTTGTGTTTTTCTATCCTCTTGGATGTAGGCCTAGCTACACCACTTACATATTGGTATATCAACTAAAATGTGTAATATGCTATTGACTATTAGTTGTTGCATATTAAGAGTATAACAGATCTCTTCCCCTCCCCCTTACCAGTACTTCCCATTCCCTATCCCCTACCCCTTTAAATCCCCTTCATATATGACAAGTATTATTTCAAGCTGAGTATAGCATCTTGTATACATACTTATTGTGATAAGCTTACGTCATTACACAGAGTTGAAAGGTTACGGTAGTCAGTTACTTAAAAGAAGGCCTGGACTGCGGACCGGCACGACCATAGTCCAGTGTCTTGGTTGTATGTTTTAACATACTATACTGAGTTATCCTTAATAAAATTCCTAAAAAAAAACACCAAAAGAAAAACAAGAGCACGCAAGTCGTCGATGGGAATGGAAGTACTGATATGGAGGAAGGTCTCTCCATGAACATAAAACTGATATATGAAAGGAAAGGTTACACCTATACATTTTAATTATTTTGGACATGGACGTTTTGGAGGACAGAAACGTATAGAGAGAGGTGACACAATCACAGATAAGTATACTTAAGATCCATGACACAATTAACAACGTTGGTGCTGAAAGCATTTTGGCCATGTGTATTATTTACAATCGCTGATGTTTATCATATAACGGCATAGCCCCTTTATTGATCATACTTGGTGCAGCACAGGGCCCATTCCGCAGATGGATGCAATCTCAGACAAAAAGGGCAGGGATATACGTATGTGAAAATGGTACTTTTTATCTCTCTTTTTATTTCTCCTTTGCAGCTCACGTTCATGGGCAGTTCTTTGTTCTTCACGCAGCCGCATATAAAGTGCCACATCTTTAGCTAAAATAGGTGGCATTTCAGGCATTTATTGCCACAGTGGCATCCATATTTATGACTCAAATTGAAGTCCAAACCAGACACGTTCTACGACAAGGTCAAGGTCTTCTGACTGCATGTCCAGTAGTTTGTTCTCACAGGTACCTAGCATCCATCCATTGATTATTCCAAAAAGGTAGAACCGGTCTATTATGATTCTGGGACATCTATCAGGGGGGCACCATCTATAATGTCCGATGGGTAGAATGGATATGACTTGCATGGTATATTCTGGGGGTGTATGTATCAAAAAGAAAAGTATTCAGATATGGTCAAACCTGAAAGGATAAAGCAAGCTGCATAAGTAGCCACCCCTAAGGATATGCCCGAGGGATAAGCGGGAATAGGCATTACCAGTCCAAGGGTTCAGGGCACTGTTGACACCAGTACAAGCACTTGTATGGTAGTTGTGGCTTTGAGGATATGATTGTGGTGTTATGAATATGCATCTAGACGTACTCAGAAGCAGGGAGTGAAGAGGGGGCCAATACAACACATCAATGCACCCTTTCATCTTCATAGTTGCTGTAGTAATCTCGAAAATCCTATTTTCACTATCTATCATCGCCATAACTGGTCTTAAGCAAGAATTAGAGATGAAAATTATGGTTGTTTGCATTTCTCATTATCACTTTATACCTCTATAAAAGAATCCATTGTTGTTCTCTTCCGGGTGCAATTAATTGATCCATCCGAGATGTTGCATGAGACATTTTATTTGAGGAAGGTTGTTCCCTACTTTGTTTCAAAGACAGGCACAATGCTTTAGACAAGTGTGAGAATTGGCAAAGGGATTTAGATTTAAAGGTAACAACCATATCATTGTTTGGTGTGAAAGCAGTGTTGATTATTTAGATTGATATAATGCTTAGTAAGGATAGGAGCGTAAAGATAGAAAAGGGAAAATACTAGATTGGAGGGATGAGGAGCTAATATACGACAGGCGAGTCAGGATCGGGTCCAAAATGAGCAGAATATGAAGGGTAGGAGGGGCAGGGGGCATTAGCATGCAGGAGGAACTAGTACTAGAAAACTACTATAGACCTCTGTATATAATCATTAGAATGGTGTCCCTGATTCTATTCACGTACGCTCAGAAGACATGTGGTCAAGTGGCATTGGAAGTTGTACATTTAGAGACAATTATAACTACGACTATGGCCAGCTTTTCTTGCCCAACAGACATTTAACCAGGTGGCAGTTATTTAAATGAACTATTCAAATGAAGAGGTGGTAAGAGAGAGAGAGGGTAACGTGAAAATGATAATACAGAGCGATGATGAGTGGAGGGCTAACGAGCACAGTATCTGAAAGTGTGATATGATTGGGGGTAGGTGCATTGGGGGAGTGTGCATGATTATGGTGTTTGTATGCCCCCCATGTGCATATTATCCTCTCTCCGCTGAACGTTACCGTGCTATTTAAACTAGGCTTGTGTGCGGCTTTTAAGCAGATCGGGGATCATGTGCCCTTTCCAAACTGAATTCTCAAGTTTTCTTCCCTCTCCGTGGATTGGTGTCAAAATCTCAAATATTGTCTGTCTAGAATTTGTAACGTTTTTAAAACTTTTTTTTTCAGGTATCACAGACACCACGGTGTCTTTAAATGGGGTGTGTACTATCTGGTTAAACTTCAAGTAGAATCTCAGTTACAAAGGTTTATTTTTAACAACAGAGAAGTTGGAGTCGTAACTGTTGCTGGTGGCCACAATATAACTCTACTCCTGATCGACTCGGGACTATCCTGTCTTTCCCGTTGTCTAAGTCTCTCTCTCTCTCTCTCTCTCTCTCTCTCTCTCTCTCTCTCTCTCTCTCTCTCTCTCGCTCTCTCTCTCTTGCTCACTCACTCACTCCCTCCCATTAGTCCAGGCTTCAGTATCAGAGACAGTACAATTCTGGATGTACACTCAGAGTAGCAAGTGCTTGATACTAAGAGGGTAAGCTAGGAGACTGCTGGCGGCTGGCGTCTGAGAAACAGCTCCCCCTAGGGGTCCCTAAGGACCTATAGTGTCTTATATTAGACTCCCCTAGTGGTCATGTTATTCTGCCTCTAGGTTATACTCCTTGTGTAAGGTCTATGTAGTGCCTTTGCCGTCTTGTCAGGGTGACATGCGGCAATATGGTTCCCGTGTCTCATTTCTCTTCTGCAGACCTACTATGTAGAACTGAATAACCAGATTCAACATCCTCTCTCATAAGGGCATCTTCTACTATGTCAGATTTAGACACAGAGTGTGAAAGTTTGAGGAGATTGATTGCTTCCCCTTTCTTTATCCCAAGGAAGGAGCGCACGTCCACCATCTTCAAGCCCTCCACTCTTTTATGGGGGCATTTTCTGATTTATAATATGTAACCTCAAATTTATCCACAATCTATATGGAAAAACACAATTCAGTGGAAATGTTACAAATCCCCCACAAAACATTACCATTATGCCCAACTATCCTGTAGTCAAATCGAGGACATGTGTTAGTAGGACTATCATAATTATTTCTGTATCATAGATGTGGTGGGTAAATGTGAACTGCATAGAATCATTTGGTATCCTTGCACCATGGGACTCTTACCCAATTTTACATCGGTTCACCAGGGACTTATATCACAGTCTAGTTAGTGCTCGGTCTCCATATGATTATATACAGTACGCCTTCTTCAACTGTAATCTAAGTGCTCATATCTTAATTGTGCCCATTGCATCTATCTTTTTAATGGCTGGTGATACTTTAAGTATTGAAGCAGATACTATCTTTCAATATCAAATCTTACCGTAGATTATACATGTATATATTAAGGGCATATACAACAAATAGAGGTGCACAAGGTGATTCTAGGGGCAGATAAGAAGCATGAGGCCGTAGGCCGAGTGCTTTTTATCTAGCCCCTAGAATCACCGTGTGCACCTCTATTTGTTGTCTATGGCATTTATACCATGGTTTCAACCATTAAATTAAATGTATTCACCTTAAAAAGCCATGAAAATCAATGTTATTTGTTACGACTGGAAGTAATCCGTCTTCCGCCATATTGGTTTCTCGGCAAGACGACAAGGCTGCCTGGACGCAAAGTGTTACCTCGGCGTGTGTACTACAGGCATTTTCATATTAGAACCGCTGGTAAGGACTGCGCGCGACAGCCAGAATACCCTTAGAGCATATGCCAATGTGACAACTTGTGTCTCGCCGCGGTAAATAATCCTTGCGCTACGCAGTCATCACGACGGAGAAATTTTGCTCGATTTGATTTTTATATCTTCAATCCTTCTAAATATACATGTCAATTCATGTGGAATTAAAGGTAGGTGATAGATTATAGTATCTAGATTCATCCTCTATTCACATTAAGCTTCTAATGCTATAGTTTTTTTATTATCAAATTAAATTGTTCACTGTCAAATTGCTGTCACGTCGTCTCGTCTCAAGTGTCAACATCCATTCATTTAGCGTGTACTATTCGAACGTCTTTATCCGCTCCCGGCACCGTCAAACCGTTCAAGAATGTGATAACCATGGTATAACCAGCCCTATTTATCATGAAGATGCAGTTTGAGCAGTGAGTAGAGTTTGCTATCCACCTTCTCCTCCCATAATTATATCCATTTGAAAAAAAAAAACTGATTCTGTTTTTGGGGGTTATACATCTATCATGTTTCTTGTTTTTATACGTGCAAAGTCTGACACGGGATTAAAAAGACGTCTAGAATGTTTTTGAAATAATTCTTCAAAAACATAGTTATAATGACAATGCAAATGTTATCCATTAACTGAAATGTGTAATGAAAGTGTGTCTTATGAAAAAGTGTATTGCTTTCATTCAACACATCATGTCAGATCGCATTGCAACAAATTGGCTCCCTGGCGTCAGAGAGATAATCAATCTTAGCGAAAAATGAAAAAAAAAATAGATTACAGATGTGAGAGATGCGAAACAGAAATAAAACTGTGATGAGCCTCTATTATCAGACTCCTTTGATAAGTATCAAATATCAGCTCAAAATTCAGATATTCTTTGATACGTTGTTAAAAAACAACATTTGGGGTTTGAAGTATCTATAGCTATACAAACCTGATAGTCCAAAGGTTTCTGTGTTCTATGTGCTATATTGGGATTGATTAGGGCTGGGGGGTAGGTTGGCCCTGAGTTATGGAAGAGGGAAATGCAGGGCCCCCTAATGCTCACAGTAAGGCCACAGACACATTGTTATGGCTTGATGGCCTTCATTATGGGAACTCTTATTCTTGGAGACACATCTCCAGAAGTTGACAGGACCATTAGCCAATCAGCACCTGTCAGTGAGTCATGTGCCATAAACGCTGCCTGTGTTTGGAGGACTGTCAGAAAATGCTGAAGGGTGGGGCTGAGGGCTGTTGTTTTTAAACATACTATACTGAGTTACCCTTAATAAATTTCACTAAAAAAAGCAACAATCATGTATAAATGATTGCCATGTAGGCTAAGTTACAACAACAACAAATAAGTTGCTTTATATTGCATCAGGAACAAAAACTATAGGGTTCTCAAATGCCTGATTAATCCGGATTCATAATTACATACATGTGTATACATGCTGCACACTGTGAACGGTAGCTGAATTAAATTCTGAATAGGAATCAAGCAAAACTTAAAGTTGAGTAATGGCCTTATTTCCAATGATTTAATGAACTTTAAGCAGGAGAAAAATTAAAGTTGATTAAAGCTTTAGAAATAAGGCCATTACTCAACTTTAATCTTTGCTTAAAGTTGCTTAAATCGTAAGGTTCATGCTGTGAATTAAACTGACCTTCAACTGAACCTCACTAGACTAATACCCGGTACTTTCTGCTTACGTATACCTGTATACATCCATGGGTATGTAGCAGCAGGGACAGGCCGCGGGTGAAATCATTATGAGTCTGCTGTACATAGACTGAAGGGTTGGACAATGCCAAGGTACACTCTAAAAATAATTGTTGAATCTACCAGGCGTCCTCATAAAACAGTGAACCACTGTAATTGTAATGCAGTGAAGCAGTGTAGTTTCTAGAATGAAGCCCACATAAATAGAGAGAACTAAACGAACATGGTGTACGAGGTGGCTGATCCACCATGACACCGAGGGGTGGATAGGCCATCAAGTACAACAGGGGAGTTCTCTATTTATTTTATGTTTTTAGAGGGTTTAATTAACTAAAAATTAAGAAAATCTGTTACCGTAGTTCCCTGTACGAGTGGCGGTCTGCCATTTTGAATGTTTACATGCACCCAGAACTAGGATGCAGTACTGGATCGGCCGCTGTGGTGGATCGGCACACGTTACGCCACTGTGGGTGTGGCGATTGGCCACACAATGCTATCCTTATGGTAAGAAGTTTTTCACATAAAATAAAGCACTTTGGTAAAAGGAATCTCCATAACGAAAATAATAGTGGATCTCAGGCAACTTTGGGACAAGGACTCATCAGTTCACCATTATTTTGAAGACAGAACTTTACTGTGTACATGACTATAAGGTAGTGGATCTCCCCCGATATACCGTTCTGTTGCAAATTGTTGCAAATTGCTGCAGAAGCTGTTATACTGTCAATAGAAATCGTGCTAATTTTACATATTAGAACTGAAAAAAAAACTTTGAAATGTAGCTACACCCACCTACTGCACAGAACTGCACACTGCAATGGTGATGGCGTTGTGGGTGAGTTGTAGAGGTCGCCACAAGGGAGGTCTGGATGTTATTTCTGTCTAGTCCCCTTCCACAAATAGACAAAGGTAAATGTTGGTGCAGCACCCACCCATCCTGATTTGGATTTCACTGCAGAATTTCATAATGCCAATATTGTATTTAGCAAGATAAGTAATGTAGAAGCAAAACCCGATCAGGGCATTAAGTAATATGATCGCTTGGTCAAGTACAAGAGACAATATTGAACCCAGATCTTTCTAATATTATGAATCTAATTTGACCAAGCGCAGATCCTGACCAATCAGAGATTCCATCTAATATCTTACTCCCTTTACTCCAAGTCACCTTATATTCTAAGAGCAGGACATTTAGAATGCACTATACCATCTGCACCGTCCTTTAATATATCAGCCGGCAGTGGAGTTCACCAGTGTGGATAGATATCCTCTAGGCTACTAGTTATTGATGTTCAGGGGGCAGTGGCGGTTTTTACATATATCATCCATCAGGTTACATACTCCCATGCAGCTCTGCCCTCCCCCCACATGGGTCCTCATTCATGTCCCTCTGATAAATATATAACAGTAGCGACCCCTAGCTATACTTTACTTACTGAATAAGCTAGATGGATTCTGTTTTTATCGTTCTGTCTCTCCTTTTTTTTCTATTCATTGACCTATCTATCTCACATACCTACTATATGTCATTATATCATGATTAGATACACTATCTATTCTTGTAATTTGATTTAGGTTGTCATATCACTCAATGCATAGGTATCGGGTGTTCATCCCGATTAACATCTAACTTCCACTCTAAGAAATAACTGAACGATAAACCACTGTAATTGCATTGCAGTGAAGCAGTGTAGTTTCTACAATGAAGCAGTACAGCTCACACTGTGGTACGAGGAAATCTCCATGAAAATGAAAATGGATCTCTGCAAACCTAGTGACAAGGATTTCACCATTATTTCGACAACAATTTCCTTACAGTGTAGGTATGTTCCTGGCATGTAATGGGGCAGACTGTAGCTTTACAATACATAATGCAATGGGCGCATTCATACTCATTAACATGGTACCAAAATAATGGCAAAAGATACAACAGCCTCCAAAGTCGATTTGGTTTGTCAATTAGATTTATTGGTAGGTTCCTGCGGGAGGAGAAACTGGATGCCAAGGAGCCACAGGGTCAATTCCCTTCAGTGTGGTTTGCAGATGTGTTTGGCTTCACACAATGGCAGATTAACACCGATTGATAGTAGGATTGATAAGAGCTATACCGAAAGATAAAATCCCACAAGTCTCATGTGTTAGGAGTGGTTAATAATTGAGAGATGGTCTGTTTGGTCTACAGCCTATCCCGCTATATAGACTGTGGTGGGCAGCTTGGGATATGTGGGAACCCTCGATTTCAATTGTTAATTGATAAATGCCGCGTGGAGATATAGGGGGAACAGTATACTGTCCAATCTACCAGGGATCCACGTAAAACTGAACAGGAAAACTACCATACCGAACTCTGACACTTTTGGGACAAGAATTCCCTGTTATTATGCCGACATTTTTAACAGTGTAGATAGGAGAGGAATGATGTCCAAGTGGATTCAATCTCTGAAGAGCCTTAAAAAGCCTAGTGACTTTCCAAATACATGCACCGCTTCTTTCCAGGCTGGAAAGTGATTTTCTAGTTTCTAGTTTGCTATTTAAGTAAACTGACATCAGTTGAATGGAGGTGATATGAAGTTATGGCGGTCAATGCCCGTTAGAGTATCATGTTTTTGATAGTATTGGGTAATCTAAAACCCACCTTTATTTTTTCATATAATCCACTTAATTGGACTTAGTTTTACATAATTCCGAAGGACTTCCAGAGAGAGAAATGGGTGGCGAAACAAATAAATTGGTGGCAAGCAGACGTTAATCTACTTCCTTCCACATTGTGAAGTCGGTGTAACCAGTAGCGGGTGCCCTTTTCTATAATGAACACTGCTAAAGACAACAGGGACACATTAGTGCCATTCAGTGTCTGTGTAATTGGTATGGGGATGTCTGCACAGGGTCTGGCACAGTCTCTAAATGAGCATTATGATGTCCAAAGTCGCTCATCAATACTGGGGGCTGCCCGGGAGTAGTCCCATGCATTGTAGCTGGTGTTGATGTGATATTAGGGATGTAACACATCGACTCCAGTGCTTTACTAGTACATGGAGCTGCTGTGAAAGAATGTAAGATGAAATCGTCATTTTTAATGTGAAGAGCTGGGTCCTAGCTAAATGGGAATTCCATTAATGTTAATAACTACAGATCTGACCTTTCCATTATCATTTTCCAATGGAAACCTACGCTATGGTTTAATGTACATGCTGTTACCTTAGCATATGTTCTCATTTGTTAATTGGTGAAATAGTTACAATACAGCTCACAGAATAAGTGCCTATATTATATAGTTACGTACTTGTAATGTCGGCCCTGCTGGTCAGTTTGGAACAGAGACTACATCGTCGCCTCAGTGTAACAGGGTAGTAACTGACATTTTGGAAAAAATACGTTTTCTTCTGTTTTAAAACATCTATTGGCCCTTATCTAACTTCTATGAAAGTATTGAAGATCTATCTATGGTATGTGTATCTACAGGCCCCAGTGCAAGGTTGTTGTTTCCACTTTGTGCTATAGTTAATGCAATACTTCTTTTGCCTCTCCTGCAAAACTTTAAATGTGCAGATACAACCTTGTTGCACTGAGGCGACGACATGAGATCGATAGTGTGGCCGGGCAACTCGGATCAGAGCTAATGTGCCCTGCTGAGCACTGTGCAATACATGGAATTTTGAATTGACTTGAATGTCTCTAACTGATGAGGCCATCTACGTAACATACGTCACCGATCAGTTGTCAGTTTTAGTTAGAAGTATAGTGTCACAGTGTAATGAAGATTACCTCTTCATGGTAATACACACTGAAGTTGATTTAGAAACTATTTCATGAGAAGAGGCTGATTGTA
This sequence comes from Acholoe squamosa, assembly GCA_949317995.1. Lineage (NCBI taxonomy): Eukaryota > Metazoa > Annelida > Polychaeta > Phyllodocida > Polynoidae > Acholoe > Acholoe squamosa. Next base: position 44,164,781 of record OX439038.1, read on the forward strand.
ACCCTTCCGCTCCTCCCAATCGGTTTGCCTGTTCTCGGCTCCCATGAATGGCTGACAGTGAGACAAACTGGAGGTGAATCATTCAAGTGCCATGTGATTTTTTAATGGACGTGCGAGGGATAATGAAATACGATACAATGTTCACTGAGAAGAGTATATATCCCTCAAGGAATACCAAGAACTATCCATATGTAATCCCGATTCATCCTACACTAACCGAGCAGTTTTAGCAACATTTAATATTTCACTCAGTAGAGAGTGCTCTACTTGCAGGGCCGCCTCCTAAATCCAGAAAGTGTCTCCTTTTGGACTGCATGTCGGGTAGGACTACTGGAAACTGAGGATAACAATTTGGTGAATCTCGATCCCCAGGCTCCAATTCACACTCTGATGAGAATAGCCAACATTTGCCGTTCTAATGACCTGCGTTGGGTGACATTTCTGGATGGAAAATGATTCCTGGCTGGATGATGAATGCCAAATAGATTGGTAGCCGGATGTAAGGCACGCCAATTCACAACACAGCATTGTGTATCTGTATCTCCCCAAAATAGAGTTTATAAAATGCTAATGTCATATAGGTTATCGAAATATTTTATACAGGGTCATTGATATGCATGTTATTGTGAGTAAATAAAGTTAGCATGCAAATTGTGGATCAATTAACCCTCTTAGCATATCTAACTCTTTGGCAATAGTACTCAAGTAGAAGGTAATTGTAGGCCTAAATATACCCACAATGCAGATTAACTCGTATGTAACCCCAATGCCCATCATTTACCAGGTTTGGTAAAAGCTAACCTTTTCACATCACATGCATAATCTAGCACTGCCAAAAATGGCAGTAGGTGATCTACACCTACTGCCTATTTTTAGCAGTAGGTGTTAGATTCTGCAGTAGGCATTTTAAATTGCTATTTATATGAACTCATATTAAAAACAACATTTTCTAAACATGTGTATTCTGAAGATCATTCATAGACCTACATATTTTTGTACATTTCATTCATTATGATATCTATCATCACTCTATAAATTCAGCTTTTTTTATGGAAATCTGGGTAAGTTTTGGTGATCCAAAAGTGTAGGCAATTTGTGGTGTCTTAATCATAATTTGTGGTCAAATTTGAGAGTAATATGTGCAAGGTCATTATCCTATCTACACCCATACAGGTTCTTGCATTAGCAAGAAAATCTCAATTATTTGATATAAACATCTATTAATAATCAATAATTTTCATATCATCTGCTAAATATAGGGGCATACGCCATATTTGGCGGCACCTGCTATATCTAGGGTACATGACATATTTTGCAAGGAAGACCTACTGTGTATAGGGACATACGCCATATTTGGCAGTACCTGCCATATCTAGGATACATGCCATATTTTGCAATGGAAACCTACTGTATTTCGGGATATACGCCATATTTGGCAGTACCTGCTATATCTAGGGCACATGCCATATTCCACAGGTACTGCAAAATATCACAGAGCTGCAAAAATTCATGGATTGACCTAACCTGTTTACAACTACGTGTAATACACATATACTGCGCTGTATTATGGCATGCTATATGGACCTCGGGTTTGGGTTTAATTACTGGCTGCATTATTGATTTCTCATATGATTTAATTAAGTTTAGCACACATCCCTGTGAAATAAGTATACTTGACACTGCTTTCCATTTATTTCTGCTAATTGACATTCATCCATTCCCAATTTTCGATTCACGATTCACGATTTTTATTTCAGATTCATCCACCGCTGCTAAATGTTTAATTCCTAAATAAAGAATTTCAAAGAGGATATCTGTTGAAACCCCCACACTACAGGTTATAGATTCTACTCATGGGTCCTAACCTATACTTCGTGCAACATGTACCTCCTGTCTGTAATAATGAATGATCCTATCTAATGTCTTCTACAGCTCCTTTTTACCATTAAGGTGTCATTACCCATAATTCTATGCTTCTTCTTCCCTCAGATAACTCCTCAGCCTCCGAGATATGCAAATTTAATTAGATTACTGATACAGGCAGATCTAATTACATTGCTCTTTGTGTGAAGGGGGAGAGAGCCCCATCAAGGGGAATGCATAATATAGCTGTGTGGCGAAAAGGAAAACCGCAAATTATGTAGGGAAAAGGGATATATAGCCATGCATACTCAACGACTTTAGGTTAGATGGGGACAAGAAAAGCCATTTAGCGGACCCTTTAATAGAGATTACCTTTCAATATCCATGGGTATCACAATAAAGGCGGATATTTATATATTTTAATATTGTCAGGTAAAATATAAGTTTTGATCAATGTAAAGTAGGCGGGAGTGACAACAGGTGTCCAAGAAACCATACTTCAGGAGAACCATGTCTGTAGACGATATGTCTAAAAGAAGGTCAGTGGTCAATATCTAGAAGTCACTGATTCCTAATATGGAAGCGGTGATATCAAAGCGTATCAGAAACTGTCTCGACCCCTCTGAAGAAAGCAAAATAATTCTACCTTTTTTTCAGTCACAACAAAAGTGGAAAAGAAAGTAAAGTTTACGCGTTATGGAGTGGTCATTTGCTAATATGGGTGGGGGGAGGGGTATTTGGTTTGAGCGTGGGGTGTTCAGATTAAACGTCCAGGATCTTTCCGTTTATGTTCACTCCTTTTAAAGGTGTACAGCTCAGATTCCTTACCATTAGAAGTATTGAGTTACAGTACATAACGTCTAGAATGGCATATAAATACTGGGTCTACTGAGAGACCTTTGTGTCAGTCCTATTGTTAGAGCGTATTACTTACAGTAAGGGGATTCTGAGTTACATACATGTATGCTGAAGAAATAAAACACAAGTTTTCATTTATAGATGCCAGCATAATTGTGACAGGATCTGCGAAAAAGGCCCTTCATGCAGGGTGCATTAAGGTCCCTATTCCCAGTTCATGTCACAATTATGACTATCTAGGCCTAGGACTGTGCCTATTTGGCACCCTGCAACCTTGGTTATTTATCATCCTGACTTAGTGTATGTATATAATACACATTTTGATGTCCCATTTTACAGCTAGACTATGATTTTAGGCAGTGCTTGGCCTGTATGATTATATCCCTCAAACCCCTAACTAAGGTAATAAAACACAAACTAGAGCAATCTTATAGTCTATATCTAAATTGAATCAATTTCCTCAGTAATGAAAGCATGTGAAGTGACGGGGCTAGTATGATGCTTGTTCTTGATCGTAATTAGCATGGTTGTACTCAAGTCCTCTGAGAAGACTAAGACGGCTGAGCCGATTCATACCGAACTATCTTAGTATGACCTCAGTGCAGTCTGTGATTACATTCACACAATAAAGTCTTAATAGAACAATTATAACAGATATCAAAGTAGACACATTATCTAGATATGACATTATAGGCACGTGTTGTAATTTGACTTTGAGGTATAAGAGAGTAAGTTTCTACCCAGTCAATTTGTCAGAAGATCTCTGATGTGTCTGCTGAGACGGTGTGGTTGTGGTATGTTTCAGGAGGGTGTTGCTCCTATAGTAAAAAGAAGACCTGGCTAAAAATGCCCTCGTTTCCAGTCCTTTCTTTTCATGTAGCTATAAATTGTCCCTTTTGTTGCTCACAAGTGGGCATTCAAGTATGGTGCTAAAAAAAAGGGGATTTGAGTAGGTACCTAGTTGGGAGAAGTCACTCAGTATAATATACTATAGAGTTTGTGACATGAGTAGGTATCTGATAGTGCAGCTCTCTCTGTTTTAAACAAGGCAGGCGACTTGTCAGACTAATGTGGTGAGTGCAAGTTGAATGGTGAAGCAGAGCATGACTTCTTTTGAAAAGAGGGTACCTACTGACAGTTATTTTGCCATAGGAGCAACACGCGCCAGAACCACATCTATGTGCATCAAATTATAGTTTCCTTGATTATTTCTCTCTATATAACTTGATGGTGTATGTAGCGTAAACATCTAATAACGAGCTAGGTCCTGTCATTACGCTGTGAGGCCTTTCATTATACATGGTAATAGACATAATGACTTCAGATATTCTATTCATAAAAACATGGGTGGACAACTCATAAATAGAAAAGTAGAAAAAAGGAGATGGGCAGGGAGCGGCATGGTCTTCGCATAAATAACAATAACAATACACCTCTTGTATGTATAATGTATATGTTTTCTCGTTCATAGCCTGACCTGAGTTGAACTGATGAACATGTTGCGAGTGGGAGTTGGCATATTGTCACAATGCCATAAGTGGATGTATGAGAATATCATTGTTTGTCTACCTTTGGCATTGTGGATTATAATGGTGTGGTGGACATCCCGTCTATCTGTCTGTCTGTCTACCGGGCTGCCTCTCTCTCTCTCTCTCTCTCTCTCTCTCTCTCTCTCTCTCTCTCTGGATCTCGTTCTCTCTCTGTCTCTGTCTCTGTCTGTCTCTCTCTCTCTGTCTCTGTCTCTGTCTGTCTGTCTGTCTGTCTGTCTGTCTGTCTGTCTGTCTCTCTCTCTCTCTCTCTCTCTCTCTCTCTCTCTCTCTCTCTCTCTCTCTCTCTCTCCCAAGAGGGAAGTGGTGCACAGATTTATGCGCTGTACCACTATTGCCACATTATGCTATTTAGCCAGTACACTGATGGCACAGTGAGATGTGTAGTTCTGACTCCTGTAGATAAGGGCCTGTTGCATGTATAGATGTCCGTAGTTCTAGCTTTGTGAGCGTGCCTTATTTTCCTGTTCAGTGATCAGCCTCACAGCGTCAAAAGAAAACGAGGACTTGTTGTTTCTAAATTGTAGTACAAATTGCATGACAGCAAGTTGGTCAGGCAGTTTGTTCTTCACCATGGACCCAAGGGCACGTAGGAGCTTTTTCGAAATCAAAATAGAATATGACATTTATCTTTCAGCAAAAAGTAGCCTCTCTTGGAATACAACAGCGCAGGAATTGTGGGAGTGGTGTTGACCTCTATGAAAATAAATTCTGCCTTGTAAAACTTTACCTTGGCTCTAAAATGGGGGGGGGACCTTTATTGACCTCTGTTTGAGTGGGCTGAGTCACCTGTTGAGGTGTTCAGTTTATGACACTCAAACACGCAAAATACTGCTGAGTAGACACATTATCTGCCCGAGTAGGTCACACAGAGCAGTGGTCTTAATTCTCTCCTCCACGAGTAAAGTGAGATAAGAGCATGTAACTGGTCCCTCCTGTGTGCAGATTGCAGTACCGTAAGATGATGTTTGGTAAATCATTGTTTCAGTGGGTGTGTAGTCTCTCCTGGTGATGTATTGTATACACATGTAACCATGGGTTAATTTGTAAAAGAAATACGCCCTATAGGCTATACTTATAGGGTTACTTTGGAATAACCAGTGGTTAATCAAAAATGTTTCATATTTTGGATTGGCCATACATGTACGTGAGGCACATAAGGATCGTTTGGTGTAAAGTGTCACCGTGGGTTAAGTTCATCAACACAATGATTTTTTTGGGTATTTTTTGGGGGGAGGGGGTAATCGTTGTAGTCCTTGGCTAGTCCCGCAGGCTGCAGATAGAAGTCACAAGAAAGGTTATAGAAGATGACAAATCAAAGCAGGAAACATGTCACGATAATAGAAGATGTATTTGCAATCAGTTTTACGCCCATGGATAGACAGAGAATGCCTATGCCATGCCCTACCTTCTATCCTAGATGCTCAAGTATAGAAAATACCTCAGGGGTAGAATAAATTTCCCCATTCATGCAGCAGAGATTGGTGGAAGACGGAAGGTCTAGGGTTACACAGATGACCCTAGTGGAGGTAATCAATTACATCCACCATTAGATAGGGTCAGTGATGGCTGTATACCGAAGTAGCGGGATTGCTCAATGGGCAAGGCCCTTGCTGAAGCTGGTTCCCAGCTCTTATCACTGATATCAGCTATGACCGCATTGAATGGCTTGGGATAAGTAATCCCGTATAGGGTATAAATGCGATGCCTGCTGCCAGCAATAACAATAGTGAGTGTTTACATAATTGTCCACTAGCTGGTCTGGAGCTGGTTCCGGCGACACACACTGATAAGAACTGATAAGATGGGACCAGCATGCCCCTTGAAGTGGGTGTTAACCAGGGACAAGGTACCCATCATGGTAGGTCTTATCAGTGGGGTTTACTTCAACCAGTGAAATTCAAAATGGCGGCTCCACTAGGCCTCCATACTGAGTCCTATATAATATGATCAGTCAATGAAACGATTCGCTGGCATTAAATCAGCATAATTCTATAGGAGGCAATTGCTCTCTGTTGTTAGGTCTATCCCAAGGAATCAGAGAAAATTATGACTGAGGATGCTAAGTTTGAAGTGTCTCTACGGAGTATAGGTACAGTGTCGACGAAGCGTTTACATGATATAGACACAGAATATCAACTTCAGAGATGACAGGTTCATTATGTAATCTATAAGTAGCGCTGAGTACTGTGGTGCGACCTGGTGCTGTGGACTATGATGACCCAATAGTTAAGGCCCGGGGTTAAGCCTGATTAGTTCTAGGTATTATTATTATCATGGCAGGGATTTAGTGCATAACGTGTCTGGCAATCGGTAGATCTAGTAGAATGGCTCACCCCCCTGTGACCATAGATAGATCCGAATATGGGGAAGTACACAAAGGACCTGCAGTAAAAATTCATTATAGAGAAGGAATAGAGAAATAGTTATACCCTATTACTTTTCAAGCCTTATCATGGAGATTCAATATTGCGTATTAACTTTAAAAAAGATGAAGGCCTCTGCCATTGTGAATACACACCGTGTACATGATACACAATGGCATTATGATCTTTTTCCGAGGAGTTTCTATTCTATTGAATTGAATACTGCATGGTGTGGACGCCATACTTAAAGTGGGCACGTCCGCTAATAGGTGAACGATTTTCTATTTTGCTGATGGATGCGATGTATCTAGTTCCCAGAACAAGCTGTTAAAATATCAAGACTTAATTTAAAGTCTTTATGTGGAAAACTAGCTGAAAACCTATAGGTTGATTTATTCCTATCCTAGATGTAGTACACACAATGGAAAATAGATTCATGTATAAAAGTGTTTTAGCCATGTTTCCATTGAGTTTCAAATTGGTCATTTTAGCGGACGTGCCCACTTTAATATGTTGTTCAGAACTAGCTACCACCTGCTAGCATGTATTATGGGCCCGGGTTATGGGCCCCTATCCATCTGCTTCATAATTATACAGGCTTCCTTTTTAATTCATTTTAGATTTATGCAGAATTGGCAAAGTCCTCAATGCTATGTCTTTCAAAACTGTGTACGATATATCTCTGCATCGTTGTAATGATAGATAACTGGCACCAGAGAACAGTTGCGAATTCCAGTAGTAATGTGTTTCTATTTAGGGTTGACAGTGGAAATCATATTGTTAATTTTCTTTGAGTTTGTGTGTACTTAAATCATGTCTATATCATTGTTATTTTTTATCCTTTTCCTTGTGCCATTAGTGTGGCTAAAGAATATAAAAACCTACATACACTAAACATGGACTGTATTTGCCATTTGGCAGACGGCACTCATGTGCTACCTACTTCCAGTTTTCCCTCCAAACAACATTTTCTCCGGTTGCTACATCCTAGCCCAAGCCAGTTTTTTTTTACCCTGTGGCCTCTGTACCCAATATTCGTTACTAACCCCCCTCCCCGCACCTCCGACCTCAGCTACTTCTGCTCCTACCACAGGCTCTATACCTCCTTACATTATTGAGTAGTTCCTAAGGTGGCTAAGCTGATTTAAATGGGAATCTGTCAGATCAGAATCCTGGCTGTCAAGCTCTGTGACCTAGAGAAAGGTGCCTTCAGCTGGGAGGTGGCCTTGGAGTGAAAGGCAAAGAATTACATCTCACCTGTCAACGTTGTGTTCTGAGTGGATGCCATTGGGGACTTTCACAAAAAAGAACTGTCAGGCAGGGACATGATCGGATATAGAGCAAGGTTATGTCTTCTGTGTGATTCAAAGCACGGCGAGAACTAACAACTTTTTTCCTCAATTACTTGTCACGTGAAGAGGAAAAATTGGTATTCATTACTGAAATGAATTGAAGGTAGATTACACTCAAAGTGACTGTTAAATGAATCAGATATCTCCATAGATTTTATCTGTGAATCACCGTATGCGATGCTGTGAAGCAGTGTAGTTTCTACAATGAAGCACCAGAAAACATCTATGTGAAGATAAAGGTGAATGTTTTTATTTTGTCCCAAAGTTGCCAGAAAACGATCGATATTTTGATGACATCCTAATGATAGATGTGACCATTAATGTAACTCAAAGGTATTATTTTCTAACCCTTCTTTGGCAATCACTGCCTTGCAGTTTTATGTAAAGAAATAAAGAAGCACAGTGAAAAAAGGTTCCCATAAAGAAACGATGCTTCACTGGCAATGGCGGGTGTTGGGGGTTCCCCGTTACTTTAGGGTTTTACCGTTGCTCCCAGGTAGCAATAATTTCTCCATGTGGTCATTGTGTTCAAGCTAGTGATTTGCAAAAAAACTACAATTTAGGGAAGTTTCACTGTGAACCTAACTCATCTCACAATGTTGTAACATAAGGAGATCTCAGTGGACCACCTTTGGGGTAAATTTTGTCACTTTATGGGATATCACCATTTCTTTAGTTACGGTGATTCACCATTACTTTTTACGAAGTTTCCGTACAAAATCTAGACATTTTTGTAACAGGGTACCTCTGTTTTGGCAGTCTCAAACCCCAGGAGGGTGTTGCTCCTATTGTAAAAAGAGCTGTGAGTATGTGCCCTCTTTTCTAAACAAGTCGTGCACTGCTTCACCATTCAACTTGCACTCACCACATTAGTCTGAAAAGTCACCTGCCTTGTTTAAAATAGAGAGAGCTGCACTACCAGGTACCTACTCATGTCACACCCCAGGTAGCACAAAGACATTGGCATAACACTGGGCTGACGTTGGCCCAACCATCGGCTTTACATAGGCTGCCCAACCTGCCTACATAGGCCAGACGGTGCCAAACAAATGCCAACATTTGGTCGGCAAACATCAGCATCGGCAAATGGTAGGCCAGGGGCCGACCATTTGCCGATGTCCTGCTAACGTTGGGCCAATGTTAGCATTTGGTTGGCAAATGCCACTGGTTGGGCCTACATAGGCCCGATGGGCAGCCAACATTGGTCTGATGCGTCGGGCCAACGTCGGCAAATTTGAGTACCTACTCAAATCCCCTTTTTTAGCACCGTACTTGAATGCCCACTTGTGAGCAACAAAAGGGACGAGTTATAGCTACACGAAAAGGAAGGACTGGAAATGAGGATATTTTTAGCCAGTTCTTCCTTTTACTATAGGAGCAACACCATCCTGGTCTCAAACTCAACAAGTTTTTACGCATAAAATGGCCTGCTTTTGCTGCTGATCCCCTGGGAAAGGTGGAATCGTGTGCCATGGGGTCTGGAGCGTCTTGCCAAATGGAAAAGAGGAAGTTTGTCTGTAAATTTTTTTCAGGGAATACTGAGGAAAACGTGTATGGCATAACTCGTTTTCATAGTATTGTCAAAAAGGTTACAGCAGAATGTACAGAAAATTCTTTTTGAGTTCTATAAAAATGTGCAAGTTTCATCCAAACGATTATCTAAACAATCTTTTAGCAATACAAAAACGTACATGTTTTCTTTTTTTGGTTCACGTTTCATTTTTGACAAGACCATCCCTGAGGGCAATCTGTTTCCTCAGACGCCCTGTCCTGCACACAAGACAAGCAATACATTCAGTCGTGACCACACACCTCGGGCTAATTGCACTGCCGTAAAACCCATTTCCAGTCCTTTCACCTATTGGAAAACTACTTCATTAACAAGATCGGAGGTATCAATGGTTCAAGTGAAATCATTCATGTTGTATGATATTGTGTATAAATGAAGAACATCCCAAAAACTAATCTTATTTAACAGACCAGTTTCCTTTCTTTCTTAGACAGACCTTTCTAAACGGAAAAAATGAAGGAGCAAAGAATTACATGAATGTTGATCTATGCTTAGACATGCTCAAGTCTCTCAATTTTAATGCAAGAGAATTGAAATAAAAATTGAAATGATTTCAAGTTTTAAACAGAAAAATTAAGAAGACCTCTCGTGAATTGAGCTCAGCAGCCAGAGGAGGAGAGGCAGGGGGGGGGGTATAGTGACGTTGGGAGCTGTGCTCAGTGACTGCAGCCAGTCTAATCTATGCTATAAATAGATATCCTGTTTAGAAAGGCTAGGAAATGAATACTTGACTTGCTTTCTAATAATAATTATCATCTTATCAAGGAAAAGGTCTGTTGGATAAACCTCCTTCAAATGTCAGGATACAAGATCCAATGTTCAACAGTTCATTAATCTCTAATTAATCAAATATGCTGAAGGACAATGTAATTACAAAGGAGGGGAACGTAAAGAAATGCTGGCGTAATAACCCTCGGAAAGGGTGATTTTTATACATGGCCAATTCTGCAGACCTAATTAATTTCGCAACATCCTGACATTAAGTTGCGAAAATGCTGGGACGCGTTGCTCAAAACCCCCTGCTTTGATTACTCTGGCAGCTAGTACAGAATAATGTGGTGGAGGGTACAGCTGATTCCACATAAACCTGTGTTGAAAAGTCTAGTACACAATCACAAAGTTGTTTTTAACCTACTCCGACTGCACCCTTCTAGTCGTGCTAAAGTATCTATATATGAATAACATAAACGTGTCGTAGGTATATGTGTACGATCGTATAGTGATGACAATATAGATTTGACACGTTTTGCCATTATCATATGGCGCTCTTTTTTCTCATTTCATTTGTTTTGCATATTGTTTTGCTCCTTTATTGAGCAACAACCCCCTTGGTAATGTCTTGAATCTTGAATCTTACCGTATGAGAAATAAGGATCATGTCTAAAATTTCTGTGGGCAGATGAGGGGAAAGGGCCCTTCCTGCGGGACTTTTAGTACTTGGTTTGGCCACTAGGGGAGCTAAAAATCCTAAAAATGTGAAAGATATGCCCATAGTCACTTTTTTGCTCAGAAAAATATGGTTTTCTCAAAAACCTTCTATTTTCACTAATTTTCTATGTATTTGAAGGGTTAATGGAACGTTTTAAATAAAAAAACAAGGCCTATAGGAGGGTTTTCATAGAGATGTGTTTCCATGGCAACAAAATAACATTCCATAAACCCCCAAAGGCATGGTTTGATGCCCCGCTGTACCGCCAGAGTGCAGTGCATATTTATGAATGTGAACTTTGAGGCGTAAGGTGCTCCTTTAAGGGTTAACTGTTAAAACGCATGGCGACTGGCTTCATTAATACTGGGGAATGGACAAAGTGTGCGTGTTGTTAGCAACGGGCGACTCAAGACACAACAGGGGTGTGGAAGCACAAGTAACGCAACAATAGAATTATCAAAATCCTTGATGGCAACTGAGGCCTGTTGCTTCAAAGATGAATTCATCCATTTGATTAAACAAACTAACAAATGATAAAAATATAACTTTGGACAGATGACTGTAAGGGCCTTAACCCATTAAACTATTGTTAGACTGTCTGGCACATTTGATGTTAAAATAGGCTTATCACGGCCAAAAAGGTTATATCACTGAACTGCTCTTATCAACAATGGTATGTGTTAATTTGGTCAGAATTATGGTCCTTATACAACATATATTTGCATTTTGACGAATAAAGCTCGTAAATCAATAGACTTCATAAAATTGTATTGCTTCCAATTCATCTCCTGCATATTTGATACAATTTGTAATTGAAGTCCAATGTGCTGCACAGGGAACAGAATTAGTGGTTAGTGCAGAGCTCTGAGTAAAGAATGCTACTTCTCACTCTCCCCAGATTAAAGCTGTTTTCACGCCAGCTAAAATCCAACTGTGCAATTTGATGTAGATGAGCTTAATTGGCTTGAAATGTGTTCATAACAGGTTGTGTGCCTGTTGATTGATTAGCTATGGACCCAGAACAAAAAGGATAATGACCATAGAATAATTTATTTGGGAGTTATAAAAGAGATTTCATTCATATTCAAAGTCCCCATTCCCTCTGTAAAAACAAAGTTACATTTAAACCGCAATGATAAAATGGGAAATGGGAAAACAAACTAATATTGAGCTGTTGTAACTTTCAACAGTTCTATTTGGGAGGCTACAAATTTGTTATCTTTTGAATGATTGTATTAATATGGATTCATGAATACATATATTCCGTCAGGCGTGAATTAAACTTGTCAGGATAATTTGTTTGTCAGGATTGCTGGATGAGTGTGTGAGGGAGTCGATACACTCTTCTACTTTTTCGTTTGGGAACTTAACTCTGCAGTTCATCACAAAACTCTTAAATTATATCATATCATATAAAATGACTCATATGGAAGATGAGTCATGGTGAGTGATGATGTGTGATAACCTTTGTGTGATAACGAACTGTGTTGTCTTGTGTCATGCTGAGTCAACTCTCACTCACTTCAATAAAGGTGGTAGGAAAGGTTGGGTGAATGTTCGTCAGCATGTGTCAATACTAGTCAAGTCTCACTGAGCTTGACGAACAAGCACTCACTTTGATACAGATGGTAGGGGAGACTGCGTGAGCATGCGTCTGCAAGTGTCTAAACTTGTCAACTTTCACTCAGTTTGATGAACAATCACTCACTGTGATAATTATGGTTGGGGAGACTGGGTCAGTGTGCGTCAACAAGTGTCTACAGTGTCAACTCTCACTCAGCTTGACAAACAATCACTCACTTCAATAAAGATGTGGGGGAAGATTGGGTAAGCATATGCCAACATGTGTCAATAGTCGCCCACTCCCACACAGCTTGACAAACAATCACTCACTTCCATAAAGATGTGAGGGACGACTTGGTGAACAATTGTCAGCATGTGTCAATAATTGTTAGCTCTCACTCAGCATGACTCAAATTCACAATGAGAGACTATGGAATCTGTCTAAATTCTAACTGCTTGTACTTTACAGACTGGATCAATTGATTGAATGTCAATATGATAGATTATGTTGCATATAGCAGTTTTCTTTCTCACATGATATGAAATATACATAAATCAGGAACATAATGATACTTTAAGTTTAATGTCTAGTGATCAGCTAGGTCACATATGATTAGGGGAAATAGGTAGGACTTCTTAACCTTTACGTGCCCAGAACTATTTGATGATTTTCCATTTATTTCCCATGTACATCACCCCAGCGATAAAGACCATGTATATATAATTCTGAACAGGTCTTTGATATGGAATTCACATTATGCACCTGATTCTTTTATACTTCAACTTTCAGTTAAGAGAGAAATTTCTGACTGAGTGTGGTTATCATAGCAACCAAAATGTTCCTTTCGTTGTTATTCACTAGTATAATAGTCTCTTTAGTGTTGTGCTGCTCTAATCTCATTAAGTGTGAGGTTTGCATAACTAAACTCAACTAGTTCTGCCTGTGTGTACTACCAGGGTGTAAAATGTCTTGGTCACAGTTCATGAAATCATTTACATGGATATGAACAATTCCTATAAATAGATTAGTTGCAAGGTTGGCAAGTCTATCAAAGGTGTGGCAATAGGGGACAAATGATCCAGCATCACCTTGCTATCATGCTAGATCCTATCTCCTTGGGAGATTCCCTTCAAAGAGTCACATGTATGACAACTTATTTTCAGGTTTTGACTCACTGTGTCTGAGGTAATGGAGATACAGTCAAATGAATGGTATCATTGGAATAAGGGGGTCATGGCCATTCTTATGAGGGTATAACTTTGCAGATTGGACCAGTAGATATTCCTGGATGAAAATTTGTTTCAATATGCACATATATTTAAGCACGGAACTGCGCATTTAAGCGCACCTGGGCACCTAAGGGTTAATATGATGGTAAAAATGGTCTGTATTGAGTGATAAAAGGGGTAGATGTTGTATCCAATATGGGTATAACAGACTCTGTCAGCATGCATCAACCTGTGTCAACTTCTGTCAACTCTCACTCATTATGACACAAATTCACGCAAGGTGACACACTACATAGTTTCTGTGTTCTGATTGGTCAATTTTAAATTTCCCTCCCTTTCTTTGTTCTCCTCCTGAGTTCAAACAGACAAGTAGAGACAGCCAAGGAGGACAGATGTGCTAGTAGGTGGTCACACAGTTCTAGATTAATTTGTTCTTCAAATCCCAGTTGATAGGTATTTCTACAGTAATATATTGTTATTACTGATTATGTCTGAACATGCCTTACTGCTAATTCCAAGATTTAGTGGCAATACCCCAAGATAGTAGTAGATTTAGAACTATGAGTAAAGCCTAGGGGAAATTTAGAGGATTCAGAATGCTAAGTTAGAAGTTCTGGTATCTGGGGTCAATATGGGTGGGACTGGGGTGGTCTAGATTTAGACTTTCTGTTTTGTGTTTATGATTATTTGTTTTGATTTGAACAGGTATTCCCAGGAAAACTACAAGGAATCATCTATCAACACCACAACCATCCATTTCCAAGGAGAGTGGGTAAAACATGTTATGTTAAGGTGAATATCGTAGTTCCATAGAGAAAGCACTGAGACCGCGTATTGCACCCCTGCGTTTAATAACTGGCGCCAAATCCGCACGATGACGTCATAGGTCTATCGCGCATGCGCAGCATTTTTGAAACGTAAACATTCAAAATAGCGGCGGTCAGTATTTTGCGATGAAGATGGGTAAATAAGAGTTAATTATGGATTATATTGATGAAATATTGATTAATCATCAACCCAAACACCTTGACATAAATGTAAAGATGAACTCTGACCAGTTTGAGCTTCCTGTTTCTTTACTCGCGTGTCCTGCCCGCTCCGCACTCGGCCTACCGGCCTTGTGCGGAGCGGGCAGGACACGCTCGTGAAGAAACGGTCAGCTCAAACTGGTCATCGTTCACCTATACCATTTTATGTCATATTGTGAGGAAAGATATCTTCACATGGAAACAGGATAATCAGATGAATTGATGTTCACAATAAAGCCAAAAATAAAAATCCACAATCCCCCCCATTCCTAGGCCCCCACAAGCAAAAATTGGTCAGTGTGTCATCATGTGTGATACTGCATCATAACCCATGCGTCATTGTGTGTCATACTACATCATAACCCATGTGTCATTGTGCGTCATACTGTGTCATAACCCATGCTTCATTGTGTGTGAAGATGAGTCATAATGCATGCGTCAGTCTATGTGAAGCTGAGTCAGCCCTGGCAATGCTTGACGCAAATAAAATTTCCAGGAGCGCACTATTTGAAGGCTCACACACTTTGACTTATCTTCATGAAGATTTGCTTGGATATTCCGTCAGGCGTGAATTAAACTTGTCAGGATTAATTTGTTTGTCAGGATTGCTGGATGAGTGTGTGAGGGAGTCAATACACTCTTCTACTTTTTCGTTTGGGAACTTAACTCTGCAGTTCATCACAAGACTCTTAAATTATATCATATCATATAAAATTTACGTTATCCTACCTACCCTGTTTTAGAACAATTTATAGGAAATTATGTTCGGAATGTAATTCCATGGCTCGCTTTTGGCAACCCACCCACCCTCATGTATATTATGTTGATATCTATGGTGAAAAAAAACAACATTATGCCATTTAGGGTGAATACGCAATTGAAACAAACCAGTGTAGCCATTGTGTTGATGTTTATTTCGGTCTGAACCTAAACGAAAATCAATCAATCAAGATTCTGGTAGGGGGGGGGCATACCGATCATTGTGTGCTAAACATTGGCTTCATACACTTTGTCGATTTGATGCACATTGAGTAAACTTATGATATTATTGGTCATGGTAAAGGGCCTGCTTAAAATGCTTTTCACACGGATGATGCATTGTCTGTGAAAAGATATATTTGGCGCACCATTTCTCGGTGAGAAAATAAGCTGAGCACCTGAAAGGAGCCAAAGTAACAACACAGCATGCCTGTTTAGTATCACTTCTAGAAATGTTGATGTAGAGCAGGGTGCAGCGTATTCCTACCTGTTCTGCTTGGTAAGTATTATGGATCTATACCCCAACCCTCACTGACAGGGACCTGCCGGCATGGGGCTTAGCTTGAATGAAGCCATGATGTGAGGAAGCCCTCTAAATGGATCAACACCAGACACACATCTCTCAATCCCATAACTCTGCCCATGCTGCTTTTAACACCATTTCAGAGTTTATTTAATAGTTTCCAGAGAGCTTTAAGCTGGTATCTCATGGAAATGTAGTGAAATCAACTGGAAACCAATCATTCAATTTTGAATCTAATTAGATACCCTACCCAGTTAACAACTGTCAATCCAGCTGTTTCCTCTCCTTGAAATGGCAGATAATGCATGGAAGAATTGATGACTAGGTATTCATCACTCCAAGCGGCAACTTAACACTTAAAAACCAATGCTTATATACAGATTTTTTTGCAAAACGGTTAACTAAGCAATGCAAACCCCTTTCGCTGCCTAGATTGAGCATAAATGCAGATTTCCTTTCTAGGCTAATTAGGGCAATTAACCCCAGACAAAATGCGCTAGCTCACAGGCACAGGTCGGTAAAGCTGAGTAAAAGAGACAGGACAAGTAACATACTAAGGATGGACGTTTTATATGGTAGATTGATGGATTAGCACTGGTTACCATGACTCGATCTGGTTTAGAACAATCTCAGGAGACACCCTGGATCTAATGCATCATATTGAAAATGCAGTGATTTAAAAATGCCAAATCTAAAATAATTTCGCGCCAGTTGTTTGTGACGTGGATCGAGCAGAGAGCTCATATAAGATATAATGCGATTTTAGATCCAATTTGTTTGAGAGGCTTTATGAAGAGATTTCCATCAATAGAATCATGTAGGCATCATTTGAGTCCTAGCTTACAGAAACAGAGGATTCTCGGCTTCGTTGCAGTTAGTGTAGAGCTCTTAGGTAAACTAGCAGTGCTGTTGTTGGCCTTACCGACCTGTGCCTGTGAGCTAGCGCATATTGTCTGGGGTTAACAATGTTAACCCACTAGGTATAAAACGTTGTTTTTTACGTTAAAAAACGTTTTTATTGGTTTCCCTATTAGTTATTTGGTTGAAAATTGGTTAAAAAAACGTTTAAAAACGTGTTTTTTTTTCAAGTGGGAATGTACTTTATTGTACAGACCATTAATGCTGATACCATCATAGTAAAATCCATTTGCAAATTCTCAGACAATCTCACTTTCTATATGCAGATGTGAGGAAGATAAAGCATTTCCAGTTTCATTTTGTCCATAGATGTGACTGCATGATAATTTTCTCCCTGGTGGAGGCGGACAGGAGAACTGGTGAAAGGGGGAAGAATCGAGGAAATAGATTCCAGTTGACACTAATTCCACGTTCAGGGGTACATATGGCTTCCCAGCTATTCACTCTCATAAAATACCTATTGTGTGAAGGTGTGCAATATTGGACCGGCCCATACAAAGCAAAGATTAAATGTAATAATAGAAGTTGTTCCATTAATACTTGTGTTTATGACTGTTCTGTACTGTGCCCCTGCTGAGGTATCGATGTTTGGTATTGATCTGTGTGTAAGAATACACCTGGACCAGACAGATTGGAGCCGTGGCCATTTTAACCATTATTTACAGCATGGTGCTTTAAAGGGCTACTGGCACGATTTTGACATTTTCTATTTCATCATCCAACATATATACAACGTGAAGAGTGGATCACTTTGCACCATGTTATAGTAGGCATACTCCTAGTTAATTTGGCTGGCGGGAATTGTCAGTTCACCATTTGGACACAAGGGGTCTCCTATGCTCTATTGAAATTATGAGAACGAAATATGCAAAATTCTGAATGGGTTGAACAGGGATTTGAACTCCAGGCTTCTTGTGTACAAGGCAGAGATGTAACACATGCGCCACAGAGTCAGTTTGGGGAGGGAATTTAGAATGTACCATATAATCTAGATGTACTTATTCTAGCCATTTCCCTTAAGGAAAATGTTCAATCATCCAAAACGTTAGAAATATGGCTGGGACCATATTGTCAGAACTACACTCACTGCAAAGATATGTGTATAATCTAAGTGCTGAGGAAGTTATAAGAAAATCTAATTACTTTTGGATATGACTCTGTGGATTTATTTTGCATATTGCTGTATAATCCTATATAATAGTAACAGTTCTGTATCTCAGAAATATGCCTGGGACCCCCACATTTTTATTGCATATATGAATAGGGATTCTGGTGATAATCGGGTGAAAATCTAATTACTTTGATTCTATCCCCGCCAGCCACCCCTAGCCACATGGGCTGCCACCACCTTCCACACTACCCACTGCACACACCACCCCAGTCAGATTTCTTATCTAGGCATGCTGTGACGTCACTGGAGGCGGTGTACTGTATGGATAAGGGGCACGGATTAGGGATGCCATTGATACACTATTGAGGTATTACTGGTAATATCAATTAAAGTGATTTTAATATATCATGGTATAGATTTCAACAATAATGGTGCGATATGCATTAAAAAAAGAGTATTATTCCCATTGATATCAACAATGCTGTACCCAAGACATAGCCTATTTTAACACAGTTACTTCTAATTATGACAGGGCTCAGTCTTTGTAATTTTCTATCCTAATACATATTAAAACTTATTTCTATGATTTTATTTTTATTTTTGTCTTTAGTCGCTGGGAAAATCTGTCTCTAAATTTCCTTTTCTACCTTTGGCTGCCCAAATTCCTGAGGTAAAAATCCCGTAATCCAAGTCTTTAGAATAACATGGACTAACTTATATATGATTCCTTTATTCCGGTGTTACAGTGTTATAATGTAACCATGTCACCACGTGGTCAAAACCTGGCGACAATAAACGTGGAATTGGCGACAATTATCTGGGCTTCCAAAAGTGACTTTTTTAGATATTCCTTCTAGAACCAGAATTGTGATTGATTCTGAAGCCCAGTTTCTTTTTGTGTAGGCCTATATCATAATGATATCAAGGAGGAGGCAATACAGGCCAGGGTCACATTCCCTACATGATTCAGGGAGAAATTATTTGGTGCCATCAAATCAACATGTGTGACCAGGCAAGCAAAAACGCCCCTCTGTGGGGAAATCCATTATCAAAGTTCATCTCAAGATCTTTAAAATGAGACATCATTGGCTTAAATATTCCTAGAAGTTATGTCAGAACCCCTCCTTGAACATAGGTCGTTATTCATATCTGAAATTGATGATTAAGCTATAAATGCATTATAAACCATAACAATGTATAAAACATAATAAATCAGCCTTTTTTCATAAAAAAAGATAAATAACAAAATGGTGATTTTTATCATAGATTTTGATCTCGAAGGACTTTTCTATTTGCAGATGATAGTGTTCATTATAGCCATAGTGTTGCATGCTGCTGGGTTATGGCAGGCACTAACTAAGTCATACCATGAGCAACTTATGGGGGGATCCACTATAAAGGTCCTGACATACTGGTTAATAGCCTATTAGTTTGCTACCTGAAGTCTATTGCAATGCTTAAAATTCTGGAATTTGAAATACCAACAGCCTATCACTAGTGGATTGTGCAGTATCATTAGCATATCTACAGGATGGTGCATTATCATCAGCATATCTACAGGATGGTGCATTATCATCAGCATATCTACAGGATGGTACATCATCATTAGCATATCTACAGGATGGTACATTATCATTAGCACATGTACAGGATGGTGCATTACCATCAGCACATCTACAGGATGGTGCATTATCATCAGCATATCTACAGGGTGGTGCATTATCATTAGCATATCTACAGGATGGTGCATTATCATTAGCATATCTACAGGATGTTGCATTATCATCAGCATATCTACAGGATGGTACATCATCATTAGCATATCTACAGGATGGTACATCATCATTAGCATATCTACAGGATGGTGCATTATCATTAGCATATCTACAGGATGGTGCATTATCATTAGCACATCTACAGGATGGTGCATTATCATCAGCATATCTACAGGATGGTACATCATCATTAGCATATCTACAGGATGGTACATCATCATTAGCATATCTACAGGATGGTACATCATCATTAGCATATCTACAGGATGGTACATTATCATTAGCACATGTACAGGATGGTGCATTACCATCAGCACATCTACAGGATGGTGCATTATCATCAGCATATCTACAGGGTGGTGCATTATCATTAGCATATCTACAGGATGGTGCATTATCATTAGCATATCTACAGGATGTTGCATTATCATCAGCATATCTACAGGATGGTACATCATCATTAGCATATCTACAGGATGGTACATCATCATTAGCATATCTACAGGATGGTGCATTATCATTAGCATATCTACAGGATGGTGCATTATCATTAGCACATCTACAGGATGGTGCATTATCATCAGCATATCTACAGGATGGTACATCATCATTAGCATATCTACAGGATGGTACATCATCATTAGCATATCTACAGGATGGTGCATTATCATTAGCATATCTACAGGATGGTGCATTATCATTAGCATATCTACAGGATGGTGCATTATCATTAGCACATCTACAGGATGGTGCATTATCATTAGCATATCTACAGGATGGTACATCATCATTAGCATATCTACAGGATGGTGCATTATCATTAGCACATCTACAGGATGGTGCATTATCATCAGCATATCTACATTAGCTGTATCTTCAGGGCCCTGAGCTAGTGGTAGTAGAAATCTACAAAAACAGACTGAAGTTAGCCTGTAAAATAATACTAGAAAATAAGCGACCACTTTATTGATGTATCTGTTGAAAGCAATCGGTGCCCAACCAATAGCCCTTTCGTAATGGGTGCCTTAGAGCCTGGTAAACAGCAGATGTGTGTCTATTTTTCTACACAAATTCATAGTGGTTGGATTACTGCAGTCTTAATTATAACATAATCAGATATTTATTCTACACATCCCTTATTTGAAGAGTGCAGGAGACAGTGGTTTCGCTTGATTCTAGCTGAAAGTGGAATTTAAAAAATGGATGAAGCTATAGAAATATCTACTTACCTGTAGTAAATCTCCCCACCACCGCATGTAGCTGCGTCATCAACAGGCAAACCAGTCCCGTGGTTACCCTGGACACCGTATCCAAGGGCGCTGTACCCATGGTGACTGTTGTCAAGTACTCCAAAATGACTGAACCGTGCTGCTCTATGCTATTAGCTACTCCGATCTGCTCTTAGTTACTCAACAATGTAATGCGTTCCAAGTAGAAGGTTGCCCCTTTGTGAGCCACAGCAAGGTGTTCCTATTACCCCGAGAAACTCACAGTGGCAATGACCTTCTATGCTATTGAAGTACTCAAACCCAGTTTACTGAGCTACATTAATGAGGCGAAGACATGTCAAAACACCTATTACACCGGGACTTTGAGTTTGAGACCCCTTTCACTTCTTGTTTGTTTAGAGAGAGACACAGACGTAGGCGTCACCCTGGTACAACTGGAGACCTTCAGAAATACCTAGTGTGTAGGTGATCACTGCTCCTATGGGTATGGAGGTAGGCACGTGTCTGGCGTGGTGCACGTGCATGGGGGTGGGAGGCACGTGCTCGGACTGCCCAGTGGGTAATCACCCACAAACCCGCCTCCAGGGCCCCTCCCCTCCTGTCTAACTATGCAGACCTCTATCACGTTTCTAATGGGTCTGGGCACAAATGGGGCTTCAAGGTGCTCCACGATCGGTGTGTGTCCGTGCTTTGTAAGCAGAGATTACATCCAGACTCTTTATTTTAGTTGGCAGTATATTGAAAGAATTAGGTCTGTATCTAGCCAAATAATTCAGGAATATACCCCGTCGGTGCCAAGCAACTATATTGGATAGATGTTACCAGACTACCCCCTCCGGTAATGAGTGAGAGTTAGAGCCTTGGCGCATTACCCGAGGCACCCATATGGATCTCTAGAAGATAATAGAGAAAAAGAAGGAATCGAAGCTTTTGTCAAACCTGAGGTGGGGGGGTGTAATTTGACTTCCCCCTTCTCTCTCTGAACTGATTCTTGCCAAAGAATCAGAACTGATCTTGATATAGAAATATAGAACGAAAGCCTCTAATGGAACAGGTAGGCAGGCTGATTCCTGATGTAGTCCAGGTGTAGCTTCCAGTAGGTAATACTTTGCAGGTGGGGAATCCCTCCCAGTTTCTGTTAATGGGAGTATGCAGTTATTCTCCAGAACCAGGGTTTACTGCTGTATCTCGGCCATGTCTTTCACCTGTCAAGGGAGAATACAAACACAGATTAGATATCAATGGTATAGACAGTGTGTAGTATCACACACTATACATAATGTAACACCATTCTTCTAGACTAACTTGGTTTGGAACTACTTTTTGTGATAAAAGAAGGGGTTGAGAAGTGTCTGGACATATTTGACCACATATTTGCAATGCCACTGCCTGGAACATGGCCATTTACAAAGAGATGAACTGCGGGATGTTGCTTCATGAGAAACAGGTCCCTGTAAATCATTTTATTTGCACAGTGTGGCAGATGTCTTCGTACCCAAGTTGTTCACAATACAAAATGATTTCTTCAAAGCCAAATTATGTTACCAATTTGAAGACACAAATAGAAATTATGGTGACTCGCCTTACGAATCAGGCTCCATAATACTTTGTCCAAACAAAAGAATACAGACACAAAAGTGACCAGTTCGATGTCCTGCCCTATTATCCGACAGCTATTGCCACAATTACAGAATAACGACCCATTTCCCTTTAAGTCCTTCCTTTGATGAGAGAAGAAGGCCCGTCCAGTCCCGTCCAGGCCATATCCTGCTGTGTTATTGTGGGATGTCAGAAATAAAAGCTAAAGAAAAAAGGAATAACTTAAAGCATGACTTCGGAGCTTCAATCACTCTGCCTCTCATTGTGTCTTTGCCTTGTTTGATCTTGAAAGCTCCTGTCTTGATTGACACATGGGATTAAATTTGAGCAATTGGGGGATCGAGAACAGTCCAACTGTTATTTCACCAAGGGATGCTTTGGCACTTATACATTGTATATAGCTAGCAGGCCAGTCAAGTCAAGTGGGATGACTTGGCTGGTAACAGATCCCACTCAATCCAGGGTGGTCAAAAAACAAGTCATTGTCTCAGGCAGTATGGGGAACTGGGAGGTTTAAGTAATGTCCCATATTCAAGTATAGACACTTTACTTTCTAAATTCACTTACATTGTTGCCTGTCAGTTGAATGAAACTCTGCTAGATATCCATTTGTAAAATATTCCCTGATTACAACTTATCCTCTGTCACTTTGTTGTGGTGTGACTCTGTGGAGCTGAGGTCCAGCTAGCCTCAGCCCTATCCCTACAGGGGGAGGTAGTACTGCCTCAGACTAGTTTAGCACTGCCTTCACAGTTCACTGACTGTGAGATAGGGTGGTTAGCAGTGGGCAAAGAAGTTCAATCCCGATACCTAGAGGTCACTACTAGTGTGAAGGAGGTGTCTCCATCTGACCAAAGTGGTCAGAAATGCAAACAAATATGCACCACAGCACACCACACAGTCCAAAGATGGAACTTGGATCTAGGATTTTGATAACTGGGACACCTTTGAGGCCACAACAATATACAGTTAAGTATATGAAACTATGAGAGGTAAAGAATAAGGCATTACTTTATATATCAGCCCACCCTGTTGGTCAAGACTAGGATGCTTATGCCTCAAACTCAGTGATTTCCCCATCCCCCATTGATAGTATGGGACACTGTTATCGACTGTACCATACACACCTGTACAGGCGATGTAAATTGACTACAATGTATACAATGTAAGAATGAAACCATTATAAAATTGCACTGTTTTGCTATCACTATAAGAAATTGTAAGTGTAACCCAAGCTAGTCAACAAGTCAACCTAGCTGAGGACAACATCACCGTGCATAAAGTACTAGGGTAACTGGCAGTTACCCCATCCAACACAAAGGGTCATATGCAAACAAGACTGTGAACACCTTCCCTTAGTCTATGGTGTTGATAGACTATTCTACTTCATAATAATATTGAAGAATGATAGTCAGGGCATGGGCACTTATGAAAACAAGCCCTGGAGTTACTAGATCACTTTGACTACATAGAAATCAGGCAAAACTGAGAGTTGTGTACTAGGGTAACTCCTAATGAAGTTACCAGAGTACATGTTATTGTAAACAAACATAGTTACCCTAGTACTGACAAATCTAAAACCTTTCTACACTACTGTTCGAGACAATGTCAGGCTAGAGTTATTAGTTTGGATGATTGTGCATGTTGTACACCACATCTAAACACCTTGGCATTACATAAATCAATAGAGATACTGTGTAATCTCCCCATTTAGTTCACTATATTACATATAGGATTCGTCATGTTGGATAGGGTAACTGGCCAATTACCCTAGTACCTTCTGCATGGTGAACATCGCACAGAGGACCTTCGCCCCATATTTATCATAGGTCATTTGGTCCACTGGGCATCGTTCCTAAAGGTTGAATCCCACAGTCATTGAGGGCTTTGATATCTCTACGATTTTGGTCTATTGCATTGGAGCGCCGTAAGAATGCAAAGGTCCAAATCCAAAAGTAAAAGTTTCACCAAGTTTTGCGATCAAGGCCTATTTAGGGAGCGATTATATTATGGCAGGGGGGTGAGAATCTCGTTCGGCAAATACCTGAAAATGAAGCGCCCCCCCCCCCAGATGTGAATATCCCAAAATGAACTGCCTCCCCCACAGAAATATCCAAATATGAATTCCCACCTATGTGAAAACCCCAAAATGCAGTGCCCCCCCCCCCCCTTCATCGTGAATACCCCAAAATAAAGCGCCGCCCCATACTCATTACCGCTCACTATAATACACTAAAATTGATTCCCTCAGTAGAAATACCCTAAAATCACTCTTCCCCTGTAGACACAATCACTACCAATGGTGGTACTACTTACAAACATTGATTGTTGCCCCAATGAATGCCATTGTAAGTCCCCCTATATTCTATTTCATCAGACATGCTAAAAAAATTCTGCCCCCGCTCAAGGGGTCAAAATCTTTTTGACCCACACCTGAAGAGCCAAAAAGCATATGCAAATGCGCCCTTTTAACCTATTCCGATGTAGCAGGTTATCCCATGGGTGTGGCCATTGCTGGAGCTTGTTACCAGCAAGTTCTACAGATAAGACCTAGCAGATAGGTACCAGTTGGCCCCCGAGAGGACTGCAGTGAACAGTTGGGATCATCTCATTGGCTAATGATTAAACCTGCTAAGTCTGTATAGTAACGCGTGGGCTTTTTCGCTGAAAACAGGTGAAATTGTTTTGACCCCCCTGGTCAAGGGGTCGAAAAAATTCTTAAAAATGATCACTCCCTTAGCCCTCTGTATCCTGACAATACATACTTGTGAGAGGGTAAGGGGAAAGGGACATCCATGCGGGGGTATATGGATGATAGTTTCTGTTTGCCTGCTCAAAGTTTTGAATAAAAAATCTGCAAATTTGAGTACACACGAAAATGCCTTTTTTACCTTTTCCGCGAAAAATTCATACACATGAAAATATCTACGTTTACAGTAGATATTCTGAATTTGGGAGAATGCTATTGGTTGCACCTGATGCCTGATACGGTTCCGATTGCCTAGTAAAGTCTATACACCACTTTCAATGTAATTAGCGCACACCCCCTCTTTTAGACTAGGAATTACTGTGAAACCCTGTTCATAAGTCAACCTCAGTCATAAGCCAGGGCTAGAGTTTGGGAAAATATCATGAGCTGATTTTGAGTTGAAATTTCAAGAGGTTTAGAAAAACTATAATTTATAGCAATAAAGCTTAGTCATAAGCCAGGGAAGACTTTGGGAGAAAATGATTTAGAAGCCGATTTTGCTCGCAAATAGGAGAAAAATCTGGCATATGACAAATACCAGTGCCCTAGAATAAAATATCCCCTGGCACGAATGTCCTAAAATGAAGCGCCCCCCCTACATGAATATCCAAAAATGAAGTGCCTCCCCCACAGAAATACCCTAAAATAAAGTGCCTCTCCCTCACAAATGTCCAAAAAATGAGCTGCCCCCCCCCCTCGAAATGCTCACCCCCCCCCCTGCCATAAATAATGAATACTCCCTTAGTGCCTCTGGAAAGCACATGCCTAAATTGCAGAGATATGTAGCCCTAGGTCTCCATGTGGGATTTGACCTTAAAGTGCATTCTGTGGGCAGCAACTTGGATACAAGTAACAAGATTGAGGTGGGAGGGGGGGGGGGCAATTTGGCTACAACCGATCTCATTCTCCCTCAACCGTTAGCCTATATGAACACCTATGCAAAGTGGAATTGAATACAGTCAAATTAACACAGGCCTACATATGTACTTTGCCATACATAGAACAATCCCTGCCCATTTAGATATTGTTACCTCGGGATTTAGAAACGAAAAATCAGAGGATATCCCAGCCAAATATCATGGATGGATACTGAGCAATAGGTGGATCGATGTTTGTGGTGAATATTTAAAGTAGTCAAAGCTAATCACAGGGGTTATTCTGAACTGCCTCATAGGATAGGCACCCAAAGGGTTCAGGGGTGATCTTGTATAGAGTGGCTATTCACGTGACAGTGCTGAGCTGAGTGCCTGGTGACTGGGTATTAGCGGTACTGGTAGATTGTTATGATAGAGTGTACAGGGGGAAGGGGCATATCTAATTAACCCTAACTACAGGTTAGCTACCCATGATGCACTGATTAAATAGTAAGTGATTAGAAACAGAAAGTTTTCAAGCACTTGTAAGTATGATCTTGTAGGTTTTTTTTGTTCCATTTGAGCAATGCCATCAGCTCTTCTGGTTGTTGGTCTGTCTCGTTAAATAATCAGACACTGAGCAATGGGTAATCAACAAAACCAGTACAGCAGGGCTGTGGTAAAACCATTACATAAATTGCAAGTTAATGGTATCTGCATCTTCCAGAACAATAACGGAGATATCATTTGTCATATGATACCAGTAGTCAAATTCTGCTAATGCGAGACATCAAGATATCCCCTGACAACTGGATTGGTGACTATTTCAAACACATCATCATGCTAATGGAACTGAAATTCCCTTCTCTGCATTAACAGATTTCAAAGCATTCAAAGTGAAAAGTAGCACACAGATAGCAATAATTAAATACGTTCTTATAGAGTTCTAAATTTAGCTGACTGCTGCTGATAGGGCTGAGAAGTGGGTCATCTGCTGACAGCTCTCCAATTTAAAGTAAAGGAGTTTGATTGAAATAGATTAGGAGGACCTGGTGCTGAAATCTAATAGATGGTTGTACTAGTAGGTGCAAGATTGAACCCCTTCATGGGACTGGAGTGTGATTCCGGGGGGGGGGGCTAGGTAAACAAGTGTTATCTGGTTTGATTGAAAAGATTTTCGACAAATAAAAAAATGGCCCAACAGCTAGAGCTGATCACACAATGCCCGCTGATTAGGCATGCAGCAAAGCTATCTTTTTGCCCAATGGGCATTGAGTGGACAATGTACTTCATGTTTCATGCCTGCATGCTTAGGCCTAATTATTTATTATCTAGTATGCGCTTGCTATCCTACCCTCAACCCCAGCACTGCTCAATGCTAACTCAATGGCTGATTCATTTTTGGCCCAGTTTGCCATGAAGACAATGCTTGTATTTGGTTATTTGGTTGACTTTTAGATTACACAAAAACAACACATTGTCCGCCAGATGTTATATGTCTTCTTAGGATATGAAATGAATATAGAATTATTATTATTATAAACTATTGCATTGGAAAATCATCCAGAATCCAGGATCAACTTTGATGATCATGTGGTTACTGTGATTTAATGGTCCGGTCCCACTGTACCCCATTATGGCGGAATTGGAAACTGGAAGATCGAGGCTGCGTGTAGAGAAGATCATCTGTGTTCCTCAAAGTGCAGCATCCTTTCTGCTGGGCAGGACACTGAGTTCTATAACGTTTCCTGATATCAAGGCATATGGTAATTAGTCTAGTTTGATGGCTGCATTTAGCTGTGTCTTCTAACTAGATTACCCAGAATTGGACAGAACGTCTTCTTTACGAAGTAAATTAGATTAGCAGCAATTTCAAACTATACGTAGAAATTAGACAATGAAATCAAATTATGTTCTTAGTGGAAGTAACCTGCTTCAATGGTTACACACTACCTTCATACCCTTTTGAATCTCTCTTGGCTATAGCAAGACATAGTCTTGAATGATTCATCTAAAGTCTGCTGTTCAAACTATTTGATGTGCGATCAGAGAGGATAATTCAGTGGCACTTACAAGATGAAAAAAAAAATACTTCAGCCAAGCTATTGTGATGCCCTGTTATAATAGTGCCGTGTCATCTGGGCCATGTTTAACTCTATCTCCAGAATTTAACCAGTTTTGAGGTTTTTGATGTTTTGTTGATTTCGCATCTCATTCTACATTTGCATTTTGATCCCCGTGAGTTGAGTAAGTCTGTTGGTATGGCTGCAGAATATTGTATTAACAGGTTTGTGATGACTGTCTTGGTTGGAGGGCTCTCTGTGGAGTTTTGTTGATAATGTGTCAGAGCATGTCTTTCAACATTATGTGTGTGGTGAGCAGGCATATGGGCAAATAATCATATATGTGTGAGTAGTCTCTGAACGCATGCCCTGTTTCCACGAGTCTCAAGGCACGACTGTTGGCAGGTTTGTTCCCTGAGTTGCTCACAGACCTGCCCGAGTGGTTCCGTCTCCTATACACCAAGACACGCCATTAACCTTGGGGCAAGGGACCACATCTCTAATTGAAGGGTATGCACCTCCATACAGGTTTGTAAGACACCCGCTGATTGGGTACACGGCTTAGGGGCCATGCACCGAGCACTGGGTTTGGCTGCCGCAGTGACACGTGACTCCGGTGAGGAGAATGGGGACATTAGCTATAGGGACGAGAAGCAGGTCTAAATTCACAGATCCATGTCATGAGCTGCAGTAGGGAGTGTCTTGATAAAATGGAGAATACATCGCACTTTCTTACTGCATAGTCGCGATTTCCCTATCTACACCATAAGCTAGGCCACCTTCAGATGTTCATATATGGGTGGGTGATAGAAACAGGAGAGTGACAGTCCCCTGAGACAATAGGGAGGTTTAGCAACCCGATGACCCCCCCCCCTTACGTCCGTAGGGGCTATACGCACTTAGGAATGTATCATAATGTTCACGTCCACTATGCATATCATATTCCCGTGCAATAATCCCACACCCTACAAATTTTTCATGCACTGTCACTAAGGTATATATGTCTGCTACAAGGTGTATAAAGTATATACATATGTATTTCATAATCATCAAGACGTTCGTGATCGAAGTTCACTTGGTATGAGACTAGATTTCATAGCCTCTGTGTTAAATGAGAGGACAATAACCTCATGCAACCTCCCATTGGGAATTCCTAACAAAATGGCTATTGTAGGACCTAATCTTTTCATGTCCATGGACCTGTCTGTATAAGCTGGTTCCAACTCACCATTAGAGCTTCAGGAGAATTGGAGCAGCAAGGCCTGTTGAAGCAGCCTCTTTTTATATACGATTGTCCAGTAAACTTTTGAGGATCCTACCACAATGACCATACTATGAGAAAGTTATGGTCCTAGGTTTGGCAAGAAAACAAAATCTCCCTCCTGTGTTCTAATTACATTGCATGTTTAGTGCAATGTTTAGTATAAAATCCATATAGATAGCTTTCTAATTTTTTTTTTGTATAATTTTCAACAATATCGGACAATAGTTTATACATAGTATACACTAAGTGCAGCTGAGGGGGTATTGGTGTAAACAGATACATCATGGTTTAAGGCTGGCTTTCTGAGCATGCCTTGGGGACTCCACAGCCTTGCACTGCACAAGTATAGGCCTGATATGAATGGGGAAATAATGGCAGCGTTTCCTGAATCAGAAAGTTAGAATCCGCAGAGGGAAAGAGAGACTTGGACATAGACACACACAAAAAATTAAAAGCGCACCATGTAGTGAGGACTGGAACTTAATTCAAAACATCCTGGGATCGCAACCCCAACGATCTTAGTGTAGGCACATATCATAAGACCTGGCCGGTCTACCCTATCTAATGCAGTGGTTGCAGG
Source organism: Acholoe squamosa (assembly GCA_949317995.1). Classification (NCBI taxonomy): domain Eukaryota; kingdom Metazoa; phylum Annelida; class Polychaeta; order Phyllodocida; family Polynoidae; genus Acholoe; species Acholoe squamosa. Next base: position 44,195,011 of record OX439038.1, read on the forward strand.
CCTGTCAGAAATAACAAGTCCTGGGATCACTTCACTATTCCTTTTCCAGCACTAAGATCACTGCGATCTTAGTGAAAGAATTGCATAGTGGTTTCATCTGAGTACAAGAGCACTTACAGGGAACACTCCTGATAAAAAAAAGAGTGAATAGCCTGCGGCATACATATAGAGGGGAGGCAGGGCGTTTGCTGAGTGTCCTTGAGGGTTCTTAGGGCTACTCATGCATTATGTGCACTGTAAGCTAATTCTTCCCTTCTCTCTCTCTGTCCTGGGGGGCACAATGCTTGTTATAGGCAAGCATAAATCATACATTCATGGGAACAACTCTTGAATACTGTACAGGGGTCAACTGCACCCTGTGCTCTTTTGTTAGCCCATATGGGGACAGGGAACCATGGTATAAGCACTGTTGTGAAGAAGAGTGGCTCCACAGCTATTCCTTTATTTTGGGACTCTTACCCCTGTGCCTAGTCAGTACTCCTTGGAATAGCATAGGAGGGCTGAGGCTATGATCGATGCAATCTTAGTGCTGGCTAGGAAATGTGAACGCAGTCTAATCTTAAGATCGCTTAATAGGATAAGGTAGAATAATTCCTAAGATCGCTGAGGTTGTGATCCCAGGATGTTTTGAATTAACCTCCAGAGGTGGGATAGAGGGAGGACGGAGAAACACACGGGACATTTATAAGAGAATGAGTCAGAGACATAAAGGAATACACAGAGACAGAGGGATGGAGATCGAGAGACAGCCAGACAGTTTAGACAATATGGTAAAACCTAAACTACCAGCAGTTTCTCCAATTATATTGCAGTTTTATGTATGAGGAGATCGATGGAGCTACCATGGTTCATTGGGCTAGTTTCAGATCTGTTGACATGATGGGGAACTCCCGGCTGCTTTTTGTGGAAAACGCTATTGTTTCAAGATTTTCTCAAAATTAATATTAAAAATATCGATGACTAGCAACATCTCAACCGAACTTTTTATATGTCTAGTTAACATCATCTGTGCCATGATCAAGCAATAAAAACAGGTAGTCATTGGACAAAGGAAAGAGCCCTTAACAATTTATGGGAAAACGTGGAAATGAAGAATACTGAAAATTCTTACATTTTGCACTAGTGGAAAGAATCTACCAGGACTTTGTAGGGATAATGATATTATAATCATTATTGAGCACTTAATAGGGACATTGGTACCACCTGCGTCAGTACAGCATAGCTATTTCATGCCCGTGCGCCCTCCACCCACGCCTCTCTTCCTCACACGACTGTCCCTATAATACATACGACTATGCAGTGCTAAAAAAGGGCACCGCCCCGATGTACATGTGCGTTCAGTGGTAGAATAACAAAAAAAAAGACATCCAACCAACAGACAATGACATCCATATATATATACTGAAAACACCATCTATTGTAAAGAAAGTGGAGGTGAGTGAAAATAAATGCCCGAAGCACCAACCTATATAGGGTCAGACGGTTGGATGTTTAGCCGTCAAACAATAGTCTGCACATGGGTGTAGAGTAAAAAGGGTAATGTCTTCTATGATAAAGAGGCGTTGGTTAAAAGGTCGATGTATAGGGAGTAACGGGATGCCAGCTAAAAACGTAAAGCCTGGATATTCTAAATGTAAAGACTGTTTGATTAAGATACTTAACATGTGGCAGGACTGTCTCTGATATTATCTAGTCTTTTAAACGCCCATCAGCTAACGTTCACAAGCACTACGATTTGCACTGTAAACCTGCCCCACCTACACGTTTAGTCTCTATATTATTGGATTATTCACACTCATTTCGAAATGCAACTAGTACAAACTTACATCTGAGACCGGAGAGTAGAGAACCTACTCCAATACCACGTATCCCAATATTAGTCATTTATTGTCCAGCAGCAGGATATGGTGGTTATTTCTGCCATGGTTACTGGGGACCTTTTTTAGATGGCCCTTTATCATCTGTGTCTTTGTTTAGCCTCTACGTCTGGGAATATTTACGTATCCAGGCACTTCACTTAAAAAGAGGATCTGGAAGATCTAGTGGTGCATATGTGGCTGAGACTGGACCTCGTCTTTCTCAGATATCCACAAATGTATACCTTTCTAAAATATTGCACCCTAGGGATATATGGCTATTCCTCATCGTACAGCGATGTGTGAGCAATTTGTTAAAAGCATTTTAATCTACGCGTTATGAGAATTGCATAGGCCTATATTCATTGAAACTAATGATACCAATATGTGACTAAAGAAAAAGCGAAAATCAAATTAAACCCTAATCCAGCCACCTACCTTAATATCAATCCTTCCTATTAACAGTTACAATTTACTCATTTAACGTAAGTCGGTTCATATGCTGAACTGAAAACGTATTTCTGTAACCATGGTACCATGATGTTCACTACCTAGGTGGAGTGCACCTCTTCGCTGCCTATTACCTTTAAATAATCTAGCTTGTATTTGATTCAATCGTCATGCTTGCAAGCACGATGACGTCTCACTGGCCTATCCCAGCAGCCATAAAATTAGTTTTGGTTTAGAATTACTACTTCAACTGCATGGAGTTTCGGGGGCCAGTAGATCCACTGGTCACGATCCACTACTGGACCAGGGCAATAGGGTTCAAATAGGGACTATACATTTTTCACAGAGGTCCAGAATTAAAACTCCAGGTTGATTGCTTCTTTAGGAGCAGTTCCAGACCTCATTCCGACGGTGCATGCATGTATCCACCCTCCCTGCTAGGTATTTCTCAAACACTACACTGTTAAAAATCTTCCGTAGAAAAAACAAAGAATCATTGGCAACAATGGGTCACCGTTTTTTAAAAGTCACCGTAATTTTGACGGACTTTCACCGTTATTTCTAAACAATGACTCACCATATTTTTGACCGACTTTCAACGTTATTTCTAAACAATGACTAAGGGTAATTAATTACACATTGTTTTGGCTTAAATGTCATCCAAAATTGGCTTTTCATATGAATATTCAACATATGATATGCCATTCTAAGGATTTCACTATAAATCCACAATGGACTTTATTATCTTCATATATGTTTTGGCTCCACATTCAATTCATCAGGATATCTTAGTGCCAGGACAACAGAATCATTATGATCATGAATGAGTCTTTTGAAGACACATCATTTCATTGATAGAGTCACAATCTAAGAACATAGCTTACCTCTGACTTGTGATATAGTTTAAGAACCGCAGTGGTATGCCTATGTATCTTTTTCTATTCTCACTAAATGGGTGTGTAAGACACCTCTGCTACTCCCCTTTGCACCACTGAGATAGATTGTAGTTTCACAGATTTCTCATAATGAAAATAATTAAATATACTTGCAGTTTAATAACATGGTGCATGAATCAAAGTGAAAGCTCTTTGAATTTTGTGACAGTTTGGTCTGTTTAGTATCTATGACATTGTAGAAAGTCTCAAAGTGAGCCTGAGACCACCTAGTGGGAAGATATAAAACTTCAGAAAAGACAAAAATTCACTGTTAAAGAAATAACGGTACTGTCCTGTAGTGTTTTACACATATTCACTGCACCATCAATCAATCTAAGGGTGTTTCATTGTAAAAGAAATAACAGTGATAACCCGTAAAATTTAACAGTGATTCTCTGTAAAATCTACGGAATTTTTTAACAGTGTACGATCTGAGGCTCCCCACTACGTTCTGCACACCCCCTACGATCCAGTCAGATCGTAGTAAGGGGGAGTGGGTGACCCTGTATTACCTGCGATTGCCTATACAGGTGCATGCCTTTCCCTTCTATATCTGTAGCAATCGTAGTGATTGATCCAGCCAACCCAAGAATCCCCTTCCGATCCAGGTCAGGGTGGTATGATTTGGGGGTGCCCAAAACTTAGCGTTTGAGAAATGACTTCCAGGTCCCTATAGATCGTTGTGGATACATGCAAAGTCTTTTTGCTTGCTGCTACCAACGCCATTTCCACATGGCGCAGGTCCCACGTATCGAAGTTCTTAAGGCACTCTCCAAGCACACTTCTGGACATGTGGCACGGTAAATCTACCTGGAGTGGAGAATGATGTCCTAAGCCTTCTGACGGTAGGAATGATGAAGGAAAGTATCGTTGGGGACGTGTCAGTAGCTCTTTAAGCGATGACCATTTTGGCCTATACCTTGGGTGAGCTTAACTTAACGTATATGGAACTCACCCATCTACTTTTGTAGGTATTGAAGAATGGGGCAGAGGCACTCCTCCAAGCCGTGTCACATTGAGTGGACTTCCTGGAGACTTCGGGTTGGAGGCATTGGAAAGGCACAGGGTAATAACTGCGTATGTTATGGGAAGGGAAGTGGGGGGGGGAGCAGTCCGTGATTTTGCATTTATGTTCTATTGTTATCAGTTGTAACACAGATAGGGCCCCCAGCCTCCTCCCTCAGATGGGGAGCACCGACCCCTATGGACAAAACAGACCTGCATGTGAATTCTGTCCCAAAATGTTTGCTCTATAGTGATAAGACCGTCGCCCACACAGATCTATAGCTTGCCTGGATGGGCCTTACATTTTATGTTGAGTCTGTTGGTCATGAAATGAGTACTCTTGACAACTTATCATCAGGGGTGGGCATATCAGGAAATGCTGGAGCAAATATATGAATCGTTGTAGCAGTGCGTTTCCAATGGGATTGGTGGTCAAATCGCTGAGAAAATTTTCAGCTTCTACTTATCACAACTGGTGTATTTTGGGGGTTTGGGGAGGCATAATCCCTAGCATCCCCCCCCCCCAAAAAAAAATAAATAAATAAAACAAAATAATGAAATAAAAAATAAATAAATGTTGTTTTACCTCTTAAGGTTGTGTTCTAGAGAATTTATGGGGCAAATTCCTTTGAGGAAAATTTCAGATTCATCCTCAAAACATTAGTGTGGTTTTTGGAATTCACATGCTTAATCAAGGAAATTTCCAAATTTAACCTTTAAAATAGGTGTGTTATGGGAGCTTTAGGGCTCCAAGAATTTTCAGAGTTTTCAGATTTTCTGTTCTAATCAGGGTATTAATACATAGGGGATGGGGAGGAGGCATAGCACCAAAGCATTTCAGGTTCTATATCTCTAGATAGGTTATGTTTTAGAAGATTTAGGGGATTATACACCAAGAACATTTCCAGATTTTACCTTATTAGAGGAATAGCTTGGCAAGTTGCTGTCAGAAAATCTTTAAATTTTACATTTAAAATGAATGAGTTTGCAGCATTTTGGGGCAAAAAGCTTGAAGATAAATTACAGAATTGATAGGTTGCTGAAAATCGAAATTGGTGTGTTGTCACTGATTTAGAGACAAATAGCTCAAAGAAATCTTTTAGATTCTACATCAAAGCATTGTGTATTCTAAAGATTTAAGTGACAAACTGTTCTAGAAGATTTGGGGGAATATGAGGGGTATATTGCTCCAAGGTTACAGTGAGAGTTAGCTATTGAAAAGTAGGAATTCCATCCTTAATTCTATTGAAGTGTTTTTCAGCATTTTCTCAAAGACCTTTCCTTTTAGAATGGTGATTAGACATTATAGGGCCCTACTATGAGGAAGTACAGAAAGTCTACCTTTGAACTATTTAGAAAGCCCATATCATCCCCAAAGTCATTGTAGCATTTTTCAAGCTATCTGTCGCACATTTTATGTGACATTGCGACAGCTGCCCACCCATGTTATGGGAATTAGCCTCTGTAGGCCAACCCATCCTCCCCTCTCCAAAATGGAACCGCCCAAACGTTGGACAATAGGTTAATGTCCTTTCAGTGGCCAATTTATCTATGACGTGCTGGTACACCTAGTTCCATTCAATTCAAAACATTGTGAAAAGGAGCAGACATTACTGGTCTTTTGAGATACCACTTTAAAGATGCTATATTTATGCACTGTTTTCCACTCTAGTTTGAACCATGGGTGCAACAGGTTTGGTATTTAGCCTCATGCTGTCATATCTAGCTATGGGGTATTATAGCCAATACATGAATATAGTGATAACAAGAAGTTGGCGATTAGTGGATAATTGATGATAGCTTTTATTGTACAAAGTACATGCTGAATAGATGTTAACTCAGTGAGTAGCTAGTTGGTAATGCCGGCAGGTGTACTGGCACCTGGCTGTATATACATAGTGACCATCGGGTCCACCGCCCCCTAGTAGCAGGATGTGACAGGATGTGGTACTAGTGCATACATTATAGGCGAGTACATGTAATGAGCGATAATGGATGGTATATATGTGACATGTACTGGGAATAGGGACCTTAATGCACCTTGCACTAAGGGCCCTTTTCGCAGATCGTGTCACATATATGGTATAATGTACAATAAAGTAATAAAGTAAAAGCGGTCGAGTTCTCTACTTATCACAATGCAATATGCTCTTAGTTGGGGGGCCAGCTCCTAGATATGGAAAAGTGCTGGTGTTGAGGGCAGCACAATATGTCAGAGGTGGATATGGGTAATTTAATAGTGCTGGCTCCGAATCTGGAATGCGTAACTCGATATCTAGGTCGGAACAAGGTCAAATCAAAGGTCAAATGTCACGATCTGGGATTTGATGTGAACAGTGGGAAGAGTTTTTTTCCCCATTCAGTTTGGCTAATTAACACTAGAGGCCTTTAGTGCATTGTGGATTCGCTATTCATATGTATTCTGAATTGATTACTCCATGCACTGATCGCATTGTGACCTTTGACCTTGTTTCGACCTAGATACGGGAATACGCAACCCACATCACCCACACCTTTATGTCATGGCAGATACGACCATTACTATAGAACAGTACTGGATATGCCGTATTCAATGGGGGGGATGGAATTCAATGTGGCCGTATTCAATGGGTGTCTGCCATCTTGGATTCTGAACAGATTTGAGCTGTGTTTCTCTATTTTAAAGCAAATTAACCCCGTAGGGCCATGACATAAATGCAAATGTCAACTCCCATGGAATATTTTTGCATCGCATTCCCCTCGGTGAGTCTGCCCGCATTCAACTCGGCCTATGAGGCCTCGTTGAATACGGCAGACTCACTTCGGGGAATACGATGCAAAAATATTCCATGGTCGTTGACATTTGCTTATTTATCCCTCCCTTTGGTCCTGTCACCAATCTCCAAATCATCCACTGCTTCACTACTCCCCTCATTCCAGTCACCTTCCCCACATCACTCGCCTCTGTACCCCTCTACCCTCATTCTTTGGACGTTAAACAAATCAATCAATCCCCTCAATCCAGTCACCAACCTCTACATCAGCCACCTCTTCAATTGCTCACTATCAGTCACCTCTTGACGTACCAGTTCAGCCACCAACCTCCATCACCCACCCTTTCACCCCCTCTCCTTAGCCCAGTCACCAACCTCCAAATCACCCTCTCTCTTCACTGTCACCATCCAGTCCATTCATCTACCTCCACATCACCTCTTCACACCTCCCCGTCTGCCCAGTAACAAAACCTCTACATCACTCACCTCTTCAATAACCCTCCTTTCAGTCAAACCTCAAACCTCCACATCACTCACCTCTTCACCCCCTCCCCTCCGTCCAACCACCAACATCCACACCACCCACCTCTTCACCCCTCCCCTCAATCCAGCCACCAACAGCCACACCACCCGCCTTTTCACGCCTCCCTTCAGTCAAGCCATCAACCTCCACACCACCCACCTCTTCACCCCTCCCTTCAGTCAAGCCATCAACCTCCACACCACCCACCTCTTCACCCCTCCCTTCAGTCAAGCCATCAACCTCCACATCACCCACCTCTTCACCCCTCCCTTCAGTCAAGCCATCAACCTCCACACCACCCACCTCTTCACCCCTCCCTTCAGCCAAGCCATCAACCTCCACATCACCCCCCTCTTCACCCCTCCCTTCAGTCAAGCCATCAACCTGCACACCACCCACCTCTTCACCCCTCCCTTCAGCCAAGCCATCAACCTGCACACCACCCACCTCTTCACCCCTCCCTTCAGTCAAGCCATCAACCTGCACACCACCCACCTCTTCACCCCTCCCTTCAGTCAAGCCATCAACCTCCACACCACCCACCTCTTCACCCCTCCCTTCAGTCAAGCCATCAACCTCCACACCACCCACCTCTTCACCCCTCCCTTCAGTCAAGCCATCAACCTGCACACCACCCACCTCTTCATCCCTCCCTTCAGCCAAGCCATCAACCTGCACACCACCCACCTCTTCACCCCTCCCTTCAGTCAAGCCATCAACCTCCACATCACCCACCTCTTCACCCCTCCCTTCAGTCAAGCCATCAACCTCCACACCACCCACCTCTTCACCCCTCCCTTCAGCCAAGCCATCAACCTGCACATCACCCACCTCTTCACCCCTCCCTTCAGTCAAGCCATCAACCTCCACATCACCCACCTTTTCGCCGCCCCCTTTCTCTAGGCTTTAGCGTTCATTCTGGAGTGGCGGGGTCAGCACTTCTAAAATTTGAAGGATCTAAAAGGTTTCAGGTTCTTCTGACTTGCCCTTTTCTTTTGAAGAGTTACTGACTGAAAGTTCGGAATTATTTAAGCAAACCTTACCATTTAGGTGGAACATGATACGGCTCGTCGGCCTTCTGCAAAGCCAACACACTGCAGGGAGTGAGCCGGTTAGTGCCCCCCCAACCTCCAAGCCACCCACCCACACAAACAATAACCCGCTAAGTGAGTCACTCACAGGGCTGTAGCAGCTGCTCATATATACACACCAGCCCATATACCACACGGACAAGGGCCTCCCATCTCTTTATCGACGATCCACATGTATACAAAAAAGAAACAATGTCTGTTTGGTGAGAATGGTAAACCTAATAGATCTACAGTCCATGACTGAAATAATGGGCAGAATAATACCTATCGGTCACTATACAGAATTATTGCATGGAATAATGGCTGAGTTTCAAAGAACCCTTTGCTGAAGACCTACCTGGGACTACCTGGTTTGTGTGTACACGTGATGCAGGCACGTGTCTCCAACTGAATCCTCTAAATGTCGTCTGCTCCCGAACAACTAGTGCTTCATGCAGTCACAGGCTCCCGCCGAAAGTTTTACATCTGCTGCCGCTGCTGCCGGCATCACCCACGTGTTCCCGGTCCCTGTGAATGTCGTCTGCTGCAATGTGAATGCCCTGGTCTGACTGAGATAAGCCAGACCACTGAGCATCAGTAATGTAGCTCTAAATATATGCACACTGTCTGATATAGGAGTATGTATATTCCTCCTAGTGCTGTGATTTACTTGTTTGTGTTTGCTGTTATTGATAAATCCTCAGCCAGCGAGCAACTCTTTCTTACTCCACCGGTCTTACTCCTTCTCTTTTAGTCTTTAGAACCGACAGCGGACGCTAGCCTATGTGAGGGGGTTATATATGAGCTAGGGACATATGATTTACACTGGGAAAAAATTGCTTTTGAGCTCTTCTCCCTCAGCTTACATAAAAATTATAGGCCAGCATTCGTGTCTGTCCATCTGAGCTAGGTATATCCATATATAAACAATGTAAACTGTCAATAGAGATTTGAAGCAGCTATAGGTAGATAGAGCAACCACAAAATGAACAGTTACATTGATAGCCTATATACACTCAGGTATACACTGTTTCCAGATTGTGATGATGCTAATTGAGGAACGTGAAGAGTCCTTCACGCCACGTGGGGCATCTAATGGTAAATAGATGTTGTCCCTACTCCTCTTGAACTGTACATCTATGAGGTTAAAAGTTCATTCTACTCCACTGGCACTGCTCTTTCCCCTCCTCTTTTCAAGGACATGTAAAAAGGTATTTAAGTCAAACATGAACATGGAAGATTCATAGATCAAGTTTATCACACTGATGTGATGATATTCTCTTCAACACGTGAGAGCACTTCTCCCAATGTGATTAGATGCACACTCACACATCCTCACGGCTCCCCTGACAATGGGGATAATGTGCACAGGAGTCATCAATCCCCTGATGGCCTGGAGTGATATCGGATGGAGATACTCCTCCAGTGTCCCTCTCCAGTAGCCACTGATACAGTGATAGTCTTGGTACCACTCTGGCAGTACTGATGGTGACGCCTCCCAATGCTCTCGCTGCTGCTCCAGCAACGTCCGCTCGGCTCCACGGCGGCCGACAGACTGAGAGTGGCCCTCCTCTGCTCCAGCCTCCTCCTCCTGTACCTTCTCCAGTGCTCTGTAGTTCCTCCAGGGCGCTGCTGGTGGTTGGGTGGGCAGGCAGTGGGAGAGGATGAGTCAGGAGGCTGGAGCTGGGATCAGTAACGGCACCTGGTGGGAGGAGTGGGAATCAAGTGCTGGAGGAGGAGCATGGGGCGTGCTAGAATAAAGTGGGTTGTGGTAAGAAACTAGGTAAGAGTAGGGGGGGAGATGGCGTCTACAGCGTTGGGAGGTGGGGTAGTTGGGAATTATATCCCGTGATGGAGAAAAGACACTGGCTTTCATATGATTCTGGGTAGGAAAGGTGTGTACTGGCTCTAGAATTGTGGACACTAGCGTTTGGATATCACCTGCTGGTATTCTTGCCGTTTCATATTCTCCATATATACGCACCGTATGGTTCAAATTACATAAGCCCCCTATTCAAAGAGGCCAGAGGACCCCCCCCCCCCCACCCCCCTCGATGTAACCTTTACTACCAATAGTATTAGATTGTTTTCTGCCGGTAGTCCTGTGATTAATGTTGGGAATATACAAATTCCTTTATTTATGTAGCTGTTAGTATTCATATTCCATACATGTATTGACATGATACTAAGTGTAAGTGTACATGACCATGCAGTGAGTGATCCCTGTGAGACCGAAGGGGGTGGTGAGGGGGTGGGAAGCAGATAGACAGGCAGGGACAGATAAACAGAGGCAATATTTAATTATAATATAAATTACCGGTATTTCATTTAACATGATTGTAAGAATATATTCAGAATGCCCAGTGGCCCAGTTTAGTATTTCTTCAATATGTTTTGGTTTTTGGAATGGGGTCCATGTGAGTTAGTTAGAAAGCTGCGGTTATCTTTTGTACATGTTATGTGTATCTGCCACATGATGGGAGGCCCCTGGAGCCGTGACGTGAGAGGCGAGATGCCTGTCATAGGGCTTGTGTTGACTCAGCACCCAGTGTCATATATGGCGCCTAAAGTAGTATACGCACCATGGCGTTTGTGACAGGCCAACTATGTTGTGCTAGGTGCCTGCACGCACCATACCGGGCACTATGGTAAATGGTAAGACAGACAATTATTAGCGCGGCGACTAGTGAGTACTACTCGTGAGATGAGTAGACTAGTGTATGGTTCACAGTCGCCACGGTGTAAGGGATAGGGAGGCCTTGCAATCTATTTTTGTTTGTGGCTCCTCTGCTATGGACTATTCCTGCTCACTATTCTAATGTAATAACAACAGTGTGTGTACTTTACTTATCAGTGAAGGAATTTTCAGAATATATCTCATACTTTTGATTTTATTCACAGATAAGACATTTCATCATTTGGAGCCCTATGGCAGATTAGCATTAGAGCATTTTAAGATTCAGAAATGCATCCCTGTAGCCTTTGTTTTAGAATTGTTCGTTTTGAAACTACTATAAATATGTAGTACAGGTTTTATCTCAGTGGGTTATGGTACAATTGGATCATATTTTCTGTATTTGAACAAAATATTCACTGTCAAAGATCTCTATGGAGAAATCAGTGCTAAAGTGTGTGTTGCCATATGTGCATTTTTGTAAATCAGAGGAGGTTGAAATGTAAGGCCACCTTGTGGAACTGCTACATTCTTTTCTGTGTAAAATTTTTAGTTTACATTGAAATAATGCTTTCTTAGAATATGTATCTACTATTGGTGATGAAAGATTAATTTGATTACTCCTTTCATTATATAAACGATTTTGTGGAACACTGAAAAGATGTATGTACTTACACTGTGCTCCCCCTCTACAGAGAGGTGGAGTGATCTGGCCGGTTTGCTGACCACTGGCCTGTGACCAGGTACAGACTATTACAAGTGATTGGCAGTTGGGTGTGTGTGTGGGGGTAGGGGAGGCAGAGCAGGCTTCTGGCAATCTGAGACAGTGTACACTCATAATGACACACCTGTTGACTATGGCATTGAACATTGAATAAGACAGGTCCCTGTGGCAGCTGAGTGAGGTGCATGCAGAATGGACAGTCTACAGACTATTAGTACTTAGCTGCAGTGGGTAGTTCAGGTTGAATTTGTGCTATATACTACCAAAAGCCCAGATGATAGTATGCCCTATCTGTCTCACCAACTGAAACTAGACACAAGATTACAAGTCGCCGCGCCATGTCTCACAGAACTATTCTCTACTATTGTATTAAAATCTACAACACTATGGTTTTATTGTATATGTATTGCAGCAAGAGAACCTCGATATTCACTTTGACGAAACTGATGTTATCATGCTGATAACCCTACCAGGGCTTTACCAATAACTGTTCATATTGACTCAACATCTAAAACCATTCTGATCAATTTCAAACCATCACATTAGACCATTTTACCATCGAAAGGTGGGTCATTTTCATAAATGGTAGGTTCGGAACCAGAATGAGAGCAACATGCAAACGAGTAATTTAATATAGCGTCAGATAGGGGCAGGGTGATTGGCCGGACCTTGGTGCCAGCCTACTATAGGATTACTATAAGTAGTGAGGGAACTTTAAAATTGTCATTTTCTATAGTAGGAGTATAGTAGGAGAACTGAAAATTTCGCCCGCCCCCCTCAATGTGCGTGGTATTGCCCATCCCTTCCCGAGGGGTCGGAACTCGGACGTGTTCACAACATAGTATCATACGTGTAGGGTTTTCAACTGAAAATGGTACTCTTTGCTCCACCAACAAATGAACCAGCCCTGCCAAAAATGGCCACTCCCTAAGTCCCTGTAACTAAACCAGGGGGCAGCGCAAGCAGCGAAATGACAGAGTTGAGCTTTGGCAGCTCTGCCCCCTGGTGAGTTGAGTGTTAACCAAAAGGACACTTCCCTCAAGTGTGGGTATCATGTTCTAGCATAGTAGTAGAGGGCTGGGCAGGGTGATCCCATTGAAGCCTATGCTTACCAGAATGGGGCACTGGGCAGGTGATCTGCCAGATCACCTGCCCAGTGGTAGAAATACTCTCAACCAGTGTGCTGAACTCAATACTGTGCATAGACATAGTGTTCTAAGTGTGCAATGCCCGGGGCGCAATGCTTTACAATTTTTATGATGTTCCACTGCTCAGTTTTACGAGGATCGCTGGTAGATTCAACAGTTATTTTTTACAATGTGAGATGATGGTAACGTCATTATGAGACCCAAGTTGGTCAGACCTTGGCCTTGGTCTTGGAGAAGGGGTTAAAATGCAACTATGCACAATTAAAATTAGTGTCAGCATTATACTCTCATGGTAGGTTATTCCATCATCCAAAGGCATTAGATTTTATCCCTCTTGTCCCAACAGGCAAAATACCCCCTCGCTGACTGCCCTACAGTGTATGTCAGGTTTGTTATGGTACTTTGAATGCCTCCTTGTATTAATCTCTATTGCCTTGCAAATTAACTGAGACAAAGTGAGACAAAGTGAATGTATGGGCTGAGTTGTTATTTCTACTAACCTTTAGTGCATACATATTGATCACTACATGTACCAATAGATTGACATCAGAGCGAAATGATATAGTTTTAATTATTGTCACTGGTTGGTGGCACTACTGGAGATGAATAGTTTTGCTAAGATTCCTCTCCCTACACCTAGATGGCGGCACTATAGCTGTAAGGCCGCGCTATAGGTTGAGATTCGTTAACAGCTGCTGAAGGGAGTAAACAGCTGGTAAAGACGTCGGAATAAGAGGCCAACGAAGTGTGGTTGAGTCAGTCAGTCAGTCAGTGAGTTAGTCAGTGATTGTCAAAGATAGCTTAGGTAAACAGGTAACGTATATTTGATATCAGTTTGTATGATATGGGTGCCAGGTAAATGAATGAAGGGACAAAAAAGGGTTCTTATACTTATTACACTAGAGATCTTACTTCTGAATGTTAAGAGTTATGGCTGTTCTTTGACCACCCCTCACTTTCTTTCAAAGAGGCCTAATGACAGTTTCTCCAACCACGGCCCTTCTTAAATTTGCAATAAGTATATTAAATGAATTTCTGGTGATATTTAAGGAATGACAGAGCCGTTTGATACATTTATGAAATAGACATAGCTTCCCCTATCTAAAGAGCAGGGGAGACATATTCTGTTTGGTACCCCCCCCCCCCCCGCCCTCCCGTCCCGTTTCCCTTTATCTGCCACCACTTCCTAAAAGTGCATTGAAATAACCCCTAATATGTATTTTGCTTTGAACACAATGTAACTATTTCATTAATGATATATTTTTCAAAACTTTCAGTGCAAATCATTGTTTCATTCCCATGTGCACAAGCTTTGTTGTCTAATACATACACTTTACACGTGTATAAAATACACCTGGCAATGGTTGTTCTGGTCTCTTGTGGTTACATATATGTAAGTTTATTTGCCTAACAGTGCTGGGGCCTGGAATGCTCTTATTGCTTGGTGCATAGCGTAGTGAACACGATGGTAATTATTTGGTACATCTGTAGAGAAATAATGAGGCGTGGTCCGAGTTTTCCTATTTTCGAATTCTACTCATTATGCGTTCCACACACTGTTACAGCGACACATGCAATTACCCATTATCCTTATGCATTTATAAAGCATGCAGATGCTCTAAACTACGTACGTTTGACTACTGTGATTTCATCTTTAATGGAGCCCCTAAGGACGATGTAAAAAGTTACAGACTATACAAAACCATGGTCTTAGATTTTGTATCGGTATTAAACCTCCTTAAGTTACTCTCCTATATGATTATAGTAGAGTTGATGTCAATATAATCATCCCTCTGAGGATTCTGCTTGGAAATTCTAAAATCAAATGTAAAGTTAGCAGAAGTAAATGTTTAGATTATGACAATAGTCCCCCTTTTAGAGGGAATATACTCTGGCATGATTTATCCACTAAAACTCAACATTGTGTATCAAAAGATGTTTTTCTTCAACTAGTTCAGTCATAGCAGATCGTCGCATGATTCATTAAATTGTCCAATTACTGTGTTTGTATATTTTGAGTACCGTCCAGGCATGTCTATGCCGTACAGATAATTTTATATCAATGCTATCCATCGTCGTTTGGCTTGCTTCTTCATTTCAGCGTGGGGTGGGGTCAAGCAAAGATACTCACAGATGCTGATTCTATGAACGAATATTGAGCTGTTTCATACCAAACCCATGGTGTCTTTAATCAGTTGATAATTATGCAGAGTTTTACAGTTTCTGTCTATTAGTAAAGCAGGGACCTTCATCTTCAACTAAGCTACTTGCTGTTATTTCTAAGGATGCACAGCCATGACGTAATATATGCAAGGCCTTAAATCCTAGATGCGCTTAATGTTAAGCATGATATAGAACAGATAACGTAACCTGTGAGCCCCTTACACCATATTGTACATGTACCCCTGCGCCCTCAGTACATTAATTCTGTTAGCCAATCAGGAAGAGCAGATTTAAAGATGCATTTCAGATAAGAGTTATAGACAGAGTTCAACGATGATTTGACATCCTGACATCCACAAGTGAGGAAACAGCCTGAAATGATAAATTTGAGTTGAACTCTGTGTTTATTTCATGTTCTGTTGGTAAAAACTCCCTAAAACCCCATTTTTGATGAGGGGTTGGAGGTTATTTCAACGACGTCATAGTGGGGAATGGGGGTGTGGAGAATGGGAAAGTGTTTCTCCACGCCCACCTCGGGAATGGAATTACAGTACTAATCTATAGTAACCTAGGTTTCTAACATGAAATAAAAAATAGTATGTGATTAAGGTTCAAGAAAGAGGAGGGATCATTTCACCGTATCCCATCCCTAAAGCATGTGTTGTTTGTTGTTGTCTTTCTAATATACCATATCGTTTGTGACTTTATTTGTGGATTTCATTAGTGTGTTGTTTGTTGCCATTCCTAGTCTGCTCATGTGAGCCCACTACACGTGTGTGCAAGGCCACTGGTGTGACATAATCAGAAGCTTACCTACGTCATGACGTAATAACTTACCTGGGCAGATCACGGCCAAATGAGATGACGTATGTGCTTGTCAATTAGGTGCATTGCCAGAGGGAGGTAGAAACAGGAAGAAATAACCTTAGCAGTCTGCCAGACTCACATGCCCGATCAACATATACCTGCAGCAGCCATCATGTAAAAAAAAAGGGGGGGGCTCTCATACGCTGGCCCAATTAATTAAAAGTGTTAAATATCGCTTGGCCCCAACGCACAATGAAGCATAAATCAAACTGACTGCTTTTAAGCTGTTTGGCCTAAATAATTATGTTGATGACTTAAATTTGCCATAATCATTGTAGTTTTTCTCCATTTTTTCAATAAAACTTAAGTCCATGTTCTAAAGCATTTTCCCCAAGGTAATATAATAGTCGTGGTTTGAATATGAGATTTTGAAGATTTCATTATATAATTATTAATTTATCATGTTTATCTATTCAAAACAGGTGCTTATAATATTATGAGACCGGTGCTTATGAATACAAATTATATAGGTCTACACAGGGACGGTAACACCCTCTTTAGTGGCATCTCCCACTTGTGTTAATACATGCACATTGTACCTCCAAAGTGCCCACAAGAGAGGTGATATTTTATTTTTGGTGACCGGCCCTGTCAACCCAAAAGAGAGGTGAGGTCCCAATATCGATTTTGGGAATTGGTCATGTAACCCTATTAATTTCAAAAGTCGCCAAGCCGGTGCTGTATCGATTTTAAGGAAAGGCCATACCCCTGTCGACTTTTAATGCAATTAATGCCCCATGTCATTAACTAAGCCCCAAAATACCAGGTATCTATGTTGACTATAGGGTTCCAAAGCCAGAAAGGTGACGCTTCATTTACACAATGCAGAGTAGCTTATCATGGTAGTAGGGAATCAAATAGGCCTTCCAAAATTCCTAGAGGCATTTGTGTGTAAAATTTTGCTAGTTAACTTTATAAGACCAGTTTTTTATGTAGTTTCTGGAAAAACAAACTTGCCAAGCTGAAAGATCATTGCTAAGGGGCCAAACCCCTCATTTTCCAAATTTTCAGCAAAATACACTTTCTTCCCCCTGAAATAGCAGTTCGCTCTTCAACACCATGAAAAAAAAATATAGATGATAAGTGTGATTAAAGCATATCATAGATATACACTATATGATAATAGATACATGATTCCTGATCTGTGCAGTTTAGTGTAAGTTGTGCTAATTGGGGTATAACTACAGTCACCTCTCTCTATGTCTGCCACTAGGTTGGTTTTAACAGGGTGAATAAAGGTGGAGCGGGGTGTCTGCACTAAATTATTAACAGAGTGTGTAATGCTAAAATAAGATACATTGATGCAGCTTTGCTGCGTAGGCCTGCGGGCATTCATTTATGCATCATACAACACCCAGATACATGAACACAATAGGGACTTAGTCACTAGTGGTCCATCAGGACATCATGAATAAAAATAAGGCTTCAATTAATGGTTGAAGGGAAGGCCAAATGTCTACATGGCTTCACTCATTAAAATCCATTGGACATGGAGGTCTCTGATCTGTATCAATCAGAACCATGGTAACAATGGTTACTATGACATTTTCTTAAAAAGCGCTTCCGAAGCCCTTTCATTTAAGGTATTACATGAATATATATGTACCTCTTAAATGTCAGTCTGGCTAACGATTTCCTAGTAATACATACATGTGTAGCCTTAGAAACGACATTCAGACATTAAAAACTATGTGCCCAACATGTTTTCGTTACTTGAGAATATTCTACGTCATTCAACTGTTCCATTAAAATATTCAAATACGATATACGTCTACACCACTGGAGCAGAATACATGTACATGAGTATATTCCTGCAATTCAGGTTCCCCAACTTAAACCTCACACCTGGGCATTTACATGGGACCCAGCGCTTAGTTAATTAGTTCAAGGATCTATAGTACACCCGGTGCTTATATGAGGTAGGCGCTTACTAATTCTGAACTCTGGTGCTTAGAGGCGCATGGTATACATGATTCACGGGTAGCAGAGGACATGAGTCAGTAATTCAAGGATGCCAGTATAACAGAAAAAAATAAACACTAATAAAAAATTATTTCAGCTGGTCCGGTTTGGTTTGGAATCAATTAATCATATATACTCTTTATTCATACTGTTCCATCATACACCCATTCCTGTTGAGTGCTCCTGAAAGATCACTATCTTTCGGCGTCTTTTATGAAGTTTCCGAATGCAAGCAGAGGCTATGATCTACAGCTATAGCTAGATCCTGTATAGCCGCCATAAACATGTTTGTGAAAAAAATCAACTCATGTGCTTATGCGGAAGAAATAGTAGCATCCGGATATTAATTGCAAAGTGACGTTATGTAGGGGGGTCTGAAATATCTTATTTGCAAAGCATATGGTCTGTGTATCTATCGATTCGCCTGATACTGATCTATCTTTTTCCATTTACTGCCTACGACAGGTGGGGGTGGGGGGGGGGGTCCAGGTAGGAGGTGGCATAATGAATCTATATGGAATGGCAGCCATGCCTGCAGGTTATAAGTATTACTACGCCAATACCATGTGCATGGTATGAGCAGTGAGTGTTTGGTAAGAGTTCTGTTAGTGATGGTAAATGTCAAGGTTGGCATTGACATTGCTCCTACTTAGGATGCTTGTCACTGCTCACGTGATTCGTGGCTCGTGTAGCTCCACACTGTTCACAGCGCCATTATCTATAGATCAGTGGCGGTTATGTGGGGTCTTGCCAAAAAAAAATGAAACGCGAACCAAAATATAAAACGTGAACGTTTTAGTATTGCTATATAATTATTTTTTCATTAACTCATTTAGTTGCTTATGCTGGCAACTTTAGGGCCTCTCGCCCAAGATTTATCAGGTAGGGCAGACTGCCTGAACCAACTTAAGCCATGGAGATGAAGAGTCGGTGCCAGGCTCGACTAGTTCAATTTAACGGGGTTTGCCTCATATACGCTATGCTGATCACTAAGAGGACCTTGTCTAGATCTTGGTAAGGTATGTGAGGTTTTGTAGCCAGAGGTAAGGGAATGGGGGGTGGCTCCTGGGTCAGAATACACAGTATCAAGTACCGGGTAGGCAGGTGTTTGACTGTAATTTCACTTTGCAACTAAAAATCTAAATTACTATTCTCTTTTATAATAAAAGCTTTGAGGCCCATTTTCTATATCTCCAAGCATATGAATGTAGAAGTAAAGTGGGACCCCTGACCTAAATTCCCCATAAATTTACCTGATGTCCTCTACAAATCATAGCGCAGAGCAAACCTATTCCTGCCACCTGCCCATTGTCAAGGTCAACGTGCCAGGAGTTGATATGCGAACGTAGGCCATAATAAAGAGAAAGCCATTTCCGATACATATAATCATCACTATCTCCTTTTACAAGCACGTACATTCATGGTGAGCCTTGCTCATCCAGTCCGCCTGGGGGTCAGAGGCTGATCCATGGTCTGAAGTTATCATGTCGAAGTTATGATTTACTTAAATTCACAGCTTACACTGCCATACTTATTCCGAAAGAAAATGAGAGACACAGCTTCTGGAGGGTGCAGGTTTGTCGTGGAATACTGGGGCCAAAGTTTACTCTGACGCAACTCCTGACACAGGTTCTTTTATTTCCATGTTTTGGCTTGGATTCAATGGCGACAACAATGAAAATGGTAAAAAAAAATAATCATGTGACCAAAGATAAGAAACAAGACCATTTTGCATTCACTTCCATTGGCCTTCTAATTTACCAAGAAATGGAATTCCAAGAACGCTTCAAGGTATGTGTGATGCGTGACAGATGATTTTCGGAAGTTGTAAATATCAGATGCTGGTTCGTATTTTCCTCATTGTAGTTATTAAGATATTGAAAAAGTTAAGCCTCGAACTCGATATTTGCAAACCCATCCCCCCCCACCAAACGTTTAGAAACCAGAAATTCACAAATAACCCTCAGTCAGGCCAGTTCTTTCCAACAGTCGTCATTATAGTCGAAGGTCAAGGTTAGCTTACAAGAAGGATACTCCGGCCCAATACACATAACGTCCATTCTGTATGACTAGTTCCTGATATATGCTGCCTCTCATACTAACCACAGCTCTAGTCACATTTTAACAAAACATGATGTGTTTCTGATTTAACTCAGAAACATCCCGTACCCGCACCCCTAATTGCAAATAAAATAAAACAACAACAACAACAACAACAACAACAACAACAACAAAGAAGTTAATATACACTGTAAGAAGTAGACATGGTTATTTTACAACAAAATCCCCTGGTAACTTTGGTTCCAGTACATTTTCCTGTAAATCTACAGGAGGTGAATCACTGTAATTGTACAGAACAATTCAGAGTAATCATACAGTAACAGTCACTGTGATCATACAGCAAGCTCATTCAGTTCTACAGAAACATAATTATGCTGTACATTTACAGCAAAATGTGTTGTAGAATTACAGAGAAATTTTCTTGTAAATAAACACCAATATTTTCTGTGAATGGACAGCAAATTTTGCTGTAATTGAACAATAAATTATGCTGTAAATTTACAGAAATATTTGCTGCCAAATGAGATTCCCGCAACTATTGCTGTAAAATTACAGAAACTTGAATTGTAGAATTACTGCAAGTGGTTCTGTTAATCAGCAACAAATGTATTGTATATACAGGTATGTTATAAAAGACACTGCTATATACTCTGCTATTGGGGTCAGTTCTTGGTAATCATCCCCATGATATCATTTATGTGTGCACTTCATGCATGCATTGATACTATAAACCATGCATGCCTAATGAAGTCTATCAAGGGTAAGAGAAGGAGAGAACCATCTCACCCAAACCATTTCATGGTCATTCAGTTTTAACACTGAAATAACCTAAAGGCAGGTAGGCCTATGTTAGTTTCAACCCCAGAGTCCAGGGACTTGTATTTCAGATTTAGACACAGTTATGGTGCCATGTATGCATATCATTGGTTGTTCCTAGTTTCTTCTCAGGTAACCTTGTACAATATCATAAGTGCACAATGCTAGATTGAACCTGTTGAAGTTATTATCATATTGCAATTCATTATTAAGCTCTGGGGACAATATTTGATTGGGGTGTGCAATATAAGACTATAGGGTAGATTAACCTAAAGACAACCACATACCTAGAGTTGACCACCTGTCAGCTTGTTTTTCTCACTTCCACATGTAGTGCATTGGTCTTAAAACCTAATATTATAGAAATAGAGATGTTATAGTACCCCATACAATGATGTCCTGGAATATATGCATGAAGTAATTGTCATTGCATGATAATACACTAAGGTTCCCATGTTTGAATGGTTTTTACCATGACCAGCTGGCCATTTCATCAGAATTCTCCAACTTTGGTTTAATACTTTGAAGATGACAATCGCTCACATATACAACATACCCAGCAAATTGTCGTCATCTGTCGCCATGATTGGTCATCCTTTTTGAGTGATAACTCATTCCGTCATCTTTCCCCACTGTGTGTTAGACTCACGTGGCATAGCAATTGCTATTCCTGGTGATCTTGTGCTATAACAATGTCGTGTTCCATCTAGCGACATGTGTGAGCCACTTCATACAGGTTGACGAGGACTCATGACAATTTGCTGGGTATTGACTCTAGGAATTGATAAATTGATTGATTGATTTGTGTTTTACAGCACTTTAGCGGCACTAAGTGGCTATCCCGTGCTTCACAGGTTGATAATTTAACAGAGGAATGTGTCAGTGCCCGCGCATATGTGCACCACACACATCCTGAGGGGATAGGAAAGAGGAGATATAGACCCTTTTAAATGGGCTAGGGAAGCCCGGGAATTGATAAATATCTTTCCTAAGTGATAGCATAAGGAAAAGTGCAGAAATGTGCGGTTAAATACTTTCTGTATAGGACTTATTTCGTAGAACATACTGATTTCATCTTGAGAGGACCACTATTTCACCTTGAGTTGACCACTCCTTATACACATATTTGTACATTTAATTGAATAGAAACCAATGATTATGTAGGATTACATCACAAGATTCATGACCGGGATAGTTTGGGATAGAAATCTTCATTGGATTATGCTCTGATGCATACATTTCAATCTTTACTGTAATGCTATGGTTATTACTGTGTAGAGGAAGTATTTAATACTGAGATTGTGATGATAAAGTTAAGGAATGGATTATTATAGTCCATGTCTATAAAAGAACATTAAAAACAAAGCCTCTATAATGAAGGGTTGGAAATACCACTTCTATTTTGATGACATTTACAATATCCATGGCAATAAAATTGCCTCCAATTTCCATTCTAATTGAGCCACTGTAAAAACATACATTTTCTTATGATGCAATAGTTTTAATTACACCATTTTACTGCATATCTATAGAAGACACTTATTTTTTCAAATAATAGTTTAATGATCATAGCGCCATTAAAAGGGAAGTTATCAAGTGGTCCACTCAAGGTGCTTGCAAGGTGGTCATCTCAAGGTGAAAATAGACTAACTAAGATGGTCTTAGAAATGATGAAAAACAATAGATAAACTTCACACATGGATTTGAAAAAGGTAATTGGTTGAAAAGCCCAAATAATTGTCTTTCACCCTTTGGGGAACCCTAAGGACCTATTAGACTCAAAGATATTAGCTACTGCATTTCCCTTATTGAAAACCTGCACAGGAACGGTCATCTTTAGGTTAATCTACCCTACATACTAAATATATGGTATACTACTGGCCTCCAGTGGGGGACAGTGCATGTAAGGCTATTTTGGTAAACCCTTCAAAGGGCCACTAGGGTGACTGGCTGGCCTAGGGCATACTGCATACAGAGTAATTATACAAGATCACTCACTGTACACATATATCTACACCTACTAAGCCTTGGTATTACAGTGAGAGTCACGGTATTTGAGAGTACAGCACTTTCCCTGTGAGCTTACAAGAGACATCTCTGTTATAAAACATAAACTTCTTACAGTGTAATTGTCCCGAATATTGTTTTATCAAGGATGCGTGAATATCAGATGTGGAATGCCAGGATCTTTTTTGATAGAAATAATAATCTTCTGGGGTCCATATTGCCCCTGTCAAATCCAATATAAAAACATGTACATTTTGACTATAGATAGAACATAGACAAAGGCTCATTGGCTTTGATTTTTACTTCTATTACACCTCTGCACCATTCTAAACTGCACCAGGCTAATTGAAGACAAGTTTATAATGCCATATTAGTCTTTTTTAAAACCTGACGGACATGCCGGCTAGAACACCATTACACGACTCTGTATTGTCAGTATTGTCATACTGATGACTTAGGATGACGAGCTAAAGTCACCATTTTAACTATCTAAGGTAGTTGTTTTAGGTATTGTCAACCTGAGGACCTAAAGTCGTCAGCACTGACTAGTTTCGGATCTTTCAGGTTTTCAGTGCAGGGAGCTATCCTCGTGGACAATGTGCAGCTTATATGCAAGGTACTAGAGTAGTAAACAGCCAAGGTTATGAAACCCAATGAGTTCTCAGTCTCACATTTGATTAATAGGAGCCCATTGCCATGACAGATATTAGAATAAGTTTGGTATCATAATATTGCTCATCAATGCATAAACCTGCAAGTCTATGAAATAAACTCGTGTTTGTACCTGTATGTGTAAGCCGTGCTGGCTTTTTGTAACATAACACTCTCTCATTATCGCCCGCCATGTAACAAGAGAAAGTGGATAACGCTAACAGCATAGAGCCAGACGCCATGGAGGGGGAATGCATTACTGGAGTGAAACCTTATTAATAAAATGAAGACTATATTGTATGATAGATACACAAAAATAGACTTTATTTGATAAGATAGGCCTTGGTTAATAGTATTCTGGATTTGGTCTCGCTTGGCGATGCCGATAGGGTTCACAGGGAAGAATAATGCTATATGAATAATGTTTAGCTATACCAATACAAACATTATGCCCTTTCGAGCAGTGGAAGTAGCTGCGCATTAAAAACGAATATATGAAACATATACACAACATGCATGTTATACTTTGATATTACAGGTTAAGGAAGTTATTTCAAGAAAAGAAAGATGTGTCAAGAGTCAAGATTAAAAAAAAATGTTTATAATTGATACAAGAGCATGATCACTTATGATGTCTTAAAACTCTTCTTCTACCAATCACGCATTTTTGTGAGTTTACTGTGAACCGGTTTTGAACCTCTATATATAACTTCTTTGGAAATGGGTAAAATCTCACGACTTTTTGGGGATGTGCTCTATTGCATATCCCCTCTAGGCAGGTCAAGGCGTTTGGTTGTGGATCAATTCCCCTTTTAATGGCAGCCAGGTGAATATGGATGAGTTAAAGGTTCGGGTTGTATGATTTTGAGCAATATTTAGGGGGGAATTATGAAAAAAAAAATGAAAAGAATTTTTAATTTTAGGGTAAAAACTGATTTAGGGCAAATTTTCACAAAGAAAAAGATGGGGACAAAATTAAGAACTTATTTTGATGTATTATGGGGGAAATCCTGGTTGCCATAGCAACATACAGCTTAGAAATCGCAACATTTGTTACTTTTGGTTGTCATGGCAACAAAAAAGAATGTTATCCCAAAAAACCTTTCTGGTGATAGAAACTACTGAATATTTAAATCAGCCTACCCATGTACTTTATTTTATCATGCTAGATTAATTTTTGACTGAATTATTTCAATTTGAAAATTGGTAATACTGCCTAGTATAAACATTGACAAGCCACAATAAGGACCTCATAATCTGATAACTCTGCAATAAGAGCACTTATTGGTTATTAGGGATACATCACATTGTGATCAATAGGTACATTTGGGTTTGTCATAAATTCACTTTCCCTTGGAATTGTCGACGGACCGTTACAAGTCATGAACATGAGCAACTCAGGAGTCCGGAGAGTACAGTTGAT
Source organism: Acholoe squamosa (assembly GCA_949317995.1). NCBI lineage: Eukaryota > Metazoa > Annelida > Polychaeta > Phyllodocida > Polynoidae > Acholoe > Acholoe squamosa. The sequence continues at coordinate 44,220,099 of OX439038.1, forward strand.
GAATCCACTTTATTGTAGTGTTAGGCAGGTACATGTTGGCATGGTGAAGTACAATGTGTATGCTGCCCACCTGATCAAGCTAGCTCTATACCAAGGCACTGTGTGTCATGGAGACTAGGTGTGGAGAGAGGAAAGTAAAGAATAAGAGAGTATCCCAAGCTAGTCCTGTATTCATATATATAGGAGCAGCTCGGGGTAGGCATGACGTCAGTCTTGGGAGAAGCATGACGTCATGCTTAGGGATTGGCAAGACTCGGTGTGCCTTGCATCATCTCACCCTGGAGGGGGGAGGGGGCTTGCCTAAAGGTGGGTCGAGCTGCCCACCTGTTGGAGGAGCAGCTCGATCCCTGATTGGCTAGGAACGGAGGTGGGTGTGAGCACACTCCCACCCCGTACCTAGGGTTTAGCGGGGGTCGAGGTCATGACCCCTAGCCAGGATCCGGAGGTGAATCTGAGGTCACTGGCCAGGAGAGGCAGAGCTGGGTAGAGATACCTGGCTCTGTCAGATCCAAAGGTTTGGTGTAAGGGAGCCTTATAGGCGAGCTTGATCATTCGGCTTAAAATATTTCATATAATAATTAATGAACCTTGAATACCCCATTGACATATCCCCACATTCCTATTCGATTCTACGCGAATGCAAAAGGTAGAGAAAGTTCTTATACTCGTCATTGGTGCATTCAAGGTTTGGCAAAAATTTATAAGGTCACTCAAAACCTTGTGTATACCTGGCTTAATACCGGTATAAAAGTTTTAACATACATACTTGAATCATCCACTGTGTATATAGGTCTACTTCTAAGAACAATGACATCCTCAATAGTGAGGCAGGCTTCGTTTGAAAAATACATACAAAAAATATCGTCGGGCCCACAAGGTTGTGGTGACAGTCTCTACTGTGTGCTAATTGCTATAAAAATCTTACATATGCATGCAAATCAAGAGAAAACACATGGATGAGAAATACTTCGAGAAACCTGGTGACAATAGCGATACTCATTGCTGTGTCCTGCCTTGAGCAATCAGGGCAGAAACAGCAGCCATACTCTGTCACATATACCGGTTCCTGTATGAGATCAAGTGTACATAGTTAACAAGTTTGTATAAAAATACATGCTTCAAAAAAATATATCCTCTACATGTCTGGATATTGACTAGGTCAGTAATCTTGCAATACAATAAATACAGAGGAAAAATGTAACATGCTGGCTAAGACTAAAACCCATAAATACAAATGCAAACTGTTTTGGGCTTGAAGAACATGGTATCGTCCTTTAAGAGAAAAGGTAACTTTGTTGTGGGGGGGGGGCTCTGTGGCACCTAGGTTTCTGATTTCGCTCAGTATCCTCACAGAGTGGATTAGTGTTAAGAAAACTTACATGTGGTTTTAAATCTTTCACAGTACAGATTGAACTTTTTATATCAGCTTTCTTGAAAACCATTCAGCGTATAAATTTGTAAACGTGTGGTGACTCTGGGAGTCCCATGGGTGGGGGGGTGGGAAAAATTGTGTCCCTACAATGTCAGATTAGGAAGATATAAAAGTTCATAATTTTGCATGTATGTGCAGTCCTAGTACTTAAATTTTCTCAATTTCGTGCCAATGCTACTTGGTGGTAAGTTGTAGTGTTCCATGGGGGATCTACAGAAATGTCTTCCAGCAGCTGATTTTCTCCTCTGTTTGGCTTCCATGTTGTAGTCGTCATCAAAGGAGTCTATTCTAAATTGTGAAAAAGAGGCTTCCATGAAAGCCATGTCTCCAACCTCAGGGGAAGTTGAGGAGGAGGAGGATGAGCTGCTGTCATCAAGGGGTGGGTCGAATGTCGTGTTACTTCTTGGTGGTGGTGTTGGCTTGAAAGAGTGTCTTTTTGAATTTCTGTCGATGGGCCTGAAGGTGGTAAAAGAAGGTGAACTGTGTATTGTGGCTTGTTCCTGGCTTTGATAATAAGCACAGGGGCAAGCAAAAGTTCCTGGACCGTCCAAACATAAAGTACACAGGTTCAAGGTGGGTGGCCTGGTTGGGTGTACAGGCTTGGGGGAGAAGTAGCTGTCCTTCCAAACCGCATAGCCTGGTGGAATTGGGGTTCCAGGCCTGTTGGTTGCAAGACCTACTTGCGTGTAGGACCTGCCGGTGCAGCTTGTTGGGTGACTGGTGGTGTTGCTTGGGGTCCTTGGGTCTATTGGGCCGGTTGGGATGGCTTCTTGGCAGGTTTTACTAGCCCTGCTTACTCTTTGGTGGCACCTTCTGCTGTAGGGGCTTGGCCTGGGTCTGTAGATGGAGGCAAATCTGATCCCAGGCCGCGCTTGCCTTTGTTGCCCTTCTTCTTCGGTGGTCCTGCAGACAGAGACAAGAACAGAGGGGTGTCTGACGTTAGAAACAGGTTAAAGACGTATGGTTCACAAGGTGGTCCACAAAAATACCGAATTTGACCAAAGAGGTTGATTTGTCCGTGTGTCGACTATGAAAACAAGATGCAGTAGCATTGGTACATGTGCTAATGTTGTTGTTGTGGTAGAGATGCCACGTGCGGGTGTCACATGACCGATGGTAGTCATGGTGACGGCCGTGACGTCCGTCAGTTTCGGTGTTTGGAACGAAAACCAAGATGGCGCCGAGCTGCCGCGTATGGCGCGAAAGTGGTCGGGCCAGACGCTGCAACCGGTGCTAATACCGATGAACATTAATGTAAGCCGATCTATTGTGTTGGTTAGGTTAGCTGTGGTTATCATGCTGTTTTAGCTGAGTGTTGATAATGATGGCTGTGTGTGGGTGTGTTTTGGGCGTCTTTCGGGGTTTGGGGGGTTCAGTGTGGGGCGGGGGGGAGGGGGGGTAAAGGGTAGGCTAGGTGGGCGGGGGGGCGATCCCCACATAAGCGTCTTTGCGGCGTATGTGTAAAGGCTACCTGCCATCCCCACATAAGTGTGATGGTACCTTCCAAACGCTACTGACATTTGGGTATAGCCTCGGAACGGTCCAAAGTTATATGATTGTGGGGGTGGCCGGTAGTCGCTGGGTTGGGACGGTGGTCTCCGTCATGAACCGAAACTCGGCCATGTTGGAATGGTGAGTCGAAATTTTACCTACCATAGATTATGTAATAGGCCCTCTCAGCCAGTTTGAAATTAAACACATATAGGCAGTTGGGATGCTGGGCTTCCTGGGGTTCAGGGGAGTTGATATAGTGAGCTCGGATTGCTTTGCCGCTGCCTGGGCCCGAGCTTTCTTTCTGCTATGATCTCCTGGATCGGGGAACAGTGCCGTGGCTGAATTCGCCGGGTGTTCACTATCAACGCGCGGGGACACCTGTTCTATAAATAGAGTGGGTGGTTCCCCCGTTGTTATGGTAACGGGTATACTGACAACAAACGGTTTGTTTTGGTTTAGCCAGTGCACACGTGCTCTACTGGAGTAGTTACTTAGACGAAAGTTTGATCTTGGGGGGGGGGTGGGGGTTGGGGCTTTGAGTGGGGTTGGGGACCCTGGGAAGATGGTGTAAAGCAAGGGGCTCGGTGTAACCGGGCTGGGTAGTTTATGGGCCTATCCCCACATAAAAGGTGATATCCTCAGGGGTGGGGCTATCCGGTGGATCGTTCATGGAGAGGGGTCGGGGTCTGTTTACATGATCTTAACAGGGTGTGGGGTGGCCTAATTGCCGCCTTTTTCCAATTGATGATCCCTACATGTGGCCTTGCTGTGTGTTTCTAATTAAAATAAATAGACTTACCGCTGGGGGATGACTTTTTGGGCCTTTCATCCGATGTGGTGGGGTCAAAGAGATATTTGTCTGAATCCGGCTGTAGCTCCAGGTTAGTGAACTTAGTGAGTTCCACTAAGCTCCTAGAGGTAGAGGGGGCTTCCATTTTGGGGCAAAAAGGGGATCTATATCTGGTGGGTGGTGATAGCTGGGGCATTGGGACAGTGTCTGATGGTGAAAGCTGGAAATCCGGCTGTCCCTTTTCCTTGATTACCAGGGTCAAGACGTGGGGGCTGGATGTTAGGGCCTTGTGTAGCCGTAGCCTCCAGAACAGAGGGCATCTCGGGTAACGTTCCAATTTAACTTGCTTGATCTTTCCGGCGATTATGAAGGTCACTTCCCCCTTCCACTCCACTTCCAGATGGCGGCCGAAAGGGCTAGTTAGCCGGGGCTTAGCCACCTTGGGTGCCATGATGGAGAAAGGCCACAAGTTTCTGCCGAAGATCATCCTGCCGACGACGAAATCATAGGTCCTACCCTCTGAGTGGATTTGGAGGACGAATTTTGGCATCTCCGTGATATCATCCACTCTAGCTAGGTAGGGCCAGTGTCGCCAGCATCTCCTGGCCAGGGCGCGGGCCAGGTACAAGGCTAGGAAAACTAGGATCCAGGCCCACATGGTATCATACCTGCCGGCCTGGTATGGAGGCTGGTATTTCTCCAGGCTGCTTTCTGCATGTGGCGAAGTTGTTGCCTGAGGCGGCCACAAGCTGCTGATGTTCAGCACTAGCTTCCTTAAGGTGTTGAACTTTGCCACGTCCGCCATGGTTGGTGTCTTCAGCGCAATGTGCATGGTGACTAGCTGCGCCAGTCTCGTCACGCGCAGCTGACCGTGGCACGTGATTGCACAGCACAAGATGGCCAGTAGCGGGGACAGAAGATGTAACCAGGGGGAATATTCCAGATGGTAGCCAAGATGCATTAATGTATTTACTGACAAGAAGGGTCTTGACTTGGTCAAACCTAGGGCGGCTTTCCTGAGGGCTATTACTTCTTTAAATATGGGCAATAATCTTTGGTTGTGGAGGTGTTTTAGATATTCAAAATTTGGTAGATCTAGGGTCCGGGGAATGGTTGTCATGGTGACGCCTGAAACATTGGCTGGTGGGTTGCCAAAATGGCGCCATAGAGGGAGGTTGATGGGTATCCTGACGAAGGGCCGTAATGTGGTGTTATGTATGCAGGAAAGATTTGAATTTATCATTATCATCCCAGCATTTCTAATTGAGCACATGCATGGTACTGATATTACTGAAGAGGCTGCATTTTTAAGCTCAATTTGGCCTTCATTGGGGCATAGCATAAGTGAGGGCGATTCATTGGTAACTAATAGGTAGTCTGAGTGTGATATAGACTTAACTAAGCGTGGAATGGGGGCGGACATGTGTGCAGCAAAGCTGCATGTGTGGTGTACTGCGTCTGGTGTGTCTAACAGTAGTGACAGGGAGCATGTGGGGTTTAGGGGTGATAACAAAGGTAGGGGCCGGTCACAACTGATAAAGGTATCGTGTGTACACAGGTCCATGTCGGCTTGTTGTAGCTCAATGTAGTGTGAGTGTGTTGGTGGTAATGCTATGAACGGGGGTAGTTTTTGTAAAAGGGTGTATCCTATTGAGTGGGGGTTGGAGGTATCGAAGGGGATGGGGAAGGTTTCTGTTCTATATATGGAATAGGTATTTTCCCCTAGACCTATGGGTACCGGTATGGTTATAAGTAATGTGGTATTATCATTCCACTGTGCTCTAACTTTCCTTTTGTAGTAGAAGTCTACCAGTAATTTCAGAATATTTATTTCTGGGTGGTTGCTACTGAGGGCGTCTGAAAGGTTATTCAGTCCTATTTCTAATGTGTCGTGTGGGATGAGGGTGAGGGGTAGCTCGCCCTCCATGAGTGAATTTAGAGCAGATAATAGGTTGCTTAAGTCATCATGGAGATCGATGAGTGATTCTATTTGTGAATTTGCGGCCGAGAATAGCATTGAGTAGAAGGTATCCTGTTTGGTTTGTGATTCCAAATTTAGAAAAATGTCAGAAAGATTTGAGTCTAAATTTTGAAATCTATTTGCTAACAGTGATAAGGCGTCATCTGTGTCATTTTGGAATTCTGAGAAGGCGGTGAGTGTGTGATAATTATATTCTGACATATTTAAAAGGAAATGTGTGGCTAGTTCCACTACATGCATTTTGGTAGCGAATCTTTTGTCCAACTCTGACATCTCTGAATTTAGGATATCAATTTCAGGCTGTGTTCCCAAACCTACCAGGATTCTCAGGATATCTCCTATGGGCTGGCCTGGGGCATTTCTTGGATATCTCATGCTGGGCGGGCTTACAATTTTGATTAGGTCATTCAGTAGGGTCTGTGATTTGTAGAAAAGGTTATCTAACATGTGATCCAAGTTTGTGGCTGTTTGGGTTATGTATGGGGGTGCGCTGGGTTTCACTAGTGGAGAGATATTGTCTGGTTTTCTGAGGGGCTGGTCTAGGGTCAGGTTTAGGCTTAATACTAGTGGGTAATCCATGTAGTTGGAGAGGAGGGGTTGGTCCATTTTTGTAAAAATCACTCCAAAATTTGGTCTGAAGATGGTCCTTTGGTTAGATTCCTGGTGTACCAATCCGACAGTTGTGGCTAGGATTGCTGCTAGGGTAGTCATCAGGACTGCAGCCCTAAAAAGGGTCTTAGAAAAATGATTTTGAAAAAGACATGAGGGAGCGGCGGTTTGTGTGTGTGTGTGTGTGTGTGGGGGGGGGGGTATTGCATTGGGTGCTTGTTTGTGTGTGGGGGGTTATGTGTGGGGTGTTGGTGAGATAAAAGGTTTGGAGGAAACAGGGGTGTGGGTTAGGGTGGTGTCTTTGTATGACCTTGGTTAGTAAGGTGTTAAAGATAATTGTAAGAAATATAATATGTGAATGTAGGTAGCTTACCCCTGCGTGAGTCTAAGCCGGGTACTTGGAGCCGGAAATATCTGGACCTGCCTGACCAGTGATACCATTCAAAGATGGCCTGTTGGAGAACCAGATCTATCGAATCGTTGATTGCTAGACTTCTGCCTACACTTGTAAAGTGTCTAGGCAGGTTAGCTAGCGGCTTCTCTGAAGCCAGGAGCGTCCTTGCGCTCAATAGGGCTAAGTAACTAGCCACATGCTGGTCAAACCTCGCCCAGATAGGTTTAGTGGGTGTGTCAGAGCACACCATAGTGAGTACTGTTTTTATCACAGCTTGAACGCGATCATTGGTTAAGTCCATCTGCTTTAATACAGCAGGATTTGTCAAATAGAAAGCCACGTCACAGGGAGATATTCCCAGGACCAAGTTCCTATACCGGCAGATCAGAGATCTTAATTCAAGGATTTCTCTATCAGCGTCCAATAATCCCACAGGACCCAATAGGTCATGTATGGTCCAGCAATCAATGGTATCCAATCTGTGGTTTGGAAAGAAATCAAATTCTGCAGGGTAAGTCTACCTGTGTAATAGTTTTTGGTTGAGTGTATTTGAGATATTAGGTTCACACGAGATGGAGGATTCAGCAGGCACAAATATTGGGCAGTGAAGAGTGAAGATCATTCAACTTTTTCTAGATACTCTGAGCTCACACTACCATTGGTGAATTGAGGAGTCTGGGCAGTATGACAACAAATATGTCATTACCAAATACAAGAACGACTGATGGTCTATGTACTAAAATGGACACTTAAGATAGGCCTACCTGGGCTGGCTGCATGCCCTGTTCGCCATGGTTGTCTCCAATCAGGCACTTGCTCTCAGAAAAACGGGAAGTGGTTGGAGATGGTGTATTATTGAGAATGGATAAGATTGGGGTGGGTCAAGGCTTATAAACCTGGTCGTGAGGGAAGCTAACCCTCAGTCGCAGATCTCCCATATAGGTATGTCTTGCCCTTAAAAGGCTTGGCCTTATCTTATTGGATGAATGCAGTGGGGGCAGGCCTGCCCCGTATGCAAATCTCTGGTGGTCTCTGCGCTGAGGCCTGGTATGTATTGATTAAAAATTGGAATTTTTAGGTCAAGAAGGTTGGTAGATGCTGGTCAAGGTTATGATTGACCTCTGACCGGGTGGGTTTGCCTGCTTTGTGGAAGCCTGGCGTGAAATTGGGGCTGTGGTTGATTACAGCCAATCAGAAAGGTATTCCACCTGCATTACCGGATCTGAGAAAAACAGGGGTGCAAACATGGTTGGAGCATGGGAGACAGGGACTCCTACAGTAGGCGTGTCGGTGGCAAGAATACCGAATTTAACAGGAGTCCTGACAAGCCATCAAGCCGGTGTATGAATGTATAAAATAAAAATTTTATACATATACCCTAGAATGCGCTGCTGCCTTGGGTAGTATATGTGGCGTATCGAACCATTAAATGTGGGTGTGCTGAAGGCGTCCATGGGCGCGGAAAAACTAAATCTCCAAGACTCATTTCAGTGTTATGTAACTTTCATACAACGTATGACAAAAAGGAAAAAGGGTGTATTGGTGTTTTTGAGAAGAAAAGAAAAAGAAAAAGAAAAAAAATTGATGAATAGAAAACAGGAAAAATAAAATAAAAGATCTGGGATGGGGGTTGGGTGTTGGGAGGTTTCTGGGAGGTGGTCAGTATTTGGTGTTGGACAGGTGGCGCGTGGGGTGCTGGGTGTAATGTGGTTGGTATGTACGTGCTCTGAGGGTAATGTGTTTGGCAAATTAAGTGGGGGGGGCGGTGGTGGATGCGGATTTCTGCACTTGATCAGGGATCAAGGTGTAGGCACGTGGTGGTTATCCAGATCACTGGTGCATAGGATGGAGGTATGTTTGACTTGCAGTGTATTTGGTTGTGGTGTTTTGGGGGGGGCTGTGCTTTTTGGTGTGTGAGAGTGTGTAGTTTGCGTATTTATTTTTGCTGATGGCGCTTTTTAGCCTTTTTTGGTGGTGAGAAACTGACAATACCCTTTTTGGCTGGTCTCCCTCTCTTTCTTTTTGGTGGGGGAGTGGGGGTTTTGGTGGAAGGTGTTAAGTTCAAGTCTGGGTCGTAGAGAGATAAAACCGGGCCAGTCTGTAGTCTTTTGACTATGGCTTTGGCGCTGGCTTTGGATGTTGGTGTTCTCAATCTGGACACATGTACTGCTTTTTTGAAAACTTTGCCATCCTGCAATCTTTTGACGATTGCAGTTACTGATGAGGTCATTTTCACGATGATATATGGGCCAGAGTAGGTAGGCTGCAGCTTTTTACTTGTGTGTTTTACCAGCAGGTTGGGAATGTGTAAATACACGAGCTGACCTGTGGCATATGTACTAAGTTCTGCTGAGGCGTCGTGTTTTGCCTTCATCTTTTTGTGAACTTTGATCATGTTTTCTGCTGCCTTCAATTGAATATCATCCCTGAGGTTGAGCAAATGTAGGGCCATACCTTCCCTTTGTTTGGTATCACTTAGTGATGTGCCTAGTGCTAGGGCTGCTTCTGTTGGTAAGTGAGATTGTTTGCCAAATACCAAAAGATTTGGTGAGTAGCCCAGAGCGCTGGAGACTGTATTGTTCATGCTGAAAATTACAGCCTGTAAGAAGGTGGACCAGTGTTTTTGTGATTTTGACACAAAAGCTCTCAGGGAGGATTCAATAGTCTGGTGCTGGCGCTCACATAGAGCTTGTGATCGGCTCCAATGTGCTGACCCTGTGACATGTTTAATGCCAAATTTCTTGCAGAAAAGTGCGAAGAATTTTGAGGTGAATTGTTTGGCATTATCAGTGTTAAGTACTGATGGTGTACCGTGGATGCAAATGACTCTTTGGAAGAATCCAAGTGCCACAATGGCGCTTGTGTTTTCCTCAGTTGACCATGCAGTGACGTGCCTAGTGGCGTGGTCTGTCACCACATGTATGTAGTGTGAGCCATCTACAGCCTTGGAGAATGGGCCTATAGTGTCCATAGTTAAATGGGAATAGGCAGTCAGTACCGGTTCACGAAGGGTCATAGGTGTTTTGAGATTTTTGGGCTTCTTTTTGGTGGTGAGGCATGCATGACATGTGCCACAAAAATCAAACACCTGTTTGAACATTGAGCGCCAGTAGTAACGTGACCTTATGGCTGCGTAGGTTTTCACTGAACCCAGGTGGCCACCTAGAGGTGAGCAGTGGGTGGATTCAATGAGGGACTCTGCCCAGATTTCTGGGATCACGATTTGTAATGTAGGATCCAATGAGTGGCCCATTACAGTATCTGTGATCCTGAAAAGAACCTCGTCAAGAATGATGAACTGATCATGGTTTCTTAGAATCTGATTTATCAAACCAGAGTCATGTGGCAATTGACCTTTTTCAATGTAATTTAGCATGGATGAGGCAAAAAGGTCTTTTTGTTGAGCCTCAATTAATGCTTCTCTTGATGGGGTGAGGGAGTGATGTTTGCAAATTTTGGTGATGGCACTCTCAGCTATAGGTAAAACCTTCTGAGATAACTTGACCCTTCTAGCATTGGCGGCCTTCACTGAAACCCTGGGTGACCTGGGCGCACTGGGTCGACCCCTTGACCTAGTTGTGGTGGATTTGACCTTCTTAGGTCGGGTCGGCTTGGTGTGCTTGGTGCTGGGTTCTGATTGGCCGATGGTCGGGGGTGTGTCTTGTGTGTTCCGGGACTGGGCCCTGGTCAAGACGCATAGCTCTGAATATCCCTTGGGTGTTTCAGAATATGTTCTTTCAGAGCTATTTTTCTTTGCAACTACTCCTCTTGGTAATTTTCCTGTGCTTCCCCAAATTCTTCCTCCCTTTAGTATCGATCTGGGAGGTCCCATTAAGACAGGGTTATTTGGTACTGGCGCGTTTGATTTAAAAACCTTGGTCATGGTAATATCAGAGAAAGTCACTTTCTTAGGGGGGAGGATGATCTGTCCCTTTGATCTTATTGGTACTGGATCATCAGAGCTTGGTGGGTATTTCCTCCTGGAGAGGAAATCAGCCACAATGTTGGCTCTGCCCTGCAGGTACTTTACTTCAAAATCATATGACATGACTGTATCCACCCATCTAGCCAATCTTCCATTTGTGATATTCTCTTTTTTATTAAAAAGAGAGACTAGGGCTGTATGGTCTGAATACACTTTGAAGTGGGTTCCATCCACATAGTGGTGGAATTTCTTTACCGCATAGACAATACCTAAGAGTTCCTTGTCTGTTATACCGTATCTGGTTTCTTGAGGGGTCAAACCTCTTCCTGCAAATTCTATTGGCCTGTAGAAACCATGTTCATCAACCTGAGTGATCACGGCTCCCAGGCTGTAATTGCTTGAGTCAGTGAAAATCACAAAAGGCTTCCTGTAATCAGGGAATTTGAGGATGGCTTCCATGCAGATTGAGGCCTTGATTTTCTCAAAGGCTCTTTGACAGTCTGCGGTCCATGCAAAAGCACTCTTGGTGGCATCGTAGAGTGGCTTCATTATGTGGGCAAAACCCTTAATGAATCTTTTGTAGAATTGTGCCATACCATTGAAACATCTAAGGTCATGGATGTTTTTGGGTGGTGGGAAGGTTTTGACTGGCCAGATTTTGTCTGGGGAAGGTGACACACCATGCTGGTCTACAGAAAAACCCAAGAAATCCATCTTGGTTGTGCCAAATTCACATTTTTCAGATTTCAGTTTGATATTTCCCTTTATGAAAAGTTTGAGTACCTCATCTAGATCTTGTAGATGTCTCTCCCAGGTGGGACTGTATATAGCTACATCATCGACGTAGGCTACAGCGTTTCTGTATTTACATTTCATGAGCAGCTGTTCCATAACATTCATGAAGGATAGGCCTGATGTTTTGAGTCCCATGGGCAATACTTTTGCCATGTATCTGGTTCCATTTGCAGAGAAGGTGGTGATAGGTCTGGATTCTTCCGCTAGGGGGATCTGGTGGTAGGCGCTGTAGACATCTAATTTAGAGAAAAACTTGGCGCCTGTTCTACCAATTTGCTGCATGAGATCGTCTGCCCTTGGGAAGGAATATGAAAAGGACTTGAGGTTTTGGTTAACCCATCTGTAGTCCACTACAATCCTCCATCCTGATGCTACAGATCTGTCACCTTGGGGTTTTGGTACCAAGAAGGCTGGGGAGTTCCACTCACAAGGCTTTGTACATTCCTCAATTACTCCCTGCTTCAGGTGTTTCTCCAGGAGCTCTCTTTGAAAAATCTCCTTGTGTGGGGACATTCTGTATGACGGTCTGTTACAGGGTTTGAAGTCTGGGATCAGTTCAAGTTTGATCTCATTCTCTACATTTAGACCGATAGCACTGTCATTAAGTACAAAGGCCTGCCTGTTTTCTTCAACAATATTGCGGATTTGCTCCTTCTGTTTGTCATTGAGCTGCTCACAGATTTTATACTTTAGAGGCTCGTTGCTTTTAGGGAGCTGTTGCAATGGATCATCCCCACAATTAATTGGGAAAAGATCTTTGGCAGGTCTGCTGTCCTTTTTTGAAGGCTGCTGGTCTTCAAGGGAACCTATGGGCACAGCTTTTTCGATATTGAAAAGCTTGAAGGTACCTAGGGTGGTATGTCTTTTCAATGGTACGGGAAAATCATTTGGATTTGCCATAGTTACCGGTATTAATTTTGACTCTGTCTTGGGTTTAACCAAGGCATGTTTGATCAGTATTGGTAATCTGAGACCAATGTTTTCAGTGATGCCTGTTGAGTTGATAATGTCCTGTGGCCCAGCTACAAAGGCATTTAGAGTTGCTTCAGAATTTGGTGGGATAATTGAATCTTCAGTAGGTCTGATTGGGTACCCTATGGGAGGTTTTGGTCCGAAACTGAGCCTGGCCTTGTATTTGGTCATAAAGTTTACGCCAAGGATGAGTGGGTGGTTCAGTTTGGGGACAATATGGAATTTACAAGAGAATTCTGCTCCCTGAATCAAGAATTTTAGTGTTATTGAGTTGTTTACCTGTACTGAGGATTTGTCTGCTAGGAGTACAACAAGTCTGGATCTGTTACCGTGAAGGAAGTTAGGGCTGTTTGACACTCTATCTGCCATTTTCTGACTGATGAAAGATAGGGAGGCACCTGAGTCTATCAATGCTCTGTATAGATGGTCATTTATGTCGACAAACACAGATCCCTTAGTCAAATCAGTATTAATGTAAGAGACCTTACCTTGCTGCCCATACTTATCTGTTCTGATCCTGAGTCGCAGTCTGGTCACCCTCTTGCTGTCGTCCTCACAGCAGTCCTCACTGTCTGAAGATGAGCTGTAATCCAGCTTTGGTTGGAATTTAATTTTGTTTTTGCTGGTAGGGGGCCGTAGTGAATTGAGTTCTGCATCACTGTGAACACCGGTAGGTTGATGGCGTGTGGGGGGCGTTCCAGGTTTCTTTTTCGCTGAGGTGGGGGCGGGGTTGCTAGGTGCAAGGTAGCCTTCCCCCGAAACCTATTCATTGTCATTTGTATCATGGCCATCCTCCTCATGGTCATCCTCTTCTGGGTTGCTGTCCATGTTATTGAGGTTGGCTTCACTCTCTGATTCAGAGGTGTATTTATTTTGGTCCCTTTTAGGGTATCTGCCAGGGGTTCTGTCTCTGGGTTTTCTTTTGGCCTGAGATATGTCATCAGTGATGGTGAAATCAGAGGGGACCACGAGTTTCTTGAAGGAAACTTGATTGTTGTCGGTGGGGGTGGTGGCCACAGGGATGAAAAATACGTTCCTGTTGCTGTCACTGGACTGGGATCTCCTGTAGTTACTTGGAGAAGTGCCCCTGTTGTTGTAGGGCTGGTTGTTTCTGTTGTAAGACTCGGATCTGTCGCCAGAAGGGGTTCTAAATCTGGTCCTCCTGTTGTTGGGGTCAGATTGGCTGTTAAAACCACTTCTGTACTTGGCTTCATATTGCTTGCTGTAGCTACCACTGGGGAGTCTGTCTTCCTTCTTTTGGTTGTTATTTTGGTAGTTGTCCTTTCTGGATCTCTGATAGTTATTTTTCGTGTTGTTGTTCTTGTTATTATTGTAGCTGTTGTTGTGGCCCATGGCGCAGAGATCTGCTGATTGGCTGGAGGCCTGGGCAATGCTGTTTGCTTCTATGTTCAGCTCCTGCTTGAGTGCTAAACGTTCAACGTCAGCTATTTTCTCAGGAGTGTCGGACAGAACCACGTTTTTGATTTCTGGTCTGAGGCCATTTAGCAGGTAGTCTACCTGAACGGATTCATCTAGGTTACTGTTGGCCAGCAGTAGAGTCATGTCTGAGATATAATCCTCTACAGACTCTTTTGGTTGCTGTTTTCTGGTCCTGTACCCTTTAATGATAGTTGCAGGGTCAAGCTGGCCAAAACGCTTCAGGAAGGCTGTGTAAACGGCTTCTGCGTCATAGATGATGGGTTTATCAAATATGTTGGCGTAGAACCATTGAGCAGCTCTGCCTTTGAGGAAGGTGTACATACATGATGCATGTAGGTCTGGTCTAGTGGCGTGGACGTTCCTGATCCAAAATTTGAATTCTGCTATGAATTTGGAGGCAGATCTGTATGGAGATGGTTTGTCAAAAGGCTCAGGTTTGTTGAAAGAGCTCATTTGTACTGAGGTGAGTTTGTCATGATTGAAGCTCATGTTACCCATACTTCCAGTGACGTGTGCAGGTGCCTGTGGGTATGGGGTTGAGTATTGGCCTGTCGCACTCATTGTTGTTGGAGTGTGTGAGTGCAGGGTCTGCATAGGGATGGGCTGGTGGTTGGGGGTTTGCCCTTGAGGTGAGTAGTATACACCCTTGTAAACCGAGCCCAGGCTTGGTCCAGCGGCTGGTTGCCTCTGAGATGGCGCTCCTGCTGCCATCTGGTGTGAAAAAGGGATACTACCCATTCTGTCTTGGCTCTGATGGTGAGAAAAGGGCGTGGCACCTGTAACACCTCGAGCTGTGTTGTCTTGAAAAGCGCAGGGTGGTGTCAAAGTGTTCCCTGGTGTGAGGGCTGTTGGGTTTGAACTACCAGTTGTTCTGTTTACTCCCTGTTGGAGACCATGTTGTTGTTGGCCTTGAGGGGGATTTGTTGGGTTGGATAGGCTTGGTGCTGGAGGAGGCGCTGTTTGTTGCTGGTCAAGTATTCTGAAGATGTCTGACTTCATGTCGTCAAGATTTCTGGCGATCCTGTCATAGATTTCCGCAGTCATAGCTTCAGTCTGCTTTAGGGTAGCTTCACTCCTTTCTACTGCAGATCTGTGGACAGCTGTCATGCCGCGCTCCATATTTGATTTCCAAGTGTCCATTGTATCCAGTCTGTCATTCACCCTGGAGAGCTGTTCTGCAGTGCTGCTTCCAATCCTTCTGATTTCAGTGGAGATAAGGCTGATTTGACCGGCTAGTTCATTAGATAATGTATCACTGACAGCTGCAGTGCACTCTCTTATGATGTCTCTGGTCATAGCTTGGGTGTCGTTTGGTGGGGGTTGTGCAGAGGACATGTTTCTGGTGTTTTTGTGTCTGTTGAGATGTGGGAAGGTTGTCTCTGGATCTTCCTCTGATGTGCTGGAGCTGGTTAGTGTGTTGTTTGGTAATTGTGGCGTTGTGTTGAACACACTAGATGTAGCTCTGATGTTCCCCCTGATGGCGTTATCTACACTCCTATCAAGTCTGTAATATGGGGTTCTGCTTCTAGGTCTAGGTGAGCAGGACCTGGCTCTTTTCCTGGGGCTAGGGTCTAGGGTGTGCAGGGGCAGGGAAAAGTATGATGTATTCCTGCTGCTGGCGCCGGATGACAGGTTATCAGAAGTGGCAATGCCTTCTGGGTTAGAAGGATTGTAGTATGTGCTAAAACAATCAGTGGGTGGTCTTGAGCTAGGCCACTCTTCGTATAGCAGATTGTTGATTCTGGCTGCGAAGGCTGAGGGGGATTCCTCGGATTGGCTGCTCCGAAAACTGCAGGGGTTTACCTCTACAGCTCGTCCTACAGCGTGGCTTGGTGCTAGTCTCCACCTGGCGAAAGCTGACCTTATTCTCTCTCCCCAGTAATCAGCGTCAAGCTGTGTAGGTGTATTTGGTTCTTGGACTATATAGTTGTCCCAAGTCAAGTCAGTAGGACTGGTGTTTACAGAGTTTGTTGAGGATGGGCCAGTACTGGTATTGTGCTGCTCGGGGTGAGTGGGGATGCTTTCCAAAGCGGCTTGTAGGTGGGGTGATCTGGCTTCCAGGTGGGAGTCAAGTTCTAGGTGGCTCGGTGTGTGGCACACAGGTGAGGTGGTAATATTGCCTGGTATTCCAGCAAGTCTTAAAGATGGAGAGTCTGAGGCAGACAGGCCAGGTAATGTTAGATTTAACTCTGGGGCAGGTGATGCCACTGGTGTACTGGTCTGTCCTCCAGTATTGTCTCCAATATGAGTGGGTGAAAAGGTGGTTTTTGTTTTACTCACAGGTGTTGATTTTTGTAGAGATGCTGGTAATATTGGGTCTAGAGTCAGTGCATCAGGTGATGAGTCTCTCTGGGTGGGTTCCTGATTTGGTGTTGCTTCTGCTGCTGCTGCTGCTGCTAGCTGGTTTTGGGTCGTGTCTCGTCCCGGTGTTGTAATGGCACGTTCAGGAGTTGGCTCATTGGGCGTTGTCTCACTTTTATTCATGGCTCATGAGAGGTGGTAACAATGGAATCTTCAGAGGGTTTCTCCACCATTGTCGACGGACCGTTACAAGTCATGAACATGAGCAACTCAGGAGTCCGGAGAGTACAGTTGATGAATCCACTTTATTGTAGTGTTAGGCAGGTACATGTTGGCATGGTGAAGTACAATGTATATGCTGCCCACCTGATCAAGCTAGCTCTATACCAAGGCACTGTGTGTCATGGAGACTAGGTGTGGAGAGAGGAAAGTAAAGAATAAGAGAGTATCCCAAGCTAGTCCTGTATTCATATATATAGGAGCAGCTCGGGGTAGGCATGACGTCAGTCTTGGGAGAAGCATGACGTCATGCTTAGGGATTGGCAAGACTCGGTGTGCCTTGCATCATCTCACCCTGGAGGGGGGAGGGGGCTTGCCTAAAGGTGGGTCGAGCTGCCCACCTGTTGGAGGAGCAGCTCGATCCCTGATTGGCTAGGAACGGAGGTGGGTGTGAGCACACTCCCACCCCGTACCTAGGGTTTAGCGGGGGTCGAGGTCATGACCCCTAGCCAGGATCCGGAGGTGAATCTGAGGTCACTGGCCAGGAGAGGCAGAGCTGGGTAGAGATACCTGGCTCTGTCAGATCCAAAGGTTTGGTGTAAGGGAGCCTTATAGGCGAGCTTGATCATTCGGCTTAAAATATTTCATATAATAATTAATGAACCTTGAATACCCCATTGACAGAATATCTACAGGACTTTTACAGTTCCTGAAAGCTTCTTTTATCCTCTTCCTGTTTTATTTCACTTCAAATTCATCTTAAAATATCTGGTTTCTGGGTACCCATATCTATGGGGAATTTGGTAGAAGAAGAGTTAACCATAATCCACTCGGCCTCTGTTGCAAAATTGAGCCATACATTTCCTATATCAATTTCTGTGACAGAGCCCTAGTGGACTATTGATGTAAGTCCATAAAACCCATGGTGCACTTGGCCTCTGTCGTGCGATTGAGCTAATAATTTCCTATATAAATTTCTGCGACAGAGGCCTAGTGGACTATCGATGGAAGCTTAGGTATATGACCTTGGGAAAATATTCTCTGGAGGTCCGATTATAAAACTACAACAGCAGCATGGCACTCGACAAAGCTGAAACTGTATGTCATGTATGGGTGACCTCATCACCTGAACAACAGGCTTACATTTTATGTCAATCAAAAGGAAATGGTCTGGAATCAAAATGTTGAAAAACGTCTAATCTTATGAACGAAGATATATCCCCGGGATCTATCATACGATACTAGCCTGTATGTTTACAGCATAAATCTAATGTCCCACTCATTTTTATGAGAAACTTCAACACACATATACGTGCCCACACACAAAAAAAGGTTATATATATATGTTCTGATAATTTCCCATTTTTCCTAGTGAGGAATAGACGATGATGAAGCTCTAAACAAATGATGTTGTTAACATAGATCTTGATTTTAGAACTTTATGTCAGTAACATGAATTAAGTTTACGACTTAATGTCTGTCGATAACTGTGGTGAAAACAAGGTAGATATGGGAAGGCTTTGTACATTTCCATCAAACCCCAAAAGAATAATTGTAGAATCAGCTCAGAACGATATCCTATAACACTCGTTCTTGTAAGCTATCCGACACTATCAGCAGTGGGCTATTACATTAAAACAAGTTTGTACCAAAAGAGAGTGTCAATTGTCATGGCCTTGTAATGAAACTATTCCCTTTTCGCAATGGCACATGCTACTAAGCTACTTTGCACTGTTCACCATGCTGCTATATATATCATCTCAGTCGTCATTGAACTGGAATAGACAATACCATTCATCCCAACCGGCCAAAATAAACACAGATCAACCACATTTTCTATCTATCATATTTCGTTCTTTTTGGTAGAGGCCAGCACTGGTCCAGCGGCCAATGGCCAGTAATTTTGGCTGTGGGTCCGTGATTTCTTTAAAAGATTTATTTTGAAATTGGCCACTTGGCCAGTAGAACGTTTTTTTTAAATACCCCCGAATATGATTTGGGGAACCTTCTATTGGTGTTCGATGATGAGGTAGTGTACGAACATTCAATATAAAGTTAACGATTATATGAGTGTATGAGTCAAATCAAGAGTAAACAAAAAAGCATAGGTACATCAGAATGCTATAAAACACAAAATACCACCCTAGGTAATGATCACATCAAGCCAGTTGTCATCAGGCAGACAGAAGGTTCAAGATAAACATAGTACAAGGAATACAAAAATGTATGTCAAAAGAGTGGGTGGGTGGGAAACAACAAATTCAAAATGGTGTGTGGTCGATGCAGACCTAAGAGGCAGGGTGCACTGCAATTGGTTGGTGCAAAACTGCACTGCACACAAATTTCACAATTTTACAACCACAAACGCCCGAGGGCGGCGCTGCACATACACAATGAGTACATCGTTCTAGTTAATTTAGTATTCTCACCATGAATATGATCGATCTCAGCTGTTGGAATGGCGCAAACAACCTTGCCCTCTCACTATAGCGGTTCCCTCATTCACCTGAGGTGGATAATGGCCTGCCATACAAGAGGACATACACAAAAATCATTCATAGTTGCACATGACACTTTAGTCAAATTATCATTGCCCCCACTTTCATATTTATTTGAGCTCACAATAATTGCGAATTCGAATGTATACGATCTTATGTCTGTGCAGTATGTTTACCTCCCTTCTTACAGTTAGTTGCAAAGTAGTGTGGAATTTCAATTGGTTATCCCACGTGCCCAAATACACATGAAAGTTTCATAGATGACAATTACATAGTGTCTAAATGTTTACACCGCCACAATTCACATGCTTTTCAATGATAAATTGGAATTTTGCAATTATATTTCTCTTCTCCGTTTTATGTATAACAACCCATGTTCTCGGGCTGTCAGGAAGGCCCGGTAATGGCAGAGCAACCGAAAAGTGTGAGGATAGAACCAGCTCCAACCAGCTAGTGGCCAATATGGCATGGACATTGATAGACTGAGCCGTTATTTCTGTTTACATGGGTCAAAAGCAGCAAGAGATGACATGACCTTACATGAGTTGGGCATTAACAGTGGCAGCAACTCTCTGCAAAGGTGAATGTTTTAAACAAAAGCTAGATGTACGAACCGATAAGACGACCTTGGTACTGATAGGTCTGTTAGTATTAGAACAAAGGGGGAAAGGGGTCATGGGTTGGCAATAGTTGCTATAAACTGCCTTCTAAAAAACGTTAACGATGTTTACAATTGACATGATAAGCCACGTAGATAGAGTGGAGTGAGCAAGATAAAAATATCATCCTTGTGTAAGAAATGCCATAGTAGGCACTATGAGAGAAGAACACGTCGTCACCTCAGCACAAGAAGGTTGTAACCCCTGATAACTGACATGTAACTAACTGAAGTTACAATGTAAACAGTGTTACTGATATAAGAAACATTCATTATTGGAGATCATATGTGACCAGGCAAGCAAAAACACCCCTCTGCAGGGAAATTCATTATCAAAGTTCATCTCAAGATCTTGAAAATGAGACATCATTGACTTGAATATTCCTAGTAGTTATGTCAGAACCCTCTTTGAACATGTGTATAGGTCGTTATTCAGATCTGAAATCGATGATTAAGGTCTAAATACATCATAAACCATAATAATGTCTAAAAACACAATAAATCAGCCTTTTCCATAAAAATACATAACTGTAGTGGTTCGTCTCGTTAAGTTAGATTAAGTAATCATAACGAAGAGAAAGAAAGTTTCCGGGTAGGCAACCGAGCTTTTATTTCATAGCTTATGTTACATACGATCACGGCCTCAGAGGACTACATGCTGCTAGGGCATTCAGTTACCCTTTCGGGTAACGACCTGGTTGAGCAGTGGGTAAAACCACTACTGGAGAACATGGGGGTAGAACCAGCCTTATATAGGGGAAAAGCCCGCGAAACTCAGACCGGCCACGTGAGGTGTGGCGGACGAGTGGTAGGCCCCCTGGTGTAATGGATACGAACCCAGAGGCAGGTGCTGCCACCTGCCATCCGGATTCCCCCACTACACCCGAAGACCTAGGTCTGAGTCCCACGGGTACATGAACGTGTAAGTGTAAGTACCATACCCCTACATAACAATATGGTGATTTTTATCATAGATTTTGATCTAGAAGGAAGTTTACATTTCTGTTTTCAGTTTTAGGTTTTTGGTGAGTATCCCCAAAAATTGGCATAAAAATCTGCAAATTTTGATTATTGGAATGGTTGCCATGGCAACCAGGAACAACCGTATATAGGTTGATTTCTCATGAAAAATGTGCATTTTACCATCTAAATATGGGCAATTTCTTACGAAAATGGTGCATTTTAAATGAGACCATTGAATTCTGCATCAAAAATTAGCTTGATGTATTTTTAAAATAATTTTAGAGTAATTTTGCCCCTCCAATGCCCCCTGGTGGCCAAATGGGGAACTAAAAATCTCCCACTCTTATACACCTCTATCTTTTCTATGATTGTATACTTGTTCTTGGCTTTCAAATGAAAAGTCAAGAAATATTGGATTTAAAAAACATATGTTAAAGAAGATACATTTTCTTTTCATGGTAAGCTATAATAACATCAGCCTCGAAATTACATAATTTATCATAACAAAGTTGGCACGAGCATTTTACGACCCATTTGATACAAGTGTGGTAGTTACAATGAAACTTTCTTCATGCGTTGCCACTAAAAAAGTCAAAGTAGATTTAAATCATGTATAGTGTGGAGGTTGTGCCATGCGACCTAATCTCTACCTAAATGTGGTATAGTGTCGATGATTCCATTCATACAATGGCCATCTTCCCAATGCATTTCCGCCCACTTCCGGTCAAATTAAAAGAAAGAAATTTGCTGGAATTGTGGGGAAATACATCGGGAATCTACCATTAAACACTTGTGAATTTTTACACATTATTTCTCTCAAATCTGATTAAAATCTGATCAAAATAGGGCGATTTTTGTCAATCAGTTTTAGTGGAATGGAATTGAGTTCATGTTTTTATAGGTGAGGCTCCAATACGCGATTTTTGCCGAAAATCGGAGCTATTCTCACAAAAGCAGACACAAACACAGATAATAGAGTGGTATTTGTTATTATTTCAAGGTGTAAATAGAAGATTGAGAGAGCTTTTTGTTTATGTGTGGAAGGCTTTGTGTACAATCTCAGACACATTTTTGTTGCCAAAAGATGTTTTTGTTTACTAAATCAAGTTGACCTAATGTAAATATTGCAGACTTTCACACTGATGACTCTCTGCAACTCAATATCAGACAGGTTTGATTTTTACAGTACAAGACCCTGTGATCTGTGTGACTGCTGTGGTGTTATTTATATTTTGCTGTGTTGATGTTTACATATTGAACTCCCACCCGCTCACAGAGTCTGTGCAGGTGCAGGTTAGTTGGTAAATATGGCACACAAGGAGAGAGATCACCCATAAAATAACCCCTGAAATCTCATGTTTACAATTTTGAATCTTATGTTTACAATAAAGGAATGTTAACACCCTATACCTTAGGCACTATAGGGATAGAATTAGGTGAGAATGAACTAAAAAATCGCGTAGTGGAGCCTCACCTTATTCCTGAAAGTCCGATCAGGTGAATAGTCTGAATTGAACAATAAGTTCGTCCCGTGGATTGATCTTTGGCTGTATTATGTCTAATGTCTTTTGTCATTCTTTTTATGAACACCGTCGATTTGCTTTCAGGTTGTTTTGGATGGTATATCCCTTGCATATATTGTGGGGGGGGGGCTCTCAATTAAGACCGGGGAGAGGAGGTCAAATGTACGGCTATTGCTAGATGAATTTAGTAAGATTTATACTGTGTCTAGAAATGTATTGAAGGGGGGCAAAATTTTGATATTTTAGAAGTCGAGTGGTGCATTCTGAGCCCACAATAGGCGTATCTGACAGCATAATATCTGATATTGATGTTTTGTAATGATTTGTCAATCAATCTAATGTGTAAAAGAAGAAAGTCCACCCAAAATGTTAGGGGTGGGGCCAAAACATAGTAAGCCCCCCCCCAACTTTTATGTTGGGTTGGGGGGGGGGGGTAAACTTACGTGACAGCTCATGAGTCTTACCTTTTCATCATTATTATATCTTTTCTGAAAAATAACATGTATCTGCTATTGCCTTTCCTGTGGTTCGCTTCAGGAGCCTACAAGAAAACAAGAAATTGTATGCCAAAGAAAGCAATTTCTACTGAACTCAACTGACAGAGTCAGTCTTATTGTTTCCAATTCCGAGGGATCTAAAATTCCTGCTTAATTGTAAATGTTGCTTTTTAATACCAGTGGAATGTGTTCACGTGTTGTATATATGTTGTATATGACCTATATAATCTACAAACTATGAAATTATATTTACCGATAATGGGGTCCATGTCAGTTATACATCTGTAATTGCATAAGTGGCTTATCTCTTTTCATAATCCATTGTTTATCACATTATCTCGTGCCACGTGGCCTGCACAAGATGTGACATAACCCTTATCCGGCATCCGGTAACAGGACCTTTACCCCCTGGACATTTACCCCAGACATCTACCCTCAAACCATTTACCCCTATGGACATCTACCCCCAAGGTCATCCATCCCCAATGACATCTACCCCCTTGGACATCCACCCCCATGGACATTTACCCCCAGATCCCTCTACCCCTTCAGACATTTACCCCCATCCCCCTGTATCATAAAGGGGAGGGATGGAAAATGCCCCCAGGGTATACACAGCGATAATCATACATATATAAGAACTTTGACAATGCCCTGGGAATGGTGGCCTAGTCCTCAGAACTATGTTCATAGTCCCAGGGACTAGATTCATAGTCATAAGGACTACCTGTTTCATTCTGAGGACAAAAAGTGTAATGGCCTAGTCCTGAGGATTATGCCTCTAGTCCCTAGGACTAAAGATTTAGTCATGAGACTTGGCAGATAGTCCTGGGGATTAAATACAGTCCTCAGGACTAATTACCTAGTCCCTGGGACTATCACTTGCCCATGTAGCAAGCCCGCTCGGGGCCAAATTGGTTTTACCCGGGATAAGGTGGTTCAAAGCGGGCAGTATTCAGTACATGGGTTTTAGGTTCGGCAGATGCTGGGTTTCCAGTCAGGGCCACACAGGGCAGCCCAAATCGGGCAAACCCACTTGAGCCCGTTGGGCTCCCAACGGGTTTTATCCTCAGCATACGGTCTGGGCCACATTGGGCCGCCCGATTTGGGCACTGGTCAGCTTTAAAATGGGCAACCACATTGGGCCCAGGATGGTCTCAAAATGTGCATCCCAAGATGGGTACTTAGCTGCATAAAGTCTTCCCAGTCTGGGGTGAGAGTGGGTTTGGACAGGGCAGCCTCATCTTCTGAACTGTTCTAAACTCTGTGATGAGTGTTTCCCCTCCCTCTCTCTTTTTTGTTCGTCCCTCCCCTATCCATCCCCTACCCCTTCTATCTCCTCCTCATTCCACTCAACCTGCCCTGCCCTTTCCCCCTCTCACCCCGCTCTGCCCTGCCCTTCTGTCACCCTGCCCTCCCTGGGCCTCCCTAGCCCACTTAAAAGGGTCTATTTCTCCTCTTTCCTATCCCCTCAGGATGTGTGTGGTGCACATATGTGCAGGCACTGACACATTCCTCTGTGAATTTGTGTAATGAGGATCTCGCCATGAATATGACCTTAGCTGTCGAAATGGCGTTAAACATCTATTACTCACTCACTCTCACTCCCAGCCCTCACCCTGCCTTGCCCTGCCCTGCTCTTGCCCTGCCCTGCCCAGCTCTCACCCTGCCATGCCCTACTCTCACCCTGCACCACCCTGACATCTCCTTCGCTCACATGCCCTGCCCTGCCCTGCTCTCACCCTGCCCTGCCCTGCTCTTACCCTGCCCTGCTCTCACCCTGCCCTGCCCTCTCACCCTGCCCTGTCCTACTCTCACCCTGCACTGCCCTGGCATCTCCTTTGCTCACATGCCCTGCCCTGCTCTCACCCTGCCCTGCCCTCATCTCACTCTGCCCTGCCCTCTTCTCACCCTGCCCTGCCCTCCTCTCACCCTGCCCTGCCCTCCCCCCTCCCTTCCCTCCACCACTGCTGTAGGACACTTTCCCTATACCATTAATACACAGGTAGGTTCATAGTAGGGATCCAGATATTTCATGTAAAAGGCAACACTGACTAGTCCTGAAAAGAACAGCTTCATGTCTTTCTTTGTACTAGTAGGCTTGCAAGGTGTATTTGTGGTGTGGGGGCAAACAGGTCCCACACCTGGCCAGGTATAAGAGGACTATATATAGAGGCAATTGAGAAACCCAACAATATCCCCTGCCCCTGTAGGCCAGTCCATGGCAGACTCACTACAAAGTGGTTTCACAGCACTCCTGGCAGAATTCTACTACCCATACCAAACTTATTTCTTTTAGACATATGACAACTGGAATAGACTACTAAATCAGATATGAAGTAATAATGTGCAGACTTTCTCATAGTCTGGAAATACTTAGATGTTTCTAGTCAAAAGTGCAAATCAAGGTCATCTGAGTAGTAGTGAAATGGCAACACCATTTCTATTGCACTGAACTTGGAACAAGAGCAGATATGCAGAGGTACAGTCATTATGAACTTGAAGGCTCTCTTCTCTACTCCTACATAGGGAATTAGTGGGGAAAGATTGAGGCCAGAATGTCACTTTAATGAATCAAAGTGCCTTGTGTTGGCTGAATGAGTTTGATTCAAATAAATGGTACTGCTCTGCCTTTCCACTTGGGTAGATATTGCATTTACTGCTTTGGTGATGGGGGGGGGGGGTAGATTAGCTCAAGGATTTGTTGCTTATTGATTTTTTTAAAAAAGAAAAGATTTTGGATAAATTTCTCAAAAAGAATTTTTAACATGTCACCACTAATTTTTCATCAAATCGGTCAGCCCACTTTAGGCCACACCAAAAACCCATGTTAAACTCACTTTGAGCCCAAATCGGTGAGCCCAATTTCAAACAGATCTGTGCCCGAATCGGTTAGCCCAGTGTGGCCCAGACCCTTTGCTGAGGACAAAAACCATCGGGCACCCACTGTGTTAACCCAGTGTGGCCCACATCAGGAGCCCGCTCTGGCCCAGACTCGGGCCACACCATGTTTGCTACCTGGGTGGTCTGCTTCTTTAGTCCTCAGGTTTAGTAATCTCATCCCTTGGACTATGGATCTAGTCCCTGGGACTAAATTTAGCCATTACCAATACTCCTCTGCCTGAGGACTACACCTTAAGTCCCTACGACTATAGTTCTAGTCACCAGGACTAATACTTAGCTAGCTTTTGGCAAGATATTTACCAATAGATTTAAGTCTAGTACTGGAAGACTATCTTCCTATATGGACTTAGCTGGATTAATCATCAGCCAATGAGATAATCCCAAAGATTCACTGCGGCCCTCTCGGGGGCTGACTGGTATCAATAGATAGGTCTTATCAGTAGAACTCGCTGGTAACAAGCTCCAGCAATGGCGGCGCCCATGGGACAACATGCTACCTCGGGATAGTCTCCAGGCCTACCATTCTGTCTTTTAGTCCTGAGGACTATAAAACAGGCCAGGTGCTAGTCCAAGGGACTAAACAACTAGTCCCGAGGACTATATTTCAATCCCCAGGACTATCTCTCCAGTCTCAAGGGCTGCACATCTTTAGTCCTATAGTGACTAGAGGCATAATCCTCAAATGAATTTTAGTCCTGAGGACTAGGCCAGTATATGTTTAGTCCTCAGGACTAAACAGGTATCCCATGGAATCTAGTCCCCAATGCAATTTTATTGATGATATAATGGACTAGTCTTGAAGTATACATAGTAGTGCTCAGGACTAATTTGTAGTCCTCAGGATTACTATGTATACCCTAGGAGGACTAGGTTTCTAGTCCCAATGACTACATGAATATGGAGGGGGTAAATGTCCTAGGGGGTAGAAGAGTTAGGAGGTAAAAGTCCAAGGGGGTTCATGTCTGAAGGGGTAAATATCCAAGGGGGTGAATGTCATGGGGGTAAATGGCATGTGGGTAAAAGTCTGGGGGTAAATGTCCAGGGGGTAAATGTCTTGGGGGTAGAAGTCCTCCTTATCCTATACAACTATAATAATGGCTGCCATGCCAATGCCTATAGTTGTTGCCTGTATGTTGATTACAGTATATATGTGAAAGCTAGGTAGAAGATCATGGGATCACATCATAATAACACACAGGTGGAGTGGAGGGAGGTTATGTAGTCTAAAGATCTATCCCTTTTTATTCATTTTAACTCCGACCTACAGATTATTAAGGGAATAATACATGGATAAGCCAGCACGAGGGCTGGCCTGGTTAGCCACTGCTAATGCACTCCAGTTATCCATTCTTTCAGTCCTAAGAGTTGATAATCGTGGCATAACTAGAATTATTACACGATTTCTGTGACTCAGATCTGTGAAAGCTAGCTAGTGTTTCAGAACAAGCTGTTACTCATATTGGAACTTAAGACTGGTCCTTTAGAAACAGCTGTCAATTAGACATAGGGGCAGTAATCAAGATCAGTTGTAAAGTCACTCATAGGCCAATTATCCAGCTAGTAAGATCGATCACCTAGGTGCAGAATATGACTTTACTTCATAATTCCATGATAGAAAATGGTATTAAAAGGGGGAATTTCCATTTGATATTATACCTGACTTCATGCATTAGAAAATGTTGTGGGATTCCACTTGTTGATAGGATTTTTCACATTTATTTGTACCCTCAACCTTCCCCATAAATCAGCTACTTTATGTTGGTCGTAAGTCACTCTTACATTGACCCTTTACTAGTAAGTTTCACTCCCCATTTACTTTTGAAACACTTCCCCTAAGCCTAAGAATCCTAAGATTAATTTCAGAATGACCATAGGAGTGATCTTGCTCGTACACCAATCTTATTCGTACATGGTCCTTTGTGAAACAGGTCTCAGGTGCAGGTGATTGGGTTCATCTTTTTCATGGTGCAAGCTGTCAAACCTTGTGCTTCGAGTCCCATGGGGAGGTGCATGATTTTTTTTTTTCAAATTGAATTTATTGAAATTTTATTGATTATTTATTGATTGGTTTTAGCGTGTAATAAAGTAAGTAAGGTATAGATACCGGGCACCTTGTTGGTTGTATGCTATGATATCACACTCGGGGCCTGCGGCCTCCTCTGTGATATCCTAGCATACAGCCAACTCAGTGCCTGATATCTATACATTACTTACATAATAATCAACTGCGGTGACTTGCAACCCACATAGCAACTCGTGGGAAATTTGGTCAATCAAGTATAACCCTAACGACTTCAAGCCATGGCCACCATCATTGGGGAACAAGGACGAATGGAGGCGATTGAATAGGGTGTATAATATATACATTATGTATTTGATTTGATATTGAAGATATGGTGCCTTGAGTTAGCCCAGAGTGATGGGAATTTGGACGATCATCAATCTCATAACTATTTAATCATAGTCAACTACCTATCCCCATTGCGCTCTCCGAATCACTTTACACATGGGAAATGAATAAAACTAAAATAGGTACAGAAAAAAAAAATTACTGCCCTTATCTTCAGTGGTAGAAAATTTATCCATTTCGCGTGCCTTTTATTGTCAGGATATTACTCAATGGTCCTGGATCTCGGCTGCGTCTTTATTTGTGAACTTGTCCACCACTACCGATAGAGGCCCCTGGATGCGAGTCCTGAAAGATAATTTCAATTTCCTGAACCACTTGGTTTTGATGATAGGTAGTTTATCACCCATATGTTTCGCGAGCATAGCCTGGGCATGGTTGTTAAGGTGTGTGTGGTTGGAGGAGGAGGGGGGTAGCCCAGAGGACCTCCTCCAGGGTATAGTGAACAGTACTAAGTGAACAGTGATAAACTGAGATGACATTTGGCGGTGTATTAAGCTGAAATCAGGTGTAAAATTGTGCATCCATAAATTTAGTAATTATAGCCATGTAATAAAGAGGAATTACAGAGTAATGCCGATTTGGAGCACTTGTGTACAGTTCTCCTGTACAATATCCCGCCTGTAAGGAACACCCCTTTTGATGATGCTACAAGTAAAAGGCGCAGAAGTTATTCGGTAATCCTTCAGCAGTGCTTTAAACGTTGCTAACAAGTTGTTGTATACGCGTCGATATCTTAAATATGCCATTGTTTCTTTGGATCACATACCCCTGGAAGTTTGTGTTACTAATTGAACTTTCTTTTTTCCTCCCCAGAAAATAAGTTTTCAAATCCGTAAATGTATGTTCTGCCTCACGTTTGTTGTGTTCCACCCGCAGCAATGGGCTCAGCTGTACCACAATCCAGTCATATTATAGAACCTTTGCAATGTCAAGGTGCGCCTTATAGGGGCCATACACAAAATGACATCATGCGGCAGGGCAGAGGGGGGGGGGTCCATGCCTCCTAAATATTTATTTCATGTTCAAAAAAAGCGGAATATGAACGCCCCATATAGGTTTAACCCTGGAGCTCCTATCTGACAATCCCGTGAGATAACCCACCTCCGTATCTCATAGCCAGTAACAGCAACAAAAATGACAATTAAACATGTAAATAATCATTTTTTATTTGTGTAAGTTCAAAAGTCTTTGGAACATTTCTGACGAATATAACATAAAAAAAATGCAAAGGTTCGGTCGAATTGGGCATGACTAATAATGTTAGGAATATATTCCTTGTCGTGTTTTGCCTCATGAGATAACCCTCAGTCATGCACAAGTGAACCTTTATATATCAAAAGCGGAGGAGTGGGAGGGTGAAAAGATATTATGATAAAAAAAAATAACGCCATTTACTAAGCACTATATGCACCTCAATAGGTAGCCCTTTCAGGGCTCATCTTCTGTGTAGAAGTTACAAAGTGGAGACAGTTAAAAGAACCCTCACCTGGTGGGTAACCATTAAGAGGATCATCACTCAAAGATCCACTAGTACAAGATAAAAGCACGACAGCGTCTTAATCGGCCGCCACATGACACTGCGTTCTTGGTACCCGGATGCCGCGCGTCTGTATGAGACGCCAGGAAGACGCCCAGTATTCTCCTTGCAGAGAGTCTCACGGTGATATGGAGGTATGCTTCTTGTACCTCTGTCCTAATGTAACTGTTAATCAGCCTACGAGTAACTCTCTAATAAACGTGTGAGAAAAATAATGTACTCAAGTTTTCAATTGAGAAAGAAAATTAAGATAAACCAGTCTGTAAACTGTCAGTAACACGACAAGGACGGTAATGAGAAACACATTGATCCATATATAAGTTGTTTTTGTTGTTTTTTGTGTTTTTTTTTGGTGTTTTTTTTTTTTTAATTTGAGTGGCCTTTTGGATGTGTTGAGGAAAGTCAGCCTGGATAGATGATGGTTATATTTATCAATCAGGAACCCCAATATATTCAGTCCCTGCCAATATCCCTCTGCATACGCATTAGGATGGCACTTTTCGAGTAGTTTCAGACTCCTTCTGATATATGCTGAAAGGGTGTCCTTAACGTCATGAAGTAACAAAAGAAAAGCTGTCAGAGTCACTCCTTGGCGTGTATGATCTAAATTTGAGCAGAGACACGGAAAGGATTCGAATTTACAAGAAAGGCACATAGACAAATTTATGCTATAATTCATTATCACTTGTTTTCCATCATGATAGCGAACACAAATAATTCATTAAAAGGGAAACGATGGAATGGAGGAAAATGACATATGCAAGAAATCTAGGTTTGGATAGAGTTTAAATGGTGTACGATGATGATTATGACACTTGCTGGGGAAAGTGCGAGACACCAAGGACGTGCCAGCAGCTATCCCGTCATCCTCTTAGTTTCACCGGAAGTATTGTCGGGAGCGAGGCTGCGCACTGTGTGATGACAGGGGGGGGGGGTTCTACTTCCATATTAAGTCGTTATTTCCGCCTGTAAGTTTGTCCTGAAGGGCACCCAGAGGTACTTCATTAGTGTTAAAGCTGTCACCCCTCTTCAGATGCCAAGTTCACCTCTTTCTACGCTTAAGATATTTGTTTCTACCTCCACCCCACTTCAGGACTTTCTTCAGTGAGCTTGGACGACTCACCACCTTCCAACGACGCGTCCTCAGATAATCATTTGCTACTTCCCGCCTTTAAATAAAATTTCCATGAAAGGGCATGTCAAACGATGGTGCTCTGATGGTGATCTTTTAGATGCAGTCTATACTTGGTATTCACCATAATGAAACAAGTCACTGCTCACAAGACAAGTCATGTCGACCTAAAGCAGTCTGAGGGTTTTAAAGGTTAACTTGAATACTAAATTCCTCACGTATAAGACACGTCCAACCTTTAAGGCATCTATAACGCGTAATATGGGATGACAGTATTTGGTATGATGTCTTTGCCTATAAGGCATACCCTAATTTCAGCAAGGTTCTCAGGGGCGGCGGAACAATTTGAAAGTTGGGGGGTGGGGGCAAAGGTCAGGTATTGGCCCGTGACCCCCCCCCCCCCCTCCCCAAGATTGCCAGGGGTGGGAGGAAGCATTCTGGATGTATTAAAACCATAGCAGGGGCGTAGGAAGCAAATTTTTATTGGGGGGCCCAGGGGTCTCGGTTGGGGGGGCTGCTTTATTTTTATATAAGCTTATATAGGGAACCTCCTCATTATTGGGGGGCCCAGCCCCCCCCCCTTTTCCTACGCCCCTGCATAGTTGTGATGATGGAAATCAGGGGGGTCTGGGGGGCATCCCCCCGAAAATCTTGAAAAGTGAGGTGCTGCAAAGGTGCATTCTGGTGCATTTTGAGGAGAGAAGACATGGAGAGCAGGGGGGTTTGGGGCCCCCCAGAAAATTTTGAAAATTGAGGTGCCACAAAGGTGTGTTTTGGTGACGAGAGAAGATGTATTCTCTGGGTCCTGATGAATCCCCCCTCATATCTATATAGACCTATGAGATAAAAATCAGAAGATTGCCATATAGGATATCTACAATATATAAAAAGGAAGCCCCCCCCCCCCACAAAAAGACTTTGAACATTTAGATACCATATGATGCATTCTCAAGCAACTTGTAACACATTTTCCCTCTGTCTTACCACAGACCTACATTTATACAGACTTTGCTTAATTATCTTTCTGTCAGGATTATATTGATCTTGGCCTCATATATCCCATATTTGTTATATCCCTCTCACCTTGAAAAATTTTGAAATTTTAGGGTTAAAATGGCGCATTATGAGGAGTTGAGGTGGCAAAAACATAGTCTTGCCTTCCCCCCCCCAACAGGAAAGTTGGGGGCCATGTGCCCCCCTGCCCCCCCCCCAGTTTCGTCGCCCCTGAGTTCTGTAATGCGTATAATTAAGGTGCAGCTTATATGCGAAGAATAACGGTACATCCTAGATTCTAACATACACTCTCATAGTATATGCTTTTAAACTCACACATGTGTAGATTATTGCAGTTGCATCTAACTTCATGACTTTTGATTTAATTCAGCGCAAGAGTTAATTGAAGATGATTGGATAATGTGAGGTCGCCAGGGTTGGGCTATCACTAATTTCAAGTACGTGTATAATAAAGACAGTCTTCAGTATGTAGCATATGTTCCAAGCAAGCACTCGTCATGGTACAAGGAACAGACGGGACTAAAATTAGGATGTTCCTTTTTGTCGCTAACAGTGCATTCAATATAATAAAAAAAGGTCTAATTAATTGTTGCTTAATAAGTAAGTAGATGTAAAAGGAACCATAATGTGTAATATTAGTTCAGCAAGAAAATATTTTATTCGGCACTATGTTTTCTTAATTCCTTCTTTTCTTGTAACAAAATCAAAGGGTAATCTGATTTTAAGACAAATTATATAGCCTAGTTAACAACGCATAAGGCGTAAAGTGGACATCATGATTGTCAAATGATTCAATTTCATTGAGCTTTAACACCTGTATTAGGTGTTTACAAAATATAACTATTAATTATGGACAGTCCGAAAATAGTTAAGCTGGGGGGAGGGTCTAAGTAGCATCTATCTGGTCAGATGGCAAAAAAAGACAGAAAATACGTATAAGCCCTTGAATGCCATTTTATTACTTTTCACATTGCACAGGATACACCGATCTCACGGGGAAACAATGCCAAATGTATAAATTATAACATAGCACATCCTTTAATAACTAAGGGTGGGGTGTAACCATCAACATCATCATCTCACATAACAAATATAAAGATTACAATGTGTAATGAGATGCCATAGACAATAACAGCTACTGACCAAAAGATAGCTTTTCTAATTCCTAGACTGCATATCTGTGTAAAATAGAGGATTTTATCAAATATATGAGAATATATTTTGCATACATTGAGTACGGGGGGCACTGCCTTGGGTACGCACTGCATGAAAGGTATGTAATTTTGTGATATGTGGCTTCCTGGACATGGGTACAAAATCTGTATCAAGTGTTTGCGAAATGCATCTTTGCATGATATGTTTTTATATTTGGATGTTTCGCTGAGCTTGTGATTGGCAGTTCAAAATAACCTACAATATGGGGTACGGTAATTTGGGCACAGCTCGCAACATTGAAAACTGCAGTTTTTACAATCAAAATATTACATCCATAGATGTAGTCATTTTGATAATCATTAAGCACCAATATAGACAAAACTACATTTTTTAAATGGTAGATATGTGATATGATATAACATTTATGTAGGTATAAATATGTATGTGTGCGGGTTAGTAGGTATATGTATGTGTATGTAGCCGTAGGTAAGTGTACTGTGTGGGCGCCATATATATGTCACACAAAATTGAATCGATATTTACATTCATCATATTGACCATCCTCGATTTTTACAGCCTTCAAAGTCAATTAAAGTGCCTTCCATTTCATCATCTACTAGTACACTGGTGCTTATTCAATCTCTACTTGCTGTGCTTTGTACATAATGTCAGTCCCTGACACTTGTATAATACCAGCACCTATTCAAAACGCAGCACTTAGGCTTGAGAGTATCTACAAGTATAAATGCATCTTCAATCTTATACCCAATAAACCAGCTTGGTCATACACACACAAGTATACAAATAGTAATTGTCTCAATTAGTTGGTATTTCACAAAACTTCAGAAATGATGAAAATTGTACAATGCAATAGATTCAATATCACATGGGTCAAGTGTATAGTATACTCAGTATACAAGTCACTAAATTATTTCTACCAGAAATAGTTCAATCAACAGTTGTAATGAAAGCTTAGATAAATAGTGTGCATTCATAAGTCAGATTGAATTATGAGTGTGCGTACAAACACCTTAGCACCATCGCTTTAGAATAATTCAACCAAAGCCATCTTGAAAACCATCTTGAAAAGGGAGGTGCTAAATATGGAAACAGCAATTTGTTGTTCATCGCTGTGTGCGGCTGTCATCGTGCAGTGTAAAAACCACTGCGTGGCTCATGACGTCATATGTGAGGTTATAAGCAATAGCGGCACCCATCAGCAAGAAGTTTTACAAAACTTCCTGGGCTCCCAGTCCCTAAAGCAGCTTGCAAACCATAAAAAACTGGGTGGGTAGGGGGGGGGTGCGCCTTAAGCATGGGTTAGGATAGGAGGTTAACGCCTTTGGAGCTGAACACCACTTTTTGTTACACCTCACATGTCTATTACGCTACTAAATGTCGCAGCAGTCAATGTTACCAGGCTACGGCACTGTGCGATAAAACGTAATGCAAATATATAAAATATAATTCAAAACAGTGTGTCTGACTCAAGGTATATCCACGACTCATAGCAAACCTACCATAACAGGTGATTCATGGTGCTAATTTAAATGGTAGTCTCATGACCCTCTCAA
The DNA here is from genome assembly GCA_949317995.1 of Acholoe squamosa. Classification (NCBI taxonomy): domain Eukaryota; kingdom Metazoa; phylum Annelida; class Polychaeta; order Phyllodocida; family Polynoidae; genus Acholoe; species Acholoe squamosa. Next base: position 44,254,316 of record OX439038.1, read on the forward strand.
CTCCTAATCAAAGACTGTCCTGACCATCGACTGCCTGTTCCACATCTCAACATTTTACGTTACGTCAAAAAATTCACAGACATTAGTATGTTATATTTATCATAATAATCAACATTAGGCAATATGACATTATAATAAGATTCGAGTGTATGTAAGCTAGTTTCGACACACTCATCACCATAACAGTAATCATGAGCACCTCATCGGCAATAAGTATGTACAGGTATGCAGTGGGGTCTCATGTTTAAACCTTCCCTCAGATAGAGTGACCTGTCCATCAGCCCACATCAAAATATTGAAAAATGGTTCATCAACGTTGATCAACCACTTATCAACCTCGATTACAGATTCTCTGCCCACTGGGTAAGAATGCCCTGTTTTCACTCTTTCAATATTTTGATTTTTCTGATGAAGAAGTAGCAGGCCTTGAAGACTTAAGGAAAATGGATGATTAGGTTGTTTATATTGGGAGAGGCCAATTTTGCCAACAAGCCCATAGGCATCAGATCCCCGGATTCTGATAAGATTCTTTATACTGTGAGGTGACCATATGCTTAAGGGAAAAATATTTAAAAAGGAAACAAGATGAACTATAAAACACTGTGTGAGTCTGTCTATATGTAGAGTGGCATGCGGGTGTTAGCCATACTCTGTCCGCCATGTGCTCCAGCACCATGGACTGATGGGTAGCGTTTTCCACTTCCATCCTCTCCCAGAACTTCACCAAGGGACTCCAGGTTGTAGGTCAACATGAGGGAGTTATACATTTGACTGAAGAGGTTTGAGGGCTGGCTCCCCCAGTCATTTCCCCACTCACGATCCCCATCTGCTGATGCTGAGCCTGACCAAGGAGCCATGGTCGAATAGTTGTTGTTTCGGTGTTCAGGCGACATGGATGGTGCTGGACTGGAAGCTTCTGCAACCTCCAGTTTCATGTCATTATTATTGATAGGAATACCGTTGCCATTTTGGCTGTGCTGGAGGGGTGACAAGTGGTGTGACTGTCCAATCTCTTTGTCGTTAATACGTGGTGAGTGTGGTGGAGGTGAAACTCCCTGATGGTACTGCCCAAGCTGCTGTTGTTGATAGTGAGAAGTGCTGTACTGACAAGCCGACATCCCATACTCTGGAGCTTCTACCTTAACAACCCCACTCTCACGGCAAGGCTCATCTGGCTGCTGCTGATGCTGAGGAGGAGGATGTCTGGCTCGGCCCCTATTCTGGGTGAGGTTAGCTAGGTCCATGTTGGTGCCACGGCTGGTTGTCATCCCTGATGTGGGCAGCTGGTACTGGCTAAGTGTGCAGAGGATATCAGTCAGATCATCTTCAATATCCACCAGTGCTGAGTCCTGATGCTGCTCATTGGATGAGGATGATGTAGATGAGGGCGAGCTGCTGAAGGATGCAGAGGACATGTCAGACTGTCGACCGGTAGAGGAATGGGGACTTTGGGAATGGGGCTTTTGCTGGGGAAGGTATGCATATTCTGAGCCACTACTGCTGCTGCTGCTGCTGCTACTACTGCTGCTTCTGTGGTACATCTGGTTGTTGTCTGCTTCACCCTGTGACATCCCAGCGTTGTTGTTAAGAGCAACAGCACTGTGTGTCAGTACTGTTTGTCGGTAGTTGCCAGCATCATGCGGATTGACGATGATGCTACTGCTGCTATTCACTGGACGTAAGGAGGGATTCCCACAGCTGCGGATGACTGACTGCTCACTGGCCATGGCTGCTCGCAACTGCTCAGCACTTTGCACATTTGAGGTGTAAATAGCTTCTGCTTTGTGGTCTTCTGAGTGGGCATGCTTTGCTTGGTAGCCATTAACTTTGATGACGCTGGAGGTGCTGACTGGTGGGAAGGAAGAATAGGAGGGAGGAGAGCCTGGGAAGGAGAAGTTTGACTGGGTGGAGGAGGGAGGGGAAGAAGAGCAGGCGGAGGAGGATGCCCGACGGCTGTGCATGGAGTATGGAGTAGTGCTCTCACGGATATTTCTGAAGTCCTTGACTCCCATCTTCTTAGGTCTACCCATGCGGATAGCTGCAAAGATAGGAAAGGACAAATATTTCAGTTTCTTCTCCAAGCATTGCTCAACACTTTTGTTTTTAGTTTTATGTTTATCGATAGAAATAAGCATTTGATATAAAATTGTCAAAAACTCAAAGACTGTAGAGTGCAGGTCATACTATGATATCCAAGTCATGTCAACTCATATATACACCAATTGCAATAAACCTGTGAGTAACATTGTAATAAAAGTCACCTTAATACATCGTAAATGATGCAAAGTGATATCTGTGAAAAACTCTAGCCAAAACTCACCATTTCTGGACATGCCAACACTTATGCAGCGGTTGTAACGACAGAAGCGACATGAGTTCCGGTTGCGTGGATTCATCGCACACATTTTCTCAAACTTGCAGAAGTAAGAGTTGGACTCCTTCAGAGCTCTCCTGAAGAATTTCTGAAACAAAGTAGAACGTTTCATAAGATAAAGGCAATCTTGAAATAGGTTTGATGAAAAGAGGCAAGAGTGGAAGGAGAACCGGTCACTGAGTGTGACTGAATCTGAAGGATGAAGGGATAAACATGATGAAATTGAAACGAAGTTAGTTCAAAATGAAAGAACTAATAAAGCAATGAAGGAACAACAAAAGTTTGAAGTGAAAGAATTATATCTTACCTTGCAGCCTTCACATGTGGGTACCCCAAAGTGGACTCCGTTAGCTATGTCGTGACACACTCTGCACAGGACCTGCCCCTCAGCTGGCTGCACTATCTCTGGTTTCTCTGTGGGCGAAAGCGGAAAATGCCATCAACAAGATGAATCACCTGATAGATTGAAAAAGTCATTTTGACAATAATCTGGAATTCAGAGGTATTGAGATTCGCCTTAACAACAAACTTCATCACCACTGAATATTTATTCTTTTTTCTATATATTTTTTTCTAAATCATTTCATCTCTCGAAGAAGAGTAGAAGTTGTTTTTTTTCGTCCCCTCAGGTTCTCTTCAGGACCTCCCCAGAATTCCCCCCAGGAAATGCCCCCCCCCTAGGAAATCTCCCCCTACTGGGACTTTTCCCAATATCGAGTTTACCACAGTGATCCTTAACCTCACCTTAACCTGTACCCTAACCCTATCCCTGTACCCAACCCTAACATTATCCCCAACCCTACCCCTAAGTGGAAAACATCCTGCTTTACCTCTCAGCAACAAAAAAAAACACAAAAGAAAACGTGCTTATGACACGCATGGACTCCAATAATTAGTATTCACCTTTGCGACACATGCCGACTGTAAGACATGTCTGGAAGCGACAGTATTGACATCGAAGTCGGTTTCCATGTGTGACGTCACACGATCCATTCACCAAACATGTGAAACGTGGGACACCATCCTTCGTGCTCCGGATGAAGAAACTCTGCAATAAAAAAAAGCAAATATCCCATGACTACTATGAGAAACCAATTAATTGCAATAAGCGTTCAGTCTCTATATCTCTCTTCAGAGTGTAGGTATAGCATAAGAGCCTACCTCTGTCGGGAAATATGAGTATATCCCAGCAATTATCTGTGCCCATTGAGATACAACACATACACTATGGTAAATACTAGATGGCTCTCAAGGTAATGTTCCTCGAGGGTTTTTGTTGATAAAAATTGAGTTCAATTGCAAAGGGTTCAAGTGCTGTATGCTTTTAATTATCAATCCCTTAATCTCTTTAAGCGAAGTGATAAAACCTAGTTGTGTCGCAGTACCCTCCCTAAACTCATATACAGACATTATGTAGAGCAGTACGCCATTATGTCATCATCTCAATTGTTAGAAGTATTGTTCAAAGTGAAAAGAATCCAACCAGTAAACGACCAAAGGAATTTCTAGGTGTATATATGACACAGTGACATGTTGCTGAACTCTCGTCTTATCTACAACAGGAATCAGCAGATCGCTCAATGTCTTTGCTGAATCCACTTTGCTTGTATATATACAGGTCAGATATATCTGACTGTTATAGATCTTCAAATACTTGGGTTTTTTGCAAAAGTTCCAAAAGCCACACCAATCAGCTGGCGACCTGCTGGAACTCCCATACTCGTATTACCAAGGTTCGACAGAACAGGCTTGTGTAAGTCTACCACATCCATGGCAAATGAAATTCCATTACATGTAGCTGATTTTGAAGAAGTGACTTAGTTTTCACATGACACTTGCTAAAATAATATCAAGTTGCGAAATACGGCAATCAAAAGTAAACCAAGTGTGTCCGTGGACTTGGATGGCTCTTTTCTTTTCATTTGCTACCTCCTATTTAAACTGCCTTCTCGCATTTTTCCACTCTCTCTCTCTCTCTCTCTCTCTCTCTCTCTCTCTCTCTCTCTCTCTCTCTCTCTCTCTCTCTCTCTCTTCCCCAAACCAAATACTTCATATATGAAAAAAATTCTTTACCTTGCATGGTAGGCACACCAAGGCACCAAAGTACATGCCGCTAGCCTCCTCTAAACATACGGCGCAGCTCTTCCCTATCCCCCCCTGGGTGGACGCTGTCCCGCTCTCCTCTCCCTGGTCCTCCATGGTACTGCAGCTCGAGTTGCTCAGACAGAGTCTGTTGCTGGGGATGATGACGCTCCAAGGACTGTTTGTGCCGTCCTGTCTCTGATCCTGTTGTTGAATGCAGCGTGGATAGCTGCTGTTTCCGCCCGTCATCTGGTACAGGTGAAATAAAAGAAAAGTGATGAGGGATAGTATAACGGTGTATGCGACTCCAGGTGAGAACCTGCAGAGTGGAGGTAAAGTATCAAGGTGTGCGTGGGGTCTGAGAGTGGGGCAGGGAGTCTGTTTGATGGGGCTGTTGAAAGGGAGAGGTATAATGTATCCTGACATGATGTCCCCTTCCCTTTATTTTTCAGTATGACCAACCAAGCAGAACGGTAATTTTGCAGCGCACGCCTCCTCCAGGTCATGGAAGTCATGGATTATATATTCAGAGCATATGTCTCCTAGGCTAGAACATTTACAATAATTATCTAAAGATACTTAATGGGTAAATATAGGGTGTAAAGTGGTAAAGTGTGCGCATGTAATACACTACACGGCCTTTATATCAGAGTAATGATAGGGAGTTTCCACATTCTCTGGTACCATTTTCTACAGACCATCTGGACACATTGTGCCCTATTCATTGTGACTGACTCAAAAGAAATTTGACGAATCAACATGATGGATTTGATTTCTTGTGCGTTTCTACCATCTGCGGAGGTTAAAGTTGCCAAGTATAGGCAGGAGCCTGGAAGCACGATAAGAATAACTAGTTTAAACCTTGACTCGACTTTACCAACTACGCATTAATGCATAGTTTTGGCCGATTTTGGCCGGTTTTTGACCCATATTGAGTACACTATAACTTCCACAAAATCCATTGGAACTCTTCGAATTTTTTGCTAGACCTAGCTTGAGTTGGGTTATCCACAGAGTCCGAAGAGTTAGTCTCTATCACTTATACTTTTAGCATGGCAGTTTTACAAACTTACAAAATTACCTTACCTTAAAAGCTTTCCATAGATTAAATCAATATTTAGGCTAAAAATCATGAAAAATGTCAAATAGTATCATTTTTTTTATGAAAATTGACTTTGCACATTTTTCCATGCTCAACAAAATGGCATGGAAAATATTTGTGTATTTTGATGCATTATTGGCCATTTTGGCTGGTTACCATGGCAACAGATATGAAAAAATGCCGATTTTGCATGGCTTTGGTTGCCATGGTAACCGAAAAAGAATATCTTTCAAAATCCATTATCTGCCAAAATTTCAACAAAACTAAATATTTACTACAATATGCATGTACTTTACATCATTGCAATTGATACAGGGAGTGCTGAGATATTGCAGTTTGAAGTTAACTCATGAGATCAACATTTCTCATCATATCACCACATTTATGATGATATATCTCATAAATAAAACTAGATAGAGAAAACTCGGGTGTTGTTCTATCTAACTGATTATCCTAGCTTAACCAGTCACCATTCCCCTTCTAATTTGAATATTCACACAATTCCAACGGTTTTGAGAGTTTATGTTATAAACTGAAACCCAAAAATTTGCTCTGAAATACTCTGGTAAAGGAAGAGTTAATATGAGATATGAGATGAGCAATAAAGCATGATTAATCAAATTGTGCACTGCATCTGTCTTTCTGTATGTTGCACCCCTCTCTCTCTCTCTTTCCACACTTATGCCACATTATTATGCCACACAGGGTTTCATCATTTTTGTCTTCTCTTACTTTAATCTGATTTGGATTTGAGAAATATTGGAATGCATGGTGGTTTTATGCAATGACAGATTGGTATATTCACCCAAGTAGAGGTCTTATCAGTGAAATGAATTTGCACCTTAGGATAAGGTTATCTATTTCTGAACAGCAGGGCGATTCATAAAAACTGACAATGAATTTAGAAACGATCATTCTAGAAAGATATTACTGGATTTTTTGCAGAAAATTCACATAATTGTTAATTTTTCAAACCCTAAAGGGTATTGGTTAAAGTAATGATTATTGTGGATGAAATATCATGTTCAAAAGGCTGTAATTCTATTATTTCCATAAAGTATCAGAGTTGATGAATTTTATAATTCTCTGGTCGTCTTCCCCGATTGATATCGTCAGTTTTTATGAATCGCCCTGCAGGACATGTGATTTCCCCCTATTATTATCAACAATCAGATCGTCTTATTAGGGTAGTGTTCATTTTTGTTTTACACAATTTTCTTCTTGTCTTTTTTTTTCAGTAAGACGAAATATGTGGTCCTTAATTGCAGTGAGAGAAAAGAATGTAAAGCTTTTATTATGATCAGATAACTTTTAAGGCTCGATTTGCCCTGTTATAGGATGGTAATAAAACCAAAGTTCTTTTTTCTCATTCTTTTCTGACCCTGCCATAAACATCCATCGAAGAAATGCTTTAGTGTTGTATGCATCTTTATGATGATAAAACCAAAGGTTTCCTTATGATCAAATTCTATAAAGCCTGTCTTTATACGAAAGGGGACAGAGCAAATTATACATAGGTACATGACAACGCATGTTGCTTCGCCACGGTTGGGTAACTTTTATGCTTGTGATAGATAGTTATCAGATAATCATACTGATCGCTCGTAACTTAGGTGGATAGATCAAATTTAAATTGTTTCATCAAATTGTCGGTTTTGAAGAGAGCCCTAACTTTGACGACCTATATGTATTTGCTACTGTGATTTATGTTTGGAAAATGCTGTATTCATGCAATGACTATAGGTATATTTGAATATCAACTCTATTTCAACCGCCATGTGTGCTTGGGCGTTTTGCCGTGAATTTGCCGCGAAACGCTGTGTTCCTGTATCAGATACCCCAATGCATGGAAAACCTGTGACACTTGTGACGCTGCCGCTCCGTGCCACCTAGTGGATCCCTGGCATATTAGTCACCATACGGAGTTCCTAGTTTAAACCTTTGGAACTGCAGTATTCCATCGTATAGTAGTCAAAGAGACAGGATGCACGGTCGAGACCCGGAGCTATGCATTTTCTTCAAGATTTAAGAAATATTACCAGGATTGACCCTGTTTTGCTAGCTAGGGTCATGTGAAATAAACATCTGTTTTGCCATACTCACAAAACAAAATAAAAGAAACCCATCCCTAACTATTAATCGAAATTCACATTTTCACTTTTTTCAGGCCCCATCTAGTCTACGCTAGTAGATTCTTCACCAGGCCCTTTCATTGTCCTTTATATTCCATCATCATCATCACACACAGACTCCACATCCATCCCCGAGCCCTTCCCATCCTCCCTGTCTGAGCACTTGTACGTCACTCTACATAATGATAATCTACCTGTTAGTCATCTCATCCTACCTAGTAATTACGATGACGCAAGGTAATGCTGCTGTAGTGGGCCATGCTAGGTAGACCCCCCCCCCCTTGTATGCTTAATGTCTTAATGGTTGCCATATTGTCATGTGTCACCCAAAAGGAACCTCAAAAACCATGTAACTCTATACTTGGGGCCTTTTTACGGTATTCCGACCCCCTCCCCATGTCACACCTTTTTATCCCTATTGTGCCCAACTGGCAAATATCATTGTCACCAGTACATAAACCCCCAACCCCTCAGCAGTGACATTATATTAATTCACCAAACAGGAGTACTACTAATACTAAGGCAATTTAACTGTCTGAGACCCATAATTCTGGGTGAAGGCACCTGACTTTCCCCAAGCAACATGGGGTTCGCCAAGAGAGTTGGCGCACTACGATAATAGTCTGCACAGAAGCTGCGCCTCATATGCGGGAATAATAGATCTCCCTGGATCCACAGCAAGACATTTCATTTGTTATTACACTACACCCTAACATGGCTGTTTGAATTTTGAAAGTCCAAAAGTCGAACAAAGGTTGTTCGATCTTCATGTTTGGGGCCAGATATTTTCAGTGTGCCTTAGGCGAGGTGCGCCTCATACGCGAGGTATTACATGTGTATTCCCCCCTCTTTTCTACCCAGATAGGCCCTTCCAATCTATTATGTTTGAAAAATGATTCTGAGGTTCCCCACAACTAAAAGAGTCAAGTGTCCCTGAGTAAAGTTGATATGGACCGCCATGTTTTGCGTGAGACATTCTATCATTCAATGCAGTCTGGTGTATCATCAACTGTGTACAAATTCAACTTATTTTTTTCAGATAATGACCAACTTATATTTCAAATGAAACCAACAGTTATTGTGTTGAAAGTACCTAATTATAGAATATGAATTTATAATAACCCTGAAAACTCAATATAATTATGTGACCTGTACTGGGAAAAGGGACCTTATTCCCCCTGAAATAAGGTCCCTTTTTGCAGATCCTGTCAATATATACTGGTCCAGTTGTCTGGTAGGTATTGAAGCAAGTCTAAAATACAAGTGTGCACAATATCAGTGTATGTGTACACCTATAGTCCTATTGCATAACCCTAACACCCGCTATATGTATGACATTGACATTGAGGTAATTAGGTAATCTGTGCAATGGGCCAAGAAAAGGTGAGCGGATTATGACATACATATGGGTAGATATGTACTGGTATTTGTAAGGTCAAAAAGAATCTAACTATTGATTCAATAGTCAAAATTCCTCAGCTCCATATGCATAGTTCCCTTTACTGTCACTCTAGCTTTTATATATTTTTTCTCTCTTCATCCCCTTTGAATGAAATTGAATTATCCATGGTGTGAATGCTAGGTCCCCTTTTACCTTTTCCATGAAATATAATTGAGCAGGCCCGTTTGGGCAGGCCAAATCTGACATAATGTTTATATAATTATATACATGTACATACACATATGGGTGCCCAGTATATGTAGATTTAACGACACTGGAGGCGTGGGGTCGCGGTGGCAGAGGGTGGGGGCGAGATAGGCAATGGGAGGGGGGATTGACCAGCAAGTTCACATAGGTTCCCTGCCCTTGAAGCCATACGAAGGGGCCCTGATGGGAGATTCTGGATATGGTCCATTGTTATCATAATATCAGTTACACAAGATCCCCTTATCTTTTCCTCTTGTCTATAGGAGCATGGCTAATGTGGTAATGTGGATGTGGCTTATCTGTGGTGACTAGGGGTGAGAAGTCGGGGCTATCTGTTGCTATCTGTTACTTTATGTTATCAGTCACTCAGGGGGCTGATTTGTGTGTTGGTGTATTATGTGGATAACCTGGTCATCAGCTTGCCTTTAGAATTCATTTTTGTACGAATTTTCTAAATCTCACTTGTTTGTAACGTAATACCCCATGTCTAATTCGCTGCTTATACGCGGGTATTCATTTTCACCAAATCCATAAGGGCGGTACCAAGACCCCCCCCCAAAAAAAAAAAAAAAAAAAAAAAAAACACTTCAGGAGCATAGTTGGGTTCTTTCAAAATGGATGACGTTGACCCTAGCCAGCTATAGCTTTCTGATGTTTTAGAAATATATTGCTTAAACCAAAGTGATATTCTAAAAAGTGGTATTTAAAAGGGAAAACTCAAACCTTCACCTAACAAACAGTGAAACTTATTTTATTTTAACTCTATATATGTGTGCCTTCACCATGCAAATGCAAAACAGTCACCCATAAGTATCTCAAATTTGAGAATTACATTAAATTACATGTATATAGGAGAAACCAGATAATACAAAAGTTATAAGCTAACGAATAGATCCTAGAGCGGCACACATGTTTTCCTAGATAAGGCCTAAGAAGTGCGAAGACCGCCCTATCTACCTCGGCTTCTTTGGATGTGTTGAAGGAAAAATATGATTTGGCTTAAACATTTTCTTGTTTATGAACACACAATATAAAGCTAAACATGCCTGTGTGTGTATTTGAGTTGGGATGTTCAGTATGAATGTACCCGACTACAGGATCATATTATGTAACAGACGTGATCCGCAATCCTACCTGACCTAGCCGTACTCAGAGAATCAATAATCATTAAACAAGCAACTCCTCTTATAGCTTTATAGATGTATTAAAATACTTAAAAAATGAAGCAGGACTCTTTTCTAACCATAGAATATATTAAAGAAATAAACAACGCGAAATTGATAAAGATCATATAAAAGATCTATGAATTTCATATTTACTAAAAGGAGTAGGCCTAGGTTTGGGATGCGATCTGTTTGAACTGAATTATGAACGAAGGCAAACGTAAATCTATTTTCTCATTATGAATAGAATAATGATGAACCGTAGTGGCTCAAATAAGCACCGGGGTCTCAAATTAGACAAGAGGGGCACTACTTAGACAAGAGGGGCACTACGGTAAATCAATGAGCATATGAGGAATAGAGAGAAATTCAATACTTTGATGTATATACATCTTAACATAACATGTGTGCCGCCTGGGACAGCACGATGGGCATAATGGGCTCATTGTGCAAAATATATTAACACAATTTTAACTCGGGCAGGCAAAGATCAACATAGTAAAACTTTAAATTACCAGTTAGACGGTAGGTTTGTCATTTATAAATATTCATCACGTTGAAGTGATAAGTCAGTACCTCCTCAGTAGAAATCTCCATGTAGGTGAGATGCTACCTGTTGTGTTTGGTTAGTTTGGTACATACAACTCGTAGACCTTGGTGGTGTTAATTGGCTACACAGGAGGGTGTTGCCCCTATAATAAAAGGAAGAGCTGGCTAAAAATGCCCTGGTTTCCAGTCCTTTCTTTTCATGTAGCTATAACGTGTCCCTTTTGTTGCTCACAAGTGGTCGTTCAAGTATGGTGCTAAAAAAGGGGGATTTGAGTAGGTACCTAGTTGTGAGAAGTCAGTCAGTATAATATACTATAGATTGTGTGACATGAGTAGGTACCTGATAGTGCAGCTCTCTCTGTTTTAAACAAGGCAGGTGACTTTTCAGACTGATGTGGTGAGTGCAAGTCTTTGGTGAAGCTGTGCACAACTTGTTTAGAAAAGAGGGCACATACTCACAGCTCTTTTTACAATAGGAGCAACACCCTCCTGAAGACCCCCGCCCCTCCCACATAGAGGTTCACAGGTGGCGATGGTGGGTGGGTGGGATTACAGCATCCAGCGGGCGGTAGTAGCCGTCTGTACTCACGTGAGCCATGCTCACGTGGGCTCACCTTGACTGCTGGAGTTAAACAGTCCCAGCAGGGGATCCATAACTTACAACATAGCAGCAACTACTCTCGACTGCAGTTCTTACGGTGCTCCCCTATACACTGTGTTGTAATTTCTCTATATATTTCTACGACCCTTTATAGGGAGCGTCCTGAGTCATTAGTAGATGAAGACAGTGAATGAATAGAAGCTATGACAGATTTTACGAGATTACATTGCTATATTGTGTATTGTACCGGCCCATACCTTTTGTTGACTTGGCTTCTGCACGAAAAGCTTGTAATCATGATTGTTTAAGCCAATAAACATTGTCAAATTCAAACTGACGTGTGAGTGACCCCCACCCCCCACCGTCTCTCTCCTTCTCTTTCTACATCTCTCTCTCTCACTCTTCCTCCCTGTCCCCCCCCCCCTCTCTCTCTCTCTCTCTCTCTCTTTCGCTCACTCTCTACATCTCTCTTCCGCTCTAAATTAAAAAGGCATTCCAAAGGGCCCGTGAAGACAAGGATCTACATAAACATCAAAACAAAAATTATAAACCTTCCAGCAGAAATTCGACATAACATGCCCTTATATCAGAAAGATAGGCAATAAATCTGGCATATCTCAGAAAAGTTAATCGATGTCAAAGAACTTGTACATATAGAGACAATCACAAAAGCTACTAACCTGATTTGCTGACTGATTCTGCCCTGTAGGGTAGGTGTTGCAGTGGATAGGCTGGGGTAGCGAAGATGGGGTGTAAGTAGTACACCCAGATGGGCCTCAACTTCAGGCTTCTAGTGTTGGGAGGCTGGGCAAGTCTCCTCTCAAGGTGCCACTTCTAACACCAACAGGTTGTATGTGTAGAGATAAAACTTCTTCTGAGTTCATGTAGCTATATGTATATAACAGTTCCTCCTGTCATAGAAGCAGTGGTATTAGTGTCTTTAAAAGTTGTGAGATGCCATGCAATGATGGGTAGGTGAGTGTCTCCCTACAAGGTAAAAAGAAGTCCCTGTTCTACTACCAGTACTACTGCTCTAGTGGCGGCAGCTCAAGTTGTGAGTTCTCCAGTGGCAGTGGTTGTCTATAATACTCACAAGTCGCATAACCTCCCTCCCCTCCACTCACCCACCCAACTGCCGCTCACTCATAACACCATGAGCAAGGTCACGGTCAACTCATACAGGGGCGGGAGGGGCAGAGAGTCGGGGAGTGAGCCGGGGGAGGGGGTGGGGGCTTGATCAGGTAGGTGCGAGGGGGTTGGTTAGTCTCAGGCCGTGGCCTCTGAGACTCGGCGAGACAAGGAACAGATACGAAGCCAAATGTGCTTGGTGAGTTGAATAGCGCATAATTATGTCCATGTTATACCATGTAGAGGTCTCGGCTAGGAGAGTGCTTGTAGGACATCCACGTGAACAGTCAGCTCGTTGAGTGGCTACCTGACGGGTTATGTCAGATAGTGGTAGGTTGGGGGCTCGCTGAGGGTAGGGGCAGCAGACGTATATCCACATTACATAATAACTGCCTACCTGGAGCTGAGAACAGGTGGCACTGAGCTATGTTGTTCAGGTGGAGGCAGCCAATCGGTCAACACAATCCCAGGTAGCAAGGATACATTGAGCCAATGTCGGCTTATAGTGGGCCAATGTCAGTTTATATTGGGCCAAGCATGGCCCAATGACCCATTGCTGATTGGGAACGGTGTCGTTTCTACTACCTCAATACAGCTACCTCCCATAGAAATGTTCATTTTCAGGTCCATAGGGGAGTGATCTTACTGAAAAACTGGGAGAGAAGGGGTTGGCGGGGGGGGGGGAGATGATGCTCTCAACTCTTCTGAAGGGTGATTTATTTTTCTGCCTCCTCCCGCACCCTACATTCAGGTCAAACTCTATGGGGTGATGGGGGGGGGTGCGCGACCCCCCCCCCCAGAGGGTAAAATTTATTATAGACTGTATTTTTAATCATTTAGTTATACACATTTTTGGTGACGACAAAGATATGCGGTATCTACTTGAGCACTATTTTAGGGTAACACTTGGATTTCCACATTACGGGATGGAATGAAAATATGATTTCAAGAGTTGTCGGCAGATAGAATATTCGATCCCCTTGTGAGGACAATGCATTAATCTAAGATTTGATTGTCACCCAAACAAAAATTAAAGTGAGCTTTGCAAAAGAGTAACAGTTTGGGTTAGGAATCATCCATTAATTACCCACTAAGGGGGTGGGGTGAAGCCAAATGCGTCATGTGCATACAGGCTGAGGGAGGGGGGGGGGTCTAGGGCCATTTTTGCATACACAGTGTCTACGCATATAGAGGGGTATTTTGAGCTCGAATTTTGAGGCTATCTTTGATAGGGGCATACAGCTTACCTCCCGAATTCAATCATCAGTAGTCAAAGTAGTCATGAATAGTATAATATTATTACATGTATGGATATGAATGTAAAAAAAATATTTCCATATAAAGTACCTTCTAAAAATGGTCCAAATATATTTCTACTTTTTCTATTTTTTACCCCCATGAAAATCATCCATATTTATCACTTATTTGGGACTTGAGTATGTACGCAGGGGGGGGGGGTGATGCCTGCATGGTGAAACGGGGGAGGGTGGGGGCGTCAAATTTTGGGCACAAAATGAGCATGTAATGAATGGTCCCTTATCGTAAAGAGATTCGGTAGGGGGAGGACCGGCCATATCTAAAACGTTTCTTGAGGTGAGGAGGGTGCTATTGAAATCCTGCTATTATAGGCACGTTATATCTTGAATCAATTACCTTATTTTGATTATTATGAGTTCAATAAATCTCTCCAATGAGGAAAAGTCCATAACTTTACACGACCATAGTAGGTGCACATGATAGGATGTTCCTAAAGTAAGGGTACGCATTATAGACGTGGTAGGATTACAATAGATTAGTTACGTGTACGGCAATACACAAATGACAAAGGTATGGACAAGGAGATCTGATTGGATTCGAAAAAGAGATGAAGAATTTGAATAATGACACGTGGTCAAACCCACGTGTCCACCTCAAACAATGGGGTCTGTTCCAGGTATCAAGATAAAGTAAATTAATTGGGGTGTTTTCCGATTATTAGTCAGCAAAGAAGGCACGTTGACAGTGACATTGTATCCGTGCCTTGTTTATTGAATTGTATAGAGTGCCAAGGCCACCAATCTGTCACCATGGCAACCACCAGCTGGACATATTGTTTTTCTTGTACATGATTAAGTGTTGTTCCGTTAGTATCACATCTAAGTCTAACGCATAACCTGGCCCAAATGCATGTTTTATTTTTCTTCAGTATTTGATATTGATAAAAAGAAGAGCTCTGTATGGACAAGGGAAGGAGCTGGACGGATTGGGCTGAGAGTAGATTCTCACCACACCAGGTACATGCAGAATAGGAAGATGTATCTGTGTACTTTTAAAGATGCGCCAGAGAGGCCAGTCCCCCTTGATGTTACCTACGCCGCACCTTTCCTATATTTTCTAGGCTTTCTTTGGCTTCTCATGTGTAGGCCTATGGAACAAGCAACAAATCAGGTCGATTATGGTAATTTACAATCATACCACCAAGTGTAGGTGATTTTGTAAGGATTTGAGGTAACTTTAGACAGGCCAATTGTGAGTCCATTAGCAGAATCCCCACGAACGCGCATATTGATAAAAGACATTCTCTTTGGCTATTGTCTTCTAGTAATCTAACATGGAAGCCACTCCATTCTTCCAACTGTATGTTTATTTCCACATTCTACAGTTGGGAGGGCCAGCAAAAGGTTTTATGAATTAGGTCAGTTCTGGCAGGAGGTTTTGTGAATTGGGTCAGGTCGGGGAGGCCAGGTGTCGCAGGAGGTTTTATGAATTAGGTCATTCTTTGAAGAGGAGATGCAATTCTTGAGAAAATACTGTCCCCTATGGGATTCATACCCATGCACCAGACAGTGCTGGAATCCTGAGTCTCATGTGTTAACCATTACTAGACCACACAGGTTCAAACCCCTGGTGTGATTTTATTTTCATTCTCAGTTAGCCACTGTCATTTTTGCAACAAATTCTAAAAATAATGTATCATAATGAATATCCCCTGAATGCTAACAGGATGAAAGGGGTTTCAGGGAGGCCTTTTACAGATACCCCTTTTACTTTGTGTGTGTATGTTAAAAACATTGTCCCCATGCAGGCTTGAACCCACATTCTGTGATTCAAAGTCAAACTTGCTAACCACTATACTATTGAGATTGCTGGTGGTTGCAGCCTGGAATATCATAGCTTTGTATCACAGCCAGTGTAGAAGATTCAAATCCTCTTCTAGGCCCCTACAGTTTATATCAAAATAATTATGCTTATATGCATGGTTTTACTGTTGTATAAACTTCTGTAGATGGAGTATAAGTAAGAAAACCTCCTTGGGGCTGGAGGATTTGCCACAACAAGGCATTTTACAGATAACCAGATGCAGATACAGGAGTTTTGTGGCAAATCCTCCAGCTCAAAGGAGGTTTTCCATAACAAAACTGCATTGAGAGCTGATGACCGAGGCGCCAGGAGCGGAAAACTTGGGTGCTAAAATAAGGTGAATTTGCACTATAACGCTCTACTCAAGAGTCCATCAATAATTCAAGTCAATTTTACAATGGTTTGGCATTTTGCAAAATGTGGAATATAGACTACGAACTGGACTGACTTCACAGAAAAGAAAAATGATGTTCAAAATCTTAGCCAGCTGTTAGTCAATAAATCTAACTTTCTAACAAAAGCTAGTCAAATGCATACATATACATAAGTGTCCAAGTATTTCTTAGTCAAATATGACTAACCCTTAGTCAAAGATTAGTGTCCAACCTGCTTTGGCTTGCCTGGTTTTGACTAGGATTTGTTAGTGTTTTTATCATGTACACAATCTAATACTTTTAGCTTAATTCAAATTGTGAGTGTGAGCTACAAATGAGATCCACACCTTGCAATTCAGTGTCTCATCAATTAGAAAACATTTCAAATGCCTCAGATGATTTTCATCTAAAACCTCTGAGCCAAGTTTCTCTGTGTGTACCTCGAAGACACAGATGTAACTGTGGATATTAGATTTATCAAGGTGACCACAGAATGGGTGTTTCTATTTGGCTAACTAGTTCTTATCATGACTGGTATATTTTGCCAAGCCAAGTGTTGGATTAAATTTTAAGAGCCTCAAATGTATGTAGTGCCTGAAAAACTACTCTTATTTGGACATCTATGGAACTATTCCTAGTCCATACCCACCAAAGCAATCCTGTTTCAAACCACCTGGTGTGTAAATGCAGCTAGCCATGAGTCAAGGATATTAGAGTGACTAAAATCCCTTAGTCAAAGTGGCTAAGATATATTGACTTGCCTGACACTCCCAGCATACCCTGTTCAAGATTGTATTTGCAGTGAATTTAATTCTAAGTAAATGTGACTAAGTTAGACATTGTTAGTCACAAATTAGTAAAATGTACTAAGTAACCATTTTGACTAAGTTAAGCTAGACAGGCGAACTTGGAATTTTAGTGTGTTCATCTTGAGATCATTAATGAGCACTGCCAGTGGAGTTGTCAATTCGTGTGTCTTTTTTTTGTGTGTGTGTTTTTGTGTGTGTGTGTGTGTGTGTGTGTTTTTTTTGTTGTTTTTTTTGAGTAAAAGGTCGAAGATATGGTAGTGTTCATTATTTCTCAACAGGGGATGGTCAATGGTCGAGTGGATGTGCAGAATTCTTTTATGTCCCCATCCTTCAACGTCGGTAAAAAAAAAAAAAAAAGCGCCCCCTCCACCTGCTGCAGGCATGGAATGTTTTTTTTATTATTCCTTTTTAACACTGTTTAATCTATTGTCAGGTGGGCATTTTAGTTAAAATCTAAAGCTAAATCTTTCATGACCTCCCCCTCAAGATGGGTCAAAAGGTTTTGTGCCCCCTCCCTCAGAAGGAGTCAAAGGCTAAAGGTTTTACATTCCACTGGGAAATGGTTCTGACTCAAAATGCATGCTACTGGGAGATGCTAGCTAGTTAGACTATGTACGGACCCTTATAGCTACTACCTTAAAGACATATCGCGTCCTTCCTCATTTTATTTTGGTAAGACGCCTGGAGGGCATTTCAAAACCATAGCTATAGATATCATTTTGAAATGCCCTGCTGAGGTGGTCAATCTTTATGTCAGGCAAATTGCGTGTTTTGGCGGTCGGAGAGGTCGGGGGTAGGCCCAGGTGAGTTGGTGGTAGTAGGCCTACCTGACGTCGCGCCCCCTCCCCCTGTGTTCTTTTGTGTAGGTTTGATATAGGCTGGTATTTGTCTCTCCTACATTATCCAACTGACCAGCTCACCTGTTGAGCTGCTCCAGAGACCATTCACATGGTCAACACCTGCTCCTTACAAAACTACTTACGTACGGAGAAACACACGTGTGTGGTAATGCCCCCTCTGCACTCTCACCTGCCCACGAGAGCTCACTGCTCACGTGAGCATCACACCACAAGGTAAGGAGTAGCTCAGAATTCGGACACTTAAGCGCATAGCTAGAGGATTCCTCTGAGGAAATATTTTGGCAACTTAAAAATTGATTTAATGAGATTTAAGTTACTCTATGCAGAGACAGCTGTTTACAAAAAAAAATTCTTGAAATTAGTTCTCAGTGAAACGGGTGTGCGCCCAATCTTGGACCCGTGTTCTCAATGAGACCAATCTGTGCCCAAAGTGGGTGCACGTTTCTACACTGATTTGTGTCACACTGCTTGGACCAATGCGGTCTAAAACGTTCACTGTGGACAAAAACTAATAGGTTACTGGCAGTCTCAAGTTTACTTGCAAAATTAGGGTGTTCCAACGGTGGTCAATAGAAACCCCTCTCCCGACCAACCTAAACCCCTGTTAGGAATTCTGCCCACATTTGGAGTTGCCTATTTTCAATCTAGATTTGTTTTGCTGTGTGGGATGTGCTCTTTTTCAACCACCAATAAGCTCTATGGTCGATTGCAATATATAGCTAATTCACAAATATTGTGATTATTTGTTCTCTGAAATTTGGCCTAAGCTATTCAGGTGAGTCTTTTTGTTTTGTTATATTTTTTTTTCTACCATAGCCTTTATAGCCTGTGTATGTCACACATTCAGCTACTTGATAAGTAATAATGACGGGCACGTGTAAAGCCGGTCTCGTGAGCAACTCCACAATACAGCTTAATTATCATACACAGGTGTGTCAAACACTCACACACCTCACACCTTGATTATAGGCCATACTCGGTATAACTACAGCTATGGGATGGTTTTCATAATTATATGTGCGTACGGAAATAGCTCAGCTAACAGATTGTCAGAATTGTTATTAACTGTACCTTGGATGTGCCATGTAGGCACAGAACAACAGATTAACATGAACATCTGGATGATCAATATGGATCAACTAGAAGTCAATATTTATTTAATTTTTAATTGATTTTTTGTGTCTATTAGGTGTTCGCTAGAAAACCTATCGGCTCATCCCCCTCCTCCGGATGGCGCAAACATATATATTACTGCTGCAGATTTCAGATATAGAGATGGTACAAAACCACTGCCTTAGAGCTTGCATAAGGGTGAAAAATACCCAGGATGTACACATAAATGACCTCCTAACTAGGTGTAAAGTGGACTCACTAAGTATAAGAAGAAAAAAGGCACTAGCATGTATAATGTACCGTTATTCACAAGATGACGATAATATTATAATCTCTAGTCATGAACTAAGAGGGAATGGGAAGAGAAAATTGAAAGTAAACAGACCAAAAACAGAATCTTAGAGGGGTAGTCCTCTATATAGAGGCAACCAAACATGGGAAGTGTTGTATGCTGATATACAACTGAAACCTACTATGAGTGTTTTTAAATCGTGTGTGAGAGGAGATATATTTGTGACACTGGGTAGATTGTGATTATTGTAAAGATCTGTATGTGTGAGCCAGCAAGCAGAAATGGGGGTTCCTGCGGGATTTAGTACCTGTTTTAGCCAGCAGGGGGCACTACTATGGGCTAGGATAGGAAAAATATGCCTAAAACTTCTATAGGCTACTTTTTTATGGACAATCCAATGGTTTTTGATAAAACATTCTAGTTTTGGGGGAAAGGGTCCATATTTGGCATTAAAAAGAATGTTTTTGGGCCAAAATCCACATTTTTGTTGATTTCTGTTGCCATGGAAACATGATTTTCATTCTAAATAAGAAAATCGATGAACCCATTTGAAGGAACATTTCACAAGGTTCACTTTGGTGAAAACAGAATGACAATACCATTTCTACATCAAAAGTTATGGGCAAAAGAATGAAAATTTATGCTAATTTAGCTAATTAGCATAAATTATGCTAATTACAGATGTATCTAATGACCAGTCATACCTACCCATATTTAGCTAGCCATTCCTCCAAAACTTACAGGAGTATCTTCTCATGCAATATATCACTGTAAAGCTAGTGATCTGAATTTTAAAGTTGGCTTTTAGCATGGAGCACCCTTTCTCCTTGCCTCTACACATGTTATTAACATAGAAAATGTGACGATATGTTCATGGAAACCACTTGGTACTATAGACAACTCAACCTATGATTATGACTTTGGTGGTAAATATTTATAACTTATCAGGCGACTAATGGTAACACGTCCATTTTGGGTGTTTTCTTTAGCCAATAAACAGTGTTAAAACTTCAAACTTCGATTGGGCAAAATGCATTTCTGTACTACTTGCACAGCATTGATAGGATGCAATCAGATGCTGTCTGTATCTTTTTTCCTGTGATTTACTACCTCTGACAAGTAGCACTAAATATAGAGGATGTCGGCAGAAAATACATTATTCTGTTATTTCACATTTACTACTATTTAAACTTTCAGACCATTGCAGATATTTAGACTGCTGACAGAAAATTTGAATATATTGCATTTAAAGGGAGTTCCAGACTTTTTTTCTATTTTTTTGGTTACCCCCTCAGTCTCTAATTTCGACAGGTGCAGTGAGGGCTACCACATTGAGTCACAATCACACACAGGGCCATATCCACTCAGCTTTGATGGAAGGCCCAGCTGAGCTCCCGGGGGTGAGCTCTACAACCCTGGTCTCAAATAGACTAATATAAGGTACACAGTTTGTCTATGCGCAAAAATGCACTATACTTAGTGCAGCTCTATGAATTGGATTCTTACAACCTATACTAGAGGTACATCCTGTGTTAATTCTGATTGTATTGGTGGCAATTTAATTAGTGACAGAACATCAAAGTTGAGCTACTTAGTATTGTATTGTACCATGTGGTCATAAGGAATCTCAAAATATTCATATGAATGCAAAGATCATAGTTTCTTCTGTCAACCCATGTAATATCATCCATATATAACAACATTAGGCCCTTATTTCACCTCAGGATGTACCCCATATCTCTGCACTGCACTAAAACACAGAGCACACACTGCAGGGATTGTCACCTGCATCAAAATATAAATAGGATAATGAATGAATTGTAAATTAATCTTGAAGAATACATTACACCAAACATTAAAGAGTGATACTGTATGTTCCTTATAAGGTATTACACATACTGGTCTTTACAAAGAAACAACCCATAAGGAGTCATGTGCAGCAAAACACCTTCTTTTACCCCTTCAAATCTTAACCCCTAGGTGCCCAGTGGTGGAAAATGGCCGAAAATGGCCATTTTTATGCATACATAAATGGGCCATTGATTTGACATATAAATATTAGGTCCATAACACTTTATCCTATACCCAGGTTTGTGAATTGCAATGAGCTTTTTGTCAATGTCCTCATATTTTATATTCAGCGAATAGAAGGGATTTCAGAGTAATTTGAATCAAGCAATGAAAATAATCATTTGACATTTTTTGGCCACTATCCAGAACTAGGAGGAAGGAGCCCCTTTTTTGGTGTAATTTTTTGAAGATGATATAACAGGTGGAAAATTCCAGATGGACTATGCTTCATATGACATTTCCTTGAAGCTATTGTGTTGGGCTTTATGATAAAGTAGGTAGCAACATTCTATTAGTGAACACTTGTGGTTACCATGGCAACGGAATCAACAAACCCAACAGAAAAAACAGACATTTTTCACTTTTCTCACACATCAGTGGCCTGTTTCTAACATCTATTCGATAAAAAATGATACCTATTACAGCATACAATGTTGATAATATAATGGGTTCCAGTCATTAAGAGTCAGAGTTTCCATGGCAACATACCCTATCATTGGAATTTAGGGGTGTATCTAGGTAGGATGTATAATAGATGTCATTTCCTATTGAATACTTGTTAGAATTGGACCAATAAAGTGAAAAAATGGTGGAAAATGTGTCTTTCTTTCTGATTTTGTTGATTCCATTGCCATAGTTACCAATATCTTCCCAAAACTAAACATGTAAACAAAAGCCCTGACCATACTCTTGTGGTATGTAGTGGTGAGTGAGTGAGTAATGGTTGTTTAACGCCAAGCCGACAGCTAAGGTCATATTCATGGCGGAAAAAGTACATTAGACATCACGTCACAAAGGAATACATGTGCCTGTGCCCGTGCATATGGACACCAGACACATGTAAGAAAGAGGGGACAGGAAAGAGGAGATTCAAGGAACGAATATGTGCCAGTGCCTGCGCATATGGACACCACCCACACTCAGAGAGGATAGAAAAGCAAGACATAGACCCCTTTTAAAGATGGCCTGGGGCTGGGAAGGCCCGGTATGTAGTGGTATTATCTGATGAAGCATCAAAGAAGGGGCAAGAATCAATCAAACAAACTGACATTTGCCAGGTTTACATGAACAAGTCTTCACTCAAACTCACCTAGAGAGATGTTTGTTGATTATGTTGCCATGGCAACCACAACAGTTCACTAATAGAATGTTGCTACCCACTTTATTCCAAAGCCCACCACAATAGCTTCAAGGATATATGATATGAAGCATATCCCATGTGGAGTTATCCACCTGGTGCATCATCTTCAAAAATAGTAATATCACACAGAAAAAAGTGGGTCCTTCCTAATAGTTCTGGGCACGTAAGGGTTAATAAACATTAATGCCTTTTGTTTTAGGCTGTAAAACCCTTAATAATTGCAATCTATGAAACCCAAAATGTAGCAAAGGTCCTAAGATTATAGCCAGATATTTGATCCCACAGTCTGGACATTTCTGCAGGCCCAGCAGCGATGGCCTCGGTCCCACGAGTTTTCATATTGACTGGTTTGCGTCTGCTGACTGAACTTCTGGTGTATATTGCATGGAGTAAGGAGACCTATTAACCCATGGAATTATCAACATGATTGTCTTTTCCAATATCATTTGAGTTACTTGTATGTAAAGGTCAAATTGAAATTTGATCCTTAACTAAGAAACTAAGTTTTGAGTTTCAACTCGGTTTCGATCTGACTGAGGGTTATCTCACTCGGCTTCACCTCTTAAGACAAGCCTTTGTCAGATCCAACCCTCGTGAACCTTTGTTTATTTATTGAAAGATGCAAATATACAATGCTGGTTGCCATGATGTTCAAGACTTTTTTGCATACACTTTTCAAATGCATCAAAATTAATAAATATTTGCAATAAATCGCAATATTGAAGAAAAATCGTGATAATTGCCATAGGAAAAAGGTTGATGTCAATGACATTCCTACTAGTTGCCAATGCTGCATCAATAAGAATTACCAGTACAGGTTTGCACCCCTAATAGAACTCAGGATAGACCTGTCACAAGGTCTCAAGTACATACATATAGTAAGCAGAAGATGACCTATTTTAGGACTCTGACCTTTGACCTACTGACCTAATTCATCTCAAATTATGAACCCCATGTTAAAGACATGTTATAACACTGATTCAATTATATATAGTCGCATTATTTAATGAAAATGTTGTCAATCCTAGGATTTGACGAATTAATTTAAATTAAAAATGATTTAGTTACTTTTTTTCTTAAAACTCATATTGTGAAAAATACTGTTTTTGATTTTTTTTACACCTGGCATATCTGTAATCCTGAGATTCTAAGCTTTAATTTGGTGTATAGCATGTTTTGTTTTTCTTTGGTGATGGGTACAACCTGAAAAAGAGCCCGTAGCTCAGCCATGCTGCAGCAGTATATATCCTATACTGTTTAGTATCACTTCTCTCTGTATAAATGTGGTATGCAGATGTCATCAGACCTTAAAAGACCTTTTTCTAGGGTGTAACAGAAATGGATTCTAGGCCCAATCTATTGTAAACAAGAGAGTTAAGTTATGAGAAAGAAGCAAAGAAACTGCCCAGCAAATTGTCATCATCTGTTGCCATGGTTGGTCATCAATGGTGACTCCTTTTTGAGTGATAAGTATGTGTCAGTCTCACATGGCATGGCGATTTATCACAGCAGTCGCCAAGATGGATCTCACTCACCATGTGAGTATGTGCCACCCCTTGTCATCCCTTACAAAGCATGGCGACTTATCACCACCATCGCCAACATGCACCGCTGCCAGTCAACTCTCACTCAGAATGGCGGCTTATCACCAGCATGGCCAACATGATCTTACTCACTGTGTGAGTATGCACCGCTGCCTGTCAACTCTCACTCAGAATGGCGGCTTATCACCACCATGGCCAACATGGATCTAACTCACTGCATGAGTATGTGCCACTCCCAGTCAATTCTCACTCAGAATGGCGACTAATCATCACCATCGCTAATATGGATCTCTCCACTTTTCACCTGCATCGCCACATGGATCTCACTCACTGCGTCAGTTTGTGTCACTTCTTGTTAATCTTCTCTCAGAATGGTGACTTATCACCACCATCGCTAACATAGATCTCACTCACTGCATGAGTGAGTGCCACTGCCATCAACTCTCACACAAAATGGCGACTTATCACCACCATTGCCAACTCGCTCACTCAATGCTCTCTGAGGATGGCGGCTTATCACCACCTTCGTCAACATGGATCTCACTCATTGCGTTATGATCTGTCACTCACTGTGAACTCTCAGAATGGCAACTTATCACCACCATTGCCAAAGTTGTTAAGACAGCAGCACTGTTCAACATTGTGTCCTAGCTAGGAAGTGTGGGCATGAATAAGTCCCATAAGTATCAAATGTGCTTTGTTTCACACTGATTTTCATGTAATACTTTATAGTTGAATCAACAAGATTATATAGAGGAAATATCAATTGAATTTAGATAGAGGTATCTCTAAAATGTAAACAACTATCCATAAACACCTTTTTTCTGGTTAGAGGGAAAATACATAGTGGAATATCTACATGAACACCTTTTCTGTGGCTAAAGGGAAAATACATATGGCAATACCTTTTCTGGCAAAACATACTTTGATCTGGCAGATGTGAGGCTGCATGATTACCATTGTCAATGATGTGTCTGTGATCATGAGCTTTTCATATAGGAAGGTGAGTGATCACCAGCATCACCATCACTGGTGAGTCTGAGTGATCACCATACTTGCCATCCATGGTGAACCTGCGCTATGACGAGCTGCGTGTTTCATCTAGCGAGGTGAGTGATCACCTGCAACGCCATCCCCGGTGAGTGTGAGTGATCACAATCCTCGCCATCCGTGGTGAACGTGCGTTACGACATGGTGCGCATTTCATCCAGGGAGGTGAGTGATCACCCGTGTCACCATCCCTGGTGAATATGAGTGATCACCATTCTCGCCATCTGAGGTGAGGCCATGTGATCACCACCATAGCTATAACTGGTGATCCTGTGCTATTGCTATGTTGTGTTCCATCTAGTGACATGTGTGTGCCACTTCACACAGGGTGACGAGGAGTCACGACAATTTGCTGGGTGATACTGGCCAACCTGCTCCCCTTAGTCATATCACAGCACGGTCGAACTCTCATCAACCTGCCTATCAAAATCATTCTAATGGGTGAAAAAGTAGTGTTAAAAACGACCAAGGTGCTCATATCATACATATTAAAGGAACCCTCAACACCATCAACTTGAGGGTCTTTAACCAGAACCCCGGAGTCTGTGTAGTCTGCTGCTTAATTTAGGAGTACCTTATTTTAAAGCATATACGAGCCCAGCAAATCTGAGTGAAGATGAGTCATGGTGAGTGATGATGTGTGATAACTTTTGTGTGATAACAAACTGTGTCATCTTGTGTCATACTGAGTCAACTCTCACTCAGCTTGACAAACCATCACTCACTTCAATAAAGGTGGTAGGAAAGGTTGGGTGAATATTCGTCAGCATGTGTCAATACTGGTCAAGTCTCACTGAGCTTGACGAACAAGCACTCACTTTGATACAGATGGTAGGGGAGACTGCCTGAGCATGCATCTGCAAGTGTCTAAACTTGTCAACTTTCACTCAGTTTGACGAACAATCACTCACTGTGATAAAGATGGTAGGGGAGACTGGGTCAGCATGCGTCAACAAGTGTCTACAGTTGTCAACTCCCACTCAGCTTGACGAACAAACACTCACTTCAATAAAGATGTGGGGGAAGATTGGGTAAGCATACGCCAACATGTGTCAATAGTCGCCCACTCCCACACAGCTTGACAAACAATCACTCACTTCCATAAAGATGTGAGGGATGACTTGGTGAACAATTGTCAGTATGCATTAATAATTGCTAGCTCTTACTCAGCATGACTCAAATTCACAATGAGAGACTATGGAATCTGTATAAATTCTAACTGCTTGTACTTTACAGAATGGGCCAATTGATTGAATGTCAATATGATAGATTATGTTGCATATAGCAGTTTTCTTTCTTACATGATATGAAATATACATAAATCAGGAACATAATGATACTGAAGAATATGGAATTTGGTGCATATATAAGATGATTTGTTTTGTCTATGGGACTTAGCACTGAGTTGGACTTATCTGCATTTTACAGGTGATCTATGCATCTGTTGGGCCTGGTTTAGCAGAATATAAAACGTTTAATGTCTAGTGATCAGCTAGGTCACATATGATTAGGGGAAATAGATAGGACTTCTTAATATGATGGTAAAAATGGTCTGTATTGAGTGATAAAAGGGGTAGATGTTGTATCCAATATGGGTATAACAAACTCTGTCATCATGCATCAACCTGTGTCAACTTCTGTCAACTCTCACTCATTATGACACAACTTCAGACAAGGTGACACACTTCGTAGTATTCTGTGTTCTGATTGGTCCATTTTAAATTTCCCTCCCTTTCTTTGTTCTCCTCCTGAGTTCAAACAGAAAAGTAGAGATAGCCAAGGAGGATAGATGTGCTGGTAGGTGGTCACACAGTTCTAGATTAATTTGTTCTTCAAATCCCAGTTGATAGGTATTTCTACAGTATTATATTTGTAAGGGTCTTGCGGCCTTACGGACCTGGGGGGTTCGGGTCTTACGATTCGAAAGAAAGAGTAAGACGGTAATTCAAGTGTATGCCAGCGGTTAGTTTATTTCTTAGTGTACACTCACGGCTGCCGGATGGTATAGAATAAGCAGCTAAGATGGATGGAGAGATAATCTACATGGTGCGGAGGCCTGGAGGGCCTCTGACGTAGCGGCTGAGCCCCGGGCTTTATATAAGGACCCGGGTGTTCGTCGTCAGATGTCCCCACAGACCCGGATCGGTGCTGCCACCTATCCGGAACCTGAGGAACGTCCGACGACTCGACTCACCCGCCACGTCAGACGGTACCCAATTCTACGGTTTAATCAATACGTACCTCTGCACCACTCCCCCAGACATTTAGGAGGGTGTTATAGTTATAGTAATATTACTAGGACAACATATCTATATGTCTATATCTATATAAACTTGTAACATCATTGTATGACATAAACATATGGATTCCGTGAGTAGTACGAATAAAACCATTTGTATTATACACTTGAAAAGAAAAAAATCACGGTGTAGTAATGAATATAATGATATATATGATATCACCGTGTACCGAATAACCTTTATAACACCAGATTAATATATTTACGATATAATATGTCTCGCAGGACAATAATAAGTAAGTTCTGGTGTAGTTTATCGGATCTTACATTTTAATATTTAACACTGATCTAAGATCCGTACCAACATACATATATATATATATATATATATATATATATATATATATATATATATATATATATATATATATACCCGTATTACAATATATAGTACAATGTGACCAATGTAGTCTTATATATACATACAAATAATGTTATAGAAAAATAGACATATGGTAACATTTACAATTTTAGAAAAGATGATGGCTGCTGCTGGGGTCTTCTGCTGTAGCCCTTCGGATGCTCACTGATAGGTGTGGTCAGCTAACCATGGGATGGACGTGCTAGAGTCTATAGTTATTAGGGTGAAACATGGTAGATGAGTTTGGGGCAGCTACCCGCAATCCTCTAGAAGTGCTAAAGTTCATAGGTAAATCTGAATGGTGTAGAATGTAGAAGTGAATTGTAGATCCGGTTCTGTCAACTGTATAGAATCGTAATCCGTTTTAAGTGTAGTTGACATAAGTAGAAAATAGTCCAATATAGGCTGGTCCGGAAGTAATAGTAGTATTTGGTATAAGTCCATTCGGGAGTATAGATGAGGTAAATCGTAAAGTCCATCCTAGTAAGTGGTTAGCACGGGTAACAGCAGGAGTCTGGAACTGGCATCCGGATACGTCTGACAGCAGCAAGTCTACTATCGGATTGTTCATGGGTGAAGTTATAAATCCGAATAGACTATTCAGGGTACAATAAGGGTTATACAGCCTGAATTATACAATAAGCTGGTCATAAGAGGAACCCGGAACACATACTATAGGTGTTCATACACTAGTGAAGAAAAGATTCGCAGACCTATAGGGTTCCGCAAAGACTTTATCTGGTTATTTGGTGATGGAGAAAAAAAATTATGGGAAAAATAACCCGTAGCATGCTTAAGCGGATTTCTTAGCATGTTTCTTCTTAAGAAGAGCTAGAGCCGACTCGGGAGTGCCGTCCCACTCGTCCAAGTCGACTCCGAATACCCTCATGAACTTAGTGTTCAGGTTGGTATTCCGGGTAATCTCCTCCTTTACACGTTTCTCCAGCACGTGCACGTCCATAGCAGCCTTTTCTTGGGCAGCTGCGGCAGCCTCCTCCTGGGACTTTACATCGTCCCGAATGAGGGTTTCGAGGCGCTGCTTTTCAGCATCCGCGACCTCCTTCATACACAACAGGGTGTCGTTTAGGAGTCCCTGATGATATTCTGTGGCCTTCTCATGGACACACTTCTCCCAGTGGGTGTAGATGGCCTTCTGGACATCTGCCTCCCCTTGGCGAGATTTCTCAAACCAAATTTCCGCATTACCGGCCTTAATGGTAATAGCGTCCTTTGGTTTCGTAGGTGCAGCGGCAACCTTGGGAGGAGTCGATGCAGCCTGTGGACCACTTCCGGGTTTGGGGCTTCCGGACACGCCTGCTGACGGTACACAGTAGGCAGGGGGCGCGTTCTGCTTCAATCCCATTTGCAGGTACATGTTCAACTGCTCCTGGGTGAAGGTAACTGGCAGGGCGGCTGGAGCGGATGCGGATCCAGCGGCAGCAGGTGCTGTGGTCTTCTTTGGGACAAGACGACCATCCTTTCCTACCACCAAGGTCTGGCTCTCAGGTCCAGGTCCCTGGGTTAAGGGCGGAAAGTTACGAGGATTAACTTTCCCAGGCTTAGATACGGCTCCAGCGTATCCGGCAGGTTCGGGCTTCTTGAACACCGGAGTGCCCTGAGCCTGCTCTGCGGGGTGCCTAGCCAGAGGGGACCTGGAACGGTCCTCTGCTCTGACTTTCGATTTAGCACTGGTGCTCTGACCATTACCGTTGCCGCCACGGTTTTGATCTCTCCTGCTCCTTTCACGAGCTCTCTTTGCATCCTTTCCGGATTCCTCGCATTTCTGCCAGAGAGACTCGTGCATGTCCAGTTTACCCTTTCCAGGAGTCAGGACTATCTTCGCTCGGAGTTTTGAATCCTTGGTCTTCGGAACTTCGCAGAGGACTTGGTCCCCCGGTCGGACCTTAGACCAAGCATCCTCGCTCAGGCTATCCAACTCCTTCATGAGTTCCTGGTGAAGCTCCATGATACGCTTCCGAGCCATCTCCAAACCTTCGGCGTGGCATTTCTTCTGGTGTCTTGCCAGATCACTACGTCGGCTGTATTGCACCTTAGTAGTACACTTCTTACCCTTCTTGCCATAACTCGGATCACAAATGTAAACCGGGTGATGGTGGAAGTGGGTCTCGACGAGATGTCTTTGGAACCGAGCTGGAGTGCTCCAGGTCCGGACCGAGTCATCACTCGCATCCTGGCAGATAGAGAAGGGACAGGACTTCTGGTCGTCACCGTACCACTTCTCTAGAGCCCGGTATGGTTAAGCATAAGCCACATCTTTCGATAGGCCTTGCTCGGATTGGGGTCCTCGTCCGAAAGACGCATCCAATCTTCGTCATCTGACTCGTCGTTCTTATTGATTGAGTCCGGGCAGGCATAGAGGGTAGAGCCGTCCTTCTTTACTCCGTAGGCACAATCGGAGAAGCACGTCGGAATCCGGGTTTTGAATCCGGACTTGGCGTTAGCCCAACGTTCGGCCTCGGTTTGAGTTGATGGAGTGGCATTCTCATCATACTCAACCGAGGACTCGTGCACAGACTCCTCGTCAGACGATTCAACCTCCATGGCGGTACTACCAGTGGTTGAGGTGCTGGGTTTCGGCTCGGCTCTAGCAGAATCCGGGAGATTCTTAAGCTTCCGAGCAGCGGATCGTCGGTTCTTACTGACCTTCCAGTCTTCCTCCGGTTCCTGGGTTCCGGATGTGCTGGAGGTCGTGGCTTCTACTGGGGTAGTAGTACTGCCGGTAGCTTGTGTAGCACTGGCTGAGCTCCTGGTGGCAAGCTTCAGGTCGGAGATAGGAGGTGCGGGTACTTCCGCAGCTCTCTTAGCCTCTTCCTGGACCTCCTGTTTGGCAGTCATACGGCGGACAATAACTGTCCGAAGGGCTGCAGCTCGGTCCAATCCGATTAGTGAATTGTTCTGGACATCCACCAATTCCTGCTCGGTTATGTAGAAACCGTCATCCCACTGCTCGAAGTTAGCAGTGGCCTCTCTGAATTCCTTAGTGGTCCGGCATTGCTGCCGGGTAGCACTAGGGCGTGGGTAGGTCTGTCCATCGGTATCCCAGACACAGCCTACCCAGTTGATGTTCGTAGCCTTGACGTTCCACAAGGTTTTGTCAGGCTTTGGATACGCTCCGAGCTCGAAGGCTCGGTTAACTGCATACACGGTTTCACGGAAACCAGCGTCTACCATAAGTCCCCGTTGGAACCACGGCCAGTCTCGAAGCCAATCGGGAGGCGTCCTGGTCAGCTGTTCGGGAGACATGACGCCCTCGATAGCTATCCTGACTTTCGGGTCCATCCTGACTGGTGTCCCGTCCGCGTAGGTCACTTGTGCCTGCAGTTCCGGGTGGACATACAGGTAGCGACCATCATAGTTAGCTGGAAAAGGTTCCGCCACTGCTGGCTTCCACTCGTCCTTCTGTCCGTCAACTTGGGTAGTTTCGGACTCAGTTGCTGCGGGTTCAGCACTCGCAGCCCCTCCGGATCCCTCGGCCGGGAGTGGAGATAAAAGTTTCTCTGGCTCATTTAGTGAGAATGAAGCCAGCTTCTCCTCGAACGAGCGATCCGTGGGTTCTTCCACGTCCATCATCTCGCTCTCTTCCTGTGTTACAGGTGACAAAGCTTCCGGAAAAGCTTCTGCGGACGGAGTCAGCTTATCCGGGTCACCGGATAGCTTGGCTGCAGCTACGGATTCCTCAGCCATGACCGGGGAATCGCCTACGGGAGTAAAATACTCCTTTTTTCCGGCTTTTACGGTGCCGGGGCCGACACTGATGGAGTCTGCCTACTGAGAGACAGACTCTGAGGGCGCACAAGGGGTTTGCTAGATGGTAGAATTCAAGAGAGAAGGGGTGACCCGACTGTCCCAAACGCTACCAAAAAACAATATGGCGACAAGCCAGCTTTCGTGACGTCATTTCCCCGCATCCCGCGAGGTTACGAGAGGTCAGCCGAGACTGGACACGGTGACGTCATGCGGAAACGCACGTGCTACAGGCGGAACATAAACAAACTGATTGTTTTTAGGTAATTATCGCTCATGCCGATGACTCGTCTGGGGATTTAAGTGGAGATTATGGAAAGCTTAAGCAAATCCACCAGATTATCCGTCCACTACCCATTGGTACATCATGCGGCGGCGACAAATAAGCCTTTCGGGTCAGTTGTCATCCGTTCCTCTAAATGTAAACATTACACTCGTTGTGTATACAGGTTAGGTCACTGCAGTCCTCTGGGCAATTCGGGGGCTGCGGCGAACGTATCTCCCCTTCTCGGATAGTTCTTTATCGGACCTGACAGTCTGAAGAGCTTTTTCTAGGTGTTTCTTAGCCTTGGAGACACCTTTCCTCTTCTTCTTGTCTTCACCTGCCGAGACTTTTTTAACTCCCCCACGCTTAATCGGTGTTGGCGCGGGTGTCACTGATTCGGAACACTTTTTAGGCCTACCACGGCCTCGCTTCACTGTAGTGTTCTTTACCTGGTCTATTATGCGATTCTGGTTCAGGATCTTTCCGGAACCTTCACCATACATTTCTGTGGAGGTCTCCCTCCCAGACCATTTCCTCAGTCTGGCCACATTTGACTTATACAGTCGACCAAGGTCAGATTTAATTATTACGGTACAGTCACTGATAACTTGGGTTACCGTGAAGGGACCATCCCAATTAGACGCTAATTTTATGTGCCTAAGTGGTTCATGTAGCCTGAGAACTCTATCTCCGGATTGGAATTTCCGATGCTTTAGATCGGTATCATATCCAACTTTCTGCCATTTGGCACTTTTCTCCAAATCGATCCGGACAGACTCATATGCTTTTTTAAATCTGTCTCTTAAACATTCCACAAAAACTACATGGCAAGGTAATTCCGGGTCCATCCCTACGACTCCAAATACTAAGTCGGCAGGCATTATTAGATCCTCTCCGAATACCAAAAGGTTTGGAGTACAATTTGTACTTGAATGTACCGTACTGTTATAAGCATGTGTCACAAAATGACATTGCTCATCCCAGTCATCCATATGTTCATTTACAAGCGACTTTAGAACTTGGATAAGGGTTCTGTTGAACCTTTCTACCAATCCGTCGCTTTGTGGCCTATACGGATTGGTTCTAGTCTTGCAAATAGCTAAGTATTCGCACATACCCTGCCAGAGATTTGATTCGAATTCTCTGCCTTGGTCACTGTGTAACATTAGTGGTACGCCAAAACTTAGTACCCAACCTTTTACAAAGGCTTCGGCACAAGTAACTGCTTTGTGGTCCGGTAGTGGGAATACTTTAGTGTATTTTGTGTAATAATCACACACTACCATCATACAGGTGTTATCATTAGCGGTTGTGTTCAATCCACTGATGATGTCTACCCCGATTCTTGCAAATCTAACTCCGAAAAGTTCTTGGGATAGGGGAAGTTTGCCCATCCCGGGTCCGGGTTTGTTTTTACAACAATCTGGACAGGTGATTACCCATCTTTGCAAGTCTCTGGTCATGCCAGGCCAGTAGTATCTTTTGGAAAGTCGTGCCAACGAGCGTTTCCTTCCAAAATGACCACTGGTCCGATGTCCATGACAAAAATACATAATGTCATGTCTAATGGCATGTGGTATTACCACTTGCATGATTTTCTCACCATTATTACATGGCTTCCAACGGTATAACACGCCTTTTCGGACTTCAAGCTCGGTCCATTGAGCAAGAAACCTTCTCATTTCTCGGTTTTCCAGAGAGACCTCAGGCCTAACTGGACGTATACCCTTTGGTACTAATTGCAATAGCTGTGCAGTTATCGAGTCAGCTTCCTGGAAACGTCGTATGTGATCCATAGACCAATCCAGTACACTGGCAACTAGGGGTTCGAATGGTCTTCGAATCCCTGCTAGCACTGCCCTATGAGCTCCACAATCAGTACAATCCGGATTATCACATTTCCGGATTGGTATTCGAGACAAGGCATCAGCATTCAAATGCTTCACTCCAGGTCTATGCTGAATCTGGTGATGTTCAAGCCCATATTCTGATAGGTGGGCTAACCATCGGCCTAACATTCCTTCAGCATCTCGGAAGTTCAGTAGCCATCTCAAAGAGGAATGATCCGTACGCAATGTAAAGTTCGTTCCCCATAGGAAATGTTTGAACTTCTTGGTATATACAACTACTGCTAACAGCTCTCTTTTGGTTGTGCAGTAATTGCGCTGAGTCTTACTCAGTGTATTGCTGGCAAAGGCAATTGGTACTTCTCTCCCATTTTGGACTTGCGAGAGAGCTGCACCAATGCTGTCATTACTAGCGTCCGTATCCAGTATGAAATGATCCGTTTCATTCGGATATTGTAATACTGGAGTACTCGTGAACAGATTCTTTAGCTTTTGAAAAGCAGATTCCTGTTCATGCCCCCAAGGAAATTTTTCCTTGGTACCTCCTGGAGTCCAGTTAGCTATTGCTTGCAATGGATAACTGACTCTAGAATAATTCGGAATAAATTCCCTATAATAGGAACAGAATCCTAAAAAGGACCTCACTTCTTTGGGTGTTTTAGGTCTATTCCAATTCGTAACTGATTCGATTTTCTCCGGATCAGCTTTTATTCCTTCATCACTAATGATGCGGCCCAAATAATTTATGGACTTTCTAAACATGTGGCATTTCTTAGGTTTCAATTTGAGACCATTAGAAATAATACGTTCCAATACCATTTTTAGGTTATTAGAACACTCTTCGAATGTTTTTCCGAAGACTATGACATCGTCAAGATATACAAGACATCTTTTCCACAATAAGTCACTTAGAATTGTTTCCATCATTGCTTCAAATGTTGCTGGTGCATTACACAAACCAAACGGCATTACGTTATATTGGAATAGTCCAATATGACTCGAAAATGCAGTTTTTTCCATATCTGAGGGGTTCATTCCCACTTGCCAATAACCTGATTGCAAGTCTAGGGTACAAAACCAACTGTTTCCTCCTAAGGAGTCAATGGTTTTGTCTATTCTCGGTAGTGGATACGAATTCTTTTTCGTTATCCCATTCAACTTCCTGTAGTCTATGCAAAAACGGATAGTGCCGTCTTTCTTTGTTACCATACACACAGGACTACTCCATGGACTATTGGAAGGGACTATTACATCCTGTTCCAACATCTTGTTTATTTCCTCTTCAGCTACTCTCTTTTTCGCTAAAGGTAACCGCCTATACGGAATCTTAAAGGGTTCCGCATCTCCAGTATCTATTTTATGTACTACCTTATTTGTCGTACCTAGTTTTTCACCAGGTTTGGCAAAGGCAGTCCCATACTGCAATTCATAGAACACTTTCCGGTATTCCGGATCTTCTAATGAAGTTTCTTCATACAACTTGAGTAAGTCTTCCGAAATTTCATCATCTCCTGTACCCTTTTGTAAGTTTCTCTTACTATCCGTTACAGTTTCCGAAAGGGTCACGTTTCCGAAAACTTGCCCCTTTTTTAAGTAGATAGTACTGTTTCCGGTATTGGAGACAGGTACTACCGACCATGATGCATTTGCTACAATAGTGTCTGCGGATACTAATCCGATACTTGACAGAGTAGCTACATCCGGTTCTATCACTGCAGGCTTATTGCGCATTGCAGGATCACTTCTTACAAGCACATCACAGGCTACTCCCGGAGGGATTCGCACAGTGTGTGCTACGCTAGCCATACTGCTCACTTGTCTCAGTACACACCTAACCTTTACGGGATACGGGTATTTCACACTCAACACTCCTGATTGAGGTTCCAACACAGCACCATACAGGGATGCGAAATCCAACCCAAGTATCCCCTCATCTGCTATATCCGCAACGGTGGCACTCATGACATAGTCATGTATACCATCCAACTGTAGTTTCACACAAGTTCTACCATACGTTTGCAAGGTACTGCCATCGGCCGTCTGAGCACTTCCTCCCGATTTGAGAGTATCATGTTCATCCAGTATAAGATCGTAGAACCCCTTGGAGATACAAGAGTGGCTAGCTCCTGTATCCACAAGGAATTCGGCAGATCTTCCGTTAACAGTGAGGCAAACATACCACCGCCTTCCGTTTAGAACAGAGGGCATGTCCGTGAGGATCGGAACGTCATTTTTCACACCAGGAGTCGATCCACATCCTTTCAGGAATTCCAGACAAGGATGACCTGGGGGCAGGTGGGCACCACAGACCTTGGCTAACTCGTAGCCGCTTGCCTCGTTACTGATATTGGGTTTCCCCTGTGCTCCCGTGGCACCTGTTATATCAGCTTCCCTAACCTTCCGGGTGTCTACAACCACCTCGGTGTTAGGCGAGTTTGTTACTACATGCGAACTATCATCACGGATGGTGATATCATGGCAAGATTTGTCACTGGGATCCCCTTCTTTGCCCCTCGGGAGACCCCTTCCTAGTTTTCCTCTGTACTTATTCCAGAGACACCTTCCTGTTTACGCGGGACAGGTTTCTCAGCCATACATTCTGGAGCATAATGCCCCAGTTTCTGGCATCTGAAACATCTCCTCTGAGATTTATCAACTCTCTGTCTTTTTAGAGCTTCTGTTAGTCCGGCTATTAAGGTTTCCATTACATTAGTCGGGGTAGCAGTGGCTGCCACAGTTGGCTTCGCCGCAGAGGCTACATTCGATCCGGAAGCTTTGTTACCAGCGGCGGATCCTCCCTTTCCTTTCGAATGTATTTTCCTATACCGTTTTTGTCGGTAATACTTTCCAGCTACTTGAACTGAACCAATATATTCTCCGTTTTCATCGGAGACATATTCATCCTCCTCATCAGCATCATGCGAATCAACCGCGGCTAACTGGGAAGTATCATATATCGGAGCAGGTGTACCTCCATATTGAAAAGGTGCTGCTCTTACCGGATTAGGTCCTAGACCTACCAATCGTTTCTTCATGTCATGTCCATCGATTGCTATGAACAGGTCACTGAAGGAAGTGTCATCTTTCCAAGAATCCCAAACAACTTGTTTGTGATCCGGATCCCGCAATCCATTATAGAATTGTATGAACAATTCCTGTAGATAACAGTCATCATCATGAGCCCAATTTGGACGTGCTTTTGATAGCAAGTCCTGTAGCTCCAAACCAAAGACCTTGTGAGATTCTTTCGGTTTCTGCGTTCTTTTCTTGAAGCTTACCCATGGGTCTTCTCTAACGATTGATCCGAATAGGTATGCAGAACATTCGACCAATTGATCATAGGTGCCGTATAATCCGTAAGCTGCTCTCCATTGATTGAGGGCTACTTTTCCACCTTTATTCAACCAACAGATCAAATACGGCAGAGCTTCTTCTTTTGTCCAGCCACTGCAATTGACTTCGTCGACAAAAGCTTGATACCTATCCTTCCATGGGTCATTAGAATCGTACGGAGGGGGTATCCGTGCCTGTCTACGTGCCGGATTATTACATCCGCGTAGTCTATCTGCTTCTCGCATGCTCCAGTTCATGACTTCCATGCCATCCGCTCCCTTTCGGTAGCAGTCAATGCCCAGGTTTTGGATACATTGGCTCCTATCAAAGGTGGTTTGCATCCCTGCGGGCATGGAAGTTCTCCTATTTGGCTTCCTGCCATCTCCTCCTGATCCTGATCCTCCCGATCCAGATCCACCTGGGCCACCTGGGGGGTTACCTCCTGGTGGACCATTATAGTTTCCGGATGAGCTGCCAGGGCATCCACCATTATAATTGGTGTTTCCAGAAGGCGCATACCTAGGGTAAGAATTATTTTGATTCCATCCCTGGTTATAGTTATTACCATTTTGATAATTACCACTTCCTGATGGATTATAATTATATCTATATCCATAGGAAGATGCTCTCGGTTGATATATTCCGCCATTAAAGTTGTTTTGTGGCGGGTTCGGTCTTGGAAAACGTCCATCAGTAGGACCATTACCTGGACCCGAAGATGGGTTCGGTAATCTTGGACCTGCTGGTGTACTATGGCCAGGTTGGGAGAAATATGAAGGTGGTGTCAACATATGCCTCATTGGACCCGGTACTCTTGGTTGTGCTACGGGTGTATTATTGTTGGTTTCGGCAGCACTATCGCGAGTCGTTTTAGTTTTGTGACTCAGGTCTGGTATTGGTGGTGCCGGACCTATTGTATCCAGCGATGGAGTTGCTGGTGTAGGTGCGGTTCCACTATCTGCGGCATTATCCGGTTTCGTATAGACTCCGGATACTACATTCTTAGTAGCCCCATCGTTAGCGAAAGGGTTGTATCCAGTTGGAGTTGTCTTTCCCAACATTTTAGACACCACAGCTGGATCTATATTACCTATAGTCAACTGGGTGGCTTCTACGTACTTATCTAAGGTTATTGCAGTAGTCTGCAATTCCTGAAGCTCATTCGTGAGTTTCTGTCTATCTTCTTCCAGTTGTTTATTGTAAGCTATAATGCCTACCCGGATAGCTTCATTGTC
The DNA here is from genome assembly GCA_949317995.1 of Acholoe squamosa. Lineage (NCBI taxonomy): Eukaryota > Metazoa > Annelida > Polychaeta > Phyllodocida > Polynoidae > Acholoe > Acholoe squamosa. The sequence goes on from OX439038.1 coordinate 44,292,573, forward strand.
TTCAGCTTGTTTAGTACACCGAAGTTTCAATTCCTCCAACTCGTTTTGATAGTGGCATATTTCGGATTCGAATTTTGCCTTATCATGACTTAGTTGGTCGTTCGTATCTATGTATGTTTGGATACGAATGTGTCTATTGTCATACTCCTTATTGAATGACTCTCTCATTTCCTGGAGTTTTCGTTCCTCATCCTCGAGTTCTTTCATGTACTCGCTCCTTCTGGCTTCGAATTCTTTCCGCATGCCAGTTAGGTCTTCTTCTAGCTGAAGTTTTTCATGGAATACTTCATCTTTAGCTCTGACCAAGGTATTTAGATTGTCGTTCAGAGTTACGTAAGTTTCATTTAACAACTGGACGTCCGGTTGTTTAAATTCTTCACCTTCCGGTACCGCATAGGTTAAGTCGCCATCTATAGCGCTATAATCTAATATGGGTAATCCGGGTCTGGGTAATCTATAAGGTAGCTCTCCGAATGTTACCCTCTTTGGCATTGGCGCCGGATGTTCTGGGTTGGTACTACCACCAACTTAGAACATCGAATTAGTTAGCTCGTCAACAAGTGATTGTTGGCTCATTAACTTATCCTGTCTCTGTATAGACTGTTCACGTCGTACAGAGTCTGGTAGATTCTCCTCACTATCATTATAGTGGGGTTCGGGATCTCTCCAAGATGTAGATTCCGCATCTTGGGAGTTCGAATGGTTTTGGAGCACTAATGATCCATTGCCATTCTCCTGGGCAATCAGTTGCCCTACTGGGTTAGCTTCCCTAAGGTTATCTAACCCATGTACCAGCCGTTCGGACGTTATGACGTCCGGGCTATACACCAGAATTAACTGGTCATGGCACCAGTGTAAGGGTCTTGCGGCCTTACGGACCTGGGGGGTTTGGGTCTTACGATTCGAAAGAAAGAGTAAGACGGTAATTCAAGTGTATGCCAACGGTTAGTTTATTTCTTAGTGTACACTCACGGCTGCCGGATGGTATAGAATAAGCAGCTAAGATGGATGGAGAGATAATCTACATGGTGCGGAGGCCTGGAGGGCCTCTGACGTAGCGGCTGAGCCCCGGGCTTTATATAAGGACCCGGGTGTTCGTCGTCAGATGTCCCCACAGACCCGGATCGGTGCTGCCACCTATCCGGAACCTGAGGAACGTCCGACGACTCGACTCACCCGCCACGTCAGACGGTACCCAATTCTACGGTTTAATCAATACGTACCTCTACACCTTGTTATTACTGATTATGTCTGAACATGCCTTACTACTAATTCCAAGCTTTAGTGGCAATACCCCAAGATAGTAGTAGAATTAGAACTATGAGTAAAGCCTATGGACATTTAGGGGATACAGAATGCTAAGTTATAAGTTCTGGTATCTGGGGACTAAGTGAATGACCATTCATTGTCAATATGGGTGGGACTGGGGTGGTCTAGATTTAGACTGTTTCTGTTTATGATTATTTGTTTTGATTTGAACAGGTATTCAGAGGAAAAATACAAGGAATCATCTATCAACACCACCATTATCCATTTCCAAGGAGAATGGGTAAAGCATGATATTGTGAGGAAAGATATCTTCACATGGAAACAGGATAATCAGATAAATTGTGAGCCAGCAAGCAGAAAGGACAGTTACTGCGGGATTTAGTACCATATTTAGCCACCAGGGGGCACCACTATGGACTAGAATAGGAAAAATATGACTAAAACTGTTATAGGCTACTTTTTTATGGAGAATTCAATGGTTTTTGATAAAACGTTCTATTTTGGGTGGAAAGGTTCCAAATTTGGCATGTAAAAAGAATGTTTTGGGGCCAAAATAGGCATTTTTGTTGATTTCTGTTTCCATGGAAACATGATTTTCATTCTAAATAGGAAAATCAGAGATTTCATTTGAAGGAACATCCCACAAGGTTTACTATAGCGAAAACAGAATGAAAATACCATTTCTAGATCAAAAGTTATGGGCAAAAGAATAAAAATTTATACGAATTTAGCTAATTAACATAAATTATGCTAATTAGCTATATATCTCATGACCAATTAGACATAGAGCTTATTAACATTCTTGAAATGGTCACACCTACCCATATCTAGCAAGCCATTCCTCCAAAACTAACAGGAGTATCTTCTCATGCTATGTATCACTGTAAAGCTAATGATTTGAATTTTAAAGTTGACTTTTAGCATGGAGCACTCTTTCTCCTTGCCTCTACACAATTGATGTTCACAATAAAGCCAAAAATAAAAATCCACAATCCTCCCCCCCCCCATTCCTAGCCCCCCACAAGCAAAAATTGGTCAGTGCATCTTCATGCGTGATACTGCATCATAACCCATGCGTCATTGTGTGTCATACTATGTCATAACCCATGCATCATTGTGTGTGAAGATGAGTCATAATACATGCGTCAGTCTATGTGAAGCTGAGTCAGCCCTGGCAATGCTTGACGCAAATAAAATTTCCAGGAGCGCACTGCGTGAAGGCTCACACACTTTGACTCAACTTCACGAAGATTTGCTGGGAGGGTTCTGACGGGAGCTGAGATGGCACACTTCTTGTGAGCTGCAACTCACCTCCCGTAATCTAACGGGATACACTTAGCAGGTGTGTTAAGCAGTTCTGACAGTCTTGAATTTGATAATTTCTTTTCTCAAAATCGCAAGAAGAACTACAGTGGTCTCCCTGTATTAGAGAATAAGACTGACTTGGTCCTCGCAGTATAATCAGTAAACCATATTACATCTGAGCTAACAAAGAGGTGTAGTATCAATTTAGTTGTTGACTCATAGAAGATGCAGAACTGGGTGTCTCACCAAGGTGATCCATGTGTCAGAACTGACCTGTCACAACTACTGACAGTGTCATTGGGAGTGGGGTCATGCCCTTCACCTTACTGTCTCTCCTGTCACACACTGCATGTTTCTTCCATTTACCTGGTCTCCACAGGGGTCCCAATGGGGAATGTCTTGTTGATCAATGATACTAAGATTCTGAATTTCCTAAATTCTTTACAGTGTTCTAATATGTCAATTACCTTCAAGCTCAATTTGAAATTGGAAAGACCCTGGATTTTTTTAAAACTAGGATCCAGGTATGTGTTTGTGCTAAAAAAATATTCATTGGTCATTTTGGGCACATTTTACCCCCCTGGAGCCCAAACTATGCATATGGGACCATCAAAACCCATATGTAACATGAAGATCTCATCCAGCCTGACACTTTGAGCCAAAGAAATAGAGGTGGAAACTAAAATTCGAAGAGTAGGGGCTGGAATACCTCCAAATTCGTCATATGCAAACCTTCTATGATTCTCGACCTCATACAGTTCACCTGCTGACAGCGACGCTTAGAGTCGTACTGTCCAGTCCAGGTGGAACGGTTTGTTTTCATGTGTTTATGTTGGGTGGCTCTTAGGCTTGCTTAATACTAGAAGTATCACACAACACGAGAAGTTCGGGTTGGGCAAAGCCCTTTAGACTTCCCACCTGTTCGGGTGGGCTTTATTTGAGAAGTGCAGAATCACGTCTGGACTGGACTAGGTCCAGTCCCCTTCTGCGGATCGCCCGGCTCCTTAGTAGGAACTGGATGCGAGGCGTGGTGCTGCCCCCTCTTGTACCAAACGGGTGTCGCTTTGTTGGCATAGAAGGAACGAGCAGCACATCTCTCGGATGAACCGCACTAATATATACACGACGATGCAGGCCCCTACACAGGTAATGTATTGTCTGAGAGGTATCACTGAGATGTGAGTGTTCACAGCACAAGTTATTTCTGTCATCCACCCTACATCTCAAGTTCATGATCTACCTCCAACGTCCAATGCCTCGAACAACGTAGTTAAGAGATGACCGTGCAAGGCAAATAGCTTTACATGCTATCTGGGGGGTCTAGATGGGGGGTCCCCATGTCACATGTCGATTTTAAGAAAAAGGCCATGTCACATGTCACTAAATTTCTATTTCCCCATGTCCCTGTCACTAAGCTCCATGTCACATGTTGATTTTAAGGAAAGGTCATGTCTCATGTCACTAACTTTTTCATTCTCCATGTCCTTGTCACTAAGCTCCATGTCACATGTCGATTTTAAGAAATGGCCTTGTCACCCTGTCGAATTTAGGGGTCTAGACCCATTATCTGACTGTCTAAATCTTGAGGCTGCAATCGGCCATTTGATCCCAGTCTTGACTCGTTTGTGTTAGCGAAGGCTAATAACACTTGGCCTATGGCCTCGTGTCATTATCCTTCACTAACACACACTCGTCATTACTTAGCCATTGTCTACTTATTTTATACCACGAAACCAATAAATAATCAATAGAATACCAATAAATTCAATTTGAAAACAAAATTATTGCCAGCCATTGTGTGTACACGATCAGTACATACACCTCGTCGCCCGGCAGCGGACAGCGACAGCGGCCGTCTCGGCTCCGACAGGCAGCGGCACACGGCTAAAGATTTCAATGCATCTCGCTGTTATGTTTGTGTAGATACACCTCCTCGCCCGGCAGCGGACAGCAACAGCGCACACGGTTATGGTAGCGGACAGCGCGCAGTCGTCTCCTTCCCAGGCCTTGTATCATATCCAGATGTGGTTCAAACCGAGCGTTTCGCGTCAGTCCCTGTGGCGCAATGCATAGGGAGTTGGATTAGGGATCTGAGACTGCAGGTTTGACCCCTACCCTGGCCTGGAATATTTCGTGGGTTTTAACATGTAACATATGACATGGAAGGACATGGAAGGTGTGCTGTTATCCATGGATAATGGCACCGGGTGCCTGTTATCCATGGATAACCGCACGCCTTACAAAATTGATGTTACAGCCTACAGGGTGTGCAATATCGACAGATATGTGGATGGGAATATCCACCAAAAAGCACTGAGTAACCCAGAAATCGTGGTATAATCTATGATATATAATAAAAACAGTGCACACACCCGTCACTTCTTTATATTATATATACAGGGACTATGCACGCTGGTTAATAACCTGCAATCATCAGAGCGCCCTTAATAATTCACGGCAGCATGCACCTATTCCGTAAATAAACGTAGCATTGTCCTGATGATTATCATTATCAAGGGACGTGGATCCACACAATATAAGATCCCCAGGAATCTGCTTTAGAGACAAATAAGATATTTCTCTACATTCAGTGCAATGTTTTTGGGTGAAACTGGTAGCCCGAGCCACAGCGGCCGCTGTTATCAGTCCCAGCTAACAAAAATACATTTTTAAAGTTCTGTAGCATAAATGAACGGTCGCCTACAGAGCCCTGGAGCGGACATACACAACAATATTTCTATGTTTTTGCACCCGCAAGAACGCTCTTGCACCCGCAAAAGCCCTTTTGCACATGCAAAAATATTCTTGCACCCGCAAAAACACTTTTACACCCGCAAAAACACTTTGTTGAGGCTTCAGGAAGTTTGTGGAAATAGTGGGAGGTTATTACAACCTAGCTCTTTTTGAATTTTGAAAATCGATTGATTAGAACAAAAGTTATGCCATTTTAAAGCATTATGGGAAAATATTCTTTTAGTTCTGTAGAGGTATGCATATATATATTACATTATGGTCCTTTGGCACGGTGGGTGAGTCAGCCACCCGGGTTTTCGCCCTCCACTTCCCGGATAGGTGGCAGCATCGGTTCGGGAGGTGTGAGAGAGGCACGGTGTGGCGCCACTGTCCTTACCTATAAAAGGAGGACACGGCTCAGTCGCCGCGTCAGAGATAGTAAGACCACCGCTGTATGAAGATCTCTAAACCTAAATAGAGAATCCGGCATCTGTTAGAAACTATCTGAGCTACCTCCGGGTAGCCGCGTCTGTGTCATCCGAACTGTAATAAACACCTGTTTGCATACACCCGAATCCTCTTCTTGTTGGCTTGTCTGTCAATAGAGTAGAGGAAAGAACCCGTTACACTGGTGCCGTGACCAGTGGGTTCGGCGACATGTATAGCCCGGACACATAGTGTCCGAACAGGCGAATACAAGATTGGCGTATAACGCCAATCCGGATGAGACCCAGGAGGACTTGGCGCATTTTAATGCACCCTCCAGGGCCCAGCAATGGAGGGATACGATACCTCACTATGCGGATAGTGAAGAGAATGTCCCGGATTCAATCCTGGTAAAACACAGGGTTGAACGTGCCAATCAACATTATTCTGTCAATCTAGAATTAGCAGATTCTTTGTTCGAAACAGGAGGAAGCCATGATCCGAATCATCCGGCTCCTATGCCAAGGAAGGTAACCTTTGGTGAACTTCCCTACGATGTCCCAGGGCATTTACCACCACTTGATTGTAGTGCGATTACCACTGGGAATGTTACTTTCACCGTTCCGGATCATGATAAATATAATTGGGAAATGGATGAAATGAACAGCAATATCTGGCTATGAATGAGACGCTGAACCTGATAGCGAGAGCTAAAGATGAAGCGTTCGAGGAAAAGGAGGATATTTTAGAAAATCTCCGAGATATGAGAACTGAGTTTGATTATGAAAAACAAACTCTGAGGCAGCGGTTGCATGAAGAGGAAATCCAATTCCAAAATGCAAGGCAATCGCTACAGGCAGAATACGAGCACCTAAAACAATGTTGTGTTAAGCAGGCTGAAGATAATGAAACCGTCCGAATAGGTATCCTCCGATATAACGAGCAGTTAATGAATGATCGGGATGATTACCTACTCGAACTGCAGGATTTACAAAATACTGCAGCTGCATTGGGTGACTACGTAGAACAAACCCAACAAGCAATTGGCCCACTAGACGATACAATAATCGTACAATTGGCTAGTCGTTTACAGGCAGGAACTGCAGTAGACGATAATAATGCCATAGGATCGCAGAGTGCGACACCTGTGGCTGGCCCCACGCGGTATAATCCTTTTGTAACCGATGGAGCTGATAAACATGTGGCAGGCGGTATCTATAACCCTAATATGCCCCCGAATGGAGTAGGTTCCGCAGCTAATGGAACAAGATCACCTACTACTCCACCCGGAAACAATGTAAAAGCCCCACCCGTACCCCAATTACCTTTTTTGACGAATATAACGTCAGCCGCTGGTGGAGCAGGTGATCCTTCGGATCCAAATAACGATGGTTCGGATAGGCAAGATAGAAATCGGCAAAAGAACCCGAAACAACCGGACCCACTGAAATCCGCCCCGGGACCTTCCAATTCTGGTCCCGGAGCAAGTACTCCACGTCCTCCCACAAGGAATACATTGCCTGATAATCATTCTCAGAATGCTCCATCTCGTCCAACTTATGTAGGTAACCCCCAAATGCAAAATGCACATAGCCCACATCCAAGGATGTATGCCGATGGTGGTCAACCTCCAGCCAATGACTCCCATGGTTTCCGAGGAAACCAAGCGAATAGCTACGGCTATGATGGTAGTAACACCGGTTGTACCTATACCCAAAATTCAAATTATTTTGGGCAAGGGGGTGGCCAAGGCTATGGAGGAGATGGAAATTATCCATCAGGAGGATCCGGAGGTGGAGGTTATCCATCAGGAGGATCCGGAGGTGGTAGATATCCATCAGGAGGATCCGGAGGTGGTAGTTATCCATCAGGAGGATCCGGAGGTGGAGGTTATCCATCAGGAGGATCCGGAGGTGGAGGTTATCCATCAGGAGGATCCGGAGGTCGTAGATATCCATCAGGAGGATCCGGAGGTGGAGGTTATCCATCAGGAGGATCCGGAGGTGGTAGATATCCATCAGGAGGATCCGGAGGTGGAGGATATCCACCGGGAGGACCAGGAGGTGGGGGTAATACCCCAGATGGTGGTAATCAAGGAGACGGAGGAAGGCCTAAGAAAATGAACAGGCGTTCTTCTATGTCTCCCGGAATGCAAGAAATTTTTAATAATAGTAAATGCATTCAGGGATTGGGAATCGATTGCTATTGTAAAGGAGCCGATGGTGTCGAAGTAATGGACTGGAGTTTGAAAGAGGCCAATCGGCTTAGGGGTTGTTCCAATCCTGCGCGTCGTATGGCTCGGATACCTCCACCATACGATCCGAATGTACCTTGGAAAGACAACTACCAGATCTTTGTAGACGAGGTAAATTGTAGCGGATGGACTAAAGACGAAGAATTACCGTATTTAGTCTGCTGGCTTAGTAAGGGAGGTAAAGTAGCCCTGAACAGATGGAGAAAAGAATATGGGATAGAAGGTACCTATGACGAATTGTTGGAGTGTGCCTGCTACCTATTCGGTTCTATTGTCCGAGAAGATCCTTGGATCACATTTAAAAGACGGACACAGAAACCCAGAGAATCACATAAGGTCTTTGGGCTGGAATTACTGGACCTACTTAGTAAAGCTATGCCTAATTGGGAATACGACGATGAATGCTGGATACAAGAGTTATTCACTCAATTCATTGCCGGACTCCGTGATTCGGAACATAAGACTGTGGCCTGGGATGAATGGAAGGACGATACTTCCTTCAATGATCTGTTCCTGGCTATCGAGAATTATGATAGAAAGAAGCGGTTGCTAGGTGCGTATGCACCCCCTGCAAGAGCTTCAGCAGTTAAAAGTGATCCGCCCATACCGGAATACACTGCTGCGGTGGAGTCCAGTCCAATGGACTCCGATTACGAATATATCTCTGATGATAATGGAGAATATATCGGATCAGTACAAATTGCCGGTAAATATTATCGGCAGAAAAAGGTACCGAAAGGGAGGTTTCAAGAAGAAAACAAACTTCCAGAAACCTATTGGAGATGCATTAGCCATAGCACCTCAGCTACCGGTGCCGCAGAAACCGGTAACACAATTATCGGTGCCACAGTTACCCACATTCTCTACTCCTCAGGTAGCAGTGTCGACTGCTCAGGGAGATTTTATGGAGAATCTGGTTACCCGGTTAACGGATGCTCTGCGATGCCCAAGGGTAGATAAGTCACAGAGACGGTGCTACAGGTGCCAAGAGTTAGGCCATTTCACTGCTGAATGTGTGGCAGAGAAACCGGTGTATAGAACACGGATGAGTTTTTCTACCATAGAGGATAAGGAAAACTAGAGAGGGATTCTGTTACGGGCAAGCAACAGGGTCCCAGAAAAGTCACTTGCCATGATACCACCAGCAGTGGTGCAGATCCAAATGGAGTAACACATTCGCCCAATACTGAGGTGGTAGAGGAGCCCACTCAGAAGATTGGGGAATCCGGTATAACAAGTGCCCAGGGAGCACAGGGGAAACCCGGTACCGGATTGGAGGTAGGAGGTCATTTCTTGGCCAGAGTTGGTAGTGTTCACCTACCCCCGGGCCATCCTTGTCTGGAATACTTAAAAGGATGTGGACGGGACCCGGGTGTGAATAATGAGGATTCTGCAATAACTGATGTACCTTCCATGTTGCATGGAAGGCGGTGGTATGTTTCGCTTAATATCAATGGAAGACCCGCTGAATTCCTAGTCGATACGGGAGCTAGCCATTCCTGTGTCTCTCGGAAGATAGCGGATCTTATACCGGATGTGCGCGATACTCTCCTATTGGGAGGAAACGCCCAGACGGCCGACGGTAGTAAGATGCAAACATATGGTAGGATGTGTGTGAAATTGCAATTTGAGGGTACTCACGAGTATGTGATAACCACTATGATTGCCGGCATAGCGGATGAAGGGATATTGGGATTGGACTTTGCGGCACTGTATGGGGCAGTCTTGGACCCGCGAACGGGTGAGCTGAGTGTGAAGCATCCTTATCCTGTGAAAGTACAATGTGTATTAAGACAAGTCAGCAGTGTGGCATCCGTTGCTCAGACTGTAAAGATTCCTGCGGGAGTAGCCTGTGATGTTCTAGTTCGGAGTAATTCTGAGTTAAGGGACCAGGATGCAGTAATTGAGCCGGATACGATTATGCTGGCTGCTATAGGATTGGAATCGGTAGACACGATAGTAGCCAATGGGGCTTGGTCAGCCATACCGGTTTCCAAAACAGGTAACAGGACGTTATATTTGGAAAAGGGATCCATTTTTGGTACCGTTACATTGGCTGAAACAGTGACTAGTTGTTCCCTGAACCTTCCCGTTGAAACGGTTGAGCAGGGATGGACCGAAGATTTGAAGAACATGTATGAGGATACGAGTTTAGAGGATCCTTAGAAGAAAGAAACACTTAAAGAATTATTGGTGAAATATCAGAAAGCGTTTGCCGCACCAGGTGAACCACTCGGAAAGACCACGAGGGTATTACATACCATTGATACGGGAGAGGCGTTGCCCTTTAAGATCCCGTATCGGAGGCTACCCCTACCTAAGAAAAGGGTAGCGGAAGCCGAAATAGCTAAGATGTTAGAACGGAATGTAATAATTCCCTCTAGTAGTCCTTGGAGTAGCCGGTATGTATGGTGACTAAAAAGGATGGGTCTATCCGATTCTGTATAGACTATAGGAAGCTAAATGGTTTAACGAAGAAAAATTCGTACCCATTGCCAAGGATATATCAAAATTGGAACTAAATATACTAGTGAAGCTATCACTATGCCTTTGTCTCTAAGATTTTTACTGCTTCAGGACAGCTTGTGAAGCTACCTAATAAAATTATGCAAATGAGGTCATTAATATGCAGACAATGGATGCAAAAAATGACTGATCAGGACATAAGATGATAAACACAGATGTGTTTCAACTATTCTTTCTAGGTTTGAAGCTTTTCAACTTCTTGTAAAATTCGTTGGGAATTAAATAATTAATTAAAACCTTTTATTTTCAATGTCAATTTATGAGCAGAAAAGTTATTTGAAAATGATGTTTCCCCTTAGAAATGGATTCAGCACATCAAAAAGCCCCTATATGCACACTTTGATGCTTGCTGCCAAATGAGCCAATGTTGGTCAAAACCCAGGCTCTATCCACTGCACTAAAGCCTTTGCTCAGCTGTATAGTGTAGTGCGTCTCTAATACCAATAGTCCACTGGGCACCTTCGGCCGAATTTGGCTATAAATTTCCTCTACACAAGTCGGCCCAACATCGCCAGTGGACTACGGGTATAAGTTTAACATCACCTGTCTAAAATATCTTTACACTCACACCTTTCATGGATTGAAGATTTAATTTCCGGCATTAGCCAGAAGATGTCCTGCAAATACTCTACGAAGATAATGACTTTTATCCCATCTTTGATGGCTTGCACTGCTGAGCCCCCCTTCACCCCCCCCCCCACACACACACACATACACCCGCCCTCCCACCTCTTCTGCTCCCCCACGTGTTTCGGGTAATGCAAAAAACGGAATTGTAAACCACTTTTTTTCTATGTGTATGCACCATTCTCTATTCCCTCTCAATCTAAAGCTGAACGCGTATAAGTCACGTCAAAATGTCCAAACATGTTTGGGATTATTAGGCCAAAAGAGGACAGGTCTGTCTCCTATCCCTGTGCACATCTCATTGATGCAGATTTGAGAGAGAAACAGTCCCGTTCGTGTAACCTATCGATATTAAGAAAAAGGACAAGTAGTCACACATTTTCTATTTTCCTTTGTCATTGTGAATAAGCCCCATGTCAATTTCAAGACAAAGTCAATTCACACATGAGTAATTTACAGCTACCCCTATGATTTCCTATGGATTTGTCACTAAGTTCCATGTCTTGCTGATTTTAAGATAATGCCATGTCGCCCAGTCAATTTCAAGGGTCTAGACCCATTATGCGGTTGCCTAAATGCTGATGTAACATGAAAAGAAATCAATTCCCTTTTCCTTTCTTTTTGAGTCCTTCCATCATACCCTCTCCTCACAGCCGTCATTCTTCCAGTGTACACAGCCCCTCCTCCCTGTGCTCTCTGCCAAAAAGCCTCCTTCAAAAACGGAGCATCAATTAATTGGGCGTTCTTAAGCCACTTTGACACTGCCCGACAAACAGCTTGCATCTCTGTGATCACCGGAAGTGAGAGGTCCCTTCCCGTAGTGCAGCGCGCCAGTCGTCGCCCCGGTATTGGCTGCGTCTCAAAGAAGGTGCTACCTGGGGCCAGCGTCTCATGTCCAAAGCTGCGCGCGCAACCGGATACGGACACGCGTGCAGACACTAAGTTTGCAGCAGTGACGGTAGAGGAGTTCTGCTGAGATCTCTTTAACCTTGTATGCTATAGCTAGCCTTAACTCAATAAATCCACATGGTCATGGCCCCTTAGCTTTCAACATGGGATCCAACTGGAACCTGGGCATCCAATTTCTTGTCTAAACAATAAAAGTAGTGTTCCAAACAAAATACCATCCGACACAAATTTTGTTTTATTGAGAATGCCTAAATGTCATTATATAGATCCCCAGGGTCTTGCACAGGAAATGATGATCTTCCGGGGTAGACCTCCCCATCATGTGTATTAACCTACAACTTACAAGTTCAGAGTTCTCCATCATCTTCTAATGGAATATGTCAGCCATCAAAACAACATTGATGATAATTATGGATAATATGTTAAGTTGTTTGCTTTATTCTTTGCATCTTGGATGATTGTATCTCTTCCTTTTACTTGGTGGTTTACGTTGCTACATCTTACAAGAGTCAGATACCCAAAGGTATAAATACTCTCAAATCTATAAATGCCCATGAATATATGATGGCAGGCTATATTATTTCCAATTTTCTCACAACCCATATGACAGGAGACAGACAACTGTATCTAAATACATGGGCTTTGCACAAGCACATATTCATATGCCACATATATTCTCTCATTTAACTCCCCCTACCTCACTCTTTTTAATTTTGATTTTGCCTAGAATACAGGAGGGGCTTCAGTCTCAGCTTTATTGATATAGGGGGTCAAAGCAACCATGTGGAACAAGTATTTCAGATGATTGTTTAAATCTATTAATTTGCGTTCTGCATGAGATTTCCTGTCATATGATGTCATTATATCATGTCATGTTAATTGGTTAATGTTGGCATTCAGGATGATAGCTTTGGGGACCATACGTGACCCATCTGGAGAAAACGTGCATCCGGGGGGGGGGGGATTTTTAATTCTGTATTTGGCCATCAGGAGGCAGTGTATGAGTTAAACACTGAAAAATATACCAAAAAATGGCTTAGATCAACCTTTGATGGGGAATTCAGTAGTATGCTCAGAATTATTCCATTTCTTCTGAAAACATTCGATTTATGGAATGCAAAAGAGACATCCGTTGCCTTAGAAACATAGATAATTTGCATATATGGTAATTTCTGGTTGCCATGGAAACCACCCTATCATGCTGAATGGGAATTTTTGTCACAAATCTGTTGGATATTTACATAAGGAACTCAGAACCGAAAACAGACCCAGAATATCCCCTCTAGAACCGATTTTATGATAAAAAAGAAATCCCATTTCTTTGTTTATTTTCCACAAAACTGTAATTTTCACATTATCACTATTTAAGCTAGGATATAATGTATAAATTTAGAGCTTATTTGCAATTTTCAACTGCTCACACCGACCTAGGTTCTACAAGAAATTACAGAAGAACTACCTGGAATATTTTAGCTCAAGATATCTCATTTTAAAGCACATGACTCCGACTTTAAACAGCCATTTTCCCCCTGGATGCAGGTTTTCCCAGGTGATGATTTTTAGTGGGTTTAGGCCCTAAATATCATGAAAATCTGAGCTTTTTAAAATGTGACAAACAGCTTTGTCATATATCTAGGAGTTTAATTTGATGCAGACTCCAGTTAAGTGGCCAATATCCATTTCAATCAATCACATTAGGGTAGAAAATTAGATAAACAAAATATATTTGATATATCTGAAGGCATTATCTAAGTATTTTCAGCCTGATTTTGCATATAGGTGAATTTATGACAATGTAAGATCTGGCAACTTGGTCATAATTTCTTTAATTTTGTAGTAAAATGCTTGTAAAATCACAAGTTATTTGTCCCCTGTGAGTATTTTAGCCATACAAAATATCTCTGTAGTATATTATATGCTTCAACATATGGTGTGGACAGTGCACTTGCCGGATCTTACACCTAAAAGGCCTTTAGTAAGTGCTACAGAGGAAATTAGTGGTGTAACTTCGGTACTAAATTGTGAAGTAGATTTAATGTTAGGGTCATAATTTGTCATTATGCAAAAACCGTTTGATGTAGCTAAGATACATTAGGCAGGGCCCTGTTTTTCCTTATGTTAAAATGTATTAAAATGATACAAAACAATATCAGGGCCCTGTTTTTCCCTATGTTAAAATGAATTAAAATGTTACAAAATGATATCAGATACGGACATTACATAGGGACACATATGGACATCCATATGGGACATATGGACGTCCGTATATCACATACGGACATCTGTATGTCAGATACGGACGTCCATATGTTACTTTTAGGATACCACCTGGTACCCCCCTAGCCGCATTTGATTTCCCAACATATGGAGGTCCATATGTGACATACGGACGTCTGTATCTGTCCGTAAGATAGGGAAAAACAGGCCCCAGATATGGACACTACATACGGACACATACGGACCTCCATATGTCACATATGGACGTCCATATATCACATACGGATGTCCGTATGTTACATACGGACATCCATATGTCACTTTTAGGATACGACCTGGTACCCCCCATAGCCATATTTGATTTTCCAACATATGGGGGTCCATATGTGACATACGGACGTCCTTATCTGTCCGTAAGATAGGGAAAAACAGGCCCCAGGGGGTGAGCATGAAAAGTGGTTGTTTTAGCACCCTTTTTATGTTGCAACTTGTCTTGAAGGTTGAGACCCCCGAAAAAGTTGCCCATTTACAGAAATATATCTGTACCATTTCAACTTCAGAGCAATTAGAAAAGCCCCAGACCTCACTGCCAAGTACCATACAACAAAACTTACACATTGAGATGTGTACATTCAACTTTTGTTTCTCATAATTCAGACTACATGGTGTAATCTTGGTGTACAACTTTGGAGCAAGTGTCCTTTTGAAATGAGGGATAGTTGTAAGCCATATTTCCCATCCACATCTCATCGATATCACAAGTGGAATCCACCGAAGAACTATACCAAGTACTCCATTCAGTTTGTCTGGACATGATACTTCTCAGTCAAGCAGCTTCTACACCGGGTATAAAGGTGCTTTACTACACAACCTACGGTTGACACACTCTTGACAAAAGGAGTCGAATGTTTCCTTTGAGCAATGACACAACTTTCTAAAGAAGTCTGAGTTCTCTTCTAGAACAAAAAAAAACAATGCGTCGACCGACTCTAACGTATACCGTCTTTTCACGAAAGCACATGTGTTCTTGACATGAAATTGATATACCGCTATAGCCCTGTCTCTGGCGGTACTAGCCACTTTTTGAAATACATCTTTGAAACACACACTCAATGAATTGAATACATGATTAGAAACGAACACTTTATGAACACCTTGGTTTAACAACGGCGCCTTAAAGAACAACACATCTGATGCATCTATTAATTCCCAAGTGAAAATGGGATCGCAACTACACTTCTTTTTTTTTTTTAACACAGATACATGAGGACGTACAGTAGTAGCAGTAGCAGCAGTAGTAGCAGTAGTAAGCCGGTGGACGTAGTATATCAAGTTAATACAACCATGAAAGGGTTTTATCTCACCGGCTTGTCTATTTTTATTTTTTCTAATTTTATTCATATATATTTATATTTTTTTCATAATTTCAATGGACTCGTCTTTACACCGTCAGAATGTACTCGACCCTTCACATATAAGTAACTCAGACCCTTTTTCTCTATAGAGTAAGTGTGCATTTTGTTTTCTATTACTTTGAAATTTGTGTTAAGAGTATGGATAGTTTTTCGATTTAGAAGAACATCCAAGAAGTCTTTGGGTTCTTGAACGTTTTGTTTTTTCACGACACCTTTTGCATTCCATTCTTTTTATTTTCTTTCACCTACCGAGTCTTTGTCGTAGCAAATGTAAGTCTTGGAGTTGAGACTTAGAATTCCGTCACCCTCCCACTCGGATTTGAAAAGACCTGGAGTTCTTTTATCGTGAACATAACGACTCTGACAACAAGCAAGGGGGACCCATTCTTTCGCACCTTCGATTTTTGTTTTCAAGAAAGCGTCTAAGTGATCATCGCACACCGCTGTTGGAATCCAGTTTCGCTTCTCGCTGAAGTATGACTCTTTCAGGTCGGGTTTCACGAGTTCATCCAACGTTTTCCCGCTGAGAGCCATGTAAAGACTGTCGGTGTCCATTTGAGAAAGAGCGTAATTGCGCTGATCGATAAATTTATCCAGAAAGTCGAACATGAACTTTAACATTTTCAACTTGGCGTACTGGTACACCATGAACCCTATTTGAAGAGCGAGGTTGTTCTTGACTGTTCTACTTCAAAGAGATCTGGGGTCAACTCGGCACCCTTTTTGAATAGCCACGAATTGGTCAATAATTTGAAGTTTCGACCGCAAGAGTATTTAACTATGGTGTGTTTTTCTTTGATGCAAATTGTTTTACCGTACGCACTGTTCCCCATTAACTTGTAACAGTCTGAGAGAATTTGCTCCTCTGCATTTACATCTCCACGTATTAGCGCCGTGGTTACTTCGTATTCTATCAACAAGTGCACTTTGGTGACTATCAAACCATGATCCAGATACCACTTAAGGAAAGGTTTTCCCAAGAGAAATTTTTTTCCGTGGTAACTACCTATCAAGGATCTCTGAGGAGCGTTTAACACATTTTCTTTGTTTGCAAAGTCTGACATGTGAGTTCCTATGTCGGATTTCGAAATGGTCACGTTCTTGAATATAGGAGTCATTTCCTCAAAGTATTCACGTAGGTGAGGCGGGTGGTAATGTCCACCTGAATCAAACCGAACATTTTTCCATTTTTCACATAGAATATAATGTCACGCTCTGTCATGGGGTTTTGATGCACTTTCAAATCGTCGACGCTCCAGTGTTGTTTGGAAGTCTTAACCTGCAGATCCTCACGTTTAATTTTCCTCCATTCACACTCCCATATGATGATCAACTTGTGACCTATTGCTTTCAAGTAAGCGCTTACTCTAGCTGTTCTCTCATGTCTCTCATTCCTGTCTGAAGCACATGAATATCTGCGCGGTGGTATGCACTCGTGAGCGTGGTACCAACACCCGTGAAATTGGAATACGGTATTAGAGGGTGGGTGAAACCCGTCTACGCGAATCTTTCAGGAACCAAGAGACACCTCCCCTCAGTTGAAAGCGTGGCGAAATTTCACGCGGCTGGCGTGCTCCACATAGCTTAGTCACTCTAAAGCACTCTTAGACTGTCTTTGTCTGATTTTCAGTCTGAACTCGTGAAATTGGAATACGGTATTAGAGGGTGGGTGAAACCCGTCTACGCGAATCTTTCAGGAACCAAGAGACACCTCCCCTCAGTTGAAAGCGTGGCGAAATTTCACGCGGCTGGCGTGCTCCACATAGCTTAGTCACTCTAAAGCACTCTTAGACTGTCTTTGTCTGATTTTCAGTCTGAACTCGGTGTCGGGTTGTCTCACCACGTAATAACCTGTGCAGTGCGCTTCGCTCATGCACTGCAAGTACAGAGAGTTAGCGTCTACACCTAGGATTTGCTCGCACGTTCTCGCTTTTTCGCCGTACTTGTGTTCCCTTATCAGCGTGGTACCCTTTTTGTGAAATCTATGGAAAATTATGGAAGGTCCCCCGACCAGATTTTTTTTTTTATCAGAGAGTGGAGGTCAGAGTCGAACTGGTGAAAGGTTATGAATGGAGTTTCTGTGCTTTGAAAAAGGAACCGTAAAGTCAAACCCGGAGGGGAGATGCCGTCTTTGAACATGTCGATGTTGCGATCCTTGAAAAATTTAGTGTGATAATTCAGTGCCTCTATGAAGGGTTTCACGTCTTTGTTGTTGTAGTAGATCAAGTAATCTCTGAAAGTTTGCATCTTTTCGTCAGACCAAACCTTTTCACATTTGGCGTAGTCAGATTCAGACATCTTGGTGCCGGTCAGTTTGCTGTCGAAAGCAGACCTCAGTGGAAGAGTTTTTTTTTTTTTTTTTTTTGGACTAGCTCATTGCGTTAATGAACTGTCAGGTTCATTTATGTAACGCTATAGAGCCGACCAATTTTATTTATATTTCAAACAGATACCAAACAGTTGAAGTAAATATAGACTCCACATAATCAGACATATGTCATTATGTACAATAACAGTAAGGAAGCAGGCAAGTGTGTCAAATCAATCACATAGTATTTGTTGAGATATATATCAATATGACACAAGAAACACAAAATACAATCAAATGATCATCAATGATATAATATTATATAATGATGAAAATATGCTGATCACATAAATAATATTTGGAGCGGCGGGGTGACTACACCGTCTCCATCAACCTTTGTTCCTTAGTTATATCCAACTTTTAGCCTTGATCTGAGGTTTTTTAACTTTTTAACCTCATTCTTAAATTTAACTTTTGTGGTAGCCCTCTGAACCTCCTCAGATAGTAGGTCCCAGAGGACTACACCCCTGTACCATGGCGATCTTTTATAATGGCGAGATATACTTCTTGGCAATTTAAAACGTATCTTATTTTGCGATCTTGTATTATATGCATGACCATGATTTATCTGATCCTTGGATTTCTTATACATGAAACTTAAAAGTAACATATCAAATCTTTGTTCTAATTTTTCCACTTTACAGATGACATGTAACTCATCAACACTATATTTAACAATATTGCATCTAAGGCAAATTCTCAAAGCTCTATTCTGTAAACGTTGTAATGCCTTTAAACCTTCCTCATTTCAACTAGTACTTATAAAAGAGCAATATTCAATAATCGGCCGGATGGTACAACAATATATTTTTATGCTTTCTTCTTGTGTGAGATATTTCCTTAATTTAGCAAATCTAAATAATTTATTACAAATGTTTCTTTTAATAAGCTTAATTTGTTTGTCAAAACTTAACTTACTGTCTACTGTAACTCCTAGGTAGGGGAAAAAACTTACAGTTTCTACTCTGGTACCATTTATTACAATATCTGTATCTGGACAATTTTTCAATTTGTGAGCACAAAAAAACACATAAATTTTGTTTTCTTTGGATTAACAGTCAACCTGTTGTGAAATACCCATGTCTTAAAGCGTTCAAGATCATCATTTAACACTCTCATTACATCTTTGGGTGTTTTCGCTGCATGATATAAAACAATGTCATCTGCATACATTATAATTTTGCACTCGTTCAATTTTTTAATCACGTCATCTATGTATAAAACAAACAACAGGGGGCCTAAAACAGACCCTTGTGGGACACCATATTTGATTTCAGATTCTTGAGAGAGATTATTGCCATAACTAGTTCTTTGTTTGCGGTTTTTTAGATAACTATTAAACCAGAGAAAGTTATTTTTGCTGAAACCTAATTTGCTAATTTTTTCTAGAAGTCTAACATGGATTACACTGTCAAACGCTTTAGTAAAGTCAATAAATAGGGCCCCTGTTATTAAACCATCATTTCGATACTCATATAGATCATTAACAAAGTCAAAGGTGGCATCACCTGTACCACTACCTTTCTTGTAACCATATTGCTCATCTGAAAAATTATCGTGATCTTTCATGGCACAACTTAAATAATAATACATTATTTTTTCAATAATTTTTGAGGGCATTGGCAATAGCGAAATAGGCCTCCAATTCTTAACTTGTGATAAATCTCCGTCTTTGGGTAATGGCTTGACCAAAGCAGAAGCCCATTTGACAGGAAAACCACCACTATCAAAACTTCTCTGAACAAGAAAAGTAAATTGATCTAGCAGGCATATTATTGCACATTGTAGTATATCACCTCTGATCCCCTCTATTCCGGATGATTTATTTTTATCAATCTCTTTTACTGTATAATAGATATCCCAGGAATTAATCTTTATATTCGATTCAGAGAAAATTCCACCCTGAATGATTTCCTCTATTCTCACATTATTATCCATGTCACACTGTACTTTACCAACAGAAGCCACATGTAAGTCTTTTCCAATATTGCAAAAGTATTGATTAATATATTCACAAGCAGTTTCGGATGGGACCTTAACACCATCTACATGGTGCTTCATATCTGGATAAATCTCAGACCCATTACTCTTAAACATGTTATTAATATATTTCCAAAAACTCTTAGGATTTCCTCTACATTCATGTAATTCTTGCATAATACCACCAATTTGATTAGCTTTTATTTTTTTCCTAATTTTTCTCCTGCAATCTTTAATAGCTTGCTTCTCTTCATCACTTTTATTCACCTTATACAACCTTAACCACCCTTCCCTCTCAAAAACAAGATCCATTACTTCATCATCTATCCAACTTTTTCTAGTTTTTTTAACTAATCTCTCAACAAAGGGATGGTATTTATCCAGATACTGATTAATAGGTGTTAGGAACATGTCCCACAGCACATCAGTACTCAAATTTTTATCATAATACAATGTCCAATCACAAGATTGCAGGAAATCTTTGAAATTACTTTCTTTAAAATTCCTATAATCACGGCCCGAATAAGTTGTTTTAGTATACTTGTAATTCTCACGGCCCTTACAGCCAAATACAGGAATGTGATCAGAAATGAATGCTTCTACCGTACCTGCATCAGTAATGTTAACACAATTTGATAATACATTGTCAATACAAGTACCACTAAAGGGACATGTAACCTCATGTACCAGAATTTTCCATCCTAAATCTTTACATAATGACCTAAAACTCTCACAGCTTGCATCAGTATCATCAAACATATTTAGATTAATATCACCTAATACCCAAGTCTCATGTCTCCCTTGATTATCATTATATTCAAATCCAGCTACCTTCTTTAGAAAAGTAAGAAAATTTGGTACATTGGTATTTGGTATTCTATAAATAGATACTATGAGCTGTTCTTTCTCACCCGGTAGACATAGCATAATAGCAATACTTTCAAAATCAATCGATTGAATAGTCAAATCATTTACAATGCTAATATATCGACATAGACCAGATCTACAACTAAGGCCTACTCCACCACAATTCTTACCAATTCGATCATTTCTATACAAAATACGATCAGGTATATTTATAATTCCCTCTGGTGAAGCAGGCTTAAGCCAGGTTTCACATAAACAAATTATATCACTACGTTTCAATAACTTGTATATCTCTTCATGTTTGTCTTCAAAACTACGACAATTAATTGAAGAAATCACCAGCCCCTTACTGTTGTTAAATTCCTCAATACAAAGTACCATTTCAAATAATGATGGGATAATAATGATGCCATCTCATTAGGTAATATACAAGGTGAGATACATTAACAACAACAGAAAAGAAAGCAATGTCCAATACCAGTATCATCATACAGTATTTACAAAGTCTTCTACCACAAATTATCCTCGTAGTAGAGGTGACTGTTATAAGCAGTCTACTGTGTGTTCAACTATTGCTTACAACCTCCAGCCCCCCTTACACTTGACTATACGGTGGTAAACTTATCAGGGGTATTACTGGGGTTAGTGGACTTAGTACACAACAAAAAGGGGCAGTGTCCTAATCCAAAAGAATTTTGAATAGAGAAAAATGATTTAGCACATTCAATTAATATGAATAGAAAATTTAACAATGCTTTCATGATGACACTGTCAAGAAAAATGTGAAAAAAAGGTTTTCCAGTTTCCTGGTAGACGTCATCCATGCATAAGGAAAGTGACCTTTGTGCTCATCTTTGGTGAAAGCTAGCAAATAATTCGTGTAGTTATAACCAGGTGCCAAATAGTTTACTACGTCCAAGAAAACACTTTGCCGGGTGTAAATCGCCAAGTATTGGTTACTTCTCTTTATGACGCTGAATTCTTTGGTCTTTCGGTCTTTGGAGGAGAAGAACAAGTGAAGCTGTACTTTGATTTAAGTCGTAACGCCCCGAGTTGAAACCTACGACCGGAACTTGCTGGAGATATCTCAGAAGTCTCTTCTTCAGTTGGACTAAAGGGTGCTTTTCCCGAGTTTGAGTGAAGAAGCTGCCAGAAGGACACAACAACGCCTCCTCTAGGCGAAGAGCTTTGTCTATCCTCTCGTCTAACTTCGCTAACGTTGGTCGGTAAAGTTTCAGAGGAAAAATGGATAAATCTGCTAGCGCTTCAAAAATCGTTTTCGAATTCTGGTAGATTCCACCTGCGTACTTCAAGGTCACTTGTCTGCAATCGGAAAGCTGGTTCCTGCGTCTTTTCAGTAAGAACTTAGTCGTGAAGGCCGACTTACACTGGGGACATTCGTAGATGCCGGCGTATTCATGGAAATCTGTCACGAGGGACACGTGTAAACCGGAGAGGTGAAGGTTTACTTTACCTCGGGTGGTCAGTTTTGAAAGGTGGTCTGATCAGGATGACTCAGTTCTTCAGGTTCTGACCTCTCACTTTACGGGTGGTGTAAATGGCTATTTGTATGTCGAACAAACTCTCTAACGTCGGTAAGTCACTCATCGTCACACCTGGAAAGGTTTCGGGTTTCGCAGTGGAATCAAACTGACCTATCAATTTCGAAACGTGTTTGCTGGTCTTGTATAAGTGAAATGATATGCAGCGAAAGACGCATAACTTGTCCCTGTTGGGAAAATCTAACACACCCCCTCTTTTTTTCAGCCGACCCGATTGGGTAACCCTCCCCCCTATGGGGAATTCTCTGGGCCCCATGCAAATGCGCACGTTCACATTGGTGGGAAAAAGAACTTTCCACTTGGTGTCAGAGTCACAAAGTTTCTGTACTTCTTCGGAAGTGATAGTGTTTTTCATGAGAGAGAGGAAGTTTTCCAGAGTTTCTGAATTAGTTATGGTGGGGAGGGGTTGTAAAAGAGTCGCGTTGTTTTCGGAGGCGTGAAAGTAGCGTAGTTTGTCTCTGTTTTCCCTGTGTTGTATTATTAACCCTACTGACAAGCCCACTTTGTATCTGAATCTTTGCACGATGTGAATCTGATGCATGGTATCTACAGCGTCACTCAACTCACCAATTGGTAGTCTTAAGTTTGTTACCCTCACACGAGCCCCGTGTGCCCTGACTCCGGTTTGTATAGCGGGCCAATTTTGGGTAAAAATTTCCTCACCCTGCGGTATAGCGCGTATTATAGGAGGAATAGTCACGCTGTCCAAAGATTCTCGTCGACAGGTGATTTTTTCGCAATATCCTTCGCCGCACAGAGGACAAAATTTAGGAATAACATTACATCTTTCCATGTGTCTCTCGTAATTGTACACCCTCTTGAAAATTTTTCACACATATATTGAACCATTTTCACTGAGTTACTTATACGTGAAGAGAAACAAGGTCTCTGTTTGTCTTACTTTCTTTCCGTCTGTGTCTATCTACCAGTACACCTATATAAATGTTGTATCTGCACAAAGTATATACACACCTACACACAGTCTCATTCTAACCTAACGCTGTTAAGAAATTCAAGGATAGTTTCCTTTTTGTCACCTAGTTCTTTTAGCCCTTTTGGGGAAAAAGGCACACCGTCCTGTGTCGGGGTTTTCTGGGTACCTTCTAACCTGCGTATGTGGATGACGTTCTTACCCTTGTAGTAGCTGACTGCTACATACGTCTGGTTTTCCTCGTCCAGGACGACGAACCATGTGTTGTGATTCAGTCGTCATTGGGCGACCGTTCTGTCGCGTTTCAGTACCTCCTCTTGAACGTCAGCGACGGAAGCTATTAGCTTGAGCAGTGCACTAGGGGTACCCTTTATGGCACTGTAGCGTTCCTTGGACAGTTTCACCCTCTTGATCCAGACCTCAAGCTTCAAACTGTCGACGAAAAACTCCAATTTGGGACCGTGGTGAAATATTGGTAGTGGTGGTGGTAGTTCCCTTTTCACTACCGTTTTTTTCTTCTTGGATGCCTGGTCCTTATCACTCTTGGTAAACCTCCTCTTTTTACCCGTAGAGGGTTTCAAAGAAGAAAGAGAAGGACCATCAGTGAGAGCTGAATCAACAGCAGAACCAGCAACAGGAGGAGGGCCCGTGTCGCTATCTCGTGTCTTCTTAGAAGAAGATAACCATACGTCGTGGGTCGTGGAAGTCGAGGGAGTAAAAAAAATTCGCTCCGACTCTGCTCAACGTCGGTGCCCGCTGGTGGATAGCAGTACCCGTTGGTTGATAGATAGTTCGCGATAGCAGTGGTGAGTAGATCGGGTGATCTTTGACCCACCGCTGGAGAAGCATTGTCTCCTCCTCTGTTTCTGTTTCCTCATCGTCCGCCTCCTCCGCCACCGCCGCCTCATTATTCTCCTCCTCCTCCTCTAGCTCCTTCTGGGTCTCCACATAATAATGTGTGTCACTGTAACCGTCAGTGTTTGCGCGAGTAGTTGCAACACCACCACCACCAGCAACACCACCACCACCACCAGCACCATAACCACCAGCACCAGGACTTACATCGGTAGTGGTAACAGTAGGAACGGGGTTATAAAATGGTGGTGGCCAGTAAGAAGCCTGCCCGTCAAGTGTTACAACAACGTAAGCAGCAGTAGCAGCAGCAACAGGGGTAGTAGCACCTGTAGCAGCAGCAGCACCCGCAGCAGCAGCAGCAGCAGGAGTACCCGCAACATCAGCAGCAGCAGCAGCAGCAGCAGCAGCAGTAGGAGAAGACTCTTGGTTCTTCTTGTCGTCTTTCTTGTTGAAAGCTGGAGCTTAGAAGGTGTTCGTCTACTCATGGTGAGGGAAGTAGAGAAAGTGTGAGTGAATGAGATTTTCTCCCTTCCTTATATACGCCTCTGGAGATAAGCTTCTTACTACAGTTTTAATAGCTGAAAGGGAAAATTAACATCTCTCATCGTATAGTCACAGAGGGTCTTACTCAAAGGAAGGAACCCTCCACAGGGAAAATAAAACAACAGGAGGATCCAGATTAAAACTTCACTCCACTCATAGATCGTCAAAGGGGTGGTGGTCCAGATCAAAGTTGGTTTTTTGATATCTTTTAGAAAAGAACTTTAACCCTATGATCACAGAGAGCCTTAAATCTAATTTTCACCTGCCCTCCACAGGTGAACCAAACTGTAGGGGGGATCCAAATGAAAGTTCTTCTAAACAGGATTAGAAAAGTTTAAAAAAAAGAGTGTCTTATCTCATTTACACACACACCACCGGGGAGGGTGATCTCATAATACCTTAACGAGCGACCGCCCCCTGCTTGCCTTACACCTGTAAAAAAAAAGCGGATTGAGATAATTATCACTACACCTTTTCACACTTGTCACAGTGTCTTCTCCTGCTGTTTGATGTCAACAGATCCAAAGGCTTACGCTGATAAGTCTCTACACAATGGTGAGAGTATCCAGCTGAAAATAGGCTTAAATGCCTGCGCCTTACACCTGTAAAATAGACTTAGGGTAATTATCACAACACCTTTTCACTTGTTCAATGAGATTTTAAAAGTGATCCGACTAAATACACTTGTGACAGTGTCTTACTGTTTGATGTCAACAGATCCAAAAGACGGTGGGAGTATCCAACTGTAAATAGGATTAAATCACCCTATATAAAGAAGCTCAATTTCTCTTGAAAGACCATATCACTGCTGACCACTTTGACTACCGCACCTACCACCCGCCACTGTCTGCCTGCCTGTCTGCCTGACTGCCTGCCTGCCTGCCTGCCTGCCTACCGACCCCTTTCGATGATTTTGCAGACAAGATGAGTCTTGAAAATCAACCACCCTTCCCGTCGGCTCCCTCTCTTGACGTATGTGAAGTGAGTGTATGGGATGACCACTGTATTATAGGACCGTACCAGAACAATTTGGGATATGGCGATGATTTGCTTCATGAAAAAGGAAGGCAGTTAGTTGGATCTTGGAAAAAATTAGGAATCAATTTGGAGCTTCCCTCTGAAGTTCTGGAGTCGATGGTCATTATCAAGACGTCGGAGGACATGTGTATGGCGATGTTCAAAGCTTATTGGTCTAAAGCTTCGCCTCATGCCAGATGTCAGTGTTCGTCGACTACACCTGTTGTATGGGACGCAGAACTTTTTCAAGGAGCACAACCTGGATTACAACAACCCCGACCCGCTTTTAATTGAGAGGTACTTCATGTCCATGTATGGGTATATATTTAGAAGTGGATTCTGATAAGCTAACTAGCATTGCTCAACAACCCGAACAAGATCTATCTCTCCACGCCTTCAAAGTATTGAAGAAGTGGGCAGCTAAACCCACCAGTACACATCATGAGCTCATTCGAGTACTGATGGATGACATGAGGAGGGGTGATGTGGTCAGATATATATTGCGTTACTTTGAAAACCGAGACAGACGGAGACGGAGGCAAGGTGGAGAAAGCTCTTTGTAGTTTGAGGTAAGCTTACATAAAGGAGGTGTGCACCACGGGGGTCTAAATCTTAAGTCGCTACACAAAAAACAGGGAGTAAACAGCAGGAAAGCGAATTGAACACCACTATATAAAACTGCCTGGCACTGGTATACATCCACAATCGACACACAGACATCACCACCATCGTCACCTACCTACCTACCTGCCTCGTGTGTCAAGAAAATGGTGCCCAAGTACACACTTTTCACTGATTTATCCAAGAGACTCAGCACTTTCAACGATTTCACGTGGCCTAAGAACATAAATTTGCAATTTTTTTATTTCCGCGAAATCCGCGAAAAATATGTACAGCGCGAAATAAAATATGAATACAGTAATAGGGATACTCAAGCATGCTTAAGATAATTTAAAAGTGATTTTAAGCTTCCCAGAGGCTATGCCATACTTTATTCCATCTGCATTTTTTTGAGGTGAGATATGCACAGAATTCACCAATAGCAGATATATTTGGCAATTCCTACAAAATTGAACCATATTTAAGGTCATGACATTTTGGTCACCTCTTATTTCACTTTTTTATTCACAAATCTTCACCAAACATCTCATTTCTTATGTGAAATTAGCTGGAGAATTTGATTTTGGTAGTTATTCCAATGTAAAATGATTTTTTTAAAATAGCCCCGAATTACCTAAAATTGAGCAATTTTTTCAGTAAATTTCATATATTTTCAGCAAAATCCAAATATTGTATATTTTTTCATTATCATATCTTAGAATATGACTTTATATGGAACTTACACATATTTAAGTCATTTCTACTCATTATTTCATTACTATCTGTGATAAAGTTTGAGGTATGATGAATATTTTCATAAATCTTCAGGTCATGTGACCTTAAAAATGGCCGCTTGCTCAGATATGCACCCCAAAGCCGAATGCAATCTTAGATGCATAAATATATGATATCAAAACTATATATCCAGTTATTTTCATCTCTTCTTTAAGTGAAATGTGAATACTTTTTTGGAGGGTGGCCAAAATAGCCCCCACAGGCCAAAATAGTCCCCTTTTTACGGTAGGGTAGGGTGGGGTAGGACGCCCTTAATTTACAAATGTGTCATTTATAAGAAATTCCTGGCTGCTTCCAGAATACTTTTTTCATTTATCAAAGGATGGAATGAAATTTTCTTCATTCGCAAAAGCTTGTCAGCTCTGCCCCATAGATTGTTACAGTAAATCATGTATGAAAAAATGTGGATGCTGGGGTAAAAGGCCCACAGCTGGGGTAAAAGGCCCACAACCTTTGGGATAAAAGGCCCACATGCACAATAAAGAAGATCATAATTGGAATAAATGCTCCATTTAGATTCTTGTCATTAAAAAAGAAGCTAAAGTTAATATTCATGAACTACTGCTGAGTTTTGGACATCCTAAATCACCTAAAGTAGCATTTTTTGATAATTCATGTCGAAGTCCAAGGGGTGATAGAGTAGGATAAACTAAAATACCCTAATAGCACGTAAATGAGCTAGTTCTAAGAGAATAATCTCTAATTAATGCATATTTTTCACACCAATCAAGAGATGGAACAATGTATCATACTTGTGAAATATGGTGTCAGCCTATCCTTATGGAATATTCCAATAGAATGGTTGACAAAAAGTGGGGCATTTTGCCCCGTAGGTTGAAAGGCTGGGGTAAAAGGCACAAAGCGATGGGGCAAAAGGCCCATGGATCTGATGATAAGATAGGGTTCATCTCAAAAGCCGATGTAGGTATTGGAACAAAGTGTAAGGTAAAAAAATGTATCTTTATGACCTACCCTTCACCCCTTTATCTAATTCTACCTCACCTTATACTTTTAGTCCAGAATATATAAAGAGTGTACAAGGAATAACCATTATGCAGGGCTATCCCATACAGGATAACCATTATGTATGATAAGCATCATACAGGGCTATCCCATAGCGAGGCCCATAGACCGGTTCATTCCCAGCAAATCCTTGTGAAGTTGAGTCAGGCCATGTGAACCTTCACACTGTTCGTCGGTTGAACAAAGAATCTCATCATGTGTCGCTAGGTCTGGCTCAGCCTGACGCAGACTGTCGCATGCATCATGACTCATCCTCATGCAGGCTGATACATGTGTTATGACTCATTCTCATGCAGGCTAACGTATGTGTCATAACACAGTATCACACAGACTGACGCAAAGCTGACATAATTTTTTCCAGGGAATTGGGAGAGTGGGGGCAATTCTTTGATTCAGATCTTTTATTTATTAATTTATTAACATCAATTCAGCTGTTTATCTTGATTCCATTTCCCTACTGTGTCCTGTTTTACACACTTTCCTCTTTGAACAGTGGGTGGATTCTGGGCCAGTAGATTTGTGATTTCTTGTAATACTCTTGGGAATAGCTGTAAAAGTGAAAATAGATAATTGTGAACACAAAGCAGCCCAAACAGCAGCTACCTATATGACACCAACCCTGCCTCACCCCTGTTGATGAACAATATCTACTTCCTTATTGGCCCCACATGTCACAAACCAGAGCATATCATGAAGTATCCTGAATCCCCCAAATCTCCATGGATCTTGCTGATATATAATGTGCCATATTAACTAGTGAATGGGAGGTGTTGTCTCTGATACTGAAATTAAGCAGCATGACATTAGATGTTAAGAAATAGAACTGTAGAACAGTGTGACCACCTACCTTACATCTGTTCTCCCTGGCTGTCTCTGCCTGACTGTTGTGAACTCAGAATGAAAACAAAGGAAAGGGAGGGAAATTTGAAATGGACCAGAATGCAGCATTCTGCAGAGTGTGTCACTGTGTGTGAAGCTGTGTCAAGATGAGTGAGAGTTGACGGAGGTTTACGAATGCTCACTCACATATTGGATATAGCATCTGCCCTCATTATCACTCAATACTAAGTATTTTAACCACCATACTAAGAATTCCTATCTATTTACCCTAATCATATGTGACCTAGCTGATCACTGGACATTACACTGTGATATCCTATTAAACTAGGGCCAACAGATACATAGAACTCATGTAAAATGTTGTTAATTCCAACTTAGTGTTATAACCCATAGACAAAACAAATTGTCTTTTCTGTCTTAATTAGGTATCTAATCCCATATTCATGGCTATCATTACATTCCTGATTAGTACATATTTCATGTCACATGAGAAAGGTACTTGATCTGTGTAACATAAACTATCCTTTTCACATTCGAGTAATAGGCCTACTCTAACAAAATTAAAGCAGTAAGAATCCATACTGTTTCCAGTCTGTTGAATCATTGGTGAAGATTTGTCAGGCTGAGTGAGATCTAGCAATTATTGACACATGCTAACGATTGCTCCTCACATCTCGATTAAAAAGAGTGAAGATGCGTGAAGCTGAGTGAGAGTTAACAAGTATTGACACATGCTGACACATGCTCACTCAGTCTTCCCTCACATCTTTATGGAAGTCAGTGATGTTTCGTCAAGCTGAGTGAGAGTTGGCAAGTACTGACCCATACTGACAAATGCTCACCAACTCTTACCGCACATCATTATTGAAGTGAGTGATGCTTCGTCAAGCTGAGGGAGAGTTGACTCAATATGACGAAAGATGACACAGTTCGTTATCAAGCACAAGTACTCATGCATGCATCACCCAACTTGACTAAACTTCACGATGGTTTGCTGGGTTCCAGTATGAACCAGACCTAGCAAGCCAATGGGACAGGATATCCATATATCCCCATTAGTAGAACCGGTAGCAGCCCTGACTGTCATCCAGCTCAGACGTAGGTTGTGCAGCGCCACCTTC
The DNA here is from genome assembly GCA_949317995.1 of Acholoe squamosa. NCBI lineage: Eukaryota > Metazoa > Annelida > Polychaeta > Phyllodocida > Polynoidae > Acholoe > Acholoe squamosa. The sequence continues at coordinate 44,322,756 of OX439038.1, forward strand.
CGGGTACAATATCATAGCCATGCAGCATCATGTGCTGTACTTGATAGATTAAATAATATACAGGCATGCCAAGCCTGGAACCATAGACTTCCTATGGTAATACTGGAGTGCATGATGGAGATCATCATGCACCATGGGACGGAAGGATTTATTTATTATATTGTAAGTTGAGTATGGAATCTCTCACAATGGAAATGTGTATCGTCTCATTAGCCAAGCGAGAAGTATTGTTCATGGAACATCCATTGTTAATAAAGATATATAAACTGTATCTATGGGTTCTTGAGTTATCTCTTCATCAATGTCATCGAGAATCATCATATTAAAAAGGATGTCTCGACCCAACACCGTCTTTTTCTGTACATATCGTTCATGAATTATGAATGATCAAAATTCAAGATACAATCTTTGAAGTACCACTGTTGCACAACGCAGAAGTCAATTACCAAAAAAAAGGTAGATGAAAAATTAGAAAGAAGAAGCAGACTTAGATACACAATACAAAGAGGAGTTTCCATACAAAAGAAAGTAATCTGTAGACTACTAAAGACAACACCACCACCAAAGAAGCCATCATTCAACATGACCAGATGTCGGACCAGGATGAGCTAAGTACCACTGTAAATTTTGATACTAATGCAAACGAACAACAATTAGATATTAACACCAGTCCCATAGAATTCAGCAATTCACAAATCATAGATAATAACAAATCCAACACCACAGCTGCAGACATAACATTGACCGAACAAGAAATTAAACTTGAACAAAACATGCACCGGGGTATCAGACACAAACACCTTCAACACCCTCACCAATATTCCCACATACACAAGGCCAATACCCCGCACCACCATTACCACAAAGATTTATACCACCCACCTCAACTCCAATACCAGATCACACATTTGATCAAGGCTTTCACAAAGTTTCAGGATCAATTGCTCAAACAATTCAAAGCTCAAAGGGAATTCCGCCCCTCCACAATAAATTACACCCCTCTCCACATAGACAGTTTAATTGACTTTGAGGAAACCCCAGAAAAACAGGATGTAAATACACCATCGGACAGTCAAACAAATGCTAGGCAACAACACATAGCAAGTACAGGTTCTAATACAGGTAACGTGGACGTAAATGCTGCCCTCTCATGAGTCATATGGTATTCAGGACTGCACTGAAGGGTGTTCTGACTGCTGATTGGTTTAGAATTAGACAGAAGAATATTGGTAAAATTATGAAAAAAATCACAGGTGTTCCCAAATAGTTAATAAATGGAATAGTAGGTGTGTTTTATATTATGCCAGGTCTTGGGGATTTTATGAGGCATGCAAAAGTTAATCTGGCCAATGGAGATTTTTAGGCCCAAAATAGGGTAGAATGGCACTCACTGCACATATCATTCCCTTATTTAAGATTTTCAGGGTAAAGCCTATCCAACATTCTGTCACATTGTGTATGAGGGATTAGTTAACTGTGCTATGGTTCAAATTTTTACCAACAAACATTTTAGGCGGCTGTTTTTGTGTGTTATGCTATGTGGGTCAGGTCGCCAGAAAGCAGTAGATTTTGTGTTTTGGGGTCATTTTGGACTTTTATGGTTCTGGAGAAAGAAGTTGTGATCCAATCTTGACTTACATACTCATTTGATAGAGAACACTTAGGGCTATCAGAAAAATATGAATTTTTGGCCAAATTTGATTTTTTTTTATACTTTTTGTATTTTTTACAAGTGTCCTGTATTGAATAAAGAACACGTACTATAGAGTATCCCAAAGTTATTTTTTGTATTGTATATGATCATAGGTATCATTTCCATGAGGTTTGGACATGTTACTAAGTGAGAATTTTTTAATGATGTGTCTTTCAAAATGGAAATCTGTAATTTGTAACGTCCGGTACCTAAATCTAAGTCGGTTATAAAACATGGAAAAAGTGAAACTTCAAAATCTTTGTTATTACCCATATGAAGGGACCTATCATCCCCTACTTTGGTGAAGAAATTGTGTGTCTACCAGCATTTGTCTCCATATGGGGAACATGGGGAACATTATTACTGATAGTGGCTTGCGGCCAGACCCTGAGAAAGTGTTGGCAATCACGGGAATGGCAACCCCGACAGACAAGGCTGGTTTGATGCGGTTTATAGGCATGGCCACATACCTATCACAGTTTTGTGACAATCTGAGCTCGACTCTACAGCCCTTACGTATGCTGACAAAAGACGGTGCCAGTTTCATGTGGTCCAAGGTGCAGGAATCCGCATTCCAAAGAGCCAAGAAGCTCATCGCATCAGCACCTACACTCCTCTACTACAGTCTGGATAAACCAGTGACATTGCAGGTTGATGCAAGTGAGTCAGGTTTAGGAGCCGCACTTCTGCAACCAAACACAAAGGGAGAGCTACAGCCAGTAGCCTTCAGCTCATGCCGGCTCAGTGACACAGAAAGGAGGTATTCTCAAATGGAAAAAGAGTGCCTTGCCATTTGCCATGGTCTCCACAAGTTCGACCAATGGCTTTATGGGAAAGCTGATGTTACGGTGCACACTGATCACAAACCCTTGGTACCTATCATGTCAAAACCATTACACAAAGCACCCGCCAGACTGCAAAGGATGTTGATGACCTTGCAGAGGTACCGTTTTACATTGGAGTACAGGAAAGGCACCACGCTTCTCATAGCAGACACCCTATCCAGAGCAGCTTTACGCACCCCCGTCAATACACCCACAACAGGATTTGAGGTGTTCAGACTGGAGTGTGAATCGGTCAGCCGCAGTCCCAGGTTGACTGGAGAGACTGAGAGGGAGATAGTGCAAATGACTAATGCTGATGAGTTACTCAATGCTTTACGAGACATGATTATCGACGGCTGGCCAGATGACCGTGCTGTAGTTCCCAAGGATCTCAGGCCTTTTTGGGGATACAGAGATGAGCTGTCTGTACTGAATGAGGCTGTATACAAGGGGGAGACTGTGTTAGTGCCTCAGCAGCTTCGGGCCGCAATGTTAGCCAAGATCCATGCAAATCACCTTGGAGCTGAATCAAACTACAGGATGGCTAAGGAGGTACTATTCTGGCCAGGAATGAGAGCCGCGATAAAGGACATGTGTGATGCCTGCGAGACCTGTGCAGTATATGGTTCATCATCACAAAAGGAGCCCATGCTGTCACTGCCTATACCGACAAGACCTTGGGAACTACTTAGCCAAGACTTGTGTGCATTTGAGGGGAAGGACTACCTAGTCACTGTGTGTCATTACTCAGATTGGATCGAGATAGACGAGCTGGGAGACACCCTTGCCTCTACAGTAGTCAACAAGACAGAGGTCCACCTAGCCACTTTTGGGGCCCCAGCAAGAATACACAGAGATAATGGCCCTCAATTTATTAGTAAAGACTATGCAGACATGGTGACCAGGTTCAGGTTCACCCACACGACATCATCACCTTATTACCCGAAAGGGAATGGTCGAGCAGAGGCAGCAGTGAAGGTAGCTAAGGGGTTGCTAAAGAAATCGATGAACATCAAACTCGCCCTGTTACTTCACCGTAACACCCCCCAGGCTGGATATTCATACTCTCCTGCTCAGCGTATGCTATCCCGTCGGACACGCACTCCTCTCCCAACTTCAGACAGGCTGTTAGACTCTCAGGTGGCGGACAGTCAGGTGGTCCAGGAGGAAATCAATACTCGCAGGGTGGCCTCCAAGGCACTCTATGATAGGAATACTGTAAACCATCCACCTCTCTCAGTTGGAGACTATGCTTACCTGAAGCCGCCCCCTAACAGGCGTGGTCAACCATGGGCCTACGGGCAGGTAGTTGACTGCAGAAGACCCAGATCATACACCGTTCAGACTGATCGGGGACTGGCTAGCCGCAACCGGGTTCATGTGCGGCCAGCTGCTCCTCCCCCAGTTGGCATTAGACATGGGCAGTCAACTCAGCCCAGAATACCCTTGGCTCCAGTTACACCATGAGCCAGAGCCGACATTTCACCAGAACCAGCTGACAACCGGCAGGAGGTGCAACCGAAGGAGACTTGTTCCCCACAGAAAGTGCCAAAGTCACCTGCACCACCCAGCAGCAACACTGCTGCATCTCAGTCCAGGGCCACTAGTGGCTCTCTTGTGGGCGGTGGTACCTCCCTTGCCCTGAGCCCCTCTCCGGTTCGTCGCACAAGGACAAGGGAGATCTCACGACCTTCAAGATATGATGACTATATGCTTGCATAGAGACTCATGTGTTCAGACCATGTTCAAACATATGATTTATTTTGTGACTCAATATAATTAGTATTTTCTTTCAGCATAGACTGTTTTAACACTTGACGTTGGACTATACTTGTCTGCAGGGATGTGTTTGTTCTCTCTTTAAAAAAAAAAAAAGAATTGATAAAAGGGAGATGTTGGTAGAGACGTGACATCGCGGGACCGGAAGTTGGTTAGCGATGGCGGCCCGCAGAGCACATGGCTCAGATTATGAACTCTGAAGCATGTTGACATAAGTATAGTTGTATTATACCACAGTAACCAAAGTATCATCACCTAATAAAGGTGTGGGTGAAGCATCCTGACTTCAACTAGAGCAGCTTATGTGAAATAATTCTGATAAAAGTACCGGACGTTAGTTTTATCATCATGTAGGAGGCAGTCTACTGTGCATGCATAACTCAAATTTTGTTCCATTCTGTAATTGAAGTCAATAATAGACATAGTGGCCTTGTTATTTCTTGTGTTTGTTATGCATAATGGAACATTCTTATATTACTGAGAGCAACTTCAATTACCTCCATATTTCATTATTTTGGTACTGGACGTTACATGACTCAAAACAAGCAATAAAAATGGAACCGGATATATATATGGCCTAGATCGGTATTTTTCGGTCTTTTCAGCTGAGGAGATGTACCTTGACAATTTTGTTAAGGTTATACTAAATTTTGTTATTGTATTAAAACTGTTATGTCAAAGTAGATTTGCTGTATCTGGACAACTCGGACCATTGTGTCCCCCTGATGCAGCCTAAATATGACTACTATATGTACAAAGGAACGGGGTAGATATAGGGGTATTTCCCCCACTAGATGGACCTCCCCACCACCTGGGTCAGGTGGTTCTGTGCTGCCACACCAGGTGGCACTGCACTGAGACTGAACAAAGGAACTGAGTCATGGACGCCATGGACATTTGGTCATAAAATTTTGGTCAAAGGAACTGAGTCATGGACGCCATGGACATTTGCTCATCCAAAGTGGCTTGGGAATAAGTTGAGGATGCCTGTTGTGCACTAGAGTTCACTTCTATACCTCCTTGAACACTGCTGGGAGGGACTTTCAGTGCACTCAAGCTAGACCCAGCACCCGCGGTGGTCAAAAGAACCGACCGGGAGCTACCGGGTACCGCGTGGGCACCAAAAGACTATTTGGATTGGCATTTTTGTAAATGAAGATTGTTCAAACCTGTGACAAGTTGTTGAGGGCCTGTAGGGGCCTGTGGGAGGCCAGTCTGGCCTGTATTCATCGATCTAGAGGCCGTAGAGCCGTGAACCGGCTGTTGACAACATTTGGTGCATTCAGGCCCCTGCCTCCAACCTCAGTCACTAACTGTTTTATTGTCAGGACCCGCGGCCTCTTCTGCCCTTCTCCGTAGCTTGTAAGCTTGTAACTGGGCATCTCCTGCTCAGTTTGCCCTCCGTCTGTGCTTGTTCCCTCACCCCTGGCAGCAGATTGCCAGATACCAAAGGAAATTTATGAGGAATGTTACTGGGGTTTGGGTAGTCGAACGCTCTATGGTGCGTTCGGGCCCCTGCCTACAACCTCAGTCACTAACTGTTTATTGTCAGGACCCGCGGCCTCTTCTGCCCTTCTCCGTAGCATGTAAGCTTGTAACTGGGCATCTCCTGCTCAGTTTGCCCTCCTTCTGTGCTTGTTCCCTCACCCCTGGCAGCAGATTGCCAGATACCGAAGGAAATTTATGAGGAATGTTACTGGGGTTTGGGTAGTCGAACGCTCTGTGCCTGTTACTCCTGACCTAAGCTAATTCCACCACCGTCGATATGACTAATTGTGTCGCTTGTAGTACCCCGTATCATGGGAATTCCTCTAAATGTCCACATTGTGGTGTGGCGAACCCGGGGAGAGCGGGAGATACGTCCCATAATATATCGGATTCATCCAACCGTGACCCTACCGGGCAGGAGGACCAAGCCATCGGGGGGGAGAGCTCTCCGCCCAGCCCGCAGGATGGGCAGGACGATAATTCTGACAATTATTTGGGAGAGAATGGGGACTTGCTGAGGCAAATTGCTGCAGAACCCTCACGTAAAAATGAAATTGTTCGTTTATCTAAGCGCAGAGAATTAGAATTAGAGTTAGCTAGTATCCGTTCAGAAAATAATAGGACATTGCGTGAATTAGAACATGGTGAGCGGGCTCGGCGAGGCGCCATTTCGGCGCTTGATAAACCCACATTTGTTGGCCAATCAGAGGCCGATGTCAACATTCCGGACAAGTCAACTTCCCGGTATAATCAACCGCACGCCCAGGGAAATCAATCGCACAACCAAGCTACTATTCCCCAATCCCGGGTTGATTTAGACAGTGAATACCAGGAATTTCTGTTATGGAAAGAGTGGAAGCAGGGCAGATTGTCATCTAATTCAGCTGTGGGTCAGTCTGTTGGTGTCAAAGTTGAGCCCCCAGGTAGACAACCGACTGGCAGTGTTGAGGGAGCTGCACCCTGGGGGGATGGCCTGGCCCAACACCCACAGTTGTTCTATCAGGATGGTAGTCCCTACATTCCACAACAATCTAACTCTCCTGTTCGATATCCCCAACAACATGGTGTCTTTGTACAACAACAACCAGCATGGGTAGGAGCTGGTAGGCCTATGCAGTCAGCTGATGGTAGGCCCCTGTATCCGCCTGCCCCTTTGGTTAATGCTCAGCCATCTGTTTCTTCAATGTACAGTGCACCGGTCCCATCCTTGAAGCAACAGCAACAATTTAGGCAACAGCAACAGCCTCAGCAGCAAGTCCCACCTGTGGTTGTTTATGCTTCAAAGGACACCAGGAGTAAGTTTACTACTTTTGATATTGAGCAGCACATGCCTCAGAGTAAACACAAGAATCCAGCACTAGGAGATGTGATCTCGGCTAGTATGGGCCTTCTCAATAGTATGATGGAACGCGGCCACCCATGTAAAAATTATGGGATGCATGTAAAATTCCTCACGGACAAGAGGGATATTTACAAGGAAGATGCTCTCATTACCTATGATTTTGCCATGCAAGAACGTGGCGATGCTTTCGGTGAATTTACCTTTTGCTATTTTGATCATAATATGTTCGCCCAGCATGTGGGCCTAGAAAACCTGGATAAGGGTTATTTGGAGAAGTTGTTAGGTATCCAGCCGTCCTCCTCTCAGAATTCAGGTAGTTCTCCCGGTGCTAGTAAGAAATAGAAAAAGAAGAAGAGATTTCTTTCTTGCAATGCCTATAATGGGGATGGTTGTAAATCTAAAGAATGTAACTACCCACATGTTTGTCAATCGTGTCAGGGATCACATACAAAATCTAAATGTCCCAACAAATCTAATGATTGAAACGCGGATGCTCCTGGTGGGAATTTTCCCTCTCGGGAGCCTAACATTGGCTCGGTAATTCATGAATTATCAGGTGAATGTGTTTTTGTGTCTGACCTTCCCGATGCCCCAGACATTCTAGTCACTCATATTGATGATGTTATAGATTCTGGTTCAAATTGTGTCGATACTGATTGTGTCAATTATGTATGGAATTCTGCTGGTCAATGTAGTGAATTATTTGGTAATTTGGACAATCTAGGTAGCCTTGGGATCACCCCTGTTACTGTCAACCCACGCACTGACGGAGGTGCTCGGGTGGAAGTGACTTTAGGCGGTGACAACAGATGGGAAAATTTACCAGATTCTGTCAGACTCAGTACGGATAAGGAAACTTTAACTAAATTCTCAAAGAGGTTTAATGTTGATGTTCCTATTTATTGTGTAGATGTAGCCCCTGGCATTCTCATACCTGTGTTCAACGAATGTAGCAAAAAACCTGCCATTGTGTTTATGTGCTAGAATCTGTCGTTACACAAGTTAAACCTTGCGCCTTTGCTTGTAAATTACTGGAATTCGGTGACCTGGCAACTAAAAGTGACTGGTTTATCCTGACTGGTATTTATCGAGGATTTAGGATTGTTGATCATGACTGCCCATCTATGTATAATTGTAATAATTATGCTTCTCTCACAAACAGTGCCTTTTGTTCAGAAATGACTGAACGTGTAATTAGTGAGCTTTCTGAGGGAAAAGTCAGGAGAGTGGATTCTCGACCTAAATGCGTTCATGCTATGGGTGGCGTTCTGAAATCCGACAACACCTTGCACCCTATCACTGACTGCTCTATGCCTGAGCATATCAATATCAACTGTTATATGGAAGATTCATGTGAAAAATTCCATTATCATTCTGTAGATGATGTTGTGTCGGACTTGAATCAATTCGATTTCTACGCAGTGACTGACATCGCCGATGCTTATCGTTCTATTAATGTATTGCCTGCCCATCGTGACTTTCAGGGGTTTGCCTAGGATGTGGGCAATGGCAGTGAATTCTTCCAAGATATGTCATTATGCATCAGGTTGCGCTGTGCTCCTTTCATCTTCACCCAAGTTTCCGACTTCATAGTGAAGTGTGGGGCCAGCAGCAGTTATCCACGCTGTACCAACTATTTAGATGATTACCTCGTTATAGGGAATTCAGAGTCTTCTTGCCAGGAAGCTCAGAGCCAATTGTGTGCAATGTTGAATGGCCTGGGTTTCAAGGTAAAAATGAACAAGCTGGTCCCGCCGTCTCAAGTTATTAAGTTCCTTGGGATTGTTATTGACTCAGTGAACTTGACCTTGTCAATCGATAATGAAAGACTTGATCGTGTGAAAGCGGAGGTCAATTACTTCAGGGACCGTAAATCATGTACTAGGAAACGCTTGGAGAAATTAGCTGGTCTCCTGGGCCATTGTTCGACTGTCGTTAAAGGCGGCCGCACCTTCTCCCGTCGTGTGTATAATGAGCTTCGAGACCTTCCACCCGGCATTCACTGCTTCAACTTGTCTGAAAGTTTATTATTAGACTTGGAGTGGTGGTACCAATTTGTAACTTGGTTCAATGGCAAGGCCCGCATGATAAGAACTGATACCCCGTCCCACACTGTGTATACAGATTCTTCAAAATATGGTTTCGGCGGTCACATCGAAGACGACTTCTTCTATGGTTGTTGGTACAGGGATGACAAGTGTTGTGGCCATCATGAAAATCCCCCGCAGAATGAGTTGTACTGTGATCATATTAACATTGAAGAAATGTGGCCTGTTGTAGTATCTGTGCATCGCTGGGGCAACGATTGGAAAGATAGCTTTGTAGCTGTGTATACAGATAACACTCAGGTACAGGGCATGATAAATTCTGGCAGGAGTACAAGCCCCCATGCCATGCCTTGGTTGCGGGAATTATTTTGGTGCTGCGCCTTATACAACATTCATCTAAGAGCCTTCAGAATCAGCTCTGAAGATAACATATTAGCCGACGCTTTGTCTCGTCTGAATAATGCCGACCATGTAGTTATTTGTAGCTATACTATTGACACCTTCATTGATTGTTATTACAGAGCTGGAGGCACTGCGACGCAGTTGGGAGGTTCTGAGATCGAATTGCTGGTCTGCCACCACTTATAAGACAAGGAAATCCCAATGGAAACAATATGAGGACTTCTGTGAGGAATATGATCTGTGTTATTTACCAGCCTCAATAGAAACCGTCTGTCTATATATAACCCATCTTGTTAATCACGTGGCTTATAACACCATTGAGAACTACATCTCAGGCCTATGGGCTCTGCATGACTTCATGGGCTACCCTCATCCCACAAGAGCATGTTTCCTTATCAAATCTACCTTGGATGGTGCGAAACGATTGCTGGGCTCAGCATCTAAGCCAGCCGAACCCCTGACAGCCTCTGACTTATTACGTATTAAGGCTGTCCTGAACTTATCTAAGGCTAAAGACAGGAAATTCTGGGCTGCGCTACTGTTGTCCTTCCGTTGCTTGTTGCGCGTTGGGCACATCACAAATTCGACACATTCCCTCTTAGTGATGTGAAATTCTGGGATGGTGGACTTGACTTATGTATTCGCAGCTCGAAGACGGTTCAATTCTGTCAATATGAACAAATTATTCCTGTTATTGCTTCACCTGGCAGTAATCTCTGCCCTGTACAGCTGCTGAAGGATTATATTCTGGAGTCTGGGCTCGAACCCAATGACCAACTATTTTCATGGACTTATAATGTTTATTTATACAAACTCAAGGACTCTTGTCGGATCGCCAAGCTGGAAGGGGATTTCACTACCCACAGTGTGCGTCGGGGTGCCGCCATGTTTTTGGCAGATTTTATGCACCTTCATGACGTTAAAAGCTATGGCAACTGGAGATCCTGGGCGGTTCTGATTTATTTATCAGATTCTTACCGCTCGCGACGTGTTAAAGACTTACGTGTGGCTCATGAATTGAGCAGGTATTAACTGGGCAAAGTGTTTTTTGTATGCCGTGTGCCGCCCCAATTGTCAGTGATTGTCAGCGACTTGGGCAAAGTGTATATATGTTGTCGTGTCCATCCATCCAAGGAAATATGACTACTATATGTACAAAGGAACGGGGTAGATATAGGGGTATTTCCCCCACTAGACCTCCCCACCACCTGGGTCAGGTGGTTCTGTGCTGCCACACCAGGTGGCACTGCACTGAGACTGAACAAAGGAACTGAGTCATGGACGCCATGGACATTTGGTCATAAAATTTTTCTTTTCGTTTCTGACATTGTCTGTTAGGTTTAAAGTTTAATAAACCGCCCCAATTGTCAGCGATTGTCAGCGACTTGGGCAAAGTGTATATATGTAACTTATGTTGTCGTGTCCATCCATCCAAGGAAATAAAGAAATTTGAATTGAATTGAATTGAATTATAGATATAAAGTAATTAGAAAATTAGTTTTTCAGGGCCTTCAAGGGCAAAATCTTACACTTTCTGACGACCTGACCCATATAGAAACATAGAGGAAATGGATTTAGTTCCCCGTGACCTACAGCTAGGTATCGTGCTTGTAGTAGGCCTTTTTCCCACCAGATGGCACTCGCCTCCAGGTTACAACGCGTAGTTACAACGGGGTCGTAAGAATACAAAGTTTACTATTTTCCTGCAGTGACTTCCTCTGGTAAACTAGGGCCACTTTCGCGCGACCCAACCTGGTTAACCGGGTGACTTGATCTGGTACATCCGGGGTGTAGCTGTGCTGTATGCACGATGGGGACAGCCAGTCGACCGGGTTAACCGGATCGGGGCACTCGAAAGTGGCCCAAGCCAAAGACCGACGAACTTAGATTCTACCTCTTTGGCCAAGCCGCATCAACAAAAGCAAAGGTAGGCTTTAAAACATGGAATTTGTACTGTCGGTAGCTATTGTCAAACCCGTGAAAGTTTTGTTCTTGTATCTAGTCTATGGCTACCTCACTGCTGTATCGGGGGACCAGTATAACTGCAGGTAGGCCTTGATTGAACGAATACTCATTATAATTTATACTGAACGTCGATGGTCCAGTTGAGTTGGGTTGCCCTCTCTGAATCTACTCTTAATAGTAGGCATGGCAGGGGGTTAAAAATTGTTTTTCAAAAAATTCAAAAAACAAAATTTATCAATACTTTAGGATGCTAGAAGTGCCAAAAGTGTGTTTTTATTAGGGTTTGATATGGGTTTGATAGCAAAATCCATCATGATGAGATGCTGTCTGGAACAGGCTTTTCACTGAGAATTGCCCTGAATCTGCCCGAACATGGGGTCCTGGCAAGAATCTAAGAAATTGAAAATGTCATCACAGAGCTATCTATCACCGGTCATAACAAAGCCCAACATTTTCCCTCTATGAATCAATTAGATTTATCTTCCTAATGTCAGTAGTTTTTGTACAAGAGGCGATTGTGTACAGGCTGTCAGAGGGAGTTTTCACAGAAAATGATAAAAAAGCACACTTGGCATCTTCAATATAAATGGTCATAAGTCAATGAATTGTCAATGGATTTTGATGCCGTTAGGTTTTCCTTGTAGGGAAAATATTATATTATCACATCATTGATTCATTTTAGATATTCTGTGACGTTTTCCTAATTTTGAAGACCATGAAAGTGGACATAGCTAAAATTTCAGGGTCAACCTTGCTCTACACCTTACTTTCCCACAAACACTGCCATGCACAAATCAATGAACATAAGACTGATTTATATAGAAAAATAATGACTTTCCATCACTTATATAGTGGCTAGAGAGTATCAGCAACTTTGTCAGTTTTTCAGCATAACCTAACTTTGAACCTCTGATATATATCATTGATAATTTGTTTTTACTAAAATTATAGCCTGATACTCAAACTAGAGGTGTTGTAGGCAATCATAGCATTTGGAATTATTCAAATATCTCTATAGGTTCTCCTCCAGGGTGGGGGCAAAGTTGACCATACCCAGACAGAAGAACTAGGGCAGAAATGGCTGCTGCAGCAGGCACAGTGCCTGGTGCGCCCTCTTCAGGACACTGCCATGCCTATTAATAGGGATGGGCGCCAGCAGCTACTGCTGAACGCTGCCTCCCTGTCACTATAGTAAATAAAGCAACTTCAAAACCTGGATTTTGTTACTTCTGTTCCATGGAAAAATACCATCTTTTGGTATGTTATGTAAAAAGACCCATTGAGAATAGGAATACCATAGCCATAGGCATTTTCTTATGGGATGTGTAGTTTTTTATAGATGAAGTGTTCAATAGTTGGATCGGCACCCAACTCACATACTTAGACTTAGTGTCATTAGGGTCTCATATCTGTGACTAGTTTTCAAATGACAATGTTTGCTCTGGCCGGAGTGCCTCTGACCCTGACATCAGTTACTAAATTTGTTGTAATTCCTACAGTTCTTTACCAAATAACATGCTTTTTGGAGCAATTTGAAACTTAAAGGGGGGCTGGCATGGAAAATTGACAACATTGTCAACGAGTCCGTAAATGATGAATAAGGATGAATACAGACGAATCAGGAATCCAGTTTGATATCCACTTTATTCATAGAAGTCCACGAGGTATAGATGGTGATACAGTATAAAGGTGCCCAATAGTGTCCAAGCCTAGCCCTTGAGCCAAGGGCCTTGGTCTCACGTGAGTGTGTGAGGTATGAAGTATGAAGGTGGAAAGATGAGTGAGCTGCTCCCTCCACAGGTATTTGTAGTAGGAGCTGCTCACCCAGCTCATCCTAAAAATAGTATCAGGTGAGCTAAATATAGTAACTGGGGAACTCCAGTGCAGGTATGTAGGGGGGATCCCAAACATAGCACTGGGGTTCACAGAGTTCAGTGTGGTTCTAAATATAGCTGCTGGGAACTCCCGGTATGCTGTGAGCTGCTCATGATCAATGGGCATGTCCTCCAGCAGGAGGAGTTGTTTCTAAACATTGTCTGCTAGGAATTTCCAGCATGCAGTGGGCTGCTTGTGATTGACGGCGTATCCTCCAGTGGGAGGAGGCGGGGTCACTGAGTGCAGTTGACACCGCCAGCCTTTGGTCTATGGGTATGGCTTGGCTTGTGGGTAGACTCGGACACTGGGTTACATGGTAGAGTCAAAGGTGAAAAATAAATATGATAAGTACAATACCTATAACGGTCTACTGACAAATCCCCACATTCCTACTCGATTCCACGCGAGGTTTTAAGGAGGAAGTTCGTGAGAAAAGGTCTACTGACAATATGTTTGATGTGTAATAATAGGTATTACATCTTATCATTTAAGTTGAAAGTTTACAGTATTAAGGAGATATTTAATATTGGTTTTTGATTGAACATGAATAATTTATAAACAGTACAAAACGAAACTGTGCCAAAGAGGTGTTGTTTGTAATTTTGACAAGAAGAATATGAAAAATTCAGGTCGTGGTAGGATACAAAGGCTGGATTATTTATCTAGTACTAAAGTTCACACAAGGATAGAGGAATAAAAACTATCCTAAAACATGCAGTTATTGGCTTTAAGGCAGACCTTGAGGTAGACACGTTAATACTGAAGTTTGTTTCAGTACCGGTAGGCACTTATTATTTAGGTCTTGAGCCAATATACAATACAATATAATAAATAAAAACAGAGGTTAGGTAATTGATGACTGGCAAGTCGATCAATCATTCCTTATAATACTGGTAAGGCTTAGGGAGTCTGAAGGCTTTTAGGTGATATGTTTAAGGAATTTTCTAAAAAAAAATTTTGGATTTTTGGTCTTTTATTTATCTGTAGAAGTTTCTGTTAATTTTGTAGAAGGTTTGTCTTAGTCAATGGAAAATTTAGCATGTTTAGCCTTCAGTCTACCTGGGGTTATCATTTGCTGAAAAAGGACGAGGTTAATACAAAGTAAATGGAGGCTCTGGCTGATATTTAGTTTGGATCTCAATTGATCCTGCAAAGATACTGGTTGCCAGGGCTTCCTTGTAAAATTTTTAGAAAAATATAAACTAGCTAAAACCCATAAATATTTGACATGGTTGGGTTTGAAAAGGTACAGTGTGAAAAAGAAAAAGAACTTTATGGCATCTTAAGATCACAAAAACCTGCTGCCTGGCTTGTGTTCTTCATAATGTTCTTATAAAGGAAAATAAATGTAAAAAAGCAGCGTGTTTTCATGGTTATGTATCATAGCCTTATATAAACAAGAAAAACTGGCTTTAAAAATCAGTTGACTAGGCTGACTGAGTCAGTGTTCATAGTGTCCATGGGCGGTCGGTGAGTGAAGTGTGTCTCTACACTTTTAGTCCATAATATTAAAGACAGTTTCAAAAATAAATAAAATAAATAGAGGATGGTTAATGAAATTATTTTCTCCTTCTATGGCGACTTTGGTTTGCAAGACCCTTTGGTGGTGGGTCTTGGTGGTTAAAGACATGTGGGTTGAGGGAGCGACCTAGTGAGGGTCTTCTCCTGGATCTGGATTTTTTGGTGTTGGGGACAAAGTTTACAATTTTGCTGAAATGCATTCTGCTAGGCTTGCTTGAGTCAGGCTGCAAATTTAGATCGGAACTGTATGCAGGGTCCATGTCTATTTGTTCTGCTGAGAGGGAGGTGTCAGAGTCACTGTCCTCCTCAGATGAAGCTTGGTATGTTTTGGGTAGGGGTCTCCAGACCTGGGTCGAGCCAATTGTTTTGAAAGTTTCTGGTCTATTGTCTTTGTTCATGCTGCATGGGCAGCTGTAGCTATACATTAGGTGGGGACAATTTCTTCCCAGGGTGGCGAATCTAGTAGGTGGCCCTATTGGAGAGCAGACTCGTGTGCTCCAATGGGGCAGGCCGGTTGGTATGGGCGTGCCTGGTCTGCCACTATCTCCTGTTGGCCTGTCAATGCGGTCTCCGCCTCCTCGATTAGGTCGTTGGCCTCTGTATTGAAAAAACAGAACAAGAGAAGGGGGATTTTTAGTTTTAGGGTCGATCATAGTGCATGGATTACAAGGCGACCAACAAAAATACCAAATTGACAGGTAAGGCAGTGAATTAGGCAGTGCATATTGATGTGCAGTGTCACCGGGCCGGTGTAGACTCATGGCCAAATGTGAGCGGGAAACTGGAATATCCAGGGTCCAGGTTAGTTCTGCTGCGCGGCACGGGTAGCGCCACTGCATGGGGACCTGTTCTTATTTAGTTCATGCGAAAAACATTGGCTGGCGCCACTGAGCTGGCGTTTGTTCAGCGTTCGTGTAAGGACATGGTCAAATGGCATGGTCAATGGTGTAGACTTGCCATGGACTCATTGGGTTCATGTGTAAGGGTTGTCTCAACTCTGGGTTAGGCGATTCTGGGTCCCAAAGGTGGGTTTGGTTGGCTGGAATTTTGAATTTTGATGATGCGCTTTTTCGGAAAAATAGGTCCAAAAATTAACTTTATGCTCCCGTTTTGGATCCTGATATAAAAGAGGGCGGAGGCTATTTTGGGATCAGAAAGCGACCTAATTTTGACATAGGAGGATTGTATAAGAGATAAGACGAGCGGTAAAACAACGACCAACATGATTGTCCGCGCAAGGATTGTGGTCATGCCGTCGGGATTGATCTTCCTGGCCGTGGTGGTGGTCGGACTTTGCGGGTGAGTACCGGTATGATGGGAATTTTGAGCATTTTTGGGCAAAGAGAGGTCGGTTGCGGTGCCGGTGTCTGACCCCTATGGTCTCTGTTGTTTCAGAGTACTTCTCCTGTGGGTCGAGATTGGCTGGGCGCCGATGCAGTGTCATCAGATCAGCGGGCCCTACGATGGACCCGAGGGGGGGGCCAGTGGGCCGTGCAGCATCTATGGTTAGAAATCGCCGGTATGTATGGTTTGGGTTAATTTTGTTCAAAAATCGCGATAGTCTGAAATATGTTCGTTATCCAGATTTTGAAATTTTGAATTTTGAAGCTGTACTCGAAATTTGAGCGAATAGGTTTCTTAGTTGGTCTGCGGTTTGTTTTTCAGAAATTGGTGCGTGGCCATGATGAGAGCTTTGTACGGGAAGGTGGCCTGCTAGAGGAAGAGAGAGAGAAGATGACGAAAAAGGGGTTCATCCCAGAAGGTGGCACAGCCAAATGCGATCAAGAGTGATTTATGCTGATTTGTGATAAAAGACTGTGATAATCATTATAAGTGCCATGAGCCTGATTTTACTGTGATTGTGCCAATAATACATTTGAAAGTCCACCACCAGTTAGAAGTTATGTTGTTTATTCTGGGCTTCCAAATTGGGATGGGCGGGCTTTCAATTCTCATGCGGTTTGGTACTGTTATCTTGGGTCGAGAACAAGTCTAGTGATATTGCTAACACGTGCTTATGTTATTGTTTTGACGCAGATATTGAGTGCGGTTGTCCTGACTGACGTTAAGTTGTCATGCCAACGTGGGAAAAATGAAAGAGATTTGACGTTGGGGAGGCCGACGGCAGTGGTGAGACGCTGCGCCGGCGTTCTGACGCAGCGTTTGGCGGGGAACCAGACGCGACGTCAGAAACAAGATGGCGACGTCTCATCGTGCGGTGGGCCTTCACAGTGAGTCGAAATAACTGTGTTATTGTGGGTCGAAACTGTGCTATGGTACTGGGGATGTTGTTAAAAAGGGTTTTATTTGTGGGTGGGGTTGGATTTAGAGCTATCAAGGATGGGGATGATCCCCACATGAAGGTGTTAGATTGGGCTATCCGGTGGATTGGGCGACCGGGAGAGTCCATTACCAGGTTATATGGGGGGTGGCCGGCGGTTAATTGATCCCCACATGAGGATCAAAGTAGGTTTCTGATGAAAACTTACCGCTGGTTGATGTTGAGGGTGGTGTGAGCATCATCTCCGGTTGCTTGTACATGTATTTGTCTTTCTTTGGCTGATGCCGGAGTGGGGTGTACTTTGTGAGCTCAGCCGGGGAGTCATGGCGATCAGCCGGCCAGGACTCACAAGGTAGTTGTATGGCGGGGTCAGTGTCACTAGAGGCAAGTTGAAAATCGGGTTGTCCTTCTGAGGAGATGACCACTGTCATGTGGTGAGCTCCTTTTAAGACCCTGTACAGCGGTATTCTCCATAGAAGTGGTACCGGAGGATAGCGCTGCAGCGGGATCTGCCGGACTTGTCCCCCGATTATTGTCCTGATGTCAGACTTCCAATGGAGATCCAGGTGTCTGCCCAGGGGTGCCGTAAGGCGAGCTGGGGAGACCTTAGGGGCTGTGATGGTGGGGGCCCAGAGATTCTGTCCATAGATCATTTTGCCAACGGTGAAATCAAAGGTTTGACCATTAGCATGGATCTTGGCCACAATCGAAGGTGTCCTGTGGCTGTCCTGTTTGCAGTAGGGCCAGTGTCGCAGGCACCTCTTGGCGGTACTCCATGTGATGTACAGGAGGGTTGCTATTAAGATCCAGGTGAACATGTCCTGGTAGCGGTCAGGCGATTGTACAAAATCCAGATCTGTGTTTGGGGTCGTTTGTGGAGCTGGCCAGTTTTTGTTAGCCTGGCGTATCAGATCTTTAAAACGATCCCAACTCTCCGCATTAGCCATCTTGGGTGTTCGGGTTGCTGAGACTAGTGTGATAAAGCGCGCCAATTGATTGACACGAAGATGGTTCTTAAGGGTTAATGCACAGCAAAGTAGTGCCAGGAGGGGTGATACCAAATGTATCCAGGGTGAGAACTGGAGGTGGTATCCTAGATGCATCAGGGAGTTAGTGGATAGGAGGGCTGATTGGTCTTTAAGTCCCTGTGCGGCTCTTTTAAGGGTTAGGGTGTCTTGGAAGAGGGGTGCTATTTTTTGATTGTGTAGGTGTTTTAATTTTTCAAAATTGGGCAGGTGAAGGGTCTGGGTAGTGGTTGCCATGGTGATGCCGGAAACATTGGCTGGAGGTTGACCAAAATGTCGCCACAGTGGTAAATTGAAGTAGGCCTTTGATATGGGTTCTAAGGTGAAATTTTGGGTGCAAGATAAATCAGAATTGGTTAAAATCATGCCGGCATTTTTAATGGAGCACAGACATGGGACTGAGATGACTGAGTATGCTCTATTCTTAATTTCGACTTGGCCTGAATCTGTGCATTGGAGCATGGAAGTGGGATGGTCGGTTATTAATAGGAAAGTGCTGTGAGATAGGGGTTGGATAAGATTTGGTATGGGTGCTGCCATGTGTGCTTTAAAACTGCAGGTATGGTGCACCGCCTCTGGTAGGTCTAAAAATAGGGATAGAGTGCATGTGGGGTGTGTGGCCGACAACAGAGGTAGGGGTAGGTTACAGCTGATAAGGTGGCCGAGGTCACACATATCCAGGTCAGCTTGTGTAAACTGTATATAGTGTGAGTGGGTCTTGGACATAGCCAAGTAGCCGGGAAGTGGCTCCACCTGGGTGTGACCTACTGACTTAGTGTCGGAGGTGTCGAAAGGCACGGGGAAGGTTTCTATTCTAAATATAGAAAAGGTGCTTCCCCCTCTGGTTATGGGTACTGGTATGGTTATTAACAGGCTCGAGTTATGGCTCCAGTGCACATGTACTCGGCGCTGATAATAATAACTTATGGGTAGGCCTTCTAAAATAATGCCGTGGTGTGCCTCGTGCAGGAGGCTGGATAAATTGTTTAAACCTAAACTGAGGTCGTCTTGTGTGATGATGGATTGGGGTAGGGTGCCCTCAAGTAGATTATTAATGGTTAAGAGCAGATTTTCCAAGTCGCTTTGGAGGTCAATTAAAGACTCTATTTGAGAATTTGCTGCTGTGAATAACATTGAATAGAAGGTGTCCTGTCTGGATTGGAGTTCTAATTTTAATAATATTGATGAGATGTTAGAATTTAAATGCTCTAATTTTCCGGAAATAAAAGATAGAGCATCATCAGTGTCGTTTTGGAATTTTGAGAAGATGTTGACAGAATTGTAATTAAATTCCGAAATATTTAACAAGAAATGTGTGGCTAATTCTACCACGTGCATTTTGGTGGCTAACTTTTTATCCAGGTCAGACATCTCAGAATTCAAGATATCAATTTCTGGTTGAGTCCCGAGGCCTATTGAAGCTCTTAAAATGTCACCAATGACTTGGCCGGGGGCATTTCTGGCTTTTCTGATGTTTGGAGGTGAAATCAATTTTGACAAAGTTTTTAGTGTTGTTTTTGACTTGGAGAATAGGCTCTGTATCATGTTATCTAGGGCATGGGCTGTGTGCTTAATGTATTGGGGTGCATCAGTGCTGATGAGAGGGCTGAGTAGTTTTGGCTGACTTAGGTTCTGATCAAAGGTCAAGTTAAGGCTGAAAGTCAATGGATAGTCCATGTAATTGGCTAGTAATGTTTGGGGTAACTTGGTAAACAGTGCGCCATAGTTGGGTCTGAAGATGGTGTTCAGGTTGTTGTCTGATGTTGAGGTGCAGCCGAGGAGCAGATGTAGGAATATACAGACTGCTAGGATGGCTGCTGCTCTAGAAAATGAGAAAAAAATTGAAAATTTTGAGGATTTTGAAAATTTTGATGGTGGGGTTCACTTTAAAAATAACATTAGCCCAGTCACAAATGGGATGTTAGTATGGTCAAGTATTTACAAAGGTCGGGGAATCTGTGGGTGGTAGGGTTGTTGTCACATGAAAGGTTTTATGCAGATGGACTGGTGCCTGTTGTCACCGTCAGGGGCGGCACACGAGCTTGAGCATGGAATCTGTTTATCTCGAAGACAGCAAACTGGAATACTATGCTGGCCGTATTCCTTATGGCCAGTTCACGTCCAATTCTGGAGTATTGGCGGGGTAAGTCCCTGAGGGGCTGTTCTGACGCTATAAGCGTGCGAGCACATAAAAGTGCTATGTATGATGCAGATCTATGATTAAACCTGCCCCATGGAGGCCGGCGGGGATTATCCCCAGCTACAGCGACCATGAAGGCTTTGATGGTTGCTGCTGTGGAGTGATTGCTCAAGTCCAGCTCCTGTCTTAGCACAGGGCTGCTGAGGTAATGTTTAATATCTTCCTGGGCGAGGAAGGTGATGAGGTGTTGCTGTTCCATGATTATGCTCCTAATTTCAAAAGGATCCATGAGATCACTCCTGATCCCATGTGGTCCAAGGAGGCTGTGTATGGTCCATGTAGCATTTGGGCCGTGCTTATTTGCCGGTGGGTCCAGGCTGTAAGTCATAAAAGGAAAAAGGGTCTAAGTGGGCTGTGAATGGGGGGAGAGGTAAAGGTGGGGAATTTGCTTGGCTGAAGAGGTTTAGTAAATTGGATTATCAATGTTAAAAATTATAGGGTAGTGGAGAAGTTCTTCCACATTTTACACACACTTAAGGCTCACACCGCCATTGGTTAATAGGGGTACCTGGGCACCATGATAATAAAGTGCTATCATGTACAATGCTAGAACGACTGTTAAAAATCCTAAATGCTAAAAATAGACCCATAAGATAATCCTACCTGGGCTGGTTGCATGATGGGTCTGCCATGGTCCCTTCCCAGACACTTGTTGCCGTGCTTAAGGTGTGGTGGTATTGGTTGTGGGTTGTGTTGTGATCAGATGTGGGTGGGCAAGCGCTTATAAACCTGAGATTGAGTTTGGCTATTTCTCAGTCTGAGATCTCCCATAGGTGGTATGTCTTGCCCTGAAAGAGGCGTAGGCCAAATATTATTGGTGGATGCAAGTGGGGTTGACGGTCCCATATGCAAATTAGGGTTATCCTGGCCTGGATTGGTTGGTGGTGAGATATTGTCTAAAGATAGCATATTGGGAAGCTTGGCGGGGGGGTGTTTTATCCCTGGCCAAGGTGATATGGTTGCTATGGCGTCCCTGTAGCTTTTAAAGACCTTGAGGGCAGTGTGTTATTGATTTGTATATGTGCCACCACAGCACTTAAGGGTTGGCGGAGACAGCGGTGTAAACATGGGGTGTGGGTGTCAGAGGTCCATCTTCCTACAATAGGTTTATCATTGGAAATAGTGGTCTTGAAGTGGTAACAAGCCGTCGCATGTGTGTATTGAAGTTTATACACAAACCGAGGATACAGCGCTGCCTTGGGCGGTCGGTATGTGGCGTGTGTAACCTAACCTAATTATTTGATAATCCATTTGCCAGTGTTTGGCGTTCCACTTAGAAGGGGTAGGTGTGTGTATATACAGTTAATCAAGGCGGTGTTGATTTTGGATGCATAGGAATTTTTATGGCTGTTAGTATAAATAGGTTGGGCGTTGGTCTGTGACTGTTGCTGTCAGTGTGTTTAAGTGGTTGGTGTATTAATGGTTGATTAATTTGGTTGGGGCGCGTGGCGCCTGTGGGGAATGAAGGAGGGTTGTTTATATGGATGTTTGGTGTTTGACACAGCGACTTATGGCCTATAATGGACGCTTAGAAATTTTTCTTGATTTTCTGGAGGGCATGGGGCTGAAGGAGATTGTTCCCTTTTTGGCTGGCCTTCCTCTCTTTTTCTTTATTTTGGGAGTGGTAAGACTCACATTGGAGGGGTCGTCCTGGTCGGGGTCGTGAAGTGAGCTTGTGGGCCCTGATTGCAGCCTTTTTATAATGGCTTTGGCGCTAGCTCTTGTGATTGGTCTCCTTAGCCTTGATACATGTACTGATTTCTTCAGTATTTTTCCATCTTGTAGCCTTTTTAGAATAGCTGTAACTGGTGAAGTCATCTTCATTATGATGTAGGGGCCTGAGTATGTGGGTTGCAACTTTTTTGATGTGCATTTGACCAGCAGGGTGGGTATGTGTAAATATACCAATTGGCCTGTGTTATATGAGCTCAGTTCTGCTGAAGTGTCATGTCTGGCTTTCATCTTTTTGTGAGCAGAGATCATGTTTTCTGCAGCTCTCATCTGAATATCATCCCTAAACTGTAGTAGGCTGGTCATAATTTTCTCCCTGGTGCTTGAGTCTTTTTCAGCTTTAATCAAGGACAAAGCTGCTTCAGTTGGTAGGTGTGTCTGCTTGCCAAAGACTAACAAATTTGGTGAGTAGCCTAAGGCGCTGCTTATAGTATTATTAATACTGAAGACTACAGCCTGTAGGAAGGTTGACCAATGCTTTTGTGATTTTGATACAAAAGCTCTGAGGGATGATTCAATGGTTTGATGTTGGCGCTCACAGAGGCCTTGAGACCTAGACCAATGTGCACTTCCTGTTACATGTTTAATGCCGAACTTTTCACAAAAATATTTGAATAGTTTTGAGACGTATTGTTGGGCATTATCTGTGTTTAGTACTGAGGGAGTGCCATGGATACATATGACTTTTTGGAAGAAACCAAGTGCTACAACTGCAGCAGTATTTTCTTCACTTGTCCAGGCAGTCACATGCCTGGTGGCATGGTCGGTCACCACATGTATGTAGTGGGAGCCATCAGCGGCCTTGGAAAAAGGGCCTATTGTGTCCATGGTGACATGAGAGTATGCTGTGAGTACTGGGTCACGTAGTTTCATTGGAGTTTTCAGGTTTTTGGGTCTCTTTTTGGTGGTCAGGCATGTGTGGCAAGTACCGCAGAAGTCAAAAACTTCTTTAAACATTGATCTCCAGTAATACCTAGCCCTTATGGCTGTATAGGTTTTGACTGGACCTAGGTGTCCACCTAGGGGAGAGCAATGGGTTGCTTCCACTAAAGATTCTGTCCACTTTTCTGGAATTACAATTTGCAGTGTGGGCTCTAAAGTCTTACCCAAATTGGTATCAGTAATTCTGAAGAGGACTTCATCCAGTAAGATGAATTGGTCGTGGTTACGTAGTATTTGATTCATTAATCCTGAGTCGTGTGGCAGGCTACCTTTTTCGATGTAGTTTGCCATGGAGGATGCAAAAAGGTCTTCTTTTTGGCTTTTAATCAGTGTTTCTCTAGAAGGTGTCAGGGATTGGTGTTTACAGATTTCCTGAATTGCCCTTTCAGCTAGAGGTAGCACACGGCGGGAGAGCTTAGCTCTCTTGGCGTTTGCAGCTTTGATGGAGACCCTAGGTGACCTAGATTTGGCGGGCCTGCCTCTGGGGCGGGGACTGCTGCACTTAGGCTTGGGTGGGCTGGTCTTTTTACTGGGTGCTGATTGGCTGGCTGCTGGAGGTGTGTCGTCCTGAGACTGGGACTGTGCTCGAGTGAGTACACACAGGTCAGGGTTCACACTTTGCTGCCTCTCTGGGGTGCCTTTCCTTGCTATGACGCCTTTTGGTGGTTTATTTGTGCTTCCCCAAATTTTGCCTCCTTTTAATATTGATCTAGGAGGTCCCAAACAGATGGGGTTATTGGGAATTGGGTCGTCTGATTTGAAAACCTTTGTCATGGATATATCTGAAAATTGTACCCTTTTTGGTGGGAGGATAATTTTTCCTTGTGATCTAATTGGTATTGGATCATCAGAGCCAGGGGGATATTTTCTTCTGGACAGGCAATCTGCCACTAGATTAGCTCTGCCTTGTAGGTATTTCACTTCAAAATCATAAGACATAACAGTATCTACCCATCTTGCCAATCTGCCATTGGTGATATTTTCCTTCTTGTTGAAGAGGGAGACTAGGGCTGTATGATCTGAATATACCTTGAAGTGAGTGCCGTCTACATAATGGTGGAACTTTTTGACAGCGAAGATTATCCCAAGTAACTCTTTGTCAGTTATTCCATATCTGGTCTCTTGAGGTGTTAGACCTCTCCCAGAGAATTCAATGGGCCTATAAAAACCATGTTCATCTACCTGTGTGATAACTGCTCCTAAGCTGAAATTGCTGGAGTCTGTGAAGATGATGAAGGGCTTGTTATAGTCTGGGAATTTTAGGATTGCTTCAGTGCAAATTGATGCTTTGATTTTCTCAAAGGCTGTTTGACACTGAGTGGTCCATTTGAAAGTACCCTTTGTGGCTTCATATAGGGGTTTCATTATATGGGCGAAGCCTCTAATGAATCTCTTATAAAATTGTGCCATTCCATTGAAACACCTAAGGTCGTGGATGTTTTTAGGTGCTGGGAAGGTTTTGACTGGTGAGATTTTGTCTGGGGAAGGTGAGATGCCGTGTTGATCTAGGGTAAAACCTAAGAATTCCATTTTGGTGGTGCCAAATTCACATTTTTCTGACTTTAATTTGATGTTTCCTTTGATGAAAAGTTTTAGCACTTCATCTAGGTCTTGCAGGTGTCTTTCCCATGTGGGGCTGTATATGGCCACATCATCCACATAGGCTACTGCATTTCTGTATTTGCATTTCATGAGCAATTGTTCCATTACATTCATGAACGACAAACCAGAGGTTTTTAAACCCATGGGTAATACTTTGGCCATATACCTTGTGCCATTGGCAGAGAAAGTTGTTAAAGGCCTTGATTCTTTAGCTAGAGGAATCTGATGGTAGGCGCTGTATACATCCAATTTGGAAAAATATTTAGCACCTGTTCTGCCAACTTGTTGCATGAGGTCGTCTGCTCTGGGGAAGGAGTAGGAAAAAGATTTTAGGTTTTGGTTAACCCATCTATAATCCACGACTATTCTCCATCCTGAGGCTACAGACCTGTCTCCCTGGGGTTTGGGTACTAAGAAAGCTGGGGAGTTCCACTCACAGGGTTTGGTGCATTCTTCAATGACACCTTGCTGTAAATGTTTATCTAACAGCTCTCTTTGGAAAATCTCTTTTTTGGGTGACATTCTATAGGATGGTCTGTTGCAGGGTTTGAAATCAGGGATTAATTCTAATTTGACCTCATTCTCAACGTTTAATCCTATAGCACTCTCATTTAACACAAAGGCCTCTCTATTTGATTCAACAATGTTTTTGATTTGTTGTTTTTGGGCCTCAGAGAGCTTGTCACATATTGTATATTTTAGAGGGTCGTCCCCTTTGGGTAGCTGATCTAGGGGATCATCTCCACAATTGATGGGGAGCATTTCTTTGTCAGAGATTATGCTGCTGAGGGAGTGTTGGCTGTTCAGTTTTCCAATGGGAATGGCTTTGTCTAGATTGTTAAGTGCAAAGATGCCTAGGTTCATGTGCTTTTTGATATTGATGGAAAAATCATTTGGGTTGGCCACTGTTACCGGTATGATCTTTCTTGTTGACCTTGGTTCAACAAGGGCGTGTTTGACTAGTACCGGTAATGTTGTGTCAACATTTTCTGTGATGCCTGTTTTACCTATTAAGGAATCAGGTCCTATGACGATTGCATTGAATGTGGATTCAGAATTTGGTGGCATGGTTAGGCCTTTGGCTGCTCTTATGAAGTGTGGTGAAGGGGACTTGGCCCCAAAGGAAATTTTGGCCCTATATTTGGTCATAAAATTTACGCCAAGAATTATGGGGTGATTTAGTTTTGGAACAACATGTAGTCTTGTTTTAAACTCTGTGTTATTGATTAGGAAAGTTATAGTGATGGAATTGTTGACCTGAACTGAGGATTTATCAGCTAGTAGGATAACCATGCGAGATCTCCTACCATGTCTGAAATTGGGGGTTGATATGATTTTGTCTGCCATTTTCTGGCTGATAAAGGAAAGGGAGGCTCCAGAGTCTACAAGGGCTCTGTAAGAACTGCCATTGATATCAACATTAACTGCGCCTTTAGTCAATTCAGTATTAATGTAAGAGGTCTTACCTTGCTGCCCATACTTACTGGTCTCGACTTTTAATTGGAGGGTGGAAATTCTCTTGTTCTGGTTCTCATAGAGGTCCTCACTGTCTGATGAGGAGTCTTCGTCACAATTCACAGGCTGGGGGTCGTGGTTCTGTTGTTCTGCCGAATTTAATTCTGCTCCATCATTTGTGTGTGAAATATGGCATGTGGGGGACGTTCCAATTTTGTTGTCCAAGGTGGGGGCGGGGCTGTAAGATGCATGGTGGCCCTCCCCTGTGTCCTATTCAATGTTGTCATTGTAGTGTTCTCCTTGTCCGGAATCAGGGGGTTGGTTGTCATGATGGTTGTCTTCTGTCTTTTTGTTGTCATTTCTGCCTGGTGTTGGGTCCCTGGATTTCTTTTTTTGCTGGGTCCAATCATCAGGGATTGGGAAATCTGCTGGGACCAGTAGTTTCTGGAAAGACACCTGGCGGGTGTTGGTGGGGGTGGAGGCAACAGGGATGAAAACAAAGTTGTTTCTTGTGTCGCTGGATTTGGACCTGCTTCTGTTTCCCTCCTGAGATTTGCTTCTGCCTGGCGATTGATACCTGTTCTTGGAGCCTGATCTGCTGTTTGAGCCGGGTCTGGGGTTGTTATAACCTTGTTGATTTTGGTTGTATCCTGATTTAGGTTTATCGTCATACTGCTTAATATTGCCATTTCCAGGGGGCTTGTTGTTATAATTGTTGTTGTTGTACTGGTCCTTCCTGGATCTGTTATTGTTGTTGTTGTTATTGTTCCTTTGCCCATTGTAGTTATTATAGTTCATGGCGCACAAGTCTGAAGTTTGGTTTGAGGCATGGGCTGCTTTGGCTGCTTCCATGACCAATTCTTGTTTTAATGCTGCAGTCTCGGCTTCTCTAATGCTTTTGGGGCTGTCTGAGAGTACAACATTTTTTATTTCATCTTTGAGGCCATTTATGAGATAGTCCACCTGTACAGATTCATCCAGGTTGCTGTTGGATAGCAATAAGGTCATATCTGCTATGTATTCTTCCACAGTCTCCTTGGGTTGCTGCTTTCTGTTTCTATATCCTTTGATTATTGTGGCAGGGTCAGGCTGGTTGAATCTGCTGAGAAAGGCGGCATAGACTGCCTCAGTGTCATACATGATTGGTTTGTCAAAAATGTTTGTAAAAAACCATTGTGCTGCTCTGCCCTTTAAAAAGGTATACATACAGGATGCATGCATTGTTGGGCTGCGGGGGTATGCATTTCTTATATAGAATTTGAATTCTGCCAGGAATCTGGCTGCAGATCTGTAGGGCGAGGGTTTGTCAAAGGGTTCTGGCTTGTTAAAACAGCTTAATTGAGCAGATGTGAGTCGCTCAGGTTCAAAACTCCTATATCCAGTAGGAGCGGAGAAATTGGATTGTCCTAGATTTGGTATCATTGGTGTGGACTGCGCTGCAGGCTGGTGGGCAGCTGCTTGGGCAGGTGGAGTGTTTGTAAACAAGCTATACATTGGTATAGGGTTGTTGTAGGGCGTGTGCGCCTGGTGGGGCATGTATACATGGTTGTAAACACTGCCTGAAAGTGATGTGGCGGCTACCGGTGATGGACGAGTGGTAGAGGGCGCCATCTGGTGGGTTGTGGCTGAATTACCAAGACCTGCATGTGTCGCGCCTTGTTGGGTGGGCGTGGCACCTGTCGCTATCATTCGGGTTGTATTTTGGAAAAGGCTTGGTGGGCTGAGCCTGTATCCTACCGGTACAGATGTCGGCATTCTGGTAGAGGTGCCCATAACATGTGAAGGTTGGCCTGAAGGGGGTAGCCTAGTGTTGGTGGGTGAGAAAAGGCTGTTTTGGCCTTGGCTGGTAGGTGTTCTTGTCCTATCAATGGCCCTGAATATTTCAGATCTCATTCCATCAATATTTCTGTTGATTCTGTCAGACAGATTGGCTGACGCTATTTCAGACCTTCTCAGTACATCAGCGTTGTCCTGAGCTGCTTTTCTTTGTATTTGGCCAATGTCATTCTCCAGGTGCGACTTCCAAGTGTCCATGTCATTTAACCTGTCATTTATTCTTGACAGTTGGCAGGAGGAGTCGTCTCCAATCCTTTTTATTTCAGCGGACAATAAGTTCATTTGTCCTGTTAATAGGTTGGAGAGGGAGTCATTGACTGCCTGGGTGCACTCTCTGACTATGTTCCTCGTCATGTCATCCTGGTTGTACTCTGGAGGTGGAGCTGCAGTGGCCATGTTTGGGTAGGCAGGTGCTCTGTGCAGGTGGGGGAAGGTTACTTCTGTGTCTTCTTCAGAGGTGGATTCTGACTGTAAATGGGCGGGGAAGTGACTGTTTCTGTGTAGTATGGGAGTAGTGGCCACAAGGTCGCCTCTTCTAGCTGCAGAGTCTAAGCTTCTTTGAAGTCTGTAAAATACAGGTGTATTTGGCCTTTGAGGGGAGGATGATTGCACTCTTCTCCTGGGCCTATGGGTGGGGTATGGCCTTTCAAAGGATCTGGCTCTTGGAGGCGTGCTCAGGGATGAATTTGGTGCTGGAGGTGTCGCCCTGTCTTCCTCAGAGGTAGAGTAGGGGTAGTAAGGCCTAGGGTTTCCTCCAGGTGGATTGCTATCAGGCTGTGGGTTTTGGTGCGGCCTTAGCAAATTGGTGGGATTGGAGTTGTCTTGCCACTGCTCTTCTAGAATACGGTTTATCCTGTCTAGAAAAACAGAGGGACTCTCACCACACTGGTAGCTTGGTGTAGCTCCGGTTGGTATCAGTTGTACACGTCCTGTGTTGAGTCTGTTTTCTCTCCACCTGTGGATTGCTGAGTCTAGCCTGCTCCTCCAGTAATTGTCTGCTACTGATGGGTGGGCTTGGATGTCCGGTACAGTAAGGTTGTCCCAACTTAGGTCAGGTGTACACTGTGGGTCAGAATCACTGCTGGATGAGGGTGACCGTCCGGCAGCTTCCAGGGCTTCCTGCAGGCTATTGGATCTTTCCTCTAGATGGCTATCTAGGTGGAGGTAACCAGGTGATTGATTTTCAGGCGTGCTGTATGTGGTACTTTGAAGACCACCTAATCTTAGGGGTGGTGATTCTGAGGGTGAATAGCCAGGTAGGGTGAGGTTTAAACCTGGTGGTGGGGCTCCTGCTGGTGTACTGGTAGGTGCACCTGTGTTGGTGTCCACTATGGTAGATGAGAAATGCAAGGTGTTTGAACTCACAGGTGTCTGTTTATGTGTGCGTCTATGGGCTGGTAGCACTGGGTCCAGCTGGAGCGCGTCTGGCGAGGAGTCTATCGGGGCGGCGTACTGTGTACTGGTGGCTTCTTGCTGGTCTCTGTTTTGAGATGTAGGGATACGTTGTGGGGCTGGCTCCTTTGGTAGGGTCTCACTGTTGTCCATGGCTCATGAGAGGTGGTAACTGTGGGATGATACGTGAGGGTTTTCCACCATTGTCAACGAGTCCGTAAATGATGAATAAGGATGAATACAGACGAATCAGGAATCCAGTTTGATATCCACTTTATTCATAGAAGTCCACGAGGTATAGATGGTGATACAGTATAAAGGTGCCCAATAGTGTCCAAGCCTAGCCCTTGAGCCAAGGGCCTTGGTCTCACGTGAGTGTGTGAGGTATGAAGTATGAAGGTGGAAAGATGAGTGAGCTGCTCCCTCCACAGGTATTTGTAGTAGGAGCTGCTCACCCAGCTCATCCTAAAAATAGTATCAGGTGAGCTAAATATAGTAACTGGGGAACTCCAGTGCAGGTATGTAGGGGGGATCCCAAACATAGCACTGGGGTTCACAGAGTTCAGTGTGGTTCTAAATATAGCTGCTGGGAACTCCCGGTATGCTGTGAGCTGCTCATGATCAATGGGCATGTCCTCCAGCAGGAGGAGTTGTTTCTAAACATTGTCTGCTAGGAATTTCCAGCATGCAGTGGGCTGCTTGTGATTGACGGCGTATCCTCCAGTGGGAGGAGGCGGGGTCACTGAGTGCAGTTGACACCGCCAGCCTTTGGTCTATGGGTATGGCTTGGCTTGTGGGTAGACTCGGACACTGGGTTACATGGTAGAGTCAAAGGTGAAAAATAAATATGATAAGTACAATACCTATAACGGTCTACTGACAACATGGTCATGGGTACCAATTCAAACAGTGATCATAAAATCGCGGGAACCAGCGGAAAAATGGCGACACCCTGATTGGTCAAGGGGTGATCACATGACTTTTAATGTGGGCATGCATGACCATGCCAGGGCCCCTTTAAGATATCAAGCTTCCTAGCTAATGTGGAAAAACAGAGTTTTTGAAATTTTCAAATTGGAAAAAAATAATTCAGATTTTTAACCATTTTTTTTAAATTTCAAAGTATTTGTTCACCTTTTAGAACTACAACCAAAATGTCCGCAATTTTGTCTTCTACAAGAATCTAAAATCTATTCCTATCTATCTGTGTGCTGAAAAGTGCTAGAAGTAAAACAGTAACAGCAAATTTTGCTTAAAATTGCACAAAACTGACCTGTGTGATTTTACTCCACCACAGGGAATTTTGAGTTTCCATCAAAATATGATAGACTTCTCCATATCAAATCATAAAAAAATTATACCCCCAGAACCACCAAACTGTTTTCTGTCCACTGATGTGACTGGCTTCTCTCTAACTTAAACTGTTACAAAATTATGAGCATTTACAAGAGATAATGTCAAAAATGCACCACTCAGTGAGTGTGGTCAGTAAGGCATGATTTGACCTAATTTTCCCTCACTGAGCTGATATTGACCAGGAAAAGGTGACAGAAAATACTCCTAACTTTTTTATATTCAAAAATGCATTGCTTCTCTTCTAGTTACTGTATTACATTTATTCAAAAAGCATAATGTTGGCAAAGATTTCTTCTTTCTAGGGTATAATTTCTCGATTGGATGGTTAAAAATTTAATTTTGGGTGCCCATAGACTCTAGTCTAGAGTCTAGGTATCGGACCATCAAAACATTCTGCACTATAATTTAATGTAACTCATACACCCGTAAAAGTGGAATTTCACCTTTCAAACACTCCAAATCACTCAAAATCATGAAGAGGCACATTTTCCCCCTCTCTTGGATTCTCTGGGTGCCAGATCCAGATGTCGTTCACCAACCCAGTTTTTCTGTATGAGCATATGTTTGAACCCATCCCCATTTTGGCCTATTCTGCACACAATTATTTCCAACCTTTTTTTAAATAAATATTTTGGGATCCTAGACAAAGGAGCTGTCCCTTGTACTCCATATTTATAATATTCTGAGTCACAACAGGTAAACATTTTATCTATGCTTTATTTAAAAGTCTGCAGTGATTTTGAACTCTAATACAGACCAATCACAGCCCTTCAAAATCCTTACATCTCGGTGTATTACCAGAAGTGATGTCATCATCAATAGTGGAACGATACCTTAAAAGAAGCAGTATTTTATAATAACCTGGGAAATATGTCTCTCACATGTCCTTATTTCCAACCAAGTACAAAAAATCCCTCAGAAATACATTTCAACTTCTCCACATGGGGTGTCTTAATGCCTCAGCTTACCGAGAATACCCTTGATTTTCCCTCATTTTCACCCCTCCATCAAATATCTGCTTACCACAAAGGAACCGATGAGCACAATGGCCTGAGAATTGGTATCCTTATTGCCAAAGAGTTATTCTGCATGGTACAAATGCAAGGTTTGTGGTTTCAGTTTTTATTTGTCAAAAAATTATGCTAATATAGCAGAGGAAAATAATGAAAATCTATCAAAAATCACAATTTCTTGTCAAAAAACTGATTTTTGAGACAGTTTACCTTGCTCAGAATGCACTGTACTGTCCATATTCCATCTCCAAATACTGTTAACGAAATCTGTTCAAAATTTCATGCATATTTGAGCATTTTTAAGGGTTTTATGGACTCTAGTGTGGTTTGATACTGAGGTGGCTCGGAATCGTCCGAAGCTGCGTAAGCCCACATTTAAGCCCTATAGCTCCAATAACCAAGCACCTATGGGCCAAATTAGGACATATACAGACTGGTTCTAGTGGTTTTTATACAAAATCTTGATTATTTGAATGTCTACACATCTAAACCCACACTGGGAGGCATATGGGTGATTGGAGCTGAAAATTAGTGAAATTCCAGCTCTCTCCGCAACCTTAAAACCCACATTTTCCTCCATTTTTGACAATTTCCCTGCTTATAAGGACAAAATGAGGGTTGATTTTTCATGAATTACCAATTCCTGATAAAATTGATAGCCTTTGGTTCATGTTTAGCCTGTATTTAACTATGTCCATTCTATAGGCCTATGGTTCTCTTAAGGTATCAGACCACCAAAACATTTTGCACTATAATTTAATGTATTTAACTCATACACCCGTAAAAGTGGAATTTCACCTTTCAAACACTCCAAATCACTCAAAATCATGAAGAGGCACATTTTCCCCTTCTCTGGGTGCCAGATCCAGACATCGTTCACCAACCCAGTTTTTCTGTACGAGCATATGTTTGAACCCATCCCCATTTTGGCCTATTCTGCACACAATTAGTGATTATTTCCAACCTTTTTTTAAATAAATATTTTGGGATCCTAGACAAAGGAGCTGTCCCTTGTACTCCATATATTCTGAATCACAACAGGTTAAACATATTATCTATGCTTTATTTAAAAGTCTGCAGTGATTTTGAACTCTAATATAGACCAATCACAGCCCTCCAAGTCCTAAATCCGTGTATTACCGGAAGTGATGTCATCATCAATAGTGGAACGATACCTCTAGCTTAGAAATCTAAACTCATCTCTGTACCGCCGTACAGTGGTACAGAGATGAGAGTTTAGATTTCTAAGCTAACTCTACTCTAGCCTAGGTCAAGAGCCCCCAAGGGGGCCACCCCACGGAAAACTACGCCCGTGGCATAGGGGTGGGGAGCAAGCAAGTCATAGACCGCTTCTGAACTCAGGGTGCACATTTATGTTGGATTATTTTGAAACTGTACTAAAACGGCAGAAATCCATCCTCTGACAGATAAGCGCCTCATGAATCATAAGCCTTCAGCTGTAGTATGACGACTTCGACTAGACTCTCACACAATTTGTGAGGTGGTGTTTTAGGCCTAAAAAGAATTGTTTTGTTCAGGTAACATAGCCCAAAAAAATAGCGTAGGTAGGTCGATTTTTTTTTATTTATTTTTTTTTTTTACAATTTTTTTTTAGGATCATGAGACTATGATTGAACTGTAGAACCTTGTGTATAAGGCGACTCAGGGTGCATGTAAGATTCACCCTGAGTTGAAAGAAAACCCATAAGGTGCAGCGAGGGGCTATTTTGGGCCAGTTTAGTGCTAAATCTAATGTCAATTTAGGGAGTTTTAAATGTTTAACCCATTGAGGCCTAGCATCGACTATAGTCGACACCATGGTAGGCCTAGCATCGACTATAGTCGACACCATGGCAGGCCTAGCGTCGACTATAGTCGATGCCAGTTATATAGGATTAGTATAGGAATTGAAAATAGGCTCGTCCTCTAGGAACTATACTTTTTTCAGAGGCCGTCCCCATGGCCAGGGCAACAATTTTTGCTCTGCCCTTAAAGGGTTAACAATAGGGGGGTTGGGGGGGCGATAAAAAAATTGCAGACCCCTCTTAGGGGGGGGACAAAAACATTTCGCCCCTTTTGAGTGAAATTGCCTGTGCACCACTTAAGAATAAAATGGGGGGTGGGCGGAAAAATTTTCAGACCCCTCCAAGGGGGGGGGACGGAAAAAATTTTAAGCGCATGCGCAGAATTTCAACAGCTCGTACCCCTGTTAAAAAATGACAAACTCAGTCAGTAGTCAGTCGTTTTTGAAACCTCCCGAGCCAGGAGGGTGATGCAGGCACTGACACTGGGGCTCTAAACACCTGGTCCATAGAGTGTGAGAGAGAAATTTTCTCAAAATCACAAAATCATTTAAAGGTTAGAAGAAAAATTAACAGAAAAATCAAAAAGGAATTTTTAAACCTGAGGATATGTAGAAAAATACAGCCAATCTAGTAGAAGAAATAACTCCTTTTATAACTATAGCTTGATGCAGCAAGTTGGGAACCTGAGTGTTTTCCAGTTTTGGAGGCAGCTATGCATGTAAAATGCCTTCATTCAAGGGACATTTTTGTATATGATGCACAAGACAAGTCTTGTGTATGATTCTATCTCAAAAATCATAACAAAATATGAAAATAGAATCATTTGCTATGCATTATTCCCTCATAATACATGTCAGACTAGACAAAATGACCTCTGTAGGTCACATATGGGCTGGAAAAGCATCATGCTCATAAATGTCTTCATCATTTTCAAGATAAGAATATCTGAAGACCTGAACAATGTGAACAGGTCCATGGTGCAAAACCCTTTTGTTTCTATTAAATTCCATCATCCATTGTTGTTTTGACCTGATGACCCATTGAAAACCATATTGAAATGCTATTAGAACCCGATATAAGGCATGTGAGCCCTATTATAATGCACTATTGAGCTATTTAGCTGTAAATAGCAACAAAAGCGTTGTCGGCACCAAAGACTAGAATCATAAGATGTGGCTAATTCTTCTCACACTTATTGTATCACTTAGATATTTAATATGCCTTTAAAGATGATCGAGTAGAACATAAAAATGGATAATTCTGGTATCAGTGGGTGATCACGCGTCCATATATGGTGATCTATGTGGTCCCTCATCAAAAACCAAGCAGAAATTTTGCTGAAAATCACAGTTTTTGCAAACTAACAAAAATCACATGTCTCCCATAGTGTAATAAGCCACCATAGAGGTAGGGGAAAAAACATACTCATTTATAAACTTGATGGGTCAGTATTATGCACTATCTATCAGAAACTGATGGTTAGAATATTTTTTCACAAAATATATAGGGCCAAACTTTGAAAAACAGCGATTTTTTTAAACTAATGATTTTTAAATTTATAATTTGTACTTCAGTGGTAAACTGTGCACTATATTATTGTAATACCATCTACCCTGGCCTGAAAGCAATGAGTTTCATCTTTCATTTGCTGCAAATATTATGTAAATCGGATAATTTTTGGCTAAACTACAGCATTTCTTAGCGAAAATTCAGGAAAAACTAAGTTTTAGGTTCCCAACTTGCTGCATCGAGCTATAGAGAGATTTGTAAACCAGGGGTCATGATCAGAAGTAGGAGGCCTCAATTGGACCCTTATCTTATCATTTATCTCCGTTCTTCTCAAAACTACTCTCGACTGACAACTGACTGAAACTTGGGGTTTCTTGTGGTTTGGGGTAAGCATGTGGGCAGCGGGTGTCTATATGTGCAGGCCCTGGCCTACATGCTTGAGGGCTTTTACACAGGCTTCTTTTCTTTTCCTAAAATTTTTACACCCTCCCCCCCCCCCAAAAAAAAAAAAAAAAAAGGGGTCAAAAGTTTTTACACCTGCCCCTCAGAAAGGGTCAAAAGTGTTTGCCCCCATCCCATGGTGCGACTTATACAAGGGTGCAGCTTGTATGCAAGAATTTATGGTACCTCACATACCGTAATCTCCTGCGTATAAGGCGCAGCCCGCGTGTAAGGCGCACCTAGAGTTTTGGAAAATTCTCAAAAAAATAAAAGAAAATGAAAAATTCATAACTTTGTTTCTACTAAATGAATTTTCAAAATTCAAAAACCTATGTGTAGCTTGTGCCACCCCGGACCCTCCTGGGCCCCCTAATGTCCTATTATGCCCAAGGGGCATGTAAGATATCATAAGAAAGGTCTTGGTGTCCCCCTTGTGGATCCAAATTCAATGAGAACTAAAACCCCCCGTATAAGATGCGCCTTATACGTGGGAGATTACGGTATAAGGCACATCTCGCATAGGGACCTGCCATTAGTTACATACCGGTGTGCCCTAAGGGGGGGGGGGAGTGGGGGGAATATATTTTTCTACAGAAACAGGATTAGTTGCCCTGTGAGCAAGACATGAGTTTTTGAATTTTGAAAATTGGTCGATTAGATCCAAAATTATGTCATTTTCAAGATATTTTTGAGGTTGAAAAAAAAAAAAAATTAGGGTCGGGCCAAAAAAATAGGGTAGTTCGGGACATCTGAACACAACTTCATTTTTTTTAGGCCTTATCGTAGTGGCCTTCCTACGGTCTGTACACCAATGGCGCCATTTTGAATTTATAATGAGGAAGGGTAAGGTTTTCTACCCCTCAGAGTTAGATAAACAGGAAGTGGCTGATGTCTTGTTTACATGTGTTCATTTAATGTACTTATACTGTTATAGTAATCATTGGGGTGAATCAAATATATGGTGGGTTAGAACAGGTTTTAATAGATGTACAACTTTTCTAAAAATGAAATAAAAGTACCCCAGAATAATAGATCGCTGGTCATTGGAAACAAACTCCCTTGGGGTTCACCTTTCAGGGTCATAACTTTGAATCTGGACCTTTTTTTAGATAGCCAATGAGATTAACAGCAATGACGTCACCTGCCTATGAGGTGGCCATATCCACTGGGGTTCCCTCAGTGGCTGGCTGGCTCTAAACACAAGACCTCGACATGAGGAGGGCCGGAACAGGGTCTCTCTCATGGTAACTGGACACCTCGGAAGCAGAGACACCTCAGAAGCAGGGACACCTCGGAAGCAGACATATCGGAAGCAAATAACTTTTTAAAATAGTTATTGTCACAATTCTAAAACAGATTTTTGCCATTCCATGAGTCTACGGCATAGGGGCAGTATCACTAGGGTTGTAGTTTTTCAAATTCTTTAACTCTAGGCTCGCGCTAGCCATTCGCCAGATCGCCAGTGTCGAATCAAACTACAATTTGGCTAACCATTTTCCCATTGGATTCGCCAGACTGGCTAATCCTTCTCCCAATTCACAACTGGGAATATGATATATGGAGTGTAGCAAATTTTTGGAAAGCTTATAACATGACAAAACCAGTCATACGCATCCCTTCTTCATACAAATGAATATGAAATTTCTGTGATTTTTCTCTTTAAAAATCATTTTCTGATTTATGATTAAATTGCTTAATATCTGTTTAGGACTATACACATATCTAGCCTATCGTAATTCCTCTATGATGGTTCAGCTCCTACTCAATGTTTCTGGGAGTAGCTGGCCATGTCCCCTTTCAAACAAAATTTTCTGAAGAGACACTGTTGCACTTTCTTCTCTATCACCGAGCTGAGCTGCATGTAAACCCCCATTCAAAAGTGGAGTGGAATATTTAAAAGGTCTGATCATATTGAAATATCACAAGCTTTGTAAATACTCTGTTATATGTGCCTAGAAATGATGTGTTCTAATATTATATGAAGGTTGATCAGATCAATCTGGCTAATTGATTACATATCTGGCTAATCAAAAATGAGGCAAATTCGCCATACTGGCTAACAGAAAATATGTACTAGTGCTAGCCTAGTAAAAATAAACTTATAAGAAGAGATGGATATTATCATGGTTTTGTCTGCTTCCAAGATGTCACTGCTTCCGAGGTGTCCTTATGTCTGCGGGCATCCCTAGCCCAGTTAAAAGGGTCTATTTCTTCTCTTTCCTATCCCCTCGGGATGTGTGTGGTGCACATATGCGCGGGCACTGACACATTCCCCTGTGAAATTGTGTAATGTAGTTCTCGCCATGAATATGAACTTAGTTGTCGAAATGGCGTTAAAAATCTATTACTCACTCACTCCTTATGTCTGCTTCAGAGGTGTCCAGTATTCTCTCTCATAGTCTCTGTCTATGTCTTATATGCGAGGCATTACGATTTACGGTATGATATTTTACCTCCTAATATTTCCTCTGACTATTTAAACGAAAATAAAAGATACTGTAAGACTGGTTATTTTTTGACAGTGGCAGAATGGGAGGGGCTGGAGGTTGATGTATTTTCTTTCTGCTAAACCCCCCCCCCCCATACCCGGGGAGCTTTTATCTTAGTGACTTGCAGGGTTGTTTTTTTTTTTTTGTGCTAAAATGTGAAATATTTTTCCTCCAGCCCCCAAAGTGCCGTATATCTTTTTTGTTCCCATTATGTCTGAAAAAAACTTTTAAGAATGATCACCTCCCCCCCCCCCAAAACAAAAAAAAAACAACAAAAAAAAAACAGCTAAATGGCCACTACAGCTTAATGTAACATTGCCCTAAATCAGGGTCTTGGTTATTAGGCAGGGGTTTGACACTACTGGGGTAGTTCATACAACACTACTGTAATTCCTGCTTATAAGCCGCACTGGTGTATAAGCCATACCCTGAGATTAGGATAATTCTATAAGCCTTAGCCGCACGCAGGGTCTTGCAATTGAAGGAATATATGACTACTGTTCATTTTGTTCTATACCGTAAAGTGGGGTTACTTTGGCCACTTTTGACTTGTTTTGTTGGTCTCTTAGAAAGACACTTGGAAGTTGTAGGTATTTTTGCCGTTCATTCTTAGGAATGAACGGCTATAGGAGGGGACCCATTCTTAAATACAAGCTCTCATAGTGGTGCTTCCTCGCTCTCCATGTATAATCCTGTCATAGGTACAGTATTGAGTATGCCTATACCTGGATTAAAATCTGCAAATCAGTCAAGCATAGAAGTGGTGGCAGTGGTGGTGTTGGTGGACCTGTTATTGTAGACCCTGGGGACAGAGTGGTGGTAGTATAGTATATATAGCCCCCCCCCCCACCCACCTCTGAATGGTGGTGGTGGCTGTGCTCCTGTGGTGGCCCCATACCTGCCTGGCACCACCTCCCCCAGCACCATGTGGTTCTCTTCTGCTGGTGATGCATTTCTCAGCACCACTGACTATTAACCCACTAAAGGCCACCTACATGTATATTTATGTATACATGTACACATAAGTATGATGCACTTTTTTAGGAGTTTTAAGTGGCGTGGCATTGGATTATTTGGAGTCTTGGGACCGTTTTCCATGTGTGTCGGCCATCTTGGTTTGCGGAAACACAGGGATCCAGGCCATATATGGTCAATTTTGATCTTAAAAAGTTATCAGATGGATGTTAGTGACCATTGGGACACCTCAACTACCCAATTTTATTGTTTGCCATGTGTGTCAGCCATCTTGGTTTTAGGAAACACAGGGATCCTGGTCATTTGTGGTCAATTTTGATCTTCAAATGTTATCAGATGGATATTAGTGACCATTGAAAGACCTCAACTACCTAATTCTATTGTTTTCCATATGTGTCGGCCATCTTTGTTTTAGGATACACAGGGATCCAGGCCATACATGGTCAATTTTGATCTTCAAAAATTATCAGATGGGTGTTAATGACTATTGGGAGACCTCAACTAGCCTATTTTATTGTTTTCCATGTGTGTCGGCCATCTTTGTTTTAAGAAACACAGGGATCCAGCTCATATATTGTCAATTTTAATCTTCAAAAGTTATCAGATGGATGTTAGTGACCATTTGGACACCTCAACTAGCTAATTTTATTGTTCTCCATATATGTCGGCCATCTTTGTTTTAGGAAACACAGGGGTCCAGGCCATATATGGTCAAATTCGATCTTCAAAAGTTATCAGATGGATGTTAGTGACCATTGGGGGACCTCAACTACCCAATTTTGTTGTTTTCCATGTGTGTTGGCCATCTTTGTTTTAGGAAACACAGGGATCCAGCTCATATATGGTCAATTTTGATCTTCAAAAGTTATGAGATGGATGTTAGTGACCATTGAAAGACCTCAACTACCTAATTCTATTTTTTTCCATATGTGTCGGCCATCTTTGTTTTAGAAAACACAGGGATCCAGGCCATATATGGTCAACTTTGATTTTCAAAAATTATCAGATGGATGTTAGTGACCATTGGGAGACCTCAACTAGCCTATTTTATTGTTTTCCATGTGTGTCGGCCATCTTTGTTTTAGGAAACACAGGGATCCAGCTCATATATTGTCAATTTTAATCTTCAAAAGTTATCAGATGGATGTTAGTGACCATTGGGACACCTCAACTAGCTAATTTTATTGTTCTCCATATATGTCGGCCATCTTTGTTTTAGGAAACACAGGAATCCAGGTCATATGTGGTCAATTTTGATCTTCAAAAGTTATAAGATGGATGTTAGTGACCATTGGGACACCTCAAGTACCTAATTTTATTGTTTTCCATGTGTGTCGGCCATCTTGGTTTTCGGAAACACAGGGATCCAGGTCATATGTGGTCAATTTTGATCTTCAAAAGTTATCAGATGGATGTTAGTGACCATTGGGAGACCTCAACTAGCCTATTTTATTGTTTTCCATGTGTGTCGGCCATCTTTGTTTTAGGAAACACAGGGATCCAGGTCATATATGGTCAATTTTGATCTTCAAAAGTTATAAGATGGATGTTAGTGACCATTGAAAGACCTCAACTACCTAATTCTATTTTTTTCAATATGTGTCGGCCATCTTTGTTTTAGAAAACACAGGGATCCAGGCCATATATGGTCAACTTTGATTTTCCAAAATTATCAGATGGATGTTAGTGACCATTGGGAGACCTCAACTAACCTATTTTATTGTTTTCCATGTGTGTCGGCCATCTTTGTTTTAGGAAACACAGGGATCCAGCTCATATATTGTCAATTTTAATCTTCAAAAGTTATCAGATGGATGTTAGTGACCATTGGGACACCTCAACTAGCTAATTTTATTGTTCTCCATATATGTCGGCCATCTTTGTTTTAGGAAACACAGGGATCCAGGCCATATATGGTCAACTTCGATCTTCAAAAGTTATCAGATGGATGTTAGTGACCATTGGGACACCTCAAGTACCTAATTTTATTGTTTTCCATGTGTGTCGGCCATCTTGGTTTTCGGAAACACAGGGATCCAGGTCATATGTGGTCAACTTTGATCTTCAAAATTTATCAGATGGATGTTAGTGACCATTGGGAGACCTCAACTAGCCTATTTTATTGTTTTCCATGTGTGTCGGCCATCTTTGTTTTAGGAAACACAGGGATCCAGGTCATATATAGTCAATTTTGATCTTCAAAAGTTATGAGATGGATGTTAGTGACCATTGAAAGACCTCAACTACCTAATTCTTTTTTTTTTTTTTCAATATGTGTTGGCCATCTTGGTTTCAGGAATCACAGGGATCCAGGTCATATATGGTCAGTTTTGATCTTCAAAAGTTATGAGATGGAAGTTAGTGACCATTGAAAGACCTCAACTACCTAATTCTTTTTTTTTTCAATATGTGTCGGCCATCTTTGGATTAGAAAACACAGGGTTCCAGGCCATATATGGTCAACTTTGATCTTCAAAAATTATCAGATGGATGTTAGTGACCATTGGGAGACCTCAACTAGCCTATTTTATTGTTTTCCATGTGTGTCGGCCATCTTTGTTTTAGGAAACACAGGGATCCAGCTCATATATTGTCAATTTTAATCTTCAAAAGTTATCAGATGGATGTTAGTGACCATTGGGACACCTCAACTAGCTAATCTTATTGTTCTCCATATATGTCGGCCATTTTTGTTTTAGGAAACACAGGGATCCAGGCCATATATGGTCAACTTCGATCTTCAAAAGTTATCAGATGGATGTTAGTGACCATTGGGACACCTCAAGTACCTAATTTTATTGTTTTCCATGTGTGTCGGCCATCTTGGTTTTCGGAAACACAGGGATCCAGGTCATATGTGGTCAATTTTGATCTTCAAAAGTTATCAGATGGATGTTAGTGACCATTGGGACACCTCAACTAGCTAATTTTATTGTTCTCCATATATGTCGGCCATCTTTGTTTTAGGAAACACAGGGATCCAGGCCATATAGCTCACATAGCCATTATCAGCTGGGAGCCGCCATTAGACCCCGACGGCACTATGACTAACACCTTCAGCCCCCGACTCCGCAGTATATGCCAGGGATGCCTCCCATTGGTCAATAATACAATAGCCATGTGCCGTATATGGTCAACTTCGATCTTCAAAAGTTATCAGATGGATGTTAGTGACCATTGGGGGACCTCAACTACCCAATTTTGTTGTTTTCCATGTGTGTTGGCCATCATTGTTTTAGGAAACACAGGGATCCAGGTCATATATGGTCAATTTTGATCTTCAAAAGTTATGGTTAGTGACCATTTGGACACCTCAACTACCCAATTTTATTGTTTTCCATGTGTGTCGGCCATCTTGGTTTTAGGAAACACAGGGATCCAGGTCATATGTGGTCAATTTTGATCTTCAAAAGTTATCAGATAGATGTTAGTGACCATTGGGACACCTCAACTACCTAATTCTTTTGTTTTCCTTGTGTGTCGGCCATCTTGGTTTAAGGAATCACAGGGATCCAGGCCATATATGGTCAATTTTGATCTTCAAAAATTATCAGATGGATGTTAGTGACCATTGTGACACCACCACCACCAATACCACCACCACACTACTCCCAACCCTCACACACATTCCTTATTTGCATATTTTAATCCAGGCATAGGTTTACTCCATACTATAGCAATGGGGCAGGATTTTACATGGAGAGAGAGGAAGCACCACAATCAGAGCATATATTTAAGTATAGGTCCATTCCAAAGGCCATAGAGTTCATATATAATGATCTTTTTTCCTTGGATCATCATAGGAATATGCACGGCATTACAGCATTGCTGTGTTTACTTTCCTGAAAGTATGTTATAGATTAATAAATTGCAAAACACACAACATATGAAGGGCTTTTAGATTCCGTATTAAAATAATATTTGTTCTGAAAATGTTGATCTACTATCATATTAAAAATGTTGTAAATGAATTCTATACTTCTTAGAACATGATATGAATATGCACGGCATTGCAGCTTTGCTGTGTTTACTTTGCCGAAAATATGGGATAAATTTCTAATCCGGGAAACGCACTGCAATTTAACTGCTTTTAGAATTGATATTAAACTCAGAATTGATCGTCAAATTTAAATATGAAACCCTAATATCTTGATCATAGATGACAGATCCTAAATTGAATCCTCTCAATTGCATCCTTAACACGGGCCTCTTGATCATAGATCTTAGATTCTAAATTTTCAATTGAATCCTTAACATAATCTCCTAACCATGGACCCCTTGTATGTATTGTCAATGAAGGTTATATATAAAGGTATTTTCATACCAGGTCCTGTGATTTTGCTTTCAATATATTAGACTACCTACACAGACAAGAGTGGGGTGGCCAAAGTTACCCCAGCCTTGGGTTACTTTGGCCACTTGACCTACTTTTCTCGTTAACCAAGTGAACAGTCCCTAATAATTGAAAATAACCACAAAAATTGAACTTTGGCATGTTAATTATGGCCTATGATGTCCACAGTTGAAGTTGAAACATAGGATTTGAAAAGGAAAGGTACTCCCACTGACATCAAAAGTGGGTTGGGTGAATTTGCCAAAAAACAGTGAATTAGCATTAGCATATACGCCGGTGAATATCAATATCTTGCTGTATCTGAGGAGCATCCAATTGAGAAAATGTGTTTATTTTTAGAAAGAAATATCAAATGCCCATGATCTCTTCAGAGGATTTAAGGTTGATGCCTAAATTTACAAGGATGTTGCTGAGAAATTGAACATGACAACCATGATGGTTTCCATGGCAACCATTATGAGGTGTTAGTCAAGCGACCAAAGTAACCCCAAAATTGCACTGTAATCACCTGGGTAACTTTGGCCACTGACACATTTATGAGAAAACCTTTATTTTTCAATGATCATGCCAATGTGTGGTGTAAATACCGTAAACTCGCATATAAGACGCGTCCTCTACGCCAAACAAAATGCTGAGGAGTCTTATAGGATTTTCTGAAGTTGGGGGTGCGTCTTATACGAGGGGTAATTTTACTATAGAAATGTAGTGAATTTACAAAATTGGTACCTAAGAGGTGCGTCTTATACGCGAAAATGCATGTGCTGAGTTTGGGGTGCATCTTATACGCACACCGTGTCTTCTACACGGGAGTTTACGGTAGTGTCAATATAGTCTCTTTTAAACACTTACTTGGCAGGAATAATCTGTCTCTATAGATTTATGAAACGTCTTACGAAAAGTCTATGGATACCCTTACAGACACTCAAATACTGAAAATTCAAAATGTCCGCCCCAAGGTCAGCTGCTTGTATGTATTATTTAGCCACACATATATTTAGCCACACTTTTTAAAACATGTAGACTTAAGTCACATATGATTTTGCTGAACAATATTAATTTTGCAGTACTACATTTTCACTCTATATGCATTTTAAACACTTTCTTATGAGGTGGCCAAAGTAGTACAGGGTGGCCAAATTAACCCTATGTTTTAG
This sequence comes from Acholoe squamosa, assembly GCA_949317995.1. Lineage (NCBI taxonomy): Eukaryota > Metazoa > Annelida > Polychaeta > Phyllodocida > Polynoidae > Acholoe > Acholoe squamosa. The sequence continues at coordinate 44,367,253 of OX439038.1, forward strand.
TAGCATTAAATACCCAGCTATAAGCGCCACCCTGTGTTCAGAATGATTCTGTATAATAACAATAAGCCACAGGAGGCCTCGAATTTACAGAACTAGCAAACTGCCAGTCCTCAAGTCTTATGAACCATATATATATATATATATATATATATATATATATATATATATATATATATATATATTCACATGGATTCAAATATATATATGTATATATATATATATATATATATGTGTGTATATGTATGTATATATATGTATGTATATATATATGTATATGTATATATATATATATGTATGTATATATATATATATGTGTGTGTATATATATGTGTATATATATATATATATATATATATATATATATGTGTGTGTGTGTATATATATATATATATATATATATATATGTATATACCGGTATATATATATATATATATATGTATATATATATATTATATATGTATACCAGGGTTGCCACAGGTCAGGAAAAATCATTTTTATTTCAGGGTCAGGAAAAAGTCAGTATTTGGCATGAAGAGTTCAGGAAATTTTTGGATTTTGGAAAAGTCAGGATGTCTTTAGTGAATACAAATTGTTCGAAGATGCATGGCATTTCTGGTTAATAATTCCCCCCAAATTTTGAAATCTGAGACAAACCCCTCCTGGCTGGTCTCTGGCCATTTTATTCAGCTGCTCCAAGCACCATCCCAAACTTCACAGAGGGCGCCCTGCTGCAGGGCAATGAAAATTAGCACTGATATATGTGATATAACTCCCCCACCCACATACTCATCCTATCCTTCCCCCACCTCAATCTGCTCACCCCCTGGCTAAATGCCTTAATTAATTTTGTAATAAAGTTAGATTTTGGAGTAGCCTCTAATTTGATATCTAAAAATAATCATACCTGCAAACTCCTCAGTTTTCTCCTTTTTTAAAAAAGAGCCAAAAGGGTCAATCTTATGATACATCCAGATCTAATGAGATCTCATTTTAACATTTATATGGGGCGGTCTTAATTAAATTCTCAAAAGAAGGTATAAAATGTTCTCAGAAATCCAGAGAAGCTTACATTTGGCCTCTAAGATTTGCAAAATTTCTTGTTCCCCCAGACCCTCCAAAGTCAATCTTCACTATATCATTTTCAAATAAAACATGATTTTAGAGCTCAGTTTATTTTCTTGTCAACTCCTAAGTCTTTACAGTATTCCGAATTTTTCAAGATGAACCATGGTAATACCTTGTGATGCATACAGATCCAATAAGATCTTTTTTTACCTTTATGTGGGGATCATGGGGGTCTGGTAAAATTCTAAACAGTGGATATTTGATATCTTCAAAAAACACCAGAATGCACACATTTGGCCTCAACAGTAATGTCTCGCATATAAGGCACATCTTATATGGGAGGTTTTAGTTCTCCCTGGATCTGCAAGGGGGACACCAAGACCTTTCTTTTGATATGTTACACTCATAATATGACTCCTGGGGTCCAGGAGGAGCCGAAGGGGCCTAGCTACACATAGCTTTTTGAATTTTCAAAATCCATCCAGTAAAAACAAAAGTTATGAATTTTTACCATTTTCTAAAAGTCTAGGTGCGTCTTTTAGGTGAAATGCTCCTTATACGCGGTAGATTATGGTGATTTTGCAAAAATTTCTTGGGCCACCTTGAATTCACATACTCCTAGCTCCTTTCCAAACAAGGTGAGGTTATGTTTTACGGTCTCAATTTTTCCCCTCTGGAGTCCGCAGGTATGAGAATTGCACCAGAATGCATCAAATATCCTCTGGAATTAAAAATTTTCCTGTGACACACATCCTATACTACCTGTTTCAATGGGCTTACACATTTAGTGCACTTCACATTTAACCAGATCCAATGGCTAATATGTGCCCCCCCCCCCCTCCTTCTCAGAAGGGGATGGGTGGTGGGTTGGACAGCTATTAAATCATCTTGGATTTTTTCAAGTCTGAGGTGCAGCTTATAGCTTCTAAAGTTTGGGGCTGTGGATTATACATGAGGGGACGGGGTGGTGGGTTGGTCAGGAAAAAAACAACAATAGTCAGGATAAAGTCAGTATTTTTGATGACACAACAAGTGTGGCAACCCTGTATACAGTAAAATTCCGTTATAACAAAGTGCTTTGGACAAGGAAAAAAATTTGTCATAAACGAATTTCGTTCTAACCAAATCATACAATATGAAAGCATTAGGGGCCAACTACACACACCTCCCTTACCCCATCACACATCCTAACACCCTCTCCCCCCAACTCCCTTACCCCTTCTTCCACCCTGAGTTCAATAGAGACAGCTGTAGAAGCCCCATCACACATCCTAACACCCCTTCCCCCAACTCCCTTACCCCTTCTGCCGCCCAGAGTTCAATAGAGACGGCTGTAGAAGCCCCATCACACATCCTAACACCCCCTTCCCCCAACTCCCTTACCCCTTCTGCCACCCTGATTTCAATAGAGACGGCTGTAGAAGCCCCATCACACATCCTAACACCCCCTCCCCCCAACTCCCTTACCCCTTCTGCCGCCCTGAGTTCAATAGAGACGGCTGTAGAAGTCCCATTACACATCCTAACACCCCCTCCCCCCAACTCCCTTACCCCTTCTGCCGCCCAGAGTTCAATAGGGCATCCTAACAACCCTCAGATACCAGATCATGTTTGTATAAGCCATGAAAAATTCGTTATAAACGATTCCAGATGATATAAAATTCGTTATAAGGGCATTATTTTACTATAGAAATGTATTGGGCTGATTTGGGACAATGATATTTGTTTGTTGTAAAGGAAATTTCATTGTAACAGGATTCGTTGTAAATGAATTTTACTGTATATATATGTATATATATATATATATATATATATATATATATATATATATATATATATATATATATATATATATATATATATATATACATACATGTATATTATAAAATCCTCCCTGTGACTCACACACAAGATTCTACGATACTTCTTGGAATGCATGTAATAGTAAATAGTATTGCCTGTAAAAAAGGAAATTGTTTACCAACCTGTATGTGAAAACCCAGTGATATTGATACAATGAAAGTCATGGTGAAAATGAATGTGATTTCATCTCTATTATTAACGTTTGCTTCTGGCTGAAAACACAAGATTTAAGGTTTTTTTCATAGTAAATTGAAGATCAACAAAGAAAGAAAAAAACAACTAATACATGTGATACATGTTTGCCTGAGGTAGCATATTCCTTAAGGAACAATGTTTGCCTGAGGTAGCCTATTCCTTATGGAACAAACACTCTAAATTAACTTCACTGAGAAATTAAAGAAAAAAATATATATATTCCAATTAATATATTGAAAATATAGGAAAACTTCCTCTTGTGTTTTTATCCAGATGAAACGAGAGAGAGAGAGCACAACAATGAGCATGACAGCGTCATCGGCGTCATCAGGATTGGTTGAGGATGATAGTCTCCAAATATTCCAGAAGTATATTGAATTACAAATGACCACCTTTGCAGACCAGTTAACAGGGATCAAGGGTTTCTGGATGGGCTGAAGAAACAACACGTAAGAATGGATAGCGACGATACCCATGAGTGTTTTCATTGTGGAGAGGAGTTCTCCAGCATCATAGACTTTAATGTACACCTGGAAACCCACAGCAAGAATAGTACACCTAGCAAGAGCAAAGTAGATCTTACAGATAGAGGAGGGAAATCACACGAGTGCTTCCACTGTGGTGAAGGGTTCTACACCACATCAGATTTAGATAAACACATGAAGACCCATGATACAGCAAAAACTCAAACGGTTATTAAAAGTTCTAGTGTTGATACAGGTGGAGTGGTAGATCTTACAGACCCTGTGGAGGATCCGTATGAGTGCTTCCACTGCGGGAAGGAGTTCGCGCAAGAAAATGACTTGAATTCTCACCTAGTGAAACAACACCAGGTTAAACCTCATAAGTGTGATCAATGTAGTGAGGTTTTTATGCATCAGTACCAGCTGGAGGCACACAAGTTAATCCACAGAGATGTCAGTGCCAGGGTGATGTCTGATGTGGAGATGATGTACAGGTCCTACAACAACAACAATAGAGCATCTACATCTAGTTACAGGGATGAGGTTGAGGATGCAGCTTCTACCTCTCAGAGTGAATATGAATGTACTTATTGTGGACAGTTCTTCAAGAATCAAGGTGCCCTTAGCACACACAAGCTGATACACACTGCCAAGCAGTGCCATAAGTGCACATACTGCTCCAAGATTTTCACACACCCATCTGACCTGAAGCGGCACCTCGTCATGCACACTGGCGAAAAGACCAATGCGTGCCACCTCTGTCCTAAAAAGTTTTCACAGACCTCAGCCTTGTACCACCATATGCGTAGCAGTCATAGGACTCAGCCACACAATTGTGACCACTGTGGGGAAGGGTTTAATAAGATGACTGACCTAAGGGCCCATAAGAGGAGCCACTTTGAAGTTGATTCATATGTGGTGCCTCAGAAGAAGCCATACTTGTCACAACACACAGAGGATGGGAATCTCTATAAATGTGCACTATGCGGGGATAGCTTTGCAGAAAAATCTTCATTGGATGTACACAGTCAGATACACATGAGCAATACCATTGAGATAATTCCAGAGACTGATAATGAGAACTTTATGTCTGATCAACCACAGCCAAGTACAAATGTAGGGACATTCAAGTGCCCCAAGTGCACTAAGATGTTTGCTGAAGAAGCTGAGTTGAACAGACACATGCCTATGTGCATACCTAGTTCAATGGATCTGAGCATTCATGTGAAGAAGGAAAAAAGTGAAATTGCCAATAATATTACAGACTTGGGTGTTGTGGATTTGACCCTGGACGATGATGATGATGACGAAGCTGCTAAATATTTTTGTACTTGCTGTGATAAGAGTTTCCATCTGGAAGTTGAGCTAAATGCCCACCAAATAATGTTCCATTCTACCCCAGATTCCCATGAGTGTTTCCATTGTGGGGAGGAGTTTGACATGGAAGACGAGCTGAAGCTGCACGTTTTGACAACACATGATGGGAAAGGACTCAAACACCATGAGTGTCAAGACTGTGATCAGAGCTTCCTCCTGGTGTCAGACTTTGAAGATCACAAAAAGCAGAAACATCCTGCATGTAAAGTGTGTGGCAAAACATTTACTAAGAATTCATCATTAGATCGACATATGAGGGACAATCATGACCTTGTATTCTATACCTGCAATTACTGTAAAAAGACATATTCAACAAAAGCTGAATTAGAAACACACAAAAACACCCAACACAAAATATCAAATCCATCAAAAAATAAGGCTAGTACATCCTCCCAGCATACTGTCTTCAAAAGCTACAACAATACTGAATTCCCCAATGCAAACCCTAATGCAGATATCTCAGAGAGACAAGATCAACCCATCTCTGACGTTGTAGATCTGACGATTGATGATGATGAAATCTATAAATGCTCTATTTGTACTGATGTGTTTTCCCGTGAAGAGGAGCTGATTGTTCACATGATGACACATCCTAAACAAGAACCCTTTGAGTGCCCTGAATGTGGGAAGCGGTTTGTATTTGAGAAAGACTACCGGTTCCACCTTCGCAGCCATGTCAAGGCTGAGAACATTAAGAAGAGGCCCCCATCAACAAACAATGGAAAAAAGCCTCACGAGTGTCCTGTGTGCCAAAAGAGGTTTGCCTCTGTGGATGTTTTAAACCGCCACAAGGCAACACATGGCGCAGAGCCCCACAAATGTCCTCACTGTGGGGCTGGCTTCTGGCAGGACTACTACCTACAGCGGCACCTCCAAAGAGACTGTAAAAGACTGCGGGAGGGGATAATGCAGAATGGGAACATCTCTGGTTCGTCCGCATTTGATATTCCAACTATGCAACTACCAAAAATAACCTCTGTGCAAACTATTGTGGAAAAAGCACACAACTTAAATGATGCTATTGACGCTGGTCCACTGCCACTGAATAACTCTATAAAATCACAAGGTGTAGTCGCTCAAGCACCAATGCCCATTAAACAAGAGACATATACATGTTGTGGGTGGAGCTTCATGTCTGAGGCTGACATGAAGGTGCACGAACTGTCCCATAAGGTGACTGTGTACAAGTGTGTGCAATGTAAACAGGTCTTCAGATCCCCAGCAGAACTTGATACGCATGTCCAGACCCACAGCCAGATGAGCAGTCCCCACAAGGTGCCATATCATGATGAGAGCTCCAACTCCTCCACCCTCACAGCACCATCTACAGGATATGTAGAGGATCTGCACACCTCCTTCAGCCCCAAGAAGGAACAACATGAGTGTCATAAGTGTGGGAAGGTGTTCAAAACAGAAGGTTTCCTGAACAGACACATGCGGTTACATAAGTCACAGGTGCTCAGGACTGAAAAGTGCCATCGGTGTAATGAGTGTGGCCAGAGGTTCCTGAGTGAAGCTGGCCTCAATAAACATGCTGCAACACATTCTGACAACAAACCCAACCAGTGCCCTATCTGCAATGAGAACTTTGAAAATTCAGCAAAGCTGTTTGAGCATATGGCAACACATGAGAGTGGAAAGGCCCATACTTGCCCCCAGTGTGGGACGACCTTCAATAGGTCTGCATCCTTAAGGAGCCACATGAAGATGCATGCCCAGGAAATTGGAGACACTTATGAAGAGCAAGGAGATTTTGATGAGAAGGATGACATGCCAACTAGGAGTGTACCAACTATTCCCAAACCAAATATTCCTAGACTAAGTACCCCTGCCCCATTTATTCCTACACCAAGCATTTATGCAACAAATGGTAGTAAACCAAATGGTGCTAACCTGATACCAAACCAGATGCAGCTTCCCCATGTTAGACAGGAAGATGGAGCAGACACAGGTCACATGTGCACATACTGTGGTAAGAAATTCATGAAAGAAAGTTTACTCAAGAGGCACTTTCGGAAACACATGAGAATATTGTCAAGCACATACTGTGAGACCAAGGTCAAATTTGATGCGTCAGGGAAAGAACTGCGCACCGTGACCCGCATACGGAAAAAGAGGTTTAAGTGCTATATTTGCTACAAGATGTTCAGGACTCCATCTGACCTTGTGAGACATATGATGATCCACACAGGGGAGCGACCATGCAAGTGCTCCTGGTGCCCACAGGGATTTATCCTTCTACACAGCCTGAAGAGACATACACTCAAGTACCACAGAGATATTCTACCCCGGGATGGAGACCTTGGAGAGAAGGAAAGAGAAGATGCCTCAAATGCAACATCAAAAGTTGATAAAGGGAAAAAAGGAAAGCATTCAAAGTATGTTAGACCGGCTGGATATCTATGCTGTGGTATTCGCTTCCCAACTCTTTTGGACATACAACACCATTGGTTGGTTCACAAGGAGGAAGAAGCTTATGCATGTCCTCACTGTGATTTAAGATTCACAAAAGGCTACACTCGAACAAAGCACATCATGAAAGTGCACTCAGCAACTAAACCCAACTGTCTGGACTGTGGCAAAGAGTTCAATCACTTTGACAAGTTGATAGAACACATGAAGGTTCATGAGGCTCAGTTGGTTGGAACAGTGCCTGACTCAAATGCTGCACCAGCCAGCACAAATCGGGTGGAGGTTTACACTGATGTGGCTGACAGTGGGCCACCCAGCACCAACAGAGTCGAGGTGTACACGGATGTTGCTGATGTAGATTCTGTGTTGGTGAAGACAGAGGTTATACCAGATGAAGAGGATGAAGATCCACATGAAGCTCCTGTGTTACCCAGGCTAGACAACATCCTGCACACAGCACCTGACCCACTCTTACTGAAGCAAGAATCTGCGCTGAACTCGGACCATGAAATAGAACCTACAGACTCTGATGTCAGTTCAACAAACCCGAAGTCACATCCAATATCGCTAAAGAATGAAGGAAATGTGGCCACTATTGGTGATCCACCATCGCCTGTTGATGATGCTGTACTAGACTCAGATCCTGAGGAAAAGCCCATATCACTGAAGAAAGAGGCCGTAATGGATACAGATGGTCCAACCCCAGGTGAAAATGCAGTTCATGAAGCAGAAGCTAATGTAAGCCCATAGTGACTGCCATCCAAAGTAGGTGCACTGGCACACATGTAATTCCTACCAGGCTGGAATAATAAAGTATAGGTCAGGCAGGGTTTCTATAAGAAAGTGTTCTACAGATACACCTCACTATTCATTTAAATTGAAGGAAAGTCTGTAAAGGAAATCTTTATTGTTTTGACACTGATGTAGCTAGGGCGAATTTTAACAGACAGCAGGGCTATAAGGATTCAAGACTAAGGAGATGATCTTGTCTTTTATGATATTATAAAATGTGGTGAATCTATTTTTGGATCTAAGAACAAGCATATACCACAAGAAAATATTGTATATCACGTGATCAATTTTTGAAAACTATTACTCAAGACTTAAAACATTTTATTCAAACAGTATTCATTATTGAAATGTGGAAATGTCAGGGTAATTAATGCTTTAACCTATGGAGAAAAAAGAAAACACATAAAAAGAACAATGGCATTCATTCCCCTCCTTCTCTATAAATGTTATCTCTGTGTCTGCTGCGTGTTAAATTAATGCCAGTTGCTGCCATTATACATATACCGGGTATATAAATAATCAAAGTGCATGAAAGGACAGCATTGAGCAAAACCATAACTTGGTTTGTGATCATTGCTAAACCATGCAGTGTAGCTTGATACATATATATGAAGGCTTATATTATTTATTCAAAGATGTAAAAGGTGATATTACTGATTTCGACATAGATTTCTCCTTGTTATGGAAATCTAACCCAAGATAATGGGTTTACTGATGTTTCTCTGAAACCAATCCCCATTATATTGGGGATTAGTTTTTAATCTCTCTTCATATTTTGTATTGTATCTTTATCTTATTTTGTTTATATTGATATTCATTTTTGATTGTTTCTGAAAACGGGAAATATATACTCATATCCCTGATTTCAAACACAATGAGAAATGATCGTAAGGTCCTAAATTGATGATTCATCCTGTGTGAACGTTTAGTGCATGTACATAATAGGTAGAAGTATTTTGTATGATATCAAAATGTGTGTTGATGTAGTATTCTAGTTAAAGGTAACACTTTTAGTTACATACAGTATATCTAGGTACTTTTCACACTTTCAACATTTAGAGTATTTAGATAGCTGAAACGTAGTCTTAGTATAGAGGTTTTAACTAGCCATATGTTGTCCACTGATTGAGCCTAGTCACCCTTACTACTATCTATGGGTACAATAAACCCGTCTCGAGATGTGCCCCCATCCCCTTATGTGCACCATGTGTGGGAGGGACCACAGAGTCCTAAATGAATTTTCTAGCCCTGGCCAAAATTAATTTTGCCTGCATAGAGAACCCTACCCCAACAACCCCTACCATTCCCAGATCTTTGCACGTGTGGGAGGGGTGGAGGGGGGGGGGGGAGTACTGCCCAACCCCACTTGGACCAAGCCTAAATAAGATTTGGACAAATTCTGAAAAATCCCCCAGATCCCCTGAATTTTGTTTTGTCAGGCCCCCCACTTACTTTACAGTGTAGGCACCCCTGCTACCATGTGACATCACTTTGCTATGGCAAGAGAAGGATAAAATACAAAACCAGTTGAACTTCTCAGTTTGGATCTGTTTGGGGTACCTGTGCTAGACCGTGAGGATGGTGTAGCATCGTTTCATCCCATATGTTTATCCTTATCTTTAAAGGGCCCTTTTTGAATACCATAACCCCCACCCTGAACTAATTTATTGTGCGTAGTGTGTTTCCTTCTCCCCTTTATTATTTTGAATAACATTTTTCAATTTATTTTTAGCTGCTACAAGACGTGATTTACCGTAATCTCCCGCGTATAAGACGCGTCTTATACGTGAGGTTTTAGTTCTCCCTGGATCCACAAGGGGGACACCAAGAGCTTCATGTTGATATATTACACTCCCCCTAAGTCATATTATGACATAGTTGGCTCCAGTGGTGTCTGGGAGGCCAGAGCTACACATAGCTTTTTAAATTTTGAAAATCCATTCAGTAGAAGAAAAGTTATGAATATTTCATTCTTTTGGGCATAATCCAAAACTCTAGGTGCGTCTTATACGCGCACTGCGTCTTATACGCGGGAGATTACGGGTATGTTATTCTGATTTCTATCTCAAAGGACTATACATTCCTTTCCAATTAATTTCATGGTACTTAATCTAGTAAGGAATGGGTGTCAATACATACAGTTGGAAACTATGTTCAACTCTGCTTGCTGCATTGTTGGGATGATAAACTGCTTTGTCTAATTAGTTCTCATCAAATCCCTGCATGGCAGCACTGAGCAGTCTGCAACCCTGCAGGCTTCCCTTGGGAAGGTGTCATTGCCATAGAACACCATAGTCTGATTTCCTAACTACAGGTGGCACCACTAAGCTGAGGTAATTAAGCGTGAACCCTTTCGGGGAGAAACGGTATGATCGGAAGTGTGTCCCTGGTACCGGTGAATATGTGAAAGTTTACTGCTCATATTTTACAAGCGAAATTGGCGCCACGTTAGCGCTTCTCCTCGAAAGACGTAACCGTAATTAAGTGCTTCTCTACAGAGATAAAATGCTTGAAACATTTTATTTCTAGACATCTATTTCTTTGAGATTAGCATGTTTAAACCTCAGAATTGGTTGAGCTGTCAACAGTGCATATAGGCAGGTGGGCTGATTGTAGATATGCCCAAAAAAAAAAAATCTTTATATTTCACGTCTTGTGCCAGCTTTAAATCATGGGTCAGCATATGGGCAAGGTTTTAAGACATGAGATAATTGTGAATTTGAAATATGTGGAACTATTTGTATAGTATTTATAACGTAAGTGACAGTGCTATAGGATGGACTGAATATTTACAGGGGCTTGCTGTGCAAGGAAGTAGATTATTACTTCTAGTGAAAGTCTAAAAAGACAGAAAACATGTTGAAAGGCGATCATGCATATTGATAAATGTATTATTGAATATATACTGTGTGTTTATTACAAAATATCTACCTTGGAGATGATACATATATGTTATATTCTGAAGAGGTGTTGTGTGTTCCAGAGGTATGTCAACTAGATGTATGTGTATTACTTATATCTAGATTAGACAAGTATTAAGGTATGAAATGATTGTATACCAAACTAAGATAGAACCCAGAGGCATGGTGTTATGCCTTCTCACAGTGCATCAGAAAATCATACTATAAAGAATGTATTATTCAAGAATAAACGAAGTATTTGAGGATCAGTCTTTCTTGAGTTCATGTGAACAATATTGTGCCTATGGAAATTTGGAATGGATATAATGTAACATAAACATATATCTTTCCTACACAGGGGATATGGTTAGAAAAGCAGGTAAAATGAAGGGAAAAGTAAAATTGACATATTGGGGGGGGGGGGACATGGAATTTGAAATTAAATAATTACCGTAAAACCTCTCAGTGGCCAACCTCCCTCAGAGGCCTACCCCTTAATGTGAGAACAATTTAGAAGCAGAATTTATGATTATTCAAACTTTGTTAAACAGCCATGCACTTGATTACAAACCTCCATCATAAGCCGATCCCTATTTATAACAAATCTTAGAAGCTCGAATTATAAAATATGCTTGGCTTCTAGGGAAGATTTATGGTGATTGTTTATTACTTGGAAATGAAAAGTTTATGACGCATCACCTGAAGAATACTTTTTTAAAAGTACATGTTCTTTCATGTCCACATGACCTAAGCCAAGTATCATTCCATATAATATGAGTGGGGTTTCACTTGGCAGTACCCGGTAGTAGAACTTGTTTTTCCAAAAAATAATCGTTGCTATTTGACTTTCACATTCCGAACCTACCATATGATATGTATTACCATTCTGTGGCTGTTTAGCATTAGAATTTTAAAAGAATCAGTTTAGTAGATTCAATACGATTCATCAGAGCAAATTATATCTTTTTTTGATGCAGACATAAAGAAGAAAAACTGAAACAATGGAAGGCGATTTCCTCAAGGATATCATCATCAAAGATGAACCCAAAGATGAGGAGGATGAAAAACCTTTAGAGGAACAGCTTAGAGAGGACCTCACAGAATGTATGAGGAATGACCCAAGCTTTAACTCCTACCAATGTACTCTGTGTAGTAGTACCTTCACAAGACAGTCCAGTCTACACAGGCATCAGCTGACACATACACAGGATAAACCTCACAAATGTCCTCAGTGTGGCTCCATGTTTGGGAGGGCCTGTGATTTAAAACAGCACATGATGATCCATACGGGGGCGAAACCTTATATGTGTTCTATCTGTAGTAAGGCCTTTAGCCGGTCATCTGGACTCAACGAGCACATTAAAAGGACGCATATAGAGGAAAAACCCCATAAGTGTTTGGAGTGTGGGAAACAGTTTATCAAGCCATCCCTGCTGAAGAAGCATATTATGGGACATAAGGGAGACAAGCCTCATGTGTGCTCAGAGTGTGGAGCAGGGTTTGTATGTATATCAGACCTCACCAGGCATCTGGCTATCCACACAGAGGAGCGACCACACCAATGTCCAACATGTTTTATGAGCTTTGCCCGGCCATACGACCTGACCGAACACACAAAGACACACACGGGAGAACGCCCACACTCATGTAGTGAATGCAACAAGAGCTTCACTAAAGCAGCCACACTAAAACAGCACATGTTAGTTCATGGCAGTACAGGGAAGGAGGACCTGAAGTGTTCTTATTGCGGCAAAGAGTTTGTTCGACCAGCACTCCTTAAACGGCATATTATGGTCCACACCGGGGAGAAACCCTACTCATGTACTGTGTGTCAGCAGAGGTTCACTCAGCAGTCTAACCTCAACACTCACATGATGACCCACACAGGGGAGAGACCTCACCAATGTTTTGTGTGCCAGAAGAGATTCAGGCAAGCTATTGCATTAAAGAAGCATATGTCCACCCATCCAGATTCGGTTCAAAAGAACCCTGAGACATACCAAAAGGTATGCAAGGCTAAATGTATTCTCTGTGGAGCTAGGTTTGAATCCTTTGATGAACTAAAGGCACATCTTCAAACTCATGCAGCTGGAGGAGTGCAAAAGGCATCTCGGGTTCAGAAGAGGGTATGCAGGGCAAAATGTATGCTCTGTGGGGCTGGCTTTGAACACTATGATGAGCTAAAGGTCCATCTACACACCCACACAGGTGGGAATTACTCTGACAATAAGGTTGTGGTTCAGAATGAGCCACCCAGCACTAGCAAAGTCGGAGTGTACACAGATGTTGCTCACATAGATTCAGTGATGTTGAAGACAGAGGTTATATCAGATGAAGAAGATGAAGATCCACATGAGGCTCCTGTTTTACCCAGGCTAGACAACATTCTGCACACAGCACCTGACCCACTCTTAATGAAGCAAGAATCTGGTCTGAATTCAGACCATGAAATAGAACCTACAGACTCTGATGTTGGATCAACAGACCCAGAGCTGCATCCAATAGCAATCAAGAAAGAAGAGAGTCTGGACACAATCAGTGATCCATCATCGCCTGTTGATGATGCTGTACTAGACTCCTGAGGAAAGGCCCATATCACTGAGGAAGGTGGTCAGCATTAATACAGTGGGCCTACTGATGTAGGCCCAACCCCAGGTGAAAATGCAGACCATAAAGCAAAAGCTAATGTAAACCCAGAATGACTGCCCCCAGTAGGTGCACTGGGTCCTTAGTAGGTGCACTGGGCCCCCACTGGATGCTCTGGTTAGTCAGTGCCACTTTCATCACTGTAGGTGGCTGAGCAAGAAGATACATATAAATTATCCTTAAGTAGGTTTCTCTTGCATACTGTATGTATTTATCCTACAGTGGCTTGTAGCCCATATAAGATGCCTACAATCAATGTACCTGGACTCAGAATGTGACTTAGCAGCATGTTGGTCATACCTATGTTTAAACGCTGCACCCTCACTTTGGAAGAAGGATATAAGAAAATGTGGCCTTGTGTATAAGATGATGTGAATTACCCCTGCCTATAAGGATCCCCAGACTGCTTTTAATAGTGCAATGGTGGGGTTGAATTTTGATATCAGGGCTCGACAAATCCCTTTGTCCAGTGTCCGGGACACAAAAAATATTTCTCTGGACACAACTTTTTTTTCAACTGCCAAGCCAGGTTTATACATACTGGTACACCGTAATCTCCCACGTATAAGGCGCGTCTTATACGGGGTTTTAGTTCTCATTGCATCCACAAGGGGGACTCCAAGACCTTTCTTTTGATATGTCACATGCCCCCTTAGCCATAATAGGATATATGGGGGCCCAGGGGGGTCCATGGGACCCAAGTTACACATAGGTCTTTGAATTTTGAAAATTCATTTAGTAGAACCAAAGTTATGAATTTTTCATTTTTTTGAGAATTTTCCAAAACTCTAGGTGCGCCTTATATGCGGGCTGCGCCTTATACGCGGGAGATTACGGCAGTTCTAGACATGGAGACACAATATTTCCCTGCTGGACACAACTTTGAGTTGTGGATGTGTCCAGTGGACACAATGATTCAGTACTGATTCGTCGAGCCCTGGATATATTATGCTCTGCCATATACATGGGCTATATTTTAAAGTTGTAGGTACATAATTTCTTTGGTTTAAGGTTGTTTATAGAAGTTTAACTTGTTGATAGGACCCTGCATGGTTGATATAGTAGAATGAAATTAAATATAAGAGGAAACGAGATGCACTCTGAAGATGCAGCCTGACTTTGAGAGGATCTTATAGGCAAGCATGTAACCTTGGGCCTGATTTGACCACTTGAGTACCGGTACTCATCTACGGGGGTAGCTATCATAATATGAAATATTTAAACCTCACCTATAAGGCACTATTAGACTTCAGGAAAATACTATCAGTCGCACTGGGGCCTAATCACTGCAAGTCATGCCTTATAAGCGAAGTATTAAGATAGTACCCTGCACATATCACCAGTGAGCATGGATCTTATCACCAGTATATTGAAATTAAATCGTCTTGATAATGTTTACGTAATCTTACCAATTCAAGTAGGAAATGGCTGATGCCATCCGCAAGGAGTCATGGGCAAGGAGTACAATATCTAAAATTCAGTCATGTCTCGATATATGAAGACTTAATATGAACCTATCGATAATAAAGTGATATAAAAAGACACTACCGGGTACTTTGATTATCTTAGGTCTGTAGAAATGTACCAGTTATTAGGGTCCATCCATAAATGACGTCATGACAAATTTGACAAATTTTACCCCTGTAATAAACGTTTTTTTTTTTGTTTTTTGTTTTTTTTGGGGGGGATTTTAGAATGATGAAGCTGTATGGAGAATTGAAGATTATGTAATCCAAAGATCTGAAGATGTAATTTGCATCGTATAGGCCTACTGGAAATAGGCTTCAGGCAGAACACTCTTAATTTTAATAGTTAGGGAGTGATCATTTTTTAACAAGGGGGGCGTGGCTAGTGGGTTTAAGGGGGGTCAGAATTTTTTCTGACCCCCCGGCCCTTGACTGGGGGGGGGTCAGAATTTTTTCAACCCCTCTGATGGGGGGGGTCAAAATAATTTCACCTGTTTTCAGTGTAAAACTCCGCGCATTACTATAGGGTAAAAGGGCACGTTCACGCGCGATTTTTCGGCCCTTATGGAGGGTCAAAAAATTTTTGCACCATCAAGAAGGGGGGTTCAGAATTCTTTTCGCGCGTCCATGTGCAAACCCACCAGCGCCCCCTGTTGTTAAAAAATGATCACTCCCGTAGTGGTAATAATAATAAAAAAAAAAAGAAACGTCATGCCGGGTCTTTAACCCCCCCTTCAGCATTAACTGTCAGTTGTGGATGGGCCCTTGAATAATACCAGTAGGGAAATAATGAAAAAAAAAAATATGAGTAACTGTAAATTCATGTCCATCTCCCATTCATGACTTCTCTGCCCATACCGGTTTTGCTTTCATACTGTTCAACCGCCTGTGGGTGCCTTAATTTTACAAAAATGTTACACCCTGCCTACCTCTTGATTGTTAAAAAGTGAAATATTAACTTATCTAGGTCCTTCAAAGTCCCGGATATCCCCACGTTTTACGGTACATATATGTGCACTTTGTAATAAGGGAGTGACCATTTTTTAACAACAGGGGGGGGGGGGCGGTGGGTTTGAGGGGGGGGTCAGAACTTTTTCAACCCCTTGACCGGTGGGGGTCAGAATTTTTTCAATACCTCAGATGGGGGGGTCAAAATAATTTCACCTGTTTTCAGTGGAAAACCCCGCGCGTTACTATAGGCTAAAAGGGGACGTTCGCGCGCGATTTTTGTCCCTTATGGGGGGGTCGAAAAAATTTTACCCCCTCTAGAGGGGGGGTCGAAATTTTTTCGCGCGTCCGCGCGCAAACCCACCAACCCCCCTCTTTGTTAAAAAATGACCAATCCCTAAGTCGAAAGAAATGTAATAGAATGCCCATTGGGTGGTACCGTATCAAATGAGCACAGAGGCAGCAGCGCGCCAAAGCAGTGGCATCTGGTGTAAAAAACCTGAACTATTATTGACAGATCTAGTTGGTTACAACTTGTACCCCTCACTTCCTGCTGGGCCAAAACATCGAGAAAGTCAGCAAGTCTCCTACAACTTGTAAGATTTTATTTTTGTCTTTTAATATCTCTCGCTCTCTCAGATTCTAAGTGTCATTGAATGTATTCCAAGTAGTCTCCACTACAGTAAGATTACTACAGGAGCTACCGGTACTTATAGCATTCTGGGTTATCTGAGTTAGTGAGTAATCAAGCATTGAAATTGTCACTCAGACTGAGTGACTTGCATAAAACTTTTAAATAGTTTGAAACATTTAGGTTTTGGCCTAGTCATATAGAGCTCACTGTCAGCTTTTCATATCTGTTTAGATTGTCTTCCTACTGTATATAGGATGTAGTGTTGAGCCATCGGCCAATCACAGACCAGTATTCAGGTCATGTGACCTCTTGTGAATAAATAATTAGTTTGAGTCCAGCAGCCATTTTGGTTCAGTGTTGTGTGTGTATCTCCAGGAGTTAAATTCATGGATTATTCAGGTCATAGCCCATAGAACATTACATAGTTCATGAGCAATCTTAATCTAAGACCCAAAATTGATGGACACTAGTCTCGATCCCCATTGACACAATGGTTAAGCTGATAGAGGACTGTGATCAAAATGGGATTCAGTTGGGGTCAGAATAGACAAAGGAAAGAGTTTTTTTTTTTATATAACTCCACAAATAATTTATACTTTTGGATGGAATTTTCAGTATATATTATTCCGATATTGTGACCTTGTCCAATGATACCCATTTGACCTTGACCTACTTCTGATTGACCTTTGACCTAGTCAACTAGGTCAATCTGTTGAATTCATGATAAAAGCCAGAATTTTTCCCAATTTGTGTACTTTTTCCCATATTTTACATTTAAACTATAACACTGATGCATCATATTAAAGGGGCTCTGAGCTGGCCGTTTTCAGATCGCCATAGACCCGCCGATCTGTAAGCAGACACTGCGCCACTCCCAGGTCACTCAGTCCACTGTGAAGCTTAACCATTGAGACCCTCACTGTGAGTGTGACCACTGCAGCCCACCCTGAAATAAACCCTGAAAATTTGCAATTTTTACCCAAGGCTTTATAGATCTAGGTTGCAAACCTTACTGGAGCACAAATAAGAACTGTAGATTTAAGGTGTGGGGGCAGAAGATATTCTCCCCATAATTCTGGGCTTGGGGCCATTCACCCCAGAGCCCCCCCTGAAAATTTGCAATTTTTAACCAAGTCTTTATAGATCTAGGTTACAAACCTTACTGGAGCACAGATAAGAACTACAGATTTAAGGTGTGGGGGCAGAAGATGTTTTCCCCATAATTCAGGGCTTGGGGCCATTCACCCCCCTTAAAATTTGCAAATTTTTACCCAAGGCTTTATAGATCTAGGTTGTTAACCTTTCTAGAGCACAAATGAGAACTACATAGTTATGGTGTAGGTGGTAGATTTCTTTTATATAATTTTAGGGCTAAGGGCCATTCAGGCCAGAACCCCCCCCTACCAGAAAATTTGCAATTTTCACCAAAAGCTTTAGATCTAGTTCCAAACCTTACTGGAGCATAAATAAGAACTACAGATTTAAGGTGTGGGGACAGAAGATGTTTTCTCTATAATTCTGGGCTTGGGGCTATTCACCCCAGAGCCCCCCCCCCTCCAAGAAAAGTTGCAATTTTTACCAAAGTCTTTATAGATCTAGCTTGCAAACCTTTCTAGAGCACAAATGAGAACTACATATCTATGGTGTGGGTGGTAGGAGATTTTCTGATATAATATTTCTAGGACTTGGGGCCATTCACCCGAAAGCCCCCCTGAATATTTGCAATTTTTACCCAAGGCTTTATAGATTTAGGTCACAAACCTTACTGGAGCACAAATAAGAACTAAAGAGTTAAGGTGTGGGGGCAGAAGATGTTTCCCCAATAATTCTGGGCTTGAGGCCATTAACCCCAAAGCCCCCCCTTGAAAATTTGCAATTTTTACCCAAGGCTTTATAGATCTAGGTTGTTAACCTTTCTAGAGCACAAATGAGAACTACATATATATGGTGTAGGTGGCAGATTTCTTTTATATTATTCTAGGGCTCAGGGGCATTCAGCCCAGAACCCCCCCCCCCACCAGAAAATTTACAATTTTCACCAAAAGCTTTAGATCTACCGTAATCTCCCGCGCATAAGACGCGTCCAATAGGCCAAACAAAATGCTGGTGCGTCTTATAGGATTTTTTGAAGTTGGGGGTGTGTCTTATAAGAGGGGTAATTTTACTATAGAAATGTACTAATCTTACAAATTTCAGTATTAAAATGTGCGTCTTATACGCGAAAATGCATGTGCTGAGTTTGGGGTGCGTCTTATATGCACAGCGCGTCTTCTACGCAGGAGATTACGGTAGTTCCAAACCTTACTGGAGCATAAATAAGAACTACAGATTTAAGGTGTGGGGGCAGAAGATGTTTTCCCCATAATTCTTGGCTTGGGGCTATTCACCGCAGAGCCCCCCTCCAAGAAAATTTTTACCAAAGGGTTTATAGATCTAAATTGCAAACCTTTCTAGAGCACACATGAGAAATACATATTGAAGGTGTGGTTGGCAGGAGATTTCTTTTATATAATTCTAGGGATCAGGGCCATTCACCCCAGAGCCCCCGTCCAGAAATCTTCACACGGGAGTCCTTCTATAGACAACTTAATGTAAGCTGCTATCTTTCTTAGAGCACAAGTAAAAAAACTACAGATTTAGGGAGTGGGGGTAGGAGATTTTATCCATAATTTTGAAGTTGGGGCCATTTTCCCCAGAACCCGCCCCCCAGAAAATTTGCATTTTTTTTTTTCATCAGAGGCTATACAGATCTAGTTGTAAAACCTTTCTAAGTGCAAAAAAGAACTACAGATTTAGGGTGTTGGGGCAGGAGAAGTTGTATCCATTATTCTGGGTTTGAGGTCATTTACCCCCAGAGCCCCCCCCCTGAAATTTTGCATTTTCTACCAGAAGGAACAGGATATTTTTCCATAATTTCAGGATTAAAATCCCTCTGCTGCATAATCAAACTAGTCTGTAAGGGTGGACCATAGTCAGACTTCAGAGTCTCGGATGTACCCCATCTTGCATTGATACAATATGGTATGACTGGCTGCAATCAGGCAATCAGATTTTCAGGGGGATGGGGAGGCTGGCCCCTAACCCCAAATTATGAAAAAAATCTCTAATTCCCTCGTCCTAAATCTGGTGTTATTTCTGGGAAACTTATCCAAAAGAATCCAAGTAGCCCAAAATTATGGACAAATCTCCCGCTCCCTTGTCCTTAATCCAGTGTTGCTATATATTTCTGCTAGACTTATCCAAAAGTGTGCACCCAAGTTGTCTACAGATAGTATCAGAGAGAATTTTTAGATTTTCGGGGGGAGGGGGAGGCTGGCCCCTAACCCCAAATTATGGAAAAAAAATCCAATTACCTCATTCTAAATCAGGTGTAGTTATTTCTGCTAGACTTATCCAAAAGTGTGCACCCAAGTTGTCTACACAAAGTATCTGAGAGAATTTTCATATTTTCCTGGGGGGGCTGGCCCCTAAGCCCTGAATTATGGAAAAATCTCCCACTCCCTTGTCCCTTAACCCAGTGTTGTTATATATTTCTGCTATACTTATCCAAAGTGTGCACCCAAGTTGTCTAGAGAAAGTATTTGAGAGATTTTTCAGATTTTCTAGGGGGGTCTGGTCCCTAACCCCCAAATTATGGGAAAATCTCCTTCTTCCCCTAAAACTGTAGCTGTTATTTCTGCTGTAAATTTAACCCAAGGTTTTCCCCCTAGACCGAGTTGTCTGCACAAAGTGATATAAAATATGATTTTTTTGGGGGGGGCTTGGGAGGCTGGCCCCTAACCCCAAATTATCGAAAAACCTCCCATTCCGTCGTCCTAAATCCGGTGTTGTTATTACTGCTAGACTTATCCAAAAGTGTGCACCCAAGTTGTCTACACAAAGTATCTGAGAGAATTTTCATATTTTCCTGGGGGGGCTGGCCCCTTAGCCCCGAATTATGGAAAAATCCCCCACTCCCTTGTCCCTTAACCCAGTGTTGTTATATATTTCTGCTATACTTATCCAAAGTGTGCACCCAAGTTGTCTAGAGAAAGTATCTGAGAGAATTTTCAGATTTTCTAGGGGGGTCTGGTCCCTAACCCCCAAATTATGGGAAAATCTCCTTCTTCCCCTAAAACTGTAGCTGTTATTTCTGCTGTAAATTTAACCCAAGGTTTTCCCCCTAGACCGAGTTGTCTGCACAAAGTGATATAAAATATGATTTTTTTTTGGGGGGGGGGGCTTGGGAGGCTGCCCCTAACCCCAAATTATCGAAAAACCTCCTATTCCGTCGTCCTAAATCCGGTGTTGTTATTACTGCTAGACTTATCCAAAAGTGTGCACCCAAGTTGTCTACAGAATGTAATCTGAGAGAATTTTCAGATTTTCTGGGGGGGTGGGGGGGAGGCTGGCCCCTAACCCGAAATTATGGAAAATAAATCTCCAATTCCCTTATCCTAAATCTGGTGTTGTTATTTCTGCTAGACATATCCAAAAGTGTGCACCCAAGTTATCTACAGAAAGTATCTGAGAGAATTTTCATATTTTCTGGGGGGGGGGTTGGCCCCTTACCCTCGAATTATGGAAAAAATTTCCCATTCCCTTGTCCTTAATCCAGTGTTGATAGATATTTCTGCTACACTTATCCAAAAGTGTGCACCCAACTTGTCTACAGAAAGTATCTGAGAGAATTCTCATATTTTCGGGGGGGGGGGGCTGGGGAGTCTGTCTCCTAACCACAAATTATGAAAAAAGTCTTCAGTTCCCTCGCCCTATAAAATCTGGTGTTATTTCTGCTAGACTTATCCAAAAGCGTGCACCCAAGTTGTCTACACAAAGTATCTGAGAGAATTTTTATATTTTCCTGGGGGGGCTGGCCCCTAAGCCCCGAATTATGGAAAAAATCTCCCGCTCCCTTGTCCTTAATCCAGTGTTGTTATATATTTTTGCTATACTTATCCAAAAGTGTGCACCCAAGTTGTCTAGAGAAAGTATCATAGAGAATTTTCAGATTTTCTGGGAGGGGGGGAGGCTGGCCCCTAGCCCCAAATAATGGGAAAATCACCTGTTTCTCTTTAGGCTTCTTTAATAAGTTTCTAGTTTGTAGTTCACTCTACCGACGGAACAACGGGAGACTGGGGTCAAACTGGTTGTGTATTCTAACTAATATTTTAATTACTTTTAATGACCCCCTTTGATCTAGATAAGAATCTGATTGAACTTGGGTGTGTATTGGAGCCACATACAGGCATGGGCCCACCCCCCCCCCCCCCCCCATCCCTCCTCTCTCCCGCCAGATAAGGATCTGATTGAAGTTCAATGTGTATTAACTCTCCCTGACCCCAGTCTCCCGTCGTTCCGTCAGTCGAGTGACCTACATACAGGATATGTTCCCTGTGGGTATAGTGGAGGGACGGAACACCCATAGGCCTTCAGTGTATGGTACAATTCACATGAATGCTAGTTGCCTTTTGCCACTGTAGAGGTCACTGTGGTGGTGCTCTCCAAGTAGCCTCCTAGTGTTAGGTTGTGGAACTTACTTTTCAGTCAGCTCAGAGCCCCTTTAAGGTCCACCGCATTGATCCTATGATTGACCGATGACCTATTTAGTATCTATGCCAGGCTAGGAAATCAAAATAAAACTCAGATTCCAAGCACAACTAATCGACCTGCTATGAGATCAGAACTTGGATGCTCCAATAATGCATAAATTCTCTTGCATCATGTTATAGGCCTAGATCTTGATCTTAAGTTTTTTCTTTTGACCGAGGATATAAGGTCAATTTATAAGTACCGTAAATCCTCGCGTATAGGACGCGTCTTATACACTAAAACTACCACAGGGGCGTCCTATAGGATGGTCAGTAGTTTTGGGTGCGTCCTATATGCGAGGATTTTCTATTATGGATCAGTACTCAAATGACCAAAAAATAACCCCAGATATGTCTCAAAGCATTTCCTTAAACTCTGGGTGCGTCCTATATGCGAGGGGCGTCCTATATGCGAGGATTTACGGTAGGTCAACTTCCAATAGTACCTCATGTATAAGATGCTCCCTGTGTATAAGAAGCACTCTATTAAACATGACAAAAGTGCTTGATTTTGAGCAGTTGAAAACAATTTTAGTGTAAATATATAATTATTATAAGGTGCATCCCTTCTTTAGAGAGTTTCCATAAGGCACAATAAGCCCAAGGTTCCAGTATAAGCTGTGTCTGATACACAAGTAAATATGGTAGTAGAAATAGGAAAATTAGGAGTGCAGATTACCTGGGTAGATCATCAGGAGCTAGGCTAGTCGATATCTATGTTTTATGCCTTTGTATTTGACCTAGAAGTACACATACACCATAAAACCTTTGATCTGGAACATAATGCCACAAGTGTGAAGGAGGGAGGGGAAAGTGGTTTCTCCCTCTGATGTCTGACCTGTAGTCAGGTGAGACAGGGGGCTTCTCATCCTTTGATCTACACCCTATGGCCAAGTGAATGAAAATTAACTGAAGTCACTTAACAGATACAACATATCAAAGTCCTATACTATCTAAAAAACACATGATGGTTTTCACTGTAGCTGTGTTCATAAAATCTGGCCTTGAAATGGTCCAGCCCCATGCGCCTAGTGTCTAGGTTGCCTACACTGAAGCTGCACTGACCAGGGTAAATTGATGAGGCTGGGGCTTCGGTGGGCTTCATCATCCAGACTTAAGATTTACAGGGAATATACTTAAGATATGTAGGAACACATCTATGTAGATGAACTTAGGTGAACCTTAATATTTCTTAGCATTTTAGTCAGTTTAAAATGAAAAAAATACACAAAGGCTACAGACATACTGAAATATTTCATTGACATTAAAGCTATACCTCTCATTATAATCACCCAATTCTAAGCTTTAAATTGGTATATTAACTTTTATCCTAGCTGCATTATTAATGTCTGCAGACCCCATTTTGTGTTACTTGTAATGCAACAGGGTAGAAACTCATTTTGATCACAGTATCGGCGCTACGCACAGCGTGGACGCGGCACTGGTATATGCAAGTGCTCAGTGAGTTAGTGATGTCATTGACAATGTCATTTTTTCCGATTCCGATTATCACTATTTTTGGCCTCAATATTCCAATTTTTTGCTGATTTTCTGATTCATTAGATGCTTGGTTCAGTTCAGCTAAAATTGCAAAGAATCTATGATAGGCCCTCCCCCGTCCCCACCAAAGAGAAAAATAAATTTTTGACCCCCTCCTTCACCATTGGAAGCACACATGTGATTTAATGCTTGATTATTCTAATACAGTTTAAGTCCCAAGGTAAAACCTGTGAGGACAAAATTTGTATTTTACAAATTACGACTTTACTGACCCCACAGAGTTGTGTAAATCTAGATGACCTATTATGTATTGCATTACTGACATCACAAGCTTCAATTTTATGCCAAATATATGCCTGTATAGGTGCCAGGAAATGTCATTAGAATCAGTCAAAATACCTTTTTTCCTATGTGAAATTATTATGTATCAATATAACAGCAATGTGGATACAATATTCACCTTTATATAAGTGACGATACTTCGATATTGTGGATATCGATGACATCCCTAGAGTGAGTGACCTTCCTCAACTTCCTGATGCCTTGACAATCTCTTTGTCCGTGATCAGATTTGTTGTGAGAAACATCCTGAACCACCTGGCGAGGCCTTGCCACTTTCGTATCTCTACTCTACTCCCGTTCCCCTCACGCGTATATTTGGCCACCCTTAAAAATATGTCCGTTTCCTGTCCAGAGGGTGGGATTTTTTTAGACTCATGAGGGAGGGAGGGAAAATTTTTTTTTTAGGAAAATATCTTTATTTGTCATGAGCATTGTAAGCGGGGATGGCATGAATTTGCCATCAGGTTCTAAAATTTAGTGATTGGAAACCTAGATTCTTGTGCTGATGGTCGAAAAAAATAAATTGTTTTTCAGAACTCAGGAAAAATTTTTCCCATTCTCACAAAAAAAATCAACCAGGCCTCTGGACAGGAAACGAAAATATTTTTAAGGGTGGCCTTTTTGGCACCGCCACACGGGATTGGGCATGCCCTGAGGTCATATTGCTGGCCTTTACATATCAACAATTGACCCCTTCTAGTGTATGGTGTCCTCATATAAATATATAGGTTTACTTCTATCTCGGGATGGGAGTCTAAAGAAAATGAAATCAGAAAGGATTTTAAAGGCAAAGCGTGCACTATTCTCTATTAGACAAGCCTTGAGTACATCGCAGAATGTATCCACTAAATTGTTTATGTCACTGTTTGACAAGCAGATCAACCCTATCCTTTTATACGGATGCCCAGTATGGGGTATGCCATCTAGTAACTGTTCTATATCTATAAGTGGATCTGAGGTAAAATCAAAAAGAGATCTGTTAACACTATTTAAACTGTTAGGTATCGAGGATATAAACATATTATCTTGTAGATTCTATAAGAAAACACAGTTAGCTTATGTGACTCTAGCCAATATCTGTGACAAAATCAAAATCCTGTCTGCGTACAGAAAGCAACCGGTAACTCTTATAATTGAGGACTTAACCTCTGAAGGCGTCAGAAAGGCCTGTCCGGTAGAAGTGTTTTACTCTACAAGTTGCAAGTTTGCTCTGGGTATATCAAAATATGCAAGTACTACTCTCGTACTAGGCGAGTTAGGGAGATTTCCTATTGAATCCAAAATAATCGCACTGAACATTCTATATTGGCTGAGGCTTGAGCATGGATCAAAAAACCCTATTCTAAATAAGGCCTTCTCTACCATGAAGAGTGAAAACCACCAATGGCTTAAAGATATCCAATACCTCTTGTTTAAAATCGGTTGTGTAAGAATGTCTGGCCCGATCCTTATGTTTGGTCAAAGTCCTCACTCAAAAACAATATAAAGAGAAGGTTAAATGATGCACATATTCAGAAATACAACCAGTACATTGATAACCCAAAGAATACTGGCAAGTGTAGAATTATCAAGATGTGTAAAGATGATCTCAATGACATTTATGAAGAGCGTGAATACCTAACGCATACAGAATCACCTAAAATTAGAACCATTATTGCTAAACTTCGGACTGACAATAACAGTACACTTGACAGCCTGTCAAGAAGATATAGAGGAAAGAAACCTGTCAATTCTAAGTGCACATTCTGTAATGCTGTGCAAGATGTCAATCATGTCTTCTTACATTGTATCATGCCCGAGATGAGAAACGCACGGTCAGCGTTTGAAACAAAATACCTCAAGTTCGTTGATTACTATAAAAGACACAATGACACTAGGAAACTTTCTCAAATACTAGCAGTGGCCCCATATTGCAAATCATCTAAAAGGCCAGGGGCTGTGAACTGTATATACTCATATAAAATCTGTCTACAACATTGTAAATGAAAACCTGGTGCTGACATAAGTGTACCTGTACATTAGTCAATAAAGCCATCTTGAATCTTGCCCTCAGGGCATTGTGTATTGGTCCCTGGGGGCATATTCCTTCTCTTTTGAAGTTCTGAGATTAACCATAAGCACACACATGCCCTCAGGACAACACCAGCACTCTCTAGGCCACTATCCATACTATGATTGACCAAAGCATGCCCTTAGGGCATTACTTGTGTATGAATACCCTTGGGCAGGCCCTTGGGGCATTACTTTGAAAACCCAAAACTACACCATCCTTTAATAGGTGGGGAATTTATAGAGAAGAGACAGTCCCTGGGGCATCAGTTAGTGAGCACTATTGCCCTGAGGGGATTGATGATAAAAAAAAATGCCCTTAGGGCATAACAGTTGCATTATTTTATAGCCTCAAGTCCAGAATATATCCTGATGATAAAAATCCTGTAATAGGGGGCCTAGTCCAGATCAGGCCCTAAGGGCATCAATATTAGTGGTAGGCTATGCCCCAAGGGTATTATTAGTGATGCCCTCAGGGCAGCACAAGCACAATCTATGCCCTCAAGGCATGTCCCTTTCTTCTAAGTTATCAAATAACAATTCAGTGCATCAGGGCTCCTTTGACATGCCCTGAGGGCATAGCTAGGACTATGCGCTGTAGGAGCTCTCATTAAAGCCTACAAGATCCCAGTACCTATGCCCCAGGGGCATGCATTCTCCTGTACCTCCTTCCCACGCCCAGTGTGGGAAGGTACCTCTGTGCGCGGAAATGTATGCCCCACTCTGACGCGGCAGTATGTCCTTAGGGCATAGACCAACGTAGCAAGTTGTATCCTGCCCCTCTCTTCTTATAGAATTTGGTGCCACCTAGAGGGGAATGAAGGAAGCTTGCCAGGTTATTTGGGATATAATTCCCATTTTGCCGTGATCAGGTCCAAGGTAGGCCTACAGGCTACAGACTGTACCAGGTAGGCCTACCTAGGTTGGGTAGGGACTAGGTAGGCCTATATGTACCGGTAATTAGTAAGAATTAATATTATGAACACACACTCTGATACTATATATAGGCCTATCGATTACCCTTTCCTAAGGGGATACAACTTTATCATATTTATTCAGTGACCTTAGTCACTGAATAGTTGAATGTATGGAGTTATTTTTTTTTTTTTGTGTCCATAGGCTTAACCATTCCCGGGCCTCCCTAGCCCACTTAAAAGGGTCTATTTCTCCTCTTTCCTATCTCCTCAGGATGTGTGTGGTGCACATATGTGCGGGAACTGACACATTCCTCTGTGAAATTGTGTAATTTAGTTCTCGCCATGAATATGACCTTTGCTGTCGAAATGGCGTTAAACATCTATTACTCACTCACTCACTCACTCACTTAACCATTCCAGCAATGCCATAAAGTTATCCAAAGTATCAAGCACGTCTACTAAGAAGGTCCGTCAGCAAGGAGGGCTGTGTCTACTGCTTGGTCATGGCTCAGCACTCTCACATAGCTATCAGAATAAATATATATAGTGCATAGGTGCTGGTATGCTTCCGTCTCTACTGTGACCCCACGACCATTGATTACCGGTAACTCTTTAACCATTTAAAGGTCACTGATCCAGGAGTGCATCATGCTCATTGGTCGTCATGATGCACCAATGAAGTGCTGGCGATACTGCTTTCACTGCCACCATGACCACGACCCCCTCCCTAGACTGTAAAAAATGTGTATTGAACTTACACTGGTGCTTCTCTCCACCACAACGACCCAAACTCCCTACACTGTAAAAAAATGTGTGTTGAACTTACACTGGTGCTTCTCTTCACCACCATGACCATGCCCCCCCCCCTACCTACACTGAAAAAAATGTCTATTGACAGTACACTGGTGCTTCTCTCCACCACCATAACCATGACTCCCCTTCCCTACACTGTAAAGAATGTGTGTTGAACTTATACTCTCTCTTCTCTCCACCACCGATAGCCTCCCTCCCTACACTGTAAAAAAAGTGTGTTGAACTTACACTGTCTATCATCTCTCCACTATTTGTTAGCAATTAGTCAAAATATGTCAGTATTTACTTACAATTTGTCAGCATTTAGTCAATATATGTCAGCAATTACTCATTATTTGTCAGCAATTAGTCAAAACATGTCAGTAATAATGCACTATTTGTCAGTGATTAGTCAACATATGTCATTGTTAGCATAGTACATAATATGTAGCACATTGAGTATAGATGTCACCAAAATTCTAAGTTATAATTTATAATGGTTTATTGAACATTGTGGACAGCAATTTACAAGAGCTATGCTCTCACTATCTTTAATAATACTATACAATAACCCTCTACAGGCAACACAATGTTTTATCAATCATACCATACAATAACCCCTTCCAGGCAACATGATGTTTAATTAACTCGTTACAGGCAACATGATGTTTTATTGGTTGTACCATACAATAACCCTTTACAGGCAACATGATGTTTTATTAATCATACCATACAATAACCCTCTACAGGCAACATGATGTTTTATTAACCCTTTAGGGCTGCAGATACTATTAGCAGAGGTAAAATCAACCAAACCAAACCAACATGATGTTTTATTAATCATACCATACAATAACCCTTTACAGGCAACATGTTTTATTAATCATACCATACAATAACCCTTTACAGGCAACATGTTTTATTAATCATACCATACAATAACCCTTTACAGGCAACATGTTTTATTAATCATACCATACAATAACCCTTTACAGGCAACATGATGTTTTATTAATCATACCATACAATAACCCTTTACAGGCAACATGTTTTATTAATCATACCATACAATAACCCTTTACAGGCAACATGATGTTTTATTAATTATACCATACAATAACCCTCTACAGACAACATGATGTTTTATTAATCATACCATTCAATAACCCCTTCCAGGCAGCATGATGTTTTATTAATCATACCATACAATAACCCTCTACAGGCAACATGATGTTTTATTAACCCTTTTAGGGCTGCAGATACAGCATTGTGCTCATTGGTCGTCCTGATGCACCAATGATGTGCTGGCGAGACTGATTTTATTACTCATTATCTGTCAGGAAGTAGTCAATATATGTCAGCAGTTACTTACTATTTGTCAGCAATTAGTCAACATGCCAGTATATGTTAGCATAGTACATTGTATATAACACATTGAACGTAGATGTCACTGAAAGCCTCAGGCTTTGCCTGTGACCTTAACCATTTTATTATCGTAAGGCTAAGTTAATAATTAAATAGCTTTTATTGACAACAAAAAAGGGAGGTCATTGCTGACCTATGCGTCATACAGTAAGTCCTCTACAATAATGTATATGCTCTATGTTCTTCAAACTATATGCCTAGTATTCAGTACCTACTCCAGAACTGAATCTATGAAAAACATAATTCTGTAGCACAGATCACTCACACATTCACACACACAAGCACGCTTACAAAGTACCGCAATCTCCCGCGTATAAGGCACAGCCCGCCTATAAGACGCACCTAGAGTTTTAGAAAATGGTCAGAAAAATAAAAAAATTCATAACTTCATGGGATGTGCCAGTCCTACCTCAGGGAATACGATGTAAAAAATCCCATGGAAGTGGACATTTGCATTTATGACATGGTCTAGGGGGTCATTTTGTCTTTAAATATAGAAAAACAGCTCAGATCTGTTCAAAATCCAAGATGTTGGACACCCATTGGATATGGCCACATTGTATTCCATCCCCCCATTGAATACGACATGTTGATTGTACGGTACATTTCATAGCTCATACATTTATACACACTACATTTTATGTATGTGATGATATCAGGGATGTAAGTCTTCCTGGAATTCCAGGAATTCCTGGATTTTCCCTTCTAAGGAGAATTTATTTCACCCATCCATTTATAATATTTCTGTACCTTCACTTGTGTTTTATTTATCAATCTTTGGTCTAACATTCCTGTAATATAAGTATAAATCCTAGAGTCCCTTAAGGTATTACCACTAGACATGTAAATTACATGTATACCCTCTTGGGGATACTGGCCACCTGGCAGAGAGTGCCCCCAATGCCCACTGGTCCACCCACCCCCTCCCACCAGTACACCACCCCCTTGTGATTGCTGCAGCTAATACTCCTACCCAGCCAGCCAGCTCCTGGATATGTTCCTTGAAATCAAGGAAACTTCTAGGCCTTCTCCCATTGGCTAAAACCTTACTGGAAATCAAGGAAACAGACAGGAAGTCAGAATTTGACCATCTCCATTCTCCAGTCAGATTGTTAGTATTGTGGTTGTAGGGATGTTATTCCAGTTAAAGGCTGTGCTTGGAGTGAAGCTCTTGGGCAGGCCAGTTATCCCCTTGCAGAGCTGACACACTCCAGCCTCCCCTCATCTCTATTCTACTGCTGTATGAGTTAAGATCAGGTCCTTTTTTTAGGGAATTATTGTTTGGCAGTAGAGGTTGATGAACAACGTTTCATAATGTTTACATGGTTACAGAAAATAATAAAACTTTGCAAATATTATAGCATAATGTGTAGGTTTCTATGGGAGGGTCTTACTTGGTTGGGGATCTTAGCGGTTTATCGCGCATCACATGCTATATGTTTCCTGGATTTTTTCGAGCGTCCACTTTCATCCCTGTGATATAATACTAGGTGAAACCTTTCAGTATACATAGTGCCTAAAATGAATAAGCAAATGTCAATCACCATGGAATATTTTTGCATCGTATTCCCCGAGGTGTGGCAGGCCTAATAATCACCTCTTTACCTCAAATTAGATGCCAATCATTCTGGAAGGTGAGCTATAATTATTGTAAACAGCTCAGTCCCTAGGTCTCAGGTGCTATCTCCGTTTTGTTGGGAAGGGACATCACTCAGCTAAATAGTTTTGAATAATCCCTCCAGGTGGCAGGACTGAGTAGTCATGTCTCTAATAATTAAATGGCTCTTTGGCTCAGGGTCTTTCTGAGCCTATAGAACCGGGTCCAGAAGCGATTTTAAGACATGTGGAGGATCTCAAGTAAAGTTAGTTTTTCAGTTTAATCCTGTCTTTGTGTAATATGTTGAACATGTATGGACAAATAGAATGTCAACAAATAGGACAAGGAAGAGTATATTCTTATTAGTTAAAATCAGTTGTTTTTAAACCACTATGTAGGAGGCCATAAGTTTCCCCATAGCTGTCAGTGTTGAGAGATATTTTTGTCCATTTCGGATCCCACAGACTTACATTGTAAAGAGTGGTGTGAGACACCTCTAGCATCATGCTTCTCAGTACATTGTATATGCTTGTATCAGTTCCCATGTGGACAAAGGTAAGGGTCTCTGCTTGTGCAATCACATAAAGTAAGGGTCTCTGCTTGTGCAATCACATAAAATGATGGATATGGTAGATATCCAAGCCATGGTGGTTACTTATTCAAGTCCTAATAGACATCCATACTATGGAGGTGGCAATTGGCACAGGGACCTCCCTGGGGTGTATGTGTAAGGTACCGTAAAACTTCACATATAAGTCAATTTTTTGGCATTTTATTTTGGTATAAGTCGAATTTCTGGCTCCAAGTTTGGGGGTCAACTTATAGGTGAAGTGTTACGGTAGCAGACCCTGAGCCATCTGTGACTGCGACACACTTAGCATTTCCCTATAGCCTCCCAGTCTGATTTCTGATGACAGATGGAGCCACTTAGCTAGTCTAATTAGGTGTTTGTCAACACGGATAAAATGCTAGAATCATTGTGCATCTTTGGAATTGGCATGGTTAAATCTCAGGAGGAAAGGGAAAATCTATACAGTATATTTCAAATTTTGTATGTGCGTATGTTTTAATGCTGTTGAACAGAGCTCTTCATATACAGCACATGTCTAAGCCACAAATTGCCTCTGATTTTGTGTGAAATACTTGATGGCTAGGTGGCTTTCCCACATCACCCAGTTACATACCTGCACTATGATTGAGACATGCACATTGACATGATTTATAAACAATACACATCTTTTTTTTTGCAGGTAAACACCACAGGATCAACACATAAGTGATACATCAGAAGGTGTATGCTACTTGGATGGAACACAAATGTTAAGAAGCGAGTTGTCAGCAGATAGGTTACTGCTCAATACATCAAGAAGTAGATACAGCTAGGGCGAAGTATGTCATTTAACGTTTGGCTTCACAAGCCAAGGAACATTAAAAGGTAATAAAACAGAGTCTTTGGCCATTGGAGCACGTGGTGATAACAAATATATGACATCATGTGAATGGAACAGATGGAACTTTCTCTGCTTTATCCTTGAAACTTGGAATTCAATATGGCCTCCCCTAAAAAGCAAAAGATGTACAAGTGTTTTATATGTGTGGAGGTATTCCCCGAGTTAGCTTTGTTGTATAAGCATGCATCTATCCACAAGGAGGAATCAAACCAGTGTTGTGTGTGTGGGAGGGTCCTGTCCACCCCTGCTGGACTTAGTAGACACATGGTGGTTCATCATCTAGGGGAGATGGACAATGTCTGTTCAGTTTGTAATAAACCTTGTGTCACAGCAAAAGACTTGAAAAAACACATGATGACACATGGAGAAAGAGAGACACACAGATGCTCTATGTGTAATAAGACATTCACCCTTAAGAGAAACTTAAAGAAACACATGATGATACACAGTCAAAAGGCACCACATAGGTGTGTTCATTGCAACAAGGAATTTAGTCATTCAGGGTCCTTAAAGAACCATATGCAGACCCATATGAGTAAAAAATCCTACAAGTGTTCTGTATGTGAGAAGACCTTTTCAAGGTCTCAGTATTTAGAGAAGCACCAGTTAATCCATACCTTGGAAAACCCATACAAATGCCCTGTACGCAGTAGGAGATTTAAACAATTGAAATATCTGAAAGAGCACAGGGTGACACATGCAGAAAAGAAACGTTATACATGCTATTTAACAAGTACGGAAGGAACACAGATATCAAGCTCAAATAGACAAAAGATGACACATGCAAACATTGCATATTACAAGTGTCCTTTATGTGGCAAGACATTTACCTTGAAAGCAAATTTAAAAAGACACATGGTATTTCATACAAGAGAACAACCTGACACTGGCGTAGAGCCATATATTAGTTCTGGTTGCAGCGACCCATCCAGCCAGTCTACGATAACACACACGGTATGGAATCCTCATCGGTGTTCACAGTGTAAGAAGGCATTTAGACTGAAGGCAAATCTGAAGAAACACATGATGACACACACTCAAAAGCCACCCCAACGTTGTGTTTATTGCAACAGGGAGTTTTGTCATTCAGGGGCCCTAAAAAACCACGTGAAAAGCCATAGAAGTGAAAAACCTTACAAGTGTTCTGCATGTGGGAAGACCTTTGCGCTGTCTCTGAATTTATGGAAACACATGGTTGTCCATATGGGAGATAAACCTTATCATTGTTTCATGTGTGAGAGGAAATTTAGTCTGTTGGGAGATTTAAGGAAACACATGGAGGACCACAATGGATTGAATCTGTTCAAGTGTTCTATGTGCGGTAAAGTCTTTGCACATGCCTCTCTATTAAGAAGCCATATGGTGACACACATGGGGAAAAGACCCTTCACTTGTTCAGTGTGCAGTAGCACTTTTTCTTACCTCTCAAACCTAAGACACCACATGAAAATGCATTCTGATAAAGGACCTCACAAGTGTTCAGTCTGCAGCAAAACTTTTAAATATTCTGGTTCCTTAAAAGGGCATCTGGAATTTCACAAAGAAGCTAAACCATACATCTGTACTTTATGTGATATGGAATTCAAACAGGAATGCCAACTGCAACAGCACATTTTAACACATGAAAATACTGACACGCAAGAAAATCTCGAGTCTCCTAGAAGTCGCAATTTGTTTTCCAGCCCAACCTTCATACGTAGACAGGAAATGACGCATACATCAAAAAACCACTATAGTTGTTCGGTATGTGACGAAACCTTTGCCTTGTTTTCAGATTTTCAAAGACACATACTGACTCACACAGCAGAGAAGGAGAAGCCTGGGCATAAATCAGTGCCTACCTGCAACTGCAAAGAGTGTGATAAAGCCTTTAGTGATCAAAAATTATCCAAAGCTCAGATGATAAGCCTCAAAACAGAGAACACCCTGGACTCTGTAACCACAGAGACATCTTTGGTGAGGAACAATGTAGCATTAAGCACTTTACTCTCATTATTGGATGAAGAGGAGGAGATGACAGCTGGGACCATCCAGTCATCTACTGAAACCAATGAGACATCAGGAATAGGGAGCCATACAGCAGAGAACACATTGCCATCTTCCACTAAGGACATTCAAGCATCAGAACCAGAGAGGGTTCACACAATAGGGATAGCCTTGAAATATTCCACTGTAGGTAATGAGACATCTGTGGTGGAGAAACATGAGGAGACTGACTCTCAAATTGGGCTAAAAATAGAGACTGTGTCATTCACTGTGAACACCTCAGAAGGCCCTCACATCCAGACATTGCCCTATTCCGTTGTTTCATGCACTACTTGTCAGAATTGTGGTGGGGAGTTCACAGAAGTGTCAGACCTACAAAAACACAACAGCGCTCATATGTGTACTCTCTGTGATCAAGGTTTCTGTCATGCAACCTTTTTAAATCAGCATTCATGTGTGGAGAAAATGGCGGGAGTAACTGCCTGTTTCAGTTGCGGTGTAAAATTTGAAGACAGCGCAGAACTGTATAAGCACATCCAAGCTTATAAATGTTCTGTATGTGGTCGTGGTTACTGTAGTGAAGAGTACCTCCGTAAACACAAGGATTCTCACAAATACAACAACAGACCATACCAGTGTCATATATGCCGCAAAGGCTTCCAATATCCATCTCAGATCAAAAGTCATTTTAAAGTGAGACATAAGTCACATAAATTAGACATCGACAGTCTTTCACTATCCAGACGACCTTCACCATTGAAACCTGTATCGTGTAAAAGATGTGGACGTTGTTTCAGCCATCGTAAACAGTTATACAGACATAAGATTGCCAATAAGTGCTCAATTTGTCAAAGCACCTTCTGTGAGCCCAAGGACTTAGAGAATCACTCACTAATTCATGTAGAGAAGAAAAAGGGTATATTTCATACATGCAGACAATGTGGACAATACTTCTTACATTCAGAGGACTTGTACAGTCATGCCATGGCACATAAATGTTTTACTTGTGGAAGTGGGTTTTGTCAGGCTGATGATCTAAAGGACCACTCAGTCTTACATAATTGCCCTGATTCAAATGTCCTCACTTGTAGGACAGGTGACAGGACACATTGCAAAGACGATCTGAGATGTGTATATATGATAGATCATTCCTACTGAACTGTCTAGAGTGTTAGAATTCATGATCTCTCTAGATGTAATAAGGCACCTTAATTCATCACACTTTTAATGTACAACAAAAAATCTATGAAAAGGTGTTTTCCATTACAGGGACTGAGTGATGGTAATACGTTATCTGCTGCAGTACTTCCATAATATATCATTATGTTTGTTGCTTAATGTTGTTCTCTGTGTACGTTAGTTGATATTGGTAGTGGTTCCTATCCATTTTAGGTTCCTTTGTATATATGTGCCTGTAACTAGTGCTAGGCCCCCAAGATATTTCCTAATAATGTGCCATATAGATTAGAACCATTGTCCCAATGAATTTCACGACGTTCCAAATCAAGCCAAGTTTAAGCTTATGGTGATTTGATTTACGTTGGTGTTTGCCCCCCTCCCGTTTTTTGGATGTTGACCAGGCCTGTTGACCATAGTACCGTACTACTACAGGTATATTGGGGCCCCCAAGGGGACCCCCCCCCCTCATGTCACAATGTCGCCAAAATTCAAGGATTCAGGTCACATGTCACTTCTTTAGGGAAAATGATATGTCCAAAAATAAAGGCATCTCTCCAAATACAAGGCCTCTGGTCACACGTCACTTTTTTATGGAAATGGACATGTCACATGTCACTTTTAAAAGAGCGCAATGTCACTTCAAAATGGCCAAATGTCGCCATGTCGTTTTTTACCCCTTGGGGGCCACTATCATAGGCGGCGGAATAGGGGGGTGGACAGGGGGCCAAGGGCCCCTAACTTTGAAGTTGGGGGGAGTATGTTTTAGCCCCCCCCCCCCCAAAAAAAAAGAAATACCGTAATCTCCCGCGTAGAAGACGCTTTGCGCGTATAGGACGCACCCCAAACTCAGCAGGAGCATTTTCGCGTATAAGACGCACATTTTAATGCTGATATTTGTTAATTCAATACATTTCTATAGTAAAATTACCCCTCGTATAAGACACACCCCCAATTTCAATACATCCTATAAGACGCACAAGGCATTTGTTTGGCGTAGAGGACGCGTCTTATACGCGGGAGTTTACGGTAAATAATATTTTTTTTTCAGAGAAGTCAATTTACTGTCAACGAGTCTGTAAATGATGAATGAGGATGAATACAGACGAATCAGGAATCCAGTTTGATATCCACTTTATTCATTGAAGTCCACGAGGTATGGATGGTGATACAGTATAAAGTGTCCAAGCCTAGCCCTTGAGCTAAGGGCTCTTGTCTCACGTGAGTGTGTGAGGTATGAAGGTAGAAAGAAAGAAAGCTAGTGAGAGTGAGCTGCTCCACCTACAAGTATTTATAGTAGGAGCTGCTCACCCAGCTCATCCTAAAAATAGTATCAGGTGAGCTAAATATAGTAACTGGGGAACTCCAGTGCAGGCATGTAGGTGGATCCTAAACATAGCACTGGGGGTCACAGAGTTCAGTATGGTTCTAAATATAGCTGCTGGGAATTCCCGGTATGCTGTGAGCTGCTCAAAGGTGAAAAATAAATATGATAAGTACAATACCTATAACGGTCTACTGACAAATCCCCACATTCCTACTCAATTCCACGCGAGGTTTTAAGGAGGAAGTTTATGAGAAAAGGTCTACTGACAATTATATCTGATGTGTAATAATAGGTATTACATCTTATCATTAAGTTAAAAATCAGTGGTACCAAGGAGATATTCAATACTGATTTTTGGCGGAACATGAATAAATTATAAGCAGTGCAAAAGAAACGGTGCCAAAGAAGTGTTGTTTGTAATTTTGGCCCGGAAAACATGAATAATTCAGGCCGTGGTAGGATACAAGAGCTGGATTATTTATCTGGTTCTAAGGTTCACACAAAATAAAGGAGTGAAAAAGGCTATCCTAAAGCATGCAGTTGTTGGCTCTAAGGCAGACCTTGAGGTAGACAAGTTATTATTGAAGTCTGTTTCAGTACCGGTAGGCACTTAGTATTTAGGTCTTGAGCCAATATACAATACAACATAATAAATAAAAACAGAGGTAAGGTAATTGATGACTGGCAAGGTCTATCAATCAATCCTCATAATACTGATAAGGTTAGGTAGTCTGAAGGCTCAGGTAATGTTGTTAAGAAATTTATATATAAAAAAAATTTTGGATTTTTGGTCATGTTTGATTTAATTGTAGAAGGGTTTCTTATTTGGTAAAAAGGTTTGTCTTGGTCAATGGAGAATTTGGCATGTTTAGCCTTCAGTCTACCTGGGGTGATCATTGGTTGAGAGTGACAAAGTTAATACAAGAATAAAAAAGGTGGCTCTGGCTGATATTTAGATTGGATCTCAGTTGATCCTGTAAAAATACTGGCTGCCAGTGCTTCCTTGTAAAATTTTAGAAAAATATAAACTAGCTAAAACCCATAAATATTTTGACATGGTTGGGTTTGAAATGGTACAGTGTGAAAGAAAAAGAACTTTATGGCATCTTAATATCACAAAAAACTTGCTGCTTGGCTTGTGGTCTTCATAAGGTTCTTAAATAGAAGAAAAGATAAAAATGCAGCGTGTTGTTTTGGTTATGTATCGTGGCCTTGTGAAAAACAAGAAAAACTGGCCTTATAATCAGTTGACTAGGCTGACTGTGTCAGTGTTTGTAGTGTCCATGGGTGGTCAGAAAGGAAAGCTTGTCTCTACACTTTTAGTCCATAAGTTTTAACAATAGCTTGAATATTAAAGATTTAGGAATTATTATTGAGATTATTTTCTTTTTATATGGCGATTGTTGTTTACAAGACCCTTTGGTGGTAAGTCCTGGTGTCTGGTCTACCACTGCTGAGGTTGTTGGATGTTGGCTTGTCGGTGATGTCTTTACCTCCTCCATCAGGTCGCTGGCCTCTATATAGAGAAACAGAGCAAGAAAAAAAAAGGGGGGTGATTCTTAGTTACAAAAATCGATAATAGTGTATGGTTCACAAGGCGACCAACAAAAATACCAAAATGACAAGTAAGGCGGTGATTAGGCAGTATAAGTTGATGTACAGGTTCTAGAGTTATAAAGGATGTGGAAATCATTCCCACATGAAGGTTCTAGGTGGGGCTATCCGGTGAACTGGGTGACTGGGAGAGTCCATTATTGAGGGATATCAGGGGTGGCCGGTGGTTTGTTTTGATCCCCACATGAGGGTCAAAGGAGGGGTTTAAAGGAAACTTACCGCCACTGGATGCAATATGGGGGGTTTGTTTAAACAGCATTGGCTTAGTCACAAAATATGGGAGGTTAGTAGGGTCAAGTATTAACAAGGGGTCGGGGTTGTGGGGGGGTTGGGGTTGTGGCTGCATGATGGGGGTTCATGGTGCTGCACTGGTGCCTGTTACCACCGTCAGGGGTACACGTGATTGAGCTTCAAATCTGTTTATCTCGATAACAGCAAACTGGAATACTAGGCTGGCTGTATTCCTTATGGCCAGTTCACGTCCAATTCTGGAGTGTTGGCGGGGTAAGTCCCTGAGGGGTTGTTCTGACGCTAACAGCGTGCGAGCACATAACAGTGCTATGTATGATGCAGATCGATGGTTAAACCTGCTCCATGGAGGCCGGTGGGGATTATCCCCAGCTACAGTGACCATGAAGGCTTTGAGGGTTGCTGCTATGGTGTGGTTACTCAAGTCCAGCTCCCGTCTTAATACAGGGCTGCTGAGGTAATATTTAATATCCTCATGGGCGACGAAAGTGATAAGGTGTTGCTGCTCCATGATTAAGTTCCTGATTTCAAAAGGATCCATGAGATCACTCCTGATCCCATGTGGTCCAAGGAGGCTGTGTATGGTCCATGTAGCATTTGGGCCATGCTTTTCTGCTGGTGGGTCCAGGCTGTAAGTCATAAAGGGAAAAAGGTCTAAGTGG
The DNA here is from genome assembly GCA_949317995.1 of Acholoe squamosa. Taxonomy (NCBI): domain Eukaryota; kingdom Metazoa; phylum Annelida; class Polychaeta; order Phyllodocida; family Polynoidae; genus Acholoe; species Acholoe squamosa. Next base: position 44,406,672 of record OX439038.1, read on the forward strand.
GCTGTGAATGGGGGGAGAGGTGGTGGTGGGGAGTTTGCTTGGCTGAAGAGGTTTAGTAAGTTGGATTATCAGTGTTAAAAATTATAGGATAGTGGAGAAGTTCTTCCACATTTTACACACACTTTGGGCTCACACCGCCATTGGTTAATAGGGGTACCTGGGCACCATGATAATAAAATTACTATCATGTACAATGCTAGAACGACTGTTAAAGTAAAAATCCTAAGTGCTAAACTAGACCCATGAGATAGTCCTACCTGGGCTGGTTGCACGATGGGTCTGCCATGATCCCTTTCCAGACACTTGTTGCTGTGTTTAAGGTGTGGTGGTATTGGTTGTGGGTTGTGTTGTGATCAGATTGGGGTGGGCAAGCGCTTATAAACCTGAGACTGGGTTTGGCTATTTCCCAGTCTAAGGTCTCCCATTAGATGGTATGTCTTGCCCTAAAAGGGGCATAGGTCAAATATTATTGGTGGATGCAAGGGGGGTTGAACGGCCCCTTATGCAAATTAGGGTTATCCTGGCCTGGATTGGTTGGTGGTGGGGTATTGTCTAAAAATAGAATATTGGGGAGCTTGGCAGGGGGTGTTTGATCCCTAGCCAAGGTGATATGGTTACTATGGCAACTCTGTGGTCCTTAAAGTCCTTGAGGGTGGCGTGTTATTGATTTGTATATGTGCCACCACAGCACTTAAAGGTTGGCGGAAACAGTGGTGTAAACATGGGGTATGGGTGTCAGAGATCCATCTTCCTACAATAGGTTTATCATTGGAAATAGTGGTCTTGAAGTGGTAACAAGCCGTCGCATGTGTCCTTTGAAGTTTATACACAAACCGAGGATACAGCGCTGCCTTGGGCGGTCGGTATGTGGCGTGGGTAACCTAACCTAATTATCTGGTAATCCATTTGCCAGTGTTTGGCGTTCCACTTAGAAAGGGTAGGTAGTCGTATATGTAATTAATCAAGATAGTGTTGATTTTGGGTACATAGGAATTTTAATGGTTGTTAGTATTAATGGGTTGGGTGTTTGGTTGTGACTGTTGCTGTCAGTGTGTTTAAGTGGCTGGGATATTAATAGTTGATTAATTTGGTTAGGGCATGTGGCGCCTGTAGGGATTAAGGAAGGGGGGTTTTTATGGGTGGGGAGTGTTTTGACACAATGTCTTGTGATCTATAATGGACGCTTAGGAAATTTTTCTTGATTTTCTGGAGGGCATGGGGCTGAAAGAGATTGTGCCCTTTTTGGCTGCTCTTATGAAGTGTGGTGAAGGAGATTTGGTTCTAAAGGAAATTTTGGCTCAATATTTGGTCATAAAGTTTACACCAAGAATTAGGGGGTGATTTAGCTTTGGGACAACATGTAGTCGTGTCTTAAACTCTGTGTTATCAATTAAAAAGGTTATGGTGATGGAATTGTTGACCTGAGCTGAGGATTTATCAGCTAGTAGGATAACCTTACGGGATCTCCTACCATGTCTGAAATTGGGGGTTGATACTATTTTATCTGCCATTTTCTGGCTGATAAAGGAAAGGGAGGCTCCAGAGTCTACTAGGGCTCTGTAAGAACTGCCATTGATATCAACATTAACTGCACCTTTAGTCAATTCAGTATTAATGTAAGAGGTCTTACCTTGCTGCCCATACTTACTGGTCGTGACTTTTAATTGGAGGGTGGAAATTCTCTTGTTCTGGTTTTCATAGAGGTCCTCACTGTCTGATGAGGAGTCTTCATCACAATTCACAAGGTGGGGGTCGCGGTCCTGTTGTTCTGCTGAATTTAATTCTGCTCCATTGTTCATTTGTGAAATATGGCATGTGGGGGACGTTCCAAGTTTATTGTCCAATGTGGGGGCGGGGCCGTAAGATGCATGGTGGCCCTCCTCTGGGTCCTATTCAATATTGTCATTGTAATGATCTCCTTGTCCAGAGTCAGGAGATTGGTTGTCGGGATGGTTTTCTGCGGTCTTTTTATTGTCATTTCTGCCAGGTGTTGGATCCCTAGACTTCTTCTAGATGGCTATCTAGGTGGAGGTGATCAGGTGATTGATTTTCAGGTGTGCTGTATGTGGTATTTTGAAGACCACCTAATCTTAGGGGTGGTGATTCTGAGGGTGAGTAACCAGGTAGGGTGAGGTTTAAACCTGGTGGTGGGGCTCCTGCTGGTGTGCTGGTATGTACACCTGTGTTTGTTGTCCACTATGGTGGACCAAAAATGTAAGGTGTTTGAACTCACAGGTTTTTGTTTATGTGTACGTCTGTGGACTGGCAGCACTGGGTCCAGTTGGAGCGCTTCTGGCGAGGAGTCTATCGGGGTGGTGTACTGTGTTCTGGTGGCTTCTTGCTGATCTCTGTCTAGAGATGTGAGGATACGTTGTGGGGCTGGCTCCTTTGGTAGGGTCTCACTGTTGTCCATGGCTCATGAGAGGTGGTAGCTGTGGGATGATACGTGAGGGTTTTCCACCATTGTCAACGAGTCCGTAAATGATGAATGAGGATGAATACAGACGAATCAGGAATCCAGTTTGATATCCACTTTATTCATTGAAGTCCACGAGGTATGGATTATGATACAGTATAAGGTGCCCAACAGTGTCCAAGCCTAGCCCTTGATCTAAGGGCTCTTGTCTCACGTGAGTGTGTGAGGTATGAAGGTAGAAAGAAAGATAGCTAGTGAGAGTGAGCTGCTCCACCTACAAGTATTTAAAGTAGGAGCTGCTCACCCAGCTCAACCTAAAAATAGTACACACAAAAAAATATTCTGAATATCTTAGGCCTTTCGCCTAACATTTGTTGGACTTGCTAACCCAAGTTGGGAGTTTGCACGTCCCCAAACCACCGAAGTTTTCTTGGGAGTTTACGCCTAACCCTTAGGAAAAATGCCCGACTTGCCTGATTTCTCCTAACTTGCCTTAGACTTTTCCACTAACTACATAGACTTTCAAGCAACATAGCAATTCTCTTCATTTTGAAATGGTAAGTGTAAATACCACATAGGTTAAGACATCCAGAACAGAGCCTCTCCATTTGAGAAGCAAGTTCAATACCTCACATCATTTTCTTTGCAACCCGTGAACTTAGTTGCTCTGGGTTTATCATAATGTCAAAGATGTGGATATATGAGTAAATTCAATTTCCACAGAAAAGGTGTTTCCATTATTTTTCATTGCTCCTTCAATAACAAATATATATATATTAAGTGTATTCTGTTAAATCACATGCCAGGTTGAATTGTAGAGGCATTATTATGACGATAGTCATTGAAAGCACCATTATTCTGACATTCATAGGCTTTTCCATGATATGCACTTACCATAAAAATCCTCATGCAAACCACACTGCCACCTGGTGTGAAAAAAATCTACTAATCCTTAGACAAAACTGCTACCCCTTAGACAAAACTACTACCCCTTAGACATGGCTAAGTCAAGTCAGCTTGCCTTAATAGGTTAGTTAATACTACTAACACATTAGTAAGATGTTACTAACATGTTGGGTATTTTGCCTAATGGGTGATTTTGTCTAAGTTAGATTAGTATTTACTAACATGGATTATTTTCTGTGTATCAGGTGAGCTAAATATAGTAACTGGGGAACTCCAGTGCAGGCATGTAGGTGGATCCTAAACATAGCACTGGGGGTCACAGAGTTCAGTATGGTTCTAAATATAGATGCTGGGAATTCCCGGTATACTGTGAGCTGCTCATGATCAATGGGCATGTCCTCCAGCAGGAGGAGTTGGTCTAAACATAGCTGCTAGGAATTTCTAGAATGCAGTGAGCTGCTCGTGATTGACAGGCGTATCCTCCAGTGGGAGGAGGTGGGGGTCACTGAGTGCAGTTGACACCGCCAGCCTTTGGTCTATGGGTATGGCTTGGCTTGTGGGTAGACTCGGACACTGGGTTACATGGTAGAGTCAAAGGTGAAAAATAAATATGATAAGTACATGATAATGCACCTCACAATTACTTATTTAACCGCAACCTAATTTACACTGTGTAATCCACATGAGGAATGACTGTTATTCATGGATATGTTGACTGATGGTTCTGTTGATTTACATTGATCTGGCCCTAATTCCCAAAAGTTAGAGCTACCTTTATGCTCATCTGCAGAGAATTTATATTTTTACCTTCCATTACCAGTTTGTACAATGCATACATTTTACTTGGATAAACGGAAATAAACACTGAATTTGGACACTGTGTTTTATTGTGTTATTTTGGGGTGAAATTCGAAATTAGATTTTATTAACTCTAAATCTCACGGCCTTTAGGATAAAACCAATGGGTCAGTGAGGTTTGGGAATGGTTGAGTAGACTCAATAACAGCAAAGTACAAATTTGATTTTTCCACTTTGGACCTGCCTTTATTCTGTGCACCTGACACAATGCACTGCCGCCCCTCTTTCATTATCATAATTATATTTATCCAGACTTGAATTGGTTACAATACTGCAACTCCCACAACGGACACCAATGAATTCATTTTAGTACAACCTAATTAGATCTACCTGTAAACATTTACTATTGTCAGTAACCTCATACACATGCAGCTTACTCAATTATGTCACATTGCCTTAAAGTATGCATTGCAGAGCAGCATGTGTAGGTTTACATGCAGGCCTGACATCTCGTGTTGATCTGCTAAACTAGATTTACTTCGTCTTATTAATCTGTAGCACATGGTATAGGTTTCCAGAAAGCTACTATGTAAGGTACCATGAGTCGTGCCAGGAGGTAATGATTGATGCATTAATTCTTACATTCCATGTACACATCAAGATTGTTCAATTATTTTCCACCTAATTATAGTCCACCTTTTGTCAAATCCAATTCCAACCACAGGCTACTTTTCAAGTTTTCTTTCTGCTGGGAAGAAGCCTACGAACCCAGAGGTATCTGAGTGCCAATTTTGGTCAATAAATCTATGAGAATACTTTTTGGATAGTTTCATTGTTACCCATAGAACAGTTACATTAGCGAAGTCCTCCGGTCAAAAGTAGACCAACTAGTGTAGACTTGCCACCCTGAGTCTCTAGAATAAGCTAGAATACTCCCATAACAATTTACACTGTCAGCACTTTTGGCCCCTACATCCAGGGGTTCAAGGTGCTTCGATCAAAGTGTTAAGGTGAAAACCGGGTTATTTCAAATCTAAAAGAGGCATTTTTCATGTGACGAGGGTTTTAATAAGTATCCCGCGGGAGCGCTGAGCTCCCGTGAAATCGCGGAACTTTTGCTAAAGGTAGCTTATCTGTCCAAGGCTCTTCCGGCCAGAGTAATAAAGATACAGAAATGGCAGACCCCATTTTGGAAAGGTATGATTCTCCTCTATCCAGCTAATTCAATTATTGTGGGATAGTTGGGCAGTATGAGACAATAAACAGATCTTTTACATGGCTAATTTCAGCACTTTCTCATTTTGTCCCATGTATTCCCTAATGAAAAACTGCAGCATTTCCTATGTTGGGGGCTTGCAAAATCGCCATGATAGATACATAGACAATTTCAGAATATCTGTGACCAGGCAAGCAAAAACACCCATCTGCAGGGAAACTCATTATCAAAGTTCTTCTGAAGATCTTTAAAATGAGACATCATTGGCTTAAATATTCCTAGTAGTTATGTCAGAACCCCACCTTGAACATAGGTCGTTATTCATATTTGAAATTGATGATTACGCTCTAAATACATTATAAACCATTATATCTAAAAACAGGATAAATCAGCCTTTTTCGTAAAAAATACATAACAATATGGTGATGTTTGTCATAGATTTTGATCTAGAAGGAATTTTCCATTTCTGTTTTCAGATTTGGGTCTTTAGTGAGTTTCCCTGAAAATTGGCATAAAAATCTGCAAATTTTGATTATTGGAATGGTTGCCATGGCAACCAGAGACAGGCATATAGGCTGATTTCTCATGAAAAATGTTCATTTTACCTTCCAAATAGGGGTCATTTCTACCGAAAATGGTGCATTTTAAATGAGACCATTGAATTCTGCATCAAAAATTAGCTTAATATATTTCTATATTGATTGCGTCTGCACCACCTCAGTCGAAAAACGCGGGAAAGTTGATTATTCGCACCTCCTATGGGGCCTTAACCATTGGAAACAAAAGCGTCTTAACTGCCATGGAGGATTATGTACCCCTACCCTTACCTGTTTCGATAAAGATTCTAGCTAATCTGCTGCACATAAGAATACAATCTCTGTAACATATTTAGCTATCATTCTATTAGCAAGATTAGAAAAAAAGTGTGATATGACCCTTCTTTTGCAAAAAACAAATTCGTTTTTCTCATCTTTTTTCCAACCGGAAGTATGCACTGAAAATGACCTAGTTTTACCCGGCTCCTATAACCTCTTTTGGGTTAAATATATAGAAACTAAGCATTACTATGGATGGAGAAAATGTGAGACCACATCCCAAGTCAGAATTCTGCAGTAATGTGGCCAGATTGCTCAAAATTTCAAAATTATAGGTCTCTATGGGCATCTATACATCTGATAAATGGATAAAATGAAGGTATTATAATTAGATAAGACAAGGAACTTTGCTATCTAAGCATTTTAATCAATGTTTAAAACAAAAGTAAGGCAAAATACTGGTTTTCTGTAGTTTTGTAATTCACCACAAGGGAGCCTCTAAGTCTGTGTCATCACCTATCTTTGATACTTTTCTGAAGATATCATTCTACTTTGATCTTATGTTTCAAAGCAAGCGGACATATAGTTAAAATCATATGACCTATTCTGTGTCATATGGCAACTAGCTTCCTAGACAAGGCTATCAAATAAGGGTTTTTAGTGATTCTGCCAATTTGATTATTCTTCAGTTCAATAAATGCTGCACAAAGCAGCCCATTAGTACCTTAGGGCTATGCCCTAGCCTTAGCCATTTTACCTGAATCCATCAAAACTTTGCTAGATAGCTGGTTTGTCATCTTTGATTTAGAATCATGCACAATGTAGTGCAGCATTGATCAGAAATATATATAGAAAGGGTATTCGGCATTAGTTTTGATATCCAAAACTAGGTGGCAGCATCATGCAGAGAGATTTTTAAGTCAGTTTAGCCATACATAGACTGTCTATGTTCCATACATACACTACAGACAGATATCAACAGTTCAGCCACCCTTCATTTATATATGACCTTAGTAGAACGACCGGGCGAAGCTCATTGGTCAGATAGGGGGGTTGTGTCGCTCAGGAGATGATGGGTGTGGACCACTAAAATTGACATGGCGACATGGGCTATTTTAGGCTTCGTGACATAGGACATGAACAATTTCTTAAAATTGACATGGTGACATGAACAATTTCTTAAAATCGACATGGTGACATGACCATTTCTTAAAATTGACATGGGGACATAGCCATTTTTTAAAATCGACATGTGACATGGGGGACCCCCCATCCACACCCCCGAGATGGGTGTCTGCACTATGTGCATTGTACTAAGAAGATGAATGTGGGAGAGAGAGGGGGTTAGACAGGGTATCAATACACATCCCAGTTCAATCAGATTCTTATCAGTATCAAAGGGGCAATAATCAATTAGGTTGATAGCCAAAATACACACCTAGATGTTTATTGGGTTTTTTTTCTTAACAAGTAAGAAAAGAATCAGAAATGAACTAAGATTCCTCAAGCCCGAGGGGCTGTTTACAACACAACATAATATATATTTAGAACTTTAATATTTTTGAGCCTTTCAATATTTTATTGCTGCAGCAGCACACTATATAGATCTACCACAAAATCTAATGTAACTCAAAGCCCAAGGGGCTGTAACTTCTTCATACGAGAAATATGCTAATAATAGCTGGGATACTCTAGCTGTTTGTTTAAGCCAAATCTTAAAGAAGCCCGGAGGGCTGGACATTTAAGTATTATTACTGCAGTAGCTCTATATAGATTTGCCATGAAATCTGATGTAACTCAAAGCCCGAAGTTAACTTATTATGGAATATAATATTTCTTAAGGAAAATAGAGTCGTAAGTCAATCTCTGAGTATATTCTATTATATGATGTATTGTAAACAAGTAGCCTTATGGTTATAACAACAGGAAAACATTTTTATTGTGACACATACCTTTATTACGAGCACAAGCGCCAAACTTTTATATCTCATTGTCAGAAAGAAGGCAAGGCTATATCTGGATTGCACACATCCACTATATATATATTTCTATCTTACTCATCTTACTCCCCTTCTAGTATAAATTTAGAACACAGGAACTAGTTTATATCCCCCATTACTTATGCTACACAAAGCAGAAACTGAAGTAATGAAAAGAAAAAAATGCCTCCAAGGCATCTCGAGTTAGTGGGACCAAGCCGCACTTCAGAACCATTGCAATAAGTCTTGCTGTCATTTTCTTTTTCACTATCATCTTTATAGGGATGGGACATGGGGCTAGGGCTTCCTTGTTCACTCTTTACATGAACAAATTAATTCCAATCCAAATCATTCTTTATCATGGATTATAGTCAAAAATACCAGATACAAAAATGAAAGGTATTACTTTTGCTCACATTAATGTCAGAAGTGTCGCCAAAAAGATGCCGGATATCAAGCCCACTCTCAACTACATTGATATAGTTGGGATCACAGAGTCTTGGCTACAAAGGACCTCTCCTTTAACATATATAGCCTGGTCTGGTAAATCATAATGCAGAATAGACAGGTCTGTGAACGCTGGTAGTATTGTTTATTATCTCACGGATCATATATATAAGCACTCTAAACTTAATGTGGAAAGATAATACATAACGGATGATAATATAGAATGTTTATCCATAGATATAGAGATACCACACAATGAAGCCATGACTGTTACCACTGTGTATAAGCCACCTGATGGGAAGGTCCCTGAATTTATTACACATCAAAATCCTTATATAAAAGAAAAAGAGCGAATTAGATAATGGGGGACTTTAAACTAAATTTCTTGTATAACAAAGAAAATGATACCATTGCTTTTAAAAAGGGTTCTGCAGGGATTTCTATCTCAAGTGGCTAATCAATGGCATAACCAGGCCAAACCCAGACAGTAAGAAAGAATGATGGGACGGCTATAGACAACATACTCTTGAACTGTAAATATGTCATGTTCAGGGAAATTGCTCCCATGTTCATTAGTGACCATCTCTTTGTGTGTAGGAAAAAGACTAGAAACCCTAAAGCTATAATATCTTATCAAGGTAGATCTTATGAACTGTATAATAAAGATACATTTGCCGAATTTCTTTCTCAGCAAACCTGGAGGAATGTTTTTGAGGCCATAGATATAAATGGGAAATGGTCATTAATGTTCTAAAGGATTTCCTGGACATCCACTGCCCACTTAGAAACATTAAATACAGGGACTATAAACATCAGTGGATGGATCCGGAAACTTTATAAAGGAGTGAAATATGTTTATGCAACGCTTCTTAAAGGGTAGGAATATGGATGACCTTAAAGAAGCCAAAAGGTTAGGGTGTAAAATCACACCCATGATTAGAAGGGCCAGAGCATGCTTCGTTAAGTTGAATTTGGACAAGTATAAAACCAATCCAAGAAAGTTCTGGGAGGTCATGAATTCATTTTTCAAACTACCAAATACACATCCTCCGCTGGCTCTTATTGACAAGTATACAGGAAATGAATTTTTTGGTAACATTGGAGATAAGCCCTATAGAGAAAAGAATCTAGTAGTCCCTGAATACACAAGCCCTGATGAGGGTTATCTCACAACTAGATGAGACTTGGGTCACTTTCAACAAAGAAGACATTAATAGAGATCTTGCTAAGAAGATTGACACAAGCAAGCCCTCTGGGATAGAACATGTAAATTCCAGAGTTATACAGGATGTCATGCTCTTATGTATTGAAATTTTCACCATTATTTTTGAGTACTCGATAATGTCTGGAACCCTACCGGATAGCTGTACAGTAGCTACTATCACCCCTTTTTCAAAGTCTGGGAACCTCCAGGATGTTACAAACTGGAGGCCCATATCCATTTTACCACTACCTAGTAAAATTTTAGAAAAATTAGTTCAAAAAACATTTCATGAGATTTCTTGATAATAATAATCTGCTGTCCAACACCCAATACAGTTTCAGAAAATATTACAGTACAGCAGAAGCCATCTTTGACTTTAGTCTAGACCTATTTAATGCCAGGAACAACCACAACTATGTCGGCACGGTGTATACTGATCTAAGAAAGGCTTTTGACTCGGTCAGTCATTTATTACTATCAAAGGGTGTTGTGATACAGAGTAACAGTGTTCGTGTAGCAGTTACCGCTGGAAGTGAGCCTTCAAAATTTTCAAAGTGCGCTTTTATAGTACTTGACATGTGACCCGGATTGACCAATCACGGCCTGTTGTTAGGCATGGATTTGTTGACACTGGAATGGTTACCGAGGTTGCCTGGTAACAGGATCAGTGTGACCTCATTATCAAAGTTGATACTAAATAGAGGAACTGGGCGGTTTCACCTATGGGGATCTTCAGACTGCATTGAAATAAAATTAATCCAACAGTTAAACAGTGTTAAAAATGTTGAAAATAATTTTAGCGGTACCACCAAAAATGGGATGGTGGGTGGGGAAAAAATTTAAACATGGACAGTACTGTGAACCGGTGTTTATAATTTTTCTATGGAAAAAATAAATAGTTCATAGTGGTGAGACCACTTGGGTATTTAGGACTTCCATAAAGTATTTCTTATTTTGAATAAAAATATGAGTGGTTAATTCTAAAATTGGGTTTTAGAATATTTGCCGGGTGGGTCTAGAATTATTCATAGTGAATAATTGTGTTCATGTCATTTTTCATGCCCAAAAGTGGGCTTGCTACTAATAATCCTTTGGTCCTTTACCAGGTAAAATTAATAAAAAAAAATTATTACTATCAAAGCTAAAAGAAGCAAAAATTAACAAAACTATATGCTACATTGGTTTAAAGCATATCTCAGTAACAGGAGACAATGTACTAAGGTAGACAAAGTGGTTTCAGTCTATAAATCAGTCCATTTTGGAGTACTGCAGGGTTCAGTTTTAGGTCCTGCCCTCTTTATTTTCTTTGTAGACTCCTTAACCTTTTCGTGCCCAGATCTATTTGATGATTTTCAACATATTCCACATAATATATTGTCATTCCATTCATTGAGACTGTTCTGAGCATATGTTTTGAGTACCATACCTCATAATCATTTCCTAAATGGTCCTGACTTAGACATTCAGTCTTTCAGATGAGACATGAAGTTTCTGGTCAAGTTTGGTTGCCATAGCAACCAAAACATCTTTTTTGTTATATCTCATTGCCATCTGGTCTCTTCTGTGTTGTTTCTCCACAATCGGGAGAAATCACGATTTTTTAACGAGCTATGATCAATTGATACTGCCTGTGGCTATACCACTAAGAAAACATTTATGTCTTGGGTACAGTCCATGAAATGATTTTTATGGCTATCAATGATTCCCATAAATGAAATGGCTGAACTATTGGCATGATATATTACAAGTGTGGCAATAGGGAGCATGTAATCCAACATTGGTATGGTGTTAGATCCTAGCTCCATCCTGGGAGGGTTTCCCTCAAATACATCATATAGATGACAACTAAATTTCATATTTTGACTAACTGTACCTAGGGAAGATACAGCTAAATGGAGGGTCCCATTGAATTCATGAAGTTATGGCCATACTAGATAGGGTATAACTGTGCAGATTGGACCAGTAGGTGTTCCTGGATGACAATTTAACTCAATAAACATGTATTTAAGCTTAAAACTGTGCTTTAAAGTGCGCTTGGGTTAATGTCCAAACTTGAATTCTCCAAAATTAAACTGTACGCCGATGACATAGTCCTCTACACCAAATCCAGGTACCCTGCAGTTGCCCTGAGGAATCTGCAAAGAGATTTGTCAACCCTCAGTAAAGGCTGCAATGAGTTGGGACTTACTATCAACCATGACAAAACAAAATTAGTAGGGTACTGTGCCCAGCATAATTATAAATACTGTACTAACAGGAAACTATTTATGGATAGGATACAGATCTCAGAGGTCGATAATTTCACATATCTCGGTGCAAACCTAGACAGTGCGTTAAGCCTGAAACCATTTATAAACAAGTCAATTTCTAATCTAAATTTTGTTGCCTCCAAATTTATCAAGCTGAGGTACCTACTTGAGGAGAATTACGCCATACTACTGTTTAAACAGGCAGTGTTACCACACTTTGACTACTGCTCCTTTTTGGTTGACTCATGCGCTCTAGGGGATCTTATTGATCAATTACAGCTCATTCAGAACAGTCTTTTGAGATGTATAAAGAAGGTAGAGATGAACATGATGTTCAAATGGGGCGTGCTCTGGCCAATTTATTTGCTCTGGTCAATTTATTTATTTTTACACCATATATACAAGGCTGGAAAATGGGAAATGTTTTACCGAGAATTTAACTAAAATGAGTATTAAATTTATGCAGGGATGGGTTTACAATGTGATGTCAATCTTCGGTTTTGCATTCATTTGTACAAAGTCATTATGTATATATGCCCCAAGGAAGTTACTGTTACTTATGTGTTACTTGGAGTAGAGGATATCTACTTGTATATATTCTAAGGGATTGGCTGTTATTAAATTAAACCGTTAACAGAGTGCACTATTTAGCAGCAAAACGTCCTAACAGGAAACAAAAATCAACTTGTAAAATGACCTCCAATCAATTTGTAAAATGAACGCTTACCTAACATATGACAAATTTATGTAAACCTACTTATGTCCAGTTCCTGCCTACTAAAACTGAGGCCTCGTGGGAGTTCAAGCTAGTGTACTCCCACTATGCTTTGCTGCTTCTGTATGGTGGTACCCTGAAGGTTTATAAATACCTCAGGGCACCAGAGTATACATTGTACTGCTGTGTCTCTTCCATCCCTCCACTATATATGAGTACTCGCACTGCGCTAAAGCCCAGGGACCAGGTTAGTCTAGCCATGTCTTTATAGGAATATGTGGAATAACATAGGGATACCCCACAGGCTCGATGAACTAAATCTGTGAGGGAGACAGTGTGCAGTAGTTCATAAAAGAATGCCACATGGTGGTCAGCTATTTTTCTATTTATTGATGTCATTTGGGGTTGTTGTCTATGTTTCAAGGCACCATATTTATAGTCACTGGGCGCGACTCAGTTAAGGACTCCCAGCAAATTGTCGTCATCTGTCGCCCTGATTGGTCATCAATGGTGACTCCTTTTTGAGTGATAACTCATTCTGTCATCTTTTGCCACTGTGTGTTAGACTCACTAGGCATAGCAATTCCTATTCCTGGTGATCTTGTGCTATAACGACGTCGTGTTCCATCTAACGACATGTGTGAGCCACTTCACACAGATTGACGAGGACTCACGACAATTTGCTGGGCTGAGTCGCTGGGACTGGTATACCTAAAACTTTCAGGTGCTCTAGAAACGGCAAGTTTCTAAGAATAACATTTGACAGAAATAAATCCCCAACAATCAGCTTATGGTATTGACAAGAGTACCACCTTAGTTTTGCTGTCTGTGAGTGGGAAGAGTGTCTTTTGTTGGAAACTTTTAGATCGCACCCTTTTCCAAGATTTGGCACATGCCTTGTGGGTTGCAAGGGGCAGCTATCAGCAGGTGCATTTTCTGCCAGACAGGAAGTCAATTTTGACTCTCCAAGCAGATTCTCATGAATAACATTATTTCATGAATAACACCTCTGTTGTGAGACCTGAAACCACATCCAACATGGCCGACCTTGGCAGCTTAACTTGATATCAAGGCTAACAGATTTGCGAGAACCAAATAATCTGGGCCCCCGTATTAAAGGTTTCTCACAAAATGGTAACCAACATGTCTTAGGAAGCCATCTTTAAGAGGAAATGGACATCTTTTAGGTTCACATACTTCTTCTATGAATTAAATGTAATTTATTCAAGTGTCCTTGTATTTCTTCTCTAAGTGAATAAGAATATAATGTGGGACCAGGTCAGGTGTGCCTACAAATCAGAATAGCCTTGCATGACTCCTAAGTGTAGGGCCTTCTAGTCTGCTTCCCTACTCATAGGGCACAAGTACTTGAAATCAACAAAGTTCTGTTATCACCCATGGCCTCGCCCTTTCAGGACCATACCTATGTAAATCAGCCATGTGGTTTCAGGACCGCACAATGTTGACACAGAGATGAAGGGAGACTATCAGGGCTGTTCAATAGGAATGTAATATAATATGATGATTATGCTTGCACTAGTACCTTTTAGGTACTGATAGAGGCACGAGGCGGAGCCGAGTGCCTCTATGAATGACCTAAAAGGCACGCGTGCATGCATAATCATCACACATTGCATTTATACCATGGTCTGCACCTTTAGGATGCATTAGAAGGCATCAGAATGCATTCTGCCTTCACTGACATACAAATATATATGGTATCCCTAGGGTCCCCAGGCTTCCCTAGCCCACTTAAAAGGGTCTATTTCTCCCCTTTTCTATCCCCTCAGGGTGTGTGTGGTGCACATATGCGCGGTCACTGACACATTCCCTTGTGAAATTGTGTAATGTAGTTCTTGCCATGAATATGACCTTAGCTGTCGAAATGGCGTTAAACATCTATTACTCACTCACTCAGGATTCAGGGAACTCCCTCTCTCGTGTTTGGGGATTGTGGGTCCCCATATTCTGGGGAATATTACTATGCACTCTACCTGCCTACATTTAACCACAACAGCAACCAGTGCCCAGAACTACTTTTACCCAGAAACGCTAGTCGCCAGAGACGACTCACGCTAGTGGTCGAGCTGGGGCCAGATTGGTATAGCCTATGTGCTGCTTACCACCAGCAGTCCACATGGCGTAATGGATAGTGCTTTGGACTCGCATTCTGTAGATTGCACAATCGAATTTTCTTTGGCAATGTATTTCTGCTGTTTTATTACGAAAAAATTATTATAAGTGTTACACTTAGATAATATATACTCAGAAGTACTAGTATATCCAAAAAAAAGCACTCAAAATCGAAAATTGTGCGGGTATATCCTGGATAATGCACACCTAATATAGTCAAAATCAGCCAAAAAAAGCACTCAAAATGGCCAAATCGTGGTATAAAGCAATCTAATAAGGACACAGAACTAGATCCAGACCAAATACCACACTGTACTTCTTATGGGATTATATAACCATTATAGGCTCGGTATGATGGCCTGTTTATAAGACATCTATACCCCCCCCCTCCACCCACTACCTCATGTAGGCCATGCAATAGGTTGATGACTATTGTGACCAATGCACTGTGTTACCTCAACCAATATAGCAGGCCAAATTATTTGTACCTTATTGACCCTACTTGAACTACTTCAGGAAGCACTCCCTAGGGTCCCACACATATCGACTCTTCTAACACAACACAATTAACATGCAGAACTTTATATCAGAAGGTCCCTGGATCAATCCCAATGCTGAGCTTTTTCAGTATGAACCACTGTCGAAGCTATGTCATAGCTGCTGTCACATTATAAGAACAGTATATATAAAAAGAACACTGTCAATATTCAAGTGTCAACTCTCAATGCCTCTATCCTGTGATAAAAGCACTCAGATTATCCAGTTTGGGCACCCAAAATCGTTCTGAAATGTGATAACTGTGGTATAAGTTATGCCACAGGCAAGCAAGTTGATATACCTTTACTACTACATGCGAGCACCTGGATGTGTGCCTACTTAACACCCCTGGGGTGAACAGATGACCGTGCCATCGGAGTGTCGTCCCTTCTCTATAATTAGAACACCCATACCCTCTTTGGCTAGAGGCTTCCATTATACCCTGTGGATGCCCCCATAGACCCGCTGTACTAGCTTAGTGAAAGGAGCATATAATATAGAAGCTTGTCCGGTGCAACGCTCATCAAAAGTCTGCAGGTGTTGGGCCTACATCAATATATAGTGCTCATCAAAAGTCTGCAGGTGGCAGTACTGAGCTGTCTCTCATATTGTAGGTCTG
Organism: Acholoe squamosa; assembly: GCA_949317995.1. Lineage (NCBI taxonomy): Eukaryota > Metazoa > Annelida > Polychaeta > Phyllodocida > Polynoidae > Acholoe > Acholoe squamosa. The sequence continues at coordinate 44,422,706 of OX439038.1, forward strand.
TTTGCTTTATAAGTATTGTCCCTGTTCAAGTTTTTCTAATCAAATCAGAGTGAAGCATACTTTCTGGCAAAGGCCACTAACAAGGATTGAGATTCGTAAGTAATATTTTTCACTCTGTTAGTAGAACTCTATGCACAAAAGAAATCTGATTTAGTCAAGTCTAACTAAGTTAGGCAAAACACCTAATCGTGCAAACCACCTAACATGTCTAACTTTGTTTAAATAGTTACATTGACTACCTATTCAGGCAGCCTAGCTTGACCAAGCCAAGTGAGAAAACTGGTCTCTTTGTCGAGGGGATATAAGTTTTCTCTAAGGGAAAGTGATCCTCTCCACACCATATGGCAGAGTGGTTTGTATGAAGACTTTTCTGGTAGGTGCATACCATTGAAAAGTCTATAAAATGTCAAAATAATGGTGATTTGCAATGACAATTGACACAATAAGTCTTATACACTCCAACCTCAAGGTGTTGAAGGAACAAGCAAGAAGCATAGACACACCCCTTCTGTGGATATTCAATGTACTCATATAGTCACTGAGAGCATAGTGGGCTGTGTGGGTTGTGTTTATATGTATATTAATGTGGTATAAGTTGTGTAGTTATTATCAGCTCACTCCGCTGTTCTCACGTATTTGGGAAGACTAACTCTAGTGGTATGATGTTGGCCTAGCCCATTCTTTTAACCAACACCAAGACGCCGATACAAGTCACCATTTATTGTTCATTGGTTATTCACAGTTACAGTTGTTGATGAGTCCACTCATGGTTGTACAGCTTCAACGACATCAGTCTATTCATACAAGCAGTTCATGTTTTAACAATCCGATGCTACTGGAGAGGTATGAGTGCCATAGAGATCCTGCTCAATCCGTTCTTACATTGGCTAAGTGTAATACTAAATATTAAACAGCTTCATCCTCGTCTACTCCAGGAGTATGTGTTGCCTCCTCGGCTGCTCCCACAATACTAACTCCTCCCTATCTCTTGCTAACCCCTCACACCTTTTAGACGCCGGTGTTTGGCTCACCCGTATTCCCCCCTCCCCCTCTACAGAATCTACCTGACCAGATCTTGTCGACTCCCCCCCGTCTGCAACATTCCACAGTCTACCATAAACTCTATACTACCATAAACCCTATACAGGACTCCCATAGCACTCTCCCATATAGCATATAATAAATACACACATAATACAGCATACAATAAATACCTACATAAGTGTACCCTGTTATACCCGTTCATTATAATTATTGGCTATTGATGACAAAACAGGTGCGGGCGCTCCCCTCTTGTGACGCGAGTCACACCAATTGTCAAGCATAAATTATGCCTGAATACATCTTATGTATTGTTTTGTCACTAATACCTGAGGTAATCATCGTTATCATATTATACATTTCAATAGTTATTTATGTACATACATATACACCACACTTATATAATACCATGCATTATTACTATATATATTTTCCACACTGCATTGGTGACTTATTCTTAGCGCAAACTTGTCCTCTAACATATACTTTATTATTACAATTCTCTCATTTCTTGATTCTCAATTTGTTTTTCTTTCCTTTGTTATTTATTTTACTCATTCACTCGCCTTTACTAAGCACTTTGTCCCATTCTATGTTTATATATTCTTTTTACTATCCTTACCCGGGAGTCGACACCAGTTGCACCCAATCGGGCCAATAAATCTCCCTACATCTGTCAACTCCTTGTTCCGAAACGTTCCCCTCTATCTACCCTTTGCCCCAAGCATCACTCTAAAACACACTCTAACGCGTCTTGGGTTACACCTGGCAACCTCTTACTTAACTCACGCGTGCACAGCTTGTCAACGAGTATATACATCAGGAATCTTTCCACTTGCCACATTACGTCGTAGTTAGTGTCTCATTAGTTGGTCTTACATTTAAATTACAGTTTCTTTTTTAGTTATATTATCTTACTTAATAATATACACTGGCACCATTCCCAGACATTATATCAATTCATCTGTAGATCGTCTTTGTATTGTCTATTCCATCCTTTCGTCTCACGCCAGCTGCACAATATCTTTCTCCCCCCCCCCCTTTTTTTCTTGTCCTGACACCGTCTATGCCAAGTCTCTATCATGATGGCGTTTTATTCATCACCTTCAGTCTCATTCATTCAGGTCCACGTACACCGACGACGATCCCGTCCTGGGCTCTTGACCTCGCAGAGCCACGTTCACCGACTCTTTATGACCCTTGTTTACTGAATATGAGACAGCCGTAGCCCCATATGATTCTCCAGGTACTTCTGGTAACTGTCTTGATCTTCTTAACTGAGCCATGGCTCTGGCATGGCCCGTGTCAGATAATTGATGTGTATTTATCTCTCTGTTCCTTATTGGTGTCCAGCCCGCCGCTGATATCATAGGTATCTCTAGTGGTACACCTGTCGCCAGGCCCCCACTATACCTAATCAATCTTGTCATCACCGTAAATCCATAGTCACCGTTCAGTATCCCTGCTAACTTCTTTGACACCTTCACAGTGGCCGGTAATGGCAATGGCACTGCGTTTTCCGCCGTTGCCATCTCAGTGGAATATAACACTCGACCCCACTGCACTGTAGCTATGTACTTCGGGCACGAATAGCTTATTGCTACGTCTCTAATAAGAGCCTGTTCTGCTGGTCTTTGAAATACCTGGTCCAAAGGCATTAGACTCTCCCCCAATGGTATTATTTCTGTGATCTCTTTAGTTGCCACCTGTAGATACAGTCCATCCACTGGTTGAAGCCTCTTTAGTTGTCGCACCTTCCTCACCAGTAACGCTATTATTATTATCAGTACTATCAATATCAATGATAACATAGCTATTGTCGTTTTGTGTTCCGGATCTTCTTCCTCATAATTACCTCCGACATCTTCACCGTATTTTTCATAGTCCCAGGTTTCTAGACTCCTTATTCTCATAGGCATTCTTGCTAATATGTATGCCATTAATAGTCTTTTTAAACAAAAATATTGTACCACCATCAGAGTCATGACAATCACCCCTGCAATCATAATTGGTGAATAATCCCATAGTGATTCAGTGGGAAAATGGCCTCCACCACTCATGCCATCCAAATCAGGCAATGCTGATCCGTCTTCCATTGCACTCACCAAATTCTTCAGATTGACAGCTGCTGGCGACTGTTGTATTCTAGCCTTGTGCTTCATTTTGGTCTTTACTAATTTTGGCAACACTTCATCTTGCAATACCTCCACAGTTTCACCATTTAATACGGCCTTTATCCATGTCAATTTCTTAACACTGTTCATTTGTAGCAAATCGTTATTTACAAAAGTCACATTAGTTTCCATGTTCACATGACCACATCCTGCCAAGCTGTAAGGCATCCACGCCCCGGCAGTCATGAATGCGCAATCACACCCAATGTTCAATATAGCGTAATGGTGCATGTTCACCTTAACAGGTGGGCTTGATTGACACATCAATTGACCTTGTATGTCGGGTCCCGATACCAAAGTACGACCCTTTCCCAGTGCTATTGCAAATGAAGGAAAATTTGGTTGCACTATATAGTTGATCTCACATGTTTCTGCTATGGCCACCTTGTCATTTCTTATTAGTGCCGCCATGCACCCTCGCTCGGCTATTTTTCTCATGTGTGGAATATCTGGGCATACTGCTATTGAGTTGCCATGGCAACGCGCCCAATTCACCACTGGCTCTGATATATAATACCGCCCATTCTTTGATATGGCTACTTCTGATGGCAATCCCTCTATTCTCGTCCCGTCAGCTTCTTTATTGGCCAGCCGCACTGGTACTGGAAACACCTTTACAGAGTATACACAAAATATGTGTTCCTCTGACACCACCGGAATCCTTATTTGCATCTTCACACGACCTTGGTGCTGATATACTCGCACCACACTATTATCATAGTAATATTCAGGATCAGTAAAAGCGACTCTAAATTGTGGGTACGTAGCCTTTAGATATACCTCAGTGTTGATTATAGCTTCTTTCAAATCTTCTCTAGTGACCAATTTTGATGATAGTTTTCTTCGTGATGCCAATCTTACCTCAGCTGCCATATCCTTTATCTCAATGAGTTCATTTAATAAATGTATAATATACCCCCATTTGACCCTTGTCAGCAGGCTTTCATGGTTGTATACAATGGATAGTTCATATAATGCCACACTGTGCATAGTTTGAGTTCTTTCCAGCAACTTCCGTCTCTTCAATGATATCTTAGCCATTTCATACAATTGTAACTGTCTATCAGCCAACTCTCCCACTTCCGCCATGACGTCCTCCAAGCCATTGCTAGTACTTGTGGCCAATGTTTTAATAACATCACGCATCTTATAATATGATGTCTTCAGTAATTGAATATCTTTTTCATTTCTGGCTACATCATCAGCTCTCCCAGTGCCAAAAATATAGTACGACAACTCTCCTATAATATTTAGACCTGGTATACCTGCTCTCTTAGACCTTTTGACTTGTTGTTGTTCAGGTATGTTTTCCATCAGCTTTTCCACTTCCTACTCTCTGGCCTGTATTAATTTTCTAATAATTTGATTCAGCCATTCTTCTTTCTGTTTGATGTTGTCACAGGTATCTTCAAATAATAAGGTTCTGTTGTGATGTTGAATATCACACATAACCTGCATATTCTTCACACTTTGTTCATAAATACTTTCCATTTCCGGCTCTGGTAATCTATCTGGTATCTCTAATACAAACACTTGTGACACATGATTGTGCTCAGCCGTAGAAATACGTCTACCAGGTTGCAAAATGACACCTAATTCGGCTCTCTCTAAAGTCTCGAAAGTGTGCCTTCCAGCATCTACCACACCCCACAAGGAACATAAGACACATAGTATAGTTAGCCACGCCATTTTCTTCTTATTATGGCTTCCGGTTACAGTTCGAGTTGGGTTACTACGACTCCTAACTGATCGCTCCTGGAAGTTTTTATGGATCTTGAACACTTAATAAGCCCTATCGTGTCAGATAGTTCACCAGTTCATGACCCTTTTACCCCTTCTTGTATATATTTTCCCGTCAATCTGAACACGTGTGCCTTCCTCTCCTATCTAGCTGTACGTCTCTTCCATCTGATAACACCAATTTATTGGATTGGAGTCTTTGTCTCAGCGACTCCTCCTAATGTGCCCTCAATTTTTTTTTTTTTACTATAGTTTTCACTATATTTTTATTTTCTTATTTCAACTTCCCATCCCCTTGGTTAGATACCTAGAATTAAATTCTCAGTCGATGCTTGACTTCCACCCTGTTCGCACTAAAGATGGCTAGCTATTCCAGCGTTTCTGTCAATGGCGCACTCGTCTATCTCCCGATAGATCGTCTCCAGCCCGGTTTTACCTACATCGTCGGCTGCAGAGACCTGTCCTCCACAGATGCTAACGTTACTCCGTGCATGCTAGTATGCACCGGACCGCAAGGCGCGACCATGCCCTCACACACCACCATTCGAGATCATCTACGCTTAGCTTGTAACATGACGGACATGACACTGCGCGTCATCCACCTGGATGGGATGCCCGATCCCAGTTACCGCCTGCAATCAACTGCTGCTGTACCTCCTGTTCCTGCACCTGCTTATCGGCCTGCTTATGTCAACATCACGCCTCCGTCTGTCAACTTGACCACCTCTTTCGTGCCACCCTGGAATCCTACACAGATGTCTCCCCTGGGTGCTCGTCCCACCTATAGCGCCATAGTACCTGCTACCTCTGCTCCAAGCCTCGCATCCACCTTTACCTCCAATGCGCTACCAACTTGCACAGCGACTCTTCCTCTACGAGTGGACACCTCCCACCAATATTCTCTGCCTGCCAACTTCGCTGTTTCATCAACTTCTCGTCCACTGCCACCTCAGCATCACTCTTCATATGTAGACTACAATGTGTTTTCTCACCTTCCTGCTACTTCCGGTGTTTCGCCCTTACCATACACACCTTTGCTAGCCACCACTGCACCTCTGACGTCCAGAACAACCCTAACATCCACATTTACCTATTCTGCCGCTGCTTCTCGTCCCTTTTCTTCTACCAGCGCCACTACTTCCGGTCAGTTTCCTGCTGTATCTTCATTAAGGATGCCTCACATCACCATCCGAGCTGCTCCAGCTGCAGAAGCCCGCGCCACCTCGGCTTCTAGGTCTCCGCCTTCCTGCCTACATACGCCCGCTCTGGCCCTGACCTCTTCCACTTCCGGTCAGTTTACTTCATCTTCATCCACTGCAGCTTCACTTCCACACCTTCCAGTAATGTCTCCCTCGTTCTGGAGTACTCTGGCTATCTCACCTGGACATCCACCCTTCTCACCATTAACCTGTCAGTCCAGCACCATGGCCTCTTCCTCACGACTGACTCACAGTTCTTCTACCATCATATCTCTCTTGACATCTTCATCTGCTACCACTACGCGACATCATCCCTATCAGCTTCCTGCCAGACCACAAACCTCCCGTTCTTCTAATCTTGGAGGTCCTATCCTTCCAACATTGGCTTCCCCAGCTTCTACCCTCTCGCAGAAGTAAGTATATTTCCCTAGCGATTCATACTTTGATTCCTAGAGACGCTCACTTCGTTCTTGTAATAAGATACTATACACATATTTTCTTTTAAAATATATGCATAAGCTAACTCTATAAAGTTGCTGAGCTCCTCTGATTTGTGAGTAGTGGCGATCACATTCACAGTCTCAGGTGTATAACTGATCTCATTAATACACCCATATGGCTGAATTTTATGTGTCCTAATACCTTCTTAGAAAAGAATTTCACTCACACTTATTTTTGAATATATATCTACAGCTATAGACATCGTATTTCCTTTCTCAGAGTCTGGGCTTCCTAAATAATTAAACCATTATAGGCTCTGGTTCTTTAACAGAATGCCTTACTTCTGGACAAATATATCCTTTAAATTTAGGCCTCTTAATTATGGACCTTGTTACTGGAGTCATTCTATGTGTGTCGCGACTGTGGTCCTGCTGGTTCCGACTAGTGTTTCCATTCACCCTTAGACAACTTATAAGGTGCCCCATAGCGGTTGCCTCCTGTATGTGATGCACTTCTTTCTCTTTATCTCATATACCTGCTTTATTTACTATCTTCAGTTCTTCTCCCGCTTCATCTGCTGATGATGATGATGCCTCTACTCTTTCTAGTCCTTAAATCTTCACTTCAGGTATGTATTTCTAATATGTTTTATATTAAATGCATCCTAAATGTATCCGACCTTTTTACAATTTTCCACAAACTGTATTAAGTAGTTAAGTCTTATCCATAGAGTAGGGTGTATCTGAGCCTTAATGCCTCTACCCTCTCTACAGTGGGCGATGATTCCTTTCCTTCAGTAAATTATCACTGATCTCCATTAATTCATCTCAACCGCTATGAACCTTCCGTTGTCTATGATCCAGGCTTTTCCACTAGAACTCATGTTTATAGCTTATCTAAACTGCTGATTATGTTGTCTTGTCGTGGTTATGTCCGCGTAGCATGCTAGTTGTTCTATCTTGTTAAACTTTTGAGTGTAGTCTGTATCTGTTGCTTGCCGATGTCTGTACAGCTGGAGTTCCACTCCTACACTGCCAACTGTCTTGCTTGTCATTGCATCTTATCTCTTTCTTTACCTGCGCATGTCTGCTCTCTTCCCCCCCCCTTTTTCTGTTACTAAGGTGTTCATTCCCCCGCTGGCTCTGTTTCCGCGCCGTCATTCTCGCGCTGTCTTTTCTGTCTCTTTCCTCCTGTACCCCATTCTTTCCAGGCATCTGGAGCTGCAAATACTGCCATGGTTATTTGCTGTATCTTCCATGCAGTATTCTTACTTTCCTCAGGTAATTTCCTAACCCAAGTTTTCACTTCACCTTTCATTCCCCACAATAATAATGCCACATATTCCATTTCCCCTAGATCATATATTCTCTTAATCAGATCCATGTCGTAGAAATATTCTTCTATCTTTTCTCCTGGTGCTCCTCTAAAGGTAGGTGGCGTTATACTGATACCTGCCATTTTGTACATTTCTTCAACCTCTCACAACGTTCCCCTAACAGGTATTGTATTTTATAACCGTACAATCCCTCTGTTCTTTTCCATCAACTCATATCCTTTCTAGTTATATTTATCAAAGTCTTCAGTTACATCCTCCTCCTCCAGGGTCGTCTCATTGTCTTTAACCCCGGATGTTAATACTCCTTGGGTAATATGCTTTCCCTTTTGCTTCAGTTTAAACATTTCCCAAGTTTCATCTCTTTGTCTACACTGCCTGCATCGTTTCCCTCTACTAGTCTTGCGATGCCTCCTACACTTTCTTGAGAAAAAGAATGCATTAGTCACACTCCCTACTCCATATTTAAAGTGATGTCTATTTACTTGTTCCCTCAGATATCTTGGCAATCTCGCGATGTCCAATTTCAGTTTTGATATTTTCTGCATTACTATATCCTGTAACGTCGCCCCATTGTATCTGAATACCTTCGGCAATGAATATCCAAATCCATATATAGCATCCAGCGCGTCTTCTACCTGTTGTCCCCTATATCTCCCTGCCTTTACTATAGATGGTGCTCTCTTTCTTGCATCCTCACTAGTGGACATTATATGAGATGTTTTATCCCATGTACCTGTTCCAGGTGTTTGGCCGCTCCTGCCGCTGTTGCTGTTGTTCTGCCACAAATGTGACAGAGCCTTGATGTCACTTGTCTTCTGCTATAATACTCTTCTATCAATATGTCATCCAATCTGATTGACGTATCCAGCACAAATTCATCGTCTTTACTATAAAATATTGATGGTTCTGTCTGTGTCGCTGTTTCTGTGGTCTGAGTCTCTCTCTTAATTATACCACCAGTGCCTTGTAGAGTGGCATCCAACAGCCACTCCCATTCTGTCTGTCCCACAGTGATGTCACGTATGCTATCCCATATGTTTCCCTGATGATTTACCAGGACCTCGGCTTGAGCTGCTTCCACCACCTGTATTGGCTCTTGCGCTGAACTTGGTTGGCCTGACGTTGAAGTCGCACCAAATCCTTTTTCATTTGTTTCTGTTGTTGTTGAACTTGCTGCAGACACTGTGCTCCTTTCATTGTAAGTGCTATTGCAATAGTTGTCTTGAATCATCCACGTATTATAGTATTGTTGGTATTGCTGTTCTCCAACACTATCGTACCAGCTATCTGCCATCCGTCCATCAGCACCTGCTATTTACTTTGAGGTCTTATCTCGTCCCTCGTTGTGCGCGCACTGCCACCTCCTGATGCATCTCCTCCTGCATATACCTGTTGCGCTGGCCTCCCCCCCCTCCCCTCTTTTCCTACCTTGCCCTACTTTTCCCTTTTCTTTGTGTATCGCCCTCCTTTCCGTCTACCTGCATGAGTCAGCTTGACCTGCTCCTCCGGGCGGCTCCTCCCCCTTCGGCACCTGCATCACCCCCCCCCCTTTTTCCCTCATAGCAAAACACGTCCATACTACAGAATTATCGCCCATCCTGTAGTATCCCGTCTAAGCTCACCCTATTCTCCATCGCTGGATGAGCTGAGCTCCTCTCTGCCTCTCCTGTGATGCTTACAAATCGGTCCCTTTGGAATGATATGTTCACTGCTAGATTCCTCACTCATAATAGCCCCTGCAGCCAGTTGCGCTCTCCTATCTTTTTGCCTCCGTCTTCTCTCAGCCCTATCCTCTCTCTCTTTTCTTTTCTGTCTCCTCTCCATTTCTTCTCTCTCTCTGTCTTCGTCCATCTGCCTCTTCACCTCGACATTTCTCACTCTACCCTTCCTTTTCTCTTCATTATCCTGTCTTCGGCCACCCTCGACCTTATCAATATCACTATCCTGTAACCCTTTCTTTTTACACCAATTATCGACCACAGCTTCCTGCCTGTGCTTCTCCCGGCTATCTCGCCGTACAACTCCATCTTTCTCATTATCAGATTCCTGTATAGGTGCGCGCGGTCCAGCTCCGGCCACCTCTCTCTTTTTCTCATGTGCACTTCTATCGTCGTCTGACGTATTCAATTTGTCCTCCTTATCAGCGCCCGCTAACGCTGTATCCTCCAGACCAGATGAAGGATGTTCCACCTCAGTCACCCCTCTCGGGTTCTCATGTCCTATGTCTTCTTTATCCACTTGTGATTCCACTTCTGACTTATCCACTTCCACCGCTCTCTCATCTTTGGCTACTCCTTCGCCATTCTCACCCTCCCCTTTGTATGCTCTCTTCAGTTTATTCACATTTACCAAGTGAGGTATCTCTTTGCCCGTCTTCACTGCTCTCAACCTCACCCTGTTATCCCCCACCACTTCTATTACCCTATGTGGCCCCGTGTATCTACCAGCAAACTTCGATGTATTATTCACCGCGCATTTCGGATCATAGTAATATACCCACTCCCCCTCTATAAAAGAGACAGGTCGTGCCCGTCCATCCAGTCTACGTCTGAGCTGCTCCTCATACTTAGCAGTATGAGCGTTGGCCGCCTCCTGCAATAACTGTATGCTATGATTTGTTCTAATAAACCAATCCCTCTCAGATGGCGCTTTAGGCAGTGGCCTTTCCTCAGCAAAGGACATAGCCACTGGATCCCTCCCGAATTGTAGTGCATATGGTGAAAACCCCGTCCTCATACTAATATTGGAGCGCACTGTCCACAATGCAATGGGTAACAGCTCTGGCCAGTGTTCATGGTCCTCGGTCACATAGCATCCTATCGTGTCCTCTAATGATTTATGCAATCTTTCAACCCTGGCATTTCCGGTCGGATTCCTAGAAGACGTAAACCTCTGTTTGGTTGATAATCTAGCTGTAACCTCACGAAAAACCTGACCCATATATGTAGACCCTCTGTCGCTGCACAGCACTTCCACCTTGCCGTACCTACACACGATCTCCCGTAGAAACACCCCAGCTGCCGTGTGCGCAGTTGTGTCTTTAGTACAGAATGCCTCCGGCCATCCCGTCAGAAGGTCTATGAAGGTCATAATATATTTATAACCTTCTTTGGACCTACGTAGTGGCCCAACAAAATCTGTCTGTATCACTTGCCATGGATAATCCGGCGTATCCCATGACCTTGCCTTGGCTCTAAAGTGAGGTGCTCTTTTTCTCAACGCGCACCTTTCACATAGCCGCACGTACCTAGCTATGTTCACCATCATATTTTTCCAATAAAACCGAGCCTGTACTTTTGTATTCAGCGCCACTGTCCCCACATGTCCTCCGCACATAATATCATCATGCATGAGATAGAGCACCCTATTCACCATAGCCTTAGGCACCACTATCCTTGGGTTTAAGTCAGCTATAGGCCCACCCCTCTTTCTAGCTGGTTTTATATACTTGCATAACAATCCATCCTTCATACCCATAAAATCAGCATTATGTAAAATCCCTCGCGCCTTTTCCTCATCCACTGGCAATTCATCTCCCGCCAAATATCTCATCATCCCCCTGCAGAATCCATCCTTCCACTGCTCCTGAATGAAGGTTTCCCTATCCAATTCCTCCCCTACAAGTTCCATCACGAGTAACTCACATCCCACCTCAGGCTCAAACTCCCCCGACTCCTCGCCAGGTGTATCCTGTCCCACTGCCAACGGCACTCTGGATATAAAATCCGGCAGGTAGTGAGTGGCTCCCGGCTCATACCTGATCTCATAGTCAAAGTCAGTCATTGCTAAACCCCATCTAGTCAACCTTTTGGATGGAGCCTTACTGGCTTGCTGAAGCAAAGGTATTAATGGTTGATGGTCTGTTATTATCGTGATCTTAGCTCCAGTCAGCATATCCTCAAATTTCTTCAATACTCTTATAACAGCTAGGCCTTCTTTCTCTGTTATAGTGTAGTTTCTTTCAGCCTTTGTAAATGTATACCCATAATATGTTACCGGTCTCAGCAATCCATCCCTCTTTACACAGATGGCCGCTCCACACGCGCCATCCGAAGCATCTGTTAAAACATAAAAGTGGCCTCCAATCTCTGGGTGAACCAATAACGGTGTGCTCGCTAATGCTGCTTGTATTTTCTTGAATGACACCTCACACTCATCCGTCCACTTAAATGGCACCTTGATTTTCAACAAATTATTCAGAGGCATCGACAAAACAGCATAGTTAGGAATAAAACTCCTGTAATAATTACAAAGCCCCAGAAAGGATCTAGTTGTATGTTCATTATACGGTCTGCCAAATTCCTGCACCTTTCTGATCACTTTAGATTGCGTCTGCACTCCTTCAGCATTAATAATGTGCCCCAAAAACTTGATTTCCGCTTTGCCCCACTCACACTTTTCCGGCTTGACTGTTAACCCTGCTTTACCTAAAGCTGCTAATACTCTGCCGACATTAGTAATATGGCTCTCCACATCCGGATCAAAAATAATGATATCGTCTAGGTAGGCTAGACAAGTACGTGGTATTAAGCCTCCTAGCGCTAATGACATAATCTTAGTAAATTGCCATGGGCTCTGCTTCATACCAAACGGCATCCTCGTCCATTGCCAAACTCCCGAGGGTGATTCAAATGCTGAATATTGCCTGCTGTCATGATGTAGATCGCACTGATGATACCCACTGAGCAAATCCATGGCTGTAAAGATTATAGGTTTTCTGTATGCCATATACAAAAACATGCTTCTGGCTGTGGGCATAGGGTAGGTATCATCCGCCGTAATAAGATTCAACATGCGATAGTCTGTACATAATCTAGCCTTTCCATCCTTCTTCTGCACTACCACCAACGGACTTCTCCAGACGCTGTCACTGGGCTCAATAATTCCCAACTTTAACAATTCCCTCACCTGTTCATCAATAATATCCATTTTCTGAGGAGAATACCGGTATGGTCGTGCCATACACGGACCCTTGGACTCATCGACCCTTATTTTCATTGGAGCCAATGAACAATGACCCAACTCCTTCATGGAAAATGCTATAGTGTCCATGTTGACCACCAGCATTTCTCTGAATACCCTCTGCTCTTCCGGCGTCATCATAGTGTCACCCAAATCAAGGCCCCTGATCTTCTCAATTTTATCCAGCCTCTCCTGCTCACTTAAGGTAGAAACACCACATCCACCACCATTGTCCTGACGATCCTGCCGGTGTATTGATCCTCCTCTAGCTTTTTGACCACTCTCCCGCCGTTCTTCATTACATCGTGCCAAAATCTCGCGAGCCTCATCCTTTCTATCCCTGCCAACATTAGCTGTATCAATTACCTCCAGCAAATCAAGTTCTGGTTCATCTATGTCTTCTGTATATGCTATAACCTCAGTTGTATCCACATACACTTGCCTGTCAGAGAGATTAGCAATTCTCATATACCATTTCTTCCCCACATAGTTCACCGCACCATCCGCAGCTACCACCGCCAAATTAGATGGTCTCAGCAAGACCGTTGTTCCACCCCTTTCAGCCGCAACATCCCATCCTTTCACCGTCACCAATCTTTCCTCCCATGGGTCCAAAATCGCCGCTACTTCAATTGAGACCGGATCCTCAGTAAAGAGACGTACCTTTCCATCTATAGCTATAATCTGTGCCCTTGCGTCAATCAGAAAATTACGCCCCAGCACAATATCATAAGCCAGTGAATCCACCACATTAAAATCATAGTATATGCAAGCACCATCCATAAAACACTGCAGTCGCACCGTCTCATAAACTTGTAATGATGTTTTGTCCCCCAGACGCACCTTCCCCAATTGAGATGGCTGCCTGTCCCAAATTGCTGTCTCACCTATACTACTCACAACTGTCCGTGCTATAAAACAATCAGACGCGCCCGTGTCCACTAAACATCTGTATGTATTCTCGTCAATAGTACACTGAACCAACCATGGCGCTTTGTCTTTTGATCCCCTGTTTCCCGACCCATCCCCTGATATCAAATTTAATTCTGGGGTAGGAATGAGCCGTTGTGCCCGTTTCCCGGCCTGCGAACATCATTTCCCTGATCTCGCTGGTCTCTGTTCTGCTGAGAGGATGACAACTGATCCCTGTATTTCTTCAAAAACGTGCACTCCTCTGTAGAATGTGTAGTAGAGTCATGAATCAAACAATAGATCGCTCCTCCTCCTTTCTGACTCTCTCCTGCATCTCCCATCATCCTAGCATATTCCTGTGCTCTTCTCTGACCTTTATCATCCCCCTGTTGTCCCTGCCTGCTTCCTCCTGTGTATCTCTGTCCTTGAAACCTGTTATTGAAATACTGAGACGCGTTATATTGATTTCCACCGCGTCCCCCTTGATAATTCCATCCTCGGCCTCCACCGCCTGTACCAAACTGCCTATTCTGACCATATGTTCCCGCGCCGGTCCCTCTGCCCGCCTGCGCCTGATACTGCCCTTGTGAGTTACCACCCCTTCCAGCATATTGTCCCTGCTGATTCTCCCGTCCATGTTCCATCTCTCTGAGCCCCCGTCTATATTCCATAGTGCACATCTCCACCACTGCTTTAGTTTGTTCCCTAGCATACTCTTTAGGATCGAATTGATCGTCCCCACATGCTCCATCCCGAGTCCCCTCAGACTCTAGCATATGTAACTGCGCCACACCTTTGGAGTTCCTTCCTTTCTCCACATTTTCCCAATAAGACGCCAGTCTGAGAGCCTCTTCAAAAGAATCAGCATTGTGTTTCATCAGGTCCTTATCAATGGGCGGAAGCAAACCCCCACAAAGACTGACAGCTTGATGACATCAGGAACGTCCAACTCATCATATTCCTTTATTTTCAATGCGAAGTCCCAGACCGACTGTCCCTTTTCCTGCTTCAGACAGTGCAAATCCCTATGTTTCTGCCACAGTGGCCTTTTGTCTTCAAAAACCCTCTTCACTATAGCCACTACTTTGTCCAAAGTATCCTTTTCCCCCTCTGGAATACCATCCATCCATTTCGATGCCCCCTTCTTCAAGCCCAATTTTGCATACTCAAGATGTTGATCCGGAGACCATCCAAATAGCTTTTGCATTCCATTCAATTCCTTGAAATATCTCCGATAATCCTCCCCAGGCTCCCCATTGAAGGATGGTAGTTTAACATTCGGACTAGGCGCCATGTCGTCGTCTTCAAAACCAATAATAGGTGCAATATCCTCCTCCACCTGTTTCTCCGTATCCAAATCACCCACTGAGCTCTCTTCACTATCGTTCCCCTGTACACCAGTTCCAACACCTCCAGCTACGGAGCCCTCGGCGGCTTCCTCCCGGGCCTCCCTTTCTATCTGTCGTCTTCTCTCTTCATCCGCTCTCCGAACCCACCAATCCTCCCAGTCACCCGAAACATCAGTCTGAAGATGGCTATTTAGAACATCATCTAAATGCCCCTCATCTGTAGTACGACCTGTACTATTGCCTGAGCGGATATTCGCAGTTACCTTTCTCCAATTTACAGTGTCGTTCAAAAACCTCTCCCTTCGTGCTACACGCTCCCGGTCTATCTCCGGCCTCGCGGGCGGCTCCTCCCCATCAATGGCCTGCCGATATCTCAGCTCCTGTTTCAATATGGCCCTCCCCCTCTCTATGCTTTGTCGTACCCTAATATTAGTGTTCTGCAGACCTGTAATAACTTCATCCACCCTTGTTTTACTCACAGACTCTCCCAGACGACTGCCACTTTGATCACCTGTAATGACCGGCGTAGTACAGCCTGTCCAACCCTGTCCAACTCCACCATTCTCATCCTGACCCACCAAGTCCTTATCACTTAGCTTTCTCCCATTCTCAACAACCACCAAGAAACCAGACGGTAGCAATCCTGCACTCCCCCCTTGTGAATCACCACAGGCCTCCGACCCCTGTTCCTGTATCTTCTCACCTACGTCCTCGCTTTGTCCTGACGCTGCCACCACCGTAGATGCCCCGTCTATTGGATTATTCTCCCCATGGGCGTCCCCCTCATTCTCATGACTATCCTTTGTCCCACTCTCATCCACCTGTCCGTCTTCATGTACTGGCTCAATTAACCCCAATGACGTCGCAATTGCTTCGAAATTCAAATCCTCATCACCAATATCCGCCACATCCCCCTCAGATGCGCGTCTGATTCGTCCCTGGTCCGCTGTACCCTCAAACTCAAGGCACCTAGGAGTAGCCTTACAGAAATTAATACTGGAGCTCCTAGCAATGGGCGTCGAAAAATACTTATAATCCACTAATCTGTCTCCTGTCGTCCATCCCTTGCAGAGATTATCAGGCCGTTCCCCTGCATCAGCACTCACTGTGTGCTCCTGAACCGCCGCCTGTTGCCCATCACTAGAAATATCAGCCCTGGTCTCCGACTCTGCCGCAGATGACTGATGCTCGTTCTCCACCCCCAATGCTGAGAATGGTCCAGAGGTATCGTCCACTACCACCGACCCCGCTGGTTCAGAATCAGCCGTCGTAGACAATCGTAGGCCAGACGTCCCCCCAGACTTGGGATCCCTTTGAGACGACGCCCGCTCCACCTCTGACCGAGCCACGGGGAATCCAATCTCTCTAGACACCTCCTCTCCAGGCAAAAGCACCACTTGCGACCTGGGTCCTAATTGCACATGCACATGTGTGTGATCCGATCTAAGAGTGACACGTGATTGATCAGGTCCCGCTTCACTCACTCCGGATCTTCCACCCTGTCCCTCTGCTACACCACTATGTGCTACTGCTGCATTCCCAGGCAATGTGCGCGCTGCAGGTATGATAGTATAGACTTCCACACCGTCACTACTGTCAGTGTGTAGCGATGCCGCTGAGTCACATCCAGCGTCTGAGCTGTTAGGTATCGGGTACGGCGAGCCGCTCATCAGTACAATGATAAGCCCAACCACTAATTCTCCACCATCTGGGCTGTGTGGGTTGTGTTTATATGTATATTAATGTGGTATAAGTTGTGTAGTTATTATCAGCTCACTCCGCTGTTCTCACGTATTTGGGAAGACTAACTCTAGTGGTATGATGTTGGCCTAGCCCATTCTTTTAACCAACACCAAGACGCCGATACAAGTCACCATTTATTGTTCATTGGTTATTCACAGTTACAGTTGTTGATGAGTCCACTCATGGTTGTACAGCTTCAACGACATCAGTCTATTCATACAAGCAGTTCATGTTTTAACAATCCGATGCTACTGGAGAGGTATGAGTGCCATAGAGATCCTGCTCAATCCGTTCTTACATTGGCTAAGTGTAATACTAAATATTAAACAGCTTCATCCTCGTCTACTCCAGGAGTATGTGTTGCCTCCTCGGCTGCTCCCACAATACTAACTCCTCCCTATCTCTTGCTAACCCCTCACACCTTTTAGACGCCGGTGTTTGGCTCACCCGTATTCCCCCCTCCCCCTCTACAGAATCTACCTGACCAGATCTCGTCGACTCCCCCCCGTCTGCAACATTCCACAGTCTACCATAAACTCTATACTACCATAAACCCTATACAGGACTCCCATAGCACTCTCCCATATAGCATATAATAAATACACACATAATACAGCATACAATAAATACCTACATAAGTGTACCCTGTTATACCCGTTCATTATAATTATTGGCTATTGATGACAAAACAATAGTCTATGGGTAGAGTGTGACAGGCCACCCCCCTCTACCCCCCCCCATGAAACTAGGTGATTTCTGTAGAGGATTACGTGGTTTATGGAGCTGTGGTATTCCTTTATCAGGGCAGGGGCGTAGGAAAAGGGGGGGCCAGGGGGGCCTGGCCCCCCCAATCATGAAGGAGGTGGGGCCTGAGTATGTCTGGGCCCCCCCAATATTTTCCAAGAACTGATAAACACAATGGAAAAGAAGCTAAAACTTTACATCTCAAATTAGATTATTATGGTGATGTCATAGGGAAAATGGGGGTCTGAGCCTAAAGTCAGATCCAAAATTTACCAAAAGTTACTTTTCTATATGAATTCTATATACGCATTATGTAGACGCCATCATGCATCAGCCGACAATTCAAGGTGGTCGCGACGGGCCCTCGCCGGGCCCCCCCCCAATGAAGATTTGCTTCCTACGCCTCTGCAGGGTAATATTAAAGGAGAAGAAGGAACCACCTAGACCAGAAAATCCTGATGAATCCAAATTTTCTGATCATGATTCTCAGAAATTGACTAAAAGTACCCAAAAATGAGGTTTGATGAAGAAAATATTTTAAAGATGTACAAAAATAATATTCAAAATGATGAGAAGTCTTTATAGACACATGTAAACCAGAGGTAGTACCTCAATGCACATTTTCAAATGTCTGCCTATCTCCCAATTTGACAAGTATTCTAACTGTGCATTACTCTGCCTATCACACATACTGCCTATCCCTTAGTCTACCTATCACTCATACTGCCTATCTCTTAAATCCAAAGCATCTTGAAGTAAGGCTATCTCCCAAAACACCTAGATACTAAAGCTTACTCCTTACTTTAGCTAATCTTCTCTGGTCCTAGTTTCCCATAGTATACCTATCCTTAATCTTCCTATCATTCATTTTACCTATCCCTCATGGTGACTATCCCTAAGACCACCAAGTTTAAACTGTATTGTTCATCTGTTTATTTAGGTGGCCCTAATGGATAACAGTACATTGCTTATCATGTCTATCATTTTGATCCTACCTATCTTAAAGATGCCTATCATAAAGCTTACCTATCCTTCATTATACCTATCCCCCAACTCTGCATATCCCTCATATTTGACTTGCACATCTGTTGCTAGCACCCATGTTTTCTTGTTTTACATTTGCTCATCTTACAAGGTACTTTCTGTGCCTATCGCTTAAACTAGATATTGCACATGCTACCAATCCTATTGAATACCTATCCCTCATGCTCTCCATATGGTTTTCTTACCATGTCAGCTCAGTCAATCTAACCTGCTCTCTCTATACATATCTCAGCTTGTGTTCAATTTCTTCCACCTGTCTCCAGGTCTATGCCTTGTGAAATATACCTATCCCCCATTATGCCTATCCTCCGTTCATATCATATATAGGTAAATTGAAAGATATGCAGCATGAATGATAGGTAGATGTATGAATAAGGTAGACTGTAACCAGTATGTTAGGTGATAGGGTGACTAAGAAATGGTCATCATAATGAAGGTTGGTTGTGACATAGGCAGGTAAAGAGAGGTGAGATGGGTAAGAGAGCCGTATAGAGTGCATGGGGGATAGGTAAGGATGGGTAGCAAGAGGGATAGGCAGTATGAGCAATTAGCAATTTAAGGAATAGGCACATAGTACCTTGTAAGATGAGCAAACGTTAAATAAAAAGAAAACATGCATCCTAGGGACAGATATGCAAGTCAAATATGAGGGATGTGTAGAGTTGGGGGATAGGCACAATGAGGGATAGGTAGGCTACATGATAGGCATTATCAGGGATAGGTAAAATTGAAATAGTAGACATGGTAAGGAATGTACCGTTAAACAATAAAGGCTTATATAGCAGACAAACAGCACAGATTAAACATGATGGTCTGAGGGATAGTCACCATGAGGGATAGATAAAATGAATGATAGGCAGATTGAGGATAGATAGACTAAAGGAAAGAGGGAACAAATGAGATAAGGTAAGGTGAGGGGCAAGTATTATAAGTTAGGCCTTTTAAGAGATAACCAGATTAAACTGTAGATGTTTCGGATTGAAGAGATAGGCAGGATGAGTGATAGGTACACAATTAATATGCTGTATGTGGGATAGGCAGAATAATGCACAGGCCCAGAACTTGCCTGACTGAGAGATAGGCAGACATTAGGGTATGTGGATTGAGGTATTAACTCTGATTTATGTGTTCTATATTTAAAGATTTGCAATCATTATCAATATCACTTTTGTACATTTTCAAATATTTCCCTCATCAAACATCATTTTCTGGTACTTTTGGTCAAATTCTGATAATAAAGACCAACATTTTTGGATTCAGCAGGATTTTTTGGCTTAGATGGTCTTTTCATTTCATTTGGTATCCCTTTCATGAAGATACATGATAGCTCAATAAACCCCTTATCCTACATAGGGCCCAATACTGAACACAAAAGGTCACCTAGTTTCATGGGGGGTTAGAGGGGGGTTGGCCTTCACTATAGGACTGTATGGACTGACCTATCCTATAATACTGTACAATCCTTGGCCACATCGTTGGATCTGTGACCTCCTAAACCAAAATGCAGTAGGAAAACAGTATTAGAGCAGTATTGATTCAGTAGTACTGGCCAGGTTATAGTAGACGTGTCTGATAAAGGGCTGCTATAGTAGAATGCCATGCACTTTAGTGATGTTAAGTTGATAAGACAGCAGAGTTGTGATTCTCAATAATACATGTAAAACTATGTAAAAATAAATGTCATAACGGTGACCAAAAGAATAGTAGATGATTCAGTACATTTATGCCCTACATAAAGTCAGTGAGTAATTTCTCACGTTCACACACCCCTATATTCATGTGTATCAATAATTGTTGGCACTCAATAACATAATATGCAAAAGGGATGAAGTATGCTTTTCACCACAAACGCTGGGTACCTTCAGGAATTTAATAACTGAATCATTTGATTGTTGTTGACAACCACATTCATTCAATGGACTGTTTGAGGAGCCTAGTCAGTACCCTAGTATAGTTGTGATCATACTTCTGCGGATGGAGTATAAGTTAGAAAACCTCCCTGGACCTGGGGGATTTGCCACAAAACCTCCTCGACCTCGGCTCAGAGGTTTTGTAGCAAATCCTTCAGGTCCGTGGAGGTTTTCCATTACAAAACCCATGCATCAATGAACAGTGTGATACCAGTAGATGGTCATATACTGCATCTACGCTGCTGCACTGAGCATGGCATTTTTGGTATCTATTATCATTTAGTTGAGAGTGACTACTGATTCTTGACTAAAAATGCAGTGCATGTCCAGTTGAGAGTCGATCTGTATACTACTGGGTCTAGCCTGAAAATGGAGTGTAGTGTCAGTTGTTTTGGGAGCATCTACTGAAATATGCAGCAGTTGATCAGCATAATATTCTCAGAAGCCACTGATAGAAGGAGTAGATACTAGAGTGGTTAAGATCACGAAGTGTACGGCAACGTGCACATCTTGAATGATTGGAGTTTGTATACTAGACGCTGCCGTAAACATTTCAAGTAGGCAAATCTTAACCTCTCCATTGCCTTCTGGCCCAGGCTTGTAATAAACCCAGATTAGAGCATCCAAGTTCATGGGTTTCAAATAATTTTATTGTGAGGCATTGAACTTGCTTCTCAAATGGCGAGGCTCTGTTGTGACTCTTCAAACCACTGTAAAGTTTAAACTAACCGTTTCATTTAAATTAAAGGAATTACCATGAAATCTCAGTCATAAGCCACTTCCTGAGCTAGAAGCCATTGCATTAAAATGGATGGTTTTAGTACTCTTTGGGTTTGAATCCTATCTTTAGGTTACTCTAGAATTAAGAAATAATTCATAAATGGCAATCGGCCTCTGAAATGGCCTAAGGCACTTAGTCAAAATCAGGCAAGTTGGAGTATGAACTGATTGCCTACCTCAGGTAGACTATGAACTGATTGCCTAACACAGGTAGACTAGGAACCGCCTGTCTATACCGGACGTAGACAACTGTCTTCTACCTGAGGTAGACTTTGAGCTCCATGTCTGCCTCAGGTAGATTAGGGACTGCTCCTCCACCTCAGCTAAACTTTTACGTTGATATCTACATCAGGTACACTGACGAAAAAAAGAGCATCAGCCTGAGTATCATGAGAGCCTCTGCTAGAGGCTCTCCCCTGACATGTCATACTCATGCTAAGCCTACTGCAATGCCACACATTGGGAAAAAGGATCAGGCATGGTGCCATAATCAGTCTGAATTTAACTGAATACTCCAGCAAAGCAGGGGTCTAGCCCCTACACAGTCGGTGGTCAGTCGGGAGGAGTTGTTAGAAGATCGGAGATAAGAGATAAGATAAGGGTCCAATTGAGGCCTTCTACTACTGACCCCTGGTTTACAAATCTCTCTATCTTTCTTAAAGAGGTAATTTCTATTACTAAGTATGCTGATTTTTTTCTTCTAAATTTCCTCAAGTTTAAATTCCTGATTTGTTTTAGATTTTTTGTAAATTTTTCTTCCAACTTATCAATGATTTTGGACTTTGAGAAATTCCTCTGTCACTTTCTATTTCCCATAGGTTTAGAGCCCCACTGCCTCTGTCCACATCACCCGCCCGCCAGGGGAGGTTTCAGAAACGACTGACCTAGGCCTGTACACTGATGTCGGAGATTATATCATATCCTAGCACCAACCACATGCCTCATTAGCTCAGTTGATACAGCACTGAACTTCGCATCTGAAGGCGGCAAGTTCAAGCCCCATTGAGAATTTTTGTAAAGATTACTTATTTTGGTAAGTTAATCTTATTGCTACTATGTGAGCATGAATATGTATTCATAATGGGTTTGTGAGAAAATTGTTCCCTATTAAGCCTCCCTCTCACCCATTCTTGCACATACTCAATATCCTTTCTATTATCTTCTAGTCCTTGTAACCATGATATCTAAGAATATAATCTTATCTAGATATAAGAATATAAGAGGAATTGGTCACTAAAACATTTAGAGTATGATCATATCTTTGCAGTAAATGCAAAAGTGACATGGTCCCAGGCATATTTCTAATGTTTTGGGGCTTGGAAAAAAGTAGAATACCAGCTTTCAACACACACAGAGGGAGCAGATCATATGAGACTTTAAGTGGAGATCTTTCAGCACAGTCAAGATGGTGTAGTGGTAATATGTTTACCTTCATGTCAGAAGATCCTGAGTTCGATTCCAGCCCAGGGATGCTTGTGAAAAGCTGCATGTTTTCAACCAGAAATTATTTGTTATGCAAAGAATTTATTTTCTTGCATCAGGCAAGCATCTACCTCAATTAGTTACAAAGTTAGGTCTTAGAAAAATACACTGCAATAGATGAGATGTTTCCTATCAAACTGAAAAAAAAAAGAAAAATGTTTCGTAGCACCACCAAGACTTGAACCTGAGACCTCTCACATGCAAAGTGAGAATCCTACCGCTGCACCAACGCTACAACCATTGAGCCAGATTGCAATAGGCATATAAGTAGGACTGTGCCCTACTTACTTAGGGCATTGTGGACATTTGTCCTTACTATGGGTATTTTCCCTTACTATGGTCACTCCAGTCTGTGTTTCCTATTAGTCTACTGGACCTCATATGACCAATGACATCTCACTGTAGTAGGTCTGTTGTTGAAATATATTGATAGTGCCACTTTCAACACCTGCCCTGCTAGCACAGATAGGAGCACAAAGGAGTCACAATCAGGAGGTACCCGGTTCAAATTCCACCAAGGAGCAATAAGGAAACTGAAACCAGGAAAATTTATTTAAAGTGTTTATCAAACTACTCATGAGTTGGGCTTAATACATCCTACAGCTGAGTAGTTTAATAAATGCTACAAATGCAGGGCTATGTAACGATTACAATTTAGGTAAGAAAGCCTCCTGCAATGTTGGAGCCTGTTCAGATAGGGTCCAGCATTGCCTGGCCCTCCTCATAGAGATACTCAAGCAATGTCCTATTCTCTTCTATTATGTTACTCCAAACGACCCTGGGCCTGTCTCTAAAGAGAGCATGGCAGTAGAGAGCATGGCAGTAGAGAGAGTACAGCTGGGCTATACACACTCTAGAGTAGAGTGTCAGGCAATGCAGCAGTATGCCCCTACCCCAGGCCCACCCTGGTTATCAAAACAGTCTCATTTTGGCGACATTTCCCTTAGCCTAACACTAGACTCACTCTGAGTATCATTTTTTCCTCAGTGTAGATTAGGAAATACTGCCTCAGGTAGACTAGGAACTGCTTGTCAAGAATATCATGTAGTCCAATTCTCATGGGTTTACAGGAGGTTAGTATAAAGCAAGCCACAACCTCGGTGCCAGTGATAAGATGTCTAAGTGATGAGCTGTGATTGGTCGATTCTGTTGTCTACTTGAGGTAGACTACTAATGAGCTTTTGCTTGACTACCTAGGGTAAAGTTTCAGTCAGCCAATGGCGGAGCTGCACCCCCGACAAAGAATGAGGAATGATACATGCACTGCAAGGAATTTCATGCCTTGTTAAATACATGATATTTTATTCATATTTCAGTAAAACCTAACGGATAAAATATTGTATTCATGTTTTAGTAAAACTTAACCAGTAATGATATTATTTAATACATATCACATAAAGCGCACACAGTGCATAAATTAGGGCAGGTCCAAGCAGATGTCCCTCCATGACATTTCCTATTTTAGACTCCACATCTAAAAGAATAAAAGCATTTCTTTTGGTGGGAATTTGGTGCCAGACTTAAAGATGAATTCCCACCAAAAGAAATTCTTTTAGATGTGGATTCCAGAGTCTAAAATGGAAGCATCACGGAGGGACAAAATGGACCTGCCCGTTAGCATTACCACACTCCCCACTCATGTGCATTGGAGCATATCCAGTGTATACTATTGGTACTCCCACATGGGCCAATTTTTTCACCACCCTGACAGATATTCCCTTCACATCCTGTCACGTGGGGTTTATTTATGATGTCATAGGTTATCATTTTTGTCGATGAAATAAGGTCTCTGTCATCATTTTGATATAGTTGCTTTTGAGATCAATTCAACCAAAACTGAGCTACAAAACATGGTTAGCAGAGAAAGTCAGATTTCATTAAAGTGCTCAGAAACTTGTGCTTGCGCCCTCTTTTTGCAATATTGATGTGAAAATATATATCACTTTCTATACAAATTGTGTATGTGAGTTGCTATTAACCCTTGTGGCTTTGCAAGTCTTTTGTAGAAAATGTTTGCCCACAGGTAACCACCCTGTGACATAGCTTTATAGGACTCAGTATGGAGGCCTAGTGGAGCCACCATTTTGAATTTCGCTGGTTGAGCTAAAACCTACCATGATGGGTACTTTGTCCCTGGTTAACACCCACTTCCAGGGACATGCTGGTCTCATCTTATCAGGCCTTATTAGTGTGTGTCACTGGAGCCAGCTCCAGACCAGCTAGTGGCCAATATAATGCTTCACTGCCCTGGTCTACCACCCCACTGCAGGAAGGGGTCCATGTATGAGACCCTCCTATGGGGCCTTAGCTCCAACACATGGCACATTCTCAGGGTCCATAATCTTAAATAATTTCGGTTCTAGTCAGGATAGAGACAAAATTCCGATGGTTGTATGATTCCTGTAACGTTGTGCATCAGCCCACATAGGTATAACAAGGTTTCCATGTATTTTGAAATGAGGTGTGGTAATGCTAATAATATATAGCTAAAGTATGGTAGCGTAACACATGAAACAGATGTAAATGATATGAAGGAGGCTGACTGTAACCAGCAAACATCTTGCTAATCACGTGGTGAGAAAGGAATTTTGGCAAGGGTTATTGAAAGCCATGACATTCTCATAAAGTTTTCCTCACAATAGTTCCTTGTGGCATTGATTAGAGAGATATGTGAATCCATGCAGAACAGAAGATGATCTGGGGTAATGAAGTAGACAAAAATAAAAATTGAATATCTTTTTAGGAAGACGTGTTCTGATTAAAGCCATAATCATATCATTAGGCTTGGTTACAGATAACTCAAGAAGCTTTCAGAATGGCTGACACAAGACAAGACTCGGAAACCTACTAGGTGACTACCTGTCCATTAGTTAGTTAGTTTCTTAGAGATCCAATAAGAGAGAAAATGAGTTGTTTGTGAATCTATTCGGTTTCTGACAGGTTAACAGCTTGTCAGTTTGTTTGCAACATGCACGGGTAACCTCACACGTATGAATGGTGTGGAGAGGGAGAGAGATGGGTGCTGGGAGAGAGGAGAGAGAGAGAGAGAGAGAGAGAGAGAGAGAGAGAGAGAGAACATGAGAGAAACGGGGAGAGAAGGGGGAATGTCATCTGTCTATTTTGGGATCCACAACGCTCCCTCCTATTGACTCACCAGAAGGGTGGTTTGCCACCCTAAGACAGTGAGAGGCGACTTCCCACCTTATACTGTAATGGAATTGGCATGCTCTGAATTAGACAGTGTTGCGAAAACTGGGCGACGTAGTTCAATGATTGGTCACACCTGGGCCATTCTTTTAAAAGGGCTCACAAGCTCTGGAAAACAGTTACGAAGTGTGCCCTCAAAAACGTTTTTGGCTTTTGAAAACGTTGTTTTTTTTTTAAGGTAAATTTTATTCAAAAAACATTGTGGCTATTTTACAGAAACTCTTTTTAAACACTCCAGAAATTATAAGTTTTTGCTAAATTGGTACCAGCCGACTTTCAGGCCAGTTTGATGAATTAATATAACTCTAAAATCCTCACATGTATCTATAAGGTACATCC
Source organism: Acholoe squamosa (assembly GCA_949317995.1). Classification (NCBI taxonomy): domain Eukaryota; kingdom Metazoa; phylum Annelida; class Polychaeta; order Phyllodocida; family Polynoidae; genus Acholoe; species Acholoe squamosa. The sequence goes on from OX439038.1 coordinate 44,449,109, forward strand.
CTAGCTTTCCCCTTTGTCTTTGAACACAGATGTTCTCTACATTATCTCCCCCCCCCCTCTCTCTCCCTCCCTCCTTCCCTCCCTTCTTCCCACCCTCCCTCCCTCTCGTGGTCGTTATATCTAGCAATATCTGTTTCATTGCCTTCAGCATAAAGTACACGTCTAGAATTCCTTTGATGGCTAGAGTTTCAGGTCTGCATCATCTCTTTGTTTCCTGACTAGCCCCTGGTTGTGGTGAGGGCTATACCTGTATTGCTGTTACGTGAGCTGTGCTATTCCACCTGTACCTCCATGAGATGCCATGGTATTGCTATCTATGTATGAGCCTTCATCAATGCCATAGAGAAAATGAATATTCTAGTATGATACAGGTCTATCATACCTTGACCGTGCTTAACACCAGGAGAATATTTCATAAGATACTTTAGGCAGCTCGTACGCTCTGACCACCTGCTCTAGTATTGTGCAAAAATGGGTTTCCCGCTTTGGAAGAAATGTATAGTTTGTAAATGGAGGGCTACATGCCATTAATTAAAAAGAAAACAACAACACTAGGCAGCACAAGGTGTCAATCACATCAGTGGACATTGGGTTGGCACTGCCTACTTAAAGGGATGCAATGTTTCAAAACTAATAATTCTGCATATTGCAAATGATCCATCAGGAATTCACTTCATATCAGCAGATGCACAATTGAACTGCACTCTTAACGGACACACTGGACTATATAATTATATACTGTAGTGGAGAGGCTCGTCCGCCGAATGACTGCCACGCAGTCATTCGGGGAAAGTCTCAACGCTCGGGAGTGGTCCGCCGAAATGCTGCACGAGAGGCAGCGTCTCGGTGGAGACTTGTATATAAGGCGCGACTAGTTCCACCGGAGGTCAGATACAGCCGACAGCCCGAGGTGAACAGTCAAGCAGCTAGCTCCCGGAGGTTGCAGACGACATTTCTACCCGCAGATGGCATTTAGATGGTGTGGCCAAGGCGTGCCAGGGCAATAAACCAAGCGAGTTAATTTTACTTGACGGGTTGTGTTCTTCGATCATTCATAATACGAACGGGCGCTACATTGGTGACAGCGGTGTTCTTAATACTTTTCTACGAACCTGCGTCCGGTGTGACCGAAGAATGGCTGAGGGAGGATCTGGAGAAAAGAAAATGGAGTTGAGGTCTGCGGCGGAGGGTGGACCACAGGGGTTGGGAGGCCACCAGAGAAAACCGGAGATGGTGTTGGCGCGGCCTCCCATGATCGGTGGAACCCCTGCAACGGAAGGAAGAGCCGCAGAGGGGTGGGCTTGGGATGAGAGAACACCCCTAGTGCAACCCCAACTGCCTGAGGGAGAGGTAGAAAGGGCTCAGGAGGTGGAGGAGGAAGCTAGAGAGGCTGAAGGGGGAGAGATCTACTTACCTGAATTACCGGAGGACGCTGAGGGCGATAATGAGGAGGACGAGGGCAGAGAGGTAAACGGGAGACAACCGGAGGCGGGTCAGGGAGGTCGGGCACGAAGAGAGCCCCCCGAACAGATAAAAGTGGAAAGGAGAGAGGGATTAAGAAGGCGCCTGATTCCCCCACGGAGGGGCCGGACGCCTCCGGTTGAGGAGGGAGAGATAGGAGAAGGAGAAGGTGTCGTCGCCGGTAGAGGTGGGAGGAGGAAGATCGGAGGGGGAGGAGGAGGAGATGAGTGTGGACCAGCCGAGGGGCGGAAGCCAATTATTAAACCTACCAAATTTGATAGGACTGGTGATTTGGCGGACTACTTCAACCATTTTGATTTGTGCGTAAGGGTTAATGGGTGGACACCCGAGGAGGCCGGAATGTTTCTTGGGTTGAGCCTAACAGGACCGGCCCGGCGATTGCTTACAGGGGTTAAACCAGCTACGGCAGAAGGGTATCAGCAGCTGAGGGAGGCCTTGGAACTCAGGTTCGAACCGCCTAATCAGATGGAAACTTACAAAGCGCTCCTCCGAACCAGGGAGCGTAAGCCAGGGGAAACGTTACAGGCACTGCAAGAGGAACTTACAAAATACACACGGCTAGCTTACCCCAACGCCGATGCAAAGACGGTGGACGCACTGGTTCTGGACCGGTTCCTGTCCGCGTTGGGAGACAGTCAGCTTAGGCAGTGGGTATATCAGACGCAGCCCAAGGACCTGCAGGTGGCTGTTATGACAGCAATAGGGGCGGAGGCCTATCTGAAGACCATCAACAGGGAAGGGGTAGACAAGTTCAAAGTGAGAGCCGCCGATGCCTCCCTCACCGAGAAGATCACAACTTATTGCACCAAGATGGACAAGATGGCCGCCATGGTGAAGGAGCTGAGCCAGAAGGTAGATGCAGGGTCCCAGGCGACCACCAGGAGGCGAACAGGCTGCTTCCAGTGTGGGCAGGAGGGCCATTTTAAGAGGGAGTGCCCCCAACTGAAGAAGGGGGGAGACGCTGAGAGGAAAGTGGATTCAGCTCCGCCAAGCGCTTCCCGCCCGGCGGAAAACTAGAATCGACCCTGACCAGCTGCCTTGTTAGGGTTGAAAAGAAATGGCCGGATGAGAGGGTGCAGGGGAGACAGGAAAAAGGGGGTAACGGGATAAAAGTGGCTGGGAAGATAGGCGGAAAGGAGGTACAGCTGTTGGTGGATACGGGGTCGTCCCTTAACCTGTTGTCAGTGGACTGGTGGAGATGGGCAGGGGGATACCCCGATTTGGATCCCGCCGAAAGTGACATCTTTAACGCCGACGGCAGGCCCATGGCGGTGCGGGGGAAGTTCACTGGAAGCTTTCAACTGGGGTCTACAATCACGACTACCACGTTTACAGTAGCAGAGATTGGCAATAAGGCCATCTTGGGAGCTTCCTTCTTGAGGGACCACCGTATCAAGGTGGATATGGCGGAAGCATCGGTGGCGTGGCCGGGGGGGACTCGAATCCAGAAGGGCTGGTCCGGAGGATCGTGTGTGCCAGAGCAGCGGTGGTAGCCGGCGGGCAGGAAGCGCTGGTGGAGGGCCAGGTCTTAGGGGATTGGCCGGAAGGGCAGGAAGGGATGGTGGAAAAGGCGGAATCGGCGGGAAAGAGTAGCCCGTTCCTGGTGGGGCAAGGGCTAATACTCCCAGAGGAAGGGCAAGCCTGTGTGCAGGTTTTGAACCCGGGAGGGGAAGCCTTGACAATCCACCGCGCCGAAACGCTGGGAACCCTGACTTCGGTGGAGGCTGGCGAAGGGGGGATCGGCGGAAGGTGTCGGGTGGTGGGAAGGCAGGAACTGATGGCGGAAGGGAGGAAGGTGGTGGCTGAGCTGGTGGACGGGACTGAGGTGCACAGGAGGAGGGCATTGGCCACCTTGCTCAGGAGTAGGATCAACGCATTCCAGCTGGGGCCGGAGGACAGGGGCCATACTACTCTGGCTCAACACCACATCAACACGGGGGGCGCAGCTCCCCTGAAACAGCTGCCGAGGCGTCTGGCACCTCACAGGCGTCAGGTGGTAGACGAGGAAGTGGATAAGATGCTGGAAGCGGGGGTAATCGAGCCGGCGGTGGGGCCCTGGGCATCCCCCGTTGTACTAGTAAAAAAAAGGACGGTACAATGAGGTTCTGCGTCGATTATCGGCAGCTAAATGCTGTCACTATCAAGGATGCCTACCCGCTGCCTCGGGTAGAGGATTGCCTCGACACCATGGCCGGGGCTGCCTAGTTTTCCTCCCTGGACTTAGCTAGTGGCTACTGGCAGTTGGACATAGCCGCCGAGGACAGGGAGAAGACTGCATTTGCCACCCACCGGGGATTGTTTCAGTTCCGCCGTATGCCCTTCGGGTTATGCAATGCACCCGGAACATTTGAAAGAGTCATGGAGGTGGTGATGCAGTGGGAGACCTGCCTAGTATATCTGGATGACGTCGTAGTTTTCGCATCTACCTTTGAAGAGCACCTTCACCGGCTAGAGGAGGTGTTAGACAGGCTTATCCAGGCGGGGCTTAAGATCAAACCAAGCAAGTGCCAATTGGCCAGAAGGAGAGTGATGTTCCTGGGGCATATGGTGAGTGAGGAGGGGATAGCCACCGACCCAGCCAAAGTAGAGGTGGTGGAGGGGTGGCCCACCCCTCAGAATATCACCGAAGTGCGCAGTTTCCTGGGGTTAGCCGGGTACTACCGAAATTTTGTCAAAGATTTCTCGGCAGTAGCCAAGCCCCTGTCCAGCCTGGCAGAGAAGGGAAGGAAGTTTGAATGGGACCGAGACTGCCAGCGGGCCTTCGAGCATCTGAAGCAGGAGCTTATTAGGGCCCCCATCCTAGCCTTTCCTCGGCCGGAGGGGGAACTGAGACTAGACACCGACGCCAGCGACACCGGACTGGGGGCAGTCCTGTCACAAGAGCAGGAGGGGCACGAAAGGGTCTTGGCTTATGCTAGCTGCACCCTAAATAAAGCGGAGCAGAATTACTGTGTGACCAGAAGGGAGCTGCTGGCCATTGTCTTTGCTCTGAAGAAGTTCAGGCATTATTTGATAGGACGGCCTGCGAGAGTAAGGACAGACCATGCGTCCCTCCGGTGGTTAATGGGGTTTAAGGAACCTGAGGGGCAAATCGCTCGGTGGCTGCAAGTGATGGACACCTACGACCTAAGGATAGAGCATAGGGCGGGGAAGCTTCACGGGAATGCTGATGGCTTATCTCGTAGGCCGTGCAGACAGTGCGGGAGAGAGGAGGCAGGAATGGAAGTGTGCAGAGTGATCACTCGTGCTCAGGGGTGGAGGAGGGAAGCATCCCCAGAAACAGTAGGGGAGATCTCGCTGGAGGCTTCGGCGGAGCCCCCCTCGCCGGCTGAGATAGCTTCCCCCGAAGAGCTGGACTGGGAAAGGGAGCAAGCAGCTGACCCAATCCTGCAGCAAGTGAAGAAGTGGATAGAAGGGGAGGAGGTGGACCCCGCGGAACTGGGAGGGGCTGGCTACGAACTGAAGGCGTGGGCAGCCCAGAGAGACCTGATGGGGCGAGATAATCTACCACCCCCTTGGCTCTACTCTATCCGGCGGGGCCCCCGCCGAGCTCCCTGGAAGGATATGTGGCGGAACTGCAGGTGCAGATGGCCCAAACCTTTCACTATGCTCGGGAAGTGCTGGGTCAGGCCGTAGAGAGGCAGAGGCGTAACTACAATGTGAGGGCAGGGGCAGTGAACATAGTGGAAGGGGACACAGTCTTCTACTACCACCCACTCAAGATTAAGGGCGTCTCTCCAAAGCTTAAGTCATACTGGACGGGCCCCTGGACGGTGGTCCAGGTTCGGGGGAAGGTGTTGTTCACCATACGGAAGGGGCGCCGTGTGAAAGTAGTACACTTCAACTCTATCAAGAAGGTACCACCAGAGAGAGACCTTGGCGGAGGGCGGGAGTTGCCAGGGGGAGAGGGGAACGCCATGGTACGAGCGGTGACGCAGAGCAGGCCAGCAGACGGTGGCGTGATGAGTAACTCAATGGAGCCCCGAAAACCTCCCGAATGGTGGGATGCCGACTTGCCGAAGATTCCACTGGGTGGGCCACTCCTGCCTAGCTGGGATATTCCTGATGGGTTATCTGAAAAAGAAACTGAAGACCTGCGGGAGAAAAGAAGGCTGGAAATCAAAGAAAACGGTGAGAGAATGGATGAATATGATCGGCTTCAGCGGGAACGGAGGACGGCACCGGTGTATCTGAAAATGCAAGAGGACTGGAGAAAGCAGCGGCGAGCCTGGAATAGATGGAAACTGGAATTAATATGGGCGCAAAACGAAAATGAAGCTAATCAAGTAGAAGAGAGGAACGCGGGGGTGCCGGAGGAGAGGAAGGCAATCACTCGAGAGGAGGAGAGAAGGTGGAGAGGAATGGTCTCCGTGCGCTTCATCATGACCTCAAAGAGGAAGACCTTCCTACAAAGCATCACCCGACGTACATCTCAAACTGGTCTCCGCCTCTCCGGGGCCCAGGAAGGGGGGCCGCCGGTCACCAGCCTAAGGTCTCCCCGGGCGATAATAGGGGAGGACCCGCCGGGACCCAGCGCTCGCGGTGACGTCATGACGACGGTTGACGGCAAGATGGCGGCAACAAATGACACGCGGTTGGGGGTGCCAAGAAGCCAGCAAACTTCTTCTAAGAAAACTAGATCCCCGAGCAAAGAAAGAGGGGAGAGACGACGACACGGGAGCCCGGGCGGGTCCCACAGCCATGAGGACGGAGAGAGGCGCCAGAGAGGTGAAATCGATGGTGGTAGCCAGGGAAGGGGAGAGACGGCGGAGCCGTTCGGCGGAGAGGAGGTGCCATGGTAGAAGTCGGGCTAGATCCAGGGGTCAGTCACCTCGGCCAATAGGGAGATCGCCACATAAACAGGAGACAGGTGGCCAGCCAATAAAAAAAAGTATAGAGGGAGGGAGGGGCGCTCCCACGAGCAGAGACCGCCTGACACAGGGTTCCCACGCCACCGAAGGAGGGAGGGGAATACCCAGGCGACTTTCCCAGGGCCCGCCGAGCTCGCCGAAAGCAACCAGCCAATCAGGGAGAAGGGGGACACGGGAGGAGGCGGGACGTCTCGGGGCCGGGGAGGTATAAAGGAAGGGTGAGGTGCTCAGTCAACTCAGAATCCGACGGAGAAGCAAGCACCTAATCTACGACGAGAAATTATCCACTACGCCGACTTGGAGGTCTTCACGGCCAGCATGCCACGACAGGCCAAGTCCAAGGGGGAGGGAGCCGGAGACACCCCGGAGTTCGCCTGCCAGACGTGCGCCGACAGGGGAATAGTAAAGGTATTCGCAAGAAAGGACACCCTGGAGCGACATGTGGAGGGCCACACCGGAGCGGGGCTTGGGCACCGCTGCCCACTGTATCCAGAGTGCTCCCACCAAGTTCGCAAGAAGAGGGAGGGCGACCTCCGGGGGCATATAAGATCTGTACATAAAGAGTATGACGTGGACGAATGGCAGCTGGGGGAGCCGGTGATGCTGGAGTTCCCCGACGTAGGAAGCACCAGAGGACAAGGAAGTAAGCCCCGAAAACAGCTAACCCCACAGAAGGTGTTGCAGGGGGGTAGCCCCTTCAGTGACTTAACCCTTTCGTGCCCAGAATTATTTTGAGAAAGCTGGTTTATTCAACAAACTTGACATAGTAGAGAATACGACCCATATAATGTTTAGATTATAGTTCTAGTTCAAATGGTAACAAAGGGGGCACATAAAATAGCTTTCAGGAAATGTAACATGAAGCATAGGTTAGAAAATTATATGAGTCAATGGGACCTGATGATGACACAATAAGTTGAAATGGGCTGATTTTGATGAAGGTTTCCAGAATATCAAATTTTCTTTAATTTATTTGATTTTGATGGGGAAAGGGCTTCTTACAATTCCTAAAGCATTATTTTGACATTTGGAAGAAGGCCATATTGATAGAAATAGAAAGGAATAGGCATTATAATTGGATTCCTTGGAGAAAATCACATGAAAAATATTTCATCAATATTTTTGGGAATTTTTATCAATATTTTTTGAATTTATTGAATTTTCCTTATTTTCCCCTTTATTCTAATGGCCAGAGCGCGCACTTTTCATGTATTTTATGCCTATTTTCAATCCATTATTTTATTTAAAAAGACCTATTAATTATTAAATAACGTATGTATCATGACATATTTGGTATCGTTGGAAAGCCCTTGACAGTACGAGTCTATTGGTGTAAATACCATCTTTATCCAATAAATATTAAACCAATGGTGATCTGTGAAACACACATATATGCTTTAGAGCGCACTTTTGCTAATCTGGGCACGTAAGGGTTAAGCTCCCCAGGAATACAGCTGGGGGAGGGCAACACTCCTGGCAGTTACACTATGTCTGCACACATGTTGGAGCAGATGTTAATCCAGATATCACCTGAGAAGAAGCAAGAGGAGGCAAAAGCGAAGAGCTCTCCGGCGGGTCCACCTAGTGCTGGCACCCGCTCATCAGGGAAGAGGAAGAACCCCAGTGACTCGGCGGGGGGTAAAAGTGAGAAGAAGAGAGTAAAAAAGGATGTCAAAGGGGGCAAGGGGAAGTCCTCGGCGGCAGCAGCGTCAGCTCTGGCTTCTCCGGAGAAGGAGTGCAGCGGGGGGAGGCGGGGTGAGCAGCCGCCACCTGGCCCACCTGAGTCTTCGGGGGGGATAGTGGGGAGTCGGACTAAACCAGCTGTACGCACTAGCACCGCCGAAGTGAGGACTTAGATAGACGAGGAAAAAGCTAAGATAGCAGACCTGTGTGCAAAGTACGGCAAGAAGGGGGAAACACCTAATCAGATGATGATAAGACTCAAGAGACTGTTCCCGGGGGCAGAGGTGGACTATGATTTAGTGGATCCGGGGTTTGAGGAGGAACTCCAGTCTTACGAGGAGGAGGTGTTGGGGGAGGAACCTAAGGAGGAAGTCGGAGGAAGCAGGGAAAAAGGGGGTCCAGTGGGGGTCCAGGGCACTGAACTCACATTGTATGGACTGGACACTTCGGTGAATGTCTCTGAGGCTACAGACGTGTCACTAAACAGATCTCTTAATCTGGACGATGCCCTTGCTATGGTGAAAACTCCTTCGGCGGATACTTCGGCGGGGTCGGTGAAGGGGAAGGAATTGGGGGATTTTGCAGTACCCGCCGAGTCAGGGTCGGCGGCGCAAGAGGCGGTGGAGGAGGGGGTGCTCTCTACCTTATCTCCCACTGGACTGGCCGGGATTGATATTCAGACGCAGCAGCTGAAGAAACAGTTGGAGGCGCTAGAAAAGAAAAGGGCAGCTGCAGCCAAGAGAATAGAGGCAGAGGCAGAGGAGAAAAGGAAGAAAGCCCAAGAGGCAGAGCAGGAAAAGCAGCAACATGAGGAGAGGAAGCAGCGGGAAGAGATAGAAAGGCAGGAGAGAGAGAGAAGGTGGAGGTGGAAAATAGACAGAAGGAGAAGGATGAGAGGGGAGCCGCTGAACTCCTGGCCAGGCAGCAAAGGCAGGAGCAGTCACCGGTGAAAAGGGGGGAAGGGAGAGTGATAGCCATAGGACTGGATGGGTTAGTGGTGAACTCACCCCATGGCGAATTTCTCATGAAATTGGAACTAACTGACGCGGAGGAGGGGGAGACCAGAGTGCTACTACCGGCGGGGGTGAGGGCCTCCTTGAATGATGCTAAACTACCCCCACCGCCGATGGAGGCGGGACCACGTGTAACAGTGTTATCAAACTGGGAGCCGGGGACTCCGGTGGCATCCACCCCCGCACCCACCGCGCCGCCACCGGACGGTCCTGGTGCGTCTCCACAGGCCGGGACGTCCGGCAGAGCGGTGGAGGAAGGATATGCTGAGGAGGCTGGGGCGCGTAACCCCTGGTTATCGGATTACCAAGGGTCGGCGACCCTGAGACGACTGGCACAGAGACTACTGCCCCCGGAGGAGCAGGGGCCAGATGTGCGCCATTTAGGGGAGGGGAGCCAGACCACCTCTCTAGTGATGCTCCCAGGAGGTGAGTTCGAGACTGTGGTTATAACCCGGAACAGATTCGTGGACTTAAGCCAACGGGATACCTGTAAAACCTGCGGCCGGCCCTGGGAGCAGCAGCAGCCGGAGGCGGAGGAGGCTGCAGGAGAGGGGGAACCGGAGGAGGACGGTGAGGAGGAAGACGACGACGCGGCTGAATAAACTAGGTAAGCTGGTCACTCCTTGTTGATAGCAGAGGTCGGGGAGCTGTTCGGGGAACGGGAGCGGTCGGGGAGGGCTGAGGAAGATAGACGACAGGGTGGTCGGGGAGCAGCCTGGACCGAGTACACGGCCGGAGAAACGGGAGATGTTTGGCGGAGAAGGGCCGGAGCGGTTGTCGGGGAGGCAGTAAGACCGAAGTACACGGTCAGAGAAGGGAGGAGTTCAGCGGGAGCTGAGAGGAGGGAGAAGGACAAGGGGGAACCCAGGGCCGAGTACACGGCTGGAGAGAAGGAAGAAAAAGGGGGGGGGGTCTTTTTGGTCGAAACGTTTACCAAATCGAACCTGTTGCCAAATGAAAACTTACCTGGGTGTCCTGTCTTCCAGTTCGGTGGAGCGCAGTCCGGAGGGAGGTTGGTGGAGGCAGTCCGGAGAGGTGTCGCTGCAGCACAGCCGGGGCGGTGGAAGTGGACCCGCAGAAGAAGCAGACGGCCTTAAGCCTTAGGTGCCCAGAATTACTGGCGAAAGGGCCCATTTTGCGATTGATCATTTGTAAATAATAACAACCATGTGTATGTAATATAACGACATTTTATTATTATTCTCTCTCAGTGACGCTGTAGTTAACATAGGGACGTAGTTCTCCGTCCAGGGTATTAGTTTTTACACCCCCCAGAGTTTTAAATTAGTTGGGAGGAGTGTAGCGGAGAGGCTCGTCCGCCGAATGACTGCCACGCAGTCATTCGGGGAAAGTCTCAACGCTCGGGAGTGGTCCGCCGAAACGCTGCACGAGAGGCAGCGTCTCGGTGGAGACTTGTATATAAGGCGCGACTAGTTCCACCGGAGGTCAGATCCAGCCGACAGCCCGAGGTGAACAGTCAAGCAGCTAGCTCCCGGAGGAGGTTACAGACGACATTTCTACCCGCAGATGGCATTTAGATGGTGTGGCCAAGGTGTGCCAGGGCAATAAACCAAGCAAGTTAATTTTACTTGACGGGTTGTGTTCTTCGATCATTCATAATACGAACGGGCGCTACAATACTGTGTGTACACAATCATTTATATTAGATTGCGTAGGCCCCTACACAGCAAAAACATACCTTTCTTGAAATTTTGAATGATCCTGCCTAAAATATCAGTTTTATTATGACTTTCTCTAAACAGGTCGTTTTACTATTGCGATTTTAAGGAAATAAGTTTTAGTTATTCATAGCTATTGATAGATTCTTCCATGATTTAGCTCTCACAAATATATCTGTCTTTCATTACGTTCTCCAAGGACCTTTACCTTAACATACTTGTGGAACTGTTATGTACTAAAACCATACTTCCTCTATACATGCCTACCTGTGCAACACATGTACTGCTTACTATCTATATAATACCCTTTGGGTGACCCTTGACCCACACTGTTATATAATACACACAGTGAAAGTGCTTGACCTATATAGTGCACTCACACACACACACCTGTCTGGACTTTGAGAGAGGACACACCTACCTACTAGTGCTCCTGCGTGTATCCACTATGCAATATTTATATATATATATATATATATATATATATATATATATATATATATATATATATTTATATATTTATTAGTGAATATCTGGGGATATCCAGATATCACAGAACCATTCAGGTATCTTTGTACATGGCAGCAGGGAGAAAATACCAAAGTGTGAAAAAAAGGTTTATTTCTTGGTGGGAACGTGGTCTACTATAGAAATGTATAGGAAAGGCATTCCCAAGGTAGCTGTGGAGAAACACTATCCTATTCCCCGGGCCAGCTACTATCTCCATGCTCCGGGGCTCGCGCATGCGCGGCGCACTACCTTTCAAATTTCAAAATGGTGACAACAACATTGCCAAGCGGGGAAGAAGGTGAACAAAATGTGAGTTTTTTTCTGTAATTATTACTGTAAAACCATGAAATAAACACATATATAGTTCAACTATGATTTATCAGTTTAGGGTATTTCTCCAATTGCAGCTGTCGGGCCATTCCCAACGATCACATCCTATTTTATTCACGAAATTCTTATCCAAATAAGGCCTGAAATAATTGGTTTTGGTGGACTTATCTTCATGTAGAATGTGGTAGAAGAAGAGTTAAGGTGGCAACATGTTGATTTCCAAAAATGGGTATCTGCAGTCATAAAATCTGACGTTTTATGAGAAACTGCCTCTGTTATCAATCGATATTACTACTATATATGCGAAGGAACTGGATATATGGGGGTATATTTCCCCACCAGATGGACCCTTCACCCACCTGCGTCAGGTGGTTCCTTGCCGCCACACCAGGTGGCACAGCACCATATTTGAACAAAGGGACAAGACATGGACTTTTGGTCATGAGATTATTTTTGTGGTTTATACTTTTGTTTTTGAATCATGGCAGTCAAATGTGAATGTTGCGGCCATGAGTACCATGGGAATTACCGGGAGTGTTCTCAGCCCAACCCCCGGTGACTTACAGGCGACAATATGGTAAGCCATAAATCACCGGCAGAACTCAGTTCATCCATCCGTGATTCCCACGGGGATGAGGAGGGGGCCGGGCAGGATGGTGAGGGTGCCGGGATGGACGACGCCTCCAGCCAAAAACAAGCCGCCGACGATAGGGCTAAAAATTCTATGGATTATTTAGGTGAAAATGCTGATTTATTACGGGACATCAAGGCTGAAAGTAAAAGGAAGGCTGCATCTCTAAGCACAGAGACAATAGGACATTACGTGAATTATAAGACGGGGAGCGAGCTTGGAGAGGAGCCATCACTGTCCTAGATGGTGCACCCCGTCAGGATGGGTCGATTCACCCCAACACTGGTCCTATGGGGGGTGGTACATCCAGTCTACGCAGTGGTCTTAATGTTACAGACTCTTCACCACAGGGCCAATCAGTCCAGAATCAAAACATTGACATTGAGTCCAAAATGGCCGCCCGGGCCTTCCAGTGGGCCTGAAAAGCAGCCTCTAACGATGTTTCAGTGCCAAATTGTGATGTTGAGGTTTGATTTGTCTGATTTGGGTGATAATCTCCCCCCTGGGGCCCGTAATACCCAATTTCAAAAGTCGCTCACCCGCGCTGACAAGTCCACTTCCCGGTACAATCACCCGGTCCCCCATGAAAATCAAGCGCACAACTCAGTGAATGTATCCCAGGCCCAACCTGTCAACAAAATGTACTACAGGGACTCATCTGGTATGTTTCATGAAATTTATGGCCCAAACATTCCCTATATGAGCCAAAATACCTCAGAAGATCTATCGCTCACTGGAGGTCTGAGTGTCAGGGAAGGTTCCGGTGGTCGAACGCTAAGTGGAAGTGCAACTTATCAACCTGTTATGCCACGTGACAATTCACAGCCTGGGTCTAACTTAGAAAGTGAGTATCAGGAGTTTTTGCTCTGGAACCAGTGGAGGCAGGGTAGGTCATCATCATTTTCAACTGTGGGTCAGTTTGCTGGTGTGAGGGTTGAGCCCCCAGGGAGACAACCAGCAGCCACAGTTGTATTTTGAAGATGGTAGCCCTTATATTCCACGGCAAAATAACACTCCTATACAGCAACATCATGGAATCTACTCTGTGCAACAGCAACCAGCCTGGGTGGGTGTGGGAAGGCCTATGCAGTCATCTGATGGTAGGCCCCTGTATCCGCCTGCCCCCCTAGTCAGCGCTCAACCATCTGTCTCTGCTATGCATAGTGGCCCAGTTCCATCCTTGAAGCAACAGCGACAGCTCAAACAGGAGCAACAGCAACTTCAGCATCAAGGTCCACCTGTGGTTGTTTATGCTTCAAAGGATACCAAGAGTAAGTTTACTACCTTTGACATAGAGCAACATATGCCTCATAGTAAACACAAGAATCCAGCTCTAGGAGATGTGATTTCAGCAAGTATGGGCCTTCTTGATGGAGCGAGGCCATCCTTGTAAAAATTATGGGATACATGTAAAATTCCTCACGGACAAGAGGGATATTTACAAGGAAGATGCTCTCATTGCCTATGATTACGCCATGTGAGAACGTGGCGATGCGTTTGGTGAATTCACCTTTTGCTATTTTGATCATAATATGTTTGCACAACATGTGGGTCTGGAAAATCTGGATAAAGGGTATCTTGAGAAATTGTTAGGTATTCAATCATCCACTTCTCAGAATACAGGTAGTTCTTCCAGTGCTAGTAAGAAAAAGAAAAGGAAGAGGAAATTTCTTTCTTGTAATGCATACAATGGTGAGGTTGTAAAACTAAAGAATGTATCTACCCTCATGTTTGTCAATTGTGTCAGGGATCACATACTAAATCCAAGTGTCCCAACAAAATAAATGATTAAAATGCGGATGCTCCTGGTAGGAGTTTTCCCTCACAGGAGCCTCACATTGAACCAGTAATTCATGAATTACCGGGCAAATGTGTTCTTGTGTCTGACATTACTTGTGCCCCAGACATTCAAGCTACTTGTATTGACGACAGTGTTGTTACGAGATCTGAATCCAATTGTGACAATAATGATTGTGTCATTTATGTCTGGAATTCTGCAGGTTCTTGTAGTGAATTATTTGGTAATTTTGATAACCTATGTAGTTTAGGTATCACCCCTGTTACTGTCGACCTGCGCACTGACGGAGGTGCTCGGGTGGAGGTGACTCTGGGTGGTGACGACAAATGGGCAAGTTTATCAAATTCTGGATACTGTAATCAAATTCTCAAGTAGATTTAATGTTGCTGTGTAGATGTAGCCCCTGGCATTGTTGTACCTGTGTTAAGGGGTGATGTGAAAAAATCTGTCACTGTATTTATGTATTGGAATCTGTTGTTACACAAGTTAAACCTTGCGCGTTTGCATGTAAATTACTGGAATTTGGTGATCTAGTAACTGACAGTGACTGGTATGTCTTAACTGGTATATACAGAGGGATTAGGATTGTTGATCATGACTGCCCATCTATGTACAGTTGTGGGAATTATGCTTCTTTAACAAGCAGTGCCTTTTGCTCAGAAATGACTGAACGAGTAATTAGTAATGATCAATTCTGGCAGGAGTACCAGCCCCCGTGCTATGCCTTGACTACGAGGATTGTTCTGGTGCTGTGCTCTATACAACATTCTTTTGAGGGCCTTCAGAATCACTTCTGAAGATAACATATTAGCTGACGCTCTCTCGTGTCTTAATAATGCTGATCATGTAATTATTTGTGGCTACACTATTGATGTATTCATCAATTATTGATGTATTCATCAATTGTTGTTACAGAGCTGGAGGCACTGCAATACAGTTGGGAGATTCTGAGATCAAATTGCTGGTCCGCCAACACACATAAGACAAGGAAATCACAGTGGAAGTAATATGAGGCCTTTTGTGAAGAGTACAGTTTGTGTTACTTACCAGCCTCAATAGAAACCGTTTGTTTGGATATAACCCATCTTTCTGATCATGTGGCATATCACACAATCGAGAATTACATTTCAAAGCTATGGGCCCTACATGACTTCATGAGATACTCGCACCCCACAACGGCATGCTTCCTTATCAAATCGACCTTGGATGGTGCGAAACGGTTGCTAGGCTCAGCGTCTAAAGGGGACAGCAAACGGCCTGCCTCGATCAGCTGACTGGGTCATCTGATCGGATCAGAGCATATCATACATGTTTGATCCGTCCTAACTCGATCAGATGGACGTCCCCGCACACAGGGCTCCTCCTGGACTACTGATCCAGTCAAATGACTGAAACAGTCCGTTTGTGGCCCGCTTAAGCAAGCTGAGCCTCTGACAGCCACTGACTTGTTATGTATAAAAAATGTCCTTGACTTATCAAAATCTAAAGACAGGAAATTCTGGGCTGCTCTACTCCTTTCCTTCCGCTGCTTGTTGCGTGTTGGGCATATTACCAATTCTCCACATTCTCTCCTAGTGAGTGATGTCAAATTCTGGGATGGTGGACTTGACTTATGTATTCGCAGCTCAAAGATGGTCCAATTCTGTCAATATGAACAAATTATTCCTTTTATTGCATCACCTGGCAGTAGCCTTTGCCCTGTACAGCTGTTGAAAGGTTATACTTCTGAGTCTGGACTCAAGCCAAATGAGCAGTTATTTTCATGGAGCTATAATGTTTATTCTTACAAACTCAAGGAATCCTGTCGGATGGCCAAACTGGAAGGGGAGTTCTCATCTCATAGTGTTCACTGAGGTGCTGCTATGTTTCTAGCTGAATTTCATGACGTTAAAAGTTATGGCAACTGGAGATCTCGGGCTGTTCCGATTTATCTGTCAAACTCATACTGCTCAAGACGTGTGACAGACCTACGTGTTGCTCAGGAATTGAGCAGGTATTAATTGGGCAAAGTGTTTTTGTGTGCCCTGTGCCACCCTTTTGTCAGTGACTTTGGGCAAAGTGTATACATTGTAATGTTGTCCATCCCACCAGGGAAATATGACTACTATATATGCGAAGGAACTGTGGATATATGGGGGTATATTTCCCCACCAGATGGACCCTTCACCCACCTGAGTCAGGTGGTTCCTTGCCGCCACACCAGGTGGCACAGCACCAGATTTGAACAAAGGACAAGACATGGACTTTTGGTCATGAGATTTTTTTTTCTCTTTATTGTTACTGACATTGGTCTGTTTAATGTTGGTAATAAACCACCCTTTTGTCAGTGACTTTGGGCAAAGTGTATACATTGTAATGTTGTCCGTCCCACCAGGGAAATATACAGCCCCCAGGCTTCTATGCTATTTACCATATAATACAGTTCCTTTGACATGAATCTAAGATGATTTATACTTCCTTTTAGACTGAGCACTGGCTCTGCCTTATTGTACGTTTTCACTGAGAGGTTGCTGATTCATTTGTTTTGAAGGTGTCAGGCATCAAGGAGGCTTTTTATTTCCTGTCCATATAGAACAGGACCCCTGTCTCCCATCTTGTATTGTGATACATCAATTCATCATTTGAGTCAGATCGGTAAGCAGGTTTAAAAAGTTCATGTGTTATTTAATACTGGGGTACACCTAGAAGAACTCACCTAGAAACAAAGCTCATACTGTACATGCAGTGGTCGTATTCTGTGTGGGGTATTTCCTTCAGGAGCAGTGAGTCTATGGGAAGGATTTGATCGATAAGCATGCTTATTGGCATCCCTACATTGTTATTGATCGTTATGAGGTCGGTCTCACCAGCATAATTCTAGAGTAATATTCCAGGGATTGAGTCATCAAGCCCAAAAATTATTGCTCACAATTCTCAGCATTTTGATAGATAAAGGGTAAGTTTCGAATTTGTCAACCTCTATTGGCCCCTAGCTGGTCTAGAGCTGGTTCTGGTGACACACACTGAACTGATAAGACGGGACCAGCATGTCCCTAGAATTGGGTGTTAAGTTTGCTGGCGGGGATAGGCTAAAAGTAATTAGATTTTCGCCATATTCTCACCATAGTCCCAAAATGATATGTACATTTCATATGTGCAAAAATAATATGGGTGACCCATGCATATTTTTGAGATACAGAAGATTCAACAGTATATAGGATTATATAGTGATTTGTCACATAAATCCTCAGCGTCATATCCAAAAGTAATTAAATCTTTTGATAACTTCTTTAGCACTTAGATTTTATGCATATCTTTGCAATAAATACCATATTAACATATGGTCCCAGGCATATATGTTTTGGATGATTGAAATAACAAATAATAATGATTATAAGGAAATGGCTAGATTGGTGACATATAGATTATTTAGCCTCATCTAGGCTTCTGCCTTACTCTCAGGAGATCCAGGGTTCAAATCCAAGCCTTCCTGAATTTTGCACATTTCAATAATCCATAGTGCCAATGTAAAAAAGAGACCTCTGGTGTCCAAATGATGAACTACCAATCCCTGGCATAAGCCACCTTAACCAGGGACAAGGTACCCATCATGGTATGTCTTATTAGTGGGTTTTACCTCAACCAGCGAAATTCAAAATGGCGGCTCCACTAGGCCTCCATACTGAATCCTGTACCTTAGGAAACAAGGCCAACCCTGGAATTGATTTTCCCTTTACAATGTACAATTAAGACCTCCGTGATTTGTCACTGTGAGCAATCCATGTGGGTTGAAAGAAATCTGACCTACCTAACCCAGATGTTTTATATTCTCCTGCCTTCCTCCTTCAATGATTTATAAACATATTAGGTGTGTTTTGTTAATTATTATGTGAGGTTGAATTCTAAAAGCCTTATCGTGGTCTGTGAGTCCATGGCGGTATGCCATCTGTCCCCGTTCCGGTTGCACCAGCCCTCAGGGGCTGGTCAGCCGGTATAAGCTACCCCCCGTAGGTAGGGAGGAGTGTAGGGGCCATCTCTGCCGTAAGGCCAGCAGCCCCGTTTCTGGAGATCCCAGCCCCCAGGAGCTGGCATCCGGTGGTAGCTCCCCCTATGTGTGTATTATACCGATCCAGATGTAGATGGAAGGTAGAGAATGTCAGACGGGGAAGTAGCTCAGCGGTAGAGCTTCCGCCTGCAGGTTGGAGGGTCCCAGGTTCGACTCCCGCTTTCTCCAGGATGTTTTCCGCCGACCTCTACACTGGTGGAGAAACCGACTTGGTCCTGCCCTGCAAGGGGGGACCACCAGAACTTGGTGTAGGTGCCTGGAACCGTATAATACAGATACGCTTCGACCCTGGCAGTACTGTGTACTGGTAGGTCAACTGGGAAGTCAGGAGTGCCTCACACTGCTTGATAAAGCCCAACTGATCTGGTTGGGAGGAATGCTTGGTGCTGGTTGGCCATGGTTGAAGCTGGTTGGGAGGAGTGTAGGGGCCAGCTCTGGCTGTGAGTCCATGGCGGTATGCCATCTGTCCCCATTCCAGTTGCACCAGCCCTCAGGGGCTGGTCAGCCGGTATAAGCTACCCTCCAGGACGTTTTCCACCGACCTCTACACTGTCACCTGGTGTGAAGAAAACTATCATCCGTTAGACAAAACTACTACCCTATAGACAAAGTAACCGATTGTCTCTCTTGTCAAAGTCACGTCAGCTTGCCTGAATAGGTCAGTCAATACTGCTAACATGTTAGTTAGATATTAGTCATGTGTTGGGAGTTTTACCTCATTAGATGTTTCACCTAAGTTATATTAGATTTACTAACCTGGATTATCTTCTGTGTAGGATATTGGCAGGGTGTTTATCTGACATCTCCTTTACCAATCATTCATTATTAGCCACAATCCCAATCGCATAAATCACCTTTACACCTGAGCTTTGCATAATGACACTACGCCTCCTGCGTTTAAATAGCCTATCCATCACAAATGGCAGGTCTATATTACTATACACTGGGATCATCTAACTCTACTTGCATAAACCCAGAACCCATGCCTGGAGCTACATGAGATGCAGTAGCTGTGACATACATTGCCGCACAATGAAAACTGTTAAATACTGAATGATAATGCATGCAGCACCAAAGTGAGGCACTGCAGAGCAGACTATGGAATGCTGTCGAAGGACAGAAAGAGAGATAGAGAGAGGGACAGACATCATGAGCGAAAATAGGATGTATCTTCTTTTATCAAGCTGCAGCTCTGAATAATTATGCTGTTTATATAATAAACTGCATGATAGAATCTACAGAGACTATACTTCCCTCCTCAGATAACCCGTTATATCGCAGTCAAGTGTTAAGTGTATCCACTTTTGCTGACCATTCCTGGAAGGTGCAGATGAGTACTATTCCCATGACGTAGCACCACTGCCCTGTCCTCTCCATGTTATTGCGATGCAGCAAGTCATTGTCCAGGTCACATGGGTGAGTAACGTGTGTTCAGCCCTTATGCTACAAAAGTGACATTAGACTTCAAAAGGGTATCTTTTGAAGCCTAACGCCACCCGACGGGCCTTTAGGCTACAAAAGTGGCGTTAAAGCACAAACACACAGGTAACAAAATCAGTTTATTTCAACGTTAAATTAATGTCATTTCCAGGTAGAGAAACGTTCAAAGATGGTTCAGTTTAACTCCATTTTGTGGACTCAAACCAACATTGAATAAATGTTGAGAAAACATTGATTTAACACAAGAATTCTCATGGCAATATGCATTAATATGACTTTGGATTACCCTTGAACCAACCTCATATTGATGCCTGTGTATTAGCATAGGATTTTACTTTATTTTTACTTTTTCTGATATATTTCATTGAAAAGGATTCATTTTCCCTTCTCTCTTGATCCTCTAATACAACACGAGTCCCATTTTGCAATGAGACCATGCACCTCACCCATTAGAGGAGCAGATTATTGATTCATACACGAAAGATAGAAAGGGAATAACTTATTCAACTTGTTATGCTACAATAAGAGTGTCGACCACACTATTTACCATATTACGGGACTATTTCATGCATTGATATATCTTTTGGTTGAGGTACATATCTAGACATGGGATCTTTATGATAAGATTGATACAGCAATCACATTATCACATTTATGATTTATATTAGACAGATACCTGTATGCATCATCCAGCCCAGTCCTATCATAACATTTCCTGCCATCAAGTGAGTCATTTTGGAATCATGCATAGAATAACGTCCAATCAACATTTTTTAAACCAGTTAAATCAATATTGTTTTGAATCCACATTTTCAACGTTGATCAAAGATCATCAAAAGTTATCTGGAAAAATGTTATCAGTTGAACATTCTTTGAATGTTAAACCAACATCTATGAAAAAACGTTTTCTTAAGAACCCCAAATCAACATTGAAACAATATTTTTCAGCAAATGTTAGCCCAACTAACCATCAGTGAGCGTTGATCAACGTTCACTTAATGTTTCTTGTTACCTGGGCAGTCTTTAAACCACAAATGGTTCATAGCTACAAATGGTTCGTAAGCTACAAATGGTTCATAACCTACAAATGGTTCATAGCCTATAAATGGTTTTCCCCCTGTTCTTGTTACAGATGCAGAGGTGTAGTAGAGATCTGAGGGGTGTTAGGGAGTGTGTTGAGGCACATTGACGGCCATTTTGAGGGAGCAAGTCTATCATTGAAAGTACAAAGAGATTTGGGTTTAACAATGCATAGCAATGGTTCATACAAATTTGTCTACCTAGCCTATTTGAACATGTTAAGCTCATGGTGTTTGCATGAGATAATTCATTTCTTTAAATCATAGGAAAACTAGAAAAAAGGTGGGGGCAACATGATATGAAACAAATGACTTTTTCATGCAGAGAGACACACAAAAGTTAGGTAAAGATTTTTCATTTTTATCCTTCAGAAGAAATCATTTTCAATGAATAAAGCTTGTTTTCAGTGTAGCACGTTTGTGTACAAAACCTGTGCATCCCGCCTTTCAAACAAAGCATTTCTAAATGGGAATTATGATCACTAGCTCTCGTTTTACACTCTAGGTATTGATATCAATCATTTAAACTTTTAACCTAGTCCATTAAGGTTACTAGCAGGTGTAGGATGGATACACAGTAGAACTTTTACCATATGCCGCATCTGAACCATTTGAAGCTTATGAACCATTTGTAGCTTATGAACCATTTGAAGCTTATGAACCATTTGAAGCTTATGAACCATTTGTAGCTTATGAACCATTTGTGGTTTAAAGACTGTTTGTGCTTTAATGCCACTTTTGTAGCATAAAGGCTCCAAACCGTGACCACACACACAATGTCGATGCATGTTGGTAGTGCCATCAGGCACTCCAGTGTGGTGTTTCAGAAGGAAATAATGTCTACAACTAGTTGTAGGGAGATGTTATTGCAGTTTAAATAGTGATCGTAGGCTTAAAACTGCAGGTGTTTCTCACAAAGATTATCATGTTACCTAGTTTATAACTTAAAATAAGTGCTATAGCTAATGTTGTTGTGAAACAGACAGCAGTTGTAAGTCCCTACTTATGACTGAACCAGTTGTAGACTGTAACTTCCACTAAAACTCTAGGTGTAAGTTATAGTTTCAATTGTAGAAGGCAGGAAAGCAGTGTAATTTGTGGGAAACCCCTATTATACGTCATATCTAGTAGAGAAATCCATCTATGCCATGTGATATTATATGTCTGCTGATACAAATACATGTATAAAAACTTACTATGCAGATCATAGCATATAGGATTTAGTATGGATGCCTAGTGGAGCCACCATCTTGAATTTTGCTGGTTGAGCTAAACCCCACTGATAAGACATACCATGATGGGTACCTTGTCCCTGGTTAACACCCACTTCCAGGGACATGCTGGTCCCATATTATCAGTTCTTATCAGTGTGTGTTGCCGGAACCAGCTCCAGACCAGCTAGTGGCCAATAGTCCAAGGGTGGGGGGAAGGGTAATAATGGCAGCTATTGGTGTACATGACCAGGAAGTCATTTCTCAGACACTAAGTTTTGGGCTCTCCCAAATCGTACCATGCTGACTTGGATCGGAAGAGAATTCTTGAGTATACAGGGTCAATCACTACGACTGGTGCATATATAGAGAGAAAAGCCATGCACTTGTATAGGCAATTGTAGGGATTATAGGGTCATTGACTACCCCACACTATGATTGGACTGGATCGTAGGTGGTGTTCGCATTAGGAACACTCAATTTGTAGCTCTTGAGAAATGGCTAGCAGGCCAGCCATCGGTCTCTCTCTCATTGTGCAAGGGGGGGGACCTCATATGTGTGACATCTGTGTGTGCTCTGTATCTCCTAATTACATCTACACTGCAAAAATGGTGTTTAGATTTTAAACATGTTTAGGTCTAAACATGTTTAAATCCTAAACATATAGGTCAGTAAGGTGTCTCATTGACTACACATTTAGGAAATGAACACTTTTATTCTAACTACATAAACGTTTATGCTAAACATGTTTAGATGTTTAGAGTTGAAACAGTTCATAGGTGTTTAGATTTAAACATCAATATGTTTAGATACTTGGATGTTGAATCCACACCAGGTAGCAGCACTACCTTTGAATGGACTATCTGCACACAGTTATAATCAATTGTTGTGACAAATGTCCCCAAATCCCATGTTTATCATGGTTTTATTTCATAGAATGGTATGTGAATAGAAAGGGCAATAGCAAATTGACTAGATTCACCTAATGCCACCATCATTAGCATAAAATAATCAATAAGCTCCATGACTGACACCTATTTGATGTTATTCTGGAACAGATAAGGCAATGTCCTTCCTGCCAAACTGTTGTACTTTCTCAAGTCTCTCATTCTGATGCAGTTTGTAATATATGTACACATATATAGCTGTGGCTGACATCTTAGGAGACTTTGACAAGTAAATACATGCTGATGTCCCCCCAGTAAATGAGAAAACAAACAAAATATATCTCTTTTTTTAATGCATACATGTCTACAAACCTTAACTTTCTATCAAATCATTTAAACATCTAAACACAAAAATTTATAAACACCTAAACACAAAAATTAATAGATATCTAAACACAAAGTTTTAACCTAAACACCTACATTTCTAAACACTTGAGCTAAGCACATTGTTTGGCTAAACATGTTTAGGAAATTAATGTGATTACAAAAACATTGCAAGAATATGTTTAGAATTGTGTTTAGGATCTAAACACCATTTTTGCAGTGTAGGTACAGAACACAGGCAGTTTTTCAGTGTAGGGGTCGAGGGGGCCGGGAATGGCATGGGGAGAGGGGTGCAGGGGGGGGGTGTAGTACTAGTCTGCCGGTCTTGAAACGTGAACCATAGCTGTATCATTAGCTACAGATCACACTCAATAACGTACTATAATTTTCCACTATAGTAACTCCACTATAGCGGTAACCTGTTGTAAACTGAAAAGTTACTACATTTTAAGAGTGACCTCTTACTAACCATAGGATGAATATGTCCTTTTTCTTCATTTGAAGGCATCAAACTACATATAAACAAATAAAAAAATGAAGTATAACATACACTCATCAAGCAGAATAGATAGCAGTTTTTCTCCTCCCTGATGACCTGATGTTTTTTGTTTCATGTGAACCAAATAGGTCTAACCAGATCAGCCTCTAGAAACAGCCGCGACCAGTCGCAGACCAGTCATAAGTATTTATAACTGTAGTTATAACTTCAGTTGTATCTTGTTCTGAAACACCTAAAGTTATAGTTTACAACTGAGATACGACTGGTCAGAGATAAGAATGGTTGTAGTTGTAAGTTTAGCAGCCTGCAGTTTTAGAAACAGATATTTTATGTTCATTATCATGTCATGCTTCTGAAACACCCCACAGTCCAGGCAATAGTGAGGCCACTCACCTGGACAAGAAGGATGTGGATGGGAGCTATAGGGATGGGATCAGCAGATGGGGTGGAGGGCCCACAGAAATAGATGCAGAGAGAAAGGTAATTTGATCTAGTTATTGTCCAGTAATACGTCAATAGCCACTATAGCCTGCAGCACTAGTTAGAGTGGCCATTGAACGGGAGATGAGCTGCTCATAGTATTTCCAAGCTAGTCATACACACTGATACACATCAGATTTAACTACTCTATTAGAATAATCATTTCTTCAGTCTTGAGGTACGTGTTCACATGATGTCTGTGTGTGGGCATGACCTGTATTGGAGATGACCACCTAGTTCTGGAAGTGGTTAAGAAAATCATTATGACCTCCACTGTGAACATCATGCCGGTGAAAGAAGTGGCAAGTACCATAGAAGGTATTGCAATGTCACACAGTAATTACTGGCAAAAGGTAGGCCTATTCGATTGTGTCAAATAAGCTGTTGCAAGAATAATCAAGACCTCCCAATGATAGCTTGGTGAAATGAGAGCATAGCTGCCTGAATGGTGACTGTCAGTACTAGGGATATTAGATTTCTAGATACACCTTTAGAATTTTATCTGACAAAACAGGTCTTATGACGGACCTAGATCTATTTGTAGGCAGAATTAACTCAGAAATCGTCTGTATAAGTCAATAACCACAACATTAACAAAAGATAATCTACTCCTTATACCCAAACTCAAATGTGGTGATCCAGTTGGTAAACTTTGCAGTTTTGTATGTGACATCACTTACCTAAAAAGCCTTCACAAACTCACAGCATTCACAAGAAGTGGAGCTAATCCACAAGCTAGGAGGGTCAGTTTGGTTTTCTAGATTCCATAATTCCTTAGCATATAGCTGTGTACTACTTGCTGCCTCTGGATGAATTGATAATCCTGTATTTGCATATATATAGTAATAAGGTGGTGGTCATTACACACAAAAAAACATACCTAAGAAAACTTAGTCAAAGTGACCTATTAATCTTACTTAGTACTTATGACTAACAAATGACCAAGGAGGTCTAAGTTTTCTTAGTCATATTGACTACCCAGATCAGTTTCACTCTCCGAGCACTATCTTGAACAGGGTATCTGCTGGGAGTTTCAGGCAAGCTAACATATCTTAGTCACTTTCACTAAGAGATCTTAGTCATTTTGACCAAGGTCCGTTAGTGAATTTGACTAAGGGATAGACACATGGTGTTACCTTTACACACCAGATGGCACTGTGGTTTTAAACAGGATTTTTCTGATGGGTGGGTACAATGAATAGCTCCATGGATGTCAAAACTATGATGATTTTTCAGAAACGACATGTATTTGAGGCTTTCAAAATTCAATCTAACATTACACTTGGCAAAATGTACCAAATCGGTTGATGCCTTGTCAAAGGAAATAGGTAGTCAGAGAGGAACACCTATTCTGTGGTATTCTAGATAAATACAATATCCATATTTGAATTTGTTTCTTTGTTGGAAACCCAGAGTACTTTGGCTCAGGGGTTCTAAATGAATATGGTGTGAGGCATTTCAAATGCTTCCTCAGTGAGTAGACTCTGATCTGTCAGGTGTGAATCCAACATAGAGCTTAACACAATCACCAGTTGAATTGAAGTAAAAATATCAAGAAGTGTACTTAGTCAAAACAACCAAGGAATCCTAGTCAAAATCAGGCAAGCCAAGGCAATTTGGCCACTTTGTCTAATGGTTAGTCATATTCGACTAAGAAAAAGAGGGACGTTTAAAGACGGCGTTTTGACTAACTATTGCTAGAAAGTTAGACAATTTGACTCGTATATGACTAACATTTGGAACTTATTTTTTTCTGTGTATTTATCAACGGGGGAGGGGGGGTTGCGAGGACACACAGAGACTTTTTACGCCCCTCCCCTCAACGGTAATCAAAATATTTCACGCCCCCCACACCGGAGGCAGGGAGAATTTTCGCGCCCCTCTGTGATCTATAGTAGCATGCTGGCTTTTGGGCTAAAGAAGGGTAAATCTTTTTAGCCCCCCTCGGGAGGGGTCAGAAATTTTTACGTCCCCCCTCAAAACCACACCCCCCTGTTGATAAGTAATGACCACTCCCTAAAATACTAATAGTGAGCAGGTGAGCATTCTGTAATTATGACTTTAGACTAATACGTTTTACAAAGCAGTTTCTTTACAAGGGTATTTTTTTAAGTATAGCAAGCCTTGCTATAGAGAACTCTTATTACGATACCTTGCTCATATGGAGCTGATTTCCCCTTTATCAAAATGTTATTGTATGTTAAACACACTGTCCTAAATCATACAGGCTTCCACAGCCCACTTAAAAGGGTCTGTTTCTCCTCTTTCATAACCCTCCTAATATTCTCTGTCCGCCCTACCACGTATCTAGATATATGCGTGGGCAGATGAGGGAAAGGGCCCTCCCTACGGGATTTTTAGTACTGAGTTTGGCCACTAGGGGGACTATAAAGGCTAAAAATATGAAAACTAAGCCAAAAAATGTTATTTTGTACTTTTTTATACGGAAAAAGATGGTTTTGTCAAAAACGTTCTATTTCCTGGTACTTCCTGTGCATTTGGAATGTAAATGGTTCTCACAGAAAATATGTTGGCAAGAGATTTCTAGATCCAATTCTATGATTATTTAAATCATGATGCTAGTTAGATGCCTGATTTAATCAAAACAATAAATGATAGAGCGTATTTGCTATATTGATAAAGTTATGTCATCCCATGTTCAGGAACTAATATCTCCAAGACCAGAACTACCTTCAAGATTTATACCTTATTTCAAAGCTTATGACTTCAGTTTTAAATGTCACGTTTTACCTCGGAGGGCCCTTTCCCCTCATCTGTCCAAATTACAGTATACTGCTTTTTATTCTCCAATACAGGTGGAGTTGTTATAGGTATGAAGTTACATACTAGAAGGGCATTCTGATGTAGGTACAGGTGGTTGTTTTGCATACTTACAGGGGTATTTGAAGAGTTTGGTTCCAAAACTCAATAAACGCCATTATGAAAAAAGAGGCAAATATTTCAAAGCCCTACATGTTCATCATGATAGCACAGAAATTCACTCCAGGGGAGCACTACAAAAATGGGTACATGCTGAAAATCTGGGATGGATTTGTTGCGTTTTGGAACCAAACTCTATACATAGCCCATTTACAATGGCGCCCGAGAGTGGTGCACATATATGCGCAGGCACTATTATAACACATACCTCTGTAAAATTGTGTAATGTAGTTCTCGCCATATATATGACCGAAATGTTGTTAAACATCTATTTTGTACTCACTCATCATTTTGTATGTACAGCATAATGCATCACATTGTAAACTTTACAAGGGCATCCAGCAGATCTCGATTCAGCACTCAAACATACTTTGTGGAGTTGTTCTTGTTTTCATTTCTTTTCCCCCCTTTTTTGTAAACAGGTCCTGACCATTATTGCATTCTCATAAACAGCTTTAGCTGTTTATGGGTTTTATATTTGCCTAATTTGCCCTTGCTGTCCGTTGTAAATATGAATTTATTCCCCTATTGCACCTTCTTTTTCTAGGTGTGTAGCTGAAAGAACTGCAATACACTGTTTACAGTCTTTTAATGAGTTAAAATACACTATACATAAGCTTAGAATACACTACATCAGCTTAGAATTTGAAGCGAAGTGCTGATGTATTTCATGGTGAACAATAGGAGAATGCCGATCTATCATATGTATCCTAGAATTTAACTTGAGGCCTAAGCTTCATCGGATAATCATAACATACCCAAATCTTTTCCAAACTTTTGCAGTAGTATTATGTACCTGGAAATTATAATACTACTTTGTGGTATTATATATGCTGTATAATGCCTAATCAATTGACTATCGATTAATATTCATTTTTACAGATCAAAACTACTGAATCATGGATCCGTTCCTCAAGTTTGCCTAATTTGGCCTTGCTCTATACTAACAATAAGGGACCTATATTATATTAGACTGGGACAGCAACCTCGTCCTTCCTAGCCTTCCGTCATGTTAGTTGCTTATCAATTTCCGGCCGCCTGTTCAGTAAAGCTGCAATTAAACATGTCCTGGAGCAGAACGGCACCTACATCCCTTACACCAGCCCCCAGCTCTATCCACACCGGATGCCGTCAGCACCTGCCACTAGGTGCCGCCTTCACACCGGAAGTTGTGGAATAGCCCTCCACCAGGTGGTTCTGACGACTGCTAATCATCCGTCCATCAGGACCGATTTGATGCTGTCTGCGGAAGGGGCCCCTTCTCCTCACTACTTTTGGCATCTTGTCCCACTCTTCTGCCCCTGCTGACACGACACTGGAAATTTCTACAGTATCTAGGCTCCTGACCCAAACCCTTTATTCCAGGACGCCTGGATAGGAGATGTGTGATTTCACGGTCTACCATTGTTATCCCCACCAGGAAAGTCCTGAGCGGAACCTACGATATTACGCTTATAAATATATACCCACTTACAGGGAGGGGTTATTGGCCAATGTATTAACAGGGGAAGTGGTGGGTTTGAGGGGGGGGGGGACTGTTACCCCTCCCCCCTCTGATTTAAGGTTCATTTACATATACCATGCAGGTGCTTTCTCCATCCGTTAGGTATAGAAGAGAAATGTGGGTTAAACATTGCTCTCCTTGTAGCAATTCGAAGAGGACCAGTGAATTCCTATTAAGCAGAATACCAGTGCGTGAGTGATAATACAGCTCATCCCTGCATGACTGTGTCAGTAGCTATAAATTCTAGTTTGGAATGGATATCGTGTAAAGGTCGAATCCCACATGGCGAAAAATGGCTCAAATATCTCTATGATTTTGAATCTGTTGCGATTTTGGCACCTAACCCAAATTGGCAAGGGGTATAAAAGGAGTAGGGTGTATAGGACTCAGTATGGAGGCCTAATGGAGCCACCATCTTGAATTTCGGTGGTGGAGCTAAACCCCACTGATAAGACATACCATGATGGGTACCTTGTCCCTGGTTAATACCCACTTCCAGGGACATGCTGGTCCCATCTTATCAGTTCTTATCAGTGTGTGTGCCGGAACCAGCTCAAGACCAGCTAGTGGCCAATAGAACACAAGCACTATTTAGCCATTTTAGACCAGGGGATATATGATATAGACATAAATAAAGGCAAATTATGCCTAAGGGTAGATGAGAAAATGCAACAGTGTAATTGTGTTCTATGCCTCCCACTGTGGTTATATACCTTGCGAATTTGGCAGAGATATTTAAGGCATTTTTCGCAATGTGGGATTCGACCTGGATCTATAAGAAGCTGTATATTGGGCCTTATTACAAATTGAGTGGACCATTTTATTTCAACAATTTCTATTTCACTCTGCGTCTTTATTAGTCAGTGTTGTCACTTAGATACTTTAGTCAAAGTATATACTTTATTTCAGTATCTTTGCAAAGTTTAACTTTGATTTATTGACACACTCTCTTAATGCTGCCAATAATTGTTATACAAAAACAATATTGCCCCTTCCCCAATCAAGGAGTTGAAAAATGTTGCCTGCCCCCTGTTGTTAACAAGTCATCACTCCCTTACTCCAACTGGACGGAGTTACAACCCGGGAGTTAGCGAGTGTCAGTCTATATTTTCTCTGCAATACCTTATATTGAGAAAAATAGCTAAGTTATCTTTTGAATGGCATATTCTTTTATCTTGAAATGTGGCAAGATTGATAATTGATAATTGACCTTTTCCCTATTGAATCCAGACAAATACAAAAGAGAGTCAGAATTACAATCAAAGGCAGACTCTATATATATACAACTTCTGGAGGGCATTCCAAAGCAATAGCTATAGAAACCATTTTGAAATTTCCTGCAAAAACATTCACCTACCGTATTTAGAATCAAAAACGCATCACAACCATGGTTAGCCAGTGCCCTCTGCAGACCAGGCCTGAACCATGCGACTACATTTTAATCTCTTTTTTTTTCGACTGTTGCTCGCCTGACAGAGCCTTGTGGACAGGGTTTGTGGAACGTGTTTGGTCCTAATTGAATTCTCTAACTGTTGTAATCCTCTTACACAAAGGGGTGGGTGAAAATGTCCAGTCAGAAAGATTGACATCAGGCTTCCCCAACCTCCCCCTACCACCCCTTCCCCAGCTGTTGTGCAAGCCTAAACAAAATAACCTCCAAAGTATATGTGTAAATGGCCATAGTTCAGATAAGCTCCAATAGGTGGCATAGAGTGGCAGCATTACAGGCGGCACATGTTTTCCTTGCATTGGGGTACCCTTTCTGCCTGCCAATGTTGTTCAATAGTGGTGGGCTAAATTCATAAGAATATACTCGATTGGGCAGTGTTTAGTCGTGCACAGCTCCATTACTTAATGATGCCACAAGGATGCCCTGAGGGAGGACAGTAAGTGGGTGAAGACGTGACACATACCTGTTCTGATTGCTGACTATGGTAGTTTAGTAGAAATAGCACAAAGATTGGCACTTCTGGCGGCAAGCATGAAAACTCGTGTACACGGGTTTTAAAACATGCTGAATCCATTTCTAAGTGGAAACATCAATTTTGACTAATATTTCTTCTTGTAAAATCAGATAGAAAATAAAAAGTAGAAAATCCATATTTTGTTAAGTGAAAACCATTGTACATAAAAACAAAGCAGGGAAACATCAATAGTCTGTTAAAAGTAATGAGAAACAACCAGAGTGAGTGAGTGAAGGTCATTCTATGCAATTATTAAGACAGTTAAGTTAATATTTATGGTGTGAAAACTACATTAGACATAAGCCAGAGCTCCAGTAGCTCACAGCCGTGACAGCGTTCCTTGCAGCACATCTTTTCCTTTGTTTTCTGTATGTTATTGCAGGGGTGTATCCAGGATTTTGAGAAATTGGGAGGGGCACACATCTTGGCCATAGGATGTAACTGAATGGCTGAGTGAGTTTGCAATTGCAGCAAAGCGACTTCAGTAGTGGGGGTTGGGTCTGGGGATCCCCCCTAGGAAAATTTGGAATTCTTGAGGGCATTTGGCATATTTTTAGGCTCCAATCTATTGGCTGTTTTAGTATCATTTACTACAAAATGGGTGTGGGGATTCAAATTTCCAGTACTGGTAGCAGGATGAGAACCCCAGGCTCATCATTCCTTCATCTGCAATTTCAGTCTGCCCTCACCCCAAGCCCCTAGGCCCAAACTCTCACATCCACTTGATGCCAGTCTCATCCTGCTCTCACCCCTGGCCACTATTCCTAATGCCAGTCTCACCCTGCCTTCACCCTAAAGCCCCACCATCCCCCTACTACCACTCTCATCACACCTTGACCCCAAACCGCATCATTCCCCTACTACCAGTCTCACCCTGCCTTCATCCCAGGTTCCATCATTCCCCTACCTAACCTTCCTGCCTACCTCTTCCTGTCATTTTTTCTTAGACCATGTAATTATAATAACTTGGATTACAGACATTTTAAGCTAAGAATTTGGGTGGCTAGTGGCATCCCCCCATTTTGTCCAAAATGCCAGCAACAGACCTTTAATCCAAGTTATTATGATCATATGGACTTATCTACCCTATGAAGTCCTATACATCCAAACATACCTTATCTCATCTTCAAACATTAGCCCAATCCCTTTTACTGCCCCCCCACTTCCTACCACCACCCAGCCTAGAACTAAGTGTGCATCACTGCTTCCATTTTGTGGTGGGAGGTTGATAATAGGGGAAGGGTGCACCCTTCTCCATGGACAGAGGAAGGCAGTGGGAAGGGAGATTCCCAGCAAATTGTCGTGACTCCTCGTCAACCTGTGTGAAGTGGCTCACACATGTCGCTAGATGGAACACGACGTCACTATAGCACAAGATCACCAGGAATAGCAATGGTGGTGATCACATGGCCTCACCTCAGATGGCGAAGATGGTTATCACTCAGACTCACCAGGGATGGCGACGCGGGTGATCACTCACCTCGCTAGATGAAACACGCACCTCGTCATAGCGCATACTGTTCACCAGGGATGGCGAGGA
Organism: Acholoe squamosa; assembly: GCA_949317995.1. Taxonomy (NCBI): domain Eukaryota; kingdom Metazoa; phylum Annelida; class Polychaeta; order Phyllodocida; family Polynoidae; genus Acholoe; species Acholoe squamosa. The sequence continues at coordinate 44,481,079 of OX439038.1, forward strand.
TCATGATCACTCATCCTCACCAGGGATGGCGACATGAGTGATCACTCATCCTCACCAGGGATGGCGACATGAGTGATCACTCATCCTCACCAGGGATGGTGACATGAGTGATCACTCAGTTCGCTAGATGAGATGCACACCATGTCATAACGCACATTCACCACGAATGGCAAGGATTGTGATCACTCACCTTGCTAGATAAAACGCGTACCTCGTGATAGCACAGGTTCACAACAGATGGTGAGGATCTTGATCACCCACACTCACCAGGGATGGTGACACGAGTGATCACTCACCTCGCGAGATGAAACGCACACCATGTTATAGTGCAGGTTCACCATGGATGGCGAGAGTGGTGATCACTCAGACTCACCAGTGATAGCGACGCTGGTGATCACTCACCTTGTTAGATGAAAAGCTCATGATCATCGACATTGGTAATCATGCAGCCTCACATCTGCCAGATCAAAGTATGTTTTGCCAGAGAAGGTATTGCCATATGTATCTTCCCTCTAACCATAGACAAGGTGTTCATGTAGATATTTCCCTATGTATTTTTCCTGTAACCAGAGAAAAGGTGTTTATGGATAGTTGCTTTCATTTTAGAGATACATCTATCTAAATTCAATTGATATTCTCTCTATATAATCTTGTTTGATTCAACTCTGAAGTATTACATGGAAAGCAGTGTGAAACAAAGCACATTTGATACGTATGGGACTTATACTTCATGCCCACACTTCCTAGATAGGCTACATGTTGAACAGTGGTGCTGTCTCAACACCTTTGGCAATGATGGTGATAAGTTGCCACTGTGAGTGAGAGTGAGTGACAGATGATGCAATCCTCAGAGAGCATTGACTTGGAGTGACACAAATTCACGCATTGAGTGAGACCAATGTTGGCAATGGTGGTGATAAGTCGCCATTTTGTGTGAGAGTTGATGACAGTGGCACACACTCACACAGTGAGTGACATCCATGTCAGCGATGGTGGTGATAAGTCGCCATTTTGAGAGAAGATTAAATAGGAGTGACACAAACTCACACAGTGAGTGAGAGCCATGTGGCAATGCAGGTGAAAAGTTGCCATTCTGAATGAGAGTTGACAGACAGTGGCACATATTGACAGAGTGAGTGAGATCCATGTTGGCGATGGTGGTGATAAGCTGCTATTCTGAGTGAGAGTTGACTGGGAGTGGCACATAATCACGCAGAGAGTGAGATCCATATTAGCGATGTTGGTGATAAGTTGCCATTCTGAGTGAGAACTGACTGGGAGTGGCACATAATCACACAATGAGTCAGATCCATGTTGGCGATGGTTGTGATAAGCCGCCATTCTGAGTGAGAGTTGACAGGCAGTGGCACATACTCATGCAGTGAGTTAGATCCATGTTGGCAATGGTGGTGATAAGTCACCATGCTTTGTGAGGGATGACAAGGGGTGGCACATACTCACGCAGTGAGTGAGATCATGTTGGCGACTGTTGTGATAAATTGCCATGCCATGTGAGACTGACACACAGTGGCCAAAGATGACGCAGTGAGTTATCACTCAGAAAGGAGTCACCATTGATGACCAATCATGGCGACAGATAATGACAATTTGCTGGGTAGTGATTGGGAAATGAGTAGGCCTACATCAAATGAAACTTGGGAGAGGGCAGGGACAAGACAAAGGAGGAGCAAGTAATCAATCAGAAGGCATCCTGGATGAAAAAGATAATTCATAACTGCCCCTTCCCTCCATTCCTGCCCTACACTTACCCTCTCCCCTAGATGCTCCTTCTCCCATCCCACTAGCCTAGATCAAGAATCCTCGACCATTGACTCCTCCCTATGAAAATACCAGGTAGCCAACATCAAGTAGGCCTACAGGTAATAAGTATAGATGTGATGTGAAATATGGAGGCAGACAGAAAGTGACAATTTTTAGGGAAAATGCAGAGAAAACAATAGAGGGTATATGTAATAGTTAAGCAAGGTGAGGGAGGCAATCAGGTAGGGAGAGGACAGACAAGAGCAGGTGAAAAGGGATAGAGGGAGGGGTGGGCAGGGGAAATACATTAGGGCTACAGGAAAAATAATGTGAAGGGGGAATAAAAGATTATTGGCAGGACGTTTGGGGACTTGTTGGCAATCCAACTAGCTAGTAGTAAACTGTTTATGGCAATGTTGAGGATTGTTTGGGGCCTTTTTCCAGACAGCATTTTGAAAATTTCAATGTTAAAACATGCAATATGGTGACTTCTAGGACTGGCTCCATAACTTTGGTTCTAGTAGCAAAATCTTTCACAGTTGGAAGGCCCAGAAATTGGGGACTTTGCTAACATATTTTGGGGAAAATTATGGGGGGGGGCATCCCTTGCATCTCCCCTAAATCCGTGCTTGACACATCTGGCATTGAGAACACAAGAAGAAAGGATACCCCAATGCATGTTATAATGTAAACAGAACAAGGAAATACATACTGTAGTTAGCACTGCTGCGGCTGTGCTGCTAACAGACCTAAGCAAAAGCATAGAAATGACTCCAAGGGATTTTGACTTAAAGTCATTTTTGTCCCTGCCCCCTACCATCCCCTCACTTACCCCAATTGAAGAATTTTCACACCAGGGTAATTTTTGACCCTGAGTCATTTTTGAGTCAGTGTAATTTTTTAGCCTGTCCCCATCCATCCCTTCGCACTCTGCAGTAATCTAGTGAGATACACATCCCTCCCTGCCTTAGCAGTTGACCTAGATAAGTGGTCTCTCCCCTATAATGGCTTTCTGTTATACAAGCCCAGGTAGCAAACCTGGTGTTGCCCTGCTGTAGCCCACACCATATTTCGTGTGGCTCCCAATGTGAGCCACACTGGGCTAACTGATGGGCTGCTCACAGTTATTGTCATCAGTGAGTTTTGAGGGCCACACTGGGCTAACCAATGTAGGCCCTGATCAGTTTCAGTGTGGGTTGACCACTTTGGTTCAACATTGGTATTTTGGTGTGGTTAAAACTGGGCTGCACACTTTGATCACATGGCGTCATCTTGGATAGATATTATAAATCCACTGATGATATACTAAACTAATCACCAAATCTTCAGTGCCATTACAACAGGCTAACAATGGTACCCATAGCAACAACAACAAAGACGATCCCAAAAAGGTACTTAAGCACCAAAGAACACAGACTTAACCACAACACTGCTGCCTGAAGAATACTTATCAAATAAGTTGAAACATTGCACTAAAAGTCAGCTTCAATTCAACTTGTCTGGTTTTGTGTGGATATCGGTTTATTAAAATAGATATTATAGAATATCTGATCATCTGTATTCTTTTCAACATTTTGAAACTTGAAAATATGGTGCTAGCAATGGAATGATTGCGACCCCCAACCCCAACATAACCAAAGACTTTTTAGATGAAAAGTCAAATTTTATCATGTAATATTAGAAAATATCTGGTGGGAAGGGGATGTAGCACACAAATGTTAGTACTGAATTGAAATACCAGGTCATGTCTCCCTATGTCATTCATGACCTGCCTGTGTCATTCACAACCTCCCTGTGTCATTCATGACCTGCCTGTGTCATTCATGACCTCCCTCTATGTCATTCATGACCTCCCTCTGTGTCATTTCTGGCCTACCCATGTTATTTCCCACCTTCAGTTGCCATTCATGACCTTACTGTGTCATTCACAACCTTACTGTGTCATTCACAACTTCCCTGCATCATTTCCAGTCCTCCCTGTGTCATTCATGACCTCTCTGTGTGTCATTCCTGGCTTACCTGTGTCATTCCTGGCCTACCCACGTCATTAACAGACTCTCTGTGTCACCCAAAGCCTCCTGTGCTATGAAGTGAGGATGGTTACATCAATGGTTTAAATATCTGACTAGTGCTAATAAAATTTTTGAATGCTTTTTTTCAAAGTGATTTTTCAGGTAGAAGCAATTTTCAAAATCAGTGTTTCCAGTTAGAAATGAAATCTGCATATCTGAAAACCCTTGTATGCAAAATTGCATGCTTGCCGCCAGATGTGCCAATGTTGGCTTATATCTGTGCTATATCTACTGGACTATGGAGCAGTCGTAAGCTCAGAAAGTCATATTCCTCACAACATTAGGCTTTATGACCTACTGCCTTTTCTGCATGGTTATTTCCGGATGTGGAAGGCAGGAGCGGGACATCATAATTATAATATTCCCTTGGAATTCTCTTCCTTGGTTTTGATGATCTGCCTTTAATCACTTTTAGACTTTAGGTCCCTCAGTTCCTATAAAGGGTTAAGAAGGAGAAGAAAAAACACCTCCAAATACTCATTATTTCACAGTTTAAGGGCCTCTCATCTTGTTGAGTACATCCTATACCTGCCTCTGGTGCCTCATTGAAATAAACTATTAATTCTAAACATTTGCGGCTGCGACAGCGATTTGGGTGTCAAAATATTGAATTTGGTATCTAAGTCTATTCTCAAAGTACACTGTCTTGGCTTTACAAAAGGGGTTTTAATTTGGAGAATAAGGGATTATTTGCTGGTATATGAGGCATATCTGGTTAAGTGGTAAACTTTCTTCCCTCGAGGCATGACCAAACCAGAATTTCAGCTGACAATTTAAGCACCTTCCAGCTTAGGGCCCTCTGACCTACCCCTAGACCCCCCCCCCAATGCAGCCCCCCCCCCCACCATCCCATTGCTTATTGTTGACTTAATAATGAGCTTCAATTTTGCCCCCAGGTCCATAATGTAAGGGTGAGGGTTTATGAGATCTATATATATATATATATATATATATATATATATATATATATATATATATATATATATATAACTTATAAGAGAAGTAGAGAATCTGGGGCTGTTCTGTTGAAAATTGCAAAATCAAAATTCTTGATAAATTCTGGTCCAATCCCCACAAGACTGGAAGCATTTGAAAAGAAATCAAAACTTCTTTGTAACTGAATCTGATAGCTGGCTGTCTGAGCAACTGTTTCAAGCTTGTAATTTCGTCAATTATAACTTAATATTTGAGGGTGATGATGAGACGTAGATGTACAACTTTTTCCCACAAAAAGTGGAAAAGTATGTCACGTTCAAGCTTCGTTTTACCCTCTGTTGAGGGAATGCGAGTAAGACTCCAAATCTCTGTCACAGCCACATTTTAAAATGCAATTACGAAAACTATTCCATAGTACACTGTAAAAAAAAAAAGATGTTGAAATACCGATGTTGCAAGTGTACCAGTGGATGCTAGTACCATGCTGGTAGGGCGTACAGGTGTGACTGCACTGCAGCCACTAGCTCAGGCCTAATTAACATGCATTCTCACAAGATTTGCAGTTTCAGGGGTCAGAAGACACTCTGTACATAGGGTAAGTCTCCACACCTGGAGGTGTGAAGACTCCACACCTGGAGGTGTGATGAGTGATCACCCACATTAACCATACATTTGAACTTGTATTCATATTATTAAGCCACTATGTGGTAATTGATGAGTATTAATAGTACTTCTGTATGAAGGGTGGGACAGAGTGGATTCCCACCATGTGTTACATAACTGTACCCTATAACCAGTGTAAAGCACGTGCTGCTGATCAGCTTCAGCTAGACACTTCGACGCCACCTCTATCCCGCTAGGTCGGAAAATTGCCAGAGATCTGCTGTTATTTTTACAGAGGTTCCTTGTACCACCATGCTGCCGCCTAGGGCTTCTACTGTTCACTGATTTTTAATTTCAGTGGTTCGCTATATCTAGCATTATGGGGACGTCTAATGGCTTCTACAGTTATTTTTGTACAGTGTACTTGGTCTTGGCAGTGTTTTGCACTTTAAGAACTTGGTAATTTATGCAAAATGTCAGTACATCATTCTCTTCGTTAAGAAATAAAAAGAAATCTAATTAAGCTTGTGCTTTCTTGCCTAAGTTCTCAACTCAAGCATAGGCCCTTTTGACGTGTATACCATAGCAAAGAATCGATTGTTGAAAGATTAACATCATTATACATAAATTGAATAAAAAGAACTTGATGCTACCTTCCTTCAAGATAATCAGCATACTCATATCAGCTTTAGGGTAGACTAACCTAAACATTAAGCCGTTCACCTAACACCTTGCTTTCCCCACATTTACATGTAGTTTGTGGACATGGTCCCCAAATATTGTTCAAATAGAAGTGTTATAATACCCCATGGAATGATCATCTGGTATATTTACCATGAGCATAACATGCTCTAGTATTCTCCATCCATTTAGGTTTAGGCCACTAAATAATATATACATTTGCATTACAATATAATAGAATTAATGATACCATTGTATTGTACATATGTTCTTCTAAAACACTTATTCACCTTTGAAATGATAGTTAATTCAGAAATAAGCCTCAATAAGGACTGAGTATCAAGTGGGCGGCTCAAGGTGCAAATTGGATGGCTCAAGTTTAAAATGACCTTAATTCTATATTGAAATAAATTATCAAATATAAGAACAAAAAAAGAGATTTGAATTTTTGATGTAATGTGTAATGCTAATTTACATTAGCTTTGATTTAGTATATCAAGCAATCCAATGCACCTGCTGGTTATGTACTATTAAATGTCAAAAAAGGTTCATGCAGGATGTGTACAGGAACCGATGTCTTGGTTAATCTACCCATCTAGCAGCTGCTAGTTAGCACAATATGGTCGGTATTTTTCAAATTATTCTATAGTTCCTAGAAGTTTAGAACCTGTGCCCTTTGGTTACGATATGTTAACAGGTAAGATTGACAAGGGTAAGACAAATTGCCGACAAAGGCAACTTGGATGCCTGACTGTTCTAATATTGCTTGTAAATAAGACAAAGGGCTGTCCATTACCCTGTGGCTGAAAAGGTCAATGCTGTTGACCTTCGGCACAGAGCAGCTACATGCATTGCCAAATCGTCTTAAAGTGGTTGATAGCCATTTTCTCATATAAAAGAGTACATTGGCATAAACAAGGTACCTTCCGCAGACACCTCTATATATAGGAATTATAAAGAAAGTCATTTTCACATGGGCCCACAAAGAAGCCTACAAAAAGTGCTCATGCACTAGACGTCAAGCAGGGCGTGCAGGAGAGATGTGTGGGTCATCTAGAGAAAACGACGTGTGCAGGGGGATTCCAGCTCTGGTTTTGGCCAGCAGGGGGCAATGTATGGACAAGAGAATAGACCAAAAATAGTTCAGACCAATTCTTCATAGGGACTCCAGTGGCATGTTTTCAGTGGAAATTAGGCATAATATGAAACTTGATTGGTGCCATGGAAACCTGTCAGGAGGTTAATTCAAAACTTAGAATCATATTTTATCTTATTTAAATCGAAGAGCTCCCCTTATATGTAGGATAAATTGAGTTGATATGAAACGTCACTACATAGCACTAGTTGTTATACCGATACTTCAATGTACTCATATAATGCTGGAAGAAGTTACAATGTATACATAAAACCACAAAATGTATCTACAAAGAACTTTTTCGATACTGACTTAAACGCAATGATTACCACAGGAATAAAAAGGTTTTGCAGGCGATGGGAATCGTTTGCCAACTTCACCCAATGACGATCGGGTCTGCTTAAAATTAATAAGAAAGATTAACATTATAAAGAAATAAAAAAAGAGAATTACTACGTCGTATCTCTTTCACCCTGATTAGTTTAGGACCCTAAGCCTTTTCTCTCAATCATGCAAAACTAATAAAAAAACATGATCAATTAGGTTATTCAAGAGGATGATGTAGATGTTTTATGCTTTTGTCAGTAGACCGTTATAGGTATTGTACTTATCATATTTATTTTTCACCTTGACTCTACCATGTAACCCAGTGTCCGAGTCTACCCACAAGCCAAACCATACCAAAGACCAAAGGCTGGCGGCGTCAACTGCACTAAGTGACCCCGCCTCCTCCCACTGGAGGATACGCCATCAATCACTAGCAGCTCGCTGCATGCTGGAAATTCCTAGCAGACAATGTTTAGAAACAACTCCTCCTGCTGGAGGACATGCCCATTGATCATGAGCAGCTCACAGCATACCGGGAGTTCCCAGCAGCTATATTTAGAACCACACTGAACTCCGTGAACCCCAGTGCTATGTTTGGGATCCCCCCTACATACCTGCACTGGAGTTCCCCAGTTACTATATTTAGCTCACCTGATACTATTTTTAGGATGAGCTGGGTGAGCAGCTCCTACTACAAATACCTGTGGAGGGAGCAGCTCACTCATCTTTCCACCTCCATACTTCATACCTCACACACTCACGTGAGACCAAGGCCCTTGGCTCAAGGGCTAGGCTTGGACACTGTTGGGCACCTTTATACTGTATCACCAACTATACCTCGTGGACTTCAATGAATAAAGTGGATATCAAACTGGATTCCTGATTCGTCTGTATTCATCCTTATTCATCATTTACGGACTCGTTGACAATGGTGGAAAACCCTCACGTATCATCCCACAGTTACCACCTCTCATGAGCCATGGACAACAGTGAGACCCTACCAAAGGAGCCAGCCCCACAACGTATCCCTACATCTCCAAACAGAGATCAGCAAGAAGCCACCAGTACACAGTACACCACCCCGATAGACTCCTCGCCAGACGCGCTCCAGCTGGACCCAGTGCTGCCAGCCCATAGACGCACACATAAACAAACACCTGTGAGTTCAAATACCTTACCCTTTTCATCTACTATAGTAGACACCAACACAGGTGCACCCACCAGTACACCAGCAGGAGCCCCACCACCAGGTTTAAACCTCACCCTACCTGGTTATTCACCCTCAGAATCACCACCTCTGAGATTAGGTGGTCTTCAAAGTACCACATACAGCAAGCCTGAAAATCAATCACCAGGTTACCTCCACCTAGACAGCCATCTAGAGGAAAGATCCAATAGCCTGCAGGAAGCCCTGGAAGCTGCTGGCCGATCGCCCTCACCCAGCAGTGATTCTGACCCACAGTGCGCTCCTGACCTAAGTTGGGACAACCTTACTGTACCGGACATCCAAGCCCACCCATCAGTAGCAGACAATTACTGGAGGAGCAGGCTAGACTCAGCAATCCACAGGTGGAGAGAAAACAGACTCAACACAGGACGTGCACAACAGATACCAACCGGAGCTACACCAAGCTACCAGTGTGGTGAGAGTCCCTCTGTTTTTCTAGACAGGATAAACCGTATTCTAGAAGAGCAGTGGCAAGACAACTCCAATCCCACCAATTTGCTAAGGCCGCACCAAAACCCACAGCCTGATAGCAATCCACCTGGAGGAAACCCTAGGCCTTACTACTCCTACTCTACCTCTGAGGAAGACAAGGCGACACCTCCAGCACCAAATTCATCCCTGAGCACGCCTCCAAGAGCCAGATCCTTTGAAAGGCCATACCCCACCCATAGACCCAGGAGAAGAGTGCAATCATCCTCCCCTCAAAGGCCAAATATACCTGTATTTTACAGACTTCAAAGAAGCTTGGACTCTGCAGCTAGAAGAGGCGACCTTGTGGCCACTACTCCCATACTACACAGAAACAGTCACTTCCCCGCCCATTTACAAACAGAATCCACCTCTGAGGAAGACACAGAAGTAACCTTCCCCCACCTGCACAGAGCACCGGCCTACCCAAACATGGCCACTGCAGCTCCACCTCCAGAGTACAACCAGGATGACATGACGAGGAACATAGTCAGAGAATGCACCCAGGCAGTCAATGACTCCCTCTCCAACCTATTAACAGGACAAATGAACTTATTGTCTGCTGAAATAAAAAGGATTGAAGATGACTCCTCCTGCCAACTGTCAAGAATAAATGACAGGTTGAATGACATGGACACTTGGAAATCGCACCTGGAGAATGACATTAGCGAAATACAAAGAAGAGCAGCTCAGGACAACGCTGATGTACTGAGAAGGTCTGAAATAGCATCAGCCAATCTGTCTGACAGAATCAACAGAAATATTGACGGAATGAGATCTGAAATATTCAGGGCCATTGATAGGACAAGAACACCTACCAGCCAAGGCCAAAACAGCCTTTTCTCACCCACCAACACTAGGCTACCCCCTTCAGGCCAACCTTCACAGGTTATGAGCACCTCTACCAGAATGCCGACATCTGTACCGGTAGGATACAGGCTCAGCCCCCCAAGCCTTTTCCAAAATACAACCCGAATGATAGCGACAGGTGCCACGCCCACCCAACAAGGCGCGACACATGCAGGTCTTGGTAGTTCAGCCACAACCCACCAGATGGCGCCCTCTACCACTCGTCCATCACCGGTAGCCGCCACATCACTTTCAGGCAGTGTTTACAACCATGTATACATACCCCACCAGGCACACACGCCCTACAACAACCCTATACCAATGTATGGTTTGTTTACAAACACTCCACCTGCCCAAGCAGCTGCCCACCAGCCTGCAGCCCAGTCCACACCAATGATACCAAATCTAGGACAATCCAATTTCTCCGCTCCTACTGGATACAGGAGTTTTGAACCTGAGCGACTCACATCTGCTCAATTAAGCTGTTTTAACAAGCCAGAACCCTTTGACAAACCCTCGCCCTACAGGTCTGCAGCCAGATTCCTGGCAGAATTCAAATTCTATATAAGAAATGCATACCCCCGCAGCCCAACAATGCATGCATCCTGTATGTATACCTTTTTAAAGGGCAGAGCAGCACAATGGTTTTTCACAAACATTTTTGACAAACCAATCATGTATGACACTGAAGCAGTCTATACCGCCTTTCTCAGCAGATTCAACCAGCCTGACCCTGCCACAATAATCAAAGGATATAGAAACAGAAAGCAGCAACCCAAAGAGACTGTGGAGGAATACATAGCAGATATGACCTTATTGCTATCCAACAGCAACCTGGATGAATCTGTACAAGTGGACTATCTCATAAATGGCCTCAAAGATGAAATAAAAAATGGTGTACTCTCAGACAGCCCCAAAAGCATTAGGGAAGCCGAGACTGCAGCATTGAAACAAGAATTGGTCATGGAAGCAGCCAAAGCAGCCCATGCCTCAAACCAATCTTCAGACTTGTGCGCCATGAACTATAATAACTACAATGGGCAAAGGAACAACAACAACAACAATAACAGATCCAGGAAGGACCAGTACAATAACAACAGTTATAACAACAAGCCCCCTGGAAATGGCAATAATAAGCAGTATGACGATAAACCTAAGTCAGGATACAACCAAAATCAACAAGGTTATAACAACTCCAGATCCGGCTCAAACAGCAGATCAGGCTCCAAGAACAGGTACCAGTCGCCAGGCAGGAGCAAATCTCAGGAAGGAAACAAAAGCAGGTCCAAATCCAGCGACACAAGAAATAACTTTGTTTTCATCCCTGTTGCCTCCACCCCCACCAACACCCGCCAGGTGTCCTTCCAGAAACTACTGGTCCCAGCAGATTTCCCAATCCCTGATGATTGGACCCAGCAACAAAAGAAATCCAGGGACCCAACACCAGGCAGAAATGACAACAAAAAGACAGGAGACAACCATCCTGACAACCAACCTCCTGATTCTGGACAAGGAGAACACTACAATGACAATATTGAATAGGACACAGGGGAGGGCCACCATGCATCTTACAGCCCCGCCCCCACCTTGGACAACAAAATTGGAACGTCCCCCACATGCCATATTTCACACATGAATGATGGAGCAGAATTAAATTCAGCAGAACAACAGAACCACGACCCCCAGCCTGTGAATTGTGACGAAGACTCCTCATCAGACAGTGAGGACCTCTATGAGAACCAGAACAAGAGAATTTCCACCCTCCAATTAAAAGTCGAGACCAGTAAGTATGGGCAGCAAGGTAAGACCTCTTACATTAATACTGAATTGACTAAAGGCGCAGTTAATGTTGATATCAATGGCAGTTCTTACAGAGCCCTTGTAGACTCTGGAGCCTCCCTTTCCTTTATCAGCCAGAAAATGGCAGATAAAATCATATCAACCCCCAATTTCAGACATGGTAGGAGATCTCGCATGGTTATCCTACTAGCTGATAAATCCTCAGTTCAGGTCAACAATTCCATCACCATAACCTTCCTAATCAATAACACAGAGTTCAAAACAAGACTACATGTTGTTCCAAAGCTAAATCACCCCATAATTCTTGGCGTAAATTTTATGACCAAATATAGGGCCAAAATTTCCTTTGGGACCAAGTCCCCTTCACCACACTTCATAAGAGCAGCCAAAGGCCTAACCATGCCACCAAATTCTGAATCCACATTCAATGCAATCGTCATAGGACCTGATTCCTTAATAGGTAAAACAGGCATCACAGAAAATGTTGACACGACATTACCGGTACTAATCAAACACGCCCTTGTTGAACCAAGGTCAACAAGAAAAATCATACCGGTAACAGTGGCCAACCCAAATGATTTTTCCATCAATATCAAAAAGCACATGAACCTAGGCATTTTTGCACTTAACAATCTAAACAAAGCCATTCCCATTGGAAAACTGAACAGCCAACACTCCCTCAACAGCATAATCTCTGACAAAGACATGCTCCCCATCAATTGTGGAGATGATCCCCTAGATCAGCTACCCAAAGGGGACGACCCTCTAAAATATACAATATGTGACAAGCTCACTGAGGCCCAAAAACAACAAATCAAAAACATCGTTGAATCAAATAGAGAGGCTTTTGTATTAAATGAGAGTGCTATAGGATTAAATGTTGAAAATGAGGTCAAATTAGAATTAATCCCTGATTTCAAACCCTGCAACAGACCATCCTATAGAATGTCACCCAAGAAAGAGATTTTCCAAAGAGAGCTGTTAGATAAACACTTACAGCAAGGTGTCATTGAAGAATGCACCAAACCCTGTGAGTGGAACTCCCCAGCTTTCTTAGTACCCAAACCCCAGGGAGACAGGTCTGTGGCCTCAGGATGGAGAATAGTCGTGGACTATAGATGGGTTAACCAAAACCTAAAATCTTTTTCCTACTCCTTCCCCAGAGCAGACGACCTCATGCAACAAGTTGGCAGAACAGGTGCTAAATATTTTTCCAAATTGGATGTATACAGCGCCTACCATCAAATTCCTCTAGCTAAAGAATCAAGGCCTTTAACAACTTTCTCCGCCAATGGCACAAGATATATGGCCAAAGTATTACCCATGGGTTTAAAAACTTCTGGTTTGTCATTCATGAATGTAATGGAACAATTGCTCATGAAGTGCAAATACAGAAATGCAGTAGCCTATGTGGATGATGTGGCCATATACAGCCCCACATGGGAAAGACACCTGCAAGACCTAGATGAAGTGCTAAAACTTTTCATCAAAGGAAACATCAAATTAAAGTCAGAAAAATGTGAATTTGGCACCACCAAAATGGAATTCTTAGGTTTTACCTTAGATCAACACGGCATCTCACCTTCCCCAGACAAAATCTCACCGGTTAAAACCTTCCCAGCACCTAAAAACATCCACGACCTTAGGTGTTTCAATGGAATGGCACAATTCTATAAGAGATTCATTAGAGGTTTTGCCCATATAATGAAGCCCTTATATGAAGCCACAAAGGGTACCTTCAAATGGACCACTCAATGCCAAACAGCCTTTGAAAAAATCAAAGCATCAATTTGCACTGAGGCAACCCTAAAATTCCCAGACTATAACAAACCCTTTATCATCTTCACAGACTCCAGCAATTTCAGCTTAGGAGCAGTTATTACACAGGTAGATGAACATGGTTTTTATAGACCCATTGAATTCTCTGGGAGAGGTCTAACACCTCAGGAAACCAGATATGGAATAACTGACAAAGAGCTACTTGGGATAATCTTCGCTGTCAAAAAGTTCCACCATTATGTGGACGGCACTCACTTCAAAGTATATTCAGATCACACTGCCCTAGTCTCCCTCTTCAACAAAAAGGAGAATATCACCAATGGGAGATTGGCAAGATGGATAGATACTGTTATGTCCTATAATTTTGAAGTGAAATACCTACAAGGTAGAGCCAATTTAGTGGCAGATTGCCTGTCCAGAAGAAAATATCCCCCTGGCTCTGATGATCCAATACCAATTAGATCACAAGGAAAAATTATCCTCCCACCAAAGAGGGTACAATTTTCAGATATATCCATGACAAAGGTTTTCAGATCAGACGACCCAATACCCAATAATCCCATCTGTTTGGGACCTCCTAGATCAATATTAAAAGGAGGCAAAATTTGGGGAAGCACAAATAAACCACCAAAAGGCGTCATAGCAAGAAAGGGCACCCCAGAAAGGCAGCAAGGTGTGAATCCTGACCTGTGTGTACTCACTCGAGCACAGTCCCAGTCCCAGGATGACACACCTCCAGCAGCCAGCCAATCAGCGCCCAGTAAAAAGACCCGCCCACTCAAGCCTAAGTGCAGCAGTCCTCGCCCCAGAGGCAGGCCCGCCAAATCTAGGTCACCTAGGGTCTCCATCAAAGCTGCAAACGCCAAGAGAGCTAAGCTCTCCCGCCGTGTGCTACCTCTAGCTGAAAGGGCAATTCAGGAAATCTGTAAACACCAATCCCTGACACCTTCTAGAGAAACACTGATTAAAAGCCAAAAAGAAGACCTTTTTGCATCCTCCATGGCAAACTACATTGAAAAAGGTAGCCTGCCACACGACTCAGGATTAATGAATCAAATACTACGTAACCACGACCAATTCATCTTACTGGATGAAGTCCTCTTTAGAATTACTGATACCAATTTGGGTAAAACCCTAGAGCCCACACTGCAAATTGTAATTCCAGAAAAGTGGACAGAATCTTTAGTGGAAGCAACCCATTGCTCTCCCCTAGGTGGACACCTAGGTCCAGTCAAAACCTATACAGCCATAAGGGCTAGGTATTACTGGAGATCAATGTTTAAAGAAGTTTTTGATTTCTGCGGCACATGCCACACATGCCTGACCACCAAAAAGAGACCCAAAAACCTGAAAACTCCTATGAAACTACGTGACCCAGTACTTACAGCATACTCTCATGTCACCATGGACACAATAGGCCCTTTTTCCAAGGCCGCTGATGGCTCTCACTACATACATGTGGTGACCGACCATGCCACCAGGCATGTAACTGCCTGGACAAGTGAAGAAAATACGGCTGCAATTGTAGCACTTGGTTTCTTCCAAAGAGTCATATGTATCCATGGCACTCCCTCAGTACTGAACACAGATAATGCCCAGCAATACGTCTCAAAATTGTTCAAATATTTCTGTGAAAAGTTCGGCATTAAACATGTGACAGGAAGTGCACATTGGTCTAGGTCTCAAGGTCTCTGTGAGCGCCAACATCAAACCATAGAATCATCCCTCAGAGCCTTTGTATCAAAATCACAAAAGCATTGGTCAACCTTCCTACAAGCTGTAGTCTTCAGTATTAATAATACTGTAAGCAGCGCCTTAGGCTACTCACCAAACTTGTTAGTTTTTGGCAAGCAGACACACCTACCAACTGAAGCAGCCTTGTCCTTGATTAAAGCTGAAAAAGACTCAAGCACCAAGGAGAAAATTATGGCCAGCCTACTACAGTTTAGGGATGATATTCAAATGAAAGCTGCAGAAAACATGATCTCTGCTCACAAAAAGATGAAAGCCAGACATGATACTTCAGCAGAACTCAGCTCATATAACACAGGCCAATTGGTATATTTGCATATACCCACCCTACTGGTCAAATGCACATCAAAAAAGTTACAACCCACATACTCAGGCCCCTACATCATAATGAAGATGACTTCACCAGTTACAGCTATTTTAAAAAGGCTACAAGATGGAAAAGTACTGAGAAAATCAGTACATGTATCAAGGCTGAGGAGACCAATCACAAGAGCTAGCGCCAAAGCCATTATAAAAAGGCTACAATCAGGGCCCACAAGCTCACTTCACGACCCCGACCAGGATGACCCCTCCAATGTGAGTCTCACCACTCACAAAACAAAGAAAAAGAGAGGAAGGCCAGCCAAAAAGGGAACAATCTCCTTCAGCCCCATGCCCTCCATAAAATCAAGAAAAATCTCTAAGCGTCCATTATAGACCATAAGTCGTTGTGTCAAACACCAAACATCCATATAAACAACCCTCCTTTAATCCCCACAGGCGCCACGCGCCCCAACCAAATTAATCAACCATTAATACACCAACCACTTAAACACACTGACAGCAACAGTCACAGACCAACGCCCAACCTATTTATACTAACAGCCATAAAAATTCCTATGCATCCAAAATCAACACCGCCTTGATTAACTGTATATACACACACCTACCCTTTCTAAGTGGAACGCCAAACACTGGCAAATGGATTATCAAATAATTAGGTTAGGTTACACACGCCACATACCGACCGCCCAAGGCAGCGCTGTATCCTCGGTTTGTGTATAAACTTCAATACACACATGCGACGGCTTGTTACCACTTCAAGACCACTATTTCCAATGATAAACCTATTGTAGGAAGATGGAT
This sequence comes from Acholoe squamosa, assembly GCA_949317995.1. Classification (NCBI taxonomy): domain Eukaryota; kingdom Metazoa; phylum Annelida; class Polychaeta; order Phyllodocida; family Polynoidae; genus Acholoe; species Acholoe squamosa. The sequence continues at coordinate 44,497,595 of OX439038.1, forward strand.
CTCTGACACCAGTATCCCATGTTTACACCACTGTTTCCGCCAACCCTTAAGTGCTGTGGTGGCACATATACAAATCAATAACGCGCCACCCTCAAGGTCTTTAAAAAACCCACAGGGTCGCCATAGTGACCATATCACCTTGGCCAGGGATAAACACCCCCGCCAAGCTTCCCAATATTCTATTTTTAAACAATATCTCACCACCAACCAATCCAGGCCAGGATAACCCTAATTTGCATAAGGGGCCGATCAACCCCCCTTGCATCCACCAATAATATTTGGCCTACGCCCCTCTCAGGGCAAGACATACCACCTATGGGAGATCTTAGACTGGGAAGTAGCCAAACTCAGTCTCAGATTTATAAGCGCTTGCCCACCCACATCTGATCACAACACAACCCACAACCAATACCACCACACCTTAAACACGGCAACAAGTGTCTGGAAAGGGACCATGGCAGACCCATCGTGCAACCAGCCCAGGTAGGACTATCTTATGGGTCTATTTTAGCATTTAGGATTTTTAACAGTCGTTCTAGCATTGTACATGATAGTACTTTTATTATCATGGTGCCCAGGTACCCCTATTAACCAATGGCGGTGTGAGCCTTAAGTGTGTGTAAAATGTGGAAGAACTTCTCCACTATCCTATAATTTTTAACATTGATAATCCAATTTACTAAACCTCTTCAGCCAAGCAAATTCCCCACCTTTACCTCTCCCCCATTCACAGCCCACTTAGACCCTTTTTCCTTTATGACTTACAGCCTGGACCCACCGGCAAATAAGCACGGCCCAAATGCTACATGGACCATACACAGCCTCCTTGGACCACATGGGATCAGGAGTGACCTCATGGATCCTTTTGAAATTAGGAGCATAATCATGGAACAGCAACACCTCATCACCTTCCTCGCCCAGGAAGATATTAAACATTACCTCAGCAGCCCTGTGCTAAGACAGGAGCTGGTCATGAGCAATCACTCCATAGCAGCAACCATAAAAGCCTTCATGGTCGCTGTAGCTGGGGATAATCCCCGCCGGCCTCCATGGGGCAGGTTTAACCATAGATCTGCATCATACATAGCACTCTTATGTGCTCGCACGCTTCTAGCGTCAGAACAGCCCCTCAGGGACTTATCCCGCCAATACTCCAGAATTGGACGCGAATTGGCCATAAGGAATACAGCCAGCCTAGTATTCCAGTTTGCTGTTTTCGAGATAAACAGGTTTCATGCTCAAGCACGTGTACCGCCCCTGACAACGACAACAGGCACCAGTCCATCTGCATAAATCCACTCATGTGACAACAACACTACCACCCACAGAATCCCCGACCTTTGTAAATACTTGACCATACTAACATCCCATTTGTGACTAAGCTAATGTTATTTTTAAAGTGAACCCCACCATCAAAATTTTCAAAATCCTCAAAATTTTCAATTTTTTCTCATTTTCTAGAGCAGCAGCCATCCTAGCAGTCTGTATATTCTTACATCTGCTCCTCGGCTGCACCTCAACATCAGACACCAATCTGAACACCATCTTCAGACCCAACTATGGCGCACTGTTTACCAAGTTACCCCAAACATTACTAGCCAATTACATGGACTATCCATTGACCTTCAGCCTTAACTTGACCTTTGACCAGAACCTAAGTCAGCCAGAACTACTCAGCCCTCTCATCAGCACTGATGCACCCCAATACATTAAGCACACAGCCCATGCCCTAGATAACATGATACAGAGCCTATTCTCCAAGTCAAAAACAACACTAAAAACCTTGTCAAAATTGATTTCACCTCCAAACGTCAGAAAAGCCAGAAATGCCCCCGGCCAAGTCATTGGTGACATTTTAAGAGCTTCAATAGGCCTCGGGACTCAACCAGAAATTGACATTTTGAATTCTGAAATGTCTGACCTGGATAAAAAGTTAGCCACCAAAATGCACGTGGTAGAATTAGCCACACATTTCTTGTTAAATATTTCGGAATTTAATTACAATTCTGTCAACATCTTCTCAAAATTCCAAAACGACACTGATGATGCTCTATCTTTTATTTCCGGAAAATTAGAGCATTTAAATTCAAACATCTCATCAATATTATTAAAATTAGAACTCCAATCCAGACAAGACACCTTCTATTCCATGTTATTCACAGCAGCAAATTCTCAAATAGAGTCTTTAATTGACCTCCAAAGCGACTTGGAAAATCTGCTCTTAACCATTAATAATCTACTTGAGGGCACCCTACCCCAATCCATCATCACACAAGACGACCTCAGTTTAGGTTTAAACAATTTATCCAGCCTCCTGCACGAGGCATTATTTTAGAAGGCCTACCCATAAGTTATTATTATCAGCGCCGAGTACATGTGCACTGGAGCCATAACTCGAGCCTGTTAATAACCATACCAGTACCCATAACCAGAGGGGGAAGCACCTTTTCTATATTTAGAATAGAAACCTTCCCCGTACCTTTCGACACCTCCGACACTAAGTCAGTAGGTCACACCCAGGTGGAGCCACTTCCCGGCTACTTGGCTATGTCCAGGACCCACTCACACTACATACAGTTTACACAAGCTGACCTGGATATGTGTGACCTCGGCCACCTTATCAGCTGTAACCTACCCCTACCTCTGTTGTCGGCCACACACCCCACATGCACTCTATCCCTATTTTTAGACCTACCGGAGGCGGTGCACCATACTTGCAGTTTTAAAGCACACATGGCAGCACCCATACCAAATCTTATCCAACCCCTATCTCACAGCACTTTCCTATTAATAACCGACCATCCCACTTCCATGCTCCAATGCACAGATTCAGGCCAAGTCGAAATTAAAAATAGCGCATACTCAGTCATCTCAGTCCCATGCCTGTGCTCCATTAAAAATGCAGGCATGATTTTAACCAATTCTGATTTTTCTTGCACCCAAAATTTCACCCTAGAACCCATATCAAAGGCCTATTTCAATTTACCACTGTGGCGACATTTTGGTCAACCTCCAGCCAATGTTTCCGGCATCACCATGGCAACCACTACCCAGACCCTTCACCTGCCCAATTTTGAAAAATTAAAACACCTACACAATCAAAAAAAATAGCACCCCTCTTTCAAGACACCCTAACCCTTAAAAGAGCCGCACAGGGACTTAAGGACCAATCCGCCCTCCTATCCACCGACTCCCTGATGCATCTGGGATATCACCTCCAGTTCTCACCCTGGATACACTTGGTATCACCCCTCCTGGCACTACTTTGCTGCGCATTAACCCTTAAAAACCATCTTCGTGTCAATCAGTTGGCGCGCTTTATCACACTAGTCTCAGCAACCCGAACACCCAAGATGGCTAATGCGGAGAGTTGGGACCGTTTTAAAGATCTGATACGCCAGGCTAACAAGGACTGGCCAGCCCCACCAACGACCCCAGACACAGATCTAGAATATGTACAGTCGCCTGACCGCTACCAGAACATGTTCACCTGGATTTTAATGGCAACCCTCCTATACATCACATGGAGTACCGCCAAGAGGTGCCTGCGACACTGGCCCTACTGCAAACAGGACAGCCACAAGACACCTTCAATTGTGGCCAAGATTCATGCTAACGGTAAAACCTTTGATTTCACCGTTGGCAGGATGATCTATGGACAAAATCTCTGGGCACCCACCATCACAGCCCCTAAGGTCTCCCCAGCCCGCCTTACGGCACCCCTAGGCAGACACTTGGATCTCCATTGGAAGTCCGACATCAGGACGATGATCGGGGGACAAGTCCGGCAGATCCCGCTGCAGCGCTATCCTCCGGTACCACTTCTATGGAGAATACCACTGTACAGAATCTTGAAGGGAGCCCACCACATGACAGTGGTCATCTCTTCAGAAAGACAGCCCGATTTCCAACTGGCCTCTAGTGACACTGACTCAGCCATACAGTTACCCTGTGAGTCCTGGCCAGCTGATCGCCATGACTCCCCGGCAGAGCTCACTAAGTACACCCCACTCCGGCATCAGCCAAAAACGGGCAAATACATGTACAAACCACCAGAGATGATGCTCACACCACCCTCAACATCGACCCGCGGTAAGTTTTCATCAAAAACCTACTTTGATCCTCATGTGGGGATCAACTAACCGCCGGCCACCCCCCATATAACCTGGTAATGGACTCTCCCGGTCGCCCAATCCACCGGATAGCCCCATCTAACACCTTCATGTGGGGATCATCCCCATCCTTAATAGCTCTAAATCCGACCCCACTCACAATTAACACTCTTAACAACATCTCCAGTACCATAGCACAGTTTCGACCTACAATAACACAGTTATTTCGACTCACTGTAAAGGCCCACCGCACGATGAGACGTCGCCATCTTGTTTCTGACGTCGCGTCTGGTTCCCCGCCAGACGCTGCGTCAGAACGCCGGCGCTGCGTCTCACCACTGCCGTCGGCCTCCCCAACGTCAGATCTCTTTCATTTTTCCCACGTTGGCATGACAACTTAACGTCAGTCAGGACACCCGCACTCAATATCTGCGTCAAAACAATAACATAAGCACGTGTTAGCAATATCACTAGACTTGTTTTCGACCCAAGTTAACAATACCACCCCGCTAAGAATTGAAAGCCCGCCATCCCAATTTAGAAGCCCAGAATAAACAACATAACTTCTAACTGGTGGTGGACTTTCAAGTATATTATTATATTAAAATCACAGGTAAATCAGGCTCATGGCACATATAATTATCACAGTCTTCATCATATTAATCACAGTTCAATCAGATCTCCGCATTTGGCCTGCCACCTTCTGGAACTAGTCCTTTTCTTGGCTCCTGTTTTTCTTTCTTCTCCTCATCACCTCCTCCCTAGCACCACGCCAGTTGGCAACCGCCCCATATACATCTGTCTTCTGAAAGAAAAAAATTCAAAACCCCAGTTAAGACACCACCCCAACAATATCCCAGGTTCAGATTCAAAATTCAAAATTCAAAACGGGCTCAAAATCTCTTGATCACACTCTCACAATATTGATGCCAACAACCGATCTTATTTAACTTTTACGCACCGGCATCGGCTAGGAGTACACCGAGCAGGGCCAACTGGCCCCTCCTTCAGGGCCATCGTGCGGCCCACAGACACCATGGCACTGGGCCAGCACTGGCCCAAGCCAGATCCACACAAGTACGACCCTGAAAACACAAATACACAGGTGTAAACCACCGGCACCACACCCAACCACAAAACCACTCCAAAATCTCCAAAAATTGCCATCTGCACTTACCCAAATAGGCCCACGACAACCAGAAGGAGGTATACCACCCCCGACGGCATGGCAACAAGCATCCCCCGGACGATCATTTTCCTCGGCAGATTTCTCAAAATTTTCCGAACAAAGTTTACTCGTGTCGTACTCCCGTTGCGCCGTCTTAAGTCGCCTTCTAATCCCAAAATAGCCTCCGCTCCTTTTTATATCAGGATCCAAAACGGGAGCATATAGTTAATTTTTGGACCTTATTTTTTTCAAAAAACCGCATCATCAAAATTCAAAATTTCATCACACTAAAACCACCGTTAAGACCCAAAGTCACCCAACCCAAAGCTGAAACAACCCTTACACATGACCCAATGAGGCCATGGCAAGTCTACACCATTGACCATGCCATTTGACCATGTCCTTACACGAACGCTGAACAAACGCCAGCTCAGTGGCGCCAGCCAATGTTTTTCGCATGAACTAAATAAGAAGAGGTCCCCATGCAGTGGCGCTACCCGTGCCGCGCAGCAGAACTAACCTGGACCCTGGATATTCCAGTTTCCCGCTCACTTTTATCCATGAGTCTACACCGGCCCGGTGACACTGCACATCAATATGCACTGCCTAATTCACTGCCTTACCTGTCAATTTGGTATTTTTGTTGGTCGCCTTGTGATCCGTGCACTATGATCGACCCTAAAACTAAAAATCCCCCCTTCTCTTGTTCTGTTTTTCAATACAGAGGCCAACGACCTAATCGAGGAGGCGGAGACCGTATTGACAGGCCAGCAGGAGTTTCCAGCAGCAGGCCAGGCACGCCCATCCCAACCGGCCTGCCCCATTGGAGCACACGAGTCTGCTCTCCAATAGGGCCACCTACTAGATTCGCCACCCTGGGAACAAATTGTCCCCACCTTATGTACAGCTACAGCTGCCCATGCAGCATCAACAAAGACAATAGACCAGAAACTTTCAAAACAATTGGCTCGACCCAGGTCTGGAGACCCCTACCCAAAATCAACCAAGCTTCATCTGAGGAGGATAGTGACTCTAGCACCTCCCTCTCAGCAGAACCAATAGACATGGACCCTACATACAGTTCCGATCTGAATTTGCAGCCTGACTCAGGCAAGCCTAGCAGAATGCATTTCAGCAAAATTGTAAACTTTGTCCCCAACACCAAAAAATCCAGATCCAGGAGAAGACCCTCACTAGGTCGCTCCCTCAACCCAAACGTCTTTAACCACCAAGACCCACCACCAAAGGGTCTTGTAAACCAAAGTCGCCATAGAAGAAGAAAATAATTTCAATAACCATCCTTTATTTATTTTATTTATTTTTGAAACTGTCTTTAAAATGGACTAAAAGTGTAGAGAGACACTTCACTCACCGACCGCCCATGGACACTATGAACACTGACTCAGTCAGCCTAGTCAACTGATTTTTAAAGCCAGTTTTTCTTGTTTGTATAAGGCTATGATACATAACCATGAAAACATGCTGCATTTTTACATTTATTTTCCTTTATAAGAACATTATAAAGAACACAAGCCAGGCAGCAGGTTTTTGTGATCTTAAGATGCCATAAAGTTCTTTTTCTCTCACACTGTACCTTTTCAAACCCAACCATGTCAAATATTTATGGGTTTTAGCTAGTTTATATTTTTCTAAAAATTTTACAAGGAAGCGCTGGCAACCAGTAATTTTGCAGGATCAACTGAGATCCAATCCAAATATCAGCCAGAGCCACCATTTATTTTTTGTATTAACCTTGTCCTTTTTCAGCCAATGATAACCCCAGGTAGACTGAAGGCTAAACATGCAAAATTTTCCATTAACTAAGACAAACTTTTCTACAAATTAACAGAAACTTCTACAGATAAATAAAAGACCAAAAATCCAAAATTTTTTTTTTTTAGAAAATTCCTTAAACATATCACCTAAAAGCCTTCAGACTCCCTAAGCCTTACCAGTATTATAAGGAATGATTGATCGACTTGCCAGTCATCAATTACCTTACCTCTGTTTTTATTTATTATATTGTATTGTATATTGGCTCAAGACCTAAATAATAAGTGCCTACCGGTACTGAAACAAACTTCAGTATTAACTTGTCTACCTCAAGGTCTGCCTTAAAGCCAATAACTGCATGTTTTAGGATAGTTTTTACTTCCTTTATCTTTGTGTGAACTTTAGTGCTAGATAAATAATCCAGCCCTTGTATCCTACCACGACCCGAATTTTTCATATTCTTCTTGTCAAAATTACAAACAACACCTCTTTGGCACAGTTTCGTTTTGTACTGTTTATAAATTATTCATGTTCAATCAAAAACCAATATTAAATATCTCCTTAATACTGTAAACTTTCAACTTAAATGATAAGATGTAATACCTATTATTACACATCAAACATATTGTCAGTAGACCTTTTCTCACGAACTTCCTCCTTAAAACCTCGCGTGGAATCGAGTAGGAATGTGGGGATTTGTCAGTAGACTGTTATAGGTATTGTATTTATCATATTTATTTTTCACCTTGACTCTACCATGTAACCCAGTGTCCGAGTCTACCCACAAGCCAAACCATACCAAAGACCAAAGGCTGGCGGCGTCAACTGCACTCAGTGACCCCGCCTCCTCCCACTGGAGGATACGCCGTCAATCACTAGCAGCTCGCTGCATGCTGGAAATTCCTAGCAGACAATGTTTAGAAACAACTCCTCCTGCTGGAGGACATGCCCATTGATCATGAGCAGCTCACAGCATACCGGGAGTTCCCAGCAGCTATATTTAGAACCACACTGAACTCCGTGAACCCCAGTGCTATGTTTGGGATCCCCCCTACATACCTGCACTAGAGTTCCCCAGTTACTATATTTAGCTCACCTGATACTATTTTTAGGATGAGCTGGGTGAGCAGCTCCTACTACAAATACCTGTGGAGGGAGCAGCTCACTCATCTTTCCACCTCCATACTTCATACCTCACACACTCACGTGAGACCAAGGCCCTTGGCTCAAGGGCTAGGCTTGGACACTGTTGGGCACCTTTATACTGTATCACCAACTATACCTCGTGGACTTCAATGAATAAAGTGGATATCAAACTGGATTTCTGATTCGTCTGTATTCATCCTTATTCATCATTTACGGACTCGTTGACACTTTCTTCGGTGGGGAAAACCAACAAACACCCATTAAAATGAGCCAGAATCCATGGGAGGAAGGTGAAACCTTTTAACATCACTGATCAGCAAAATGTTATCATGAACTGACACCCTCAAATGTTATCATTTATTTATTTATTGCAGCCTACGTAATTCCTTCTGCCTTTATCTAGGTTTAATGAAAAAAATGAAAAACAAATACATCTCTTCAACCTGCAGTAATGCATTCTTTTTGGGAAGAGGTGCTATAACGGAGGAATATGGTATTTTATTTGATGTTGAGACCCATTCTTCACAGGGACATTGAGAAACTGTATTCAATTCTCCACAGCCCCATTCATCACTATGACATAATAAATATAGCCTGATACCCCTCAACCAAAAGCGATTTTTGAGGGCTCTTTCAACTACAAAACATGGAATTAATACAAAAATCCACATTAACTTCTCCAAACTGAATGTTTACTCACTCGATAGCCGCAAAGCAAAATTCCACCAAACTCTGGCTCATGGAATCCTGTTTCCAGGCCCTTACTTTGCAGTAATTCTCATGGAGCTCTGTCTATAAAATTTGTGTCTTTAGATAAAGCAGATGAAGAGCGCTAAAGGATTGACAGCATACATGTGCAGCGCTCATTTCACTTGAAGTATCTCAGTTAGAATATGTAGACTACATTAAGTCATTGTTCAAAGTCAAAAATACCTCTTTGTTCTCCGAACAATAATGTTTGAACTTGTTCAAAAGCTTTCAATACATTACATAAATTCACCTTTTCTATAATAGCAACGGCATACTTGGATGCAGATGTATACACGCTCTTGAGAATAGCTCGCACGCAGTAATTGAACTTCAAACAGGTGCCAGCAACAGTGATTGATTTTGTGTGTAATTCTTACAGTTAATGGAGGCACATGAGATTGTTGAGTTTTCCTTTGAACAGATTTGTTTCAGGTTGGACCATCACCAAATCAACTGGGCCAGTATTTCTGACTTAGTCTATTTCAATTTTTGTCAGTAACTCTGACCAAGAACATTAAGTAATAATGTCTGATCACTAGGATGAAGAAGCCCTTCGGCAAACCCCCCCCCCCATGGTGCACTGTATTAATTGCACCTTTACCCTTGATTGCCCCAAAGATGTTAATACAGAATCTTATCTAGCAACCTCCAGAGTGGCAGAGAAATGTCGGATGGGCTTAAATTGACAGCCTACAGCTGACTGTTGCTGCTCCATGCTGTCTCGGAGTAATAAGACTGCATGCCTCTCAGGCCATAACTTATGGTGAGCAAAGCTATACACCTTCCTCTCCACAAGACTTAACTACCCTCACACTACTGGAGGAAATGCTGATGTTGAGTAGCTCTGAGTTCACTGTTAGAAGGACCGACCTGTAATTAGTGTCTTTTGATGTAGGTCAATGGATTACACCCATTTGGAGTAAGAAGGTGAGTGGCTAGACTTCTATGTTTGTCGAGGTAGTGTCAAACATGTACTTTCGGAGCGTGTTGCTCCTAAAGTAAAAGGAAGAGCTGGCTAAAAATGCCCTCGTTTCCAGTCCTTTCTTTTCATGTAGCTATAACTTGTCCCTTTTGTTGCTCACAAGTGGTCATTCAAGTATGGTGCTATAAAAGGGGGATTTGAGTAGGTACCTAGTTGGGAGAAGTCAGTCAGTATAATATACTATAGAGTGTGTGACATGAGTAGGTACCTGATAGTGCAGCTCTCTCTGTTTTAAACAAGGCCGGTGACTTTTCAGACTAAAGTGGTGAGTGCAAGTTGAATGCTGAAGCAGAGCGTGACTTCTTTTGAAAAGAGGGTACCTACTGACAGCTCTTTTTACCATAGGAGCAACACGCTCCCGAGAATCAGCAGTAGTATAGGAGCGGACTGAGGGAGGGGAAGAAGAGTGGGTGAGAGGTGGGGGAGGCTCACAGTCACAATTCTGTGGTTACCCTACATTTTATATCATGATAAATAGCTTGATGCTATTATTCTCATAGCAATGCAGAACAAAACAAATCATATATCGCTTATCCCTTTCAGCAAGCTTGATACCTTTTCCGGGAAATATGTCATCAACAAAGAGCACACATTTATGAATGGTTGGGCATTGCTCATCAGGACATTTATAATCAGGCTTTATCATCATCTTAACTACTCCATCCATGAAAAATGTGTGCTCATCAGTAAATAGGTAAGTCATCTATTTGTCATTGGCAAGCATTGCAGAAATTGGGTAGTTATTTCTGCCCTAAACGTATCATTAATGGGAAGGTATATGGAAGCCATCTTGAATTGGGTGGATGCTTTGTTGACAAAGTTGTCAGGATTACAGGGCAATGGTAAGGAACAGAGTCATAGAGATGAGGGAAATAGACAAACAGAGACAGACAGACAGGCCACAGTGGACAGACAGACAGACAGGCAGGCAGCCAAACAGGTAGGCAGACAGAGACAGATACAAAGAGGGAAACAAGAGGGAAGAGAGGCAGGCAGGCAGGGTTGCAATAACCCACGCTTACAATGAACTATGACCCTGCCACTACAAAGAACGACGTCAGGATGATTGAGAATGATGTCAGAATGATGGGGAATGATGTCAAGATGACAGGTGCAGATGCAAAGTGTGTTACCTACTTAAGGATATGTGGAAGGTATAGTCAGTACTGACTATACATACTATATACTATCTATTTAATTGTATAATTGATTACTTAAATGACAGCTGCTGCCCTGTTAGGACCACAGTCATTAAGACAAAACCCTTACCCTGGATAAGGCGTGAGCCAATTGAGCTCATAAATGACCGACAGTTGCTCATTAAAGAACAGAAAGGAAATGGCAGCAAAGAGATTTTACTGGAAGTAGGCGGCATGAGAAATAAAAATCCAGCGGCATCAGAATTACTGTAAAAGGGACTGGATAGGGAGACTATTAGAAGAGTGCAGGGGTGATCCTGTTTGTTTTTGGAGGGAAATTAATAAACTTGTAAATCCTAAAGCCAAAAGCACTGACATTCAGTTGAAAGATAGCTAAACAGGTTCAGTGGTTGTCCCTATGGACGTCGCAGACTTTATAAATAGAATTTTCTCTGATATTGGAGAAAAGTTATACTATGACCTAATAAATGGTGTCATGCCTGCTGTACAGACTGACCTACCTGAGCTAGTAATCCCAGAAAATACCCCGATCTTGATGTTACCGAATTTATTAACGAGGAAGTAATATCTAATCTCGTACAGAAGATAAGTATTAATAAGTCAAGTGGTCTTGATGGTGAGAGTTCAAGAGTACTGAAATATTGTTTTATTGTGCTGACATCTATGTCTTATTTTTACTAACTCAGTCTGAAGTGGGTCTTTTCCAAGATCCTGGTCTAATGGCACACTTGTACCTATCCCCAAGTCTAGTGATTTGTTTAATGTGAAAAACTGGTGGCCCATTACATTACTGCCGGGGAAGATGTTAGAAAAAATACTACATGGAGTTATAACCAAACACCTAAACACCAAAGTGGCAGAAGCACAGCTGATGCTGTGTTTACTGTCACCAAGGACCTATACGACAACATGGATGATGGGAATATAACAGCAGCATGCTTTATAGATTTTTCTAAAGCGTTCGACTGTGTACATCACGTCACACTCATTCAAAAAATTGACAGGTTAAATCTTCATCCCACTATCAAAAATTGGTGAAGTGGTTACTTAAAACATAGGAGCCACAGTATGGTAGCTAATGGACAAAAATCACAACAGAGAGAGGTTAAATTCGGGGTCCCACAGGGGTCCACCTTGGGCCCCTTATTGTTTATTATATATGTCAATGACTTGCCAGGAATTTTGGAAAATTGTAAATGTGTAATTTACGCTGATGATTTGCTAGTCTATGTTTCACACTAAAATGTCAATGAAGCATGTTCGCTGCTCCAGGATGATCTCCTAGGGGTTCAGGATTGGTGCCAGCACAACTATATGACTATTAATGCAGATAAAAGCACTGGTATGTATTTTGGTACTAAGGCAAAGCTTAGTGATTTGACAGGCCCTTATTTTCAAATGGGAGGAAAAGATCTACCTACATGCTCCACTTGTAACTATTTGGGCGTAGAACTTGATAGCAGGTTAACTGTTAGCATGCATATGAACAAAGTAAAAAAGAGTATGGGGAATAAATTATACAAGCTGAATAAAGTACGCAAATTCCTTGATGGGAAACATTGCATAACTGCATATAATTTATGATTGCACCAACGTTAGACTATTGTTCCTTCTTTACAGGTCGATGTATTGGTGTTGAACTGATAAAGCTGCAGCTCATGCAAAATCAGGGTCTACATATCTGTCTTAGAGAGCACATAAGGGGTAAATCTATCAAGGAGCTACATGATGACTGCAATGTACGAATGCTAAGTAACAGTCGTAATATACAGTTAGTATGCATGATGTGGGATAGATATAAAAAAAAGTGAAGCCTTAGAACAACATGATGTCAGAACATGTGGCGACCGCAAGATAAAGTTTGCCCAGAGAAGGGCTCGTACAAGTCATTATGAGTGTAGTCCTTATTATAGAGGTGTTAACCTATGGGACCAACTCAGTCATATGAACCTTCAAAGGCATAGTCAAAAACTTTGAATTTATTTGATTTATTGAACTCTTCATAATTTATTTGTCCAAAAAAAACGACCCATCACCTTGGGACGAAAGCGTCAATACAAATACAAATACAAAATAAATATGACTAACTTAAGTTAGTCACAGGTTACTATAGAGGGATAGCCAAAATAGGCACTATCATTTGACTAACTTAACTTAGTCACTACTATATTCAACTGTATATATTTATCAGTGTGGTCTCCCAGTTACCCGAATAATATCCTTTGTACTTTTAGTTCTTTATTTCAAATCAGCATCTAGAAAATATAGTTCCTAGAAGGATACAATTTCTATACAATGAGTGACCATTGACTAAGTGTTGATGTTAAGTCTCACAGGGTGTCGACTATAGTGGTTGTAAGGGCAACCGAAAATCGATCTTTAAAGTTCTATTAGAAGAGATAAATACCATCACTACCAATTAAAACTCATTGTAAATTGAAAGGACTTCAAGACATCATAATGACGATTCCAAGGCTATTAAGGAATATGACTGGTGCTACAACTGACACATACAGCTTTGCATCACGCAGCAACCAGAGGGCGCTAGCGTGCTGCTTCCAATGCCTTGGGCCAGATTCATTAACAGGTGGTTAGACGCGGTACATTCATAAATTTTCATAATGATTCACGACCTAACAAAAAACGACGTGGCTCTCCCAGTGCTTCTTCACTCATTGGCTGTATTCAACAAGTTGGGATTGAAAGAAATATTTCACATAATCCGACTTGATAGAAAGACAGGTCATGGGCTAACGCATGTAGAATTATTCAGTTTAAATATTTGAGTATTTATCTAAAGAACATTCTCAGATAGTGCTCGAAATGTATACTGAGGGGTCCTTTGCGTGAAATAAATCATTATCTGTACTGGAGCTTTGCCGACAGAACAGCTGTACAGATGGGAATGTCTGTAGGGCAAAGCAGTGCTGCTTTGTGAAAGTCCTATTGTATATCATAGCCCTGGCAATTGCCTACCATTACGATGCTGCTGGCCCCTAATTGAAGTTAAATACCAGTATGTCCATAGAGGCACCTTGTATAGCAGACACTTTCAGTGGATCGTTAATTACTATCGTCAACTCCAGTGGTACTGTGGGCCTCCGGGGCACCAGCTGACTGCCTCACAGAAAGGTAGGGAAATCAAATAGGGAGACAAAATGAGACAAGCCTGTGTAATGATAAAAGCCTGCAGCAATAAAGGCATAAATAACAAATAGAGGTTCACGAGTTGATTATAGGGGCAGATAAGAAGCACGAGGCCGTAGGCCGAGTGTCTTTTTATCTAGCCTCTATAATCAACGAGTGAACCTCTATTTGTTATGTATGACGTTTATACCATGGTTTCCTCCATTTTCTTAAGTAAATACCTTATAAAATGAAGAAATAAAAATCCAAGCGATACGTCTTGTTCAAAGTCCTCCGCCATCTTGGTTTCTCGGCGAGACGACAGGACTGCCAGGACGCAAAGTGTTAGGTCGGCGTGTGTCCTACAGGCATTCTCATAGAGCTACCGCTGGTAAGGACTGCGCGCGACGGCCAGAATACCCATAGAGCATATGCCAACGTGACAACTTGTGTCTCGCCGCGGTAAATAATCCGTGCGCCACGCAGTCAACATGACGGAGAAATTTCGCTCGATTCGATTTTTATTTCTTCAATCCTGTTGGAAATACATTTTATATTATGGCGAATTAAAGGTAGGTGATAGATTATAATGTCTTCTTTCATCCTCTATACGCATTAAGCTTCTAATGCTATAGTTTTTTTATTATCGAATTAAATCTATCATGTCAACTTGCTGTCACGTCGTCTCGTCTCTAGTGTCAATATCCATTCAATTAGCGCGTACTATTCGAACGTCATTATCAGCTCCAGGCACCGTAAAATCGTGCAAAAATGTGATAACCATGGTATAAGCTAACATAATGCCATTATTTTCTAAACCATCGATTTCTGCTAAAAATAAACCCTTTCCTATTGTTTCTTATTCCATCTTTATGCATTTTGATGCTGGGGAGGATGAACTGTAAATGGATTATGGTGGTAAAGAGGCTTCTCTCATAGCTCCATATGAATTCGCTGGTGTTTTTTTTTTTTTTCATGCGATGGTGCCTTTCAGCCATAGCCATGCAGTTTTTATATTTGGATACACACTATTCAGTGCTGTGTCTACATAGTGCTTGTGATAGTCCCTCGTTGTTATTTTGTACTTATTTTTGATATACACCCAATTCAGATTCAAGTCTAAATTTTTCTACTATAGAGCTAATTATTGTGATTGTTAGTGAATTAGCATTATATGATGCCTCAATGGGACTTTAAACCATGTGTCTAACAGAGTCTAACAATGATGGCATTTAGAGTGCACTTTTGGGTCTTTACAACGAAGCAGCCTACAGTGGAGAACATTATAGATATAGCTCTTCACTACAGGTAAAACGAGTAACCGAATTATTCCTCATAGACGCAGCTGAGGTAGGAAGTTCCAGAATGGCTGATGCAAATTATGGTCACAGGGAGCACAGGTGCCAGCCAAACTCGGCACTACTCTCTTCAAGTGACCAGGATTGTGTTCCTTTACAGTGCAGAGTTTTCTTAATGATTAAGCTACAGCCACCCCCGAAGGATGCCCCAGAACTAGTCCTATCATAATAAGCGCAGAGTTGGCTGAGCTGAGCCTCTATTCAAAGTAGTTTTACCCAAATATTTTCAAAATCTTCATTATATCAACCTTTCGCACACTAACCACTAAGGAAGCAAAGCAGTTTAAACCTAAATTGTAGGATTTGAGTACATGCACTGCAAAAATGGTGTTTAGATTTTAAACATGTTTAGGTATAAACATGTTTAAAACCTAAATGTATATGTCAGTTAGGTGTCTCATCAACTACACATATAGGAAATGAACACATTTATTCTAAATACCTAAACATATTTGCTAAACATGTTTAGATGTTTAAGTTTTAAACAGTTAATTCTAGGTGTTTAGATTTAAACATTTATATGTTTAGATACTTGGATGTCAAATCCACACCAGGTAGCAGCACTACCTTTAAATGGACTGTCTGAACACATTTATTCATCATGGTGTCATTTCATTGAAAATCATGGAAATAGAAACAGCAATAGAAAAGTGACTAAATCTAACTTGCACGACCATCATTACCATAACATAATCAATAAGATCCATGACTGACACCTATAAAAGCTCGATGCAGCGAATTGGGAACCTGAGTGTTATCCAGTTTTGGAGGCAGCTGTGCATGTAAAATGCCTTCTTTCAAGGGAAATTTTTGCAATTGCTGCAGAAGACAAGTCTTGTGTATGATTCAATCTAAAAATCATAACAAATTATAGAAATAGAATCATTTACTATGTATTATTCCCTAATAATACATGTCAGACTAGACAAAATGCCCCTTGTAGGTCCCGTATGGGCTGGAAAAGCACCATGCTTGTAAATGTCTTCATCATTTTCAAGATAACAATATCTGAAGACCTGAACAATGTGAACAGGTCCATGGTGCAAAACCCTTTTGTTTCTATTAAATTCCATCATCAATTGTTGTTTTGACCTGATGATTCATTGAAAACCATATTGAAATGCTATTAGAACCCCATATTAGGCATGTGAGGCCTATGATGATGCACTTTTGACCTATTTAGCTGTGAATAGCAACAAAAGCGTTGTTGGCACCAAAGACTAGAATCATAAGATGTGCCTAATTCTTCTCACAATTATTTTATCACTTAGATATTTCACATGCCTTTAAAGATGATCAAGTAGAACATAAAATGGATAATTCTGGTATCAGTGGGTGATCACGCGTCTATATATGGTGATTTATGTGGTCCCACACCAAAAACCAGGCAGAAATTTTGCTGAAAATCACAGTTTTTGCAAACTAACAAAAATCACATGTCTCCCATAGTGTAATGAACCACCATACTTCTGTATAACACAGCTCACTCACACATTCACACACACAGGCATGCTTACAAGGTATCATGTAAACCAAAAAATCCCTACAGAGATACACAAATACAGACACGGCATACATAACCTAGGTGGGTCAGCTGTACCATACCTATAACTCATATATTTATATACATTACATTTTATGAATGTGATGATATAATACTAGGTGAAACCGAACAATATACATAGTACCTAGAATAATAGTTGGATTCCACAGAGGGTAGTTTAAAGCTGCTGCTGCCTCTGCTTAAATGCAGTATACACAAACTTTGCAAGTGCACTTATTATACTAGGGTCATTTTCTTTCATAACCGTAACAAACTTATCCCTATTTGACATATCCCGGTAATTACAGATTTTACCATCTATATGATTTTCAAGAGTTGTTCGAGCTGCCTTATGTAGTTAACATGTTGTCAGAAAATGTACCTCATCATCAATAGCACCAGTTGAGCAGTATAGACCTACTCTGTCACATTCAGGTTTGGGGCATCTACAATGTCTCCCTATCTCAATACCAAGATTATGGGAACTAAGTCTGTATTGCGCGAATGCATTCCTGTGATTTTGATCACTAATTTTAAGTAGATAGTGTTCGAGCCTGAACTCGCTCTTGAATTTTTTTAATGTTCTTAACTTTTTATCCTCCCCAGCAAGTGCAATCTTATTAATAATTTTCTCAGAATATTTACTCAGTTGCACTAGCTATGATGTTAGAGTTATTAGATGTCGACTGGTTTTCCCAAAGCTGACTATATTTTCTACCAAGCGAATATAGCAAACCTTTAACATTTGTACACCAGTTATCCTGGTCAAGATTAATCAGTTGCCCATACTCATCAAACCACTGAAATTGAATACTGACTACTGGATGGTAGAGGGAAGTACTATCCATGAGTATCTGTTCAATAAAACAATTCGGCAGTTGTCACATTATTCCCTCCATCTTTTATCAATATCCCTTTTTGTCACCCAAATCTTACAACTCTCTTCCCTCTCTCATTTAATGCCCCACTTTTCCAATTTCATAGTACACTATCGCCCTCTCACCTGCCATTGATTGCAAGTAGCCTTACCCATTCCACAACCTAGCTAGCCATACTGACAAGACTCTACAACCCTTTATCTAGAACTTACAGTTAATTCAAACACAGCTATTTGCTGCCACCCTGCAACAGGCGATACCAGGAGACGTACGTGGTAGTATGGCAACAGGCAGCGTTCACTAAAGCCTTAAGGATGTCCATAAGCAGCCCCGGTGGGAGAAGAAGTGTTGGCTGATGGCAGGCAGGGGCAGCAAATCCCCGGGGTGGTCTGAATACTGACAGTAATTAGCCCCTTAAACCGTGTGTGTTGGCAGTTATGGGTGCTTGGTTCCCAGTTCGACTTTCATACTATGGAAAAGCTTAAGAATGCGAGGGAATGCTTTTCATGACGAAACCAAGCCTGCGGTATATTTTGCCAACATGGCTGCGGCACTGAACATTTATTTTATGCTAGTATAGTAGTAGTATAGCACGAAACTAATAGGCCTACCATTTTATGTGAAAGCGTTCAGTTTGCCTTACTAATGGCCACTGTAGCTATGGGAGTGACACAACTATAGCTACACAGTCCTGGAGATAATGAGCATTTCCCAGGGGATGTGACCATCCATGCATATATGCCAACGAAATGAGAAAACTGTTTCAACGATTTATGTGTATACATACACATAAGCGTCGATGGAAGTTGATACCTTTGTACATATAAATATGTGCTATGAATGTGACATCTTTGTCCTGTTTTTGCACATGAATAACACCACTATATCATGGTCAGCGGGGGCCTTCTCTAACTGGCTGCGTTTTAACATTTTTTTTTTTACAATTGCATTACGGTGGTTCAATCATTTAGGAGCCATATTTTATTGCCCAGAAGTTTAGAAGCCCACTGCCCCTGCTTGGAACGACTTTGATAGTGAAACTTATGCCTGAATTTCAAACTTATCCGTGTAATTTAAAACAAAGAAAAATTTGAAAAATATCATGTGCACAGTCCTTTAGCTATAAACTTCCTTTAGAAGCGAGAGTCTTATGTTTGGGTTTGACACTCACAAAAGTAAGTAGTAGGTAGTGTTTGGGATTGGGGGCAGGCACACATCATTTTATGTAGTCTAAACAGTCAAAGGTTTGAAGCAGGCAGGTAATGGTCCGTGGAAGTTCACTGTATACAATTAGAGAAAAATACTTCTTTCTCTCTTCCCTTTAAAAGCTGATAAAGGAGAACATTTGCAAAGGAAAACGTTCAGTGCATTTCAGATTATACTTATCATGGGCTACATGTACTGACTGCCAAGTGAAGGGTGTTCAGATGTTCCATGCAAACGTTTGGATTACCGATCAATCATAGATTTCCTTTAAATCTTACACCTCATGAGTGATCTTTTTATACAGGTCCTAGTTACTTTGTATGTGCTATGACCAGAGATTCTGGAAGCAATTAGTAGTCAAAAAATGATTAATTTTCATGATGATTACTTTATGGGTCCTCTATATAGGGTGTACTACCCCTTAGGGCATACAATGACGTATGCCCTAGTTATTTGCCTGAAACGAATTCATGCATCATGAATAAAAAGGACTCAATACTTTTATACAAAATGTATATATATATATATATATATATATATATATATATGGGCAAATTTTTTTTCAGGGGTCTCAACTTTCAAGCCAAGTTGCGACATAAAAGATGTGCTAAAACAACCACTTTTCATGATCACCCCCTGCCTAAAGTATCTTAGCTACATCAAACGTTTTTGCATAATGACAAAGTATGACCCTAAAATTAAATTTACCTCACAATTTGATACCTAAGTCACACAACTATTTACCTCTGTAGTAATTACTGAAGGCTTTTTAGGTGTAAGATCCGGCAAGTACACTGTCCACACCATATTTTGAGCCACATAATGTACTACAGAGAGCAAAGTATTTGAGATAGCTCATTGATATTTTGTATGGCCAAAATACTCACAAAAGACAAATTACTTGTGATTTTACAAGCATTTTATTATAAAATAAAAGAAATTATGACCAAGTTGCTGTATCTTACATTGCCATAAATTCACCTATATGCTTAATAAGGCTGAAAATACTAAGATAATTCCTACAGATATATCAAATATATTTTGTTTATCTAATTTTCCAGCCTAATGGGAATGATTGAAATGGATATTGACCTTTTAACTGGAGTCTGCATTAAATTATACTCCTGAATATATGGAAAAGCTGTTTGTGACATTTGGAAAAGCTCAGATTTTCATGATATTTAGGGCTTAAACCCACTAAAAATCGTCAAAATCGACTAATTAAAAAAAGCACTTTTAGATCTAAGTGTCTGCTATAAGTTGGTAATGGCTAATGCAGCCAATATGACATTAAGAGATTTCCACAGCAGTGTGACAAAAGTGCCGAAAGTTGAGACCCCTAAAAAAGATTTTTACCCATATATATATATATATATATATATATATATATATATATATATATATAACATATTTATACACTAGACAATACTTAGACGGTTAACCAAAGTCCTAGAATTGTTGATCCTCCTAGTAGTATTGTACTTTTTTTTATGTGAATAACTTCTTCCCGTAGAGATAGCATTGCGCGGCCGATCGCCACACCCCCAGTGGCGTAACGTGTGTCGATCCACCACAGCGGCAGATCCACCACTGCAGCCTCGTTCTGGCTGCGTGTAAACATTCAAAATGGTGGACCGGCGCTCGTGCGGTGAACTACGGTAACTGATTTTGCTAATTTTCAGTTAATAAAACCCTCTAAAAACATAAAATAAATATAGAACTAAACTCCCCTGGTGTCCTCGGTGGCCGATCCACCCCTCGGGAGTTGTCTCCCCCGAGGACGTTAGCCCGAGGGGGAGACAACTCCCTCGTGGTGGATCAACCACCTCGTACACCACGGTCGTTTAGTTCTATCTATGTAGCAGTGGGCTGCAGTACTGTGGTATGTGCGGTACTGTGGTATGTGAGGTACTGTGGTATGTGAGGTACTGCGGTACAGCAGCTTAGTGTGATGTGCACCCTGTAGGAGGTGCTCTGTGCGGCACGCATATATAAGGTGGTACGTGCCGCACAGGGACCAGTCTAGTACTGTCTGAGCTAGAGGACAGATGTGCCTTGTTCTGACCTTGATGCTTCCACAGCTACACTAGGCTACAGGAACAACATAGAAGGAAGACAGACAATTGATGACAGTTAACATTGATGGTGTATATTTACTTGCTATTGTCAATAGTGAACCATCCTGTATTACTACACCTTCCTGCCTTGTGTTCTCCTTACCTCAGCCAACAATTTCCGTTACAGTACAGCTTCAATGTTTAATAATGTGGCAGGGAGACCCTTAAGGAGGACAGGAATTGGGTCAGCACGTTCTGGTTGGAGAACAATAGCTGCAGGCGAAACAAGTATTCTCACATAGTGTGATATAGTATCCATATAAAAGGTGCCTGTTGGCTAGTGTCCTAAATGTGGGACAAATGTGGTTTTCTACAGCATTTGCAGAGAACAAAGGCATTGATTTCAATAGGTTGTAGGTCGAAGGTGTGAGTGTAAGTACACCTGTATCCCACATGATATTATAGGACATTTGCCAACAGGCGCTTTTGTCATATAGATTTGTAGTCATCCCCAGAAGAGGTTACACAAAGAGTTGCCCATAATTTTTGGCTGAACAGCAATAGTTCAGAAAAAAACAGCTCGATGTAGCAAGTTAACTTGCTATATCGAGCTATAGAGGTCTAACATGGAGCTAGGCTTTAAAGCTAATAGTTCAAATGCCAGAAGGACAAATTTTGATGCCAAAATGGGTACCGGTAGGTTGGAGTAAATGCCGACAGCAGTTCCATCCTTGCACTATGGTTATATGATGTGTGCCTATGCAAGAGAAACCTCGTGATTTCCGCAAATCTTGATTCTAAAGAAGTCCTGGTAGTGCAGACTCACGAGCATCACTGTCAGAGCAAATAGCCTCGATCCAATTTTTATAAACTAATAGTTTTGGCAAAAGTAGTTCTACGGCGTAGGGACAGTATCCTTAGCCCTTTAATTGTTTCTAGTTCTATTAGAGTTTAGAGTATGTAATCATGGTTTGTACGGCCTTACATATCTGGATTGAGATTAATGCTAGATCACGTGACTAGATAAGCTGTACCACGTGACTACGTGGACCTCTTGATGTCGCACGCTAGCCCGTGATTTCATAATGGCTAAAGCATATGGCTATGCCATCCCACTCAACAAAAAGGTTATTTACCCTATATATAAAAAGGCATTGGTTTGTCACTAATTCCCACCTCATTGAAATAAGTTTGAGTGCTTGCCAGGAACAGATAGATCTAAACCAAAAGAGGCTAGATATCAGTATTTATTTCATGTTGGTATGCCCGAGATACTGACAGGCTATAGGTTTAACAGTTCAGCTGCGTATCGCACACCCCCCGTGCGATAACCCGCGAAAATGTCACACGCCGAGGTCACGTGACCATTTGATGACTTCATAGCTCCAAGATGGCGATGTAAACAGTGCGCACGGGGAGTCATTCTGGTAAATTCTATTGTAATTCAGCAGTTTTAGATCAAAATAACATGAAATAAATGCAAATGAACACTCATGGGGAGAATTTTTGAGGGTCATCTCACTTGCAGTTCAGCTGCCGCATCGCACTCTGCCCTACGGGCATCGTGTGATACGGCAGCTGAACTGCGCGTGAGATAACCCTCAAAAATTCTCCCCCCTCGTGAACATTTGCCTATTCATACGGACGGTAACTATGGAACGTAGCAATTCTCCAAGGTAACGTGTCACGTGCACACGCACCACGCCATATTGTCCAGGGGACAAATTTGTCTGCCTCAGCACGGCGCCTATCATTCAATGTCCAAATTCTCAAAATCTATAGCACTTATAGAATCTTCTTTCACACAGTATAATGAAAATTGAAAATAAAATGGCACAGTGTGCATAGATAAGACAGTTTGATAGTATAGTGCCCGTAATATACTTTGAAATGTTGCGCAGGGCTCCAGTGTAGCACTTGTATTATGGTACATAACAGGGAGCGCAGTGCACCACTTTGTCCCCGGCATCCGGTGTGCGGACGTCGGACCGTTGCCGTAGTTACAGGACTTTTCGTCTCAATGAATGTATTTTTTTCCAAAGTTAACTCGATTTTTCTCCAAAATCCCAATGTTTTTAATGTCAGGTGCCCATAGTTGATGACATACTCTTCTTTACAGTTCATTCCCAAATTCATTAATATTTGAGATAAAAAGCAATAATTTTTATCACATACTCTCGTACCTAGCAACAAGAGGCAGCTTATTTAAAAAAAAAGTCTGCCATTGTTTTCGACATGGAAAGGTGGCTTATGTAATGAAACTTCAGAAGAACATTGAATGAATACAACAGAATGCAATAGTAAACATATCAGACCATAAGCCCATCACATATTATGTTGAATCCTCCCATAAATATTGAGAAATATACCCCAAAACATTTGAAATGGGCACTTCCGAAAACATCTGCTTGGAGAGTGCTGTTACTGGCATAGTTATGACGTAAAGTCACGTCACTAAGCAACGTCATGTCACTAAGCAACGTCATGTCACTAAGCAATGACACATCACTAAGCAACATCACATGACCACAACAAGTAGGCAGAGGTTGTCGTGAAAAGTAGGCACAGTCTGTCGTGTAAAGTAGGCACAGTCTGTCGTGAAAAGTAGGCACAGTTTGTCATGAAAAGTAGGCACAGATGCCCTGGCACAGATGTCACAGATTGTCATGTAAAGTAGTACAGTTTCCCTTGAATATTTAACGTCAAAATATTGTATTTAACTTTTTAAAACGTGTTGTCATTATAAGGGGCCAAAGGGAAACGGTCTAAAACGTTCTACAACGATTGGGATTGGACTCAAGGTGGGCTCTCAGGCCTTATGTTCTGGAGCTAGCCCATACAAACCTAGATGCAATTAGCATGTCCTTCTTATTCAAACATAATAAGCTCAGTACCATCGCTCCATGGACCTACTAAAATATCTTAAGACTCGAACTCCAAATGTTTCTTCGAAAATGAATTGGCTGATGGAAGCAAAGATCCAGGAGAGTTCGCAATTAAACTAATTGTGCCTACGATTCTTTTTCGCCTCTTCTGCATGATTTCAATTTGTTATCCAATAAATAGTAAGAAAGGGGATCAGCCGAAGCAAAGCCCATGGGTGGATTGGACCACCATGATTACAATTATTGCCTTAATAATCAATTTGTTAGAGAACAAAGATGTGATGGCAGTTCTGTAAAAGATGAATTAGTCGTCACTTAGTTTCATTAATTTCATAGAATGAAAAATGAGAACATTCCGAAACCATCAAGGACTGAAGTGGCAATGCTATTGATTCAATTGATAGAAAAAAATGACTATGACGATCAAACAGACCTGTTTTGTGATCACTGGACAGTGGTTTAACGAGTGAAATATGTAAGAAAAGTAACAATGGATTCAGGTATGATAGAATTCTTCATTCCTTAATGTATAATGTCATAATGTTAAGAAAGTATGTTTAAAGGTCATTCATCTACTAATCTAGTATGATGTGTTAGTTTTAACAACTTCTTAATAGTACACTTGAATGGGACATTTTGTTTCTAACTGTATGGAGGATTTTGAGTCCCGATGTAGAGGGACAGCAAAGCAAGCATGATCAGGTCCCTCAAGAGTCCTTAGTTTCTAACGTTGTTTCGTACACAGTAACTATGACTTTTCTACAATAAAATATGGTGTAGCTCGATGCAGCAAGTTGGGAACCTGAGTGTTTTCCAGTTTTGGAGGCAGCTGTGCATGTGAAATGCCTTCATTCAAGGGACATTTTTGTATATGCAGCAGAAGACAAGTCTTGTGTATGATTCTCTCTCAAAAATCATAGCAAAATATGAAAATAGAATCATTTGCTATGCATTATTCCCTCATAACACATGTCAGACTAGACAAAATGCCCTCCGTAGGTCCTATATGGGCTGGAAAAGCACCATGCTCATAAATGCCTTCATCAAGATAAGAATATCTGAAGACCAGAACAATGTGAACAGGTCCATGGTGCAAAACCCTTTTGTTTCTATCAAATTCCATCATCAGTTGTCGTTTTGACCTGATGACCCATTGAAAACCATATTGAAATGCTATAAGAACCCCGTATTAGGCATGTGAGGCCTATTATAATGCACTATTGAGCTTTTTAGCTGCAAATAGCAACAAAAGCGCTGCCGGCACCGGCCCAGTTCAGGGCGAGGTTGAACCACTGTTTACAGTGTAGTGTGTGGGTAGACCCAGCATCAGGGTCTATGACAGTTGTGTAAATGGTGTATGTAAGTTTGAGCATTTTATTTATGGTCGAAAAGCTCAAATTTTACCTTGCAAATTGGCAAGTTTTCTTAGGCAGTCAGACCTTATTAATATGAACCAGATAGAATCGGATTTTCTATGGTGTGGATTCGCTGAGGGATATAAAATAGTTGATTCAGAATGTGATACGAGCTATGATTGTAAAAATTACAAGTCAATTGTAGAAGGTAGATTCTATAATGAAAAGTGTGATATTATTCTGGACGAGTTGTCCCAGGGTTTGATAACTGAAACTCCCTATAAACCTAAGTGTATTCACTCCTTGGGTGGTGTAGAGAAGTCTAATGGTAAATTGAGACACTGACTGTAGTATGCCATCAGACATTTCTATTAATAACTACATGAATACAACTTCTAAACGTTTCTCATATAACTCTATAAATATGGTGACATGTCAATTGGACAAGAATGACTATATGAGCATTGTAGATTTAAAATCTGCTTATAGGAGTATCAGTGTGTATGGTCCACATGTTGGTTATCAGGGTTTCAGGTGGAATTTTGGTAATGGAGATAAGTTCTTTGAGAGCTAATTGTCTTCTCCTTATTCCACATTTATTAATATATGTATTATTAACAACATTAATACTATTTATTATATCACTGGTAAACATTTATTTATATGTATTATTATCAACGGTAAATACTATGTATTATTAATACCAGTACACTCGATCAATACATTAACTTATAATATGATTTAACCAAGGAAGTAAGATGTGATAGAACAAGTGGATATTCCATTTTAGTCGACCTGAAGGTGACTCATGAAATGATTCAGCATCATGATTATACACATTTCCCTACTATAGCTCGATGCAGCAGGTTGGGAACCTAAATTTTAGTTTTTCCTGAACTTTTGCTAAGAAATGCTGTGGTTTAGCCAAAAATTATCCGATTTACACAATATTTGCAGCAAATGAAGGTGAAACTCATTGCTTTCAGGCCAGGGTAGATGGTATTACAATAATATAGTGCACAGGTTACCACTGAAGTACAAATTATAAATTTAAAATTCATTAGTTTGAAAAAAATTGCTGTTTTTCAAAGTTTGGCACTATATATTTTGTGAAAAATTATTCTAATCATCAGTTTTTGATAGATAGTGCATAATACTGACCCATCAAGTTTATAAATGAGTATACTTTTTTTCCCTACCTCTAGGCTGGCTTATTACACTGTGGGAGACATGTGGTTCTTGTTAGTTTGCAAAAACTGTGATTTTCAGCAAAATTTCTGCTTGGTTTTTGATGTGGGACCACATAGATCACCATTTATGGATGCATGATCACCCACTGATACAAGAATTATCCATTTTTATGTTCCAATTGATCATCTTTAAAGGCATGGGAAATATCTAAGTGATACAATAAGTGTGAGAAGAATTAGCCCCATCTTATGATTCTAGTTTTTACTGTGGGTTATAAAAAGATTCTTGTTATTTCTACAAGAATCAGAGCTATCATTTTTTTTCACCTGAAATGATCAAAACGGGGGGCTCAGGAGGATCTACCACACGTACTACATTAAAATCAGGCATCAAATTTTCAGATTCTAACATAGGACCCTGCCTAAGTACTAAATCCTTATCTTTCTTATTCTTCTGGCACTTGTCCTTACCATGGTTTGACATACCACATACCTCACAAATGTGACGATATCTACACAGGTCCTCCCTGCAACCTTCAGCCCTATTGAACGCATAACAAGTGTGGGTCGACTGTTTCGACTTGAAACTTTTAGGCTTGGCTGCATTAGACGTTTGGGCCTGTACTGTCCCATCATAAGACAAATGCCTTAATACATCCTCACTCCTAGCTTCACTGAAGGCTTCTACACTGTCAGAGTTTGCTCTAGTTTTTACAGAGGAAGCATATGCTACTAATGCTTTAAGGGTGTATATTTTCGTAGGTGATTTCTCCACCAACACCTCTATATACATTTTACCATGGCGACCACATCTTCTTCCTTTTCAATAAGCTGTTTCATCATCCTCACGTTTATGAGTAACAATTTCTCAAGGTTTTTGCCCGTACTTAGAAAATTACTCTGATCAAATATACCTCTATCCTTATGGCTATGTCGGCGACTTGCCCTAGAGGTAGTAGAATCCATAGAGGATGAGGAGTTTGATGATACACTACGGTAAGATGTCGACTTGGAATTGCTTGCCCGGCTCAATCATAAATGTCGTTGCGTCCTCTGGTTGCTATGGACCCCAAGGTAGTCAGGTGACCTCTGTCTGCCACACCCCCTTCGCTTGGATACAGCCTCAATGGTGACAAGACATGGGAAAACCTAACATTACAGGGATTTAGTATTATCCAGAGCCTCTAGGTGGCTGAGCTACAAAGAACAAGAAGGTATATTTACTGTAACCTAAACAATGGGCAAAGCCCTCTTTTACAACACAGATAAGCATGTTATCATGCCTATTATGGATAATATCTGTGCAGGTTGACAGAAACTGTGATATTCTTAGTTCAGGTATATATATATATATATATATATATATATATATATCTGGTTTGAGTAAGCAGTTGACCAAGATATATCAAATGACACAATTAAACCATACTTGTTTCCATTGAGATGAGAAGGTCTCAAGGATCATTTTGATATATGGATCATCAAAATCTAACAAGGGAAAGTGGGAGAACATTCCATGACAATGTGTGAGGTTGTACCATGTTGAGCACTGCTTTTGCCCCCTGGTGGCAATAAATAACACTAAATCCCCGTAATGTTAGGTTTTCCCAAGTTTTGTCACAAATTTATTTATGGAAGACTGTAGACAAACATCGCCACATGCATGGTCCCTTTTCAACTCGCTGCCTGCCACTGTCGTAGTTCCTCGATTAAAAGCCTGTCTCTCCAATGGACCCTTGATATCAGCTAACTGCTGCTCTATACAAGTAGTACAGTCTTCAAGGTCCAAAATGTTCTGGTCAATGAGTGAATCTAACAATTCCTCAGTAGCATTTGAGGTAGGTGGCTCCAGACCAACCATAGTAGCACTCCCACTGCTCGAAATCCTCGAATTGGCTATATTTTTCCCCTTCTTAGGTGACTTCTTGGTCTTGGACTTGGATCCATTACCAGTACTTCCTTTCCTACCCATGTTGTAGGTATAGGTGACATATTAACACGATTAAACTGAAAAAGTTAAAAATTTTCCAGCACCACCAAGCCTGGTGTGTGCCGCTCGAGTATATGAAACCAATTGACCATTAGTTTAACCGTTGGGGCTTATATACTGGAGGAGATGTTATGATGATGTCATAGATATCCATGCGCCCTGGTGAAAAGTTGTCCTACGATTCACACATTAATCATATATATATATATATATATATATATATATATATATATATATATATATATATATATACCTGGTAGTATATAGTTCCATCATTATTTTGTAATTTCAGGATGTGCTGCTCCCCCTGTTCATTTCTTTTGAAAACCTGATACAATGTTAAGAGTGTACTTATAAATTGTGTATGAGAGGGTGTTTTAAACTGGCTGTTATGATCGAAAAGAATGTCCCTCAGTGAGAGCCAGTAATAACTACTATGTTAAATATGATTGATGGGTGGATTAATTACGTACCTACAGCAGCTCTACTTGTTTGTGAGCATTACTGATAGATATATCTCAGATACCAGCCTTCAATTTTGTCTATACTCCTATGTATCCTATGCTCTCTGTATTGATTGACAGAGTTGTAGTTTTGTTGCTTTTCTTCTTTCTTTCTTACTTACTTTCTTTCGTTCTTCTTTTCAACAATTTCGCGAGGTGTGCCACTATCTATCACCCTTATGTGCACTAACAGCTTGCTTACCCATCATCCTGTCTCCTTCTTTCTTCATTTACCCTTACCCATTCCACCATACAAGCACTCTGACAATACTCTACAAGGTTCCACTCTTCCTACCCACCCAAAATACAACCTCCTCAAACACTGCCCTAGGGTAATTAGTCTCATCCTCCAGTAGGTGACACTAGGAGACGTCCAGGGCAGTATAGCAACAGGAGGGTTTACTGAAGCTCCAGGGCTGACTTAACTGTCCCCTTGGGTTGATAGTTAATTGATGCCAGCAGGTCAGGGGCATCCCCCTGGTGGCCTGGATACTGACAGTAATTAGCTCCTTATACCTGGGTGTTGACAGTAACAGGTATGAGGTACCTAAGCTTACAGAAGGTACCTGAATGTATAGAGAAGATTGAGTTGTAAAAGAGTGTCGTTAAGGACTGTTGATAGGTTCATTTAGAAGTAAAAGAAATTGAAGAATGATTCACCAATACCTTCCAATGATAATGTTTTGTTACCCGTTTATAATGTCACTGCCAAGCATCTGAACACCACACAACTCCAGGGGTCAAACTTAATCCCCAGGATAGTGTTACACTATTAAAAGATAGCTGTCACGCCCTGGTGTAGATCAGATTAACAATTAACAGTGACAGTAAGTTTCTTTTATTTTTCACATCATTATAAAACTTGACAGTTGATAGTGACAGTAAGTTTTTTTTTATTTTTCACATGATAGTAAAAATGTTACTGGTGCAGATCCAAATGATAACTGACAGTGACACTAAGGTTTTTATTTTCACAACATAGCTAAAAGTGAACTTGTGCGTGAGACATTGAGGGATAGGGTCAAGTATAGGCATTCACTAGGAGTTAAGTCCTGGCCCTCATGGGCCACCATAGTAACTTTGTTTTCCATTGCAAATTTACACCAACATCAAACCCTGGACACTAGAGAACTAAAATGTTATGCTTGGTAAGAAACCTTACACCCTGGTAAGTGGTATAATACACAGTTACATACAAATTTGAAAAATGGACCTAAAGAAATGATGATGGATTGATCTTCTCATAAATGTGATCAGACGTGGGAAAACCTAACATTACACGGATTTAGTCATATTCAGAGCCTCTAGGTGGCTGAACCACAAAGAACAAGAAGATATATACTGTAATCTATCTACTTTCTATGGGTCTTCCCACATATTTGGACAGTCATAGACCCTAAACAGTGGGCAAAGCCCTCTTTTACAACACAGATAAGCATGTTATCATGCCTAATATGGATAATATCTGTGCAGGTTGACAGAAATTGTGATATTCTTAGTTCAGGTATATCTATCTGGTTTGAGTAAGCAGTTGACCAAGATATATCAAATGACACAATTAAACCATACTTGTTTCCATTGAGATGAGAAGGTCTCAAGGATCATTTTGATATATGGATCATCAAAATCTAACAAGGGAAAGTGGGAGAACATTCCATGACAATGTGTGAGGTTGTACCATGTTGAGCACTGGTTTTGCCCCCTGGTGGCAATAAATAACACTAAATCCCCGTAATGTTAGGTTTTTTGTCACAAATATTACAAAATCCCCATTATTCTATCTACCCCCCCCCCCGAAATCAAATTCATTCGAAAGGGGTACACAATTATCTATTCAGACAGAATTTTATTTTCAGATTTGACCACCGATTGCTGTTTTCACCTTCGAGTATGCCGAGCAGAAATGTCTTCTTGTGTAGACCTACTACTTGAATGTCATAAACGTTTGATCAACCCTTCTAAGATTACATGGTGCCTTGAGGTTCATGTTCGTTGATAGTAATAATTCACTAATGCAGTATTAAATAGTCAAATTGCCAGAATTGCATTAATTCATCATGCTCAATGTTCAGGAGCGTACTAATCATCTAAAATAGCGAAGATGTATTCATGAATTCATAGCTGGCAAATACAGCATTTTATTGCATCCCAAGCAAGCACTACATGTTAATGTATTATGGCATGGACCTTATAGGATAAGCAGACATCCTAGTGCCTATTCATGGTCCTTCTGCGGGCATACATAAGACAAGGTTTTCTTCTGGTGAGATGTGAAAAGGAATTTCCTAACCACGAAAATTACGCAGTTTAAAACGTAAAAGGCGTACTCCATCAGCTGTCCATGTCACCTAATGTGAGTGGCTTACCACTGACATTTGGTCTGCAGTGTTGGTATCCAGTTTCTTGTACATTCAAACAGTGCCTGTCATATCCTACGAGGTCAAAACGCGGCATGTATCAAATTTCAAAACGTCCAAAAGTGTAGGGTGGGTAGGATGGATTTGAAAAAGTATTATTGCAAGCAAGACGTGAACTACAAGCTTGTCTGACCCAATATTGACATAAAATGTTTTTCAAAAGTCAAAACAAATTCTCTAAGGTAGGATAGATTAATCCATCAAATGGAATTTTTGTCAGATAACAGTCACGAACGTTATTCTGCAACCACAGTTTTAAGTTATTTGCATTATCAAAAAGTTCAAAAAGAAATCTACTCGAAACAGCCGGGGTAATTTCAGTGAACCTATCTAAGACAATAGCAAGTCCCCTACGAACACTTTGTCAAGGCCTTAATTGCCACTGCTGCCACTGATGACACCCTGGAAACATGGTACAAGGCAGTTTGTGGGGCATCATAAGACCATTCTTCCTGTTTGTTTTAAAATCTAATCACTAATGGACAGTGCAGCCCTGTATCCTTAGGGCTTTTGATTTTCTAGTTCTATTAGAGCTTGTAGATATCGTGGTTCCTAATTTACCCCAAATGTATTAAATTATTTTATCATTGCTTACAAGAGGCCAACAGGCAGCCGCCATCGCTGCGTGTGATGTCATAATCTAGCTCATTCACCGATAAATTGAGATCACATGACCACCCAGATTCATCACTATCTTACAGCAGTCCACTGACGATTGTCACTGGCATGAAGGCCACAACTAGCAAAAAATCCCATAGCATTAACCAAGGAAGATCTATCTGAAGGCACCAATAGGCAAATCTATCGCCTTCTTAATGCTCAAATCACCAGCGCTTTACGCATTCTCAAAGTTGCCCATATCGGCCTACAAAATGATATACAATTAATTCAATTATATAGGTCTGCTCTGTCAGCCTCCTCCACCTTTTTCCACCCACCGTTGCTATCCTATGAAATACAAAAACGTTGTAACGCTTGATTCCCTGTAGTGCTTATAGTACATTTGCAAAACAAACAAAGAGTGAACATGGAAGGAAAAGCAAATTGCATAATATCATTGATATTAAATTTCTTTTCGTCGAAACCTTCATCGTTCTACGACCTTTTTATGAATGAGGTCGAAGCAATCAACAACATCAATTGATAATCATTTTGAAGCACACACTATCTCAAATAACATTTATATGATGATGAATTGTGATACATGTAGGAGTGATTAAGGAAGCTTTGTTATTAAGCTGCTCAGCCTTATGAAATCATAAATAGTATTAATGTGCACGTAATAAATATAGAATCTTATATCTACCTACTATTTGAGACTCCATGGAAGATTACACCATCGTGGTGGGATGTCTCAGGTTATTGCATACAGTTCTCTCATAAGACCTTTTCTTTTAGGTATTAAAATGAAAGTGTCTTTCAAAGGCGGTCAAAATCTACCTATACTGACTGTGTGTGTATGTGATCTCTACATTTTAATAGAATCAGTGCTTTGAGTGAATTGCCGGAAGCGGATTTCTGCCACTGGTAACACATTGTCATATGCTACATTGTTTCATAGACCTTCACAATAATACTTAGTTTACTAAAGTGTACTGTGTAAGTCCATGATTCTAAGATAAGGGGAAAAATTCAGTAAGATGCATGGATCTGTCGCAGACACCCTTACATGTATTGGTGAATTTGGTCCTATGATAATCTTTTTTTGTGAAAAGATGTTTATTGTCTGCTTCACTACGCAGAGAAGGTGATAATATTGCAATCAAATGTTTTAGGCTTAGTTTCTTTGGATATCAAAATGAAAAAAAAAACAACCAAAACAACCAGAGTCGAGTGACACTCAGGCATGTGATACAATAAAGCAAAAAATGAGATGATCAAGAAATATATGAAGAAAAATGAGATTTGGAAGGGACACTTTTGCCCTGCTCTAATTTGATAATGTGGAGCAACCCATCTTGATTGACGCGTGCTGTACATCATAAAGAGAGCAGGGGATAAGTTCTACCTATGATACAATCAGCACAAATATCTAAAGTCGTAAGTATAATATCTAGTACAACGCACTTCTTGTTTGGCTTGATTGGGTTATACCTACAATTCATATAAATTGGGTAAATCCACTGAAAGTAAGCACTTGTCAATGGTAGAGGGTCATTTTTGAAAACTCAGAATAAGATCATGAAACTTAATTTTATTGATAGCCCTATATCTTGGCTCTTTGAAAGGTTGGTCAGTTTTTATTGCAGATATTCAAAATTATGAAAATGTAATGGGCGTGAGCAAAAGGAATTTTTCTCTAAATCACAGAAATATTTGTCAGAACTACATGATTTTCAGTTAGCATATTTGACAAAAGGTCCCAAAGAAACACTATGATGAAAAAAAGGAAAAAATATCTATATTGACAATACATAAGGAAATAATATGAATGTAATGGGCTCGAGTGTAATGGGCATAAGTGAAACAACTTTTCCACATATCAGACAGCCACTCAGTAATATAACCTCAACCAGCATTGATCTAGGAAATAGAAATAATTTAAGAATACATATAGGGTGCATTTGGAATGCATCTAGCCTGCCAACATTCATGCACTGCATTTTACTCATGCCCATTATGCTCATGCCCATTACACTCATGCCCATTACATCTGTCAGTTGACCCCTATGTTTGGCTTAACCAAGGCATGTAGAGACTCCATTATTTATTTTTAAAAATGACTTATTAACAATAGATCTTCCTGTTAGGCTGGTTGAAGGAAAAAAAAAACTTTGATAGTAATTGTCCTGAATGCAGAAATATGAATGTAATGGGCATGAGCAAAATGGACTTGAAAACACTTGAATATGTTTTGCATAGTCATGCCTGCAAGTAGCCCCTAAGCTTCTGTACCAGAAAACCCCCTATGAGGACCCTAATCTTGGTGGGAAATAAGATTGAGAATAGTGTTTTAGTAGGCTTACCAGTTTACTTTTATTTTGATTTAAAAGCCCATTACATCAACCTTATTTGGTTACAAAAATGAACAGGGGAAAAGGAATGCCAACCAGAGCACCTCCAAACCACATGGAAATGTTAGATAGGACCCCCCCCCCCCCACTAACAAAGAGATAAAATTATATAAGTCTGTTGCTGCTTGGCTTGATGGCATAGAGCCTGGAGTGAGGTGTAAATTGAAAAAAATCCAATTTTTGGCAATTTTTCAACTTTGGGCCACTATATCTGAAAAAAATAGCAGGCTGACGTATATGTAAATTTACCCTTCCTTTGAAGCCCAATGTGTTTTTTTTTTTCAAATGAACTAAGAAATAAGTTGAATGGTTAAATACCTTTTATTCTATAACCCCCTGTATCCAAAAAAGACCAAAAAAGACCCAGGTGCCCACTTTCGGTGGACTGACCCATTTAGAAAACTGTTATTCCATATGACAAAGTAAACATTACATGCATAAAAATATGAAATTTGTGGATTAAAGTCCATACCATGTATTTTAGAATGGTTGGAGAAAGTAGATTTGTAATGCTGATCCATGCTCGCCGAACCAGGCCTCTTAAGCCTTTAAGGATGGAGGCACTCTGGTACAGGCTCACTCTGTATAATACAATTGTCTATACTAAAATCAAATACTACATACATAGAGCTTTTGATTCAATTAAGACCCCAGCAGTTTTACTTGAAATACCCCATCTTGGTCTTTTCGTGCCAATGTGAGGACAAGTTATTTGTGAAAAAAAAACAACCTTCATGAGTACATAGGATTTACAAAAGAGATTTTTCTCTTAGTGATTACATTTTGTTTAGTTGAGATTAACCTCGAGCTCTTCAGACATTCCAGTTTACCACGAGAAAATGAGAGAAATCATTTTTACTTTTCGTGGGAGGCATCAGTACAGTATTATGAATTCCCCTAGAGGAATGTATGTCAGGTTGGGTTAACAGGGGGTATTCGCAATGGTGTCAGACTAACACCTGGGGCCACCTGTACAATCACTATCTGTGTAAAGAGTCACTATTTGATATGAAGTGTATCAACATGACTTATATATGTGCCTTTGCATGTTGATGGATACATAGTGGCATATGATGTAAAATCATATGGTGTCTAAATGGGTACAGATAGTCTTTATTGATCATGTTTACATGGTTAAAGGTTCAGTGTTCAGCCTTTATGTATAATATTACATAACACGGTTGTTTACACAGATAGTGGTTGTACGCCACCTGTATCAGCATTAATTTGCATGAAGGATGAGCATTCTTATACTCCAGATACATTGCTGTAGCCATAGCTGCAAGGGAAGTATATCCAACATATATTAACCTTCCATTTTGTCTAGCGCCAAATGGCCTCATACTTTATAACATTGCTTTGAGAAGAGGAGAGCACTAATGCATGGTGAAAGGATGCCTGCGTCTAGCATAGAATGTATTTATATAGAATGTATTTCAGGCTCCCAAATTAAAGTAAATCAAGGTCTATCGGTATCAGAGCTTGTCCTGACTGACATGAATATTAAGGTTTTTTATGCCTCTATGCGAATGTATTTATCTTAATCTTAGTTGTGTAGCACAGGTGCTGGCAGTTTGCAATTATTTAATGTCAAAGGCTATACTGAATGTACACTGCATTTTGCTGTGGCTTAATATATACTTTACTTCTCCTTGTCATGAGTGTTTATGTCGCAGCTGTGTCTTAAATAACAAGAATCATTTATCTATACACTATGTATAATTATTCCGCAAACACTAATCATGGCTTGACTACTTCACTTGAAAGGTATTGGTGGACGTCTTCTAATTAAAGAGGCATCTGGGGGAAGCATAACCCTTCACTGTCAAACATGCTGTGTTGAGCAATGTCAATGAAAGGCGGTTACTTTTGGTTACATTAGTACAATTAACTGATAAGACCTATTATTGGGTGTAAAAAATATAACTTTATCTTCATATCTTAAAACTTAACATCCCCATGGATCCAGACGGTTATTTGTTTTACCTTGTAGATATTGGACAGATAATTATTATTTTCCAACCATATTCCTCAACTGTGAGGGCTCATACGAAATTGTCATTTGGCATACCAATGATTACATGTATAATGCTAAATGCGTTTTCTTCTGAATGAAACAAAGAAAGATTTAAAAGGTATTACCATTCAAAAAGCTCACCCACGTATTATCTCTTTAGACCTAAAAACGGCCACAAAGAGCCCTGGCTAGTCTCTTTCTGCCTCTTTCTATTGGCATAATTATTGCTAAGAGAAATCCCAGAATTCGTGAGGAAATAAGACATCATGCTATGTAGTTGTTTGGGGTCTAAAGAGACTTGATTCTGCGCTACCAAAGAGGGTTTACTGTGTAATGCCGTTAGTGCATTTCATAATACAGTAATGTTATACCGCGACGTATATAAATTTGCAGATAGCTTTAATGTTTTACACAATGCCTTATACACTTTGCTAATATTGATTCCACCAAAAAAGAGCCGATGTATGTTGTAGACCTAAAAGGAAATTGGAACTGCTTGATCTACTCCGCATATTGTTCATTGCAAACCTGTTCTCAAACTTATTCTCATCGGCATGTATGTATCATATATGTACTAGCCCTTAGGTAAGTCGCCGTTTATAATTGTGTACTTCAAAGCGTGAGACTGATAGAATATAGCAAGACCTTGAAATGGTTCAAGAAAGATTCCTTGCATGCACTTCAATCATTCTGTACCTATAGTGTTATCGTTTTATTTGTCCAGTGCCAGTACGTGGAGTCTAAATAAGCAATGAAAGTGGTCCCTAGGAAGCAGTACTATGTCCTCTAATGTGCTCTTTGGTAGCACAGTCTGATATTTGTCATACATTCATTAGACATTTGGAATGTACTGCTAGCGGGGTGTTAAATGGCAAATTTTGCTGTTCAGTTTCGGGGACAGGCTCAAACTATGCATTTGATCCAAAAACATGGAGAATCAGAAAAAATAATTTTTTAACCCACCTGACCCCCCCCCATACGGGGGGTCTGAAGTTCGCACATATAATGGTTAGAAATATTCATTTGAGGCCTAAAGAGACCATTAGAAGCCATCTAGTTGTGATAATATGGGTATAACCTCCTCTGGGGAGGGGGGTCAGCCTTGCTAAAGTACCGATAAATCAGCTATTTTTGAGGTATTTGCTCATATACATTCCAGTGCTTCTTCCACCATGACACATCAGAATGAGCTCAGAACTGATTAGGCAGTGGAGATCTTCCTAAAAGGCCAAATGTTCATTTTTACCCAATTTCCCCCCTCCCACTCCTCACCCCACCACCCCCCCCTACACTACATGTTCTATTACAATATGCAGTACATACAAGGCATATCCAAATGTTGATTGAACTTTATCATTAACTATGCTTTTCTAGTTCCTTTGCCTGATCTGGGAACATAATTTCATAAAATAAATGAGCGGGGCTAATACCCCCTTCACTACTCATGTACTGGTCCACAGGTTCCATCTAAATCCAAAGTAGACGAGCCAAAACTAATGTCTAGGCATGCCAAGAATCGACTAAGACCATAAAATCCTGAAACTCAACATTCCCAGACACAGAAAGAAAAGGATAGTTGACAGGGAGCCTAGCCCTCCTGGCCCCCTCCCCACCCCATTAGGCTACATGACTTAACTGAGAATATTGTAAAAGAGGGAAAAATGGACATATCCCTTACACTCAAGCCTTTCCAACTGAATCTGAATGACTAACCCACATAATTATATCCAGATGGACCCCATCAAAATTTTGACTTAGACCTGCTCTCTCCCTCTTCTAAGCCCATTTTATAGGGGTCAACACATATCCTCCTGATGGAGGCCAACCATAGAAATAGGCCCCTACTGATCCACTTCCATTAGGATTTCCTAAGACAGGAATGTAAACCACACTTGGCCCACCATAGATGATAGCAAGTGGGGTATCATGGTGTATTTTAAACATTACATTGTTGCAGAATCCTGTAATACACATCTATATAACTGGAACCATCAAACAATGACCCAAATTTCACCAATTGGCCAATTTTATATACACTGTATAGCATCTGCAAGCTATTTGCATGCTAACACAAACTGGATATGATGGCTGAATGCTTCAAGTAAGAATCTTACCAAATATATCAACACACCTAGGATTTTGTGGGAGTGTATAGGGTGTCTCTCTAAGATGTACTGCCCCAAAAATTTGTGTGGTTTGTGTGGTGAGTGTCACACTGTGAGTATTTCAGGGGGCTTTGTATGAAAGAAACTTGACATCTTTTGCTGCATTTTAAGGTTGATTTTATGAATAAGTACAATACCATAAGTGTATGTATACTGGTTTCCGGATTTTGAGGACAAAACATCTTTTGGTCTCCCATGTCTGGAATGGAAGGAGCTATGCCCCTTGCCCCCCCCCATGCATAGGGCATGTAATCTGGGAAATGAGATATTTGGGATGGGGAGGGAGGGTGGTCATTGTGGGGGAGAGGCTTCTACAGGGGTGGATTCAGAAGGGTTGGTCTAGGGGCCACATGCAGGCAAACTGGATCTAATGTGGGGTACACAGACAAGGTCCAAGGCCAAACCTCCTGTAGTTAAGATTCATAGTAAGGCCCATTTCCAGGGGCTTTCGGGGTGGGGGTGAGGGCTAGAGGGGGTGTCTTGGGGGATCCCCTTGGATCTGGTCTATACTGGTCTACACTGCCTAATATGACCTCATTTGGATGTATCATGGCAGAACAAGCACTGGA
This sequence comes from Acholoe squamosa, assembly GCA_949317995.1. NCBI lineage: Eukaryota > Metazoa > Annelida > Polychaeta > Phyllodocida > Polynoidae > Acholoe > Acholoe squamosa. Next base: position 44,536,959 of record OX439038.1, read on the forward strand.
TTGAATAAGAACTAATACCTTAAAAATAGCTGATTTATCGGTATTTTAGCAAGGCCGACATCCCTCCCCAGGGGAGGTTATACCACACCTAGATGGCTTCTAAGGGTCTATCTAGGTCCCAAATGAATATTTCTGACCACTTTCCTGAGTTTATTATGAGGTTTGATTAAGATTCTAAAAGTCTCAATTTGAGGTGTATTTCCACTATATGGGCGAACAGGGGGGTTCAAAAAATTATTTTTGTGATTTCCCGTGTTTTTGGGTCCAAATGCATAGTTTGAGCCTGTCCCAGAAGAAAAGATTTATCACCCCCCACTAGTACGACTGCTTTCACACAGTCGCCCATCAGAGTTAAATACACTTTTAAGACAGTGGCAATCTTAGTACTATGGTAAAATTATGGCTATGATATTACATAATAAACAGTACTCAAAATAAAGTACCAGGTGCAACTTTCATTTCAACTCAGGGTGCACCTTATGGGGATGTCTGACCTCAGCAGTAAAGCCGCTCACATTCGGGGGCTTTGCTCGTTTTTGGTTATCATGTCAGAGATCAACCCATAAAATAATACTCATTCCTGTTCAATGTTCTACGTGCTCAGTGTAATAAGGCAGAGGTGTAGAGCATGTGGTGTAGAGGTTTGTTTGCCTGTAGACGTACATAAATAATAATCAACAACTCAACTCATGGCATGGCCCAAGGTGTGACCTGAGGGTGTCCACTGTTCCCTGTAATGTAAATCGTATTGTTGGACATAGGGGCTGATTCATAACATCAAAAGAAATCTTTTTTACGAATGATCAGTTTGACGTTATTGTTTCATGCTTGGACTATCATATGAATGTAAATCCTTAATGAAAACCATTCACAATTTTCAAGGTAAAAATCAATACAGTATGTTGTGAATAGCACCAAAACAATCAAGAGCTTTTTTTCTCACAAACCGTATCATTCTCAAACAAAATCTATAGTCTTTTGACGTATGAATCACCAGCCTGGAGGTTGGCCACTGAAACTTTGGGGGTAACGCTACAGCTGTGCCCATGGTCTAACAGCAAGGCCAGCTTTTAGTGGGGTACCCCTTCTATGTGAGGTACATATAGGTATCAATCCCTGCCTTGGAGGCACTGAAGGCTCCCTCGGTGTGGTCTGAATTTCTATGTGTAAAAGCCAGTAGAACTAGCTTTTGGACATCCACCTAACTATGGGAGGTACTCCTCTATCGAAATAAATGGACCAGCGTGAAAGCAACATTATAAAAGGCACATCGGAGTCACGTGGCCTATCCCATTCAAAAGCGCCCTCCTTGAAAGAGACCCGCTCTTACAAGAAATGAAGCCAGTGTGAACGCAACATGAGAGCACCAACCCACCTTTGCCCGCCGGAGGCTATTGCGAAAAGAATCAGAACCGGATTCTCACTGTCGTAACTAACCTTTCAGTTTCTGGCTGTTCAGCTGCTCAGGACCCATATCCCACCTTACTCTCAGAATCAATCCTCTTAGTGTAAGTCATACTGGGAAGCATTCCCCAATTCATGAAAACTTAAGAATCAATTGTATAACCTTTTACCTTGCTGCAAACCAGGGGAGAAGTCATTGCCTGAGGGTAGTCATTTCCCATTTGGGAATACCTCCGGCAGAATTGAATTACTGTCCTTTCGCAACACCCTCCTGTCAAACTTGAAAGTATTGCTGTTCATGAAACCTGGGCAGTTCTTAGTGTGCCTTTTAATGCTTCAAACCCGTGGAACTATTTTCCTCTACACAAATAACAAGCTTAAGGTAGCTCCCTCTGACCCAACTACACTGCACCACTGGCTATGACAAGATAATTCCTATAGACCAGTTAGAACCTAGTTTTATAGGGATATTAGTGGCCGACCAACAGAGGGTTCAGTGGTCGAGTCAGGGGTGAGCTACCGTATTGAGTATGCATGTGTGTTATGCACAGGTATATATATACTATAAGGAGTGTAAGTAACTGCAAGCAAGCAAGCAGAAAGGACAGCCCATGTACTCTCTAATAAACTGTTTACCTTCTCTCAGTTAAGGTGGGCCTAGTCCTTCATTAAAGTGGATTGTGCTGTATGAAGCTTAATGGACAGCTGATGGCAGAAACTGACAACCGGCCTTAAGGCTTAAATCATTATAGGAAGGAATTGTGTGATGGTAGACGCTACCTGAAGCCATGTAGCCCTGCACTCTCAGCCCGAATTGTAAATAGGCAGCAAAGACCACTGTACTGCATACACAGCAAGCTACTGTAGGGTCGTTGGATTTGTACTAACAGCAGCCCTTACTGTTTTCCAAAATAAAAGCAGTGTACAGTAAATAGCCTGGTGGAGCCTGGCAGTGTATGGATTCACTAGGGTGACGACACTGCTGAAAAAAAACTAAAAGGCTATTATTCACTAGGGTGGAGGACCAGACAATTCACGCCACCACCTCTGAAGGGCACTTTATGTGCTGACGCTGAGGCAGTGCCTTATTGCAATCAAAGACACTGCTTTCAGAAGTGAAGGTCAATCTCTAGAAAGTGAGTGGATAAATACATTAGTGACAGTGGGTAATGCGGTCGAGAGGCATGTCCGAGATAGCTGGGAGCTGGGCGGGTTGCTGGAAGCTGGCCTGATGAGAAGTAGTAAATGTGAAGCCTTAGAGGAGGAGGTGGGAAGTGCGGAGTGGGAGGTGGGTGGTCTCACAGTGGGATAATCCTTGTGGTAGTGGTGGAGGTAGGAGTCAGGCGATGCACGTGTGACAGGAACTTATTTCAATATCCCTGACGACAACAGAGTCCTTGAACAATTGTCAAGAAGCTTGATATGTGTCAATTAAGACTACTCTACCAAATCCGACGTGTATTATTGCATATGGGACCAATTTTAGGGAGAAGACTCTGACAATAGAATGTCTCTTCACTAAGATAGCCAAATGTTCAGATCGTTATTTATATTGAAATAAGCCCCAGGTGTAGTCTGCCTCCTGTGGTGCTGCTCCTCTCTCCTGCAATGCTATTGCCTGGTCTCAGAATTTTACACGGAAAAATGCAAAATTGTGGAACATGGTAAAATATACAGACAAAATCAACAGCAGCAGAAAGAGTCAGCACTGGGGCTTATTTCAATATCTCCAATGACAACACACAACACAGGGGATCTGTTGGTATTGAAATAACCCCCGAGGCCTGTTACTTCAAAAGTTACTAGTAGTCATTGTGTTGATTGTTTTTCTGCGATTATGAAAAAGCTGCAAGTAGGCTACTTACCAATTTCCTTTTTCATACTTGCAAATTGAGTTCCCGTACTAGCAAGTGGGTTTTTGCATAAAAATATGACTTGAAAAACATTCACAAACTCCAAAGTTACAAAAAATGTACAATTGTTTAAGCCAGTCCTTCCATTCCTTTTCATATCAGTAATATTGTGTTAATTGACAATTAAATAACATGCATACCCTATTATTATGAATACCTGAGTTGTCCTAGAATTTCCTGCAAGTATGCCCCACTTGCTAGAACAAAACTTGCAAGTATACTCAAAAGTTGCTTGTACGGTCCTAATAGCCAGATTGTAAGCACCAACTCATATTACTACTTACATGAATGATGAACTTGCATTGAAGCAACTTGGTACACTACTCAAATCTTTGCAGATTCTTTGGCAATTACCCTTGATATCACTCACTATACTATGTCTCTATTGTCAAAGTTGCGCTAATGCAAGTTTGCATACTTGTGTTAATGCAAGTATTAAAAAAATTTGCAAGTATGCTCGGAGTAACAGTCTCAAAACCTACTTGCTGGGTGATAGATAATTTCCATTTTATTTACATTAAAGCATCCTCATTCTTGTAACTATCGGAGTAACAGGCCCCAGATATATAATTAAGAGTTGATGCAAGATCTTCTTTAAATTCCTTTAGTGAACTAGATAGATATTTGACTTATTTCAATTTTGTCTTCCCGAAATTCAATGTAAAGTTATTGTCTACGGAATCAAAGTGAAATATCAAGTGAAAAATGACAAAGGGTAGGTCGTCCCTGACTCGAACGCTGGGCATATTGGCATCTTAAGTCGACCATCCCATATATTACAGGCTATTTCCACAATCCATAGGTACTATTTAGGGTTTAAGCAAGGTGTTACTATGATAGTTGATTATGCATGATTAATTAGTATCAGAGTATATGAAAGGTACTCGAAAAAAATTAAGGGGTGGCGGACTTAGTTACCAACAGGTCGAGTCAGGAACGACTTAGCCTAGCCTATATATGGTATCATCATTATTGTTGATTCGGTGTTGACACATTTATTCTGCAGGACACACACATCAAATGTCATTTTCGTGGTACTGGAAGAAGCCAATGCCGAGATGTGATGATGGATCTAAACATGTGAAGCAATAGGCTCAATTGTAGCCTTTAAGAATGTGCCAGCTGACGATGTGCAAAACATACAGCATATTTCCCCTCAGCTGATCGATTTAAATGTCGTCTGGTCGTTTCTGCAAAGAGAAAAAACGATGACGTTGGCAAAGGTCTCTTGACTTTGGGGCATTTGCTCAATTGGTCTCTATTTTACTGCTTTGTAAACAAAACACTTTCACCAAAAGAAAAAATTGAATTGAGTAGGGATTCTACCATCATTCTGTGCATGTCACTCTTACACCTTCACACTTTAACCACGGGGAATACAGGTAGAATTCGTGCTTTAACAGATACTGGTTATATTAAGATGTTTCTGCATATAAGGAGCTATAATCCTAATCATTTGCCTTATATGGCCTTCCGTCAAGGCAATTATCATTCTGCGTAAGCAATAATCATTATAAAGTAGCTTAAGCTATAAATTGGGGATGTTTCATTTCTATAAATTCTATCACTCTTGATGGTGTTCGTTCATAAAGACACTGTGTTGATTTATAAGGTGTTCATGGACGGCAGATGCATGCATAATAGAAAATGGGATTTTAGAAACATTCTATATAATAATAATGGTCGTCTGTCTAATTCAATGGTAGATCAATTTATACAGATGTGTGATAGACATTTTGTTATTAAACTGCAAGTCAAGTTTATCTGAAACTGTTGTTATTAAATGTGACACAAACAAGCTTCTGACACAATGCATAGTTTCATCTGCACCTACAGTCACTACACTGTCAGCCCGCCCACGTAAATGGGTCAGGTCATCAGAAAGTGTAAGATTTTGCCCTTGAAGGCCCTGAAAAATTAATTTGCTAATTACTTTATGTAACTTTAAGAAATATGTCAAGGTATATGTCCTCAGCTCAGAAAAACAAAAAATACCGATCTAGGCAATCCGGTTCAATTTTTATTGCTTGTTTTGTGTCATGTAACGTCCGGTACCAAAATGATGAAATATGGAGGTAATTGAAGTTGCTCTCAGTAATAGAAGAATGTCCCATTATGCATAACAAACACATGAAACAACAAGACCAATATATCTATTATTGACTTCAATTACAAAATGGGACAACATTTGAGTTATGTATGCACAGTAGACTGCCTCCTACATGATGATAAAAGTACCGGACGCTAAGTAACGTCCGGTACTTTTATCAGAATTATTTCACATAAGCTGCTCTCACATGGAGACAAATGCTGACAGACACACAATTTTTTCACCAAAGTGGGGGACAATAGGGCCCTCCATATGGGTAATAACAAAGATTTTGAAGCTTCAATTTTTCCATGTTTTATAACTGATTTAGATTTAGGTACCGGACGTTACAAATTACAGATTTCCATTTTGAAAGACACATCATGAAAAATTCTCACTCAGTAACATGTCCAAACCTCATGGAAATGATACGTATGATCATATACAATATAAAAAATAACTTTGGGATACTCCAGATATTATTTATTCAATACAAGACACTTGTCAAAAATACAAAAATCTTAAAAAGAAGAAATTTAGTCATTTTTTTTTCACTTTGGCAGGCTATAAGTCTTAGAGTTTTTGATGAATGACCACAAATTTACATCTTTCTGATAGCCCTAAGTGTCCTCTATCAAGTGAGTCTATGTAAGACAACATTGGTTCAAAATTTCTCAAGAGCAATAAAAGTCCAAAATGACCCCAAAACACAAAATCTACTGCTTTCTGGCGACCTGACCCAAATATACAGTGCAAGGCCTTTTATTGTGCTTTACACTATTACCTTGTATATTCATGAACACCCATACCAGATGTCCAAAGTACTGTAGCTACAAGTGGTTCCCCTGTCTAATTACAGGGCTATTTGTAGCCACAAGTCATATAAAGATTGTAACTTCAGTGCAAATCTACAAGGGATTCCTTGTCATTAAAGCCCCCCGTAGCTGTTATAGGTCTTGCAATATAAGGAGAGAGCCCCAAATTGCAACAGATGACTAAATTGCAGAAATTTTTCAGCCAAAATTGCATCGTGGGATTTGACCTTTTTATTTAGATATTTTTCCTTGCTTAAGCGAAAAGTTTCTGCAATTTACAGAATTCCCTTGCAATTTACAGAAATGTCCCAGCAAATTGTCGTGACTCCTCGTCAACCTGTGTGAAGTGGCTCACACATGTCGCTAGATGGAACACGACGTCGCTATAGCTCAAGATCACAAGGAATAGCAATGGTGGTGATCACATGGCCTCACCTCAGATGGCGAGGATGGTGATCACTCAGACTCACCAGGGATGGTGACGCGGGTGATCACTCACCTCGCTAGATGAAACATGCACCTCGTCATAGCACATGTTCACCAGGGATGGCGACATGAGTGATCACTTATCCTCACCAGGGATGGCGACATGAGTGATCACTCATCCTCACCAGGGATGGCGACATGGGTGATCACTCACTTCGCTAGATGAGATGCACACCACGTCATAATGCACATTCACCACGGATGGCAAGGATTGTGATCAGTCATCTCGCTAGATAAAACGCGTACCTCGTGATAGCACAGGTTCACCACAGAGGGTGAGGATCTTGATGGCCCACACTCACCAGGGATGGCGACACGAGTGATCACTCACCTCGCTAGATGAAACGCACACCATGCCATAGTGCATGTTCACCAAGGTTGGCGAGGATCGTGATGACTCACACTCACCAGGGATGGCAAGGCAGTTGATCACTCACCTCGCTAGATGAAATGCGCACCACGTCATAGCGCAGGTTCACCATGGATGGCGAGAGTGGTGATCACTCAGACTCACCAGTGATGGCGACGCTGGTGATCACTCACCTTGTTAGATGAAAAGCTCATGATCATCGACATTGGTAATCATGCAGCCTCACATCTGCCAGATCAAAGTATGTTTTGCCAGAGAAGGTATTTCCATATGTATCTTCCCTCTAACCACAGACAAGGTGTTCATGTTGATATTTCCCTATGTATTTTTCCTGTAACCAGAGAAAAGGTGTTTATGGATAGTTGCTTTCATTTTAGAGATACCTCTATCTAAATTCAATTGATATTCTCTCTATATAATCCTGTTTGATTCAACTCTGAAGTATTACATGGAAATCAGTGTGAAACAAAGTACATTTGATACGTATGGGACATATACTTCATGCCCACACTTCCTAGATAGGCTACATGTTGAACAGTGGTGCTGTCTCAACAACTTTGGCAATGGTGGTGATAAGTTGCCACTGTGAGTGAGAGTGAGTGACAGATGATGCAATCCTCAGACTTGGAGTGACACAAATTCACGTATTGAGTGAGACCAATGTTGGCAATGGTGGTGATAAGTCACCATTTTGAGAGAAGATTAACTAGGAGTGATACAAACTCACGCAGTGAGTGAGAGCCATGTGGCAATGCAGGTGAAAAGTTGCCATTCTGAATGAGAGTTGACAAACAGTGGCACATATTGACGGAGTGAGTGAGATCCATGTTGGCGATGGTGGTGATAAGCTGCCATTCTGAGTGAGAGTTGACTGGGAGTGGCGCATAATCACGCAGGGAGTGAGATCCATATTAGCAATGTTGGTGATAAGTCGCCACTGACTGGGAGTGGCACATAATCACACAATGAGTCAGATCCATGTTGGCGATGGTTGGGATAAGCCGCCATTCTGACTGAGAGTTGACAGGCAGTGGCATATACTCACGCAGTGAGTTAGATCCATGTTGGCGATGGTGGTAATAAGTCACCATGCTTTGTGAGGGATGACAAGGGGTGGCACATACTCACGCAGTGAGTGAGATCATGTTGGCGACTGTTGTGATAAATCGCCATGCCATGTGAGACTGACACACAGTGGCAAAAGATGACACAGTGAGTTATCACTCAGAAAGGAGTCACCATTGATAACCAATCATGGCGACAGATAACGACAATTTGCTGGGGTGGATAAAGTCACTGACGAATAGGGATGTGTGTTCACTTCAACTTGCAACCCAAGTCCCACTATGCAATCTAAACTTGCCCCATACCCTGCAATTTGTATGCAAAATGTCTGTATAAATTACACACAGAGTTCAATTTCAGTCTCATTCTGCACTGTGCTTGCCTACAACAGCTTGCAAATTCAATATCTAGGAGAATGACATTGCAATAAAACGCAGCTTAAAGATCTACATTACAAGCGTTAGGGGTCAGTTCAATTGCAACAGTCAGATTTGTAAAGTGCAATGGCATGTTAGAAGCCTTGCAATTTGCAGTAAAGGCAAGTCCCCCTATTTGCAATAGTCCTCAAATTGCAAGAACTTTCCAGGGTTAGATTGCATCGTGGGATTCGACCTAGATGATGATTATAGCTTTAAATGTTGAAGCTGACTACATATCTCACTTAGCATACCCATAGGTAGCAGTGGTCGCACCCCCATTTGTGATGTGTTGCAGCACTGTAACAGTTGCTGGAGGAGGCACATGTGGAGTTTGCAAACCTCTTTCACGTCCTACAGGCTAAGATAGAAAGACTACCATAAATTGTGTGTGCTGTTTGACATTGTGCCACTTTGATGTACCCAAGAAGGTGTTTGCTTATAATGTGGTCTATTCAGCCTGAAGTACTCTAGCAATAAGCACTATGTGAGCGCCTTATCATATTCACTTGACTTCTTGCCACAAAACTAAGAGATACAATTACAGCTGTGTCAGCTTGTAAAGAAGCACAAAGAAGAGCATCTGGCCTGAGGACTTCATGAGAGAGACTCATCTTGCCCCTGTCAGTGCTCACTAGCACCATTGACTGCAGCCATATTGATTTTCCAGTAAATGCAGTGACGTGACATGAAGAGACTGTCACTTGTCATGCGCACGGTGGCGCTCAGTGAGACCCGGATGGAGATCAATGACGGCCCACAATGCCCACTAGGAGCCAGGTGGCGATTGACATTTAAGGGCATGGTCTCCTTACTTAAAGAATAGTGGTGTGTGGGTAGGATTTGGGAAGTGTCTGAGAGTTTGATAATCAGGATTTGAAGGAAACTGTCAGTGTAAGTGGTATGGAGTTTTCTAAACAGGGTAGCTTCATCATAAGACGTCCGCTCCTGTGCTGCAGGATTTGTAACAGCCAGCTAATATCTCTAAGCCTAATAGCCCCTCAGACTCCCCCAAGATTCTCAATGAAAGATAATTGTTGGGATATTTCTACCTGTCACATCTGTTAAACACTGTTAAATCTATGTACAATATGTTAATTCATTTCCAGTTTTTCATCATTTCTAAGACCATTTGAGTTAGTTTATTTTCACCTTGATCCATCCACTTTGCACCTTGAGTCGTCCACAATAAAATGGCATTGTTATAGCTCCTGGAAAATGTAAATCAACGGAAAATCCGACACAAAGGCATGCCCATGCATGGGTATAGTAAGTCTCATCAAATCTGAGATGGTAATGATAACCCTGCATTAAAGAGGCTTTATTTAAGCTGCACTTAGTAACATTTTGATAAGCACTATATCCAGCTCTAGATTTTATAGTCATGCTCTCAGTATCTCAAATAATCTAGGAGATATAGCATCAACCTTGGCACTTTTGGCAGAAAGCATGAAAGTTTGCCTATAAGGGTTTTTGAACGTGCTGAATCCATTTCTAAGTGGAAACATAAAAGGTAAATAATTCATAATAAATTACATCAATATTTATTGAGGATTCAAAGATACAGGATGATTGGTATGTCCTGTAATGTACTTAATGGGCCTAAATGCTGCCAAACAAAGATAGAAGAATAGAAAGAATTCCTCAATTATATTCATTGACCATGAATGTGGATGTAGACATCATGTTAAAAGGATTGACAAAAATGCCCCTATCATGTCCCTAGACTCTGAGAATGTGGATGCAGACACATCAAATGAGTCTATCAGCCTTGGTAGCAAAATATGGTGAAAGTAGTCAATTTTGGTAATAGCTTCCTTGTCCAGGCTTATGATAAGCTGATAGATATACATACGAGTGGAAGAACAATACTTCTATTGTATTCCTTGACCCTAAAAAATCGGGACATAGCCTCACCGGATGAATACTTCTCTGCCCTATTAGCCAAGTTATTGACGAAATTGTGGATTTTGGTAATTGTGACCTGAAATAGACCTATAATAGGTTTAGTGTGCTTCTGAGAAAAAACAGGATGTTACCAATGAGTCCCTTTACCCTGAAAATGTGCTAGTAGACACTTGAAATGAGTGTCTATTATTTCCACCTGCAGAGTTATTGCAAAAATAAGGAATTTCGGTAATGGCTAAATTTGTCATGCCCTATTTCAGAGAAAAACAATTTGTATGCATGAAATCATACTTGATATGATATATTTCAATGGGTAACACAAGGCTTTTATTGCACTTCTGTTTATTTCTCCCCCATTAAATCCTCAATGAATTTTAATGTAATTTATTATGAATTATTTACGTTTTCTTTTCAAAGTCAATTTAGAAGGGGAAACGTTGTTTAAAAATGATATTTACACTTAGAAATGCATTCAGCATGTTCAAAAACTCCTATGTGCAAACTTTCATGTTTTCTGCCAAAAGTGCCAAGTATAATAGTAGGATTACAGTAAAAATTGAAATGTGTGTATCAGAGTATTATCCTATTGGGGACATGTATACATGAAGCCTTGCCTAAGAAGTGGCCAGTCAATCATCCCCTGTTTTTCACACTTACTCACAAGGGGGCACCCTTTCACCCCAAGGGTCCACATGTCTCTCCTATACAGATGTTTGAAGTATAGACTGTGATTCGATATCTAAAACTGCGCCTGGAGGAGTTGAAGTGGAAGGTAGAAAAACCATCAGGCATGGCATGTGGGTATAGATGCCCACAATACATGCAGGGTACCAGCATAGAGATCCTATGGGGTAGAGAATACCAGACTGGTATTTGCAAAAGTATCCATGACAGTATGGACAATTCCAAGTTATATAACTCTTATCAATGTGTGGTCATGAATCGTTTTTCCCAGTCAACCCATCGTCATTCCTTTGTTTTCTAGTAAAGCAAAATTCTTATTAGGTGAAATGACTTGAACTGTTGAAGAAGAGATAAGACAATTACGAATTCATTAGGAATCACGTTTTCATGCTATCATTTTATGGCTTATGGGAAGGTTGTAAGGTTGTGGACATTCTCTTAAAGCTAAATGTTTCTGTAATCCAATCTTGATAGTTTCAAGTAGATAAAATGGTTATGCCGGCGAAAAAATGAATCAGAGTGCCAAGCAATTCATAGTTAACCTAACCATTAACAAAGAGTTCAACACCGGGTGTTATTCACTTTGGGGGGAAAATCTGTGGTAGTATTGAAATATGTGGCAATGCCTTTACACATCTGAAGGGGTGGCCCTTTTAACCTACTCCGTCTTGGATTTACTCCTAAACAGGCAAACTGACTTGAGCCTGTTGGGCTCCCAATGGGTTTTGTCCTCAGCTAATGGTGTCGGCCACATTCGGCTCCACAATTCAGGCACAGATCAGTTTTGAAATCGATGAAGATCAATTTCAAGACAAGTTACCCAATCTGGGATGAGAGTGGGTTTGGATAGGGCAAACTCACCTTTGGCTTTTGTGATTTGACACCAGATGGCCAATTTATCTCACATGTACTTCAATTCCGCATACTGAATTGATTCCCTCAAACAACTCGAATGTGCTTCTAAATTAGATATTGAGTAACTAAAATGTTCAGACTTTATCATAGTTTAGATATTCCCGTTAAAGAATGTGCAGATTAAGGTCATACTAGCAGCTATAAAGTGACTACACCATTCCTATTACAAAACTAACTCTCATTACATTTCTCTCTAAACTAATATTATATAGCTATAGTTTTAGCCATATAGAATTATATAGAAATTATTATAGGATTCATAAATTATTACGTGTTTAATATGTCAATTATCTCAGTATAATCAATTCTTAATTGATCTGACTAAATTTGCAGGCAGAAGATCTGTAGAGGATCACCTGGTCCAAATATGCAAGTGTTATATACCAAATGAATATCCCTATAAACTAAACATTTTGTATGTGCGACTTCTGAACCATTTTGTAAGGGTGAATTTTCATTTTAGAATATGCCAAAATCAGCTAGCCCAGTTTTGGCCACATCAGAAACCCATGCATGTTGAACTCAATCTGAGCCCAAATTCATTAGCCCACTTTGAAATTAATCTGTGCCCAAATTAGTTAGCCCAGTGTGGCTCAGACACTTTGCTGAGGACAAAACCCATTTGGTACCCGTTGGTCAGCCCTGTTTGGCCTACATTAGCCCTGTTTGGCCTACATTGGGCCCCTACTGTAAGCTACACTGGGGCTACACATGTATGTTTTGGTACCTGGGTTAGGCTTACTGCTATGATAGATGATTAATTATCATTAACTTGGGAGGAATAATGGTTGTAAAGAAAATAAATTTCAGCCAGCAAGCAGAAATGGGGGTTCCTGCGGGATTTAGTACCTGTTTTAGCCACCAGGGGGCACCACTATTGGCTAAAATAGGAAAAATATGCCTAAAACTGCTACTTTTTTGTGGCGAATTCAAAGATTTTTGATAAAACGTTCTATTATTTGGGGAAAGGTTCCATATTTGGCATTAAAAAGAATGTTTTGGGGCCAAAATAAGCATTTTTGTTGATTTCTGTTGCCATGGAAACATGCTATTCATTCTAAACAAGAAAATCGATGATCCTATTTGAGGGAACATTTCACAAGGTCCACTATGGTGAAAACAGAATGAAAATATCATTTCTAGATCAAAAGTTATGGGCAAAAGAATGAAAATTTATGCTAATTTTGCTAATTAGCATAAATTATGCTAATTATAGTTGTATCTCATGACCATCGAGAGGTAGGGTTTATTGATATTCATGAAATGGTCATACCTACCCATATTTAGCAAGTTATTCCTCCAAAACTAACAGGACTATCTTCACATGCAATTTATCACTGTAAAGCTAGTGATCTGAATTTTAAAGTTTACTTTTAGCATTGACCACCCTTTCTCCTTGCCTCTACACAAATGGCAAGGAAAACCCCATTTTTGTATATTCCCCCATAATCTAATCCGCATTATGATCCATGCCTGATGCTGGGTATTTTCAAACGAATAGTGTACAGTGTGCATTCCTCCTAATGCATCTCCATCATCTCAGCCTAGACACATTGGCTAGATGGATGGTGTCCTTCATTAATTCTTATGTTTTATATTCCCCCAGGAACCTTACAGTTGACCAGATTTATGTCCATGCCTACACATCTTTGGGACCCAATTAGTTCCAATCTTGATATGAAGAGAGAATCAACCATTCCCACCATTCTAAAGGTGAACTATGTGAGAAGTAGTCAGCCATGAGTGCAGAGCGATCATTAAACTTCAGCTTGCGTGGTATCCAACTCTTAGGCACTTAGGTTGGTCACCAGCAGCAATTTTAGTGATGCCTTCCACCAGAACTGCTGAGGCGGGCACTATAGGGATGGGCATGCCAGATTGAGTGGTTCTCATTTAAAGAACACGCCATTCTTGTGGAGGAGGAGAAAAAGCAGGATGCTCTTACACAGAAATCCTGTTTATCAATTCTACTTGAGGGGACTTTTCCAGCCATGGAGGGAGCTGGGAATTCTGAAGGACCAATTGAAAACCACTACAAATCAATCTTGCTTTTGGTAAAGACATTGCTCTTGTCTGAAAGATAATCCAGGGTCAACCAAGCTGTCAGATGTGTTTTTGCCGAGCCCGTGTAGGGGGTAGCTTTGCCAGTGAGATGTTCAGGTTACAAGCAAGCCTCCGCAAAAAGCCAAGCCATACAAGATCATTTCAAGACACAATCGTTTGGAAATAAGACACACAAACACACTAAGGCCCTTCCAAGAGCACTGGGTATTCCGAAGTCACACTGTGGGAATCACTCCATAAATATCCTACCTAGAATAATAGGCTTTTTTCCTAGTATAGCTGTCAATCATTTCTTCTCATTCCGTATGGGGCATGCTCAAAAACATGGTAAACATGGGTAAAATGAAGCTCCTTGACACTTTCTATATCTATTAGGTGGAAATGGTCAGGATCCGGCCAAGTTTTGCCCATGTTTGATTGCTATTTAAAGCAGCAGACTGCAATATGAGGGATTTTAGGAGTATTTTGAACGTTTAAGATTTTTCTAACAGGTTATAATCCTTTGATATGTCAATATTATGGACAGAAATTTTCAAGTTGATCAAAACATTCTAGAATTTTCACTTTTTGGACCACTAGCCTCCCCAATGGGAAAAGGTGCCTTAGGTCTTTCCCTAAAAAGTCATGCTCTGCTTCATCAGCTATATAACTTCCACTCACTACATTAGTCTGAAAATTCGCCTGCCTTGCTTAGATTTGGTTTGTGCTGCACTACTAGGTACCTTATTGTGTCCCACTCTGGACCTTTGGATGCCTCCGTTCTATAATTAACCAGTAAAGTAGGAAATATGTATGACAGGCAGAGGCAAAGACCCTTTTCTAGGACCGGACTGGCATGACCACTTGTGTGCATCACAACACAAAAGTTAGGACTACAAGGAAAGAGAATACTGTAGGTGAAGCACTTCTTAGGCAAAACTACCATTTCTCATACGTGCAACACCCTCCTGACCTCATGGGTATGCCTGTTGACTTTTGACACCACTGTCAGGGCATCATCAGTCTGCCCGCTTCAAAACACGTTTACAATTTCCATCCTTACGCAGCTGTTTGTTCTAATTGCACCATACATCTGGAACAAAAACGGAAATTGAAAATTGCCTGATTAAGTATGCGAGCTATCCTGTTCTTTCAAGAGTAAATGAGTTGATAAAACAATCACTAAAATTCATAAAAGAAACACACTGATTACAATTCGAAGTTTCAGAGAGGCATATATGCGTTGACTTCCATGCCAGAATCCATCATTCCACCTTTCAGGTAAAGTCTATTTGCTTTTACAGTAACTACAACACTGTACGTTGTTATACTGACACTCGCTAGAGTAGATACCATTTTTATAATCTTGATGAAGACATCGATGATAACACATTGCATAACATGCTGCCATATAAGGATCGTTGTATTTTGAGACGGCATTTTGTCAAAATTAGCGAGGATATTACTTCTCTAATTAGGATTTTTAATTTAGTGACGTAAGGAGATACATAATCAGTTTGTCAATAACAATGTCTAGCTACTGACACCTGTTTAATATTTTCCTCAATTACAATAACTATGAGCTTCAGATACAGGATAAAACAAAGAGTAATTGTGACAGGCCGGAGACGTCAATAAGCTGGGATGTCTAATAGTACAGTGTGTGGTACCTATTTTTTATGATTAGTAGTCGATGATATAGACAATATTACAACTATATACCTACACTATAAAAAAAAAAGTCGTCAAAATAATGGGGAAATCATGTCCCAAAGTTGCCAGAGATCTGTTGTTATTTTCACCAAGACCTATTCCTTGTACCCCCGTCCTGCCATCGGGGGCTTCATTGTGGAAATCACACTGCTTCACTACTACAGTACGATTACAGTGGTTCGTGGTTCAGTTTTATGAGGATTCTTGGTAGATTCAACCGTTATTCTTTAGAGCGTAGGTTATGATACATGATAATGCTGGTAAGACCACTACAAGATCGCAGATGTGGACTGCAGCTTTAAAGGCTAACTCTGCACTTGTCGACTACCAAAATCGTGGAATTCATGGACTGCAATGTTCTTACCAGTGGTTCTTACCTACAAGTATATAGTTAGATTATACTACAATTCTTCGATCTATACTCAATATATGATTTGAAAGCTAGAGGGTGTCTTCAACCTTTGCTGTTATAGTTAGGCCTAGGTATTAGAAAGCAGGTATTAGACTTATATGGATTTATCATAAAATCCGACCGGTTAACATGGGAATTATGGAGATTTGTCACAGTCTTTTGTCAAGAAGACATTTTTGTTTTAAGCGCACTTAAAAATGTCTTCCTGACAAAGTGACATGTATACCCATGTCAACTTGATTTGAGACAGACAGCACATGTCATTGGGACATGTGCACATATTATGTCACCATGACAACTGTAGCTCACAGTAATCCTCATATAATTTGACATGCCTTAAATTGCCATGTCATCTGTGAGTTGACTAGGGTCACAGCCATGTCGAAGGCACTTGACATACCGTAATCTCCCGCGTATAAGGCGCGTCTTATATGCCAAACAAAAGGCTGCTGGGTCTTATATGTGGGAGGAAAATTGCCTTGAGTTTGGGGTGCGCCTTATAGGGGGGGTATTTTTACTATAGAACAGTACTACATTAACAAAAATCTGCTCTTAGGGGTGCGCCTTATACATGGGACAGGCCTCCCTTAGTTGGGGGTGCGCTTTATACGTGGGCTGGCCTTATACGCGGGAGATTACAGTATGATGGTTTGACATACATAATTGTTCTAGGATATTCCACTAGATGGGGCAAAAAACCATTTTGGTACCATGATTAATCACTACCAAGGGGTTCTACCAACACTTGAGGCATTTGATGTATCTGTGTCATTTTGTTTTCATGAAGAATAGATCACTAAGATTTGTAAATACTATCAACGAATGGTAGTAAATTCTATTTCATTGTTAGGTCCTCAGTCAAGTAGAATTTCTGTAGATAGGAAAAGGTGCCTTGTTGTTGCAGGTCTGTGGGACTATGATATCCCCTGCCTTCTATTATAGACCTGCCTTGATTGAACCATTGGTACATAGCTATTGACTGCTCTTGACCCTTACATAATTGTCTCACAGTATTACCTAGCACTCAGGTGCATTGATCAGGAATATGTGACGTCTTCATTACGCATGTCAAGTGGAGTTGACGAACCAAATGTGAGAGCGTCAACCTCTTTCGACATGCCTTCATACATGTCATTGTGACTTGTGCAGTATGCGTCAAAGCGATCAGTGTTCTTCTCTCTGTGCGTTTTCACCTCCTTAATTGCAAATTCCAACATCAGGTGGAACCAGAATAATTAGGATGGAAATGAAAAGGGATGTCTGAAATCTAAGAAATAGCAAGGCCTCAGGTTAATATACAAATCAACCAACTGCATTTCCTTCATAGAAACAAGTGTAGTATTTGTTGTAGTTAATCTGGCCAATCTTATCAAAAGGCTAAAAGACATGTCTACACATGAATGATAGAACGTGGTGCAGCTGTTATGATCATGGGCTGCCATCGGGGGTCTCAATGCTGCTATTAAGTCACAGGGCCAATTTCCCACCAAAATTTCTTTTCTCGTTCGGATAATCAAAATTAGATTATGGAGAACAGCTTCAGGAATAGCAGTGTGCATGTCACCACCAGGCCATAAGTGTATGTATTGTAGGCAGAATGATGATGGTTCCCTAGGAACACACAGGTGATGTATTGTTGTGTTGTTATATTACTACAAGCATTTTTTTCTGAACATGGCATTATGCATTGCCTTCCATATAGATTCGTTTCAGACTACTTATTATGTCAGAAGTTTGGGTTTAGGGGGGAATGGGGAAGAGGAACGGGGGAGGGGGAAGCGGGGGAGGGGGTAGGGTCTACTATGATAAGTTATACCTTCCTTTATAGGTTGCTTTTCTGCCATGACAACATAGTAATGAAGGTGGTCCCCTATAACTAATTGACCAGGAGGGTCTTACCAAAAGATAACGAGAAAGAACCTCTGTAAATGTGACCAGGCAAGTAAAAACACCCCTCTGCAGGGAAATTCATTATCAAAGTTCATTTTGACAACATCTTTAAAATGAGCCATCATAGGCTTAGATAGTAGTTGTGTCAAACCCCCTCCTTGAACATAAGTTGTTATTCATATCTGAAATCGATGGTTAAGCTCGATATATACATTATAAACCATAATAATGTCTAAAAACACAATAAATCAGCCTTTTTTTAAAAACAAAATACGTAACAATAATTATGGTGATATATATTAGAGATTTTGATATAGAAGGAATTTCCCATTTCTGTTTTCTGTTTTGTGGTTTTGCTGAACATCTGCAAATTTAGATTATTGGCATTGTTTTTCATAAAAAATGTTTATTTTATCTTCCAAATATGGGACATTTCTACCCAAAATGGAGCATTTTAAATTAGACCATTGAATTCTGCATAAAAAAATAGCTAATGTCATTTTATGATCATTTTAGAGTTATTTTGCCCCTCCAATGCCCCCTGGTGGCCAAATGGGGATTTAAAAATCCCCCGCGGATGGGTGCTCTCACTTGATGAGTCGCAAATCTTTTCTAAGAGAGTAATGAGGGAGACGTGGATGGCTTAACTCGTTTTTTTAGTATTGACAAAGGAACAACAGCAAAATACATGGAAAACTTTTTTTAAGGTGTCATAAAACGTGCAGTTCTTTTGTTTTTTTTAAACAATTATCAAGACAATCTTTTTCTTTTTTGTTCACGTTTCTTTTTTGGCAAGACCCTCCAGAATCTACTTGTACCTTGGGTTATTATTTTTCCCCTCATGTTGATTGATTACGTTCTGTATAATGTATGATTTACATCTGTAGTCAATAAAGTTTAAATCTGTTCTAAAACAATATCATTTATATTTCAATGCGGGCAATTGATTTTAGCAAAACAGTCATTCCTTCTTCGAACGTCTCAGAATTACAGCAATTCATTTCAAATGCTGCCAAACCATGTCTAACCATTTTCAACATGGAGAGAAGACCATCAAATGAACGTTTGGTTTTATTGCCATAACCAAATAAACACTCCAGTTTTAACTTTTATTTGGTATCAGAGTCGTTTAAGATACTTTGTGGGTTTTACTGCAAGCCATGAGTATTGAAAAAGAGTCCCCTTACTGAGCGCAGTGAAAAGGTTGGATCTTGAGACTGTCACAAGGGATTGTCAATGCTGATTCCTGTTGAATCTGAGTATGGCATTGGCCACCTGTTCCTGTTAAGACACTAGCAAAATCAAACATGATTGAGTTTAATCAGGAGGTTAAGTCTATTCCCTTTTTATCAAATTATCCCCGTTTTATGTCCAAGATCGCATCAGACGCCATTCTTTCCTAGCATCCTGATGGTATCCATCCAATTCTATACTTATTTAATAGGGATGATATGTGTGATGATAAAAAATTCAAATAATATGAATCGTGGGTAATTTCCTGGTCGTTTCCCTTTTAAATTGTTATGCTGGCTACCGAGATTATTTGTACTTTTATGCCAACTATCACCTATACCTCAAACCTTTCTCTCTATGTTTCCCCCTCTTTTCTTTAACTTTCCCACTGTCTCAATCTGTGTCTGTCTCTCATTCCATCCCCCTCCCCCAGCTGCCTCCCTCTGAGCACTATGACACCCTATAGGGTCTCGAAGCATTGGGAGCTTTGAGTTAGATTGGCCTGGTTAACACTATATAATTATGTAGGTATACCACATATTCTCTAGAAACATAACACAGCTATGTGAACCTTTATTAATTAGAAAGCATGATAAGTTTGAAATCATCAGTATAAGTCCTGTTAAAAGCCATTGGGAATTTACTACAGGACGAAAGTTTTCATGAGTGAAGGTTGGCCTCCAAAATGACACCTTTGCCTCATAGCCACTGGAGCATTTTCAGGATGCTCTTACAGCAAAAACATTATAGATATAATGTCAGGAAACATTGTACTCATACTCTATGATATGGGTACTAGAACAAAATAGATTAGAACTAGATTCAGATGCATACAAATTTGACCATGAAACCTCAAAACCTGCAAAATCATTCAATAATTCCAAACTAACAACTTGGGCTGATAGCCATTCTGCCATTTCCAGGCCTATACAACTTGACAAATATTTAGGTCAGGTGTAAATGATTACATACATGATATCTCCAACATATGGAGGAATGCTCAACCTTTGTTGACACCTATTTACACAGCAATTATCCAATATGAGATGTGTGAAATTGACAAAGTTACTAAAATACACTGATTTAGAGCCTTGTCTTTAAGGCATGTTAGACTCTACAATAATTATGATAGGCTATAGAGTTATAACTACATGTCTGATTGCTTTCAAATCTGAAACATGAATACTCTGTGCAATACTCTCTTTGTGCAATCATCAAAAGTATGCAATGATACAGACTGAGGGGCCACCTGGTGGCAAAAAGGGGACAAAATGCAGAAGTTCCCAAAATCAACCCTATGAAACAAACCCATTTATGGTCTCATGAGGCTAAAACCCATAAAATAGTTCTATAGTTTGGGACAAGGGAACTCAGACCCATTTCAGATGAGGTCTGCCATTTCTGTGTCTTTATCCATGAGGCTCTTTTTGTAAAACACAGCACTGCTACACTGAGTAGAGCAGCTAAATAGACTCTATGGAGGAACTGTGAGACACTCCTAATTTAGGGGGGGTTTCACATTTTAACCATCAATTGGAATGCTCAGTTTTTTTAGATGATGATTATAGACCCTTAAAGCTTCCTTGTAAGGTGCAGGACTTTCTTTTATTTTTACAGGTACTATGTTTTTTTTTATAGTTTCTCTATTAATGTTACTGCAGCTGCATATGAAGATATTAATAGGTTAGATAGTCCCACATATCAAAATGGAGCTTGAAATGCTTACTGATAAAATATTCTGACATGTTATATGTACCTACCATGGCAATTTTGCAAGAGCCCGCCATAGGAGACACTATTAAATTACATTGGGGAAAACATGGGACAAAATTAGTAAGTTGCTAAAATCAGTCCTTCAAACCACACCCATTTATGGCCTTATAACCCCACAATCTCAGACAATGACAGTTACTGGTGTTAGGGGGGTGGGGGACACAGACCTTTCCATAATGGGGTCTGCCATTTCTGTACCATTTTAGTTTGGCTTCAAGAGCTACTTTTTGCAAAAGTTCCGCGATGACGTGGCCACAGACCGCTCCTGCAGGAATGCTAATAAATTTGGTAGCATACAGACCATGCCTTTGTAAAAGATTAGAATTTGCTCGTGATCCATTTTAGATGGTTCGTACCCTCCCATTAGAAAGTGTCGCCAATAAACCCTCTGTTTTCCCAGTGGGATTTAGATACTAGGGTTAAGACTTACAGCCATGACTTGTGTAGATATCCGTGGTAGAGCATTGAAAACTTACCTGTAGTATTGGACATTTGCCACAACCAGTCTATGTACAATAAAGCATTGAAAAATACAGGATAATGAGGAAACCTTTACAGGTACACTATACTATATCTATATTGTAGTCACCATAAGTACTCTCTCCAGTTCCTACACTCTCAGCCACGATTGTAAATGGGCAATACATAGCACTGTAGTACATACACTAGAACCAAATCAGGTCATTGGGTTTGTACTAACATCAGCTACCCTGTAGTCTGAATAATAAGCAATCCACTGTAAAACTGGTGCGCTGGGCTGACAGTGAACATATACTCGTCATCTATTTTGGTACGGAATATGTTTCAGATATGAATGCAGCCCCTGTCCAATATTATACACCCAATAAACAATAGATATAAAATAACATATCAGTACAGTGACCTCTGAAAAGATATTGTTTCAAGCTCTTGTGATTTATGTCTCACTCAATTGATGTCCTCGGCCCATCATCTCCAAAGGAAACTTAAGTATACTAGTAATCTGTTTTTCCGTGGTAGAATAGTGCATCGTGATGGTTTGATGACAAACACTGTCAGGGCAAATGTGTAAGGGTGATTTTCTTTTATCCCCTGTGATTGCTACAGAATGCCGACCATGTCAAGCCAAGTTTAAATTAGCCTGTTACAGGGTGTCCATCCAAATTTGAAGAACAACACATTTTACATATTGCAGTTTCAACCACTGCCCCAAAATTGCCAGGGCTCCACTAGGTGGCATGGGGCGGCAGTATCACAGGCTACTCTCCAAAAGGTGCTTGAATGGTGCGATATTGACGCGAAACGCCACGTTCCTGTAGAACCATTGTTCCACTAGAGGTTGTTTACATTCTGTGTTGCATTGGCAGGCAGAAAGGGTACCCCAATGCAAGAAAAACCTGTACTGCCCTTAACGCTGCCGCCCTTTGCCGCCCAGTGGAGCTTGGGCTTATGGTCGCATGACAATTCTATACTAAGCAAAAAGGTTTGCGAAATGACACCTTGGTCTCTAATGCTGTGTGAAGAGCTAAAACCATTTCATTCTCCTGTTCCGCATTGACAATTGAAAAATAGTTATGATAGACTTTGATAATAGAGTTCACAGCATCAAATTCTGTGTGCCACAGGCTGTAGCAAATCAGAGAAAATGTGAATATGACTATGACCACAATACAAGTACATCCTAGAGGTACACCATACTTTCAATTCAACTCTGACAGTCAGTGCAACATTTCTATTGACAGCATAATGTAATGGCCAGATGTCGCATAAAGGGAAATGGGAGTGGCATCAGTAAGTGGTGTGAGGAATAACAGTGGAGGCGATGATGAAGCCCATTTCCAGAACATAGTCCATTCAGATTCTGTCAATGCTCAATATCTCTCCAGCATAAGCTACAAAGGCTATTGAGCATTTGCTTGTAAATCCTGGGGATTTTCTATGGGCAGGATTGTAAACCTTTATGGACCTGAACACTATCTGTAGAGAATAGACAAAGCAGTAACCTGTAGACGTCCTGCCCTCCCCATTCCACGAAGTTGTTTCCAGCAATCCATTTTACATAGAAATTCCTTTCTTAATTACTTTATCAACGCAGAATGCACAGAACTTATATTTCTATCGCATATCTCGACTCCCAGACTCTTCCCCACACCTCCAAACCTGACAATCGCTTTCTGAGCTTGATAATGTGCTGAATATAAATTATGTTTGCTTGCCACACAAGTGCGCATGAATTTACTTTAATGTTGCTATGACTATTCCCACACTTTAAAGTGAAAACATGTAAACCTATTTTCAGTGCACACATCCACTGCAAAAGAGTGGAACAGGTGAGCCACCGTGGTTTTCTCCTGAAAGTCAGTATTCACTTCACTTAATCCGTTAGTGTATTCTCTTATTATGTGAATTGAATCTGGTGGATTTGATATTAAATGAGAATAACAAATCGGTTCCAAATTCAAATGTATATATACTTTTTTCTTTGTATTATATAAATATAAATATAGCCAGGTTGCTGACAAAAGTACAGGATGTTGAATATTGTACATGTCTCTGAAGTTCCTTCAATTTTCCATCACAAAACTAATTAATAGATTTTCAAATATCTCATGTAACTAAAATTAATCAATGTCATACCTCACCTTATCTTCGCAATACCGATGCCGATTGTTTCCTGCTTATGTCAACATGGCATAGTCTTCTGAGCAAGCAACAGTATTAGCTCAGATGAATGAGACAAGACTTCCAAAGAAAAAAAAAGAAAAATGCAATACTTCACAAATTGACAATCTACACAGTGTGAGCAACACACACTCCTTGGGAACATACATTTCTAGCCCTTGCCCTGGTAGGCCAATATTGGGGACAGCTTCATCATCAGCAGTTTATGTTAATGGACTACATAGAGGATGTTTGTGAAGTTCCTGTTCATGTCTATAGTATTACCTGTGTTTGTGAAAATAATGAGGAAACACTAGAATGTACGGTACATTAAAAGGAAATGATCTGATAATTCCCTCTCATCTTTCTTGGAAACATCCATCACATTGTACCCATGAACAGATTGAATGAGAGGATATATATGAGTAAGACCTTGGGAGATGACATAAAAATCTTGATGAATGCCTGGGATTGAATGATAACCTTTCAGGAGGGTGTTGCTCCTATAGTAAATAGAGCTGACAGTATGTGCCCTCTTTTCAAAACAAGTCATGCTCTGCTCCACCATTCAACTTGCACTCACCACATTAGTGTAAAAAGTAACCTGCCTTGTTTAAAATAGAGAGAGCTACACTATCAGGTACCTACTCATGTTACACACTCTATAGTATATTATACTGATCGACTTCTCCCAACTAGGTACCTACTCAAATCCCCCTTTTTTAGCACTGTACTTGAATGACCACTTGTGGGCAACAAAAGGGACAAGTTATAGTGACATGAAAAGTAAGGACTGGAAACGAGGGCATTTTTAGCCAGCTCTTCCTTTTACTATAGGAGCAACACCCTCCTTATCTCCAATACCCCAGTGGCTGATTTAGAGGTTGGGGGGCACGGGGGCGCACGCCCCCGCCTTTTCTTTTTACCATAGAATTTAGCCAAAATTAGGGGCTAAATGAGGGGTGCGTCCCCCTTTTCAAAATCCCGGATCCGACCCTGTATCCACAAAGATGTTATGGATGCTCGGTGTCCCAATTTAACTCTACAAACTGCTTATTCATTGCACAGGTTCACCATCAAACAAGACTGACAGACCTTTAAAAAGGCATGTCATCGCTGCAGCAAAATCAAATTTCAACCAATATGAATTGATCCCTCTTGAAATCAGCTTCACTTGAGAAATAGTCACTTTCAATTAGGTGTAAATGTAGTCATTTAAGCTGCTGCTGGCCATTAGTATTTCAATGGTTCATCCTAGAGATGTTAGCTGTCAGCTTTTGGACAGGGCACTTGGTGGATAGAGTTAACCAACCAGAATCTAGGAGTAAAGGGTCGCTTCCACACTGTAAAAGTATTTAGAGACTAAACACATTGCTTAACATTTCCTTGTCGCATTTTTGAGGACGCTTCATAAACGTAAACATTGTGTTTATATTTAGGTTTGCCCATGTGTTTGAATGTGGCATGCGTAGATGACGTTTCAAGTTTATAGTGTTTAGCATTATAATAGTGTGTTCAAATGTGGTATCCATAGATCCATTGATCTTTGTAGATCATCTCATCTACTGTAGCTACAGTAGGCAGAATGAAGATAATACTCTCAAGGAACATCATCACATCTGTTATCGACAATAGGGAGTAACCCTATGTATATAACATGTAGATTACAACAGAATGGATGAATGAAGGTAGTTTTATCTTTTCTTAGACCCCAGAGTTAAGGTATCGATGGAAGGAATCCCCATTGGTCTAAATTATCAATGACCAATCCAAAATGTTTAGTCAAAGCATTGATGTTCTTTCAAATGAAATTCCTCATTAATGATTTACAAAGGATTTTAAACATATTTTGGTGAGAAGACAGTATAACTCTTTTTAGAAACTTCATTCAAGCACAGAGCAAACTAGTGAGTCTTTCATACCTTAACACCTAAACATATACATGTATATACCCTTAACACCTAAACTTCAGACTGTGTCAATTCTAAACACCTAAACATGTTTAACACATTTAGAATAAAAGTTTAACACATTTAGAATAAAAGTGTTTCAATCCTAACTCAATCATGACATCACAAGATGCATCAGATAAGCCCGCTGCATTGCCCTATAATGATTAATATTTCAATAACTATGGCAGGATAAGTTTGTTTGACATAAAGGCTATCAAAATACACTATAATAAAAATAGGTTACTATTTCCCTTTAAAAGCATTGCCCGACTGCCAGAGTCATGAAGTGGAGCTCTGGCTTATAACTGTCATAGCTTGTATTATCTTTGATCTCTAAGCCCTTGGTGGACAAACACTCCATGTCCATCTATTATAAAGACAGGAGGATGTTGT
This sequence comes from Acholoe squamosa, assembly GCA_949317995.1. NCBI lineage: Eukaryota > Metazoa > Annelida > Polychaeta > Phyllodocida > Polynoidae > Acholoe > Acholoe squamosa. Next base: position 44,563,073 of record OX439038.1, read on the forward strand.
TCCTCTGGCACAAGGTAGTTTTGCCTAAGAAGTGTCTCACCTGCAGCAGTCTCTTTCTTTGTAATCCTCACTTTTTTTGTGTTGCACACAAGTGGTCAACAGAAGAGCACACTAAAGACTGTGTGACAAAAGTAGGTATCTCATAGTACAGGGAACACTATTTCTAAGCAATGCTGGTGCCTTTTCAGACTTTTATTGTGAGTGGAAGTTGAATTGTAAAGCATAGTGTAACTTCTTTGGTAAAGAGGGCACCTACTCCCAGCTTTATTTAACATACGAGCAACACCCTCCTGTACATTCACCACTTCCTTAGTCAGGAGCACTAAGGTATAACCTTAGAACTGCTAATTATAAATTTATAACTTTAGGGGACATTTGCTATTAGACTTCATTCCGAATGCTGACAGTCATCCAATGCCTTTTGAGAAAGTAAATGTATAATTAATAGGAAACCTATAGGAACATTACCAGTTGGTGAATCTGGCTAATGAAATAACCTCTATGAAGGATAGAGATAACAATGTAGACTACATCCCACTATCATTCCCTTTGATAATTAGATTTACCAAAAACCATGAACCACTTGCAGTCATTAAAGATTAATGATAACTTCTCGTCGCAATTGTTTGAACCTGTAATTAAAGACTGTGATTCTGGGCCTTCTGGGATATCTAGACTTTTCTCTCAATGTGTGAAAGGGGACGAATTAATGAGGTTTCCTTCCTGTTCACTTTCTTGTCACAATCAAGGTATGAGGCTCACCTCTGATGCTACAAATATGGCACAGGAAGTGGTGGTGGTGGTTCTGCTGAAAGGAAACTCGCTCAATCTGTTATCTCCCCGGGGCCACAGGACAAATAGCCACCCTGATCTTTAGTCCACTGACAAACGGCCCCCTGACAAATACCCCCAGGACAGTCTCCTTTCTCGTGCCTGGCATCTTTTCCTGACAGATTAATTGTATTTTATTCTTTTGACCATCAGATTATCTCTTTTTTATTCGTTTGCCCATTAGGTATCCTATTCTGTTACCCCTAAATTCTCTCCCCTGCCATATGATTCTATACCTGCTAGTTTCTCTTACCCGTTAGACCCGCAACCAGCCGAAGTGGTGCCAAAGTCTTGTTGTGCTGCTCGTTCCCAAAATGTATTGACAATTACATAATATCAAGCTGGCACCATTCTCACGTGAAAACGTGAGTAGGCTGGCCCATCTTTGCGTGCACAGGTCGTCCGTATTACTTGTAGATTGGCCACTTCCCGCACTCAATGACACCTTCTCTACACAGTAGAGCACTGTGCAGACAAGAGCATGGCTGCACAGTAGGCACTGTGTTGCCAAGGCATGTTCTCAGTGTGGCCACACAGGAGGGTGTTGCTCCTATAGTAAAAGGAAGAGCTGGCTAAAAATGCCCTCATTTCCAGTCCTTTCTTTTCATGTGGCTATAATTTGTTCTTTTTGTTGCTCACAAGTGGTCATTCAAGTATGGTGCTAAAAAAGGGGATTTGAGTAGGTACCTAGTTGGGAGAAGTCAGTCAGTATAATATACTATAGAGTGTGTGACGTGAGTAGGTACCTGATAGTGCAGCTCTCTCTGTTTTAAACAAGGCAGGTCACTTTTCAGACTAATGTGGTGAGTGCAAGTACTTTGGTGAAGCAGTGCACGACTTGTTTAGAAAAGAGGGCACATACTCACATCTCTTTTTACAATAGGAGCAACACCCTCCAGTGCTCCTTGGCCGTACAGTGCCTTACTGATCATAGGCCAGCCCCTTCCTATCCAGTCCCTGCCCCTCCATATCAGGTCCCTGCCTCTCCCTATCCGGTCCCTGCCCCTCCCTATCTGGTCCCTGCCCCTCCATATCAGGTCCCAGGGTGCCCCTCACCATCCTGTGCCTTTCCCTCCATATTAGCCCCCTGCCCCCCCATCTGGTTCCTGCCTCCCTGCTATCCAGTCCCTGCCCCTCCCTATGCAACCCCTGCCCCTCCCTTTCACATCCCTCCCCCTTCTGCACCTGGTCCCTGCCCCTCCGTATCTGGTCCCTGCCCCTCCCTATCCAGTCCCTGCCCCTCCCTATCCAGTCCCTGCCCCTCCCTATCTGGTCCCTGCCCCTCCCTATCTGGTCCCTGCCCCTCCCTGTCCGGTCCCTGCCCCTCCCTATATGGTCTCTGCCTCGCCGCTATCCAATCCCTGCCCCTCCCTCTCTGGTTCCTACCCCTCCCTTTCCAGTCCCTCCCCTTCCTACCACCTGCCTACCTATCCCATGTACATACCTGCATTTCGGTCCTGTATCAGGCTGCCTACCTCAGGTAACTGCACCAAAATACCTTTCATATAGCCGTCTACTGACACATGCCTACCTCTATCGGGTTATTTAGTATGTGGTCACACAGTGCCTCTTGGCCGCACAATGCTGTTTAGCCAAGGCATGTACTCAGTGTGATTACACAGTGCTCCTTACAATGGTCATCCCATCAGCACTTCGATATACAAGGTGGCAGCATATGCCATGTTGTTTTGATCTGTCAAATCCCCATATTATCAACCAATTATGCTTTCTTTCTTTTTAATGATTGCTTATAATATAGGCTATTTTCATGGCATAAGAGGGTGACTTGTGATTCTCTCTATGTCATATTTGGAATGTTCTACATATTCAGACCCTATTGTTGCCTTGATATTTGATAAAATCCAATGAATAACATTCCATTGCTAATCTTCATAGACAAATTGAAATTACTGTAAATGCTTAATTACAATTTCTGTTAGCATATCTGGTCATCCTCAAGTAAATAAACACTTTAGCATGTCCTTTCTCTGTCAGGTAAGTTCAAGTTGAAGGTATGCTGCATAACCACCCACTGCAGTACCAGTGAACGACCACTTTCTGCCTGCCTGAAGTTTATATGGGAAACTTTTCACAGAAAATGACTGACTTTGCCTCACATTTTCCTCAATATGTCAAAGACTAAAAAAGATATCAACATGGGGTTTGCTGCATTGTATTCTATTGACTGGTCTTAGAAAGTTGTTGCACGATTAGAGGGTAAACACCCTATACTCTGTAGTTTGTATGGCTGTTAATAAAGACATTAAGTAAATTAATTGCTTATATCACAGTAATAATATCAGCTCCTGGTCTTATTCACCATCAAGTTTCACAAGGACATTTCAAAATTTGAATTGACAAATGATATGTGGCCAGGTGATGGAAAACATGCCTCCTGGGGGAAAATGGCTTTTTAAGGTTTCAGTCATGGGCTTTAAAATGAGATATCTTGAGCTAAAATATCCCCAATAGTTTTGCTGTAATTGCTCATCATACATAGGTTGATGTGTACAACTGAAAATAAGAAATAAGCTCTAAATGCATTATATCCTATCATAAACACTAATAATGCAAAATGTACACTTTTGTGGAAAAATAACCAAATAAAATGTTTTTGTCATAAAATAGGTTCTAGAGGAAATTTTGAGCTCTGTTTTCGGTTCTGGCTACCCGAAGGAATTTTAAAAAAGGTTTGTGGCAAAAATTCCCAATTGGAATAGGGGAGTGGTTTCCATGGCAACTAGAAATTGCCTTATCTTCCAATTTTCTATGTTTCCATGGCAACCAACATTCCAAAAATGGAACATTTTCAGTGGAGATGGAATGATTTTAAGCATACCACTGGATTCCTTATCAAAAATTGGTCTAAAGCTTTTTTTAGCATATTTGTCAGTGTTTTACCCATATAATGCCCCTGGTGATCAAAACCAGTACTAAAAATCCCCCCGGAGGCGCGTTCTCCCCGATGGGCCACATATCTAAAACAGATTCGATCAATTCATTTCTATAAATGAATGGAATCGATGGTGCACAAAAATTAATACGTTAACAGTACCCTGCAATGCTCTCGAAGCAATCTGTTGATGACATATAGATCAAATGTCCTGCTGGGTGATGCAAGGTATGCCAAGAGGACACTCAACATTATTTAGGTTGCAGATTTTTACACCCAATCCGTGGAGGGGAGAGGTCTGGAACAAAATCAACCTGGTCAGGAACAGACACTAAAGCCAAAACCACAGATTAAATGACTTATTTGTATAACGAGCATGTTCATGCTTATAAGTAAAATCATGTTTATACCTGTAAAAATCCATTTGGAACAAAAAAGGCCCCCTAAGGGTCAACTGTCCATGAAAAAGTAGTTTAATGGTAGTATTTTGGCTTACTTTAGTAGAGCGTAGTAACCACTTCATTCTCCATAATTATATGTATAGCTGCATACTTATACAAGGATGTGAACTGCATGAGTGGGCATGACTGGTCAATGAGGGAGCATGACTGGGCAATGACCGGCATGCCTGGGCATGACTTGGGCATAAGACAATAAAGTTACAACTGTAATCTTTTTTGAGACCTTTGACAGAGATCTCAATTTACCTTTGTTACAACAAAAGAAAATGCCTAATAGTGAACAGTTGTCATGATGCACAAGTAGGATAATTCACCAGTGCTACATGTGAGCACCATGCTCACCATTTAGGATTATATAAGGACCATGATTCATGTAGGCACTTGGAAATATCTTCCAAACTGGGTCGACTGTCAATTTTATGGTCGTAGATAATCAACCGCGTCGTGTCCTGTGCAGAAGATTTGTTATTGTGATCCTATGATATGTAGAAGCTGAGATATCAATGGGAACATGTGGGGTTGCAGAAGCACAGATCAACTATAGAAATGTATGGAGAGAGTCACCTGAGAAAGTAGTCTGTCATCTATTAGTAATGCTGTATCAAAGAACCCAGTATTCTTGACAGGCATTGAGTATGGTACAATCTGTGATTCCCAAAAGAGATGGCATCATTATGGGCTCTTTTTTTTTGCCTTCTAAGTGGACTGATATCTGAGCATACATTTACCTGTGCGCACATGCATGTACTTCTGATCAATCATTTGTTCATTGGTTAGACTATAGAGGGTGCGCCAGACATCACTGCAACCTGATACCAGGTGTCATTAGCTCACTCCTAGTAACCCCTGATCATCTGCGCCCTGCATTGTGGGATAGAGCCTGTACTGTCTAATTAGATGCACATATCATTGGGCAACACAAGAAGTAGACCCTATTTCTATTACAGCCCAATACATGTATTGTGTTGTAGGGGCCGGCATCAGTGTGTATATATTAGTGCACTTCATCCGAGAGATGTGTTTGTGTGGTGCTCGTTCCTTCTATGCCAACCAGGTGTCGCTTTGCGATACCCGTTTGGTATAAGAGGGGGCAGCACCACGCCTCGCATCCAGCTCATACTAAGGAGCCGGACGATCCGCAGAAGAGGACTGGACCTAGTCCAGTCCAGACATGTTTCTTCTCTGTAATAAAAGCCTACCCGAGCAGGTAGGAAGTTCCAGGGCTTTGCCCAACTCGAAATACTTGTGTTGTGTTGGTATCTCTAGAGTTAAGCGAGCCAAAGAGCCACCCAACATATAAAGTCCATACGAACTGTTACAGTGTCATACCTGTATATACTAGTAGGTGAAGTGACACAGGTGTGCACTGTCCTAGCAGTATATGGCCTTAGCGTGTTCCTTAGTGGGCCGACCCCTGCTGTAGCTGATACCTTGTGAGATAAGCACTGATAACAGCAAGCTGATGGGTACCAGGTATTACGTAATGCACCCTGAAAAGTCGGCAGTGAATGAAAGGAATTTTCTCATTGGTCAATAATGTATTCTGCTAAGTCGGAATAGAGGTTTCACCTAGTATACTTACCTGACAACAACATACCATACACAATCACCCTGTGACTATGCATTCAGCGAAATAGAACTTGGGCTGAAGACTATTATATTAGGAGATTGTCTACCACAAGTCAACAACAGTCCCACTAGGTCATGCAGTAGAGGGTTGGACTCCCAATGTGAGGGGAGTGTGTTCAAGTCATCATAGGCCCACCAAGTCAATACTATGATTTTTTTGGAAAAAATGCACAGATCTATTATAACCAAAAACATAACCTCTGCTATGTATATCTTAGTTTCTTTGAGCAGTTATACATCCTTGGTAAGAGCAGCAGAGCAAAATGAAATGAAAACCTAAAAATTGACAGCCCAAAAAAACCCTTTTGGTTCAATGAAAAGAAAAAAAAAACATCTGGTGAGACTAGAACTCAGTTACCCTGCATTATGAGTCCAGCTTTCTAACCACTACCCTATTGTGGACAGGTGGCAAAGAGGGTGTAAAGTCCCCACCTCATTTACAACACCAAGATCAGTCCTTACCCACTCCTCAGAACCACAGCCCCCTCTAGTGTTTCACCCATACCAACAAGAACTACTTTCCTGACCATTCCCATCAGACATAGGGCAGAAGACCAGAGTCTATGACACTAGTACTTAACTCTGGGACCAGTATGACGTCACTGGTCAATTCCAATGGTGAAGGGCATAATACTGACACCAAAGTAGTTACCAGGTGGCAGGTCCGTTCTATAAAGTCACTGTGGTTGGGACCTATAACAGTATAAAAATGGGAATGATGTACAGGGGTAATGAGCTCTTCAGTAGACTCTCTAAATTATGTGACAAGATCAAATATTCTATCTCTTGATCAGCAAATAACAATCAGGTCTAACTTTGGAACAAATAATGATAGAAAGATGCTGTAAAAACTGACAGATTCCCCTCGACGGGCTAGAGGTGATAGTGTACTAATATGCGCAGTCTATTTGATACCCTGCACATTCTAGCAGGGGGATATAAACTCAGATCTATCTCATTTAGGACATGGAGATTGTGCCTGCAACACCTAAAAGTATGCCTATTTAATAGTTCAGAGAGATCTTTGAGGGCAGAGTTAATCATGCTTTGTCTCTGATGTAGTACAGTCTCCCTGGTATGAGTAGAATGTAGCCCCATTAAAGAGCTTTCAGATGAGCCATCATCTGTTCTGATATCTCTAATAGCAGCTGAGTAATGATGAAAACCACAAGGCTCATATGGTGCGTGTCTTCAGATTGCCTACCATGATCAGCATAATGCATAAATACAGCCTGGGCACTCTAGCCACTGAGAGTGCCCCATATAACAAAGAGACTGGTCGTGTTTTAAAATTTGCATGGCCATGAAAAATAAATCCCTGCCCCTTCCACATCTTTGCCCACAAGTGGTATACACTCTCTAAATCTATAATTGTGCACAGGCTTTTTCACAGAAAACTATTATATTAGAAATCTGCTTGCTATTAGTGCTTTGATGTCATATTTAGACTGGGTATTACATATCACTAAAACCAATATATATATAGGCTTTGACGATAAAGAAATTTGAAGTCATATTTGAGTCGTATGTGATACCTGGAGCAACTATAGTTATAGACTTTGAGGGATACAGGCTAGTCAATACGTAGGTGGTCACAAATCATAGAAAGTGTGCATATGGGGCCTTACATGTCATTCGCCCAGACATGTGCCCAGAAAAAGAATTCTTATAAGTGTAATGGTTCGTATTGACTTATATGTTGGGTGGCTCTTTGGCTCGCTTACCACTAGATGTACCAACACAACACGAGTAGTTCGGGTTGGGCAAAGCCCCAGAAACCCCTACCTCTCGGGTAGGACTTTATTTAATCTCTTTGATGACAAAGTACTAGCGTCTGGACTGGACCATGTCCAGTCCCCTTCTGCCGCTCGTCCGGCTCCTTAGTAGGAGCTGGACGCGAGGCATGGTGCTGCCCCCTCTTGTACCAACGAGGTATCGCAAAGCGACACCTAGCTGGCATAGAAGGAACAAGCACCACACGAACACGTCTCTCGGATGAACGGCACTAATATATATACAATGATGCCGGCCCCTACACCACCCCCACTAGACTTTACCTAGGGTTGGGTGTAATTAATAAGTAACTATTGTTGACTTTATACAGTGGTGTTATAAATAAATAGGTAAGTCTATATATACACAGTTCGTATTAAATATAGAACATTTAAGGGGCATTATAAGTTATATGTACACAATAAGGCATCATCGTATATAACCCGAAGTGTTTATAAATAATAACAAAAATAGGAAGTGGTCCCTTATGGACCATCGACCTATGGTGGTAATATTACAAGTGTGTTATTATTAAACATGAGACGCGACGAAGAATATTCGATGTGTAGTAAGGTGATATTAATAAATTTTTACAATGTTTTTACCGACCCGAGGTGGGGTAAATAACCCGAAAAAAATTTTGAGTACTTTTACTTACAAGAATATAATATACGATATAAAAATAGATTTATACAAAATATGAAATATAGGTGTCCTACCAGAGTAGCAGGATCACCCTTACAATATACCGGACTTCCGGCGAACCTGGAACGACTGGTTTCTGCAGCTCCACCCGGCGACATATGTGTGGTGGCAAACCACGTTGCTGTTATGATGTGCCCTGATGAAGATGGGAAGATGGAGACCCGGTTAGATGTTGTAGTCCTTTGGGGTGTTCGGGTTAGCGTCCATCCTCGCTGCAGGTTACGTTCCAGGTATCAGGAGTCCAGCGTAAGGAACAGTGCCTCTGGCATACTAAATGCATTTACCCTCGGGTACAAGGAGACACCAACAGACGGACACTCAAAGATCTTCAGGATCTGTGTCCATCTTCTCAGCCGGCTCCACTGAGGCAGATGGAGCCGAGCTGCTACAGCTGCTCGTAGAGAGCGCCGCTGAAGCCTCGCTGGGAGTCTCGCTCCCCAAGCTCAAGGCCCTCATCACTGCGGACGGACTGTCCATTGCCTCGGATGCTGGTGCAGCAACCGTGGCAGTTGGGACAGCCCGGGTGTTCCAAGTGGGGGGCGGGAGCAAGAGAGCTGCCGGAATCGGCGGAGCAGCCGGGACCGGTGGAGTGGCCAGAACCGGTGGAGTAGCCGGGGCTGGCGGGGCATCCGGGGGTATCTCTGGTACGAAGATAAGAGACGACGGTAAGCCGTCCCACTCCTCCAGATGTTTCCCGAATGCCAGGAAAAACTTGAGGTCAGCCTCCTTAAATCGATGGATATATCTGGAGTTTTCAGCTTCGTGAAACTCTTTAAGCTTTTCGGCTTCCTTCTGTTTCCGCCGGCAGGACTCGAGGGCTTCCTCGACCTTCTTCCTTTCCAGCTCCCTGATTTTCTCTTCCTCCCGCCTCTGGATCTCGTAGACCAGATTGACGGTGGCTTCAGTCATCACACGCCAGTAGTCAACAGACTTCTGGCGGTGCAATGCCTGCCATTCTGCCATCAGGTCATTCTGGATCTGAACCGTTCGGACATCGCGGTGGTCAACGAACGTATTCGGATCCTGAAGACCTGACAGGGTACCGGAGATCAGTTCCATTAGGGGTACCCGAGGACCCGTCGGTGGAACTATCACTGGTGGTGGCGCTGGGGCCTCCACTGAGACAGGCGGGGTGCCTGTTGGAGGAGCAGACGGGCCCTCCACCGTGATGCCTCCTCGGCCTCGGCCACCACCCGGGGAGCCTCGGGTGGACTCCAGCCCACCGCGGCCCCTACCACGAGCTTTGGCCCGGCCCAAGGAGGTAAGGACCTGCGACTCGGGTCCAGCCGGTCCCATTGAAGGGAACTTCGCCGCGTACTCGCTGTACGTGGGGCGCTTGCCGGAGGATCCCTCTCCAGCCCACCAAGTAGAATACCCGGATGGGGGAGCGAAGAGTTCGCCCCCATCATCCAGGCCGCCAGAGGCTTCGCCCGGGCGTTGTTCCGCGGGTGCAGGTGTGGAGGTGGCTGGAGTCGCCGGTGCGGTCGCCTGGCTACCCGACCTGCGGGCCTGGTTGCCAGGCATCTCTAGAGCCGAGACTTGTTGTCCCGACTCGCGACGATCAGCTGGGTTGGCTGGTCTTGGCTGGTCCTTGCCACCCGAAGGGCTCACGGACCGGTCTGCTCGGGTCCTCTTGGAAGCAGTAGTCGTGACTGTGCCTCCGTTTGGACCTTTAGAGCGGGCTTTGGCCTTCTCTCGCTTGTCGTCTCCTCGCCACTTTTTCACCTTCAGGTGCACCTCACTGGGCATCCCGAATTTCGTGGACGAGGAGTTCGTCTGGAAGTACGTCAGCAAGTTGCCGCTCTTCCACGAGCAGAATCCGGTCTCTAATGCCTGCTCTTTCACTTCTTTGATGCTCAGCGCGGACCAATTAGCAAGGAGCTCGCTGAAGCACTTGATGGCTCGTTTCCTGGTCTTCTCCAGGCCGATGCCATGGGCCTTCTGCAAATGCAGAGCCATGTCTCGGCGCCGGTGAGTGCTGAACGAGCCATCACAATGTTTACTCGGGCGGTCCCCGAGCACACACATCATCACAGGCTTGTGATGCATATGGTACTCGACGATGTGTCGAGCGAAGCGGGGCTTCGTCTCGAACATCTTCTCACCCGTGAGAGCCAGCTGGCAAGACTCGAACGGGCACCTTCGGCGGTTGCCGGTTGGTCCCCATTGGGTCATTGCCCACTGGACTTTCGTCCGGGCCTCGTAGCTGTAGATTGAGCCTAATTTGGACTTGAGCTGGTCAATCCAAATCAGGTAGAACTTGCCTACTGGCGTATCCGAGGGGCCGGACTTCATCCACTCCTCGTCATCACTGTCACCGTCCTTATTGACGGCGCTCGGACACATATAGTGGACTGTGTCGTAAGCACAGTCCGCAAAGCAGCGGGGAGTCCGTTCCTTGAACCCCTCGGCTGCATTCTTCCACATCCACTTCTGATTGTCGTCCTTGGGAACATCCGTGGTCATTTCTTCCCACGTTGTCACGGACTCCAAATCAGATTTGGCAGACTCGGGCAGCTCTGGATCGCTTTCGCTTTCCTCACTGTCCGTGTATATGTCAGCTCCCCTACGGCTGGCTCGGCTGGAGGTGGTAGTACCAGTCGGAGCCTTGGTAGGGGACTTCGTCTTTGCACCCGACGTGCTGGCTGCAGAAGATGCAGTAACCGAGGTGGCTACCGTGGTGGTTGTGGTAGTGGGAGCGGGCGTCTTCGGTTTGCCCTTACCCCTCGGCTTGGTGGGGGGCGTGGGCTCTGCCGGAGACGCTTTCGCTCCATTCTTCTTCTTCCGGCGCACAACCTTAGTCGGTTGGGCCGGAACTTCGGGACTGGAATCCGACTCGCGTCGGCTCCTGTCCACTGTCCGAGGGCTCCTCCTTCCGCTGACCGGGGAGTCAGAGTCGGAAGAGATCTCAGCTTTTCGTTGGGCCTGCTGCTTGCGATGGGCCCGGCGAGCCGCGGTGAGCTCCTTCTGCTGCTTGGCAAGCTCGGTTCGCTTTGCCTCTACAGCAGCCTGCTGGCGCGAGATGTCCTCTTCCGAGATCTCGCCAGGTGCCTCCGGGATGTCGGCAGCTGGGTCGGTCTCGGTCGTGGACCTCTCGACGGCGATGCGGACATCCTCAGCCTCCAGATCGCTCTCAGTGAGAGGACCCTTGGGCGCAGGTTTACGGGTCAATCGCTTGACCCGGTCGGTTTCCACCGACGACAAGGTTACTGTGGAGTCTGTATCCATGTCGGATTCGGACTCCCTTAACTCCGTGGCCTTCTGGATGATGCCCGCAGAGATCAAGACGGCTCGAGCTAAATTCTCGTTAGTCCCCATATTCTCCGCCAACTTTAGATAGTTGCGGAGCCAAGAAACTGGCATGTCGTCAGCCAGCTCGTCACTGCACGAGTCCATTACCATAGTCTTAAGTTCATCTGGTATGGGCTCGGGCACGCCCTCTTCCACTGCCATGGGCCCGCATCCGAACATGGAGGCGTGCATAGGGATGTACGTACCCCAGGAGGTATACACGATACCTTCCTGGCGATCAACGTGTGCTAGACGTCTGATCTGAGTCCTGAATCCCGGAGGATACATTGGAATGTCCAGGACATCCACTTTGCTACCCGAAGCGGCTGTTGTAGACGGGCGCTCCGGGCGTGGCGGTGGTGGAGGTGGCATTCTCTCCCGGTCGGTTGCCTCGGCCATAGCCGAGAGCGTCCGGGCGGCCTCCTCTGTCGAAGAATCCATAGATTCCTCGACCCGAGACGAGACCTTCGGGTCCTCGTCTTGTTCCAACGGAATGTTGGCAGTTTGACGCGCAGCGTCAATCGTTCCCTGTGCCATGGCACCGGGTCCGACTTCCAAAATAAATTGGCAAGTTTTGTTGGACTCCTCCCGAAGGATTCGTCCAACAGAAAGGCTTTGGGTTAGCTAGGCTAACACGACAGCTACAGGCTGTATAACCACCGACAAATAACTAGAGCAAAAACGGGTGGCGTCTAACCACCACGAGTCCGCTCTAGTTATGACCAGTATGACGTCAGACCTCTCGTCTCGCGAGATCCCGCCATGGCTATCCGGTGACCTAGTTCCGCGCTTTCCCGCCACACCAGCAGCGCCACCTAGGGAACTAGATCCGAACCAACATTCGACTCGACATGTGAGACGCGGCCTACTACCCGAGTGCTATCGTCTGGAGCTTGGCGGTGTATACAACGCTTCAAAGCGAATGTACCGGTTAATCCGACCGCCACTCACGGGATACAGCCACCCGGGGAGGGCGCGTTCGACATCTCTAGCCGTGGAACGTATGTTGCCTGCCTATGGCGGACAACACGCAGCAGCTCGTTGTGTACTGAGTTAGGTTACAGCAGACCTCAACCGGGGGCTGCGTCTAACGCCTTCGGTTAGCATTTTATTTTTCCCGGCTTTACGTACGGCCTTTTCTGGATCTCGCTTAGTCAAAGCGGGACCCTTCCCATACGTAATGCCTTCACTCAGCGAGATTTTTTTCCATTTCTTACGATTGGGTCGTTTCCTGGCCTTCGTCTTCTTTTTTACTATAACCTCGTCTCCCGGCGTCTTTCTCGGCCGGCCTCTAGGGCGCTTCGTCGGTACTACCACGCTCGGTCCACTAGGGACAGATACAGGTGGTTTGTAGCCGAACTCCCTCTCCGCCTCTTCGCGCCCCTTCCAGGGCCGAAGTTTTCCGACATTTGTCTTCCATTTCCTACCCGTCAGGCAGTCCTCTATCATCACCGTGGACTCGGAGATGACACGAACGATTTTAAACGGACCTTCCCAAGGCGTTACGAGCTTCAGTTTATCCAGCGGCTCATAGTACCTTAGTACTTTGTCCCCAACATTAAAACGAATTCGTTTAGCATTGGTGTCATAGCCCACCTTCTGCCACTTCGCACTCTTCAGCAGTTCTTTTCGAACGGCCTCGTATGCCTGTTTGAACCGGTCCCTTAATGACTCTACAAACAGCACCGTGCAGGGCGCCTCCGGGTCTATTCCAACCACTCCATACACTAAGTCGGCGGGCATTATGATGTCCTCGCCGAACACTAGCATGTTTGGGGTGCAGTTAGTTGATGAATGGACAGTGTTGTTGTAGGCATGTACTACAAACTCGCACTGTTCATCCCAGTCATCCTGGTGGGTATTAACCAGGGGCGTTAGTACTTGTATGAGGGTTCTATTGAAGCGCTCTACCTGCCCATCCGACTGTGGTCGGTACGGGTTTGTTCGGGTCTTACAAATGGCTAGGTAATGGCACATTTCCTGCCAAAGTTCTGACTCGAACTCCCTTCCTTGGTCACTGTGCATCATAAGGGGAACACCCAAATGCAGCACCCAGCCTTTCACAAATGCCTCCGCGCATGTGGCGGCTTTGTGGTTAGGAAGGGGGAACACCCGAGTGTACTTAGTATAATAGTCGGTTACGACCATCATACAAGTATTGTCTCGCGGCGTCGTCTTAATCCCACTGATGATGTCTATCGCTACTCGAGCAAATCTGACACCAAACAATTCCTGTGATAAGGGTTGCTTACCCAGGCCGGGTCCCGGTTTGTTTTTACAACAATCCGGGCAAGTGGCGATCCACCGGAGCAGGTCGCCTCTCATACCGGGCCAGTAGTAACGCCTTTGTAGACCCTCTATCGACCTTCTCTTACCGAAATGGCCACTCGTTTGGTGACCATGGCAATAATACATGATATCCCTCCTCATCGGGGTGGGTATCACTATTTGCAACAGCCTACCGTTGGTGGGAGTTGTCTTCCACCTACATAGTATGCTGTCTCGGATCTCTAGCTCGGTCCATTGAGCCAGCAACCGCCTCGCTTCCCTATCCTCCAGGGAAACTAGAGGCCTTGCCGGTTTAATGCCTGACCGTAGGTATTCCATTATGCGCGCAGTGGTGGGGTCTGACTGTTGAAACTTCTTGATGGTCTCCGGGGACCAATCGAGATAGCTGCATACAGCCTCCTCCCAGGGGATACGGGGGGTGGTATAATTAAATACCAGCCCGGCTACCACAGCATTGTGGGCCCCGCAGTCTTCACATGTGGCATTTTGGCACCTTCGGATAGGCCGTCTTGACAAGGCATCCGCATTGATGTGTTTAGCACCGGGTCGGTGCTCTATTTGTTTATGCTCTAATCCGAATTCGGATAGGTGAGCTAACCAACGTCCAATCATCCCCTCGGCGTCCTTAAAGTTAAGGAGCCACCTAAGAGACGAATGGTCTGTTCTTAAAGTAAAGTCACTTCCCCAAAGGAAATGCTTGAACTTCTTCGTATACACCACCACGGCGAGGAGTTCTCGCTTGGTGGTACAATAATTTCGCTGTGTCTTGCTTAACGTGTTGCTAGCAAATGCTATTGGCACTTCGACTCCCTCTTGGACCTGAGAGAGAGCTGCCCCAATCGCATCATTGCTCGCATCGGTGTCTAAGATGAAATGTCCCTCGGGAGTGGGATATTTCAACACGGGTGTATTCCTAAATAAATCTTTTATTTTATTAAAAGACTCTTCTTGCTCGCTGGTCCATGGGAATGGGTCCCGTGCCCTACCCGGGGTCCAGTGAGCTAAGCACTGCATGGGGAAGCTGACACGAGAGTAATTCGGTATGAAATCACGATAATAGGAACAAAATCCTAAAAATGATCTCACCTCCTTAGCACTCGTGGGTCTTTCCCAATTTTCTACAGCTTCTAATTTTTCCGGATCCGCACTTACCCCGTTAGGAGTAATGATCCTTCCCAAGTATGTAATGGTTTTCTTAAACAAATTACATTTCTTGGGTTTAAGTTTAAGACCGTTTGATAGTATCCGGTCGAGGACTAATTGCAGATTCGCCAGGCATTCCTTGAATGACTTGCCGAACACGACCACATCATCCAAGTAAACCAGGCATTTCTTCCACAAAAGGTCACTCAGTAAGGATTCCATCATGGCCTCGAATGTAGCGGGGGCGTTACACAATCCGAAGGGTAAGACATTATACTCAAATAGCCCCATATGACTGGAGAATGCTGTCTTCTCCTTGTCTTTGGGGTGCATTGGTATTTGCCAATATCCGGACTGTAAATCCAAGGTACAGAACCATTGGTTTCCGCCCAAGCTATCTAAAGTCTCGTCTATCCTTGGTAAAGGATACGAGTTCTTCTTTGTTATACCGTTCAATTTCCGGTAGTCAACACAGAAGCGGATTGTACCGTCTTTCTTAGTAGTCATACAAACAGGGCTGGACCAGGGACTCGAGCTAGGCACGATTACCCCTAGGTCCAACTGTTTTTGTATTTGCTCTTCACAGATTAACTTCTTCTTAAGGGGAAGTCTACGATACGGGATTTTAAAAGGTTTCTCGTTGCCCACATCTATGGTGTGCAACACCTTATCGGATCTACCCACCGGGCCTCCTTCCCTACCAAAAGCACCTTCGTACTTTTGTAGAATTCTCGCTAGGCAATCCTTATCGTCCGTATTCTTTAAATCTGACTGATCAATCAGCTTTTGGAATTCTTCATCCATGGGATGCTGACTAACTGGGTTTAGTGGTTTGTTAAATTTAGCCTCGGCGACATGTTCTACCGAACTCATCCTTCCAACACTGTCGCCTCGCCTCAAATAAACCACCGAACCACTTCGGTTAGTTATGGGTAATACAGACCAAGCTGCATTAGCCACTAATGTATCCACTGAGTCTAACCCGATGCTTGACAAATACACCGTGTCGGGTTCGTAGACTCCAGTTTCATTCCTCTGAGCCATGGACCCGCCACAAAGGACATCGCAAGTGGTACCCGGTGGGATCTTCACCGTATGTACCACTGCTGCGACCGAAGACACCTGTCTCAATACGCATTGGACATGCAAGCCATACGGGCTCCGTATACCCATCGTACCGTCCCTCGGGTCCAAGACGGCCCCGTATAAGCTTGCAAAATCCAATCCGAGGATTCCGTCATCACTAACCTCTGCTATAGTTGGCGAAAGAACAAACTCTTTGCCTCCTATATGGATAGGCATAAACGTCCTACCAAATGTACGCATACTGCTTCCGTCGGCCGTGCAAGCATTTACCCCCGTTTTGAGGTTCTCATGGCTGCCGGCCACCGAATCGAAGAATCTTTTGGACACACATGAATGACTAGCTCCAGTATCCACCAAGAATTCCCCCACCCGGCCTTCCACAGATATGGGTACATACCACCGTCTCCCCCCTAAAGGCGAGGGGTTACTGGTAAACTGGTGAAAGTCTCCCGAATCACCAAGATTCAATCCGAGTCCTCTCAGGAATTCCAGACACGGATGACTTGGGGGAAGGCGTGTCCCACACACTCGAATCAACTCTTTGATCCATCCTTCCTCTCCCCTAGTGCGGCCACTCGCCCCCATATGATTGCTCCTGCACATATCAACACTAGGGTCCCTGGCCCCGGCCGAGGTGCAGGGGTGCGCACCCTCAGCCACCCGGCCTCCAGGTGTAATTGACTCGAAATCTTCCACCGGGACACCCCCGGTAGCATTTTGGCATTCGTTCCCGCTCGGGGCTATGTCAGATGCCGTTGACACAACCCCCACTAGTTTTCCACATCTGTGGAATCCGTAGCATTCTCCCTTTCTACGCCGTCGTCTTCGGCTTCATAGAAGGCAGCCATTACCGGCTTAGTAGCGGTACATTCAGATGAGTAGTGTCCCATGCGCTGGCACCTGAAACACTTAACCGTTCGGCGATCCACCCGGGGTCTTTGCCGATTGGCTTGGATGGCATCTGTAATTTTCTTACACATGTCTTCCAGTAGTTTGGTCATGTCCGGGGACTGAGTCTTCGCTTTGTCAGTGCTTACAGTGGGCTTGACCGCCTTCTCGACAGCCTTTGGGTCACTCTTGACCTCGGATGAAGGTCTAGAGTCCCTTTGTTTATTGAAAGATTTCCTGGGAATATACTTCCTACCTGAAGTATTCTTCCTCAATTGCATCGAACAGAAGGTGCCGTCTTCCTGTTCGATATCAATCAATTCGAAGTCGTCTGAGGGAGTATTGACCTCAGACTGCTGGGTCACCGATGCCAGGGGTACCAAGCCGCTGGCATTAGGTATGTCCCCAGCTAACATAGCTCGCTTCTTCACGGCCATATCTATACCATTAAATATGCCGTGTAGTGTTATGCCTTCTTTCCAGGCATCCCTCGCTGCTAATTGTTCATCTCGGTCTCTTAGACCCTTGACGAATTGTGTAATCAAATCGTCCATATACCAGTCCTGGTTTTCAGTACCGGGTCTTGCCTTACTTAGCAGGGCATGGAGTTCCATACCGTATGCTCTGAAAGCTTCATTCGGCTTCTGTGTGCGTTTCTTAAAACGGACCATCGGGTCTTCCTTGACCATGTTGCATAACAGTCCACTAGCAGTTTCTACTAACTGCTCAAAACTCCAACGAGGCCGTACCAGGTTCGCCATTGCTCTACAGCCATGCGACCCGGCCCGCCTTTCAGACATCTCACCAGATGTGGCTTGGCCTCGTATGGGGTCCATCCATTACAATTCATCACATCGATGAAATCTTCAAACCACTCTTTCCATGGTCGAGTACCGTCATATTCTCTAGGAATAACGGCTACCCTTCGGGCAGAATTGTGAGCATACATCAATCTAGTGCATTGCTGTTTGCTCCATTCAATCGCCTTGGTTTCATTCAAGGTTCGATTGCCCCCTATACCACCGAAGCTCGAATTGCCCGGTGGAGGCGGTGGTGGAGGTTGTGTATACGTCCACTGTGTACCACTGTGGTTCGTATAGCTCGCACCACCCTGGTTGGGGCCGGTACCCGAGGTACCGCTATAGCCTGTGGCACCCGAAGCACCGCCCCCCCCTTGCGCACCTTGGTAACCGCCGTCGGATGGCTGGTTTCCTGTTGACTGGCCGCCATCGTTCGATGGATTCGGTTGGGTGTTGTCATTACCAGCACCCAGCCCCGGGTCGTTACTAGGGTCCACATGAATGTGGAACCCACTGGTCTCCGCACTACTATCGGAAGCCTCTCTAGGGGTATAGTCCGGGTCCAGGTTGTGGACTATGGGAACCTCACTTATCCGGACTCTACTAGTTCGGCCATGCTTATCCTGGGTTCTGATGTAAACGCCCCCTTGATCTACGTTCCGCGAAGCATTATCATTTACAAAAGGATTATACTGCGGATTCTTCGGTGTAGAACAGGAGACCGGGTCGCCCTGTTTCACGAACGTCGAGTTCGGGTTTGTATCCCTACTCGCCGGAGGGGCATGCGTTTGCTCTTGCTCCTGTAAATAACTCTCCATAGCGGACTTATTTATTGTGAGGGTAGCTACGTCTGTAGTCAGGTTTCGCTGTTCCTCCCTTAGCTGTGCGTTTTCTGCCAAGATTTCGGATCGAATCTTTTCATTTTCAGCCACAGCTCGGTTTCTTTCTTCTTGGGCGATAATTGCCTCTCGCTTAAAAGTATCCTTAAGTAGGCGGTACTTTTCACCCTTCTCTTTCTGAGACTTGTTATATTCACTGGTCTCCTTCCTGATCTCGGCTTGCTCCGAGACCATCTTGGCTTCTGTCTCAGCCTTCCGGAGTTGAAGTTTCTTAAGCTTCTCCTCCATTGCGTGCAACTCAGTTTGTAATTTATTTACATCCCGAGCCTTAGCAACCTCCTCGGCCCTAGCCTTGTCGATTGCTCTAAGTTTACTGGCTTCCTCGATTTCCAACTCAGCCAGCCTTTTTTCTTTTTCCTGTGCGTCTCTCTCCTTCCGTTCCAACCGATGGGATACGGAGGATAGACGATATTTGAGGTCGGATTCTTTTAGAATCGCCTCCTGCTCAACGGATCGTAATTTTCCGATCCGAGACTTAGCTTCCTCTTCTATTTTGGATTGGGCTAACATGAATTGTTCATGTTGCCTCTTTGCCTGTAACTCCACCTGTTCCTTGGCTTTCAAATAGGCCTGAGTATTTTTATACCCGGGACCCATCCGACGCCCGTAGATAGACTTGCGACTGCCTCCAGGGTAAAACATGGAGTCAGACAAGCCTTCGTCTAGAGATCGGCCTAGGTGATGCCTTTCCGAGCTTTTCGGTCCGGTACCACTAGGCTTATCTTTTGCTTTCGCTTCTGGGACTATTGCGTCCCTTTTGGTTTTGCCATCGTCGCTGTCATGATCCGACGATGTCATTAGTGGGGCTACTTCGGTTCCACCACCTGGTGCTGAACCCTGGGGGGTTGCAGTACGCTGCATAGGGCTTTGTGCAATTGGTGTACCCAAGCCGCTAGCCGAGCCTGTTGGTACCATAGGACCTAGCTGGCGTCTGCTAGTTATAACTTGGGACCAATCGCTCAAGTCTAAAGTTGGGGGTCTTAGCACACCCCTAAACAATCCGGTATCCGGTACTCCTGTCTGGGGTGTAGCCGGATACAATTTTACGATGCCATCTCTGGTGGCGTTGTCCCTCAGGTCGGGTGTAGAAAAAATATTTCGTACACCCTCCTGATTAAACATTTGTTGTTGACCGGGTTTCCAGTCTAACAACAGATGCTGGGATGTGTAATCATCCTCTTCGAATCCCTCTAGCCCAGGGCTGGGGGGATCCGCTTCGGGTTTCCCGAGGCTTTCGGCCAATGTGGCCGCGCACCACCCCCGAACCAACTGGTCACGGCACCAGTGTAATGGTTCGTATTGACTTATATGTTGGGTGGCTCTTTGGCTCGCTTACCACTAGATGTACCAACACAACACGAGTAGTTCGGGTTGGGCAAAGCCCCAGAAACCCCTACCTCTCGGGTAGGACTTTATTTAATCTCTTTGATGACAAAGTACTAGCGTCTGGACTGGACCATGTCCAGTCCCCTTCTGCCGCTCGTCCGGCTCCTTAGTAGGAGCTGGACGCGAGGCATGGTGCTGCCCCCTCTTGTACCAACGAGGTATCGCAAAGCGACACCTAGCTGGCATAGAAGGAACAAGCACCACACGAACACGTCTCTCGGATGAACGGCACTAATATATATACAATGATGCCGGCCCCTACATAAGTAAACTTCTTTTACAATAGCAAGGACACATCTGACATAAATGATAATGTGATTTTCTTAATCTACTGGTCAAAATAGTCTGGACCTGAGATTTTCATGGAGGTATGAAGACTGTTTCTGTAGGAAATTAAGCCCTCAACATGGCTTGTAACTCAAATGTCATTCTCCCAGACACAATTTCGCCCAGACAATTTTGGTCATTTTGGGCACATTTTACCCCCCTGGAGCCCAAAATATGCATATGGGACCATCAAAGCCCATATGTAACATGAAGATCTCATCCAGCCTGACACTTTGAGCCAAAGAAATAGAGGGGGAAAGTAAAATTCAAAGAGTAGGGGCAGGAATACCTCCAAATTCGTCATATGCAAACCTTCTATGATTTTCGACCAGGTCTGCCTTCTTACCTAAACCAATCTATAGGCTTTGAGAGATAAAGCCATTTGTGTTTGATGCCTATTTGGGTCATATGTGATACCTGGAGCAACTATATAGGCTTTGAGGGATAAAGACTGGTCAATATGTAGGTCTGATTACCCAAATGAACCCACACTAATGGCTTTGGGGGATAAAGACTGGTCAATATGTCAGTCTGATGTGTCACTTGAAGGCCACTTTATAGCTTTTAAGGGGAAGAGATCAGCTGACTATCCCAGTTTGTGATTTAATGTCACCATATCTAGGTTTTGAGGGATAAAGACAGGTCAATCTTCAGGTCCACTCTATAGGCTTTGAGGGATAAAGACATTTGAGGGATAAAGACATTGGTGCTTTAATACCATATTTGAGGGTTGAAGACATGTGGATGTATTTATCCCTCAAATCAGTGCTGATTTGAGGGATAAAGACAATTTCACTGAAGCTCTTATTCTGTCCATAGCCACTAGATTTGGCCCTCTGTGATCTAGTCCTTTGTCCTGTGTGCTCCTCTGGAGTCACTCCTAATATCATCACCATATCCATCCTGCAGCTAGCGATTGAATAAAGGTGTCAATGTCCTGACCTGATATGAGCAGAGACAAGGAGACAGCCCATTGTGTTCAGAGGGGTACCCAACTAAGGAATGAATAGGAAAAAGCAAGTTCCAGGTTGATCATACAGGGTATGTAGATCTAGGACAGAGGTGTTGGCTCCTGAAGTACTCTGATGACTCTCAATATAACATACCATGAATATAACAAAAATATCATAATATCCAGGAGCTATCATCTTGTTAGTCTCAATATGTTGTAGGCAAGGAAGGGGAAGCCCTACTCCTGCAACAAAGAACGCACTGTTTCCCCCTGACTGTGGCTTAAACACGGCACAACGTTTACTGGCAGTCAGGAGTGTATATCTTGATAATGCAAATGAAAATTGTTGGGAAATGCCCTCCTGACCTGGGTATTCACTCTAGAGAGATACCAATGCTTTTTGAAAGTAGTCAATGCCTTATAATATTGGACATTGCACAATATATGGTGCCCAAACAGGATAATCTGATTTCTTTATTAACTAAGTAATGTATGGGCTAACAGGCACCGAATTGCTTGTATCATAGGATACCGTAATGCGTGGCCGTAGGCCACGAGTTACGATATCCTATGATACAAGGCCACGAGTTATGATATCCTACGATACAAGCAATTCGGTGCTTGTTAGCCCATACCTTACTTAGTTCATTACACGATTAATCTTTGGATCTGGGCTCTATCAAGAGGGAGGAACAATGCAGAATACTTCACTGTTATCGATTTCCCCCTATTTTCCTCAACCAAGATATCAAAAAAACAAAAAAAAAAAAAAACACCAAGTTACTGAAATCGTTATTTTCAGGGCTTCACTCCAGGCTATATTGTGGCTGCTCCTCTTTTACAGAGGGATTTAATTACCAATGAAGCGACCCCTTAAGTGAACCCTTCCCTAATGAGTCTGTGAAAGCTCGCTTGTATTTGTATTTGAAAGAATCTATTGCAATAATCAATGGGTGGTCTTCCATATTTGTAATTAAGTCAACCTGTCGACCTTTTGTATAACAAAGAATTGGCATTAGAAAGATCCATATCCAGAGTACATATCCATGTGTTCTTCGATATCATGTCATGTAAAGTATAATACACTCATAGTCCTTACTATATGTAAAGATGAGATACAGTCGACATGCCCTGTATATAAAACAAACAGTCAAATCACATTGATGAGCGAAAATCTGAGATATGCACTGGTCAATTAGACCGAAATGGTGCTTGAAGAAGATTCACTTTTAGTGAAGTTACTTTTTTAACTACAGAATGTATTTACCTATACGATGAACTACAACATTCCAAAAGAGGACACTTATTTAATGATAATCTGGCAAACGGTAAAAGGATTAAAAAAAATAACCCCTATACTGAGAGATGGAGGACAATACATCCGTTACCTCTATTTCGAACATTCATGAGGGTCCTTGGTTAGATAAGTATTGCATAAAAACTATTGAAGACTATTGGCTTTTACATGTCAGACGTATGGTATGGCTACATTCTGGTGTAAAAATGTTAGTATTTAGATATTATTTTACCCTATAGGCAAAGCACTACTCATATTTTTTTTTCTATCAGATAATCTACATTGGATTGCTGATAACTTGCACTAGGAAGACTATAGAACCTGATGTCTCAGAAGCGCTGATATTAATAGTGGTTCAATGTGTACTTTATCTTTACTGAACGTTTATTTTTATTTTTCTATGAAAAGACATCATCATTTGGTTTACTTTTTACATCATAATTATTCACCAATATTCCCTAAATCCAAATAAGCCTGGCTAAATGTATATCTATGTATAGGAATTGATGTCTAAGACAAGTCGAGTTGGGTTTCCTTATATATTCAATTTAGTATAGTTCACGTGATGATTGCTAAATGGCATTAATTCAATTATTTTGCAATTGGTGCATATCTCAGATTCTCACCCGTATGCCATTAAAGGCTTTAATACACACTTCTCTTACGTGGCATACTAGACAACATCCATAGTACTTAATGTATACAAGGAATAAAAAGAAAAGCAGGCATATAGCTGTAAAAAGCTTTGGTATTCGATACCTTCTAATGCGTAGCTACTGGTGGTCATCGTTGTGTATGGATAAATATACTTGTCTGTGCAGTTTCCTGCTATTATCTCTAGATCCGTTTGAATCAAATAAATGGAAATTTCCTTTATGATGGGCCATTATTCTATGATGGGCCCTTTTTTATAAGAGATGGATAGAATTTGATACCCATTAATTTCCCATGGGAACCTTAGCTAGATTGGCTTTAGTACGGTGATAAGTCAACTCAGTTCCCTTTTTGAAGAAGGGGATAGACTTCATCCCAGTTAGTCACTGAAGTGCCTGATCCGATTTTGGAATTAGAAGTTAATGCATTACATAGATAATAGAGTTGGCAAATTGAGCAGGATAAACCTCTCAACTTAAACTTCGACAGACCCTTCATGTTAACAACTTCAGAGCTAGGTCTGCAATCTTTTGTTGATAAGACAGAAAACTAATTGGTAGTTTTATAACTCTTTCTTTTTTTCAGTATCCACGAAAATTTGAAAACGTTCCAACACGAATGAAAATCGCCTTTTCAATCTATCACTGTTTTCTCATATTATGACATACTCTTTATTTTTTTTATAAGTACTCTTGCTACTTTGTGCAATCAAACTCGCTGTTTTATTTCATGTGAACATGAATAATAACTTCCCATATATAACGTCACTGGGGCGATCGCCACACCCCCAATGGAATAATCATGACAAAATATTCATTCTTCACTTTTTTTCTACCAAAATTATCCAAAACAGTAAAGCAGATAGGCAAATATCTGTGAATGATGAAGAACAATTTGAAATTTTATGTTAATATCAATAGAGATTTTCAGAACTATATGTATTTTTTTATTTTTGGCATATTTACACGGTTTTAAAATCAATGTTACAAAACGACCATGTTACGAATGTCTGTTACGTGTCCATTATGCCAGATGGGGTCACGAGGGTCAAATGGCGTCATATGAGCCCACATAAAGCACAGAAAATTTCAATATGTGACAGTCCCCAGCTATGTTAATACTCATCATATGATTATTCTAAGGTTACCTTTCCCCCCTGCCCAAATGGATACCAAGGAATCCAATGGTGCTATTCATTTTGTTCTATCCCAAACGGTTGCTTAGCAATGGCACTTTTATTTGAAAATGTAGCAAGTTTAGTGGCCACTAGTGGCAAGCAGGAAAACCTATAATCTTACAAGGTATTTTCATGGTTATTATTTTCCAAGAAAGAATCATAGCTATATCATGAAATTTTATGAGCATGGTACTGAAGCCCCATATCTTCCATTGGAATTGATAAATAATCAGGAGAGACAAATTTTTCTTTTTTAACCTTTATTTGTTGCAAACTCATGAGCTTCAGCAAGGTACCCCTCGCACATTATGGCATGTATCCTAGATTTGGCAGTTATTGCCAAATATGGTGTATGTCCCCAAATTCAACAGATGATATAACAGATATGGATTGTTTGACGATGGTTATATCAAATTATTGAGTATTAATTCTAATGCACCAAATTAAGGACCTAATAATATGTATGGGTGTAGAGAGGACAATGACCTAGCACATGTTGTTCTCAAATTTTAGCACAAAATTATGATTAATACACCGAAAATTGCATACACTGTTGGATTGCAGAAACATGCCCAGATATCCATTACAAAAGCTGAACTTTTAGAGTGATGATAGATATCAATACCAATGAAATATACAATAGTATGTAGGTCTATGAGGGTCAGGTCGCCAGAAAGTGTAAGATTCTGCCCTTGAAGGGCCTGGAAAATTATTTTTCTAATTACTTTATATATAACCTTAACAAATTTATAAAGGGACATCCCCTCAGCTCAGAAAACCAAAAAATACCAACTTAGGATGTCCGGTTCCATTTTTATTGCTTATTTTGTGTCATGTAACGTCCGGTACCAAAATGATGAAATATTAAGGTAATTAAAGTTGCTCTCAGTAATGTAAGAATGCCCATTATGCATAACAAACATGAAACAACATGGCCAACATGTCTAGTATTGACTTCAATAACAAAATTCCAATATTCCTCTTATGCATGCACAGTAGACTGCCTCTTCCATGATGATAAAAGTACCGGACGTTACGTAACATCTGGTACTTTTATTAGAATTATTTCACATAAGCTGCTCTCACATGGAGACTAATGTAGATAGACACACAATTCTTTCACCAAAGTAGGAGATAATAGGGCCCTTCATATGAGTAATAACAAAGATGTTGAAGCTCCATTTTTTGCCATGTCCTATAACTGATTTAGATTTAGGTACTGGACATTACAAATTACAGATTTCCATTTTCAAAGACACATGATGAAAAATTCTTACTCAGTAACATATCCAAACCTCATGGAAATGGTACCTATGATCATATACGATACAAAAGATAACTTTGGGATACTCCAGATGTTCTTTATTCAATGCAGGACACTTGTAAAAAATACCGAAAGTCAAAAATGAACAAATTTGGCCTTTTTTTCACTTCAGCAGGTTATAAGTCTAAGAGTTTTTGATAGATGACCACAAATTTACATCTTTCTGATAGCCATAAGTGTACTCTATCAAATAAGTTAACCAATCTTGTCTTACATATATGTAAGACAAGATTGGTTAACAATTTCTTTCTCTAGAGCCAAAAGAGTCCAAAATGACCCTAAAACACTAAATCTACTGGTTTCTGGCGACATGACCCATGAACGCTCTCCAGAATTCACATGTGTAGAAAATGTAATTTTTAATATAGGTTCATTTAAATATCAATTTAAAATGTCTACTGCAAAATCTAGTACCCCCTACCAAAAATGGCATAGGGGTCCTGCTTAAAATGACAGGTACGTCAGATGGAAGGTGGGAAATCATCAAGGAAATTCCTTCAACTTTTCATCGAGGTCTCTGCCTTTGGGCCATGCTGACATGAAATCCCTTGATCATAGAATAAAGACCTTTCTTTTCATGTGTCAGAAGGGGAAGGCTAATCAGTTCTCTCGTTGCGTGTTATGTAAATGTATACACTCAAAAAGAGGTGGTTAAAAATACTCACTAAATTTTCTCGACACCAGCATTTAAACACCTAAACACTTGAAGTGTTTAGGTGTTTTGCTTTAAACCTTTGTCTCTCAAACACTGAAGACTTAGCGTTTAACATCTAAACACTTGGTTAAACACTTCCTAGTTTAGCCCAAAATAATTGTTGAGAAAAGTGGTACAGGAAAGTGTTTAACAAAGTATTTAAGTCTTATACACTAGTGTTTATTCCCTAAACACTGTTTTTCAGTGTAGAATGGTGGTGGCAGTGGCAACATCCCTTACCCATACTAAGCAACCTTTCACGGAGGTTTTTCAAAAAACAATACCCTCGCTATGGCACTTTTGGACACAAAATTTACATATTCGGGACAAAATGCATAACTTTAGTATACACGTGTGCTGGGAGTCCTTTGCAACATATTACACAACACTGATCCTGTCATGATTTCTATCTTGTACCAAAATATAAACACGCGGGCTGTGTGGCTCTTACTCATTAGATTGACCAGATTCCTTTCGAGTTTCTCTTTCTAATGATATATAACATGCCTATGCTATTATAAATTAAGGTATCTTTTGAGAAATCTACGGGCCCACAGCCAAATCTATGGGCCATTGGCTCCTGGGCCAGCGTTAGTGTCTAGCCCTGCAAACGATCTTATCCCTCAAACCGTGTTGAGGTACTGTATTGAAATTGCTTCCTACATGAGACATGTATCCTATAGTCCAACCATGAGTGGGGGATGTAGACATTGGGGGCATGGGAGTACCAGAGAAGAGTGAAATTCAAAGCAGTGTAGGAGGGATTAATGAATGTGGGACAGAGGGAGTGAACTTAATGATTCTGGTGGAAAGGGAATGAAGTAATTTTCGAAAAGGACAGAAGAAGGCAGAAGGAGTGAGAAATGATAGGGAAGTGGGAGTGTTGAGGCAGGGGCAGTATAAGTGGGATTGTGCTTTCTGCTGAACGTAAAGATAAATGGGGGACAGAAGGCCATTTCTTAAGGCACTACGATCGCACACAGCACTACGACTGCAAAATGTCAAGGCTATTTCTATGGGAATTTTGGAACGACTAGTAGGAGGGCACAGTCGTAGCATGTTAAGAAATAGCCTCCAGAGGTAGTAGGAAATACAGATCTGTGGGAGTATGCAGATATATCCCATTGACAGAAAGCTAAAATACAGAAATTGACAAATAAGCAGCATTCCTGATAACACTCATCCAAATGATAATCTTTTTTATGTAAATCTCATGAACTCATTACATAAAAATGATGTGCATCATGTTTTTCTAGCAGTGATATTATAAAACATGACATGTAATCACACTTAAAAATTTGTGTACTATATATGACATATGGCCAGTGCCAATAAGAGACATAAGTGTGTTGCCAATGCTTCAGTGTTTGAGAGTCCAATATCATTGTGTGTTGTAAGGAAAAGGCAGACTCTTTCACTTTTCAGTCTATGATCCGTTCCCTAAAGTTTCCAACCCCACACACTCCTCTTTATTCTCTCAATCCTATATGCCATTATTCTATGCAATGTCTGTTACTTGCCTCCATCTACCTCTGTGTCCTTCCATTATAGTAGGGCGACAGGATGTACACATCTCATGCCTCAATCAGGGAAGTAATTGTTATACATTTTCCTTGAATAAGGGATAAGACTGTTTGAGGGATAAGACCATTTGAGGGATGAGAGCAGTTGAAGGATAAGAGCATTTGAGGGATAAGAGCATTTGAGGCTTAAGAGACATGTTTTGAGGGATAAGATCCCTTGCTCGCTCAAACAGAAACTTGTTTGAGGGTTAAGAGCCGTTTGTACCTTAACCCTTTTCGCTAAACAAAGGATCTGAAATGTTTTGGCACTCCCCCCGCCAAATTCACCCCCTCCCCAGTTGTTAAAAAGTGGTGACTCCCTATAATGGCACCCCTTCCTTCTGTTGCACTGCACTGGCGAGAAACCTGCAGACACCACTGATTCAGAATATTGAGAATGTTGTGAAAGGCAACCAGCACATGGCCAATTATCCTCTTCATCTTTATTAGACCAGGCTTGAATGCCAAGCTGTTTTGGGTGGTTAAAAGTGTTTGTCTCTGGCAGTAACTCTCTTTAACTGCCTGGTAGTGCCAGCAAGGTTGTTACAAGGTCATATTATTAACCAAACCGTTTACCTTGGATTGAATTTACAGCCCGCAGCACAGCTGCTAGAATGATTTGCCAATATGTCTATCATGTTCTGTCCATTCCATCTTGTAAAAACACCTTAAGGAAGATCCTTTCCAGATGACTTATATTCGAGCAGCTCTACGTGCACTGGCAGTCAAATAACCATCATCCTGCAGTAAGGGAGCTATTCCTGAGGTCATCCCTGTTTGGTTACCATGTAATGAGAGGGGTTATAAATTCGAGTCAAATCGATGTGTTACCTGAGTCTTGATACAAAGAGACTTTTCTGCCTACTCATCCATTATCTTAAGTGCATTACATTACTGTGGACATCTTTTCTAATTAAACTTCTCGGCGTTTTCCTTTCATTGAATGAAATTACTGCTGATTTAATCTAGTGTCTGGCAAACATTACAGGCCAAAATAAGGTAATGCAAATCCATAGTGAAACTATAATGGTAATGACACTTATAATGAGAATTATTCTCTTTTATGATTGATGAACCTTTGACAAATGAATGTCATTATGGTAAACTTCGTTTCCCTAAGGTGAAAATAAATAGTCAATAGGTTTTAAGCATCTTGATGTTTAGTATCTTTAGGTCTAAAATGTTTATATTCTAAACACCTGAACATGTTTACATATCTAGATAATAAACAGACAGAAAACTAGGTGTTTAGCGTTTTCAACACCTATATTTCCAGGTAGTAAGAAGACACATGACATACGCCAGTAGGCTTCCTCAGGAGAGTGAATGTTGAAATGGGCGGTTACTTTAAACATGAGATAAGGGACGTTGGCAAATACCTTTTATATAGCTCCATTACAGTATTACTGAATAGTAGCTAACACGAATTGCCTCCTGACATTGGTGATGAGGATAGCTACCAAATCTCTACCTTTACGTCTGTCAAGCAACTGACGGACACACCTTGGTTGACTCCAAACGTTGACTGACAGTGGAAAGCCCCTCCGCCAAGCCTACAATTTTTCCCAACTGTTGGCTTAGTGACGCACTTGCAGGAGCATAATACAAAACACTTAGGCCCCTACGACTGAAAAGCCAAGTAACAAAACAGAATTACCAAAGGAAGCACCATGGGAAAGGTATGGAAGGGGCTTTTGGGCAACATAATGTATGGCATTAGAAGGGCCTGGATCTCATAATGAAACCTGTTCCATTCCAGTGCAATGCATTATGGTTTTTGTTTCTGTACTTAAAGGAGCCAGAGTTGCATTTGAAAATAGGAAAATTGTATCTATTTCTCCTTCTATATAGTTTGGTGATGGACCACATGCACACTGATGAATGAGTATGATGAATGAGGGATATTGTGCTAGATCCACAGATGAAAGAAACCTTACTGGCAGCATAGCCCAGCGATTTCTTAATGGTGGTCTTTGTGAAAATTGTAGAGCGGAATGCTGCTGGCATTTGGTCTCAACCATGCATGGAGTGCCCTATTCTTTGATCTTGACTCTAAGTGGAATAAATGCTCAATCAGAATTTTACCTCCATGCCTTTGAAAAAAAGGTAAGTGAAAATACATCTCTTTTTTCTTTTCTCCTTTGGTTATATTTTTTTATCAACCACGAACTACTAATGGTTAGAACTCACCAAAGGGGTGTTTCATAAGTGAAATTAAAGATGATATCTGAAAGACATTGGGTTCCATCAGGCGTAGTGGTAAATAAGTTATAGTTGGAATGATTTTTAAATATCTGGGTTTTCCTTTATTTTAAAAATTGTGACCATAGTAAAGGTGCAACCATTCTTATCTCAGCCCAGTAATAAACAGAGATTAGATAGCTTACACTGGTCCGATGCACTCTTAGAAACACTCTCACCTTAAACACAGTTCTCAGACAGCAAAACTCGTAGTAAACCACATACTAGTAATATCTACATCATTATTTCATTGGTTTTCATGTAAAAAAAAATCTCTTCAGAATCGCACCCGAAACCCCATATATGCAAATGCTTTCAACATGAGATCGGGATGTGATTTTGATGATGGAAGATTGATATACATTTTTAGCTATAACCCAGTATATTGGAATGCTGACATGATGTAATTTCAATATTAGTGCAGACATTTGAATAAAATATCATCATTATATGAAATTCAGTATTGAATTACTCCAAATGATAGTCAGGTTAGGATACCTCGATGAGAGATATCTCGGACATAATAACATTATGTCTATCAGATGTGAATATCACATCCTTCGTAGACACATTGCAGAGGAATGTTTTAAATCTGTTGTCTTAAAATATTGAGTTTGTGGTAATTATGACTTTCCTTGAGAAACCGCCCACAGCGGAGTTCCTTATAGAGCTTTCTGCACTGTTTTTTTGGTGTTTAGAAACCAAACACCAATGTTTAGGATCTAAACACTTAGCTAAACACATTCTTGTCCCACTTTTCTAAACACATTTTTTTGGCTAAACACGTTTAACTTTAAACATGTTTAGCTATTAAGTGATTTAACAAGTGTTTAGTATTGATATGTGTTTAGCTTTATTGTGTGCAGCATGAGTAAATGTTTAGATTGGTAGTGTTTAGCTTTAGGGGGCGTTTATATACATACACTGCAAACATGCTATTTAATCATACACACCAAATCATCTACATGGCATTTAGTTCCTACACACCAACAAATTCTACACACTTATATCTAAACGCCATCAGATTCTAAACACCTGTTGTTGAGATTACACACCACTTTGTCTACACACGTTTAGCTGTTTAGAGTTTACACACTGGTGTTTGAATCTAAACACTTGGTTGGTAATGGTGTTTAGAAGCTAAATGTTAGTGTTTAGATTTACTTGTACATTTATTTAGAATTAATATAATACAAATATGAAGACCCGGATTAGATAAGGATAAAATTAATGAGGTTTATTCCAGTTGTACTCTCCCTTTTAAAACCACGTCTACTCCCTGAACATACAAAACAGTGTTTAATTGCCAGGTGTTGAACAAGTAGCAGGGACATGGGAGTCATGAAAATTAATTTTAGAAACACTGACTTTTATGTGTAGAGGCAGTATAGAACGTATGCATTCTTAAGATCTATCATTTTCATAAGAGTAGACTCATAAGATATTTATTACAATCTGGAAAAACAGAACAAAAATGTCTGGGATCATATGATCAAAATATTTTCTGAATGCCAAAGCAAGGACCGTAGAACACACTAGCTGTGCTCTTCTTGGCAGAAGGTTGAGGAGATTATTTTGGGAAAATTACACAGAAATTTAGTTACCTGTTAATGATATTTCATGCATTAAAGTAAAACACTGTATAATCTCATGACAGGCTCATGGATGGAAACTTGTAAACTAGCCTAGGACGCTTATGTTTTCTCTGCACCATTGGAAAGAAAATTGGGCAAAGATTTAGATACTTTTAACCTATGGGCCAAATCTGCTAGGAAAATGTGCCCCTTTCCCTGCTTTTGGAAACTGCTAAAATAAATAATTCATGTTCAATAGAATCATTTTCAAGTTTCCCGATAAAATATTTTGAGGCTCAATCTAGAGAAATTGAGTACACCCCTGTCCATCTTGATACACTCCTGTCCTTCCTGATACAGCCCTATCCATCTTGATACACCCCTTACTCGTCCTGGAACACTTTTACTCATGTATGTAATGCAGGTATCACTTCTATCTTGCAGTTTGACTATGGAAAATGGTGGTATCAAGCTCCAGTAATCAAGACTAAAATGATGAAAAGATGATAGGAAATAAATGATGAAAATAATAAAAGTGAAATGAATTGGCCATACCCCCCCTCCCACCCTGGTGAACAACCCTATGGCCCAAAGCTAGTGCCTCCCTAAGCTAAACACCATGTAATTAAACACCTAACAGAGCTAAACACCACATATCTAAATGCCTCCCAAAGCTTAACACCATGTATCTAAATGCCTCCTGAAGCTAAACACTATATAGGACGGATCTCTCTTTTGCAAGATGGGACCAAATGAAGTGCAGCCCAATTTCAAACCAAGCACAGGGTCCATTGTCTAAAATTTCTGCCAGTTTCCTCAAGGATTTTAAACTTATCTTGAGCTGCAGACATGCTGCTAGCTGAGAAAGATCTCAATATCCCCCTGACACATTGTAGGCGGTCCTAATCTAGACATTTCATCATTCTACTATCTCTATCATTTTACATCAAATGTGCAGATATGAGAAATCACCTTTTCCAGGGTGGCTGGTGCCATGGAAACCGATATTTTTGTCTAAACACACCAAAATACACTAAAATCCTTGGTACCAGCTTTTTTGTCATGAAAAACTGTATAAAGTTGGTATTCACTACAAATTAAAATTATTTTGCATTTTCTATGATATTTGCCTTTAATACTGAATAAAATCGGATCAAAACCTTCCTTTATTTTTTCCACACTGCAAAAATGGTGTTTAGATCCTAAACACAATTCTAAACATATTCTTGCAACGTTTTTGTAATCACATTAATTTCCTAAACATGTTTAGCCAAACAATGTGCTTAGCTCAAGTGTTTGGAGATTGTAGGTGTTTAGGTTAAAACTGTGTGTTTAGATATCTAGGAATTTTTGTGTTTAGGTGCTTATGAATTTTTGTGTTAAGATGTTTAAATGATTTGATGGAGAGTTAAGGTTTGCAGACATGTACGCATTTAAAAAAAGAGATATATTTTATTTGTAGCTTATTGATTATTTTATGCTAATGTTGGTGGCGTAAGGTGAA
Source organism: Acholoe squamosa (assembly GCA_949317995.1). Classification (NCBI taxonomy): domain Eukaryota; kingdom Metazoa; phylum Annelida; class Polychaeta; order Phyllodocida; family Polynoidae; genus Acholoe; species Acholoe squamosa. The sequence goes on from OX439038.1 coordinate 44,596,453, forward strand.
TCTAGTAAATTTTTTATTGCCCTTTCTATTCATATGACATTCTATGAAATGAAACCATGATAAACATGGGATTTGGGGACATTTGTCACAACAATTGATTATAACTTTGTGCAGATAGCCCATTCAAAGGTAGTGCTGCTACCTGGTGTGGATTCAACATCCAAGTATCTAAACATATTGATGTTTAAATCTAAACACCTATTATTCAACTGTTTCAAATCTAAACATCTAAATATGTTTAGCATAGATGTTTATGTAGTTAGAATAAAAGTGTTCATTTCCTAAATGTCTAGTTGATGAGACACCTAACTGTCCTATATGTTTAGGTTTTAAACGTGTTTAGACCTAAACATGTTTAAAATCTAAACACCATTTTTGCAGTGCATGTTTAGAGGCTTATCATATAATAGTGGGAACTAATGGTTTTGGGTATGCAGGGTTCACATGTGATACAACAACTTCTGGGAAAATGGTGAAATATCATGCATTCTAAGGGAGATTTAGGATTCAGTAATGACCTGCGTCTTTTATGATTGTGTCATTCATTAATCCCATGCCACACCTCTATGTGGCAGGGAGAAATGGGATAAATAAAACTAGGTTTATATAAAGTACATGTAGAACTGTACTTATGCCATCTACATCGGTTGTACATGACACACATTCATTGTGAGAGCCCCGCCCACTCTACAAATCAATGTAGACAGAATTGATTCAGAATGTTATGATAGGCAGCCAGGAGGGAAAGTCAATATGCAAACAGGAGGGTGTTGCGAAAGGACAGGAATTCAATTCTGTCAGAGGTGCTATTCCGAAATGGGAACTGACTACCCTTAGGTGATGACTTCTCCCCTGTTTTACAGCAAGGTAATAGGTTATAGAATTGATTCTTAAGTTTCCATGAATTGGGGAATGCTTCCCAGTATTATTCACACAAAAAAGATTGATTCTGAGTGTAGGGTGAGAAGTTGGTTCTCAGCAGCAGACCAGCCAGGAACTGGAATGTGAGTTACGACAGTGAGAATCCATTTCCGATTCTTTTCACAATAGCCTCCTGAACTATAGGCTAAATCTCCTCTTTGTTTTGTTACAACAGCCATGGCTGGGAAACCTGTCCCTGAGAATTGAAAACGACTGTGATGATTCTCTCTAATGTGTCAAGTAATCTTGAAGTTAAGCAGCCAGACCAATTATGACAATTTACTTCTTATAAGGCATATCAGGTTGATTGCTCAGGAAGGTAGTTCTCAAGATGGTACGACTGAACACAGCCATTACGATTTGAAACCCTCAAAATTAGAGCAGGTGATTGTAGGTAATGCCCTACGACTGCTCAGTATGATCAGGCTAAAATTTGAAGGGTCTAGTCGTATCAACTTGAGAAATGCCTTCCAGAGTGGTATATTTAACATTTACATGTAATTTAATCTCTTTTGAATTCTCAATCTTTTGCACAATACCTCTATCGTACACGGACTCTAACAGTCTGCTGCAGCTTTTAGGGAATACCTCATATCTAAACTGACCTATATGAAATAAGGGGGCATCATTAACCCAATCTGCAGGGAATCTAGAGAAACCATTTGCTCACTCACCATGGCAATTGAGATTTATCCTCTTCTACTGGAATTGTATATTTCATTACAATGATATCAAAACGATTAAATGAGGATTAAACGTTATTGTAATCCCAAGCTGATGTTAATGAATTCCATCGCAATGTGTTGCTGAAATGTCCTTGATTACAGCAGTGTTGCTGAAAATTGTAATGGTCTTTCTGGGGAAATCCTTCATAATATGGCGGTTGTCATAATTAAACTTGCTCTCCAAATGCTTTTGAGGAACAAGCCACATCCTATCTTCTTGGCAAATAGGGATTCTGGCGTTTACAATCATGTTTAATCACCTTTGAGAAATAGCTGTTTGCCTCCAAAGGTTTTTACCTAAATCAATCATTGACTAAAGAATTCTACTTTCTGCTTACCGATGCCAAAAGGGTCTTGTTTTGCATACCATGGCCATATATGATATTTGGAAATCGAATTAATGTTCTTTGATTTTGCCATTAGTTAATAACTGATCTCTACTACCAAGACCTAAACATTAAATGATTTCATCATGATATTGGAAGTGTATTGTACGTGTGTTTAGACAGGATGGCGATTCATAAGTTAAATAATTATAAAACAAAGATTTTGTTTGAAAATTATAAGGTTTGTGAGAAAAGACCTCTTCATCATTTTGATGCAATTCAGAACACGCAGTATAGATTTATACCTTGATAACTGTTAACCGACTTTCATGAGTGACTTTGGTTTCAATGAAAGTATTATTCTCAGCATGAAATGACCATGCCAATCTGATCATTTCAATAGAGAATTTTCTTTCAAGGTTATGAATTAACCCCCTGAAGTAGGATGTGAATATAGGGGTGTTGTGTTCATCCATTGCAAAAGGTCCTCAAAAAGAGTTACATATCAAGAGTGTAAATCCGAAAATTATGGTGGCTTCATCATGTACACGTTTCTCAGAATAGCTTACTAGCTATGTATTTTGTTGCAAAGCAAAGGGTTTTGTTCTACGCTCTCTAATCCACAAATCATATTTATGATACGATACCAGTTTTTATAATTGCTTCGACCTTTTTTATCCTTGAAAGAAGAAAATTCATTTCCAATATCCATTCTTTAGGTCATTCCTTGTGAAGCTCTCGCCTTTTCAAGGACAGGGCCTGTTGTTTAGGAAAAGTAGCTGATGATTGTTTAATGCTTGTCCCAGCAAGAAACAATGCTTTAATGTTATACTTAGGTTCAATTCACTGCTAATAGGTATACAATCAGGGTCTTGTAAGATTAATACTAGTGCGAAGACAGGTAAATTTTAGTTATTCACACTATAAAAGTGGCGGTGGTCTTAAATTTGAAGGTGGTTGCATTGAAGTGCAGATTTCTATGGCTGAGTTCATTAGAATAACATCACTTGTCCATACCAAGAGGTATCGGTCAAGAATAAAAAGAAAACAATTTGTAAAACAATCAGTAATTTTCAGAAATATCATGAATCCAGAGGACACCATGTGCATGCAGTATAGCTTTGTTAACAAAGGGTTAAAAAGAACGAATCTCATCCTTTCCAAAGAAAACAATATTAACGTTTTAAAATCATTCTTTTTAGCATCAATGCCCGTTGTAATGGCAACATCAAGGATATTGTGACAGCCTCCGTAACATGTGTTAAATTTTTTTGGTGGAATGATAAATTTAAAATGACTCCCTGAAACCACCCTTCTCACAAAAGAAAAAAGGCAGTGTATCTAGGAAAAGGAGAAAGTGTAGTTTTGTCCTCACATATCTGCTCCCATGTAGTCATAGTACTTTTAAGGTATGTGGGGAAGAGGGATCTTAATTTCCATTCAGCTGCTCAAGGCTGGTCTGTAGGATGTTAACCACTAGGGACTATGAGAGCCGTTGGGTGTTACCTGCCATTGTTCAACTCTAACGCCAACCACGTACTGTAGGAAGGCTAGCTTTAAATAGAACACTCTAGGGGAAGCGACCTTGAAGAGAATCACGAGGGATTTTAGTCTAGCCTACACTGTAAGAAAGATGTTATCAAAATAACGAAGGATTCCTCATCCAAAAGTTGCCCGAGATCCATCGTTATTTTCACAAAGATATCATTATTTTAACAGAGCTTCCTTTGTTCCACCATTCTGCCAGCTGGGGGTTCTTGTAAAAGCTACACTGGTGCCCTGTTATATAATTACAGTGGTTCACTGTTCAGTTTTACAAGCATCCCTAGTAGATTCAACAGTTAACTTTTACAGTGTAGATCTACTATGGGGTGTTAAGTAAACAATTGATAAATCTACAGAACAGAAATCTAATCCGCATTTCAATATTGTTGCATTCAACGAACAGTATGCCAGCATCCGACTGATGCCGATGAAGGAAAGTTCAGGAGGGTCTTGCCAAATGATAATGAGGAAAAAAAGTGCAAATCTTTAAGAGAGAACTGATGTCTTATGCCATGACCCACCTCGTTTTCACACCATTCTTAAATAGGCATTCAGTGAATGTGTTTAAAAATAGAGATGAAATGCACGAAATATGCATCTACCCCAGCTAATATCTGCGGTGTCCCTCAAGGCTCCATACTAGGCCCTCTCCTTTTCTTAGTTTATATGTGAATGATGTTATCAAATGTGTGAAACAATGCAGTGCTAAACTATCTGCAGATGATACGGTGTTATATTCCTCTTTAATTGCCTTGATACAACTAAAATGTCCCTCAAAGAGATTTGGAAGCATATGAGACTTGGTGTATACAACATAAACTTTCCATAAAATAATGTAACTAAAACCTAAATAATGTTTTCTCCTCGAGTACCAGGAGGTTGAATACTCTTGCAGCTAATATTACTCTTTGAATGATCAATTGCTACAGGTGGTACCAAGTTACAAATATTTAGGAGTGACTTTAGACTCTCTTCTTGATGAAAACAATAGCCTATAAGACGTATAAACTCTGTCTACTTAGGAGGTACTTAGATGCCAAATTGGCACTCAAAATTTATAAAACCACCATATTACCTTACATGGAATATGCTTTATTTGTTTTATGACAATCTAACACAAACATCTTGATCCTCTCCAATACTCTCAGAATATCTGCCTTAACATATGTCTCAAAGTTCCTCACTTAACAAATACTAGGTATGTACACAATACTGCCAAGATAAACCTCCTCGTTGAGAGAAGAAATGCACATCTGGAAAATTATTATGTACAATAATCTAGATCTATATTGTATAGGGATGATTAATACAAGGTTACATGATGCACCCACTGTTAAAACTTTAACCCCAAACTGTCTGTCTTATGCAAGAAGTGTGGAATTCTTTGGTACCATTATATGGAATGCCCTCTCAAGGGAAACTTTCTTAACATTCAAAGGTGATATTCTTAAAATGTTGAAAGATATCCTACCCTATGGTGAGGGCTAGCCATTTTACTGTATGTTATATGATTTCCTGTGTTATCGACTGTATGTAGTTGAGCATTGCCCTGGTTGAAGAGGCTGTGATGGTTATATCAGTTCCGCCCCCCCCCTCTACTACATTATCATATGATTTGTGGCATATGTTTTAAATTACAAGTCAGGTATCACCAGAAGTACCCTCCCGACCACTCTATAAGTGGGGATGAGGTCCTTTGCCTTCCCTTTGTCTCACGTTATACCTTCTAATTTTCTCTACTCCAGAATAATGGACTGGAAAAATGAATCTTAGTACCCCTTGCACTAAGCCCTCCTTTTGCAGATCGTGTCACAGATATTTATTGAATCTTCTATTCCTTTTATTTATATGACGACCACTGATCTACACTTATATGGATGCACTTGAACTGGGCATTTGTGTACCAACTGCATATGATACTCTTTCATGTGCCATATGTATTCAATATGCCTACTGTCGAGGTTTTTTGAACTACGTCATCATCATAATTATGTTGCTCAGATCACATTTAGATTCTATCGATTTATTATGACATTAGGCATCAGAATACGTGCTATATATGAAAACTTTGCTGGAGACGGAGTTGTACTTATATTTGCTACATGGGATCAATTGCTTTATGAGACAATAAAGTAAATTCAACCCCACCCCCCAAAAAAAAAAAGTATGCTTCTCAATAATGATTAATTCAACTGATTTGTCAATACAGCTTATCTAAATGGTATCAGCACACTTTAAGTAAACTACGTTTTTACCTCCTGACCTGATGAGAACGACTTTGGCATTGCAATAAGGTGCACGCTCTATATTTATTTCTCCTTTCCTTTTGGTAAGACCCTCCTGAATTATGATTGGTAAACTCTTCAATATGATGATAAAACACTTGATACATGTTATTGTAACCTATGATATATTACCTCATCAATCGAAACAGACCGGCACAGAATGCAAATTGACGTATAGATTTACAATTTTCACTTTCAGAACTATGGTGAAACTGAATACTGAAGGATATTGATATCCATGGTGAGAGGCTGTAGACTAGACTTCCGCGATCAGGAAATTCCAATCAAACTGTCACATTACAGTCATAGTTCCAACATGTAATTAGCATGTCATCCCAGCTTGTCTTCCTATCAGCCCATGTAAAAGGCAAATGCGGACAAGAAGTTACGGCATTGATGCTATCAAATAGGGGTAAAGACCAATTTGGATGCTCCTGACCAAGCAATAGGTCACTAATTTCGATCCATGTAATGTACACATTTAATGGCTGTGAATTCTAATCTGTGTGGTATCCCTGTAAGCATGTTTTATGTGGCCCACCCTTACAAAATGAGGAATAAGTCACATTTTTGAGAACATAGATACTGACCATCAAAGTTAGAAAATAAGCTGTCACAAGTCCAAAAATGAGTTTTTGGTAAAATAGATGTTAGCTAAATTAGGTTTTTACTCTAAATAGTTGTAAAAGGATATTGACTAACGATAACAAATGGAACGTTTCAGGTTGCATTAGTAACCAAATTTGGAATTCTCTTTACATTTGTATTGAATAGGCCACTCCAACAGCTTTCAGAACATGTCATATGGAGTATATAAAAACAAAATGTTCAGATTGATTTCTGTGTGGTAAATTATTGGTTTTCGTTTAAATTCATAGGTTTTGTGAATATGGAACCAGGGCCTTTACAAGGTATTTTCTCATTTTAAGATATTAGGGGGAATGACTTTCTGCAACATTAACATACTTCCCTTATTCCTATATGCAAGCGTAATATATCAAATGAAAGCACCTATTGCCGTTTTTATGAATCCGGGACTAGCTCATATTTGTCTTCTGTGACATATCCCCCACTCTGTAATGATGGGTCACTTTTGGCCATTTATGTTAGTGAATAAATTTCAATAATTGTGTCCTTTAGATATGAATGAATGAGCTGCAATTGCATTCATTTGATAATATCAAATTACACCTAAAGTCAGACGCATCATGTCAGATATGACCCCAGAGTCGGACACTACCTCTCTCATTGATTCATAGATATAGACCAGTTTTAAAGGCAAATGAATGCCTTGAAGTATGCTTGAATCTAAACACATCAAAATGCGACAATACAGCATTTTCATCATATCAAAATATTAATTATAAATGAACCCTTATCTATCAAATGAAAACAACACAGATTAGATGAATCGAAATATTCCACTTTGTATGATGCCATTCAGCAGTCCAAGCCAATCTATTGTGTATATGTGGTCAGAGAGAGGAGGAGGAGGAAATGAGAGAGAGAGAGAGAGAGAGAGAGAGAGAGAGAGAGAGAGGGGGGGGGAGAGGTCAGATCTATGAGACAGCTTCCTCCTAATGGACTTATCAATGTGCATCTAGATATACAGGTGATTCCATCAGGTGTACTATTTTATCTAACCCTTTTAGCAATTCTAAATGCGACAATGCTTCATGGCCTTGTGGCATCAGGATGTAAGGGTGTCGCACTAGTGAGTTTACAAGTAAGGACTACATTCATGGATCATGTTGACCATAAGGGATTCCCCACCTCAAACCAATATGGCCAGCATGACGGCTGAATGCAGTCCTGACAGGGAGTCTCACCAGGAGCTTAATTCAAAACATCCTGGGATCCCAACCCCAGCGATCTTAGTGTAGGCACATATCATAAGATGTGGCTGGTCTTCCCTATGTAATGCAGTGGTTGCAGGCCTGTCCAGAATAGCCTTCACTATTCCATTTCCACCACTAAGATCACTGTGATCTTAGTGAAAGAAATGCGTAGTGGTTTCACCTGAGTACAAGAGCACTTACAGGGAACACTCCTGATTGAAAGAGTGAATAGCCTGCTGCATACATATAGAGGGGAGGGAGGACGTTTGCTGAGTGTCCTGGAGGGCTCTTAGGGCTACTCATGCGTTAAGTGCACTGTAAGGTAATTCTTCCCTTCTCTCTCTTTGTCCTGGGGGGAGGGCACAATGCTTCTAATAGGCAAGCATAAATCATACATTCATGGGAACAACTCTTGAATACTGTATGGGGGTCAACTGCACCCTGTGCTCTTTTGTTAGCCCATATGGGGACGGGGAACGATGGTATAAGCACTCTTGTGAAGAAGAGTGACTCCACAGCTATTCCTTTATTTTGGGACTCTTACCCCTGTGCCTAGTCAGTACTTCTTGGAATAGTGTAGGAGGGCTGAGGCTAAGATCGATGCGATCTTAGTGCTGGCTAGGATATGTGAACCCAGTCAACTCTTAAGATTGCTTAATAGGATAAGGCTGATTTATTCCTAAGATCGCTGGGGTCGTGATCCCAGGATCTTTTGAATTAAGCTCCAGGAGCTTAATTCAAAACATCCTGGGATCCCAACCCCAGTGATCTTAGTGTAGGCACATATCATAAGATGTGGCTGGTCTACCCTATGTAATGCAGTGGTTGCAGGCCTGTCCAGAATAGCCTTCACTATTCCATTTCCACCACTAAGATCACTGCGATCTTAGTGAAAGAAATGCATAGTGGTTTCACCTGAGTACAAGAGCACTTACAGGGAACACTCCTGATTGAAAGAGTGAATAGCCTGCTGCATACATAAAGAGGGAAGGGAGGACGTTTGCTGAGTGTCCTTGAGGGCTCTTAGGGCTACTCATGCATTAAGTGCGCTGTAAGGTAATTCTTCACTTCTCTCTCTTTGTCCTTGGGGGAGGGCACAATGCTTCTAATAGGCAAGCATAAATCATACATTCATGGGAACAACTCTTGAATACTGTATGGGGGTCAACTGCACCCTGTGCTCTTTTGTTAGCCCACGGGGAACGATGGTATGAGCACTCTTGTGAAGAAGAGTCACTCCACAGCTATTCCTTTATTTTAAGACTCTTACCCCTGTGCCTAGTCAGTTCTTCTTGGAATAGTGTAGGAGGGCTGAGGCTAAGATCGCTGCGATCTTAGTGCTGGCTAGGATATGTGAACCCAGTCAACTCTTAAGATCACTTAATAGGATAAGGCTGATTTATTCCTAAGATCGCTGGGGTCGTGATCCCAGGATGTTTTGAATTAAGCTCCAGGGCTGCGTTCACACATCACCATGACCAATGAGCAAGATGCAGTAATCCTTAGTAGTCCTTTAAGGGTTAACATATGTATATTGTGTTGGCCATAGTGTACTGTTGGTGTCTTACTTCAGGTATAATTTGATGATGATATCAAAATAGGTCTCAACAAAGTAAATCGAATCAGACATTAACGTTGATTATGGCAAACCTTTCAGAAAATGTATATCCTGCCATTACTTGATTGACTAAACGTCAATCAAGTATTTACTTCTATCTAAACCTTACCATATTTTGCAGATACAGTGTCTCCATGAGCAATGCAAAGCTGTTACCTTATAGGACAGGGACCCTGTATAAATCTATTGTGCTGACAAGGCATATTAAGAGGGCTACTAGCAGATTATTCACACATGGGAATAGAGTATTGATGTTGTCACACCTCTGGGTAATCCTTAACCCTTTAACAGGCGACCTTCATATATGTACAACCATTCAAAGGCCTTATTACCCTAAGGTTGGTATGATGCACTAACACTCTGTGTCCCTTGAGGTACTCAACTAGTTCCACTCTAGCCAATCTCAAAATGCCACTACAAGAGTGTTGGCCAGGCACCTCTCTAAAGGGAACCTTTAAACCTTGCACATATGCATCACCGACTTTTAGCCCTTTAAGAACAGGATCACTTACACAATCTTATTATCTGATTGACTAGACATCAATGTCTAACATTGCAGCCCTGGTGAGTTATGGCCATAGTACATGATAGTCAATCATACTTGTGCCTGTAGCACAGCCTTAGACATTTTTAGTTTCTTTAGAAAGACTGTAATTTCGAAATTGGTGGCGCAGCAGAGTGAGCACTCAACCCAGATTTCCATTTGCTAGAGGTTTTCAATGCTCAGAATGCATCATATAGACGTCCTATGTTTAGACACAAATAAAACAATGCACAAACTTAATTATTTTTGATATCTTACGTTTCTAAGAAGACTCAATAATTCAATTGTCCCTCCCATTAAATTGAATAGATGAAGTATTCACATTTACTGTGTAATTGCATGTGTCTGACCGTAGGTATCTGGCCGATAGCCTTTATCATATGGCTACTGAGGTTAATCTCACAGAAAAAGATGTCCCCTCTGAAGAGCCATCACGTGCCTCTAGCTCACACCACTGATTACAGAATCCCATAGCATTAAGATCTACGTGAAATCAGTAGGGCGAGCTAGAGGCATGTGATTTCCGCGACGGATGGTATAGGGACAGTATCCTTAGCCCTTCAATGGTTTCTCATTCTATTAGAGCTTTGAGTATGATTATTTGGTTCACTATTCATCCCAAATCTTTTTTATTCCACTATCACTGCCGATGCTATAGGATTCTGTAATCAGTGGTGCGAGCTAGAGGCATGTGATTTCTGTTCACAGGGCTGAAAAAATCTGAGTTAGTCAAGTCTAAGTTAAGTTAGGCAAGATGCCTAATTGGGCAAAATGTCTAACATATGACTAAGCCAAGGGAGAAAATTAGTCACTTTGTCTACCGGGTAGTCATTTTGTCTAAGAGAAAATGATCTTCTTCACACCTGGTGGTGGTGTGGTTTGTATGGGGACTTTTTTATGTCAAATAAAAGGGTGGTTTTCAATGACAATCGACACAATAAGACTTTTACAGTCCTAAGTGGTGTAACATTTAACAAAATAAACAGATTAATAAGTTATCGAAGGAAAATACAAGAAACACACAAGCACCCTTCCGTAGATATTCAATATACTCATATATTCACATGCTTGGACCTGTAGCGTTGTAATAAACCTAGAGCGACCTAGCTCATGGGTTTTGAATGATTTCAATATGAGGCATTGGACTTGCTTCTTGAATGGCAGGGCTCTGTTGTGGGTGTTTAAACCCACTGCTGAGGTTAAACTAGCCATTTGAATCAAATCAAAGGAATTATCATGACACCTTACTTATAATAGCCACACCCTGAGCTAGAAGATGCCCCTTTGGCTTAAAAATGACTAGTTTAGTAGTCATTTGGGTTTAATCCCCATCTTAACCTTGCACCAGGATTTATAAACAACTCATGAATGACAGTTTGAAGGCCTCCTAAATGTCCTAAGGAACTAAGTCAAAATTCAGCCAAGTTGGGACATTGTCCTAATGGTTAGTCGTAAAATCCCAAGAAATGTTTGGACGTTTGGGCACATGCAAAATTACGACTTGGCTGCAAAAGTTAGCCTGTTTGACTAACTTCTGCCTAAGAGGCAAAGATGGACAAGATGTTATGGGTCTGGTACTGTCAAATATGGCTACCCAGCAAATTGTCGTGATTCCTCTTCAACCTGTGTGAAGTGGCTCACACATGTCGCTAGATGGAACATGATGTCGCTATAGCACAAGATCACCAGGAATAGCAATGGTGGTGATCACATGGTCTCACCTCAGATGGCGAGGATGGTGATCACTCAGACTCACCAGGGATGGCGACGCAGGTGATCACTCACCTCGCCAAATGAAACACACACCTCGTCAAAGTGCAAGTTCACCAGGGATGGCGAGGATCGTGATCACTCATCCTCACCAGGGATGGCGACATGAGTGATCACTCATCCTCACCAGGGATGGCGACATGAGTGATCACTCACTTCGCTAGATGAGACGCACACCACGTCATAACGCACGTTCACCACGGATGGCAAGGATCGTGATCACTCACACTCACGGGGGATGGTCACTTAGGTGATCATTCATCTCGCTAGATGAAACACACACCATGCCATAATGCACGTTCACCACGGTTGGCAAGGATCGTGATGACTCACACTCACCAGGGATGGCAAGGCGATTGATCACTCACCTCGCTAGATGAAATGCGCACCACGTCATAGTGCAGGTTCACCATGGATGGCAGAGTGGTGATCACTCAGACTCACCAGTGATGGCAATGCTGGTGATCACTCATCTTGTTAGATGAAAAGCTCATGATCATCGACATTGGTAATCATGCAGCCTCACATCTGCCAGATCAAAGTATGTTTTGCCATTTGATTGATTTGAATTTTATCTCACCTCGTGCCTTCCTTACGGCCGACACTCAAGGGCGAGAGGTCCCGTGGGTTGTATCCACACCGAAGTGAGATTACCCTTGTGGCGTTGTTGCCCGGACCCTAGTCTAATGGGGAGGGGGGATGATGGTGACCGAATCTATGGGAAGATAGAAAGCACGCCCCTACACATTTACCGAGGCAATGGTTCTTTAACGTCCGTCACTACATAGGCATAGTGAGAGATGGACAGGCCTGTTTTAAGTCATTTGTCTGCCATGACCGCCGAGAGACATTCCAGCACAGCCTAGCCAGAGCAGGGAGGAACTCAAACGACACCTTACGGCGACGTTTGGAACCACCACTGTGCTCCGGCCGGGCCGGGAACCGAACCCACGACCTAACGGCCTGTGAGCGGACGCGCTACCGACTGCGCCACGCCTCCTGGCTCGGTGTTTTGCCAGAGAAGGTATTGCCATATGTATCTTCCCTCTAACCACAGACAAGGTGTTCATGTAGATACTTCCTTATGTTTTTTCCTGTAACCAGAGAAAAGGTGTTTATGGATAGTTGCTTTTATTTTAGAGATACCTCTATCTAATTTCAATTGATATTTTCTCTATATAATCTTGTTTGATTCAACTCTGAAGTATTACATGGAAATCAGTGTGAAACAAAGCACATTTGATAAGTATGGGACTTATACTTCATGCCTACACTTCCTAGATAGACAACATGTTGAACAGTGGTGCTGTCTCAACAACTTTGGCAATGGTGGTGATAAGTTGCCATTCTGAGTGAGAGTGAGTGACAGATGATGCAATCCTCAGAGAGCATTGACTTGGAGTGACACAAATTCACACATTGAGTGAGACAAAGGCTAGCAATGGTGGTAATAAGTTGCCATTCTGAGTGAGAGTGAGTGACAGATGATGCAATCCTCAGAGAGCATTGACTTGGAGTGACACAAATTCACGCATTGAGTGAGACCAATGTTGGCAATGGTAGTGATAAGTCGCCATTTTGTGTGAGAGTTGATGCCAGTGGCACGGGAGTGGTACATAATCACACAGTGAGTCAGATCCATTTTGGCGATGCTTGTGATAAGCCGCCATTCTGAGTGAGAGTTGACAGGCAGTGGCACATATTGACGGAGTGAGTGAGATCCATGTTGGCGATGCTTGTGATAAGCCGCCATTCTGAGTGAGAGTTCACAGGCAGTGGCACATACTCACGCAGTGAGTTAGATCCATGTTGGCGATGGTGGTGATAAGTCACCATGCTTTGTAAGGGATGACAAGGGGTGCACATACTCACGCAGTGAGTGAGATCATGTTGGTGACTGTTGTGATAAATTGCCATGCCATGTGAGACTGACACACAGTGGCGAAAGATGACACAGTGAGTTATCACTCAAAAAGGAGCCACCATTGATGACCAATCATGGTGACAGATAACGACAATTTGCTGGGTATTGAGGGAAATCTGTTTTCAAAGTGACCTTATAATATAATCCTATTCTTTCTGCACTCTAAAAGAATTGACTGTTGAATCTAAAAGGGATCCTGGTAAAATTGAACAGTGAGCCACCGTAACTGTATATGTGACCCATCAAGGGAGAACACTTTTTTAATTCCCCATTTGGCCACTAGGGGACATTGGAGGGGCAAAATTACTTTAAAATCATTATAAAAATACATTAAGCTAATTTTTGAGGCAGAATTCAATGGTCTCGTTTAAAATGCACCATTTTTGGTAAAATTGGCCCATATTTGGATGGTAAAATGAACATTTTTCATGAGAAATCAACCTATATGCTTGTTCCTGGTGTCTCATTTTAAAGATCTTGAGATGAACTTTGATAATGAATTTCCCTGCAGAGGGGTGTTTTTGCTTGCCTGGTCACAACATGATTGTAGCGAAGCAGTGTAGTTTCTACAATGAACCCCAGATAGCAGTACTGTGGTACAAGAATCTTCGTGAAAATTATGACGGATCTCTAGCCAGTCTGGAACAAGTATTCTGCCGTTATTTTCACGCATTTTTATAGTGATGCTTTATAACTAAGATTCGTATCCAGAGAAGTTAGCTGTAATTATCCAAGATAATTACGCCCTTCTGATGGAAGTAGTTAAACCTGAAATGTTATTATGATCGTGTTGATATCCATATAGACCAACTGACTTTCGCAGATTCAAGCTGTGAGATCTTCCGTACAACTAATCGTAGGACTGCAAGCACTGATGCAGGCCTGCATAATATGCAAGAGTATTATTGGCTGAGGGGGGAGAGGGGCTGCCGTTAGGTATACATATTGAAATAACCTACACTCGGTTCCCATCCTACAGGGGAACTATGTTTTCTCCAAATGCAACTGTATTGGATATCTTAGTAGTGCTTCATTCATGCATTGTGCCAATCCTATGGATTCAACCATTTATTCAACAGTTGACATTATGACTTGTTTCACCAATACAGCAGTGGTACATAGACTAGGGCATCGTGCTGATGGATAAGACCAATGCATGGTGCTTCAAGCTTCCCTTAAACCCACGGTGCACTTGGCCTCTATCACGCGAATGAGCCATACAAAGCCTATGTAAAATCTGTCGATAGAGGCCTAGTGAACTATGGGTGTTAAAGGGTTAACGGCAGCCCCCTACAATCTCTTCCATGTAGTATTGGACCCTGATGTATATGCTTTGGGACATAGGACGGTCTGTGCAAATCAAATACGTTCCCCTTTAGCCCACTGGGAATGGCTGTAGCATAACATATACAATCTATGAACAATGACCAATGTCATTTGAGAATTATTGTATCAGATGGGAATATAATGGTACAGGTGTTAAATATATGTTTCAATTATGTACAACAAACAATCATCTCTCATTGTACTACAGGATTTTCTCCCTTTTTGTAATACCTAAGAGCCATATCCACATTTAGGTCGCTAAATACAGAATACAGTTGTCCCCAAAAGTTGGTCGCGATTTTCTCATATGAAATAAGTTACAATTATAGTCGCCAAAACGTGTTGCTGATAGTATCGACCTAAACAAGATAATATAATGCCTATCTAAGATGCTGAAATATATTGTTTGGATCCACATAGTACCTGGTCAATAGCATACCTTTGGATCATATAAAGAAGAAAATGAATAAATTAGTAATGAGCATTTGACAAAATCAACTTTAATTCTAACGTTCCACCATTTCAGATTATAGATTTCTATCAGAATTATGAATCAGAATCTCACATTTCTTTGCCCTGTTGTGAAGTATCTAATCAGCATGTAAATTACCATAGTAAGTCTCATGATGTGTGAGTCATTAAAAAGAGCCCTGCTGCAGTAAATCAATCTGCCTGTTTATTTGTGTACAATTAGATCTCACTGCCATTCTATAGCTGAGTGTCCCTCGTACTAACCTTCTGTTCTGCCTGGCAGTGCCAAATAATCAAGACACTACTCTTGTCATCTCCGGTTGTGTTTGCACTGGGTCGGGTACATGGGCAGCACTTGACTCTATCCTTTTAGAATTGGTCGAAAGATATCCTGGCCATTCTTCTTAATGCCATGGCTAATACCGATGACACTATAGATTTGTACTATTTACGTCATATTCAAGGGGGGGATGGAATACGATCCTCGCATATTCAATGCCGCAATTTTGAAATTTATACAGAGGTAGTTAGTTTCGAATTTAGGTATGGTTATTAGAAGTTTTTACGGTAAAAGAATGGTTGAAATAGTTAAATAATGTTATGAATTGTTGATGTAAATAGAAGAGAAACGCCATGTTTAAAAAGGAAAAATTCCCATGGGTAACACTTAATACGAAACTAAGGGGTTGAACTCTGCTGCTCCCAGCCAACCCAAGCATGCCGAGATGGCAGATCAAAACAAACCACGATGACTTGGCGTCTTCAAAATCAGTAAATATTGTTGTGATTCTTCGGCAAGGTGTCATGGCGGACAATGACAAACTCAACACATTGAAAATCAGTAAATATTGTTGTTATTCTTCATTTAAAAGCAAATTGATCCCGTAGTGCCATGGCCTATAAGGCCTCGTTGAATATGGGCTGACTCACTTCGGGGAATATGATGCAAAAATATTCCATGCTCGTTGACATTTGCTTATCTATCTAACTGTTAGTGCTACTTGCATCCACGGGGATGTCTGGGCACTTCAGTATCTAGACATTAATCAAAGCAAATCACTAAATCATTAATGACCAAAGAGAAAGGTCCTGTTGTTCAACTTTGAACATAAAATTACTTTAGAAATGTGTTCTAAACTTTTCACTGAATAGAGAGGAGGGCCACCAAATAAGTAAAACAGGAGAGCCGCTCAGTCACTGCATCGGGTTAATCTGCTAGATTGATCAGGAAGCTGCTCCTGAGACTCACCCCTATTGGATTAACAACTCACCCTGTTTTTTGTTAGGTCCTATACATAGCTTTACTTTCACAGTGAATGCAATAGTTTCAAATAATTTTATGCATTGAAAATACCAATATTGTGGATATTTTCGCACACTCTCTGGCATGTTAAGAAATGCCCTCCTGGGCTAATTATAAAAAGAGCAGGCCAGAATATTCAGATAGGGAAGGGCTCTCTTTGTTTAGTGTTGTTCGGCAAAGAAACTAGTGTCAAGGTTTGATGATGCCCAAAAGCATGCCGACCACACTCACTATTAAATTAGCTACCTAATTAAGGGCACTGAAGTAGGCTGACTACAAAGACAAAGATAATGGGAAATGTCCTTACCGGGCTGGCAAAGAGGGGAACACTAATGCAATAACACATTTCCATCCTCTGACAGCAAGGCACTTTTGGGGAGATACATTTGTGAACAGATGAGGAGAAAGGGCCCTCCAAGGTAAAATAAAACATTAAAAATTGAAGTTGCTAAGTGGAATGTAAATTTTGTTGCCATGGCAACACAGTTTTATGGGAACCCTTATTGAAGCCTCATTTTGGATTCAATTATTCCATTTACATTCCAAGTAGGCCCCCCTATGAGAGAAATGCAAGAAAATAGAACATTTTTTAGGGAACCACATTTTTTCTATGTGAAAAAGTACATTTGAAGAATCGTTTGCTTATTTTTCAAATTTCTGACCATTGTACTCCCCCTAGTGGGCATACCCAGTACTAGAAATCCCACAGGGAAGGCCCTTTCCCCTCATCTGCCAACATTTTGTGATATCAGATTCAATATAGAAGGGATTCGGTGGTGTTTTGGCATGAGAACATGAGATGTAGAGCGGCCAATGGGCTAGGTTTTAGTGAAAATCCTGATGAAAAGAAAGTTAGAAAAGCTACCAATCATTGAAGATTCACTCGTTCAAGAGATTCCTTCCCCACACTGGATTTCTAACCTCACAATGGACATCAGATAATTAATTCATATATATTCATATTGACAATTTCATATCATTCTGGTGGTCACAAATCATAGAAAGTGTGCATATGGGGCCTCACATGTCATTCGCCCAGACATGTGCCCAGAATCATGAAAAATAATTCTTATAAGTATGCTTCTTTTATGATAGCAAGGACACATCTGACATAAATGATAATGTGATTTTCTTAATCTACAGGTCGAAATAGTCTGGACCTGAGATTTCCATGGAGGTATGATGATTGTTTCTGTAGGAAATGAAGCCCCCAATATGGCTTGTAACTTAGGCCCCAGACAATTTTGGGCCCATTTTACCCCCCTGGAGCCCAAAATATTCATATGGGACCATCAAAACCCCTATGTAACACAAAGATCTCATCCAGCCTGACACTTTGAGCCAAAAAAATAGAGGGGGAAACTAAAATTCGAAGAGTAGGGGCTGGAATACCTCCAAATTCTTCATATGCAAACCTTCTATGATTTTCGACCTGTTTCATCCTGGAACTCGGTATTAGTATTATCATTATTATTACGAAAAATCCAAATGCCATACACAAAGTGATTAGGAAGGGGTCCAAATGTCACCTTAATCCCAGGTGAGCCGTGGTATTTGATCATACCTTCACCAAGGTAACGTGTTGGTGTAATCTCCTTGGTTACAAGCACAGCTATGTCATAAGCCCCATCCGAGAAAACACCCATTAGAGCGCAATTACCATGATTAAACATGGTCTTGAGGCTTTTCAAAGAACAAGCCACAATAATTTCCTGGTCAATAGACCTGTGACTGCTTTGTGTAAAATGTAAAAACACTTATAAGAAATGACTGTGTTTTCTATCTGAACCGATCAATGGGCTCGACGTTTATTTACCTGCTGCAAAACCACCAGCAAATGATAGAATTTAATAACCTAGTCTCTTGTGGATATTATTGGGTCTTTCTGGTACAATAATTCGTATGTGGACTCTTCTGAAAGAGAAGTTAATGTTCCAAAGGTCTCTGTACTACATAAAAGCAATTTTGTGGATGACCTCAGGAAAGGGTTCCTGGATAGTCCATTGATGCATGGGTATATTTTTCAAGTGGAAGCAAACTATATACGAGTAGTTGCCGAAGTTATTCATCAAATTTGAAGTTCTCAATACAGCAGGGTACTTTTAATTCTATATGCAATATCCTCTGATAGAAGTCTGATACAAGTGTGCAAGAGATTATCAAAAAGGCGCAAAATAGTTTACACCTCCCTGGAAATTCTACACCCGGAATCTCCTACCCGAAGATTTCCCCCCTGGAAATCAGCAAAGGGGGGCTTAAGGGGTCCACTCGGGATGGGCCTAGCTAACTACAACGTTTTGAATTTTGAGAAATCATGTTAAAAGTCATGCTATTTTAATTTGGATTCACAAACTTTTGACCACATCTTCAATGCAGGACACCTTACATGCATGATACAAGGGTAGAGTACAGACCCTATTTCCGGACACCCTGACTAGAAGAGTGATTAGGGTAATCAATAACTGATCAATTACAAATCAAATGGTGTTATACAACATATGTACATGTGTCCTCAACAAACAACTTCAGAAATGTTAGGTTTTCCTTTGAAAACATGGGTAAAAGTGGGATTGTCCTATACTGAAGTTCAGGTGAGTGCATGAAGTGGTGGTCACTAACCACCCAGCTAAGCCTGGACTCCCTGTTGTATTGAATAATACAGTGCCTAAAATGATATTGTAGTGCGAATTCCCACTATAAATGCATCCATGGGAATCATAAATTGAGTAATCTGAAGGATTTTTGAAATTGTAATCCATGAATGCCTTTACAGTTGGACCATCCCATCACTAAGGGGTACCTAATTCCGGACACCCTGTAATATTATTGATAAATACTGACATAATTTTGCTACACTGCTTGTATGTCTGTTATAATATACCTGTCTATCATATGAATTCAATTCTATATAGCTAACATCTTTGATTGATTCATAAATGACCAATATTGCATGGACAGCCATATATGCTAATCATCAGATCTTAAATATTAATGTGTTGAGAGCCCAAACCCCTAATTTATACTACCCAGAAAATATGTATGTTGAACCAAGGTGTTCGTATACATGGTCATGTGGAATGTTAAATTCTGAAGAAAATCTTGTGATTTTACATTTTTTCTAATGCATAATTTTACTGTCCAGGGCCTGTGTCCGGAATTAGGGACCATTGTGACACATATTAAGACCCATAATTCACAATGAAATATCAGACTTATAGGGAAACCATTCTAATACATGTTAGAACAGATAGGTACCCTTAATATGTCAAAGAATGGGGTTAATTAGGCATTCAGCATTGTAAAAATCAACAGACAACAACTAACTGTCCGGAAATTGGGTCTTTTACTCTATAAGTTAACTGGGGCGAACTCCATACCGGTTAGGTTACTACCAATTATGATAAAAACCGTATCATTCTATTATCACTTATGGTGGTATGATAAGATAGTTAACCGATATTATAATATACTATAACTTTTGAAAGTTACCATGGATACCACAAGATGTTAAGCTGTGTGTGATATTAAATAATTGAACAGAGACACACATGATACAAGGGACACATAATAATGATACAAGGTTATAGCTGTAGTGGGGGCCGGGGGGATTTGTAGATGCCTGGAAATTTCCAGAGCGGAGGGGATTTCGGGTGGGAATTTTTCGGGTTGGGATTTTTTCTAGGGGGAGGAATCTCCTAGAATCAGCGAAGGACTACCCTGCAGTGAATAGCGTTCACAGAAGAATGCGAAGTCATTCTATTCAGCTGTTGGTGATGACCGATACCATGTACGTCGATGACAGCAGTGCATGGACCTACAACATGATATCAATAAGTCATCTTCACTCTGAGAAAACGTGTGCATCTGTGTCTCTTGATAATTAAGCATCAACATTGACTCTCCCCTATTGGGCATTCATTTCCTTATAGGCACAAAGGGCATCAATCATTTTGAAGTGTTTGCAATTTAAGGATCAATGGCCCAAGCATTGGCCTTTTGGTGTTGATGCAGGAAAGAATATTGGTCTTCTTGCCAGTTTTTTCTCTCCCTAATAATTGTTTTCAGGTACAATTTATAGACATGGATAGTCAAGATAGAAAATTCAAAACTTCTATGCAAATGGCCTTGCTGGACAGGACAATGTTGGGTTGTACATCTATAGAAATTCCTATACTAAATATACAAAGGTCTGAATTTCCAGCACCTGTTAGAGAGGTATAGAATACTGAAGCAAAGAAGGACATAAAAACAAAGAATTTCGGAAGGAATGTAAATGTGGAGTGCAATAATTAAGTGGGACAAAAACGCTTTGGCTTTTGTCACAAAATGGCCATTTTTAGTAAACCCTCTCCCCACACACCAGGAGCTTTTTTTCAAAATGTTCCCCTGAATCCAAAAAGCCACGCAAAGCAGACATTACGTGACTGTCAGCCAGATACTTTGCCGATGTCTTGGAAGGCATTGATTTCGATTAATGCCTTCCAAGAAACAAATGCATCTGCAAAATATCTGGCTCATATTCAGGCAATGTCTGCTTTGCATAAGACATTGTCAGACATTCCCATCAAAGCAATCTATAGGCCTGATATGTAACAACCATAGGCCAATGAAGAGCCACTGACAGCATCTGTGGCCAGGTGAGGGAAAACATGCCTCCTGGGGGGAAATGGCTTTTTAAGGTTTAAGTCATGAGCTTTAAAATGAGATATCTTGAGCTAAAATATCCCCGGTAGTTTTGCTGTAACCTCTTGTCAAACGTAGGTTGGTGTTTACAACTTAAAATGGGAAATAAGCTCTAAATGCATTATAATCCTTTCATAAACACTAATAATGCAAAAAAATACAGTTTTATGGAAAAATAACCAACGAAATGTGATGTTTCTGTCATAAAATTGGTTCTAGAGGGAGTTTTCGGTTCTTGGTTCCTGAAGGAATTTCTAAAAATGTTTGTGGCAAAAGTTCCCAATTGGAATAGGGGAGTGGTTTCCTTGGCAACCCGAAATTGCCTTACCTACCAATTTTCTATGTTTCCATAGCAACCAATATTCCAAAAATAGAGCATTTTCAGCGGAGATGGAATAATTTTAAGCATTCCACTGGATTCCTTATTAAAAATTGGTCTAAGGCTTTTTTTTAGGATATTTGTCAGTGTTTGTGGCCAAAACTAGTACTAAAAATCCCCCCTGGAGGCACGTTCTCCCCCGTTGGGCCACATCTGTTTAATTTGCACAGTTTTGCCCTGCCGATTTTTGGCCAATGTCTGCATAAATTTTGGTACAACATAGTTTGCCAATAGCTGGGCCGACATGACCCCAAAGGCCAAACTTATCGGGATGGTATTTCTTAACAGACTGCAACTGCATCCTTCCAAGGCGTTCCATATTTGCCATTGGAAAAGCACTAGAATTTGCAGTCGTATGGTTGTGTGTTATCGTATATAGTAGCTTAGGAAATGACCCCCATTGTCAGACCAAATTTGCGCTACCTGGGTAGCTTTGGGGAAATCACAACCCTCCCACTAGGGTATACCAATATTTGCCTCTAAAGAATGATTGAGCTCTTGCGAGGTTGATTTAGTTTCATCAAAATTAAATCCTAATGCCTGGTTTGTATAGCATAATACGATAGTTGCAGCCTGGTGGCAGGTTTGGCCTCATGCCCTCCGTGCTTTAATTTCGGTTTTGTTTTACAATGTCCAAATGATGCATTAGGCCACATACTGCAGCAATCTAAATCTGTTGCATTATGTCCCAGCAAATCTGTAGATGTAGAACATGTTTGGCCATAGGGAGTGCTGGAAAATGCACACCCATTAACAAGCAACATGGATCAACATGATGGTCTCCTGCAGCAATGGGGTCGTATAAATCACTGGGCGGATTCTATATGTTCTTGTGAAACTACCCCTCTGTGGGTCCTGCCCCAGGAGATAGAGACACACATCCATGTATAATACATTATATAGACCCACTGTCTACCAGACATATCCCTTCTCCAGGCGAAAAGGTGCCACAAGCGGATGGTCCTAAGTAGAAAAGCGGCATCAGCTTTTCTAGGGCCTCAGCCAAATCCGCCAACATATGTGGCTCGTTTGGTGCATAATTACCTCATGAATGGCAAGCAGGACCAGCAGAACCTGACAAGACTTAAAATCAGTACAACAAAACAGGGGATGCCCTTTGAAACCTGCCTGTGAAACCTAGGGACGAATCAATAAACCAAATACAAAGTAATTAGGGAAATCAAGAAGCAATCTGGACGAAATGAATAAAATGGACAGTGAAGAATTCGCTCCCTCCTGTTCAATTTGTGTACACTGCAAAAATGGTGTTTAGGTTTTAAACATGTTTAGGTCTAAACACGTTTAAAACCTAAACATATAGGTCAGTTAGGTGTCTCATCGACTACACATTTAGGAAATGAACACTTTTATTCTAACTACATAAACATTTATGCTAAACATGTTTAGATGTTTAGAGTTGAGACAGTTGAATAATAGGTGTTTAGATTTAAACATCAATATGTTTAGATACGTGGATGTTGAATCCACACCAGGTAGCAGCACTACCTTTGACTGGACTATCTGCACACATTATAATCAATTGCTGTGACAAATGTCCCCAAATCCCATGTTTATCATGGTTTCATTTCATAGAATGTCATGTGAATAGAAAGGGCAATATAAAATTGACTAGATTCACTTCATGCCACCATCATTACCATAAAATAATCAATAAACTCCATGACTGACACCTATTTGATGTTATTCTGGAATAGATAAGGCAATGTTCTTCCTGCCAAGCTGTTGTACTTTCTCAAGTCTCTCATTCTGATGCAGTGTGTAATATATGTACACATATATATAGGTGTGGCTGACATCTTTAGACACTTTGACAAGTAAATACCTGATGATGCCCCTCCCCAAGTAATTGAGAAAAAAAATATATCTCTGTTTTTTAATGCATACATGTCTGCAAACCTTAACTCTCCAGCAAATCATTTAAACATCTAAACACAAAAATTCATATATCTAAACACAAAAGTTTTAACCTAAACACCTACATTTCTAAACACTTGAGCTAAGCACATGTTTGGCTAAACATGTTTAGGAAATTAATGTGATTACAAAAACGTTGCAAGAATATGTTTAGAATTGTGTTTAGGATCTAAACACCATTTTTGCAGTGTAGTAGACAAACGAGTGATGATGCTGATAGTTTACAGATGTATAATCTATGGTGGCGAAATAGTATTAGTTCAATATGAATATAACAACCTATCCAGTAGACATGCTAAGGCAGTGATTATATTACCTGGTTGTCATGGCAACCAACATATAATTAAGTCAGGCATCTGCCAAGGGAGTTACATTTAATGTTGCCATGGAGACTGGGATCATAAATTACATAAACTTACATTGGAGGGAGCAACTCTCGGTGCCATGGGAGTGTGCTGTAGGGGAACCAATAAATGCATGACCACAACAAGAGACATTGAGTTGGTGGAAAAGAGAGCCTAACCAGCCCTATTTATGTAGTGGTCAGTGAAAACGTCTCTGGAGACACCGGGATTCGAACCCGGGTCTCTCGCTTGCAAGTCGAGCGCTCTACTGCTGAGCTACATCCCCTGGCCTGACATTCTCTACCTTCCAACTACCCTGGATCAGTATGGTATACATAGGGGGAGTGACACAATCAAGTGAACAGTCCCTCTGTAGGCTCTGCGCACCCGGCGGGGGAACTAACCCCTACACTTAATACAATAATAATTAACAGTACAATACATAAATACAAACAATACAGGTAAGATTAAAAATCTGACAATATGTCACAGCGGCGATGTGCACTGGTCAGGTTCAAGCTTGCGACTAACGGTTTGACACAAAAAGTGCTGTTTTATAGTCGGTGTACAACTAATGGATGTTACCATGGTGAGTGACGTCACTGGGCGCACGCCATCTAGCGGCCGGGGGGTGAACTACGGCAGGCAGCGAGCGACACGCCATCTGGTATTGTGGCAGTGAATTAATGCGTTTCCCGGACTCACCATCTATATTATACAAGCATAACTGGAAGGGGAGGGGTGGAGTCAATATTACAAGATCCCTATATAGGTTAAAAGGTTCTGTACCCACCCCAATATGAAATGACACGAGCTAAATATTCCTCTGCAAACAAGTATTGAAACTAAAAGAAAAAGAGAAGTGATGAAAACAAGCGTTTAGTTTACATCCTATTGTACTTAAAAGAGATGGATTAGCCTCAGCCCAGTGCTGGTCATCCGAAAGCTGACGCTGGAATCGTCCCTTAAGCTTTTGGAAAAGAGGAAAGATGAAAAGGCCTACATGCATAGAGGCTGGTCTTTGGAGAAGTCATCCTTGCCATCCTCACATGGAAACACACGTTGTAGGCTTCTTTACTTGACATGCTGAAACAGAAATCCATTGCCTCTATTACTCTATCCCCTTGTCTAAAAGCAATGACAAGGGGATAGAGCAATAGATACCCAAATCCTTGTGTTGGATTTAGGCACTGACCCTTGCCTCCCACACACGGCTGTGAATAATGCAGGAAGGTACACCCAGCCAGAGGGTGGATTGTTCCTCCTGCAGGACATGGCCTGGAGGAGCAGGTGAGGTCCTCCTGGGGCGCCCTGGAGGTGACTGGCAACCATTCTCCACAGATAAAGTGGAGGCCCACACAGATAAACTGGTCCCAGTGGTGTATATAGGGCAGATTAATCTAAAGGCGACCACATACCTTGAGTCGTCCAACTGTCACCTAGCTTTTCTCTTAAAATTTTTATTTACATGTATTCCCAGGGCTTGGGACCCTAATATTGTTTAAATACAGGTGTTAAAGTATTCCATGGAATGGTCTCCTGGGATCTATTAAGTAATTGTCATTGTATAATGACGCACTAAAGTACCCATGTTTGACTTAATTTTATCATGACAATCTGGCCATTTCATCAAAAATTTCCAAGATTAATGACATTACTAGATGACAGCACTAAAATCATAATAAAACAGACCCTGTTGCTGCGCCAGGAACAAGGCTTTATGGTGACTTTAGTACATAAATGTGACAAGGGTAGAGTATATTATATGACAGCCCATACACTATTCTTGAGAAAGGCAGATTTCAGCATTAGGCGGTAATATTGTTGCTTCTGGGTTACTATGTGGTTTAAGTATGTAAGACTGACAGCATCCCATTATGTGGACATAATGAGATCAATCATCCTCCATTGCATGGTTACAAGTGTGTAATAACCAATCTACAGTCATTTGTAGCATACCTGTATCATTATAAATTATGGTCTTTTAGCTAATAGATAACCCCAATGTCAATAATTCACTCACCGGAATAGACAGGCATTGGATAAGGCAATTTAGATCGCAGTTGAAGTCAATCAACATTCAAAGAAAATAATTATCCTTGCGGTGCTCTGTATGGAATGTTTTGATAAATTACACTGTATCAATATCGTTTTAACATCCAGGAAATGGTCAGTAGCAATATTGTAAGTTGTTTTCGATATCATTTGTCTTTTTTTTCTGTCTTTCAGAAATAATGAATTGATGTCCCAGTACAGACATATTGCCCTTCTGCCAAGCAGGACCTATCCAAATAACCAGGAGGTTTTTGCCTTTATGATCAATAGAGCTCGGAGTAGGTGCCCACTTTTCATAACAGGTCATGCTCTGCATCACAGCTTTACTTCCACTTACAACATTAGACTGAAAAGTCCCTAACCTTGCCTAAGATTAGTAGGTCCAGGAGGGTATCTCAAAAAGATTTGGAATTGATCCTGTCGGAGGTGATAATTCCAAAATTGAACTCACTGACCTCCTGGAGTGGATTCCCTCTTGTATTGTAAAGAGGGAGTCAGTTATAGAAGTGGTATAGGAGGGGTCCAGTCTCTTATTTTGCAACTCGACCTATTTCTGTGCAGTTCACTTGTAGCAGAAGTCAAGCAGGGAAGTCTGTTCTTAGGGTGAGAAATGTAGGAGAACTGCAGGATCAAATAGTTACGGTGAGAACTGGTTTCCCAATCTTTTTGAGATACCCTCCTGCACTATAATTAGGTACCTAATGGTGTCCCATTCCCATTCAAGTTCTCTTACCATATAAACGTGCCCCACTGACCTGTCACAGTACTCACACTGAGAAGGTACTGACTAAAGGCTGTTGCAAAAAGATTGGGTATTGGATTCTACCTGTAGCTAATGCAGTTCCCCCAATTCTCCACTCAGAGAGACCAATTCCCACCTCTTCCTCTAATGGAATTGGCTTGCTATGAATTAGACTGGATTGTGAAAAGTTATTGTATTAGCACTACAAATCACTGCAATGATGCCCTGACTCATTTGACACATGTCACTTGATGTATATGTGGGAATGTAGGCCAACATCAGATTACCGCAGAAACTGACTACGGGGGTCCTTTCTAGGAAGATGATAGGAGATATAATATTGATTGGCCACGCATTAATGTTGACAAAACAACAAGGGACCCCCTTCTTGATTTCAATGTTAACATCTGAAGCTTGAACTATCCCGAAGGAAAATTTGAGATAAGAGTTTTATAATTATACCCACATACAGGACGTCTCAGGACTGTTTGGAAAAGGAAACTACTGCATTTTCATCATTCAAGCTTCAGATGTTAACATTGAAATCAAGAAGGGGGTCCCTTGTTGTTTAGTCAATATTAATGCATGACCAATTATCACCTTTAATTTTGACTTGGGTTTAAGAAGGAAAATATCTTTATGGAGGAGATTGGAAGAAGATAAGAGGATAAGAGCCGAAAATGGGTCTTTATCTAATTTTAGTACCGATTCCATCAAGTCATTTAAATATCTGTTCTTTCACTCAGCCAAAGCAGGATTCTTCTTCTTTGGTCTCTTCTTAAGGGGTGCATCCACTGCCGACGGATGGACCATCCGTCGGTTTCATCCGTCATATTTATCATTGATTTCTATGGAGAAAATGATGGATGAAGGGAGATGGATGGTCCATCCGTCGCAGTGGACGCAGCCCTTTAGAGAAAGGATCAATACCCTGAGGATGAAATGATAAACAATTGTATCATCATGAAATCGTAAGGTTATGGAGATCCAGTCAATGAAAATAAAAGACTCCTATTAACTATATAACCAACTTCCAAAGTCAAATGAAATACAGATTTCCTCGAGATACCTTTATCTCTTTGCAGATTTCCCATTTCATCGTACCTCGATATAAGGTATGGTATCATATGCCAAGCCGTTAAATAGGCTACTGGATAGTGTTGCCTTTGGGCAAAACGGTCTATAAATAGAGGTGAATCTATTCCTTGTGAAAAAGAACTGTGTACCGTTTGACCACTGGCACGCATCGGGTGGAGGTGCCAGACTCATTCCAGCCATTAGTTACCTTGCACTTTCTTCAATACATTGTTTTTGTTTCTTCATTTTGCACTGCTACAAATCCAGACCAACTCTTTTAGGGCGCCCTTACCTGCAAAACAGCCGGAAAATTTGGTACGATTCAAGTTTAATCTAAAAGGATGTTTTAGGTGCCCAAGATTATTGGCATTGGGACTCCAAAATGCGCAACAATATAGATTGATCCATACAATCATACATTTGCTTGCCACAAGTCCATCTTTAATCTTTCATTT
Organism: Acholoe squamosa; assembly: GCA_949317995.1. Taxonomy (NCBI): domain Eukaryota; kingdom Metazoa; phylum Annelida; class Polychaeta; order Phyllodocida; family Polynoidae; genus Acholoe; species Acholoe squamosa. Next base: position 44,624,719 of record OX439038.1, read on the forward strand.
ATAATTCTGATTGATTCGATTAAATTTTGCATAAAACATAAAGAAGGCAACATAATCACAGGCTGGTGCATAGCTTACAGTACCATTTTATAGATTCCTCCGGATGTTGAGTTATCCTTTTAGAAAATAAAAAAGTAACAGTGGTTATTCATCAACTTAAGAAATAGTCAGAATTAGTCATAACATGAGTGCCTTTTATGTCAATTGGCACGGTCAGCTCCGGCAAAACAAAGGTGGTGGGTAAAGAAAATGCACAATGGAGAGGCACTTGTGTGGTAGCGGTTCACTGCCACCAAAGGTCAGTCTTAAATTAGTCTATTGCCACCTGACAAATAATGCTTTTTGAGATCGTTTACGTGTAATAATTAGTCTATCATACCCACTCGGGGTCGTGAGATCAAATGGAACACCCATCCAATCAAGGAGGACCAGCAAAATGACGTACTGGTTTGCAAGTTGTATGTGGAAATGGCATTGCCAGATGATTGAATCTGACATGGTGGCCTCTTTTGTAGATGTGTAATGTTTTTTTATGTTTTGGCATGCACATTGCCCTTTTCTAAAAGCCGTCCAAATTGGGGGTGTATGGAGTCTCGATACATGGGAGGAGTCAATTTTTTCATACTTTATACATCTCGCTTCAAAAAGTTTTTTTTCGTTGTTTTTTTTTGGCTGCACCCCTGCACGAAGGCAGATTATAAAATGACGAACGATCTTACGTGACAGTTCCATTACTCTTAATGGTCCATACAGGTAAGCAATGGTTTTGATCTGACCTCTAAGGATGCTGTGATTTCTCCCAGCTCCATGCCTCTAAAGTGTCACCACGATCACCCCATCTTTAAGGAGTGTAACACAGGATCGGTGTGATGCTGGGATGAGTTTTTGCCAATGCTGTATTTGTGCAGGACATCCCCTAAAGGCATTCGGTTGTAAACAATGTGCGATTGTTAAAGGGCTCATGATATATAAGCGTTGCATTTATGAAGACTTTATTGGGGTCTTGTGAGGTGAAGACGGCTGGGCCATTGTTGGAAACCACTTGCCCGCCCATACATGCTAGAAAATAATCACCCCTTTATAATATAAATGCTCCTTTCCTGTGAACCTCAAAGTCAGTACATGGTATGCTGGAACCTGCTGTAATCTATAACTGTCATAGCTTTAATATACGTCCACCTTGGATGCTTCAATCAGGGGCGTGCAGTGCTTGGGTGAGAGGCAAAAGGGGCGGTGGGCGTGGCTATTAGTGGCCTAGGATGACCAGGGACTGATGGAAATATATTAGCCAGAGTTTATTGCTTATGGTAGGGAGAGCATACTCACCCATGTGGATACCTAAGGGCGATTTATAATTCCACTTCTCATATTGAATGGACTGGATGAACATCAGCTTATCCCCCAGTGGGGATGCCAACATGCAGATGCCTGGAGGTTAATTCAAAAGATCCTGGGATTTCTACCCCTGCGATCTTAGTGTAGGCACAAATCATAAGACCTGGCCAGTCTACCCTATCTAATGCAGTGGTTGCAGGCCTGTCAGGAATAGCAAGTCCTGAGATCACTTCACTATTCCTTTTCCAGTGCTAAGATCACTGTGATCTTAGTGAAAGAATTGCATAGTGGTTTAACCTGAGTACAAGAACACTTACAGGGAACACTCCTGACCGAAAGAGTGAATAGCTGCATACATATGGTCGATTGCATCGAAATGGGGTCACACATTGACCATTAAGGGGTAAAAATTAAAATGCTTGGATTGAAATCTTTTTGTCCAAAGTACTAATGAACTGAGGGACCTATACTAGAAATTGGGAAAATTAAAATGAATAATTGTCAATTTTAGCCTCAATTCAGTTATATAGCATTAGTTCCTATGGGATTTTGATCCAAATAGGCTCATGTTTAGTAGTATAATTTTTCCACCTTCTAGTGGCCAGATTTATATGATATCTCTTGTCTATGATGCTGGGCATTGTCCTTTTATACTAGTTATCTGTCATAGTCACATGCCTCCTTTATCCAGGATATCTAAGGCATAATGCATGGTGTGGCACGTATGGTTCCATGTGGCACGTACGGTTCTATGTCACATTTAAGTGTTTCCTAGAAAAATTGGCGGGTAAAATTCTGTCCTTATTTATGTTATCAATACCTTATATGAGTAGAATAATTTGAGAACAATATGGGTTGATACTATACAATATTAAATTTATGAGGATGTGGAATATGTGGCACGTATGGTTCCTCTAAAACTACCCCACTCTTACTTTGTTTTACACCTCTCTGAATAGTAGGTTACATGTTTAGTAACCAGATTTCTTCTATTTTCCATCTTGAAATGGGCACATAAGAGATTCCATTTACCCTCATTTATCTAATTCATATGGTATTCTACATCTCCTATAATGCACTAAAATGTGTGGCACTTACAGTTCCACTTTACCTACACCACAAGGTTTTTAGCAATAACTGCAGAGAGATAGGGGGAATAGTTCTTGAAGTGATTATATATAATGCTAAATATTGGGGGCTAGTGCAAATAACAAAAGACTATACATTTCCGATGCATTTTCTCTTTACTTTGCCCCATACCAGTGGGAGCACTATGACAAAACATTCAAAATACCTCATAAAAAGCTCTCATTTTGTAGTCTGCTACTTTAAATATTAATGATACATGGGCAAAACCATAGTTTCCAAGCAAGATCCCGACCTTACACGACCTTGAAAAATATCCAAAAACTTCAATCTTTAGTCACATTTACCCCATTCCCATGGTGAAAAATGGGTTTGTCCCCATCTCAGTGCAATTGACCATATATGTAAAAAAGGGGCTTAGGTTTTAAACATGTTGAGGTCTAAACATGTTTAAAATCTAAACACATAGAATAGACAGTTGCATTCTTGGCCCTCTGTTTAGGACTTACACACTTTGATTCTAAATGCCTAAACACCAATGCTAAACATGTTTTGATGTATAGCATTTCAGCAGTTTGATATTTAGGTGTTAAGTATATAAACATGTATATGTTTAGGTGTTTAGGTAAAAAGACACACTAGGTGGCAGCATTGTGTTCAAATATACTTTCTAAAAGCAGGTCTACTCTCTTCTCATCTAAAATCTGCTGAAAGGACTTAGCAAACCAACATTGAGTAATTCTATGTTCAAGCACATTAACATGACTATTTCAACATGTTAGATTTGTCACTTGGATCCAACATCATTTGGATTATGGGAAATGCCCACCATAGACACCTCTACTGTGTAGTACAGGAAAATATAAAGCTACAGTGTATCCTCTCTTAGCCTTTCTGTTTACTACCTCTACATGGGGTGAATCCCTGTAGTAGATAATGTATTTGATGATATTCCCTGGGAGTATGAAGTTCTCCCTCCCTACCTTAGATACAGCAGAATAAATGTAAGTTTGATATTCTTGGATACCATATCTAAACATAATATCATAATTCTAAACACTAAATACTTGAGTGATTATCTAAACATGTCAGATGTAAACGCATAAGAGACATAAGCATAATCATAGTAAACACAATATGAACCTACTCACATAGCTAAACACATCGAAATCTAAGCACAAAAGCTAATCACATTATGATTCTAAACATGTTTAGGTTTCTAAAGTGTGTTCAATAATGGGACAAGAAAGTGTTTAGCATTGTGTTTAAACTCTAAGCACCTTTTTTACAGTGTATAGAGGGGAGGGAGAACGTTTGCTGAGTGTCCTTGAGGGCTCTGATGTGTTAAGCGCGCTGTAAGGTAATTCTTCCCTTCTCTCTCTTTGTCCTGGGGGGGGGCACAATGCTTCTAATAGGCTAGCATAAATCATACATTCATGGGAACAACTCTTGAAAACTGTACGGGGTCAACTGCACCCTGTGCTCTTTTGTTAGCCCATATGGGGACGGGGAATGATGGTATAAACACTGTTGTGAAGAGGAGTGACTCCACAGCTATTCCTTTATTTTGAGACTCTTACCCCTGTGCCTAGTCAGTACTTCTTGGAATAGTGTAGGAGAGCTGAGGCTAAGATCGCTGATGTTGCGATTCCAGGATCTTTTAAATTAACCTCCAGGCTTCACCATTGGCAAATTCTACCCACCCCCCTCTTTTTCCTCATAACACGCTAAAAACTGAAGGATTTGTCCATGTTGGTGAAACCTTGAAATTTAGAAACTCTTGGCAAATATTTACCTGATCATCGGACAGTGCATCTCTTTAGTTCCATGATCTAGCCTTCTAGGCTTGGGAAACATTGGTAAGCCTCCTCCATAGGAGGAGGGAAAACGTTGGCCTATCCTCCATCATTTCTGGTTGAATTTCATATACTGTCAGGTTAGAAATAGATAACAGGTTTCATAAAACCCCAAAAATGATCCTGGGTTAAAAATGACCCAGGGTGAAAAATGACCCTGGTCTGTCTGCTGTGGAAAAAACAATTTTAATTTGCTTTTTTGGGCCATTTTTCTTTATCTATCCATCATAATACCATCATATATTCTGTGTTAATTATTGCAGTGGGTATGAGGTAAAACAGTTCTGTGGGCTCATAATGATGCAAATGATAAGTTTGTATAAGTTAATGTGTTGAGCCTGTACCGTTCCGTCATAAGACAGGTGCCTAAGGATATCCTCACTTTTAACATCACCAAAAGATCCCACACCTTCACCATTTGCTCTGTTCTTAACCGACGAGTCGTAAGCTATGAGAGCCTTAAGTTTGTATATTCTAGTAGAGGATTTTTCCACTAGTACTTCGATATGTTTAACCACATCGAAGACATCCTCACCCTCCTTTATCAACTGTTTCATCATTCTAACATTAACGAGCAACAGTTTCTCGATACTATCCAACTTTTCACCCTTTTTCAAGAAATTTCTCTGGTCAAACATACCTCTAGACTTTGGAGCATGTCGACGACCGTTCCTTAAGGAGCTAGACTTAATAGAAACCGATGAATCCGTCGAAATACTACGGTATGAAGACGACCTGCTCGAAGATCCAAGATGGCGACGTCCCTTCTTGTCGCCGTGGAGACCCCGGTAGTCAGGCGAGCGCTGTCGGCCACGCCCCCGTTGCTTGGTTACCGTGTTGTCCATGGAATGTTTATCAACACCGCCACGTGTACGACCCGTCTCCGTCTCGCCACCCGCTGCTGAAGTAGATGTACGTCTAACCGCCTGCCCCTCCAATAGGAACTTGATATTTTCTAGTTGTTGTTCCATACGAGCAGTACGTTCCTCCAACTCTCCAATATACATCTGGTCAACGGGTGGATCCAATGAAACCCCTGTAGCAATTGGGGAAGATAGTCCTTGACCATCCCCACCAGATACCACACCGCTCGAAATCCTCGAATTGGCTATATTTTTTGATTTTCTAGGCGACTTCTTGGTTTTGGACCTTGGTCGGCCACCAGCTGCTCCTTTCCTACCCATAGTGTTAGGGCAAACACCGTATTAACTTGGAAAAACGGATAAAACCATTTAAAATTTCCAGCACCACCCAGCGTGGTGTATGCTATCCGCGTACATGAAGCCAATTGACGGTTAGTTCAACCGCTGGAGCTTATATACTGGAGGAAAATGTTATGTGTGACGTCATAGAAAATCATGCGCCCAGACAAAGTAGTACCAGCGTATCACTCATTAATTATATATATATACCTGGTAGTATAGTTCCATCACATTTGAGATTCATCAATCATACATCACTGGAAAGACCAATATGTATCCTAGTTAAATCTAAAATAACTTTTGGATATGAACTATAGCAGTTGAGAAAACACAATTTGAAACTTAATCTGCTGCCCATTCATAACTGAAAGCCAGTATAGGGGAGAGGCCACTTATCTAAGTCAACTGATAAGGAAGAGAGAGAGGGAAGGGGAGGGGTGGGGGACAGGGTCATAAATGACACTGGGTCAAAAATGACCCAGGGTCAAAAATGACTCTGGGGTGAAAATTCTTCAAGTAGGGTTAGTAGGGGGATGGTGGGGGGCAGGGTAAAAAATGACTCTGGGTCAAAAATCACCCAGGGTCATTTCTACACTATAGCTTAGACCTGGATAAATCAATTTGTGCACGGCAATAATGATTTGTGCAAGGAGGTTGACCTGCATAGGGGTAGACCTTTTTATTATCCAGGTATGTGTATGAACACATTCAAAACAAAGTTGTATATGATGAGATATGCTGCATTTACTTCATGAAAATGATTTCAAATTATGCATTTTCTGTGGACTCCATACCCCATCTCTCACCTCCCCACCTGCATTGCCACCACTGTTGGAGGATAGTGAACACCTGCACTAATCTCTTATCAGCAATCACTATGGCAACCAGGAGATAGGAAAACTCACTGGGGGGCAGTGTCCAACAGTGGGGAGTTGTCCAACAGTGGGCCAGGCCCCCATTGTCCACCAGTGGAAAGTTGTCCAACAGTGGGCCAGGCTCCTCCACATACAGGTTTATTATTGGACATAATAGAAAAACGTTGGCCTTTCCCAAGCCTGATAATTAGGCTTGAAAAATGATTACCAGGGACTGGTCTCTTGTCCACTTCTCAATTAGAAAAAAAAAAGAGAGCAATGGTCATTATGAAAGCAGTTATTAGATCAGAACATCGTTAACCCATAATACAGCCCGCATTAGTTGCTCTTGAAGTTCCTCAAATCGCACAAAATATGAATGCCAGTATTATGTTTGTATCAGACCTAAAACCAGAGGGTAAACACATCCTTCCCCACAAACACATTCTCTTTGTAGACATCCAGAGAAGAAACCAAAGCTAGAGTGAAGATGGAGAAGAAGCCTTATCTGAACCATACAGAGGGGCAGATACAGTCTCTCATTCCAGATTTCCTTTGGGCTAGTGTCTGTATACATGAGCATCAGTTGGCCTTTGAAGACATACTCTTGGAAGACAGTTTCTTCAAGAGGGAAAGATGCACAGAAATCTAGCAATTAAATGCCAAGCTATATTGGACGCTTTGCAGTCACACACAGAGTGATTGATTCCCCTTGGAACTGCTCGGAACATTATTTAATATTCTTGTTAGGGATCATTGGTGTGTGTAGGTGAGCAGAATGGGTCCGTCAGGCGCGAAATGTATCTGTAAAATTGAGTTCATAACATAGATTCTTGTGATGAATTGCATTGGAGAATACCACACGGGATGTCTGCTTGCCCGCTCACAGCTGGTGAACCGGCATCACATTTTAAAGGCTAATAAAGGAGAATATTGATGCGCTCATAAAAGAATTATAGTTATTATTGTATACATGGTTCTCACCAGTTGCTCAAATTAAGGTTCTAATATGGAGACATAGCCCCGATGGTAGTTCACTCTGGGCTTAACCGGGGTACTGATTCAATAACATTTTCATATCACTACAACATTAATTTTTTGACTAGCATTGCTGATAATCTATGGTCATTGTCATTTACATTCCTGAAATAGCAAACATTTGTGTATTCCAACATTATCAATTATCATGGATGGTATCAGTTCTGATTTCAAAACTAGTACAGTGTATAAATGGTGTATAAAACAAACAATGTGATTTAAACTATGACACAAATATATAGCGATTAATGTAAACCCTGTGTAATGGGCCGTGTCCTGCGGATATCACTGTGTTTTATAATGTTTACGAATGTTCCGTCCATACTGGCCCAATTTTTTATGTGCGGGGTAGGTGTAAGTGGGATGTTTCAAGTGGTATTTTCATTAATATTGGGATTTCTTAACACAACATGGTTCTTATTTAATTCAATGGAGTGTGGCTTCAATGATTGAATCATGTCTTGCAGTCTGATCATTTGCTCACATACATTTATAATTGCATCAAAATGTATTGGAAGTCACCATATACATGGGCACACAAGACTAAATAAGTATGTTAAAACAGGTTTTTTTTTACATTACCATATTCTGTCATTGAAACACTCCTTGAGAGCAGTGATTCATAAAATGAGATAAAAACATGAAATGAAAAAAAAGTACAGGACTCCATTAGTTGACTTAATCTCCCAGGGACTGGACCCTTTAGGCACAGCCCTTGTTCCAGTAAATTACCCTCTTCCTCAGCTTTTCACAGGAAAATGGTTTGGTTCCTTACAGTCACAGTGCATTGTGTCTCATTAAATGTCCTTGGTGCAGGTAATTGACAACTTTTTGTTGTATCAAAACGTAAGGAAAACATGCCACAAGATACTCAGGGTATTCAGAATTGGGTAATGTAAAGTCGTTCATCCCATGACAAAGCTTTGCTGCATCATCGATAAATAAAATGTCCATTCACCCTAGCTATGAACATAGACTCTGAACAAAGTAAGGCATGCAGTGATCGAGTGTCCTGATGGCTAAATGTGATGTTTGCTTTGTATTCTTTGAGATTATGTCAAAAAGAGGACACTACGAACACCTCCCATCTCGAATGGAACTGTTACTGTCCACCATTCTCCTCTATATCTCACTTTATTACCCATTTCATCTTATCTATATTACTTTTACACTGCAGTCTGTGCCAGTGGCTAATCCAGGGTTTTACTGGGTAGAGTTTAGAGGGAAAATGTCCCCAACGATCTAGCTGGTTTTGTTCATAAAGTAAGCCCAATAATAAGCCAAATTGACTATTGAGCCAAATTCTTAAGGATAATGGGTGCAGTGTAGCTTCCTATTTCCCACCACAAACTATTTGGATGAGTGGGTAGTAGGAGCTAGTGGAGGACAGAGTCAGTTTAGCCGAGATGCCACCATGACCCATGTGTCCGTGTGATTGAGTTGTCTTGGCACAAAACTGTTTATGTACAAGCAATGCACTAACCAGTGGGCGTCAGGCAGCCCACTCACAGCTGGGTCCTCCAGGCAATCAAGAGGAGGACGGTAGCAGAGATGGAGCAGAAAGAGAGATAGGGAAATGTGGGGATAGAAGGATATGGGAGGGGGACAGGGGCAAAGGGAGCGAATAGGGAGGGTTATACCATGGTTATCACGTTCTTGAATGATTTTACGGTGCCTGGAGCTGATAATGAAGTTCGAATAGTATGCGCTAAATGAACCCATGTTGACACTTGGATTGAAACGAGATGACAGCAAGTTGACATCAAAGATTTTAGTTTGATATTAAAAAAACTATAGCAATAAGACCTTAATGCGTATAGAGGATGAAAATAGAGATTATATTCTAGCACCTACCTTTAATTTGCCATGATTTGAACTGTATATGTAACAGGATTGAAGATTAAAAAATCGAATCGAGCTAAATTTTCACCATCATGTTGACTGCGTCCCGGACGGATTGTTTACCACGGCGAGACACAAGTAGTCATGTTGGCATATGCTCTAAGGGTATTCTGGCCGTCACGCGCACTCCTTACCAGCAGTAGCTCTATGACAATGCCTGTAGGACACATGCCGACTTAACACTTTGCGTCCAGGCAGTCCTCTCGTCTCGCCGAGAAACCAAGATGGGGGAAGACGAATTACGTCCACTCGCAACAAATAACATTGATTTTTATAGCTTTATAAGGTAAATATATTTGATATAATTGTGGAAACCCTGGTATAAACACCATACATAACAAATAGAGGTGCACACGGTGATTCTAGCGGCTAGATAAGAAGACACTCCACCTACGCCTTGTGCTTCTTATCTGCCTCTAGAATCACCTAGTGCACCTCTATTTGTTATATATGCCCTTAGTAGGAGGCATGGGGGAGAGAGGGAGGAGAAGGAGTAAGAGGATATAGGAATGAGAAAGGGGATGGAAGGGATGGAAGGGATGGAAGGCACATGGATGGACAAAGGGAGGGAAGGGGAGGGGAGACAGGGAGTGATAGGTGAATGGAGGAAATGTGAACTACTTGACTTTACCTACAGTTCTTCTCTTCATGGTTGTTGATTCGTATACCGAGCCATTCAGGCTCCTTTCTACTTTTGCTCTAGGCCAAATCTGCGCATCATAAACTTATCCCTGCATGCGATGCCAATTTCTTTAGAGGGCATTTTCAACAGTGTTAATTAGTATAGGAATGCCCCCTGTTCTGTTGACAAGATAGGATCGTCTTGAGTACACTAAATAGAATACGGTACATAAGGTAGGCAAAAGCCCGTTATAGCAAGGTTTTGTAGGATTCTTGTAATGCACGCTATACTCCCGAATATAATCCTGCTTTTAAAACTGATGCATTTTTCTTCTGTTAACACTCTATTTTCAGTTTACTACATGGTCCTGTTCCCCCAAACATAGGAACACTTAGGCTTTCTATACCCACACCTACTCAGCACTTGCTACTTCTATGCTGATTCTGTTTTTGTTTTTTTTTTTGGTGTTTTTTTTTCATATCATTGGGAGGTATTTCCTAAGGCATAACAGCTGCACATGTACCCTACGATACCAAAGACCTTTGATGACCCTGTGATATTCTTGTACAAATTGAAGAGGTGCAATCAGAACATTTTGGGAAATCACTGCGAGAAGGGATTTAAAAGCTAAAGGCTATTTAAAGGCTATTGTTCTCGAGTCCTAGATTCACAAGAGCTAGAGCCTTCCGTAACCGAGAGGAGCTGCTCTTACCCCATCAACTTTCCCATAAGGTAAGATGCACAGCATCCTTTAGGTCGAATCCCACGATGAGATCTATCCCTCCAAGGTTTTTGCGATTGTTGAGGTCTAGCAGATTGAGGGCCTAATGTCTACTGCATATGGCAAGGGTTATAACACACGATTCCATTTCCCAAATCCCACTGTTGCTGTCAAAAGGACAACCAAGTTTTGCAATACAGACTACCTCAGAGATATAAACTGATTTCAAATTGCCATTGAGGTATAGATACGTAGAATTTTGGTTGCAACTACGTATTTTTGCTTGGTATGTGGACGTTCAAACATTAAGGTTTAACTACGTAATAGCTACATAGTATTCACAAATACATTTTTCTACATTTTTTTCCTACCAAAAACCTACCTAAAAGGGGAAAAAACTGAAAAAGAAACGTTGATAAAATATCCACCAAGGAGAATCCTTGAACCCTAGACCTCTCACATTGGATTCCTACTTGCTACCACTGCACTACAGATTTTGTGTGCCAGATATATTGGTTTCAGGACTGGTTAGCTCAGTCTGTAGACCAAAGGTTTTCGAATCCAGGGGTCTTGGGATCAATCCTAGCCCATAGCTGGAAACGATTTTGATATAGGGAGAATTATAATTTTTTTTTTGTATTCAAAGGTAACTTTTTGGCAGAAGAAAAACGTAAAAATATGTAGGAAAACGTATTTTAGATACTTCGTATCTAGGACGTAGGTAAACTTTAATGTTTAAATGTCCATATACCAATCAAAAAGACGTAATTCAAACCAATTTGGAAGGAACCATACCTAGTTATACCAAAATTCTACGTAGCCTTTCGGTATGGTGTTTACTGGCTTGGAGAGTGTAACTCGGATGTCAAATTGAGAGGAACAAGCATACCTACAGTTCGGTGTTATACTGGATTTTTGGCAAATTGCAAGAGGATTTGCAAAATTGCAGAAATATTTAACCTAAGCAAAAAAGAAAATATCTAGTTACCTAGATTTTAATTTGTCTCCTAATCTGTTTCCCTGCAATTATACCTCCCTTTAGTGGTAATATCTCTTGCAAAATAAAGTGCAGCGGAGTTCTAAAATGCAGAAGCTTTCCTGCATGAACTGCATCATGGGATTAGGCCTCCAAGGACTAGGGTCGCTTGTATAATGCTGATTGGGGAAATTGTCTCAAACTCATCTTATGTAGGTACCTTTTTAGTAGAATTCGCTATATTCTTTACTACATAGCTACCATGCAGGTGAGTGTAATCACTTTGTCTGTCCTGGGACTTGCAGCACATGTGGCCGTTCTTCAGTGAAGCTGATGTGTCCTACCTTTAACTCCCTTTGGGCATGAACCTCAAGAAAGTGGTATTACATTTTAATTACTAAGTCAACCAATAACTTGCTCTTCAAATCAGAGTTAAGGTATTCAAGCTAGATTATGATTGTATGATACCTTTCTTTAATAATTCGAACGTGTAGAAAGTACATGTGAATTCGCCCTTGAGAAGGATAAAGGAGATACCAGTCGAATCTAATAAAAGCTCTGGAAGGAAGTAGGCCAACCTCAAATACGGATTTGTGTGTATAATGATGTCAGGTAGAATTCTTCATATTGAGAAAGGATGGGCTTTGTTGGGATAGTTGAAGGAGGCATATCAACTATCTGTGTTCTGTTAGCCAGGCTCAGGTGCTTAGCAGTGGACATTGTTTACCAAAGATGTAAGATTTAATGCTTATTTAAATAGGCACCCTAGCCTTTTTCACATCAATCAATGTGTGCTTACCTGAACAGATTTTCTTTAGCAAGCTTTATTTCTTAATCCGAGTTTGATTTATTCTGATATGTTTTTAGCTGGACGCGTTTAGCATACGAAGGTTTCCTATTTACATTTTTTTTTTAAAAAATGGATGGAGTCGATGTGAAATTTCTTGTAAGTCCTTGTGATCATATAAAGTATATATCATATTACCAAGCCACATGTAATTACTGCCTTAAGTGCTGATCGTACAGAGTCATACATAGTGTATTACTTATAATCACCCACTCTGATATTAAGGGTTTCAAGTCGTACTGGTTGTTTCTAGTCGTACCATCTTGAGAAATGCCCTCCAGATATCTAAACATGACAACCGGGGGTAGACACTAACATTTTGGGCATTTGTTTAGTTGGGTCAGCAGTCTAATTTAGAGCACATATTTTTACATATTTTCTGGCCAAATTTTCAATTTCAAAGGAAAGCAAGAAAGATTCAAAAGTTGGCCGCAGCTAAAACTATAGGCCTACTCGCCATTGCCCGCCGGGGCGATGTTAGTGCCTACCCCTGTGACAACCTTCAACAACGGCACAACTGTTAAAACCATGAGATATTGAATTGATATTTTGCACAGAAGTGTTAGAAGTGCCACGAGGGTGAAGGATGAAAGGAGCGCATCGGGGAAAATGAAGAGTTTAATTAGTCAGAAAGCAAAATACAGCGCCGCCACCCTTTTCGCTAAAAAGAATAACAACAATGCCTGGAGCCAAACAATAATTACTTACACTACTCCATGCCAATCATAGGATTAAGGTAAGGGAGTGGGATACTTGTTGTGTAGGGGGGTAGGCTTAATGTTTGGCCTGTAGTGCCCCAGGATGAGAAGGAAACCGATAATTTACAGAGTGATGACAAACTGAGCCAACTGTTTGAGCAGCTCTGTGTGATGAGCTGCAGCTGTGGACCAACAGGCTGAAGGGACCTCCGTGAGGGGAGTCATGAATGCCCCTTTTACCATGTTGGCGGCGAATGCCCACAGGGGACAGGGCCATCCTACTCATGCATATTCTATTTAATGCACTAAAGACACTCCTCTCTAGTGGACATACTAGAAAAATTGTGCATAAATATTTGATATCGATTACAATAGTCATGGCTGAGATGCGGCTGTATGGGAGTGGCTTTGGCAGCGTTTGGTGAAGGGCCCAAGCAGAAAGGAGCCTGAATGGGTTGGTGTACTAATCAATAATAGCCATGGACAAGTGGTCCTGTTGGTAAATTGATTATCTCGAAGTAGTTTCTCAAGACTAATTAGCAATAAGATTGATACAAGTTGTAATCATGGGGCATTAATTCAGCATATTCATTCCATCAATTGCTTGAATAAAACAAAAAGATCTGTGTATCGTATGCCATTTCCAGACTGTATCCTTCTAATATTTGGTTTGTTAAATTGCTCCGATGGGTCAATATACTTCCCATGTCAGCCAAGGGTGATGGATGTCGACTAAGACAACCGGTGCTCCTTTGTAAAGAGGAAATTACAATATCACCAATGTTTCCTGACTGACGTCGTACTGAACCATAGAGACATGTGGTAGATGCAAGGCTGTAACCTTACAATCGTGGTGATCCATCACTTCTTCTACAAATGTTAGGATGTCCATCGGTTACCACAGATCTAGAAAACACCCATTGATGTGTAGACGCTTCCCTTTGTATAGTGTAGAGTGACCTTAAGTCGTCCAGGTACCTTGAGTCAGCCATTTTGCTTGGTTTTGGGCACAAAATGAAGGTGTTAATGAATATATTAGTATATTCTAAGCTATTTGCACTGGTGCTATATAGCAAGATATGCTATAAGCTATCTTAGCATTTCTTTTGAATATAAGTCTAGCACCTTCCAGGAGCTCTGGATGACACTAGAGTTTGTAAATTATTCTTGAAGTCAGATGTAGGTTTCCGATGATTTTCCAGCAACAAAATGATAGATTAGTGATAATGTGATATTGAACAAGTAACAGAGTTAAACCTAACTAAAATTGGAATAAAGCATTGCATTCATACTCTGTAAATATCATTTAACTTGAAATTATTCCTTTTATAGTCTTCAGTGCAAAATTCAACAGTCTGCTGTGTAGAAGTTGACTCATGGTATGATAAGACTGACCCAAGGTGTCTTTGAGCAATACATGTACCTTGAGTCCGCCACTATTGCTTTTTGGTCCAAAATGAACTTAGAAGTGACCATTTCATTGGGTTTTAAGCTATTTACACTGATAGAATATGTTGGGCTGTAGCACCTGCTATCTTTCCATCTTTGGGAAAGTGAATCTAACACTATCCATTATTTTTCAACAAAATCAACTATATTCTACCAATTAGGTGGAGAGGTCTTCTGATAGATTGACAGCCACTTTACAATAACTGACAGCTGATGAATGGGGACAAGTTATAATCTATGTTTACCCAAGGAACAGTGATAATCAGCATTGTGATTAGTAAAATCATTACAGAAACACTCTGACCAAGATCACTCAGCCGGCAATAAATAATTTCCTTGTATTGCTTCATAAATACACTCTTTACTATGAATTAGTTGAGTCATTTTATTATGTGGCTGACTCAAGGTACCGCAGTGGTTTACTCATGGTACTGATGAATGAAAATTCACATCTATTGAATAATGGGTGCTAAAAGAGCTCCATGACTATGGGTATGAAAGTTGTAACATCGCTGGATGGAAAGAGTAAGACATCTGGGTAATATTTATATCCATTTTTAGATGACCCCTGCAAGTTTTCCCACTATTACAAAGATCCTAGAATAACTTGTAGGTTGTAAAGAAGCCCAGGTGGACGACTCATGGTCACTTTACCTTACACTGGATGGAAAGAGAAACGGGAACTAATCATTGGTAGATCGGCATTATAATTTATTATTCATCCCTATTATGGTCCTGAACCCTAGTAGTGGATATTTAGCTATGGATGTGAATCCTGAAACCCATAGTCCACTAGGCCTCTGTCGGCCGATTGGGCCGTGCAAATCCTATATACTATCTGGCGTATCTGGGATTAACTGTTGCATGGATGCCTGCATGGCAATTCCTTCAGCATGGTACTTGCCATGGTTCAGCACATAAGAATTGTACACTGCTTAGGAATGCATACATTGGCCCCAATAGTATGATCTAGACACACTCTGGTAGATGCCAACATGGGTAATACAGTGCACACTAGGTCAGGAGGGCATTTCAAAATGATAGCTTAAGATATCATTTTAAAATCTTCTGCAGAATAAGCCAGTCTCTGTAAGCTGGCTGACAAAGTAAAATAAAATCCTGTCTCTATTTCACAATGTGCTGACATTGAAAATAAAGTAAAAGGCAAACTATAACCAGTTTTAAGAGTGGTTATAGACTTACAACAGCAGGTATTTCTATGACGAGCATCAACACTTTGTTTCTACCTGGCCGAACGGAGATAGGAATGGTAGTAACTTTCAGCATAGTCACAACATGGATTTAGCCATGGATATCGTATTATTATCTGCTATTTCTGAAATACCTCACAGGAGGTTTTTCTCTACGATTACAGAATCTCGTTGATCCTTAGCACTTACATGAGAGTATAACTATGTATACACAGCCTTGTACATCTGTACCAACTTCTAGTATAGGCATGGTCAAAAACACTATTTCTAATATAGGTCTTAATCGTCTTGGCCCTCTTCTGTGAATCTCAATAATTATGATGTATTGCAGTTGAGATTTGGCAGCATGGTGCTCACTGGAGAAAAGTGGCGATCGTCTGAGAATCTTTGTCTATTGTGCAATTGACCCTAGCTGTTCTCTCCCTTGAAGTATAGCCAAAAATACACATTGTTATTTTAGAGATAGGTCATGGTATGGCCATATCACTGTATCACCCACTAAGAAGTTAAAGGTATCTGGCAGGAATGTCTGGGATCAATGATTTGATCCCCCAGAGCAATGATACCTAATGATACCGAAATCACTAGGAGAAACGTTTGCTGTGACCTTATGCCAAGGTAAGCTCATTGAGTGGGTGGCAGATGTCGGGAGGGGGGGGGGTCACTCATTCGAGAAGGGCAGTTTTGAGTCTGTAGGTGGAGGGTATTTTGAGACAGCTAAACACTTTGATGCCTTAGGTCTACTAGATTGTTCACCAACTCAGGAGAATAGCATAACAAAGCTTTGATCTGTTGACGGCACAATAGTCAGTACAATAGACACGTCGACTAATTAGAGGTTAAATAAGGGTTATTGATCCACGAGTTGACTTCAGGCACGGATACAATGAACAAGTTTGTAGTGATAAATGTCCCCCTTAATTATGGTTTCATTTCGAAGAATGCCGTGAAAGTAGAAATAACAATAGAGTAAACAATAATGTGAAATAATCAAAAGGTCCGACTGTAGATACTATTTTCATGTTATGTTGTAAGAAATAATAAAGTAATATCCTTCCTGCCGAGCTATGTCTCTCACTCTTATTTGGTATATGTGGTATACCTGTGGCTAACATCATTGGAGACTTTGCACATGTAAATACCTGCCGAGCTCGACCAGAAAGTAGAAGAGGGAAAAACATACTCTTCTACCTTCTTCTTCAGACAGAGCACTGAGTCATCCCACGCAAACCCAACTCTCGCCATCCCCATGTCTGAAAAGAAAACAAGCATCCAAAGTATAGGAAGAACATGTCAGCAAAAAATGCTGTTTCTTGACAACGTGACCCCTGCACCACGACAGTGTGACCCCATACCTTAACAACATCACCTAATTAGGAGACAGATGCTCAGTATTGGATTGCAAGTCACTTTCCCACGCAGCTGTAATGTTAGTGATGTGGGTGGGGAGGGTTGAGTTGGGGGCCCAAGGGCTGTGAGCTGCTTTTTACTTGCCCTTAGCTCCCCAAAACTTTAAACTTCATCAAAATGAAAAAGATGGTCTATATGAAAGACGGATCAAAATTATGAATGATATGGGTGGGAAATCATGAAAAAGAAAGCTATGAAAGGGTAGGTTTTATTTAAGACAATTATCAAAAGAGAAAAGATAGTTTTGAGTCGGTTGGGTTGGTTGGGTGACGGGAAACTAAAAACCTGTTTTTCTTTAGTCCAGTCCCCAAAAAGAAAGAATTATAAGAGGGTAAAGAGGGAGAAAATATTGGATATGGGACCACTCGGATGGAATTACCTCGGACCACAGGTAGGAGTGACAGCTCCTAACAGTGTGGTGTTTCACAAGTTGGGCATATTTACAACCGGTCATAACTAGATGTGATAGCCTTTTAAGATTGGTTGTAAGCTCACAATGGCAGGTGTTTCTATAAAAGTCATCAGTATATTCTAATGTATTTCTCTGTATGACCATGCCAATATAGGAGTGGTTGCAACTTTGCAAAAGTCATAATTTGTTTTTAGAAATGGATATTTATGACTATTAGTATCTTTGGCTTGTGAAAACACCACACAGTTATAGTTATAGTATTTTTTTTACTTTTTTTTATAACCTATATAGTCTGAAGGGCATGGTATTTCAAGATAATCATAAAATTGGACTATTCTAGAACAGTGACCTTGGTCAGTAACAGAACTATAGCTACAGCGGTTACAAAACCATGCCCTGCGCATTTGTATTGGTAGAGGTATCAGACAAAGTGGTATTGATGATTTACATCGGCAATGTGGTCTAGATAACTTGGAATACAGGCGTAAACTGCAATTATTGATATTGGTCTGGAAAAAGTCATGTAATGGGGATGCGCTGGCTCAGCATAAGGTTAGGACAAGGGGAGACAGGAAAATTAAATTCGCCAAAAGAAAGGCCAAAACCAGTTTTTATCAGAAATCCCCATATTACAGGAGGAGTAAGTCTATGGGACACACTCGATCACACAACCCAGCGCCTACCAACTCGGTGACGTTTTAAATCTGCTGCTGAAAAATTCCTGCGCACCTAACCCCCATTAAAACTATCATGCTGGGCTAGTCATGCAATTATCCTGTACAAATTACTGTATAATCTTTATTTCATAAATTTCTAGACAAGTCATATTCACTATACACTGATTCTGCCTCTTAGAAATAATTGGACTTGCCACATCCCTGATCAATGCTACTGTGACAAATGTGTGCGCCAAAAAACGTCCCCTCGGGATGATCTCGTGCAATTAACTAATTACAAAAAAAAATACAAAAGCTGTGACTAGAAAGGTGAAGAGTACTGGTCAGTATGTTTAACAGTTGTTTAAGTACTCTAGATCTGATATCATACCATGTATCCATGGCATTGATCGCCAACAGCAGGATGTAAGTAGTATTTGAGAGTACGCCGTTAGTACATAAAGAAAAGGGAGCACTATAGCCGGTGTACATAAGTAGTATTATGGAATGGGAGTATCATGGTTGCTGTAAGTAGCCTAATGGAAATGTAGTTTATAGTGAGGAGTACAATGGAATGGGATCATATGCATGATTCAATAAGTGTGGAGCTGGTGGCGTAGTAGTATAATGCACAGCCAAAAATAACTTTCTTATTTTAAGAAATTATTTCTCATTTTAAGTTAAATTAACTTAAAACAAGTTTGTCTGCCAGGTAACAAAATTTTACTTGAAATCTTGGTATGTCCAGCTTACTTGAATTAAGAAATATAATCTTAAGAAATAAATTCTTAAATCAAGTTATTTATTCTCAAATCAGGATTCAATTTTCTAGAATATTTCTAAAAGAAAGTAAATAATTCTAATGGAAGAGGATTATTTCAAGATTATTTCTTGAAATAAGCTATATTTTCTCATTTCCTTGTTTGTAAAGTGTCTATTATGGGAATGTTTTAGATTGAATAGAAGGTTATCAGTATAGGCTACCTCAGTAACAGAGGTTCATCAGATTACATGCAGCTCTTTGAAGCCACATTTTCATAAGTGAATAAGACCTTTATTCAAAGTCTTTGACTTAATGATAGGCTGTCGCACATCTGGCCCTTACATTATCATATTATCTATGCAAAAGGTGTTTAGCTTCCCTTGTGCCTTGAATTCTCCTCAATCAACTGTCAGACCAATGAGCCTGATACTAAATTAATTTCAAATAAGTTTCCTTCAGTTTTCACTTTATTTTACCACATCTAATGTGTTAGGACCGAGTTTAAGCTAGGAAGTTGTACTTTTTATTGCAAATAATTCACCATAACAGGTAGTGGTGGCACCTAGTGGCAGACTATGTAATTTCCTCATATTAAGAAAATAAATTTTACTTGGCATGTTAGATAATATTCCTTGGCCAATTTCTAAAAAGATCTTAGTTTAACCCTTTTCTAGATGTAAGAAAACACTTCTAGTTTAATAAATCTCATATCAAGAAATAAGGCGTTCTTGTTTTAAGATATAAGATAAATAATGTTACCTGGTGGACAAAACTACCAATTTTGGGAAATTTTCTTAAGAAAAATAATCTCGAAAACTTAAATCAAGAAGGCAATTCAAGATTTGTTCTAAACATGATTTTTCTTGAAGACAAGATGACTGTGATGAATCTTATAACCAGAATTTTCCTCATAACTAGAAGAGATTTCTTATATCAAGTTTATTTTCTTGGATAAGAAAATTATTTTTAGCTGTGTGTAATGTGGGGTATGGGTGACATAAATATTAGAATGGTATAGGAATGTGTGGATGGTGCAATATAGTACCAGGTATGACTATAGATATACCGGTATATGTAGTATAATACATAGTTTAAGTAGTAGAATGGACTGGGTGTTTATGTATGGCATGACAGGTATATGGAAAGGATAGAATAAGTACATATCGTATAATAGAATGGGAGTATGATTATAGATAGGCCTAGTAAAACTAGTGTCACTGGTGTCATAGAATAGGTGTTTTTGTCAAGGTGAATAGTGAGGCCCCATTTATAATGCATTAATGTATTACACCCCACCATTAAAATGATTGCCGCCATTTCCACACAATGACATCAATCCCAATGACATGTGATCAGAACATTCAAAATGGTAGGGCCAAATATATAAAAAAAAGGTTTCTTCCCAGTAACCCGACCGACCCTAGCAAAACAGGGGATTTTGAATAATTTTGTACGAAGCCTCTAGGACATACCAAAAAAAATTGTTTCCCAAAAAAAAGAATATTCTTGTTGGTACAGAAACAATTATTCTTGTGGATACTGAACAATTCTTGCAGGTACTGAACTATTCTTGTGGATACTAAATAATTTGTGCGGACACAGAAACAATTCCCTTTCCCTGTAGTTTAGAGTTTTGCTTCTTCTATGCCCCAAATTCAGCCAAAAATTGAGGCTAAATAAAGGGTGTGCCCCCTCCTTTTCCAAATCCTGGATCCGCCACTTGTAGGCCTACCATAATATCCCCTTAGGCCATAGATGTTAAACCCTCACGGCATAGAAGGGCATAGCCGTGGGGGGGGGGGGGGCGTCTCATGGTATTGTCATGTCAATTGTCCATTCTATATTAAAGAAATGGCTTTTTTGTCCCTTGTCTGTCAACCCCATGTCCTTTCTTTATTTTAAAAATTGGCCTATCGCTAATTGTCTCTAAACCCATGTGCAGCAAAAAAAAATGTTTCTGCACTACAAGAATTGTCTGCATCTATAATGCCCCTGTACCCGCAGGAATCCTTCTGTACCCTCCTGTACCAGCAGGAATCTTCCTGTACCCGCAGCAATCCTCCTGTACCCGCAGCAATCCTCCTGTACCAACAGGGTTTTTCCTGTATCCTTTTCATGTTCTTCCCCTCTCTCACAATTGTCATTTTCCCATCATTATTTTACAGTGAGATCATAGAATTTGATACATCCAATGATATGTGCCCTAACATTTTCTATATAGATGTAACAAAAAAAATCCGAGCTACCGACATTATACCTTATCAAGTCATGTTATTGGAAACACACCTTTGTTGTTTCTTTTTGGCCCAAGCGGGAAGCAATTCCAGGCCATTCCCAAGTAATTGTGAGTGCATTTTGAATAAAGAGAAAAAGCTTAATTGGGGATTGAATCTCCGAGCTGATTAAATGTAGGTGTTTTCATACCACTAAACATAATACAGAGAAACAGTAAATAAACTATTTGATAGCCAACGTAATAAAGTCTTGATACCTCATATATGATTCATTCTTGACTCACATATATATATATATATATATATATATATATATATATATATATATATATATATATATATATATATATATCTGAGTTTGTGGGTCGGAATCCTGGTGGAGGTACAGAGGAAAGAGCCTTTGTATGTTGAATATAGTGGCTATTGATTACTTCCATAACTATAATCTCCTCTCCTGGCCATGCGGTCTCCAGATCCAATTCTTGATGCTGCACACAACTGAAAGGCAATCGGTGTCCAGCTATCCTCCTATCAACCACGCCCACATGGAAGTAGTGGCCATACACACTGTTAAAGAATAACTGTTGAACCTACCAGACATCCTCGTAAAACTGAACAGTGAACCACCATAATTGTATTGCAGTGAACCAGTATAGTTTTTGCACAATGCTCCAGGTGGCGATACAGTGGTACAAGGAATATCTTGAAAATAACGAAGGACCTCTGGCAAATTTGAGACAAGTACATGGAGGGAAGGACAAGGATTTTGGCGTTATTGTAACAGCATATTTTTACAGTGCTCCCCACTCACTCTAACCTAGAGGGCATAAAGAATTCTGTCCAGAAACGTCCTAAATTACATCCAAGCATTTATGCTGCTGTTCCACAATATGGACGATTGTATATCCAGAACAAACCAATCTGCCCAAATATGATATAAGGTGACATCAGTGATTAGTTTTCTTCCACATGTGTAAGCTTCTTCCTTCAAAATAAAGACAGGTGCGTTGTGCTTTGGACAGGTAAGGTTTGCGTAGATTATCAGTGTAAAATGCTACTCGTATGTCCATGAAGCTCGTGTGTCAGGACTAACAACTAGCTCGAGTTAGACATTATCATCTCATTCAGAATATTCTGTGCATCATTATGGCGATGTAATCCTATATGATGACCCCGCTATATACCAAGTGGATTGTATATACATTTACGTTTGTCAATTATGGTTAGTGTGACTGTATGGTTCACTGCAGGAGCCCAAATATTCATTTCTCACCCTTGTATGCCCATATATTCGTTTTTCACCATCAAGAAGATACTGTACAATGTGCCAGTAATAATTCCAGTAATATGATTCAGATAGGAAGGTAGATTCATTACTCACTAAGAAATGTGTTTGGCTTTCAAGGTCGAATAATATGGCGATTTAGGGTTCTGATATTTCTGTGATTTATTTCCTGTTGCGATTTTGGGGACTAGCGTAAAATTGCAACAGGTATTATTAATACAACAGGGGGCTTTTTTTCTGTTTTGGCGAAGATAGTTCTTTATGTATGGGATTATTTGATGATTATCTGATGATTATTTTTTATCTGATGATTATCTCCACAACTCTGCATTTCTAAAAGTAAAATCATGAGATTTTCTCAGAAAGAGCTTGAAACACAATCTCACGCTTTTCCTTTTAGAAATACCTAGTCGTGGGGATTTGAGAATCAAACAAAAAACCTGTCCTTTCTACCTGGAGGATGATTTTCAACGACTATTTGACAATTATCTGATGACCCCCCCCCCATCAGCAAGACTTTATAGTCATCATATGATCTATGACATTATCCTCAAAACCACAATAGAAATGAAATGATCTCTAGCTTTTGAGACTCTCAACATGATCATTGAGACTCTCATCATATTCTTTGTGATGATTATAAATGATCCCCATTTTTACATGATTATCAAAATAGAAACACTTTTGCTCTTCGACTATGAAAAGAATTATCTTGTCCAAATCAAACAAAAAACCTGTCCTCTCTACCTGGAGGATGATTTTCAACGACTATTTGACAATTATCTGATGACCCCCCCCCCCCATCAGCAAGACTTTATAGTCATCATATGATCTATGACATTATCCTCAAAACCACAATAGAAATGAAATGATCTCTAGCTATTGAGACTCTCAACATGATCATTGAGACTCTCATCATATTCTTTGTGATGATTATAAATGATCCCCATTTTTACATGATTATCAAAATAGAAACACTTTTGCTCTTCGACTATGAAAAGAATTATCTTGTCCAAATCAAACAAAAAACCTGTCCTCTCTACCTGGAGGATGATTTTCAACGACTATTTGACAATTATCTGATGACCCCCCCCCCCCCCCATCAGCAAGACTTTATAGTCATCATATGATCTATGACATTATCCTCAAAACCACAATAGAAATGAAATGATCTCTAGCTTTTGAGACTCTCAACATGATCATTGAGACTCTCATCATATTCTTTGTGATGATTATAAATGGTCCCCATTTTTACATGATTATCAAAATAGAAACGACTATTGTAAAGAATTGTCTTTTCCAAAACAGAAAAAGGCCCCAGGAAGTATAGAACACAATAGACCCAATAGACAATACTATATATACACAAGTGAGATTGAACTATATCTGTGACAAATATAACGTATTTATAATGTGGTGTATTTACATATCAGCCTAAGTGAGGTGTCTTTGAATAGCAGTATTATAAATGGTCCTTATAAGTATAGCAGTATGGAAAGAATACAGGCGACACAAAAAGTACTGATCATGGTCACTCGTTCTTTGGCTCACATGCAGGGACGGCAATTGGTCATGCCTCAACGCATTCTACAACGGAGATTCCACCTCCCATGGGCAGCAGGCCATTGGGCATAGCATATAGAATGACTCTAGGTACAACATAGATAGGGCGAACACCTCCCCTGTTAAGTCTCTTACGACGATCGACGGCCTCTAGGAACTTCAAACTAAGAAAGTTGATAAAACACTCAGGAACAATGATATAGCTATCTACAACATCAAGGTAAAAAGGTAAAGATGAAAAAACAAAGCCCTCAACTGAAAGGAGGATTTTACCACCCTGCCATTCAAATCCAAATCTTAGAAGGTCACTGCACAAGATACTACGAGCAATTATCGCAGATTGTGCAATTTGTCTCTGCAGGAATTTCAAAATGATGTCTATAGCTATGAATGTGAAATGCCCTCCTGATTAACCTGCTGCCCCACAGCACAATATCTAATAGTTCAAATGCATTGAATGAGGTTCGCACACTGTCACCCCGACCCAAGGGTTTTACAGTAGAGTGCTCTTTATTTTGGAATACAGTGGTAGTTGCTGTAGGTACAAAACAAAGGACCTGATTTGGAACCTGCTGTATGCACTACAGCGGTATTTATAGCCCATTTACAATCGTGGCTGTGAGTGCAGTTGGTGAGTAAGATAGTACAAATGGTACAGTGCTGCAATACCTATATTAGAGGTAAGATCTAGTCAAATCTGATTGGATATTCATTCCTTTAGTCTTTTTTTTTTGTACTAGAGAAAGTATTTTGTGAAGCTAGTAATTGCCAATGACGCCCCAGGTGCATACAAAAGCCAAAGGAAAGCAAGTTCATTTTCTCCTGCATCATGCTATAATAGTAGGGAGGTAAAATCTCAAAAGAAGCTTAGAAATCACCTTATGAGGGATGGAATGTTAGGGGCCGGCATCCATGCCAGACTTAAAATATGGTCCATACTGATCAACTTTCAGGGGGATGCCACACGCACAAATCGTTTTTCTCTCAAATAGGGCCCGATAAAGGTAGCCATTACCAAAAATCCTCGTTTTTACTATAACTTTGCATCCAATGATGCTAGACATTCATTTAAAGTGTCTACTAGTACATTTTTAGGGTCTACGAGCTTATTGGTCACATCCTAATTTTTGCCAGATGCATTCTAAGCCTAATATAGGCTTATTTTAGGTCGCCATAACCAGAAATGTTTATGCAATATCCTTGCAAATAAGGCTGATAGACATTCATTCAGTGTGGCTATATCCACATCATCAGGGTCTAGGAACATGATAGGAGCATTGTTCTCCATCTCCTGTCCATATATGTGGCTGTTTCCACATTTTTAGGGTCCAGGACATGATAGGGGCATTTTTCTTCCAGTCCTTTATATATTTTGCATATTTCTTTGCTTATCATTAGCTAGGGCAGGGTAGCCATTACTGAAATTCACCGTAATAGAAGGCCATTTGTTGCACAGTGTCTATATTGATCAGTGTTTTCACAGTCAAGAAACAAAATTAAGAGATCCTTTCTGTTTTATGTTTGGTGCAATTGAGGGCTAGTAATGATCCTGCATAGCCATGATCCTGCATTTTCTAATGTTTCTGAAACAAAGTCCACATAGGGTAATTATAAGTAACCTTTATACCACAATTAATTCTTTGACTCTTTCCATCTCGCTTATGCATTAATGCACTCTAAAGGTGGTATTTCTGGTCTCGAAAGCCATCGTCCAACCAATAACCATTGAAGATGGGATATATAATGATACCATATGACAGGAAATCTTGTGCAGAATGTAAGTCAATAGATTTTGAATAAGCATCTGAAATACTCATTGCTCCTCATGGTCACTGCGGCCCCAAATATCAATATAGCTGAGACTGGGGCCTTTATCTCTTGTGTTCTAGGCAAAAACAAAACTATAAAGAGCAAGTTAGAAACTGAAATGAGAGCATAATGTGATATAGGCACATATGTTTGTATAAGATCAAGATTGGACTGATATATATCCAATTAAGCCTATGATCTTGTCACATATCCAAAAAACCAATATCTGCCTTCTCTCATAGGTTGTGAGGAATATTGTTAACCTAGCCAATGACATCCATTCATTTGCACTTTAAGATTTGAGGGTAATGTTTGATTACCTGTTTCTTGTAAGATGCAGCAAAAATAATCTACCAAGTAAAAGGCAGATGTACAATCATCCAAGGTGGGGAGAATAAAGCAAACAACTAAACATAATATCCATATTACCAATGTTGTTTTCTTTTTAAGGCTGACATATTCCATGATGGAGATCTGTGAACTCGTAGGTCAATACACATAATGGGTAAAGCTTTGGATGGATAACTGAAGAACAAATGTATAGTATTTCTGTACAGCAGAAATGCATTCCAGAATGATTGCAAAGATATGTATTGTTGTGTTTTCTTGTATTGCTTCTTTCCCCAATTTTCTTAAACCATCATTTTACATTTAATACCACATAATGACACCATACCACACACATTATCCTGCTAATAATAGACACTACTGAGGCACAAGTAGAAATAGCAAGATCAGGGGGCTTAATTCTTAGATGACCAGACAATAGTGCTTTGATAAGCAATGTACAAGTGCTCAGGCAATAGTGGTCATAACCAGCAAAGAACCAAAGCAAGCTGGTCTAAATGCTCTACTGAGGGAATTTAATCAAAGTATGCCCCTGTTGGGATTGATATTATGTTGACACATAAGATTTTGTATATAATAGATGATTCCATGGAAGAAATACATGTAGATTGGCAATGTTTCAGGATATCTGCATAATTTCAAGCTTGCTGCAATGTTACTGTAGCCACTAGGTGCTGCGTGTATGAGATCGGAAACGAGAGACCATTTAAAACTGAATTTTAGTAGGTACCCCAAAAAAAGCAGTCACATTTAATCACATAATAACAAAAAAACAAACAAAATAAGATAGATATACAAGGGGCCTAGGAAAAACATGGATATGATAATAAGAAGGACTGATTTTATTACTAAATCCTAAAAGTATGGATTTATTTACCCTAACTACATATCTTTAGGATGTACGTTCAGACATATAGTAAAGATTGTGAATCTTGCTAGTTGCTCTCATGTCTACCCTCATCTCAGGTCTATGATAGGCCAATAAATACGTACGGGAAAGAAAGATCAATGCCCCATCATGTTCCTAGAACCTGAAAATGTGGATATAGCCACATGAAGGGAGTGTCTAACTTCACTAATAGCAAAGATATAGTGAAAACCGTCAATTCCGGTAATGGCTTCCTTGTTCAGATCTATGATAGGCTTATATATATATGGACAGGAGAAGGAGAACAATGCTCCCATCATGTTCCTAGACCCTGATAATGTGGATATAGCTATCAGCCTTATTTGCAAGACTATTGCATAAACAGTGAATTCTTGTAATGGTGACCTAAAATAGGCCTATATTAGGCTTAGCATGCAGTTGGGAAAAAATTAGGATATCACCAATGAGTTTGTTGACCCTGAAAATATGCTAGTAGACACTCTAAATGAATGTCTAGCATCAGTGGATGCAAAGTAATAGCAAAAACAAGGAATTTCGATAATGGCTAACTTTATTGGGCCCTATTTCAGAGAAAAATGATTTGTGCGTGTGGCATCCACCTGAAAGTTGATCAGTATGGATCATACTTCAAGTCTGGCATGGATGCCACCCCCTAACATTCCATCCCTCATATGGCAAAATTTCAATATTTTGCCTCCCTACTATAATGGAAGCCGTATATATCTGCTGCTAATGGGAGCTTTTATATCTGCCCAGCCTGAAACTTTCATCAAAGCATAACCCAATTCGAAGCCAAATCAATATTGGCCTTTTTAGCCTGAAGTGAAGTAAGTGCAGTCACCACAGGGTGTTTATTTTTAACTTAATCTTCTAAGGCTCACAAGATAGATTCTCCCAGGAGGTAACTGCACAACATCTTACAACTGCACATGCCCCTTAAATCACAATAGAAGCCCCTATGCCTATGTTATTACATGTCTACATTAGAGGGTACTAGTTCCTGTACTAATACGACAGATAGTAAATACTACATAACTATAACATTAACCCCAAACTTAGTCAGCAGTCGCATGCACTGCGATAGCCCCTAATCATAAGGTCGAATGCCAGTTGGCGATTTAGGGCTCCAATTGATTTTTTCCCACACATTCTAAGGTTTTTTCCAGAGCCCCTAGATCTCAAGGATATAGCTGCCTTCTGGGTCTTGACTCACTCTGGGATGTTCATCGGTATAAGATGTACATCCTTGTGATCGAGGGGCTCGGGAATACAAGGGATAAAATCGCAGAGATATTTGAGGCCTAAATCGCCATGTGGGATTCGACCTACAGCAGCTATTTGTTATTTTAGTTTTATGATAAGTAAGCTCCTGTTCCGATGTGCATGCCCATTTGTCGTCCAAATTCACCAAATATTGTGCTGTGCTGGTGAGTCTGCACCTCACCTCATCGGTGCATCATGCATAGCCTACCATTCCGGGAGACATCAGCCAAATAGGGTTACCAACCAAAGACCATACGCCATTAAGGAAATATGTGGCCTTAAGGGGGTTAAACAGATCTACATGTATGTATCTACATTTCCCTTCCAACAGTGGCTAGTAGTGAGGTTTGTGAAAGGTAGGGGTGGTATGGGAACCCTTGTGAATTTTGTTTTTGACAAGACTCCAAGGCTGCCGATATCCATAATCACAGGCGTTTTAGACCCATTTTCACGTAGTGGGAGTTGGCCTTAAAGGGGTATAGAGTGAGGATAGCTACCAGTGTCTGACATCAAATAGACGTGTTATCCATTAATGTGTTGAATGGTTAATGGCAAATAAAACCAGCTATTTTGTGTTTTTCTACTTTATTTTTCAATGTGTTCTAGGGTATGGGCTGCGATATCACCATCACCGTCCGAACCAGGCGGCCAAGGTTAACAATGGACATTGTAATGCCCCGGGAGCATGGTAATTTCCTGATGTATATTTAAAGCTGGTAAGTTGTATGAGCGAGGTAGTAAATACTGGTTACCCTGATTGTTCTACAATAACAAGAACAAATTGCTACTTGGCAACATGACGACTGATAGATTTTCGCCCAGGGCCAAGACGTGGTCGATACTGCGGGGGCAGCAGTCTTGGGCATGGCTAGTCCCCTGACTGTTGTTTCATAATAATCTGCTGTGCAATGTTGTGTTGTTCTGGCAAACTGTTGTATTATCAAATGTCCTTATGTGAATCACATGCCAATAAGTATGTATCAGCAGAATTACACGTTCCCAGAGTTATAGGCATAATTCAACGTCTGGCTTAATTGCGGCAATGTTCCCTTGAATCATATGTAGTAGTTTACAGATCTATCAGACAGATAGATAGAGAAAGATAGACAGATGGACACACACACACACATAGAGAGAGAGAGAGAGAGAGAGAGAGAGAGAGAGAGAGAGAGAGAGAGAGAGAGAGACTCTCAGAAACATATCGAGACACAGAGACAAATAGACACGCAGATTGAGACAGATAGACGTAATAGAGCAGATGCTTAGAAAACAGGGTAATAAAGGAAGGTAATACATTCATGTGCGTATCTGTGTATAATTGACTTAATTCCTTAAACATTATAATATGTTATTGTCTATTGCAAGGCGTTTTAGGGTCGTTTTCCAAAACCTGATTTGGACTCCCAAATGGCCGCTAAGGCATCCACATAAGTGGTAGAAAATGGCCGTTATTGCCACCCCACCCCACTTTTGGGCAGGACTTGCCAACATGAAAATCTGAGCCAGAGAAAAAAGATCCAATAGCGCATTTTTGACAGAAACTGAATGCCAGCTGGGGCAGTCAAGGTCAAATCCCACGATGCAATTTTGGCTGAAAAGTTTCTGCAATTTAGTCATCTGTTGCAATTAGGGGCTCTCTCCTTATATTGCAAGACCTATAACAGCTACGGGGGGCTTTAATGGCAAGGAATCCCTGGTAGATTTGCACTGAAGTTACAATCTTTATATTTAGATATTTTCCCTTGCTTAAGTGAAAAGTTTCTGCAATTTACAGAATTTGCTTGCAATCTACAGAAATGTGGATAAAATCATTGACAAATAGGGGTGTGTGTTCAGTTTAACATGCAACCCAAGTCCCACTATGCAATCTAAACTTGACCAATACCCTGCAATTTGTATGCAAAATGTCTGTATAAATTACACACAGAGTTCAATTTCAGTCTCATTCTGCACTGTGCTTACCTACAACAGCTTGCAAATTCAATATCAAGAGGAATGGCATTGCAATTTAATGCAGCTTACAGAGCTACATTGCAAGGGTGAAGGGTCAGTTCAATTGCAACAGTCGGATTTGTAAAATGCAGTGGCATGTTAGAAGCCTTGCAATTTCCAATAAAGGTAAGTCTCCCTATTTGCAAGAGTTCCCAAATTGCAAGAACTTTCCAGGGTTAGATTGCATTGTGGGATTCGACCTTTAGGGCCATTGAAACCCCCAATGCAGCCCCTAAGGGTCGAATCCCACATGGCGAAATAAGGCTTCAATGTTTCTGCAATTCGGTCTACTGCATTGTATGACCCTTGCTGGGGCCATAAAATACACACTGGACCATAACCCACTGTGGGATTCGGAATGAGTTGATCCATCCTTGCATTCTATGGCCTCCACAAGGGCCATACAACACAACAGCGAACATCACAAATATATTGAAGCCCTATTTCAACATTAAGCGACAGAAGTGTGACATTCAAGCACATCATACAAATATATATGTGTTTATTACTTAGGGGCCTGGCAGATGCCCTATATGGTATAGGGCATCTGCATTAGGATTATGCAGACAAACGGATGGTGTAGACCGATTGGGGCTTTGTGTCCTCACTCTAAGATTGTAGGTTGCCAGGTGTATTGAAATGCCCAGTGTGATATATGAATACAAAGTTCCAAATTTATGTAGTATACAAGTGTGGAACACAACAGTCATAATATCAAACTTTCCAATAATAATGATAGAGGAAGGGAGACTGCAGTGGGGACAGGGTGAAAGGGGGTTAGGTTGGGTTAACATTTTAAGGCCATTTTACATGCCGCAACCACTGTCCATGAATGGTATAAAAGTCGCCCATCTCTTTTAACATTTATCCCCTTTTCCTCATAGACAAAAATTAATGATAAATAAAAAGGGTGAAGCCCGAGGACGAACGACTTTTACATCATCTTTGGGCAGTGCACATGGATGGGCCCTTCAGGAGGTTATTTCTCGGCTATATCATTATAAAAATACAATTGCCAAGCGTGTATGCATGTATACGATTGCTAAGACCAACCGCTATTTCCTATGTATTTTGTTGCGGCTCCAAGGGGTATGATCATAGAGCCCTGTGAAATGATCTCCAGTGTTTTGATGTGATAAGATCTTTTCAATCCTGAGATATATGCAGCCTCTACGCATCTTGCTGTTAAACAGGGTTAAATGGCAGTATGCTGTGTTGACAGGTGTTTACATCTAAATTACAAAACATAAGATGACAGCTGTGGCGCTGTGATTAGATAAAAATAGAGAGCTGAATAATTAGATTATAGACAGCAGAATAAAGCTGTAATTAGATTATAGACAGCTGAATAAAGCGCATAAAACATATTTATTAACACTGTGGGTCATTAATCAAGCAGCAGCTTTTTATGTATGGCCCCCGGGTATGGCAATGAGCATTCATGAACGGACAGACACCTCTCCTCATTTCGCCACCATTTTACTTTTTTTTACCCCTTTTTGTTTCGGATATACTGACAGAATGGCAGTTGATATCTTTACACAGTCTCAGGAACTTTTCTCAGATTTCAGGATATTTTAATTGAAATGACTTGTAACTTCTCGTTTTGCCTCATAGTAATTATTGTATACTGGCGTGAAATTTAGACCCAGATCAAGATGGTGCTGGGATACTGCAATATGCAGATATGTGGCGTAATAAAGCAGCTTTAATTCTAACAATCAACATTACAGTTCATATAACATTGACGTGTCTCTAACGAAGCAGTAAATCCATAAGAATACTTCAATGTAAAAAAGTTAATAGAAGTCAGGTTGGCCATAATAGTGTAGAGGGCAAAGGTGGATAAGGTTGTCATGTATTATGTGATGGAAAACCTCCGCAGTCGTGTATGTCATGGCACATAGCACCATAACTTAAAAAACGGTTCTGACACATAGCACCATAACTTAAAAACGGTTTTGATATCCCCAATAGCTCCTAGCCCTCATAAGCTCCTTAGCTTATATTCAATTTCAGGTAATCATTCATAGGTGCAGAAAGCAACTCTTTAATTGGGCTGGGAGGGAACAGAGGGCCACTATCTATTCCACATTGAATTAAATGCTTAAGCATGCTGATGCCCATTCATGCCTACATAGGATTTGCATAGACAAGTATTTTTCGGTGACTTTTAACAGTTTAATACATATGTGGATCAACACGGTAAAAGGTACGCCCGCCGAGTTGATCCTAATAGCTCCGATTTGGAGCCAGACCTCACCTTTTTCTTATCTCACTGCCATATTTATGGCCTAATGTGAGAGGCGAGGTGTGGGACCCTTTTACACCTTATCATGAATTAATTCCTTGGCAGAGTTTGGAGGAACCTAGGCATATTCACCCTTCCTCCTCTCCAACGTAGGCGTCCCTGCCTCAAATATAAAGTTTATTTCTGAAGGTTTGTCCGACTGTAGCCCATCTATTAAGTCCTGTTAACACTGATGAATAGACAGATGATAAATGTATCCATTGTGCAAATCATACCAAACAGTAAGATGATGCCCCTCTGTTTTATTTATTTTATTCTCCTTTTCTTTGTTTTTGCTTGCCTGGTCACATGTTGCAGTGTTCGTATATATATGGGTGTTTATTTACACAAGTATTTAATGTACTCATCTGACATGGAGGTTGGTACAGTTCAAGCCTACATCAAGTACTTCTTCAGAGGTGGTATTGCTTTTAATATTTGATAAGAGTCAACACCTGCTGTTGGATGCCTATTGAAAAGTTGAGACCTTGCCAGGATAAGAACTCTTTGATGATAATTTTTCTTATGTCTGCTAGAAGGCAACTTCCGTCGAACCCCTTCTAATAACATATTGATGAGGAATGTTTGATCTTTAATACCAAATCAATGAGCAAAATATCGCCAATCTAGCAGAACAGCTATATTGGTGTCAATAGAGCGACCATTGCAGATTCCTAGCTTTCTACTATATAATAATAGGAATACTATATTCAATGGGATAGAAAGGGGCAATTAAATTCTGAGCACTGATTACTTATATATATATATATATATATATATATATATATATATATATACATATATACATATATACATATATATACATATATATATACATATATATATATATATTTATATATATATATACATATATATATATATATATATATATATATATATATATATATATATGTCATTCACTTGTGTTATGGTAGTAAATGAAGTATAGCTGTAGCACATCGACGTTTATTCTGCATTTATCTGGTGATGTAGAATTTCAGTTGCTTATAAATACCCCACCTGGCTGTGAACCCAATTGTTCCTACTGTAGGTTTATTTCCACATTCTACAATTGGGGAGCCAGCAGGAGGTTTTATGAATTAGGTCAGTTCTGGCAGGAGGTTTTGTGAATTGGCTCAGGTCTGGGAGGAGGTCTTTTGAACAGCAGATGAAATTCTTGGGAAAATACTGTCCGATGTGGGATTCTCACCCATGCACCAGACAGTGTTGGGATCCAGAGTATCATGTGCTAACCATTACAACCAATATTGTCATAGGAATAGCACCGATATTTGCTATTGCTGTGTACGGTAGCACCAGTAGTGCACATGTCATTAGGAAATGATCTCCACATGAACTGCTCCGACTATCGTGCAGCATACCTATGCCCCTCAACCTTAGAACCCCTAGCTCATATAATGTGTCTTTTTGAATCTCCATATCGGAATAGGTTTGTGGTTACATAACATTAATAACTACAATCTACTTCACTCACTCATAATACAACCTACTTAGTACTGATAAACTATACTCACTTACTGCTTACTTGCCTAATTAATAATTTCTGTTGCCATTAAATCCTGACTCACCACCTCAGCTACTTGATGATGCTGATTTAAAATTCATTCACTACTCATTCACCGTAAGTAGGAATTCATAAACTCACACACTTTTTCACAGATAGGCTTTTTTTCTACAATGTCGAATGCCACCTGAATTTCTAGGCTGCTAAAATCTCCTTGATTTAGGACTTTGCGTTCTAGAGGCCTTATCTGAGCCTGAGACGCACGGATTGTTGAATTTATACTGAATCTGGTTATGGCCCAAGCCCTAAATTGCCAACGCAGTCTCTGCTTTCAGGTCCAACTAAAGCCTCTAGAATATAAAGGCCCAAACACACAAAGATTTTGACAGCAGAGTACACCAAGGGAGACTTGACCTGATGAATTGGATGAAGGATCCGGCGCCGAGAATTTTGGACTTTTTCTGACAGTTGAGACCTTATAGCCTGTTGACCTAAAACTGCTTCTTCTTTTTCTTTTTTTTTGGAGGGGGGATATAATACTATTACCCAAACTTTGCCTTTTTTGGGGGATTATTTTTTTTCGGAGGGGGGGATATTGTAACCAAACTTTGCCCCTTGGAAGGAAATAATTTCTTTGAAATTTGATGATCTAAAAGTAATATTCTAATGATCTTTTTCCGGGGATATTTCTTCTGCTAAAGCAGCTGGTATTTTGGGATTTTCCCCATCCGGCTGCTGAGAAACATGACCTTACTTGCTACTTACTCCAATCCTCACTTGGTCAGTGCTCATTCCTTTTCACTGACTCCATTTCTCTGCCTTACTTCTTACTCATTCATGTCCTTACATACTCAGTCACTACCTACTCTCTCACACACTCAGCCTCACCAGCTGCTCACACTTACAAGTCATTCACACCTTAACTTAATCATTACTGAGTTACTACTCAGAACTCCATCACAGTGCCAATAGAATACCACCCTGGGAAATTATCCCCGGAATTCTCCCACCCGGAAATGACCCCTTCCCCCGGTAAAGTAGCATCTAGGACCCCCCCCCCAAAAAAAAAAAAAAAAAAAAAAAAATCCCCCAGTTTTTATGGGGAGAGGGTTTATTTTAGGGTGAGGGATAGGGTTAGGGTTAGGGATACGGTCAGGGATAGGATAAGGGATCGGGTTACGGTTAGGGTGAGTCATAGGGATAGGATTAGAGTCTTTATTCAGCGATAAAATTGAAATGCAGTCATTTCTGACTGTATCTGTATTGCATAGAAGTGATGGGAGGAACTTTCCAGGGGGGTGGAATTTCCAGTCTGGGAGATTTTCACGGGGGAATTTGTCGGTTCGATGAATTCCGGGGGGGATTTCCAGGGGGGAAATCTACAACCCTAAAGCACACACCCGGGCACAAACTCATTCATATATGCTCATCCATATGTGCTCATTCATATACCCACTTGCTCAATTCCTTGTCCCAGAGCAATACCAATAATGCCCACTGACAAGCACACTCTTTCGTTTCCTATGAGAAAATTCTAATATTGACTAAGGATCAATAAAGGCGTTCGCACACTGTCTGATATATTTTGGCCCTTACTGTAATATGAGAAATTAACAGATGGGATGTCACACAATGTCATGCTCAATCACTGTTATTAGGAGAAATCCCCATTTACTCTTAACAGTACCGACACACCCTCCTTACTAAAAGGGGTTATGCAAACAGGATTTCTCTGTTGTCACTTTTATTATTTCCAGTTAGTGATCGGTTCCACTGCGAAATGCTTGCGTAGTTTTTATTGATGCAGCATACGTTTCACTGACAGTTATTTTCTCACGAATAGGAGTTTATTTACAGTATGATTTACATGGTAGGAATGGCGCTTGGACTGAGTGATCGAGAATAATCTTTCATTTTAGATGTAGAATAAAAGCGAAATAATAAGGAGAGATAACTTAGGTCACCAAATGAAACGGGAATAAGGGGGACGTTTTAGGAAGAATGCTATAATGTGGTATGAGTGTGATTAAATCAGAGTGCATAAAAAAGTAGTGGCAAAAATACTTTCTGCTTGGTATTCTTTGGAATGCAACGAGTTTTGTCCATTCTGATCGTCCCATAAGGTTTATTGCGGTTAGAATTTCAGTTGTTCTTTACCATAATTGAACACTGAGTTGAATCCCTCCTCTTACGTCTTAAGTGTCAAGGTACATTGTACCTGAATGTGTATATATGATTGTCATCGACACCACTGACGGCTAGTACTCTCAGACAAGATATGTCTTCACGATAGTCTTTTTAGATGTTTTGCGAAGTGAACAGGTGCCTGAATGAACAGTTAGAGTGGCTTCTTAAGCGCAGCCAGAATAGCTGAACCCATATAGTATAGGTCGAATTGGTCAGATGTCAATTAACGGAAATGACGCAGGGGTGATTCAAGCTATCTGTCTCTGCCTCTACTTTGTGCCAGCTGGGGCTGCAGCAGCTCCCGTATCAGGGGCAGAACCAGCCTTCTTTTCCTTCTCTTCTTCGCTCCGTTTGCCCAATATGAAGTTTGAGTGGTCTTCCGCATTCTTTTTACCCATCATAAACTCTGAATGGTCTGGAGCAGCCCGCTTCTCCCCAAGTACAAAATTCGAATAGTCCTGGGGATTTCTTTTGCCCAGAAGGAAACTGTCATAATCAGGCTTGTTTTTCTTGCCTAGGACAAATGAAGCATAGTCTCCCGCTGCCCCATTCTTTTTGCCAAGCAGGAACTGGTCATAATCAGGATGGGCCCTTTTCCCCAGAACAAATTCAGAATGACCTGGGTTGTTTTTCTTTCCCATGACAAAGGATGCATAATCAGGGTCGTTTTTCTTTCCCAGGACAAACCTTTCATAGTCTGGATTGTTCTTCTTGCCCATCACGAAGTTAGCATAATCAGTGTTTTCTCTTTTTCCCAACACAAAGTTGGAGTAATCATCATTCTTTTTGCCCAGCATGAATGTCTCGTGATCTGGCATATTCCGTTTCCCTGTAAGAAAGTTAGAATAGTCTGGATGGTCTTTCTTTCCAAGAACAAACTTAGAGTAGTCTTGGTCACTCTTCTTTCCCAACATGAATGCCTCATGATCCGGCATGTTGCGTTTCCCAGTGATGAAATTGGCATAGTCCGGATTTTCTCTCTTTCCAAGGACAAAGCTAGAGAACTCAGGGTCATTTTTCTTGCCAAGCATGAAGGCCTCGTGATCGGGCATATTACGTTTTCCAGTTAGAAAGTTAGCATAGTCTGGATGGTCTTTTTTTCCAAGAACAAACTTAGAGTAGTCTTGGTCACTTTTCTTACCTAACAT
Organism: Acholoe squamosa; assembly: GCA_949317995.1. Taxonomy (NCBI): domain Eukaryota; kingdom Metazoa; phylum Annelida; class Polychaeta; order Phyllodocida; family Polynoidae; genus Acholoe; species Acholoe squamosa. The sequence goes on from OX439038.1 coordinate 44,662,290, forward strand.
AAATGCCTCGTGATCTGGGATGTTGCGTTTGCCAGTGATAAAATTGGCATAATCTGGATTCTCTCTTTTCCCCAGCACAAAGTTGGAGTAGTCATCATTTTTCTTTCCCATCATAAAATTGCTATGATCAGGCATGTTCCGTTTACCAGTGATGAAATTAGCATAGTCAGGGTGATCTTTCTTTCCAAGTACAAAACCAGAGTAATCAGCATCATTCTTCTTCCCCATAATAAAGTTACCATGATCTGGCATGTTCCGTTTACCAGTAATGAAATTAGCATAGTCAGGGTGGTCCTTCTTGCCCATGATAAAATTGGAATGGTCTGGGTTGTTCTTCTTGCCCATGATGAAAGCTTCATAATCTGGGTGGTTTTTCTTGCCCATTACAAATTTAGCATAGTCTTGGTCGTTTTTCTTTCCCAAAACAAAATTGGAATGATCTGGTACATTCCTCTTACCAGTAACAAATTCATTGAAGGCAGGCATGTTTCCAGATTTCTTTTCCTGTTCGCTAGTGTCACGTTTGCCCCTTCTGCCTACTACAAAGTCTCCATAGTCCATCATATGCCCACGCTTTCCGAGGACAAAGTCCTCATAGGTTGGCCTTGCCCTCTTGCCAGTGACAAAGTCTGCATAGGAAGGCAAGTTTCCTGAACGCTTTGAACCTAACAAGAACTCATCATAGGATGGCTTGCTGAAGCTTCGCTTACCCATCACAAACTCATTGTAGCTGGGCTTTGCGAAGCGTTTACTTCCCAAGAGGAAGTCCATGTAGTAGGGCAAGTACTTCTCTTGGCCTGGTGCCCGCTTGCCCATCACAAAGTCCATGTAGTCTTTAGAGCGTTTCCCAAGAGCAAAATCGGCATAATTTGGCAATTTCTCATATTCTGAGTCCATGATTTCATCACCCTTTGCTAACACACATAAGGACACGAACACTAATGCCAGCATCAGCAATCCTGACGACGCCATCTTGTTGTCCTCTTAGAAGCCACCTGGCACGTCAGAGATGTCAACCGTCACGTCACGTACTGGAAGTGGCAACTGGCGGCACCGGAAGTCTGTGATAAAACAGGAAATGAAAGCAGACTTAAAACATGCCACAATCCACTCATTCTATTTATCATTGGAATAACCATAGTGTTTTTATAGCAGTTGTATTGATTGTTGCATTGTTTTGCCTACAGGATTCAATAACCCAAAAGTAATTGGTTGGATATTTAATTCAATAGTTTTAACTTTATTGTTGCCAAGTTTCATGCAGGCACATTTCCCTGATCGTCAGTTGTGGCATATGCTTTTGTTTATTCCCTTCACTGAACTGACTGTGTCGAAAAAAATTATGTTAAACATTGCATAATTGATTAAAATTTAATGTCGTTACCAAGTTATTGACCTTCTAGTGAAATCATAATCTCGTGATTATAACTCAATATCTTAGTTCTTGATTTTGTTATAAAATCTATCACTACAAGATACCATGGAAAGAAACATACATTTTCTCAAATTGATAAAAGACTTAACTTTGGCATTGTTTTTTTCCTCATGAAAGATTGACCTGTGTTTCTTCCCTCTCTGGTTCTAAATTACCATACCCAACCTGGGAGAAGATTCTATTAAGGGCATATCTAAGACCATTTCAATAAGTTTAATGTGACCCTGAAGCAAATTGCATTGGCCTTTCCCTTGTCTCATTATACTGCTCAATACAAAGAAAACGGACACTCTCCCGAGGTAAAATATATCAGGGATGAGGCTTTATAGATATAGACTCTTCTACATATCCAGTTATCGATGTTGGTCTGGCCGGGGTGGAACGGTGATTGGGAGGGGATGGGTTGTAATGACCTCACCTGCCTCCTAATCATTGTTTCATCTCAGGCCGGGCCTCAGTCAGCAAAAGGGGGATGAAAACCTGTTTTTGCTGTCTGCTAGATTTTCATGAAGTGGGGGGGGATGGGTTGTAATGTCCAAACCTACCACCCACTTCTTATGGTTATTGTAGGACTTGCTACTGGAATGATGCAACTTATTGATTTTTAAAAAAGAATTGTGTGGCTATGAGTGACTGTCATGTGAGTATGGTTGAAGTATGTGTTCCAACATAGGAGGGAGTTTGGAGTATTGTCGTTCCTGTCTGTTAATTCTGCCAATGCTTGCTAATAGAGTTGTCATTGTTCCATCAATGGTTACATCATATGACGTTGTACCCCTTTCTCATACCTTCAATGAGACTTCTCATCATTGTCTTGCTATGTCAGAAGCAGCTGCTGTTTCTCTTCATATTATTAAAACCATAAGTTCCCCTTATAAGCTTAGAAAGCCCTGATATGGAAATATTAAACTTAAATGAATACTAGGTGGATGAAAATCTGCCATCTGTGTTAACAACTGAAAAATTCATTGAAATAAAGGAAATCAACTATTGTCAGATTTTATCACTTATGCATAATTTGTGACTTGGCAATAAAATCCTTCAAACCTTAAAAATATTCGGAGAGAAAAATCAAGATCGAGTTATTCATGTCTGGGAATTTAGTTAGAAGCATTGAAATGGGAAACCAAAGAGGAGCGCACCTGTCAGATTGCTGCATGAAAACTATTTGCCTAGGAACCCGAATAGTAGACCTACTATGTTCAGAGCTTCAAGTAGAAACGAATTTCATATGTCCTATGGTCGTCAATAATGGCTCGGGTACTTAGTTCAATATCGCTTATGATTTCACTGGTGAACATGCACATAGCATTTGGTAGGCCAGTCGTAAGAGTTTCAGTGCTAATTAAGCATCTTTGTTGCTTTGTCTTTATGATGGATTATGATATTGAAATAAGCTCCTGACAGGCTAAAGTGCAATGGACCTCTCACTTTCACAGCTTCCCTCGCTTCTCTATGCTCCAATTTTGAACTATGTATCCAACCTTGTTTTATAAGTGGTATACAGTCGTTCAGGACATTATGCTGTGCTTAAGGGATTCAAAAGATATACATGTGACATAGACCATAAGCTTCATCAGTAGGAAACCGTTAGATTAAAGCCTTCTTGGAAAATGGAGTCACTCCATAGTGGCGGATCCAGAAATTTGAAAAAGGAGGGGGCAGCGCAATTCGAGAATTTCTTCCACATAGATTTATAAGGCAGATTTAACATCAGTAAAGTGAAAATTCCACCAACAACGGGGGACACTGCCACGTCTCCATCTTAATCCGTTTCTGTTTGATATGTATCTTCTCTCTGGAAAGGATATACTACATTTCACGATATAAAAAAATGCAATTACAAGATTGTACCCCTTCTTAGCAGCATAATGATGAAATAGCACTGTGTTCTAGGGACATTTTGCTAGGATTGTTCAACGGGTGCCAAATCCCACAGAAAGTTACGGCACAATAGGCAGTAACCCTTGGATATCCTATGCCCACAAGAAGGCCATAAAATGCAACAGACCAAATCGCACCATCAGAGCCATGTGGGATTCGACCTTGTATGCGGCCCTGAGATGATAAGACCAAAAAATGTGTTCATGTGTTCCAGTAACATAAGTCAAAGAGCTAGGGTCGGAAGGTCTTTTTTATTTATTTATTTATTTATTTATTTATTTTATTTTGTATATAAATATATGGGCAGACCTCTCTGGTTCTTTGATTTCAAGGTAAGAACATGGACAAATGAGAAATGTGAAAAATATGCAAAAGATATGCCCAATAAAGCTATTAACTGTACACCCAAAAGATTATATTCATGGAAAAAATTCCTAAAAATACCAAAGAAATTCTCAGAAGTTCCTAAAAATATGAAAATAAAATCTAAGAAATTCTTAAAAATTCTTAGAAATATGAAAAAAATTCTTAAAGATTCTCAAAATAAAAAGAAATGTCTAGGGTCGGCCTTGTTTAACTAGGGTCGGTCGGGTGACTGGAAACAAACCTTTTTTTTATATGGCCTAAATGCCAATGTTGGCACTCATTTACCGCATCTCTTCACCTCACAGAGTGTTGCTTGTGGCTCCCTCGGGAGTATAACTGCTTCTTGTTTCTGTCACATTAAATTTTATCAATTTAAACTTATTAGTCTACCTTAACTGTCAACATTAAAAACAAACCATTAAATAATCATTTACATAATTGTTGGATTATGTTTGAAACTTAAGTATTGAAAGTCCTCTTTGGTCATTAACTATACGTAATGATGATAGCGCCGATGATTTCACAGTAATAGCATGTTTGATAAGACAATATTATATACCCTGTGTTAAGCTATCATCATGTTACACTCGTCATTAATAAATATGGTCTATTCTGAGGCTGTGGTGTAAACCATAAGGAAACATTTAAGGTTGCACGCGCTGAAATACAGTGTGATCTATAGGTTCCCCCATCTCATTGGTTTCTACCCCCAAAGGATCGCATTTGATTGTCAGCTATCACCATAGTCCCTCAGTCCTTTAAAGAACGGCAAGATGCTTCTAGGAGTATTTTTTTTCTTAGTATGATGCATCACTGTAGAGCTGGTTTGTGGTATCGGTGCATCATGGCGACCCTTCAGGGGTAGATATATACATGAATGCACCAAGAGTATGTGGCATGACAATACTATTTTTGTGATCACGCTGCTGACAAATGGACATAATTGATCTAAGCACCGTGCCGTCCTTTAGGGGCTAAGCAGAGATATGGTATTACATATTAGGATCAATGTCTAGCGGCATTTGGTATCGTCTAGGTGCTCATTCACAAAGTATATATGGATCTAAACCATCGCCAACACAAGATTCCGACAGCAGTTCATGTCCAGATCATCTCCCTCCAGCTGCAGCTTTAGAGAAGTGGGTTAAAAAGGTACTAGTAATTTGAGGTAGACTACACTGTAAAAAAATAACTGTTGAATCTACCATGGATCCTTACAAAGCTAAACAGTGAACCACTGTAAGGCCAAAAAGAAATGATTGTGTGTTACCAGTTACATGCCTCTTATATGTAGGGTCGGTAGGTCGGATTGTTCTCCTTTTTTTCTGAATTTGTATAGAAATGTATAGGTAGATATGCCATATTCATCAATTTTATTTGGGTAAAACATGAGAAAGGTGAATAATATGTGCATGTTAAGCTATGGACCCTAGACCCATAGAAATATTGATGGAAATTTATGAAAAATTTGAAAAGGAATATGAACTTCTTTTTTTTTAATATGAAAAATTTCTTACAAATTTGACAAAATTCTCAAAAATTAAGAAAAAAAATAGGGTCCCTGTTAATTTGCTAACATCAGTCGGATAACTGTAAACAACTTTTGTTGGATTTTTTCAGCCTAGCAGGGTGCCAGTGTAGTTTTTAACAAGAAACCCCAGATGGCAATGCAGTGGTCCCATCTGGTGCTAGGTCAGTCAAGCACCGCCAATCAAAGAATGCAGGTGCTGGACCTAGTGTAGTGCAAAATAGTTCTCAGCATACCAGAAAAAAGGTGTATAAAGGGAAAGGTGTTGGTAAAAGTAGCACTAATGCAAAAGGTGCTAAAGGAGGAAATAATAGGGACATACATAAGATCATTGCTGACATGACAGCACGTGCCCAGCGCGCCCCACTAAAGGAAAAGACTACTAAAGCAGGCATTATTTTCCATGGAGAAAGATCTATCTTTAGCAACTTCCACCCTTGCTTAATTAAACATGAAGGAATAGAATTCCATAGTGCTGAGCAGTTATATCAGTGGCTTAAGTGCCAGGAGCTGGGGAACAAAGTAGCTGCTAGTGAAGTTCTTAGGTCTACAACCGCAGAAGGTGCCAAGAAGGCTGCCAAGAAATGTAAAAATCTAGGGAAGTGGGAACCGGAGCGAATCCCAGCTATGCGTCTGACCTTATCGAAGAAATACAGACAGAACCGTACCCTTAAAGCAGGACTGATAGATTCCTATGACTTTGACCTAGTTGAGGGATCTTTAGATGATTTTTGGGGCGGCAATGTGGCATTTGGGGATGTGTAATATACGCGAGGTGAAGTTAAAGGCAACAATGTCTTGGGTAAGTTGTTAGTCGAACTCAGGAGTCAGTTAATGGATAACGGGGGACGCCAAGGTAGAGCGTGAAAAGCACCAGAGAATGGGCTGGAGAGTGGAGAGGGCTCTGTCTTGGGAAGTGCGAGTTCCGGCGACAGTGACAGCAAGGCTGGCGTTTTTGCCCACGAAGACGGCGACCCCGAGACCTCTGTCGAACTTGATTTACTGTAGTAAGTCGCAATACAGAACTTGCAATTCCTAAATATCGAAACTGTGGGAGATTCAAGGACCTGCTATGAAGTAAGCTAACCATTGGTGATTTCATCATGTGCTAGTATACTTATAGCTGGGGTATGACTTGAGTATGACAGTAAGATCACCTTTACATGACGACCTATGGATGGTGAATTCATCATCAATTGTATTGTACTCATGTATGTATTCAGAGCTACAAGTAATCACTCATAAGTAGCTCAGGCAGTACAGATTATAATCTGCAAACTGATGAAATTCGAAAATGCCAGTTACTTATCATTAAAACTTGTTAATTTTGTTAAAATTAAATTGTGTATTAATATTAACTTAAAAGATCATTCCACGCTTGATTATTCCAACTTGATATATTTTTCCTTATTTGATCACGTTCACTTGATGGCTAATTACAACTTTTCATACATTATTGTCTGAATTCTTACTGCCATAAAATTATGTCTGTTACAGCATGGTGATGACATCATGCTTGTGAACCACATGGATCTACGATGTAAATAAGGGCCCACAGCACTACCACCAGATTGGCAGATCCACCATGAACAATGCAAACTATGTGTTGGTGACTGGGTAGCTTTCACCCCCGGCACCAAAACCACATCCTTGTGACGTGGTGGAGAATTGTAGCCTATACTGGACTGAAGTATAATAATAATTTTGGATAGTGACTGTCGCCTAAACTGTGAGTAGATCTTAATGTGCTTGTAACAGGTACTTCCAAGTAAGTAAGCAGTGAAAGGCCATCATTACTTATTTATTGTTCTACTGTATTGAGAAAAACACTTAGTTTGAATGCATGATGTGTAGTCTAGTATTTCTGCTCGCACTGAAGTATTTTTCACTTAGTAGCTAAGCATTTCCAAAAAGGAAATATATTAAAAAAAGCCATTTATTGTTTGAGTGTTTAAATTGGTCGGTATATGTAAAAGTACTCGTGAAACGATGAGTAATTTGAATTAAAATGGAATATATTCATGATTGGTACCATTAGCTGTGATTTATATGTTGCATTAATGGGCTATAACACCACTATTGATTGGCTAAAAGCTGAAAAGGGGGGCAATGGAGAGAATCACATTAACTCATAAGCTATATCTCGTATTTATTGCATGTTAATGTGGGATGATTTTGTAGTATTAAGTATATTTTTTTCTATTTGAAGGTAGTGTAACAATTATGTATGTGGTGAATTATTCACCTATGTCTGTCTATTTGAACCACATGACCTAGCAGGCCATGAGGTGATTGTCTGTCACGCACCTAGGGGGACATATATGTCTATAAGACGTCGCTCTGAACCACTGCCCTATAAATATAGCGCGCTGGCTCATTATATGTTTTGCACTTACATTACATGTTATCTTTGATATGATTGATTATGAACTATTGATTGTTTGACTCTGTGGATTAATGTACTGACTGTAACGGTAAATTATGACATATCTTAGTTATATGCAACTGGGCCATGAGAAGGGACTAAAAATGGTAGCACTTAACTCCCAAAGTTTGAAAGATAAAATAAACAAGTTTCGTTTGTTGAACTTTGACTTTGACTATGTGTCAGTCTCAGAAACCTGGCTTGATGATAGTATTCTAGACTACGAGGTTGACTTAGCAGGGTATGAATTATATCGGCTGGATAGACCAAATGCGAGGAAACGAAGTGGCGGTGTGGGTTGCTATATGAAATCAAAATACACCCAGTTTACTTGTTGTGGATGAACTTAGTGTAACCAATAAGGACATAGAATGTCTATGTTTATGCACTGAGTTCCCCAACCATAAATTCAAATTGATATTTAGTATCTACCGACCCCCTCGTGGCAACATGCTCCACTGTTATGATACCCTGAACAATTTTCTGAAATCAGCAGTGGCCAAAAATAAGGAGCTATGGCTGATGGGAGACCTAAATGTCGATGCCTCCCGTCGTAACAGTTCTAAATTCCATCACATGCTGCGTTTCTTACGTAAGAGGAAATTAAGCTACCTTCAGACTAGACAAACGTATTTCCACCCATATGGTAAATCCACACTTGACCATATTTACACAAATTGCACACATGTGGCGACTAATGGCATAATAAATTATATGAATGGAGACCATGCCCCTGTCTTTGCGGTAAAAAAACAAAAAACTGCAAAAGATGCAACATCAGTAGAGGTCACTGGCAGGGGATATTCCAATTATAGTAGTGTGATTATGATGGATTACTGCACTGGCAATGTGGTCCCTGATGTGAGTACTCTGGGATGTTCAGACATCTACATGGTACTTCACGATGCATGTGTTGATTATCTAGATCAAAACCACCCTATCCGTACTAGATAGCTGAGTATTAAAAACAAAGCGGGCTTTACACCAAGAGTAAAATATCTTACCGGAAAAAAGCACAGGGCTCTCAGAAAAGCCAGGAAATCATCTGAACATTGACCTTAGTGAGGTACGGAGGATTGAAAAGGTAATCTCCCAGACATTAACAAAAAATATTAGAGATAAAGTTGTGTCTGACCTTGAAAATTTTAAAGATGATCCCAAGCGTTTCTGGTCTGAAATCAACACCTTCTGGAAGGGCCCTAAGAAAAAAAGTAATTGTGAAATTGAAATTAAATGATAGATCGTTTGTGGAGGAGAGAAATATTGCTAACTACATTAATGACTACTATGTAGCCATTGGTGCTAGATTGGCAGAGGCCTTCTGCCCAGGAGTTGCTGACATGAATCCAGCTGTCTTCCTACCACAGGCAGACGTTAATTTCAGCCTATCCACAATTGAGTTACCTGAAGCGCTAAAACTAGCATGAACCATCAAAATACATAAAGCCTCAGGTGTTGAGCATGTCAGGCCAATTGTGATCAGGGATGCTTTAACGTCCAGACCTGATGTGCTCAGGGAACTGGTCAATTGTTCTATACAAAGTGGCCTCTTCCCAGAAGTATTAAAAAGGGCATGCGTGATTCCTCTCCCGAAAAATGGTGATTTAACTAGGGTGACTAACTGGAGACCCGTGAGTCAATTAAATTGTGTGTCCAAGCTGGTGGAAAGGATACTTCATTCACAACTAATGAACTATCTAGAGGCCAACAACCTGCTTAGTGACAGACAATACGGCTTTAGGGTGGGTAGGTCTACAATGGATGCGGTCTATGGGCTAGTTCAATGTCTGTATGGAATCAGGAACAAGGCTGAATTAGCCTCAGTTGTGTTCCTGGATTTAAGAAAGGCATTTGATACTGTGAACCACACTCTATTACTGCTGACACTGGGAAAACTTGGTTGTGATGCTAGGACCCTAGAATGGCTGGAAAGCTACCTAGAGGACCACATACAAACAACAGTGGCCAATGGGCACACCTCAGACGTCAAGCGGGTGGGTTGTGGCGTACCACAGGGCTCTGTGCTCGGCCCGCTCCTTTTTCTTGCCTATATCAATAGTATATCCCTGGTAATCGAAAACTCGGAGTACTATATGTATGCGGATGACCTAGCAATTGTTACTTTTGGGGTGGATCCCATTGAAATTAGTAATAAACAACAAGATGACTTGAATAGAATTGCAAGATGGTGTAATACCTTCAAATTAACTGTCAATGCTGAGAAAACAAAGGTCTTATGGGTGCACTCAGATAGAATTATACCTGACCTCGCTGGCTGTGATGTCAGGCTTGGTGGGGAGGTCCTAGAATGAGTACACGCATTCAACTACTTAGGGGTCATGGTGGATAGGTTTCTTGTTTTCTCTGATCACTGCAGGAAGGTTGCCACCAATGCACGAGGCAGGTTGAAGCATCTCAGAAACCTTCGAAAATATATGAATAAAGACCTGGCCCTACGGCTGTACAAACTAATGATCCTGCCCATACTAGACTACGGTGACCTGGTTGTAGATGGATCACTTGTTGATAATGTAAAGGCATTGCAAATAATCCAAAATCACTGCCTGCGTACATGCCTGAAAATCAAAGACCCTAGAGATATTAGCAGGAACAGGCTTCATGAAGTATGTAATTGTCAGAAACTGCTTCACAGGCGTAATGAGCATCTCCTGTGTGCTATGTACTGCCTTTCCTGCAATGATGAAAACGTTGCTCAACCACCGAGGGTACTGAGGGGTAATGATGGGGTCCGTCTTAGGGTGGATATGCCCCACTATGCACTGTTCAGGAGCAGTCCACTGTATAGGGGCAACCTCCTCTGGCAGACCCTGACAGCCCAGCAACAGAAGGCTCGTGACATAAGTAAATTCAGAGATGGTTTTAAATGAAAAAATGTATTGACATGTGAAGCGTTGAAATATTGGACCCTATGGAATTAGTCCTGGGTTTCTCATGTAATTTATCTGTATTAACTGGTCTAGGTTGAAGGCTGGTGATTCATCAACCAACCACTAGACCATATGTTATATTATTATTTGAAAGTATTTAAATGGGTGTGGTGATTTCATCCGCTCAACCGGTAAAAGGCAGAGGCACCAAAAGCTGAGTTATTTGGCCATAAGTCTTACCAATTGGCATGAACTGTTGTATATGATTGGATCCAGAAATGTACTGTTATATTTTTTGTTTATTTTATGGTGTGAATAAGTGTATTTTTCACTAAGAATGTCCATTGAATAATAATCATGGTAATTTTTCATATATTGTTATTAGAAAGACAATTCATTTCACATTGATCATCATGAAAATAGCACTAGTATGTGTGTATCTTTTTGATCAATAAAATTCCTTACTACTACTAGTACTACTACAAGGAATCTCTGTGGAAATAGCGACATCTCTGTGAAAATAACAACAGATCTCTGGCAACTTTGGGACAAAGATAACACAGTTATTTCAACAACATTTTCAACAACAGTGTGTTGGAGGATAGGGACACTGTCCCATTCTGTTCTACCGCTTTTGTATTATTACATTTGAAATAATGTCGTCATAATTTCACACATTTATCAATCATGTGAACTCGTGTTTTGTAATTGACCATTTTATGATGGCAGAATGACGTGACACTTCCTTTTCTGGGCAGGATATACTAATGTAGCATTGGCGATTGATGCACAATTAGTACCAGAGGATCAGCATATATGATGCATAAGTGAAGTACTAGCCATTACAAGTTGATTTCAGCAATTCATGCATCATTGTAACAGAAGGAAAAATGCATTTAAATGCTCTCTCCTAAATGAATTGAAGGAAAGTGTCTCTTCAAGGGCACTGCCTAACTTTGTGGGGCCATCACTGCAAACTGTGTATATTTTAGGAGCCTATGTTTGTCGAATGTAGACCTATTGATTTCTTCTTTGTTTTTATGTAATTCGCGGTTTCAACCTAGTGATTATTATATGATCACATTGAGTTTCTGCGCAAATAAAAGGTGAAACTGAATTAAGGTTATATGTAATGATTTGCTCATTTCCATATCCATTATACTAAGAAGGCCTGCGGTGAAAAGAATAACTGTTAGTACTTTAACATGAAGCCAGCTGTGATCGGAGCCAGTGGGGACAGTCATAGATTATTAAACAGTGCACTTAAGGGATATCATTTTTCAATCATATCGTATATCCTTTAATACAGATTTGCCGTCAATGGTTAAAATGAACTCGACATGAACGGAACATTTACATCTAATAAAGCTATTATTAAAACTTGAATCATGTAAGACGTAACATTTGATACCAGGGGGTATTCCAACATTATTGACGACAACTTAGTGGCTACAGCAAGACTATGAGACCTATGTTGTCGTCAAGTATATTGAAATACGTCCCTGGGGCTTATAATCAATCTGCCTGGTAACAACAAATGCCCCAAATCGTCAAGTACCCACTAAGAACAGCTAGTACCCTACCTTGAATATTTCAAAACAAGTCACACTATGCTTCACCAATCAACTTGCACACACCACATTAGTCTGTAAAGTACCCTGCCTTGTTTAAGATAGAGATAGCTACACTACCATGTACCTATACTTGTGTCACACACTCTATACTAAACTTTATTGACTGACTTTTCCTGACTAGGTACCTACTCAAATCACCCTTTTCTAGCAACCTACTAGCATGACCACTTTTGAGCAACACAAGTGAAAATGTATCACTTCATGGAAAGCCAGTTCTACCTTTTCCCCTAGGAGAAACACCCTCCAGGTCTACCAAATCCTATGTGACAATGACAAAAGACTCAGTCGTAGGGAGGAATTTCAGATGACAGCAGGCACCCCCTGTTAGATGACCTGCTGGTCATTAGTGAATTCTCAGATTGCCAGTGATAATCTTAGAATAAGCCACTGTTTCATATTGCAAAGGCAACTGATTTCACGGACATCTTTGGTATGTGCATATATACATCTGTTTTCTATACATGGTATATACCCCCTACAATGCCGCTGTATATGGTAAATGACAGTCTCTCTCACCTGGTATCTGATCATTGGACATGGCCTGAGTTCCTTTGTCTACTCTTAGGTTCGTGTCAGCGGAAACGGAAGCACATGGAAGTGCCATGGGATGACCCAAAGGGGGGCCCAGCACTCACCTCATTTCCTACACTTTCTTATCGACGCCCACACTTTCAGACCTTGGGATGGCACTTGTATGAGGCGTTGTTTCTGCTACCGGGTGATATGGCTTATGACATTTGTCTTTCATGACTTCAGCTACATTTTAGTACTTTGCATGATAAAATACTCCAAATAGCTACAGAAATATAAGATCTCAAACATTCGACATCAGCAACAAGGAGAAATTTAGAATAGCCCTTAACTCAATTGCGTATTGAAATATTGTGGCATAATGCATAAGAAATGCCATTATAGGAAAGAAATAACAATTTTCAAACATAATCATCCATAATTTTGGATCTAGAAGGGATAATTCAATTCTGTTTTCAGTTATTTATACTCCACCTGGCTCTGAACCCCATTGTTCCTACTGTGGGTTTTTTTCCACATTCTACAGTTTGGAGGGATAGGAGGAGGTTTTATGAATTAGGTCAGTTCTGGCAGGAGGTTTTATGAATTGGGACAGCTCTGGGAGGAGGTTTTGTGAAACAGGTCAAACATAGAAGGAGGTTTTATGAATAAGGTCATTTTTGAAGATCAGATGAAATTGTTGAGAAAATGCAGTCCCATATGGGATTCGTTGCCATGCACCAGACAATGCTGGGATCCTGAGTCTCATGTGCTAACCATTACACCATGAGTCTTCAGCTGATACGTTGGGTGTTAGAACATCTAAGGTTCATCTAATGCCATCAAATGCCATCACCAATGGTGAGGCCTCTATGTTGCTTAGAGTTTGTAGCAATCTGCGAGGAAATTGACCGATACTCTTACTAGAATGGGTGAACAATATAAGAGTGCCAGACCAATGAAAAGATACGTGACTAAAGCAACTGATATCAATAGTTTTCAAAATGAAACCAGTCACTGAGAGAAGTACTACAACACATTGGTCAACCTGAATGATGGGGGTGGGCGGTTGGGTGGGAGTCAGGGGTCTAATGCCAAAGAAAGCTATGAAAGAGGTATGTCGAAACTGTGTTCTGTCCATGAACATGGCCGTCTTTCATCTGGTCTTCCCTTACCTATCCCAATAATGTCCATGCTAGTTATAGGCAATATCCTATTACATGCTACGGGGTGGTGCAAAAACCTATTAAATGCAGCAGAACATGACACCACTGCCATCAAGGTAGAGCGTAGGTGTGAAAGGATAGAGGGAGTGGTGCACAATGCCTCTAGGTTTAATGCTTTTGTGCTTACTTATCCATTGGACTACCTATGGTCGATATCTATTCACAGACACCATGCAATGATACCTATGTGCATGTACTACACTGCAGGGCTACAACTAATGTGCTGTGACAATATAGGAGATGAAACTACTGTCTGGGGCTATACAATTGTTATCAAGTAGCCAATTGTATAATGAAACTGCCCTTCCCCCCATATCTGAAAGGACTCAGATACATAGGCCATATAGCAATCATATGTATAGTAATTGACATGCACATTTGTACATAATTGAGACAGGACATGAGTTCCATTATCTTTCACACCTGCCCATACACTCTAGCACTGGCCACTTGGCTATATGTATAATCTATTGCATATAGGTCAGGCGACAAGGGATCACAGCATCTGTGGGAATCAATAGATATCTGTATCGTTATGGTGATCCTGTTCATAACATGTAAGCCTATCGAACAAGCCTAAGACACTCTAGGGGATGGGGTGATTTTGCAAGTAGAACCTTTTCAAATAACGAGAATGCCACGATGGCGTATGGAATACTTCCCAAGAAAACGTCTCCATATTTCCCCGAGAGGCCACTTCTCAGTAACATTGATTAGCATAACCAAGAAAGGTACTTAAAAACACCTTCGTGTGTATTCTTAGAAGGCATCATGTTCGAGTCTTAGATGAAGAACACTTTCTCAAGAGGCATACGTGCACGTGCTCTACAGAAGGTGATCACAGAAAACTCCACAGTGGTCATAATATACCTCTATCAATGAATATACCTCTATCAATGATCATGATATGTGTGCCTGTGCTTTACAGTGAGGGGATGTTCTTAGTTAGTAAACCATTACTATAGACTGCCTATAACTAAGAGGTATAGTGCACATGTCTGTGCCATGGCAATTTACAAATGCTATATCACCACCAAAGGTTATACGTGAAGGATACACGCAATATGTTTTGTGCGTGGCCTAAATGTTAAAGAGAGAATGCTCAGTTAATTCAGGAGTTCACCTAGGGAGTTAGATAAGACTAGAAATCTACTGCCTATACGACTTTTGTTTGGGGAAATCGGCTAGACAGCTGTAAAAGGTTGATTTATCCATTTATATTGTAATTTTAAGGGAATGTTGTCATTTCATTGGGCATTATAATACTATTTTCATGGTCATACTGAAATGGTCGCACTGTTTTCATTTCATCCTACAGGGACGCACGCAAGAAGCCTTGCATAATTCGCACGCCATGTCTGGCCTAAAAGACATATTAAGAGAAAGCGCAACAGGCTTATCTGATTACACAATCAAGTTACCACTAAAAGAGAATAGGAACATGGGACTACAAAGCAGTATGTTTTGCGTATGGCAGACATGAGGGCCTCCTACGTCAGTGCGTCCGAGCAGCAGTCTCTACTGTTGGAAGGTCAATACTTGTTTCACAGTGCCTGTAGTGTGAATGTCAGTAATTTGTCCAAATTCAGTTTTGTGCAGGGAGAAAACACGCTATAGCATCTAGGACGAACCCGCCAACGCAGTTTCAAACGAATCTACCCGCTTGCCCTTACACTGTTTCGTTATGTGTGATTGCATTTTTATTCTGTTCAAATCTATTTTGATTTAATCAAGTCTAACTTGCCTGTACCAGCACTATATGATTATAAGACATTGGTGTGCTAAATCTGTTTCTCCCATTCATATCCAAGGTATGTTGAACCTTCTGCCCAACAAGTCAGTGACAAAAGCATCAACAGAAGATCTTTAGGAGTCATCGACCCCACCTCTCTTTTTTGATAGACCATAATCTAGCTGCTGAGAATTTATTGCTCAAAGAACTCCTGGCATACTCCTTCTTAATGTTTCTGAAGATTTCTTCTAAAGTAACGTGGGGCCAATATTACTTTGTATTCCAATAAGAAGGGAACTAGAGGTTATCGATGTGTCCAGAAAGAATGTACTCTATATCAAGGAAATCGATCCAGCAACATTTTAACTTACTATGTCAATAGCTGTTACACAAAACATGTGTTTACACTGATTCCGAGGGATATCTAATCAGAAATAAGACATGAACTAGAATGGACATATTGGATAAGAAACACAAGACGATTATCAATAATAGTCCCCTCATTGGTCAAGATCATGAGCTTGCAACAAATGAAAGTGAAAAATTCGTAAAAAAAATAATCTCTCTTTTCTTATAAATTCTTAATTGCAATGGAAAATAGAGGTCTTCATGAGCAAGCACACAAAATTACATGATGTAGCTATGACTATTTCTTGGAAAATAATTATTATGGAAATACCTTGTAAAACCATTGTTTTTTCCTCTTGCCCCTTAAATTGGAATATTTTCAAAAAAAAGGGCTTGTTGCTAAGCAACCATTTTGGAATAGAGAAAAAATGAAGAGCACCATTGGATTCCTTGGCATCGATTTAGGGGGGGGGTAGGTCACCTTATATTTTTCATAGGATGATTATTACTGAGGCTAGGGCCTGTCATATATTAAAATCTCCTGTTATTCATATGGCCTCATATGACCCCATATGGCGTAACAGACACATAACGGACACTCTTAACATGGTCCTTTTGTGACATTAAGTTTAAAACATTGTAAATATGCCGAAAATGCATATTTTTAAGTCCTAAAATTGTCTATTTACATCTACACAAAATTTCCTGATAAACTGATAAAAACCTTTCAATTGCATCATTGGAATGGTAATGATACTAACTTAGTCTTGGAGGTTAGTCTGATTTATAACCACACCTTTTTCTCTTTGAATTTTCCAAATCAAATGATAGTTTTGCTTTTGAGACATTCTCTAGTATGTGGTATGTGGCATTCTCATGAGCTCCACCCTTAAAATAAATAATGACAACCAATATATCTTAGCATGGTCACGATATGACAGTAAGGGATGATAAGAGGGAAATATGAAATGCGTACTCATCAGTCTTTTGTAATAGAATACTATAAGCAGAAGTATTATCTCATTAAAGCTCCATGGTCTGTTTTATAACCACTTCATAATCATGAATACAAAATGCTTGGATCATGTGTCTCTTTTACCAGTTCATCAATTCAGTACCCCCTGGTCTCACTCACTGTTCTTATGACTTTTCTCATATTCTTCTTGATTTACAGTATGAGTATTCTTAGAAGTTTGGTATGAAGGTGGATTAATAGGGGTTTATAGTTACGAAGAAAATGCGCCTAATTTTTTATTATTATGATTAACCCTTGGATATGATAAATACCTGTAATCATCGTCATTTATTTTTAATTTTTTTGTGTTGTTTTTGGTTTTTTTCTTAAACCAAGGGTCTCTGATGCACAGATCTATGTTATTATATTGCATACTGCATTATGTACTTAGAAATTGCTTAAAATGTCTATAAAATCGTACCGTGATGAAATATTCAAGGGGGTCGAACGAAGAATAGTCACACAATCATTAGTACTTTAAAGTGGAATAGGTTCAGTGATTCTAAGGGTAAATTGCATGTCCAGCTTACCTTTAAGGAGTAGCTCAGAGAACGGTAAGATGAGTTGCTCCTTGTCACTCAGACTACTCTACACTCTGTACACGATCCGGCCAGCAGACTCTATGTCATCACAGTGGCATGTGGACAGGGTCCGTATTACTACAGCCACGGCCCCTGCTCCTTCAGCAGTCCCAAAGTAAAGCCAAGCGAGTAGCTCACACAGCTTATAGAGCAACCCAGTGTGCTCCCACAGCTTTTTAGAGCAACTCAAGGCGCTAAACACAGCCTCCTAGCTCCCGACAGCAGGCCTCTCCCTTGGAAGCCTTGTGAGCTAGAGAATCCAATTTGGCATCATTTAAAAGTCGTCAGTGCGCTGCATTCATGCCAGGTCAACTGCTATTGGCTGGTTGCACTCTCTACAAGCCACGCCCAATGGCATGTGATTGGTTGCTGGCCGCTCTGATTGGCAGACAAGTGGTAAATGCTGAAGGGATGATATTGGATTCTGTGGGCCCGTGGGTGTAGGCCGGAGGAATCTATAGGATTGTGAGTGTGCTCTCCACCCCCTCCCCTATCGCCTAGTGTAATAGGTGTGTTCTTGGCGAGGGTTTGGGAGGATGCGGACCCCTCCCCCCCCCCTTACACACCCACCCTGTATGCATGAAAATCAAATGAGTAAGGCACGTATACAGACCAGGGCCTTCGGGAGTACAGGGGGCTCTGACTCAGCCTTGGTCGCCCACACAGTCAGGCAGATAATAGGCCCAATCTGGCTCCATTACAAGCATTATGGACCATTTATGTTTCTAATACCTGCAGCTAAATGACTGTCACCTTTTCTATAGATAAGTGTCCAGCACTAATTGAAGTTGATTTCATGCCCATATTGCTCTCCTTTTCATATAAGTGCGAGTCGTGACGGTAAATCGTTGTACCTGCAATGGTTTTTATGTCAGTCCCTGTGGTGTTGTCATGGAAAGCCTATATATTTCATTTCAGATAGATTCAGACATTTGCTTAGAATACAGTGATCAGTCTGAAGGCAATTGTTATAACCTCCTGCACTTTAAATGCCACTTAGGGTCCATTTAAATTGTACTTAAAGGAATCAGGTTCAATGACATTTAGATCGTATCAAATTGAATTGTGCCGAGTGCTACTGTGGATGCACCCTAACCCCTAGAATTTACGGTGGGTAATTCCAGAATGCTGTCGAATCCATGGGCTATTTCATAGTGCACATGTTATGATGTATGTTTTATCCCTACAAAAGGCCTAGGTAATGTTTGGCAATAGTTTGAGTTGTCTAGTTTTGTGTATGTGTATTAGAGGGCTGTGAAAAAAAACCACCATATAATCCATATTAGTCATATATTACCAGGAACATATTAATGATAAAACGTTTATGTACCAACACATGGCAACGCCCGTACAGAAGTTATTTTCGTGAATAGTAATTCGCAAAATTACATGTGAAAAGAAATCTCCTAATTATAAGCTTTGTTGTTAATCTATGTGATGATTACACCTGGAAGCTGTTGCACATTAGCTAAAGATAGCACTAATTATGTACCGTCTTATATAAAAAAGAAAATCACGCTCTGCTTCACCATTAAGCTTGTATTCGCCACATTAGATTGTAAATCCTTCTGGTTCTTTTAAAAAGTAGTATGTATTGCACACGTATGTAACTTACAGTTTGATCCTCTTTTAGTACTCTTGTTTTAAAGGTATTTGTACCTTACTGACATGAGTAATTCTGTGATTTCACATTGAGAAAGAACAACAATAGTTTCTTCATTGTTGAGGGTAGTTGGTATTAGTATTTCCGAAGCAGCTTCCTGACCTCGTTCAATCTGCCTTATATGTGCTGGAGGATCTGGTCAAAAACAAAACAAGAACCAATACATAAAACGTGCACGTTTTTGCATTGCCAAATGTATATAATCACCAACAGATGCCGCTGAAATGTGCACTGGGGTATGTGTCAAAACAACCTACAATAGCTCTACACTCACCAAAATATCTCTGCGATCACAGAAAATGTCTAAATCGTAGGTTCTATCTCCTAATTTATAGAGCATTGTACAGGGTTTGAGTACATATGTATGCATTTGTTCTATTTTTATACAGGTTTAAATAGGTCAAGATTATTTCCCATACATAAATGTCAAAACAGAGAATCATGAAAACACAAACATGAAACACAAAGTGTAAAAGGTTAAAACAGACAAACAGTGAAACATGAAAAGACCAAACATACAAACACTAAACACAGAGTGTGAAAGGTCAAAATAGACAAACAGTGAAACATCAAAAGATGAAACATCCAAACACACAAACATGAAACACAAAAGACGAAATGTCAAAACAGACAAACATGAAAAGACGAAAGTTCCAAACATGAAACAACCAAACACTGAAACGCGAAACACAAAAACATGAAAAGACCAAACATCCAAACATGAAACATGGAAACACACAAACAGGAAACACAAGGTGTGAAACATCCAAACACACAAACACGAAACACAAAATGCAAAATGTCAAAACAGACAAACATGAAAAGAGGAAACATCCAAACATGAAACAACCAAACACTGAAACTTGAAACACAAAATCATGAAAAGACCAAATATCCAAACATGGAAACACACAAACACGAAACACAAAGTGTAAAAGGTTAAAACAGACAAACAGTGAAACATGAAAAGACCAAACACTAAACACAGAGTGTGAAAGGTCAAAAAAGACAAACATTGAATTATCAAAAGATGAAACATCCAAACACACAAACACGAAACACAAAAGACGAAATGTCAAAACAGACAAACATGAAAAGACAAAACATCCAAACATGAAACAACCAAACACTGAAACGTGAAACACAAAAACATGAAAAGACCAAACATGAAAAATGCAAACTCACTACGTAAAGTGCGAAATGTCAAAACAGACAAACATGAAAAGACAAAACATCCAAAGATGAAACATGGAAACACAATACACAAAGTGTGAAAGGTGAAAATAGACAAACAGTAAAACTTGAAAACATAAAACATCCCAACATGCAAACCCACAAACTCGAAACCCAAAGTGTGAAATGTCAAAACAGACAAACATGAAAGACGGAACATGCAAGCATGAAACAACGAAACACTGAAAAACAAAACACAAAAATGCGAAAAGACCAAACATGAAACATGCAAACACACAAACGCGAAACACAACGTCACTCTTGGGCAACCGTACAATAGATATCATACAATAGACGATCGTTTGAGATAGAAAATGGGGGGGGGGGATCGTTGCCTATTCTGAAATATACCCCAACGGTCCCAACTCAAAACATGCACACATCCGAAATATCTATTTGAAGATATTCCACTGAGACATTCGTTGGCAATAAAGAGAGTAAAGATAACTTAAGCCATCCAGCTTTCCCTCAGTTCTCTCTGAGAAAAGAACAGGTTCTTCCTCGTTATATTCTGGCAAGACCCTCCAGTGCATGTACCTGAAATCTTCAGGCACAATCACCCTCAATCATATGGATGCCCTGCAATTGGTCTCACCACTGCTCATGTTTCTCATGACTGGTAACTAACCTGAGTTTACAGGTGACTGACCTGTACAAATTCATTCCTTTGCCATCTTTTCAAAAGATACTGCCGAATAATGGCCATAAATTTCACACATGATTCAGGGTTAAAATATCAACAGCGTTCTTTTAACTCATGCATGATGTAGGACCTGTGAAGAAGTGTTTATTGTGTTTTAAAAAGGAACGTAAACATGAATTTATTCATTGACCATTATCACTCTATATTGCACATGTATACAGTTTTTATATATCCCCATTGTTCTATAGTGCATATATGATTCATTGTGTGTCGTGATACCTAAAATAAAGTCAGAAAAGCCTAGACAATCATTTAATTAGAAACGAGCAATACCAAAGCTGCTTTGGAAATACTAATACCCTGAACAAAGTGACAATTTCGCATTTCCAATTATGTTCATTATTGGTGTTTTGAATTGCCTTTTTAATCATGCATATAACTCTTTGGCGTTTCAATATTCTCCAGGCTCAGACTAATACCTCTACTGCAGTACAAGAATAGTTTGAGCACCACAAACAAAAACATGATATTTGGCTCATCAAACCCAATCTCTAAAATTGAATTACAACAGGCAAGGGAATGCATCTGAGGTAGGGGTTCGAATTATTCTAAATCATCGCTCTTAGGTGCGAAACCGAACAGTTAAGGTATTCCATAAATAACTAGCTGCCTGCAAAACACCTCAATATTTTCTGCACTTCAGTGAATAAACGGTCTTAATGTCGATTCTAATCATTTTACATTAATACATAAATCCATTTAGTCCATTGGAAAAAATAACATGATGCAGAAATATAAATGTTTAAAAGGGCACTTAATTATCACTGGCTACCTAATGGCTAAGGGCGTGTCGATGAATGTGTGATAATTATAGCACCGCCTACACTATAATTTAGGGCCAATTTTAGATTTAAACGTCAGATTTTGTTTATGCAGTATTCCTGGCAGGATTTGAATCATATTGCAGTGAGTCACGAGCCCATATCGTAACAGTAAAATGGATCAACTTATCTGAAATTCGACACTCATTTTTCTTCAAAATTACTTGGTAGTTAAATGTGACACAAGTACCATAATATATCACACATAATGCGCACCCCGTGTAGAAGGCGCATCCTGAGATTTTCAGCAGGTTAGCACTTATCTACTATGAGAAATCCTCGCTTATAAGGTGACCAAACCATTGCTTATCCTATAGCCTATATAGGGCGTATGGGGGATTCATACGGTATGTGGCGTATTGTCGTTTGGTCTCCGTGCTATGCAGTCTTTTGCCCTTTACCTCACTGGGGTCGATGACCGAGTCAGCAGTCATCGAGAGTTCTCAGGCTCAGGTATACATGCCTATATGTATTTCCTGTTTAGCACAAAACTACCGGAGCTTATTACAAAATGAGCTCAATTAACTGGACAATTAACCTACCGCCGTCTTAAAATAAGCTCTTGGTCAATGCCAGTTTCTCCAGGTGGTGACGCAGATTGTGTATAGATAGCAACTGGTCACCAGGTCCCAGGTGGAAAGCCATTGTCCCCCTCCAGGGCACAGAATAACCCCACTCTGATGTCTTACGTTGGCGGCTTGGCAGCCAGCGCACGTCTTATTCAAACTGTCTCCCTCCTCCCCAGGCACTCCCCAGGGTTACTCCATCTTCGCTCCCTCGAGCACTACTTGTGCACCCAAATTGAAGTGAGCCTGGCTTGCCTCAGAGGCAATTTCCAGACTTTGTAGCGACCCTTGGTTCAGTGCATTGTCCTGTCCCTCGTGATATTTAGAATTGTTATATTTAGACCTGCTGACACTCTGATTTTCAATTTAGCCAATGATAGTGGGCCAATGGAGGAAAAGTGGTACTCCCTTCTACAAAGGTGACTTAGATTACTGCAATTAGTCGGGTCATTGTCTTACATATGTGACATGTACTGGGGTTAGGACCTTAATGCACCCTGCACTAAAGGCCCTTTTCGCAGATCATGTCACATATGGGCCAAATTTTTGAAAATGGTACTTTTAGCATTTTACAGGGGTTTTAAGCTTTACCTACCAATAGGGTAAAAATCTATGCACTAGCCTGGTGTTTTATGGTATCATCCTAGAGAAACATCCTAAGCTTTCAAATGAGTGTAAACTTTAGCGAATGGGACCATAATTTTTTTGAGTTATGGGTCTACAGAATTGAAAAAAGACCAAAAAGTGTGTACTTCGCTGAAAAATACAATTTTCACACCCCCCACATGCTGCTTATACTGTACAAAACCACTGAAAATCACTTTTGGAATTCAATACATATGTTGACTCTGAGATCCAAAGAGTTTTAACGCGATGTACATGGTAGATTTTTTTTCTCCCCCTTCATACTGAATAAAGGCAGCATTATGTTACTCCCTGCTCAAAAATAAACCCCCTCAAAATACCAATGAAATATTCTGTTTCTACCATCCATGCTGCACTTAATTTTGAGGGACATTTGAGGGGTTTATATGGTATAAAAAGGTTGCGGCCACACCCATTATCTTTTAGTCCTTGCCCTAAAGTGTATTAGCATACACATTTTTGAGCAGGGAGTAACATTTCTAAGTTCTTTGACCCTGAACCAGATGACATCTCTGTCGTCCCTCGCATGGCGTATCCTAACGGGGCTTTCCTAATCACAACAAGGACACTTCCAGCTATTGTTTGATCCTCTTTTTATCCAATTTTACCGACAATTGTTATTCCTACAGCAAAAAAGGGTAAGGGATCAGCCAAAAGTTCGCCTTAATAAGATGTATGAAGGCCTAGGGCACACACTTGTAGAGGCCAGCTCTGGCTGTAAGTCCATGGCAGTAGGCCATCTGCCCCGTTCCAGTTGCACCAGCCCTCAGGGGCTGGTCAGCCAGTATAAGCTGCCCCCCTTGTGTATTATACCGATCCAGATGTAGGTGGAAGGTAGAGAATGTCAGACGGGGAAGTAGCTCAGCGATAGAGCTTCCGCCTGCAGGTTGGAGGGTCCCGGGTTCAACTCCCGGTTTCTCCAGGACGTTTTCCGCCGACCTCTACACTGGTGGAGAAACCGAGTTGGTGTGTCACGAATGACGATTCAATTTGCTAGTGCTGGGAGGAGACTTGGTGGTTGGGCACAACTCAGTACTAGTCCCGGGTATCTGGTACCTATAGGGTACTGAACCCTATATTGAATCTGGTAGGGAGGAGTGTAGGGGCCAGCTCTGCCATAAGGCCAGCAGCCCCGTTTCTGGAGATCTCAGCCCCCAGGGGCTGGCATCCAGTGGTAGCTCCCCCCTATGTGTGTGTCATACCAATCCAGGTGTAGATGCCTGGAACGGTATAATACAGATACGCTTCGACCCTAGCAGTACTGTGTACTGGTAGGTCAACTGGGAAGTCAGGAGTACCTCACACTGCTTGATAAAGCCCAACCAATCTGGTTGGGAGGAATGCTTGGTGCTGGTTGGCCATGGTTGAAGCTGGTTGGGAGAAGTGTAGGGGCCAGCTCTGGCTGTAAGTCCATGGCGGTAGGCCATCTGCCCCGTTCCGGTTGCACCAGCCCTCAGGGGCTGGTCAGCCGGTATAAGCTGCCCCCCTTGTGTATTATACCGATCCAGATGTAGGTGGAAGGTAGAGAATGTCAGACGAGGAAGTAGCTCAGCAGTAGAGCTTCCGCCTGCAGGTTGGAGGGTCCCGGGTTCGACTCCCAGTTTCTCCAGGACGTTTTCCGCCGACCTCTACACACTTATGTACTTTGTTGGGGTCCAAATGCTTTTATTTTGACAAAAACCAATGTTGTCCATCGGTAAGTGGTGAAATTTTGCCACTATTTCTAAATGACTGGGCGTTATATGGGGTTGAAGAATGTCACCTGCCCTTGCCCTATGTGTGTTACTCCCTGCTTAAAAATAGATTCTGCCGCTAAAGCTCAATCTCCTGTCCCTCAGTTATCAAAATGTGTACATATGATATCCTGATGATAGATTATACACTCCTGTATCTTCCTGGATTATTTGGTTATGATCCCAATAATTTAAGTGTCTGTTTGAGTGTGGAAATTCCAAAAATCTGCATCGGACCCAAAGATTTATTCCATTGTTTCACATCTCATGTCCCTAATATTGTAAAGATTACTGTTTTTTGTGGCTTATTCAATAAAATGTGTTATATGTTACCCGCATGCAGTTATTTAGTCCCACTAACCCAATCAATGGTGGAATTTGAATTTTGAGCAGAGATTAACACCTAATAGGAAAATGCTGTAATTTTTTTGAGGAATATCCATCAAACTCCAACTACTACTGTTTTATTTGCTTGTTATGGAGTCCCCCTAACCTATTTATGTAGATTTGTGTACATAATTTGCACTTTGTGCTATTTGGGGGGTGAAATTAAATTTGGGCAGGGAGTAACATGTTACTCCCTGCTCAAAAAAAAAAATGTGGTCCAACTTGTGACCAGTTCTATCACAACTACTGCTAGATATGGAACAGATGGTAGTTGCATATTAAAGTATGCATATTGAAGATAATGTAGATGAATGTTGGTGGTTATTTGACACCTTTTGACAAAGCTAGATGAAAATTGGGGTTTTAGAAAAAAATTCTCAGAAAAATCAGTCAATGACAAAAGTTGAATATCCGATATCTTGGAAAGTATTTGAAGGAACATATTTATTTTTTGAATCATGATACATACTTACTAGTAGATGTTGTAAATGGATTTAGGAGACATTAGGATATAGGTAAGAGGTATATCCAGTTGGTCTCTGAATTTTGAGCAGGGAGTAACACAAATTACAACAGATTATCTTTGAATGCTTATAAAAACGGCCCCGCTAGGAGCTGCTGCGTATGTCAGGTGTTTTTACGCAGCCAAGACATTACTCTTTGAATGTAATAAAGTTGTTTTAACTTATTTTGAATTTCACTGTTTTTGATTTGTCAGGACCAAAAGTGCCACATTTAAAGATTTGGCCCATATATTCAACAAACTGTTTAAACCAGCGATTCAAACCTCTATTGGCAAAAGCTAAATAGCAATAACAGTAAACTAAATCTATAATTCATTTATTTGTTCTATGGGACAATGCTGAATATCCTGCAGCCATGTCTCCAAGTACCCACCCGATGGATTACAATAGGAATTCACAATGTTAATAAACTATAGTCATTTTGACAACTTATTTGAGAAAACAAATAATTCTACATCCCACAGAAAAATAACATTTCTACATTGACCCTAGACTGACGATTTTTCATTGTGATGCAGATTGTATTCATTGAAACAGAGAACACATTGGTGTCCCTTCAACCAGATTTCACTATAGAGATAGCAGTAATAACTTTAAACTGCTGTTTGATGCTTGTGATGCTTAGCATTTCTCTTAACAATTTTGTAGTTGGATAGTTGGCTGCTAAATGTATAGTTACTACAATTAGCAGTGTTGATTCATTTGGCAGTTCTATAGTTGATAATCTAACAACCCTGGACCAATTTGGTGTTGTAGAGTCAAAGGTTTATCTTCATATAACCCAGTACCAACATTCAATTCAGCTCGTGATGCCTCTTACTACTATAGCCTTTGGGCAATATTGTCACAAGGAGGTGTCTTCCACATGAACAGCTAATTAAAGATTTCTTTTCTACTCTGGAGAAGAGCTTTAAGGGAATTAGACTACCAGTCCCCTCTTTAGGTAATTGGCCCCAAAAGTGGACCTTTCTGTTGATTTACCACACCTCTGTGTCTGGTACTGATGGGGTGCCAGCGGGTGCAGCTTGATTGCCTCCTCTGTGCCATGCCAGCTCTAACCTTAAAAGAAGCGTGATCTGGGAAGGTCAGGGCATGCCAACGAAATCGATCCTGCATAGGCCCTTTGACATCTGAAAGAGGAAAAGTGATTGGCAAGACTGAAAGGATTCATTTCTTAGTTTCCTGATGTTTAAACATTGCCTGTCCCTCTGAGCTCTCAATACCATTTAATATGAGTCCAAATGTGATTAGGAACCACCCTTTTAGCGAAGAAGAGGCCAATAGCCATCTTACTGACGCTTTCTTATGATAAGAAAGGCATTGGCTATAGGCCAAGAGATCCACTAGAATCACACGGGTGTTTATATAACCTGTGGTACTTTTATCCATTATTCTATTTGTTTTTGTTTACATTATGCATCAGTTTCACGCTTATATTGCAGCAATATCAAGTCAATGTCGGGCCATTGATGCAACCAGTGTTGCCCACAACAAAGGATCTGAAAGTGTCGCATAGATACATGTATACATGCATCTAATGGTAGAGCTTGGGCTAATATCAGGTGGAATCCCACCTGTCGTTATAGGGCTCCAAAATCTTTGTGCAGTTGCAATCTATGGCCTTGCCGAGGCCAGAGAATGCAATGTTCAGTTCAGTTCAAATATTTTTATTGGCAAAACAGTCATACATTTAAGTTTTCATGAAGAGCCAAGATGGAGGCAAAGGAAAAAAAGAAAAACAGTAAAGAAAAAAATAACAGATAGAAGAGAATGATACAAGATACCACAAATCTGATTTCAATGTGTGTACATATTATACTCACCCCTTCATGACGTTTACTCCCAAAGAAATTATAATATAAATATAAGTCTATGGTGTTAGATTCTAAGTATCTCCCAAGACCAGTAATGAAATCACTACAGGTCACTACTCTTGTCTTAACATGTGTATGGTTGACATACATATTACTCTTTATCAATACTGAGTAGGAACTTCACCTTAGTGTCCATTCTTTGGATGCCACGTGCTAAACCATCTCAATGTTTCTGTCCTCTATATTGTGGACTCCTCTCATAGTTCTTACAAGTAGCCCGTGCTACTTTTAAGAGAACTTTGGCATAACTGTGTAGTACTCTTGTGGGGTTTATTACACTGTCAGGATCTCTAGCGACATTGTGCATAAGACAGAGGATGCTCCTCCTAGGTCTATGTTTCAACTCTTTACATCTACAGAGGGTATGTAGATCACTCACATGTACATCCTTTGGATTTCTGACCCCAAGACAGGTTCTCAGGCCATCATTCTGTAAGATTTGCATTTTTTTCACCAGTATATCGGGGCCGCTATCTACAATGAAATCACCATAGTGTAGCAATGGTAGTATCATTTGCTTGTATAGACTCTGGCATAGATCTTTATCTATTATTTTCCTAATCCATTTGACATCGTATAATTTACCTCTAACACCAGCAATTATTTATTACAAAACTGTTTGAAAGACAGGGTTTGGTCAATTTCAGTGCCCAGATAGCAGAACCTGTCCACCTCCTGTATTTTTTACCATTCAGCTGTAACCAATTGTCAACAGTGTTAGGTCTTTTATGTTCAGATGAGCACCATAGTGCATGTGTTTTTTCAACATAAGTTGTCAGCTTATATCTACAGCACCAAGTATGTATTCTGTTGAGGTCATCTTATATGAGATCACACAAGACATCCTCACTATGACCACTTTGATATATAACAAGGTCATCTGTGTAGAAGATATTATTTGCAATTCTGTATTATTGTAGTTATGCAGTTAATATAAATAACAAACAACAGGGGTCCCAACACGGACCCTTGGGGGACCCCACAACTAATCCTCTCTGTGGCAGATGTTGTATTGTTTACTAAAGATGTTTGTATCCTACCAATTAGGTACGACCTGAACCAGTCTACGATGCTAGCACCAAGGCCTATTTTACCCAGTTCCCTAAGTAATAAGGAGTGATTCACCGTGTCGAAGGCCTTCCTCAGGTGCATGAGCCTTTTAATGTGAGGGTGAGTTGGCTACTTCAGATTTCCTTCACTATACATTTAATCACTGTTAATTACGTTTTACAGTTGATTTGATAAATACCTTTTCCAAAAAAAAATTGCCTTGAGAAATTAGGTTAGGGCCAAGAAATAAGGGTATGTAGCATGCATGCAGAAACTACTCAAACAGTAATAGGCACTTCTTCTCTCATTTTTCACTATTTTCTATGTTAGATGGATGCGTGTCTACACAAATCCTGATAATGTAAGTTATCCCTTGATGGCTATTGGTACCCACCTTTCGACCTACAACACCATGGTCCCGACACACATGAATCAAAGGTCAGATCTGACAATGCATACGATGCTTAAGTGTCCTGTTTCTCCAGGGTCCATATGCGTCTCATGCAACGGCCACACCTAAGGTCAAATAGCCCTGAGTGGTTCTTTATACCACTGACCCGCCAGCATCACTGCAAAGAGCATTCCTTCTGCTGATCGCAGGTCTGGTCTGCTGCAGTAAATAAACCAGAGGGAAAGAACTACCTGAAGTACTGAGAAGGTATTTTACAATCATTATTGATTATGTGAGAGAAGAGTAAGGCGGGCCTGTTGAAAAATATAAGATTTATTTTGTGGACCTGGAGTTTATGTAGTGTAAGTAACGACCGATGTAGTAATGAAGATAACAATGATTATGATAAAAGAAAAAATAGGTTAGGTTGACAATAAGATGAAAAACATAGGATGGGACATGAGGTGGTGGGTGAAATAGCAATTTCGTGCTTTGTGTATATATGAGGCTTGCAGACATCTAAACTCCAACCTGCAAAGCCATTGTTGGCCTCATCTGACCTGCACATGCTGATTCAGTAGCCGCTGCCTTCCTTGGAGAGTGAAGGCAGACATCAATTTCTAGACAAATGAATGATGAATGTTTTAATAAAGATGAGCATATGGACTTCATGATGCCATTTCTGTC
This sequence comes from Acholoe squamosa, assembly GCA_949317995.1. Taxonomy (NCBI): domain Eukaryota; kingdom Metazoa; phylum Annelida; class Polychaeta; order Phyllodocida; family Polynoidae; genus Acholoe; species Acholoe squamosa. Next base: position 44,692,139 of record OX439038.1, read on the forward strand.
TGCTAATGACTAATCTAGGCTTTGTAAGATGGTGCAGAATACTGAGTCAAAGTACTAAAGATTTAACCCATGCAATGCACGACTGGCCCAGGTCTTCCACTGTGTTATATAGACCCTTCCATGTGTGCTTTATGAAATTAACCAACTATATGAACCTTCTTCCACCTTACCTGCTGAAAAAAAGCATAGAATCCATTGCCGGAAAGGGGGTAGTCATAACAAAAACATGGCGGCCCGATTTACATGTGTGCTCTATGAACAGTCTTAACACTTCCTATACAAAAATTAGCCAACTATATGAACCTTCTTCCACCTTACCTGCTGAAAAAAAGCGTCTTAATTGGCAATTCCCGTAGGAGCCAATGTGTTATTTCTACCCCCAATGTGGTTATGTCTACCACCCAAAATCTACCTCCCAATGCAATCCAATAGAGACACTTTTTCATGAGAAACTAGGTCAAACATGTAAAGTTTTTTCTTCACCCTTTTTTATAGGTAAAAATAAAGCTCTTTTTCGGCTATTGTTACCCTGTACAGACAAACAAGGAACTTTCCATTAATTGCTAGACCCCTTTTTTATAGAAGCAACTCCCACTTAAAGTTGGCCATCCTGATGGACTAAAAACCACTGAAAAGATGCCGCCAATGACCCAGGAGAACCTGGGCCAATAATGAGCTGTGAAAAGTGTAGTTCTGTAACATTTTTGAGCAGTGTGGGGCGTTAGACATAGCTTTATAGTGTAGGGGCCGGCATCGTTGTATATATACTAGTGCGGTTCATCCGAGAGACGTGTTCGTGTGGTGCTCGTTCCTTCTATGCCAACTAGGTGTCGCTTTGCTATACCCGGCTGGTACAAGAGGGGGCAGCACCATGCCTCGCGTCCAGCTTCTACTAAGAAGCCAGACGAGCCGCAGAAGGGGACTGGACGTAGTCCAGTCAAGACGTTTAACTTTAAGCAGCTGAGAAGTGAATAAAGTCCTACCTGAGAGGTAGGGGTATCCGGGGCTTTGCCCAACCCGAATCACTCGTGTTGTGTTGGTATCTTTAGTGATAAGCGAGCCAACGAGCCACCCAACATATAAGTCGATACGAACCATTACACTGGTGCCGTGACCAGTTGGTTCAGGGGTGGAGCGCGGCCACATTGGCCGAAAGCCTCGGGAAACCCGAAGCGGGTCCCTTCCGCCCTGGGCTAGAGGGATTCAAAGAGGATGGCTTCACATCCCAGCATCTGTTGTTAGACTGGAAACCGGGTCAACAACATATGTTCAACCCGGAGGGTGTCCAGACTGTCTTCTCGACACCCAGTCTAACAGACGGTGCCACCAGAAATGGAGATGGTATTGTTAAGTTGTATCCGGGCACACCTCAAATGGTAGCCCCGGATACAGGATTGTTTAGGGGGGTACTGAGACCCCCAACCTTGAACTTGAGCGATTGGTCCCAAGTTATAACTAGCAGACGCCAGCTGGGACCTATTATACAGGCAGGCTCGGCTAGCACCTTGGGTACACCAATAGCCCAGAGCCCTATACAGCGTACCGCGACCCCTACGGGGGCGGTACCAGAGGGGGCAACCGGGGTAGCCCCACTAATGACATCGTCTGATCATGATAGCGATGACGGCAAGGCTGTAAAGGGGTCGAAGGTTCATACAGCAACCCCGAAGACTGTGCCTCGGGAGACCTTGCCGAGAAGCTCGGAAAGGCACTCCCTAGGCCTTTCTTTAGATGAAGGCTTGTCCGATTCCATGTTTAACCCTGGAGGCAGCCGCAAGTCGATATACGGACGTCGGATGGGCCCCGGGTATAAAACTACTTCAGCCTAATTGAAAGCCAAAGAGCAGGTAGAGCTACAGGCTAAGAGGCAGCATGATCAATTCATGGCAGCCCAAGCAAAGATAGAGGAAGAGACAAAAGCTCGGATCGGTAAGCTCTGTTCCGTTGAACAGGAGGCGATTCTTAAGGAATCCGACCTCGAATATCGTTTATCTTCTGTAGCCCATCGATTGGAGCGAAAGGAGAAAGACGAGAAAGAAAAGGATAAAAAGTTGGCTGAGCTGGAGGTCGAGGAAGCAATCCCACCGGATCAGAGCAATCGAGAAGGCTAGAGCCGAGGAAGTTGCTAAGGCCCGGGATGTAAGCAAGTTACAATCAGAGTTGCATGCCATGGAGGAAAAGTTAAAGAAACTTCAGCTCCGTAAAGCGGAGACAGAAGCCAGGTTAATCTCGGAACAAGCCGAGATCCGGAGGGAGACCAGTGAATATCAGCGGTCTCAAAAAGAAAAAGGTGAAAAGTATCGTCTATTAAAGGATACCTTTAAGCGGGAGGCAGTAGCCGCCCAAGAAGAGCGTAACCGAGCTGTTGCAGATAATGAGAAGATTCGATCCGAGATCTTGTCAGAAAATGCACAGCTAAGGGAGGAGCAGCGAAACCTTACTACGGATGTAGCTACCCTCACTATAAATAAGTCTGCTATGGAGAGTTATTTACAGGAACAGGAGCAGACGAATGCTCCTCCGGGGAGTAAGGATTTAAACCCGAACTCGACGTTTGTTAAACAAGGAGACCCAGTTTCCTGTTCAACACCTAAGCATCCGCAATACAATCCTTTGGTCAATGACAATGCAACCCGGAATGTAGATCAAGGGGGAGTTTACATCAGAACCCAAGATAAGCACGGCCGAACTAGCAGAGTCCGGATAAGTGAGGTCCCAGTAGTCCACAACTTAGACCCGGACTACGTACCTCGGGATGCCTCCGACACTAGCGCGGAAACTAGTGGTTTCCACATAAATGTGGATCAGACAGGAGATGTCGGATTGGGAGCTGGTAATAACAGCAACCACCGAACGGTGGTAATCAGCAAAACCATGCGGGCCAGCCGTCCGATGGCGCTCAGGGTGGAGACGGTACATCGGGTAACGGCCCCAACGCAGGTAGCGATGGTGCCCCGGGTACCGGCCCTAACCAAAGGGGTGGTGGCTATACGAACTACAGTGGTACACAGTGGACGTATAACCAACCACTACACCGCCACCACCAAACAATACCAGCTTTGGTGGAATGGGAGGCAATCGAACCTTGAATGAAACCAAGGCGATTGAGTGGAGCAAACAACAATGTTCTAGATTGATGTATGCTCACAATTCAGCCCGAAGGGTGGCCGTTATTCCAAAAGAATAAGACGGTACTCGGCCATGGAAAGAATGGTTTGAAGATTTCATCGATGTGATGAACTGCAATGGTTGGACCCCATACGAGGCCAAGCCGCATCTGGTAAGATGCTTGAAAGGCGGGCCGGGTTGCATGGCAGTAGAGCAATGGTGGACCTGGTACGGTCTCGTAGGAAGTTTTGAGCAGTTAGTTGAATCTGCTAGCGGACTATTGTGTAACATGGTCAAGGAGGATCCGATGGTCCGCTTTAAGAGACGTACACAGAAGCCAAACGAAGCTTTCAGAGCATACGGTATGGAACTGCATGCCCTGTTGAGTAAAGCCAGACCTGGTACAGAAAACCAGGACTGGTATATGGATGATTTGATCACACAATTCGTCAAGGGTCTGAGAGACCGAGACGAGCAAATTGCTGCGAGAGATGCCTGGAAGGAAGGCATAACATTGCACGGCATATTTAATGGTATAGATATGGCCGTGAAGAAGCGAACCATGCTAGCCGGAGACATCCCAAATACCACGGGCTCGGCTCCACTAGCATCGGTAGTTCAACGATCCGAGGTAGATAATACCCCGGATGATTTTGAACTGATTGATATCGAGCAGGAGGATGGCACCTTTTGCTCGATGCAGCTTAGGAAAAATACTTCAGGCAGGAAGTACATTCCGAGGAAGGCGTTTAGCAAACCGAGGGATTCTAAACCACCATCCGAGGTCAGGAGTGACCCGAAAGTTGGTGGGAAGGCAACTAAGCCCCCTGACAACGCTGATAAAGCGAAGGGTCAGCCTCCGGACATGACCAAACTTATGGAGGATATGTGTAAGAAAATTACAGATGCCCTCCAAGCCAGCCGGCAGAGACCCAGAGTGGATCGCCGGACGGTTAAGTGTTTCAGGTGTCAACGCATGGGACACTATTCGTCTGAATGTACCACTGCTAAGCCGGTAATGGCTGCCTTCTATGAAGCCGAAGATAATGGCGAAGGAGAACAGAACGCTACGGATTCCACTGATGTGGGAAACTAGTGGAGGTTGTATCCACGGCATTGGGTATAACCCCAGGATGGAACGAATGCCAAAATGCTACCGGGGGTAATCCGGTGGAAGATTTTGAATCAAATCCAGCTGGAGGCCGGGTGGCTGTGGGTGCGCACCCCTGCACTACGGCCGGGGCCAGGGACCCTAGTGCTTATGTGTACGGTGGCGAACATATGGAGGCAAATCAAGGATGGATCAAGGAGTTGATTCGCGTGTGTGGGACACGCCTTCCCCCAAGTCATCCGTGTCTGGAGTTTTTGAGAGGACTCGGATTGAATCTTGGTGATTCAGGAGACTTTCACCAGTTTACCAGCAACCCCTCTCCTTTAGGGGGGAGACGGTGGTATGTACCCATATCTGTGGAAGGCCGGGTAGGAGAATTCTTGGTGGATACTGGAGCCAGCCACTCCTGTGTGTCCAAAAGATTCTTGGTGGCCAGCAGTCATGAGAACCTCAAAACGGGGGTAAATGCTTGCACGGCCGACGGAAGCAGTATGCGTACTTTTGGTAGGACGTTTATGCCTATCCGCATAGGAGGGAAAGAATTCGTTCTTTCGCCTACTATTGCAGAGGTTAGTGATGACGGAATCCTCGGATTGGATTTTGCAAGCTTATATGGGGCCGTCTTGGATCCCAGGGATGGTATGATGAGTATACGGAACCTGTATGGCTTGCATGTCCAGTGCGTATTGAGACAGGTGTCTTCGGTTGCATCAGTGATACATACGGTGAAGATCCCACCGGGTACCACTTGTGATGTCCTTTGTGGCGGATCAATGGCCCAAAGGAATGAAGCTGGAGTCTTTGAACCCGACACGGTATATTTATCAAGTATCGGGCTGGACTCAGTGGACACATTGGTGGCTAATGCAGCGTGGTCTGTATTACCCATAACTAACCGAAGTGGTTCGGTGGTTTACTTGAAACGAGGCGACAGTGTGGGAGAGATGAGTTCGGTAGAACACGTCGCCGAGGCCAGGTTCAATAAACCACTAAACCCTGTTAGTAAGCATCCTTTGGATGAAGAATTTCAGAAACTGATTGAACAATCAGATTTACAGAATACGGAAGATAAGGAATGCCTAGCGAGACTCCTACGGAGGTACGAGAGTGCTTTCGGTAGGGAAGGAGGACCGGTAGGCAGATCCGACAAGGTGTTGCACACTATAGATGTGGGCGACGAGAAACCTTTTAAAATCCCGTATCGCAGACTTCCTCTTAAGAAGAAGTTAATCTGTGAACAGGAAATACAAAAACAATTGGACCTAGGGGTCATCGTGCCGAGCTCGAGTCCCTGGTCCAGCCCTGTTTGTATGACCACTAAGAAAGACTGTACAATCCGCTTTTGTGTAGATTACCGAAAATTGAACGGTATGACCAAGAAGAACTCGTATCCTCTGCCTAGGATAGACGAGACATTAGATAGCTTGGGTGGGAACCAATGGTTCTGTACCTTGGATTTGCAATCCGGGTATTGGCAGATACCGATGCACCCCAATGACATAGAGAAAACCAAGTTCTCTAGTCATATGGGGCTATTCGAGTATAATGTCTTGCCCTTCGGATTGTGTAACGCCCCTGCTACATTCGAGGCCATGATGGAATCCTTGTTGAGCGATCTTTTGTGGAAGAAATGCTTGGTCTACTTGGACGACATTGTCGTGTTCGGCAAGTCGTTTAAGGAATGCCATGCAAATCTGCAATTGGTACTCGACCGGATACTATCCAACGGTCTAAAACTTAAACCCAAGAAATGTAATCTGTTTAAGAAAACAATTACATATCTGGGAAGGATCATCACCCCTAACGGAGTGAGTGCAGATCCGGAGAAGTTAGAAGCTGTAGAGAATTGAGAACGACCCACGAGTGCTAAGGAGGTGAGATCATTTTTAGGATTTTGCTCCTACTACCATGATTTCATACCGAATTACTCTCGTGTCAGTTTTCCAATGCAGTGCTTAGCTCACTGGACCCCGGGTAGGGCACGGGACCCATTCCCATGGACCAGCGAGCAAGAAGAATCTTTTAATAAAATAAAGGATTTGTTTAGAAGTACACCCGTATTGAAATATCCTACTCCCAAGGGACATTTCATATTAGACACAGATGCGAGCAATGATGCAATCGGGGCGGCTCTCTCTTAGGTCCAGGATGGAGTCGAGGTCCCAATAGCATTCGCTAGCAACACGTTAAGCAAAACCCAGCATAATTATTGTACCACTAAACGAGAACTGCTCGTGGTAGTGGTGTATACGAAGAAGTTTAAGCATTTCCTTTGGGGAACTGACTTTACTTTATGAACCGACCATTCGTCTCTAAGGTTGCTCCTTAACTTTAAGGACGCCGAGGGGATGATTGGACGATGGTTAGCTCATTTATCTGAGTTCGGATTGGAGCACAAACAAATAGAGCACCGGCCCGGTGCTAAACATATCAATGCGGATGCCTTGTCGAGGCGACCCGTCCGAAAGTGCCAGAATGCCACTTGTGAAGACTGCGGGGCCCACAATGCTGTGGTAGCTGGGTTAGTATTTAATTATACCACCCCCGCATCCCCTGGAAGCAGGCTGTATGTAGCTATCTCGATTGGTCCCCGGAGACCATCAAGAAGTTCCAACAGTCGGATCCCACCACTGCACGCATAATGGAATACCTACGGACAGGTATTAAACCGGCAAGGCCGTTGTTATCCCTAGAAGATAGGGAAACGAGGCGATTGCTGGCTCAATGGACCGAGCTAGAGATCCGAGACGGCATACTGTGCAGGTGGAAGACTACTTCTACCAACGGTAGGCTGTTACAAATAGTGATTCCCACCCCGATGAGGAGGGATATCATGTATTATTGCCATGGCCACCAAACTAGTGGTCATTTCGGTAAGAAGAGGTCGATAGAGCGTCTACAAAGACGTTACTACTGGCCCGGAATGAGAGGTGACCTACTTCAGTGGATCGCCACTTGCCCGGATTGTTGTAAAAACAAGCCGGGACCCGGCCTGGGAAAGCAACCCTTATCCCAGGAATTGTTTGGTGTCAGGTTCGCTCGAGTAGCGATAGACATCATCAGCGGAATCAAAACGACGCCCAGAGATAATACTTGCATGATGGTCGTAACCGACTATTATACAAAGTACACTCGGGTGTTTCCTCTTCCCAATCACAAAGCCGCCACATGCGCTGAGGCGTTTGTAAAAGGCTGGTTGCTTCATTTGGGTGTCCCCCTTATGATGCACAGTGACCAAGGGAGAGAGTTCGAGTCAGAGCTATTGCAGGAAATGTGCCATTACTTAGCCATTTGCAAGACCCGAACCAACCCATACCGACCACAGTCGGATGAACAGGTAGAGCGGTTCAATAGAACCTTGATACAAGTGCTAAAGCCCCTGGTTAATACCCACCAGGACGACTGGGATGAACAGTGTGAGTTTGTAGTACACGCCTACAACAACACTGTCCATTCATCTACTAATTGTACTCCAAACATGCTAGTCTTCGGCGAAGACATCATAATGCCCGCCGACTTAGTGTATGGAGTGGTTGGGATAGACCCGGAGGCACCCTGCACCGTGTTGTTTGTACAGTCGTTAAGGGATAGATTCAAACAGGCATACGAGGCCGTTCGGAAAGAACTGCTGAAGAGTGCGAAATGGCAGAAGGTGGGTTATGACACCAATGCCAAAAGAATTCATTTTAATGTTGGGGACAAAGTACTAAGGTACTACGAGCCGCTGGAACGGTTAAAGCTCGTAACACCTTGGGAAGGTCCATTTAGGATTATTCGCATCATCTCCGAGTCCACGGTGATGATGGAGGACTGCCTAACTGGTAGGAAATGGAAGACAAATGTCGGAAAACTTCGGCCCTGGAAGGGACGCGAAGAGGTGGAGAGGGAGTTCGGTTACCATCCACCTGAGCCTGAGCCTAGCAAGCCCAACGTGGTGGTACCCGGGAAACGCCCTAGAGGCCGGCCGAGGAAAGTGCCGGAAGCTGGAGGAGTAGTAAAAAAGAAGACGAAGGCCAGGAAACGACCTAATCGTAAGAAACGGAAAAATGTCTCCCTGAGTGAAGGCATTACGTATGGGAAAGGTCTCGCCGTGGCTAAGCGGGACCCAGAGAAGGCTGTACGTAAAGCCGGGAAGAATAAAATGCTAACCGAAGGCGTTAGACGCAGTCCCAGATTAAGGTCTGCTGTAACCTAACTCAGTACACAACGAGCTGCTGCATGTTGTTCGCCCGGGTAGCTGTATCCCGTGAGCGGCGGTCGGATTAGCCGGTACATTCGCTTTGAAGCGTTGTATACACCGCCAAGCTCCAGACGATAGCACTCGGGTAGTAGGCCACGTCTCGCATGTCGAGTCGAATGTTAGTTCTGATCTAGTCCCCTAGGTGGCGCCGCGGGTGCGGCGGGAAAGCGCAGAACTAGGTCACCGGATAGCCCTTGCGGGATCTCGTGAGACGAGAGGTCTGACGTCATATTGTTCATAACTAGAGCGGACTCGTGGCGGTAAGACGCCACCTGTTTCGCTCCGGTTATTGTTTGGCGTTCGGCAGCCGGTAGCTGTGTGGTTAGCTTTGCTATACCTTCCCCCTTTGTTGGACCAATCCTTCGGGAGGAGTCCAACACATTTGCCAATTTTTAAAATTGGAAGTCACCCTCAGTGCCATGGCACAGGGGACGATTGACGCCGCGCGTCAAACCGCCAACGTCCAGTTGGAGGCAGGCGAGGACCCGATGGTCTCGTCTCGGGTTGAGGAGAGTATGGACTCCTCAACGGCGGTCCCTGCAAGGGGATCCGAAGTCGAGGAAGCAGCCCTCACGCTCAGTGACAGAGAGAGGATGCCACCTCCACCTCCACCGCGCCCGGAGCCGACGTCTACAGCAACGGCTTCGGGTGATAACCTTGATGTCCTGGACATTCCGCTGTATCCTCCGGGATACAGAACACGCTCCGAGCGAATGGCCCATGTGGACGTGGAGACCGGTGTCGTGTACACCTCTTGGGGGACCTACATCCCCATGCATCCTTCTATGTTCGGATGCGGTCCCCTGGCGGAAACACCCGGCCAGGCCGACACCGTGCCAGACGACTTCAAGACTCTGGTGATGGACTCGTGTACCGACGAGTTAGCAGAAAACATGCCTGTTTCCTGGCTCCGCAACTATATACGGTTGGCGGAGGAGATGGCGGTCAACGAGAGCTTGGCCCGAGCTGTGCTGCTTTCCGAAGGCATTACCCGGAAGGCCGCTCAGCTAAGAGAGTCTGAATCCGACATGGATACAGACTCCACCGTCACACAGTCATCGGTGGAAACCAGACGGGTCAAGCGATTGAGCCGTAAGCCAGCACCAAAGGGTCCTCTCACCGAGAGTGACCTGGATGTGGAGGACATCAGGATCACCATCGAGAGGTCCACGACCAAGCAGGAACCGGGCGCCAACATACCGGAGGCGGCCGGTGAGATCTCGGAAGAGGACATCTCACGGCAACAGGCTGCTGTTGAGGCCAAGCGAGCCGAGCTGGCTAAACAGCAGAAGGAGCTAACCGCTACCCGTCGGGCCCACCGGAAACAACTGGCCCAGAGTAAGGCGAAGGCCGCCTCCGGCTCTGACTCCCCGGTCAGTGGCAGGAGGAGCCCCCGTTCACGGGACAAGGATCCACGTCAGTCGGATTCTAGTCCCGAAGTGGCGGCGCAACCACCCAAGGTCGTGCGCCGCAAGAAGAAAAATGGAGCAAAAGCGTCTCCGGCGGAGCCCGCACCCCCCACCAAGCCGAGGGGTAAGGGCGACCCGAAGACGCCCGCCTCCAGCACCCCAACAACCACGGTAGCCACTTCGGTTACTGCAGCATCCTCTGCTAGCACCAGCGGGACAAGCGCCAAAACCTCTACAAAGGCTTCGACTGGTACTACTACCACCAGCCGAGCCAGCCGTAAAGGGGAGGGCATCTACACGGACAGTGAGGGAAGCGCAAGCGACCAGAGCTGCCCGAGTCAGCCAAATCTGATTTGGAGTCTGTGACGACGTGGGAAGAAATGACCACGGACGTCCCCAAAGACGACAATCAGAAATGGATGTGGAAGAATGCAGCCGAGGGTTTCAAGGAACGGACTCCCCGCTGCTTCACGGACTGTGCTTACGACACAGTCCACTACATGTGCCCGGGCGCCGTCAATAAAGATGGTGATAGCGATGACGAGGAGTGGATGAAGTCCGGCCCCTCAGATACGCCAGTAGGAAAATTCTACCTCATTTGGATTGACCAGCTCAAATCCAAATTGGGGTCGATATATAACTACGAGGCCCGGACGAAAGTTCAATGGGCTATGACACAATGGGGACCAACCGGCAACCGCCGCAAGTGCCCATTCGAGTCGTGCCAGCTCGCCCTCACAGGAGAGAAGATGTTTGAGACGAAGCCTCGCCTCGCTCGCCATATCATGGAGCACCATATGCACCACAAGCCCCTACTTCAGTGCGTACCCGGAGACCGTCCAGGTAAGCTTTGTGACGGCTCGTTTTCGACCAACCGGCATCGGGAAATGGCTCTGCATCTGCAGAAAGCACATGGTACCGGCCTGGAGAAAACTCGAAAGCGGGCTGTAAAGTGCTTCAACGAGCTCCTGGCTAACTGGGCTTCGTTGAGTGTGAAGGATGTTAAGGAACAGGCATTCGAGACCAGATTCTGTTCATGGAGGAGTGGCAACCTCTTGGCCTACTTCGCCATTAACTTCTCGCCTACCAAGTTCGGGATGCCCACCGAGGTACACCTGAAGGTGAAGAAGTGGCGAGGGGACCACAAGCGGGAGAAGGGCAAGGCCCGCTCGAAGGGACCTAATGGAGGCTCAGCTACGGCTACCGGTGCTTCCAAAAGGACCCGCGCAGTAAGCCCTTCGGATATGCCTGGCAACCAGACCCATAGGATGGTTAGCCAGGCGGCCACTCCAGCCCCAACAGCAACAACACCCGAAGTGCACCCCCCAAGTGAAGCCACTGGCAGTCCGGATGACTGGAGCACCTTCTTTGGTGCCCCATCCGGACACGGAGCATGGTGGGCCGGTGAAGGGTCATCCGGCAAGCGCCCCACGTATAGTGAGTAAGGCGAAGTTCCCTGCAATGGGACCAGCGGGACCCGAATCTCAGGTCCTAACCCCCTTGGGCCGGTCCAAGCCCCGGGGTAGAGGCCGTGGTGGCATGGAGTCCACCCAAGCCCCCCCCGGGTGGCGGCCGAGGCCGGGGAGGTACGACAGTTGAGGGTCCCTCGGTCCCTCCAGCAGGCGCTTCGTCTGTCACTGTGGAGGCCGCCGCGCCCCCACCGGCTATAGTCCCACCAGCGGCCCCTCGGGTGCCCCTTATGGGACTTATTGCAAGTACGCTGTCAGGTCTTCAGGATCCGAACACGTTCGTTGATCACCGCGACGTTCAAATGGCGGTAATCCAGAACGACCTGATGGCGGAATGGCAGGCATTGCATCGCCAAAAGTCAGTCGACTATTGGCAAAGCATGACTGAAGCCACCTTCAACCTGGTCTTTGAGGTCCAGAAGAGAGAGGAAGAGAAGATCCGGGCACAGGAGAGGAAGAATGTCGAGGAGGCAATCCAATCCTGCCGGCGCCAGCAGTTGAAAGCTGAAAAGCTTAAAGAGTTCCACCGTGTTGAGAATGCCGGGTACATTCACAAGTACAAGGAGGCCGACCTCAAGTTCTTCCTCTGCTTCGGGAAGCACCTGGACGAGTGGGACGGCTCTGCGTCGTCCCTTTCCCTCGCTCCGGTTGCACCACCCGAGCCCGAGGCAGTTGACAGTCCGTCCGAGGGGATGGGCGCACTGAGCTTGCGCAGCGAGTCTGTCAGCGAAACCCCAGTGCTGCTCTCTATGAGCAGTTGCAGCAGCTCGGCTCCGGCTGCCCAACCGGAGTCGGCTGAGAAGATGGACACTGATCCCGAGGATCTTTAAGTGTCCATCTGAGGGAGCCTATGGTACCCAAGGGTAAAGGCATTTACCATGCCAGAGGTTCTTATCCTTATGCTGGACTCGCCGATCTGGAACCATACCTGCAGTGGAGGTGGACGCTACCCGAAACACAAACGGATTACCACACCAAACCGGGGCTCCATCTTCCCATCTTCATCAGGGCACATCACAACAGCAACGTGGCTTGCCACCACACATATGTCGCCGGGTGGAGCTGCAGACACCAGTTATTCCAGATTCGCCGGAAGTTCGGTATTTTGTAAGGGCGATCCTACTACCCTGGTAGGACGCCTATTTTATCAGTAGTAAAGCTTTTTTTATATACTATATTATATTTTTGTAAACAAACTTAACAAAATTTTTCTCGGGTTATTTACCCCACCTCGGGTCGGTTACTTACTATTGTATAATAATGTTATTATCATATAACTACATATTCATTACTTCTATCACGTCTTTAAACTATAATAACACTGTAACATTGTTACCATTTACCACCTTAGGACGATGGTGCATAAGGCACCACTTCCTAACTGTTATTATTAGTTACTTCGGGTTATATGCGACGATGCCTTATCATATAAATATTATTTATAATGCCCCTTTAATGTTGTATATTCTATACGAACACTTGTGTATAGACTTACCTATGTAAATATAACTTATTATTGTATAAAGTTAACAATAGGTATTTGTTAATACACCCAACCCTAGGTATAGTCTAGTGGGGGTGGTGTAGGGGCCGGCATCGTTGTATATATACTAGTGCGGTTCATCCGAGAGACGTGTTCGTGTGGTGCTCGTTCCTTCTATGCCAACTAGATGTCGCTTTGCGATACCCGGCTGGTACAAGAGGGGGCAGCACCATGCCTCGCGTCCAGCTTCTACTAAGAAGCCGGACGAGCCGCAGAAGGGGACTGGACGTAGTCCAGTCAAGACGTTTAATTATAAGCAGCTGAGAAGTGAATAAAGTCCTACCCGAGAGGTAGGGGTATCCGGGGCTTTGCCCAACCCGAATCACTCATGTTGTGTTGGTATCTTTAGTGATAAGCGAGCCAACGAGCCACCCAACATATAAGTCTATCTATCTTAAGTAACACTAGTAGCAGTGAGACCTGCATCCCCATTCTGGTTCATTCTTCACCAATACTGATCATGTATCATGTTTCTTAACTCCAACGCGCCACTTTTGAAGCTGGATGCAATTGTTTCAAACTAAAATGTATAGAAAATGCCATTCAGTCAACTCAAAAGATCCCCCTCACCTAAGTGGAATCTAAGCGTTGGATTACAAACCCTGCAGGCTAGCTACTTCGTTGAGACAATGATGCCCTATTCTGCACAGCTGCTCCAGGGCTGGGAGTGTTATGGTAACTTACACAGTGAGACCATGTCCAGGGCATGACAGACATACAACTCTTTGATAGCAGATGACAGCCTAGCCCATGGTGGCAGTGTCAACATGGTCCATGTCTACTGAGACCTCCTAGATGTGCCCCTCAGCATAACCTTAGGCGAATCGGCCACTTGGCACTATAGTCTGTAAACATCTTAGATGTGAGCATTGTATTCTTATCAGTTGTTCGTTGTACAAATCAAGATAATTATGATGTTGAACATTAATTATCTGATTATGTATCAGGTTCCCTCAGGTATCTATTATACCATATCACTAGTGATGAATGAAAGTCAACCACTTCCTTCGAAAGCAAGGTGTAAAGTAATAATTATATAGGAATGGAAGAGATTCAATAACCCACCCTATTTTGGTCCCTACATCACCAGTAATTTTATGCATGCAAACTGTATATAAATATTCTATCTTTTAATGTAGGTTATTGGATGTGAAATCAGCAGGGTCCTCATTGCATCACTGTATCATGTATTTCTCCTTTCAAACTGATCCTTCTACTAGGCACACGTCCTTTAATCCTGTTCAGCCTTTTCCAGGGTATTAAATGTATTTCAATATCACACCCTTCCAGAGATGTACACCCCTTTTATTCCCAGTGGGTCAAAGGCCTCTCATAATCTAGCCCTCACACCTAGAGCAACATATACAGAGAGAAGCTCCATTTGATAGATCTGCTACTCTCATAATTCTGATGGGTTGAGCTGCTCACGCCAATATGGCCTGACAGGGGAGCTGCTCGGTGCCCCACTGCTTGGGAGATCCCACAAGACACCAGTGCAGGATATAATCCATCTAGCTAAGAGTCTTGGATGGCAGTGAAGGATTTGGGGGCCTTTCTATGTTATTGACCTCTGTCTCATAAGGTTATAAAAATCTATTCCTGAAACATGTTAAACAATATCAACTAAGAAGTGCCCTGTCTAAGAGCAGGTTTCAGATATGCGCTGGGGGAGCAGTAGTACAACATTGAAAAAAGGTCTATTTGTCTTGTATTGGGTGGTTTGGTAGTTACAGAGAGAGAGAGAGAGAGAGAGAGAGAGAGAGAGAGAGAGAGAGAGGAGAGAGGGATAGAGAGAGAGAAGAGAGAGAGGGAGAAGAGAGAGAGAGAGAGAGAGAGAGAGAGAGAGAGAGAGAGAGAGAAGAGAGTGGAAAAGAGAAAAATATGCTTCACTACTAATAAGTTACATTTCACAAAACACATTTTACTTGCTCTCTGTCTATTGCCTCGCACGTGTGGTTGGTTGCTTTCTGTTAGTGCCCCCTACTCTTTTGTTACTATACCAATCAGTTGCTATTCGACGTGGTTATTGATTAGCCAACAATATCATATTGTATACATAATATCATTTCCTTCTCCATTGCTCTCTAATGTAAAACTAAATTATTGTACGACAAATACGTCCAAAATGTGATGATGATTATGCTTGTCATGCATAGTATGTCACACAGAGGTGAGTCTCAGATCCCAACACTCTTATATCAGTTGCTATATATGATAAGTATGAACATGCACATGTAGAACAGTTTCCATTGGATGTGGACTTTATATATAAAGTAGGTACATATAGGTATGCTAAAGCCATCCACCACCATAAGCTATGAACCGTTTGCATGCATGCAGGTAATAATTCTGAATCTTATAAGATTCAGAATTATGCATGCAGGTAATAATTCTGAATCTTATAAGATTCAGAATTATTACCTGCATGCATGCAAACGGTTCATAGCTTATGGTGGTGGATGGCTTTAGCATACCTACAGCAAAATACTACCAGAGTCATATCCCTGCTCAGATTTTGCCAAGGCTTGGGGAGCTTTTCTATGTTATTGACCTCTGTCTCATAAGGTTATAAAAATCTTCTGCCCATTGTTAAAGTGAGCAGATTCTTGTTCGGCTTTTGTCTATTCATTGCATCTCTTTTTGCGTTTTCCTTTTCCAACTTTCTCTCACATAATAAACTTCTTTTTTTTTTAGCCAGAATGGCATCACTTGCTTTACTCAAATTGCACAAGTCTTGCTGCACCTTGATGTACTCAGCTTGCATTTCCTCAAGGTCATCCATTTTATTTTTCTCAAACTCACACTTCTTATGTGGAATTCGAGATCTATATATGGAGTCCCTTGATTTGGTATACGTATAGGCTGTAGGCTTAGGGAGCTGATACAGGCCGGAGTTTCCCTAATTTAGCAGTATTCCCATGTATCTGTGCTGAATTACTTCCACCTCCTAGACTGAATATGTAATCATTTATATCCTCATTCATATATCATCATACTTATGTGCTGGGTGGTTCCTAATATCATCACTGCCTTCGCCTTCTTCGGATAGACGACTTCAGGACTGCTGCAAGGGATGATCTTATTTGGATTCATTGTGGAAAGCCCATAGTCCACTAAAGCCTCTGTGAGCCGAACTAGCCATACAAATCCTATATAAAAACTGGCGACAGAGGCCTAGTGGGCTATGACCTTTTGACTCCAACACTTAATACCTAATTGTGACCCATCTGGTGAAAACATGCATCCGGGGGGATTTTTAGTTCCGCATTTGGCCACCAGGGGGCAGTGTATGAGTTAAACACTGAAAGATATACCAAAAAATGGCTTAGATCAATTTTTGATGAGGAATTCAGTGGTATGCTCAGTATTTTCCATTTCTACTGAAAACGTTCCATTTATGGAATGAAAAAGAGACATCCGTTACCATGGAAACATAGATAATTGGCATATATGGCAATTTCTGGTTGCCATGGAAACCATTCCATTGTTCTAAATGGATTTTTTGCCACAAATATGTTGGATATTTACATAGGGAAGTCAGAACCGAAAACAGACCCAGATAATTCGCTCTAGAACCAAATTTATAATAAAAACATCACATTTCTTTGTTTATTTTTCCAAAAAAAATGTATTTTTGAATTATCACTATTTAAGCTAGGATATAATGTATTTAGAGCTTATTTACATTTTCCAACTGCTCACACTGACCTAGGTTTGATAAGTAATTACAGAAGAACTACCTGGAATATTTTAGAAGATATCTCACTTTAAAGCTCAAAACTTTAAAAAGCCATTTCCCTCCCGGATGCAGGTTTTTCCCCATCTAGTCACAATTTATGATTCAATCTGTCTACTACCTCATCCCCAAAAGCCTCCCTAGATATGATCTATCTATCATGTGCTGGTATAGGAAAAATCAGTATGCATCAACAGCTTTCTTCCTCAGTTGTACACCATAGCGTTCTCTGCCAAAATAGACGATGCACCTCATTTCATGCATTGGAGCTTTACTTTTTAGCCTTGTATATACAGACATTACCTATGCATACCTCCAACCGTGGCGACCTGTAAGCATCTGGGACACTTATCAAATTATTTCAACCCCACCAATCATTAATTTTCAGATGTGCACTTCTTTGAGACTATTATAGTTTATGGCGCATTCACTAATTTAATTTGACGCCCACACTACTGGTTCTGTGCTTATATTCAAGGGGTTGCATGCTTATTCACATTGTTTATTCAAAGGTCTAACCCTCACATATACCTCTAGAGGAATCCAAATGTTTTGCATTGGATATCTTTCTAGATTGTACATTACCAAGACCTGTAATACAAATCATATAGGAATAACCGGTAAATCTAAGCTAGAATTTAATGTTCACAGAAACATCATATGCAGATATATATCACATTGCGTAATTCATACCCTTGACTAATAGAAGTCCCTTCAGAAACCTGTCCATTACTAACTCAGGAGAAGTACAAGCCTCATACAGGCGCAATCTTGTGCTGGAGATGTATCAGGGTGCATTAATTTTTCAGTAAAGTAATAAATATTTGAGGATAGTCATAATGATAAAGGGAGTAGATGGGTGTTCATTTTGGTGTGGCAATCTGCTCACAGATCACGGGCGAGCAAAAAGGGGTACCCAAGCGGAAATTTACTACCAAAGTTCTACTCAAGATCTTTAAATTAAGACATTATTGGCTGAAATATTCCCGGTAGCTTTGTCAGACCCCCCCCCCCGAACATTCCTTGCTACTTATATAAAAAATAGTGAAAAGGTTTTTTCGTATCATAGATTTTTATCTGGGAGGAATTTTCAATTTCTGTTTTCACTTTTGGGTTCTTGATGGGAATCCCCAGAAATCAGCATAAACATATCTAAATTCAGATAGATAGAATGGTCACCATGGCAACCAGAAACAGGTTTATGGGCATCCAAAATGGAACCTTTTTTAAGACCATTTAATTCACCACTGGGTCCCTTTATTTATGGCCCTGCTTTTCTGCTGTTTTAATGGAAGGAAGAAATATTAGAACTTTCCCATACCCTTTGACTGATGTGTACTTCCAGGGTTTAATGAATCCCCCAGGGACATATTCCGAGTGGTCAGGAGTCCATTTAGAAGCTGACAATAAATGGAAACATTATCAGGTTGATGCAGTCCGAGGCATGTACTCAGGGACCTGTTAAACAACAAATCTATAGCCCAAGCTCCACTAGGCGTCACAGGGCGGCAGCGTCACAGGCGGCACAGGTTTGGGGTGTCCTTTCTGCTGGCCA
Organism: Acholoe squamosa; assembly: GCA_949317995.1. NCBI lineage: Eukaryota > Metazoa > Annelida > Polychaeta > Phyllodocida > Polynoidae > Acholoe > Acholoe squamosa. Next base: position 44,710,310 of record OX439038.1, read on the forward strand.
GTAGAGGAACGCAGGGTTTCCGCTGCGAAATTGCCGTGACATGGACGCGAAACCCTGCGTTCCTCTACTGAGCATCCCAGAAGATAACAGTTATCCATCTACAAATAAAATTATCTACAGGGGTCCTAGCAGCAGCACTACAATGGGTATATGCTAAGTAGATCACACTTCTGACTAATCAAAGAAGTTACACCATAAACCTATAACGTCAAGACATCCATGCCAATGAAATGGTTTATAAAGATAGATGATTCCTGTCCTACAATGCAAAATTTTATTCATCTGAGTGCTGATAAGAAAGACCTCTGGCGAGCCTATTTTCTTTACCAGAATGAGATGAGAAGAACGGCAAAGGATATGCTCCTTGCAATCTTCTGCAAATGATGTGCCCCTTGCAATCTAGAATACAATAGATTTGCTATGGTGAAAAGGGTCTCAGTCTCTATTTTCTTCCCTATTATGCACATTAATATGCCTGATTCCCATGGTAACCGAAAAGTGTATTACAAACTATATAATAACCCTACCCTGTATGTCAACGGTCAGAAGACCCACCCCATATAGCCATAAACATGTAAAAATAAAACCTTTTTTATGATATCTTAAGCATTCTGACTAAGGAAAAATGTTCACTCGTATTGGCTCCCTCTGTCATCTGTCCTCAACTTGTGACAATAAATAGGCAAAGGTTCACGAGTATTGGGTCTTACAGAGGGTCATCTCACGAGGCGACCTTCAGCCAAGCCAAGCATATTGAAGCTCCCCTCCCATGTGATTGTAGGTCCTGCTTCCACCTTTTCTACATCGCTCTATACAATATAATATTTCAGGTATTTCTCTCTAAAGCAGATGCTCCAGACAAAAGAGATTCACATTTCTTCTGGCAAAACATGCCCTTTTTATTCGCCCACTTTACGCCATTGGTCCTTTTTATTCTGGCATTTGTTGATATATTGTGCACGTATATTGTCAAGAGTTTCTAGTAGATTGTCTAGAGTTTCTAGTAATAACCACTGTTAATGCTTTTCTACTTCCCATGGGAAACATTTTGTGCCGTGGCGTCATTGTATTTCTCTGGCAGCTTGATATATGCATTTATCATGCACCCGCCTACGCCATTCGAGGACCAGCTTCGACCCCCCCCCTCCCCCCAACCAGAATACACCCACACTTGTTTTTCGAATACCCACTAAATATGAAACATGATGTGAAGGAATTGATTACTACAAATTCATGTCATCAATGTCTGTGATTCCACTACACAGGTTTAGAAGTTTGTTACTCTGAAAAAACATATTGATAAAGATGATTAAAGAAGTCTCAATGCGATCGATGCTCTCCATTGGCAAAGGCAAAATCATTGTTTTTCAAACATCTTTGCCCCCTATACCCTTACACTGCAAAAATTGTGTTTAGATCCTAAACACAATTCTAAACATATTCTTGCAACGTTTTTGTAACCACATTAATTTCCTACATATGTATAGCCAAACAATGTGCTTAGCTCAAGTGTTTAGAGATCTAGGTGTTTAGGTTTAAACTTTGTGTTTAGATATCTATGAATTTTTGTGTTTAGATGTTTATGAATTTTTGTGTTTAGATGTCTAAATGTTTTGATGGAGAGTTATAGTGTGCAGACATGTATACATTAAAAAAAAGATTTATTTTGTTTGTTTTCTCATTTACTGGAGGAGGGGGTATTTACATCTCAAAGTCTGCAAAGATGTCAGCCACACATATTTACATGTGCATGTATGTACACAGTGCATCAGAATGAGAGGCTTGAGAAAGTACAACAGCTTGGTAGGTAGGAAATTGCTTTGTCTATTCCAGAATAACATGAAATAGGTGTCAGTCATTGAGCTTATTGATCATTTCATGCTAATGATGGTAGTGTAAGGTGAATCTAGTCAACTTTCTATTGCCCTTTCTATTCTCATGACATTTAATGAATAGAAACTATAATAAACATGTGGTTTGGGTACATTTGTCACAAAGATTGATTATAATTGTGTACAGATAGTCCATTCAAAGGTAGTGCTGCTACCTGGTGTGGATTCAACATTCAAGCATCTAAACATAATGATTTTTAAATCTAAACACCTATTATTCAACTGTTTAAACTCTAAACATCTAAACATGTTTAGCAAACATGTGTATATAGTTAGAATAAAAGTGTTCATTTCCTAAATGTGTAGATGTTGAGACACCTTACTGACCTATATGTTTAGGTTTTAAATGTGTTTAGACCTAAACATGTTTAACATCTAAACACCTTTTTTGCAGTGTATAGGTGGACGGCAAAACTTTAAATAAGAGAATTACATACCTGTATGACTCATTTGATGATAGATGAAATGAGATGCTTTGACTTTGATGCGTTTTTTACTGTAACCTTCATCATGTATTATCAAATTAATCATAAAATATGTAATAGCATGGTGCTATGTGATATATCCCTTTCAAAAAAAATCGTAGCCATAACCCGCTCCAATTCAAATGGGTGGTCAAAGCTACAGTAATTATACATACATACAGTTAAATCCCTGATTTCTGGACTGAATTCAAACCCTTTTGGAGAATACCTAAGGGCCTAAACCCATTAGACAATTGTAAAGCTGGCAGATCACCCTGATCTGGAGCTTAATTCAAAACATCCTGGGATCACGACTCCAGTGATCTTAGGAATAAATCAGCCTTATCCTATTAAGCGATCTTAAGAGTTGACTGGGTTCACATATCCTAGCCAGCACTAAGATTGCATCGATCTTAGCCTCAGCCCTCCTACACTATTCGAAGAAGAACTGACTAGGCACAGCCCAGGTAGCAAAAATGGTGTGGCCCGAGTCTGGGCCAGAGCGGGCTCCTGATGTGGGCCACACTGGGTTAACACAGTGGGCGCCCGATGGGTTTTGTCCTCAGCAAAGGGTCTGGGCCACACTGGGCTAACCGATTCGGGCACAGATCTGTTTGAAATTGGGCTCACCGATTCGGGCTCAAAGTGAGTTTAACATGGGTTTTTGGTGTGCCCTAAAGTGGGCTGCCCGATTTGATGAAAAATTAGTGATGACATGTTAAAAATTCTTTTTGAGAAATTTATCCAAAATTTTTTTTTTTTTTTTTAAAAGTCAATAAGCAACAAATCCTTGAGCTAATATACCCCCCCCCCATCACCAAAGCAGTAAATGCAATATCTACCCAAGTGGAAAGGCAGAGCAGTACCATTCATTTGAATCAAACTCATTCAGCCAACACAAGGCACTTTGATTCATTAAAGTGACATTCTGGCCTCAATCTTCCCCCACTAATTCCCTATGTAGGAGTAGAGAAGAGAGCCTTCACGTTCATAATGACTGTACCTCTGCATATCTGCTCTTGTTCCAAGTTCAGTGCAATAGAAATGGTGTTGCCATTCCACTACTACTCAGATGACCTTGATTTGCACTTTTGACTAGAAACATCTAAGTATTTCCAGACTATGAGAAAGTCTGCACATTATTACTTCATATCTGATTTAGTAGTCTATTCCAGTTGTCCTATTTCTAAAAGAAATAAGTTTGGTATGGGTAGTAGAATTCTGCCAGGAGTGCTGTGAAACCACTTTGTAGTGAGTCTGCCATGGACTGGCCTACAGGGGCAGGGGATATTTTTGGTTTCTCAATTGCCTCTATATATAGTCCTCTTATACCTGGCCAAGTGTGGGACCTGTTTGCCCCCACACCACAAATACACCTTGCAAGCCTACTAGTACAAAGAAAGACATGAAGCTGTTCTTTCCAGGACTAGTCAGTGTTGCCTTTTACATGAAATATCTGGATCCCTACTATGAACCTACCTGTGTATTAATGGTATAGGGAAAGTGTCCTACAGCAGTGGTGGAGGGAAGGGAGGGGGGAGGGCAGGGCAGGGTGAGAGGAGGGCAGGGCAGGGTGAGAAGAGGGCAAGGCAGGGTGAGATGAGGGCAGGGCAGGGCAGGGTGAGAGCAGGGCAGGGCATGTGAGCAAAGGAGATGCCAGGGCAGTGCAGGGTGAGAGTAGGACAGGGCAGGGTGAGAGGGCAGGGCAGGGTGAGAGCAGGGCAGGGTAAGAGCAGGGCATGGCAGGGTGAGAGCAGGACAGGGCAGGGCATGTGAGCGAAGGAGATGCCAGGGCAGTGCAGGGTGAGAGTAGGGCATGGCAGGGTGAGAGCTGGGCATGGCAGGGCGAGAGCAGGTCAGGGCAGGGTGAGAGCAGGGCAGGGCAAGGGTGAGAGCAGGGCAGGGCAGGGTGAGAGGAGGGCAGGGCAGGATAAGAGTAGGGCAGGGCAGGGTGAGAGCAGGTCAGGGCAGGGTGAGAACAGGGCAGGGCAAGGGCGAGAGCAGGTCAGGGCAGGGTGAGAGCAGGGCAGGGCAAGGGTGAGAGCAGGGCAGGGCAGGGTGAGAGGAGGGCAGGGCAGGATGAGAGTAGGGCAGGACAGGGCGAGAGCAGGGCAGGGCAGGGCAAGAGCAGGGCAGGGCAGGGTGAGAGCAGGGCAGGGCAAGGCAGGGTGAGGGCTGGGAGTGAGAGTGAGTGAGTAATAGATGTTTAACGCCATTTCGACAGCTAAGGTCATATTCATGGCGAGATCCTCATTACACAAATTCACAGAGGAGTGTGTCAGTGCCTGCGCATATGTGCACCACACACATCCTGAGGGGATAGGAAAGAGGAGAAATAGACCCTTTTAAGTGGGCTAGGGAGGCCCAGGGAGGGCAGGGTGACAGAAGGGCAGGGCAGAGCGGGGTGAGAGGGGGAAAGGGCAGGGCAGGTTGAGTGGAATGAGGAGGAGATGGAAGGGGTAGGGGATGGATAGGGGAGGGACGAACAAAAAAGAGAGAGGGAGGGGGAACACTCATCACAGAGTTTAGAACAGTTTAGGAGATGAGGCTGCCCTGTCCAAACCCACTCTCACCCCAGACTGGGAAGACTTTATGCAGCTAAGTACCCATCTTGGGATACCCATTTTGAAACCATCCTGGGCCCAATGTGGTTGCCCATTTTAAAGCTGACCAGTGCCCAAATCGGGCGGCCCAATGTGGCCCAGACCGTATGCTGAGGACAAAACCCGTTGGGAGCCCAACGGGCTCAAGTGGGTTTGCCCGATTTGGGCTGCCCTGTGTGGCCCTGACTGGAAACCCAGCATCTGCCGAACCTAAAACCCATGTACTGAATACTGCCCGCTTTGAACCACCTTATCCCAGGTAAAACCAATTTGGCCCCGAGCGGGCTTGCTACATGGGAGGGGTAAGAGTCCCAAAATAAAGGAATAGCTGTGGAGTCACTCTTCTTCACAAGAGTGCTTATACCATCGTTCCCCATCCCCATATGGGCTAACAAAAGTGCACAGGGTGCAGTTGACCAAGGTACAGTATTCAAGAGTTGTTCCCATGAATGTATGATTTATGCTTGCCTATTAGAAGCATTGTCCTCCCTCCCCTCTTTATGTATGCAGCAGGCTATTCACTCTTTCGATCAGGAGTGTTCCCTGTAAGTGCTCTTGTACTCAGGTGAAACCACTATACATTTCTTTCACTAAGATCGCAGTGATCTTAGTGGTGGAAATGGAATAGTGAAGTGATCCCAGGACCAGCTATATATATTCTGGACAGGCCTGCAACCACTGCATTACATAGGGTAGACCAGCCCGGTCTTATGATATGTGCCTACACTAAGATCGCTGGGGTTGGGATCCCAGGATGTTTTGAATTAAGCTCCTGGTAGGGTACACATCATAATCGGTTGCAGAATCGGCCATTGTAGGGTTTTATAATGACAAATAAACCGAAATGGTAGTGGTGGACCTGCCAGGAAATACAAATCGGGTGGGAGTCAATGCTCCCACAAAGAATATCCCAAAATATAATGGCAGATCCGCAAAGATAATGGTACGATCCAGTACACTACCAGCCATAAATTGATATGTAAAAATCGGGCATGAAAATGAAACATTTAGCAGAATTACCACGTTACAGCAAACCTGAAATCTTGCTTCAGTGTGAGAAATGGCTATGGCACCAAATCACAAGTCACACATCAGTGCAAGAAACAGCTATGGCACCAAATCACACGTCACACCAGGGTGTGATTAGGGGATGGTGTGTGATTTAGCATCACCCATTTCAAAGATGATTTAGACTAATCTAATCTATATTCTAATAAGTAAAAGTCATGCTAATACTTAAAATCAGTATTCTTTGATGTACTTCTTCAAAGATAATGGTACGATCCAGTACACTACCAGCCATAAATTGATATGTAAAAATCGGGCATGAAAATGAAATATTTAGCAGAATAACCACGTTACAGCAAACCTGAAATCTTGCTTCAGTGTGAGAAATGGCTATGGCACCAAATCACACGTCACACATCAGTGCAAGAAACAGCTATGGCACCAAATCACATGTCACACCAGGGTGTGATTAGGGGATGGTGTGTGATTTAGCATCACCCATTTCAAAGATGATTTAGACTAATCTAATCTATATTCTAATAAGTAAAAGTCATGCTAATACTTAAAATCAGTATTCTTTGATGTACTTCTTCAAAGTTTTAACCTTGGAATTAGTGATATGGAAGAGACAGGTTGATTCTTTCCCTGAATTGTGTCCTAAATTCATCACAACACATTTTGTATCTAATTTGCTAATCCTTTATCCTTTTTGCTAAACCCTGCAATGTGTATCAATATTTAAAAGCAATATCCCGGTTAGGTACTGACAAAAAGCCAAAGTGATTCAATTGGTCATTAATGTTAAAAGCCCTTAGCAAATTGTCGTCATCTGTCACCATGATTGGTCATCAATGGGGACTCTTTTTTAAGTGATAAACTCACATGGCATAGCAATTGCTATTCCTGGTGATCTTGTGCTATAACGACATCGTGTTCCATCTAGTGAGCCACTTCACACAGGTTGACAAGGGCTCACGACAATTTGCTGGGCCATGTTACAACACACACTTGACAATATAAGACAGTGCAGCATAGCAAGATTTCCTACTGACATGTTTTCTTGCATCATCAGTGTTTCTTGCACTGACATGGAAAAACACATCATCACCTTGGAAAAGCAGGGTGGAAGACCACAACAGGGTGTGATTCCACAGTGGGGTGTACTTCAGGTAATAGCTCAGACCTGATTACCAGTATGTTGCAAAATTGGCTATGAAATGGGTGTCTTATTTCTAGATTTTAGGACACATTTTGTTTTAAACTGGGCAATATCAGTGCGTTGTATACAATATTCAGCCGATAGAGGCACCGATTAGTGAAAAATCGGGTAATGGGTTTTGGCCCTTAAGGTCGAATCCCAAGATGCAATTTTCACAGAAAAGTTTCTGCAATATAGACATCTGTAGCAATTTGGTGTACTCCCTGCTTATTGCAAAAAACCCTTGCAGATTGGTAGACAAATCAAGATCTAAATATTTTGATATTTGCCCTTGCTTAGATGAAAAGTTTCTGCAATTTGCCAGATTATGTTGCAAATTCCAGAAACATGGGTAAAATCTTGGATATGAAGGTATGCTTGACCCTTCACTTTGCAACCCAAGTTCCACTTTTTAATCTAATTGTACACTGGGATTGCCCACAGTAGCTTGCAATCTCAATATCAAATAGAATGGCATAGCAATTTTCACAAGCTTACTTGTTGCATAGGGTCTTTATTGCAAGGCCAAGAGACCATTTCTATTGCAACAGTGGGATTTGGAAATTGCAATAGTGTGCTAGAGTCCTTGCAATTTGCAGAATAGGCAAGGCCCCCAATTTAAAAGAATCTTTTGAGGGATAGATCTGATCGTGGGATTCGACCTTAAGTGCCGGTGGCCATTATGAATTAGTGGAGTCCATCCATTGAGCCCAACGTAGGTTGAGAGGGCTATTAAATACTAGGGTATACCTAGGTCACGTAAATAGTTAGGGGATCAATCGGCTAGATCAGACTCATGCAACGCAGATTCTTTCTATACAAAAATAACATGAATAAAATTGGATCTGTAGCAAGTTTGAGCCACGGAACATTACACACAAGGATTTAGTTCACTGAACTAACATAAAATTGCACCAATCGAACGGTTAGTGACATAACATGGTAATATGTTAAAATGACATTTATCACCATTTCATAGAGAATCCTCACATAAATGCACCGATGAGATCATAATCCTTATCTCTATAATTCATTCTTGCTGTATACTTTTATGGGGAATCTCTTTACAACTACTGTGTTGGAATTAGACATGGAAAAAGGGTAAGTTTCATAGAGGGTGTGCTGCCTATATCCTTCAGTATCATAAGAGACATTTTTATTATCAGAATAGATCATTTCCCCCGCCAATATCCTGTGGGATTTACATATTAGTGAGCCACAGGGCAGCACTCCCGTCAGACCATGACGACCCAAGTAGCTCAACCCATAAGAACTAAGTGTGTGGTATATATTTTATAAGGGCCAACTTAAAGTGTCTGTTGGCCTATGGGGAAGATGGCTCACAAGTGGGAGGCCCTGTTTGATTGATTCAACGCAGAGGGAAAGTGAATCTAAGGTACAACACAATATTGAGGCGTTTTCTTTTTCTTTTCTGACGACTCCCAAGAGGCTTCTATCATTGTTGGCACCTTTATATATTATGGGTGAGTGCGGGTGGGAATTGAATGGGGATATACCTCAAAGTTGTAATGTTGTAGAGCCATCGATTTTAAGGTAATAATACAGGAGGATCATTCAAAACGGACTTCAAATCGTAGTGAACCCTCTCACTATGATTCATGTATGTGACACCTAGACAAATTACACTGCTAAATGTTCTAGCTTGTACCACAAAATGCCTGTGCAAAAGTATTTGTATTTGCAGATTTATCATTCTAACATCCTTTACTTATAATGTATTTTTTGCAATCAATTCTGTCATTTCTGTCTTCCTCCATGTTGTGGATATAACTATCATATCTGTTTGCCTTTGCTTCCTTTATTTGTAATTATGAAGATCACTCTGTAGAAATAAATAATCTTATAAACTCTTATAACAGGGGTAGTTACTAATGCTGGGGCTGGAGCCAATGACCTATGATTTTAGGCACGGGTTCGTGATTTTTCTGAAGTTTCTTTGAATAATACAATTTGGTCTATCGATCTTTTTACACACATATGGTTCATAAAGAACTGCTGGCCCAGGTGGCCAAACCCCCAAAATTTTGAAATATCTATCAACCCCTGTATAGTCAGGTTGAATGAGGCGAGGCAGGGCAGTTGCTGACACCCAAACACTCGCAGTGCCTCTCAATTATTGTGAGGTGAATTAGGCTGCAGCTTTAACATTGCAGACCTATTTTAAAATAACTAATTGGCTATGAAATTCCTGATGTAACTCTCATGTGATATAGTTGGGTTTCAATTGCCAATTATCAATAAAGGGGAACTTAGTTTATAGCTAACTCAAAGGGGTGCCCATTCACCATAACTTTTGCCCATAGTTAACGATACAGTGTCTGGATTGGCTGGCGACCTGCCTGTATATTAAGGACATGATACAGGCAGGCCATGCCTATGAAGTTACCAGTCAATCATCCCCTGTTTTCACCCTTACTCACAAGAGGGCACCTTGGGACCCTAACGGTCAACCTGTCTCTCCTGTACAGATGTTTGGAACACAAACTGTGATTAGAGCCCTACTTACCAAGATCTAGGGAAAATTGTCATCAGGCATGGCCTGCGGGTATTATGCCCTCAATTACCTGCAAGAAACCAGTGTAGTGTGTGAAGGGATCAACTCCAGGAAGAACTTTATTATAGTATCTTAGACACTGAGTTATACTTGAACAAATTAAGTATTAAGCGCAATGGTAAGAGTGATAGCATTGCTGAATGAACATCATATCATTTATGGTTATCTAGCAAGGAAACATGATCAGAATATTAGCTTCACATCTCGTTAAATTCTCAAGCCGGTGGTATGTTTATTTAGTAGGCCTCTTGACTACTGCAGGTACCATTAGCCAGACGGAAGAACCTTAGCCTTACACACCTCTAGGCCTCAGACCACTCAGCCTCTAAGTGTCTCATCTTTGTTATATTTAGCAACTGCGTGTAGATTCAGTTGTTGAGACAGTACTCTGTAAAAAGTAACTGTTGAATCATCCAGGGATCCTCGTAAAATTGAACATTGAACCACAGTACTTATTTTGATAGTGTAGTTTATGCAAGGTGATGTACACAGAATCTCTGTGAAAATGACGACAGATCTATGGCAACTTTGGGATGAGGATTCCGTCGTCAATCTGACGACTTTTTCTTCTTTTTTTTTACAGCGTAGGCAATATCCCTGCAGTTCTAACTCGAATCCTCTAATAGACCTGTGAATGGGACCAGTCACCTTCTCAACCACTGCACGCCCTCGGAATCTAAAGCTGGATTATTTACCCACTTGCAACTTGGTAAGTTGTGTCGTACCTCTGGAGGGTGTTGCTCCTATTATAAAAAGAGCTGTGAGTATGTGCCCTCTTTTCTAAACAAGTCATGCACTGCTTTGCCAAAGTACTTGCACTCACCACATTAGTCTGAATAGTCACCTGCCTTGTTTAAAACAGAGAGAGCTGCACTATCAGGTACCTACTCATGTCACACACTCTATAGTATATTATACTGACTGACTTCTCCCAACTAGGTACCTACTCAAATCCCCCTTTTTAGCACCATACTTGAATGACCACTTGTGAGCAACAAAAGGGACAAGTTATAGCTACTTGAAAAGAAAGGACTGGAAAGAAGGGCATTTTTAGCCAGCTCTTCCTTTTACTATAGGAGCACCACCCTCCTGCAATCACTGGGTACTATAGTTATACTACATCATTATTTATTCTTTCTTTTTTTATTCCATCTTAACAGACAGCTTCTCCATCACATGGATTACTACTCTCGCCTTATGCAACAAGCACAGGCCACCAGGGTGAACATCCCACTTCCTCCAGCATCTGACCTATACCGTCAAATTTTCATGATTACCTTGGATCTCTGATATCCATGACGAGATTCAATTTTGGCATACTTTTATTATAAACTTCATTCATAGTAAATACTTTACCGTACACGACCCCTATATATCCGACTGTGACAATATAACTGGCCAATTGTGAGTGGTGTCGGCTGATAGGCAATCAACCTGGATAAACTTCATGGATAACTTCACTCAAGGTACATATGTGCAGGATTATAGATGTAGGTTCGTACCATGTATCCCAGGGTAGAGTTCAGCAGTGACATGATCTGCGAAAAGGGCCCTTAGTGCAGGGGGGAATAAGGGCCCCTTTCCCAGTACATTATGTAGTATAATTATCTAGTGTTACATACAGAGTTAATGATAAGGAGATTATTTCATTAGGATATTATTTCATTTCGGCCTAACAGTTAGAACAATATGTACATGATGTCCTGTCCAAACAATTTTGTCAGATTGGGTCTATAAACTTCAGAAATGGAGGAAATATGTTGGTGTCAACTTGCTGTTATGGTAGGTGTGCCCGGGTAGGTGTGTTCTACTGTCATTTTAGAATGTTTCTAGACCTCTATAGTTGAACTCATATTATCCAGTTTGGGCACCCAAAATCGTTTCAAAACTCTATAACCATGATATACGCATCTATAGGGAGCAAAGTTAGAGCACTCTTAAGGTAACAACTTTAGTCCCCTAAAATACCAAGCACTGTCACCTACATATGCCTACAGTTGGTTGTAATGTGAAGCTGCTCGAACAGGATGTGTTTTCTTTTTCAATTTTTCCTCTGTAATGTTTGTGTTGTACTCATTTTAAGCATCAATAAAAAAGTCATACTCGTCACTCTTCACAGTGCTTCAGGTAGCAAATTTAACACCCAGCATTGTTACCTACGCTATACAGTTGCATTCACTGTAATAAAAAAATGTTGTAGAAATAATGGCACATTCCGCCTCCCAAACCCAGGTAGCAAAACATGTGTGGCCCCAGTGTGGCTTACAGTGGGTGCCCAGTGTGGGTCAAAAAGGGCTGCCCGATGGGCACCCAATGGGTTTTGTCCTCAGCAAAGTGTCTGGGCCACACTGGGCTAGCCAATTTGGGCACAGATCAGTATCAAAGTGGGCTCATGAATTTGGGCTCAGGTTGAGTTCAACATGGGTTTCTGATGTGGCCCAAACTGGGCTGACCGATTCAGCCATATATTTTTTTAATGCAAATTCAAAAGAATTTAATTAGGCAAAGTCAATTATTGAACATGACTCTCCTCCCTACCAAGTATACCAATACCCAGTGGTAATCATCTATTCTACTGCACTGGTGATTGCATCAAAAGAGTACATATATCAGTTTGCACTCAATAATCCAAGAAACACCACTTTGAATCTAGTGACATCTTGACCATCTTCAGTGCCTCTCTTCTTAGATGCATCGTGTAGGGGCATAGATCAGAGCTTTTAAGCTCATAGTGTCTGTAGGTAGCATGTTTGATCCTTATATCACATTCACTGCAATAGGAATGGTGTAGTCACCTTATAACTACTAGGATGACCTTGATTTGCACATATTTTAAAGGGAATATCTCAGGATTTGCAAACTATGATAAAGTCTCAACATAGTTACCCAATGTCTAATTTAGTAGTATACATCAGTTGTTCTATATTTTAGAGAATCAATTCTGTATGGGTAATAAATGTGTATGTGAGATAGCTGGGCCATCTGGTGTCAAATCCAAAAAGCCAAAGGTGATATTGCCCTATCTAAACCCACTCTCAACCCAGATTGGGTAACTTGCCTTGAAATTGATCTTCACCCATTTTGGGAGCCCATTTTTAGCCCAACCTGTGCCCAATGTGGTTGCCCATTTCAAAACTGATCTGTGCCTAAATTGGGGGACCCAATATGGCCCACACCTTTAGCTGAGGATAAAAACCACTGGGAGCTCAATGGGCTCACATTGGTCTGACTGTTTAGGGCTGGCCACTGTGGCCCGGACTGAAAACCCAGCATCTGCCCAAACTGAGCCCATGTACCGAATTATGCCCAATTTGGCCCTAACTGGGCTTGCTACATGGGAAGTTGCCAGAGTTCCGTCATTATTTTCACAGATCCCTTGTACCACTGTACTGCCACCTAGGGCCTCTTGTAAAAGCCGCACTGGTTAACTGTTCAGAATCCCTAGTAGATTCAACAATTATTTTTTTACAGTGTTAGTAAGACGTCTGTATGCTGCTAGATCAGGCAGTGGGGTAAGACTTGTTCACTTCGAGCAGGGGGGTGAAGCTGGGCCTCTATTACATAGAGAGTGGAATAGTATGCCTATTGTGAATCCCCAGGTTTGAAAAGGGTTAACAGATCCGCTGCTCTACTCTAACACTGCCCATTCACAGTACAGACTAAATTTACAGGTGCAACCAAATCATTAACACAGCATTCTGCTCTAGGCACATCTTCCATGTTAGGCCATATTGAAATAACCTCTAGGTGGCATTATAACCAACGTCATAGGGGGATCCTCATAGCTTTGATACCGCTCACCTTTAACACTACCATTTATATTGTATTTTTCACTGCTACTCTCTACCACTCTATCATGTATTGTTAAGGTTATCTTCTTTCACCACCTCTTCATTCAAATTTAGATTGGCCACCATACTTCTCTGCTGGAATACCTTGGCAATACTGCCGGAGGGGGGGGGCAAGGGCAATACTGCTAAAGGAAGCATCTTTAGAATGAATGGCTAATGAACGATTTGCATTTCTACCGGGAGGGGGTTTAACCTGGAAGCAAATTAGACTATGTATTGTCTTCCATATCCTGGTGGACCCACCTACTGTGGGGTGATTTAGGGCAGGATGGGGGCTCTATTACTACTATCATCATTGACACTTGCACTGTTGCAGCAAAAGGTTAACTTCATCTCTTTGAAGCATCAATCAACTCTAGAACAGGAGCTGCTGTAACCACCAACAATGGTTGTAGGACTCCCAAAAGGGATCACGCTAGCCAGCCATTCCTTCAGCCTCACCAGGTTATCGTGGACAGGGTATATAGTATTTACATCTTGAGGTAATCCCCCAGTACTCGGCCTCGATCACCCAGTATCACCTGGGACTAGGCACTACTCAGCACTCAGCCCCTCTGTTGAATTACTTTATGTCTGGAATTGATGGAGTACTAACCAGTACACCCTGATTGCCTCAGACTTTAACCCATTAAAGAATGGTGACATGTTCTGCGAAAATGGGGCTTAGTACAGGGGGCCCTAAGACCCTTTTTTCCAGTACATGTCACAATGCATGACGAGTAGCTCTAGCCCCGGACCTTTGTTCACTGACCAATGCAACTATACTTACAGGGGTTTATTTCAATATCCCCGACGACAACTTAGCTAGGTTTCACCTCATCAATTTTAACAACTATATATGCCGCTCATAGTGACCTCTACGTTTTTGCTGGAGGCCATTTCTTAACAGACTACGACTGCTGTCCTTAAAATCGTAGTGAGAACCTAATAATTTGGCCTTAACAGCACCATGAACTAGTAGTCTCTAATGTCTGCACCAGTACAACTGCCCTACTAAACCTTATGTAATTACTGCATAGCTGCTAATCATAGTGAGCAGTTGTAGGGCAGTTCCTATGATAGCCTGGCTTATTCTTGGCATTTTAAATTGTAGTGGCTGTGTGCAGTCGTAGTACATTAAGAAATGGCCTCCTGAGGTGCTACGACTGTTCTACAAGATCCTACTTTAAGACATAAGCCCCAATCTTAGGGAGGAATCACTGACGATAGTAGGCACCTGCAGTAAGATTACCTGATCGTCACTGAATTTTCATATCGTCAGTGATATCGACATAATGCCCATGTGCCTGAAGGATCAGTATGATGCTTGATGCTTGACGGCAGCTGTTGGGAAGTTACACTCAGTGCATCGTGACAATGAATGGACGTAACACATTAAAGTGAACCCCAATTCACAGTTTGTTGTGAGTGGTGACTTTGCCAAAGTAACCCCTCACCTCTGTAATCAAGGTCTGTGCATAGCAAATAAAACCACCAGAGGGCAGCACTGTTCCCTTTAGTTATTCGCCCTTCTATAGCATATGGATAACACCTACACAGACTAAACCTGGTAACCAGTCTAGGCCCGTGATATGATATGAGTTTAGACTATCATAGGTGACACACAAAGATCTATTCATTTAATTGCTTGCTGAATGGCGATCATAAATGACAGCCTTAAAGTCCTGGACACTTTTGCTTTCATATTGATTTTACATAATATTTTACAACCTTGTCTTCTAAATACATGTTCTATGCCCTGATGGGACATATATATTCTTTTTTAATTACCAACCATATACATGTATGATTGTTGCGATGTTGACTTTTCGCACATAGGTGATGAATCAAAAACCACATTGTAACTGGTTACGGGGCTTAGGATGACTGAGATGAATTATATGTTTTTTTATTTATGTCCATATGGCAAGAGGCCTGTTAGTTGTAGGTTTACAACAGCACATTGCACATATCTCTGATGTTACTGTGGCAAAGTAGGGGGATTGCAGCAAAATTCGTCTGATGCTGACTATTCAATGACATTCTGAGATAACAAACTGATTGACAATATTGGAGGATGGACGTTGTACCTACTTTTTAAAATTGGTCAAGATCCTTAAGATAAATAAATGGGCTATTGGAAGTTTATGGAAGTAAACCATGGAGTAGTTTTTCTTATTTCAGCTGCTCCAAAATGTTTTACCCCGATTGTCATATACTATAGGTGTATGCTATTCTAAGGGGACCATGTGTGGTATACCTATATGTCTCATAATATAATTTATAAGCAGATAGCATCCCAAGTATGAACCAGCATAATATTGCATTCTTTTTCTCCCTTTCCCCGACCAACTGTTGCATGCATACACATTCATGACTAATTAATATAACTATACAGAACGATGTCCCTGGTGTGGAATTGGCTAGGCACTTTCGGGACCACAATTTCTATGCACGATGATGAAAGATCACAATATTGACCACTGTAATAGGTCTATACAATAGGCTAGAGTGCAGCCTCTATTAATACCCTTTGACATTGCATGCCATAGACACGTTCAGTGTCAGTTAGCTCCATATAGAGGGACTATACTAGGCCAGGAGGAGGTTGCCGAAAATGAAACGTGAACCAAAAATGAAAACGTGTACGTTTTTGTATTGCTAAAAGATTGTTCGGATAATCGTTTAGACAAAACGTGAATGTTCTTTTCCCCTAAAAGTAGTTTTCCATGCATTCTGCTGTAATCTTTTTGTCAATACTGTGAAAACGTGTTAGGTCATACACGTTTTTCTCAGTACTCACTAAAAAACATTTACAAAGGTTCTTCCTCTTCTTCTTTTTGCAAGACCCTTCAGTGTATACTTTAGCAACTATGAGTAGTGATGGCATTGCTACTGCTGGTGAATGGAGTGTTGTCGTGTAGACGATGAGTAACTTCAAGTTCACATCTTTATATACTACAGCGGGGGGGGGGGGTGTGCTGGTGCGAATAGTCCTACTATTGCCATACAGATCTAGCTATGGGGTTATTAAAGCTGTTTTAAGAACATATTGATAACAAGAAGTTGGCAATAAGTGGATAATTGATGACAGCTTTATTGTACAAAGGTACATACTGGTTAGATGGTAACTCAGCGAGTAGTTAACTAGTAGTTGCAGGTGGAGTCCCACCTGGCTATATGTGATCCGCTGTAGGTGTACTATATACCATCAATTGTGCCACACTTACACTCTTAGCCCAAATTGTAAATGTGATATAAAGACCACTGTACAAGACAACCCACATCGGGGCCGTGGATTTGTACTGACAGCGACTACTACTGTTTTCCAAAAATAGAAGCATTCTACTGTAAAACCCTTGCCGCAGTCTGACAGAGTGTCGGTAGGGTGTGGTACAACTGCATAATATTAAATGGGCAACTACAGTGTAGTGGGCGATAATGGATGACATATGTAGTATAATGTACAATAGTAATAAGGTTAAAGTGGTCGAGTTCTCTTCTTATCACACTATAGTATATATCCTTCACATAGGAACATGATAGATCATGTATCATTTAAATAATTCAAAATGATAAGTAACAAATAGGTATTTTCTTAACTAATGTCAGAATGTCCTAGAGTAATTTAACGCAATTCATACGGTACAACACTTTATAAATGTTCAGACAAAACTGCATTTTGTGATGATTTGACATTACTGTGCTGGAAACTTTGTGATTACTGGGGGTGAGTAATCATTATTCTGTGTGTACTGTGTGATGATATAAAATGGGGGGGGGTGATACGGAGCTTCTTGGTCATACCTGTAAGATCGCCGTATTCACCATGAAATACAAACTTTAATATTGACCTTCAGATGTAGTGAATGTGCCCCTGACCAGACTTTCCCGGTCATACCCCGGCCCCTTACACTAGATTAGACCACCTTTGGATCCATGCCCTGTAATTATAAGCTCTGAACCTTTATAAATTGTCCCTAAAATACACTTTTCCCCAGACCCAATGAAATATGTGCAGACAATTTATCCATGACTAATGTCCAATTTTCACCACTCAGTGTGTAAGTCATCACATTTGTGATGAGTGGTGAGGATAAGGTATCAGGACATTGTTTCAATAGTTTCTATGACTGGTTCAGGCCCCTACGACTTGAGATGGGCCAAATCGTATCAGGTGATCTTAGGATTTTGTCCATAGTGACTAAATAGCTGGCTACATTACTGGGTGATCATACTGCCTGCTGGCTAAATTGCTACCATAGCAGTGATTCAATAAGGGACCCTGGTATGACAACCCCCTAGGTGAATATATAGTGGGTAGTCATAGCTGCTGCTGTGTGCACTCCCTTACTCAAAAGTACTTAATCTGTGTTCTCTTCAGACATGTACCCTATGTATGGACTGTCCAGCAAATTTGCATCACTCTGAGTCATTTTGTATGCATCTGAATGCTCATGCTGGTGCTGCATAGAAGAAGAATCATGACCATTGATTACTCATCCAAACTGATGCATATTGACACAAACATCATGACACATTTCCACACATGCTGACATATGATTTATGACATATTCACTCTAAACTCTTAACTGAAATCCTATGATGAGCTACCATGTGTCACCTCATGAGACTATTGACACTGACTGTTGCAGGCTTACTGAGTGATTCATCATGCAAACAGTGAATTCAGTCACTATTTAGCCATTAGTGTGTGATACCTGGCCCCTATGACTGGGTACTATGACCTAATAGTGGTATGTATTGAGCCCTCAGTTGAAAGATTGGCAGCTCCTATTTTTATGTCTGTACTGTAGCTCACTATGTAGTCACTGGTATGGAGTCATTTCCTGTACCTCCCAGTACGATTTGAGGCCATCTTGTCTCGGATACTATTGAAACAAGGTCCAGTATCGTGTTTCAGTAGTTTCCACGACTAGACACCCTCAAATCGTAGTGGGAGGTGTAAGAAATGACTCCATACCAGTGACTACATAGTGAGCTCCAGTGGAGGCCTCAAAATAGCAGCTACTATTTATTCAACTACTGGCTCAATACACACCACTATGAAGTCATAGCACCCAGTCATAGGGGCCACTATTGGCTACATAGTGACCAGTCATACCTCCTTCATGGTCTAGTATGCACTCCTCTGTTCAAATGAGCATAGGGCTGCAGTAACTACCATAATGTCTCATATAGGAGCTGGGCCTTGAATAGCAGCCTCCCTTGAATAGGGGCTGGAGTAGGAGGGCTGTCAAATCAATAGGGGCCGGGCCTTGAATAGGGGCCTGGTGGGGCCAGTTTTAAGTGGTCTTAGGAAGACAACCGAGACCCCCCAGCCCAAATGATGTATAATTGTTTTAGATAATTCCCTTTCAAATCACATATGATAGATCTATATCTAATGACCTAATTGTATCTAAAAAAATGTACGCTCTGTTATTCTTTCTTAATAGTAGGGCTGAGGTGTCAGCTAGGTGTGATATATATATCCTTTGTAATTTTATTAGAAAGCCATGGTGGGTGAGGGTTAGGTATGACAGGCATGACAGCTTTGTAAGGCCTAGTGCTCTATCTACACCACTGCATACTAGTAACTACATAGTTGGCCCATGTGTGGCCGTAATGCTCAATTCTTAGGTGAAACACCACACTTTTCCAATGATATTTTATTCTTTTGAAAAAAAAAACCTGCCATCCCAGAGCCAAAGGCGCTGGCCACAGGGTTATAGGTAGTAGTGTAAAGAGCCCAGATTGGGTACATTTGAGCAAAGGAGTGCAGAAGGCAGCAGCTAAGGCTACCCACTAATTATCCACACAGAGGGTTGTCATACCAGGATCCCTTATTGAGTCACTGCTGTGGTGGCTATTTAAGCCAGCAGGCAGTACGATCACCCAGTAATGTAGCCAGCTATTTAGTCACCAAGGCCAAAATCCTAAGATCACCTGCTAAGATTTGACACATCTCCAGTCATAGCTGGCTGAACCTGTCATGGAAACTATTGAAACACGATCCAGAGTATGCTCCGTGGGAATTTCGTAGCAGAAGAACTTATAATAGGGAATAATATTTTGTATGATGAACAAGATGTAGCCTCTGCCTACACAATCAGTTTGTTATTTCAGAGTGAGCTCACTAGGGTGTTTTTCAGAAACAAAGCATTTCTTAATGGCGGAGGGGGGTATTCTTTGATTATCATCAACTTTATTTAAAACTCAGCATGTCATAATTAGCAGTCTTGACTACCAAAGAAAGAATTGTTGCTCCTGTTATTTAAAATGCTCTGTTATTTTGATGATAAAAAATATAGGGTCAGGTAGGGGACTACCATAGCAAGATGGCGGCGAGGGGGTGAAAACGCGGCAGACGGGGCTCCTAATATTTTCTAGTTTACCAAAGTTCCCGAGCGTGTAAGACGCATGGTTTTATGGTAAATTATTCCATAAATAGGACAGGCACTTAAGGAATATACTCATCATGGCGTCTGGCAGGGGAAAAACGAGGGAAAGAATTGAATCTAGCCGTGGATGCGACATTGGTCGATGTCATAGCAGCAGTCAACCGACTGTCAATACGTGTCACAGACAGCAAGGAGAAGGTGTCAAATATGCAATCAACACTCGAGGGACTACAGTCATCCATCAATACTCTGAATGGGACAAATGTCACAACTAATATAACCTTGGAGGGGATCAAAGAAAGGCTCACCTCCATGGATACAGTATTTGAAGGTATAGCTTCTACGATGACAGCCACAGAAGAGGCTATGAGCAAACATACAGAGACACTCCAAGCCCAAACTAGGATTCTAACTGAACACGCCAAGAAATTTGAAAAAACTGAATTAGCTGAAATGAAAAAAATCCTGCTAATTAAAGGCTTATCTGAGCAAGACGATGAGAACCTTCTGGACGAAGGTAAGAAAATAAAAATGAGACCAGAATGGACTAAAAATGCTGAGGCCACAATGTATAAAGTTCTGAAGCCAAATTCTCATCCCCATCAATGATGCAGCTCCTGAAAACCCTGGAGGGCAAGGAGCTATATGAGGCCACTTTTAACCCGACCTGGGGGGTACGTATGCACCTAGGGCAAGCTGACCTGTGTACTCGAGGCAACACTAAAGGGGAGAATCTGCACGGCTATACACTAATGAGGGTAAGAGATGAACTCCTACGACAGGAATCTGATGAAGCTGAAACAGTTGATGAGCAAAACGACGAAGATGATGAGCAAGATGATGAACAACAAGGTGAACAAGAAAAAGACCAAGATGGTGCGCTCCCTGAAGGACATGATCAAGCATAAGCTCCTTAAAGGACTAACATTTTTCTGAGACAGTAACCCTACCGGTACATGAACTCAATTTACATCAGGACTGTAAGTTATGAATTGAATATGCTTTATAGTGTCACTTTGTAGCCTAGAAAGTCGCCTTTTACCTCCACACAAGGAGGCATGATTGGCCTTAAGAGCCGAAAAATTATGCATGGGGGGTATTAATTATGTGGGATGTTCAGCCTTATTCTCTGATGTTCAGCCTCAATCTCTTTTGAATGTATTGTTATACAATAAGCAACAATCAATAATCCTGTAAACTTTAGGAGGGGGTTCTCTACTGTCCACTTGAATGCTAGAAGTATAAGAAATAAGTTTACTAGTATTGGTGAAGAACTAGACAATAAAGGGATCGATATAATATTATTTTCTGAAACCTGGCTAAATGATAGCGATGATTCAGGTCTATATTCATTTCCACACTATAATTTGTTTCGCCAAGACAGAATGAGCATTTTTAGGGGTGGAGGTCTATGCGCTTACGTAGATGACAAGGTGACTTGTTCTGTTGATGTATATAAACATTTAAATAGATGTGAGCCGGATATTGAAGTACAGTGGCTACAATCAATTAAAGGCTTAAATAAAAAGATGGTGATTTGTAATGTGTACAGACCCCCCAGTAGATCACTGCTTAATTTCTGCAATATTTTCAAAGCATTGTTACTTCAATTTGACCCTATAGATCAATATGATATATTCTTAATTGGAGATTTTAATGTTAATACACTGTCCAATTCTAATGAAAAACGCTTATTATATGAAACAATGGACCAATTTCATTTATCCCAGCTTGTCAATAAGGTGACGACTACATCTGGTACTAGATCATGTATCGACTTAATTTTTTCAAACTGTGAATCTATTATTTCCTCAGGGCCAGTCAATATCCACTTAAGTGATCACCTTCCCATACACTTTATAATAAAAAAACTTAAGAATAAAAAAGAATTTTAGGTCTTTCCTTGGCAGGTCTTATAAAAATTTGAACATGGTTGAATTCCTTAACCAGGTTGCAAATCATGATTGGAGTTACTTTGATAACTGCACAGATAGCTCGGAAGCATGGACTACATTTGAAAACATTTTGAAACGATATCTAGATGTTCAATGCCCTGTAAGAAGTTTTAAGGTTAAGGATAAGGCCAAGCCTTGGATGACTAATTATTTATTAGAGTTAATTCACAACAAAAATTCCATGTTATCAGAGGCTCGTAATGCAATGAGTATTATTGTGTGGCATAGAGCCAGAGTTCTCAGGAATTGTGTAAACGATGAATTAAAAAAGGCCAAGAAAAATTATTATTGTGATCTTTCAGCCTTGTATGCCACTGATTCTAAGAAATTCTGGACAACTGTTAAAGATATAATGCCTAATAGTAAAACTGGAACTAAGCAAATAAGTCTTACAGACAACAATGGAAATGTTGTAGTAATGGAAAATACTGCTGAATTTATAAATTCATTCTTTGCAGGTATTGGGCCCAGATTAGCAGAGGCCCATAATGCGGAGTTTAGATTTTTTGGAGAACGATGTGTAGTCGATATGCCAGAATTTAATTTTTCAGATGATGAAATTATAGATTGTTTAAAGGATATTGACACCACAAAATCATCTGCACTCGATTACCTTCCATCCAATATTTTTAAAGCCGCAGTATTGAAAGTTCCACAGAAATTTATAAAAATTATCAGATTATGTATTAATACCAGTAAGATTCCTGATGTTTGGAAAATTGCAATAGTCACCCCACTCCCAAAGGGTGGAGACTCATTGAATGTGTCAAACTATAGACCCATTAGTGTGTTACCCCTCCCAGGTAAAATCCTGGAAAGACTTATACATACAGCTATATCGTTGCACTTAAAAAGATATGAAATTTTAACACCAAATCAGGGTGGATATCAGAAATCAAAATCAACTTTAGATACTATTTCAAAATTGGTAAATCATATATTAAGTAACAGAAACAGGGGAAATATTACACTGGCAGCCTTCATTGACATAAAAAAGGCGTTTGATTCTGTTAATTACTTAATATTACTAAAGAAACTGGAAAATTATGCCATTAGAAACAGAAATTTGACACTAATAGAGAATTACCTTTCCAAGCGTCAACAATGCTCCATAGCTAACCATGTAAGATCTGGTACAGCAAATTTGTCCTGTGGAGTTCCCCAGGGCTCAATTTTAGGCCCTTTATTCTTTTTATTATATATAAATGACTCTATAAAACCGAATGACCGACATGAAACTTTATTATTTGCTGATGATTCTGTACTGGCATAAACGTTACTTAATATTACTAAACGCGTCCAAGTCAAGGGCAGTACTACCAATTAGAAATATTCTTGACATAAATTATTTTAAGGCTGAAATAAAAATGGATCTTTTGAGGCCACTGGCTTAAAACTCAACACTAAACTTGTATATCATATAAGGTAAAATGGGTTTTTAACTTGGGTTTTTTTGTTGTTTTTTTTCTATGATTTCTTTTTATTTAAGTGGGCGCGGGATATCAATGTGATTTAAATTATTAATGAAACCGCCATAATACATGATACTTGCTCAAAATATGAATGTCACTGCTATATATTTTATGGTATTTTTGATTTAAATGGTATTGCTGTCATAACAGGTCCTGAAGGCAATACCATAACTTATCAGCCTGATTTATGTATCTTTGCCCAGGTGTATCATATATACAAATTTCAGTAACCTATTATATTTGTACTATGACATGTTAATCATATTGTTGTATTTGTACTATGACATGTTAATCATATTGTTGACTACTTGACTTGACTTACATTGATGAAAATTATATTGTCTACCTGCGAATGAAACGTCTGTGAACTTTGATAATGATGAATTGTTTGGCTGAATAAAGTTTAAATTGTTCTAAAAAAATGAGGGCTGATTAATGGACATTTGCCCCTCCCCTTTTCCTAATAATGGGTCAGGAGGGTGTTGCCCCTAAGGTAAATAGAGGTGTCAGTATGTGCCTTATTTTTTTTTAAAACAAGTCATGCTCTGCTTCACCATTCAACTTGCACTCACCACATTAGCCTGAAAAGTCACCTGCCTTGTTTAAAATAGAGAGAGCTGTACTATCAGGAACCTACTTGTGTCACATACTTTATACTATACTATACTGACTGACTTCCCCTGACTAGGTACCTAGTCAAATCACCCTTTTTAAGCACTGTGCTAGCCTGACCACTTAGGAGCAATATAAGTGAAAAGTTATCACTACAAGGAAAACCAGTTCTGCAGAAGAGGCAGTACTACCTTTTCCCATGGAAGCAATACCCTCCAGTGGTCCTCCCTCCCGGAACAGAGGTGCTCCTGTTTATTATGAATGGAAATGAACGCAAACACACATCTTAAACCTGACATACAGAATTAAATACTCCCTTTACTGTAGAAAATCTGGTTTTGGTGACAGGCAATGATATTGACCAAATACACCTCACATGTATGGATGTGTGTTATTTTGTAAGTGGCTCTATGTATCTCACTAATCAGTGAATGAGCTCACATGCAAGACCTCCCAGGAAGGTGTTTTGCCAAGACACTAACAGGTGACCCGTGAGTGACCAGTAGGTCTTATTTTTATTCAGAAGAGCGTTTCAGATATGTTGCCGTGTCCTGTCCGACTTTGAGTCCATTGATATTAAGTGGGATTGAAACTTATGGTCACAAATCATAGAAAGTTTGCATATGGGGCCTTACATGTCATTCGCTAAGACATGTGCCCAGAAAAAGAATTTTATAAGTATGCTTCTTTTACAATAACAAGGACACATCTGACATAAATGATAATGTGATTTCCCTAATCTACAGGTCAAAATGGTCTGGACCTGAGATTTTCACGGAGGTATGAAGATTGTTTCTGTAGGAAATTAAGCCCTCAACATGGCTTGTAACTCAAATGTCATTATCCCAGACACAATTTCGCCCAGACAATGTTGGTCATTTTGGGCACATTCTTACCCCCCTTGAGCCCAAAATATGCATATGGGACCATCAAAACCCATATGTAACATGAAGATCTCATTCAGCCTGACACTTTGAGCCAAAGAAATAGAGGGGGAAACAAAAATTCGAAGAGTAGGGGCTGGAATATGTCCAAATTCGTCATATGCAAACCTTCTATGATGTTTGACCTTATATAGGGCACTAGACCAGAAAGAATAAAATAGATCTCAATCGTGGGTCCGTAGAACAGTCAAGTAAAGTAGGATTCAACCTTATAGCATAGAACACTGATGATGTACACTAGTAGTATGCCCTCGTTACACACGTTAAAATGTGTTTAGTTTTCAGACACTTAACCCATATTTCAAATACTTTCTTGTAACACTTTGTGAACGGGAAGCAATATTCGCATGGGTATCCTGTGAGAATAACAACCTTATTTGCACAGGATTTTCTGGTACACAGGACTTGAAAATTCTGGGAAACAGGACTAAACAGGACTAGTTGTTAAACCAAGAAATTTGGGAAACAGGACATTTGAGAAACAGGAAAAAACAAGAAATTTGGGAAACAGGACATACAAAACAGGAAAAAGCAAGCAATTTGGGAAAGAGGAAATTTAGGAAATGGGACATGAATATTTCGGACACAGGACATTTTCACATAGATTATAAGCATGTCTCCTGTGGTCCCGTTTCCTGGATTTCCTGGTATGTCCTGTGTACTAAAACATCTTGTGTGACCCATGTGTCCCGTGTACTAAAAACTAAAAAAATCTTTTCCAGTCCTGTTTCCTAGATTTTCTTGTGTGGTCCCATTTCCAAGATGTCCCCTTTCCTAGCACCTATGAGTTGACTCATCCAACTTTGATTGACTCGTTTGTCTTCATTGACTCACTTGCAATGCAGAGAAAAACCTATTTTACTCAGCCATAAGCTGAGTCAAAGGCTATTTGACTCATAACTTGGGAAAACAAAACATTACGGGGATTTAGTGTTATTTATGACCACCAGGTGGCCATATTGATCAGTGCTGCACAGGGTATAACATCATACATTGTCATGAAACTTTCATCCATTTCTCCTTGTCAGATTTTGATAATCCATATACCAAAATGATCCCTATGACCTCTCCATTTCAACTGGAACAGATATGTTGTAAGGAGTCCATCGGATATTATCTTAGGGAACTGAGTACTTAAATCAAATAGGCATACCTGAACTATAATTTCTGTCATCTTACACTGAAAATATTAGTTTTGGGCATGATGACTTGCTTATATGTGCTGTAAAAGAAGCTAATGTCCATTATTCAGGGTCTGTGATTGTCCAAAATATGTAAGAAGACCTCCAGAAAGTATTCTGATAGGTTACAGCAGAATTACCCTCTTGTTTCATTTGGTTCTTCCACCTAGTGGCTTGAAATAGCATAAAATCCCCGCAATGTTACATTTCCCTGTGTTGTGTCACCAAACTCATCATTCCCGCCCTTTTGGTCACATGCGGACGCTATAGGTCACTTGGGATCACTATAGGTCACATGGGAATGCCATTCTCTTTGTTTCTGAACTGAGCTGGAGGAGAGGAAGAAGAATAAAGGAGTGTAATTGTAAGGTAGGTGATCTTTGATAGACGACTGTTTCTTATACTCCCCTGTATGTGTGTCTGTGTGGGTGTGCCTGTGTTTCAGAGGGTGTGCCTGTGTTTCAGAGGGAGTGAGTGAGAGCTAAAGAGGAGAGAGAGAGAGAGAGAGAGAGGGAGGAGTGAGAGACACTGGTCAGACAGCATATACTATGTCTATACGTGTATGATGTAGATGATAGAATATAACAGTAGATTTTATGGACTTAAACAATACCCAACAAATTTTAATTATGACAGATAATTGTAATTTGGTCTAAAAGAGCAACACTTATAAAACAAACATAGTATTTGGCAACATTGGATCAATATTTGCATAGAATTTGTGTCAAAGAGATACTGATTAATTGTACTACATTCTTCTCCATTGCAGACAACAAAGTACTCAGAAGACGAGGCAATGATGCACAGCAAATTTGATTAATAAAGACATATCCCCAACCTTTCAATGCTACAAGCCTAGTGAGTCAACAACTATTGACTCTTCCAAGTACCTCTGACTCAGATTTGCAATTGAGTTAATGCACTTCGACTCACTCCCCTATCAGAGTCGAAAACAGAGTCACCCTGGTGATAGTGATTCGACTCGGATAAGTGAGTTAAAATGACTAGCATAGTTTTCACAGTGTACACTATTGCCAAAGATGTTTAAAAAATCAAAAGGTTTTAGACTGAAATGTGTTAGTTAAAAAAGTGTAACATACTTCTGAGAATGAATCGTTTAGGTTCAGAAATGTGTTTACGGCAGACTATGCATGTCCTAAATGCATTTATTAATTCATGAGTATTTCAGTTTCCTAATGAACTCATGGCCCAGGAGCGTGTTGCTCCTATGGTAAAAAGAGCTGTCAGTAGGTACCCTCTTTTCAAAAGAAGTCACGCTCTGCTTCACCATTCAACTTGCACTCACCACATTAGTCTGAAAAGTCACCTGCCTTGTTTAAAACAGAGAGAGCTGCACTATCAGGTACCTACTCTGTCACACACTCTATAGTATATTATACTGACTGACTTCTCCTGACTAGGTACCTACTCAAATCCCCTTTTTGAGCACCATACTTGAATGTCCACTCGTGAGCAACAAAAGGGACAAGTTATAGCTACATGAAAAGAAAGGACTGGAAACAAGGGCATTTTTAGCCAGCTCTTCCTTTTACTATAGGAGCAACACCCTCCTGGTTTTAGACTATAGCTGGTCCTTCAGACCCAGTATTGGAGTCTCAGAATGTAAAATTAATGTTGATAGCTGATTAGTCAAAGTTGATTATCCATGCAGTTATTAACATTAATTCAATGTTAGCCTTAACCGCCAGGCTAGGGCTTCAATGTCAAGATGAGTTCAGGCATTTTGACGCACAGAATTGTTAGGACCAATTTGTATTCATCAATTCCCAATTCTACAAAACGGGTGTTTATCATGGGTCACATTGAAATCAAGACAATAAAAAGATATTTCATACATTTCATTTACAAATTCATACTAAGATAAAGTGTCATTGTTATGTTCTATCAAGATGTTGTGCATTATTACTTTTTATACATCAATTCAGACATTTTTGTCTATGTGAATTTGATTGGAACCGAACATTAAAATACCTTTATAACCCTGACCACTTTATCAGGAGAAAATATGAGAGTACCTTGCAAAAATGGTGTTTCGATCCGAAACACAATTCTAAACATATTCTTGTCCCGTTTTTCTAATCACTTTAAAATTCCCAACTATGTTAAGCTAAACAATGTGTTAAGCTCAAGTGTTTAGAAATCTAGGTGTTTAGGTTCAAAACTTTGTGTTTGAACATCTATGAAATTTTGTGTTTAGGTGTCTATGGTATTTTATATTTAGATATCTTAATGATTTCATGAAAAGCTGGGGATTCCATGGGTGGGCAGATGAGGGGAAAGGGCCCTCCCTGCGGGATTCTTAGTACTGTGTTTGGCCATTGGGGGAGCTACAAATGCCATAAATGTGAAAAATAGGCCAAAAATTACTATTTTGTACTTTTTTGTACCGCAAGAATTATTTGTGCACCCGCAAGAATGTTTGTGCACCCGCAAGAATTATTTGTGCACCCGAAAGAATGTTTGTGCACCCGCAGGAATTATTTGTGCACCCGCCAGAATGTTTGTGCACCCGCAAGAATTATTTGTGCACCCGCAAGAATGTTTGTGCACCCACAAGAATTATTTGTGCACCCGCAAGAATGTTTGTGCACCCGCAAGAATTATTTGTGCACCCACAAGAATGTTTGTGCACCCGCAAGAATTATTTCTGCACCTGCAAGAATTATTTGTGCACCCACAAGAATTATTTGTGCATCCACAAGAATATTTTTTTGGTGAAAAAATTATTTTTGGTATGTCCTATTAGGGGCTCCGTACTTTCCTCCTGCTGCATGCACAGGCAGAAATAATACAGAAGTTATGTCTCTGGATGTAAGGCCCATCTTCCACCAACCGATATGGCCCCTGTATCGGCCGACAGACCCACATTAGATGCCACCTTCGGCCGATAGGGGCCATGCCTCTCCATTGAAACCTATGGCAGCCCTGTCAGCCGAGGTGGTACTTTGGTGCAGCTGTCGGCCGATGGGACCATATCGGATGGTGGAAAACGGCCCTTAGAGACAGACGTCTGTGGGTCCTTCGGTCAGTATCTCTATGCATATTGAACAAAGATCAGATATTGCAGTACACAATGGGCTAGAGTGTAGCCGTCTTTTAGATCCCTCAGACATTGCATGTCATGGACACATCCCGTGTCAGTTATAGCTCCGGGTGTTGGGTAAGACAACCATTTGTGGTCAGCGTGCTTTGACCTGCTATTGCTGGGATTACCAGTATTGGTAGAGTGTTGTAGTATGAATAGAAGACAGATGGTCAGGGAGGGCAAATTGGGAGCACGATATATATATATATATATATATATATATATATATATATATATATATATATATATATATATATGGGGGCATCTTTCATAGTTCCCAAACTCGGGTGGTGGCAATCATGCTCACTACAGAGAGGAACCAATAATTATAGCAGCCATAGTCAAACATGACCTTGAACAATGTCAGTAATGCTTTACTACCGTATCCTTAAAAACAAATTAAAATTCAAGAGTGTGCTGCAGTACACCTCCAGACCTATCACCCAGTGGGCACGGACTGTTGAATCAATGTTGGCAACTAGGCTCTAGTTGACTTCTGTTGACAATCTTCATCAAAATGTTGCCAACACTATTTCAATGTTGCCGACCATCTTATTTGGGGTTTGATATCTATCATTGTTGAATCATTACTTTTAATTCAACATGTACAATAATGTGTAACTTCAGAAGTGCCCACTGGTTATTTCAAATGCGATATTTAATCATGCAAATGGCACAGCATATTGCTACTTTGAAGTTGTAAAGAGGAGGAATGAATGCTTTATGACTAAAAGAATATGCTTTATAAACTGTATAAATCAAATACTATTTTTATTTTATTTTGCTTCTACATTAAAGTATACAACTCCGCTGTGTTTCTCTGGAAAGACCCTTTTTAGCAAAGGTTTGAGTCATTGGAAACCACACCTATTTTATTTTCTATGAGTTATCTATGTGTATACATGTACATGAGTGTAGACACGAACAAAGGGGATCCTTTGTTTGCCTATGTCCGTTTAGTTTTATGATTCTGATTCTCTTTGACTCTCTTTTCCTTCACCTTGATGTAGTCAATACCTTTTGTTTCTTTAACTTACGCTTCTATAGATAGTATAATACCATGTGTTGTGTTCACTCCACGTGCATGCTGTAGCTTTCTATATTATTCAGTTTCGAGTTTCAGTGAAGAGTCAGGATGGTGGAGCAGATACAGGGGGTTAGGGATATCTACTGGACTCCAGTGTTGAATCCTGTACCCTGTTCAATCTATACCAACCCACTGTCCCTGACCAGCAATGTAGTATATAACCCATTTTAGTCCCACTAGCCCCTGGCTGTGGATGTGCACACCCCATTCACTGTGTGACTGTTCACCTCTGTTGATCTATCCCCCTGGGGGCCAAGCCCTCTCGGCCCCTGTACCTGCCTTTCCGCATAGATCCTGATGGATTCCTGGTTTGCTATCATCCATCAGAAAGACCCCGTGTCACTATCCGTTTGTATGGGGGCAGCACAAAGGCTGTTAACGTCATCCACTATACAGCCCACCAGATTGGCTGCCACCAGTATATATGTTCTCCCCCTCCTCATCCGGTTTCATTGCCGTTCCTGCTTCCTGCACATCAATGCATTGTGTTAGAAGCTTCCGGAACTTAACAGCCGGTTGGAGTGAATAAGAGAAAAGCAAGCATTGATAAATCATATCTTTTCTTTTTATTCCAATGATTACTGGTTTCCCTTTCGAGTAACCTCCCATGCATACAGTACTCCCTCTGTCATAGACAACCCTCCTTTGATGGGAAAATGAAACGTTTCCCTGTGTCTGACATACAGGGTAAAGCAGACCTACCGATAACTGGCTTGATCAACTGATCCCAGTCAATATTAACTTAATGCCATTACATACTTGTACAGGGTGGGTAGTTATGGTTCTGCCAAAGAAGGGCAGTTTGGATGAGATGGAGTTAAGTATTTTCTTGATAGTTGGAGGGGTAGGCTGTCAACTTATTTGTGCCACATAATCAAATGGCCCGAAAATGGGTCAGTATTGCATATTATACCCAGGGTTCATACTTTTCTTTGATTTTAGTAGGTGTGTGTGTGTGTATAATGTAACACAAAACATGGAAACTATTGTTCTATGCCTCTTTAAAGGGGTATTGAATATAACTTGCTCACAATCATTCTTTGTAATTTTCAGGTAGAGAAAAGGTTGTAGATGCTATGTTATTGGGACCGCTGCAAGGAATTTACATTTGGTGACCTTTGCAGTTACTAAATATGTGCATTTGTTTCAAAGAAAGTGATATATAGATGGAACTGAAAGCGAATATCACGCAATAAGCTGGCCAGTGGACCCATGCACATCCATTTGCTGAATAATTAGCCGTCATCCCTTACCATAAACCTGTTGTCATAACCTCCTGATTAGTTTAATAATTCAGAGGCACTAGGGGCATAGCCACACGCACTGGACGCAGTCAGCAATTATAATGGCAGCTCTATGACTATGATAGATTGGGGCATATTTCATAAACCCCACTGATATAATAGCTTGCCATTTCGATGGTAGATCACCTCTGTACATGAACTCATAATATACAGCCCGATGTTTGGTGTTTAATTATACTTTAATGATATGTACAATAAATGTACTTACTGTCAGGGTATCCTCTTGACCACCGTAGTGGATTGGCTATGTGAGGCAGGTCAGGTACGTTGAACTTTTCGTCATGCTTTAACATAATTCGAGTTTTAATTTTGCAGGTGACAAGTAGTGGGAAATGAGTGCTTTTTAGCGTGAGGGCGGGCCAATTCACTTCGGTGGTCAATAGGATAACAGTAATTACAGTTATTTTACATATCATTAAGAATACAGAAAATTCACTAAATTCACAAAGCATATTGGTAAAGATACCATGACAAAATATTTTTTATGTAATTTCCGCAGCAAATCCAATTATGATATGTATTTTTGTTCAATTCCAATCAATACAGCCTTCTTTGAAATGTTAGAACACTGCTTTATTAGTTGAAAATAGCCTATTCCCCACCAAGATAATAATAAAAAGAAAATATTGATAAAAACAATTTTCTGAGCAACTTCATCCAAATCAGCTCATTTCAACTTCATGTACCATAATCATTCCCTACTTACATTTTCTGAAAACTATTTAACTGTCCTATTTGTTACCATTTGAATCAGTATTTTAATGTGGATATAGATAATATCCTCTACTACATCAAATTTGATGAATAAATCAGCTCCCTCAAAATAATTCTGGGCATGAAAGGGTTAAAATAACTTATCAACTACTATACAGAGGTCCGTTAATTGACCACCAATTAGTGGATAGGCTACTTTAACTCATTCGTGAAATTAAAACTCAGGCGGGAGCTTTACTATCTAAGTTTTATTATGTGTTAGCAATACTACAGTCATCACTTATATGTCGACAAAACATATATGATAGGTGAAAGTGGCGAAAACTTGGTGTTCAAAAATAGAAATAATATTGAAAAAAATGTGAAAATATCAAAAGTCAGTAAAACATGAAATAAGCTCCGATCAATGCACTAAACACCTAATTCAGCTAGCTGGTGGGTGAGGAGCATAATAAGTATGAAATAATTATGTAATTAAGCCTTGACCTATTTAATTAGGCCAAAGGTCACAGAAACCATATATATCATATCTCTGGTTCTAAGAGGCCTTTCTACACACTTTTATGTTCTAATTAGGGGTTTCTCGCATAGAGGAATTGATTGGAGTAAGTTTAAAACTCATAAGATGCATTGTTTTCTCCATAAATCAGAAATCAGCATTTATTGTCTATGCGAATGCAGATTTATGAGGTGAAGTATTAGCCCCATATTGTCCGAAGTAATACTGGATCACCTGCCTATTGAAACAATCTGTATTTGGGTAGGGTGCTTACATGAATTAATGCAAGTGTCTGAACAAGGTTGCAGTAATTAGTTAGATAGGCCATGACATATTCAATTAGGTCAAAAATTATAAAAAAAAAAAAACATTTAACAGTTCTAGCAGGACTTTGCGGAAATTTTAAGTTCAAGATAGGGGTTTCTGACATAGACAAAATGGAGAGCTAGCTTTAAGCAACTCAGTGTTGTGTATTGAAATATCAAACATATATATCAAACTCTGAGTAGATTAATGTTGTAGAAGTTGAGTTGTACCATGTAAATAGTGTTATGAGGAATAATATTTTGAAATAAATCTGAAA
This sequence comes from Acholoe squamosa, assembly GCA_949317995.1. NCBI lineage: Eukaryota > Metazoa > Annelida > Polychaeta > Phyllodocida > Polynoidae > Acholoe > Acholoe squamosa. The sequence goes on from OX439038.1 coordinate 44,743,741, forward strand.
TGAAACCAACCACTGGAATGTCTTCACTAATGCAGATTTGTGAAGTAGGGGGAAGTAATCAGCCAAGTAAAAGGAATTGAAGGCAGGATAAAGGGTCTTGAAATATTCAGATTTAGGTGACTGGTATTGCTTTTATCATGCATTTTGTTTCAAAACCTCATAATGTGAACCATGACTAATAGGCAAATCAGATTCCTACTGTATCTGATTGGATTCTCCTGACGGCTTGCTGCCACTTTACATTAGGGATTTACACAGAATAATATAGTAGTAACTGATTCCCAGCCCCTGCAAGACTTGTGCTGTTAGTAATGATAAGTGAGGTTTGATGGGAGGTGAAAATTATTTCACAAAGAAGCAATCCTTACTATCTTGTGCACTAATGTTCATGAACCCCTTAGCACCTTAGACTGCAAAACTTTCCCCTACAATTCCTGGATCACATCGCAGCTCCCACATTTAAGCTGCACCCACTTCGGGAGAAGCTAAAAGCAGCAACTAGGGCTTGAAAACTGAAGGTTTAGTACATTTTTGTACAGATTTGCCTTTAAGGTGCACCCAATGAATGAGGCATTGGAGGGCAAAATAACTCAAAAATCATTGTAAAAATACATTAAGCTAATTTTCGATGCAGAATTCAGTAGTTTCATTTTAAATGCACCATTTTCGGTAGAAATGGCCCATACTTGGATGGTAAAATGAACATTTTTCATGAGAAATAAACCTATATGCCTGTTGCTGGTTGCCATGGCAACCATTCCAATAATCAAAATTTGCAGAGTTTTATGCCAATTTTGGGGATACTCACCAAGAACCCAAAAATGAAAACAGAAATGGAAAATTCCTTCTTAATCAAAATCTACAATAAAAATCATCATATTATTATGTATTTTTTTTTATGAAAAAGGCTAATTTATTGTGTTTTTAGACATTATTATAGTTTATAATGTATTTAGAGCTTAATCATCAATTTACAATATGGATAACAACCTATTTTCAAGGAGGGGTTCTGACATAACTACTAGGAATATTTAACCCAATGATGTCTCATTTTAGAGATCTTGAGATGAACTTTGAAAATGAATTTCCCTGCAGAGGGGTGTTTTTGCTTGCCTGGTCTCATATTTGGAATCAGCATGATTTTCTGGCCCAAAGAAAACCATAAACTTCTGTTTTAGCCCTTTAACTTAGTTCAGAGGGAACATGCAATCAATTCCTGGGTTAAAAAGCTTTATATAGGAATAACGAGGGAAATTCCTGACTTTTGACCTTGACCTATGCAAAAACTGCAGGAATGTCAGCAGAGAACTTTTGGTATATGATTACTAGGGTCATTCGCTATGCAAATCCACAAAAAATTTGTAGTACCCCTCTCACTGGAACGAAACTTCATAATTTGGTGCCTCACCCTATGGCCTACAAGTCCACCCATGGGGGGCGTTACACAAACAAAGATTTCATCGTTACATCATTTCCTCTTTGTAAGTACGATTATAATAAAGTTAATTCTGAGGAACAGTTACACAATAGCTAACGCATGTAATAATGATAGTCGTTGTCATAACGATGATTTGACCAGTGGATTTCAGGCTTAAGTGTGTAAAAAACGAGACTTCTGGTAGAAAACCTCACTTTTGTGTGCACCTTTATAACTGAATCTCTGTGTTCATCTTTATAACGATCTGTGTTCATCTTTATAACAATATTTATTGTTAATTTGGTCTCACTGATCTAATAGGTCAGAAATTACAAATAAAGGTGGGAATACTCAGATGAAGTCAGGAAATAAATAGATGATGTCAAGAACAATTTGAATAAGTTAGGAAATTAATGTGTGATTTCAATATATTATTTGAAGAAGTCAGAAAATTAATATGTGTTATCTGGAATTATTTGAGGAAGACAGGAAATTAATGAGTAAGATCGGAAATAATGAGATGAAGTTAGAAAAATAATGAGGGAGGTCTAGAATGACTACCCATATCACTTATTAATTTCCTGTCTTTATAAAATAATTTTCAACCTCACTTAATAATTTCTCTTTATCTCATCATGTCTGACCTCCCCTCTTATTTTCTTGACTTCATCTCTTTATTTCCAAACACACATATTAATTTCCTGGGCCCTGTTTTTCCCCATTTAATAGTAAATATATAAACACGGACTGCTAACCCGGAATAAAAAAATTCCATATTTATTTTTATTGTCAAAAGTGTATAAGTTCGCCTAATTATTTCCGTCCGGCTAATATAACATGATTTTATTAAACGCGGCCCTCAACGCGGACCTGAACGCGGACCTCCGTGTTCATGTCCATGTTTGGGTCCGCGTTCTGTCCTGCCCTACTGAAAAAATAGGGAGAACCCTGCAATCACGCGAGAAAAGAGGGGAATCCCTGCGGGATCTCAGTCCTACGTCATCACCGGAAGGTCTTCCCCGTGTTCGCCATTCTCTTCCGGTGTCAACTTTTTCGAGTTGTACACCGAGAAAAATCATGAATCGTGGAGAAAAGAGGGTGAGTAACACAACCATCAAACTATTAAATGAAAGGCCTGTGTCTCCTGTCTCTTCCTGTGTGTGCATTGTATATGACATGCTTTTTTTTAATTAGATTACGTACTTAGAAACATCGGTTTTCATGACGCCGGTTAACATCAGTTTACTTTCTGGCCTGGTGTAGTTGGCGCCCTTTATTTCAAGGTCCTTTCACCCACCCTACCTATTTCTGACAATGAACTGAAACAATCAACTTGTAATAACATGGGATTGTGACGTGTGAATAGCTGTCAAGTAATTTTTTTAGGGAACAATAAAAAAAGGGGGGGGGGAGAAGGAATCTGCTGAACCAAAAAATTATCGGGTTAAAAAATGGACTACCCTGACCTTTATTTTTTTAAGCCCTTTTTCAGTATAGACCACTCTTCTTGGCCCTTTTTTGAGCCTCCCCCTCCCCCCCTTCTCATACTTTTCGGCACTTTTGCATGTTACAAGGTAAAAGGAAAAATTTTTTCCCTTGCTAAGGGTGTGGGTCTCTAGCAGACAGCCCCTAGCCTCAGATTAAAGTAGGCCCTGAAATCTTAGAAATTAATATAAATAAGTTATGTTTTCACTATATTTGACCTCTTTTCCTTTTTCATATAAATAAAAATTGTGTGTCCAATAAGTACACTGTAAAAAAATCCAATGCAAATTATATATTCGTCTTTCTAAGAATACTTTATTAAAAGTGAACTAAAGACCGGTTGTTCTTTCTTTTCACCTAGTTTGCTGACCCCAATTATGGAGAACCATATGACGATGAATTCTATGATGACACTCGACCCGAAAATTTCTCTGGTGACGCAGGGGATCAAGCCATCAGTTATATGTCACACCTACACACAATGGAACGTCAGAGAGCAGATCTGTCAGCACGCCGGCAAAAAGGAATGGCCCCAAGTAGAGAACATCAAAGTCACTTCCCTCCGCCGGAGAAACGGCGGTACATATACCCAGAGACTCCAGACTGTGAACAAACTGATCCCACATATATATTGCCAGAGCCCACTAGAGGAAGTTCCTCGAGGGGTCGAGGGCGAGGAAGGGGAAGACCTCGTGGGTCTAATTCCTCTTCTTACCGAGGTAAAGGGAAAGGGCGGGCTGTCCCTGCTGCTAATGTTCAAAACTTTGAAGGACTAACAGCAGCTGTTAGAGCGCTCACTCAGGTCATTCCACAGTCATCTTCTAACATTCCAGGGCTCACAGAGGCTCTGCAGGCAGTGTCTTCTGCAGTCGGTGAAGTCCAAGGATCCAGTGCTACCAGTTCTGAAACAGTCCCACCTGGTCCTTCCTCATCGGATCGGTCCCTTAATCTGAACAAAAGCATGGTCAGCTTGTCTTTGGACCCAGTCACGGGCCGAGTTATTCTCCCCACTGACCCACAGGCTCTGGCCCAACTAGAGCAGCAGATGAAGGGCGTACACTGGAAAGCGAACGAACTGAGGCCTCTCATATTTGGGGCAAACCACCTTAAAGTGGTTTTGAAAGGCCGTTTCAAGCACCCCACTGACGGCGCAGTGCTCAAGGAATTAGCTTGGAAAGAATTACAAGGTATAAAATAGTCTCGTTTTTTGTTTTTGTTCATAAATATATTTAACCTATTAAAAATGTTTAATATTAGAAACACCTTTTCTCTCTCTCTAGAACTTAATAGAACTTAATACAGAAAAGTATATTTCAATCCATATATATATTTTAATGCATATTATCTTGTAAATAATTGTAATGTTCTGTGTCTATGTAACACATGAGATGGATATTCTTTTCATTTCCTACGATGAATTACTTCTTCAGAGTACGTGATGGCTAACGGGAAGCGTTACAGATCCATACCTCAGTGCAAGGACAAGTTAAATTATTTCGGCCAAGACGCTAGACGCAAGGTAAATGAAATTTTTTTTTCTCCACATCCTGAATAAATTATTATTTCATGTAGTCTTTTTTGGATTTTCGATATGGGTGGGACATATAGTCGTTTAAATATTAAAATTCATCTGCTTCTTTTCTGTCTTTCTAAGGCTGTTTGAAATAACTGAAGCACATTTGTACTTACAGAGACAGATGATAGACAACAAATACAAGACCGGCAGCGGTCAGAGGGACGCAGAGGACTACCTTGATGAGCTGGAACAGGCGATCTGTGATTACTCCGGTAACGAAGTAATTTTAGGTAAATAAATCTGACCTATATTTACTTGTATTTTTCTATTCTTTAAGTAGGTATTCAAAGATACTTCAGTATATAAGAGGCATTTTTTCGAACTTATAAAATATGGTTCATATATAAATGATTTCATTAGTAACATGTGTTTCACTAACTTTTTCTGCAGGCATACCAGGAATGCAGCCCCCCAACCTGAAGGGCGGAGATCGAAAGGACAGGCCTTGGTCTTGCTATGACCCGGACAGAGAAGAGCGAGAGGACTATGCGGCCCTTAGTATGCCTTCTAAGGCCCTGGAAGTGGCACTAGAAGGTCAATTGGTAGAAAGCCTAGAAGGTGGAGGTAAGTAAGAACATGGAATCAATTTTTCTGTTCACCAAGAATAATTCCTAGCTTTTCCCAAATATGTGCTTCTTTATTGAACAGGTAAAACCGTGAATTTTTTAAGTTAAGTTTACACTGAAATAACTGTTTTAGGCTTTGATATAATTATTTTATAGCTTTATGCATTGTCACCTATTTTTTATTGCAGAGCCCTTTGTTAATAAAGAGCAAGCGGTTAGGGTGGAAGCAGAAATGGAGAGGAACATGACCCCTGCAGAGCACCGTTCTTACCAAGAGAACTACAACCCTGTCATTTCTTCCAACTTCCAGGAAGAAGTGAACAGAGAGGATAACATCACACAGACTAACCCAAATTACCTATCCAATGCGACATCACAACAACTTCTTGCGAAGCCCCGAGTAAACTCTGGTACTCTTCTTCACATTGTTGACTCTTTCAATACCAGGGTTAAAAAGGCAGAGCAAAAGAAGACCCCAGACACAAGTGTTGTATCCCTTTTACCTTCAGGCAGAACTAAGGACGACCTTTTGGCTGAGGTGTGCAGGCTTCAGGAGAAAAACCGTGCCAGACTACAAGAAAATAAAAATTCTAACATTGGGCAAAATAAAAATACTAATATCCAAAGAGTAAACTTCAGGCAGGATCAATCTCCAGGTAACATGGACCCTGAAAATGTTAACTTTAATTGGCCTACTTCCTCACACCACCAGCAGGCAGGTCCCTCACATGAACAGCTGGCACGTCCGTCTTACCAAGAGCCATGTAGTAGCTCACACCAACAGCCAGGTGGTAGCTCACGCCAACAGCAGGGAGGTCCGTCCTACCAGCAGCCAGGTGGTAGCTCACGCCAACAGCAGGGAGGTCCGTCCTACCAGCAGCCAGGTAGTAGCTCACGCCAACAGCAGGCACGTCCTTTGTACCAACAGCAGGGTGGGAGCTCTCACCAACAGCAGGGAGGTCCTTCGTACCTACAGCAGGGAGTTCCTTCGTACCAACAGCAGAGTGGTAGCTCACACCAACAGCCGACCCATACTGTACAACAAAAGCAGCCTGTGGTTAATTACCCTGAACGTTCAGTCCGCAATCAGCCAGAAAATCCTGGAGACATGCTGCAAACCCAGCATCATGTAAGTCAACAAGAGCAAGCTCCACCCACACTTCATCAAAATATAAATGAAACAGAAATCCAAGAAATAGAATACTCCATGGAAGATGGGACTGAAATAAATAACGAGGTAAATAAATATGAAATAAATACTGAACATATATCTGACCAACCTGCAAAGAGGCCACGCCTTCGCAGATCGGCTTCTTTCTCGAAGATAATAAATGCATCACTGCCAGACCTGGAAGAGGATGAACCAGAGTTTCCTGAAGGATATAAAGCTTTCAGTACGAGTACTCCTAACCAAAACAAAGAGAAAGAATCTCCAGTTTTCACCTCTCAGGCCGGAAGAAGGTGCTCTCCACGTTTGGCTGTCAAAGCCAAAGGTACAACTCCTAACAGTCCTGCTTTACAGAAAATAGAGCGTGCTGTTAACCAGAAAACTCAATCCAAGAAGGAACTCTTCAGTCAAAAGAAAACTAACACCAAAAAGGGAGAAAAGAACCAAAAGACTGACCCCATACAAGAAACTGACGCCATACAACAAAAAGAAGCCCAGGAGAGGAAGGAAGAAATGTTTGCTCTTGTAGATAGCCTAAAAGATGTTGTAAAGGAGACAAACAAAGTAATTGGCGAAGAACAGGAGAAGCTTGTTCAAAAAATTATGCAGACTCAAGGTCAGATAGCAGATTCAACAAAAGACTTGGCTCAGAGTATAACTGAGAGCTTCAACAAAGCTTCTCGTGAAATGTCTGCTGCTCTTAAAAAGAATCTAATTGACATGGCCTCAGATAATATGCGAGCCCTGAAGGAAGCATTGAAATCTCACAACGAAAGGATAATGCAAATAAAAAATTCCAACATAGATGATTATAAATCGCTCAGGGATACTATGCTTGAGGTAGAGGAGAAATTGGCTGAACGTAGTGTGAAGAAAGAAGTAGAACTAGCCAAGGGCCTTGAAAATGTGGGAAAACAAATTTTTAAGGCTGCAGGAGACATAGCTGATTCACAACTTCAGGCTGCTGCAGCGGTCAGCAAATCACATGATAAAATAAATGCGACTGTTGTGAACCTAAATGACATTGTAACGACATTAAGCCAGAATATGGCAAGCCTCTCTATTTCAGTTGACACGGTCAGGAAGGAACAAGAACTGTCTCTGTCGGTGGCTGAGAAAACAGACAAGGTATTAGTTGCAGTGACATCAAATTTGTCTCATTTGACAGCGGCGCAAGAAAGAATAAACAGCCAGCACCTCATAAAGACAGTGTTAGAAGGTAATTTGTTAATTTTTTTTCAATGACTATTTCTCATCTATTTCTCTCTCACTATTTCTCTTATTAAATATGTTCTATCGGCCAGGTTCAGCAATATAATAAAAGAACTTGAAAAAAAAAATTTCATTAAAATCATCTATTAAAAATAATTCGGTTCTTAATAAATCAGCCACTTTAATTTCTTTTCATTTACTCCATTTCCAGCAAACTCAGCTCAACCACCTGCTCAGCCATCTGAACCTGTGTTCCCTCCTTCGCGCGACAATGGAGATTTCCACGTAGACCATCCGACTCAACATTTGGAATTAAGTTTAACGCACCCAGAGCCTCCAGTCAGTAAGTAGATTAAAATATCTTTAACGCATTTAAAAAAAAAGCACATTTAATACGCAAAACACCATTAAAATGTTTATTTAGGTATGCCATCTTGGATGTAAATATATTTTAAAAATTGACATAGAATATTAACCCTTAATTACAGCAATATATCTATTTTTATTGTTCAAGATGTCATGACACACCGGTTTCATTACATTGCTTTGGTTTCTAGATGGTCAGCCGAAGCTCTACCAGACTTGTTCCCCTGAAGAGGCCACCGAACAGCCGGATAAAATACTCATTCCAGCAACAGGTCCGTTAAAAAGAAATTTCCATATATTTTTATTTCTTTTACAAATAGATTTATGAAAGAAATTAATGTCATGGAGCTTATTAAAGTGCAAAGTTGAAAAACTGTCAGTTAAAAATCATTTCTTATGCTTAATGTTATAAAATATATATAGTCTTTAAATAAAAAAGGAATTTTTTTTTTCAGCGGTCAACCGGCAGTCCAGTCTCGAGCCTGACGCGACCCAGTTGCCTTCTTTCTCAGTTATGCCCTCTTCTACGGTTGTCTTAGTCCAGGAAGACACTACACCCGCCGAAGTAATGGGATCAGAGGGAGTTGATACTGAAGCACAGGACAGAGTGCAGCCGGAGGTTCAGGTCATTCACAGCCCCCCTCAAATGGAGGTAGTGATACAGAACAGCCCACAACAGGAAGATGGCATCTTACAGAGCTCGTCTCAGCAGGACGGACTTACAGACAGCTGTCCATCAAAGGACACAGCTGTTCCACCAAACTCAACGCAGCTGGAAGAAGAGACAGAGGACAATGCACCACAGGATGTGAAAATTCAGCGGGTACCCATGGCAGAAGCAGTGGCTATATTAGAATCATTGAAGAACTATGGGAGGGAAGGGGGAACCTCGGAAGCAGACACTGAGGGATCTGTCTCAGATAGAGACCACGATAACAGGCCCGTTAAAAGATCCCAGCGCATTAAAATTAAAAGGAAAAACAGAGAATAAGTAACTGTTGTGTCAAAACGCGAGACATAACCAAGAAAAGTCAGTCATTGCTAAAAAGAATTGTATTTTATGTACAATTTATTTTTCATTGCGTTCTATGATGTAGCTATTAAGGACATAGCATGATGAAGGTATAACTTCTTAAGAGAAATAACAGAAAGTTATTTAACTGTATAATGTGCATATCATTGACAGGTACTGAACAATCAGTGGGTGCTAAGCGTATCAGTGTTACGGTGATCATTTCAATACTCAGGTATTACATTATGTGCCTTAGATAAGGAGCATGCTTCCTTTGTTTTATCTACTTTTATACTATTTATGTTTGTTGCTGGTTATCTTTCTTGAGTTATCAGAAAGTACATGTACTTAATGTTTCTGCTCATATATCATGATAAAAATAGAGGTAACATGGAGAAATAATTTGTCTTTTCCATTTTATTAGAAAAAAAATTCATTGTCATTGTAAAGGTTAATTCACATATTTACAGCATCCTTGAAATTGATCATAAAGTTTGAGGCTCCTAATTGGTCAGTCTTTTAACCAAAGTACGATTACAATTAAACATTCTGTGCTATAAAACTGCTATCATCCCTGTTCACATTGGTTACCCTAGCGCACTGGCAAGCGCTGCAAAGCCAAACGCTGCACTGCAGCCCTAGCGCGAGCTGGCTCCAATTCCGGCCGGAACCACTCATGGATGAACTCAGCCCGCATGTTGTGGAACATGACACGAGCTTGTCCTCCCACATTGTCAGGCTGGTTTATGGGTTCCTGCAGACGTCTGAACTGGTCATGGGCTGGATAATCCCGCAGGAGTTGACATCTCCCCACCTTAGCGCAATTGTGGAGAGCTACACAGGTCTCTATTATCTGTCCTGCCCTCCTGGGTGTATGGAATAGGTACCCCCCACTGGAGTCTAGACATCTGAAGGAAAAAAGTTGTTGTGTTAAATTTGAAAAACAATTTGTTATGTGACTTAAGGTACAAAATTTTGGGTAGAAACAGTTACATAAACAGATAAATAGCCATGTGGGAAATATATGAAGGAACGGGTGACTGGATGTTGTTGTTGGATATCAGTAAAAGTAATTAAGTTTAACGCATATTTATTTGGATATGTCATGTGCAAAGTGCCATATATAATAGGATAAGTGGTTAGAATATTTATAAAAATATCCGGGAAACTTCTTGTGTTCTCTTTCTTTTTAAGGTTGAAAGGCAGAACCTTGGTTTTGTTCCAAGAAATAAAAAATTTGTTAACCTCCAACGCTGCTTGAGTTGACCAATTGTTCTTTCCACCCCAGATCTCGTGCTCTTGTGCCACCGGTTATACAGCACATCTCCTACGGTTTCCTCAAACTTGACCGGGGTCAAAATGTAGTCAGTCAGGACATATCTGTACGAAAAAAGATAAAAAAAATTTATTTTTTATCATAACCATTATTTTACATGAAATGCAATTAAACTCATATTAAAGCAAAAGAAAGTAAATGGTCTAGTAGGCAAAAAGATTTTTATGAAAGGAAAAGAAATATATTTACCCGGAGTCTCCGAGCAAGAAGAGTCCCTTGAAGTCCTGTCTTTCTCCGAGATATTTTATTTGGGACCCATTCATCACGTATACGTCATTACAGCTACCGGGGTTAGCGGCATTGACATGCATGATAAGACCATCGAAGTCACAGACTATCTGAAAATTAAAAATCTTTTTTAGAGATTAATTTGTTTTTATTCGGATTTTAACATAAATTATTATCAAGAATTTACACGTTATTACCTTTAAAATATTATGGAGGAGAAAGGAAAATTGTTTTTTTTTCCTCAAGAAAATAAAATGACTTACCATAGTGTTTATCGAGTAGTAACCCCGGTAGCAATAGTACTGGTTCTCGTCTTCTGTTAAACCCCTGGGGCAGTGTATGGCGATATGAGTCCCGTCTACCAGGCCAAAACATCCTGGTTTTTTCTTCTCGCGCAGGAAAACAACAGCTTTGTTGTTTTTTTCTGTTTCCAGATCAGGCCAGTGCACGTACTCAGCCAAGTGGTCGTGGAAGTAATCAGACACAGCAGCTACACTGATAGACACCATGCTCTTAGACACCCCATGGCAGTCTCCTACTGCTGAGTAGTTTGCGCCTGTCGCAAAATATCTCAGGGCTATACAGAACTGCAAGAAGAGAAAGAGAGGAAAGTCATTTTCTTGTGACAGAAGGAGCACATGAAATATATATATATATATATATATATATATATATATATATAGGTCATTCCAGGATTTACTAGGTCAGGTGGCTCCTTGGGCATATAAAATTTATATTTCTTAGTGGGGGGTCATAGCTAAGATTTCCATATGGTTTGGTTGGGTCTTGGGGCATCATTTTTTTTTATCCTGGGAAGTGAATGTACTCACACGTATCCTGTGAGGGACTGCATGAATGCCCCTTAGCACCTTCCTCTTTCTTGTGGCCACGAAGTTTTTTATCAGCACACGGACCACTTCTTTGCTGAGCCTGTACCGAGCCTGAAACTTCTTGTCAGTAAAGAAGCTCATGGGATCTACCCTCTTCATGTACTGTCTCTTTGCTCGTACAGTGAACCCCATTACTGCTGTTCTGTGTCTGTCTCTGACCACTATCAAAACAACCGCCCTATGAAGGTCAAGGTCGAGGTCATGACCTGTTTTCATTTAATTAATTTATATTATAATAAAATACGGGGGTGAAAACGGAGGAAAAAGGTCCGCGTTGAGCTGTAATTTGATATATATATTACTTATCCTACCCACCTACCCCCCCGTGTAAAACCCACAGAAACCTAAAAAAGGAGCAGAATATTTGCCTCCATGAAATGAGGAAAAACAGGAAAAATCCGTGTTTGAACACGGAGGTCCGCGTTTGAACGCGGAAGTCCGTATTGGTAATTATATTTGATCATATTTTTGAGCTTAAACACCTAACGCCGCGTTGATTAAATACGGCCCCCGCATATTAAATGCGGACCCTCCGCCGAACGAGGAAAAACAGCCCCCTGGTCATTCTTGACCTCATCTATCAATTTCATAGACTCTGGTTATTGCCTAACCTAATTTGCAGCACCTACTTTGTGATCTGGTCATTTCTCTCTTTAATGAAAAATCATTGTTAAAACAACAAGAAAAGATTTACGAGAAAATTATTGTGTAATGCAGGTTTCCTCTGTAATGCACTTTGATCGTTATGATTATCGTAATGGCATAATCGCTGTTTGTGTAATGCCCCCTGAGGTTTGTGAAAGGCCGAGAAAATGTAATTTTGTGTTGTGGGGGATAGTAACTACTCTGCTGATGATGCAAACACCCTTGATGCCCTCTGCTTCTACATTAAGTTTTATAGGGCAGTAGGATAGCTTGAAGGTGATTCTATGTTTCCATGCATAAAGGTATATGCTCTGTGTGATGTCATCACAAGGTATGGATCCCAGAGAACCACCTTTTTTGATACAACTTAGGGCTGTTGTGATATCAATGAACAGGTGTACACACCGGCTTTTCACCCGACGTTGGAGCTGCCTTCAATTCCAGAATATTGATATGCAGCTCTTGGACATCAATGGGCCATTCCTCACCACACTCAAAATCACCCTGTTGCCAATAGTAACCACATCCTGTTTTGGATGAATCTGTGTAGATTGACACTTGTGGGCGGATTTCTGCATAGAGTGTGGATGTGATAGGGAGGTGTGACAGCCACTGTTTGATTCAATCATGTACTGCGTCATTCAAGTACATCGTTGCATCATAGTTACCCAATGACTTGGCAAGTGGCCAGTATTTAACTCTTTGAAGCAGTTTAATATGGACCTTGGCGCTGTCATTGCCGGGTTCAGTAGCTGCCAGTTTCCCTGCACCTGCAAACTGTCTGACTGACAATCTCCTGACCTTCAGAAGGTCATGTGCCAAACCCACCAGTTTCCCCACTTTTTTAGGAGGAATGTGCAGTGTTAGTTTGGTAGAATAAATGGTGAAGCCTAGGTAATCAATGGAGTCTCTCCAAATATTAGTGTGTCGTTAATGTAAAACACAAGATGCACTTCATAGTGCACCCTCAAGTATGACAGCAAGGCCTTTATGATATGTGTGAAGAGTCTTGGCCCTGGTGAATAACCATTTGGCAGACAGGTGTACCTGTAGCGTTCACCATGAAACTGAAATTGTAAGAAATCTCTGTCTCTTTCTTTAATGGGAAGGGTGAAGTAGGCTGATGTGATGTCTACAGAACTCATGAAGGAGTGTTAAGGTAGAATACGCATTACTGCCATGAGATGGTCCATTTTGAAATGTTTATAAACTGTGAATTCATTTAGTCCTGAGAGGTTCAAAATAGTTCTTAAGGTGCCATCTGTTTTTTGGTCTTAGGAACATGTGTGACACAAAGGCCCTTTTACTGTGCATTTCTGGCTCTATGATGCCCTTGTTTAGCATGTCCTGTATTTGCATGTCCAGCTGGGAATCCTTAACTGGGTTGTTGGATGCCGAGTCAGGAATGTCTAATTTCTAGTGTTGGGATAGAGTGTAGGTCTCTGGTTGATCCTTTTACCATATCTAATACCCATTTATCAGTGGTGAATTTTGGCCATTTTCCAGCCTGACTGCCCAACCCACCTGCTAAAAATACCTCTGAATTTTTGGTGTATTTTACAGGTGTTTTGGGCGGTCGACCAAGAGGTGATGATTGAACTACTGGGTGTCTTACGTTTATCTGTTGTTGTTGTCCTTGTTGTTGTTGCCACACTTGTACTGCTTAACTTGCCCCTCTTGCCACCCCTGGAGATGTTGTTGTTGGGCCGGTAGTCTTGTTGGCGGTTTGACACCCCCTGGTGCTGGTGCCGGTCCTGACTGGACCTGGAGAGCCCCGCTGAGTATTTGCAGTTGGACCCGCTCTTGGTATGGCGGCTGCTGGTCTGGCCACCCTTGTAGTTTCCCTGGCGGCGGTTCCAGGGCCTAGGAGCAGATACATCATCTCTTAGGGCTTCTTCCTCTTTCTGCCTAACCACAATCTGCTCTCTAGCGTCTTCTCCCAGCAGATATTTCAAGCTTTTGTGGTTTTCGGTCTTCTGTACTACTTCCAGGCCAACACCTTTCAGACATGCATAGACATTATTGCATCTAATGTCATTTGTTTTCCATGAAAACTTTGCTATTAGCTTTAGTGAATCTGCCATAGATGTGACCAGTTTCTTAGGGTTGAGTGTTTCTCCACTGCCTAGGTGGTCAAGTGCCTGCACTAGTGGTCTGGCTGCAAACTGGAGGCACCACTGTAACAATCTGAAGGTGTCGTCTCTCTGTTCCACTGCTTCCCTATTTCTTTTTACCAGCTGCCTAGACATGTCCTCATTAAGCCTCGTTTTGTGTAAGACCTCCAGGTTGGAGGGTCTAGGGTAGGTTTTGTAGAGGTCTTTCAGCTGATCCTTAGTGGAGGGGTTCATATATGTGGCGTCCACTAAGGTTTTCACTTTCTCTGGTGAGTTAGTGGTTACCGCATCTTTTGGCTCTGTGAAGGGAAGCTGTACTGCAGCTAGAGGGCAGTCAAATGGCTGTGGCCCATATATAGGTAATGGGTTCGTCTGCTGTTGATTATCCTGCAGTCTTCTGAGTGCTGGGTAGTCATACTGGTTTGGTATCATCACCTCTGTTTAGCGCTGTCCATGTTGTGGTTCTGTGTTTGCACTGTGGATCGCTACAGGGCACACGTCAATACGCGCAGCATTCACAGTCACCCAAGCGGCTGTCGCATCCTGCCGCCTGGGACAATGCTAAGTGGGCATTGGCTGCATGGTGCATCCAAAATTTGTGGGAGGGTGGTCTCTCCTGGTGGGGGGTCCATCCTCTCATCTGACTAAGGGTCTGTCTGACTCAGATCTGTGGTTGTCAGAGTACCATCCTGAACTGCCAGATTCCTGAGAGTAAATCACTGTGCTTTGACTTATAGCACTATGATCACTGTGTTGGCTTGCCAACATGTGGTGAGCTGCTCGCCTCGGAGCATGTTGAGCATTCTGGAACACCTGTTCCACCTCGCAGTCTTCTGCTGACCTGTAACTGTCACTGTCCACTAGGGCGTGGTCAGGCTGGTCGGCCTACTGCGGTATAGCTTGAGGCGGTTCACCCCTGCCCCTAGGCTGGTTGTCTCTGTCTTGAGAATGCACCGCTCTAGGGTCTGAGGTCGGGCTGGTGAATTTGTAGTTGTCATATACAGCACCACTATGTGACCGTTACCGGTATTAGCCGTCTAGGTTTCAGTCTTGAGGCTGTATGAGTGGGTTGGTCTGCCTTCCTCTTCATTGGTGTGGGGCCTTGTGCACAATTGGTGTAGGGTGATAAATTACTCCTGATGAGCTGCTCTCATTCACCGCACTTGAAGTTGAAGGGTCAGTTGTGTGCACTATGGGCCCATTTGCAGCAGGTCTGGTGGGTGAGTACTGCGTGATGAAAGGTTGGTCTGGTGACGGCGAATAGCGGTTCACTGGTTCACTCCTAGGTAGAGATTGCCCATCTTGAGTAGACCCATCATCATAGTGTGTAACACCCAGTGAGACCAGGTCTCTGACAGTGCTTGAGGTGTCCCGGGGGTGCACCCCTCTACCTGTGCTAATTGTATGGCTTCATTCAGAATGTCGTCTCTAGGTGGTGCAAAAGGTGATTTTGGTCTCAGGTCAGGAGTCTCCATGTCTGTCGCAAGCTGCTCAGCAGTATGTTGACAATAGACACCTGTTGCTACTTCAGTAGCCACCTGGGGTCATAACAGGGGTCTGTTATTCTTATTGATCCCATCCATGTCTAAGTGTGCCCACTGTTGATTTGAGAAACAATTATTTCTCTTCGACTGTGTTCAAAGTGATCATTGAAATCAGATTGAAATAGGAAAAGAGCAAACATACACTGCACTCTCAGCCGCAACTGTAAATGGGCTATAAATACCACTATAGTGCTACAGCAGGAACCATATTGGGTCATTGGTTTCGTACCTACAGCAGCTACTACTGTATTTCAGAATAAGAAGCACTCTACTGTAAAACCCTTGTGGCGGTCTGACAGCAAATTGTGGATTTAGATGTGAAAGGAGAAATCTAGATTTTATCACCCCAAATTTAATGTTCACAATCATAAGCTGCGCTGTGCTTCGAGATCTATGGGATTAACTTTACAATAAGTACACCACCCTATTTCTCCCCAGTGTGGCCTGCTTAGCTGCGTGGGTACATGATGCACATGTCAATGCTAAACCATTGCTGGTAGATCCCATGTCTGGGCTTCTTAACTAACCAATCAGCCTAGCCACCCCCTACCCCTTGCCCACAGTTGAGCCTTTTGATGCCACAATAACAGACGCCTGTGCACGCCCCTGCCGAAGGGGAAATGATGAACCGATCCCGGGTAGCGTCAGGCAGGAGCTGCAGGGATATTACCTAAATCACTGTCAAATGCAGCAAGGCATGCAGGAAGACTGTAATCTGGAGGGTCTTGCCAAAAAGGAAACGTGAATCAAGAAAGAAAACGTGCATGTTTTTGTCTTGCTAAATAAGTGTTTGGACAAACGTTTAGAGAAAACGCGCACATCTTTTTACACCTCAAAAAGAGTTTTCCATATATTCTGCTATAATTCGTTTGTCAATGCTATGAAAACAAGTTAGGCCATACACGTTTTCCTCAGCACTTTCTGAAGATTTTTAACTAGGTTCATCCTAGTTATCTTTTGGCAAGAGCCTCCATGTGTTTGCTGTGTTGGCTGGCATGGACATTTGGACATGAAAGCTGAAGGTCAGGGCATGTCAAATGACCACAGGGCCGGGGTCTCTCAGACTCCAGCCGAGAAAATGGGAGATGACCTTGTTTTTTGTGTTGAGTGGATTACTGGCCGAGAATGGTATTCTCTCACCTTTCCCCATAAAAGTAGGAAATGCTGGTTAATTGTGTTAAAGGACAGAGAACCTATATGAAATGGGCAATATGACCCTATATATCATGTGTCACTGCACCATTCATCAGCTGGTGGTGTTCCCTTGAGTTGTCTTCTACCTTTCTTGGGGTTCTTCCCTAAGAACTTTATAGTTAAGTACTGGTAACTAATAAGAAAGATAAACATTATCCATGTATGAAAGAAAGGAGGGGAAATAGGGAATGGGTGGTATAAGAATACGGCCCCCTTTCCCAATCACTTGAAAAGCAAAACTTGACCTGTGAAAAGGGGTCACAGTGCAGGGTACAATAAGGCCCCCTTTCCCAGTACATGTCACATGATTATCATAGGTGAGTTAGTCTGATGCAACTGCAGACCAAGTGCAATTTCCAGTGTCAAGCTTTAGTGTCACAGTGGACTCACGCCTTTATAGATGTAGACTGAGAATTGGAAATCTCACTTTTCGTTTAGTTTACTTTACCGGCTGTCTACAGATACTCAATCCGCAGCTCCTGGCTCATTTTGTACCCGTAGGTATCCCAGAGAAGGTGCCCCGGGTGAAATCAAAGTGCATCAGGAAAATTGCATGCCCAAAACCCCTAAGACTGCCTGTGTCACTTCATTCCACTGCTCTGTCTGGTGGCCACGCAGAAATCCATTACGTTGATCACAATCTAGCCACCCCTTCCCCTTTAGACAGTCCTTCAGCCATCACTGGATATATGTAGGCCATACATCATCCTAACCCTTCAGGGGTATCCCAGTACCACCTCATCAATTTTGGTATGTTCCTTTATAGCCTTCCTTCAAATTGAAGTAAATAACTGCAAGGGGTCTGTTGGGAATTACAAATCTGACAGTGAGTCCAATTGCATACAGAGTGTTGAATTATTCATGCATCGTGTTAGCAAAAGGGCATAGTGCACGAGAGCACTCTGCAGCATTTCAAAATGTGAATATATATGACTAGCTAGATCATACATGCACCAATACAGAAGGTCAGAAATGCAAAGTGATGCAAGTCATGGACTCTAGACTGCCCAAAGTGTATTATGTGCATGAATTACTGTCTGCACCTTTAGCTCTGCTTTAACGTTTGACATATAGAAAGTGGTACAGTGTGTGGGGAAAAAGAGTTTTGATATGCGATTTACTTTGCGAGACATTTGTATAACCAAGACCTGAGGCTCTTCAGCTCTGCCTGACCATAGGTAATTTCAAACATCACACCATATGTAATGTTGAGTCTGACTCAACATTTGAGTAGTGCACAATATAAGTCCAAAATTTGGGTCATGAGTGTAGTCTCCTAAAAGAGTCTACCTGTATTAACTACTTATAGTTGCAGTGGTAAAACCACAAACGACAAGCCAAAATTCAGCAGCTACCACAAATAGCTTTGATAGCATGAAGTACGATTAAACATTACAGTGTCCCTGCCAACTGTGTATCTTCCAATTGCAAGTTTACCAGAGTGTAGAGCTCTATGGCGTCAGATCTTCAGCTCTCCACTACCGTACCCCCTACCATTGTAAGCTGAAAAATTTGCATCCTTTATCTAGTCAGAAGTGTACATTATTTATGACACATAACGAGTGAATAATGTCTGAAGTATCAGCACAATAAAAGGTATATGTGGATGCTGATATTTGTATGTTGATCCATGTGTACAGGTTGCAGTAAAAGGCCGCAGTCCTTCAATCGCTATAATTATGTTTACAGATGCACATCTTAATGTATTCACTAAATAATTGCCACCAGAAATTAACCAGCAATACATTTATACTGACATAATTGCCTTAATTCATTTCTACCAAGGTTACTTTCAGTCCTGTATGGACATGGATGTTCAAAAATGACTTTCTTTGATTAAGGACTAGAGTATACATAAGATTACATTGGCTTTCACGGTGTAGTGATAGGGGTTTTACTCTTATTGGTAGTAATAAATAACAACTGAGCATTTGTTTGATGATAGGGGAGGTCTGACGTGAACAATACATTCATCTTGCTGTATCCAAGCTAATTGACCAACCTCTTTGATCACTAGTGAGATAAAAGCATCACCATGGAAAGTAGTGTCAAATACCCTCACTTCCAGGGTAAAAACCTTTGCTCCATTCACAAAGTATTGTTGCCTCTCCTAGTCCCTTGCCCAAAATACTCATTGTTTGAGGTCCTATATTATTATCTAAACTCCTGTTCTGGTTACATAACCATTAAGATTGTTCAGCTTTCCAGACATTTCTGCTGAAGGTAACCTGAAGATCTGCCCACTGTCTGATTTTGACACGGATTCAGGATCAATATCAATGGATAAAGTGGCTGGACAGTAAGAGTCAAGAGAGATGAAGTGTTAGAGGTCGAATCCCACTTGGCGAAGTAGGGCTTTAATATCTCTGCTATTTTGTCTGCTGCTTTGTTTGGCCCCTCTGGAGGCCATAAAACACAAGGATTGTTCAACTTATTCTGAATCCCACAATGGTTCTGGGTCAAGTTTACAGTAGTCCTTGCATTCTATGGCCTCAACAAGGAACAAACAACAGAACAGACAAAATCACAGAGATATTGAAGCACTATTTCGCCATGTGGGATTCGACCTTAGCAAGGCTTGGTAAAGGTTCAAGGTAAACCAGCTCTCATAAATATGGCCCAGAACATCGGGGTGTGAAGTTGAAGTTGAAATTTCGTTTATTTATCCTGGATGCAAATTTTGCCCAGGGCATGTTTTGTACTGCATCCAGCTCAAATGTTCACGAACATGAAGTAAAAGGTACAATATATCCAATGGTACTAAGGAAAATATGTTACATTTAAAACATTTAAGACATAAATGCCAGTTAGGCATACTTATCAAAAAGGATAAGCAATTTTGAAATTTGGAATAACAAATGAGGTGGGCACTTTGGCCAATTAATCATTCATTATTGATAAAAAAGAAAGAAAATCTAGATAAATTTAATATGGCTGACAGCACTGTTAGTTTGATTCGTCTGAGAAAAGGCCCCCAGGGGCAAAATGGCAAAATCATGGATAAGATCCACAGGGCTAAACCTGCAGCTGCTATCCATAAGCTTGATTTGAGGAAACAGGGGTATACCTGACATGCGCCACACTGATCTACTGATAATGTACACCAAGCTCATTACCAGTCCTTTACTCTCTCTCTTTCAATATGACCAAAGGCATAAACCTCCTTGAAGGATATCGGATCAAAAAAAGATTCCTCATGTGCTGTTGTAGAAATAGAACAGGTTTCAAATCACTACCACAATCCTCTAGGTGGAATCCAACAGTGCGATCTAAGCCCTGGAAGTTACTGCATGCAATTGCGTCTGTTGCAGACACGGAACCTTGTTAAATTCTTTGCATTGCAAGGCTTTTCAAATACCTCAATAAATTCCAAGTTCCACTGCTATAATTATATGAACTGAAGTACATCTCTGCAATTTGGACGTTACCACTGGTTACAATTTGGATAGAGTACATGTGGATCAACATGGTAAAAGGTACACCCGCGCACCCCCTCGCGGGCGTACCTTTTACCGTGTTGATCCACACATGTCCTTGGTTGGGCGGGGGTTGGAAGTTAAGATCTTTATAACATTTTCCCTTCCTTAAGGGACAGGTTTCTGCAATTAATAGAATTCGTTTGAAATTTACAGAAATGTGGATAAAGTCATTGACAAATAGGGATGTGTGTTCACTTCAACTTGCAACCCAAGTCCCACAATGCGATCTAAACTTGCCCCATACCCTGCAATTTGTATGCAAAATGTCTGCATAGATTACACACGGAGATCAATTTCTGTCTCATTCTGAAATGTGCTTACCTACAACAGCTTACAAAATTCAGTATCAAGGAGAATGGCATTGTGATTTAACACAGCTTACAGATCTACATTGCAAGGGTGAGGGATCAGTTAAATTGCAACAGTCAGGTTTCTAAAATGTAAAAGCCTTGCAATTTGCAGTAAAGTCAAGTACCCCTATCTGCAAGACTTCCCAAATTGCAAGAACTTTCCAGCGTTAGATTGCATCATGGGATTCGACCGTATAGGAAAGTAATGAACAGGTTTCTCACTTCTAGTATATTAACAATAGGTGAGTAATAAAGAAAAGAGATGAAGGTCGAATCCCACGATGCAATTTTGGCTGAAAAGTTTCTGCAATTTAGTCATCTGTTGCAATCTGGGGCTCGGTCCTTATATTGCAAGACCTATAACGGATACGGGGGGCTTTAATGGCAAGGAATCCCTTGTAGATTTGCACTGAAGTTAAGATCTTCAAGGTCGAATCCCACAATGCAATCTAACCCTGGAGAGTTCTTGCAATTTGGGAACTCTTGCAAATAGGGAGACTTGCCTTTATTGCAAATTGCAAGGCTTCTAACATGCCACTGCATTTTACAAATCCGACTGTTGCAATTGAACTGACCCTTCACCCTTGCAATGTAGCTCTGTAAGCTGCATTAAATTGCAGTGCCATTCCTCTTGATATTGAATTTGCAAGCTGTTGTAGGTAAGCACAGTGCAGAATGAGACCGAAATTGAACTTTGTGTGTAATTTATACAGACATTTTGCATACAAATTGCAGGGTATTGGTCAAGTTTAGATTGCATAGTGGGACTTGGGTTGCATGTTAAACTGAACACACAGCCCTATTAGTCAATGATTTTATCCACATTTCTGTAAATTGCAAGCAAATTCTGTAAATTGCAGAAGCTTTTCACTTAAGCAAGGGAAAATATCTAAATATAAAGATTGTAACTTCAGTGCAAATCTACAAGGGATTCCTTGCCATTAAAGCCCCCCGTAGCTGTTATAGGTCTTGCAATATAAGGAGAGAGCCCCAAATTGCAACAGATGACTAAATTGCAGAAACTTTTCAACCAAAATTGCATTGTGGGATTTGACCTTCATATTTAGATATTTTTCCTTGCTTAAGCAAAATGTTTCTGCAATTTACAGAATTCCATTGCAATTTACAGAAATGTGGATAAAGTCACTGATGAATAGGGATGTGTGTTCACTTCAACTTGCAACCCAAGTCCCACTATGCAATCTAAACCTGCCCCATACCCTGCAATTTGTATGCAAAATGTCTGTATAAATTACACACAGAGTTCAATTTCCTACAACAGCTTGCAAATTCAATATCAAGGAGAATGACATTGCAATTTAACGCAGCTTACAGATCTACATTGCAAGGGTGAGGGGTCAGTTCAATTGCAAGAGTCGAATTTGTAAAATGCAATGGCATGTTAGAAGCCTTGCAATTTGCAGTAAACGCAAGTCCCCCTATTTGAAATAGTCCCCAAATTGCAAGAACCTTCCAGGGTTAGATTGTATCATGGGATTCGACCTGTAGTACGTCCTAAGACTGGTCTTCTATCTGGTGAAAACTTCTACAAATATCTAATAGATGTATATGCATATGTTGCCACCAAAGTGTTTCTTTTCCTTTCTGTAACATGTAACATGTTTCAACTCTACTTTTTTTCGTATTTGTTTAGGCACGTTAGTAAGAGCCCCATTAGTACTTTAGAAAACAACTGCATTCTAAGATATTCTGAATTTGATTGGTTTTAACTTTTCTCCCTTCTTGCCTCTCCAACACCATTCCCTATTAATGCGAACACTTAAGTGTAGCAATTAGTGTTAATTTCTTTTGAAACTTCACATTTGACCTCAGAATGTTGTCTAAGACCTTTGGAAACTATGAACAGGCACTGACTAATTTCCAGGGGAAGTAGGTTTCCCTCTTCACTTCTCAGAAACCTCAGAAAGGTAATACCCCTTCTACCCTTAAGACACAAATAGAAAAGTAAATTTAGAACCCTTATTAGTCTAGAACCCATTTGTAACAGCAATATCCTCTGTCTTGTGTTTCAATGGATGAAATGCACGTCTTTTATCGAAATGCCACTGGATAGGTCAAGACCAGAGGTCCAATATTAACAAAATACCCTTCCTCAGGAGAAAGACCATTATTCATTCCTGACAGCACTTGGCTCGGTTTTCTAATTGGGAATCATTTAATTAGACTACTCGTATCCATTAATGTAAGTGCTTTCCTATTGTTTAGGTCGAATCCCACGATGCAATTTTCACTGGAAGGTTTCTGCAATTTAGAACTCTGTTGCAAATGAGGTCCCTGCCTGTATATTGCAAGGGGTATAATGGCTACAGGCAGGTATAAAGGCAAGTAGCCCCTTGCAGATTGGGCTATGAATTAACATCTAGATAATTAGATATTTTTCCTTGCTAATGTAGAAGGTTTCTGCAATTTAAAAGGTGTTCTATCATACAGAAAATTAGGGGGGTCACGTCCCATTAACTTTCAGGTTCTAGGTCTATCATTCCATAGACATTAGCCTATAGTGTATCTAGACATAAGGGGCAAAAGCACATTAAGATGAAGACAGATATCCATATTATTCTTCCTATTTATGTCTAGTAAATCACCAACAGAAATATTATGAAGTGTCTCCCCCCTATTAAAAGGTGAGGTCCTCATTAATAACAAGAGTTTAGTCCAAATTACAGGGCTGAGGCATCATTCTATTTGTAACTGTGGAATTTGGTAGGATCAAAGCTCCTATGTGCGCTCTAGCAATTTACAGAGTAAGTGTAGTGGTTCGTCTCGTTAAGTTAGATTAAATCATAACGAAGAGAGAGAAAAGTTTCCGGGTAGGCAACCGAGCTTTTATTTCATAGCTTGCGTTACATACGATCACAGCCTCAGAGGACTACATGCTGCTAGTGCATTCGGTTACCCTTTCGGGTAACAACCTGGTTGAGCAGTGGGTAAACCACTACTGAGGAACCTAGGGCTAGGACCAGCCTTATATAGGGGAAAAGCCCGCGAAACTCAGACCGGCCACGTGACGTGTGGCGGACGAGTGGTAGGCCCCCTGGTGTAGTGGATACGAACCCAGAGGCAGGTGCTGCCACCTGCCATCCGGATTCCCCCACCACACCCGAAGGACCTAGGTCTGAGTCTCACGGGTGCATGAACGTTAAAGTGTAAAATACCATACCCCTACACTGCCCCCCTTAGACAATAACTTGGGGGTAATTAAACCGCAGTGTATTAATAACCTAGTAAGTGATTGTTTACAATACTAAAAAGGGGTATTAATTACACTTGCTCGATGTGAAATAGGCTATAGTATAAGACTATCCTATTTCTGAAAAATTATACAATAATAGCATCGAGTGTCGTTCATGTTATTTCCATCACAAGCTTATAACAACCATAAATGATAAATATACAATTATCACAGATTTATAGTAACGTTTTGACAACAGTAGGGTCCTGAAAAGGACCGGTGGTTGTTAACAATGATCGTATTATGGTTATTGAACCCGGAAAAAAAAATTTTCGACTTTTTAAATTAACAGCTCTGTCTACTTTACAGAGTGAATTAAATATTAATGATCAGATATGGACAATTAATCTGATACTATATGAACACAATTAGGTATTAACCTGAGTACTACAATAATAAGTTTAGAGAAATCCGTTGGACCTTCTCTTATTTTATAGAAAAATATTTATACTTTTGAGACGCAGCTCAGTTTATACCTTAGTGTTTTATATTTACAAGTTACAGAAGAATTATAGTCTCTTAATATATTGAGACCAGGAATGACCTATATAGACAGTATAGGTCTAGGATTACCTTAAATAACTTTTAGGATTCGCAGATCCAGTATATTTATAGGTACCCTTATATAATAATATATCTTTATAAAAGATATTATATAGTTATAAATACAATTTTACATACAATATAATAATATCAACAAAGTTACTTGTTTTCATGATTGGAGGATGTAACAGGAGTCGGATGCTGCTGATGGCTTGGTATGGGCGAGCTGAACCCTGATGCCTGAAGTGCTATAGTAAAACTTGTTGGTGGGTGTAGCTAAACCCTGATGCCTGTAGTGCTAGCTAACTGGAGGTTATAGTAGATCCAGTTGTAGACTGTTGATGGACTCTATGGGCGTAGCTAAACCCTGATGCCTGTAGTGCTAGCTAACTGGAGGTAATAGTAGATCCAGTTGTAGACTGTTGATGGACTCTATGGGCGTAGCTAAACCCTGATGCCTGTAGTGCTAGCTCACAAATAGTAGTGG
Source organism: Acholoe squamosa (assembly GCA_949317995.1). Taxonomy (NCBI): domain Eukaryota; kingdom Metazoa; phylum Annelida; class Polychaeta; order Phyllodocida; family Polynoidae; genus Acholoe; species Acholoe squamosa. Next base: position 44,768,606 of record OX439038.1, read on the forward strand.
TGTAGTAGTAAATCCGGTTTGTAGTTCAAAAGTCCATATTAGTGTAAATTGTCCATGATTTTATAATAGGCACAGTCATTACATTGTGGCACAGTACAATTATGGTGTTTACAGCATTCGTACTCCTCCTCCAGAGTGACTTGTTTGTTTTCTCCTTCTGTTTTCAGTTTCCGGATTAGGGTACAGTTTGGTACCCGAATCAATACGGGTTGGATAAAAAACGGTTTCTTATCCAACAATGCATGGGTAATAGAACCCCGGGACACACAATTATGTCCGATCTTCATGCAACAGTTTTTTACTGTTCCATGTTCTCCTCGGGTGGCTGGTTTGGACCCGGTTGTTGAGCCAGTGGCTGAACAGGGGGGTTCACACCAGTTCCATCCGTAGGTGCCAATGCGGGGACAGCAGGTGTAAGTTTCACCTTTTGGCGTGCTTCGAACAGCTTCAAAGCATGCTCAGGTGTACCGTCCCAGTTATCCATGATAACTCCGAAGACCTTGAAGAACTTTTGCTGGTTCTTCATGTTCGTTGCTCGTTCTAGGTCGAGCATCTGAGAAGCTGTTTCCTTCTCGGATAGGGCCTCCTGCCGCAGATTAGCAGCTTCCTGCTTATCTTTGGCAACATCCGCTTTGATCTGAGTCGAGATTCGGTTGATCTCTGACTTCTGGATCGCGTCAATACACTGGAGAGTGCTCGACACGGTCCGACAATACATGTCCAGGTGGAGGTTTTCCAGATGGTGCTGTAGCGTCTCAAATTGTTTGCTCTGGATATTGCAAGACAATTTGTCCTCCTTCTTGAAGAAGGTCTCCACTGTCTGGATCAGCTTAGGCCGATGAACCACAGCACCAGGTGGGGGTACCTGACCCTGAGGCTTCGGCTGTGCTCCAGACCCACTCGCAGTGACAGCTACCTGCGTGTGCGAAGAAGCAACCGCAGTAGTAACCGCACTAGCAGTGGTCGAAGAAGGGCCTTGAGTTGGTAATCCCTGAACCAGGGGCAACCGTGACAATTCCCTTCTAAGGTCTTTGGCCGTCAACAATGGTGCGGGTGGACGTTGTCTCACCACAGCACTCATTGTAGGTCGGGGAGCTTGTCCTCCTACTGTCGGCAGTTCCTGCTTGACCCTCCCGTACTGATCAAAGATTTGCATCTCTGGTCCGGGTGGGCCCATAGCAGGGTACTGCTTCGGGTCTTTGACATTCAAAGGCGCGTGTTTCCGGGCGGACTGGCCACTCGGTCCACTGACACCAAAGAATGTTGGGTTCTGTGCACCTCGTGGAGTTGGTGCTCGCCCATAATGGGAAGGAGTTCCAGTAGGAGATGGAAGATGTGGCTTCTTCCTTCCCCCATTTGTCTGTCTCTCCAGCGCCTCCAGTGGTGACCTGGCTCGGCTTGGAGATTCAGACGCCTGTCTCTTCCTATCTGCTACAGAGGGTCCCTGGCGGTAATCCCTGCGGCTTCGGACCTGTTCTCCGGATGGAGTTACATAAGCCCCACCACGACGGCGGGCCTTGTTGCTTCTCCATTCGTTTAACAGATCGTACTCCTCCTGAGCGTACTCTAGTTTGCCGGACCCGGGAGTCTGGGCAAACCGAGCCTTTAGTTTCTGGTTAGTACCAGGAACCGTAGGCGCAAACTGCTTCGTACTCGGTGTGAGGGAAGCCAACTTCTCTGCATTGAGGCCCCTAAGGTTGCCATAGAGTTCGGAGTGAATTTTCATCACCCGATCTATGGCTGCCTCCAGGCCCTCTCCATGCGAAGTCACATAGTGCCGGACCATGTCTCCGCGTCGGGGGGTGACACATCCTGTGCATTTAGCACATTTCTTGCCAACCTCTCGGTCGCAGACATATTCCGGCCTCTGGTGCATATGAACCTCCACGAGATGACGAAGGAACGCGTCTTTCTCGATGAAGAATTCAACCTCACCCTCACTTTGAGTACAACGTTGGAAGGGACAATCCTTACGATCCTCCCCGTAGTACTCATCTAGAGCAAACTTGAGCTTGCCCTTCTGGTCATAATTGTACAGACCATTGGGCGAATTCTTAACGAATTCCCAATAGATCCAGTACATATTGGCCGGCTTTCTATCAGAGAGCTTCTTGCGAAGCCACTCCTCCATATCTTCCTGCCTCTCACAGGTGATCCGAGGGGGCAGTCTCCATACGGATTTACTCCCCTTCAGGTGTCCCCTGTGTAGAGGAATGAAGTCGGCAAAGTTGCTATTGGCGTTAGCCCAGATAGCAGCCTCTTGCTCGTCAGTCGGAGTGACATCCACAACTGGGTCAACCGGCTCCTCTCCCTCTGGGTCGGATGGTACATCCACAGGTTGCACAACGGGTTGTTGACCCGCGAGGACCTGGGCTGCAGCATCTTGAGCGTCTCCACTCAAATCGGCCATTACGTCGTGTAGCTTGACGATTGGCACACCGAGCTCAACTTTTACGGTTGGGACAGCCGGTTCAGCTTCTGTATTATCAGCTTGAACGTCTACCTCGATAGGTTCAGGTTTGCGTTGGTCAACCTTCTTCTTATTCCTCCTGCGGGATCTGCCGTTAGTAGAAGTGCCAGGCTCGGATGCGTCCGTCTCATTGCCGGAGACATCCGAAGCCTTAGCGCCCTTCTTATTGGCCGAGCGTGGAGACACCCGACGGGTTCGGGTACTGTCGTCCACACTCGTGCTGGTAGAGGGTTCGGTTCCTGACCGCTTCCCTTTACCCTTACCTTTGGTGGGGGTTGTTTTACCCTTTCCACCAGCTGCTTTCTCCTTTACTTGCTCAGTCTTCGTAGGGGTAGACTGAGCAGTTTTAAGGGAAACATCTGCATCAGGTAGGGCCTTCTCAGGTACTACTGCTGCGCCTCCCAAGGTAGGAGCTTCAGCAGGAGACATGAGACGGTCCATCCGATCGGCCATCTTGGCTGTTACTTGCACGGGTGCGGGTCCGGGTACTAACTCCGGATGCGCCAGTGCATACTGTCTCTCCAATAGACGTACTACGAGGTCTTGTATTACCCCGAGTCTGTCTAGTGGAGACACACCAATACGGGCCTCTTCTGCCTCAATGGTTTGAGACGTAATAGGGACCCCTGGACAGTAATCCACAACAGCGTTACCTGCTGCTTCATACTCATCCGCTGTGCTTAACAGTAGGATCTGGTCTCTGTCTATGTATCTAGAGACCTCATCTGCCTTGACACCGGTGTAACCCGTTTTGTCAGACACATAGGAAGGCCTATAAGAGGTATTCCTTCGGAAAGCCATTTCTGCGTCCCAGACGGCTTTACGAAACCATAAGTGGACTACCAATCCTTTGGCCATCTGATGGTAATCCATCAACCAGGACTCCGGAAAGGTATTAGCCCACTGCGGATGAGCACATTCCCAGATTGCGTTGACAACACGCTCGTCAACCTCTCTGGGCGTCCCATAACAGGTGGGTATCAGCATTTCCTCGGAAATTGCTAACATCCGTCCGTCATATGGACCGGCTACATCATGCCATTCGGGACTGTCTGGGAAGGGCAGCTCTAGGTGCATTGGCCTGTCAACCGGAGAAGCAGGTCCCAAAGCACCGAATGAGGTACTCCCACCAAGACGGGGCGGCAGTTGAGGGGGAGGTGGCATCAGAGCCCTGTCAAGAGACTGGGCTCCTGCCGGTTCTCCACTCAAACCTTCGGATGGAGGGGCTACATAAGGCTCACCTACATCAATTTGCTGTTGAACGCCTCGGCGTTCAGGACTAACTTGTCTGGAGTTGTCGGATGCGTCGTAGAACGATTCTACGTCGCTATCGTCTACTCCAGAGAAGTACTGATCAACATTCATTTGTTGATCCATTTGATCACAATCAGCATCGTATTGCTGATCGTCGTATGTATAAGTGGGACTCTTGGGAGAACCACTTCCATACTCTGGCGGGGTGCTGGCACCGGCACCGCCGCCAAGACGGACGGCCTCTTCTGCCATCGACAGAAGTGGCTGTTCGGGGATAAAATATCCCAATCCACCGGATAAGCAGTGAGTACTGCATACCCAGTGAAAGGCGGGTGCCTTTTAACGAGGGCACACCTCGGAATATGGCTGTCACGGGCTATCAGACTCCAACAAGAGCAAGACCACCCTCGGCCACGTCTTCTTCCTTCGCAGGAATAAGACAATATGGCGGGATACTCGAACTTGAATCGCTGCGCATGATCAAACCGGCGCCTCACGTGACCATTCGAAAATGGGTCAACAACTTTCCCGCGTGCCCTTAATTAGGTCACGCGCCCTTACATAAAAACAATACAATACCCGATCGGTCGTCCGTCCGTACTCAGGGTTCGACTATGACAATTCGCTAGGTATTCTGGAGTTTATGGATAGCATAAGCATATCCACCGGATTATCCGTCCAAAACCATGGGTTCATTGTCATAGGACCTTTTCCAGAGACTCTTGACCGGCTCAAATATACATTGAACTAGGTTACAACATATAACAGTACACAGTACAGGACAACACACTCGTTGTGTTAACAGGCTAGGTTACGGCAGTCTGTAGCAACCTTGGACTGCGTCTAAGAGGTTTTGAGGCCTCTTTTATTGACCTGGTATCCATAAGAGCCTTTTCCAAGGTCTTCTTAGCCTTAGAAGGACCTTTCCTCTTATTTTTACCTGCGCCTGCCGAGACTTTTTGTATCTTCCCCTGCTTTCCGGATGTTACGACAGGGGGCACCACCCTCTTCGGGTCTGCAACCTTCCGTGGCCGCCCGGGTCCTCGCTTTCGGGTCGGTACCACTTCGAGTTGCTTAACACGACTCTGTTCCATTACTTCCAATAGACCATCGCCATACATTTCGGTGGAGGTATCCCTCCCCCTCCATGGGCGTAGTCTCGCTACATTTGACTTGTAACATTTACCAAGCTGTGATTTAATAATCACTGTGCAATCACTAATAACCTGAGTTATAGTGAAAGGTCCATCCCAATTACTGGCTAATTTCAGGTTAGCTAGAGGTTGGTGTAGACGCAGTACTCTATCCCCTAGATTAAAAAATCTAGCTTTTAGACCTGTGTCATAGCCAACTTTCTGCCAACGCGCAGTTTTCTGCAACTCGTCTCTAACCCTCTCATAGGCTTGTTTGAAATTATCCCGTAGGGATTCTACAAACATCACCTGGCAAGGGGCTTCCGGATTCATTCTTATTACGCCGAACACCAAATCGGCTGGCATAATCAAATCCTCTCCAAAAACGAGGAGATTAGGAGAACAGTTTGTGCTCGAATGCACAGTGCCATTATAGGCATGTACCACGAATTCACATTGTTCATCCCAATCATCCATCTGCTCATTTACCAGAGACTTCAATACTTGGATCAAAGTCCTATTGAATCTCTCTACTTGTCCATCGCTCTGTGGTCTATAGGGATTAGTTCTTGTCTTGCAGATCGCCAGACAATTACACATCTCCTGCCACAGACTAGACTCAAATTCTCTGCCTTGGTCACTATGTAACATGAGTGGGACACCTAGGTGCAGCACCCACCCTTTTACAAAGGCCATAGCACAAGTAACAGCCTTATGATCCGGTAAAGGAAACACTCGGGTGTACTTGGTATAATAATCAGACACTACCATCATACACGTGTTGCCACTAGGAGTGGGGGGAATCCCACTAATAATGTCAACAGCTATTCTAGCAAACCTTACACCAAACAGTTCCTGGGATAATGGCAGCTTGCCTAACCCGGGTCCTGGTTTGTTCTTACAGCACTCGGGACAGGTCTCCACCCATCGGGTGAGATCTGTACTCATGCCGGGCCAATAGTATCGTCTGGTCAGACGTTCTAGAGACCGTTTCTTTCCAAAGTGCCCACTAGTTCTATGTCCATGACAGAAATACATAATATCTCGTCGCATAGCACTAGGTATGACAACTTGCAAGGTTTTGTTCCTATTAGAATGGTTCTTCCATCGAAACAGAATACCATCCCGGACTTTTAGCTCGGCCCATTGAGCTAAGAATCGTCTCATCTCTCTGTTCTCCAATGACACTACGGGTCTTGGGGGACAGATACCCTGATTAAGGAATTTAATCAAACGTGATGTGACTGCATCAGACTTCTGGAACTGCCTGATGGTCTCCAAGGACCAATTCAAGACATGTTCCGGATGGGTTTCGAATGGAACTCGAACCCCTGCCAACACAGCATTGTGTGCTCCACAATCAGTGCACTCAGCATTTGCACATTTCCTCACTGGGATTCTAGACAAAGCATCTGCATTCAAATGCTTTGCCCCGGCTCGGTGTTCAATCTGGCTGTGATTTAGACCGAATTCGGATAGGTGCGCTAACCAGCGACCTATCATCCCCTCTGCATCTTTGAAGTTCAATAACCATCTGAGGGAAGAGTGATCAGTCCGTAGAGTGAAATCACTCCCCCACAAAAAGTGCTTGAACTTCTTCGTATAGACCACCACAGCCAACAACTCACGTTTAGTGGTACAATAGTTTCTTTGAGATTTACTCAACGTGTTACTAGCGAAGGCTATAGGAACTTCGACCCCATCCTGGACCTGAGAAAGGGCGGCTCCTATGCTTTCATTACTAGCATCAGTATGTAGAATGAAATGATCATTCTCCGTGGGGTATCTCAACACAGGTGTGATAGCAAACAAATCCTTTATTTTCATAAAGGCCTCGTCTTGCTCGGGTCCCCAAGGGAATCGTTCCTTTCTGATCCCGGGTGTCCAGTGGGACAAACTCTGGATAGGAAAGGCAACCCTTGAATATCCTGGGATAAAGTCCCGGTAGTAGGAACAGAATCCGAGGAAGGACCTAACTTCTTTCGCATTCGTGGGTGCTTGCCAATTTGACACGGCATCCAGTTTCTCCGGATCGGCTTTAATCCCTTCATTCGAGATTATTCGCCCCAAGTAATTAATAGATCTTTTGAAAAGATCGCACTTCTTGGGTTTCAGCTTCAAACCATTAGTTATGATCCTTTCCAGGACCATACCTAAATTTTCCAAGCATTCTTCGTATGTCTTTCCAAAGACAATCACATCGTCTAGATAGACGAGACATTTCTTCCATAAAAGGTCACTTAATAAAGTTTCCATCATGGCTTCAAATGTCGCCGGTGCATTGCACAATCCAAACGGCATCACATTATACTGGAATAATCCAATATGACTGGAAAAGGCCGTCTTCTCCATATCTTTCGGATGCATACCCACTTGCCAGTACCCGGATTGTAAGTCTAGAGAGCAATACCATTGCTTACCTCCAAGGGAGTCTATAGTCTCATCGATCCGTGGTAAGGGATATGAATTCTTCTTGGTCATACCATTCAATTTCCGGTAATCTATGCAGAAACGGATGCTACCATCTTTCTTGGTCACCATGCACACAGGGCTAGACCAAGGACTGGTTGATGGAATTATTACATCCTGTTCAAGCATTTTAGCTATCTCCTCCTCAGCTACCCTTTTTTTGGCTAGTGGGAGTCTTCTATAAGGAATCTTAAAAGGTTCATTCTCACCAGTGTCAATCGTATGCAGTACTTTATCGGTACGCCCCAATTGTTCACTCGGTGCTGCAAAAGCTTTACGGTACTTGTACAACAAGTCAGTTAGAGCTTCACGTTGTTCATCACTTTCTACATGGCTTTCGGCTACTAGAGTGTCTAGTTCCGGGCTCCTTTCGGGTGGGATAGGGGCTCCGGGTGCCGAAACATGTTTACAGTCTTCTATCAATTCGGATAAGACAACCGATCCAAGGATCGTATCCTTCTGTACATAGACAGTCTTGTTACCGGTATTGGATATAGGAACCACCGTCCAAGCAGCGTTAGCTACTAGAACATCAGCGGATTCCAATCTGATACTTGACAACATGGCCATGTCTGGCTCTACAACTCCAGTTTTTCCTGAAAACTGTCTGTCCGCTCGACATAAGACATCACAGGCTGTGCCTGGTGATATCTTAACAGTCTGGGCTACACTGGCTACACTGCTTACTTGCCTAAGTACACATTGTACTTCGAGATGGTACGGGTCTCTCACTTCCAATATTCCCCTCTGGGAATCTAACCTTGCTCCATATAATGCAGCAAAATCCAGACCGAGTATACCATCATCCGCGATGTTCGCTACAGTAGGGGTAAGGATGAAGTCCTTATCTTCCTGTAGACTGAACCTCATACATGTTCTACCGAACGTTTGTATCATGCTACCGTCGGCCGTACGAGCATTTCCTTCCGTTGTGAAAGTTTCATGATTCGTAGGCAAAAGATCGTAGAATCTCTTGGCAATACAGGAGTGGCTAGCACCCGTATCGACAAGAAACTCAGCGGATCTACCACTCACAGATACAACTGCGTACCACCTCCTACCTTTCAAGTAGGTAGGACTACTTGCATACTTAGCAAGTTCCGTCTTAGCGCCGAGGTCAAATCCACATCCCTTTAAGAATTCGAGACAAGGATGACCCGGGGGGAACTGGGCACACCCCACCCTGGCCAACTCATTGGCCGCTCCCTCTGGACTGATATCGGGTTTCCCCTCTGTGTTCTTCTGCCGGTTCTTGACACCTGGTGTACTATCAGTCTCCCCAGCCTCATGAGTAAGGAACTGATCAGGCTCCTTAGCTTCACTGCTGGGCGAAATCGCTAGAGGATTCTTGCCAGTACCGCAAGCTGCGATAGGCTGGCAGTCATGGCAATCACTCACTCTGGGGGTAATCCGGTTGCCATTGTGGACACCCCCTCTCAGTTTTCCTTCTTCACTGAGTCCTCCTTACCCGGATTGCTCCGGTAACGAGTGTTTCTATAAACTGGCTTATCTGCCTCACACTCGGCAGCATAATGCCCAGTTTCCTGACATCGGAAGCATGTCACAACACTCCTATCAGGCTTAGGCCTCCTAAGATTTTCAGTAATCTTCTTTACCAAATTGTTAACCAGGTCCTCTGATAAAGAAGGACCCGTCGTGGGTTTGGTATCGGGTTGAGTCACAGGAGGTTTAGAAGTGATCACTTTCTCCTTGACGTAACCCGGTTTCTTTCCCCAGTTCCGGTTGTACCGGGGGTTCCCTTGGCCAATGGCCCCAACGTTTTCATCTTCGTCAGGTTCCCCTGATTCGGATGAATCGGTTTCGGGTATTCCCTCCGGGATTATCATTGCTGACATCCGTTGGGGTACCTTCCCGGCAAAGATACGGGCCTTTCGATCATAATGATCTAGGGACTGGAACAAATCTGTCAAAGAGGCATCATTCTTCCAAGCTTCACAGGCTACTGTCCTGTGTTCTTGATTCCGCAATCCTTCAATGAATTGTTTAAACATCTCATCTAGGAAGCATTCATCATCTAGTCTCCATTGAGGTCTGGCTTTATGCAACAGTCGTTGACATTCTAAGCCGAACACTTTGGCAGACTCCTTGGGCTTCTGTGTTCTTTTAGTGAACGTCAGCCAAGGGTCTTCTCCAACTATATTCCCATATAAATATGAAGCAATCTCTATGAGTTCATCATACTTCATATGGGCTGAGGGTCCTGTTATTTGAGAATCTCTCCATTGTTCCACGGCTCCTTTTCCGTCGCCTTCCTTTAACCAGCATACTAAATAAGGCAGAGCTTCCGCTTTACCCCATCCATTGCAGTTAAAGACATCTGCGCAGCCTTGATACTCCTCCTTCCAAGTGTTCTTGGCATTAAAGGGGGTAGGTATCTTAGCTACTCTACGAGCCGGATTCGTGGATCCAGTAAGGGTTAAACCCTTACTCCATTCCATGATCTCCGTATCGTCCAGACCTTGATTGTAACAATCAACACCTAAGTTAGCAATCGCTGCATTAGAATCATGCAGCGCTTGTAACCCTGGAGAAAGAGATACTCGGCGACTGAGTCTCTTTTTCCTTGGAGGATTCGTACCATAAGTACTTCCAAAGCCTCCGGATGGTGGTCCTCCTCCACCTCCTGATCCCCCTGCTCCGTATGGAGGCACCTGTGAAAAGGTGTATCCACTGGTTTGGGGAGCCGGCCCTGGACCATTGGTGGGTTGTGTATTTCCACCAAAGCTAAAGAAACCACTATTGGGATTAGTGTTTCCTCCTGTTCCATACGACTGATTTCCATTATTGAAACCAGTCCCACTGGCAGAGGGTCTGCTCCTGGAACGATCGCTTGAGGGTCCGGATCCTTGATCACATCCGGATTGCCCCCCAGCTGTACTGGAACCTCCGGATGCTCGTCCGGTTGTTCCTCCGGACGTGTTCCGGGTGTTACCATTGGACGGATTCGTTCCTGTTTGGGACTGATTCCATCCATACTGGGCATACGGGCCATTTGGTCCCCCTAAAGGTGACTGTTGTGGCCATCCGCCGTCAAAGGTGGAGCTTCCTGCCGAGCGGCTTTGTTTAGCTCCACTCGCAGAATTATCCCCTTTATTTCCCGTACCTAGACCAAGAGGTATAGAGGTATTATCTGTAAATCTAACCTGATGACTCTTTACTCCTTCATAACGAGGTACAGTTGTCTCTGTTACCCCGTCATTGCCCCTCAAAGAGAACATCTGGTTACTTGTCGTGTTTAGGGCAATTCCTGAAACGGTGAAGTCTGATTCAAGAGTGCCTACTGCACGACCAGTATCTTCTAGATACTTTGACATCTGGATAGCTTTAGCCTCCAGTTCGGAATAATCATCCATCATTTTAGTCTGTTTAACAGCCAAATCTGTGGATTCGCGTATCAATTGATCTTTGAGTTTTTCATGCTCATCGGTCTGTTTTTGGTACGTTTCCCGAGCATCTTTGAAGGCTGATTCTATTTTCTTCAGCTCTTCTTGATACTTGCCGTAGGCCGATTGAGTTGAATTTAACTCTTGTTTAGTTCTATTCAACTCATCATACGAGGCTCTGTATTCCAGATCCGCCGTATATAGTGCATCACGATACTGTTCGTGCTGGAGTTGAAAATCTTGCTTTTCTTTCTCCATCTGATCCAACAACAATTGTTGTTGGCGTCTACAACTCTGGTCGTAATCGAGACGTTCCGATATCAACTGTTTGTTTTCAGTCAGAATCTTGTCTCGGGTTCCGGTCAGTGTAATAAGATCCTTCTGGATCTTCTCGTATTCAGCTCTCATGTCTTCAAGCTCGTCCATTTTGTTCTTTTCGAATCCACATTTTTGGTGTTTAATTCGAGAACTGTATGGAGTTTCAAACATACCTGCACTAGGCTTTGGTACCTCAAATGGTAATTTACCAAATTGAGCAGTACTTTTATGCATTGGTGCAGGTTTCGAAGTACCTCCTGGCATGAATAAGGAGTCTCCAAATTCATCCAGTTCATGATGTAAGTTTCTTCTTACATCTTCTAACCCATCAGGGTAGTGTTCTAGTGGATCCCTCCACTCCGTACCTTGGGGTGGTGACTTGATTTCACCATCCTCCATCGGGGAGTCTAGCTCGCGATTTGGGCCATTTCCCCTAACTGGGCTCAGCTCAGTCATTTCTGACTGCGCTTACCCGAAGACCAACTGGTCACGGCACCAGTGTAGTGGTTCGTCTCGTTAAGTTAGATTAAATCATAACGAAGAGAGAGAAAAGTTTCCGGGTAGGCAACCGAGCTTTTATTTCATAGCTTGCGTTACATACGATCACAGCCTCAGAGGACTACATGCTGCTAGTGCATTCGGTTACCCTTTCGGGTAACAACCTGGTTGAGCAGTGGGTAAACCACTACTGAGGAACCTAGGGCTAGGACCAGCCTTATATAGGGGAAAAGCCCGCGAAACTCAGACCGGCCACGTGACGTGTGGCGGACGAGTAGGCCCCCTGGTGTAGTGGATACGAACCCAGAGGCAGGTGCTGCCACCTGCCATCCGGATTCCCCCACCACACCCGAAGGACCTAGGTCTGAGTCTCACGGGTGCATGAACGTTAAAGTGTAAAATACCATACCCCTACATAAGCAAGGGTCTAAGGTCTCAATTGTTTGGAGGTTTAGATTGCATCGTGGGATTCGACCTTTTGTGTCAAGAAATAGGGCCCTTGTAATCAATAATATTGCTATCTTGATTGATTGCCATGCCCTTTTAGGCATTTTTCTAGGTTCCTCACAATTAGCACCTACAGCAAACTAGTACAGAACCATTTATTTTGGTGAAGTTAAGCCTATTGGTAAAGGTCGAATCCCACGATGCAATTTAAACCTTATACAGATCAAATGTGACTTACACTGGGAAAGGGGGTCTTATAGCCCCCCGCACTAAGACCCCTTTTCGTAGATCTTGTCACAAATGTATGATAGGTGTTCGTCATGCCAGAGATCTGGGTTCAAGTCCCAAGCATATTTCCTAATAAAGAACACGTTTCTCAAGGGAATATCCTAAAGGTCGAATCCCACGATGCAAATTTTCACTGGAAATTTTCTGCAATTCATTTGGCTATGAATGAACATCTAGATAATTAGGTATTTCTTCTTGCTAATGTGGAAAAATTCTGCAATTTAAAATGTGTTCATACAAAAGGGAGGGGGTCACATCCCATTAACTTTCAGGTTTTAGGTACTTCATTTCATAGATATTAGCCTATAGTATTGCATCAAGACATAAGGCAAGTACATTAAGATGAAGACAGATATCCATAATATTCTTCCTATATACCGTAAATCCTCGCGTATAGGACGCGTCTTATACATTAAAATTACCCCTGTTGCGTCCTATAGGACTGTCAGAAGTTGGAGGTGCGTCCTATAAGCGAGGATTTTCTACTATAGAACAGTACTAAAATGACCAAAATATAACCCCAGATATCTCTTATAGCATTTTCTTAAACTCAGGGTGCGTCCTATATGCGAGGTGCGTCCTGTATGCGAGGATTTACGGTATGTCTAGTAAATCACCAACAGAAATATCATGAAGTGCGTCCCCCCTATCATTAATAACAACAATTTAGTCCAAATTACAGGCTTGAGGCATCAAACTATTTGGAACTGTCGGATTTGGTTGGATCAAAGCTCCCATGCATGCCCTTGCAATTTAGAGTGTAAGCAAGGGTCTAAGGTCTCAATTGCAAGGGGTTTGGAGGGTTAGATTGCTTCGTGGTATTCGACCTTAAGTGACTCATACACTATGGAGGCAAATGAAAAGGTTTAGTGTTTTACCTGAAGCTTCTAAGCAGTGCTAAGCTTGGTATCTAATGACAGGTTATGGTTGCATAAGGTCGAATCCCACAATACAACTTTCACAGAAGGTTTCTGCAATTTAGCGACCTGTTGAAATTTGGTTTTCTGTTTGTATATTGCTAGAGGTATAACAGCTATAGGGAGGTATAAAGGCTAGGAGAGTCTTGAGTGACAAATTATGATACAAATAATTAGATATTTTCCTTGCTTACCTGAAAAGATTCTGCAATTCACAGTATAACTGACAGGAGTCAAACTGGAGGGGGGTTACCCCAGACATCAATTAAAATGTTGAAGTAGACACACATCCCTATTTGTCAATGACTTTATCCACATTTCTGTAAATTGCAAGTGATTTCTGTAAATTGCAGAAACTTTTCACTTCAGCAAGGGAAAATATCTAAATACAAAGATCTTAACTTAAGTGCAAATCTACAAGGGATTACTTGCTATTAAAGCCCCCCGTAGCTATTATAGGTCTTGCAAGATAAGGAGAGAGCCTAAATTTACTAAATTACAGAAATATTTCAGCCGAAACTGCATCGTGGTTCAAGGCATTTTATAACTGACATGGGTTTTGATACAATCTCGGTACTGGCAATAGCCCTTGCAGTTTTGATTATAAGCAAGGATCAGAATTTGCAACAGAATATTTATAACTGCAAGGTCTTTTGAGTGGTAGATTGCATCCTGGGATTCGACCTATATGGCCACTAAACCCCTTTCCCCTGATTCGGGTTACCTTACATTTAAGCAAGCCATTTCGATCTGCTGTGGCATTTGTAGAAGCGCTTCTACAAATGCCTAGAAGCACTTCTACAAATGCCACAGCAGATCGAAATGGCTTGTTTACAATGTAGGGTACAGCTAGGACAGATTCGTAATAAGTGAACATATTGAGGAATATGATACCCTTCTCAAAGCCGATAGACCTTGACAATGATCTACTTATCCCTTATGGCAAATACTACGGTGTTGTTTTGTAATGTTCCCAGTAAGAGTCTATATGAGTTACTTTAACAACTGGCCCAGTCCTCAAAAGCAATTAACCAAGCAGTAATCATACACTGAAAACCTGGAAGGCCGAAACTCGTCAATGGTGATGACTTTAGGTCCCCATGTTAACAATACCTGAAAATACTACGTTGGGTGGTCAAAATGACGACTTTAGGTGGTCAGTATGTCAGGTCGTCAGGATGATGACCTGAAGTCATCATTTTGACCACCTAAAGTTTTCATTTTAGGTATTGTCCACCTGAGGACCTAAAGTCATCACGACTGACTAGTTTCGGATCTTCCAGGTTTTCAGTGTAATTGTACAGAAACCGAATGTATTCTTCTCATGATGATTACTACATAAAACCTATTGTTCATAGCTTTTACATATTTATAAGGACTTTGAAGCTCCACAGGTACTTTAGGAAAAGGGGTGTGACATGGCCCTTTCTAAGGAGGAGGAGCCACAGGGGGAAATAGAGCATTATTACCAACACCCCTAATAAAACCCACAGGCCCCTTAATAAAAAACTGATTGCTTCCTACACCCCTGCAATACACCTCACAATTTGTCTGCAGCCCATGGTAGCCCTGTGGACTATATGAGTGGATCTTTATGATACATCAATGCAACACCTTTGTGTGAGTCACTCACGCAAGCATCACGCCAAGCTTTCAGGCCTAGGGCTTCAGAAGTATTTAAACTTATCATGGTTGGCTGGATGTATGAATGCAGCACCAGTGAACTATATTTTTTCACCAGGGCTGAATCTATAAATCATGACAAACCATAAGTTCAATGCACCATGCAGACCTTAACATGTTAAGGCACTATCACAATTGCGTGCTCACCTGTCACCTTTTATTGGTCCATTGTAGCTGCTTATGCAGGTAACCAAATAAGCTAAGTTGGTAAATCTGTCAGCCACGACTGCACCTTGGGTTACTCCTGTGTGATATGTAGGCGGTCCATGGCACATCCGGCGTGGTTCCATGTTGATGACTGTATTAGGTCTGTTGACCTGATTTCCTCGCCCATTGCCATCTAAATTACTATACTTCTCACTTTGAACCACCCAGCACACCCATGGATGAGTGCAGTGTAGGCTCTTAATTGAAGCAATCAATGCGGTTTCTTGACATTCGACTCTATGCATGAATATGGTAGCATGAAGGTCTATAAGGTCGAATTCCACGATGCAATTTTGGCCAAATGGTTTCTGCAATTTTGTCATCTGTTGCACTATTGCAAGACCTATAATGGCTAAGGGGCCCTGTTTCTATACTTTAAAAAAAAGAATGGCACCATCCATGTCCACTAATGCAAAGCTAAAAGTGCAGATAGAGCAAAACCAGCTTTCTGTTTCTTAACTTGAGTTCTACTCTCCTGTTTTATTGGCTAGAACTGGATAGGACAACTTGAGAAACGCTAATGCAATGGTGGCATCCACCTCTAGTGCACCTCTCACTGGTGTATTTTTAGGGCCTTCTGCATATTCATTTGTGTGTTATATCATAGGTTTAAATCAATTGAAATATGTAGATCCTGTTTTATAGTGGGTTATGAAAGGTACCATTTGCATTAGTGTTTCTTAAGTTGCTCTCTCTAAAATGGCTCAGTTCAAGTTCTAGCTGAGTTCATTTTAGGCAACTGCCTAGACCCAAATGAATAGAGCATGATGTGCCACTGTTTCTAAACCTTAGGATAAAACTCAAACTCAGTCTTATCTGCACCAATGATGAAGGCAAAATTATTGCTTTTCAAACAGCTTTGCCACCAAACCTTATAGGTGGTCAGCAAAACTTTGAATAAGAGAAATACACACAAAAACTTGGATGATTCATTTGATGATAGATTAGCTGAAATTCAAGGACTTTGATGGCACCATTGCATGAGTGTTTCTAAGTTTCTAAGTCCTATCCAGCTCTAGCCAATAGAGCATAAGAACAGAACTCAAGTTAAGAAACAGAAGCATGTTTTTGCTGGGTCTGCACTATTAGCTTAGCATTAGTAAACATGGATGGTGCCATTCAGGTATACAATCAGGGCCATGATGGCAACAAAGTCAGTTGGAAAACAACAGATCTACTTCTGTCAATGGAACAGATGGGACTCAGTTTGAGATCTATCCAAAACTTTAGAAACAGTGACACTTCTTGCTCTATTCATTTGGATTTAGGCAGTTGGCTAACACAGACTTAGATAGAACTCGAACTGAGCTATTTTGGATAAAGCAACTTAGGAAACACTAATGCAAATGGTGCCATCCAAACCAACTATTGAAACAGGGCCCAGATTCAGACACAAGGTAAGATCTTTATATTTATATATTTTCCCTTGCTTATGTGAAAGTTTTCTGCAATTTTCAGGATCCTCTAGCAATTTACAAGAATTGGACAAAATCCTGGACAAATAGGCATAAGTGTTCATCTTTATTTGCAATCCCACTATGAGATATAACCTTTTACCATATGTTGCAATTTTGCCAGTTCTGGGCTTATACTCAGAGTTCAATCTTAGTCTATACTCTGGTTGCTCTCAATAGCTTGCAAATTCAATATCAATGAGAGAGGCATTGCAATTTAAAACAGCTTGCCTTTCCCATAAAGTCTACATTGCAAGGCTGAGAGGTCATTTTAATTGCAACTGTGGGATTTGGAATGTGCAATGCTTTGTTAGAACCCTTGCAATTTGCAGTGAAATCAAGGCTCACAATCCACAAGAGCTCTTTTTAGGTGTAGATCTCCACGTGGGATTCGACCTTTACAACAGTAAATTTGGTGGAATAGTATATAAAAATGGTATTGATTTTAACATTGGGCCAACAGTGGCTTTTTGGTCTTTAAGGTCGAATCGCAGAATGAGATCTATCTCTCAAAAGATTCTGCAATTTATAAACCCTTGCAAATTGGGAGCCTTACCTATACTGCAAATTGCAAGGACTATGTATACTATTGCAATTTCCAAATCCCACTGTTGCAATAGAAATGGCCTCTCAACCTTGTAATATAGACCCTATGCAACAAGTAAGCTTGTGAAAATTGCTATGCTATTCTGTTTGCTAATGTGGGAAATACCAGTGTATAATAAAAAAAATTGAACTCTGTGTATAGTTTATGCAGACAATCCTGCAACATAGATTAGAGGATTAGATTGCAAAGTGGAACTTGGGTTGCAAATTGAAGGGACAAGCATATCTTCATGTCCAAGATTTTACCCAAGTTTCAGGAATTTGCAACAGAATCTGGCAAATTGCAGAAACTTTTCCTCAAAACAAGGGCAAATATCTAAATATTTAGATCTTGATTTGTCTACCGATCTGTAAGTGTTTCTTTGCCATTATACCTCCCTGTCACTGTTATACCTATTGCAATATGTGGGGAGTACACCAAATTGCTACAGATGTCTATATTGCAGAAACCTTTCTCTGAAAATTGCATCGTGGGATTCAACCTTTAAAGACACAAGACCTGAATAATCGTTGATCTTACATGAGTACAAGAGATTATTTCAATTTGCCCTAGCATCTAAAGGACTGCAATGTTAGTGGCAGCCTTCGGATATAACAAGGAGCCAAGTAGTACACACTATGAATAGCACAAAGAGATAGAGAGGAACACTAAGACATTTTTTGGCTCAACAAGGGAATTTTAGTACTAGTTTTACCCACCCGGGGTCCCATAGGTCTAAACAAGGGGAAAATCATTCTATAAATATCTTTTATGCTGAATTCAATAAACCTGTTTTCATTGATCTGTGTTGCCAGGTAACGTCAATTTTACCCCAAATTCAAGAAATCAAAATTTCACTTTGAAGATTTCTCCACAGGGATGATTTTGGTAAAACAGAAAGAAACCCCATTTTAGATCAAAAGTTATTAACAAAAGTGTAAAAAATTGATAATTATCAGCTAATTAACACGATTATGCTAATTATGTTAATTATCTCCTTAATAATCAGGTATAGAGCTTATTGGCAACATGGATAGAATAATGGGCACCCAAATTAACGATGCCATTTCTCTAAAACTAAAAGACATATCGTGGTACACCACTGGAAAGCTTGTGATCCAAAGTCTAAAATAGATTTTTACTTTGGGGGACCCTTTTCCTTTACTGTCCATATTGTTTACTGTCTTGTTTGTCACAATTTGCTAAAATTGGACGCTCCACACTAGCTAACATGGGACGCTATTACATAGAGCCTGGCTTGGTGTTCCCACTGTATTTTATCCGGTACAGCAGTGAAGAGACATCTCCTGCTTTCTCCTAACAGTACTTACTGACAGCTGCACACTATTTTATGGGTTCTGCCAAATCACTAACACAGCATGCGTTTCTAGGCAGACCTTCCACTAAAATTGTGGGGAGAGGGGGGGTGATGCTTTTGAGATAACCTGGGGTAATAGACCTACTCTTGTTGAAATGATAGGGGTATCAATGCTTCAACAGACCGGTGCAAAAGAAAATGGCATAAAGGGGAGAATGGAGGGGATTGGCATACAACTAGTTGCTCCTGTTCCTGTAGCCCTTCTACCCATGTCTACACAGCTGTCTGGCAAAGCTAAAACAGATGAAAACAGAGCCCCAGCCCTGCAGTCATTGTCAAACAACCCCGAAACCATCCAGGACTGATATGCATAAAAGAAACAGAGCTTCTCCATAGCGTACACAGTAAAAAAATCCCTACAAAAGGTGATTCCCTGGCACCTGCATTGCCAGTCAATCACCGTAAAAATACGGTGAATTGCAATCGACAACTGGGGAGAATCCCATACAGTGCACATTGGGAGGGTGAAACACTGTTATTATAGGGGAAGTCATCGTTCTTTTAAATTATGGTAAATCACCATAATATTTTACAGATTTTACATGATAAATTTAGGGAATTTTTTTAACAATGTTGATATATGTGAAAATGAATGGAAAATCATTGTGGTTAGAAACACATTAGCCTTAGCCGTTATTCGGGGGATAATATCGTGTAAAAAGAGTGTCTACATTTTGGCTAAGAACCCTGTTGATTTTTTTAAGAAACCCCCATTTGCACCCTCACAGGTAACATCAACGTGAATGTCGCGCTGGTAGAACCCAGGTTATTCTCAATGCGTGTGTAGTACATGTCATTTACATTGGAAAGACATCCTATATGAGGATGATATCAGACTAACATGTACTTTGAGAAGGGGTCTTAGAAACCTCTGCACTAAGCCCCCTTTTCGCAGATCGTGTATTTATTCTATAAATGTCTCCCAGGTGATCTGCATGTGCTATACTGATAGGGATACGAGCAATTTAGTCTGTAATCATTCTGTCAAATGACTTTTTTGACTATTCCTTTTTACCTTATTTCTTCATTTGATCATAATATAATAACCACGGGTGCTCTCCTCCCTTATGACGTATCATATATTAAATAATCCCATGTAAATGCCGACATGCAGTGCCAAAGGATCACCTCTTCTAGCGAAGCTACATCCCAATCAAATGTTACTAAGGATTTCATGATCGATTACATTTGCACTAACAGTCACTCTGGGATTGGGCTTGTTATCATCCTAAGCCCCCACTGATGCACATGTTGCCTTTCGTACTGTTTTAATCCAGGCTGTCACCTGAAGCATCTTACCCTGGCATGATCTCACTGTAATTACAGAATAAATGAGAGATAGACCTTGAGGGTCATAACTGGTCATTTGACTAATTCGGGCCTTATTACCGATGGCATCAGAGACAAAGGCGGCTCACCAGTGCTTACATTAAGGTTGTAGATTTATGAAGGCTATGGAAGCCCCTGGGAGTCAGACAGAAGCCCACCTGAGGCTATATTGTATTAATAATGTAAGACCACGGGTTACCCAATGAGCGGTATGGGGATGTGGCTATAACTATGTAATGTGACCAGCTGTTGATGAGGTATACAGCTGGTGCTCACGTCTACAGTATTAACCCTTTAAATATCACAGAGTACATTAATGCATTATACCAACCCAGAAGGGTAGGTGCACCCCCAATGTAGTGTTGGAAAGTAGATGATTCGCTGGCATTGCATTGGTGTATCATGGCGACGAAGGAACATGGATTTTGAAGTTGTCGTGTTTTTTTTTGGAGGGGGGGGGGGATTTATTTGGTTAAATTGATACAATTACAGATTAATAGTATCAAACCTATCCTGTGCACGTTGCTCTTTTGAATATATGACCCTTAAAGCCTCTTAGCTGTTACAGAAGGTACATAATACTAAGATGGTGTAGTCCTCTATTACAATTATCAATTGGGCAGTTACATCCTAGTTGTTGACGACGGCATAGATTGAGAGGAAATGAAGGTGAGGATATTAAATTTAACAAGCAACGATGTTCAGATCTCAATTTTTTTATATTCTTTCTTGACTCTTTCCTTAAAGGAGGTGAGGCCTTCAATTATGTGTAATCAGGCTTGAGACTGTTCCAGCTGGTGATACCTCCAAACAAGTGACTCTTTATAACCTGTGTATGTGTGTGCTGGTATTTCTTAACAATCGATGACTACCAGAGTCCCAATCGAACTGGGAGCCCTCACTCTAATACCACTTGGAAGTGATCGTTTTTATCCCCTTTCTCACAGGGGTCTGACATAATAGTATACATTTCACATTAGTTATCAATAAATTGTCAAAACTGAGCCCCATGTGCGCCCCTTTCTCTGCTTATAGGATCTCCTCAAGTAGGGGTTAGGCTTATATACGGGGTTCTACAATAATCAATTTACCCCTTTCACTCCTCATGGAGCTATGTGTCACAGTGATGACAAAACGCAGTAAAGTAATAAATAACTTTTCTGCCCAACTCATGAGAAGAAACTGTTAACAACCTGAAATTCCATAACCTAGTGTCAATCCAAAGCAATGAGTTACCCACGATACTGAGGGTCTTCACCACATATATATGGAGATTCCATTTCCACTGCCATCCTCCCATTGCAAAGGCTTACAGTGCACCTTAAGGGGTTCTACCATATCTCCGTGTTTGATGAGTGCGGAGGTTATCAATTTGCTCATTGCAAATACTCTGTGCCTTTTTTTTGCGTCAGTGCTCAGATATAGTGTGAGTTATTTCAACATGCTTCTCCCATTAAGTGCAACTTGATGCTCAATCATTGGAAGATGTATGATAGGAATAAAACCATAAAAGCTCCAGTGCCAGTAATATGAACTGCATTAAGCACATCAGAGGGGTATTCCATAAGGAAAGACGCATTTAAGACAAGTGATAATGTTTAAGACAATATATTTACAACCACTTAACTTGTCTTAAGTGAGTGTGTTTCATAAGTAGTTGTTGTAAATATCCTGTCAACTTGTGGTAAAAATATTCTTATGATAACCTATTATGAAACACACATTTAGTAAAGTTAATCATAATTTTCAAAGATATCATGAAGATTTCAGATGTCTTAACCTTGCATATTTTGGCATGGGGACCATCTTATTGTACCTATTGCACTGGGAAACCTCCAGGGAATTCCATTTGTGATGTCATTGTACCTTTCATTATCAAGAAGGTTGTTACAGTTGTTGTAAAAGCTGCTATATTATCATAACGTTTTCTGACACATTCATGCTGCATTTTGATACAGTCCCCCATTACACATGCTGTGGCAGTGGGGGATCCAGGGTTTTAAAAAGGAGGGGGCGCGGCCCAAAAGGAAGGGGTGCACCCCCCACGTCCCCCATCTGAATCCGCCCCTGTGTGGATTAGTCCGAGAGTGAGTTGGGGAGGTAGGAATTGTCTATGCAGGCTGGAAATGAAGTATGGATGCCCAGAATAGAATGGGGAGGCCGGGAATAGGCTGGGCGGGAGTGGGAATGGGTGTGGGATGGGGAGGGTGGAAATAGGTTGGAGAGTCCTGGAATGGGTTGGGGATATCAGCAATGGTCAGGGAGGGGGGCTGGAATGGGTTGGAAAGGCCTGAATGAGTTGGACAAGCTGGTAATAGTCTAGCGAGGTCGGGAATATGTTAAGGAGGCTGGGAATGGGTTAGGAGGGGCCGGGAATTGAGATGGGAAGCAAGGAATGGACTGAGCTTCGATCCCCACTCATACCGGACCTTCATAGCTTGGATCTGACCTACCTGGCTCATTCTGGCATATTTCTAACCTGTTCAGCTCATTTTCAACCTATCTAGCTTATTGCTGACCTGACCTTCCCTGCATGGTCTACGTGGCTCGGTCCTGGCGTAATTGGCTCATCTGTGACCTTTAGAGCTCATTTATGATCTCTCTGCCTCATTCCCGACCTTTTAGCTCATGTTTTCTGACCTCATTCCTACTCTCTCTGGCAAATTTCTGACCATTTTAGCACATTCCCCACCTCCTTATCTCCTTCCCAACCTTTTAAGCTCATTTTGGAAGTACCAGGCTCATTCCCGACCCATTTAGCCCATATCTTCTTACCTCTCTGGCTCATTCCTGACCTTTGTGGCGCATTCCCGACGTCTTTGGCTATTTTCCAGGCCACCTGGCTCACTCCTGATATTTTTAGCTCATCTCTCGCCTACCTAGCTCATTCCTGACATATCTGGCCAATTCCTGGTGGGCTGATTCCCAACCTTTTAAGCTCATTCCAACTTACCCGGCTCATTCCTGACCTTCATTGCTAATTTCTGACTTACCTGGCTCATTCTCAACCTTTTTATCTCATTCCAAACATACCTGGCTCCTCAAGTTTAACTTAATGTATCAGAAAATATCTAAGATATCTTGGGAATTTAAGATATCTGAAAAAGCGGATTCTAAACTAGGGAGGGGTTTATTTAGCTTATCTTTATGCATAGCAATGATTGGTTTATAATACGCTTTGTGATGGGAAACCTTAGTAGTTACACTTACGGTTGCCAAGACAGGGCCATGGCTAAGTATTGATACAGGTAGAACATTCAAAGTTAGATGAGAGAAATTATATAATAATATTATAAACTTCAGTATTATATTTATAAACATATTTTGCAACAGCCTCTATACATATTCAATGCAGTACCTGCTGCATTTGGTCAATTGTGACGTCATACAATGCAACAGAAAGTCCTGCTGCTTTCTCTTATTATAGTAATGCATATTTTACGAAGTATGCCAAAATCTTGTTTATTTGTACAAAGGCTCTCAAAATACCTCAACATGGAAACAGAGTGTTTTTTTCCTTTAAAGAAGCCCTTGCCAACCAAGAAAACTTAAGTACCACATCCTGCTAACCAGTGCGGTATTAAGGGGAAGGGGGGTATGTTTAAAAGAGACCATGTCGCATGTTAGATGTCTTCTTATGCATTGACATTTTTATAACAAGTGTTCAAGCTTTATGATAACCTGAAAGAAACTAAGTCCATTTTGTGTTCTAAAGTGCTTGTAAATCACTGAAAAAAAAATTGCCATAACCATATTCGAATCAGCAGCTACCATGCACACAACAAACAGATGTAACCACTTGAAATGTTTAAATTCCTAAAATAAATAATTTATCCCCAGGGTTGCGGGGTGCAGATGAATTCCCTTTATGAAACACCAAAAGTCAAGCCAAAACTCAGTATAACAACATGTAGATTTGTGGTAAAAACTTGTTGTAAATCTTTATGAAACACACAGTTTTCACTCTGTTTTAAGACAACGGATGATGTTTAAGACAAGTTACCTTACCACAAGTTTTACGTAGAAGTTATTTGCCACATGTCTTTATGAAACTCACTCCATTTAAGATATCTTTAACTTCCCTTATGAAACACCCCTCAGGAGGCAGAACCTGCACCCTTAATCCTGTTATTAAGGGAAAGTGACGCTAGGAAAATTTGATTACAAAAGAAATCCAATTAAACATATGTAATGGCGATCCCTGTGAGGCTTCAGGAAATCTACACTCTCAATTGTGCCACGTGTATAAGGTGTATGGGAACCATACAACTGTAACGTGTTTAGTTGTGTCGCTGAAAAAGACACTATGTATGAAGTAATGTTTGGAGGGAAAAAGGAGAAAGAAGATAGAATGCAGCACTCTGTGTATGTTTGCTCCTCGTATTAGATACCTTAGTTGGATCACATGGAATAAAGCATTACGTTGCAAACACAACGGGTGAACATCGTTTGTTTTAACCTTGGTTATGAATAGATGCCTTATTCATGTATGTATCATAAATTCTAATAATGTATGCTGACAGTTATATTAATTCTTTATTGCAAGACTTTCGCTGCTCAATCTTCCAGGAAGAATCTTGGGTAATATAGCAACAAAAATACCAGTATTTACCTTACTTCACTCTGCAGTTCTGCCACTGCTTGGGGCATCCTAATGTGGAGTCATGGTGGAGGCCAGAGAGTCAATCCACTCTCCTACCCCCACCCACCTCTCAGGGTAATCCCATGTCAACATGGTCAGGCGTCAACCAGTGTCAACTTCACGGGTCGCCCACCACCGGACGCCGTCAACTTAACCCAATAACATCCGGTTCAAGGCCCTGCATGGCTGTCAGCAGCAAAGCACCTGGCCTGGTTCCTAAAACCCCTCTTATCTGTGAGTTATCAGCAGAAGGTGCAGGGCTTCTGGTGCTGGGGTCTGTACCTTCAGATACGATGCGAATGCGGTGGGTATGTTTGCGGGTGCCATCCTCGGCAGGGGCCCCGGGATTTACGGGCGGCAGATCGGCAGGCCCAAGTCGCCCACGGACGGGCAAGCATAGATTCAATTACCTCGGGCACTCAGTGATGCCCAGTGAGCTGGTATTTAGTCCCCTTGCAGGGAGTGAGACTTTCTCACTTAGCCTGCCACCCACCCTCTTTTCCATATACTACTTGCAATCTGCGCACGGTACGATGAGTCTCTTGCTTATGGAGTCTCGAGGTGAAAATTGCGGTTATGCACAGTCTAGCAGTTGCCATCGCCATTTCTTTTAAGTGAAAGAAATGTTGAAAACCATTGTCATCATAAACAATACAAGTTCTGGCGTCACCGCCTTTAATACAGTATTAAGGTTTATGATGATGTTTAGAACTAAATGTATATCTTTATATTCGAGGTGAACAGATTTCAAAAGGACCTATGCCTTTTGGTTGATGGGTTTGGGATGGGCCACGACCTTGCCTTGGTCAGGCAGTCAGTGTCAATGGTGTGTAAGATTCTAGAAGTGGTAGCAGAGAGATGAGATTATAGGGGAGGAATGAGGGAGTCAGGGGCTGAAGGAGGAAATGGCGGAGCAGGAAGAGCTATAGTGTTTATTCTCCTAATTATAACAACATGAGTCTCATCCCTTTGATTACCTTAAAAAAAGGAAGGAAAAATTGTTATGATATATCATCACATTTCTTTCTTCACTTTTCAAGGGAATATATCATCACATTTTTTCCTTCTTTTTTTCAAGGTAATCAAAGGGATGAGACTCATGTTGTTTCATCAAATAGACATATAGATGTGTAAGCCTTTGATAAGGTACAAGTATGTTAGTAGGTACTGTAGGAAGATAGGTAATGAGGCAAGTCTTAGGTTAGGTGTTTGGGAAGTCAAGTATGTTAGTACGCCTCATCCCTACCAGTGATTATCCCTCCCATATGTACAATGCAATAACCCGCATTGCCGGTTTTAGTATCAAAGCACTGATACATTCCCATCCAGATCCAAACATACCTTCCAATCCTGTTACCCTGGATCTAACCCTACCCACGTCTGTACAGAACTGAAAAACCGATATGGCTGACATAGATATTCCCCACTGGCAGACTTTTAGACCATAAATGTACATCCTAGTTAGATCTGACCCTCGTCTGGAGCTTAATTCAAAACATCCTGGGATCACAACCCCAGTGATCTTAGTGTAGGCACATATCATAAGACCTGGCCGGTCTACCCTATCTAATGCAGTGGTTGCAGGCCTGTCAAGAATAGCAAGTCCTGGGATCACTTCACTATTCCTTTTCCAGCACTAAGATCACTGCGATCTTAGTGAAAGAATTGCATAGTGGTTTCACCTGAGTACAAGAGCACTTACAGGGAACACTCCTGATCGAAAGAGTGAATAGCCTGCTGCATATATATAGAGGGGAGGGAGGACGTTTGCTGAGTGTCCTTGAGGGCTCTTAGGGCTACTAATGCGTTAAGTGCACTGTAAGGTAATCCTTCCCTTCTCTCTCTTTGTCCTGGGGGGAGCACAATGCTTCTAATAGGCCAGCATAAATCATACATTCATGGGAACAACTCTTGAATACTGTATGGGGGTCAACTGCACACTGTGCTCTTTTGTTAGCACATATGGGGACGGGGAACGATGGTATAAACACTGTTGTGAAGAAGAGTGGCTCCGCAGCTATTCCTTTATTTTGGGACTCTTACCTCTGTGCCCAGTCAGTACTTCTTTGAATAGTGTAGGAGGGCTGAGGCTAAGATCGATGTGATCTTAGTGTTGGCTAGGAAATGTGAACGCAGTCTAATATTAAGATAGCTTAATAGGATAAGGTAGAAAAATTCCTAAGATCGCTGAGGTTGCGATCCCAGGATGTTTTGAATTAACCTCCTGATTCCAATGTAATAATCGACGATTTCCACGAATTTTAGATTGATCACAACCTTTTTTGTCTCTGGTTTTGACGGTACACTTGATTACTATTGCAACCAAAAAGGGCCGTGTGAGTGGTGACATGGGGGTAGTACTGGAGCACATTGTCCATGTATTATGGGTGTACAATGTTTGTACTACTGCCACAAAAGGAGAGGCTGCTTGGGGCACAGAGTAGGGAAGCAGTCCTATTGTCACCACAAGCATGGTGCATACATAGATATTTTTATATTCTACTGACAGATAAATTCCTATAGATAACATTAAAAAGCTATGGCTGATGTAACTATACATGTTAGGGATAATGCAACAGAACGGCGATGTTTATATACACTGTCATACTGTGCCAAGCTATTTACAGGACATTGCAGTGTATTTTTAGAAAACAGTATGACCTGCTGTTAATACAAATTTAATGACGCTACAGTAGATTGCCCCTTACTCAGTACAGGGCAATGTACTGCATATCTACAAATGGGGCTGAGAGTGTAGGCAGGTGTTCATAATGATTATTTCTATCAATTTACCCAGTTGTTTTCTAACAGAGATACTACCATGGTGGCATTTCCCAGTAATATTAATAAAGATAATGAAATATCATGAACTTGCTATAGTTATTTTAGGAGCAAAGGTGAACAGTAGGATTTCGATGGGGAGAAAATTGCTGGTAATAGAATTTCCTGATAGATCATTCTTGAAGCTGCGTGGTATCTTTTTCTAGTACTTCACAGAATAATTACAGAATCACCACCAGCCATCCTTGCTCCAATTCTCGCTATGTCCTAAGCTAATTCCTGGTATTCGGAGAAGTAACAAGCATTACTATAGGATTCCCTAACTATCGACCACTGCCTCCTGCATCCTGATGTGAAGGGTGTGGCAGGTCCTAAGGAGTCAGGCCACCGTCCATGATAAACCTGTATGCTCAGATGCCAACCTCCCCTCTATACTATAGATTCATTAGTTCTCCAGGGCACAACTCTGCTGTTCAATTACGTCACATCTACAGTAATATGACGTGCCTGTGTCCACAATAATGTAGGAGAAATAGTTATCACCAAATACCACAGACCTCAAGGGAATTAAAATGTTATTTATACACCTTGGGATAAATTTATGCAGTAATGATGTGAAACTTACCTGAAAACTCCTATCTAATGTTGTTTTCGTAATCTATTACATTCAGCCATGATTTTACAGAGGTGCTTTATTAAATTTGGCACAAATGTAGAACATGAACGTGTGTAGAAAGTAGATATAAGGTCGAATCCCACATGGCGAAAAATGCTTCAAATATCTCTGCGATTTAAATCTGTTGCATTGAATTAACAAGGCATACAACTAAAGTATAGGTCAGTGTAGGTAGGGTGTATAGAACACAAGCACTCTTTGAGATTTAAGGCCAAAAAATATATAATGCAGAAAGATATAAACATCAACAAAGGAAAATATCCCAAAAAGTCGAATCCCACGATGCCATCTAACCCTCCAACCCACTTGCAACTGAGATTTTAGACCCTTCCCTTGAAACAAATTCACGTGAATTCACCAGTAAAATCATGTGTTGAACTGGTGTCGTTCCCGTGAATTCCCGTGAATTTTACACGTGAATTCATGGGATTCTGTGAGCAGAAATTCACGTGATATCACGGGATCACGTGAAATGACAGTAAATTCACGTGATATCACGGAATATTGAAAATACTTTTGCAAATAACCCCCACTTCTAACCTCAATTTAAGATTTGAAATCGATAGTTTGTATTCCTATGATGAGACTTTACTCATTGTATTTGTCTTTGATGTAGATCTAGTCTTGAAACGCCATCATTTCGATTGATAGATTCTGAGCAATATAGAGATTCACACAAAACTAGACACATTGACTTATATTTTGATTTGAGCCTTTATTTGGGTAATAAATACATCTAGAATGGGGGCAATAAATGGGGAAGGTGGATGGCGCCCATAGGCTAAAAGTAGCTAAATTTTCGCCAGATGTTTGTAATTACTTTCTCTTTCTAATAGTACAAAGAAAGCAGTCTTATAAACTAGCATAGGGTCCCATGCTAGTTTATGAGATATTTATCTATGAATCTACCATAGGGTTATACAGTGTTTTGCCATAATTTGCATGGAATCTCATTAAAGAGTAGCTAATTTTTTGGCTTACTTTCCCAGAATATTTTCATCAACTTTCTGTACCCAGAAAATATATTACCATCATGTGGTCCCATGCACATTTGAATTGTTTTTCCACATTGAAAATCTCCTGAAAATAATAGAATTACATCATGCAGGCTAAATACTGCTCATAAACCCCCACACAGCCAGCTGGCTTTGTGGCCTAACTAGTTAGTGTGCCTGGTGTAGACACAGAAGATTGAGAGTTCACCTCAGCTTCATGGGCCTGCTATGATTTTGTATAGTCGTTCACTAGCCATAGAGAAGTACACATGTGCAGAAACCTACACAGAGAACATGATTGGCATTAGAGCCATCTACCTTAAAAAAAGCCAGCATCAGCATATTGAATAGAGTTAGCTCCACCGCAATGAAAATATTCAGGTTTTTCATCACACATATAGTCTCGAACAGGTAAACAGGATTGGTGCCTAGCCCATGCTAGATTTATTTCCTAATTTTGCCACAAGGGAGCACAAAGGAGCAAAAGAAAATGAAGGAACCCATTTGAGGGAAAGTTCCATGGTTTACTATGGTGAAGGCAGAAAGAACATACCATTCTTACACCAGAAGTTATAATGAAATAAATGGATGTATTTCAAGGCCAAATAGAGCTAGAACATATTGAGATTGGGGATATGGTTATAAATACTCATGGGTTCATATCTAGCAAGCTATTTCTCTCAAGCTATCAGGAGTATTTTCTTATGCAATATAACACTGAAAGGTGTGATTTCAATTTGATAATTGATTTTTAACATGGAAAACCATTTACGCTTACATCTACACTGCTATTACTACCATACATTCTTACATAGAGGATTTGAAGCTCTAGTCTTGGCCACCAGGGGGCAGGAACATAGCATAAAATGCCTTTGCAATATTATACTGTAATACACCATGTATATGGCATGTCTTATATGCAAGAATTGCCCTTTGGTGCATCTTCTAGATGCAGCAAAACTGGGAGTACATTTTCTCTCTGGGAGTAAATTTTCCCCCAAAGTCTCTGCAATATTCCCTCATCCACATTCAGTGGTAAAGGTGGGTGAAGGAAGCACTGGGATGGCTATTGGTTCTTGAATTTTGAAGATCCATTGATTAGAATAAAATATACAACATTTACATATCCTTTTATCATATTAGAAAGGTCTGGGTGTGCCTTAAATGTGGGGTGCACCTTATAGACAGGGCATTGTAACTACATTTTCTTTTGTTTAGAATTCAAGACTGCATGTCTGAATCTTTTTATTCAAATCTACCAAAAAAGGCATGATGAATCCAGGAATCAACAATGCAAGCCTCTCAAAGTTTGGTTTCCCTAAATAGCCATACTTAATGTATCTTATTTCTGACAGAAAATCTATGACAGCAATAAAAATATCATATGGGTGGCACCACTGTGCTGTTTTTCAGCCAACCCTCTTCTCTGGAGTACCTCTCTTAATATGTGCTATCTAGCAGATTTCATCAAGCTCCTGTGTTGCAATTGACTACCTGCATAAAGAAAACAAAAGTACATGCCTGTGAGTTAAAGTGAATGTGTGGGTAGTAGTTATTTCAAGTGGAACATGAATCAGGGGCATAGGAAAAGGGGCACCAGCCTCAATTATAAAGGAAGTTTATCTGGGCCCCTCAAAATTTGCAAAGTATTAAAAATAAATTTAAATTTAACAACAATTACTTTTCTACACAAATTCAAATGACCAATGCATGAGACCACTGATAAAAATTCCACTTATCTTAAAACAAGTCATCTAAATAATATTTTTGGGAAAGTTTTAGTTTAAATCAGTTTTATTATGGAATGATAACAAATTAATCTACTACATGAATATCAATTTGTAAATTGGGTAGAATGACTTCTATATAATAAACCTCATTCGTGTATTACAAATTATTGGAAAATAGATTGTTTTTGTGTGTCATTGATACTAACAGTGAATGACAGCATTTGCTTTTCATATTGATTTTCATCCATATGTCGTTGCCTCAGTGCAACAAGGTTGTATCTGCATATTTCAAGTTTTGCAGGAGAGGGAAAAGAGGGGTTGCAATCTGTCTATATTTCAGACAAACACATTCTATGATAGTATAGCTTAATAACAGGGTTAGTAAAAACCGTTTGATAGAGAGGGGGTTTGTCCCAGAAACATCAATTGGATGATGAAAAAATGTTGACAAACATTAAAAAACGTTTTATGGTAGCCAAATTAAAAAAAAGAAAATCGAAATGTTCCGAAAATATTTGTATAGATGTGTAGAGGCAAGGAGAAAGGGTGCTCCATGCTAGAAGTCAACTTTAAAATTCAGATCACTAGCTTTACAGTGATATATTGCATGAGAAGATTTTGGAGGAATGGCTTGCTAAATATGGGTAGGTATGACCATTTTGTGAATGTCAATAAGCCATAAGTCCCATTGGTCATGAGATACATCTGTAATTAGCATAATTTATGCTAATTAGCTAAATAAGCATAAATTTTCATTCTTTTGCCCATAACTTTGAATGTAGAAATGGTATTTTCATTCTGTTTACACCATAGTGGACCTTATGAAATGTTCCTTCAAATGGGATCATCGATTTTCTTATTTAGAATGAAAATAATGTTTCCATGGCAACAGAAATCAACAAAAATGCCTATTTTGGCCCAAAAACATTCTTTTTAATTCCAAATATGGACCCTTTCCCCCCAAAATAGAATGTTTTATAAAAATATCATTGGATTGTCCATAAAAAAGTAGCCTATAGCAGTTTTAGGCATATTTTTCCTATTCTAGCCCATAGTAGTCCCCCCTGGTGGCTAAAACAGGTACTAAATCCTGCAGGAACCCTCATTTCTGCTTGCTGGCTCACAGATGTTCTTACATTCCCTGGCATAAAATAGAACCCAAGATCTCTTGATATAGAGTCAAATGTGTTACCACTTGGACTATATGTTGATACTTCATTCATTACAAAGATATGATTATAATCTAAGTGCTCAGGAAGTTATGAAAAAAAACTGTCAACTTTTGGATATGAATATGGGGAATAATGTGACAAATTACTGCATAATCCTATATAATATTAAAGGTTCTGTATCTCAAAAATATGAATGGGTCCCCCACTGGCAGTAAGCTACAAGCCTATCCATTCCTCCAGCACTAGCTGACCCCTCCTTCTGCCCATAGTCCAAGGGAAATGAATCTGTTTACATGTGGTAAGTATGGACTATAAGTTGCAGTTATTATATGTACAAGTGACAAGTAATCAGGGATGGACTATAGTTTGGCATCATATAAATTTTGATGGCCATGCATCAAATGCATCAACTCACCAACCTGAACCACTACATCCCAACTCACCAACCATTACATCCCTTGAAGGACCACTAATGCATTAATGCATCATGCCCATCGGTCATCATGATGCTACATTCATGCATCATGACGACCATATGAGTTGATACACACACTGCAAAAGGGTCGGCATAATGCTCTAATTAAGTGTTGGAGAGCATGCAGACTCTAACCCCACCTTACCAACCACTAAAATATAGAACCAGCCTGTACATAGCAGTGTGCGATGCCTACCCCGGTACTGCTGACTGTCCAGGATCACCTTGTGCTAAAACTCTAACCCACATTAACAATTACTAAAATAAACATGTATACATATAAACCCAGCCTGTAAAATAGCAGTGTGTGACACCTACCAATGACTATCCAGGATCGCTTTGTGTTAAATACCTAAAACCCAAAACCACCAATCACTCTGTATGTACCTGAAGTGACCTGGGATGTGTAAAAATAGACACCAGTAAACAGAACAACGGCTGTGTAGGTATTACCAGTCTGCAACATGTGTATTTGTAGCAGTAACTGCTCCAAATATAACAATACTATGTGACTGGGCTCCTAATATGGGAATGACTTGCTTGTTTTCCATTCTAAGACTCCAATTAACCAATGCCATGTCACTTTGTACTCCTAATATGCACTTCATACATTGGTGCATCATGATGTCCAATGGACATGATGCAATAATGCATTAGAGGCCCTTGAAGGGTTAAGAGGTGTGTGCGGCCCTACTGTGGAGGAGGGGGTATGAGAGCTGTCAAAGTCCTGACCATTAGGGTGTGTTACAGTTAGGCCTCTGTGATGTCACAGGGTGGTTAGCTGCAGGCAGACATTGGCAACACATGGTTAGGTGACTACACCATGAGTAGAAGCTCCTCAATATATTAGAATATATTAGATAGGATATTGTTAGATGACTATATGGAATGCTCCTATGATTGGTATGTAAATTACATGATTTAACATGTACAACAAGAGATTAAGATCTAATTGCAATGTGTGTATAGTTTTGAGGTAAGTGCATCCTAGTCATCTTACCCAAAGGTCAACTTAATGCATTGGTTTGTTTGCCTAAAAAGACCCATAAATATTAACAATCAGTAACTGTAACACATCCTATGAAGGGCCAAGTGGGGGGAGGGCAGGTCCTCTGTGTGTGTCTCAGTGCTATGGTCACATGACCAGTTCTGGAGGCCAGGTGTACGAGTCAAGCTGACCTGTTCACAGCTTGTTAGATGTGCTTGATACTACGGATAGCATTATTACATAGCTGTAATGGTTAAATGCTATGGGCCACAAAAACCAAAAATAAAATCTAGGACTTTGCCAAGCATGTTGTAGAAATTCATTGTTTCTCCATACTATCAACCATTCAGTGATCATGGTCACTGAAAAGCAATTATTCTTTGCTGGGTTTTCACTGGTGGGTGTTAGAAATGTTCATTTCCTGCTTGGGATATCAGAAAAAATCATTGGCAAATATGTGCATACATGTCAAATAACAATTTTAGAGAACCTTTGAAAATTTTGAAAAAATCATATGGAGTAGAACGTGTTGTCCTCTTGAACCACTTAGTAGGATGTTGCCTCCAGGTCTTCATTGGTCCAACTTCATGCACCTATAAAGACAAATGGTATATCCATTACTCACTAGGTTATGCCAAACCAAACAGAAGGAGGTAGGTGTGGACATAGAGGGAGCTGGGTGTGGATATAGAGGGAGGTGAGAGTGGACACAGGGGGAGGTGGGTGTGGACACTGAGGGAGGTGGTTGTGGACATAATGGGGATGTGTAGGAAGATAGAGGGAGGTGGGTGTGGACACGGAGGGAGGTGGGTGTGGATAGAGAGGGATTTGGATGTGGACATAGAGGGATTTGGGTAGACCCAAAGGGAGGGCGGGTGTGGACATAGAGGGAGGTGGGTGTGGACCCAGAGGGAGGTGGGTGT
This sequence comes from Acholoe squamosa, assembly GCA_949317995.1. Classification (NCBI taxonomy): domain Eukaryota; kingdom Metazoa; phylum Annelida; class Polychaeta; order Phyllodocida; family Polynoidae; genus Acholoe; species Acholoe squamosa. Next base: position 44,802,823 of record OX439038.1, read on the forward strand.
AAACACAGAGGGAGGTGGGTGTGAACAAAGAGGGAATTGAGTGCTGACATAGAGGGAGGTGGGTGTGGATAATGAGGGAGGTGGCCGTGGACATAGGGGAGGTGGGTGTGAACACAGAGTGAGGTGGGTGCTGACATAGAGGAAGGTGGATGTGGCGAAGAGGGAGGTGGGTGTGGACAAAGAGGCAAATGGATGTAGACATAGAGGGAGATGAGAGTGGACACAAAGGGATGTGAGTGTGAACACAGAGGGATGTGAGGTTGGGCATAGAGGGAGGTGAGAGTGGAGAAAGAGTGAGGTGGTGTGGACACAGAGGGAGGTGGTGTGGACACAGAGGGAGGTGGGTGTGGAAATGGAGGGAGGTGGGTGTGGACATAGAGGTGAGTGGGTGTGGACTAAAAGGTAAGTGGGTGTGGACAAAGAAGTAAGTGGGTGTGAACATAGAGGGAGGTGGGTGTGAACATAGAGGGACATGAGAGTGGACACAGAGGGAGGTGGGTGTGGACACAGAGAGCTTTGGGTGTGGACATAGTGGGGATGGGTAGGAAGATAGAGGGAGGGCAGGTGTGGACACAGAGGGAGATGGGTGTGGATACAGAGGGAGGTGGGTGTAGTCACAGAGGAAAATTGGTGTGGACATAGAGGGAGGTGGGTGTGGACACAGAAGGAGGTGGGTACAGTGGCCCACAAAGGTCAAATTGAAGTTGAAGCAAAGAGTTGACTTTCACAAAAAAAGTTAAAGTCCAAAAGCAAAATCAATGTTCAAAGTCAATTTCATTTCATTGCTGTCAAGCTGTCAAGGTGTCAACTCATGAATGCAAACCCACTTGTAACAGGTATCTTTTGGCTTTGCATGGTACACTCTATGTCTTTCTATATGTCTATACCAGCAACTAGTGGGTAGCTATTGGTTCCCTCACACAATAACTGATGGTTCCATACCAAGTAGCTGCTGGTTCCAGCACCCCATAACTGGTGGTTCCCACCCACTGTAACTGGTGTTTCCACACCAATCAGCTACTGATACTGGATCCCATACCAAGTAGCTGCTGGTTCCCACACCCAGCACTTGGTAGTCCCATACACATTAGTTGCTGTTTCCTGTACCCAGTACATGCTGGTTCCCACATACAGTAGCTACTGCTTCCCACATCAGGTAGCTGCTGGTTCCCATATAAACTGGTTCCTAACCCAAGTAGTTGCTGGATCCCACACCCTTGCTGGTTCTTGTACCCAATACCTGCTGGCTTTCACATAGAGTAACTGGTAGTGGTTCCCACATCCATTAGGTGCTGGTTCCTGCACTCACTACCTGCTGGTTCCCAAATAGAGTGCCTGCTGGTTCCCACATCAGGTAGCTGCTAGTTCTGAAAACAGTAGCTGTTGGTTCCCATACAGTAGCTACTTGTTCCCATATCCAGTAGCTGCTGGTTCAGATATAGAGTAGCTACCGGTTCCCATACCTAGTAGCAAAAGAGTGATCTGGATAAATTCTGGATGAAAAAGGTCATATAAGTCAAAAATGGGCAAATTGGGAAAGTTGCGTGAAACAAGGTCATAAGCAGTCAACATAGTTAAAAAATTGTCAAAATAGGTCAAATTGGTTCCAAGTAGGTAAAATTGAATGAAATTAGGTCAGACTAGGATAAATTATGTCAAATTGGTTGAAAATGGGTCAATCAGGTCAAATTCTATCAAATTAGGTCAATGGTGGTAAGAATAGATCACATTGGTCAAAATTAGGTCCAGTTGGTCAAAGTAGGCTAAGGTAGGTCAAATATGGTGAAAATAAGTCAATTTGGTTAAAGGTGTGTCAAGGAGGTTAAATCAGGTCAAATATGGTAAAAGTAGGTCAAATTGGTCAAAGGTAGGTCAGTAGGTTAAATCAGGCTAAGCTAGGTAAAATTAGGTCAAATTATGGTGAAAATAGGAAAATTGTTCAAAAGAAGGTCAATTAGGTAAGGATAGTTCAAATTAGGTCAAATATCTTAAAATAGGTCAAATCAGTCAAAAATAGCATGATTAGGTCAAAGTAGGTTAGAATGGGTCATATTAGGTCAAATATAGTCAAAGTAGGTCAGATTGGTCAAAAATAGTCATAGTCGACCTTATTTTGACAAATTTTGACATAATTTGACCTAAATGACCTACTTTTACCTATTTCCAGCATATTTGACCTTACTTCACCTATCATACCCTACATTTTGACAAAGTTGACCTACTTTTGACCAATTTGATCTATTTCAACCATATTTGATCTATCCTGACCTTATTGGACCTAATTGACCTACTTTTGATCAATATGACCTGTTTTCACTATATATCACCTTAAGTGACCCATCCTGACCTAATTGACCTACTTTTGACCAATTCGACCTATTTTCACCATGTTTGACCTAATTTGATTTACTTTGACCTTATCGACCTATTTCTGACCAATTTGACTGGTTTTCACCATATTTGACCTAATTTGACCTATCGTACCCTTATTGACCTACTTTTTACCAATTAGACCTATTTTCACCCTATTTGACTTAATTTGAACTATCCTGACATTATTTATCTTTTTTTGACCAATTTGACCTAATTTCACCATATTTACTCTAATTTGTCCTATCCTACCCTATTTGACCTGCTTTTCACCAATTTGACATATTTTTTAGCATATTTGACCTATCCTACCCTTATTGACCTACTTTTTATCAATTAGACCCAATTTCACCCTATTTGACTTAATTTCATTTATCCTGACATTATTTATCTACTTTTGACCAATTTGACCTAATTTTGCCATATTTACTTTAATTTGTCCTATCCTACCCTATTTGACCTGTTTTTTACCAATTTGGCCTATTTTCACCATATTTGACATAATTTGACCTATGCTACCCGAATAGACATACTTTTGACCAATATGACCTATTTTCAACATATTTGACCTAATTTGACCTATCCTGACCCAATTGACTTTTTTTGACAGCTACTCTTTTAAGAACTCGCAATTTCGTGATGTAGGAACCAGCAGGCACTATTTGGGAACCAGCAGGAAGTGGGTGCAGGAACCAGCAAGGGTGTGGGATCCAGCAGCTACTTGGGTTAGGAATCATTTTATATGGGAACCAGCAGCTACTGGATGTGGGAACCAGCATTGTACTGGGTACAGGAAACAGCAACTAATGTGCATGGGAACCACCAAGTGCTGGGTGTGGGAACCAGCAGCTACTTAGTATGGGATCCAGTGCCAGTAGCGGATAGGTGTGGAACCACAGTTACAGTGGGTGGGAACCACCAGTTACAGGATGCTAGAACCACCAACTACTTGGTGTGGAACCATCAGTTATTGTGTGAGGGAACCGATAGCTACCCAGTAGTTGCTGGTATAAACTTTGTTCATATAGAAAGACATAGAGTGCACCATGCAATGCTAAATGATACCTGTCACAAGTTGGTTTTCATGAGTTGACACCTTGACAGTTTGACAGCAATGAAATGAAATTGACTTTGAACATTAATATTGGTTTTGGACTTTTTTTGTGAAAGTCAATTCTTTACTTCAACTTCAATTTGACCCTTGTGGGCCACTGTAGGTGGGTGTAAACGCAGAGGGAAGTGGGTGTGACCACAGAGGGAACTGGGTGTTGACATAGAGAGAGGTGGGTATGGACACAGAGGGAGGTGTGTGTGGACACAGAGGTAGATGGGTGTGGACATATAGGGAGTTAAGTGTGGACACAGAGAGGGGGGGTGTGGACATAGAGTGAGGTGGGTGTGGACACAGAGGGAGGTGGGTGTGTATATAGAGGGAGGTGAGTCAGTGAGTAATAGATGTTTAACGCCATTTCGACAGCTAAGGTCATATTCATGGCGAGAACTACATTACACAATTTCACAGGGGAATGTGTCAGTGCCCGCGCATATGTGCACCACACACATCCCCGGGCTTCCCTAGCCCACTTAAAAGGGTCTATATCTCCTCTTTCCTATCCCCTCAGGATGTGTGTGGTGCACATATGTGCGGGCACTGACACATTCCTCTCTTAAATTATCAACCTGTGAAGCACGGGATAGCCACTTAGTGCCGCTAAAGTGCTGTAAAACACAAATCAATCAATCAATCAATCAACCACACACATCCCAAGGGGATAGGAAAGAGGAGAAATAGACCCTTTTAAGTGGGCTAGGGAAGCCTGATAGAGGGAGGTATGTGTGCACTTAGAGGGGATGTGGACATAGAGAGGATGTGGATGTGTGAGGGGGTGCATGTGGACATGAGGCATGTGAGTGTATGTGGATAAAAGGGAATGTATGTACATAGATGGATGTAAGTGTGGACACATATACAGACATGTAAATATACTGGGACAGAAGGGGAATCTGACCATGAGTGTTGCAATCTACAACAACCCTGCATACAAGTAAAGTCACCTTCTGCTAGGTGCTTGTGTGAGTTACCCAAATTAGGCTGGCTGGGAATGGGTACACTGTATAAGAGGTAAGGTAATCAGTACACAAGGTGGGCCCACTATGACCTGGATTGGGAAAGGGTCTGACTGCCTCTCACACTTAGTTGTATAGTAGTAGTATGCAGCTGCAAAAAGGAGGGCTATTTCTGAACACAGCCAGTGGCCACACAAGTACATGTATGGGTTTGCAATCATGCCTTCAGATGTACAATATCACATATTATTGCAAATAAATATCCAGTCAAGTACTTAGGATTTCTTTTATGGATCATTGCAAATGCTGGTAAAGTGCTTGAATTAGCATTCATGAATATTGCACACAACAAGGTACAATGCCATTGGTAATATTGAGATACTAGTGCCATTTCCTATTTAGGATTGTAAGTGCCCTTATGAATAGAGCAGCAAGAAAATGGTGACCTTTGCATGTCATAATGAATAGAAAATGGTGAAAAATGGCAAATTTATGCTTACCCACTGTTACCCTCAGTTTTTGGAGACAGGTCTTGTGTGTAGGTGAGCCAGGTGGAAATGACAGCTGAGGTGGGGCAGTGTAGCCCAAACTGGTTGGTCCTGTTGGTGTTTGGGAGTGCTCAGTAGGTATCAGCAGGGGGTGAGGGGGCACAGGGGTGGTTCTATTTCCATCTGATATGTCACATTCATTTTTCAAATCATACTCAAATATGTTCTCGACGGACACATGTCATAACATGGTATTTATGTGTTAATAGTCCATTAAATATCACATAGTTCATAGTGAGTCTATACATGAGGTGTGATGGACCTAGGCATAAACCTGTTACAGTGTATTTTTAATGGATGGAACTATGGCATGCATCCCATATGAAGGAAGTCTGGTGTAAATTTGAGATTTCCCCAAATATTTTCCCCCAAAAATGACACAAAAGAGAGTCAGAAAAGTTTTCCATGTGAGTATCTTGATGCTCATTTTTGAGAAGATTAATTCTTGACACTCAGCAATGATTGCTGGTCTCATATAAGTACCAGTGGTTAGTGGGGGTGGGGAGGTGTTAAAATAACTCTTCAGCACTAAAATTTCATAAGTACCTGTCTTGGATATGGACCAGGGGTAAAGACCAAACTAAATGTCTGAGTATTTATTTAGTACAGTGAATAAGGCACAGTGAGATTTTGGGTGCTTTTACATGGTTAAGTAGACAGCACAGACAGTGTTAAATGATGCTTTTACATTCACCCATTTATGCCCCAGAAATCCCCCTCCCCATCTGACTAAAATGACCTGTTCTGTAAGTGTGTACCACAGGTGGTTTGCCTGCACCCTACAACCTTGACAGTCTAAATTTAGCTGACTCTTTACTTAGTGCCCGTAAACAACTTAGCATGCCCTATAATCATTGAGTGCCTATTTGCCAGGCCTCTAAATGCTACCTAACTCTTTAAGGTCTGCTGATGCAGTAGTGTAACATGCCCATTGGCTGGCATGTTTTACCGATGAAGACTTGGGGAGTCTGCTTGCCAGCACTTTATTGGGGCATCATGCTGATCTTCCCAAAGCGTAAGCATGATGCTTGAATGAAGCCCTGCCTGCATTAATGCATCATGACAACCAAAATGCATTAATGCATTAGGGTTAGCCCTTAAAGGGTTTAACTCTGTTCAAGACATGTCTAGCAAACATGCACATTTAGTGAGATATCAATATGCACATTTAGTGAGATATCAATCATAATTATTAGACGGGAGAGTGAGTGAGTAATAAATGTTTAACGCCATTTCGACAACTGAGGTCATATTCATGGTGAGAACTACATTACACATCTTCACAGATGAATGTGTCAGTGCCCATGCATATGTGCACCACACACATATTAGAATGGGACACATAATATTATGATTCAATCAACTTTATGTATCAATTTTGTCAGTAGCTTAAGTCAATCAATTTTCCTTTTTTATTGGGGGGGGCAAGGCTCTCCCTCTTTTTTTTCTGCCTCGCTCTCTTTCTATTTTGCTCTCTTTCTCTCTCTTCCCTCCCTCTATTGCCTTCCTCTCTTTCTCCCGTTTCCCTCTCCCTTTCTCTCTCTCTCTCCTTTCCCTCTCCCTCTCTCTCTTTCTCTCTCTCTCTCTCTTTCTCTCTTTATATCTATCTCTCTTGCTCTCTCTGTGCCTCTCTTGCCCTCTCATTTCTTTCCATCTCACTCCCTCTCTCTGTTCTTTGGACCAAACCAGGATTCCATGCTCACACAGAGGCCCCTGGTGGACTCTGGCATCTTCACTTTATGCTGAAGAATCAGACTTATGTGTATAAATCTCACTAGAGGGCCCTGTTAAAAACTGGGGAATATCAGGGTAATTCACGGGATTGTAGGTACTATTCCCAGGATCTTCCCGAGAATATATGCTCACAGATTCACCAGTCGTTCACGGGATTTTCCCGTGTCTTGTTTCAAGGGTTGCTTACAGTCCAAATTGCATGGGTATTTATAGGAGCTTTGATCCTTTTAAATATTACGCTGCAAATAACATGATGGCTCAGCCCTGCAATTTGGACTAAATTATTGTGATTAATGAGAACCACACCTTTTAATTTGGGGGAGGATCTTCATGATATTTTTGTTGGTGATTGACTTCACATGAATGGAAGAATATATGTATACCTGTGCTCATAATGGTGTACCTCTGCCCCATATGTCTATATACAATAATGTATGCTAATATCTATATATGGAATGAAGACCTAGAATCTTAGATATATGGAATGTGACCCCCTTATTTTCTGGTTTATAAAACACATTTTAGGTTGCCGAAATTTTCCACATGAGCAAGGAAAAAAATCTAATTATCTATGTTAACTCATTGCCCAATATGACTCTTTGCCATTATACCTCCCTCTACCTGTTATCCTCCTCGCAAATCTAAGGTCGAATCCCACGATGCAATTTTCACAGAAAGGTTTTTGCAACTAAGCAACCTGTTGCATTTTGCTGTTCTGTTTGTATATTGCAAGAGGTATAACATCTATAGGGAGGTGTAAAGGCTAAGATTTCTAAGACAAAGGCAAATTTGGTGACAAAAATCAATTATGATCCAGATAATTAGATATTTTTCCTTGCTTAACTGAAAAGTTTTTGTAATTAAGTATGTCTGACAAGAGTTAAACTGGAGGGGGGGTCACACCAGATGTCAATTAAATTATGAGCATACAATTTCATAGAATAGACCATTGACATGACACCCTGTGAAATGTGTGTCTATTATTGGGAATCTACATTAAAGAGGTGTGGCAAGGTGTATTACAATTGATAGTCACATTGTACATTTAGAACTAACCTTCTAACCAATGTCAACCCGAACACTTAAAGGACAGATAAAAAAAAAATATTATAGATTGCCTGAAAAATACCATGCGAATAACAATTTGCCCTCTCCGTTTCCGTCACAACCTGATAACAGTTTTGTTTTATAGAAGTTATGTTAATGATACGTTGTTATGAAGGCCATCAACACAATAAATATCTTTCTATCTATATCCGAGCTTTCATCTTTGGGATGTCAATGAAAGAGTTTCTCTACCTAATTGGCATAATTAGTTGTCATAAAAGCCAATCAATTATTCCAAATATAAAGTTCTTGACGTATTCTCGGAAATCTCTTTGCAAAGAGAGAAGTATAAAGTTGTCTGCTTTTAATTGTCCCTGTCTAATTTGCATAATTACTAAGGAAAGTGGTGAAATTAGCAAAGAGGGTTGACATTTCATCTTATGAACATCGTTAGTAGTCGTGTACTAATTCTTTTAAACCTAGTAGGATTATTCTAATTTATCAATTAATTAAGTCTACTATTTGGACCTCAATTACCATGAACTTGAATTTGTTCACTTTGAAATTCAAATCATTGCTAATTGACACGAGCGCCATCGTTTATATAATATTAAAGTGAATGTTCACAGCATGGGAAAATGTCGAATCCAACACTCCTAAATTCACTGTGGGATTCGGATTGAGTTGAATAAGCACGGTCCCTAGAACATATAAGGCAGAATCGCAAAGATATTGGAGCCCTAGATTGCCATTGTGGCGTATTGCACCCAAATACACCTATGCCCCTTCGCCACACATGAAAGGTCTTAATCTAGACCTTTCCACACTCCGCACACAACGTGTACTAGGCACCTTTTAGTCTATTTGATATCCATCACAGTCATGGTATTGGATGGGAATGGTAGGCCTATCCATAAATCCACAAGAGCATGCAAATGCCTTTTGGTGCAGAAGAAAGACAGACGGAGTGTGTTGGATTTGTGGCGTGTCACAGGCTTCAAAAGGCTATGTTTTCTATGTGGACTGTTGTAGGGTAAGGAGTTCCCTTGAGAGCACCAGCACAATGGCATGCAATATCGATGTACAGAGTTTGCTGGTACCATGGAAACTCGTGTAACAAATGTTGTATATACGTTATAACCCTGCCATGACTAGGTCTTAAATTTGCTTTGATATGGCTCTATTTGTACTTGCATGGCCATAGGTATGCTTCCTCAATATGTGGACGGTGTCTATGGTCTCTCTGAACCAGATGTTTTAACAGATTCAAAAGAACATTGACGACAAATATGAACGGCCAGAAACTGATTTTCAAAATGGAGAGAGAATATGCAGCTTCATTATTTGCTGTTGCAAAACCAGTTTAAATCGAGTATGTTTCAATGCTTTGTATTAGCTGCATGTCCACTATGCAACATAGGGTGCGAGTCCAAGCTAGTTGCTCAAAATAAATACACATGGTGGGAGTTGTATGGTCTGTTGCATAGTGGACCCTACTACTATCAAAATTGTCATACCTTAAAAAACAAAATTTGAGGTGATCTCCAAAAGGGTGTTAGTGCAGGGTACAAAAATTAAGGGCCCCTTTCCCAGTACATGTCACAATAGATAATCATACGTGAGTTATATAGTCTGATCCAACTGCAGAGCCTGTGCAATTTATAGTTGCAACAAGGTTTAGTCTTACACTGGACTCATGTCTATTTGTAGGTGGGCTATCCGATGACTGCAACTATTCCCAACTGAATTTTTTTTTTCGAATTTGAGAATCATCATGAAAGTATGTTTTTTTTTCATTTCTTCAAGAATGTGTTTCACTAAAGTGTAGAATTTGTAGTTGAAATACAATCTACCCTTGAGGAAGACAATCTGGATCAAAACAAGAAACTAGGGTCAACAGATGCAACATCATCCAAGGGTCTTCGATTTTCCTGACTACTTGGCACAGCGATTTGTTAACTGGCTTTAAAATGATCCGGCTTCAAGATGGATATCTGATGCAAATTTCTGACATCCGTAGTATCGGATTATATGTCATACCCACAAGACGATCTATCCAATCACTGTGTTAATATGATCCAGCCACTATATATCTGTAGTATTGCTGTGAAAGGCCGGTCATCTTATCACTTTCTGTAAAAAAAAAAAGATAACGTTATCTATACATATCAGAACAAAATTAATGCAAAAAGAAAACTTATAAGCTCAGGCATTAAATCCCACCTTTCGCTGTGTATCAACATGGCTTCAACGCACAAGAAGTCTCATTTTACACAGAATGCACCTGTTGAAATTAAGTCAGAAATATAATGGGTACTAGTGTCCATTATCACAATATATAAGTGGGTTAATTGATCTGATTATCAAGCGATTAGATTAGAAAATTACCTTGAATTAAAATGTTCTGTCTTTCACTACTGTCTGACTGTATTTAATAGTGCGATGACGTCCCAAGAGGCTCCCTTGATTGTCAAGGTCGTTAATGAATCTGGTCAAACAATAGTAAACAAGTAATCAATAGATAATTCATGATGAGTGTGTGTTAGTGAAGGATAATTACACGAGGATGTAGCCCAGTGTAATTATCCTTTGCTAACACACACAAGTCATGAATTATCCATTGACTACTTATTCTATTCCACAATACCAATAGATAATCAATAGAATATCAATAAATTCAAGTTGAAAACAAAAATCGTTCCCCCTCCCCAGGACTCGAAGCCAGCCATAGTGTGTACACGGTTGGTACATACACCTTGGCGCCCGGCAGTGGACAGCTACAGCCCCCATCTCGGCTTGGCTTGAAAAATAGTGTTTGCACACAATCGGTACACACACCTCATCGCCCGGCAGCGGACAGCGACAGCGCCCGGCTCGGCTTGGCTTGCTTTGAATGCGTCTTGCGGTTATGGCAGCAGCACACGGCGAAAAATTATGTTTGTACACGACCGGTACACACACCTCGGTGCCCGGCTGGCAGCGGGCACACGGTGAAAAAAAAGACGCGCCCGCACCAGGACTCAACCCGCCTACCTTTGACGGCTGAGCGCAATGCACTAACCACTAGACCACCGCGTCTCCTCCTTCAGCGGCCTTCTCGGCTTGGCTGTGTTTGAATGCGTCCCGCGGTTATGGTAGCGGACAGCCCGCAGTTGTTGCCTCCCCGGGCTTTGTATCATATCAAGACGTGGTTCTAACCAAGCATTTCTCGTCAGTCCCTGTGGCGCACTGCATAGGGAGTTGGACTTGGGATTCGAGACTGCTGGTTCGATGCTTACCCTGGCCATGAAAATTTCGTGGGTTTTAACATGTAACATATGACATGTAAGGCATGCAGGTTATCCATGTATAACTGCACTGAGTGCCTGTTATCCTTGGATAACCGCACGCCTTACAAAATTGATGCTATACAGCCTTCATGGTGTGCAATATCGACAGTTATTTTATTTGAATAACTTCTTCCCATAGAGATAGCATTGCAGGGCCGATCTGCACACCCCCAGTGGCGTAACGTGTGCCGATCCACCACAGCGGCCGATCCGGTACCATATCCTTGTTTTGGGTGCATGTAAACATTCAAAATGGCAGACCGGCGCTCGTACGGGGAACTATGGTACCGGATTTTGATAATTTTTCCTTATTTAAACCCTCTAAAAACATAAAATAGAACTAAACTTCCCTGGTGTCCTCGATGACCAATCCACCCCTCAGGGGGGGTCTCCCCCTCGGGCTAACACCCTCGGGGGAGACCCCCCCTCGTGGTGGATTGGCCACCTCGTACACCACGGTCGTTTAGTTCTATCTATGTATGTGCATGGGAATATCCAGGAAAAGCACTGAGAATCCCAGAAATCGTGGAATAAACATTGATGAACTCATTTATCAACTACCACCTACATAGGCAGGGATATAGGACATCCATAAATAAATTTTGTGCTTTGATATTTCTTTCGTCTTGCCGCAAGAACACTCATACTTATGCAAGGAAAATGTATGAATATTGCTTCTCCGAAAGAAAATAAAAATAATGCTTACATCTGTAAGAATGTCTTAATGCAGCCACATGCATGTTGTTTCAGGGAGAGGTGATCCAGAGAGAATTTTGAAATCTCATTAAAAAAAGGTGTTTCTTTTAAAACAATGTATAATTATACAGGGGAGTACAGAGTCAAGAGAATTTCTTCTTGCCCTATGGCCTATCCTTCAAGAGACCTTTATATTATCGGGTCCTATTATCAGGAGAATGGGGGAAAACAACGCCCTGTGTGTAAATTGTATGAAATTGAAGCATACAGATTGTTCTATTATAGATCATGATTTCTGGTTTGAATGGGGTTTATCATACGTATTGGCACCATATTCAACCTTGCATTTGACTCCATAGATTAGGCCAAAAGCAAAAAAGGTTTGTTTCCGGTCACCCGACCTACCTCAGCCAAAGAGGGCCGACCTCAGATTTTTTGGGTAAATGTTTGATAATTTTTGGTACATTTTTAGCATTTTTTCAAAATTTTTGATTAATTTTGAAAGTTTTTATCAGTTAAATAAGTTATCGAAGATATATGCCATTATTTACTGTTTGTTGTGGTATTTCCAAAGAAATCATTTATTTACCATAATAACAGGGGACAAATTATTTATGACATCCTCGATTCAATACAATGTATACCTTAATAGGTCTGGGGTAAAAGAAAAAAAAAATAAAAAAAATAAACCGACCTACCTACCTCAACTTGGCTATGTTACTTGGCTATGTTACCGGAAACATAGAATTTTTTTTTTTTTTTTTTTTTTTTGGCCTTATAACCCGATATTGATTCTTCTACGTTCCATCCTTTCTATCTAAGCATCGGCAAACCCACTGAGGTCGTTCTTTTCATAGGTCGGTTTGGCGTGGAGGATTTTAGTTTGTCTTTGATATGTTTGTCTTTGATATGACAACTAACTGCATGGGAGAGCACTTTCAGACCGCTCTTGGACTGGCGAGCCGAGCACATCAAAGAACCAAGACTTTTTTCCTTGTACGCATCATCAACAGATCGCCTGATAAAGCCATCGTAGTAAAATGCAAAACATATATCCCAGTGGAAAATTATAGATTGTAGTAAAAGTGTGCAAGAATGAAAGATTGAAGTAGAATTTGAGACGAGAAACACGCACACTTATGAAATGAAGTCAACAACAAAGGAACAGTGCCAGTTACCATCCGTTTTCTTTCAAAAATATTGTTTCATTTGACAGTGTAATAATCATTAAATTTAGTCTCTAGTGAGGACATTATGTCTGCATGAATTTTCATTGACGATAGGTTAAGGTAGAAAGTCACACAAAACCCAACTCTGGCAAGTTCAGTTGATTGTTGGTTTTATTATTCATAAAACATGAGGTTGGTACAGAACATTGAATATATCAGTTTTCAAGTAGAGATATGATCAACGTTTCGGATTCATTCAGAATCCTTCATCGGGATTAAGATAGGTTCTTATTCCATTTTAAAGTTTTAGGCCCTAGCACTCTTCCCCAGTTCCTCAGGCAATTCATCCCAAGCCTTCACAGCTCTATAGAAAGGGCTTCGATGATAGCAGGCTGTTCTAGCCAGACAGATCCTAAAGTGTAGTTTCTGGTCGCCATGAGTATGGACATCTCTGATTAGTAGCTGTGCATCATCTTTTGACCTTTTCCACATAAAGGTCAGTAGCTGCCTCTTTCTATGTACCTCCAACTTATCAACTTTGTTCTGTTCATGTATGTCATCTTTGCTGTTTCCACTCACTTGGAGTTTGAAGCAAATTCATATGGCTTGGTTCTGTAGCCACTGCAATTTGGCCAGCTCAGAGACATTGGCTCCACCAGTATAGAAACTATTATAATAGTCAAAGGTGGTGCAAATTATACTTCTGTAGATTGTCAAGGAGTCGTCCTTGCTTGCGTATCTACAGATCTTGGCTAACTTGAAAAGTTTATTGCCTACACTTTTCTTGATTCTGGTTATATGTGGCTGTATGGTGAGGGGACCATCCAATTCGACACCTAGATAACAATACCATAGTGGCCCATATAAGCGCTCGGGCGCTCACTGATTTCAATCCGACTGTACCCCCAGCTCTTATATGAGGCAGGCGCTTATTTGAATACTGTTTTAGTGGTTAAGCTCAATTTCAGTACCCCTCTACCCCCGGCACTTATTTGAGACCGACGCTTATTTAAGACCCCAGTGCTTAAACGGGCCATTACAGTAACTTGTAGTGGCTGGGAGGAGATCATTCCCTATGTAATGTTGTGGAGCCTGTAGATGCGATAGGGCATTTTTCATACCAAAGTTCATAATCATGGTCTTTTCAGTATTAACCGTCATAAAGTTCTTGAGACACCAATTGTGAAGGGCATTCGAATGTATCAGTTTGCACGCAGATATCAGCATAGTCAGGGCCAGATACATACAATATGATGTCTTCCGCTTAGAGGACAGCTTCAGTGTTATTTAGTGTCGCAGATAGGCAAATAATGGTGTTATACAGTCTGTTATATTGCATGCATTACACAATTTACAACGAGAAACATAATACAGAATAGCATTGTTAATTTAACCACCATATGAATCAGATAATCGGTTGTAATAGACCTACTTAAAAGTGTGTCTGTAGTCGATTCTGTCCACTAATTTCATAAATTATCATGAACACCTCCGTGGACACTCTTCCATAATCAATCAATCTCTTGTGCCCTGCACAGCTTCACTGTACATCAGGAAAGTAGGTGGCAAAGTGATGCAGCTACCTGAGATATAGTTATCAGGTGGCTATTGTATCCATCACTAATTAGATTTATGTCATGGCAGATACGACCGTTACTATAGAACAGTACTGGACATGCCGTATCCAATGGGGAGATGGAATACAATGTGGCCGTATTCAATGGCGGTCCGCCATCTTGGATTCTGAACAGATCTGAGCTGTGTTTCTCTATTTTAAAGCAAATTAACCTGTAGGGCCATGACATAAATGCAAATGTCAACTCCCATGGAATATTTTTGCATTGTATTCCCCAAAGTGAGTCTGCCTGCATTCAACTCGGCCTATAAGGCCTTGTTGAATACGGCAGACTCACTTCGTGGAATACAATGCAAAAACATTCCATGGTCGTTATCATTTGCTTATGTATTAAATGAAGATCCTCTTTATGCTCCTTACTAACCCACTTTAATCACCAACTGACCCTCACCCATCATTTTCAGATTGGGGTTAGCAAAATTGTATCATGATCACTTCTGATCGTGTCGAAAAATAATTAGATCTCATCATATTGACCAGCCACCCCGGCCAAGCACCTATGGCACCTAACCCCTTAAAGTCTGTGTAGTATGTAGGCTTATAAGATGGCCTATCTCCACTAGACGATAATGGACATAGACGAGGAAAGAAGTATTAGGGAAAGTTTATCTTGTGAGTTGAAATGGTCCTGCCGTTTCACATTCCTTGAGCAGATTTATACCAAGACCGTGTTTAAATAAGAAAAATGTATTGTCGGGAAGGTTGATGTGCCTGTACTCTCGTTTTTTGACATGATTTCTGGTGCTCTAGTGAAAGCATCTTTAATGCCAGAGGACCTCGTATGTTCCACACCTGATGATTTACCACTGTCTATTGCCCTGATTAAATTCTGAGTCATGGGTAGGTCAATGTCTACCAGTGTCAGGTCTTGCTTATTTATACAGTAATTACCTGCGTCATTAACACTACAGGACCTATACACATATTTCTTTGTATATGTGTCCTAATGCATCCCCGTACTACGGAGCCCCTAATAGGACATACCAAAAAGATTTTTTTTATCATAAAAAAAAAATCCTGCAGGTACAGGAACATTCCTGCAGATACAGAAGAATTCTTGCGGATACAGGGGTATTCTTGCGGGTACAGGGGCATTCTTATAGGTGCAGAAATATTTTTTTTTGTGGTTGCAAATTTCTTTTCCATCTGATAACGAATTCTTGGTGGTGCAGAAAAAAATTTTTTTTTTTTACATTAAAAAAAAACATTTTTAGAAAACATTCAATTTGACAAAGGACATGTGGTTGGTACCATACTACGGAGCCACTAATAGGACACACCAAAAATAATTTTTCACCAGAAAAAAAATATTCTTGTGGGTACTGAACAATACAAAAAAGATTTTTTTCATGAAAAGATATTCCTGCGGGTACTGGGAGATTCCTGTGGATACTGGAAGATTTCTGCGGGTACTGAAGGTAGGACCTGATCTCAGCTTTCTAATGGTTAATGAATTTTACAAATTGACCAATTAGAAGCAAAGATAGGGCCATATTTCTAAAATTGTTTTATATCAACTAATTTCTTTTAAGCTTTTGCACATTATAAAACAAGTTATGATGAAGTTTATGAGGAAGCTCCTGTACCTTCAGGAATCCTCCTGTACCTGCAGGAATACTCCTATATCTGCAGGAATGATCTAGTATCTGCAGGAATGTCCCAGTATCCGCAGGAATGTCCCAGTATCCGCTGGAATGTCCCAGTATCCGCAAGAATGTCCCAGTACCCGCAAGAATTGTTTCTGTACCCACAAGAATTGTTCAGTACCCACAAGAATTGTTTCTGTACACGCAAGAATTGTTCAGTACCCACAAGAATATTTTTTCTGGTGAAAAAATTATTTTTGGCATGTCCTATTAGGGGCTCCGTACTACCCCCCTAATAGGACATACTAAAAAGATTTTTTTTCATGCAAAATATATTCCTGCGGGTACAGGAACATTCCTGCGGAAACAGGGACATTCTTGCGGAAACAGGAACATTCTTGCGGAAACAGGAACATTCCTGCAGAAACAGGGACATTCTTGCGGAAACAGGAACATTCTTGCGGAAACAGGAACATTCCTGCGGAAACAGGAACATAATAAAAAGATTTTTTCCATGCAAAATATATTCCTGTGGGTACAGGAACATTCCTGCGGAAACAGGGACATTCCTGCGGAAAAAGGAACATTCTTGCGGAAACAGGAACATTCCTACGGAAACAGGAACATAATAAAAAGATTTTTTTCATGCAAAATACCTGCAAGAATTGTTCAGTACTCGCAAGAATTTTTTCTGTACCCTCAAGAATTGTTCAGTACCCGCAAGAATTATTTCTGTACACGCAGGAATTGTTCACTACCCGCAAGAATTGTTTCTGTACCCGCAAGAATTGTTCAGTACCCGCAAGAATTGTCTCTGTACCCGCAAGGATTGTTCAGTACCCGCAAGAATATTTTTTCTGGTGAAAAAACTATTTTTGGTATGTCCTAAGAGGACATACCAAAAAGACTTTTACCATTCAAAAAATATTCCTGCGGGTACTGGAACATTCCTGCGGATACTGGAACATTCCTGCGGATACTGGAACATTCCTGCGGATACAGGGACATTCTTACAGCTACAGGGACATTCCTGCGGCTACAGGGGTATTCTTGCATGTACAGGAACATTCCTGAGAGTACACTACACAAGGATGATTCTAGCACCTACAAGAATTCTTTGTGCACCCACAAGAATTCTTTGTGCACCTGCAAAAATGTTCCTGTACCTGCAGGAATCTTCCAGTACCCGCAGGAATCTTCCAGTACCTGCAGGAATATTTTTTTCATGAAAAACATCTTTTTGGTATTGTTCAGTATCCGCAAGAATTCTTCAGTGCCCGCAAGAATATTTTTTCTGGGGAAAAAATTATTTTTGGTATGTCCTATTAGGGGATGAATTGTTCAGTATCCGCAGGAATTGTTCAGTATCCGCAATAATTGTTCAGTACCCGCAAGAATATATTTTTCCACAGAAAAAAATTATTTTTGGTATGTCCTATTAGGGGATGAATTGTTCAGTATTCGCAGGAATTGTTCAGTATCCGCAATAATTGTTCAGTACCCACAAGAATATATTTTTCCACAGAAAAAATTATTTTTGGTATGTCCTATTAGGGGATGAATTGTTCAGTATCCGCAGGAATTGTTCAGTATCCGCAATAATTGTTCAGTACCCGCAAAAATAAATTTTTCCACAGAAAAAATTATTTTTGGTATGTCCTATTAGGGGCTCCGTACTAACCTCACCTACGCGTGATACCTAATAATCATACAGGGCTTAACATGTCAATCTTCATTTACATGTGTTACTAGATGTGTGCAGGTTGTCAGATTGTTGATTTTCCCTTATCTCTGGCTGTGTCAAGGCATGACTCACCTTCAAATTTATAACTGGTTTCTGACATCTGACTTCTTTAATACATGATCTATTTTAGTTGTATGAGACCTTTATTGATTTGTACCATTTTCACAAATTTATCATCACCTCATTAACTTGATAATACCCTATATCAACCACCAACTATTTCATGACTCATCCAAGTATGATTACAACGGATACATTTATTAGACAAAAATACTCATAACCATGTGTAGGGGATATTTGCCCGCAGCTAACCTATGATGTAGAATAGAACTCTGACTCATTCTATTGAACAGAAAGTACTGATCACGGTCGTCTTTCACACAAGCTGTAGGCTAGTGTAGGTAAAAGGTACGAGATTTTCTAGGAAAGGGGACATCTTGGAAACGGGACAACACAAGAAAATCTAGGAAATAGGACTGGAAATCTTTTTTTTAAAGTTTAGTACATGATGTTTTAGCACACAGGACATACCAGGAAATCTAGGAAACGGGACCACAGGAGACATGCTTATAATATATGTGAAAATGTCCTGTGTCTGAAATATTCATGTCCCATTTCCTAAATTTCCCTTTTCCACAATTGCTTGCTTTTTACTGTTTGTATGTCCTGTTTCCCAAATTTCTTGGTTTAACAACTAGTCCTGTTTAGTCCTGTTTCCCAATTTTTTTATGTCCTGTGTACTAGAAAATCCCGTGCAAATAAGGTCGTTATTCTCACGGGATTCCCGTGCGATTATCGCTTCCCCTTCACGAGTCTACCTGTAATAGACAATCTGCTGAAGGGCCGACATGATGATCATTCAGTGCGGTTTTAGCCTGTCGTTGGCTTGCCAGCACTGTAATTGGTGTATTATGATGACAAAGGAGCATGACCCAGGGGGAATTATGCAACAGTTAAGAAAAGTAAGTGTGACCGGATTATCAAGCTCATTGTCAGTCATCAAGAGTGGTTACTGATGGATGTTGGCCACACCTTCAGCTCACGTCATATGGCAGTTAGTACTAAATATCCCTACTGGAGTTTATTTCTTAATATAGATCTGAAACGACTGTACCTTCCAAGCCTTACCTTAGCATTGAGTTGCTACCGTGGTGCATTGGGTGGGCTTACTCAATTATCTCCGAAGATGTTAGATTTAGATGAGAATAAGAATCCATATTGGTACAAAAACATTATATTTTGTTCCTAAAAAAGCTGACTTGAACCACCTTATCGCACTGTGGGGACTCGACATCAGTGACTGAGTAATTCTCTAGGTTGGTTCAGTGGGAATGCTTTTAGTCAACTTTCATTTCCACACTCTGGACTGAGAGCTTGTCCCCTGCAGAGCACTTTAGATGCAATAACTGCATCGGCATTCATGGACCAAGCACATCAAAGGGACCAGGGACCTTTTGCTAGAGTACCTCATCATCGCCCTTAAGGGCTCCTTCCCCGATAAGTCGACCAGAGAAAAACACTAATGTATTTTCCCTCAAGGTACACTGAAAATGTCTTTATGTTTCACAGTGAATCTGAATGAATTTTCTCAAGTTATTGACTTCTCCACTACGCAGAAGAGGGGATAGTATTACAATCGATGGTCTACTTGGCTCAGGTTCCTTTGATATTGTATTACAAATGACAACGGAAAAAAAACAGGAGATGATGAATGAAGAAAAAGAGTACACGGATGACAGTGCATGAGACTTGATTGCCTCAGGTTAGAGGAAAATTGGTATCATTATCAGTTGATGGATAGCGTAGAATATTATAACTCAAAATAAACACTGAAAAACATAATGTTTGGAACAAAAGAAATGACGGTTGTAGGCACTGCCATTTACTGGTTGCCTTGTTCACTTCACGGAAGATAATATAAACTTCGTCTCAGTTTGAGACCAATTAGAATCTAATGATAGATTCCATACTCCGTGAATGTGTGTTAATCGCCAAAGGCGTATGGAATGTTAATGGGCCCTTCGGGTTTTTTTATGTCTATTTTTATTTAAAAAGAAGCGATGGTTTAAAAAATCTGTAACACCCAGGCGACTATGTCAACTCTCAATTGTATAAGACTAGTGGTAGCTTAGAAGGTACACTGCTCCCTCCGTAATGCCTGTTGCTGCCTACCTTGAATCTCTGTAAATTTGGATTTAATGGCCAAAGAGGGTTTGTGCTTTCTAACTCTGTGAAGTTTGGATTCGGATTTACTTGTTAGCACATAACATCCTGCTTGCCTGAGCTTGTATCCACTGTTTGTCAAATAAAATAAATACTGGTTGGGCCAGATGTCGACGTTTCCTCATTGAATACTGCTTCAGTAGTGTTTAATTATTCAGTTGCTATTCTTTGTCCTGATGCAAATCTGAAAGTTGTCTCAAAGGATAGGATTACGTTTGTCACTAGTTAGAAATTCCTGTATTGGTGTGTGTCCACTTATTCATTGTATAGTCAGAGCTAGGACACACTGTTAAAAATTTTCCGTAGAAAAAACGAAGAATCATTGGCAACAATGGCTGCCAATCTTTCACCGTTTTTTTAACGGTCACCGTTTTTTCAATGTCACCGTAATTTTTACAGAATTTCACCGTTATTTCTAAACAATGATTAAAGGTAATTAATTACACATTGTTTTGGTTTC
This sequence comes from Acholoe squamosa, assembly GCA_949317995.1. Lineage (NCBI taxonomy): Eukaryota > Metazoa > Annelida > Polychaeta > Phyllodocida > Polynoidae > Acholoe > Acholoe squamosa. The sequence continues at coordinate 44,823,432 of OX439038.1, forward strand.
AATGCCATACACCATTAACCTTTCATAGCAATATTCAGCCTCTGGCTTGACATTTTAGAAATTCCACTGTAAATTCACAATGGACTAGGTTATCTTAATACATGATTTGGTTGCATGTACAGTTCATCTGGACATCCTAGTGTAAGGACATTCTAATCATTATAATTATAAATTAGTCCTTGAGAGGCACATCATGCCCTTCATAACTTTGGAGGAATAATCTAAGTACATAGATTACTTCGGAATTGTGTTGAATTAAAAACTGCAGTGATATGCCTATGTATTTTTTTCTATTACCACATAACGGGTGTTTATGACATCCCTGATACTCCCCTTTGCCACACAAAGTTGGATTATTTTTTGAATATCTGAAATCCATGAAACTACAATGTAGACTTGCATTTGATGACATGGTGCATAAACCAAAGTGGATATGCTTTGAATTTTGTGACAATTTGAGCTGTTTAGGGTTAGGGCATTGAAGAAAGTCTCAAAGTGAGCCCCGAGGCCACCTAGTGGACAAAGATTCACCGTAAATAAAATAGCGGTACTTTTCCGTAGTGTTTTACACAGATTCACTGTAACATCACCTAATCTAAGGGTGTTTCATTGTAATAAAAATAACGGTGAAAACCCGTAAAATTTAACAATGATTCTCTGTAAAATCTACGGAAATTTTTAACAGTGCAGACTTGAATTTAGTCCTGAGGTATTTCACTTCTAGATATTGTGAGATATTTCAGACTTTAACATACAATATTGGCACTGGCAATAAACATGATTGGATCGACTTGTATCCTCAAAATAAGACATAACTATGATGCACACAATCAAATCGTTGAGGGGACTGTTCCAAATACAGGAAACAGTAATTATCACACACTGTCATATTATATCGAAAGTAAGGAGGCAGCATGAATGACATAACCACGTTGCCATACATGTAACTGGAGAAAAACAAATAGAGTCTACTATATCAGTCGGGTATCTGGTATACTGACAATATCCTTCCCATCCAGTCATAGATATGTGTCTTCCCGAGCCAACAGTATTTCCTTACAGTAAACAAGCTCCAAAGCTAATGTAGACAGGGTAGACATAGGATCGGTTCCGCCTCTAGTGGAGGCATGGTGCACTAATTGCTAGCATTCGATCTCGATTAGAACAGTGCTGCCACCTCAGGAAATAACAAAAACCTCCCGTCTATAGTGCGCTGTGACTTTTGTTGTTGTAGTTTTATTTTGTTGTTTTTCCTTGCATTTCCCTCTTTTTTCCAGCTAGATATCACTTTAGGGGCTTCTAGTATACCAGTAGTTTGGATTTCTTAATCTTCTTGAGCTAAAAATGTAATGTGTATGGTATGGGTACGGGATGAGATGTAGAAATCGATAAACGTCAGGGCTCTAAATACATGCCATGACTGTAATAGTCTAATTGAATCGTAATAAATTTTACTTCCTGTGATCACATTCCTAGATTAAGTAGTACCACGCCTATCATCACTGCTGTGATTTATTTTGATTGACTACGGAGTTTCTCTTTTTCTTACCATGTATTTGCCCCGTACAGGTGCCAATCTGTGCGGAGACCATTCTATAGATGTTTTAAACGAAAAACCTTTCAATATGATATCTACTGGTACGTATGATATAATGGTAAAGGTTCCAGAGAGTTGGTCTAACTGATTGTTATAGAGGAGCCGAGTGAGATAACTTTTAGCCAAACAAATTCGAGTGAACCTTTGCATTTATTGCATGTTGTTTAGTGGGATATGTCCAAAAATATATTAATTTGATTCAATCATAGTTATCTGGCCATGAAAAACGAGGTAGGACTATCGCGTGGGGGTGTACAATGCGATAATATGTTTCTTGGTTAAACCCATGGAGCTTCAGTATTCAACTTGGAAAAAAAAACATTATTGTGTCCTATAATTGTTTTAAGAAGGAGAAGGGACAACAAGTATAGCCGTGTGCGTTATCAAGAGCCTAAAATACTAGAGGACTGTAAGCTTTTAGGGGAGTATATACATGTACACGTGAGTGCAGATCTAGTTTGGTCAACTACAATCCAGATATTATCTATATTGAAATGTGTGATATAAAAGCAAAAACGGGGAAGGTATATGCCCAACGTATATTGACGTACAAAAAGCAGAATCCTTTCAATTTCTCTCCGAACAGCTAAATGATCCCCCAAGTTCCTTTTTCTTTGTGTCAACTTGAACTGCCTTTGACATCACCCCTGTTGTAGGTGGCAGATAGATGGGAGTTTTTTTTCTGTAACAGGTGACTGTGCATGGTTACACTTGGATGGTTTCTTCATTGATCCAAAGATAAAATCAGCAAAGAAAAACGGTCTGGAGGGCAATTCTAAAAGGTTGACGATCCTTTTGTCGCCATGTCATGCATTTAGAAACAACCATTTGAGACACAGAAGATGGCCATATTTTAAATGATTATACATTCACAGTGTTACATATGCCAATTCTTCTTTAGAATTATGTAGAAAGGTCACTTATGAACTTGATCAGACCTGATCTGAAGACCTTTGTGTTCTGACGATATTTGTAATTCTATATCGTGAGCTTTTAAGAATCACCCTCCAGAGGTCTTAAGGTAAAGGAGTGTGGTAATGCTGTGGATATATGTCTCTGGAGGTGTAAAGTAAATATTATATTGTATTATCACACCCGTTTTTTATCTTGGCGATGAGATTTGAGTGTCATCATTTCTGAAGCCGATAGTATCTAACATGTTTGATTTTTGTCGTGAATGGACGACAAAAGCCGTTTTGTCGTCGGGAATAGACAACAAAAGTGGTTTTGTCGTTCGTAATTTTGTCGCTCACCAATTCTATCGCCCTGTGGACACAAGGCTTAAGCATGCGTAGTATAGGCCTACCACACAATTGAGATATCTATCTAGAGTATTTTAGACTAATGTATTTGTTTTCTCACCCGGCTTACATTATTACAAATAGGTACCCATAAACACGAGTTAGACACCTAATGTGTGTCAAGATTCCTTTTAATTCAGATTTTATATATATATATATTTATATATATATATATATATATATATATATATATATATATATGTGTGTGTGTGTGTGTGTGTGTGAAGCTATCTTGTCTGTATCAGAGAGCACCCCAGTTTTCGATGTCAACGTTAGTTTGTCCACCTTCACAAAGACTTTCAGCATTTTGGCATTGTTTCTGCATGTCTTGTGGCTTGGGCAGAAATTGGAGCACCTGCAAGGAGAAAAGGAAACATCAGACACAAAACATGTTACATATATATATATATATATATATATATATATATATATATATATATATATATGAAGGATGTTTCTAAATAGTTGCGATGTCGCACTATTTTGTAATGACTCCTACTTCTTAGAATGTCATCAGTTCGAACATTCTCCTGGTATTAGCCAGCTATTGTAGAAGTAGAAGTGGCTGGGGCTTGGCCAATAATTATGTATAAATTCTGCTCTTTTGCGACTTTAGTTGTCAGCACTAAAAACCCTGGACCTATAGACAATACACATATACTGTCATATATATCGAAACTCCATAAATCTACTGGCAAGATTGGTTTTTGCTTCCTGTACCACCAGCGTATTTTTCTTTAAACTTAAGAATATGCTTTAATGGTTTTTTTTTCATTGCTAATACTTTCCAGATGCCATGGTGGGTATTGTAGGTTGGTGCAAAGAGTGAGTCATAGGTGAGAAAGGGGTTATTGTTACGGTGCTGGTGGTTGTGCTATATGTGGGGTGAGGGGGGTGGGGGTGGCAGGGCATTTGCTTAGTCATATAATATATTTTCACAAAGTGTGCGATAACTGGGGGCGTAAAGTGGTGCCTGTCTTGGTATAGAACCATGCACCATGAAGGGCATGTGTCCTTGATCATAGAAAAGTAAGTAATTATTTGTTTCAGCTTAATTTTCTAAAATGTAGACATACATGCAAATGATTGACATGAAATAAGTGATGATTGGTGTAATAGTATTATGAACACTATTATCACATTCGGTAAGTGTTATGTAATCATATAATCTAAGACTATCTTAAATTGGATTGTCGTTTACACATTATAAGTGCTGCCCATGCCTCGTTAATTAGCCTGTATCTTTTGGCCGTTGTCTATAATATTATGTCTACTCTCTCACTGAATCTAGAGTAAAAAAGTGCTTATCTTGATGATCCATATAACAAAAGGCACAGCTTCCTCTGAATCTGTCAGCATCTATTACTGCACATCGAAAACTGGGGAAATGCCTATATATATGATCCATTTTAACTATAACATTTGTTGATTAGAACCTCAATTTCAATCGATCTATAAATGAAAAAAGAGATTAGCATTTCCCATTCCTATCCATAATGCAAAATAGACAGAGGTCTAGCCTACTTCATATGGTGTTATACAGTTAGTAGCGGTCTAGATATACTACATATTTCTTAACTAACGTGTTTGGCTTCTGCCCAGAGCATTTAACTGGTGAAAACTCGTAGCATCTCAACCGTGTATACATGTGTCAGTATATTTACAGCCTATGAGGCCCACCCAGATCTTATCTACATACTATCTAGACTAAATGTTCTGTTAGTACATGATTAACAGTCATGTTATTTACTTTTCTTTACTTTCCCTTATAATATAACATATTATGTTCTTTAAAAATTGTTGTAAAACTTTTTTGTGGTAGCCTCATGGAAGGTGAACTTGAGGACATGGTTGATTCTATGTTGTCTTAAACATTAACAGAGCATTACAAAAGAGCAGCAAGCTCATGTCATTATTTCTTTTCTATGTGCATTACAACTCGTGGAATTGCATGGTGCCAGTGCAGTAAGCATGACGCCATCGTGACAAAATATATGTACACATAACTTTCCAGGTAGATCCCTTCACCGTCTCTGCATATAACAGGTTTTTCCAACGGCTTTTCATCCCCGACCTTCCTTCATACCTAACTGATTTGACACCTCAATAGAAGATTACCTGAACTCTTGAGGGTCTTGCCAAAAGTTGATGAGGAAGAACCTCTATTACTTCTGTCAGAGAGTATTGATGCAAACGTACATGGCTTATTTTCATGGTACTGACAAATAATTGTACAGCAGTGTAATGCAGGGCAAACACTTTTAGAATTGTAAGCATGTTTTATCTAAACGAGTTTATATTTAGCAATACAGAGACGTGCACATTTTATTTATTTATTTATTTGGTTCTCATTTGCTTTTTGGAAAGACCCTCCTGAAATCATAAAGGGGCATATCCTTAGGACTGCCAGTATTTTTTATGTCAGTGCACAACCAAAACAAAAGAGCAGCAAGCTCATGTCATTATTTCTTTTCTATGTGCATTACAACTCGTGGAATTGCATGGTGCCAGTGCAGTAAGCATGACGCCATCGTGACAAAATATATGTACACATAACTTTCCAGGTAGATCCCTTCACCGTCTCTGCATATAACAGGTTTTTCCAACGGCTTTTCATCCCCGACCTTCCTTCATACCTAACTGATTTGACACCTCAATAGAAGATTACCTGAACTCTTGAGGGTCTTGCCAAAAGTTGATGAGGAAGAACCTCTATTACTTCTGTCAGAGAGTATTGATGCAAACGTACATGGCTTATTTTCATGGTACTGACAAATAATTGTACAGCAGTGTAATGCAGGGCAAACACTTTTAGAATTGTAAGCATGTTTTATCTAAACAAGTTTATATTTAGCAATACAGAGACGTGCACATTTTATTTATTTATTTATTTGGTTCTCATTTGCTTTTTGGAAAGACCCTCCTGTAATCATAAAGGGGCATATCCTTAGGACTGCCAGTATTTTTTATGTCAGTGCACAACCAAAACGTATTAATGTGGGTAGTAAAAGAGGGGGTCCAAAATACCAGTACTTTCTGTCAGTGGACAACCAAAACGTATTAATGTGGGTAGTAAAAGTGGGGGTCCAAAATACCAGTACTTTCTGTCAGTGGACAACCAAAACGTATTATGCGTAATAGATTTTTCAATTTTTATAGAACCATACAGTAATAATGTGTATTCAGTTGAGGGATTTCTCTCTATTTTTAAAGCAATTTTCCCAGCCTAATACACATCGACCTCAGCTGGAAGTTCCAGTGATAGGGACAAAACACATCTAAACGTTTTGGGAAGTCTACTTGAACTGAACAATCATCTAAAGTAAAACATTTTGAAATGTTTTGGCAAAAGGCATTCAGCTGTGGTCTACATATGCCAAAATGTATTCAGGTGTAATGAAATGGTAGTGGCTTCAAAGTAAAGCGTTTTCAAACGTTTTGACAGAAGGCATTCAGCTATAGTCTCCAAATGCCAAGACGTACTCAGGTGTAATAAAATGGTAGTGGCTTCAAAGTAAAATGTTTTGAATTGTTTTGGCAGAAGGCATTCAGCTATAGTCTCCAAATGCCAAAACTTACTCAGGTGTAATGAAATGGTAGTGGTTTCAAAGTAAAATGTTTTGGAACGTTTTGGCAGAAGGTATTCAGCTATAGTCTCCAAATGGACATGTAGGTATCGTGTCATGACCCTATATGAGCTAATGGACATGTAGGTATCATGTCATGACTCTACATGAGCGAATGGACATGTAGATATTGTGTCATGACTCTACATGAGCTAATGGACATGTACAGGCAGAAATGGGCAAAGTTCCATAGGTACATGATAAGATAATGTGGCTTTGGCTAGAATATGGCATGTATGTACATGATAATGTACAGATCTACATGATGAATACAATCATTTAGTTATACATATGATAGCATATTTCCACGTAAGATAGGTGCATCAATAAATGTCATATATCCTCTAAAGTCATGTAGGTATATGATAACATAGCTACAGGTAGGATAGGGCCATGTATGTACAAGATAACGTAGCTACAGGTAGGATAGGGTAATGTAGGTACATGATAACATAGCTACAGGTAGGATAGGGTCATTCAGGTATATGATAATGAAGCTACATGTATGTAGGATAGGGTCATGTAGGTATATGATAACATCACTACATGTATGTAGGATATAGGCAAATGTTCACGAGTGGGGAGAATTTTTGAGGGTTATCTCACGTGCCGATTAGGTGCCGTATCGCACGATGCCTGCAGGGCGGAGTGCTCGGCAAGTGAGATAACCCTCAAAAATTCTCCCCACGAGTGTTCATTTGCATTTATTTCATGTTATTTTGATCTAAAACTGCTGAATTACAATAGATTACAATAGAATTTACCAGAATGACTCCCCGTGCCAATTGTTTACATCGCCATCTTGGAGCTATGACGTCACTAAATGGTCACGTGACCTCGGCGTGTGATATTTTCGCGGGTTATCGCAGGGGGGGTGTGCGATACGGCCGATCGAGTGCTAGAGCTATGGGCTGTCAGTATCTCGGGCATATCAACATGAAATAAATGGCCATGTAGGTACATGGTAACATATCTACATGTAGGATAGGACCATGAAAGTACATGATAACGTAGCTATAGGTAAGATAGGACTATGTATGTACATGATAACGTAGAGCTCTACATGTAGGATATGGCCATGTAGGTACAAGGTAACGTAACTACATGTAGGATAGGACCATGAAGGTACATGATAACATAGCTACAGGTAAGATAGGACCATGTAGGTACATGATAACATAGCTACAGGTAGGATAGGACCATTTAGGTACATGATAACGTAGCTATAGGCAGGCTGGGAAAAATGTAACATAATGCCATCAGTGGACTGGAGAAACACGTTGGCCATATCTCCACTAATAAGCCTGTATGTGGAGGAGCCTTAGCCACTGTTGGACAACTCTCCACTGTTGGACAGTGGAGGCCTAGGCCACTGTTGGAAAACTCCCCACAGGTGGACACTGCCCCCAGTGAGTGTTCTTATCTCCTGGTTGCCATAGTGATCACTGATAAGACATTAGTGCAGGTGTTGGACAATCCTCCAACAGTGGGGGTAATGCAGGTGGGGAGGTGTGACAGGGGGTATGGAGTAAACATAAAATGTATAATTTTAAATCATTTTGATATAGTAAATGCAGCATATCTCATCATACATGAGTTTGTTTTGAAAAGGTTCATACACATACCTGGATAATTACACGGTCTACCACTATATAGGTCAACCTCTTTGCACAAATTGCCTTTTCTACACTTAACCTTACAGCATTGCATATTCAACCAAAAATGTTGGAGGATGGGCCAACGTTTTTCACTCCTCCAACGGAGGAGGCTTGCTAATGTTTTCCAAGCCTGATAGGTAAGATAGGACCATGTAGGTATATGATAATGTAGCTGCAAGTAGGATAGGACCATGTAGGTGTATGGTAACGTAGCTACAAGTGGGTAAACGATAACAAAGATAGGGATCTAAGGAAAATGGATAGGGCAATGTGGGTAGAAAGCAACGGTGGTACATTGTAACATATCTTCAAGTGTGTAGGTGTCATGTATGATACATAAATAGTATATCTACAGATGTGTAGGTGTCATGTATGATACATAGATTATATCTACAGGTGTGTAGGTGTCATGTACACTACATATAATATATCTACAGGTGTGTAGGTGTCATGTACGATACAAAGATTATATCTACAGGTGTGTAAGGGCCATGTAGGATACATATAATATGTGATGCATCATAACCAAATCAGGCCCATCTCGCCCCTCATAGACCAGAGATAATGAGGTCAAAAGGTGGAAAATGCTAATACTACTCATTTTGAGCTTTTTGGATGTCTGCTTTCATTATGTTCACTTTTATTTGCCTAAAGGATAAATGTGAAAAATCAGTTGAAATGATGAAAATTGCACAATTTGATAACTGTCGCTAATTTATGGCTGGAAATTTTTTGCCGGTAAATTTACAATATAATTGCAATGTCTTGCAATAAAAAATATATAAAAATAAAGAAAGGAACAGATATTAATATATACATGTAGCTTTACATTTTCTCTTTAAATTGATACTAGCATGACTTGGCTTGTAGGTAGAACATACAGTATAGGCCCTGATACAAATGTGCCTTCTTCTTTTCTGTATGGGTATACAGTGATAAAAAGGGATATGTTTGAAGCTTAATTCCTCGGAACGAATGCTGGCAACCTAAGAATTTTGAAAATTCATCAGAAATTGATAAATAAAGATATTTTGATGATATAAAAAGTATTCTGCAGCTCTTGATTTACTCTATGTGAAAAGAGTATAGCCCTTAAATCCATTTTCCCGACATGTGCCTGATTAGGTAAGGATGCATCACATATATCTACAGGTGTGTAGGTGTCATGTTTGATACATAAATTATATTTACAGGTGTGTAGGTGTTATGTATGATACATATAGTATATCTACAGATGTGTAGGTGTCATCTACGATACATATGATATATCTACAGGTGCGTAGGTGTCATGTATGATACCTAGATTATATCTACAGATGTGTAGGTGTCATGTATGATATATATAATATATCTACAGGTGTGTAGGTGTCATGTAAGATACATATAATATATCTACAGATGTGTAGGTGTCATGTATGATACCTAGATTATATCTACAGATGTGTAGGTGTCATGTATGATATATATAATATATCTACAGATGTGTAGGTGTCATGTACAATACATATAATACATGATAACAAAGATAGGGATCTAAGGAAAATGGATAGGGCAATGTGGGTACAAAGCAATGGTGATACATTGTAACATATCTTCAAGTGTGTAGGTGTCATGTATGATACATATATAGTATATCTACAGATGTGTAGGTGTCATGTATGATACATAGATTATATCTACAGATGTGTAGGTGTCATGTATGATATATATAGTATATATACAGATGTGTAGGTGTTATGTACGATACATATAGTATATCTACAGATGTGTAGGTGCCATGTATGATACATATGGTATATCTACAGGTGTGTAGGTGTCATCTACAATACATAAAATATATCTACAGATGTGTAGGTACCATGTATGATACATATTATATATCTACAGGTGTGTAGGTGTCATGTATGATACATAGATTATATCTACAGGTGTGTAGGTGTTATCTATGATACATATAGTATATCTACAGGTGTGTAGGTGTTATGTACAATACATATAGTATATCTACAGATGTGTAGGTGCCATGTATGATACATACAGTATAACTACATGTGTGTAGGTGTCATGTACGATACATATAATATACCCAGAGATGTGTAGGTCTCATGTGTGATACATGTAGTATATCTACAGGTGTGTAGGTGTCATGTGTGATACATGTAGTATATCTACAGATGTGTAGGTGTCATGTATGATACATATGGTATATCTACAGATGTGTAGGTGTCATGTATGATACATATAATATATCTACAGATGTGTAGGTGTCATGTAGGATACATATAATATATCTACAGATGTGTAGGTGTCATGTATGGTACATAGATTATATCTACAGGTGTGTAGGTGTCATGTGTGATACATGTAGTATATCTACAGGTGTGTAGGTGTCATGTATGATACATATGGTATATCTACAGATGTATAGGTGTCATGTATGATACATATAATATATCTACAGATGTGTAGGTGTCATGTACGATACATATAATATATCTACAGATGTGTAGGTGTCATGTATGGTACATAGATTATATCTACAGGTGTGTAGGTGTCATGTATGATACATGTAGTATATCTGCAGGTAGGTGAGTAGGTGTCATAAACGATACATATAGTATGTAGAGGTCGGCGGAAAACGTCTTTGGAGAAACCGGGACTCGAACCCGGGACCCTCCAACTTCGAAGTGGAAGCTCTTCCTCTGAGCTACTTCCCCAGACCTGACGTTCTCTACCTTCCACCTACATCTGGATCGGTATGACACAAGGGGGCAGTGTTCACTGGCTGACCAGCCCCTGGGGGCTGGTGCAACCGGGGAACGGGGACAGATAGCATACCGCCATGGACTCACAGCCAGAGCTGGCCCCTACACTCCTCCCCACCAGCTTCAGCCAACCCTACTCCTCCAACCCGACCTCCAGCAGGTGACTAGTTTACCCCTAGCAGGTTGAAGCGTTAACTGTGTCATACCAGTCCAGGTACCGAGTTCTCGTAGTCCCCCCTCACACGGGTCAGGACCAGTTCGGTTTCTCCACCAGTGTAGAGGTCGGCGGAAAACGTCTTTGGAGAAACCGGGACTCGAACCCGGGACCCTCCAACTTCGAAGCAGAAGCTCTTCCTCTGAGCTACTTCCCCAGACCTGACGTTCTCTAGCTTCCACCTACATCTGGATCGGTATGACACAAGGGGGCAGTGTTCACTGGCTGACCAGCCCCTGGGGGCTGGTGCAACCGGGGAACGGGGACAGATAGCATACCGCCATGGACTCACAGCCAGAGCTGGCCCCTACAAGTATATCTACATGTATGTATGTATCACACTGGTCGATGTGATACAGAGGTTCTTGGTTAAACCTATGGGGCTGCCGTATTCAACTTGAGATAAATACCAGTAAACATCAGTTTGTGGTACATACCACCAGTAAATGTCATATTGTGATATATGGTACCAGTGCACACCATATTGTGGTATATGGTTCCAGTACACATTATATTGTGATATATGGTGCCAGAACATGTCATATGATGATACAGGGTACCAGTACGCGTTATATTGTGTTATATGGTCCTAGTACATGTTATAGTGTGATATATGGTACAAGTACACGTTATATTGTATGTCACATTATGATAGATATTACCAATACATGCCATATTGTGGTATATGGTACCAGTACACATCATTTTGTGATATATGCAGTGAATAGTGAGTAATAAATGTTCATCGACCTCTCGGCACATAAGGTCATATACATGGCATGAGTTATATGGTAACAGTACACAGTAGTAGTAATATATGGTACAGTTTAATGTCATATGGGGATACATGGTCCCCATATGACATGTACTAAGCTTATAAGTCACCAAAATCAAGGTGTGACATGGTAGTTTTGCAGCAATGACATCTTCTTTGTTGTCTACAGGTGATATTTCACCTAAGTTTCACCTCAACTGGATTATCAAGTACAATCATAGTGAGAGAAAAAAACATCCCCAGTAAATTCTGACTGTAAAGTGTGGGACTGGATTATCATAGACTGGATTGTATTGACCTGACTGTACCAGTACATGTCATTTTGTGATCCATGATACTGATACATTAATATATAATGGCTGCTGTAGAAAGACACAGGCCAAAACATTCTAAAACGTTTTACAATGATGGGAACTCTATATCATCACATATTAATACATTATGGCTGCTGTAGAAATCCTCAGGCCAAAACGTTCTAAAACGTTTTACAATGATGGGAACTCCATTTCTTTACACATTAATACATTATGGCTGCTGTAGAAAGCCTCAGGCCAAAACGTTCTAAAACGTTTTACAATTATGGGAACTCCATTTTATTACACATTAAAACATTATGGCCATTGAAGAAAGCCTCATGCCAAAATGTTCTACAATGATGGGAACTCCTCTTCATTACACATTAATATGCTATGGCATGCAGCTTCTTTAGGAATTCTCCTTATATCAAACTCAGCACAGAGGAGCCAAAACCTACTAAAACGTATTCAAAAGAAATTAGCAATTAGTTAATTAATTAGCTCAAAACATGAAAAATTGGGTTATTTTGAGTTTTCTCACAATATTTCAAGTATTACTCCATCTAATGAAGACCTCATTGACAAACCTGGTCAAAGGCATCACCACATTACCTGGCCATGAATATGACATGATTTTTCATTTTTGAAATAATTCGCCAATTACCCTATTTCAAGACTAATTAATGAGTGCATGTACATGATTGATAGAGATTATTTTTTGATAACATAAAGAGAAAATAGGTTACATCTTAGATATAAAAGTGTTTTGTTCTTAAGTTATCCCCTTTGACAGGTATACTATGTTAAAATCCATTAAATAAGCAAAAATACCTGGCATTTGGGGCTCCCTAGCCTCCAGATTACTGGCATTTTGAGGGGCCCATTTTACTACCCACATCAATACGTTTTGGAGGGCCACTGACAGAAAGTACGGGTATTTTGGAGGCCCACTTTTACTACCCACATCAATACATTTTGGAGGCCCACTGACATAAAGTACTGGTAATTCTGAGGCCCACTTTTACTAGCCACATCAATACGCTATGTTTGTGCTAAGGATATGCCCTTCACTGTTCCTCACAACATGGCAAACCTGAAATGCCCCACAATCTACTATTTCTGATACCACTGCCCAGAAAATTATAGGGCCAGTTATAACTGACAGCCATGAGACCCCTTTTACCAGATGCACTGCAAATAGCACCTGGGTCCTGTGGGACTGGATGTAAAGTCGTAATGTGGCTGGCGGGGATAGACTAAAAGTAATTAGATTTTCGCCATATTCACACCAGAATCCCATAATGATTTGTACTTTTCATATGTGCAAAAATAGTAGGGGGTCCAATGCATATTTTTGAGATACAGAAGATTCAATCCTATATAAGAAGATATAGTGATTTATCACATAAATCCCTAGATTCATATCCAAAAGTAATTAAATTTTTTCATAACTCCTTCAGCACTTAGATTTTCAGCATAATCTTTTCAGTAAATACAGTATTGACATAGGGTCCCAGGCATATTTCTAATGTTTTTGATGATTGAAATAATAAATGTCAGGATATGGTTAGAATAGTGATATCTAGTTTATATAGTCTTTTCTAGGTGGTCATATACAGCAGTTCCCATGGATCATGTGTAATGTCTCTGCCTTATTCACAGAAGATCCAGGGTTCAAATCCATGCCAAGCCTTCCTGTTATGTGCACATTTCGTTTATCCATAATGCCAATTAAGACAGAGCCTATGGCTGTGACAGAATCATTATGAGGCACTTGTTCGAAGAGTGTAACCCCCAACAGACATCGGGAAGTAGAGCAGTGACGCCACCTGGTACCAGTATAATACCAGTATAAGAAACTACAGAATAGTGGCACCTATCTCAAAAGTCTGGGGTCAGCATGCACAGTGCCCTTCCTGTCCAGGAATAGCACAGCATTATGGGAAACTCCCCACCCCTTATGAAGATACCTCCATGGATTGTACCTCATGGAAATACACCAAGGATGTTACTTGGATGATGTCATTGAGTAGCAGTGTCCATGGAGTTTATTATAAGAACTGCGGAGATGCCAGCTGCAATGACATGCATGGGTGAACTGAATTTACAACAAAGGAGGTATTAACAAGGGAAGGAGAGAGTACCCTGCAATGTTATGTGTGACGTCATAGAAACCCATGCGCCCAGGGTAAAGTAGTACCAGCGTATCACTCATTAATTATATATATATACCCGGGGGTATATAGTCCCATATATATGGAGGATGTTTCTAAATAGTTGCGATGTCGCACTATTTTGTAATAACTCCTACTTCTTAGAATGTCATCAGTTGAACATTCTCCTGGTATTAGCCAGCTATTGTAGAAGTAGACGTGGCTGGGGCTTGGCCAATAATTATGTATAAATTCTGCTCTTTTGCAACTTTAGTTGTCAGCACTAAAACCCCTGTACCTATAGACAACACACATATACTGTCATATATATCGAAACTCCATAAATCTACTGGCAAGATTGGATTTTGCTTCCTGTACCACCAGCGTATCTTTCTTTAAACTTAAGAATATGTTTTAATGTTTTTTTTTCATTGCTAATACTTTCCAGATGCCATGGTGGGTATTGTAGGTTGGTGCCCAGAGTGAGTCATAGGTGAGAAAGGGGTTATTGTTGCGGTGCTGGTGGTTGTGCTATATGTGGGGTGAGGGGGGCGGGGGTGGCAGGGCATTTGCTTAGTCATATAATATATTTTCACAAAGTGTGCGATAACTGGGGGTGTAAAGTGGTGCCTGTCTCGGTATAGAACCATGCACCATGAAGGGCATGTATCCTTTATCATAGAAAAGTAAGTAATTATCTGTTTCAGCTTGTATGTATGCGAATGATTGACATGAAATAAGTGATGATTGGTGTAATAGTATTATGAACACTATTATCACATTCGGTAAGTGTCATGTAATCATAGAATCTAAGACTATCTTGAAATTGGATTGTCGTTTACACATTATAAGTGCTGCCCATGCCTCGTTAATTAGCCTGTATCTTTTGGCCGTTGTCTATAATATTATGTCTACTCTCTCACTGAATCTAGAGTAAAAAAGTGCTCATCTTGATGATCCATATAACAAAAGGCACAGCTTCCTCTGAATCTGTCAGCCTCTATGACTGCACATCGAGAACTGGGGAAATGTCTATATGTGGTCCATTTTAACTATAAGGTTTGTTGATTAGAACCTCAATTTCAATCGATCTATAAATGAAAAAAGAGATTAGCATTTCCCATTCCTATCCATAATGCAAAATAGACGGAGGTCTAGCCTACTTCATATGGTGTTATACAGTTAGTATCGGTCTAGATATACTACATATTTCTTAACTAACGTGTTTGGCTTCTGCCCAGAGCATTTAACTGGTGAAAACTCGTAGCATCTCAACCGTGTATACATGTGTCAGTATATTTACAGCCTATGAGGTCCACCCAGATCTTATCTACATACTATCTAGACTAAATGTTCTGTTAGTACATGATTAACAGTCATGTAATTTACTTTTCTTTACTTTCCCTTATAATATATCATATTATGTTCTTTAAAAATTTTTGTAAAACATGGCTACTTCTTGGCAGGTGTGGCACTTGAGGATGCTTATATTCAATTCTTATAGTTATGTTAATACAAATTAAACTATCTTCATGAGGTATATACATCACTTTAACCTGTAAAAGACCTGTAAAAGTAAACCCATATAATGGAACAATCCCTTCGAAAACCAATCGATTATCCTTATTCCTCAACATTTTTTGTGGTAGCCTTAATGGAAGGTGAACTTGAGGACATGGTTGATTTTATGTTGTCTTAAACATTTACAGAGCATTACAAAACAGCAGCGAGCTCACATCATTATTTCTTTTCTATGTGCATTACAACTCGTGGAATTGCATGGTGCCAGTGCAGTAAGCATGACACCATCGTGACAAAATATATGTACACATCACTTCCCAGGTAGATCCCTTCACCGTCTCTGCATATAACAGGTTTTTTCAACGGCTTTTCAACCCCGACCTTCCTTCATATCTAACTGATTTGACACCTCAATAGAAGATTACCTGAACTCTTGAGGGTCTTGCCAAAAGTTGATAAGGAAGAACCTCTATTACTTCTGTCAGAGAGTATTGATGCAAACGTACATGGCTCATTTTCATGGTACTGACAAATAATTGTACAGCACTGTAATGCAGGGCAAACACTTTAAGAATTATAAGCACGTTTTATCTAAACGAGTGTATATTTAGCAATACAGAGACATGCACATTTTATTTATTTACTTATTTGGTTCTCATTTGCTTTTTGGAAAGACCCTCCTGTAATCATAAAGGGGCATATGCCCTTCACTGTTCCTCACAACATGGCAAAGCTGAAATGCCCCACAATCTACTATTTCTGATACCACTGCCCATAAAATTATAGGGCAAGTTATAACTGACAGCCATGAGACCCCTTTTTCCAGATGCACTGCAAATAGCACCTGGGTCCTCTGGGACGGGATGGAAAGTCGTAATGTGGCTGGCGGGGATAGACTAAAAGTAATTAGATTTTCGCCATATTCACACCAGAATCCCATAATGATTTGTACTTTTCATATGTGCAAAAATAGTAGGGGGTCCAATGCATATTTTTGAGATACAGAAGATTCAATCCTATATAAGAAGATATAGTGATTTATCACATAAATCCCCAGATTCATATCCAAAAGTAATTAAATTTTTTCATAACTCCTTCAGCACTTAGAATTTCAGCGTATCTTTTCAGTAAATACAGTATTGACATAGGGTCCCAGGCATATGTCTAATGTTTTTGATGATTGAAATAATAATTGTCAGGATATGGTTAGAATAGTGATATCTAGTTTATATAGTCTTTTCTAGGTGGTCATATACAGCAGTCCCCATGGCTCATGTGTAATGTCTCTGCCTTATTCACAGAAGATCCAGGGTTCAAATCCATGCCAAGCCTTCCTGTAATTTGCACATTTCGTTTATCCATGATGCCAATTAAGACAAAGCCTATGGCTGTGACAGAATCATTATGAGGCACTTGTTCGAAGAGTGTAACCCCCAACAGACATCGGGAAGTAGAGCAGTGACGCCACCTGGTACCAGTATAATACCAGTATAAGAAACTACAGAATAGTGGCGCATATCTCAAAAGTCTGGGGTCAGCATGCACAGCGCCCTTCCTGTCCAGGAATAGCACAGCATTATGGGACACTCCCCACCCCTTATGAAGATACCTCCATGGATTGTACCTCATGGAAATACACCAAGGATGTTACTTGGATGATGTCATTGAGTAGCAGCGTCCATGGAGTTTATTATAAGAACTGTGGAGATGCCAGTTGCAATGACATGCATGGGTGAACTGATTTCACAACAAAGGAGGTATTAACAAGGGAAGGAGAGAGTACCCTGCAAGGGGGTATTACTATACACCTGTATACACCTCAGCTATGATCCACTGATAGGCTCTACCTGTCTCTGTGGTACTGAAGTATGGAGGTCTGCCAGCATAAAAACCAGAATTGGGGATCAAACAGGTTTGTCACTAAGATTTTCTGAATGTCCGATGAGTACAGTATTAGGGAATAAATGATATTTGGTGTAGACCTATCATTATGGTTATTGGATCTATGGTGGCCATGCCATAACATTGGTAAATTATTCATTGTGGAGCGATTTTGGTGATGTACCTGTACTTTCCTTTGTTTTAACTGAAACAATATTGGGTTTGAAATCGAACTAGGCCCATTGACATAAAGTCTATGTACAATGATAATCTAAAAGATAGTGGGTGATTGTGAATTGTCTTGCATATATTTTCATGACAATGCACACCGTGTAAGAATTGTAAAAGGCGTTATTGCCAGACTGACGTAAAAAGTACTGCATCTAGCAAAGTCACACGTTTTCGAGCATAGATCTCTAGCTAGTCATGGGACATGTCTCTGTCTACCTTCAATTTGCAGAACATCCTTTGAAATAGGTTTAAGCATATATATAGATTGAGAACCTGATTAGAAAACTAGGCCAATTTGGTGTCTCTGTCGGTTTATGTTGAGGTACATCCACCCCCCCCCCCCGTTATACAACTATTTCCCTCTGTCCCAAGATTTCATACAGGATCCGGGTGGGATGTATGATGTTAATGACTCTGTTTTGGCAGCACCTTTAGCTTTTTCCGACCATCATCTTAACCCTAGTCACTTCCAGCCTTGAGGCGATATATATAGATGTTATATTACCTCTGGGGGTTATTTGTACTGTTAACATTATTGCTATTATTGAATGCCCCTACAGCAAGCAAAATCTAGCAATGCATTGCTGTATCATATCGGCCCTTGTGGAGTGTATCAGTGAGGCAATGGCATGACGCATGCATTCAGAGAGCTGTTTTTAAATATCTTGCAAATAAATGATAGAGAATTTAGATTAAAGGTCTAATACATTCAAGGGTAAATTTTGAATGAAAGAAAGAAAGATATAAAGAAAAAAAGAAAGAAAGAAAAAAGGAGTCAATACTTCCTGGACACTTACAGAAGATTCTAGAGTGTGGGCATATTTTCTTCTTGCATGTCATAGGCAAAGAAAACAGGAGACATCCAAAATGTACACATTAGCACCATCCTCTCATATCCCATCTTCCTTATTGCATGGAAGGGTGGTGGTTTGAACAGTGAACCATATTTTTGCCACACCTCCCCATACACTCCAATCTGTACCAGGTACTGTATATATACCCTGTAGCCTCACTCGTCAGGCTCCTGAGCATCTGGGTCAAAGAGGCAGTTTAAGACAAGATGCCCTAGCCATGTATTACACATGAAACCAGTAAACATAGTTCCGAATCAGGACAAAAAGTGTCTTAAGTGTACCCTACTTGCTGGGATTATTTGATCACTTTTGTTCTTTTTCTTGAACACACACCTATCAATACTAGCCTGGTTGGAAAAAAAACATATCAGGCTCAATCCGCACTTTTAAAAGCAGAAAGCAGACAGTATTATCTTGACGAAACCTTGAGATTTCCTCTTATATCAATTATAATCACATCCTCGGCTACCTTCCCAAAGAAGACGTTTCTATTGAAACTTAAATTCCCATTAAACCATTAAAGGTGTGTCACATGGCGGTAACTACTTGCAATGATTACTACTTGCAAACACACTTATTTATGTCCTGCAGCATTGGAGCTGTGCTTGAAGATATTTTCTAAGACCCTATCTGAATCGGATACAGCGTGATTTCATGTGAGTTTTATCAGGACCAAGATTAATATCGCCAGAGGCCCTGGTATACTACCCGTAGCCCAAATTAAACATATAGTTTCATTCAAATCTTCATAAGATTGTGTGCCTATATAAATGAAACTTCAATAAAAATTGTCATGTGCGGCCATCTTCTTTTGAATTTCCTCTTTACAAATTGACATCACCAAAACCTGACAAGGAGAAGGGGAAGAAAGTGCCCTGACAATGCTCGAGGTTATACCATGTTTAGCACTGATGGCGCCACGTATACGTGCTCATGGATAACACTAAATTTCAATAGTGTTACGTTTTCCTACGTTGTGTCACAGTCATCACAGTTATAAAGTACAGGCAGATTGGATTGTTCCTCAAATTGAGATAATTCAAACTATGATCATACTCCTTTAACGTCTACCTTTTCAGCATAATGAGTGACATTACATGTCTACACACAAGGATCGTTTACCATGTACAACTGCTATATATACTAATAATATGTAGTGTGGCTGTGGGTGAGTACTTCCCTCCATAGCATAAAATAGTAAATGTTAAATTGTATTACAGATAGAAATCGATGGCACCTATGTATCTGCAGCCCTGTGAACAGAAATCACGTGCCTCTATAGCTTGTGCCACTGTACCAATTTTGGTTGTAATGCTATGGGGAATAAGATCACTGGTAGTGCTATAGGCAGGTGATCCAGATCAGTCTGCTGCTAGAGGCACGTGATCTCAGCGAGCCTCGTTTTAAGGTTCAATTAGTTCATGACGTCATGACGTCACACGCAGTGATGGCAGCCAGCTGGCAGCTGGAGCCGGTCGCCGGTGTGCAGTGTTAGTGGAATTAAAACGATTAGGGATTAATAGCAAACCAAATAATCATACTCCAAGCTCTAATAGAACAATTAAAGGGCTAATGATACTGTCCCTATGCCATCCATCAGTGACTGACGACTGTCAGTTGGCCGTGAATCGGGGTTTGTTGTGTATACAAAGATAAGATCACCTGCCTATAACAATACATAGTGACCTCATTCCCCATAGCGTTACGGGATCAGTGGTGCTAGCTAGAGGCGGGTTACATTCTGTTCAGAGGGGTTGTATATGTAAATAATACTAGTATGGACTGCATATATTATTGAGCTGTTCAGAAAGAATTTAACATCACTGCCTCCTTAAACCATTGATATCCATGAATGAAGAGGGCATACGTAAAATGATGTAGCCCCTCCCCCTCTGTCCTATACAAAAGATACGATTAGAATTATCTTAAAAGTGTTTACTTAAGCTTTGAACTTTCAGAATTGATTCTATTCTTTTTGCTGAGTTACTATGCATGAATCAGTCATAAAAGGCAATTAATACTCTATCCTTTTGTTTCTAGGTGTGCCAATCAACCCTACAGGTTTTATCACTGCCTCCAATGAGCGTCTAGCAAAATGGGATAGGTATGAAATTAGGGATGGACTACCCAAATTAGGAGCAAACACTATAGATTCTTGTCTGAATCTTTGTAAGGTTGACACTAATATCTGTGTATCCTTCACATTCCACGGACAAGCACAAAGAAAATGTTATCTACACAGAAAGGTCATTACTACGTCCTCCCCTGGATGTACCAGCGCCAGTGGACATCTTGTTCCACTAAACCAGGAGGGGGTGGTACACTTCAAGTTAGTCACGAAATGCTGTAAGTAGATCAGTCATAATTGGATGTTAGAATGATGTCTTCTATCTAAAAAAGAAAAGGGAGAAATGTACTAGCTCTTTGATTAGGTTGCCAAGTCATGGTGCGGGTTACAGCAACGTCATGCATGGGCACGTCACTCAGCCCCAGAACTACCGAGAGGTGTAGTTATGAGAGTTAATTATCACCTGACCCATAATGGCATTATATTCAGATCTGAAAATACGATCCATATCAGCATTTGTCTGTAAGGTTTACCCATATTGGCACATGCAGATAGACCTGTATGAGCCCATGGAAGTGAGTTTCTTTAGTGAGATCTGAACAATTACATTGATTGTGTCATGACCAATTATCGCTGAGGAATATAGAACTCTTATGCCCCCCCCCGGTTTATAAAGAAATATCTCCCCTAATCCTTAACCCACACCTTTACCCATAAAGGATGTGGCTGCTGAGAAAACACTCCAATTTATAGGAGTATGCCAATGCCCTCCCTGGTAGTTGAAAACGCAGCTATTTCCCTCCGAATCATGACCACGCGTCCCAGTAGTTTTGGTGCCGAGAGACGTCCTTGGGATACACTTTCGGGGGGGGGGGATCATGTAGATGGTTTGTGCGTAAAGGTGAGGATACATAGTAAAATGATTCCCTTGAAAAACGGTATTTCACTGCCAATGACAGGCGGATGGTCTCCATTATTTTAGAGTTCAACATTACTCCCACAATCACCGTACAGAGAATGGGGTTTATAGTTTTTTTTCAATAGGGATTCACCGTGATATTTTACAGTGATTTGCTGTTTCTCTAGGCTTGTTCAGGTAAACTTTTATATATTCTTGTATCACTTTACAGTATAGATCTCACCCATAATTCTAGTGAAATGAAAAAGAAAAAACAAAGCTGCTTTCTACATACTACATAAGGCACAGTCACATTAGTGCTCATACTCAATCACCAGCAGCTTAATTCAAAACATCCTGGGATTGCAACCCCAGCGATCTTAGTGTAGGCACATATCATAAGACCTGGCCGGTCTACCCTATCTAATGCAGTGGTTGCAGGCCTCTCAGGAATAGCAAGTCCTGGGATCACTTCACTATTCCTTTTCCAGCACTAAGATCACTGCGATCTTAGTGAAAGAATTGCATAGTGGTTTCACCTAAGTACAAGAGCACTTATAGGGAACACTCCTGATCGAAAGAGTGAATAGCCTGCTGCATACATATAGAGGGGAGGGAGGACTTTGCTGAGTGTCCTTGAGGGCTCTTACACTGTTAATTTGGTGTTTAGCAACCAAACACCAGTGTTTAGGATCTAGACATATAGCTAAACACATTTTTGTCCCACTTTTCTAAACACATTTTTTGGCTAAACATGTTTAACTTTAAACATGTTTAGCTATCAGGTGTTTGATTTTACAAGTGTTTAGTTTTGATAGGTGTTTAGCTTTAAGATGTGCAGCATTAGTAAATGTTTAGATTTGTAGTGTTTAGCTTTAGGAAGTGTTTAGATACATACAAAACTACTGAGTCGTCGGGAAACTGGGTGATATACAACTATAAAAACAAGGATACTATCCTTTTTCTCATTTCATACATATTATACTTATCTTATCTACTTATGATTCTTATTAGATGGCTAAACACCTGATGTTTATCTTTCAAATACATGTTTAAGACTAAACACATAGAGACTGGATGTGTTTAAACTCAAACACCTAAACACTATGGTGTGTAAGTGTTTAAGTGTGTGAGAAGTAGGTGTGTAGTTTTCAGGATAAGTGTTTAGAATCTGATGGTGTTTAGCTGTAAGTGTTTGAATATCATAGATGTGTTGGAATCACACACCATGTAGATAGTGTGGTATGTATAAACACACACCTTGTTTGCAGTGTAGGGCTACTCATGCGTTAAGTGCACTGTAAGGTAATTCTTCCCTTCTCTCTCTTTGTCATGGGGGGAGGGCACAATGCTTCTAATAGGCAAGCATAAATCATACATTCATGGGAACAACTCTTGAATACTGTACGGGGGTCAACTGCATCCTGTGCTCTTTTGTTAGCCCATATGGGGACGGGGAACGATGGTATAAACACTGTTGTGAAGAAGAGTGGTTCCACAGCTATTCCTTTATTTTGGGACTCTTACCCCTGTGCCCAGTCAGTACTTCTTGGAATAGTGTAGGAGGGATGAGGCTAAGATCGATGCGATCTTAATGCTGGCTAGGAAATGTGAACACAGTCTAATCTTAAGATCACTTAATAAAATAAGGTAGAATAATTCCTAAGATCGCTGAGGTTGAGATCCCAGGATCTTTTGAATTAACCTCCTGGTCATTCCCAACCATTGGGGGACTGTAGACCTATCACCTATTCCCTTGGTCTGCTGATCATAGACATGTCTGAGTTTATGTTTATAAATGTCTATACAGGCGTCATGTCTTTGAAAGGGCATTGTGTATGATTAATCCCACCAATTCTCAATAGTTATTCTATATTATCCGACAATTGTCATTATTATTTTACTTGTCCATGTGGTCACTGTGTTCCAACTAGTGACATGAAAACAAACCACAGTTTACACAGCGTCACTGTAAACCTAACTCACTTCACAAATTTGCACCATTTATAGAGTTTCAATACTAATTTAGGTATTTTTTTAACAGTGTGGACGATGTTATAAAGGGAGGCAATGCTTAGCTTTCTGTTCAGTTATGACTTACACATGCAATATTTCGTTCTAAATGGCAATGGTATCGTTATAGTACCACGCTATTTTTAGCCTCTTTATGAGAGAGGTGACTCATTTTGGTCTACTATAACGGTTTGGTGGAGAGTGGTTAAGGCCTTATTTATGTGTGGCCACCTATTTTCATCTCTCTGCCTGATCATATAAGTTTTGTTCATATTGCTACACCACACACATGATAGTATCCTAATTCAAGCTGCAGGTAATTAAAAAAAAAATCAGGTTTAAAATAACCTCCAAGTCGTTCAGTGAAGCTAGTCAGAGACCGATACCAATGCAGCATAGGCTGTGCCAAACTGTTGCTCCTTTAGCAGTGCACCAAGCTCATAATTATGGTCAAGACGATGCATGAATGAATCCTTGAGCCTTAACCGGTCCCACTTTTGCATCTTTTCTTGTTGTACTGATCGGTACTGATCACAAGTTAGTCATTCCTCTACAAGGGTGTGATGTTACTTCTTGAATAATAAGAATAATTACAAGTTTAAATTATTTGGTGCATGACAAATCCATAACTACATATAAGTTCCATAATAAATTTGGCTAGAGGTCATTGAGTACGTTAATAGCATTCCTGGGATGTTTTAAATACATTCCATAGATCTTTTTACGCATAATTAGGTACACTGCAAAAAAGGTGTTTAAAGATACACACCAAATTTTCTCAACACCAACATTTAAACATCTAAACACTTGAAGTGTTTAGGTGTTTAGCTTTTAAACACTTATTCTCAAACACCTAAACACTTAGGTGTTTAAGTGTTTAGCATTTAAACACTTGGTTAAACACTTCCTAGTTAAACGCTTTTAAAATTGAACGTGTTTAACACTTAAGAAGCGTTGAGAAAAGTGGGACAAATAAGTGTTTAACCAAGTGTTTAACTTCTAAACACTGGTGTTTAATCCCTAAACACTGTTTTTACAGTGTATACATATGGTCCAAATAGATCATATGCTACACTACCACCATCTGGTGTAGAACAGTTGCCCTATACACTCTCCCCCACAGTGGGGTTAGCAGCACTCAGAAAGCAGCAGCCACGCATGGCAGACAGACAGTGCAAGACAAAAACTTTATTTCTTTGTTTTTTTTTTCATTATGGGAGTCACTTGCGACTCTTGCGAGGAACAATATCACTACTAGGTGAACATTATATCTATAAATTATAAAATTAAAGATTGTGATAGAGGGAGTAGGGCGATCCCTGTTCATTCCAATGCCATGGACGTAGGTCAGGTGAGATAGCCTCTTGTCATGGCACTGACCCAACCTCCTTATAGTATACACTTCTGTGCCGGTTAGAGTAAGGGCAGGTATATTATATACAATACAATTACACTGCAGGAAACTAGGATGTAAACCAAGGTGATGTATCTAAAATTCTTTTTTTTCTCTAAGACTACAACTAAGAACAACTTAGAATATTGACAACCACAGGTTTCACCACGAAGTTCTGATCTGTAATCTGGGCAGGGGTTTCCTAGGCTTAACTTTGAATACAACTGGACCAGCACGCATTAAAGCCCTAGCTTGTCGTGCACTTTTTCAACAGTTCAATGACACTATTTCATCATTTATAATAGAATTGCACCCCTTATTCAAGACTAGCATATACACATGCCAATACGGTATAGATAAGCCAGAAGGGGAAATCATGGTCCATGACACGAGGGAAGTGTAAGATACAGTCTAAAGGGAGAGAGTATTTGATATTTAATTTACACTAGCGTAAACTAGTATATCCTAAGGAAGGGAAAACTATATACTGTCTCGGATGTTGGAACACTGTAAACTGGCTGATGTACATGTGACGTATACATACGTCACCTATGGTACAAGCGAAGTGTGAACGTCCTAAGGTACATGGGAAATACAATTTAAGCTAAGTATATATGGAAATGCATAACATTTAATATACAAGGAAACTTACGATAGGAGAAGTGTATAATGCAATGCAGCCTTACATGTGCAGACACAAGTTATGTAAAAACAAGAATGTTCATGCTACGATGGCAAAATTAATGACAGACGCATGTTATATTCAACTTCCTTCTAAAATGCCTAGACCTATGCTTTCCGCATATTATATTGAACGAATAGATGCATAATTACCGTTTTGGTGGATATACATATAGGGTAAAGTGAGGGCTGAATTCACCAGTGTCTATTGCAGCAAGAAAAAGTCTTTTCTGTCATCCAGTTTACATCTGTTAAGTTGCATTTTCATTTTCTGGAAAGGAGAACTATATTTTCTTTCTATGCTCTGGAAGGGTCCAAAATGACTCTATCTTATCAACCACCATCCTTCCCTCAACAGGTTGTTTTGCATAGATACATTGCACTGTTTTCTTCGTCTCTACAGAGATTCAGAAATTTCAGATGGGATGTTGAGAAAATGAAAAAGCAATTTAATGAAACATAAGAAAACTTGAAATTTTATAAAATACAAGAAAACATGACATTTCTTCAACCAATAATCCGCACCTTATTCCATTTGTATGAAACAATGGTAATACAGTTATCTTTCTCTGCAGATGGCAATTTTGCAATGTCCTCAGGCAGGCTGGTTCTGCTTCGTGGGGACTTGTGGAGGGGGGAGGGTGCAGAAACCCGGGAGGACTGTAGTGTGCTATGCCAGGTGACAGACACCTGTGCTGCAGCAGAGTGGAGGTACCTAAGTGATGAAACACCTGTATGCAACCTATTCCCACGTCTACCAACCTATCCCCAGTGTAGGGCAGATATGGAAGCGACCAACTTCACAATCATCACCCAGCCATGTGGTAGGTATGGTCTTTTGATACAGTGTATGATAAAGGTTGATGTTTTGTTTGGCTGTTCCAATTCATCCCTCGCCCTTTCTCAATTCCTCCTCCCTGCCTCTACCCCGCCCCCTCTTTCTCTCTCCTCTCTCTCTCTCTCTCTCTCTCTCTCTCTCTCTCTCTCTCTCTCTTGGCATTCTCAAGTACATGGGGGTATTTAGGGGACTGTGTTTTAGGCTTGAACACCTGTGTATGAATATACATGTGGCAAATAATGCATCTCCATATCTAACTATCACTTCCTTCACGTTGTCTTCGTCTGACTCCCCCTCTCTTTAGCCTCGTTCACATCTGTTTGTCTGTCTGTCTGTCTCTCTTTCTCTCTCTGTCTCTCTGTCTCTCTGTCTGTATCTCTCTCTCTCTCTCTCTCTCTCTCTCTCTCTCTCTCTCTCTCTCTTGGCCTATCCCTATTACATGGAATTCTCTATTCAGGTCACGGCTTTAGGGTCTTCCCAGGATTTTGTAGTGCAGTTTAGACTGAGAGTGCACTATCTGAGGACACCCTCATATAGTATATATGGGGGACGTAAGGGTTGGAATGACGAGAATTATCCTAAGGAGAGTCATTACAAAAGCAAATCATGTAGTCTGAACAACCCACGGACCATAAACATGTTCAGGGAGGCATTACCTTGCATGTAAAGAGACGATAACCTCTACTTTCATATAGGGGTAGTATGTTTAATGGTCCTTGTCAGCTAATGGGAAATTCTAGGTAAACCCACTTTCCCTTGCCTGGTATTGTAACAATAGTCATGTAGAGTACTTTAGTATTCTGAAGAGGCTAATGTCATTAAATTACCCTAGAGTAGGTACTATGTAGGAAAGGTTGCACAGTCCTCAGTTATTTAGTTCACGTATGGCCATTCCATGCAGTATAAGCTTAAGTCTTTTAACAACATTGATAACAATATTGATTGTTAGTGTTATGTAGCATGGAACTCAAAAATCATTATCTTATTGAATATTTAATGTTTCAGTGGATATTTCCCGGTCACCATCCTACAATATTGTGAGACAAGGCTACTATGACACTGTTTTCACACTGCATAACACCCTCACCGACTTCCTCCAGTGCCGTGCCCAGTGTGATGGAGACACGGGATGCCGCGGTTTTTCCTTTGAGTAGGTATTCACATTATACATGTATTGCAAAATTCCACTATAGTGATCTTGAAGGTGAATGCAATTTGTCAAGCCTTTGCATGGTATTTTCTTTTCAGTAATTTCAGGTGTTGTTTTTTCCCATCTATTACAGTTCTCGCCAACAAAATATATAGCATCTAAAATATATAACAGGAGTGGAGTTATCAATGTTTTATCTGAAAATTAATAAGCCAGGATTAGGCCACTCCAAAAAAAATTGTTTCTCAGTCAACAAGCAATGAGAAAAGTGACGAGTGAGGATTTTATTCATTTTTATAAGTAGTTGATACCTATTAATTTGATACCATACTTGACTGCCCGAAGAATAAAAATAAAATTCTCAAGTGACGAATTTTCTGACGAGGTCGGTGATGAGAAACAAGTTTTCTGTGTTTATTTTATTGGAGTGGCCTTAATTGAGAGTTGTTTGCAAGATGCATTTGGGTAAACAGTACTAGCATGATTATCTCTTAGATTAAGCCTGTCAAATTCGATTGAATGCAACATATTTTATAAGATGTCAATAGTATACATTTATGTAAATCTTATTCCTATAAAAAGTTGATTATGTTTCCAGTTATTCCTATGCTGGAGGTAGCTGCCGTACCTATGGTACCAACGTTGTGTGCGACGGTACCATTGTAGATGAGGTAGGAGAGAACTGGCATACATACCTGAAAAGCTATGCATGTGGTAGGTCAATTTACTAAATTCCTAGAATTCCATTTATAATACAGTAGGACACTTTAAA
Organism: Acholoe squamosa; assembly: GCA_949317995.1. Lineage (NCBI taxonomy): Eukaryota > Metazoa > Annelida > Polychaeta > Phyllodocida > Polynoidae > Acholoe > Acholoe squamosa. The sequence goes on from OX439038.1 coordinate 44,852,117, forward strand.
TAGTGGTCATTAGTAATTATGTAGATCGATCTAGAGTCCACAATAATTAGGCCGACCAATTTAAGTAACCTAACACTTATACTAGATACCACTCTACCTCTGATGTGATGAAAACAGGTTGGAATTGAAAACCCAGCACTTAAAGATTGTTTTCTTATGTGGGATAGAGTATTGTGACAACTACTAGAGAGTGAATCATGGAAACTGACAGTGTTTATGGAGTCAAATGATGGTGCCAGAAACAAACATTTGTGAAAACATAAGGACTTGTAAACTTAGAAAATCATGTATGTCCAGCATTCTAAGATATTATGCCTTACTGGGATTTTTTGCAATAATGTAGAAATGTAGTAACCACCAATTGAACTAGAAATGTTTAAATGACCATTAGATCCTGACCAATATCAGAGGCGTAGGAAGCAAATCTTTATTGGGGGGGGGCCCGACCTCAACCATATTGAAACATCGGCTCAAGCACAATAGCACCTATACATACATAAACAAAAATTTGTGTAGAAAAGTAATTTTTGATAAATTTTAGATCTGATTTGATGCCCAGGCCCCCATTTTCTTTATCTCATTACTATATTAATTTAATTTGAGATGCAAAGTTTTAGCTTCTAGCTCAATTTATTATGAACTCTCGGCAAATTTTAGGGGGGCCCAGACATACTCGGTCTGAAATCACAGAAGGTGTGCAAATGGGAATTTTGGTGAAAGTCAGCCCCCTACACTTAGGATTTTGATTTTTCCCCAATTTCTTTTGGGTCACATTTTTGGGCTCAATGAGTTCTTGATGTTATATATGGGTTTTAGTGGTCCAATATCAATATTCTGACCTCCAGGGGGTTGAACATACCTAAAATTGACCCCTTTCAGCTTGGAAAATCAATAAAATCGACATATTTCATCATTTTTTGTAGAATGAGGACTAGGTATGTGTCTGTCCACTTTTATTATGTAAATTATAGAGTCTTGTGGTGAAATAGGAGCAAAAATTATGTTCCTGGTCGGATTTTTTCTATTCTTCTGGAGCATTTTACTTTTTGTAAAGTGGTCTGTCCTGGCGATAATTTGGTCATTTGGCCTCCCCCCATTAAATATCTAAAAGTGAAATGCGTTCAATTATGCCTTAAAAGATTTGCTACATGTTGGGGGTAACGTATGTTGAAAATAAAATTTGATTTCCTCCATAAACTTCACTGTGAGGGGGCAATAAGTGATTTTCCTTGAAAATCCCCCTTTTTCCTTGTCCGGGCGAAAAATCATGTTCCTTCCCCTCCTGTGTAGGATTAACACATTTAACTATCCTAGCTAAGTCAGTTATTTACCCCCTACATATACCTAAGTGCCCAATGTATAGGACAATGGATTACTCTCCATCCTTTGTAGTAGCAGAGATGGGAAGTGCTATTTTGTCCGGGCGAAATCGTGTCCGGGCGAGTGACCATTGAATAACATGCCATGTTGAGGAGTTGATTTCCTACAGAAATTAAAATTTTATCTTAATGAAAATAACAGCTCTAGACCATTTAGACCTGTAGATTACAGAAATCACATTGTTATGTATGTCAGATGTGTCTTTTATATCATAAAATGAGTGTACTTATAATAAATGTTTGTGATTCTTGGCATATGTCCGGTCGAATGACATTTGAGTAACATGCCATGTTGAGGGCTTGATTTTCTACAGAAACAATTGTCATATTACCATGACAATATCAGATCTAGACCATTTTGACCTGTATATCATGAAAATAACATGTTTCTTTATGTCAGATGTGACCTTATTATTGTAAAATGAGAATTCTTTTAACTGTTTTTACCATGATTCTGCACACAAAATTCAATATTCCTGCCCCTCCTCTGCACAATAGGGATATTCAAATATCCAAACTATGCCAGTTGTTTACCCCCTACATATACCTTAGTACTCAGTGTATGGGACACTTGATTGCTGTTAAACCTTTGCAGTATCAAGGATGGGAAGTGTTTTTTTGTCCAGGTGAAATTGTGTCCGGGCGAGTGACCATTGAGTAACATGCCATGTTGAGGGTTTGGTTTCCTACAGAAATAATCATTTTATCTCAATGAAAATCACAGATCTGGACCATCTTAAGCAGTAGATGATGGAATTCACATTGTTATCTATGTCAGCTGATTCCTTGCTATCATAAAATGAGCCTACTTTTAATGGATTTTGATCACAATTCTGAACATAATGTCCAGGCGAGTGATGAACTACAAGGTATTTTGAACAGAAATTACAGATTTTTTTCCCCATCAAACTATATACCACCTGAAAGTACATGCCTTGGGCATTGTATTCCATGTAATCAATAGTTCCTACCATAGTCTGTTCAGCTTTTATATAGAACAGAAAGAAATAATTATCTTAGAATCTGAGATTTACTTGAATTCCAGGCTAGGCCCTATAGGAAAATGACCTAAGGGCAACACAAAAAGCCCATTACGTCTGACTACAATACTCCAAACCCAACCATTAGACCCAGTACTATAGGCAAAAACATAATAACAGTAGACCAGAAGCATATCATAGGTCATTTTGAATCAATAAAGGGAAAATACCCCAAATAGTCACTCGGGAGGACATCATTTCCTGGTAGATAGGTTCTGGGCATTGCCATAGCAACGGTTTTCATATTTAACTCATAATATTTCATGTGCAGTTACCCCAAGACCTATACACTATCCACAAAAAATATTTTTGAGATACTACATAATTTTTTCTCAAACCTCTCAAAACTCCACCAAGGCCTATTTGCACACTTTCTATGATTTTTGACCACTCACGCCCCACCTCCTTTTTGGTTGGGGGGGCCCAGGCCCCCCTGCCCCCCCCCCTTTTCCTACACCCCTGCCAATATTACAATTCTCTCTGGTCAATTTTTATGAATCACCCTCCTGGGAGTTGAATCTTTTATGGCTTTCTCAAAACGTGCTTATAACCCAAACAGATTAACTAAGGAGCTTGAATGTTCGAAAAAGTGAGAACTGATAGAAAGATCTATAATATCTTAGTTGTTTCATACCAGATCGTTCCACTTTAGATAACAAATGTGTTCCTCAGCTAAATGTTCACACATCCCCTTACAGAGTGACCTACAAGGAAGCTGGAACAAAAATAAACTTGTAAAATACTAAAACGTGGCTATAACAAGGTGTGTACAATCAATCATTGATGAAATCTCTATTTTCAGTACATTTTAGTACAACCAGGTTGTTCCCATCCACTACATTCCGTACAACTATGAGACCAACTCATGGACCCCCAAGTAGGTTAAAATTACACTCCATATTAAAATATCCCATTTTATATCAAGTAATCTTTGATTCCATAAAGGGGAAAACAAAAGCCACCCACATGTGGGTTCCATTGACCTAAATTGACTTACAAAATTGGGTTTCTTTCAGAGGTGGTGAAGGAGGTTATTTCCCAACATGTAATAACTGTATCCCTTTAAATCATAGCAATAGAAAACCATAGCATAGACTCGCTTGGCCATATAGAATCTGCTGTGCCTAGTCGTCGTATTTAAGAAATGACATCTTGTTTTCATCTGTAGAATAGCTATAGCGATTGAGGGAAAGGTTGATTAACTAAGAAAGCGGTAGAAGGTCCCTGTTCTAAAACAATTGTATTTACGAATTTGCCTCAATGTTTTGCATGACACATGATTATTGGTAAAATAAGAAAAAAGCACTACTGACGGGATAAGTATGAGTGGTAAAAGTTCGTTCTCAAGAGCGACTAGCATTTATAAGGATATCGGTAGACCTAGTTGAGTTTGAAAATACTAATGCTTTCAAATAAAAACAGTGTAGGGGCTGGTATCACCTTGTATATATTATTGTGGATCATCCGAGCGGCGTGCTTGTATGTGGCCAGTTCCTTCAGGATCGGACAGACGTCACCTCTGACGTCTAGCCGTTCCTTGAGGGAGCAGCACCATGCATCATGCCCAGCTTTTACTAAGAAGCTGGGTGATCCACAGAAGAGACCTGGACTCCATCCAGGTAAGAGATTATCCTGTACCATTCTGAATAAAGGTCACCTTCGGGTGTTCCTTTCAGTGCTACCTTGCTCAACCCGAATCACTCGTGTTGTGTTTCATATCTGTCTGTATGTGTCTCTCTCTCTCTCTCTCTCTCTCTCTCTCTCTCTCTCTCTCTCTCTCTCTCTCTCTCTCTCTCTCTCTCTCTCTGGTAGCACCTGCTATCAAACATAACCCGAACCACTACAACAGTATACAGATTATGATGCCTGTTAAAAGTTTTGCAGAACAATGTTCAGTGTTCGACAAAATCTGACGTGTATGATCATGACCTTCTTTATCCCCCTGTACAGTGATTTTTAATGATTACATCTTGATGGCTGCCCTCGAGGTGAGAGGGGGTGAACTCTTCTACACGTCCGGGTCTGCTGAAGACTGTAGAAGGGATTGCAACCAGCGAACCACCTGCCGGGGGTATGTGACATAAACAAGGTTCTTGATTCTACCTTGGTCCATTCTAATTAGTAGCTTTTGTCTGCATATATGCAGTAACTTTGAATAATCCCTGATCCTTTATGTCTTAGCTGCTCGTAACCCACTGAGATTAATGTATCTGGCTCTTCTGCTGTGTGCATTCCCCATCCTATGCTTCTCCACCAATCTCTCACGTAGACCTTTTTGCTCTTCTCCTAGACTGATCCCCACTCATTGGATACTAGTTCCTGATTCTCTGTTCCTTTTTCTCAGTAAGCTGCTCCTCCCTTACTGGGCTGCCCCCATGGATACTGTGCTTCCTGAGGAGCTCCTAACTCTAAGTTGCTCTTCCGCATTGAGTTGCTCCTCCCTTGCTGGCCTGCTTTCCTATTTACTCTGCTCCCCGAGATACCACGATCATCCCTCCTTGATAGGACCCCCATTCTACCACCTTAAGCTGCTCCTCCTTTACTGCGTTCGTCCTCTTTCCCTGACCTGATCCTCCCTCCTTCTTTTGTTGATCCACATTCCAAGCTGTTCTATCACGTTAGTAAGTTCCTTCATTAGCGAGTGGTTATCATTTATCAACAGGGGGTGGTGGGTTGAGGGGGATAAAAACCTGTGACCACTTTTGGATTCGGGGTGTAAAAAGAAAGTAGCCACCGTAGATCAACAGCAAAGAGGGGTATAACAATATCCCGTACCTCCAGTGTGGGGGGGGGGGGCACAAACAATTTTGTCCACCATTAAGCTTTAATAATAACCACTCCCATAATGAGTTTCTCATTTTCTCCCGACGTGATCCTCCCTCCTCTACTTTTCTCCATATTGAATTACACTTGTTATGCTGAATTTTAACCTGACAGCAGTCAGCAGCTGAAAAGGGCATGGAAAACACCAATTGTGCTTTACTGAGATGCCCCCCCCCCCAATCACAGACAACCCCCCCCCCTTGCTTTGTTTTCGAACCACGGTATGAAAAAAAATCTCCCAAGTCTGCTCCAACCAACCCAAGTTCCTCAACCCTTTCAGAGTATCACCATGATTAAGTTGAAAATTATTCTATTACGATTCGCCTCTACAGACGGTTAGTATATGTACACTACCTTTGTTATTTTGCAGGTTCAACTACAAAAATGACGGGAGGCAATGTTTCCACCTGAATGCCGACAGTGTCTGTCTGTCACCTGTAGAAAACAGGAATTGTGTCCACTACCGCAAAAAGACATCCAGCTGTAGTAAGTGCCAACCTCAGTCAGTGAATAATGGTGTGATTGGGATGCTGTTATGATTTCCCGTCTATTCCGAGGTTCCAGTTCATTCAATGGAGAAGCCATCACTTGATCTGGTACCTTGCGAGATAAGCACTGATTCCAGTCAGCATTTATAACAGGGACCAGTTGTCATGTAATGCACACTAAAATATCTTCACTGTATAAAGGGAATTATCAGTTATCATTGGTCAATAATGTATACCGCTTGGTCGGCTAAGAATTATCACGTTAATCGTTTAAAGCTCGACTTTTAGTAGCTCCTCGCGGTTGCTTTATGGATGACCAGTTATATTTTGTTAATGATCAATTTGACAAAATTTAATTGGATGAATTAATTATCTCCTTTTCAGCATGGCAATACCGTGACCGGTCTGTTCTTGGAGGAGTATATCGCCCTTTAGTAAATAGTATTATCCATTGTGAGCGGGAATGTCGACGTGAATATGAATGTGCTGGCTTTGACTTTGATCCAAAAACATTTAAGTGCTACTTTCACTATGGTAACAATGTCTGCAAAGAGAAGCAGGTCCTCTCTGGTGTCACTCACTACCGACTAAAGGGTGAAATCTGCCCAACAGAAACAGGTAAGGTATAGTTGTCTTCCACTAAACTTAATTCCACTCTGAATGAGAATAGGTATTAAATCAACCTTCACCTCACTTCTCTAGAAGGGTGATGCAATCAGATCTTTTTAAGTATGATGGTAATTGCTTGTACCCATCATCGGTACATTGCTCACGAGTAACTCACCATTTCTGATGAAGCATTTAATGACAATTCAAATGGTCTTCGGAGCTTTTTAAAGATAACCCATGAACCGCTGAAGGTCGAATCCTATGATGCAATTTTCACTGGAAAGTTTCTGCAATCTAGAACCCAGTTGCAATGTGGTGGCCTGCCTGTATATTGTAAGGGGTATAACAGCTACAGGTAGGTATAATGGCAAGAATCCCCTTGCAGATTGGGCTATGAATTATGATCTAGATAATTGGATATTTTTCTCTTGCTTATGTGGAAAGTTTCTGCAGTTTTAAAAGGTGTTTTATAATTCACAAGATGAGGGGGTCACATCCCATAAACTTCTAGGTCTAGCATTCCATATGCATATTAGCCTATAGTAATGCATCTAGACATAAGGGGCAGAAGTACACTAAAATGAGGACAGATGTCCATAATGTTTGTCTTACTTATGTATAGGTTAGCACCCACAGAAATATCATGAAGTGCCTCCCCCTATCAAGAGGTGTGGTCCTCATTAATAACAATAATTTAGTCCAAATTGCAGGGCTGGAGCATCATTTTATTTGCAACTGTGGGAATTGAGGGGATCAACACCCTGATTGGTACCATTGCAATTTAGAGTGTAAGCAAGGGTCTCAATCACAAGAGGTTTGGAGGGTTAGATTGCATCGTGGGATTCGACCTTGAAGCCTGATACCATTAGCTTCTAAAAACCTTTGGCGACCAATGAATTTGTCATTAAATACTTCAATAACTAGTATTGTAATGGGGACTCACCTAAGGACTGTATCAGCTCCACATGGGGCTTACATACAGCTATCAGGATACCAAATTGCATTTACAGAAGCCCTGGAGTATGAGAACACCCGGCTGGTAGGAGGCACCAGTCAGGGGATGGTAGAGTCAGCCTTGGCCTGCTTTGCCATGTGTACGGCTCAGGTGGGCTGCAGTGGAGTGGACTATAATAAAGACAACCGTGGCTGCTGGTTCATAGGCATGGACAACATCTGCACCTTACCCTCACCCAATAACTGCTGTGATCACCTCAAGATACCTGGTCTCTGTCCTGCCATAGGTAAGGTTTTACACGGTGTAGAGGTACACGTAACTAAACCATAGGAGTTGGGTACCGTCTGACGTGGCGGGTGAGTCGAGTCGTCGGACGTTCCTCAGGTTCCGGATAGGTGGCAGCACCGATCCGGGTCTGTGGGGACATCTGACGACGAACACCTGGGTCCGTATATAAAGCCCAGGGCTCAGCCGCTACGTCAGAGGCCCTTCTGGCCTCCACACCATGTAAGCCATTGTCTTTTAATATTAGCTGCCTCCTTGATATCATCCGGCAGCCGTGAGTGTGCGTTAAGTAATAAACCTAACCGTTGGCATACACTTGGAATACTGTCTTACTCTTTCTTTCCGAACCGTAAGACCCGAACCCCCCAGGTCTGTAAGGCCACAAACCCTTACACTGGAGTCGTGACCAGTTAATTCTGGTGTATAGCCCGGACGTTATAACGTCCGAACGGCTAGTACATGGGTTAGACACCCTTAGGGAAGCTAACCCAGCAGGGCAATCACTTGCCCAAGAGAATGGAAATGGATCATTAATGCTCCAAGCCCATTCGGACTCGCAAGATGCGGAATCAGCATCTTGGAGAGATCCCGGACCCCACTATAATGATAGTGAGGAGAATCTGCCAGACTCTGTACGACGCGAACAGTCTATACAGAGACATAGTAACTTAATAGGCCAACAATCGCTTGTTGACGAATTAAGTGATTCGATGTTCGAAGTTGGTGGTAGTACTAACCCAGAACATCCGGCACCAATGCGAAAAAGGGTAACATTCGGAGAACTACCTTATAGGTTACCCAGGCCCGAATTACCAATATTAGATTATAGCGCTATAGATGGCGACTTAACCTATGCGGTACCGGAAGGTGAGGAATTAAAACGACCGGATGTCCTGTTGTTGAATGAAACTTATGTAACTTTGAACGAGAATTTAAATACCTTGGTCAAAGCTAAGGATGAAGTATTCCATGAAAAACTTCAGATGGAAGAGGACCTAACTGGCATGCGAAAGGAATTCGAAGCCAGAAGGAGCGAGTACATGAAAGAACTCGAGAATGAAGAACTAAAACTTCAATCAATGAGAGAATCATTCAACAAAGAATATGATAATAGGCACATTCGTATCCAAACATACATAGATACGAACGACCAACTAAACCTTGATAAGGCAAAATTCGAATCCGAAATTCGCCATTATCAGGATGAGTTGGATAAATTGAAACTTCAGTGTAGTAAACAAGCTGAAGACAATGAAACCATCCGGGTAGGCATCATAGCTTACAACAAACAACTGGAGGAGGATAGACAGAAACTCACAAACGAGCTTTAGGAATTGCAGACTACTGCAATAACTCTAGATAAATATGTAGAAGCAGCCCAGCTAACTATAGGTAATATAGATCCAGCTGTGGTATCTACAATGTTGGGAAAGACATCTAAAGATGCAACCCCAATTAGATACAGCCCATTCGTTGATGATGGGGCTGACAAGAATGTGGTATCCGGAATCTACAAGAAACCGGATAATGCTGCAGTAAATGGAACCGCATCTAAACCAGTAATTCCAATGCTGGATACGATAGGTCCGGCACCACCCATACCAGATTTGAGTCACAAAATCAAAGCGACTCACGATGGTGCTACAGGGAATAATAATAATACACCCATGGCACAACCAAGAGCACCCGGACCAATGAGGCATATGTTGACACCACCTTCATATTTCCCCCAACCTGGCCACAGTACACCAGCAGTACCAAGATTACCGAATCCAACCCCAGGTTCTGGTAATGGTCCTACTGATGGACGTTTTCCGAGACCAAACCCGCCACAAAACAATATTAATGGCGGTACGTATCAACCAAGAACATCTTCCTATGGATATAGAAATAATTATAATCCATCAGGAGGTGGTAATTATCAAAATGGTAATAGCTATAACCAGGGATGGAATCAAAATGATTCTTACCCTAGATATGCGTCTTCTGGAAACACCGGTTACAATGGCGGATGCCCTGGTGGTTCATCCGGAAGCTATAATAATAATGGTCCACCAGGAGGAAACCCTCCAGGCGGCCCAGGAGGATCCGGATCCGGAGGATCAGGATCAGGAGGAGATGGCAGGAAACCAAACAGGAGAACTTCTATGCCTGCAGGGATGCAAACCATCTTTGATAGGAGCCAATGTATCCAAAACCTTGGCATTGACTGCTACCAAAAGGGAGCGGACGGCATGGAAGTCATGAACTGGAGCATGCGAGAAGCAGATAGACTACGCGGATGTAATAATCCGGCACGTAGGCAGGCACGGATACCCCCTCCATACGATTCTAATGATCCATGGAAGGACAGGTATCAAGCTTTTGTCGACGAAGTCAATTGTAGTGGATGGACAAAAGAAGAAGCTCTGCCATATTTGATTTGTTGGTTAAATAAAGGCGGAAAAGTAGCTCTCAACCAATGGAGAGCAGCTTACGGAATATACGGTACCTATGATCAATTGGTCGAATGTGCCGCATACCTTTTCGGATCAATCGTTAGAGAAGATCCGTGGGTAAGCTTTAAGAAGAGAACACAAAAACCTAAAGAATCACACAAAGTCTTTGGTTTGGAGCTACAGGACTTGCTTTCGAAAGCACGTCCAAATTGGGCTCATGACGATGATTGTTATCTACAAGAATTGTTCATACAATTCTATAGTGGATTGCGAGATCCGGATCATAAGCAAGTGGTGTGGGACTCCTGGAAAGATGACACTTCCTTCAGTGATCTGTTCATAGCAATTGATGGACATGACATGAAGAAACGTTTAGTAGGTCTTGGACCTAGTCCAGTAAGAGCAGCTCCTTTCCAATACGGAGGTACACCTGCTCCGGTATATGATACTTCCCAATTAGCTCCGGTTGAATCGAATGAAGTTGATGAGGAAGATGAATATGTCTCCGATGAAAACGGAGAATATATTGGTTCAGTCCATGTGGCTGGAAAGTATTACCGACAAAAGCGGTATAGGAAAGTACATTCGAGAGGGAGAGGAGGATCTGTTGCTGGTAAAACAGCTTCCGGATCAACTCAACATGGCAGTGTAGCCTCTACGGCGAACTCAACTGTAGCAGCCACTGTTGCTCCGACTAACATGATGGAAACATTAATAGCCGGATTAACAGAAGCTCTAAGGAGACCAAGAGTTGATAAATCTCAAAGGAGATGTTTCAGATGTCAGAAACTGGGGCATTTTGCTCCCGAATGTATGGCTGAAAAGCCTGTTCCGCGTAAAAAGGAGAGTGTCTCTGGGATAAGTACAGAGGAAAACTAGAAAGAGATCTCCCGAGGGGCAAAGAAGGGGATCCCAGTGACAAATCTTGCCATAATATCACCATCCGTGACGATGGTTCGCATTTAGTAACAAGATCGCCTAACACCGAGGTGGTTGTAGACACCCGGAAGGTTAGGGAAGCTGATATAACAGGTGCCACGGGCGCACAGGGGAAACCCAATATCAGTAACGAGGCAGGCGGCTATGAATTAGCCAAGGTCTGTGGTGCCCACCTGCCCCCGGGTCATCCTTGTCTTGAATTCCTGAAAAGATGTGGATCGACTCCTGGTGTGAAAAATGACGTTCCGATTGTCACGGACATACCCTCTGTTCTAAACGGAAGGCGGTGGTATGTTTGCCTCACTGTTAACGGAAGATCTGCCGAATTCCTTGTGGATACGGGAGCTAGCCACTCTTGTATCTCCAGGGGGTTCTACGATCTTATACCGGATGAACATGAGACTCTCAAATCGGGAGGAAGTGCTCAGACGGCCGACGGCAGTACCTTGCAAACGTATGGTAGAACTTGTGTGAAACTACAGTTGGATGGTATCCATGACTATGTCATGAGCACCACCGTTGCGGATATAGCAGATGAGGGTATACTTGGGTTGGATTTCGCATCCCTGTATGGTGCTGTGTTAGAACCCCAAACAGGAGTGTTGAGTGTGAGATACCCGTATCCCGTAAAGGTTAGATGTGTACTGAGACAAGTGAGCAGTATGGCTAGTGTGGCACACACTGTGCGAATCCCTCCGGGAGTAGCCTGTGATGTGCTTGTAAGAAGTGATCCTGCAATGCGTAATAAGCCTGCAGTGATAGAACCGGATGTAGTTACGTTATCAAGTATCGGATTAAATTCTGTAGACACGATAGTAGCGAATGCATCCTGGTCGGTAGTACCTGTCTCCAATACTGGAAACACTACTATCTACTTGAAAAAGGGACAAGTTTTTGGAAATGTAACCCTTTCGGAAACTGTAACGGATAGTAAGCTAAGCTTACAGAAGGTAACAGGGGATGATGAAATTTCGGAAGACTTACTTAAGTTGTATGAAGAAACTTCATTAGAAGATCCGGAACACCGGAAAGAGTTCTATGATATGCTCTGTCAGTATCATACTGCCTTTGCCAAACCTGGTGAAAAACTAGGTACGACAAATAAAGTATTACATAAAATAGATACTGGAGATGCCGAACCCTTTAAGATACCGTATAGACGGTTACCTTTAGCAAAAAAGAGAGTAGCTGAGGATGAAATAAACAAGATGTTGGAACAGGATGTAATAGTCCCTTCCAATAGTCCATGGAGTAGTCCTGTGTGTATGGTAACAAAGAAAGACGGTACTATCCGTTTCTGCATAGACTACAGGAAGTTGAATGGAATAACGAAAAAGAATTCGTATCCATTACCGAGAATAGATGAAACCATTGACTCCTTAGGGGGAAACAGCTGGTTTTGTACCCTAGACTTGCAATCAGGCTACTGGCAAGTGGGAATGAACCCTTCAGATATGGAGAAAACTGCATTTTCGAGTCATATTGGATTATTCCAATATAATGTAATGCCGTTTGGACTGTGCAATGCACCTGCAACATTTGAAGCAATGATGGAAACAATTCTAAGTGATTTATTGTGGAAAAGATGTCTTGTATATCTAGACGATGTCATCGTCTTCGGAAAAACATTCGAAGAGTGTTCTAATAACCTGAAAATGGTACTAGAACGTATTATTTCTAATGGTCTCAAATTGAAACCTAAGAAATGCCACATGTTTAGAAAGTCCATAAATTATTTGGGCCGCATCATCAGTGATGAAGGAATAAAGGCTGATCCGGAAAAAATCGAATCAGTTACGAATTGGAATAGACCTAAAACACCCAAGGAAGTGAGGTCCTTTTTAGGATTCTGTTCCTATTACAGGGAATTTATTCCGAATTATTCTAGAGTCAGTTACCCATTACAAGCAATAGCTAACTGGACTCCAGGAAGTACCAAGGAAAAATTTCCTTGGACGCATGAACAGGAAACCGCTTTTCAAAAGCTAAAAGACCTGTTCACGAGTACCCCCGTATTGCAATATCCGAATGAAACGGATCATTTCATACTGGATACTGATGCTAGTAATGATAGCATTGGTGCAGCTCTCTCGCAAGTCCAAAATGGGAGAGAAGTACCGATTGCCTTTGCCAGCAACACACTGAGCAAGACTCAGCGCAATTACTGCACAACCAAAAGAGAGTTGTTAGCAGTAGTCGTATATACCAAGAAGTTCAAACATTTTCTATGGGGAACGAACTTTACTTTACGTACGGATCATTCCTCTTTAAGGTGGCTACTGAACTTCCGAGATGCTGAAGGCATGTTAGGCCGATGGCTAGCCCATTTATCCGAATATGGGCTTGAACATCAACAGATTCAGCATAGACCCGGAGTTAAGCATTTAAATGCTGATGCTTTGTCTCGAATACCAATCCGGAAATGTGATAATCCGGATTGTACTGATTGTGGAGCTCATAGGGCAGTGTTAGCAGGGATTCGAAGACCATTCGTACCCCTAGTTGCCAGTATACTGGATTGGTCTATGGATCACATACGACATTTCCAGGAAGCTGACTCGATAACTGCGCAGCTACTGCAATTAGTACCAAAGGGTATACGTCCAGTTAGACCAGAGGTCTCTCTGGAAAATCGAGAAATGAGAAGGTTTCTTGCTCAATGGACCGAGCTTGAAGTCCGGAAAGGCGTGTTATACCGTTGGAAGCCATGTAATAATGGTGAGAGAATCATGCAAGTGGTGATCCCACATGCTATGAGACATGACATTATGTACTTCTGTCATGGGCATCGGACCAGTGGTCATTTCGGAAGGAAACGCTCGCTAGCATGACTTTCCAAGAAATACTATTGGCCTGGCATGACACGGGACTTGCAAAGATGGGTAACCACCTGTCCGGATTGTTGTAAAAACAAACCCGGACCCGGGATGGGCAAACTGCCCCTATCCCAAGAACTTTTCGGAGTTAGATTCGCAAGAATCGGGGTAGATATTATTAGTGGATTTAATACAACCGCTAATGATAATACCTGTATGATGGTAGTGTGTGATTATTATACGAAATACACTAAAGTATTTCCACTACCGGACCACAAAGCAATTACTTGTGCCGAAGCTTTTGTAAAAGGTTGGGTACTAAGCTTCGGTGTACCATTAATGTTACACAGTGACCAAGGCAGAGAATTCGAATCAAATCTCTGGCAGGGTATGTGCGAATACTTAGCTATTTGCAAGACTAGAACCAACCCGTATAGGCCACAAAGCGACGGATTGGTGGAAAGGTTCAATAGAACCCTCATCCAAGTTCTAAAGTCACTCGTTAATGAACATATGGATGACTGGGATGAGCAATGTCATTTTGTGACACATGCTTATAACAGTACGGTACATTCAAGTACAAATTGTTCTCCGAATCTTTTAGTATTCGGAGAGGATTTGATAATGCCTGCTGACCTAGTTTTTGGAGTCGTAGGGATGGACCCTGAACTACCTTGCCATGTAGTTTTTGTGGAATGTTTAAGAGACAGATTTAGAAAAGCATATGAGTCTGTCCGAATTGATTTGGAGAAAAGTGCCAAATGGCAGAAAGTAGGATACGATACCGATCTAAAGCATCAGAAATTCCAATCCGGAGACAGAGTTCTCAGATTACATGAACCGCTTAGACACATAAAATTAGCGTCTAATTGGGACGGTCCCTTTACTATAACACAAGTTATCAGTGATTGTACCGTAATTATTAAATCTGACCTTGGTCGACTTTATAAGTCAAATGTGGCTAGATTAAGGAAATGGTCTGGGAGGGAGACCTCCACAGAAATGTATGGTGAAGGTTCCGAAAAGATCCTGAACCAGAATCGCATAATAGACCAGGTAGAGAACACTACAGTGAAGCGCGGCCGTGGTAGACCCAAGAAGTGTTCTGAATCAGTGACACCCACGCCAACACCGATTAAGCGTGGGGGAGTTAAAAAAGTCTCGGCAGGTGAAGACAAAAAGAGGAGGAAAGGTGTTTCTAAGGCTAAGAAGCACCTAGAGAAAGCTCTTCAGACTGTCAGGTCCGATAAAGAACTATCCGAGAAGGGGAGATACGTTCGCCGCAGCCCCCGAATTGCCCAGAGGACTGCAGTGACCTAACCTGTATACACAACGAGTGTAATGTTTACATTTAGAGGAACGGATGACAACTGACCCTAAAGGCTTATTTGTCGCCGCCGCATGATGTACCAATGGGTAGTGGACGGATAATCCGGTGGATTTGCTTAAGCTTTCCATAATCTCCACTTAAATCCCCAGACGAGTCATCGGGGTGAGCGATAATTACCTAAAAACAATCAGTTTGTTGATGTACCGCCTGTAGCACGTGCGTTTCCGCATGACGTCACAGTGTCCAGTCTCGGCTGACCTCTCGTGACCCCGCGAAGCAACGGGGAAATGACGTCACGAATGCTGGCCTGTCGCCATATTGTTTTTCGGTAACGTCTAAGACGGTCGAGCTCGCTCCCTTCTTGGATTTTACCGGCTACGCAAACCCCTCGCTGCTCCTCCAGAGTCTGTCTCCTGGTAGACAGACTCCGTTTGTGTCGGCCCCGGCGCCGTAAAAGCCGGAAAAAGGAGTATTTTACTCCCGTAGGTGATTCCCCGGTCATGGCTGAGGAATCCGTAGCTGCAGCCAAGCTATCCGGTGACCCGGATAAGCTGACTCCGTCCGCAGAAGCTTTTCCGGAAGCTTTGTCACCTGTTACACAGGAAGAGAGCGAGATGATGGACGTGGAGGAACCCACGGATCGCTCGTTCGAGGAGAAGCTGGCTTCATTCTCACTAAATGAGCCAGAGAAACTGTTATCTCCACTCCCGGCCGAGGGATCCGGAGGGGCTGCGAGTGCTGAACCCGCAGCAACTGAGTCCGAAACTACCCAAGTTGACGGACAGAAGGATGAGTGGAAGCCAGCAGTGGCGGAACCTTTTCCAGCTAGCTACGATGGTCGCTACCTGTATGTCCACCCGGAACTGCAGGCACAAGTGACCTACGCGGACGGGACACCAGTCAGGATGGACCCGAAAGTCAGGATAGCTATCGAGGGCGTCATGGCTCCCGAACAGCTGACCAGGATGCCTCCCGAGTGGCTTCGAGACTGGCCGTGGTTCCAACGGGGACTTATGGTGGACGCTGGTTTCCGTGAAACCGTGTATGCAGCTAACCGAGCCTTCGAGCTCGGAGCGTATCCGAAGCCTGACAAATCCCTGTGGAACGTCAAGGCTACGAACATCAACTGGGTAGGCTGTGTCTGGGATACCGATGGACAGACCTACCCACGCCCTAGTGCTACCCGGACGCCGTGCCGGACCACTAAGGAATTCAGGGAGGCCGCTGCTAACTTCGAGCAGTGGGATGACGGTTACTACATAACCGAACAGGAATTGGTGGATGTCCAGAACAATTCACTAATCGGATTGGACCGAGCTGCAGCCCTTCGGACGGTTATTGTCCGCCGTATGACTGCCGAACAGGAGGCCCAGGAAGAGGCTAAGAGGGCCGCGGAAGCACCCGCACCTCCTATCCCCGACCTGAAGCTTGCCACCAGAAGCTCCGCCAGTGCTACATCAGCTACCGGCAGCACTACTACCCCAGTAGAAGCCACGACCTCCAGCACATCCGGAACCCAGGAACCGGAGGAAGACTGGAAGGTCAGTAAGAACCGACGATCCGCTGCTCGGAAGCTCGAGAATCTCCCGGATTCTGCTAGAGCCGAGCCGAAACCCAGCACCTCAACCACTGGTAGTACTGCCATGGAGGTTGAGTCGTCTGACGAGGAGTCGGTGCACGAATCCTCGGTTGAGTATGATGAGAAGGCCACTCCATCAACTCAAACCGAGGCCGAACTTTGGGCTAACGCCAAATCCGGATTCAAAACCCGGATTCCGACGTGTTTCTCCGACTGTGCGTACGGAGTGAAGAAGGACGGCTCTACCCTCTATGCCTGTCCAGACTCAATCAATAAAAACGATGAGTCGGATGATGAAGATTGGATGCGTCTTTCGGACGAGGACCCCAATCCGAGCAAAGCCTATCGAAAGATGTGGCTTATGCTAAACCACACCGAAGGGTATTACACTTATACCCAGAGGAGGAAGCTGCGTTGGGCTTTAGAGAAGTGGTACGGCGACGATCAAAAGTCCTGTCCCTTCTCTATCTGCCAGGATGCGAGTGATGTCTCGATCCGGACCTGGAGTACTCCAGCCCGGTTCCAACGGCATCTGGTAGAGGCCCACTTCCACCATCACCCGGTTTACATTTGTGATCCGAGTTATGGTAAGAAGGGCAAGAAGTGTACTACGAAGGTGCAATACAACCGACGTAGTGATCTGGCTAGACACCAGAAGAAATGCCACGCAGAAGGTTTGGACGGGGCACGGAAGCGCATCATGGAGCTTCATCAGGAACTCATGAAGGAGTTCGACAGTCTGAGCGAGGATGCTTGGTCTAAGATCCGACCAGGGGACCAAGACCTCTGCGAAGTTCCGAAGACCAAGGATTCGAAACTCCGAGCAAAGATAGTCCTGACTCCTGGAAAGGGTAAACTGGACATGCACGAGTCTCTCTGGCAGAAATGCGAGGAATCCGGAAAGGATGCAAAGAGAGCTCGCGAAAGGAGCAGGAGGGATCAGAACCGTGGCGGCAACGGTAATGGTCAGAGCACGACTAAACCGAAAGTCAGAGCAGAGGACCGTTCCAGGTCCCCTCTGGCAAGGCACCCCGCAGAGCAGGCTCAGGGCACTCCGGTGTTCAAGAAGCCCGAACCTGCCGGATACGCTGGAGCCGTATCTAAACCTGGGAAAGTGAGTTCTCGAAACTTTCCGTCCTTAAACCAGGGACCTGGACCTGAGAGCCAGACCTTGGTGGTAGGAAAGGATGGTCGCCTTATGCCAAAGAAGACCACCGCATCTGCTGCCGCCGGATCTGCATCCGCTCCAGCCGCCCCACCAGTTACCTTTACCCAGGAGCAGTTAAACATGTACCTGCAAATGGGACTGAAACAGAATGTACCACCTGCCTTCTGTGTACCAACGACAGGTGTGTCCGGAAGTCCTAAACCCGGAAGTGGTCCACAGGCCGCCTCGACTCCTCCCAAGGCTGTCGCTGCACCTGAGAAACCAAAGGACGCTATTACCATTAAAACCGGTAATGCGGAAGTTTGGTTCGAGAAGTCTCGCCAAGGGGAGGCAGATGTCCAGAAGGCCATCTACACCCATTGGGAGAAGTGTGTTCGTGAAAAAGCGATCGAGTTTCATCAGGGTCTCCTAAACGAAACTCTGTTGTGTATGAAACAGGTGGGCGACGCTGAAAAGCAACGTCTCGAGACCCTCATCCGGGACGATGTAAAGGCCCAGGAGGTCGCTGCCGCAGCTGCCCAGGAAAAAGCAGCTATGGATGTGCACGTGTTGGAGAAACGTGTAAAGGAGGAGATCACTCGGAACACCAATCTGAACACTAAGTTCATGAGGGTGTTCGGAGTCGACTTGGACGAGTGGGACGGCACTCCCGAGTCGGCTTTAGCTCTTCTGAAGAAGAAGCATGCTAAGAAATCCGTTTAAGCATGCTAGGGTTATTTCTCCCATAATTTTTTTTCCAACACCAAATGACCAGATATAGTCTTTGCGGAACCCTATAGGTCTGCGAATGTTTTATTCACTAGTGTATGAACACTTATAGTATGTGTTCCGGGTTCCTTATGACCAGTCTATTGTTTAATTCAGGTTGTATAACTTTATTGCACCCTGAATAGTCTATTCGGATTTATAACTTGATCCATGAACAATCCGATAGTAGACTTGCTGCTGTGAGACGTATCCGGATGCCAGTTCCAGACTCCTGCTGTTACCCGTGCTAACCACTTACTAGGATGGACTTTACGATTTACCTCTACAACTCATCTGTACTCCCGAATGGACTTATATCAAATACTACTATTACTTCCGGATCAACCTATATCGGACTATTATTTACTTATGTCAACTAAGCTTAAAAAGGATTACGTTCTCTACATAGTTGACACATCCGGACTATTATTCTACAAATCTACACCATTCGGATATACTATAAACTTTAGCACTACTAGAGGATTGTGGGTAGCTGCCCCAAAATCAACTACCGTGTTCACTCTATATAAGGAAACTATAAACTTTAGCACGTCCATCCCGTGGTTAGCTGACCACACCTACCTACTAGTACCCGGAGGATACAGCAGAAGACTTCAGCAGCATTTATAATTCCTGTATATTGTATATAATGTCATATTTCTATTTTTCTATAATATTATATGTATGTGCATATCCACTAGATACAAATTATGATACGGGTACATAGACATTTTCTTGAAGCGGATCTCTGATTATTATTAATATTCATATTATAAGATCCGTTAAACCTCACCAGAAAACACATATTATTGTCCTGCGAGACAAATTGTAAATTAAGTATATTGATCTGGTGCTATAAAGGTTATTAAGTACACGGTGATAATATATCATTATTATATTCATTACCACACCGTGAATTTTTTTTCTTTTTTTTCGAGTGTATGGTATAAATAACCCTATTCGTACTACTCACGGAATCTTTAACGGATTCGTATGATAATAATATACGACATGTCATTATATAGTGATGTTACTATAACAGTCTTCTTTAAGACTACATATTCAAATGTGGTGTTAATAACTACAAACACACATACGGATGTTATTATGTGATATATTTTATTATCGACAGTTCCGTTACACATAGCTGTCATCATCACATGTATACGATTCATATTACTTGTCTTATTAGTTATACCTAAAATATAATATAATATTATGTGGTATAATAATTAAATAGATAGTTCCGTTTCACATAACTGTCTCTTGTTCAAGTAATTCGTATAATATTTCAACATCCTAATCGTTATATGTAACTACATTTCACTATCGAATATATATATATGACATCCGGTTCACAATTTATTTGGTGTTAATGTTATACCTATGGTTGTACCTCTATTACTAAAGGTTTAGACATGTAGAAATGTTATCCTAGTAATATTATATGTATAACACCCTCCTAAATGTCTGGGGGAGTGGTGTAGAGGTACACGTAACTAAACCATAGGAGTTGGGTACCGTCTGACGTGGCGGGTGAGTCGAGTCGTCGGACGTTCCTCAGGTTCCGGATAGGTGGCAGCACCGATCCGGGTCTGTGGGGACATCTGACGACGAACACCTGGGTCCGTATATAAAGCCCAGGGCTCAGCCGCTACGTCAGAGGCCCTTCTGGCCTCCACACCATGTAAGCCATTGTCTTTTAATATTAGCTGCCTCCTTGATATCATCCGGCAGCCGTGAGTGTGCGTTAAGTAATAAACCTAACCGTTGGCATACACTTGGAATACTGTCTTACTCTTTCTTTCCGAACCGTAAGACCCGAACCCCCCAGGTCCGTAAGGCCACAAACCCTTACAACAGTATTAGAACTTTGTATAATGTAGGTGAATCAGCACATACTGCCAACTTTAGGCTGCTCAAGGAGCCATTTCTTAAGAATATTCAAGTTCTGTAAAGCTTACTTAAACTTGCTGAATAGGTCAATGGCTCATTGACCATTATAATGAAAATGAATGTCTGTTTGTTAGATGATAAAAAAATATGTAAAATTGACATTTACTTAACTTGTATCTGCTAAAAGATTGTCTTAAGTAATGAGTGTTTTGGTCAAACCAGAACATCCATGCAGCGACTCTACCCTAAATGCATTAGACCTATACTATGTCCCTTCAAAGGAAGCTCGAAGCTAAGGTATTTCACTGTAAACAACAATACCATATATTTGACCCCCTAAAACTAATTATTCACAAGTTCTAGGATCTTATTAGCAGATTAGGGGGAGCTCTCCCTAATAGAATCCTAGAACTTATGTCTTTTATTTAAAGGTGGTGCTCCCCGGCCAAGACAAGCATTTGTGGATATAAAATCACCCATGAACTGGGATATTATATTTGCCAAACAAAAGTGTCACGAAGACATCAGAACTATTTGTGGTGTAGTAAGTGGGCATTTATCAAATCCATGGATATACACTTTTATCAAACATAAACCTAGATATCAACTTTCTTATCATCCATATCTTGCCTTTATCGATGAGACCATAGAGGACATTACCAGAGCTAACAGTATTATTAATAGCTATGTGAAAATTGTGAATAATTGTCTCTGTTTGTCATATACTGCTTGCTGCAATGCTGAATGACTCCTGTGGAGGCAGAGTGTTCTATACTGCACTGTTATTAAATGGCGGACACACCTGGGGCATAGACTATATCAACTAAAGAGATATTCTCAATATTTTGAAGTTTGAAAAAGACAGAAATTGGGGCTGAGGGAACCGAAGGATAAAGTCTTTCAGTTAACTGAATCTTATTATCTTCCGTTTTCAGATTGGTCGATTATCCACAGATCGAAGTCTGGCAATTCTGAAATATATGGGAACAATGTGAGTACTTCTATATAGCCCTGGGTTCCTGTATATATATATATATATATATATATATATATATATATATATATATATATATATATATATATATATATATATATATTAAATCCCATTCATGAGGAATTATGAATATGAGAGCTTTCAATCGAAATTCATATTTTTCTGTAATAACATACCAACTCAGTAGTCTGCATGCCTCACCCCTGCATATCTGTAGGCAGCTGCAGAATATGTATGCGATCCAAAAATCATTTAAATGCACTGTAATTATCACTTAAAGAGAGACTTTGGTTACAAAATGCAATGAACGCCAGTTTTCCGAGGGGAAAAGATAAAGGTTTTGTAAAATATTTTCGTCGACTGGCGATTGTCAATCCAGCAAGAATTTATGTGAAAACATTCTGTTTCTCCAGGCCCGTGGATAAAAAGGTGTTAGTAAGATTTGAGACTGTGACAACTGGACCGACCCAGGAGAAGCTACTCAACAGCCGGGTACAGGATGCACTTAAGTCTGAACTACTCAGAGGACATTCAGCCATCGTCTCATTCCACAACCTACCACCAAGTGAGTGCATTATCTTGGGCATGTATGTTTCAGGGGTCAGGGTTTAATTCACCAAGTGTAGATATACAGAGTGAAGGATGGCATGGGTGGGGGAGGACAGAACACTGTTACTCTTCCATGAATCTGATGATATTAGAAAAACCAAATCTGGGGTTTTCGAGCCCCAGCTCCCACTCCCATCTGAAGTGGCACTTTAAAGATGTACGGACGAAAAACTCTCTGGGATTCTGGTCATATGTCATTTCTATCTAGATAAATGCATTAGGTCTCCATGGATTCTGGTCATATGTCATTTCCATCTAGATAAATGCATTAGGTCTCCATAACTATCATAATTATGTTGTCATTGACAAAATTCTAACACATTATAGGGATGGAGGTACAGACGATGAGGCCAACCAGGGGGCCCCGGGCAGGAGGAACTGTCATTGTCTTCACTGGCAGGAACTTGGACTTTGCCCAGGTCATCACTATTGGTCAAACGCCGTGTGTTACATCAGTCATGTGGGTTCTACATAATAATTATGCCTGAGTGTTTGAGATCCCAACTGTACAGGGGCGTAGGTAGCAAATATTTATTAGGGGGGTCCAGGGGTCTCGCTTAGGGGGCCTGTTATATTTTTATATAGGCTTATATAGGGAATCTCCTCATTGTTGGGGGGGCAGGCCCCCTGCCCCCCCCCCTTTTTCCTACGCCCCTGCTGTAAATACTCAGTGTACGGTGAAATAGTCCAAAATAAGTAATAAAAATGTTGAAGCTGAATGTCCTCCACTTGACGACAAGAGAAACCTCTGATCCAGTGTCTTTCTCCGCCATGTCCCATTAGAGAAATGATGAAAGCAATTATCCTAAGGCCATCCTCACTTTCAGTCATCAGCAGGACGATTCATGAAAACTGACGATATCAATCGGGGAAGACGACCAGAGAATTATAAAATTCATCAACTCTGATACTTTATGGAAATAATAGAATTACAGCCTTTTGAACATGATATTTCATCCACAATAATCATTACTTTAACCAATACCCTTTAGGGTTTGAAAAATTAACAATTATGTGAATATTCTGCAAAAAATCCAGTAATATCTTTTTATGAATCGCCCTGCAGAGACTTTATAGAATGTCATGATCATTTAATGGGCGAGATTTAAAGGCAATCTAAGATGTGGCCCAACACCAATAATACCATCCATCCCTACCCACTTAAACCATTTATGAGGGTTAACATGGTCATGTTCCCTTTACAGAACACCAACAGTAATACTATGTACAACAGCAAGACTGGACAATAATGTCCTGCTGGAGGCTAACCAGACTGTCACTGTCTCCACTGGTGGAGCTGGTTCTCTCGTCACAGGCTTCCTCTACAGATATGTGCCTGACCCCATCATCATCTCTGTGGAACCACTTGTTACTATCAGACGGTAAGCTTCTTTCTCCTAGTATCTTTGATTCCATTTTGTTTTGTGTGGCCTATTACTACGGCCCAAGTTGGTGACACCTTGCTCAACACTTCCACACTACTCCCAACATGCAGCGCTGCCACCTGCTGGCTCCCCTCATATTCACTAGTCCATGCCTTCTTCATCCCTGGCATGAATATATCAATGGGAGGTAATCCCTGAAATAGTCATTAGTTCTTTGTCTATACACTGTATACTAAACATAGATACTAAAATGTTATTAAATGTCCACGCCTTTCAGTGGTGGTATATTCCTGACTGTGTCTGGAATCAGCCTTGATACAGTTCAGACATCAATAATGACAACTACTGTCCTTGCGAAATCATCTGGTGAGATTCAGCTCTACAACACTGTAAGTGATACCATCTTACCTTTTATAATTTATAAGTGCTATAAGGGCCAAGGGGACCTACGTATGTAATATCCCAACCATGTGAAGCCGTATTAGGAAGAGCAATCAGACTTTTAGTTGTTTCAGATGTATGATTAATCCTTTTACTTACAGACCTGCATCGCAGATAGCTCGAACAAAATGCGCTGCCCAACGGCTGATTTCGGAAGAAGCCCTTCCTCTGGTCGAAAGCGACGTGCCACTATAAATACCTTGGAAAATAAAGACTTTGACATAGGTTTTGTATTAGACGGTGTCACAGAGTATAGAAATCTCAGTGGGACACTGCTACGATTTAGCAGAATCAACGTGTACCCAGATCCCTTCGTGGAGGACTTCATAGAAGGCACAATTACTTTCGTCACCACCTGGCCTGTTAGTGATTCTGTCATTGAATTTCAGGTATGTCATAATTCGATAGCGAATTAAAGATGATCATTCCACGGTGTGCGCTGGTACACAATAATTATATCAAACACCACATGATTATATTTCTATGTTATCATGATCAATCTGCAGTGGCAGATTTAGACGAGGGGCGCGGGAGCGCACACCCCCTCCTTTTTTGCCAGTAGATATTATAAGAGTTTAATTGCATCCTTTAACCCAAAAAAAATGAACCAAAAGTAGGGTGTTAAACAAGGGGCGCGCCCCCTACTTTTCAACTTTCTGGATCCCCCACTGATCTGTAATTATGATAACTGAATACACAATATGATAATAGTATAGTTGTGATTAGGCTGTTTGGGAAGGGTAAATATCCCAAGAAAGAACCTTTGATTTGCTCATGTTTCATTCTCTGACAGGGCGATAGGTTGACAGATGCTCTTCAAGTTGACGACATTGATGTCAGGATTGGAGAGGCAAAATGTGCGAATGTCAAGTTGTTTGCACAACGAATTGTGTGTGAGCCTCCGCCAAAACGTCCTTTTGTTAGACCAGAGGATCGTGTCAGCGATGACCGGATCCCCGTCAGGGTTTGTACAATTATCAGGGTATCTTAACTTACAGGGTCGAAGCAAGGGGTGTAAAAAGGGAGGGGGCGCACTCCTTATCTGGCCCCTAATTTTTGCTAATTTTTGGGTAAAAGGAGGTAAATAAAGCCTGAAGTACAGTTAAAAAGGAGGGGGCGTGCGCCCCGCACCCCCCCCCCCCTCTAAATTCCGCCACCGTCTTAGAAAGATTGAATTTGACCAAATGCTATATCAACTCTATAGCCCTATTAATTCAGCTAAGGTATGACCTCACAGTAACAATGGTATTGAGCCTTTTTTACAAGCAGTTCATGAAAGGTCCATGTCCAATTGTTTGTCCAATAATAGCTCTTACTACTTCTTTGTGTTGATATTAAATGATAAAGACGATACCTTTACATCTACACTCCAATCACTTCTCTTTGTTGCACTTTCAGGTGATCATTGGAAACCTGATTTTTACCCCAGGTTACTTAGAATATCAGCAAACTCTGTTGGAGTACCCACCTTCACTTTATACCATTGGTGGAACGATCGGTCTCTTCGTCATCCTCATTCTCTTAGTTGTCCTCTGCTGCTGTTGTTGTGGATCAAGTTCCAGTGGAAGCTCCCGCCGCACTCATTCTCACTTTGAGTTACCGCCCCCCTCCCCACAACGCACAAGGACAAACTCTAGCCGTTATTCCCGTGAGCATTCCAATAGCTTTGGGCCAGATAATCGTGACCACCGCAGTAGCTCTCGGCCAAAGGATCACTATCGCAAAAGCTCATACTCATTAGACACATATCGCGAAAACTCGCATAGACGAGATCACTACCACGAGAACTCACATCGACGTGATGACTATCATGACAAATCACATCATCGAGATCACCGTCGCGAGAATTCGCGAAAAAGAGAGCACCACGAGAACTCTCGACACAGTCTGGAAAGCCTGGAAGCTAAGGGTCCCCATGAGTACAATTACCCTTATCATGAGCGGCCAAAAAGCTATCCAAATCAACCACACCGTCTGGGTCAAGATGATACCCATTTCAACAGAGAATATCACCGGACCTTGGAGGACTTTGATGATGACCTAGACGATGTTTATCAAGTGGTGAACAAACCCAAAAGAGAAACATCTACTATTATACATAACGGGAAAAGGCCCTGAACGTTGTGAATGGCGTTGCCAAGGCTGGTGAAACATTTGCTGCAATTGCAGATCAATTTTAGTCGATAAAAAATAAACTGAATTATCTCCAGCTATCTTCACAAGAAGAATTCAAGGGTTCTCAGCCGATATGGGTTATATCACCACTCCAATACCATATCAACCAAGCAGGCCTAAGGGAGTGGTCATTATTTATCAACAGGGGGGTATGGTGGGTTTGAGGGGGGGCGTAAAAATGTCAGACCCCTCCCGAGGGGGGGCTAAAAAAATTTACCCTCTTTTGAGCAAAAAAGCCTGCGCGCTACCATAGCTCAAAGAGGGTCGCGAAAATTCTCCGCGCCTCCAATTTGGGGGGGCGCAAAAAATTTTGACTGTCGTCGAGGGGGTCGTAAAAGATTTTCACGAGTCCGCACAGAAACCCACCGTCTGCCCCCTGTTGATAAATAATGACCACTCCCTAACTTCCATATTCACACACAATATTGGATCATTTTTGTGTTGAAGTATTTGACCTTTAATAACAATAACTTAAGATGACATTCTCTATTGATTGGTTGCTGTACCGCTTTGAGTTACGTATACAATATAATGGGCATTTAAATGTCAAATAATAGCCCGATACCCGACAAAATGTTGTGATTGATAATTATGAAAGGCACAGTCTACCCTAACTAATGCAGTGGTTGCAGGCCTGTCAGGAGCTTAATTCAAAACATCCTGGGATCCCAACCCCAGCGATCTTAGTGTAGGCACATATCATAAGACCTGGCTGGTCTACCCTATGTAATGCAGTGGTTGCAGGCCTGTCCAGAATAGCTAGTCCTGGGATCACTTCACTATTCCATTTCCACCACTAAGATCACTGCGATCTTAGTGAAAGAAATGCATAGTGGTTTCACCTGAGTACAAGAGCACTTACAGGGAACACTCCTGATCGAAAGAGTGAATAGCCTGCTGCATACATATAGAGGTGAGGGAGGATGTTTGCTGAGTGTCCTTGAGGGCTCTTAGGGCTACTCATGCGTTAAGTGCACTGTAAGGTAATTCTTCCCTTCTCTCTCTTTGTCCTGGGGAGAGGGCACAATGCTTCTAATAGGCAAGCATAAATCATACATTCATGGGAACAACTCTTGAATACTGTACGGGGTCAACTGCACCCTGTACTCTTTTGTTAGCCGATATGGGGATGGGGAACGATGGTATAAACACTGTTGTGAAGAAGAGTGACTCCACATCTATCCCTTTATTTTGGGACTCTTACCCCTGTGCCCAGTCAGTACTTCTTGGAATAGTGAACGCAGTCTAATCTTAAGATCACTTAATAGGATAAGGCAGAATAATTCCTAAGATTGCCAGGTTGAATTAACCTCCAGAGTACCTATCTGTGATGGCCGTGACTATAAAGCGTTAAGTCTGTACCTCCAATGCTTTATAAATGTACAATGAGTAGCTATAGTATTATATTATCAAAAAATACTTTACTGAATTCTAAGAATATTGCAATCAATATTTTGGACTCGATGTCAAGAAGGATCAAATTGATTGTCTGTTGGCTCCTTTATTCGTCATGAACATATAGCAACCATTTTATGCATAATGCGATGGAAATTAAATTTTGTTTTGATATGTATAAAAAAAAATCCCCTGTCTCTTCAGTCTTAATTAATTGTATTTCAACATTTCCGTTTTCTTTTACTGTTTGTTCATTTTTGAAAAGAAATTGGAGAAAACCTTTAATAGTCTTTTAATTTACAAAATTAGTGTCAGTGCTTTTAGTTGTGCATTGTAAGCTGCTTGATAATAGCCTAATTTCCAAGCTAAAAGTAACACTGACATCTATAGGCCTTGGTCCAAAGATGTCAGCCAGGCATTTTGCCTGTCAGTCTAACATTTTCTGCATGCCTTGATAGCCATTTGCCGGAAATATTGCGTGTCAATTACGTTTTCACAAAGACTGTCTCTTCTCATGTATTTGTTCAATACTCTGCAATTTTCAACCGACGATTTAAAAACAACTCGATGTTACTGCGCCCCAATGCACACCCCCTACACCGATTCCTTTTTTTTTTTTTTTTGCCAATATTCCTTCAAGTGGTTATGGGAGTACATCATATTTTTTGTAGAAATAAGTGTATGGTGCTAAAGGTCTTCTTTGTCATCAACCGTAGTATTATGTGATTTTTGTTGTTTCTATTAAGGGGGAGGTATAATTAATTGCCAATTACTTTCCCAAGTATTCAATCACTCACTACTATTGAAAGGCATCACCACATAGTAACAGTTTTCTCAACAAAATGTCTTATTTGTCGTGTACTAAGTCATTGTTTTGTACATGTATAAACTATATACTTTCCGTTCTTTCTAGCGGGTCTAGGAGATCTAAATCAGAGTTTTGCCACCCAACTAAATCATACAGACGTATTAATGACGTTTCAGTAACGCATGAAATGTTGAGATATACAGTATATATATATATATATATATATATATATATATATATATATATATATATATATATATATATATATATACATATATATATATATATATATATATATATTCTTTTAAAATCACAGGACTAACACTAATATTACGTGTATCTCATTGTTCGTCAGCACAACAATATTGATCATATGACAAATCTTGCCCTTTTTGTGCACAAATAATACATCTGATCGATAATGTAGGATTACAGATTATCGAATGATTCTTTTTTATTCTTTATAAAGTTAAGGAGGATGCTATGTAACCACGACTTACAGGTCATTAGATATAAATCGTATTGGTTATACTTCATACTTTAGCCCATCGTCCAATGCTATGTTCTGCACGCCCAAAGACGGGCATGCCTACAACATCGAACATAGATCAACATTGTTAAAAATTAAATGGATTATCATGGAATAGAGTACAAGCATTTTGATGAGGCTTTCTCGAATTCGCTGATTGAAAATACCGGGAATAATAGCATTGTGCGGAGCATCCCCACTGTCGGTTGGGTTCTACCACTGAACCCTTTTGCCACAATTTGCCCACAGGTGACAGCACTAGTTCCTACTAGCAACATCGATCTGTGCAGGGAGCCCCTTGATGTACAAAATATAAATATCTCTGTGCATTATTCAAGGCCAGATTCTCACTTTCACATTGCACCAATTACATTTCCCAGAAGTTAACTTGAGGTGTATCAAAAGTCATAATAATGCAACATGTTGGCCCAATATAAGAATAACGAGAGATATTGATAATGATGCTAAGAGAGGACATATATATATATATATATATATATATATATATATATATATATATATATATATATATACAGATGTTTAGGAAAAGGAAAGAGGACAGACCTTACTTTTCATTGGCTTTAAGAGCTTTGGCAGTAACAGCTTAACAGGCATTCACGGCACTTCATTCTATATTGAGGGGAGATAATAAGCCCTGTGATATAAATAGGGACTGCTTTATGTAATCATGCATAGAATGCTTTTGATTCATTATTTTGAAACAGCATATCCAATGAAACAAACCAAAAAATCTTGATGCTCACTGAGATTTACGGTCATCATTTCAATTGCTCTCTTCCAGGGGGCACCACAGTGACAGTTCAGGGTCGTGGGCATGTACACTGAATGGCCTGTGGGTGTTCCGTCCCTCCACATATTATGGAGGGAGGGAACACCCACAGGCTAGTTAGTGTAGTCGGCATAGTTCAGCTGCCAATGGCCTGTGAGATAAAATTAAGAAATAGTTATCAAAATGCAGTCATGCTCCTAAGCTTTGTTTTTCATCGACCTTGGGGAGTGGTCATTATTTATCAACAAGGGGTGGTGTGTTTGAGGGGGGCGTAAAATTTTCAGACCTCTCCCGAGGGGGGGGGGCAAAAAAAAATTCGACCCCTCTTGAGGGGGCTAAAAAAATTCTTTTTAGCAAAAAATTAGCCCACGCGCTACTATAGATCAAAGAGGGGCGCGAACATTCTCAGCGCCTTTGGCGCAGGGGGGTGCAAACAATTTTGGCTTCCGTCGAGGGGGAGCGTAAAACAGGGGGGTGGTGGGTTTTCGCGCATCCGTGCGAAAACCCACCACCCCCCTGTTGATAAATAATGACCACTTATCTTATCTTCACAGACCACTGTAGAAAGATGGCTTCAAGTGCTCGAGGTAGACTCAAACACTTGAGAAATCTACGGCCTCTGATGGATAGGAACCTGTCGTTAAGGCTGTATAAGCAAATGATTCTCCCCATATTGGACTATGGGGATCTGATAGTGGATGGCTCACTTGTGGATGGCATAAAGAGCCTGCAAACCATACAGAACCATTGCCTGCATACCTGTCTCAAAATCTTTGATCCAAGGGACATTAGAAGAGATAGATTACATGAGGTATGTGAATGTCAGAAACTACTAAAAAGGGCGGAGAGATCGCCTGTTATGTGTTATGTACCATCAAACATGTGATGATGAGAATGTGGCTCAACCCCCTAGGTTATTACGTGGGAATGACAAGATTCGCCTGAAGGTGGATAGGCCTAATAGTGCACTGTTTAGAAACAGCCCGCTATATAGAGGAAACCAACTTTGGGTAAATTTGACAGCGAGCCAACAAAGATCTAGAGATATTAAGAAATTTAGAGAAAGTATTAAAGATTAGACAGTTGTCACTCAATTGCCATAGCATATTGGCATGAATACATGAGTATAATACCTATAATTATACCTTTAACTTGAACTGGAATGGAAATGGATGTATGAAATTTATACTAATACATTAGATAGGTGATGACATCTATCAATGATATCAATGGTATCTGTCATAAACAGGTTGTTTGGCCTGGTGATTACATCAGCCCTCGAGGTGATTGTGAGGATTTTACCATGGTAGTGATAATGACTGCATAACCTTATATGGACTAATGACTATCAGTAAGGGCATGGGTTATTAATTAACTTTGTAACTTGTATGAATTGTTTTATTGATTTATTGTGGCGTGAAATGTGTATTGACCTACTTACATGAATTATGAATCATTGTTATTTGTACATGCATATTGACCGCTATGAAAACAGCACTAGTATGTGTGTACTTTTTGGTGAATAAAATTCATAACAACAACAACTTAGTTATCGGCAATTTATACAATTTATACAATAGGTGGCTTCACCATCATTCTCCCAAAACCTTCCAGGGATGCAACTTGCTACGTCGGTCTATGCCCTCGGGGCAGCCGACCGCGCCGCGTGGGAGAGGAGCGTACGTTTCCGGAGATGAACGCGTTTTCCCACGCTGGTCATGGGAAGAGAGAATGCAGTCCTAGGGGCATTCCATTGGCATTGCATTGGCATTAATGTCCTAGGGCCATATATAAGCTCTTTGATAACTTTGTGTTGAGGATATATAGGCCTAGAGACTTGTGTTCCCTGGATTTCATGTCCCCAGGGCATATCCTGCTTCTTATTGATAAAGAATCAAACTAAATGTAGGCCTATTGTGGTAGGCCCTAAGGGCAAACAGCTGAAGTCCATATTCTATAAGTAGTCCTAGGTAAAATGCCCCGAGGGCATGGGTAACACTGGTGATGCCCTCAGGGCATGCACTGGACAATCAGAATGTATAGAAGCAAGGAATATGCTCTGGGGGAAAGCATGTCCTAGGGGCATACATCGATCACCATTGATAGATATGATCAGTTTTTGCTTGTGGTCAGCAGGGCCACAATATGTCCTTTGGGCATTGGCGCAGTGTGCCCACAGGGAATATACCCGGGGAATATACCTTCAAGAAATCACAACCATTGGTGATATCAAGAATGAAGAGAATGCATGCCCTGGGGGCATAGATGCAGGACATATTCCTGCCCTCTTGAAGTTCTGGGATTGACCAAAAACATGTACATGCCCTCAGGGCAACACCAGTGTTACCTTTGCCCTCAGGGCATATTTCTTCCTGTCTGCGGTCAAGAAAGTCTCGCCCTCAGGGCATAGGCCTAAACTGACTGGTTTTGAATAAAGACATGCCCTTGGTGCATCACCAGACTCAGACAATTTCGCCAAAACAGGTGAATTTGAGACTCGGCCTGATCTTTGGATGATACTCAGGTAGAGCAGGATCTGCCAGAATATTACCCAAGGATCAGGCTGAGTCTCAAATCTCAATCATTTTGGCGACATTGCCGGAGTCTGGATCCAGATTCAAGTGAGTGAGAATTTTTTTCAGTGCATATTTTGATGATCCACGGGTATGTATGTTTGCATTATTCCTTCTGTTGTCTTATTGTGCATTAAAATGGTCACTGTACCTCGCGTAACGCATACATCCTCGGGCCTATACTGCCACTGTAGTAACATTGCAGGGATAAGCCATGGGACAAAACGTTAATAAAATTTTGGCTCAAACAGTTATGAGACATGGGAGAAGTATTATATATGCCCTTGGGGAATATAGCCTATATGATTTATCAAGGAGAAACAGCTGTAGCATGCCCTCAGGTCATCACACAATGTCATAGGCCTATCACTGATGCCCCAAGGGCATATCATAGACCTATTAGGGAGAGATTTGGCCTACAATAGAACGCCCTATTCCCTAAGGGCATGATATATGGTAGATGTCCTCAGGGCATATCATCAATTCCCTGGGGACAAAGCTGATCTTGGTAATGCCCTGAGGGCATGGATTTAGATTTAATCATCTGTAGTTTGCAGAAAGCAGATGAAAATGCCCAGAGGGCAAGGATATTGCTACTGATGTCCTCAGGACATCCCACCCTCAACTAGTCTGTTTAATGCCCTGATCGCATGCTGGTTATGCCCTTAGGAATCTTTCCATGGGGCAGGGTGGGAAAGTGACGCCTCCTATCTCCTCCTGCCGCATTATGTTCCCAGGGCATAGTCCGACGTAGCAAGTTGTGTCCTGCGCTTCAGTCTGCAGTGCTGGTCCGCCTTTATTTGCTGCAGGATTTTCACTTATCTGGTGTAGACTGGACATGGTTGGGGTATGTGTACTTAAGTCTTTGGTCTCATAGCTTCCCCATTTACTTATCAAATGCCACATACATGTCACTACAGGTCATGTTGTGCAAATAGGCAAGGATCTGGGAAAGCGCTACTGTGGTCTTTTGCAGAACAAGTAATTATCGTATTTCCTGTTGCAACACAAAAAAGAGTGCATTGCTTAAGGTGGCAGAAAGGAAATATCACTTCTACGAGTGCATATATCAGTAGTATTCTAACCAATGGCACATCTTAATGGTTATAAATCGTTGAGTTAAAATGGGTGTATTGCTTGATTCTATCGTAAGAAATAAAAATCGTCACATTCTTACTAGAAATAACCAACACTGAGTAGTGGTCATATGTACCAAATATGTCTCTTGCTACATGTCAGCCTATGAGCATTCAAATTGCATATTAGACAAACATTTGTCGCTGCATTAAATAGTTATCTGATGAATAACACTTGAAAACATTATATGACATTGTATTATAAATATGAAATAATAAAGACCAATTACCATCACTGTAGTCAAACTGGATAGGAGAAATAGTGCAATACTATATCCTACATTTACAGCAAAAGCCATTGGGTATTAAAATGTCCTGTACGCAGACTCTCAGCCCCGATTGTAAATATGCAGCACATTGCCCTGTACTGGGTACGGGGCAATCTACTGTAGAGTCATTAAATTTGTACCAACAGCAGGTCTTACTGGTACTGTGTCTGGCTAAGAGCTGTTTCTAAAGAACCAATCTTATGTACAAATAAAAGTAACTGCCACTTCTGAAACACTTGTATTCATTCCCAAATGACTGGTGTACTGGTCATATGTGCTTACTCATACATTGAAATGAATGATCGTAAATACAGAATGGTTATGAAACAGGTCTCAGATGTCTGAGACCTGTTTCACAAGCACTATGTACGAGTGACATTGGTATAGGAGCAATGTCACTCATAATGGTCATCCTAAGACCAATCATTGACCTATTGCTACCAGTGGAAGTGTTTCAAAAGGAAATGGTGAGTGAAACTTATGAGTGAAGGGCCAGTGTAAGAGTGACATATGACCAGCATAAAGTAGCTGATTTATGTGGAAGATCATATCAATAAGTGGAATTCCATAAATCCTTTTAATGCATGATGTCAGGCATATATAAAAATAAAATACCCTTCTATAATACCCCTTTTCTATCATGAAATTACAAGATAAAGACATATTCCAAAATGGGTGATCGATCTTACAAGCTAGACGATTGGCCTATGGGTGACCTTACAACTGATCTTGATTACTGCCCCTATGTCTAATTGACAGCTGTTTCTAAAGGACCAGTCTTAAGTCCCAATATGAATAACAGCTTGTTCTGAAACACTTGTAGTCATTCCCAAATGACTGATCTTAAATGATCACTCATATAGCCCAAAGGTCAATCTTAATTTCAGTCTCCTTGTGAAACAGCTCTCTGATGATGTTGGCTAGCCCAATAGGCACAGTGCTGGTTAAGCAGAATGTAAATAATAACATAGCCGTCTGACAACAACTTAAATCATAAATCGCAGGAACCTGTCCTGTAAAAATCAAACCTGTCTAATATCGAATTGCAGAGACCCATCTGTGTGAAAAGCATAATGGCAGAATATTAACATTAGAGCAACTTGATTTAGTAAACAAAAATATTTTTTGACAACAAAAAGGTGCCTGAGATCTCACATAAAGCTATCCCCACATAAACAAAAAGCTCTCAACAATCTGTTTCTACCTTACAGTAATAACAAATAACACATTATAAGCTGTGTTTGTGCCTTCTTTCATGGGGATAGCTGGTCGAAAATCATAGAAGGTTTGGATATGACGAATTTGGAGGTATTCCAGCTCCTACTCTTCGAATTTTAGTTTCCCCCTCTTTTTCTTTGGCTCAAAGTGTCAGGCTGGATGAGATCTTCATGTTACATATGGGTTTTGATGGTCCCATATGCATATTTTGGGCTCCAGGGGCGTAAAATGTGCCCAAAATGACCAAAATTGTCTGGGCGAAATTGTGTCTGTGAGAATGACATTTGAGTTACAAGCAATGTTGAGGGCTTAATTTCCTACAGAAACAATCTCCATACCTCCATGGAAATCTCAGGTCCAGACTATTTTGACCTGTAGATTAAGAAAGTCACATTATCATTTATGTCAGATTTGTCCTTGCTATTGTAAAAGAAGCATACTTAGAAGAATTCTTTTTCTGGGCACATGTCTTGGTGAATGACATGGAAGGCCCCATATGCACACTTTCTATGAATTGTGACCAGCTCCAATTCTTAGCAAAAATGGCGTAGTGGAGTCCCAACTGATAACATTCTATACAAAATTGGCCAACAATATATCAATTTCTATGTCCACACAATTTGCAGCAGGGTTCAACATGTTGGCTGACAGCAATAACAGAATTGAACTCCTAACTTGCTTGCAATAATACTAGACATGGATCCATGCATAATTGGTTCACTAATAATATGTAGTAATTGGCTCTTTAATAATGTCGAGGAAAGATGATCAGGGCATTTCATAATTTTGATTAACATAATTTTTGTGAAACGGTAATCAATCAACTAGATCACACAGACACCTTTCGGTACGTTACAGATTTAAAAGTGACACATAAACAAAGCAGTAGATATCACAAGAAAGATGTTATACAACTAAGAAAGATGTTATACAACTTTAACCACAGAGTTTTACTTAATACTCAAGTACACCTGTGGCAACTGTCCATCTGATCTGTTGGATAATAATTTGGCTCATCTCACGTCTGCACCCTATTTCAAAAATGGTGTTTACGTCTGAATAATATGTTAAAAATCTAAACATATAGGCCTAGGTCCGATAGATGTGTCATAGACTAGATTTATGTTTTAATCTAGATACGTGAACATTTTCCTAAAGACATGTAGATGTTTAAAGTTTAATCATATTGGATAAATGGTCTTTCTGCACACAATCACAATGAATTGTGACAAATATCCCAAACCCCATGTTGGTAATGGTTTATTTCATAGAATGATATGAGAAAGAAACTGCTTCAGTTATCCTACACAATTATCATTATCAGTAATTGATTAATTGCGGGTAATGAGACTGACAGGCAAATTCATGTGGTGGTTCAAAGTACTCACTGGACTCTCAAGGACTCAGCCCAGTGGTTGCACCTTCTGCTAATCACTGAGCAACTCTCAAACGCTGGTTGCAACAGGTGACACACTTTACCTCCTTCTCACCCGGCGTTCATAACAATACGCCTTATAAACTCTACTGCGGCTCCATTTAAAAAGAAAGTAGGCTGTAAGGCCAAAAAGACTTCTTCTATGGACAATGTAGGTGACCGTGTTACAAGGCTCAAGGACAATGTCCTCGCCATCCGGTCTCAAAACAATGAAATCCTTGCTGCTATAAACGGCCTTAAACCTGCTGCTACACAGCCTACAACTACACAAGTACAGCCACAGGACAGTCAGATCCCGGTTTTGGACATCACTTCAACAGAGTCAGTGCCTGTACTACAGACTCTGTCTAGGAATACTCGTGCCGCCACAGCTGCTGCGGCCATCCTGGCTGCAGTGACATCACAGCCTGCTGTGGGACCGGTCATCGACGAGTTTGCTGCAGCCATACAGGCCGCTACCTTTGCGGGTGAGAAATCCTACACTCTACTACTCAGCTACCAAGACAAAGTTCCTGCTTCTGTCACTGAGAAGGTAGCAAATATCCTCATCTCTACATTAAATCAGCTCTCATCCATCAAGGGTAAGCCTACTCATGCCAATGACTTCATTTTCGGTGGCTCTACACATATTAAAACAGGTCTAACTGTCCTAGACCCTTTAGAATATTTGTTTGGCCTGTCACGGCTTATGAAAGACCGCCGTACCCTGCCCCAAGATAAGCCCCGTATCGCTGAGAATATCATGGACATAATAACAGCAGGCTAAGATTATCATTGGGAGCAGATACATGATTGGTCAGAAGAAGTCCTGTCTTCCATTGCTGATGAACTATTTACTTGGCAGGACAGTGCATCTATCAGTTCATTGAGGTCAGAGGTCGCCAAGGTCTCTACCCCACCGCCGACATGGCTGAAGCCTCATTCAAGAAGAATAAGACTAAGTCTAAAACAGAGTCTAAAAATCAGGCTGCTTCTCAGAATCAGACTAAACCTGATAAACAGCCTATATAGACCGCTGCAGCCTACAAAGTCTCTCCCAGCTCAGCTGGTCGCACTGATGTACCCTGTCAGGCTTACAACACTAAGGCTGGCTGCACTAAGCCTGATGGCCATACAGAAGGTGGTATACAGTATGGCCACCACTGCACTTGGTGCAGGCACAATATTCAGAAGCTTCATTTCCATGGCTTCACAGCATGCCGCTGCAAACAACCAGGAGATAAAGGGCCCTCCTCTCAGGCCTGAGCTGGATTACCCCAGCTCTCCCTATGATACTGCTGACATGAACATGGACACAGACATAGCCACCTCTATCCCTGCTGATAATTGTGATAAAACTACCTCCTCCAAGCTTCGGCCTAATGCTCCCATATTTAGGCCCATGTCACATATCAACACTAAACTTCACACTCAAGACAACGCCTGTATAGTAGACCACTCTCCATGTACTACCTCATATAATAGAGCAAATGGATCAGGTCGTTAGTACCGCTAGTCCAGCTCACACTACTATACATACTATTTCATCTGACTCTAGTGATAGTCAGGCATACACCAAGAGCTCACTTACTGACTCAGATGAAACTTATTACCCTTCTGAGGCAGACTTGTTTTACAGCTCACCTCCCGCAGGTCCGTCCCCAGAGCTATTCGTTCCTATCAAAGCCTCGTTTTGGCCGGTTAGGGTTACTGACCTTTGGGACAGTTTCCCTCAATATGCTAAGCTATATGACACTATGAGAGAGACCTGCTTGCCAAACAGGTTATGCCCCAGACATAATTACCATCGGGCCTCAACCTGGATGTCTGGGAAAGCAAATTACAAGGTTACCATTATTACAAACTATGTGAATACTTACACTATGGTTGGCCAGTGGGCTACACTGCAGATACACCCCCTGTCTCCACTGAAACAAACCACAGCTCAGCTCTTAGATACCCTACTCACATAGACAAATTCATCAAAAATGAACAAGAACTAAGTGGACTTCTTAGGCCTTTCACATCGGCTCCATTTACACCCTGGTGCAATGTAGCACCTCGACTCACCCAACCAAAGAAAGGGACCTCCTCTAGAAGGGTAGTACTGGATCTATCTTTCCCCGATGGTAAGGGCATGAACAGTGGTGTTACTAAAAACTGTATCGACGGACAGCATCAACCTTACACCTTGCCTTCCATCGCCGACTGTCACTAAAGTCTGTTCCCTTGGACAAGGGTCTTATATGTACAAGGCAGACATGGCTCGCGCTCATAGGTAGTTGAAAATCGAGGTCAATGATTTACCACTACCCACTATAAAACACAGAGGCCTCTACTATATTAACACTTGCCCCTCCTTTGGGGCCAGGCTTTCCAGCTTAGCCTATCAACGCACTACCTTGGCTATTGCTTACCTCTTTGCTAAACAAGGCAATTGGTCCTTGAACTACCTTGACGACTTCTGCGGGGCAGCTCAGACTCTAGAGGAGGCTAATCAGGCTTATTCAGACTTCCTAAGTCTGACAGCTGAACTAGGCGTCTAGTTCTTGCCTAAAAAGTGTGAACCTCCAACCCATAT
This sequence comes from Acholoe squamosa, assembly GCA_949317995.1. Classification (NCBI taxonomy): domain Eukaryota; kingdom Metazoa; phylum Annelida; class Polychaeta; order Phyllodocida; family Polynoidae; genus Acholoe; species Acholoe squamosa. Next base: position 44,890,926 of record OX439038.1, read on the forward strand.
CATGGACTGGCTGGGATTCAGACTCAATACGGTAGAAATGACTCTCACTATACCTGACTCTAAACTGCAGGAGGTTATTAATGAGTGCAAACATTGGGTGAGGGCCAAATTTGCCACTAAGAAGGCAAATTATCTCACATTTCAAAAGCATTCCTAAGGAAGTTCATGTGTAGGGTACTGGAGACACTAAGGAATGCTCCAGATACCGGCATGGTCTTCCTCAACAACCCATGCAAATCTGCCATATTATAGTTTGTTAAGTATGCCACCCTAGCTAACGGCATACACCTACTACTACCACCCACTGAAACCTACTCGTTAGAATGTGACTCTGGGCAGGGGTGGCAACTCAGACCAACACTACTATACACTACAATATGATGAAGCACACATAGAAGCCTACAATATATAGACTCGAAGCTGTAAATCTGCTTATAGCTTATCGCAAACTGGTACCAATAGATAAACATGGCTTTAGGACCATAATACATATGGACAACCTAGGATCCCAATAGGCCCTAGTCTCAGGCAGAACTCAAGACAAAGTTTTATCAGCCTGTGCAAGACAGCTGTGGCTTGAGGCTACTACAAATGAACACACACTAGATATTAGACACAAGAAAGGTGAACTCATACCTCTGTCAGATGCACTGTCCCACCAACAATGGGCTTCTTTGCCTTCCTAAGAGTTTCTAATCTCCTCACCCCCACTGCCTCACTGTGGTCTGGCCCACATACCTTACTCAGGAGAGACGTAATACTGACTGAAACCGGTATCAATATAGTGATACGCTCATCAAAAACTATTGGACCAAGAGATGCCCCAGTAGTCATATCCCTACCTTCCATCCCATCATCTCCAGCCTGCCCTACTAAAGCCTGGGTAGAATATGCAATCTATGTACCATTGTCTCAGTTTGCTCTGGCTTTCACTCATCCCTCAGGACTACCTCTTACCCCTCTCCAACTCACCAACATTACCAGAGCCGCACTCTTAGACATTGAGTGCCCATATGCCATGGATGTCTCGGGCCACTCTCTCAGAAGAGGTGGTCTTCAATCGGCTCTAGTTAGTGGATGTGACACACAGGCTGCCTAACACCATGGCACCTGGTCATCCACTTCTGGTATTTACTCGTGTTAGTGTAATAAAACTCCACTTTATAAATTTCCTGTTCAGTGTTCTCATTACTGTGAAATAATCACAGTAATGAGAACAAGTTTCACCATAGACACCCATTCAATTTGTTTTGTAAAGGATATTGCAATGTCCTTCCTACAAAGCTATTGTACAATCTCAAGCCCCTCACTCAAGTGTGGCGTATATACCTAAATCTGACATCTTTTAGGACTTTGCAAATACTGATGATGTTCCTCAGAAAACGAAATACATTTAAGCCGTCATCCTCTCAATGCATAAATCTGAAATGTCCATCTAAACATTTAGATATCTAAACAGAAAGATTTCATATCAGAAAGATTTTAAGCCTAAACACCTCAATATCTAAACAATTGAGCTAAGCATATTGTTTGTCTAAACATTCTTAGGAACTTAACGTGATTAGACCCACAAATAATGTTGCAGGAATATGTTTGGAATTATGTTTAGTATCTAAACACCATTTATTGTAGTGCACCTTTGTAGACTTTATGTCTAGAATAGTTACAAAATGGTATCACTGTTGGTATAATTGACACCATCTGAAGTTTCACCTGACGTTCCCTATAATTAGTTGGGAATGAGTGTCTCTTTAAAGCCTGTGATCGACAATGAGATTCAAAGGAATTAATCAATAATGACCTGTACATGAATACACTGTGGTGGGTGGGTTGCGAAACCCAGGAAAAGTACACTAAAGTTGAAATAGTTCTCATGTTCTGTTTCACCATTCAAGCCCCTTCTCTGAGAAAAGAAAAACGTACAAACCTTGGTAAAAAAAATAATCAAATAGCCATTCATGATGGAAGCTAATAATCATATTTAAGGCCCATAGCCTAGATTAGCCTAAAAGAAAGCGTATAATCTTTGAACATGCTTTTGTCTTTGTTGTACTACGGTAAGTTAGATGATGTAAAGTTCAGTTCATTCAATATCCAATGCTTTAAATTCACCATTGTGTTGGATGTCTACTGACTGCCACTGATTGTTACTGTGAAAATACTTGATGCTTACTGGGCTAGGAACGTCAGTGAACATTGTGTCAATTTCCTGTAATTCATTGAATCTAGAGATTACAAAACACACAACCAAGTTTAACAATTTCTCCGTAGACCTGTCTGGCTAAATTTGTTGCGGAGGTTTAGGCAGAAGTTTGATAATGTCAGAGGAACTACAGAGGAAGAAATATGAGGCATTAATACCAAATGGGAAGTGATAGCATTGGATGGCAGGAAAGGTGTACTGCTCGGTGGATAACAGTAGGTGGAAGTGCTTATGAGAAAGTGATAAGATTGTGAGTGAGTGAACAAGTGATGGGTTAGTGATTGGGGTGCTATTGGATGAATGTGTTGATAAGGAGAATGGGTGTTCAAATGGTTGAGTAAGTGAGCCAAAATCTATATGTTTGGTGGGCCAGTACGATTGTAAGGTTATATTTAACACCCCCACTTAAACTTACAATCAATACATTACTAATGTATACAACTTTGAATAAAATATTTATGATATCATCAATACACACCCAAGATCAATTTGTTGATAACACTTGGTTATAAAACATACTTATGATCAATACATGATGGTTTACATTTATGAACCCATTAGTACACTCAGGAACTTCACAAGCCTAGGTTTTGCACCTGGCTTTGTGAAAACATCAGTAATGTTTTCTGCTGTAGGTACATACTCTAGTTTGAGAGTATTATTCTGGACTTCATGTCTCACAAAATGATATCTGATATCAATATGTTTAGACCTTGGATGGTGTACTGGATTCTTTGCTAGTGCCAATGCACCCTGGTTGTCTCCATACAAAACAACATTCTTTGTTTGCTTAATACCAGTCATGCCGGTAAAAGGTTGATTAAGGAACTTTACCTTTTGGGTAGCAGCTGACAGAGCCATACATTCAGCTTCACAAGTGGATAATGCAACCTTCTGTTGCTTTTTACTTTTGTAGGAAATGAGTGGACCATTGTTGGTCAACCTGAATGCATAACAAGTTATGCTCTTTCTGTCATCAGATGCTCCCCAATCGGCATCACAAAAGCCACTGAGTTGTAACTCAGCATCAGATTTTTGGAATCTTAATCCATAATCAAGTGCTTGGCTCTACCAAGATCAGCTTTGGTGGGATTCACCATATATGTTGAGATAGCTTTGTTACAACATAACACAGATCAGGTCTTGTGATTGACATACAATAGATGAGGCTTCCCACAATTTCTCGGTACAGCTTAACATCAGCTATCTCCTCAAAATCCTCATCCCTTGTAGTATTGGGCACTATATCACAAGGAGTTGATCTGGGTTTACAACCTTCCATTTTGAACCTTTTCAACAACTTTTCTACATAATTAGGGTAGATTAACCTAAAGACGACCACATACCTAGAGTCGACCACCTGTCAGCTAGATTTTCTCCCTCTCACATGTACTGCATTGGTCTTGAACCCTAATATTATTGAAACAGAGGTGTTATAGTACTCCATAGAATGATGTCCTGGAATATATGGGTGAAAATCTGAGAAGTGCACCAATTGGGTGGGAAAAGGGATCAAAAATAAAACTTGTAGATGTATGATTTTTACTCCAAAATACATTTATATATGTGGTAGACTACACTATTCCAAGAGGGGACAGTGCTAAAACCATTATTTGAGAAATGGCATATCAATAAAAAATTATCCCTATGCTAAGAGATAGGGGGTGATACCTCCGTTACCACTATTTTGGACATCTGCAAAGGTATTTGGATGGGTGAGCATTGTATAAAAGCTATTTAAGGTGGCATACTGAGATTCACAGGTCAAACAGAGTGATAACATGCCTACATTTTAGTATTCACATCTGACTATTCAGATATAGTTAAACCCCTTAACCATAGCTCTATTTCATGGTAACGGACATATCTTAAAAGTGGTATTTTTTTTCCCAATTCACCTGTCTCAGAAAATTTACATTAGAATGTCCATAGTTTACTCTCATGATCCTTAATGAAGACTTATCTATCAAGAGAAATTTATATCATCACTGGGCCCATGTACCTTCTATTTTTACTGAACATTAACTTTTAGTTTCTTTAAAAAGACACAGGCATTTTGCCTAATTTCAACACTCTATTTGTCACAAATATTTGTTAGATGTCAATAAGTGCCACAAAATTATATCCATGTATAGGTATTGATGTCTACAACAAGTGACATGAGGCCTTCTTATGGTGAATTCAGTCTGCTGCACATGATAACTAATGTAAGGCACCGATTCCAATATTTTGCTATTGGCACACAACTCAGAATTTCACTCTTATGAAATAATTGTCATTGCAAAGTTCCCATGTTTGAATGGTTTTTACCATGATCAGCTGGCCATTAATTTTCATCAGAATTCTCCAACTTTGGTTCAATAATTTGAAGATGACAAGTGCTCACATATACAATATTTTGACTGTAGGAATTGATGAATATCTTTGCTAAATGATAGCATAAGGAAAAGTGCAGAAATGTTAAATACTTTCTGTATAGGACTTATTTCCTCGAACATACCGATTTCACCTTGAGATGACCACCATTTCACCTTGAGTTGACCACTCCTTATACACCTATTTGTACATTTAATTGAATAGAAACCAATGATTATGTAGGATTACATCACAAGATTCATGGCCAGAATAGTTTGGGATAAAAATTTTCACTGGATTATGCTCTGATGCATACATCTCAATCTTTACTGTAATGCTATGGTTATTACTGTGTAGAGGAAGTATTTGATACTGAGATTGTGATGATAAAGTTAACGAATGGATTATTATAGTCCATATTGAAGGTCTATAAAAGAACATTAAAAGCAAAGCCTCTATAATGCAGGGTTGGAGATACCACTTCTATTTTGATGAGATTTACAATATCTATGGCCATAAAATTGCCTCCAATTTTCATTCTAATTGAGTCACTGTAAAAACATACATTTTCTTATGATGCAATAGTTTTAATTAAGCCATTTTACTGCATATCTATAGAAGACACTTATTCTTTTTTGCAAAAAATAGTTTAATGATCATAGCGCCATTAAAAGGGTAGTTATCAAGTGGTCCACTCAAGGTGCAAGGTGGTCATCTCAAGGTGAAAATAGACTAACTAAGATGGTCTTAGAAATGATGAAAAACAATAGATAAACTTTACACAAGGCTTTGAGAATGGTAATTGGTCAAAAAGCCCAAATAATTGTCTTTCACTTAGGGGGAACCTTGGGGAACCCTAAGGACCTATTACACTCAAACATATTAGCTACTGCATTTCCCTTATTGAAAACCTGCTCAGGAACGTCATCTTTAGGTTAATCTATCCTATTTCATTTGGTTCATTTCACTAGATCCATTTTCACACTTGAACTCAATACCTAGGAACCAAGATAACTTACCAAGATCTTTCATTTTGAATCTGGTGGACAGAGACTGTTTCAATCTGTTGAGTGTCTTCTCATCACTTGCTGTAATAATAATATTATCAACCCAAACTACTACAATAGTTTTGGAATATTGTTCAAACTTAGTGAACACACAAGAATCAGTCTCAGATTGTTGGAAACCATCCTCCTTCAGGAAGGTGTCTAACATGTTGTTCCAGTTCCTACCACTTTGCTTTAAACCATACAGAGATTTATTAAGCTTGAAATACAATTTCTCACCATTTTTACCTTTTACGTCATAGCCTTCTGCTTGTTCAATATAAAGTTCACAGTCTATAGGTGTATTCAGATAGGCTGTCTTAACATCCATCTGATGAACAACCATGTCCTCTTGAACGGCCAATTGCATAAGCATGCGAATCGATGTGATACAGGCAGTGGGTGAAAAGTCTGATGATAGTCAATATTTGGGTCCTGAGAGTAACATTTGGCCACAAACCAGGCCTTGTACTGTTTGTCGGCATTTTGTCCCATTTTCATAGCCTTCACCCATCTACCCCCCACTGCAGATCTACACACAGGTAGTGTGGTGAGTTCAAAAGTGTCATTGGCCTTTAATGCATCCATCTCAATAATGATTGCATTCTGCCATTTTTGTGCATTGTCAGAGTTCATAGCATCAGTATAATTATGTATTTGGGATAGGTGCTGAAAATGTTGAGTAAGGAAAGCTTGTGTATATTATGAGAATTTGGCCGTAGGTAAGTAGATGTGTAGCTGACAAGTCATTGAGCATGTCAGTAAGTAAGTTGACCAGTGATTGATAGAGTAAGTGCATAACTGAGTAAAATTATATGCATCAGTGACAGATCCATTAAGTTGTTCTGTAAATGAGTACATGAAGGTGTATGTATGTGATTGAAATGCGAAGGAGTGGATTGGAGAGTAATTGAATGAGTAACTGAGTCAGTGATTTGAGTTTGTGAGTTAGCGAACAAAAGAGTGATTGAGCAAATAAGCCAGGGAGTGGGACAGGTATTTGAGTGGCTCTTTTTCATGGCTCATACTCTGGCTCCCTCTCAATCCATGACAGCAAATAGTCAAATTGTGCCACAGCCTGCAGATCCAAAGCAGGACTATGTGAGGAAGGAAAGACAGGAAGGGTGGGATGGAAGGGAGGCTATTACAATTATACGACAGCACCTTAGGATTTTTACCTGCTAATGGAAAGTGCTCGGGCTTGGATAGGATCAGGCCCAGGCTGATCGGATATTTGGAAGTGTCAGGTTTCCAAACCCCGCATGTGCTTTCTTACAAGGTAACCACGAATATGGACCAACTCCAGCTTTAGGCGAGTGCATTTCACATAGCAAAATACCTCTGGGCGATAAACAATACCCTCTAATAACAAATTAGTTGAACTAGTTGACGTGGTCTGAATTACAACCAAATCATCTCATATTTGTATATGGATGTGATTCGCGGTATGATAAACGTACTGTATATTGTATGGTAGATGGTTCAAATTTGTGGATCCTGATACAGTGTGTGCATTGTACATGTTGTATTATGTCTTTGTGGTAAATTAAACTACCCAACATATTTTTCTGGCAATAGCATCCTTTCTGGTAAAAGAGCAATACATTCTCAGCCCCAATTGTAAATGGGCTATAAAGACCACTGTAAAGGGTATAGTAGAACCCACTGTTGGGTCATTGGATTTGTGCTGACAGTAACTACCACTGTTTTCCAAAAATAGAAGCAATCTACTGTTAAAAGCTTGGCGCAGTCTGACAGTGTAGGTTGGACATGCACACATACTGTTACTTATATTTGCATGGTGGTCCATGCTCCATTATAACAGGGTCTGGACAAATCGTACCCGCGGTCGGTCTTTAGGCGCCAAACAGCTGGAGTGCTCGAACTATGGAATGCTAGACACCTCAGAAGCAGGGACACCTCGGAAGGAAGCAGACATTTGGACACCTCGGAAGCAGGGACATCTTGGAAGCAGACAAAACCATGATAATATCCCTCTTTTCTTATAGAATTTGAAAAACAACAACCCTAGTAATACTGTCCCTACGCTGTAGAATCATGGAATGGCAAAAAAATACTTCAAAATTGTTAAAACAATTATTTGCTTCTGAGATGTCTGCTTCCATGGTGTCCCTACTCCCGAGGTGTCTCTGCTTCCAAGATGTCCAGTTACGAAATTATGAACGGACTACCTAGTTCAGGGTATGTGCGCCAGAGAAGGGCAGGGCAGAGTAACTGTACTTGACATTTGGTAGAAGGTCAGTAGTACCCTTTGTCTGGATAAACTTGAAATGTGTCATCGGGTTGGCTATGGTATAGGTTTTGCTATATTTTTAGGGATATGACTCTTGACTCTCGGAAGCAGACAAAACCATGATAATATCCATCTTTTCTTATAGAATTTGAAAAACAACAATCCTACTAATACTGTCCCTACGCTGTAGAATCATGGAATGGCAAAAAAAAAACATTTCAAAATTGTTAAAACAATTATTTAGAAAAGTTATTTGCTTCTGAGATGTCTGCTTACGAGATGTCCCTGTTCCCGAGATGTCCAGTTACGAAATTATGAACGGACTACCTAGTTCAGGGTATGTGCACCGGAGAAGGGCAGGGCAGAGTAACTGTACTTGACATTTGGTAAAAGGTCAGTACCCTTTGTCTGGATAAACTTGAAATGTGTCATTGGGTTGGCTATGGTATAGGTTTTGCTTTATAGGGATATGACTCTTGACTCTGTCAGCAGCTATCTGGCATATGGTTTGTGTATGTTATAATATGGTTCCCCATGCTTTACATTTAGCTCTACGAATTAGATTAGCTCTTTCAGCCTGCCATATGTTATGTGCAAATTCTAATATAATTCCTCGTGCTTTACTATAATACTATAGCTTTGCTAGCTATACGACGCTTTACTCCTCTCAGCATGTGCCAACCACATGTTTTCCTTATCCTCATATGAATTTCCAGTTGGGACCTTGTATGTAACATTTGAAATACTTAAAATTCCCCGACAACTTAGCACAATACACCAAAAGTTAGCTTTTGAAATGGAGAAAATTATACACTAGGTCCACTAGAACTAGAGAAAAACACTTCTGATACCAAATTACCATGGGTTTAAGCGTTTCTCTCTTCACAAATGGTCTGAACTCCTTGATAAGAACATTTCTGGGGAACTATTTGGCCATTCTACCAGGAAGTGGCCGAATTATTGCGGTACCACCTCCATCCTAAAGATTTGCATATTGCCAATACCATGAAAAATTCGATCTTGATTGATTAAATGATTCATATTTGGCAAGCTATGCAAATTTTGATATGAAATGTCATCGCCCTTTAATCAAGATCCATTAACCTTTTGGTGCCCAGAATTATTTGAAGATTTTACATTATTTCACAATTATATCACTTAGTTGATAAGCCCATGTGTTATTTTGATCTTCTCTTTTGATATTGACTCTGTATTACATTTCCTGAATACTCATAACTCAGTGAGGACCTTCAGTTAAGGACATGGAATTTATTGGTCAGGTTTGGTAACCATAGTTACCAAAACATTCCATTTGTGTCATATCGTAGTAGTATTTGGTATCTCTTGTGTAATATATAGCCTCCCCCATACACAATACTTGCAATTCTGAGGCCTCATTCAAAGCTGATTCTGCATATATGTGTACAACCACTCAGGAGACATAATGTGCTAGTAACAATGCATGGATTATCTCTATGGATAAGAACATTTCTTTTAGAATCTAATGGGAGTTTGGGACATTGGATATATATGATCTAGCATAATATTGGTTTCATGTCTGGTCTTAGCCCGGTAGAGGGTGACCCTCTAATAAATAACATAATATGACAGATGATTTTCAAGTTTTGACTCCCTGTGTTTGGTATAATAGAGATAGAGCAAAATGGATGGTTGTATTGTGTTTGGGAGGTCATGGCAGTTCTATAGAGGGTCTAACTTTGCGGATTGGACCAGTAGAAGTATCTGAATGATGGTTTCCTTCAATATACATGGATTTAAGCCCCATTTAAGCCTAAAACCGCGCTTTAAAGCGCGCTTGGAATTGAATTTTATTTCTTCTATTACTTACTGAAGAGGGTAGGTCAAAATTGAGGAAGCCTGCTGCCTGCCAACGATGTTATTCTTTGACTAAAACTGCATCCTTCAAGTCGTATCGAAAGTCCCTTAAAAAACGCATTGACAATTCGTAGAGTTGTGAGTGAGTGTAGTACCTTCAGAAAAGACCTCTAGATTCAGCCCTTTAATAGGCCTACTACAATATGAAATACCCTGCTGGCAGCCTAGTTGTATGCCAGACGAGAATTTCCTCTTCTTTTCGCGATTGAATGCTTATCAAATCACACAATCCTTAATCTCAGCCTTAAAAATGTCATAAAAATCACACGATCAGGGTAAAGGGGGAGCTGCACCAGGATCATTATCACACTCGGCCTCCTCTTTGCAGCATATCGAGGATGTATATGGAAAAGTGACAAACCAAGGACAGAATTGAATATTGATGATGGAAATGGGGTGGTTAATTACTGCCATTGAAATAAAGGAACAGTATATTGTTGTTGTTGTGAAATATTTATTGGTTCATAATATCTTAACACAGTAGATCTCCTCCCAAAGGAGCCAAAACACAAATACATATAATTGGCAAATGTACCTTTCAACAGTATTGTACATTATTAAATAACCGTAGACTACACATTCCATATAGTGCCCTAGTGCGTCTGCCAGTGAGAAAGTTAGCCATGCATCACAATGATCAATCAACCAGTTCTGTGTTGGTGAGACTCTGTAGAAACTTCTCTAGAGTTTCCTGATGTTGCTGAGATGGAGCATGTTCTCCTATGGTAAAAAGAGCTGTCAGTAGGTACCCTCTTTTCAAAAGAAGTCACGCTCTGCTTCACCATTCAACTTGCACTTACCACATTACTCTGAAAAGTCACCTGCCTTGTTTAAAACATAGAGAGCTGCACTATCAGGTACCTTCTCATGTCACACACTCTATAGTATATTATACTGACTGACTTCTCCCAACTAGGTACCTACTCAAATTCCCCTTTTTAAGCACCATACTTGAATGTCAACTTGTGAGCAACAGAATGGACAAGTTATAGCTACATGAAAAGAAAGGACTGGAAACGAGGGCATTTTTAGCCAGCTCTTCCTTTTACTATAGGAGCAACACCCTCCTGATGTACACTTAACCCAGAGTCGGATGCCGCGACATAGCGGGCTTTTAAGATATATTTCATTGATCACCCTCTGCAATTTTAGGTGAATTTTGCTGTTTCCACGCAGTTTCCTCACTGGTTGGATCATATTGTTGTCATTTTGCGCCAATTTCCACTTTTTGGCTAGTAACTGCCGATTTCGTCTAGTCTTGAGTTTGTCACAGTCATATTCAAGATGTAGGTCCACTATCCTCGCATCCCATCTGTCGTGTATACGGGAGCACACTCTGAGAGCATCATTTAGGATAACCTGCAGTCTTTCCTCCACCCAGCCTAGTCCCCTGTCCGTTATTGACGGGCAGTACTCAACAATTATTAGAGAGCGAGACCAATGATTTGGAAGGGCAAGTGTAGTATGCTATATAGTGTCAATGTACCTCGCTTTTTTTCTCTATATAAGATCATCAATTTTATATCTTGAGACTGTCTTATATTCACCCCCTACAGTTTATTACACTTGTTTATCGCGTGGTAGTGTGGAGCATTGTGTCTAGCCTATGCTGGTATTTGAATGTACATGTTATGAGACATGGGTAGTTTTTCTCTTATTTTGAAGAAATCTTTATATAATCGTTTTAGAGAAAGGATCTAATAAAGCAAATATTCAACTTGGAAGGAAACCCCATTTCTCCCTTTAAATTCTTTTCCGTGTATTTCAATATATTGTGAAGAAAATGAACATGTAAAGAATATGGAAGGAAAATCTGTTTCATTCTTTGGATTTTCTTTAGAATACTGTAATGGAGTCGGCGTCGGTGGACTACACGGGGAGGAGACGGGCGAGTCCGGCGGAGGGGCCAGGCGTTAATTGGAGCGGCCGATGCTGGGTGGCGCCGCGGTCGGCGGGCTACGCCCGTATTTGGTAGTGTGACGTCACCGGGACATCAGGGGGGTATATAAGGGGGAGTTCGGGAGGAGTCGGGGGTCGGACTGACTAGAGGTGGAGCCGCTAAGACGCACGGTGAGGCAGCAGGGACCAGTAGCAGCAAAGACGCCGGGATCTGACTGGGAGTGGGATTGCCGCCGGAAGCGCTGGAGGGAGCTAGCTGCCGCCGCACGAGTCGAAGCGATAAGCGGTCGGTGTACCTAAGCCCACAGGGCAGGCCAGGATGTGGCCTATGAATAAAACTATTTAAGTCGTTAACTCAGAATCCGGTGTTCATCCTTATTTATTACAATACTAAAATCTTTATTAGATTCTCAGAGAATGAATTCTACGTTGTTTCTATGCTGATACGTACATTCTGATGAACAGACCTGGAAACACCCTATGATGTTATAATGTCAGGAGGGATCCCTTCAATCATTGGCTCTCTGGGATCATGTGACAAAGATTAAATATTCATGTAATGATTTTCTTTGTATTTTCTTTTTCAAATGAGAAAGGCTATATTTCTCTTTGTAATTTTGTTTTTCACCTTTAAAGATTATAGAGGTAAAATTTGCTTAATGATTTCAAAAAGATTATCCATAGACCAACCATCCATAGGGGAGGGTCACATGACCCTATCTGCATATCCATAAAAAGTATAAAGAAAATATAAAGAAATCTTACACATGACTTGAGTCTTTCTAAAACAAAACACTGCCAAATTCATTGTTGTTTATAGCCTTTAAAAAGTCATATTCTTTGATAATCTGAAGAAAAATATATTTAAAAAGTATGTGAAAGTTTCAAAATTCCTTATCCCCACCTCAAGAGATGGCCCTAACTTGACCCTGAGCAACAGGTTTTGGACAAAAGAAAATAAAAAAAAAATTGTAAAGATTACAAAGAGCAATACTTCAAATCTTTCTTCAAATGATTTCGTTTCGACCATTTTACATGGTTTTGTAAAGAACGAAAATTTTAAAAGAAAATAGAAAGAGAAATGGTTTTGAAAACAATTTTTAAAAGATTAGACTTAGTATATTCTTTTTAAAAAGAGAAAAACCACCCTGGTCGCTAGTTGATAATTGTGCTGTTGAGCTTATAACGAAGGGAGAATTGAATTCTCCATAGAAGGGTGGGGTGTCTTATTGTCTTGTATCTAGGTCGCTGGTTGAGAGTACTGTATGTGATAGAGTAATAACTCTGCCTACACATTAAAATTTCAGAGTCAGTTAAAGAGAGCAAGCATTTCTGTGTGGCAGTGGCTGGCGAGATGCGATGATATCCCTCTTGATGAATGGAGTCGTCTGCTTTGTTACAGTTGTCGTCTGCTGCTAGCATTTTGGTGGGAAGTGCAGCTTCTACTGTACTATCCAACCTTGGATGCAACACCTAAGGAGAACATGATGTCCCAGTCCAAAGAAGAACACTATTGGTTTTAGACCATCCGACCCGCCTAGCAGTCTCTGCTGGCATTTATAATATTCTACTTAATAAAAGTCATGTTCGGTTCCCAATTTCCCAAAAACTCCCAATTACCGGATAGTTATGTTGTTATCTATAAAAAATGCTGACATCGATAATTAGATGGCAATGGGTATGGAGTGATAACCATAAAGCGCTGGTTCCACAGACCTAAATTGGTCGGATTAGCAATAATCCGACCGATTTTTTTCTATACTTTTGATATATTATAAATCGTCGGATTAGAGCTATTCCGACCGATTGTATGGCTGTGGAACCAACGCTTAAGACAGGTTGGTCAAGGATAGCATAGGTCGGTATGTAAACCCTAAATTTCCAAAGAGATGACCTGAAACATATTCCCTTGGCTTTACTTCAGACAGTCAAGCTATATAGTTCTTTTCCATATCTTAAAGGGTAACACCACAGTCCTGAAATGCATTTAATTTAATGTGAGCCATACCTACTTTAAGATTGCCACCAAAGCAATTTGTCAGCAGGAGCCAGATGAAAGTGTTTCAGTTGGTGGTTAGTCGGGAGTCGTTTTGAGAAGATCGGAGATAAGAGACAGATAAGGGTCCAATTGAGGCCTTCTACTCCTGGTCCCTGGTTTACAAATCTCTCTATTTTTCTTAAAGAGGTAATTTATATTAGCAAAGAGGCTGATTTTTTTCTATATTTTTTAATTTTAAATTCCTGATTTGTTTTAGATTTTCTACAAATTTTCCTTCATCTTATCAATGATTTTGTGACATTGAGAAATTCCTCTCTCACTTTCTATTACCCAGAGGTTTAGAGCCCACTGCCTCCGTCCATATCATCCTCCTGCCAGGGGAGGTTTCAGAAACGACTGACCTAGGCCTGTGTTTGTAAATAGGACCTGACACCTCCCATGATGAATATTGCTATGAAGATGCTTATGTGATCCTTCCTGGCATGTTTGATATACAGAAATATACACGATAATGGAAAATAGAAAAATCATCTTGAGACTACATAATGTATTTCTACAGATTTCTATGGCGGTAATGTGAATGAGTGGAAGGGGTAATGAACATTAGGTTCTACGGTATGCATAGCCCTAAAGCTGTATCATTTTCTAATAATATTATGCAATCTGAGTGGAATATACTTATAAATAGTTAAATGAATTTTTCGGATGGTATAGGAGAGGAGAGCAACCTGATAATGCAGTACAACCACTGATAACAACTTGAAGTCAATGCAGAGAGCATGGTATGGGCATCCATAATTCAGAGTTGAATCACTGTTGATTACTGCTGTGTCAGCTCACACTGGCGCCACCTCGTATTCTACCGACTATATCACTGGAGCTTAATTCAAAAGATCCTGGGATCACGACCCCAGCGATCTTAGGAATAAATCAGCCTTATCCTATTAAGCGATCTTAAGAGTTGACTGGGTTCACATATCCTAGCCAGCACTAAGATCGCATCGATCTTAGCCTCAGCCCTCCTACACTATTCCAAGAAGTACTGACTAGGCACAGGGGTAAGAGTCCCAAAATAAAGGAATAGCTGTGGAGTCACTCTTCTTCACAAGAGTGCTTATACCATCGTTCCCCGTCCCCATATGGGCTAACAAAAGCGCACAGGGTGCAGTTGACCCCCATACAGTATTCAAGAGTTGTTCCCATGAATGTATGATTTATGCTTGCCTATTAGAAGCATTGTGCCCTCCCCCCAGGACAAAGAGAGAGAAGGGAAGAATTACCTTACAGTGCACTTAACGCATGAGTAGCCATAAGAGCCCTCAAGGACACTCAGCAAACGTCCTCCCTCCCCTCTTTATGTATGCAGCAGGCTATTCACTCAGGAGTGTTCCCTGTAAGTGCCCTTGTACCCTGGTGAAACCACTATGCATTTCTTTCACTAAGATCGCAGTGATCTTAGTGGTGGAAATGGAATAGTGAAGTGATCCCAGGACTCGCTATTCTGGACAGGCCTGCAACCACTGCATTACATAGGGTAGACCAGCCAGGTCTTATGATATGTGCCTACACTAAGATCGCTGGGGTTGGGATCCCAGGATCTTTTGAATTAAGCTCCTGGTAAACAGGCATGCTGGGAGGTACTACCTTTCTGGCATAGATGGCTTGAGTGTATAACCTTAATAATGTTATTGATTTCTATTTGGTGGTACCTCATGAGAGGTCAATGTTACACCACTGTATTGTCAGATGTGATTCGTGGAACATATTTGTATTGTGAACTAAACGTACGAGTGTCATCTAATTCTCACCATATACCTGTTTATTGCCTGTGCGAGGACGAGACAGAATTTAAGTGATTACCATGTCAATGATTGGACGACCACAGTTCCTCATTTTCTGACACAGTCATTTGTTTTTGGAAATAAGAATCTGTTTTGTATTATATTTTAAAAAGATACAGAACAATATCATTAAATGCATTTTGTACATATTGCACTTTTCCAGATCCCTGACAGCCGATACGTAAACCACCTTTTGAATATTGTCATAATGGTATATGACGGGTCAAAACTGTTTGCCCCACCCTACCTTAAAATTTGGGGTAAGAAAATCCGAAAGGAACAATGCAGTCTTCTATTAGATTAAACCTACATGGTCCCATTTGAGAGGGTGTACCTGTTTCACCACTAGGTGTTGAGGTAACGAGGATGAGTTCAGGAATGCGATTCTTTGCACCTTTTGCCTTTTGGTTGTCATTTTGGTAAGACCCTCGAGAACAGCAGGCAGAAAGTGGACATTCCCTGTGTTACATGAAGGTGCAGTAGTTTCAAAATACACCTGCGCCTGTGTTAAAACAGCTAGAATTGCCGATTACTTTACCATACATCCGCTGATATACACTTTGCTGTTTCAGTTAAAACAGGAACAGAGTCAAGATTCTGACAATGCCCAATATATAAGTGTGGTTCTCTTCCAGGAATTGCGCATTAATGAGAGGGAGGGATCAGAAATAGTTTCATTTTGTCACATTAGCAGATTGACTTATAATTAAGATAGTATACTGCAAAAATGGTGTTTAGATCCTAAACACAATTCTAAACATATTCCTGCAACGTTTTTGTAATCACATTAATTTCCTAAACATGTTTAGCCAAACAATGTGCTTAGCTCAAGTGTTTAGAAATGTAGATGTTTAGGTTAAAACTTTGTGTTTAGAAATCTATGAATTTTTGTATTTAGGTAATTATGGATTTTTGTGTTAAGATGTTTAAATGATTTGATGGAGAGTTAAGACATGTATGCATTAAAAAAAGAGATAGATTTTGTTTGTTTTCTCATTTACTGGGGGGGGGGGAAATCAGCAGGTATTTACTTGTCAAAGTCTCCAAAGATGTCAGCCACATCTATATATGTGTATTACACACTGCATCAGAATGAGAGACTTGAGAAAGTACAACAGCTTGGCAGGAAGGACATTGCCTTATCTATTACAGAATAACATCAAATAGGTGTCAGTCATGGAGCTTATTGATTATTTTATGCTAATGATGGTGGCATAATGTGAATTTTCTATTGCCCTTTCTATTCACATGACATTCTATGGATTCAGCATCCAAGTATCTAAACATATTGATGTTTAAATCTAAACACCTATTACTCAACTGTTTCAACTCAAAACATCTAAACATGTTTAGCATAAACGTTTATGTAGTTAGAATAAAAGTGTTCATTTCCTAAATGTGTAGTCGATGAGACACCTAACTGACCTATGTGTTAAGGTTTTAAACATGTTTAGACCTAAACATGTTTAAAATCTAAACACCATTTTTGCAGTGTAGGAATTTGGCAATGCTGCTGCAGAGTTCTATCAGAGAGAAATGGGTAGGGATGCCGAGACATGCAGGGTTTCGCTCATATCCTTCTAATTCTATGGCAGAGAAATACTTACAGTGTTGTAGAATAATGTTCATAAAGTGAGCGGTCTGGTGGTAGTTCTTTTCATCTATTTTGTTGGATGTGTTGCTTTTTATTTGTAACACTGCTATATTACTAAAAATAAGTCAACTGTCAATATATACTTCAACATGGGGAAAAAATGAAAGGGACAACTATTTGTTCAAAATAAATGTCCTGTCAATCTGGCAGCTCATGCAACTGGGCTTTTGTAAAATACATGCAACAAAAGCATTACAGGGGGATATGACCTGATGCAATAGGCGTTAGGCCTAATTCTTGCAATGGAACGAGAATTCTTCACCTAATCCAAACTCCTCTGATATAGGTTTTTATCTGCTAAACTTTTAGGCAAAACAAAAAGCCAAACAGGACCGACCTCAGATTTCATGATTTTTTTCTGCTTTTTTCCATATTGTTTTTCACATAATTTTCACATTTTGATATTTCCCTTGCATCCAAGTAAAGAATTCAAGGTTTCTACATTTTGGCTAAATGCTCAGTAAAAAGAGAATTGAAAAAAGAAAAGCCGACCTACCTACCTCAACTTTTTGGACTATGTTACAATATTTGTTTGGGCCCTATCTAGGGGATGTTAATATAATTCCTTGTTGTCCTTCCCCTGCCGATGCTAGCTATCAATAATTCTATGGGCTAACAGTAATGACCCAAAGAAGATTTCAGTATAAACTTCTCATGGTGATATCAGATTATCATTTGCGGCATACGTCATCTTTTACAAAACACAAAAGGTCATTGTCCTATTGATTTAATGTTAAGCCATTAAAACGACAAGGATAACTCTTTGCACCAGCTCCCCAAAAGAAACCATTTCTTGCCAATGGAATATACAGATCTATGATGCAATTTTTCCACAGTGGTCTGTGTGCCATGCCCATTCACCTTGCATACTGTATGCTTTCAGAGCACCCCCATTGAGCGACAACGACACCGGAAGACGGATCCTGCAGTAAACAGGCTTTGTCTGTCCGAACCGCCCCCTGGTGGGACTAGTCTAAGAGTGGGGGCCTCAGGTGTCCGGTGTAGGTGATCATCAGGGAGCTGATACATAGTATTTGTACCTGGGTAAGGAGGAGATGTAGGGTGTCTGACCCTGTAGCTTACCTCTTAGCCTTACAAGTTTCTTGTGTGACAATCAGCTTTAAGGTGCATGGCCCTACTTTATGCATAGGACTTCTATTATCGAACTATACACATTTATAAATGGTGCAATATGCTATGTGTGGTACTTTCCTTGATACTCGGTACCCTAAAAGTGAGGAGGCAAGTTAAAAGGGCCGTCCGAGGGGGATTAGCATCAATTCTGGCCACCAGGGGGACACCACTATGGCCTTAAAGGGGGAAAATATACCAAAAATAGTTATATACTACTTTTTTATGTAGATTACAATCGTCCTAAAGGGAAATTCCCATTTTTAATGAAAACCTTCCAAATTTGGAATGTAAATAGAACATTTTTGGGCATTTAGAGGCAGAAATCAGTGCTTTTGTTGATATTGGTTGCCATGGAAACATTATTTTCACTCAAAATTTAGGAATCAAAAAAAGCCTATTTGTAGCCACACCCACAAGGATCGGTGTGTTTAAAAGATGGTAAAAATCTGATAATCAGATCAAATTTTGTGAGAAAAAGAATGTTAAGAATATGACAATTTCCCTAATTTGCAGAATTATGCCTAATTATTCATATCATCTGATACATCTCGTGAAATATACAAGGTAGACCTTATTTGGGATTTGAATAGGTCGGTAAACATCTAAATTAGTGGAGCTGTAACTCTAAAACTAGCAGACATATTTTCTCATGTAATATATTATTGGAAAGTTCATGGCCTGAATATAAAAATTTACTTTTCCCCTGGGGGACCCTTTTTGCCTGGCTATACACATTTAATCGCTCCTCTCTCATGCAATGTCCATGTGATAATAACCAAGGTATACTGAGTTGATATATGGCAATTATGCATTTTTTGTCGGCTGGTCTGCTGTCTTCTTTTAAAATTATTCCAACACTTTCAAATACACTGAAACTAAAATTAGATATAGTTTGCAACATCTAAGGAAACATTAGAAATACCTTTGTGAGACATCTATAAGTAGTTATCAAAATAACTCAAAGTTATAACAGCTGGTTATTGTATGTAGTAGAAAGATATTCAATGCAGCCTTATTCTCAGGACATATCAAGAATCATCACTTAAACTGTTCTAGGTGAAATCAGTGATATAGTATAAAGATTGAATACAATATTATGAATGGCTAGGAAAACTTCTGTTGGTGTCTCATACTGACGTGGAGAATGCACTTTTAATGAGGATATCTATGGTTCTCTGCTCTTACTCCTGCAGTCTGTCTTTTGAACCTTCGGGTAGAACTGTCTAAAAATAAAAAGGCTTATCGTGACTTAAGGCACTCTTGCTTTAGTGTTCTTGTCCTTACCAAAAGGGTCACTAAATGTTGTTGTTTTTTCGGAGTACTCGACCTAGCTCCTCTCTGAGACATGAATACACCCTATTTGTACCATCTTCCGCCTCCTCTAAGGTTGCCTTGTATCTAAGGATGAAGTACCTAGGATGAAGTTGGCTGAACCTATACATAGAAGCTTGTTGTGACGAAATGTAGGTTAAGGATTTAGATCTAGGAAAGGGGATGGAAACACTAAGGCACTACATCTTCTGCTTAAGCTAAATTTTCGAGATCAATTAAACATTGTATTCGCGCTCGGGCATTGCACTGGTTTGGTGTTGATGTTGTAAATTGTTGTTGGTCCTGCTGTTATCACCATAACTGTTGCTACTGTTAGTAATGTTGTTCACATTTACATTACATCTTCAATTTCACCTATAGGAAGTAAAAGATGAATACTCCTACCCCTTCTTCCGATTTTCAACACCTTCCTATCTGAATCCCGCTTCCAGACATAAGAGACGATCTATACGAGCACCAAACACGCTACAACATTACATAGAGGGACTCCATCAAACATGCTCATTTTTGATAAATATCTGTTGAGTTGAAGTGCTTTATTGGGTGGATCCCCCTTGTTAAATGTACCACACAGAGGCATATTTATTCACCTCTTGAATGTTAGGTATAGCATTCTCTAAACGTCTTACATCACATACAAGACGCTTTGCCTATATTGATGCACCTCCTTGTATTTTGGGACGTTTATTATGTGCTCGGTTACTTACTTAGTAGCGCCATTTTATAATTATTATGATATAAGGCGATGTGCCGGCTTAAACTACGTATATAGAGGGTGTCATTTCACTGATGTTACTTCATTCATTCTTCATTGTACAATGGAAGCCTGTACCTCGTGCCGAGATCTTTAATGGCTGGCGGTTCTGTGTAAACAATGGTTAGATTACCCTACTTTTGGGCATTGTGGTACACCACACGTATAATGGGTTTATAAAAATACCACACATATGGCGGCCCTTTTTCTCTTCTCTGTTCTATTAAACTGATGTCTTCCGCCATGAATATGGCCTCATTAGTCAGCATGGTTGGATGCCTCATCGCAAACTACATGTACGTGTGTTCCATCACTCCAATAAAAGAGAAGGTCATTTTATTCATTTGTTTTTCTTTTACAACTATTTTAGACTAACATACTTTAGGTTTTATACCTTATTCATACAGCCTTTTGTGATATGGAAATGGGTACCACTCATGACAATGATTTTTATCAAACTTCATTTTAGTCCAAAAGTATAACTATAGTATCTTAAAATATGAAAGTAGTTTGAACAAAAGAATGTTGCCTAGCAACCAGGATGGTTTAAGTAAGTCGTACACAAATAGGATCAAGAAGTCCCAAGACCTTTTTTCAGAAAATGTCTAAATAATTACACAAAAACGACATTTTTGGGAGTTGTTATGAAATTTGGTGATATTGACTGAAAAAATGGCAGCAATGGAATCAAGTTCTTATTGTAGGTATAGGCCACGCATCTTACTGTGGGTACATTGACTATCTCATATAGCAACCAATATTACATGCCACAAACCGCACACTTAGGTCACAGTTAGGTGTGTTTTATGTATCACAATAGCTACATTGCCACATCCTAAAGCAGGTACATTACAGGCCGTACAGCACATACATCTAACAGCAATTGAGTACGCTCCACATCTTACAACAGTAAGATGTGGAGCGTACAAATAGGGTCAGGGCTTCTTTAGACAATTTCTGTGCACTTTAGTTCATTTCACCAAGCAAAGAGTTCACCATAGTGAATATCATGTGAAGTCAGTTTCCTAATGGTTTCCTCATCGTGTGTATCTGTGTTGAGTCGACCCATATTTCCCCATATTGATATAGTGAAGTTTGGTGTTGCAGAGCTTTATGTTATCAACATTAAGCTGTCAAAATGGTGAAATAAATCAAGTTATCCTATAACCTTCCTTTCACAAATACACCTTCATCCACAGTGTTTTAATACATATCACTTGCAAAGGCAAGACTTCACTATCGGGCTATCCGCATTATAGGATGACACCTTAAAGGAAAGGCCAATTGCACCCCAGCGGTGACTGATATTATATGTCTATAGATACTGCTTGTATATTTCTTTTTATTAGTAGTACTAAATAGCCCCACTGAGTTATTTTAAATGATATACCATGTCTTTTGTGCACCGTATAGGCTCCATCAGAGAAGCTTCCTGCCTACCCTTATATATTAGCATATACACAATCAGTATGCCAAATTACTTTTATTCAATAAAGAGTCTAGTAAAATAAGGCATCATGAGCAGAGGGTTGCATTTTTTAAGATGAAACAAATATTCTGAAAATGTTAGCTATTGAAGATTTTCAACATGAATGTATCTACTGTAAGACTACAGAAGGTAGTAACTCATTCTTAGTATTCATCTTGGTGTTTCCATGTGAGCAACAGCATTTGAAATGCAAAGTTTGCATGAATTTCATCCATCATAACACAGCCCATACTTTGTCATTCATTTTACATTTGTAAAACTAAAAACATGTGTAACTTGGAAAGGAATTCTCCTTAATAAGGGAAAATTCAGCATAAAGAGTGTTAAAAATAGCAAGTTCCATAATTGCACCTCGGGATGTCTGTTATTTTGTGGATTGTGGCTTTAATAACCTAGTTATTTCTTTAGTACTCACGTGAGAGGTCTACTTGGGTTTCAGAGATTAGAAATTGACTTATTTCATTTAGTTTTACTTCACGGCTTTCGGCAAAAGAAATGCTGTCAAGGTCACACTTAATACCTCTCAATCTTGTAACATGTCCCTGTGAGAACAGTTCATCAGTTTAACGTTGAATTAATATATGGACACGTTGATCAATAGGGACCATTATGGTAGGCATATTTTTGACTATAGTATTGGAATTGCAAATAAATATAGGCCCGTCCTCCTTTGTCACACTCTTTTAGACACCCCCATCACAACCAGGAAACTCACGCGGCCCCTGCCCTGAAAGGGTTGAATGACAAATGAAACAAAGCCTTTCTTGACAACATATGCACATTGAAAGAAACGAAGAAATATACTTTATTTACAGTAAGTTCTAGTTCGTGTTGTTGCTCTTCTGCATTTTTCAAAAAGTTCGATTTTCTGTATAATGATGACCACATCACAGGACGATGTGCAAAAGACATTTATAAATGTCTTTTGCATATCGTCCTTTTATAAATAAACATAAAGTAAAGAAAATACTTTACATACTTTACTGAAGAGTTACAGTAGCACTCCAATTCGATCGACACATGTATCTCCTTAAAGAAGGGATATCGGTTAATTTTTACTGTATTCCTCTATTTTCTCTATGCTTGATATCATATTGATTGTAATGATCCTTCCTACAAGTATTTAAATACTGGCAATAGAAAAATATACAAGACTTCCAGGAACCTTCCAGTGCCTGTCCCATCCACCTTCTGAACATGGATTCTCTTTTATAATGGTCCTGTGAATCTGTGAATGTTTTTTGGTTGTTTTTTTGGTTGTTTTTGT
This sequence comes from Acholoe squamosa, assembly GCA_949317995.1. Classification (NCBI taxonomy): domain Eukaryota; kingdom Metazoa; phylum Annelida; class Polychaeta; order Phyllodocida; family Polynoidae; genus Acholoe; species Acholoe squamosa. Next base: position 44,914,049 of record OX439038.1, read on the forward strand.
TTTTGCAACTGCATCAATTGGAATTATAAGGCTCTAATTGAATGAATAAACGACGGATTTTGTTCACATCTATCAACCGATAATCCATCCTTAAGCGTGGTTGGTGGCTTGGAGTAATAAAACAACAGAGAAATCAAGTATCATTCGGCTCACTTTTAAATGCAGACTTAAAATCATTGCTGTTTCGATCTCGTGGTCCTCACATAGGGAAAATAAACAGAACACTGATTTTCTTTGCTGTTTTCTTTTTTAAACCAGCAATATAGATTAAATAAAGATAATAATCGATTTTCAGTTCTCCATGAGTGTAAGTCAATGTCAGTGTAATACAGTGTGGGTTCTTCTCACTTTCTCTTCTTTTTGATGGCAGCACCCCTGTCCCCGAGCGTCCTTCCTCATATAAGCACCCAATGTCTGTGTTTTCTTTTTCCTGCAAAACAAAAAAATAATTGAAATTTATTTAGATTATTGCAAATTTTTTTATCTATCAAATCATTAATCTCTCAAAATAATGGTATGTTGCAGTGACATATTCAGCATTTGGATCGGTGGTAGCTTTTTATTCTCTCTTTTTTGCCGGTAAGGTAGTTATCCATTGACATCTGTATTTCACATCCCCTTACATGCTATTACACTGTATAAGATACACCTCCAACTTGAGAGAAAGCTACAAGGCACATTGAAGGCTAGATTTCGAGTACTTTAATACAGTTCTATAAGGTTGAATCTCACATGAAATGCATGGACTGCAAATTTGACTCTAAATACAAGTTGAACAACCCTTGCCTTTTATAGCCTTAGCAACACGTTTTAGAAAGGGCCATACAATGCAACAGTTAAGTCCCAGAGATATAGATGCCATATTTCGCCATGTGGGATTCAACCTAAACCAGATCGTTACATTGGATCTTTAATTCGACCTGGTTCCCAGGTTTGGTAAAAGCTTACTTTTTCACGTCACATGCATAATCTAGCACCTACTGCCAAAAATGGCAGTAGGTGATCTACACCTACTGCCATTTTTAGCAGTAGGTGCTAGATTCTGCAGTAGGCATTTTAAATTGCTATTTGTATGAACTTATATTAAAAACAACATTTTCTAAGCATGTGTATTCTGAAGATCAGCCATAGACCTACATATTTTTGTACATTTCATTTATTATGATATCTATCATCACTCTATAAATTCAGCTTTTGTGATGGAAATCTGGGTAAGTTTTGGTGATCCAAAAGTCTAGGCAATTTGTGGTGTCTTAATCACAATTTGTGGTCAAATTTGAAAGTAATATGTGCAAGGTCATTATCCTATCTACACCCATACAGGTTCTCAGGTATCTAACTCGGTGCATTAGCAAGAAAATCTCAATCATTTGATATGAACATCAATAAATAATCAATAATTTTCACATCATCTGCTAAATATAGGGGCATATGCCATATTTGGCAGTACCTGCTATATCTAGGGTACATGTCATATTTTGCAAGGAAGACCTACTGTGTGTAGGGACATACGCCATATTTGGCAGTACCTGCCATATCTAGGATACATGCCATATTTTGCAATGGAAACCTGCTGTATTTCGGGATATATGCCATATTTGGCAGTACCTGCTATATCTAGGGCACATGTCATATTCCACAGGTACTGCAAAATATCACAGAGCTGCAAAAATTCATGGATTGACCTAACCTGGTTCCGTCCTAGATATCGAGATACGCACCCCATATTCGGAGTCAGCACTATTAAAATACCCAGATTCATGTCTGATGTCCTATGCTGCTCTTCACACCAGCAAATTTCGATATCCAGGAGCTGCCACCCCCAATTATAAATGTATTTTAGACTTAAATGTGCATAAAAATGACTGATTATCATTGAGAACTGTGATGTATATTGTTTCATTACTCTAATAGATAAAAAGGATAGAGTATTAAATATCCTTCATCAGCAAATATAGGACCTCATAGTTAAAGGTAAGTGCTGCAGGGTGGTGGCAATGGAAATCGTGTTGCTACTTCCATCTATCTTTGTATAATATTATGTTTTCATCTTGTCCCTCATGGAGCCACCCTTTCCCTGGTTACCTCACAGGTATGGTGTTGTTTCCCCACTTGCCACCATTCACCACCACTAAAGGGTGTAGCTCTCCCCTTTGTGTAGTGGGTCTATGTTTATGGTTATGTTTATTGGTGCTTTCGTCCCAAATGTGGGTCGTTTTTTTTGCGCACCCTACAGTATTTGACAGGCCTTGGGATACTGTGGGCAATAACATTATCTGTAAGGTGCATGGAAATGCACACATTTTATGTAGAATTATACACTCATTTCATGTAGAATTATACAATGAGTCAAGAGATGAGATATATTACTCAGATAAAAGTAAAGTTTTTTTTACAATTCCTTTGAAGGTAGCTTTGCTTTGTGCCCTTTGTTGTGTATGATTTAATTGATCCCATAGATATACCCCCCTATAATAGGGGTTTCTTTCGTAGTGACTAGTGCGGGCCCTTTTCCTAGCAAATTTTATCGTACGATCACCACGCGTTCTTACTTCTTGTTGAATAAGCACTTCACCATTTTTATACCTATCCCACATTATGCATATTAGTTGTACATCTCGTCAGTTCTTTAACATATTAACACCTAAGGGCCTGTTAGGGTGTATCCTTGGAACAATGGTAATTTGCATAAATGATACATCTACTGCTCTTGAATGTATAACGATGCTATAATTCCATAGGACACAAGTAGCAATACATCACGAAACAGTGTCTGTAAAAACAAAAGGTTACCCGAGACCAACAACAAATAACCCAGGTAATATGGTTGTAAGGACTGTGTTGTGTCGGGGCTATTTACGAGTGTTGTACAGCCTGGATGTCTTCTTGCTATACCCAGAAAATCTCTGTTGGGTAAATTGTGCTCTGTAACATTTCGTGTGGTTTAGCTGTGTAATATGGTGTACAAAGGCCAAGCAATTATGGAACTTCAGGACACAGCATAGCACAATGCCTCTTTTGTAACATGGTATGTGAATCGTGGTAATTAGAAAACGTAACACAGTCATACTCTACACGTTTCTATATCACCAAAATCAAGGACCATCTTGAGTTGCTGATCATTTGGTCTAATATGACATGTAAGGTTTGGTAATAACCGATAGTTTAGAGAATGTGAAGAACACATTCAGAACATTTATTTGAAACCTTTTCTTCCACCTATTCCAAAGTGTCGACGCACTTTAGTCTTTTTCCACTTGTTGAATTACGGTTTACTCTAGCAAGAGCCGAATTGCTCGACAATTTAAGACAGGTGGTGACGGGCGAAACAGAGATAATGCATGGGTAATCATATTGGAATTCTTGACAGAACGGGCCCAACACCTGCTCTAGCTTTGCTTTGTTGCAGTTGCATCATCGATTACATTTCTCAACATTGTACGACTGTACCCAGCCAGTACGACTTAAAACCTTCAAAGTTAGGGTGGGTAATCGTAGGTAATGTGCTAAACTGCTCTGTATGATCAGGGGGCCGTCCATAAATGACGTGATGCGGCAGGGGTAGGGTGGTCTAAGCCCCCTATACATAAAAAGCATGAGGAAGGGGGCAGTGGCGTCAGGAATGGTCCAAAAATGCATGACATCCTCAGCGCTTGGTGTAGTATTAACATAGGGTTTTGGTAGGACAGTCATAAGAGGGCAATCATTAGTGAACATTAGATGTCGGGCCGTAATGGGATTAGAGTTGGGGATCCCACTACAATTTGAAGGGGTTCTAGTTGTACCATCTTGAGAAATGCCTCCCGGACGCCGTTGTACCAGGGGATCTATACTCAAGAAAATGCCAGCTATCTGTAAATCAGGAATGAAACCAAATTTCAAGGTCTCCATTAATCAGGACTTTGTCTACATGAGTCAAATATAAAAGTAAAATAAATTGGTACTCAGAATGTCGACATACACAAGGGAATAATCTGTTCAACACCTGCTGATAAGAGCCTGTGCCTATCTGATCAGTTCATTTACTATATCCTTAGTATTTTTACTCTGTGATAAATGGCCCTGCTCTAGTTTTATGTAAGATCATTACCGTTTCTAATGCAATACGTAGTCCTTTGCCCATGTGATTAATTGTGTATCTTTCTGTTCCAAATGCAAAAGAGGAGCAATACTCAAGATTCCTACTACGAATGACACAATTGGTAAATTGCCAATTGGCTGGGGACCTGCCTGTATATTGGAGACATGCAGGCCATACCTAAGAAGTTACCTGTCAATCATACCCTGTTATTGCACTTACCAGTACTCACAAGAGGGCACCCTATCACCCCAGTGGTTTATGTGTCTCTCTTATACAGATGTTCGGATATAAACTCTGATTGGTGATCTCAGACTCTTATCTATAGTAGAGTTCAACTGAACTATTTCCCCAGAATCTACCATTTACCAGTGCATGAATATAATTTATGCAGACCAGATGTCTATTGGGTCTGAAAAGGCCCCAGTGCCCACAGCAATAATTTATCAATAGAATTATACTAAATGGTATTTCAGCCTTAAGGCATTTGCTTATAGCTATCTGCATTAAACATTAAGTACTTAGTTTGAATTAATAAAATTGAGTGTTGACACCACATCTAGGCACCCCACAATAAATAGTGTTGCTCTGTTTGTATGAGCTGCTCTTGATGTCGATGACTCACTTTCCAGCCAGGGAAGAATTCTCATTTCATTGCGTTATCATAAAAAAAATCAATCTTACAACTGAGAGTGGGGATGAGAAATATAAGAACATATACCAACTCATTATAGTTATAGTTCGTGTCCGCTGTAGGGAAAAATGTCCTTTTATAAAATCAAGACTGTAGAAATAGTACCCTTATGGAGGTATTTTATATAAATATATATATATATATATATATATATATATATATATATATATATATATATATATAATACAGCACAAAATATAGCACAAATATATATATATATTTATATATATTTTATATATATATATATATAATACCTCCATAAGGGTACTATTTCTACAGTCTTGATTTTATAAAAGGACATTTTTCCCTCTTTAATTCCATGATACCAATAGATAATCAATAGAATATCAATAAATTCAAGTTGAAAACAAAAAAGGTTCCCCCTCCCCAGGACTCGAAGCCAGCCATAGTGTGTACACGATTGGTACAAACACCTCGTCACCCGGCAGCAGACAGCTACAGCGCCCATCTCGGCTTGGCTTGCTTTGAATGCATCTCGCGGTTATATGGTTATACGGTAGAGGACACACGGCGAAAAAAAGTGTTTGTAAACGATCGGTACACACACCTCGTCGCCCGGCAGCAGACAGCTACAGTGCACACGGCGTAAAAAAGATGCGCCCGGACCGGGACTCGTCCCGCCTACCTCTGACGGCTGAGCGCAATCCGCTAACCACTAGACCACCGCGTCTCACCCCTCTGCGCCTGTCTCGGCTTGGATTGCTTCAAACGCGTCCCGCGGTTATGTATACATGATAGGTATACACACCTCGGCGCCTGGCTAGGCTTGCTTAGGTTTGAACGCGTCTCGCGGTCATGGCCCGCAGTCTTCACCATTATGCGAGCAGTAGAGACAAAGCTGGGGGGGGCACAACCCAGACTGCCTGGAATTTTCACACTTTGAATATATAGAAGTTATATGTGAGTACCCTCCCTGGTCTTTGTACCATATCAAGACCTGGTTCTAGCCAGCCACTTCTCGTCAGTCCCTGTGGCGCACTGCATAGGGAGTTAGACTTGGGATTTGAGACTGCAGGTTCGATCCCTACCCTGGCCATGAACATTTCGTGGGTTTTAACATGTAACATATGACATGTAAGGACATGTAAAGTGTGCAGGTTATCCATGGATAACCATGCCGGGTGCCTGTTATCCTTAGATAACCGCACACCTTACAAAAGTCATGATGCAGGCATCATGGTGTGCAATATCGACAGGTATGTGCATGGGAATATCCAGGAAAAGCACTCAGAATCCCAGAAATTGTGGAATAATACAAGGTATGACTTTATGTATACCAAAAAGGTAAAGTAAGGCTGGGGCAGTTTTGAAATTATGTGTTGGCAAAAATATGGGAAAAAAATGAAAATTCGAGAGATTTCATTCCTATTTCTTACCTTTACCGTAGCCCATTCAAAAATCCTTACATAATCATTATAATTATTAGTCTCTAGAATGCATGTGTATTCTATAGAATAATTATATATGCCTCCTAGGTTATAGTTGTGCGACCTGGTACATGCCTACATAGAGACCACCGAAATACCATTAGAGTTACACAATCATTAACCTCTCAGAAAATGACCACAGCTAATCTACACATCATCATCAACCATTCAGCTTACTCACAAAAAAAGAAAAGAGGTTGTACTAACTATGTAAAGTCATCTTTTTAAACATACATAAAGCCTACATCTATATAGTTTCTACCTATACTTTAGAAATAGAATTTCTCGTTTTCTCTATACTTGGCATGTGTCGCACATGCTATATAGCACAAAAACATATTTTTACATACCTTAAATAGCCTTTGCTGATCACCCACACATATCTACTTTTGAATAAAAGTGATACAAACACCATACAAGATGTGATGATGACTTGATAACTTTTTAACTTTAAATATCTCAAAAGCCTCAAAATTCCATTAGCGTTACACATTCACCGACCTTTCATAGAATGATCCAAGCTCACCTATACACCATTATATACCTATGGGATCACTCATACAAGGATAGATTCAGCATACAAGATGATTGTTGACATTATAACCTTTAAGCTTAGACAATTCAGAAAATGCCATTAGCGTTTCACCTAGCAGTGTAATGCTAATGGAATTGGTGTGCATTGAAAATCACTCATATCTACCCCACTTGGGCAATTCCAGAGGAAGATCAAAAACATTTCCATGGAAGTTTACCCACTAAGGTACCTTGTAATTGCATATAATAAGAGCACTCATGCTGTTCCTTAACTAGGCTAGATGGTCACTTAAAAAATGTTTCATTAACGTTACATGGGTGAAAATTCCTCTTTGAAGGCTTAAATGGAAATTAAATTATGTCTAAAGACTAGCCCAAACCACATAGAGATCTTAGCTATGACCCAACACTAAGGAATAAAAATGTTGTAGGTGGTGTAGAAGTGCTTCCCTTGCTTTTATATGGTCAAGGAACCAGATGTAAACAGTACCAACGTCTTTAGATAATGACCATCTTGTAGATCTTAAAAATAGCACCCCCGCCTTCCATAAATATACATGCACATGGATGTATACAAATCTACAACTTCCCCTCCATACATACTGTAAGTTTACAACTTTTAAAATTCAAGGGCACATTCCTTTTTGACCACCTACTCTGGATGCTTCCCATTTCTTACAAATTGCATTTGTGGCCCATTATTGCTTACTCAAGGAGTCTATAATGTCTACTCTGTATTCTTAGCGAGCATACAGCAGGTGCAAAATTCCTGAAAGACTCTTGCTGTCTGGAAAACATTACTTCATCAGTAGTGACAAGAAACACGGTCATATTCCCACAATGATGCCAATAACCCAGGACATCTGACTGACTCCAGACCAGGTTAGGAATGGGGTAGGTTTGAATGGATGGAACTGATTAGCTTAAGTATAGGAGGATCGGGTAATAGGGTGAGCTAGGCAAAAGAAGACCCAAAAATATATAGCAATGCAGGAGCAGTACCATTCTCTCTTTCATAATTTTATACATTATTTGGCAGACTCTATGCTAACTTATGTCCTACATAAGATAGTCTTCCAGTTTATTTAGTTAGATTCAGCATAAAAATCCCATTATGAGCATAGGTGGATTCTGGGATTAAAAGGCAATTTGCAAAAAAAGAAAAGCCCACCCTCTAAGCCTGCTTATTCAGACCACATACTTTATCCCTGGGCAGGAAGTCCCTAGATAATCTCTTCTGAATAATGCCTCGCTTATTAAGGGCATATATAACAAACAGAGGTGCACTAGGTGATTCTAGGGGCAGATAAGAAGCATGAGGCCGTCATCCTAGTGCATTCTTATCTAGCCCATAGAATCACCGTGTGCACCTCTATTTGTTATCTATGGCGTTTATACCATGGTTTCAACCATTAAATTAATTATTTTACCTTATAAAGCCTTGAAAATCAATGTTATTTGGTGCGAGTCAATGTAATCCATCCTCCGCCATCTTGGTTTCTCAGCGAGACGACCAGAATGCCTAGATGCAAAATATTACATCAACATGTGTCCGAGGAGTATTTTCATAGTAGAACCGCTGGTAAGCAGTTTGCACGATGGCCAGAATACCCTTAGAGCATATGCCAACGTGACAACTTGTGTCTCGCTGCCGTAAACAATCCGTCCGCTACGCAGTCAACATGACGGAGAAATTTCACTTGATTCGATTTTTATATCATCAATCATGTTACACATAAATGTTAAATCATAGTAAATTAAAGGTAGGTGATAGAATATAATGTGTAGATTGACCATCTATACGCATTAAGCTCCTACTGCTATAGCTTTTTTTATATCGAATTAAATTGTTCACTGTCAACTTGCTGTCACATCGTCTTGTCTCAAGTGTCAACATGGGTTCATTTAGCGCATACTATTCGAACTTAAATATCCAGTCCCGGCACCGTAAAATCGTGATAACCATGGTATAAGACAGTCTAGTCTGTGCCTTCCAAAGATTTCTGATCAGAGGAAAAAAAAGGAATGCTTAGGTAGGGTTCTCTGTAAGTAAGCCTTTATGTAGGAACTGGAGTTATGTAAAAACTTGAGTCATATATAGCCACTCAAAGGGAGCAAGTAGTAAGAAATGCCTAGATGACACTTTCCTCCCTGGTAGCAAGACCCACATGGCGCTCTATCGGAGTAGCGGATTGTCCAATGGACATGGCCATCACTGAAGTTGGTCACCAGCGGTTATCACTGATAATTTGATATGCTAGCCTATAGCTTCGAATTTGCATGATGAACTGCCAATAGACCATCCTTTTTGCTATGTCACTGTGTATCAACATTTACAATCTAATACTAAAGAATTTATGTCAGCAGGCTGCCGGAATACCTTTTATAGCTTTTTTTCCCTGCCATTCCTTTATTTTCCTCGAAATTTCTCAATGTAAGGATATCTCCTTCTAAGCTACCCCCCCCCCCCCAAACCAAAGGGCCGGATATTTTTTTGGGGTTGAGGTAGGTCTGGTTTCAGCTTTCCTGAGAACAGCAGATGGGCACTTCTAACCCTGCTTGAACAGATGAATAAAATGGAAACTGCTGTTTTTTTTAGAAGGCATATGTGCCAAGTATGGTCAACAAGGCTTGTAACACTGCCTCCTAAAAAATGCTGCTTTGGGGCTAACTCGTAAAGTAACACTCAGTTTGTAGCATTTGGGCGGGGGGGTCTCCGTATTCATTTATGATTGTAATCCTGGTAAGAATCTCTTAAAAATTATAAATCACTCTTTGATAGACTGGTTAAGGGTATTTTGATCACGGCATAGTGAAGAACCATGGAGAATGACATCCAGTTTTTTGACGCCACTGTGAAGAATGGGCCAGCCCACACAAATCTATAGACTAATACACTTACTCTCAAAATGAAATAAAATGTTTATCGCCACACTCCAGGGGTATCTATAATTTCTGCCCCCAACCAAATAGGTGTAAATTCGTTTTCTGCCCCACCCCCACCCCCACCACAGTAGTATTAACTGTAATGATTTTTGTAGCCCTCAAGTTCTACCCCATCCCCCTCTCGTTGTTAAACGATAACTCCCTGAGGAGGTCAATAATGGTCTAGTATTAGAAGGGAATGTACCATAGGGGATACACACATGTATAGAGTACTGATGGAGTGGCTGCCATTAGCACACTCTACATCCTCTCAGAGGTCACCATACCCCTCATTACTGTACTTAGTCATGTGTGTTTCAGCATTAACCTACGTCTTACATAAGATATACTCTGAAAAATGCACAAAATCTCTAAATTATACATGTTTGATATTCCAAGGTTAATGCTAGAAACAGATCCTGTGGTTTTCCTTTTCTTGGCGAAGGTTACAAAGTTAAAACGACTGAGATTGTGTTGCGAAAAGGTAAGGAATTGGTTCTTACTCGGGAAGTATTCATCAATTCAGCACCACTTCTATGACCAATTACCTAATGCACAGAGAGAAGAACACTGACAGCTTTGACGCATACTGCATGCCAGGATTTGTCTCCTACATGCCATGTATGAAAGCATGTCAAGTCAGGTTGAAGCTTGCACATTTGTACATCAACTCAACTTGACATGCCTAGCGAAGACACGTCACATATACCTGGTTCATGCACCTGAGTTTCAAGTAATACTGTGCAACAATTATGCAAGGGTCAACGGCAGTCAATAGCTGTGTACCAGTCACTCGCCGCAGGGGCGGATTCAAGGTGGGGGGGGGAGCAAGGGGAGTTTTGAAATTACTGAATTCTCAGCTACATGTTAGTTTCTATGGTTTTAAAATTGGACTATTATTATGCATTCTAAAGCTTAAAACACAAACGAAAGTAAGATTGCATTATGCAGGGTACTTAGTACATGATACTGGGGGCATGGGCAAGGCAGGCCCATGTGAGCTTGGAGGCTGAGACAGGATATGGTAAATGGCACTGGGGGCATTGACAGGGTTTGGTGCATGATACTGGGGGCATGGATAGGGAATGTGAGCCTGGGAGCTAAGACAGGGTATGGTACATGATACTGGGGGCGTGGACATGATACATGATACTGGGGGCGTGGACAGGGTATGTGATGCCGGGGTCTGTGGCAGTGTATGGCACCCATTTACTGTGTGTGAGTAGTGGAAATGGGAGGGGGTTTAAAAGAGGATTGAAAGATTGGAAATATACAGTTCGCACCGGGAAACCACCGCGACAACAACTCTCCAGAGCCTCACCAGCTTTCTCCAGAGACCACCGGCCCTCCAGCCTCCTCCAGACCGCCACAGGCACCCTCCCCACGGCGAAGCTATCTTCCCCGGACCTACCAGCTGCTCTCCCGGCTTCTAGGACCATACACATGGCGAAGCTCTACCCCATGGGACCCTGACTCGGTCGAGACCGTCTCTCACAAAAACTCTACTGGCTGCTAAGCCCACCCTCCCCGGAAAATCTGCACACCCTGGACTAGCTCCTGTAGCCTGCTGTCGGTCTCCTGACAACTCTGCACAAGCTATCCTCCCACCCAGCACTGTGTTCCTGCCTACCAAACAGGTACAAGACTGCCATACAGCCCTGAACTTTGTTGGTACACAAGACACAGTCACAATACCCTAGACCATGCAAGCCCTGCCTGTCTGCACTGCTTGAATAGGTAAAATTGATGGTAAAAATCTTCTACTCCTCCAGATTTTGAATTATAATAAAATTACACATTGCTATTGACCTTCGCACTGTAGGTTTTTCCTAGAATAATCCAAAATAGAATAAAACCATGGTTCCGGGACTACGGTCACATTATCTCCTTCAGAAAACCTACACTCATCTAATACTCACCCCCCCCCCCCACATTTAGACCTTCAAATACGCGAAAACTGGGAAATAAGTCATTATTTTCTCCTATAATAACCCTATAAATTAACCTGGACCCATAAGTAGGTCAAGTTAAGAACCCCAAAGTTTGGTGCACTCTCAGTGCCACACACCACTTTAGCACCTTCACGCCTGACCTACCACTGTACTGCAGTGGCCCACCACTGCTAACTGTAGCTTCTCACCTTGGCTCAATAGCCTAACACACCTACACCCTAGGCTGTTCACTGACTAACAGTAAACACAATTAGTTCTACTTGTGTATATTTACTCAGATTACCTCCTTGGGATTGGGTACAAAAACTCATCAACTATGACGCGCAGGACTAAAATTAACCCCAATGCGCTGAAATTCTTGAAAGAACCCATACCAGGGGATAATGGTAAAATCATTCAGGGTTCCATTGAATTGGAGGAATTCTCCACCCCCAATGGCCCTAGGTCCAAAGGAAAGGATGGGAGCTCACCTGCACTGGGTAAAAAGAAGGGGGGGCCCCCTTCCCCCTCACAGCCGGTTAGTCCCTCGCCGATTCCCGGTACCCCAGGGTCCCCCCCGACCTAGGGGGCTCTGCCCCCCTCTGCAGCGGACAGCCTTGCTATGTCCACTCTAGCTGCCTCTCAGGCAAACAAAATGGTGGATGACTCCCCCGCAGTCCCCCTCACTGAGGAGGATTTCAACCGAGACGAGTTTGTCTATCTCTCCGACAAATTCAATGATGCTCCTGGCTCACTAAGGGCAAACTTGGTTCAGGAATGTACCCTTCTAAATTCACATGTGATAGATAGAATCAAGCTTGTCCCACTCTCTCACAGACGGCGCTCTACCCTCACACACCAGGTATACCTCAGTGGTAAATGTAGGGGCCATCATGACCCTTTGCTTACCCTTTGCCAGAGAGGCCTACCATGCTAACCACGTAGTAGCTCAGGTGTTTGAAGAAATCCGCGCTACTGTGAAAGAAATCTTTCACCACGCCAATCGTCTCTGGGATATGTATGGGGCTGACCCTAAAAAGAAAAAAGACACTGAAAAAACACACTTCAAACAATTAGATGAGCTCTACACCACAAAACTTGGGTTCTTGAGCCAAAATGCCCTGTCGAGACCCTCGGGGCTAACAACAAGCGCATGGCAGGGGAATGGAAAGCCCCCCCCTCATGCTAGTCAACCCCTTGGTATACACTCCACCACATGTATGTGGATTGGCCAACCTCTCCCCCCACCTCTCCAAGCATGCCCGCCTCAGCCTGGGTTGCACCGGAGGTTCTCTCCCCTCTACCTACCCCCCCACCCCACCCTGCTGCCGCTCAGCCCCCCCAGCCCCCCATCCGGGGGTCTGACCTAGCTCCTCCAAAAAAAAGCCCAGCATCCCCTGGTGACAAGGGCAACTCAGTTAAACCAACACCCCAGGTGGAGGATTCTCCCACCACACCCTCCCCCAAGCCTTCTGGCACAGGGGATGTGCCTTAAAAGAAAAACCCAACCCTTGAGCCAAAAAAGAAAAACCTACCCCGGAGCAAAAAAGCAGACCCCACCCCCCGCCCAGGGCACGTCGGGAGATGGGAAACATGAAGACATCCCTCAACCTCCCAGGAAAAAGGCCGACTCTACCCCCCGGTACTTCCTTTTGGTGTTCCACCCTAAAGACCCCCTGCTGGGTCTTAGGGAGGCTGAAATTGCCCACAATAGGAAACCTGATGTAGTAGAACTGGCCGAGTTCAGAGCCATTAGGACTCATGGAAACCTAGCACTTGCATGTGAAGAGTCAGGACTCTTCTTCTCTGTGAAGGCCAATGGAACCTTCCAAGGAAGGATCCCTGCCGTACCCCTCTCTGAGGAGTCTCCCAGCAAGGGAAACAGGCCAATAGAGATAGAGATCTCGGGCACCCCCGCCCCCCCCAAAAGCCCCACCCCTTAACCCACCAACAAAGTCAAAGACTGGCCTAGAAAAGGTGTATACCCCTATGTGGTACTCACCCCAAATGACAGACCCCTATCCTTCAGGGACTTTAGACGATCTGATGTCCACCTAATCTCAGTGGAGAGAACTTCATTCCCTCCACTGCACAAGAAGGAACAAATCATCCTTTCCAAAAGGGTCATCCACTCTGACATAATTCATACTGTGCAGGGAGTCCTGCGTATCAGGCCTGCCCCCCGGAGGCCTGCCCGCTGTCAGAACTGCTGCGAGCTCAACCAACCACATTGCGGAGGAGTGTACCAACGCAGCCAGATGCAACTGGTGTGCAGGGGCCCACTCCACCGGAAAATGCCAGGGAGACCACCCTGCCACTGACCGATGCTGCCCCTTATATGCTAGAAACTTTGTAGCTCTCAATCCCATCTACCATCCAAGCTATGCCGAAAATCAGAAATCCAAAAAAGATTCAGACATCAATCTCAGGCCTAACCTGACCAAAACTGTAAAAAAAACCACCACAGACCGACAAGACTTAACGGGCCAAAAGAGAAAGCATTTCCTCCACTTAATGGCAAACACGGACAGCCACCTAAGTCACTATTCCCAATCAAATTCTCGGAGACTGTGAAAGCCTCCCATGGGGACAAATTTTCGGCTAAGGTTTGGAAATCTGCCCCTAAAAACATCGAAAAATGCCTACAGCCTTCTCTACCAGCCAGCTCTGCTGACAACAAATCCCCACCCCCTCCCCAGAGCCAGGATAACCCCATCACCAACCCCCCCACCATCAAGAAAGCTGACCCTCCCCAGAGCAATTCCTCTCAGCTCCCCACCAAGGGTAAGAATCACGAGAAGAACCGCAGGTACCAGGAGAATTTGAGAGCCAGGCAGCTAGCCAGCAAGGACTCAAAATCTCCTAATGCCAAAGGGCACAATGATAAGATAAATAACACTAACCCTGGCAAGTCTTCCCTAGCCAATCAATTGGTGCAGCTCCAAGCTGAACTAAACATACTAAAGAACCCCAAACCTAAACAAGAAAAAAATACTAGCCTCACCCAACAGGTGGCCCTGCTAAAAAAAAGGTACTCCCGTGCCAAAACAAACAAAAGAACCCTCCCTGAAGGAGCAAATTGAGTCGCTCAAAAAACAAATAGAAATTCACTCTCTCAATCAAAACCCTCCAGTACAGGAGGAACCTACCAATCTCGAATTAGCCAAAGCCATGAAACAAATGCACCTGGCTCAAAAAGATATCATGGAAAGAATGGCACAGGGGCAGAGCTCCTGGTGGAACAGTCCCCCCAGCCACAGCAACTGGTGGAACTCACCCTCATCTTTCTTTTAAAATTAGCATGTAATTCAGCACAAAAATAACATAATGGAAAATACAACCAGAAGGGACTTTAGTAACCTAAGGGTTTTATCCTGGAATATCTTTTCTTTTGAAATAAGAAAAGAGACACTCATCTCTTATGTCTATCAGAATGATATAGACGTCGTCTGTTTACAGGAGACGTTAACCACAGCCCAAAAGGCAGTGAAAATTCCGGGATTTGTGGCATACTCATCCTATAAAAGGGAAGGTACCATCGCTACTCTTGTCAGAAATTCCATAAAATCTAAAAGAGTCAGATCTCCTCGCCTCGAAACCCACATGGAAACTATCACTATGGCTTTAACGCTCCTTGAACAAACCATCACTGTAACTAATATATACCACTCAAGCGGTGAAATGCAGTCGATTTCAAGAAGTTCGTAACAAAAGCCCCACAAAGCACCTCTTTGTAGGAGACCCACAAAATGTGGGGGAGGTTAAACACCAACAGAGCAGGTGGTATTGCACTGATTAATGCAATCTTTGAAACAGACACCCTTTTGGTTATAAATAACAGAGAACCAACCAGAAAAAGTGGTTACTCCATGGATCTCAGCATACTCACCTCTGATCTTGCCGATAGCAGTAAGTTTGAGGTGGATGAAAGACTCATGTCTGACAACTATGCCACTGTCACCACACTTGAGGAAAAGCAACTAACCCCCCCCCCCCAAACCTGAACCCAGATTCAATTTTAAAAAAGCCAACTGGGACCTTTCCAATAAGGTATTTCAAAATGTAATTACAAATAAAATTAACCCCACCTATGAAGTGTTCAAAACAGCTCTTGACTACGCTATGGCCAAAGCCATTCCAAAATCTATCCCCAATCACAAATACAAAAAAAGGTGGTGGTTTAACACAGCCTTATGTAAAAAAGCATCAAGGCTAGTTAATATATCACATCGAACCTTCAAAAAATTTAGAACTGAGAGAAACTTTCTGATCTTCCAAACCAACATAAAAAATGCACAAATTTATTACGCAAGAGAAAGAGACAGAATCTGGAACATATGGATCTCTGAAATGAATGAACACACCTCACTTAATGTCATGTGGCAAAAAGTTAACATACTCAAGGGGAAAACTCCTTGACCCCTTCTCCCTGAACCAGAGAAGGAAGCTGAGAAGCTGGCCCTAGAATTTACTAACAGAACTAAAAAAACTAATCTTCCACTTGGGCACCTGCGCATCCTCGAGAAACTCAAACCTGAAAGGCTCAGAGCTATCAGGGAGGCCACCCTCTCACCAAGCCTAGGTGAATTAGACAGCAGCATCACGATGCATGAGGTCAATAGACATCTAGGTAACACTAAAAACAAAGCCCCAGGTTCAGACGGAGTACCAGTACAGGTACTGAAAAACCTTAATCAACCCAACCGCCTTATACTTACTAGAACACTAGACGGCATTTACCAAACTACCACCATGCCGCAGGATTGGAAACAGGGACACATTTTCTCTATTCCCAAACCTGGGTCAGATGCCAAAAGACCTATCACCCTTCTTCAAACGACCTCTAAATTGCTAGAAAGAATTGTAAAAGATAGAGCTGTCTACTCTACCAAGCTAGCCAACCACACTCCCCCGGAGGAGCAATTTGGTTTCAGAACTTTCAGGTCAGCCCAACACTTCTACCTAACCAAACTAAATCATGTATACAAGGCCAAAGACAAAGGGCATGAAGTCATGGTCACCTACCTCGACCTAGAAAAAGCTTTCGAGCTGGTTGACCACACCAGTTCTTCAGCAAAAAGGGGAGTAAAAGGCAAGGTGCTAGCATACATAGAGGAATACCTCATTGATAGGACGGCCAGAGTAGCCTTCCAAGGTTCCTACTTAGACTACCTACCCCTGGAAAACGGGGTTCCCCAGGGGGGAATCCTATCTCCCACCACCTTTAACATGGTGATAGAAGAAATACATGAACTTAACCTCCCCCACACCAGGTTCATCTCCTACGCAGATGACATAGCCATGATAGTAACGCCACCCAATAAAATTTGCGAGAAAACCCAAAACTCACTTGACCATTTGGCAAGGAAATGTGTCGAGCTGGGCCTCAAAATTCCAGCCAGCAAAACAAAAATCATGAGATATTTCCTACCCCCCCTAAAGCCACCCTCACTTTAGACACCCAACCGCTTGAATGGGCAACTGAAATGAAATATCTAGGTGTCATATTTCACTACAGACTCAACTTTGTTTCTGAAGTTAATTATCTGAATAACCACATAGCACTCAGGCTTAACCTAATGAGAAGTATTTCCCGTAAGGCTAATGGAGCATCCAACCAAAATCTCAGAGCATGATATTTAGCTGCAGTTAGATCACTAGTTGACTACGCCTCACCTGCACTGCTCACCGCTATTCCGGATCAAATTACTCAGAACAACCCCACCTTAACAGCCATTAAAAACTGGAAGTCTCACAAAACGTAGCACTTAGAACCATTCTCAGAGCACCCATGCTCACAAAAATCCACTCCATGCAGAGGGAAACTAATATAGGACCCATATTGTCTAGGATATATGAAATTGCTCACAAAACTTACATGTCACTGGCCACGAATTTAGACTGCAATTAGACATAAACATAGACAACTTAGCTGTCGAAATAGCGTAAAACATCTATTACTCACTCACTCAGAGGGCTTTAATTTGGGATTTACTTTAGCCCTGTGCACTGCTCTATAGGTGTTAGCAAAATGATACTTTTCCTGATTTGCTACAGCCTTAAGCACGTCATGGTTGCACTCATGATGATAATTTGGGAATTAGGGCTGGAGGCCAAAACGCGCCAGCAGAAGCCGGCAATATGCCGTTTGAAGGCTGCAGGGTTGAATAGTCCCCCCCCTTCTGGGGTGGGCATTGTTTCCTCCTACCCATATGGCATCATAGTCATACGTGGAGATGTCCCCCATCTCATCCAGCATGGAGTCCAAGTCTTCTGCCATGGCACCAGACTTGGCCTTTACTCTGAGAGCGTGGGTGTCTTCAATCTTGAGCCCCTGGGAATCAGAGAACAGGATTGTAGACATCTTCAAGCAGTATGTAGTTATCAGGTGTAGAGGCTGGAAACATGGAGGTGGCCTGGAGGTGCTCACTATACTGGTAGTAGCAGTGTACTGATTTTGGAGTGGGTGGGTGGGGGTTAAGTACCCACCTGGGGTGGCAGGTGTCAGGTGTCAACCCAGGTGAGTGTTAGGTCACATGACCCAGGAGGGGGATTCTGGTTGGTTAATTAGTGTTCAACACCATGTGGAGGTGTGAAGCGCATGGTGAGTGATGCGGTGAGTGATTTCGGTGCGGACCGGGTCCCGATGGCATGACTCAGCGGGCTGCAAGCTGTTATAACACGGTACGCCGCAACACCGATTTCCGGTCCTCAAAAATTAGAGAGGGGTGCCCCAGGTGTGGGGAGGGCTCATAAAAATTTTGGGGCCAATCGGGCTAATTTAACGTCAGCGCCCGGGCCGTTTTCCGAAATAGGGGGGTACGGGGTGGTTCTAGCCAGCCGATTTCTGATTAGGATGGTGGAGGGGCCCCTGGTTATAAGGCCCACCAAAGGATTTTGGAAAATTTTGAAAATTGAGCTTTTTGTGTCAATATAGCCTTGATTTACCATCAAAGAAGCTTCAACCCAAAAAGAGGCAGTTCAGATGGGGTCGCAATGCCGATGGGTGCTCCGTTTGAACTTTCCGGTTTCGGTTCTTTGGGTAATCCCCTTCCGACCGGGGTGGCTAGGTTGCTTAGCAACCCTGTTAGAACAGTCCTCTTTTCCAAATCTGTATTTATTACACTATGGAACTGTATGTTGGGTTTTGTAGAGGTGCTGAACAAGATATATGTACCAAGGAAGGGTTAGACTTGGGGAAAGAATTGAAAATGACCCCACTCCTTACCCTCACACTATGATGCAAGGCCCTGCTAGAAAGCTAGGGATCGCACAAGAGTGGTTAGGCAGTGGAATGGTGTGATTCTCCCTTCGCACCCGCATGTGTTAGCTTTTTTTGGTGGCGATACTGTGTTCAGTCCTTAATGGGGGGGGGGGTTAACGGAAAGGGGGACAGCATGTCTAAGGGGGTAGGGGATTATTGGGTGGAAGAAGGGAGCTATGCCGGGGGTAATGGATATCAGGCCTCACCATCGGAGTGAGGAAATGGCAAATACCTCATGGCTATAGCTTAAGTTGTAGGAGGGGGGGAGGAGTGAAGGTTAATTTCCATGGATGCCAGGCCCCAACATGCGGATGGGGATATGGCAAAGGAAGGCAGCCTTACTCCATTTGTGGTCTCATGGGGGGATCCTAGGTGAGTTATATTGCTGTATACCCTTGCCCTTACGCCCAGTGGTTAGTATAGTAAGTCTTCATTTAGTTTATAGAAGCTGACCGGGGGGAATAACCCTGGTTTGGTTTTGTGTATAATGTCTATAAGGGGTTCATAATTAATGTATTTGCACGATGTTAGAATGTGTGGCATGCTGAACTGTTTGTCCCCGCAGTAGCAGTGTGTATACCGAGGTATATCTGCCCACCTTCTATGTCTTAGTCTAAACCGCATGGCCACATATTGGACCTTAGACGAAAGATTACGTGGGGGGGTTAGGGTGCACACTTATCTGTACCATTTGTTGGATCTGGAGATCGGGCTAGTGCTCTTTCTTTGCTTCCAAAGTTGTTTGGAGTATTTTAGAATTTTGTTGTTGGCTTATGTCCTGGAAAGGATAGGGGTGGGTTGGATAATTTCAGGTTGGTCGGTGGCCTCTTTTGCCGCTTTATCTGCTAAATCATTAGCTTTAATCCCACAATGAGAGGGGATCCAGTGCAGGATTGTGATTTCTTTTTCTTCTATTTAGGATAATTTTCAGGTCATATTCATGGTGAGAACTACATTACACAATTTCACAGAGGAATGTGTCAGTGCCTGCGCATATGTGCACCACACACATCTGAGGGGATAGGAAAGATGAGATATAGACCCTTTTAAGTGGGCTAGGGAAGCCCGATGAAAGCCCTCTGACGGTGTCCACCTGACCCATAAGGTCATAGGCACCGTCACGGCCTTGATAGCTAGCACTATCAAGAACTCAGGCATTAATCCTCTTCCAAAACCATCCAAACGAAACCCACAAACCGTATATGTTAAGGGCAAAAATTCTGTACTTAGCATGTTTTACGAGGCACCACTCAAGTTTGATGGCTACTACTATCCTACCGCTGAGCATGCATACCAACATCAGAAGTGCATGGCATTTGGTTTCTTTGATGCTGCCAGTCGCATTATGCACTCATCAATGCCTACGGGCGGAGCCTTTCTAAATTGTTGGCTAAAAAACTCAGTAACAGACTTTATGCCCGTTTCCCAGAAACCCCAGTGCCGCAAACTGGGTCAACAAAGGCCTGCTGTGTCGGCTACATGCTAAAGTCGCACATAGGTGCCTTATTTCAAATTACCCTATTTCGAAAATCTTATCTATACCTGAATAGAATATATAACAAATTCCAAACAAAAATTCTAAATTTCCCACTTTTTTAATAAACTTCCCATCCCACCTTTTTTCCTGCTACAGGTTCTTTTATTTTTTGTTCAGTGTGACGGTCTACTCTGACTAAAACACCTGTCCCCTTTAACGCTTCGCTCTTTGGGCGCTTCAAATCACCAAATTGGAAATATATATGACCCTGCATGATAATAATGGCTCCAGATAGGGATATGAGGATAGAAGAGGGTGAGGGGGCTAGAAAGAGCGGAGCTGGTACCTCTTTTTTACTTTTTTTTTAACAAATTGACAAAGAGCATTTCCAAATGGGTTTGAATTGGTTATTCATGTTTGTTCATGTCTGTGGATCCGGAACCCCAAGAATCCACTCAAATACACTATTTCTCCTCTAGATTTCAAAATTTTTAGGGGGCATGCCCCACAGGGAAAAATTTTTGAAATAAAGGGGGGGGGAAAGCCTTATTTATAGCTGTAGGTACACTTAGTCAGGAGAGTCCTTAGAATCCACCAGAATCCACCTTTCACCCTCTAGATTTCAAAATTTTCCAGGGCTTGCCCCCACAAGACATTTTTGAAATCTAGAGGGGGAAAATCCTTACTTATACCTGCAGAGAACTTAGTCAGGAGAGCCCTTAGAATCCACCAGAATGCACTTCCCCCCCCCCCCATATCCAGGGCCCAAATCACGCCCCCCCCTTTATGAAAATCCTGGATCTGCCCCTGTAGTGGTACAAATAAGGTATAGTAGCAGGTAGGTGATAATGATCCAACAGGCCTGCAACAACAAGGGCTATATTCCTATCTACATAACTTTTCCTTGTCTGGGGACCTTTATGCAGTCTATAAGACAAGAGCATGGAGCTACATTGCAAGGCCATATGTCTGCATGTATTGTAGACATTTAGGATATGTGTCATACATTTGCACTGACGGAAAAAAGAGCATCGGCCTGAGTTTCACCTAGTCTCTGGCGCTGCCTGAGTATCTCCAACAGAACATAATTCCTATCCATTCGCAACACCTCCCTGGAGGGTGTTGCTCCTATAGTAAAAGGAAGAGCCGGCTAAAAATGCCCTTGTTTCCAGTCCTTTCTTTTCATGTAGTTATAATTTGTCCCTTTTGTTGCTCACAAGTGGTCATTCAAGTATGGTGCTAAAAAAGGGGGCTTTGAGTAGGTACCTAGTTGGGAGAAGTCAGTCAGTATAATATACTATAAAGTGTGTGACATGAGTAGGTACCTGATAGTGCAGCTCTCTCTGTTTTAAACAAGGCAGGTGACTTTTCAGACTAATGTGGTGAGTGCAAGTTGAATGGTGAAGCAGAGCATGACTTCTTTTGAAAAGAGGGTACCTACTGACAGCTCTTTTTACCATAGGAGCAACACGCTCCTGGTCTGTTTGGTCTACCATGAATTAAGGCAAGGTGACCCAAAAATAATGCCCCATTAGACCGGATTCCAAGTTGTAAGTTATACCTCTAAGGTCCCTGAAAAATGTTCCTCTTGTGGATTGACCTGTGCCAGACCTTTGAGGTGTACTGCATTTACAAATGGAAAATTGCAAATTGCAGAACCTTTCCAATTAAGCAAGGGAATATACATAAATTATTAGACTTCAGTTTTGCCTAAAATCACAACAGACTCCTGGCAATATACGTACCTGACTGTTGTAAATACATCTGATGATGTTGCAGTTGGAAATGGCATCTGTTGCAAATAATTTCTCTGAAATTGCAATATAATGGCCAATTGCAGGAACTTATCAACAAAAGTTCCATCATGTGACTCAACCTATTGATTGAGTATTTGTGACCAGGCAAGCAAAAACACCCATCTGCAGGGAAACTCATTATCAAAGTTCATCTGAAGATCTTTAAAATGAGACATCATTGGCTTAAATATTCCTAGTAGTTATGTCAGAACCCCACGTTGAACATAGGTCATTATTCATATTTGAAATTGATGATTAAGCTCTAAATACATTATAAACAATAACAATATCTAAAAACACGATAAATCAGCCTTTTTCGTAAAAATTACATAACAATATGGTGATTTTTGTCATAGATTTTGATCTAGAAGGAATTTTCTATTTCTGTTTTCAGATTTGGGTCTTTAGTGAGTTTCCCTGAAAATTGGCATAAGAATCTGCAAATTTTGATTATTGGAATGGTTGCCATGGCAACCAGAAACAGGCATATAGGCTGATTTCTCATGAAAAATGTTCATTTTACCTTCCAAATAGGGGTCATTTCTACCGAAAATGGTGCATTTTAAATGAGACCATTGAATTCTGCATAAAAAAATTAGCTTAATATATTTTTTATTGATTTTTCAGTATTTTTGCCTCTCCAATGCCCCCTGGTGGCCAAATGGGGAATTAAAAATCTGCCGCGGAGGGGTGTTCTCGCTTGATGGGTCACAAATTTTGTTAATGATGAAGCATATTGGAGCCGAATTGTTAGGATAAAGGACTGGTCCTAATGAGAACAGATCTGTGGCTCCCTCGTCCAAAGGCTAAGCCGTAACTTCTGATGAGATTAATGCAAGTGGAATTTGCAATGGTTGTCAGAGTAGGATAACAAAAAGGAGGAGTAGTCACCAAACCTAATTATCTATCAACCATTTCAGAATGGTTTGATGTTTCAAAGCTCTGTATTTGGTGGTCCAACGAATAATTCACTGACCCTCTTTAGTCACCTTTCATAAATGTATCAAGATGTGCAGACGCAGTGCTGGCAACCCCCCCCCCCCTTGTATTCATGATATGAGCTATAGTATAAGTATAATCCATGCTAGCAAATGGGGCAAGGTACGAAGAAAACACTAAGCTGTCCAGTACGGGCCTTCATGCAATTAATTACAACATTAGTTCTGTGGGGTTTCCTGAGTGGTCTCATCCTGGTGATGTATACTGCAGATCGCGCCCCTTGTATTATGGGATTGCTTATGGATTCTATAAGCGTAATTGATTTAATTGGCATCGCTATTCGTCCAAATTGGGAAACCAAAGATAAGAGTATAATTAGTGTTCACCAATAGGCAGACAAGCAGGGTACTTGAATTCTACAGTGCTATATCAGTGTACATCAAAAGATAAGCAGGACGTAGTTAATACTGGAATAGTATGAACATGGGATAATCAGAAAATGGTAAAACCTTAAGAAAAGCATTCCACAGTAGAGTGCATTGTCTTAAAGCCATTTATGACAATCTTTATGAATGAAGCAGACGGTAGTAAACATGTGCTATCTTGGTGGACATAAAGAAAAGAGAGGACTGCTTAAAATAACTGTTTTATACATTATTGGCCGGGGCTCTAAATCGCCACTGGACCTTCCCCATGTCGAAAAGTTGGCTCAGCCCAAGGGATGCTGGTCATGGATATGACACATTTATATGATTTATATGGTTACCCTCACCAAGCTTACCGTACTCTGTCAGGGACTGGTCCCTACACTAGATCAGTGGAGTGTTTGTGCACTGCACAGTGCTATTCCTAAGGGATTTTTGTTACAAATAAAAAGGGCGCAGTCGTAATATGTTAAGAAATGGCCTCCTGGGGGTTGGGTCATTTGTAGGAACATAGCTATTAAGGGCATAGTTAACCATTATGGTTCACGAGGTGATTCAATCATCAGATAAGAAGCATAAGGCCGAAGGCCGGATGCTTCTTATCTAGAGCAGCTGCTATTTTGATGCCTGTACTGTAGCTCACTATGCCGTCACTGGTATGGAGTCATTTCTTATACCTCCCACTACGATCCTGGAATACTCTGAGAATACAGGTCTTTTTAGATAATTTATATATCTCAGGCATACTCTCCCTTTGGCTAGTATGTGCAATATTTTCTACACACACCCACCAATGAAAATCACGCATTTTTGTTCTCCCCCCCCCCCTTGAACCGGAGCAAATGTCTGGTTCTTGATACTCCTACCTACATGTTTAAAACTGAAACTCTACCCCTTCTATCCCACCAGTTCCTATCATAAGCATGCACACTAGGTGCAACCCAATGCAACGCCGCTAATCTTTAGTCATTATGAATTTGAATGCATCGGAAATGATCACCTTGCAGATGTTACAGCCATGCAAAGATTCGACCCTGCCAAACTGTTCCAATAATTAATAAAAAACTGATAGAGTACACCAACAGAGTGCCAAGGACTGATACTAGTGCATTATTTCGGTGCAGTAAAACGATATCTGAACGGCCGTAATTTTTGATACGCTCTAAAAATAACTGTTGCATCTATACCAAGGAATCCTCGTAAAGCTGAACAGTGAACAACCATAATCGTATCATCGTGAAGCAGTGTGGCAGTGCAGTGGTAAAATGAATCTCAGCAGTGGCAGATACGTGCAGGATTTGGAAAAGGAGGGGGAGCTATCCAAAAGGAGGGGGTATAATCTTTGAGCAAATTGAAGGGTCCAAAATAGACCTCCGATATTTGCTATTAAACTCTTAAAAATTGAGGATCTCTAGCAACTTTGGGACAAGGATTTTGCCATCATTTTGACCATTTTTACAGTGTGAATAGTCCATTCTTAAAAAGTGGTATTTAAAAACGTTAGTCGATATTTTATGACATGACCAAAGCCTCCTGCTCATCTTGAGTAGTTCTAGTTAAAGATGTATTGCTCCTAGTGTTCAATAGCGCACACCCTGGTAAAAGGAAACTCAACTCTCCAAAGTTAACAGTACATGCCTAGTGAACCACAGTGGTGGGGACGGTTTGATGAACCTGGAACTGACATCTCAGCATCTCTTTAAAAGCATTGATAGTCATCCCACCGTCTACATTACACAAACCTGACACCGCCATGTTTGTCTCATGTTTGTCTATGTGCCTGCACGGCAGGATCAATACCGGCACCCCAGCTATCAGACATTGAACAAAAGCATATATACACAGGTAGACACTCTACCCTGGTGGCACTTAAACCACAGTAGCTTGAATTCTACTCTCGCACCCTAAGACTTGTTATATCTGTAGGGCCCAAAGTGATGTAAGTCGTAGTAGGAGTCAAATTAGGCAGTCCAACTGCAAATATTCACAATTTGCAAAGATTCCTCAGTAGACTTTTGCATAGGACAATAACCACATGTCCACAAGGTGTTAAAAAATGGATAATGTAGAAATTGCAAGGTGTGTTCCAGGAAATGCTGTGGGGATCGCAGAATATAGCATTGCAAAGAAAATTTAATGCCCAGCAGGCATTTTAGTAATAATAGCATACACAGGGAGTGGAAACATGTGTAGAGGCAAGTGAAAGGGTGCTCCATGCTAAAAGTCAAATCAAAAATTCAAATCACTAGCTTTACAGTGATATATTGCATGAGAAGATACTCCTGTTAGTTTTGGAGGAATAGCTTGCTAAATATGGGTAGGTGTGACCATTTCGTGAATGTCAATAAGCTCTTCGTCTGATTGTTCATGAGATACATAGCTAATTAGCATAATTTATGCTAATTAGCTAAATAAGCAAAAATTTCTATTCTTTTGGCCATAATGTTTGATCTAGAACTGGTATTTTCATTCTGTTTTCACCATAGTAAACCTTGTGGGATGTTCCTTCAAATGCGATCATTGAGTTTCCAATATAGAATGAAAATCATGTTTCCATGGCAACAAAAATCAACAAAAATGCCTATTTTGGCCCGAAAACATTCTCTTTACATGCCAAATTTGGAACCTTTCCACCCAAAATAGAATGTTTTATCAAAAACCATTGAATTCTTCATAAAAATACAGTAGCCTTTAACAGTTTAAGGCATATTTTTCTATTCTAGCCCATAGTGGTGCCCCCTGGTGGCTAAGTCTGGTACTAAATCCCACAGGAACTGCCCACTGAACAGGACTCGAGTTGGGTTCGTTCACAACTTGGGCAAGGAGAACGTGATTTTCCCTGGAAATTTGAACATGCCAGAACATCTTATACTCGAGGGAAAAAAACATGTCCAGTTCCTGGATAATTATATCCCGAGTCTTTCCCAAGAAATTCCCAAGCCATTCTCAAGATCTAGACTAGAGAACTTCTCGAGTATAAGATGTTATGGCGTGTCGAAATTTCCAGGGAAAATCACATTCTCTATTCTTGTTGTATTCACAAGTCAGGACTCAAAAATTCATGAGTAATTATCGAGATCTTGTTCAGTGGGTGTCTTTTCTGCTTGCTGGCTCACAAATATCAATGCAGATTCAACTCTAGCTGACTAAATTACTCTAGTTGCCTATGTGACTACAAGTGCAACTGTTAGTCTAACCGTGTGACATTCTTGTCAAAAGAAGTCATAAATTGCCTCTGACACTCCCCTCAATGTATCACCAGGGTAAAAATACAAATACTTTGATCCCTCACTGATTCCCTTTGGTTTAAGGCTACACAGAAGAATTATCAGCACTTGAAAGGTGGATCTTGGGGGATCATTTCACACTATTTGTGAAAGTCTCATTTTATATTCGCTTGTGTGGCAAAGTTTACTAACATATTTACCTGAGTGGTTAATAACTTGCAATAACTAAGGGCCGTTTTCCACCACCCGATATGGCCCCTCTAGCGGCCGCTAGACCCATAGCAGATGCTATTTTCGGCCGACAGATACCATGCCCCACCATTGAACCCTATGGCAGCCCCCTCAGCCGAGGTGGTTGTGTGGGGCAGCTATCGGCCGATAGAGCACTCATATCGGGTGGTGGAAAATGGCCCTAAAGGTCCTGTTGCTTTTTGCCCTTTCCTTTAAGATCATAGTTGATAATCAAAGGTCACGTCAGTATAGTGATAGGAGTGTTTCATACTTAACACATATAAAATGCCTATTCACATTATCTCATCACCATTGCACGCTTTTAATCTGCAGGTGCTTCATACTACCCAAATAAGTGCTAGTTTAATAAGCAAATCAGCATGGGCCTGAGATAAGCTCTGGGACTACAGATTTGATTATTGAAATCAGTCTCAATCACCCAATAAGTAGCACATATCTATTTAAGCGCCTCTTTTGTATAAGCGTCAGTGGTACATCAGTGCTTTAGATATGAACCATTATAAGTCTATATATGGAATGATATCATTAGATGCGGCGTACCATCAATCCACAGGTATTCATTAAATACTTGATTATCATTAACCTTAGCAGTCTGAAGCAGCAAACCTGACGCTTGTCACAAAAAGCCCATTGCTGGCAGCCTATCCCTAAATGATTCATTTCCTGGATCATATGACTAAAGTAGTTCTACGTCACTTAAATAATCACTACGACTTCAACCAGAGCAGTTGTGTGCAGGCTACCTTAAAATCTCGTCTATAAGACGCGGCTCATTATGCAAGGATGGGCTCCTAGTACAATGTAGAATCGCCACAAGTTAGGGGTGCTCCTTATAGGCTAAAGTCCTCAAAATCTAGCCGCAGATAAGATTGAATGTGTATATACTACAGACCGCACTGGCCAAATCCTATGACGCGAAAATGCCGAAATATCTATGATTCAGGATTCTCAGAAAATGAGACTGCTACAATATTCTAGCCTATTTATCAAAAGACTATTAGTGTTCACGTCGTATTTCTGGTTACTTCAAATTCCACTATAGCCAATATCAAAGGGGTGACTCTCTAACAATTTAAAAAGCTCCCCTGGATTGTGATTCATAAGTTCGAGAATTATGAGGTATAGACTTTCTAAGAAAAGGATCAGATTTATGAGGGAAAACAACTCTTGATCGTTTTGATGCAATTCACAACATATGGTACCGATTTGTACGATGAAAATGGTAGACAATTTCCATAAATAATTTTCGTTTTAATGAAAGTATTATTCTCAGCGTGAAACGATCGTGTTGATCTGATCATTTCAATAAAAGAATCGTCTTTCAAAGTTATGAATTAACCCCCTGATGCATATCAAAGATATCGGAAGTGACCTCCCTTTGATTAAAATATATATATATATATATATATATATATATATATATATATATATATATATATATATATATATATATATATATATAGATGACCATGATATTTGACCATGTAAATCACAGTAATAATTGGGGGTTTCAATACAAAATATCTAGTTTTTTTAAAAATTTTGCATCTGTCCACTCTGAAGAGATTTTATGTGTCATGGGATCTGACCACAATGGTCGCAACTTGATTTCCAATGGTCTTCATGATGCATGAACACAGCCCTGCATGTGGAGCCATTACTGCATTTAATTTTAAAGGAGCATCCTATAGTTTTTATAACATCGATATAGGATCGACTTGATGCACGACCTCAGTGCTGGCGAGTTACACGCTCGGTGCATCATGAAGACAAAGGGTATGAAACCTTCAGCAGTTATAATCATGTAGCTCTTAAAGACATAGTCAATTATGTACAGTTACCAATTACGAGCCACTTACATTTTGGCGCCTCCTACATGTCCAGCGTATTCATCTCATCCTCCAGCTTCTCATCGTACCGCCGTAGAAGTGAAAGCAATGAGTCCTTCCTGTAACTTGACGGCTGCTCCAAGTCAAAAGTATCATCATCCAACTCATTCCCACCGCGCTTGTTCCACGCCTTACCCAAAAGTTCCGACAATGTCATACCTCCCTCGCGCTTGCGAACAAACTGACATTTTGGTCCCTTGTAGCCTCCGACACACAGGCACCGGCAGCTGCCGAAAATGTTGTTGGGAAGATAAGCTTTGCCCCCATTCTTACAGGCACAGGAGGCCTCAGTGGAGGGGATGACAAGCAGCATTTGAATTAGCAATAAGACCACGGCCAGAGTACATACAGAGTCTTTACTCACTGATATCATAGTAAGTGGCTTCATTGCGCCCCTCTATAGGACCAGCTTCAGCTACAAGTGGCTTCTGATGTGGCTTCGACTGACTGGACTGGATTTATTTGCGTGGACGCACCCTGTAGATATGGAGACGGGCCTCGCTTCTGTCTGGATATTTTCCTTAGAGGTGCGTACCTTTTGTCTTGTGTAGTTCCCCCCAGTGGTGTGGCGCTCCCCTGAGTTGTAATTGCAGTTACAACTTCTTCTAGTATACCATAAGGTATACAAAGGTCTTTGAGTCGCGGCGGAGAGGTAGTAAAATCAGAGAAGTTCAAGGAGATCAGGCAACACAGTCCACTGGATATCAGACCATGTTTTCTACTTATTTTTCTTCTATTCCTAATGTGAAAGGGTGCAGGTACTGTGTTGTCGTCACAATGCCCCCGCCGCTTTTCAGATATATGTGTGTACGTTATACATGGAGAGTCGGGATGAGTAATGGTGTATCCAGCCGTCGTGCAAAGGACCCAAAGGTTACGTTGGCGTCCTAGTGTCCAAAACTCACGCTAGAGGGCGGGTCGACTGGTGCGGCTGATGCGCGGAGTGTACTGTAGAGATGGGACACGATCACGCTTGGTGCCGTCCGAAGCCAAGTTCTGGGGGCACAATTGGTGGTGGATGGGTGGGTGCTGGAGTGGGGTGGATGGCAGACAGACACCCAACAACTGAAGTGAACCCCCACAGTCCTCTAGATGTATAATATTCTGTAAAATATCTTCTTGTAGAATAGTCGAATCTATCGCCTTTCAAACATCCCTCTCAAACTGTCTAGGCCTATGATTTTGAAGGAGTTCGAGAGAGCAAATCCTGCCCAGACCGTTAACTTCAGATCTTGAGAGCTTTTGACTGAATTTTGAATTGTAATCAATTGGAAATGAAATATTCTGTTTTTTCAGTTTTCTTGAACTGTGTGTGCGTGATGTGTATGCAGTAGAGATGTAGACCGTCCAGGTAGGCGTGTCAGCAAAGGCTTATAAATATAGTGGAGTGATGTCTGGTGAGTGGAGAGGTGAAGTATTAACAAGCAGCAGGTAGCAGTAGTGGAAGGAGTAGCTCTGACATGGCGGTGAGTGAGGAGTGGTGTGAGGAGTGACCTGCAGGGTCTGTGAGCAGTTTGTGCTTGTGTAGAGCAACTCCCCATCCCCTTTAATATGACTCTCACAGCACTGAGCTGCTCAGGGGCCAGTCTCGGGCACCACCTGCCCCATCAGTGTGGATAGTCTGGGAGAGAAAAGCTGATGCACTCCCAACGATCCAGGGTCTGTGCTAGGAGTGATGACGCCCAGTCCCGGACACTAAGTCCCTTACAGCAACAAGTACTTCATCTATCTTTGTCTCATGAATATATTATTACCGTAATCTCTCGCGTATAAGGCGCACCTCGCGTATAAGGCGCACCTAGAGTTGAAGAATATTGTCAAAAAAATCAAAAAATCATAACTTTGGTTCTACTGAATGGATTTTCAAAACTCAAAAAGCTATGTGTAGCTAGGGCCCCCCACACCCCCTTGAATCCCCCAATGTTATTTTTTTCAGTTAGGGGGAGTGTAACATATCAAAATAAAGCTCTTGGTGTCCCCCTTGTGGACCCAGGACGAACTATAACCCCTCGTATAAGACGCGCCTTATACGCGGGAGATTACGGTACATATGATAATGACATAAGCTCTTAGCTACGGTACGTAGCTAACCTGAAAAGCATACGCTGATATTATGCTTTTTGCCAACAAAAGTGGGTAAACTCAAACTCATGCCTACTCATGCAGATGTGAAGTCACTATGAGTTGGGTTGGTCTTTCGAACTGAGAAGAAAATGGAAGAAGAGTGGGTAGATATCGGTACATTGTACCTTGATTCCTTTTTGGGGGTATGGTGGAACTTCGAGGATGCAGGCCCAACACCGACTTTGTGCCAGACCACTCTGTTGGCTATCAGAGGGGGTCCATCAGAGGGCAGGAGGGAGCATCTGGTCTGTTTGGGCGAGCTCCTCCTGAGTTGGTGGATGTTAGTGGGTGGTGGGTGGTCCCTGCTCCCACACACCAGCCTTTACCATCAGTACTAACTCACCCCCACGCCCACTACGCCTGTATATATTAGGCACTTGTCATGTGTGCCTATTGTTACGTGCGAAAGAGCTTGGTGGATTCATATGAGTGGGATGGAAGATGAGGTGAGAGAAATGACTAAAGGGGGGATAAAATGTGGATGGAATGAGGAAAAGATTCAATCGTTTAGGAGGTGGGGGCATGAGTAGCACATGACAGGTGAGGCCTAAATCTATTCCCTATAGATTTACTCGTCGTTGAGATTTTCATCTGCCAGACCCATCAAACACCTCCTTCACCACACAATGAAAAGGCTTTTGAATGTGTATACTTTTAGTCAACTCTCTCTTTCGTAGTCTGTGATACATTTGCTTTGTGATGTGAACATGTCTTCATCTATTACCCTGGTCCAGTAGGCTATTTCTTAACATACTCTTCTTCAAGTCGTTTTTAAATTACTATATGAATAGCACTAGAATTTGCAATCGCAGTGCTGTGAGCGATTAGAGTACCCACTGGTACCTTAGGAAATGACCTCCAGAGACAACCTCAAGCATTGGTTTTGAAATGAGGAAGAATGACATAGAGCTATGATGAAAGCTTGGTTATTCACTAACTTCAAGGGAGATGGTGCCGAGGATGGCCAGGTTCTGTAATACTATTGTCTGGGCCTGTAAAGAGTCCATAGAGCCACGTGGCATCCATTAGGGGCCTTTGGCATTGTCGTACTGTCACATTGTGGAGATGGGTAGGGAATGATGACCATTGTGTTATTTACAAAGGAGCATATTCTTTTCATTTCCCTTAAGGACGTTGCAAAAGTTAAAGGGGGTGATCGCTCTTTATGTAAAAGCAACAAATGACCTGGTGGTTATGAGAGTTCCTTAAAGGGATTAAAGGATATCAGACATATATCCTTCAACTTCAACCATTCAAATACACATTGTGGTGAAGCTTTATCGGTTCATACCTATATGTTTCTGTCCGGTACTCGTGGGTTTAGGGTTAATAATCCACTCCCGCTGCGCGGTCGTGGATTAATATTAACCCATAAACCCACTCGTGCGTTCCCATAACATACATTAAACCCTAATTATACCATGATTCTGACCATTCCCCTGCTGTTATGGCCTTTCTTTACCATGCGTTACCAGAGCATATAGGCACTAGTGCTTTCTCAGGATTTTTGGATATAACTTGTCGGGGTCAAGTTGGACTTTTTGGGAGATTGGTGGCAGACATACAAAGTCAATCTCACCATTGTTTCAATGTGAAAATTCGTCCCAACTCGTAGCAATATTATTAAACTCCACAGTCGCAGTGGTGGTAGGCAAGGGCCTTAGCCATTACGCCACACTGAGCAGGTGATAGAGCTGAATGTACAAGAAGCTTAACAGTTACCAAACAGCGGTACTCCTGTGTTTACAACCATATTTCATATTAAATCCAAGCTTGTCATGTTATGATATCCTAGTGCCAACAAATATACAATCCATAGATGATGATAGCATGCCTCTTTTGTCTGTACCATTCGATATATGGGAGGATTCTATGAATTTCCAAGCCTCAGCGAGTCACGGTCCGCCATTCCGACTGCCCTCCTTGCTCAACCTAGTTTTACCTCCGGGACCGCATGGTTTAGAACTAGGTCAAGAAGATGGTAGGCTGGCTACAGTGGGTGGCGACATGTATCACTATGAAAATTCATGGAACCCTTATATATTTTGTATGTTAGAGACTAGAATGGCTTTATATCATCATCTACGGATTGTATATTTGTTGGTGCTAAGATATTGTAACATGACAAGGTTGAATTCAATACGAAATAGGGGTTATAAGTTAGGCACCTGGCAAGGAACAACACCACCATGGCAAAGGCTACCGAGGGGGATCACTGGAACTTACAAAATGTCTTCTACATTTATTCTGGGGTTATCAGGCAAGAAATTAATACAAAATGGAGGGAATGGTGGTATATACAAAATATCACATGGATATTAGGGCACACGGTCTCCATATTGAGAATATTCCTCAATATGGAGGGGGTGTGGATGGGGGGTCCCCCATGTCACATGTCGATTTTAAGAAATGGTTATGTCACATGTCACTTAAATCCCCATGTCCCATGTCACCTCTAAGAAACTCTCATGTCACATGTCGATTTTAAAGAAATGGTTATGTCACATGTCACTTAAATCCCCATGTCCCATGTCACCTCTAAGAACCTCTCATGTCACATGTCGATTATAAGAAATTGCCATGTCACCATGTCAGATTTAGTGGTCCACACCCATTATGGAGACCTAGTGCCCTGATATCCATGTTATATTTCATTAATGTAACATCACAAGTCACATAGGTGCAATATCTAATTCTAGCCTTACCATTTTGGAGTTGTACTCTTATGTGGTGGGAAAGCTTCGATCATTATTAGTAGGTGATTTCAATCAGTCTGTATATTTGATATGACTTTGTATAGACAGATATAATTATGCCTTATGGTTGATTGGATCTAGGATAAATATAGCTCTTGTTAGCAACCTGACTATAATATATGTTAATGTTGGAAGCATTCCTTGACATCTCCTTGACAGGAATTGCATGATATCAATGCTAGTGAGTAATCAAGCACATAGACTTTATGCCACACTTATTATGACAGCAATTACCAAGGTATGGCTGGTTGTGTTTATAGACCCATTAAGATATTAAGATACACCATTATTTATGTTCTGAGCCTCAAAATGACCTGTCACCTCAGCCTGATACATAAGCTGTAAGAAGTGACAGCTGATTTTGTATTCAAGTCTGCAGAACTTGTGTGAAGCCCCTGTGTACGATGTGGCTTATAGGTCATTTCAGGCTCTAGCTGTAGCTCAGAGGATATCACCTTGACTCAGGGTGCAGCTTATAAATGGGAGTTCCACACTATAGAATAGTATTAATGTGAATATTTGTAGGCCGCCAGGTATGGCTTATAGCATTTTCCCAAAAAGGAAATGACTTGCTGGGTAATATCTTTCTTTCTACGGGGACATTTATGATGGATTGTACATTTCAAGCAAATAATATTATAGCTTAGTAATATTTGATTCTTATTAGATCTACACATGTATACACGTGCACATTTACTTGGCTATCACATGGTCCTTGGAATGTGGTTGGGAAGTAATAAATTCATGATGACAATGTCTATAGCAATAGCAATAGACATCTTTAGTAAAAGGTCTCTGTGATCAGGAGAATGCTTTTTGTTGGTTTTCATTTCTGGAGTATCTGTGTGTCAGTTGGTAGGCTACTTGCTATGCAAAAGCTACTGTTTTCTAAGCAATATCCAACTACACAATAGTTAGATACAATTATTTCCTATTTTGGGGGTATTTTGAGGTATAACTGTTTTTAAATACATTGAGACCATGGATGCTTAATTCTCATCAAATATAAATATCATTTTATGAATATACGCCTGATATAGGTTGCTTAGTAAATTTGTTGTTACTAGGCAATCAGCTACCCAAGAAGTAAAATTAAGCCTCTCATCATACTTGCTATATCATTTTTTTTCTACATTCTCTGATCAGCAAATGGTATTTTGGCACAAAAGTGCCTTTTTTACAATTGCATGGACCTTTTCAATATCAAAATGAGAAACAATATCTGTGATCTCCTCTCTGTAAGTCATTCATATAAAAGGTCTTTCTCTGTTTCAGAAAGGGTCTGTTGCTAGCTAAAATCAGCTGTTGCTAGGTAACCGCTTGTCCTAGCAACAAATGGTTGGGTGCAATGTGATTGTTGGGTCCAATGTAGGGGCGGTAGGTATCATTGGAATCTTTGAAAGATGAGGATCAGTGCCAGAACAGGTAGATCAATAGGCGCCGATCAATATGCAGTTTAGCTCTTAAATAAGAGGCTAAAATTTCAAGAGACAATTGTATAGAATTGCAGATTCCTCAGTGACTGCACAAGCTTTCATTGGTCAAAGATCACTTTTCCATACCCAGAGACATTAGACAACATACAAAAAACAAGTTGCAGCTTTCAGTAATTTTACGAATTAAACTCCTAAAATTTGGGTCTTTTGAGGGACTTGCTGCTCTACTATAATGAGCTCAGATAGAGCTTGAACTGAGCCATTTGGAGAGAGGGCAACTTAATAAACACTTATGCAAATGGTGCCATCCAAACCCCACTGTAGAAACAGGATCCATGTATATCAATTGATTTAAACATAAGATATAACACACAAATGAATAGACTGAAGGCCCTAAGAATATACCAGTGAGAGGTGGACTGAAGATAGATAGCACCATCGCATTAGTGTTTCTAAAGTTATCCTATCAATATCTAGCCAATAGAGCAGGAGTGTAGAACTCAAGTTAAGAAACAGAAAGCAGAATTTTTGGCTCTGTCTTATCTTTTCGCTTTGCATTGGTGAACATGGATGCTGCCATTCAATTTTGAAAAGGATGGAAAAGGGCCCAGGGAGAGTTTAAAGCTAAGCCAGATTTCGCCATTGCAAATAATCAACATTTTCTAAGCTACTAGCTGAAAAAAAGTCAGCCACCAGTACAATGTACCCACGTCTCTCTCTCTCTCTCTCTTGCTCTCTCTCTCTCTCTCTCTCTCTCTCTCTCTATCTATCTATCTATCTATCTATCTCTGATAACAGAAATTAATCATCCTCTGAAGCCAAGAGTTCCTCATTGTTGGCCTTTATAGGAGTATAATTATGATACATTACTGATATAGAGGCTACTTACCATTGGTGAATGCGTCCCCTTGACCCATATACTTCCACTACTTTGCTTCATCAATACCACTCATTAATGTATTTAATAATACTCCAGCCAAGGTGTGTTCCATGTCACTCTGATCACCCCTACCTGATTGTAACACGCCCAGATAACAGGCAGGATGATATCACCCAGAAGGAGATCCTCACTTCCTCTTGACGCCTCCTCCGTAGCAGGAAAGCAGGACCACGCCTACTTTGCCTGAGGGAGGGGGGCCAGCGAGTCTGGGATAATTGTCCCTTCTAACGCTGACGTTATGCCCTTCGACACGTACCACGCCAACCATGGAGCTGCTGGAAGCAAGTTGCACTCTCACATCTTCCAACCATATAGCCAGAGGGACTATTGAGGTGTCCTTGGGTTTAGGGTATTGTATGCAGGAAGGGCAGCAGCAGCAAGTGGCCAATCAGAGAGGCTGCAGGAGTTTGCTAAGGTCATACATGTGCTACAGTCTTGGATAGGTCAAGACAGTTGTTGTCGGATGGGAGGGGTGGAAGAGGAACTTGGTGAATATAGCAAAGTCAGCTGGTTAAAGGGAAATCATCAGATTTGATGTGTTTGCCATAGCAACCATGTTGTCATGACGAACAGTATACATATAATAGCACACTCATCTGAGCCGCTACATAGTTCCTAAAATACACATTTTTGAGAGAAAACCTTCCATAGTTCTTTTAAACCCCCTCTATTTTCACGTTGGTGTTTTTCTTGGAAAATGACCGCCAGAGGTCACTCCACTTGATACCAAAGTAAGAAAGGCGAGACTCATTACCAGTTTATATTATCTGTAAAGAAATGGACACTCAAGGTCCCTGTTATAGTGCAAGAACATAATAGTATCTGGTCCATGGACCTGTAGGGGAGGAAGTAAAATTTGGTCATAGGGTATTCCGGAAGGGGGATTCACCAAACCCTAATGTGGATCATGAATATGATCATAGTTATATTCTACCCTCTATATCCCCATGCGCCACTGCCCTCATAGTACAATAAAAGGTGCCTATCAAATAAAGGTGCTACCAGTATAGTTGTGTTGGGGACTGGAAGAATACAAGTGACAAGAGGCAAGGATGAAGGTGAGGCGGCAAAGAGGATATGGCATGTGGTTGAAAGAAGGAGATCAGAGTGGTGGGGAGGGGAAATGCAGGGGTGAAAGGTGAACAGCAGATGAGATAATATCACAGTATTGATTGAGGGAGGAAAAGGTAAAGTGTGATTGTCGGAGGGAGAGCATGTTAATGGATTTGCCTATGATGGTGCCAATGAAGGAATACTAAAAAAGCTAGACTACCTTCAAAACAGGGGCTTAACAACCATTTATCGCGGCAAGAAATTAACTGAAGATGAAATGTATCATCAATCTGGTATTCCTGTGTTGAAAAGGCGGAGAAATGAACTATTACCCAGCAATATGTTCAAATTATCAAAAGATTATTCATATCTAGACTTAACCCCACGAAGGGTAGGTATGAGGTCTGACAAGAAGTTGAGGTTTAAATTACCACGTTCCAGAAAATTAATGCTAGCCTAGATAGGTCACCACTACATAGAGGTGCTAATCTGTGGAATAAGTTAGGCCCCTGGTATTAGAGGTGCTAATCTGTGGAATAAGTTAGGCCCCTGGTATCAGAAAAGTAGAGACAAAATGACTTTTAAGAAACACATATCTGTCTTGGTGAACCTTGATGTAGAACATGTGGGACCAATCTTAGATGACGATGGTGACGAAGAAGCGATTGACTAGATATGTTTTTTTGAATAGGGTGAATGAAAGCTGGTGATGTTATAATGACCTCGCCGCTTTCCTCTTTCATTCATCTAAATCAAGTCACCAACTGCTTCTTCGATTCCTTTCCTTGTTTATCTCTGACATATCTACATATTGTGTTACATATTTGATCATGAGACTAGGATGCATGACAGGAGGGTGTTGCTCCTATTGTAAAAAGAGCTTTGAGGATGTGCCCTCTTTTCTAAACAAGTTGTGCACTGCTTCACCAAAGTACTTGCACTCACCACATCAGTGTGAAAGGTCACCTGCCTTGTTTAAAACAGAGAGAGCTGCACTATCAGGTACCTGCTCATGTCACACACCCTATAGTATATTATACTGACTGACTTCTCCCAACTAGGTACCTACTCAAATCCCTTTTTAGCACCATACTTGAATGACCACTTGTGAGCAACAAAAGGGACAAGTTATAGCTACATGAAAAGAAAGGACTGGAAACAAGGGCATTTTTAGCCAGCTCTTCCTTTTACTATAGGAGCAACACCCTCCTGATGTTATAATGACATCATCTGTGCCTAGCCATCCTCCTCTATTACACTGGCTGTCTGGTGATCGTTAACTATCTTCCAACCTCTCTGTACTATTCTATTTAATTAATTGGGTATATAGTGTCTATTATTAGATAGGCTATAATTTTTGTAGACATTTATTGTATGTATAACTTGTTGTATTATAAATATGTTTGTATTTTTGTGTACATTATCTACTGTATTTCATCCATATTTATGTATTTTCACCCTCATTTATCTAAAATGTGTAACGGAAATGATAATAAGAAGGGATAAGTAAGGTATCGCTGATTTATTGATATAACTACACCACATGTATTGCAACTGTGATTTGTCAATAAAAACTTTTCATTAACCTTAAAAACATGGATAAAGTGTTGCAGATTAGAGGAGTAAGGGGAGAAGGGTGCCAAGTTCTGCCGGGGGGAAGGCAGGGTGATAGGTGAGAGGAAGAGGTAACCTACCACGTCAACCCATTGTGTGGGTTATTGCGACTCTGTCTGCCTGTCTCTCTGCCCTCTAGTGCAGGTCTGTGTCCATCTTTGTACCTCTCTCTGTCTGCCTCCCTTTTGGGCTGCCTGTCTGTCCACCATGGCCTGCCTGTCTGTCTACTCTGATCTGTCTGTCTGGCTCTTTGTCTGTCTGTCTCTGTCTATCTTTCTCCCCATCTTTATGACTCTGTCCCTTACCATTGTCCTGTAATTCTACCAGAGTAATTTCAACAAAGCATCCACCCAGTGCAAGATGACTGCCATATACCATCCCATTGATAATCAGTTTAGGCCAGAATATATATCCCCTATTTCTGCAATGCTTGCCAATTCCATGACAAATAGATGGATGACCTACCTATCTACTGATGAGCAGACATAATCATTTACCATGGATGGAATAGTTAAGATGATGATAAAGCATAATAAAATTGCCCTGATAAGGTATGTCCAAACATCCATAAATATGTGTTCTTTCTTGATGACATATTCATGCACAGAAAGCTGTGACATCATCAGTCTGCGAGCTCTACACATAGTCAGAATGACTGATTCTATGACTGATAAGTGACTAAGACATAGTCATCTGACCATAGGGGTCAAAATGTGGTGGTATACTCACCACTGATTATATGTTTTATTATCGGTGCAAGGAGAAAGAATTTGGTTCTGCTGCTAGGAAGGGTAAGACACCGGTAACTTATGGGTAATAGGAGGAGGGCATGGAGCAAACTGATGGGTGAAGTAAAGAGAAAACCAACAGCGGCCCAACGGGGAAGAACGTGCCTCCGGGGGGGGATTTATAGTACTGGTTTTGGTCACCAGGGGGCAGAATATTGGTAAAACACTGACAAATATGCTAAAAATGCTTTAGACCAATTTTTTATAAGGAATCCAGTGGTATGCTTAAAATCGTTCCATCTCCACTGAAAATGTTCCATTTTTGGAACGTTGGTTGCCATGGAAACATGGAAAATTGGTAGATAAGGCAATTTCTGGTTGCCATGGAAACCACTCCCCTATTCCAATTAGGATTTTTTGCCACAAACTCATTTTGAAATTCCAAAAACAGAACTCAAAAATTCCCTCTAGAACCAATTTTATGACAAAAACATCACATTTCTTTGGTTATTTTTCCACAAAACTGTATTTCTTTGCATTTTTAGTGTTTATGATAGGATATAATGCATTTAGAGCTTATTTCCTATTTTCATTTGTACACACAAACCTATGTTTGACAAGCAATTACAGCAAAACTACCAGGGATATTTTAGCTCAAGATATCTCATTTTAAAGCCCATGATTTAAACCTTAAAAAGCCCTTTCCTTATCCAAGACTCATTAGAACTATTGATTGATTGAAGGTTATTAGGAAGTGGTCACTGCAAGAATCCTAGTTAATGACTTCAGCAGTTCTCTAGAATTGCCTAGATGTCATCTTAACGGAATTCTTATTCGGAAGTTTCTCATGATGCTGCGTGTGGTAGTGAGTCTGCTATGCTGAGAGATGTGAAAATGTGAGGGACTGTTAGAAGTAAGGAACTAAAAATGAATTATCAAAAATAACTGCCCCCAATTGATGGGCCCATTATTTCGGCTTGTACTTGGTTGACACCTAGCGCACGGTGTGGAGCCGTATCTTTGTGAAGATGTACACACATAGAAGTAGGGAACTAGTGTGATAGAGACAGGGATGACTAGGAAGCATCATTTATACATATCTCAATCCCCTATATCGCTGTTTGATATTCCCTGTTTCGTATGTGCAGATGTGTATACTTTTTTTCTGAATAAATTGGTCATTTAGTACAATTGTGTAGTTGCCACCTGCACTGTCAATTAATGATAACAAAATAAACAAATCAGACCTATTAGCATTCCATCCAGCTAGAGCATATATGTCTGGGGCAGGTGATTAGGATGCAATTGATGTGGCATGATCAGGGTCCTTTGTGTACCCAGGGCCAATATGTAAGTGGTGTAGATCTACCAGTATAAATTTCCGATAGCTTGTAACAAAATTAACTGTAGTTTCCGCCAACAAAAGGTGGCAAAAGTTGACTCTTCATACATTTTTGAAAATTTCAAATATATATTTTGATATTTTAAACCCATAGTCGACTTGACCTTTATTGCGGGAATGTGCCATACAAAGGCTATATAAAATCTGATGATAGAGATATCTAGTGGACTATGGGTATTAGATGACCAATGATGCCCTTCTAATCACCCGCCCTTTGGAGTATGATGCTCTGAGATTGTCAACACGAAGAGTTTAAGCCAGTGTTGACAAGTAAATCAAAGAGAAAAGCTCTTCGTTCTAAACAAAATTGTGGAAGTGATTATGATCCTCAGGATATCCAAAGGTATAGCCCGAAACCATTTTATGGTATAATTGATGCCACTTTAGCCATAATGCAATGCGCCAAATATGAGATTTTGTTAATTTTTGGAGTACTTTTTTTTTATTTCAAGGGTTCCAAGCCCTAAAAACATGCATGGGACCATAAATCAAAATTATTTTCAAACGAAAGGTGTTTATGTAAAGTATTTTCTGAGAAAGTAAAAAAAAATTCTATGTACTTTGAATACCGTTTTTAGGCAAAAATGTTCCTACTCGTTCCTACTCGTTCCTAAGACATTAACCTTTACCCACAATACCATGCCATAGGACAAAAAACATTTTTGTAATTATCTAGCATAAATAGGCGTTCTACATGTGAAGTTTCATATTTCTGCGATTAATGGCTAGTATGAAGAAAAAATGGAAATCTTTCATATTTTTTCATCGTTTTAGAGAAAAAAAACAAAACTTTTATTTTACAAAATTCTATATTTCAAAAAAATAGCATGGGAGCCCCCATTTTTCTTTTCATATATCGATTCTTCATGATTTAAGGTGGGTCGCTACCATTGAATCAAAGATCCTAGATTTTCTTCATTTTTCTCCCAGAAGTACAAAAAATCATCTAGAATAAGAATATGAAAAGGAAATTGGGGGTCCCAAGCTACTTTTTTTCTACAGATTTTTGAAAAATAAAAGTTTTTTAATCTTCACCTAGAAATAAGAGAAAATGTGACCCATCAAGATAAAACACCCCTACGCAGGGGATTTTTAATTTCCCATTTGGCAGGGGGCATTGGAGGGGCAAAAATACTCTAAAATCATTATAAAAATCAGTAGAAATGGCTCATATTTGGATGGTAAAATGAACATTTTTCGTGAAAAATCAACCTATATACCTGTTCCTGGTTGCCATGGCAACCATTCCAATAATCAAAATTTGCAGATTTTTATGCCAATTTTCGGGGATATTCACCAAAACTGAAAACATAAATGGAAAATTCTTTCTAGATCAAAATCTATGATAAAAATCACCATATTGTTATGTTTTTTTTGTTAATTTATTGTGTTTTTAGACATTATTATGGTTAATAATGTATTTAGAGCTTAATCCGTGATTTCAAATATGAATAACGACCTATGTTCAAGGAGGGGTTCTGACATAACTACTGGGAATATTTAAACCAATGATGTCTCATTTTAAAGATCTTGAGAAGAACTTTGATAATGAATTTCCCTGCGGAGGAGTTTTTTGCTTGCCTGGTCACAAATGTGTTTCAGATTTGAGAATTTTTTTCTGTCATAACTATTTAACACAGAGATATGAAACCTCGCATGGTAAACGGTCTGATATCCTTATTTATTAAGAATTTTTTATCTTAAGTCCATAACATTGTATTCTGGGTAAATTTCTCATTTTTCGGAAAAGAGATTGGTAAATTTTCTATTATTTTATAACAAAAACAAATAAAATTTATATTTTCAACCACTAGATTTTTCTTAAACTTCTTCAGAATATTGTCCAGATAATTTGCTCTTCAATAAGAGTAATTTTAATATGGGGTCCCATGCATCATTTTATAGTTTTGGCCATGTGAATTAAAAAGGTATTGGAAAATCTGACAAAAATCCATATTTAAAGCACTGCATGATGGGTAAAATGTACACATTCTTGGCAAAAAATTGCTCCATGATATGCCCTCAGTCACTGTGAACAGCCTACTATTTCTATAGCATTGTCTTGATCATATGGGGGCTATAACTATAAAGTACAAAAGATTGTTAGAAAAAAATGAAAAAAAAAAAATCTAGATGTAAATATGCCAAAATTTCAAAGTGTCATAAAATGCACAATTTTCAGCAGAATTACTTGAAATTTTACCACCTTGAGGTATTTACACACCAAAAATGAAGAAATTCTATTTTCTTTCACTAAAGAGTAGCGACCAACCTTAAAGATGCAATTTCAACTAAAACAACCTTCTGGAAAGTGATTAATGATTCAGTCTGTGGTCAATATTACCTGTTCCCCTATTGAATAGCACATACCATTTTGATATGAGTGTCTCCTGTGTCTGTAGGCAGAAGACACTTAGGGGCAGAATACCTCTTTCCTATGGCGGGAAATGTGAGTCAAGTTACTGACCAGTCAAAGGCTACAACAAAGGGGGCTCCACCAGCTTCTCCTCTATCATATTAGGTATGTGCCTTGGATCAAGAACCTAAAGGGGAACTCTATACTATGTTATCCAGCTGTTTTGGTGTCGACCTACAGTAAAGATTTTGTATAATCATTTGCATTTGCTGAAATACATAACACATTATTTCAAAACTTAGGGAGGGTTTATAGAAGGGCACAACACATACAAATATGGGATAAATGAAAAATGACAGACTTTTAGTTGGGATACGATCTTTAAGTATGCATGTATATGACAATTACATTGACAAGGATAGGTTAGCTAAGACATAATGTGATTGCTTTCAAGAGTGCTAAAGGCTGAGCCAGCATCATCAAGTCAATTAGCACAAAGGGATAGCTATCATCTACTACTTATAAGCCATTAGGCTGTTGATAAGGTTATACCTCTTACTTCTGAGTGTATATTAGAATTTGTACACATACATGGAGTGACCATATATGATATACCGACAAATCAAGCATAATGAAACATTTGTTTCAGGTTCAGGTTAATGGCCTAAAATACATGTATATTTTGTTTAGAAATTAGACATACATTTCTATAGGCTGAGTCC
This sequence comes from Acholoe squamosa, assembly GCA_949317995.1. Classification (NCBI taxonomy): domain Eukaryota; kingdom Metazoa; phylum Annelida; class Polychaeta; order Phyllodocida; family Polynoidae; genus Acholoe; species Acholoe squamosa. The sequence goes on from OX439038.1 coordinate 44,958,059, forward strand.
TATATTTGTTGATGTTGGATATGGTAATGTGAAGCACACCTTTCTGAATAACGAGGTTTAAGACGCATTTTGCATAAATGATATTGACCCCATGGTGATGCACAGTCTCATGGTGGGCAGAACACTAATTCAATGTTAAATAATGGTTGAATGAGGTTGATCAACAAGTAATCAATGATAGCGTTGATCAAGCAGTTATCATCATTGATAGTAATTACATATGTAATTGCTGGTAATGTCTGGAGCAGAACACTCGTGGCGTGAACCGCCACCACACCCCCTGCAGGGCAGGTCATGAACTACAGTGACCCTGGCGTTCCACACTCCGCCATCTTGGCTTACCCACACACGACTCAGGACTCATTTATATAACTTTGAACCCACCCACCCACTTTAAAGGGATGTGTTTACTCAGAACTTAAAGTATAAACTCAGAACTCAAGTTAAACTTTAACATTTATAAACAATCAACTCTATGTGTTTCTGAATACATTTCGTATTTCTTGATACATTTCATAAGGTCACTGTTCGGACCTAAGGGAGTGATCATTTTTTAACAACAGGGGGGGCGGTGGGTTTGAGGGGGGGGTCAGAATTTTTTCAACCCCTTGACCAGGGGGGTCAGAATTTTTTCAATACCTCTGATGGGGGGGGGTCAAAATAATTTCACTTGTTTTCAGTGGAAAACCCCGCGCGTTACTATAGGCTAAAAGGGGACGTTCGCGCGCGATTTTTGTCCCTTATGGGGGAGGTTGAAAAAATTTTACCCCCTCGAAAGGGGGGTTCGATATTTTTTTCGCGCGTCCGCGCACAAACCCACCAGCCCCCCCCTGTTGTTAAAAAATGATCACTCCCTAATTGTTTAAGATTTATCCATGTACTACTACGCAATACATGAACTTTCACAGGATAAATTTAACCATACTATAATCCTAGTGTTCTGCGTTATCAGTCATTATAGGTTAACGTCCTGTTCCCACTGGGTATAGTATGGTGTATATCATATGCTGACAAGTAACCAATGGATAACTCATGACGAGTGGGGGTTATCGATGGATAATAACACGATAACCCCCACGAGTCATGAGTTATTCATTGACTACTTATTTTATACCACGAAACCAATAAATAATCAATATTATACCAATAAATTCAAGTTGAAAACAAAAATTATTCCCCCTCCCCGGGACTCGATGCCAGCCATTGTGTGTACACGATCGGTACATACACCTCCTCACCAGGCAGCGGACAGCGGCAGCGCACACGGCGAAAAAAGATGCGTCTCGCTGTTATGTTTGTGTATAATACACCTCCTCGCCCGGCAGCGGACAGCCACAGCGCACACGGCGAAAAAAGATGCGCCCAGACCGGGGCTCGATCCATGTACCTCTGAAGGCTTGGCGCAACACGCTAACCACTAGGCCACCACGTCTCCGCCTTCTGCGCCTGGCAGTGGACAGCGAGAGTGCACACGGCAAAAAAAGAAGCTTCTCGCGGTTATGTTTGTGTACAATACACCTCGTCGCCCGGCAGCGGACAGCAACAGCGCACACGGCTTTGTATCATATCCAGACGTGGTTCTAACCAAGCTTCTCTTGTCAGTCCCTGTGGCGCAATGCATAGGGAGTTGGATTAGGGATCTGAGACTGTAGGTTCGAGCCCTGCCCTGGCCTAAAAATTTCGTGGGTTTTAACATGTAACATATGACATGTAAGGACATGTAAGGCGTGCGGTTATCCTGGATAACCGTAGCCTTACATGGATAACCGCACGCCTTACATGGATAACCGACGCCTTACAAAATTGATGTTACAGCCTACAGGGTGTGCAATATCGACAGATATGTGGATGGGAATAGACCCCAAAAAGCACTGTGTAAGCCAGAAATCGTGGTATAATGAGTGATAGTTAACCGTCGAATGATGGCTAATTAATTGATTTTTAGAATAGGAGTATGATCTGAGAGGTTAGGGCATTACGGTTAATGATGAAGTGGTACAGAGTATAGGATGTGGTGGGTCTATGCCCATAGTCCACTAGGCCTCATTCGCCAGATTTTATATAGGAAATGTATGCCTCCTTTGCACGAATGAGGCCTAGTGGACTATGATTTTAACACCCTGTAGCTCAGTCCCGACACACTACTATAATTACTTACACCCATAGTCCACTAGACCTCTGCCACCAGATTTCATGTAGTACAGGGCTCATTCGCAAAATAGAGCCCAAATGGACTATGGGTTTTAGGTCATACTCATTTATAATTGCACAGTAATAGTTCAAACCTCTCGTTTGAGAATAATTCTTTAACTGGGCTAGTGATCTGAAATTAGCATGTAATATAAATGAAGACAGTTTGACAAAAAGTGGTATACAAGATGATACGGGAATCACTTGCCTACTGTATAGTTAGTGTGCTAGGGTTGGGAAAATAGAATATTCAATTACATGAACGATGGTACCATTATGACAAATTATTGGGCCTATAAACTGTGTTAACCCCACTATGTATGACAGTCTGTGTGTTGACATGCAACCACAATCTACATTTCCCCCTTTTCTACAGTCACTTACTCACTCTCACTCACTCTCACTCTCTCTCTCTCTCTCTCTCTCTCTCTTTCTCTCTCTCTCTCTCTCTCTCTCTCTCTCCCTCCCTCTCTCTCTCCCTCTCTCTCGCTCTCTCTCTCCCTCTCTCTGTCTCTCTGTCTCTCTCTGTCTCTCTGTCTCTCTCTCTCTCTCTCCCTCTCTCTGTCTCTCTCTCTCTCTCTCTCTCTCCCTCTCACTGTCTCTCTCTCTCTCTCTCTCTCTCTCTCTCTCTCTCTCCCACCTCTCTGTCTCCCCCTCTCTCTGTATGTATGTATATTATTCAATTGTCAGGCAATACGTTGGGGCAGTATTACCAGCCAAGGAATGATCCTTGCACTCTGCCTTGGAGCATCTTTTCCGCGTGATACATATATCAAATATTGCGCGTCTCTCAATGTTGAGAAGATTTCAAATATCCTACATTTTACTTGTCGATTTTGGTTTCGTCGATAAACCCTTCGATCAGGTAGCGGATACCTAGATTGTTAAGTACAGGGAGGGGGTGGGGGAGGGGGCTTTAACCTGACGTTTAAGCCCAATTAGTATGGGGAATGCCATGGTGGTGTGGAGGGGGCAGTGCCATTAAAATTAATGTTACTATTAATGATGTTCTTCAGGTGGTTCTACCACCATAGCTGATAACCAAGAAATCCATAGGGCTATTCTTCAGCAGCATTTAGCAATGTTAATGCCGACAGAAAGGGAAAGTCATGGTTACACCAGTTCCATGAATAATGGATAATGTATCATGTTTTACCAGGAAATCACTATTATAAAGTACATGATGACCCGCGGCTGTTTGGACTGTGTCTGTTTGGAAAATGAAAGTGTTGTTGGCTACTGCTTGGTATACGCATGGGTATGGCGTCCGGGTACATGTATGCCAGCAATCACCACCAATCATGAGTAAGGCTAAAAAGTGCCAAAGCTTTGTTTACGGCAAATGTCTATTACAGCAAAATTCTAGACATGGGGGACCGGGATATAACTTCAACTTCCCAAGAATAATTACCTCAACATTGGCTCTAACTTGAAAGCACATAAATTGTAGGTTTTTTTCATTGATGGTTGCTTTTTTGGGGTGTTTTGTTTCATTTCTTGGTTGGTTGCCAAAGTTCACACACAGAATAGAATGGCAATACCTAGACAGTTAACCCACTTTATCTGTTTATAGGGTGATTATCTGGAAAAAAAACCTTCCTTGTTTTACTAATGAATATGGTATGCTACATCAATCCTCTGTCTTCATTTGTCGTTATTTTGTACCAGACCTAGATGTATATTGGCAGTGATCAGCTTATTCGTGCTGCTAAGTTACACTGTCAGGACACCGACTAAGTTAACTGCAGTTAGTCGATCAATGATGGCAGATGATAGGTATATCATGTTTGAATGTATTCTTCTATTTTGTCATCTAAATACTTGATGGGTAGACATGAGAGGTGGCACAATTATAGTTAAGGTGTGTGTCCTTATGTAGAAAGTTACTGGGCTTTCTAAATCAATGGAATTAGAGAGAAATCAGCCTGAAGAATAATTTGTTGACTATACTAACGCTAAGTGAGTGTCTATGCTAACTGCTATCTGTGTTAAGAGACCTTGACTACACTAACTGACAAAAAAGAGACTATGATAACTCTGTATTCTTTCTGGTTGCTTATTTAGAGTGATAAAAATTCAATGTTGAAACTTTTTTGTGCAGAGACTAATGATTCATTTAAAGGATAGTGCAACATTCAACCAGCCACCATATCAATAAAAGCTTCTCCATAGGAATGTTAATATTAGAAATTCTACAGGAAGGCTGAAGGTTAATTTAAAACTTCCTACCAGCAGGCCCCCAGTGATGGAAGGAAAATCCATCCCTGTTGCTTTTGTCAATGGGGTATTCAAGGTTCATTAATTATTATATGAAATATTTTAAGCCGAATGATCAAGCTCGCCTATAAGGCTCCCTTACACCAAACCTTTGGATCTGACAGAGCCAGGTATCTCTACCCAGCTCTGCCTCTCCTGGCCAGTGACCTCAGATTCACCTCCGGATCCTGGCTAGGGGTCATGACCTCGACCCCCGCTAAACCCTAGGTACGGGGTGGGAGTGTGCTCACACCCACCTCCGTTCCTAGCCAATCAGGGATCGAGCTGCTCCTCCAACAGGTGGGCAGCTCGACCCACCTTTAGGCAAGCCCCCCTCCCCCCCTCCAGGGTGAGATGATGCAAGGCACACCGGGTCTTGCCAATCCCTAAGCATGACGTCATGCTTCTCCCAAGACTGACGTCATGCCTACCCCGAGCTGCTCCTATATATATGAATACAGGACTAGCTTGGGATACTCTCTTATTCTTTACTTTCCTCTCTCCACACCTAGTCTCCATGACACACAGTGCCTTGGTATAGAGCTAGCTTGATCAGGTGGGCAGCATACACATTGTACTTCACCATGCCAACATGTACCTGCCTAACACTACAATAAAGTGGATTCATCAACTGTACTCTCCGGACTCCTGAGTTGCTCATGTTCATGACTTGTAACGGTCCGTCGACAATGGTGGAGAAACCCTCTGAAGATTCCATTGTTACCACCTCTCATGAGCCATGAATAAAAGTGAGACAACGCCCAAAGAGCCAACTCCTGAACGTGCCATTACAACACCGGGACGAGACACGACCCAAAACCAGCTAGCAGCAGCAGCAGCAGCAGAAGCAACACCAAATCAGGAACCCACCCAGAGAGACTCATCACCTGATGCACTGACTCTAGACCCAATATTACCAGCATCTCTACAAAAATCAACACCTGTGAGTAAAACAAAAACCACCTTTTCACCCACTCATATTGGAGACAATACTGGAGGACAGACCAGTACACCAGTGGCATCACCTGCCCCAGAGTTAAATCTAACATTACCTGGCCTGTCTGCCTCAGACTCTCCATCTTTAAGACTTGCTGGAATACCAGGCAATATTACCACCTCACCTGTGTGCCACACACCGAGCCACCTAGAACTTGACTCCCACCTGGAAGCCAGATCACCCCACCTACAAGCCGCTTTGGAAAGCATCCCCACTCACCCCGAGCAGCACAATACCAGTACTGGCCCATCCTCAACAAACTCTGTAAACACCAGTCCTACTGACTTGACTTGGGACAACTATATAGTCCAAGAACCAAATACACCTACACAGCTTGACGCTGATTACTGGGGAGAGAAAGTAAGGTCAGCTTTCGCCAGGTGGAGACTAGCACCAAGCCACGCTGTAGGACGAGCTGTAGAGGTAAACCCCTGCAGTTTTCAGAGCAGCCAATCCGAGGAATCCCCCTCAGCCTTCGCAGCCAGAATCAACAATCTGCTATACGAAGAGTGGCCTAGCTCAAGACCACCCACTGATTGTTTTAGCACATATTACAATCCTTCTAACCCAGAAGGCATTGCCACTTCTGATAACCTGTCATCCGGCGCCAGCAGCAGGAATACATCATACTTTTCCCTGCCCCTGCACACCCTAGACCCTAGCCCCAGGAAAAGAGCCAGGTCCTGCTCACCTAGACCTAGAAGCAGAACCCCATATTACAGACTTGATAGGAGTGTAGATAACGCCATCAGGGGGAACATCAGAGCTACATCTAGTGTGTTCAACACAACGCCACAATTACCAAACAACACACTAAACAGCTCCAGCACATCAGAGGAAGATCCAGAGATAACCTTCCCACATCTCAACAGACACAAAAACACCAGAAACATGTCCTCTGCACAACCCCCACCAAACGACACCCAAGCTATGACCAGAGACATCATAAGAGAGTGCACTGCAGCTGTCAGTGATACATTATCTAATGAACTAGCCGGTCAAATCAGCCTTATCTCCACTGAAATCAGAAGGATTGGAAGCAGCACTGCAGAACAGCTCTCCAGGGTGAATGACAGACTGGATACAATGGACACTTGGAAATCAAATATGGAGCGCGGCATGACAGCTGTCCACAGATCTGCAGTAGAAAGGAGTGAAGCTACCCTAAAGCAGACTGAAGCTATGACTGCGGAAATCTATGACAGGATCGCCATAAATCTTGACGACATGAAGTCAGACATCTTCAGAATACTTGACCAGCAACAAACAGCGCCTCCTCCAGCACCAAGCCTATCCAACCCAACAAATCCCCCTCAAGGCCAACAACAACATGGTCTCCAACAGGGAGTAAACATAACAACTGGTAGTTCAAACCCAACAGCCCTCACACCAGGGAACACTTTGACACCACCCTGCGCTTTTCAAGACAACACAGCTCGAGGTGTTACAGGTGCCACGCCCTTTTCTCACCATCAGAGCCAAGACAGAATGGGTAGTATCCCTTTTTCACACCAGATGGCAGCAGGAGCGCCATCTCAGAGGCAACCAGCCGCTGGACCAAGCCTGGGCTCGGTTTACAAGGGTGTATACTACTCACCTCAAGGGCAAACCCCCAACCACCAGCCCATCCCTATGCAGACCCTGCACTCACACACTCCAACAACAATGAGTGCGACAGGCCAATACTCAACCCCATACCCACAGGCACCTGCACACGTCACTGGAAGTATGGGTAACATGAGCTTCAATCATGACAAACTCACCTCAGTACAAATGAGCTCTTTCAACAAACCTGAGCCTTTTGACAAACCATCTCCATACAGATCTGCCTCCAAATTCATAGCAGAATTCAAATTTTGGATCAGGAACGTCCACGCCACTAGACCAGACCTACATGCATCATGTATGTACACCTTCCTCAAAGGCAGAGCTGCTCAATGGTTCTACGCCAACATATTTGATAAACCCATCATCTATGACGCAGAAGCCGTTTACACAGCCTTCCTGAAGCGTTTTGGCCAGCTTGACCCTGCAACTATCATTAAAGGGTACAGGACCAGAAAACAGCAACCAAAAGAGTCTGTAGAGGATTATATCTCAGACATGACTCTACTGCTGGCCAACAGTAACCTAGATGAATCCGTTCAGGTAGACTACCTGCTAAATGGCCTCAGACCAGAAATCAAAAACGTGGTTCTGTCCGACACTCCTGAGAAAATAGCTGACGTTGAACGTTTAGCACTCAAGCAGGAGCTGAACATAGAAGCAAACAGCATTGCCCAGGCCTCCAGCCAATCAGCAGATCTCTGCGCCATGGGCCACAACAACAGCTACAATAATAACAAGAACAACAACACGAAAAATAACTATCAGAGATCCAGAAAGGACAACTACCAAAATAACAACCAAAAGAAGGAAGACAGACTCCCCAGTGGTAGCTACAGCAAGCAATATGAAGCCAAGTACAGAAGTGGTTTTAACAGCCAATCTGACCCCAACAACAGGAGGACCAGATTTAGAACCCCTTCTGGCGACAGATCCGAGTCTTACAACAGAAACAACCAGCCCTACAACAACAGGGGCACTTCTCCAAGTAACTACAGGAGATCCCAGTCCAGTGACAGCAACAGGAACGTATTTTTCATCCCTGTGGCCACCACCCCCACTGACAACAATCAAGTTTCCTTCAAGAAACTCGTGGTCCCCTCTGATTTCACCATCACTGATGACATATCTCAGGCCAAAAGAAAACCCAGAGACAGAACCCCTGGCAGATACCCTAAAAGGGACCAAAATAAATACACCTCTGAATCAGAGAGTGAAGCCAACCTCAATAACATGGACAGCAACCCAGAAGAGGATGACCATGAGGAGGATGGCCACGATACAAATGACAATGAATAGGTTTCGGGGGAAGGCTACCTTGCACCTAGCAACCCCGCCCCCACCTCAGCGAAAAAGAAACCTGGAACGCCCCCCACACGCCATCAACCTACCGGTGTTCACAGTGATGCAGAACTCAATTCACTACGGCCCCCTACCAGCAAAAACAAAATTAAATTCCAACCAAAGCTGGATTACAGCTCATCTTCAGACAGTGAGGACTGCTGTGAGGACGACAGCAAGAGGGTGACCAGACTGCGACTCAGGATCAGAACAGATAAGTATGGGCAGCAAGGTAAGGTCTCTTACATTAATACTGATTTGACTAAGGGATCTGTGTTTGTCAACATAAATGACCATCTATACAGAGCATTGATAGACTCAGGTGCCTCCCTATCTTTCATCAGTCAGAAAATGGCAGATAGAGTGTCAAACAGCCCTAACTTCCTTCACGGTAACAGATCCAGACTTGTTGTACTCCTAGCAGACAAATCCTCAGTACAGGTAAACAACTCAATAACACTAAAATTCTTGATTCAGGGAGCAGAATTCTCTTGTAAATTCCATATTGTCCCCAAACTGAACCACCCACTCATCCTTGGCGTAAACTTTATGACCAAATACAAGGCCAGGCTCAGTTTCGGACCAAAACCTCCCATAGGGTACCCAATCAGACCTACTGAAGATTCAATTATCCCACCAAATTCTGAGGCAACTCTAAATGCCTTTGTAGCTGGGCCACAGGACATTATCAACTCAACAGGCATCACTGAAAACATTGGTCTCAGATTACCAATACTGATCAAACATGCCTTGGTTAAACCCAAGACAGAGTCAAAATTAATACCGGTAACTATGGCAAACCCAAATGATTTTCCCGTACCATTGAAAAGACATACCACCCTAGGTACCTTCAAGCTTTTCAATATCGAAAAAGCTGTGCCCATAGGTTCCCTTGAAGACCAGCAGCCTTCAAAAAAGGACAGCAGATCTGCCAAAGATCTTTTCCCAATTAATTGTGGGGATGATCCATTGCAACAGCTCCCTAAAAGCAACGAGCCTCTAAAGTATAAAATCTGTGAGCAGCTCAATGACAAACAGAAGGAGCAAATCCGCAATATTGTTGAAGAAAACAGGCAGGCCTTTGTACTTAATGACAGTGCTATCGGTCTAAATGTAGAGAATGAGATCAAACTTGAACTGATCCCAGACTTCAAACCCTGTAACAGACCGTCATACAGAATGTCCCCACACAAGGAGATTTTTCAAAGAGAGCTCCTGGAGAAACACCTGAAGCAGGGAGTAATTGAGGAATGTACAAAGCCTTGTGAGTGGAACTCCCCAGCCTTCTTGGTACCAAAACCCCAAGGTGACAGATCTGTAGCATCAGGATGGAGGATTGTAGTGGACTACAGATGGGTTAACCAAAACCTCAAGTCCTTTTCATATTCCTTCCCAAGGGCAGACGATCTCATGCAGCAAATTGGTAGAACAGGCGCCAAGTTTTTCTCTAAATTAGATGTCTACAGCGCCTACCACCAGATCCCCCTAGCGGAAGAATCCAGACCTATCACCACCTTCTCTGCAAATGGAACCAGATACATGGCAAAAGTATTGCCCATGGGACTCAAAACATCAGGCCTATCCTTCATGAATGTTATGGAACAGCTGCTCATGAAATGTAAATACAGAAACGCTGTAGCCTATGTCGATGATGTAGCTATATACAGTCCCACCTGGGAGAGACATCTACAAGATCTAGATGAGGTACTCAAACTTTTCATAAAGGGAAATATCAAACTGAAATCTGAAAAATGTGAATTTGGCACAACCAAGATGGATTTCTTGGGTTTTTCTGTAGACCAGCATGGTGTGTCACCTTCCCCAGACAAAATCTGGCCAGTCAAAACCTTCCCACCACCCAAAAACATCCATGACCTTAGATGTTTCAATGGTATGGCACAATTCTACAAAAGATTCATTAAGGGTTTTGCCCACATAATGAAGCCACTCTACGATGCCACCAAGAGTGCTTTTGCATGGACCGCAGACTGTCAAAGAGCCTTTGAGAAAATCAAGGCCTCAATCTGCACGGAAGCCATCCTCAAATTCCCTGATTACAGGAAGCCTTTTGTGATTTTCACTGACTCAAGCAATTACAGCCTGGGAGCCGTGATCACTCAGGTTGATGAACATGGTTTCTACAGGCCAATAGAATTTGCAGGAAGAGGTTTGACCCCTCAAGAAACCAGATACGGTATAACAGACAAGGAACTCTTAGGTATTGTCTATGCGGTAAAGAAATTCCACCACTATGTGGATGGAACCCACTTCAAAGTGTATTCAGACCATACAGCCCTAGTCTCTCTTTTTAATAAAAAAGAGAATATCACAAATGGAAGATTGGCTAGATGGGTGGATACAGTCATGTCATATGATTTTGAAGTAAAGTACCTGCAGGGCAGAGCCAACATTGTGGCTGATTTCCTCTCCAGGAGGAAATACCCACCAAGCTCTGATGATCCAGTACCAATAAGATCAAAGGGACAGATCATCCTCCCCCCTAAGAAAGTGACTTTCTCTGATATTACCATGACCAAGGTTTTTAAATCAAACGCGCCAGTACCAAATAACCCTGTCTTAATGGGACCTCCCAGATCGATACTAAAGGGAGGAAGAATTTGGGGAAGCACAGGAAAATTACCAAGAGGAGTAGTTGCAAAGAAAAATAGCTCTGAAAGAATATATTCTGAAACACCCAAGGGATATTCAGAGCTATGCGTCTTGACCAGGGCCCAGTCCCGGAACACACAAGACACACCCCCGACCATCGGCCAATCAGAACCCAGCACCAAGCACACCAAGCCGACCCGACCTAAGAAGGTCAAATCCACCACAACTAGGTCAAGGGGTCGACCCAGTGCGCCCAGGTCACCCAGGGTTTCAGTGAAGGCCGCCAATGCTAGAAGGGTCAAGTTATCTCAGAAGGTTTTACCTATAGCTGAGAGTGCCATCACCAAAATTTGCAAACATCACTCCCTCACCCCATCAAGAGAAGCATTAATTGAGGCTCAACAAAAAGACCTTTTTGCCTCATCCATGCTAAATTACATTGAAAAAGGTCAATTGCCACATGACTCTGGTTTGATAAATCAGATTCTAAGAAACCATGATCAGTTCATCATTCTTGACGAGGTTCTTTTCAGGATCACAGATACTGTAATGGGCCACTCATTGGATCCTACATTACAAATCGTGATCCCAGAAATCTGGGCAGAGTCCCTCATTGAATCCACCCACTGCTCACCTCTAGGTGGCCACCTGGGTTCAGTGAAAACCTACGCAGCCATAAGGTCACGTTACTACTGGCGCTCAATGTTCAAACAGGTGTTTGATTTTTGTGGCACATGTCATGCATGCCTCACCACCAAAAAGAAGCCCAAAAAATCTCAAAACACCTATGACCCTTCGTGAACCGGTACTGACTGCCTATTCCCATTTAACTATGGACACTATAGGCCCATTCTCCAAGGCTGTAGATGGCTCACACTACATACATGTGGTGACAGACCACGCCACTAGGCACGTCACTGCATGGTCAACTGAGGAAAACACAAGCGCCATTGTGGCACTTGGATTCTTCCAAAGAGTCATTTGCATCCACGATACACCATCAGTACTTAACACTGATAATGCCAAACAATTCACCTCAAAATTCTTCGCACTTTTCTGCAAGAAATTTGGCATTAAACATGTCACAGGGTCAGCACATTGGAGCCGATCACAAGCTCTATGTGAGCGCCAGCACCAGACTATTGAATCCTCCCTGAGAGCTTTTGTGTCAAAATCACAAAAACACTGGTCCACCTTCTTACAGGCTGTAATTTTCAGCATGAACAATACAGTCTCCAGCGCTCTGGGCTACTCACCAAATCTTTTGGTATTTGGCAAACAATCTCACTTACCAACAGAAGCAGCCCTAGCACTAGGCACATCACTAAGTGATACCAAACAAAGGGAAGGTATGGCCCTACATTTGCTCAACCTCAGGGATGATATTCAATTGAAGGCAGCAGAAAACATGATCAAAGTTCACAAAAAGATGAAGGCAAAACACGACGCCTCAGCAGAACTTAGTACATATGCCACAGGTCAGCTCGTGTATTTACACATTCCCAACCTGCTGGTAAAACACACAAGTAAAAAGCTGCAGCCTACCTACTCTGGCCCATATATCATCGTGAAAATGACCTCATCAGTAACTGCAATCGTCAAAAGATTGCAGGATGGCAAAGTTTTCAAAAAAGCAGTACATGTGTCCAGATTGAGAACACCAACATCCAAAGCCAGCGCCAAAGCCATAGTCAAAAGACTACAGACTGGCCCGGTTTTATCTCTCTACGACCCAGACTTGAACTTAACACCTTCCACCAATACCCCCACTCCCCCACCAAAAAGAAAGAGAGGGAGACCAGCCAAAAAGGGTATTGTCAGTTTCTCACCACCAAAAAAGGCTAAAAAGCGCCATCAGCAAAAATAAATACGCAAACTACACACTCTCACACACCAAAAAGCACAGCCCCCCCCAAAACACCACAACCAAATACACTGCAAGTCAAACATACCTCCATCCTATGCACCAGTGATCTGGATAACCACCACGTGCCTACACCTTGATCCCTGATCAAGTGCAGAAATCCGCATCCACCACCGCCCCCCCCCACTTAATTTGCCAAACACATTACCCTCAGAGCACGTACATACCAACCACATTACACCCAGCACCCCACGCGCCACCTGTCCAACACCAAATACTGACCACCTCCCAGAAACCTCCCAACACCCAACCCCCATCCCAGATCTTTTATTTTATTTTTCCTGTTTTCTATTCATCAATTTCTTTCTTTTTCTTTTTCTTTTCTTCTCAAAAACACCAATACACCCTTTTTCCTTTTTGTCATACGTTGTATGAAAGTTACATAACACTGAAATGAGTCTTGGAGATTTAGTTTTTCCGCGCCCATGGACGCCTTCAGCACACCCACATTTAATGGTTCGATACGCCACATATACTACCCAAGGCAGCAGCGCATTCTAGGGTATATGTATAAAATTTTTATTTTATACATTCATACACCGGCTTGATGGCTTGTCAGGACTCCTGTTAAATTCGGTATTCTTGCCACCGACACGCCTACTGTAGGAGTCCCTGTCTCCCATGCTCCAACCATGTTTGCACCCCTGTTTTTCTCAGATCCGGTAATGCAGGTGGAATACCTTTCTGATTGGCTGTAATCAACCACAGCCCCAATTTCACGCCAGGCTTCCACAAAGCAGGCAAACCCACCCGGTCAGAGGTCAATCATAACCTTGACCAGCATCTAACAACCTTCTTGACCTAAAAATTCCAATTTTTAATCAATACATACCAGGCCTCAGCGCAGAGACCACCAGAGATTTGCATACGGGGCAGGCCTGCCCCCACTGCATTCATCCAATAAGATAAGGCCAAGCCTTTTAAGGGCAAGACATACCTATATGGGAGATCTGCGACTGAGGGTTAGCTTCCCTCATGACCAGGTTTATAAGCCTTGACCCACCCCAATCTTATCCATTCTCAATAATACACCATCTCCAACCACTTCCCGTTTTTCTGAGAGCAAGTGCCTGATTGGAGACAACCATGGCGAACAGGGCATGCAGCCAGCCCAGGTAGGCCTGTCTTAAGTGTCCATTTTAGTACATAGACCATCAGTCGTTCTTGTATTTGGTAATGACATATTTGTTGTCATACTGCCCAGACTCCTCAATTCACCAATGGTAGTGTGAGCTCAGAGTATCTAGAAAAAGTTGAATGATCTTCACTCTTCACTGCCCAATATTTGTGCCTGCTGAATCCTCCATCTCGTGTGAACCTAATATCTCAAATACACTCAACCAAAAACTATTACACAGGTAGACTTACCCTGCAGAATTTGATTTCTTTCCAAACCACAGATTGGATACCATTGATTGCTGGACCATACATGACCTATTGGGTCCTGTGGGATTATTGGACGCTGATAGAGAAATCCTTGAATTAAGATCTCTGATCTGCCGGTATAGGAACTTGGTCCTGGGAATATCTCCCTGTGACGTGGCTTTCTATTTGACAAATCCTGCTGTATTAAAGCAGATGGACTTAACCAATGATCGCGTTCAAGCTGTGATAAAAACAGTACTCACTATGGTGTGCTCTGACACACCCACTAAACCTATCTGGGCGAGGTTTGACCAGCATGTGGCTAGTTACTTAGCCCTATTGAGCGCAAGGACGCTCCTGGCTTCAGAGAAGCCGCTAGCTAACCTGCCTAGACACTTTACAAGTGTAGGCAGAAGTCTAGCAATCAACGATTCGATAGATCTGGTTCTCCAACAGGCCATCTTTGAATGGTATCACTGGTCAGGCAGGTCCAGATATTTCCGGCTCCAAGTACCCGGCTTAGACTCACGCAGGGGTAAGCTACCTACATTCACATATTATATTTCTTACAATTATCTTTAACACCTTACTAACCAAGGTCATACAAAGACACCACCCTAACCCACACCCCTGTTTCCTCCAAACCTTTTATCTCACCAACACCCCACACATAACCCCCCACACACAAACAAGCACCCAATGCAATACCCCCCCCACACACACACACACACACACACACACAAACCGCCGCTCCCTCATGTCTTTTTCAAAATCATTTTTCTAAGACCCTACATATTCTTTAAAAATTTTTTTTTTTTAGGGCTGCAGTCCTGATGACTACCCTAGCAGCAATCCTAGCCACAACTGTCGGATTGGTACACCAGGAATCTAACCAAAGGACCATCTTCAGACCAAATTTTGGAGTGATTTTTACAAAAATGGACCAACCCCTCCTCTCCAACTACATGGATTACCCACTAGTATTAAGCCTAAACCTGACCCTAGACCAGCCCCTCAGAAAACCAGACAATATCTCTCCACTAGTGAAACCCAGCGCACCCCCATACATAACCCAAACAGCCACAAACTTGGATCACATGTTAGATAACCTTTTCTACAAATCACAGACCCTACTGAATGACCTAATCAAAATTGTAAGCCCGCCCAGCATGAGATATCCAAGAAATGCCCCAGGCCAGCCCATAGGAGATATCCTGAGAATCCTGGTAGGTTTGGGAACACAGCCTGAAATTGATATCCTAAATTCAGAGATGTCAGAGTTGGACAAAAGATTCGCTACCAAAATGCATGTAGTGGAACTAGCCACACATTTCCTTTTAAATATGTCAGAATATAATTATCACACACTCACCGCCTTCTCAGAATTCCAAAATGACACAGATGACGCCTTATCACTGTTAGCAAATAGATTTCAAAATTTAGACTCAAATCTTTCTGACATTTTTCTAAATTTGGAATCACAAACCAAACAGGATACCTTCTACTCAATGCTATTCTCGGCCGCAAATTCACAAATAGAATCACTCATCGATCTCCATGATGACTTAAGCAACCTATTATCTGCTCTAAATTCACTCATGGAGGGCGAGCTACCCCTCACCCTCATCCCACACGACACATTAGAAATAGGACTGAATAACCTTTCAGACGCCCTCAGTAGCAACCACCCAGAAATAAATATTCTGAAATTACCGGTAGACTTCTACTACAAAAGGAAAGTTAGAGCACAGTGGAATGATAATACCACATTACTTATAACCATACCGGTACCCATAGGTCTAGGGGAAAATACCTATTCCATATATAGAACAGAAACCTTCCCCATCCCCTTCGATACCTCCAACCCCCACTCAATAGGATACACCCTTTTACAAAAACTACCCCCGTTCATAGCATTACCACCAACACACTCACACTACATTGAGCTACAACAAGCCGACATGGACCTGTGTACACACGATACCTTTATCAGTTGTGACCGGCCCCTACCTTTGTTATCACCCCTAAACCCCACATGCTCCCTGTCACTACTGTTAGACACACCAGACGCAGTACACCACACATGCAGCTTTGCTGCACACATGTCCGCCCCCATTCCACGCTTAGTTAAGTCTATATCACACTCAGACTACCTATTAGTTACCAATGAATCGCCCTCACTTATGCTATGCCCCAATGAAGGCCAAATTGAGCTTAAAAATGCAGCCTCTTCAGTAATATCAGTACCATGCATGTGCTCAATTAGAAATGCTGGGATGATAATGATAAATTCAAATCTTTCCTGCATACATAACACCACATTACGGCCCTTCGTCAGGATACCCATCAACCTCCCTCTATGGCGCCATTTTGGCAACCCACCAGCCAATGTTTCAGGCGTCACCATGACAACCATTCCCCGGACCCTAGATCTACCAAATTTTGAATATCTAAAACACCTCCACAACCAAAGATTATTACCCATATTTAAAGAAGTAATAGCCCTCAGGAAAGCCGCCCTAGGTTTGACCAAGTCAAGACCCTTCTTGTCAGTAAATACATTAATGCATCTTGGCTACCATCTGGAATATTCCCCCTGGTTACATCTTCTGTCCCCGCTACTGGCCATCTTGTGCTGTGCAATCACGTGCCACGGTCAGCTGCGCGTGACGAGACTGGCGCAGCTAGTCACCATGCACATTGCGCTGAAGACACCAACCATGGCGGACGCGGCAAAGTTCAACACCTTAAGGAAGCTAGTGCTGAACATCAGCAGCTTGTGGCCGCCTCAGGCAACAACTTCGCCACATGCAAAAAGCAGCCTGGAGAAATACCAGCCTCCATACCAGGCCGGCAGGTATGATACCATGTGGGCCTGGATCCTAGTTTTCCTGGCCTTGTACCTGGCCCGCGCCCTGGCCAGGAGATGCTGGCGACACTGGCCCTACCTAGCTAGAGTGGATGATATCACGGAGATGCCAAAATTCGTCCTCCAAATCCACTCAGAGGGTAGGACCTATGATTTCGTCGTCGGCAGGATGATCTTCGGCAGAAACTTGTGGCCTTTCTCCATCATGGCACCCAAGGTGGCTAAGCCCCGGCTAACTAGCCCTTTTGGCCGCCATCTGGAAGTGGAGTGGAAGGGGGGAGTGACCTTCATAATCGCCGGAAAGATCAAGCAAGTTAAATTGGAACGTTACCCGAGATGCCCTCTGTTCTGGAGGCTACGGCTACACAAGGCCCTAACATCCAGCCCCCACGTCTTGACCCTGGTAATCAAGGAAAAGGGACAGCCGGATTTCCAGCTTTCACCATCAGACACTGTCCCAATGCCCCAGCTATCACCACCCACCAGATATAGATCCCCTTTTTGCCCCAAAATGGAAGCCCCCTCTACCTCTAGGAGCTTAGTGGAACTCACTAAGTTCACTAACCTGGAGCTACAGCCAGATTCAGACAAATATCTCTTTGACCCCACCACATCGGATGAAAGGCCCAAAAAGTCATCCCCCAGCGGTAAGTCTATTTATTTTAATTAGAAACACACAGCAAGGCCACATGTAGGGATCATCAATTGGAAAAAGGCGGCAATTAGGCCACCCCGCACCCTGTTAAGATCATGTAAACAGACCCCGACCCCTCTCCATGAACGATCCACCGGATAGCCCCACCCCTGAGGATATCACCTTTTATGTGGGGATAGGCCCATAAACTACCCAGCCCGGTTACACCGAGCCCCTTGCTTTACACCATCTTCCCAGGGTCCCCAACCCCACTCAAAGCCCCAACCCCCACCCCACCCCAAGATCAAACTTTCGTCTAAGTAACTACTCCAGTAGAGCACGTGTGCACTGGCTAAACCAAAACAAACCGTTTGTTGTCAGTATACCCGTTACCATAACAACGGGGGAACCACCCACTCTATTTATAGAACAGGTGTCCCCGCGCGTTGATAGTGAACACCCGGCGAATTCAGCCACGGCACTGTTCCCCGATCCAGGAGATCATAGCAGAAAGAAAGCTCGGGCCCAGGCAGCGGCAAAGCAATCCGAGCTCACTATATCAACTCCCCTGAACCCCAGGAAGCCCAGCATCCCAACTGCCTATATGTGTTTAATTTCAAACTGGCTGAGAGGGCCTATTACATACTCTATGGTAGGTAAAATTTCGACTCACCATTCCAACATGGCCGAGTTTCGGTTCATGACGGAGACCACCGTCCCAACCCAGCGACTACCGGCCACCCCCACAATCATATAACTTTGGACCGTCCCGAGGCTATACCCAAATGTCAGTAGCGTCTGGAAGGTACCATCACACTTATGTGGGGATGGCAGGTAGCCTTTACACATACGCCGCAAAGACGCTTATGTGGGGATCGCCCCCCCGCCCACCTAGCCTACCCTTTACCCCCCCTCCCCCCCGCCCCACACTGAACCCCCCAACCCCCGAAAGACGCCCAAAACACACCCACACACAGCCATCATTATCAACACTCAGCTAAAACAGCATGATAACCACAGCTAACCTAACCAACACAATAGATCGGCTTACATTAATGTTCATCGGTATTAGCACCGGTTGCAGCGTCTGGCCCGACCACTTTCGCGCCATACGCGGCAGCTCGGCGCCATCTTGGTTTTCGTTCCAAACACCGAAACTGACGGACGTCAGGGCCGTCACCATGACTACCATCGGTCATGTGACACCCGCACGCGGCATCTCTACCACAACAACAACATTAGCACATGTTCAGACTTTGACTTGCTTAGATCGAACTTACCTCAATAGCCATTGATCGCCCCGCCAGGAGGGATGATCACCCATTGGATCTGCGTGATGCTGAAATACAAATTAAAAGCCATATTAAACCAAGGCTCCACGTTTTGAATAAGCCAATTCTCAAAATCCATAATCACCCTTGAGGTCAGAAAATACTTACAATCCACCTGACATGGTGATAGTGAGGTGCAGAATGGTGCCGTTGGGCATTACCAGCTCGACTTCATATACCTCCATCCTGGTTATGTAACATTATAACATCACAGACGAACGAGCGCCCCTTTTTATAGCACCTTGGATCAAAAATTTAGCGCGAGGGAAATAAAATTTTCTTTTTCTTTTCTCTATTTTTCTTTCCTCCGCCCCCCTTTCGACCAAAAATAAATTTTCCTTCAAATCATCTCAAACACAATTTCCTTCAAGGCAATCGACACAGGTAGGAGTCGATCTGAGCAGGTCATACCTGTACTTATTCCCCATAACTTATTCGACTCCTCGCCATTACGGTGCAGCACCAGCTCACTACCACCACCTGGTGAAACTAAGACAAACTAACCACAGCTTCCCTGGATACAGGACCCGCGCTAAGCCAAGTGAATAAATTGAGCTCTGCATTCAGGTTTGTACGTTGAAAGGAAAATGACATTAACCTCATGTCCTTTCTCCGTATTGACCGTAGTCTGCCTGCAACCCAAAACAAACAAACTATAGGTCCATGAACTAAATTATTTTTCCCTAATTTACAGCCACCACCCCACAGTTTTACAATACCAATGCTACTGTATATTGTTTTCATGGTCGACACACGGACAAATTAACCTCTCTGGTCAAATTCGGTACTTTTGTGGACCACCTTGTGAACCATACGTCTTTTAACCTGTTTCTAACGTCAGACACCCCTCTGTTCTTGTCTCTGTCTGCAGGACCACCGAAGAAGAAGGGCAACAAAGGCAAGCGCGGCCTGGGATCAGATTTGCCTCCATCTACAGACCCAGGCCAAGCCCCTACAGCAGAAGGTGCCACCAAAGAGTAAGCAGGGCTAGTAAAACCTGCCAAGAAGCCATCCCAACCGGCCCAATAGACCCAAGGACCCCAAGCAACACCACCAGTCGCCTAACAAGCTGCACCGGCAGGTCCTACACGCAAGTAGGACTTGCAACCAACAGGCCTGGAACCCCAATTCCACCAGGCTATGCGGTTTGGAAGGACAGCTACTTCTCCCCCAAGCCTGTACACCCAACCAGGCCACCCACCTTGAACCTGGGTACTTTATGTTTGGACGGTCCAGGAACTTTTGCTTGCCCCTGTGCTTATTATCAAAGCCAGGAACAAGCCACAATACACAGTTCACCTTCTTTTACCACCTTCAGGCCCATCGACAGAAATTCAAAAAGACATTCTTTCAAGCCAACACCACCACCAAGAAGTAACACGACATTCGACCCACCCCTTGATGACAGCAGCTCATCCTCCTCCTCCTCAACTTCCCCTGAGGTTGGAGACATGGCTTTCATGGAAGCCTCTTTTTCACAATTTAGAATAGACTCCTTTGATGACGACTACAACATGGAAGCCAAACAGAGGAGAAAATCAGCTGCTGGAAGACATTTCTGTAGATCCCCCATGGAACACTACAACTTACCACCAAGTAGCATTGGCACGAAATTGAGAAAATTTAAGTACTAGGACTGCACATACATGCAAAATTATGAACTTTTATATCTTCCTAATCTGACATTGTAGGGACACAATTTTTCCCACCCCCCACCCAAGGGACTCCCAGAGTCACCACACGTTTACAAATTTATACGCTGAATGGTTTTCAAGAAAGCTGATATAAAAAGTTCAATCGGTACTGTGAAACATTTAAAACCACATGTAAGTTTTCTTAACACTAATCCACTCTGTGAGGATACTGAGCGAAATCAGAAACCTAGGTGCCACAGAGCCCCCCCCCCCCCAACAAAGTTACCTTTTCTCTTAAAGGACGATACCATGTTTTTCAAGCCCAAAACAGTTTGCATTTGTATTTATGGGTTTTAGTCTTAGCCAGCATGTTACATTTTTCCTCTGTATTTATTGTATTGCAAGATTACTGACCTAGTCAATATCCAGACATGTAGAGGATATATTTTTTGAAGCATGTATTTTTATACAAACTTGTTAACTATGTACACTTGATCTCATACAGGAACCGGTATATGTGACAGAGTATGGCTGCTGTTTCTGCCCTGATTGCTCAAGGCAGGACACAGCAATGAGTATCGCTATTGTCACCAGGATTCTCGAAGTATTTCTCATCCATGTGTTTTCTCTTGATTTGCATGTATATGTAAGATTTTTATAGCAATTAGCACACAGTAGAGACTGTCACCACAACCTTGTGGGCCCGACGATATTTTTTGTATGTATTTTTCAAACGAAGCCTGCCTCACTATTGAGGATGTCATTGTTCTTAGAAGTAGACCTATATACACAGTGGATGATTCAAGTATGTATGTTAAAACTTTTATACCGGTATTAAGCCAGGTATACACAAGGTTTTGAGTGACCTTATAAATTTTTGCCAAACCTTGAATGCACCAATGACGAGTATAAGAACTTTCTCTACCTTTTGCATTCGCGTAGAATCGAATAGGAATGTGGGGATATGTCAATGGGGTATTCAAGGTTCATTAATTTATTATATGAAATATTTTAAGCCGAATGATCAAGCTCGCCTATAAGGCTCCCTTACACCAAACCTTTGGATCTGACAGAGCCAGGTATCTCTACCCAGCTCTGCCTCTCCTGGCCAGTGACCTCAGATTCACCTCCGGATCCTGGCTAGGGGTCATGACCTCGACCCCCGCTAAACCCTAGGTACGGGGTGGGAGTGTGCTCACACCCACCTCCGTTCCTAGCCAATCAGGGATCGAGCTGCTCCTCCAACAGGTGGGCAGCTCGACCCACCTTTAGGCAAGCCCCCTCCCCCCCTCCAGGGTGAGATGATGCAAGGCACACCGGGTCTTGCCAATCCCTAAGCATGACGTCATGCTTCTCCCAAGACTGACGTCATGCCTACCCCGAGCTGCTCCTATATATATGAATACAGGACTAGCTTGGGATACTCTCTTATTCTTTACTTTCCTCTCTCCACACCTAGTCTCCATGACACACAGTGCCTTGGTATAGAGCTAGCTTGATCAGGTGGGCAGCATACACATTGTACTTCACCATGCCAACATGTACCTGCCTAACACTACAATAAAGTGGATTCATCAACTGTACTCTCCGGACTCCTGAGTTGCTCATGTTCATGACTTGTAACGGTCCGTCGACACTTTATCTGACGGTAGTGTGTGACTCGCAGGCATTGAAACAGACAGTGCTATTAATTTAGGTGGTGTTAGGCTGAGCCCTGCATAGACCTGTCACCAAAAAGACATACTGTGCACAGTGCCATGCCTATTGCAAGAGCCACAAAATAAATCAATAGCTGTCGAACACTCCTTTTCAAGGGCATAAATCATTCCCCTTTATTCTATGAGCTATTTATAATGTGTACCGGCTCCCCCTCAGGAAGGTAGGATTAATCACTTGATGTAACATATGTGACCCATCCTTACAAAACAGTTCGGAAGTCGCACTTACAAAATGTTTAGTTATTAGCATATTCATTTACAGCTCAACAAGAGCTTTAATTTGGTATATAACACTAGCATATTTGAACCAGGTGGTCGTCTACAAAACTTTTGCCAGTAACTTTAGTCAGATCGATTAAAAATTGATTTAACTGAGATAATGGACATATTAAAAATATAATAATTCATGAATTCTATGTAATTTTTATGTAATTCTTTATAACCATGAAAACTATAGCTATGTCTTTTTGGCATTTGGGGCTTAAATTCAGTTTAGCAAGCAAGGTTTCTGAAAGATATCTACCTAGAGGTAAGAAAAAAGCTAAAATATCAATTTTGAAAAAATCTGACATTTTTGACACTATACCACTTGAAAGGGCAATATCTAGGTTTCTAAATGTGCGACTTCAGTACCACTTTGTTAGGATGGGTCACATATGAGTGGCTTTTGAGTAGAGGAGTGATTATAATACAGATAGCTATCTAGTCCTGTGGTCAGCCACTATCAATTTCTTTTCCTACCACCAGCACAACGCCCTCCCGACCAGGATCAATTTCCTAGACATTTTCATCAGTTGAAATCCTATAGACTCAATATTTAGTAGTTACCCTAGTCATGTTAGTTAGTTTAGTCCCAACCACATGGCCTCTGTTATGGAATACTCTTTACTTTTGTACTTCAAGGTGTGTTGCCATGATACTTTATAGACCCTACACTGTACAAGGTACATTAGCATCATAAACAGACACTAGGAAAGCACTCTAAATGCCTTTTTTAAACTAATATCCAAATTCTGCTCTTGAGCAAAAACAGAGTTAGTATAGTCCTAGCTTTGCAGTTAGTATATTCCTTACCATTACATACTAACTGAGTTAGGATAGTCATCTGGATATTTTGTCCATCCAGTGAAGTTAACCCTTTGGCAATGTGTCTCGTTTCGGGCGGGCATCGTTATTATTCTCCTATACAGTTACTAGGGATGTACATGTATATTCATATGAATCGGTCAGTGTGTGTTCATATGAACCATTACTTTGTTACCATTAAAGGGTCAGACTTTATATCTTAATATTTCATTGCTATGAATGAAACTGGCAACTAATGTTGGGAATAAGTCTCCATTGTAGTGATCAGGAGGGTGTTGCTCCTATGGTAAATAGTGCTGTCAGCATGTGCCCTCTTTTAAAAACAAGTCACACTCTGCTTCACCATTCAACTTGCTCTCACCACATTAGTCTGAAAAGTCACCTGCCTTGTTTAAAATGTAGAGAGCTGCACTATGATGCACCTACTCGTGTCACACACTCTATAGTATACCATACTGACTTCTCCCCACTTGGTGCCTACTCAAATCACCCTTTTCTAGCACCGTACTAACCACAAGTGAAAAGTTATCACTACATGGAAAGCCAGTTCTGCAGAAGAGGCACATATTAGCCAGTACTACCTTTTTGTATAGGAGCAACACCCTCCCAAACTGAACTGAGAATGTAATGACCATAGACATAACATTGCATGTTCCAACTGATCACAGGGTGTTAATTAAGGGTGTACGTAGGCCCATCAACCAGGGTAACAATGAAGAAATGAAGAACAATACCCCCCAATGAAAGAAAGCAGAATCACCATCACCCATTAGGGTTAATTTTGCTAATGATGATAATCAATGATAAGTTGTATACGTTTTTTTGGAAAATATCACCACAACGCATCTATAGGCTGGTCTGTATCCTTTCAATTAGCCTTCTCTCTCCCTTTCTCACGCCTGCTATTGCTTTCAGCTTTTTACTTTATCGGCATGGCATACATCAACTGCACTGGAGCTGTCTACACCCCTGCAGGGCCCAACACAACGCACTTTAGCCCTAAATGAAGTGTATTTTGTGCTGTGGCATTGACGTCAATATATATAGAAGAGAATGTTTATCGCAACTCGGAGTATTATTGACGTCATGTTTGCATTTCTGTGATTACAAACCGAGCACACCGCTATGGAAGCTATACATGCACGGTACAAGATTTCCCCATGGCATTGTCGGATTTTTCTTTTGCAACCAATCGAGGAATTAAAACTAGCTTCCTTCCAAAGTTGTCTGAACGTCACAACAAACTTTCACAAAACAAAATTCTTTCAGGCTACTGGTAGATATGAAACAAAGAGGAATGCTGTATTGAGCTTCACTTTTTAAATGCCATCTTTTGTACTTAAGACGCTCACTATGATGAGAGGTAGGGATGGAATGGCTTCATTAATTAACTATTTAAGGACCACAGATCACTAACTATCAGGCCCTTTGGTCATCAGGATACATGAGTACCATATAGCCACAGTGAGTTCCTGTATCGCCATTATACAAAAAAAAAAGTGTATAATGAGTGATACGCTCTAGAAGGGTCGTTATGATGCATCAATTAATGAAACATTGAGGCACCCTGTGACCATTTATACATGGCTATGGCACTCCGACAACATTGTAGACTCAACCTATTTGCATCATACCCATATTTGCAGCATAATTATTTTAATGGCCATAGAATGCCAAGATTTGTCTTTGATATGGAAAAATAAGGCCATAACTCAAATGACCTGGCAAACGCAAATATACTTTACAATCACGAACAGAGTTATGATTAATGATAGGCAAACCTCATTAAAGGGGGAATAATGTTTCTCACATTCATTAGTTTTCAAAAATTGTTTTGTGAGACCATTCT
Source organism: Acholoe squamosa (assembly GCA_949317995.1). Lineage (NCBI taxonomy): Eukaryota > Metazoa > Annelida > Polychaeta > Phyllodocida > Polynoidae > Acholoe > Acholoe squamosa. Next base: position 44,983,468 of record OX439038.1, read on the forward strand.
TATTCTACTGATAGTGAGGAAGGTGGAACAAGAGGGAACAGACTTTTTGCCAGACTGCTTCAAACGGGCTCTCTAACATCGAACCGAAATGCTTGAATTTACTAGATTATTTGTGGGTGGGGAAAGATGTGATTCTTTCATCGCGATATTAACAGAGCAAGTTTTTCTTTCTCTTTTACTTGTGTTACGTTAAATATCCAGAACAAAACTGCAGATGAAACGGTTTGGGGAAACTGGCAATCGATTCGACATACTGATCGGCAAATACCGTCATCCCGCACAGCACGTGTGTAGGACCATATCTACGAGGGCTTCCCTAGCCCACTTAAAAGGATCTATTTCTCCTCTTTCTTATCCCCTCAGGATGTGTGTGGTGCACATATGCGCGGGCACTGACACATTCCCCTGTGAAATTGTGTAATGTACAACTGATGTAGTTCTCACCATGAATATGACCCTAGCTGTCGAAATGGCGTTAAAATCTATTACTCACTCAATCCATATCTACGAATCGCTGTTTATTGATATCAACATAATGGTTGATTGAAAATCAATTTAGAAAAAAAAAGAAATATTTCTGATCAATAGGCCTAATAAGATTGAAGCGGTCACTTCTCTTTTCACGCTGATAAATACCTAATGAAATCTCAGTACATGTACAATTTCAAGACCACGACTAAAAGATTAAAAGTCCTCTATACTCTATCTAGAGAGATAAAATACATGCTATTTTCCATACAGCTTTATCTTACAAGGTAAGCCCTTAAATCCTAAATCCTAACTTTGGGAAAGATCCATCAACATCAATGCTCTACATGTAATCAGGAGGGCCATAATCACGTTTAGGTCGCTAAAACAATGTAATCAAAAGATTACTGGTTGCTGAAAACTGGTTGCTGAAAACTGGTCACTAAAACTGGTCATGATTTTAAACCTAAACTATACTCAGAGGCTTCAATAGCGACCTAAACTAAGATTTTCTATACAGGGGCCGTCAGCCAGAGGCCCTATATACTGAGGGCCGCAGGCACCATTCATACTTTCCTGCACCCCAAAGAATTTTAAATACCATAGGTTATTCATACTAAGCGACCAAAAACCTTATATTTAGGTTATTCATATAAGAAAAAGATTTATATTTTTTCCTGAACCCTCTCCCGATGGCCATTCAAGCACAGGGAATAGGACTCCCGGGGGAAAGGTTTTCCCTTAAGGGGAGAGTATAAAAAACTTTTTTTTTATTATTTTTTTTCTTAAGCACAAGTATAATGGCTTATTTCATAACAGACACCCCCTCCACATTCTGATAAAGGAGTAGGTAACAGGGAAGGGTATATGTTATGGAATAAGCCATATTATTGTGCTTAATTATTTTCTTAAAGGAAAAGCTGGGTAGAATCATGTTTTGCTTTATAATTTCCTTAACAATACTCCGATTTTCATTCCGTAAAAACTGGCAGAATTATAACTCACAATGTCACCCATATTCTCACTGAGGTCATTAAAACTGGTCGCTAAAGACTGGTCGCTAAAAATTGGTCGCTAAAACTGGTCGCTATCTATTTCCAGTTTTGTTAGCAACCTAAACGTTCCTTATGGCGACTATTTAGCGACCTAAACTAGGAGAATGCCATCGAAGACGGCAAAATGCGGTCGTTTTGCGGTAAATGGACACGGCCGTTTTTAGGTCTAAAGGGTTAATACATGATTCTAAATAATGGGATTGTCCGCATTGATCGCTAATTAATCCATAGCTATCATGTGAGGTGTTGGGCAAATAAAGGCAATTTTTTCCATGTTTGTAAATACCTTTGGTGTGGGAGAACCTGAATCGATGGATAATTTCCTGGACACAGACTTAATAATGGGACACATAAATCTATACGGCACATGGCTATTGTATTATTGACCAATGGGAGGCATCCCTGGCATAAACTGCAGAGTCGGGGGCTGAAGGTGTTAGTCATAGTGGAGTCGGGGTCTAATGGCGGCCCCCAGCTGATAATGGCTATGTGAGCTATAACATTGTTGACCCTCTGAGTCAGCTGGCCAAACTTGTAATCACTATACTCGTGGATAAAGAACTGGGCTCTATTTTGAATCATTTGCAATGGGTAAATCGTCGTTGATTCATTTGGTGTGAATGGTGAATTAACATTTGGATATTGCCCATAGTTCTGACAGTCCATTCTTCCATCTCGTATTTCTTTTGAGCACTCGGGAGTTTGACAATACTTATATCACAAATATTATAAAACGGCTGGCAGTGCTCTGCTGCATGATAAAAGTGACGTTGAGTGCATTTATAGAAGTACAGTGCACACCTAATAAGGTCAGCATAGATGTAAACAAGTGAAGAGCCATTAATTAGTCTAGACATAACTTGATTGGGTCCTTGATTGTTTGGAATGAAATGTACATTTTATAAAGACAATAGACACCTCCTTCTTTACTCAGATGCATTCGTGCATTAGAGGAAAACAGTCTCGACGTGAAGACGGTCGTTGTCTCTAAATATCACGGTTTTCTGTCACTGCTTTTGTCAGGGCGAATATTGCTGTAAGGCTGTCATCTTAGCAATATATATTATAGGGTTCCCAAATGCTTTACTGTACTCGACATACCAGTAAAGAAGACATCATAAATCTATATGGGGCTATATCTGGACGTCGTATTACGTGCATAGACATATCTTCAGCTTTACCTACATTTCTAGTCAATCTTGTCCCGGGGGATTTCCCAACTCCAAAATACTATACTGGAGAGCCTTATGTGTGAGGTCGGAAATTGCTGCACTCAGCAATGCGAGTAGTGTAGGGAGAGTGGAGTTTTCAGATGGCTGTACTCACTCCACCAAGTTAGTGGGACTCGTTTCAGCCACGGGGGGGCACTCCCTATCTCTTCTATAGTTTCTATGTGCGAACAACCCCCCCCCCCCCATTTAGTAGCCTAATATTTTTTTTTTAATTTGGCGCCCTTTTCAATGGACAAGGGCCCCCGGGCATTTCAGGATGGATATTGTGTATACAACTTTTACAAGTACCTTTATGAAGGATTAGTACATTAATTTTGTAGAATACTTCCCATTTAAGGTCGGTTCTCATGGGCAAAGCCCTTTTCCCGAGGTCGTCCCTATGGCCTAGCTGTTAAATTACCTTTGGCTCAATGGATGAAAATAGGTTGTGAGACCATAATAACATGGGTGTGTTTTACAACGATCCTACTCACATTATTGTATAGCGCTGTCTTGATCTAAGTATCTGGTCTGTAATGGGAATTTGTTGTAGGAAGTTAAATGCTCACCTGGTGCCTCACTGATCTCTTGTAAAAGGTCAGACTCTCTACACTTATCTGACTAACATCTGTGAATTAGCTCTGTACACCGTTAGCGCAATTGAAGGAATGAGCTGTACTTTCAAATTGGCGGAGGCGTAATGTTAGTGTAATTTAGAATGAATTCGCACCAATTACAGTAACTCTTGGTATAAACATACGACCTGCGACAAAATTCCTGCCCACAGAGGTCTGGAATTCTGGAACTGTTTGGACCATGAAGTCCAGCTATGTGAAACTACCAAACAGTTCCGACAACGAACAAAGAAAATCATAAATGTGTAAACTGCATGATAAGTAGGGGTTATTGTACGATGACAGGGTTGTAAGCAATATATAACACAGGGCCCCTTTCAACACTGTCCAAGTATAATAACCAGTGTAAACATACCAGAGGCTATGTGGAATATATAAGAGGTCTGAAATCCATTGTTCTCCGTGTCCACTATGGTATAATGTGGCTTATCATAGCATATCATCAAACTTACTGAGACACTGTTCATGACCATCTATATTTGTGAGAATCAAGATTTCTCTGTATAATTTTGTATGGCGCTAGGTGAAAACGCCCCTGATGTGATTTTTAGTTGCCAATAAAATAAATTTCAAATAAATTCACATAATTATCACATTTCTAGATTTCTAGAGAGGTCAAGCATACGTCACGGACAAGTATGTTGGCAGGCTTGTGCAAAGTGATACATAAAGCATACTCAGAAGAGGACGTCACAAAGGCAGTTCCTCTTCTACGGTTCCGCATTCTACCCCTTTACCTGCTACGTTTATTCTCCCAGTTTCAGTCTCTCTCTTTCTCCCCTTCTCTCTCGCTCTCTCTCTCTCTCTCTCTCACTCTCCCTCTCTCTCTCTCTCTCGCTCTCTCTCTCTCTCTCTCTCTCCGCGCGCCTTGCTTCCTATAATTGTGTCAATATATATGTCATACCCCCAACGTTGTACCTCTCCCAGACGCTACTATCATGATATCTATCTTTTATAGATCTGGGTGGTGTAATAAGAAGTGACGCGCGTGCTATGTATGATATGGCTATTTAACTTAAGAGGTCAGAAGTCTGACGGGAACACCTTCAGACCTGTGCCGTTCTGTTATATATTCCTTCTTTGATGCTATCTATTAAAGGAGGGGGTCAGGACTAAAACTTACCCCAAGCACCACTTATACAAACTTTTAGGTGTACTTCATCAAATTGTAACTTGTGAGGTGCTCTGTGAGCCTCTAAACCATAGACCATTGGGGTAACCGATGCCCTCGTAACCCTGGAAAATGGCCTCTTTTTCAGGCTGTTTTCACTCACCGACTCTCTATACATTTTTAAGTTGTTTTCTCAAGAAATATTCAACCCATGACCCTGAAATTCAGCACAGATCTCATCCAGGTGGTCTCCTACATGGAACAACTGCATTTTCTGAGATTTGACCCCTAGATTTTACATGGGGGTTTGAAATTATGCAAAATTGACAAAAAGCGCACTGAAAATGCATGCCATTAGCTTATAAAAGCCCAGAGAGGGAATTATTCAGCATTTTTGCCCACAATCCTTGGATTGATCCATGCCTCTAAAACTGTGAACTCTAAAAATGTGGTAATGTGCATAGAAAGGCCTCTAAATCAGAATCAATGAAGTCCGCAATAATACCAATAGCCCTACAGCCTGGATTTTCTCTGTTTTCCGTACTTTTCATTCAAATTTCTACCTTGTTCAGCATTAATTTATCCAAACTAACCAAATCATACAAAGAAAAAAGCTTTTTGAACATTTTCAAGCTATTCTGGCTAACTGTCATATCACCCCTTAAGGTCTGGGACCACCAAAACATTTCTCACTATAATCTATTATAGCACAACCACCGATAAAACCCGCCTAAAGTGATTCAAATCACCCAAAACGACCACAAATCTTTAGATACATCTTTTATCCTTAATCTGAGATGAAAAAAATATAGGTTTGACCAATCCAGTTTTTTTCTATTGGCCTGCATGCGTACCTACCTACATTTTGACCTATTCTGCATCTAATAATTCAACAGTGCTCATTAACTTTTTAATGCCACCCAACAGTGCCTAACCAAAGGGCCAGTGTGTCACAATTTATATTTTATGAATCAGTACAGTTTAGTGATTTATTAGATGCCTTATAGCAAAGCTGGCAATAATTTCCACACATTAATATAGACCAATCAGGAGCCACCATCTCTTAACTGCCTACATTTACTGTATGATCGTCGTCACTGCGGGCCTCTATGGTGGTCCGAGATCTATATGGTGAAGGTACTTCATGTGCTGTGTTTCCAGAGCTGTGAATTTCTTATGATAGGACACGGCAAAGACCATATCTGGTCAATGGACACAAAATTAAATATTTTAGTAGTCCAATGTGTAGCAATATATAATGGGGAGAACTCTTCTAAAGGAAGCAGAGCCTACAGAACTCTTATCCTATGCTTCTGGTTATGCCCATTTGATTGCTCCCAAAGGGACGGTATTACATGCTCACAAAGGGTGCTAGGAATTCATGATAGCCCTGTAATGCTAGAGAAAGGTCATTCTAACAACATGGTGGGCGACCAAAGAATTGGGAAGGGGAATAAAAGATTCGGGTGAAAAGGCCTGTGCTTAGTATGGATTTAAAAGGGGGTCTGAAAATTTCAGACTTCTCTAAAGGGGGGGGGGGGATTTCGGCGCACAGGCGAACGAAAATCAAGTGGCCCCTTTTGTTAAAAATGACCACTACCCTGATGTTTCTGATGGGATGGGTAGGAGAGGAGATGTTGGGTTCAAGTGGTGGCCGGAGGGAGGAGGAAGAATAATAGGAGACTATCTCATGAATTATGTGGAGAAGACGTCAGTATTCGGTCATCACTCGTCATTTGTGGTTAATATAAACCTAGCATACACACCGCACTAACTATTCAACAGGCCAACAATAAAAGATAGATCAGTTGACGCTATTTATAAGAAAAAGACACAATATATCTCACGCCTGCTATACTTTTAAAAATATGGAGTATATATGCCTGCATGCCTCATATAGATTAGGAAAAGGAGAAACTTAAGATATGCCTTTACGTTGCTTCATTCCTTAATTCACTGTGTTTTTTTATAACCACAGGGTGCCGCGATGGTGTATCATGACACCAAATATATATTATAGGTCTTCAGACAAAATGACATCCTCGTAGGGGTATATCTTTATCTAAACAAAATCAGGTTTGGAGAAGAAAACACACACAGGCAGCACCTTGGTTTTTGTCTATCCTTGTCAAAACGACCATTAAATCTACTCACTCCCCTTATCTGTTTGTACTAAGCACGTGGTTACACACGTGCTCACGCTCCCTCACCCTCTAGCTTAAATCATTTGTAAGATTAGAAACATGGATTTTGAAAAGTAAGGGTGTGTTTAAGAACACCGACATTACCAAACAGAAACAGTTTTTAGATTATAGGGAGTTGCTGGTTCCACTAGAAACAACATGTCAAAATAGTGAACGCTCAAGTGGTATTCAACCATTTGAGGACTGCTTATGCATATAAATGTACCATGCGCACATGGATGCAGTCCTGGCGTGTCTGCTTGGAAGTAGATCAGGGAGAGCTCACACTCTTTCCTCACAGATCCAGTCCGGTAAAAAGGTTCATCAACATACTGTCCATACGACCTCTCACCCATCTGCCAATACAATAATGGACAATGTGTCCATGAAACAAATGGCACTTGTCCATACGTCGTGTTTTTGTTTTGTTTGTTTTTGTTTTTTTGTTTCTCTATTATTCTGTAGTTTTTCGTCTTTTTTTATTTTCCCATAGAACATAAGCAATTTCACATTATTGCTTTCCTATTTTTCCTGTTGTCCTGCTGAAGAACTGCAGTCATGTGTGTGGACTCAATTGAACAATAAATGGCCTGATTTAAATGACACGTGTTGAATGTGAAGAGTTGTCTTAAATGCATTCATTTGTCTTCTAAATGATAATAATTATGAATACTACAACATTATCAATACTTATCTTTTGTGAGGAGTCACCAGAAAGGATGCTCCCACAGGAGTATCACTATAGTTATCCTTTTTGCTGGACTACCCACCTTCATTAAGAAAATGTATAGAAAAAAAGGGTGGGTAGAAAAGGATGATCTAAGTGTTTTGCATGGCCCATTCTTTCCGCATCTAAACAACATGTAAATAGACAAAGTTTACGGCATTGGATCATCTACATGTATTCTATGAACTAAGTCGTTAGATTAATGGACCACACAGTACGGCACATGAGTAAGGATGGAGTTGGATGTAACTACTTCCCGCGACTACCATGATGCCTCCTATAGTATGTGTACTAACACAAGCAAATCCCACTATGATCAGTGTTATAGGTCATTCATTGATTCTGTTGCACCCTAAATACTCATTGCACACTCCTTCATAACGGTTCCAATCTAGGCCTAATTATCTAAATCACAGAGCAGAGCTTTGCTAGTTTTGCTCATCACACAAGCTATGAGGCTACACCACTCCCTCTATCAGTACTCTTACAGCTAAGGTGTAATTTACTTGTCAAACATCAACTACAGATATAAAACAGGCCATATCAAGCATATAGACCAAACCCCACAACGCGAAAAATGTCCTAATATCCTTGTGATTTAGGAATGCAGTGGTCCTTAGCCAATATTGGAAGGGTAATATCGATGAAGGAAGGCCTATAAAGGCTAAGAAGCCTTGCCAAAGTGCTGTTATTCGGGGAGTGGAATACATCAAATGTTGTTGATATTTTCTTCACAAAGTACCAGAAATCTCTGTGATAGACTGAAAATCCTTGTGATTTAGAGGAAAACAACAGTTTCTAGGAAATCACAAGAGGTATGTCTTTGATAAATCAGGAGCCAAGTTCCACATACTACAGTTAAAAGAGGGATCTGCTTGTAATATATGCAAGCTACATTCGTTTATGCTATGGAGGAGACCATTGCAAACTAAAGAAAATAGTCAGAGACAACTGTGATTTTAATATCAAATACTCTATCTCTGTGATTCATAATAGCAACTCGTCTGTGCAGTAATGAAAATCACTGAGATTCCTGTCCTACTATCAGCTATAGTGGGATTTGTAGTGGTTAAAAGTGCAGTGAGAACACTTGTGATTTAGGAAATTGGCAAGAGTCAAAGGTTGCTGATATCTAGAACCACAGACATTTCAGACCCATTTTTCACGTAGTGGGATTTGGCCTTATGTACGGAAGTTTAAGAGAAAATGGTTTCTCGGTGTGTTGTCTTAAACCTGATTCAAGAAAGAAAACACCTAAAATAAAATGAATGACCACCTGTTACAGAAAAATTATGGGTCTTAATGTCTTGAACACTTGAATCAGAATAAACTATTCAGAGTTATTTCAAGTGTCAAAAGATCTATTGATATTTCACAAGCCCCTTTCCTTTTGTTGCACATCCTCCAAGGTGAATTGTCCTGTAACGCGTCCACCCACGTAAGGAATGGATTATGCTTGTATTTTTAGCACCACAAACCCTCCGTTGGCATGTGAAGAAATACCAGGAGTAGACGGCAGATTGTGCTGAGTCCCACCCGGCCCAGGAGGGTGTGTGGTGAATAGTTTTACTGCAGAAACAGTAGAGACTCAAAGACTGGGACATAGAGGTCGCAGGGATGCCTTATGTATGCTATAATATGCCATGTGTATACATAAGAGGGATAACTGCAGGCCCGTAGCCAGACTTCTCGGTGGGGGGGGGGGTGCTCAAATCCAAAAGGTGGACATTTTGAGCACCGCCAAGCAGTGGCTACCAGGAGTGAAGCACAGTGACATCTTTAGGGGGTCTGGGGGGCATCCCCCCCAGGAACATTTTGATAAAAGATATTCAGATCATGGATCATTCTGGTGCATTCTGACACCCTATTAGAGGGTTCAACGGGGGGGTGGCTATGTAGATTTTGGGAAATGTCCCTGTCCCATGTCACTAAGAAAATCCCTTGTCACTAGTGTCACTAAGGAAAATGACACCATGAATAGGCTCAGGCTTACGATATGAGCAGTTCAGCTACCGGTATCAAAATGGTGTTATATAACCATTAAGCCTACTCAACAGGCCTACTTATTGAGTAAATGAGGAGATCCTAGGAGGAAAATGCTAATCCTATGTCACTAGAGATTCAATATTTAGCCTCAGATTTATGCATAACACCAGAGGTCAAAAACTGTGCCTTTTTTTATGACAACTGATACATTCAGGGTTAGAGCCCCTTTCGCTATCTCATTGGACCTGCATTAATTAGAATACTGACTCTAATAAAACTGTTGTGGGAGAAATTAGGAGTCTGAATGAAGGCCTTATTCCTTTAAGTTTAAATGTTATGGTTTATATAGGGCCTAGGTAGTATGGATTGAATAGAGTTTAGGAAATGTTGAAATCCTAAGAGTGCTCTCTGGTGATTGATTTTAGCCAGGAATCTAGCTCTGTATAGGCATGTAAATCTGTGAGTCTAGTCATTCACAGTGATTAACTGGAAGGGACATTCTCCCCGATCCCCCAAGGACATTTTTGAAATCTAAACACAAAAGGTGTGTTCTCATGTAATGTAACACACAGGGATGCAAGATCTTCAAGTTTTATCAGGATTTCCTGATTTCTGAAGATTTTGAATGACATATATTTTCTGTATATAAGTGCTACCTGGAGGGCTGTTTGGTAAAAAGGAAGGCTTTTATATCAAGTAAATGTATGGCTTCCTGATTTATGCCCATGCCTGGCTTACATCCCTGAACATACAATTGTCCTCTATCTTACCCACGGTATACTGATGGGCGCTACATAGTATAGCCTAGGCCTACATGTATCCCATTGCCTCTGACAGGACCATATTCATTGCCCTAGGTCCATCAGTAGATTCCACAAGTAAATGCCTCGCCCTCCCAACTCTTAGGAGAATTTTGAAATATAAGTCATTTATTTGGTACTTTTTGGCAAGTTGGAAAAGCATCTCTTTAATGATAATTTATGCTCTACTGAGGAAGTGTTCATTATCTATGAGAGGGGTGGGAGCAAGAATTTGTTGAAAAGAATAGGTTGAAATAACCCCTCAAAGAAAAGGTGAAAACATTTGCCTCCCCCTTCGACATTCAGCTAACACAGCAAGATGTAAGTTGTGGCCAATGGCCTATATCCATGTTCTCCCACCAGCAATTCCCATGGACATAAGATATATATAACTTTTTGAAACTTGTTGATAATGCATGATGTGCATTTAGAAATACTGCGAGGGATGGTATGGAGGGCATACTAAGGTAGAGCCAAAAAACAGTACCAAGTGGTGGCACAGCCAAAAAGTTACCAAAGGTGTGAGAGATGAGTGATGTTTCTTTAGCTGATAAAGGTGTCTTAGCAGTGATTAGACTAGTCATGAAGATTTTGGATTCTGTGTGTACTGACAATGTACCTTGTAATGAATAGACCATGGAGGTATATGTATTGTTGTAGAATTTCCTGTAGATAGACTGTTATCAGGGAGATAACTAGTGGAGATGTACTTGCCATCATTTTCATGAATACCTTTTTTGCCACAAAAATAGTTAAGCACAGGGGCATCCCTTTTTTCCCTGCCCTATTGTGATGGTTGGCAAAACCCTGTTACCCAGTGGCAGTTCTGCTGCCAGGCTATTCCACCAGGGGTGTTATGTCCAAGCAATTTATTCAGTGTGTTAAAGTACATTGCTCTGGAGATTGAAAACAGAATTGTCTAGTTAGTTATCAGTGCTAACCTCTAGCTTTGGTTTCACTATTATCTATAGAGCCAACCTGAAAAAAAGGTGTGTGTGTGTGGGGGGGGGACATCACCAAGTGCACATGCTTGTGTCGTTTCTGATACTTTAGGTTGAATCCCCCTAAACAATTACAAGGGTCACTTTTTGACAAAGTTTTGATCTATTTGCTTCTAAAAGGGCACCAAAATCCCTCTTACCAAAGGTCCCTCTTTGAGAAAAGAATTCTTTCAACTAATTTTTCATTACACTTTCTCCAAATAGGGGTATGTTCTCACAAAAATCTTTCTCAAGAAAATGCCTCGAAGTCTTACTTGATGAGTAGACTTCAATATTTCAGCACCCCTTCCCCCATCATCATGTACCACCCTTGATAATCAGCACCATCCACTGGAATCCCCCCCCCAGTCCCACTTGTAGTCCCCCCCCCCCAGAAAGGTCCCCCTCCTATCACAGCTCAGGTAGGTGGTTGGGTGGAATAGTGTCAGTTCCACCTCCAATTAAGTCTCCCTTAAAGTTCCACCCGTTGACACCTCCCACCAGAGTTCCACCCAGTCAAGACCCATCCCAGGAGTTCCATATTTCAGCACCTCCCCCTCCGATTATGTCCCCCTCAGAGTTCCACCCACTGACAGTGACACCTCCCATCAGAGTTCCATCGAACCAAGACCCATCCAAGGAGTTCCATACTTCAGCACCCCCTCCCTCTTTGGAGTCCCCCGACAAAGTCTCCCTCTCACCAGAGCTACACATAACCAAGTCCCGTAGTAAGATTCCCACTTGTGACTCTTCAGCACCCCTTCACCCCACCATCATGTTCCACCCAGCCAAGTTCAATCCCCAGAGTTCCAAACTTCAGAACCCCCCACCCTCTGGAGTTGCACCCTTCAGCAGCACCCCCCCCCGGCTAAGGGGGGGGGGTGCTGCTGAAGAGAGGGAGAATGAGGATGGAAGAATTGGTAGAGAATGGAGGGAACAAGAAGAGCAGGAATGGGAGGATGGAGGTAGAGAGGCTACCCACTTGGCGAAAAAAAACAACGTTTTTTAACGTTAAAATAACGTTTTTATTTGGTTCCAAAGTTTGCCAAATGTTTTTTTTTTTCAAATGTCAAAATAACGTCAAAACATGTACTCAAAAAAAACGGCTTTTTACATTCTTATAAAACGTTTTTATGGTAGGTCAAAAAACGTGTTTTTTACGTAAAAGAAACGTAAATAAAAACTTTTTTTATTTGGTTGGTTTTCAAAAACGTTTTTTTTTAACCAAATAAAAACGTTTGCAAACATTGAAAATAAAACGTTTTTTTCCAAGTGGGTAGGGATGGGAGTGGATAAATGAAAAGGGAAACAGGCACCGGGATCACTTATTAACCCCCGCACTACATTATTTATGATGAGACGTGTCTAATACAAACATTGATAATTTTTAAGAAAGCAGGTGTCTCTGCTTTACTCCCGGGGGGCACTGACTCTTTGTAGGTCACCCTCAACTGCCGCCCTACCGCCCTATCTCTCAGTGATCTTGAAATCTGACCGCCCTACCTGAGTGGATCAGCTGGACATTGACCACCCCCCTTTTCTCACAATCCCAAATATCACAAGCGGTCTTTTGTGTTCATGCTTTTGTATGAACCAAATCTTTTTTACTGTCCAGCACGTCCTCATATGTATGGTGCATAAATAATACTCTTTTTGGGATTTGATATAAATTCACCACCCTGATAATAGGGATCTGATGGAAATCCACCGCCCCCCATTTGGGATCTAGTGGAGATCAACCGCTACCGCTCTCGAGCAATGGGCTGCAGTCAATATCCAAATCATGGGCAAGTGCCCCCCCTCCGGGGCTCTACTAGTATGGAGTCAAATGGCCGTATCATTAATTATGCACTCATTGATATCTAAACACTTTACATCAGTAGATACATTAACAATTTTGCCTGAATCACTTTTTGTTTTAACACTTTATTTGTCCGAGCACATGAGGAAAGTGGTTTTTTTTTCCTTGTCGTGCATATTATATTGGGTTACATATGCATAACAGATACACAGCTCCTCTTATAGGTCTGCTGGTAGCCGTGTATTTATAACTCAATAACGAATAGCAACGCTGTATCTTCTGACACCGTATAACAGGAATAAGGCCACTCGCAAGGTGTGCATCTATTCCCTCCCCTTCCTCGTGCTTTATTCATTAGTTATATAGGCCTGTGCTGTACTGTGTACGATAGTCTATAAATTTATACTCATTTTATTTAATGTATCATCAAAGTGTAACTTAAGAATGGGGCTTTTAATGGCATCGACTATGATCAGCAGAAAACCATGATGCATGCACATGGAGGGCTGTCTAATAATAAATCAATAGAATATGACCTTACCTTAAGTTAATTTAACACTCAATTTTGAATTTTGAGTGGTGCTTCCTGTACACACATTGTTGTAACATGCTGTAAACGCAGTCAGAATGACTATTACATTTTATGAATGTGTAGGGGCCGGCATCATTGTATATATATTAGTGCCGTTCATCCGAGAGACGTGTTCGTGTGGTGCTTGTTCCTTCTATGCTAGCTAGGTGTCGCTTTGCGATACCTCGTTGGTACAAGAGGGGGCAGCACCATGCCTCGCGTCCAGCTCCTACTAAGGAGCCGGACGAGCGGCAGAAGGGGACTGGACATGGTCCAGTCCAGACGCTAATACTTTGTCATCAGAGAGATTGAATAAAGTCCTACCCGAGAGGTAGGGGTTTCTGGGGCTTTGCCCAACCCGAACTACTCGTGTTGTGTTGGTACATCTAGTGGTAAGCGAGCCAAAGAGCCACCCAACATATAAGTCAATACGAACCATTACACTGGTGCCGTGACCAGTCGGTTCGGGGGTGGTGCGCGGCCACATTGGCCGAAAGCCTCGGGAAACCCGAAGCGGATCCCCCCAGCCCTGGGCTAGAGGGATTCGAAGAGGATGATTACACATCCCAGCATCTGTTGTTAGACTGGAAACCCGGTCAACAACAAATGTTTAATCAGGAGGGTGTACGAAATATTTTTTCTACACCCGACCTTAGGGACAATGCCACCAGAGATGGCATCGTAAAATTGTATCCGGCTACACCCCAGACAGGAGTACCGGATACCGGATTGTTCAGGGGAGTGTTAAGACCCCCAACTTTAGACTTGAGCGATTGGTCCCAAGTTATAACTAGCAGACGCCAGCTAGGTCCTATGGTACCAACAGGCTCGGCTAGCGGCTTGGGTACACCAATTGCACAAAGCCCTATGCAGCGTACTGCAACCCCCCAGGGTTCAGCACCCGGTGGTGGAACCGAAGTAGCCCCACTAATGACATCGTCGGATCATGACAGCGACGATGGTAAAACCAAAAGGGACGCAATAGTCCCAGACGCGAAATCAAAAGATAAGCCTAGTGGTACCGGACCGAAAAGCTCGGAAAGGCATCACCTAGGCCGATCTCTAGACGAAGGCTTGTCTGACTCCATGTTTTACCCTGGAGGCAATCGCAAGTCTATCTACGGACGTCGGATGGGTCCCGGGTATAAAAATACTCAGGCCTATTTGAAAGCCAAGGAACAGGTAGAGTTACAGGCAAAGAGGCAACATGAACAATTCATGTTAGCCCAATCCAAAATAGAGGAGGAAGCTAAGTCCCGGATCGGAAAATTACGATCCGTTGAGCAGGAGGCGATTCTAAAAGAATCCGACCTCAAATATCGTCTATCCTCCGTATCCCATCGGTTGGAGCGGAAGGAAAGAGACGCACAGGAAAAAGAAAAGAGGCTGGCTGAGTTGGAAATCGAGGAAGCCAATAAACTTAGAGCAATCGACAAGGCTAGAGCCGAGGAGGTTGCTAAGGCTCGGGATGTAAATAAATTACAAACTGAGTTGCACGCAATGGAGGAGAAGCTTAAGAAACTTCAACTCCGGAAAGCTGAGACAGAAGCCAAGATGGTCTCGGAACAAGCCGAGATCAGGAAGGAGACTACTGAATATAACAGGTCTCAGAAAGAGAAGGGTGAAAAGTACCGCCTACTTAAGGATACTTTTAAGCGAGAGGCAATGATCGCCCAAGAAGAAAGAAACCGAGCTGTGGCTGAAAATGAAAAGATTCGATCCGAAATCTTGGCAGAAAACGCACAGCTTAGGGAGGAACAGCGAAACCTGACTACAGACGTAGCTACCCTCACAATAAATAAGTCCGCTATGGAGAGTTATTTACAGGAGCAAGAGGAAACACATGCCCCTCCGGCGAGTAGGGTGACAAACCCGAACTCGACGTTCGTGAAACAGGGCGACCCGGTCTCCTGTTCTACACCGAAGAATCCGCAGTATAATCCTTTTGTAAATGATAATGCTTCGCGGAACGTAGATCAAGGGGGTGTTTACATCAGAACCCAGGATAAGCATGGCCGAACTAGTAGAGTCCGGATAAGTGAGGTGCCCATAGTCCACAACCTGGACCCGGACTATACCCCTAGAGAGGCTTCCGACAGTAGTGCGGAGACCAGTGGGTTCCACATTCATGTGGATCCTAGTAACGACCCGGGGCTGGGTGCTGGTAATGACAACACCCAACCGAATCCATCAAACGATGGCGGCCAGTCAACGGGAAACCAGCCATCCGATGGCGGGTACCAAGGCGCGCAAGGGGGGGGCTCTGCTTCGGGTGCCACAAGCTATAGTGGTACCTCGGGTACCGGCCCCAACCAAGGTAGTGCGAGTTATACGAACCACGGTGGTACACAGTGGACGTATACTCAACCTCCACCACCGCCTCCACCTGGCAATTCGAGCTTCGGTGGTATAGGGGGCAATCGGACCTTGAATGAAACCAAGGCGATTGAATGGAGCAAACAGCAATGCACTAGATTGATGTATGCTCCCAATTCTGCCCGAAGGGTAGCCGTTATTCCTAAAGAATATGACGGTACTCGACCATGGAAAGAGTGGTTTGAAGATTTCATCGATGTGATGAACTGTAATGGATGGACCCCATACGAGGCCAAGCCACATCTGGTGAGATGTCTGAAAGGCGGGCCGGGTCGCATGGCTGTAGAGCAATGGCGAACCTGGTACGGCCTCGTTGGGAGTTTTGAGCAGTTAGTAGAAACTGCTAGTGGACTGTTATGTAATATGGTCAAGGAAGACCCGATGGTCCGTTTTAAGAAACGCACACAGAAGCCGAATGAAGCTTTCAGAGCATACGGTATGGAACTCCATGCCCTGCTAAGTAAGGCCAGACCCGGTACTGAAAACCAGGACTGGTATATGGACGATTTGATCACTCAATTCGTCAAGGGTCTAAGAGACCGAGATGAACAAATAGCAGCGAGGGATGCCTGGAAGGAGGGCATAACACTACACGGCATATTTAATGGTATAGATATGGCCGTGAAGAAGCGAGCTATGTTAGCTGGGGACATACCTAATGCCAGCGGCTTGGTACCCCTGGCATCGGTGACCCAGCAGTCGGAGGTCGATACTCCATCAGACGACTTCGAATTGATTGATATCGAACAGGAAGACGGCACCTTCTGTTCGATGCAATTAAGGAAGAATACTTCAGGTAGGAAGTATATTCCCAGGAAATCTTTCAATAAACAAAGGGACTCTAGACCTTCATCCGAGGTCAAGAGTGACCCGAAGGCTGTCGATAAGGCGGTCAAGTCCATTGTAAGCACTGACAAAGTGAAGACTCAGTCCCCGGACATGACCAAACTTCTGGAAGACATGTGTAAGAAAATTACAGATGCCATCCAAGCCAATCGGCAAAGACCCCGGGTGGATCGCCGAACGGTTAAGTGTTTCAGGTGCCAGCGCATGGGACACTACTCATCTGAATGTACCGCTACTAAGCCGGTAATGGCTGCCTTCTATGAAGCCGAAGACGACGGCGTAGAAAGGGAGAATGCTAGGGATTCCACAGATGTGGAAAACTAGTGGGGGTTGTGTCAACGGCATCTGACATGGCCCCGAGTGGGAACGAATGCCAAAATGCTACCGGGGGTATCCCGGTGGAAGATTTCGAGTCAATTACACCTGGAGGCCGGGTGGCTGAGGGTGCGCACCCCTGCACCTCGGCCGGGGCCAGGGACCCTAGTGTTGATATGTGCAGGAGCAATCATATGGAGGCGAGTGGCCACACTAGGGGAGAGGAAGGATGGATCAAAGAGTTGATTCGAGTGTGTGGGACACGCCTTCCCCCAAGTCATCCGTGTCTGGAATTCCTGAGAGGACTCGGATTGAATCTTGGTGATTCGGGAGACTTTCACCAGTTTACCAGTAACCCCTCGCCTTTAGGGGGGAGACGGTGGTATGTACCCATATCTGTGGAAGGCCGGGTGGGGGAATTCTTGGTGGATACTGGAGCTAGTCATTCATGTGTGTCCAAAAGGTTCTTCGATTCGGTGGCCGGCAGCCATGAGAACCTCAAAACGGGGGTAAATGCTTGCACGGCCGACGGAAGCAGTATGCGTACATTTGGTAGGACGTTTATGCCTATCCATATAGGAGGCAAAGAGTTTGTTCTTTCGCCAACTATAGCAGAGGTTAGTGATGACGGAATCCTCGGATTGGATTTTGCAAGCTTATACGGGGCCGTCTTGGACCCGAGGGACGGTAGTATGGGTATACGGAGCCCGTATGGCTTGCATGTCCAAAGCGTATTGAGACAGGTGTCTTCGGTCGCAGCAGTGGTACATACGGTGAAGATCCCACCGGGTACCACTTGCGATGTCCTTTGTGGCGGATCCATGGCTCAGAGGAATGAAGCTGGAGTCTACGAACCCGACACGGTGTATTTGTCAAGCATCGGGTTAGACTCAGTGGATACATTAGTGGCTAATGCAGCTTGGTCCGTATTACCCATAACTAACCGAAGTGGTTCAGTGGTTTATTTGAGGCGAGGCGACAGTGTTGGAAGGATGAGTTCGGTAGAACATGTCGCCGAGGCTAAATTTAACAAACCACTAAACCCAGTTAGTCAGCATCCTATGGATGAAGAATTCCAAAAGCTGATTGATCAGTCAGATTTAAAGAATACGGACGATAAGGATTGCCTAGCGAGACTTCTACAAAAGTACGAAGGTGCTTTTGGTAGGGAAGGAGGCCCGGTGGATAGATCCGATAAGGTGTTGCACACCATAGATGTGGGCAGCGAGAAACCTTTTAAAATCCCGTATCGTAGACTTCCCCTTAAAAAGAAGTTAATCTGTGAAGAGCAAATACAAAAACAGTTGGACCTAGGGGTAATCGTGCCTAGCTCGAGTCCCTGGTCCAGCCCTGTTTGTATGACTACTAAGAAAGACGGTACAATCCGCTTTTGTGTCGACTACCGGAAATTGAACGGTATAACAAAGAAGAACTCGTATCCTTTACCAAGGATAGACGAGACTTTAGATAGCTTGGGCGGAAACCAATGGTTCTGTACCTTGGATTTACAGTCCGGATATTGGCAAATACCAATGCACCCCAAAGACAAGGAGAAGACAGCATTCTCCAGTCATATGGGGCTGTTTGAGTATAATGTCCTACCCTTCGGATTGTGTAACGCCCCCGCTACATTCGAGGCTATGATGGAATCCTTACTGAGTGACCTTTTGTGGAAGAAATGCCTGGTTTACTTGGATGATGTGGTCGTGTTCGGCAAGTCATTCAAGGAATGCCTGGCAAATCTGCAATTAGTCCTCGACCGGATACTATCAAACGGTCTTAAACTTAAACCCAAGAAATGTAATTTGTTTAAGAAAACCATTACATACTTGGGAAGGATCATTACTCCTAACGGGGTAAGTGCGGATCCGGAAAAATTAGAAGCTGTAGAAAATTGGGAAAGACCCACGAGTGCTAAGGAGGTGAGATCATTTTTAGGATTTTGTTCCTATTATCGTGATTTCATACCGAATTACTCTCGTGTCAGCTTCCCCATGCAGTGCTTAGCTCACTGGACCCCGGGTAGGGCACGGGACCCATTCCCATGGACCAGCGAGCAAGAAGAGTCTTTTAATAAAATAAAAGATTTATTTAGGAATACACCCGTGTTGAAATATCCCACTCCCGAGGGACATTTCATCTTAGACACCGATGCGAGCAATGATGCGATTGGGGCAGCTCTCTCTCAGGTCCAAGAGGGAGTCGAAGTGCCAATAGCATTTGCTAGCAACACGTTAAGCAAGACACAGCGAAATTATTGTACCACCAAGCGAGAACTCCTCGCTGTGGTGGTGTATACGAAGAAGTTTAAGCATTTCCTTTGGGGAAGTGACTTTACTTTAAGAACAGACCATTCGTCTCTTAGGTGGCTCCTTAACTTTAAGGACGCCGAGGGGATGATTGGACGTTGGTTAGCTCACCTATCCGAATTCGGATTAGAGCATAAACAAATAGAGCACCGACCCGGTGCTAAACACATCAATGCGGATGCCTTGTCAAGACGGCCTATCCGAAGGTGCCAAAATGCCACATGTGAAGACTGCGGGGCCCACAATGCTGTGGTAGCCGGGTTGGTATTTAATTATACCACCCCCCGTATCCCCTGGGAGGAGGCTGTATGCAGCTATCTCGATTGGTCCCCGGAGACCATCAAGAAGTTTCAACAGTCAGACCCCACCACTGCGCGCATAATGGAATACCTACGGTCAGGCATTAAACCGGCAAGGCCTCTAGTTTCCCTGGAGGATAGGGAAGCGAGGTGGTTGCTGGCTCAATGGGCCGAGCTAGAGATCCGAGACGACATACTATGTAGGTGGAAGACAACTCCCACCAACGGTAGGTTGTTGCAAATAGTGATACCCGCCCCGATGAGGAGGGATATCATGTATTATTGCCATGGCCACCAAACGAGTGGCCATTTCGGTAAGAGAAGGTCGATAGAGCGTCTACAAAGGCGTTACTACTGGCCCGGTATGAGAGGCGACCTGCTCCGGTGGATCGCCACTTGCCCGGATTGTTGTAAAAACAAACCGGGACCCGGCCTGGGTAAGCAACCCTTATCACAGGAATTGTTTGGTGTCAGATTTGCTCGAATAGCGATAGACATCATCAGTGGGATTAAGACGACGCCGCGAGACAATACTTGTATGATGGTCGTAACTGACTATTATACTAAGTACACTCGGGTGTTCCCCCTTCCCAACCACAAAGCCGCCACATGCGCGGAGGCATTTGTGAAAGGCTGGGTGCTGCATTTGGGTGTTCCCCTTATGATGCACAGTGACCAGGGAAGGGAGTTCGAGTCAGAACTTTGGCAGGAAATGTGCCATTACCTAGCCATTTGTAAGACCCGAACAAACCCGTACCGACCTCAGTCGGATGGGCAGGTAGAACGCTTCAATAGAACCCTCATACAAGTACTAAAGCCCCTGGTTAATACCCACCAGGATGACTGGGATGAACAGTGCGAGTTTGTAGTACATGCCTACAACAACACTGTCCATTCATCAACTAACTGCACCCCAAACATGCTAGTGTTCGGCGAGGACATCATAATGCCCGCCGACTTAGTGTATGGAGTGGTTGGAATAGACCCGGAGGCGCCCTGCACGGTGCTGTTTGTAGAGTCATTAAGGGACCGGTTCAAACAGGCATACGAGGCCGTTCGGAAAGAACTGCTGAAGAGTGCGAAGTGGCAGAAGGTGGGCTATGACACCAATGCTAAACGAATTCGTTTTAATGTTGGGGACAAAGTACTAAGGTACTACGAGCCGCTGGATAAGCTGAAGCTCGTAACGCCTTGGGAAGGTCCATTTAAAATCGTTCGCGTCATCTCCGAGTCCACGGTGATGATAGAGGACTGCCTGACGGGTAGGAAATGGAAGACAAATGTCGGAAAACTTCGGCCCTGGAAGGGGCGCGAAGAGGCGGAGAGGGAGTTCGGTTACAAACCACCTGTATCTGTCCCTAGCGGGCCGAGCGTGGTAGTACCGAGGAAGCGCCCTAGAGGCCGGCCGAGAAAGACGCCGGGAGACGAGGTTATAGTAAAAAAGAAGACGAAGGCCAGGAAACGACCTAATCGTAAGAAATGGAAGAAAGTCTCGCTGAGTGAAGGCATAACGTATGGGAAGGGTCCCGCTCTGACTAAGCGAGATCCAGAAAAGGCCGTACGTAAAGCCGGGAAAAATAAAATGCTAACCGAAGGCGTTAGACGCAGCCCCCGGTTGAGGTCTGCTGTAACCTAACTCAGTACACAACGAGCTGCTGCGTGTTGTCCGCCATAGGCAGGCAACATACGTTCCACGGCCAGAGATGTCGAACGCGCCCTCCCCGGGTGGCTGTATCCCGTGAGTGGCGGTCGGATTAACCGGTACATTCGCTTTGAAGCGTTGTATACACCGCTAAGCTCCAGACGATAGCACTCGGGTAGTAGGCCGCGTCTCACATGTCGAGTCGAATGTTGGTTCGGATCTAGTTCCCTAGGTGGCGCTGCTGGTGTGGCGGGAAAGCGCGGAACTAGGTCACCGGATAGCCATGGCGGGATCTCGCGAGACGAGAGGTCTGACGTCATACTGGTCATAACTAGAGCGGACTCGTGGTGGTTAGACGCCACCCGTTTTTGCTCTAGTTATTTGTCGGCGGTTATACAGCCTGTAGCTGTCGTGTTAGCCTAGCTAACCCCCAAAAGCCTTTCTGTTGGACGAATCCTTCGGGAGGAGTCCAACAAAACTTGCCAATTAATTTTGGAAGTCGAACCCGGTGCCATGGCACAGGGAACGATTGACGCTGCGCGTCAAACAGCCAACATTCCGTTGGAACAAGACGAGGACCCGAAGGTCCCGTCTCGGGTCGAGGAATCTATGGATTCTTCGACAGAGGAGGCCGCCCGGACGCTCACGGCTATGGCCGAGGCAACCGACCGGGAGAGGATGCCACCTCCACCCCCGCCACGCCCGGAGCGCCCGTCTACAACAGACGCTTCGGGTAGCAAAGTGGATGTCCTGGACATTCCAATGTATCCTCCGGGATTCAGGACGCAGATCAGACGTCTAGCACACGTTGATCGCCAGGAAGGTATCGTGTATACCTCCTGGGGTACGTACATCCCTATGCACGCCTCCATGTTCGGATGCGGGCCCATGGCGGTGGAGCAGGGCGTGCCCGAGCCCATACCAGATGAACTCAAAACTATGGTAATGGACTCGTGTAGTGACGAGCTGGCTGACAACATGCCAGTTTCTTGGCTCCGCAACTACCTAAAGTTGGCGGAGAATATGGCGACTAACGAGAATTTAGCTCGAGCCGTCTTGATCTCTGCGGGCATCATCCAGAAGGCCACGGAGTTAAGGGAGTCCGAATCCGACATGGATACAGACTCCACAGTAACCTTGTCGTCGGTGGAAACCGACCGGGTCAAGCGATTGACCCGTAAACCTGCACCCAAGGGTCCTCTCACTGAGAGCGATCTGGAGGCTGAAGATGTCCGCATCGCCGTCGAGAGGTCCACGACCGAGACCGACCCAGCTGCCGACATCCCAGAGGCACCTGGCGAGATCTCGGAAGAGGACATCTCGCGCCAGCAGGCTGCTGTAGAGGCAAAGCGAATCGAGCTTGCCAAGCAGCAGAAGGAGCTCACCGCAGCTCGCCGGGCCCATCGCAAGCAGCAGGCCCAACGAAAAACAGAGATCTCTTCCGACTCTGACTCCCCAGTCAGCGGAAGGAGGAGCCCTCGGACAGGGGACAGGAGCCGACGCGAGTCGGATTCCAGTCCCGAAGTTCCGGCCCAACCGACTAAGGTTGTGCGCCGGAAGAAGAAGAATGGAGCGAAAGCGTCTCCGGTAGAGCCCACGCCCCCCACCAAGCCGAGGGGTAAGGGCAAACCGAAGACGCCCGCTCCCACCACTACAACCACCACGGTAGCCACCTCGGTTACTGCATCTTCTGCAGCCAGCACGTCGGGTGCAAAGACGAAGTCCCCTACCAAGGCTCCGACTGGTACTACCACCTCCAGCCGAGCCGGCCGTAGGGGAGCTGACATATACACGGACAGCGAGGAAAGCGAAAGCGATCCAGAGCTGCCCGAGTCTGCCAAATCTGATTTGGAGTCCGTGACAACGTGGGAAGAAATGACCACGGATGTTCCCAAGGACGACAATCAGAAGTGGATGTGGAAGAATGCAGCCGAGGGGTTCAAGGAACGGACTCCCCGCTGCTTCGCGGACTGTGCTTACGACACAGTCCATTATATGTGTCCGAGCGCCGTCAATAAGGACGGTGACAGCGATGACGAGGAGTGGATGAAGTCCGGCCCCTCGGATACGCCAGTAGGCAAGTTCTACCTGATTTGGATTGACCAGCTCAAGTCCAAATTAGGCTCGATCTACAGCTACGAGGCCCGGACGAAAGTCCAGTGGGCAATGACCCAATGGGGACCAACCGGCAACCGCCGAAGGTGCCCGTTTGAGTCTTGCCAGCTGTCTCTCACGGGTGAGAAGATGTTCGAGACGAAGCCCCGCTTCGCTCGACACATCGTTGAATTTCATATGCATCACAAGCCTGTGATGATGTGTGTGCTCGGGGACCGCCCGAGTAAACATTGTGATGGCTCGTTCAGCACTCACCGGCGCCGAGACATGGCTCTGCATTTGCAGAAGGCCCATGGCATCGGCCTGGAGAAGACCAGGAAACGAGCCATCAAGTGCTTCAGCGAGCTCCTTGCAAATTGGTCCGCGCTGAGCATCAAGGAAGTGAAAGAGCAGGCATTCGAGACCGGATTCTGCTCGTGGAAGAGCGGCAACTTGCTGACTTACTTCCAGACGAACTCCTCGTCCACAAAATTCGGGATGCCCAGCGAGGTGCACCTGAAGGTGAAAAAGTGGCGAGGAGACGACAAGCGAGAGAAGGCCAAAGCCCGCTCTAAAGGTCCAAACGGAGGCACAGTCACGACTACTGCTTCCAAGAGGACCCGAGCAGACCGGTCCGTGAGCCCTTCGGGTGGCAAGGACCAGCCCAGACCAGCCAACCCAGCTGATCGTCGCGAGTCGGGACAACAGGTCTCGGCTCTGGAGATGCCTGGCAACCAGGCCCGCAGGTCGGGTAGCCAGGCGACCGCATCGGCGACTCCAGCCACCTCCACACCTGCACCCGCGGAACAACGCCCGGGCGAAGCCTCTGGCGGCCAGGATGATGGGGGCGAACTGTTCGCTCCCCCATCCGGGTATTCTACTTGGTGGGCTGGAGAGGGATCCTCCGGCAAACGCCCCACGTACAGTGAGTATGCGGCGAAGTTCCCTTCAATGGGACCGGCTGGACCCGAGTCGCAGGTCCTTACCCCCTTGGGCCGGGCCAAAGCTCGTGGTAGGGGCCGCGGTGGGCTGGAGTCCACCCGAGGCTCTCCGGGTGGTGGCCGAGGCCGAGGAGGCATCACGGTAGAGGGCCCGTCTGCTCCTCCAACAGGCACCCCGCCTGTCTCAGTGGAGGCCCCAGCGCCACCACCAGTGATAGTTCCACCAACAGGTCCTCGGGTACCCCTAATGGAACTAATCTCCGGTACCCTGTCAGGTCTTCAGGATCCGAACACGTTCGTCGACCACCGCGATGTCCGAACGGTTCAGATCCAGAATGAGCTGATGGAAGAATGGCAGGCATTGCACCGCCAGAAGTCTGTTGACTACTGGCGTGTGATGACTGAAGCCACCGTCAATCTGGTCTACGAGATCCAGAGGCGGGAGGAAGATAAAATCAGGGAGCTGGAAAGGAAGAAGGTCGAGGAGGCCCTCGAGTCCTGCCGGCGAAAACAGAAGGAAGCCGAAAAGCTTAAAGAGTTTCACGAAGCTGAGAACTCCAGATATATCCATCGATTTAAGGAGGCTGACCTCAAGTTTTTCCTGGCATTCGGGAAACATCTGGAGGAGTGGGACGGCTTACCGTCGTCTCTCATCTTCGTACCAGAGATACTCCACCGGTCCTGGCCACTCCACCGGTCCCGGCTGCTCCGCCGATTCCGGCAGCTCTCTTGCTCCCGCCCCCCACTTGGAACCGGGCTGTCCCAACTGCCACGGTTGCTGCACCAGCATCCGAGGCAATGGACAGTCCGTCCGCAGTGATGAGGGCCTTGAGCTTGGGGAGCGAGACTCCCAGCGAGGCTTCAGCGGCGCTCTCTACGAGCAGCTGTAGCAGCTCGGCTCCATCTGCCTCAGTGGAGCCGGCTGAGAAGATGGACACAGATCCTGAAGATCTTTGAGTGTCCATCTGTTGGTGTCTCCTTGTACCCGAGGGTAAATGCATTTAATATGCCAGAGGCACTGTTCCTTACGCTGGACTCCTGATACCTGGATCGTAACCTGCAGCGAGGATGGACGCTAACCCGAACACCCAATGGACTACAACATCTAACCGGGTCTCCATCTTCCCATCTTCATCAGGGCACATCATAACAGCAACGTGGTTTGCCACCACACATATGTCGCCGGATGGAGCTGCAGAAACCAGTCGTTCCAGGTTCGCCGGAAGTCCGGTATATTGTAAGGGTGATCCTGCTACCCTGGTAGGACACCTATATTTCATATTTTGTATAAATCTATTTTTATATCTTATATTATATTCTTGTAAGTAAAAGTCAAAATTTTTTTTCGGGTTATTTACCCCACCTCGGGTCGGTAAAAACATTGTAAAAATTTTTCAATATCACCTTACTACACATCGAATATTCTTCGTCGCGTCTCATGTTTAATAATAACACACGTGTAACATTATCACCATAGGTCGATGGTCCATAAGGGGCCACTTCCTATTTTTGTTATTATTTATAAACACTTCGGGTTATATACGATGATGCCTTATTATGTACATATAACTTATAATGCCCCTTAAATGTTCTATATTTAATACGAACTGTGTATATATAGACTTACCTATTTATTTATAACACCACTGTATAAAGTCAACAATAGTTACTTGTTAATTACACACAACCCTAGGTAAAGTCTAGTGGGGGTGGTGTAGGGGCCGGCATCATTGTATATATATTAGTGCCGTTCATCCGAGAGACGTGTTCGTGTGGTGCTTGTTCCTTCTATGCTAGCTAGGTGTCGCTTTGCGATACCTCGTTGGTACAAGAGGGGGCAGCACCATGCCTCGCGTCCAGCTCCTACTAAGGAGCCGGACGAGCGGCAGAAGGGGACTGGACATGGTCCAGTCCAGACGCTAATACTTTGTCATCAGAGAGATTGAATAAAGTCCTACCCGAGAGGTAGGGGTTTCTGGGGCTTTGCCCAACCCGAACTACTCGTGTTGTGTTGGTACATCTAGTGGTAAGCGAGCCAAAGAGCCACCCAACATATAAGTCAATACGAACCATTACAAATGTAATATGTAACTGATGGACATAGTCGTCAAAGTATTTGGGTCAAAACATGTTGCTATAGTCCCTTCTGACAGTAGGTTTACAGTGTACATGGGATTCTCAGTATTTACAATGTACATGTTCCATATTGCCAAGTTGGGAATGGGACATGCGTAGCTAAGATTACACTGATGATTGCCATATTATGTCCATGTAAAGTGTTTAGAGACTGTTCCTTATACTCTCTACCCCTTGATACATAACATACATACGGTCAGGCCATCCCAGGAGAAAAAAAAACATGACTGGTTTCCTCGAGTCTAGAAAGAGGCACAACAGACCAAAAATGAGGCAAGGAATTTAGTATGTAAAAAAGAGACTTTTCAATACCAAATAAACTCCACTATTCTTTCAATGACTGAGCGCTTACATTGCCCTCAACGGAACTATCCAGAGAAAGATAGTGGGATGGATAAATTGAAGAAAGAAAGAGAGAAAGAAGGAAAGAAAGAAAGAAAGAAAGAAAGAAAGAAAGAAAGAAAGAAAGAAAGAAAGAAAGAAAGAAAGAAAGGGAAGAAAGAGGAGATGTGAGACAAAAGACAGACACCAAGAGACAAAGGGCGATATGGCAGCTCCCATACAAATATGAAGACTAATAAGCTTTGTTAGATAGATTAGAGTTTTACCTAGGCACCTGCTGCGTGTGTTATAGCTACTAAATCCAACAAAATGTATGCGTACGTTTCAAGGCACACGTACGTATAGATCTAGCAAAGGAGGAGTACTGTGCCCAAAGTTTTAATGGTTTTGTTTCAAATCCAATCAACGTACAAAGTTAATGGTTGTAAACATCGGATGAGTGTTCATCTTAACAAGTCTTTGCCCACATAATCGTTTCCCGAAACACATATTTAGTTTTAGCCTAATCACCAAAACCTGGCACACAGCTGAAGCATATAGTAGGAACGTGGTATTCATGCAGAAGGCAGTATACAGCGGCATTTGGATTTTCGGATACCCTTCCTGCTTGGCTGTTCACTTCAATGGACACAAGCGGGGATTCTTGTCAAGAGCATGTAAGCAGCCAAGGATAATGAAGGGTCCTATATCCTACACCTAAACTATTCTTTCTGTATGACCAGCCACTTATAATAAGTTCCACAATGCTAGGCACCAGGTGTAAAAATCAAACTCTGACAAATTAAGACAGATGAAAAAGGCTGATTAACCTGGTGTATACATGTTGCAGATGGTCACTGATGAATGGAATATTTTGTCTCTTATCCAGTTTCTGCATAATGAAATCAAACAGAGTCTACTGTAAAACAGAAGGACCCGATGTATCTAATCAAGTTAATGAACACACATATGTTTGTTTGATCTAATACATGTAGCAATAGTATATACCGTAGAGTACATCATTAAAGAGGTCCACACACATACGTCATACATTATGCTGATAAGGTATGACGTAGGTTTCTTACGTCGTATTGAGTACACAAAACATGGAAATGACGACGTAGGTGGCCCTTCAGTTCATGAAGACATGAATCATTGGAAATAATAATAATAAAAAAAAGTCTCCTCAATGGACCTTGTTCTACGTAGGAACTGATCTGGTGGGGGGGGGGCGGGAGTTAGGAGACAAATTTAGAATTTAATTTACATCACTTGACTTATTCAAATTTTGTTGGAATAATTGAATCCAATCTAATGCCCTGTAGCAAGTAGTATGCACACCTCAGAACATTAAGCTCTAGAAGGTATATTAAAGGATAAATGCCTTTGGGACACAAAAGACATTGTACCCATTTACAACTGAAAGATCATCACTACAAATCACTTCGAGGTACTTAGTCTCATATATCATGATTTCATAATTCAGTGAAATTTAGAGTACATAATTATATATGTACTCTAAACTGCACTGAATTATGATATTGTATTTAGTTTGCATATCCATATGACATGAAAATAGGTTTCTCGGCTAGCAAATGTTACCAGCTTTCCTTTAGCTAACAGACGCTGGACATTCTTGCATTCCTCACAACCCACAAGAAGCATAATAATTATTCCACATAGAATAGCAATTGGCTCTAAATTTCCTTCAAGTATTTCTATTTCCGTAAGTGTTTTAACTTATTGCCAGCCGGCACTCTTTGACAAAGATTGTACATTTCCAATTCCTACTTTGGAAAGGGGTTCAACTATGTTTTGTGCATGATGGATAACGGTAAAAATGGATTTTGAAGGTATACATTAATCAACAACGTTAATCACTTCCCACTACGTGTTAATCTTTGTACAACACAGGTGAAATGTGTATTCTGCACATTAGGCTATGTGTTGTTACGATATTCTTCTAAATTGAATTAGAAGTAGATAAATACTTCTTTCAATTTGAGCTTAATTATTTCCTCTTATCAAATATTACAAAGTAATAACGACGTCTGGTTTTACGTTCACCCTTACACAGAATCCCTGGCCATCAGACCACACTCCCCATGCATGCATGCAGTGGTCAAGAGAATAATGGAGACCATTAAGCAATATGCCCCACTGGTGCAGGACTCCCCATGGGGAATATTCGCTAACGCATGCTTGAGAAAGCCTGACATTTAGTGAAACTGAACCAAAATGAGTCGATATAGCTTTTAAAACAGCCATTTGCCTTTCATTCTCAGCCCCTGAGAGTCCACCTTATTTCTGTCGTTTTATATTGTTTTACAGGTAGCCCCCCATGCATGAACAGTCAAACGGAAGTGGTTAAGCTAGATGGCAACAAAAATATCAGGATAAATTGACTTGAATTCATAATTTTAATCTCGGTGTCTTCATTCACCAATCTATTCATATTTATAAGCCGTTACACTTAGAAAGAAAGAATGGTTTCTATGGCAACTGAATGTTCAAAATTGGGTATTCTTCGAACATTGTTTTATGCTGTATGGGAGAAAGCCAATTGAAGCCTTTGGACTGAGATTTTTACTAAGCCAACATCTCAGCCTGGTTTGTGGACATGGAGGTGAACAGTGCACCTGGTATGATTTGAATGAAACAAGGATTAAACAGGGATGTATCATATCGCTTCCTTGCGGCTTCCCATTGATTATCCTACTTATCCTATGCCATCATTTTTACATTGTAGCTGCTGTCTCAATATGTAAATGAGGGCTTTTGTCCTGAAGTACCCTTTTTGTCATGGAAGTGCCCTTACATAAAAGTACATTTCTTTAACATAGTGAGAGAATAATAAGGCCACGGTAGATTACAGTGGATTTACCGTACTTCAGGAAATATTGAAATGACGGTCGGAATAGTCTATATTTCATTTATTGTTCAAGATGGTGGGATAAGCTGAATTCGAATTAAGAGTTTCAAAACTCATTTGCAGAGGAACAATCATGTTGTCCATAGAATTCTACATTCTCGCTAGACATTTTCTAATCTTGACTGGTTAAACCACCCAGGGGTATACTAAAAAAAATGCCTGTTGTATTCATAACAGCTTACAGTGAGGGAGTTCGAACTAAACTTGGGACATAGTTTAAACATTTGTATCTCTCAAATGTATGGGTCACATTTGACAGGTGAATTATAGTTGATAACAGATACGAAAACACATAGGTTTTTTTCACTGTTGAGGTTTATTTATCACGATAACATTTCCATTTGAGTGAGTTTTTAGACCACAACCGTGAATAACGTCGGTTATTTTTGATACTACAGTATCTATATCCATATTGTATTGTCCAATTAATATAATTATTTAAGAAATTGACCAATGTGTTATCCTCATAAGACAATAGCCTGTAGCTCTAAATTAAAAGGTAGAAATTTCATTCATTTTACTTCAGATATTAGCTTACAGGTTTTACTAAAGGTAATATATACCATGTGTAAGTCTACTGATCTAAACCCAGATAGAGATCCAACTATTCAGCAGTACATAATTGAATAACAGGGAGAAACAAAGTAAAAAAAAAACCAGTAATTTGATAATCAAGGAAATGGGTTTCAAATGAACATATTGATGTTGAGTACAGCTTTAACTTTCCAAATGATATCAATGACACAACATGAATTAACACATTTATCAAGCACATGTTTGTCCCTTGCAAGTGATATCGGTCAAATTAAATTGAGTGAAACACCGTTTTTATAATAATCAGATAAAAAGGGAGCTCGGCTATCAAAACTGACATCTGCTTAGCCTACATGATATACTAGTCTATGGGATCTCCTTAAAAACGCCTTCTATTTTTGACATAGTTGGAATTGATCGGGAGAAAAAACGAGCAAAGAATCAAGTACAAAAATGCAATCTTTGCCTTTGATAACCAACCTAGGGTTCTGCACGTACACTGGTGGGGGCCATTGGCCTCTTATAACACGTGAAATTTCAACAATAGTGCTGCTGGTGGGATTTTAAGGTTCTATTAAATATTTAAAAACAGGAAGGCATTAATCTTTTAATATTACACAATACAGAACTGAACTTATGGCCGTAGGCTGAAATCGGTCTATTATGTCCCGCCATTTGATACGTTTGTTCATGTTTTTTTTTTTTTCAAAACAACCGCTTCTGTGGTGTCCAGTCAGTGGAGAACCCTGACTTTAACTTTGAAACCTCTTTTTTAAGTCCAAAGATCCAGTGAATAACACTATTGAACAGTCTATTATTATCACAAAAATCTTCAAACTTAGGTATGTCAAGCGTAATAATCTCGAGGGAGTAACATCAAATTCCCCCTGCAATACAATGACTAAAATATTAACAGTACACATATATTTAGAATTAACATTTGCCTCACTAACTATCAATGCCTAAATTACACTCCCAATAGGAAGTCTAGTATAAAATATGACCCAAGATACTTGAGCAATAGATAGGATAAAACATCCTAATTGGTAATACATGGGAACCCTTCTCCGATATAAGTGCTATAACTGTATTACTACATAAATATAACCATACTAGTACATCATATTTCGATCACAGGTCATATTTGTATGTTGTTCACTAAGGGAAGTTGATATAAATATTCCCAGACTGGGGATGTCATTTCCCCTTCTATAACGGTGTACATGTCATCTAAATTGATATTGTCTTTGAATGCATAGCTTCACCGAGACATATACTTATTGTTTGTTTGTGCAATAAACATGTGAACAATCTGCATCAAAAGCCCCGTCAATTTTCACGCCAGGAGCAGAAAACGATTAACAATCATTTTGGATGTAGACCATTTTAGATAAACTTGCCATGTAAATTTAGGCAAACATATGCATTTCAAAAGTTCAAGGCTGAGATAAGGCAGAAAACAAAGATAAAAAGATATTTACTTTCTGTATTGAACCACTGACCTGTGTCGACTTGATAAAACCATAGTGTTGTAGATTTTAATACAACAGTAGAGAAAAGTGCTGTGAGACATGGCGCGGCGACTTGTAATCTTATGTCTAGTTTCAGTTGGTGAGACTAATAGATAGGACATACTATCATATGGACTTTATAGTATGTAGACTGTCCATTCTGCATGCATCTCACCTAGTCATAGTCTGTACCTCGTCACGGGCCAGTGGTCCCACCTCTCTGTAGAGGAGGGGCACAGTGTAAGGACACCTGCATACATACATGTTTTCAGCGTTCCATAAAATCGTTTATAAATTAAAATATAATGAAATGAGTAATTAAAGTAATATTTCATCACCAACAGGATATACATATTATGAGAAAGCATTATTTCAATGTGAACTAAAAACTTTTACACAGAGAAGAACATAGCAGTTCCACAAGGTGTCCTTATGCTTAGACCTCCTCTGTTATTAAAAAATGCAGATATGGCAACGCACACTTTAGCACTGATTTCTCCATAGAGATCTTTAACAGTGAATACCTTGTTCAAATACAGAAAATATGTTACAATTGTACCATAACCCTCTGAGATAAAATCTGTACTACACATATATACTAGTTTCAGAAGAAACAAGTCTAAAACAAAGGCTACAGAGATGCATTTCTGAATCTTAAAAGGCTCTAATGCTAAACTGCCACAGATGAAATGTCTAATCTGTGAATAAAATCAAAAGTATGAGATATATTCTGGAAATTCCTTCACTCATAGTTAAAAACACACAGTGTTTTTACTACATTAGAGCATTGTGTAGGAATAGTCCATAACAGAGGAGCCACAGACAAAAATAGGTTGCAGACTCCCCCCTATGCCTAACACCGTGGCGACTCTGAACCATACACTAGTAAACAAGTCTTACAAGTAGTACATAGAGTCGCCGCACTAATAATGGTAAGAGTTTAGAAATGAGTATAGCTACATTTCCCCCAAGCACCAGAGCTAAAGAACAATATCACTGAGATGGGACTAACAACACACGTTCAAACAGCAATCGAACAACATTGGAGACACAGGAGACCTAACTATGTAGGTAAAATAATAAAACTTTTTTTCTGGGCGCTGAGCAAAGTACTATGGGGTATTTGCAAATGTTGATAGAACACAGAAAAAGCATTACATGATAAACAACGAAAATAATGTAATGCAAAGAGAACATAATGTCTACGCTTATGGCAATTATAAGAATTAAAAAGTAATTCAATTGCGATTAATTTCTTCTCCATTTTGCATTGCTTAGAATTACAATATCATTTGTTATCATATTTGTTTCTTGTGCATCAAAACATACCAAATCCTCTATTCAAGAGTGAAATGCAAACCACTGCAAGTAACAATTAACAATCAAGTTGAGACAGTTTAAAAAAAGAAAATCATAGCCTTTTATCTAGAAGGGCCACAATTCTTTCTATAGGGTTGGTATGTCAACTAACAGGGACGGCACTACCGATTATAGCAATATTTAATTAACATTCATACCTTATTTTAAGACTTTGCTA
Source organism: Acholoe squamosa (assembly GCA_949317995.1). NCBI lineage: Eukaryota > Metazoa > Annelida > Polychaeta > Phyllodocida > Polynoidae > Acholoe > Acholoe squamosa. Next base: position 45,016,789 of record OX439038.1, read on the forward strand.
AAGTAGTTGTTGGTATGACATTGTATGGATCTCTAAGTCGTATATACCTGTATATATAGTATACAATTACACAGTGTATAGCAGTAGGCTATAATTATGTGTCATGGTTTTGCTTCCAGTTCATGACAACACTGAACTACCTGTACATGTATTGTACCATATATACATGTAGCAGTAAGCGGGTTAAAGCTAGTTTTTGGTAGCTAATGCCTTTGTTATATTTACAAGTGGGACTCACATAATACCGTAAACTCCCGCGTATAAGACGCGTCCTCTACGCCAAACAAAATGCTGGGGGATCTTATAGGATGTACTGAAATTGGGGGTGCGTCTTATACGAGGGGTAATTTTACTATAGAACAGTACTGGATTGACAAAAATCCCCCCTAAGAGGTGCGTCTTATACGTGAAAATGCATGTGCTGAGTTGGGGGTGCGTCCTATACGCGCAGCGCGTCTTCTACGCGGGAGAATACGGTAGGTTCGTATCTTGCCTCCAGACAGGAGATAATTTAAGAGTTCCCTTGGCAACGAATATACTATCTATTCTGGATATAAAAAGATACGAATTACATGATAATGATTGTATGCTGAATAATCGGCTATTTTTAATACGCATGAATCTAATTTTGCATGTTTCGTATTACTTATCGGGAATAAGGTATTATTACTACATTTTATATTATATGTCTTTTTCTTAATGCAATTATCTTTTCAACCTACTCGTTTTTTTAGATACATTATAATTCTATCGGGGTGTATATCTGTGATATATGTGTAATTTCCTTGAAAATGACACCATACTTATGGTTATATCTGCATAAATAGGTTATTGGTGATGCCCTGAATACTGGCTTTTGATACAAGAAATGCCATCTTCATAGTGTATTAATGCCTCATTTTCCCTGGCAAAGCATTAATGCACTAGCCAGCTCGACAAAGGTTAGCAAATAACAAATGGTTATTTATTGGCATTTTCCCTAATAATCACATGTCGTATCTTTAAACCATCCTAATACTCTCACACATCTGACACTAAATATGATACCTCGTAATAAAATCACAGGACCATGGTAGCCATAAAACACGCATAATTTAACATTATAAACCTGAAACAATAATAAAACTTAACAAAAATCTAAGGAGCCATGTAAAGTGAGCGTTCCCCTATAAACCATATACATGTAGTGTATCGCCTCTCCTAGATATTATGTATACAAGGATGTCATCGATTTGACACCTGACACTAATATTGCTAACTGGAATACTCTCAATTGGTATTGATAAAGTGACTATAGTGCTACTATAGAAATTGTTCATTATATGATACTTGATCTACTTGGATAGAAAGTTGGGTTTAGTCATGATGGTTATTGGTGTATTAGGAGCTGACTCGCTCGTTTCAGTCAGAATCATAGCTGCGGTATCGGCAGCCAAGCGCTTTTGTTCCAAGTCGTGACGAGTCTGCAACAAAAATATGAAAAAATGCAATAGTATATGGACTACATAATTCAACCTTAGAGAAAGATATATCTAATAACAATCTTCTCTAATTACTCTCCACCGCATCGTTCCAATAAGTCAGAGCTAACCCTTCAAGCTTCACCAATGTGCCGGTTCAGTCCTCGATTGAAGAGGGTTTCATCAAAATGTGACACCTCTTGACAGACGTTAGGTGGTATATAAGGCACACCTCACTTATTGACATCCACTTTTTTCCAAAGACGATTATCGCGATTTTTAGTGTCGATATCGCAATTTATTGCGATATCTAGATACACTTAATAAGTGCATTTAAGTGCTAAAAAGTTGTCATACATAGGTGAATACATAAAGTGGAGGGAGGGGGGGGGGTCAATCATCTATAGATCAAGTTACTGCCTCAGTTATGGCAATTGAAGGAAAGGATCATATAGCATTGAAATTTCCGGGACTCATTCCTAGACTAATCAATTATTTTTACAGTCATTTTAACTTGATTAAATATACTAATTGTGTGCATACAGAAATATTGACCAGGAAAATCAGCAAAAAGCAACAAACTTAATGGCAGTTTGCATTTTTTACCTTGGATAGGGTCAAGGTATATATGCATTTCCTAATGCATTTGACAAAATAAATCTCAAGTTTGTACTTATATAAGCCTTTATAACAATTATCCTACAAGTAACACTGGTTAGTCTATTGAATTGTTTGGCATGTCTGGCAAGGATTGTGGGGTTATGAATATCTGGGATTTCTTTCGAGTTACACTTTTTCTATGCAGAACACAGAACCCTTATTAGTTTGAATGCATCATCTAAAGTACTGGTAACAATAAATCAAGTAATCTATGTCCTACTGCATTGCTTTAATTTGATACCAAATATGCACATATCTATCAAAATATAACACTGGCAAAGGATTTGACTCTAGAAATATGAAAATATGAGAAAATAGGTCAAAATGTATCGATTTAATGGTAATGTTGATACGATATTCAACATCACAATATTGCCGATATTTAGATATTGTGAATATCGATGACATCCCTATAAGGCACACCCTGAGTGAAAAATCTACAAGATCCACCTAGGTATTGCTTTTTGTTACATGGTAACATTGTGTATTTTTTTTTTCTAAAGAATGGAGCGCCCCTCACTTTACTCATAATTGCATTCATCATTTATATATCCTCCAACTCATTTCACGAGAGGCCTGAAGTCAGTTTATTGATTACAGTCCATTTCACGAGAGGCCTGAAGTCGGTTCCCGATTAGAGTCCACTGTTTCTGACCAATTGCTTTGGGAGGAAGACCTTTATTGGACTGACAATGTGTGCTAACTCATATAGGGTACATTAACCTATTTAAAGACGTCCACGTACCTTGAGTTGTCCACCCCACATTAGGCCACACCAAATTAAATAGTTGGTCTATGGATTTCCCGCATCATATTTTCAGAAATACAATTTTTTTTTTTTTTAAATTATTTAGTCTGTGGATTGCGCCCGCACCATTTTCTTTTTTGGGGCCATAATTTTTGAACAAACAATGGCAGATACTAGCTTTAAAAACTGGCCAACTCCTCTCAACTCCTCTCCTAGGAAATCTTTGGTTATTAAAAAAAATCGCCCTCTCCACATCTGTGGTGTGCAGAAACCATTGAAAAAAGAAATTAAAAAAAAAAAAATTCGCCCTCCCTCTCCATTTTTTTCAAAATGATAATGCATAGACCAACTTTTTATTTGGTGTGGCCTTATGACAGTAAAGGTGACCTTGCTGCCTGAATCAACATTCCAGCTGGTAATGTTGATTTAGTAGCAAACCCCATTTCAATGACGATTTTGTTGGGTGGACGTCTCAAGGTATGTGGGCGTCCTTAGTTTAAGTTATCCTATGCTATCCTAGTAATCCTGTTCTATTTCGAAATCATTTTAAACCCCATTCGTGCCTATCCACACACAATTTATAATGCTAATAAATGTATTCCAATCAATCCAGCTAAATAGATATTCTTACCTGTTCATCCATAACTATGATCCTGCCATCAATTTGCGGTGCAAGCGCACCTCCCATGTGTTCCATTTCTATAGATTGTATAGAGGCACGGCGGGTTAGCATGGCACGACTCCGGCGGGGCGCCTGGCGGGGTGTCCCGGTGCCTGTGGGTGAGGTGGCAGTCGGAGGTGGAGTCTCCATACGCTCAGAGTACACCGACGCCAGCGAGGGTTCACTAACTGACTGATTTGTCACTGATGTCGGTGACGTAGGTGATATCAGGCCATCAGGACAATCAGTTTCTGGTAACGTCAACTGCTTCACAAGACTTCGCCGCCTGGAGAGGAATTAAGTATTCTTATAAGTATAAAAATTGAGCGTTGTGCATTGAAGCACAGAAGGCTCAGGGTAGGTACCATAAAACCCTCTATCAACCCTGTATGGTCACAGGAATCAGCCCTTGCGAAATATTGACTAATTACATGTACTGACAAATAGAGACTATTGTCTATACATGTACTGTCTGACCTTCCCATGACCCTTCCCTTCCCATGACCCTTCCCATGACCAATGATCCTTCCAATGACCCTACCCATCCCATCCCATGACCCATCCCATCCTATACCAATCCCATCCCATTATATATCATATGGTCTTGAGCAAGTCTACTATCAAGTCTACTGGTGTTGTATAACATGAGATGACAACCGTCTTAATTTCAGACAGTTGTCACTACTGTGGACCAGATTATATAGGAACAGAGAAATGTTTGCTCTCCAGCCAGAGAGGGAGTAGGGCCTATGGGGAACTGGATGGGAGGTTATCACTTTTTGTGTAGGTTGTCTTCTTTTAAATGTTAATTTTCAAGGGGAAAACAATACTTTTGATGATCTATTTCGATGAAAATATGTTTATTATAAAATTGATGACCTGTATATCGATTTTCATCAAGAACCATTAACAATTTCTATTTTTAACGAATTATTTTTTTAAAAAAAAGTTGGTGCGCCACCACCTAGCCGACGGTATAGACTCAGGGAGGGGCCCTGAGCCAATGACAAATGATGGTGAATTAGATATACTATCATAAGGCACAGATTAAAGCTGTTCATATCATTGTCATATACCATCAGTATGCTAGGAACGAGAAAAAATTTAAGAAGTTGTGACCCATCAAGGTAAAACACCCCTCCGCAGAGGATTTTTAATTCCCCATTTGGCCATCAGGGGGCATTGGAGGGGCAAAATTACTCTAAAATCATTATAAAAATATGTTAAGCTAATTTTTTTTATGCAGAATTCAATGGTTTTATTTAAAATTCACCATTTTCAGTAGAAATGACCCATACTTGGATGGTAAAATGAACATTTTTCATGAAAAATTAACCTATATGACTGTTCCTGGTTGCCATAGCAACCATTCCAATTATCAAAATTTGCAGATTTTTATGCCAATTTTTCGGGGATATTCACCAAAAACCCAAAACTGAAAACAAAAATGAAAAATTCCTTTTAGGTCAAAATCTTTGATAAAAAAACACCATATTGTTATGTATTTTTTATGAAAAAGGCTGATTTATTGTGTTTTTAGACATTATTATGGTTAATAATGTATTTAGAGCTTAATCCTCGATTTCAAATATGAATAACGACCTATGTTCAAAGAGGGGTTCTGAAATTACCACTGGGAATATTTAAGATGAACTTTGATAAAGAATTCCCTGCAGAGCGGTGTTTTTGCTTGCCTGGTCACAGTTTTGCAATTCAACAGAAGCAGGTACATGATGCCCCTAAAGAAAAAAAAAAATACATGAAAACTAAGATTTCATAATTTTTTCTTCGGGGCTCAACTGGTGATGCAAGTAATGTTTCAGTGAAGAAATAAAAGAACGCACCTATTTATAGAGATGATGCTCTGTCGGTGAGGCGTCTTGGCCACCTTGTCCCCTTTGACTATCTTGACAGACTTGAAGTGGTTCTGGACAATGATGTTAAGCCTAGGTCCCTCCTCGTCATTAACCTGGAAGATAGTGTGTGTATTACATGTGTTACATATGACTCAGAAACCGCTGGGTTTAAGAATTATGCGAAAGTAAATAATCTCAAATGTTATTGGTATGGCTTTGTCAATGTACAAATCTATAGACGGTGTCCTTTTTGATAGAAATGGTCAGTTTTGTGGCGGTGTATTTGCATGGCAATGTCATTTGCAGCTCATTGCTGTTTGCATAAAACAGTCATTTGCAGGACAAAGTTGCTGGCTTGACAGGTGAAAGCAGTGTACATGTACTTTGTTTGTCATACTCCACAATTAACACCAAAATGCCATTTTGTACTATGTCACTAATACTGACTTTCGGATGGTCAGATGTCCACCCTTTACACACTGATCGTGAAGTTAATCCCCCCTTCTCCATAACGTTCCCCAGAATATTTGTCCTCGACTTAACAAAAAAACAAAGGGCACCGAATCACCAGTCTCCTCTAAACAGACTGATTGAGAGAGAACAATGACGAGAAAACAAATAAAAAGTATGGTATTTATGAAATCCATTGCCTTTTTAAATAAGTTTACTTAATGGAGCAATATTTTATACATTTTAGGACAAAAAAGAACACTCCAGACATGATAAGGTCATTCTGTAATCTGTACTTGCATGATGCAATACCCCCTTTGTGTGTTCTCCTCCTTAACATATATAATATCATTTCAAAAGGTGGTACATTTCTTCCCCGAAAACTGTTTTGTGCGTCCAAGATGGAAAAGCAAATGAGGCTCGTAGAATTAGATTTCGAAATACCAACATATTACTGGTTGACTGCAAACCATTGTCAGGGTTATGCTCATGGTGATTTCAATACGTAGTTTCATTTTTTTGCCCCCACTTTCCATTGTTAATTTCCTAATCCTCTGACTTCTCCTGACCATTTTATCTTTTTACCTTACTTTAGACATACTCAAAACGGTAACAGAAATAGATCGGGGCAATATCTCACCTCAACGAAAAATGTAACAGTACAGGACCACTGAACAGAGCATAGACTATTTACTGGTTGCAAATATCGGGCCTCATCTCCTGCTTTCATGCAGCCCTCAGTGAGGTTCCATGCACTTTTCCCTCTTTGTGATGTTTACTTCTATGGCGTCTAACAAATTAACCATGCATTTCTCATTTTATATCTGCATATATTTGTGCATAGAATGATATTTTAGTACATATATATTAGATGGTAAGATATGTCTGTTCATAGAGCTATGGGAGTGGAAAGTAGACATCACAAAGAAGGAAAACCCATGGAACTATCCTTGACCTGACTGAGCACTGCGTAAAAGTGCGAGATAAGGCCTGAGATTTGCAACCGGTGAGTGAGTGAGTAATAGATGTTTAACGCCATTTCGACAGCTAAGGTCATATTCATGGCGAGAACTACATTACACAATTTCACAGGGGAATGTGTCAGTGCCCGCGCATATGTGCACCATGCAACCGGTGAAGACTCATATAAACCCTACTGCGTCATCAGGCATCGTTAATTAAGGACCATTATTAATTATAACATGTCCATTGGCTGTCATGATACCATGGCTTTGCATCCATTATTTAAGCCGCCCCTATCAGGTCGATACACTCCCAGAGGGTTGGCATGATGCTACAATGAAGTGCTGGTAGCACTTCATCGGTGCATCACGCCGACCAATGGGTATGGTACACTACCGTATTAGCAGCACTTAATAGCCGTATGATGCCATCTTGATGTGCATTACCGTGCATCATGTTTACTCTTATAGGAGTGCACCAATTATGTAGGGTCAGAGCTACGCGTGGCTACATCACGGACGGCGCTATGCATTATTATTACATAGTTCACTGTGTATTCCTCAAATGGGTATGTTATCATTGGTAAATTCCATAAGGCAGTCACTGATGCAACACATTAGAAATTCTTAATGACGAAGGTACTCAATTAGAAACAACAAATGGCACATACAAATCACAGACCAAAGCCTTTGATAGATCCACATTCTTACACAGATAATTACGACCATATACTAACCTAGGTAATCCACTGAAGACATGGGAATCAATGAGAAATAATTACCCATTTTAACAACACGCTTACACTTCTATGCCTAACTACATAGTTATACCACACGGGATACCGTGCAGTTAACCCTCTAGAAGTAAAATCAGTCTTCCATCAAACCCTGTGATCCCTCCCACTCTCTTAAATCTCTTTCCGAGTTAAAAACACAGGTATTACAGAGGCCTATATCTGATTACTTAGCAGAAAATAGGAATTTCAGTTAAAAATAGGAGAAAATAGGAAAAATAGGAATCGCTTGACAGTCTTTAGTGTCTACAGGAGTGCTCATTATTCAACTGGGGAGGAGTTCGAGAGAAACTTGGTGGATATCCTTTTTTTGTACATCAATAAGTAGAAATCTCCCCTACAAGTGTCCACTCCTCTGCCCTCATGAATCCCAGTGAGTTAGCTTACACCGCTCATGAGGGGAGACTTTTACCACTCCGCTAACATCTACCATTGACCCAGCCCCTGTTTTGAGATAGATGATTTAAAGGTTACTGGAACTAGAACAAAGGTAATAGTGAGTGAGTGAGTAATAGATGTTTAACGCCATTTCGACAGCTAAGGTCATATTCATGGCGAGAACTACATAACACAATTTCACAGAGGAATGTGTCAGTGCCCGCGCATATGTGCACCACACACATCCTGAGGGGATAGCAAAGAGAAGATATAGACCCTTTTTAGTGGGCTAGGGAAGCCCGCCAAGGTAATAATGAGCCATCTATTATAGTAACGTTATAGTATTAGGTTATCACATGTCACGCCAACAAACCCACGTGTCCGCACCCACGTGACCAGAGCCACGTGACCAGAGCCACTATGGTGACCACATAATTATCAGACGATGACCATGCGGAGCACTAGGCCACGTGAAATTAGGTCTATCTATAGATTTCTGTTTTTCTCAGTGAACATCAACACCGGGCATCAATTCTGATGGATAAAAAAACTTTTCTTTTTATATCAATTGATAGTTCAGTACTAGGAAAAGAGAAAAAAAAAAACAAGTAGCACATATGTCATTTCTAAACAAATGTGGAGATTATTCCATTTACAGTTGGTGGATGTACAAGATATGAGATTTATATGACCTTTAATGGATTTTTTCCCCAGAAAAATCATGGACCCAGACCTTAACAAGAATGAGGTAATAGCTTAGTGTCTTTTGTAAACAAAAGATGAGACCTTGGAAGGATATGCAGTGACAACAGGGAGAGCAAATAAAATATTATCATAGTACATGTATAGTATATATAGACCAGTTTATACATATGTGCCAAGTGTTCATGGATGAGCTATAGTTTACAGTTATTTGACTTAAATGTGCAAAGTGTTCAGGGATGGACTATAGTTTAGTTATTTGACCAAAATGAGCCAAGAGATCAGGGATGTATTATAGTAAACTTGTAGTTATTTGACCTTCATGTGCAAAGTGTTTAGGAATGGACTATAGTTTAGTTATTTGAACTACATGTGCCAGGTGTTCATGGATGGACTATATTTTAGTTATTTGACCTACATGTGCAAAGTGTTCATGGATGGACTATAGTTAACAGTTATTTAACCTACATGTGCAATGCATTCAGGGATGGAATATAGTTTACAGTTATTTGACCAAAATAAGCCAAGATGTCAGGGATGTACTATAGTTTGTACTTATTTGACCTTAATGTGCTAAGTGTTTAGGGATGGACTGTAGTTTACAGTAATTTGACCTACATGTACCAAGTGTTCATGAATGGACTATAGTTTACAATTATTTGACCTACCATAAACTCCTACATTCAAGGCGCAGCTCGAATATAAGATGCACCTAGAGTTTTAGGATTTGATCAGAAAAATAAAAAAATCATAACTTTTGTTCTACTCAATGGATTTTAAAAATTCAAAAAGCTATGTATAGCCAGGGTCCCCAGGACCCCCCTGCGCCTATTTATGTCCTATTAGGACTTAGGGGGAGTGTGATATATCAAAATAAAGGTCTTGGTGCCCCCCTTGCGGATCCAGGGAGAACTAAACCCCCTCGTATAAGACGCGCCTTATACATGGGAGATTATGGTACATGTGCAAAGCATTCATGGATGGACTATAGTTTGCAGTTATTTGACCTTCATGTGCAAAGTGTTCAGGGATGGACTATAGTTTACAGTTTTTTGACTAATGTGTGCCAAGAGGTCAGGGATGGACTCCTGGGAGCTATCAATAAGATTCTGGGAGCACTTTGCAAACATAAAAGAGGTCCCCTGCACCTCTGCGAAAGAACTGCTTGCCATTTAGCACCTATCCTTGCCAGCTTAAAATTGCCATCTGGGAGCTCCTGGGAACACTTTAGAAACTTGGGGAAAGTCTCCTGCAACTCTGTGAAGAATTTCTATGTCATTTGGCACCTCTCCTAGTCATCAGGGAGTTCCTGGGAACTATCTATATTCTGAGAGCACTTTGGATACACAGAAGAAGCCCCCTGTCCCTTTAGGAAGATATTCCCAACATTTTGGCACTTCTCCTTGCCATCTGAAAGTTCATCAAGGAGCTCCTGGGAGCTATCTAGAGATTCTGGGAGCACTTTGGAAACATAGAAGAGGTCCCCATGAAGGAATTCCCATCCTTTATGCACCTACCCATGTCCCTTACACTAACAGTTCACCAATGCCAGAAAAATGCACTGCATCCTCATATACAGCAATGGAGACTCAGCTTGGAGAGAAACCTGCTAGGGGAGTGTAGACTCTCATTTGCATGAATGGAGACTATTCTGCCATGTGGATTCCCTCCCCCAGATTTCCAAACATATTGACAGAGGGTAGAAGCAAGGTTGCACTACACTAATTGGCGGGAGGTGGCAGTAAGTCACACAAACTAGACCCGCACTGAAGGGTGTTGTACAAAGATTATTGGTCTAAAATCGACAGTGGAAATGTAAATGAGGCATCAAATTAATCATTATAGTGTATACTAACAGGTTTGAGTGGTATCTAAGATGGAATTTGATGTTAGATTGGGCCTTTGAGGTGAAAAGGAATTATTGATTTAATGCAAAATATTCACTGCAAAAGGGCATGATTTTGGTATGTCTGCAGGAAATGGCCTGTAAAAAAAATTAAGTCACAAAGCCACCATGCAAACGGGTCTAATTTTTTAGGAAAAATGTGTGGCTATAAGAAATTATAGTAGCTAAGCCCAACAAACAGCAGGGATATTTTTTTTCGGCCCAAATCCTATATAGAAATATAGAGAGAAAACAATAAGTGTAGTGCAGCCTCTAGGTTGCACTACACTAATTGACCCTAGGTGGCAGCAAGTCACACAAACTAGACCCACACTGAAGGGTGTTGTACAAAGATTATTGGTCTAAAATCGACAGTGGAAATGTAAATGAGGCATCAAATTAATCCTTATAGTGTATACTAACAGGTTTGAGTGGTATCTAAGATGGAATTTGATGTTAGATTGAGCCTTTGAGGTGAAAAGGAATTATTGATTTAATGCAAAATATTCACTGCAAAAGTGCATGATTTGGGTATGTCCGCAGGAAATGGCCTGTAAAAAAAAAATTAAGTCACAAAGCAACCATGCAAACGGGTCTAATTTTTTAGGAAAAATGTGTGGCTATAAGAAAATCATGGTAGCTAAGCTCAACAAACAGCAGGGATATTTTATTTCAGCCCAAATCCTATATAGAAATATAGAGAGAAAACAATTAGTGTAGTGCAGGAACAGCCAGTTATGCCAGGTATGTACATTGTGTAACTTGGGCACATTCCTCTCAAACATTATGTGCTGAAAGAGAACACACACCACTGTTCCTAAGAAGGAAATACTTCTGAGCTATAGATAAAACTTCATCATATACTATCTACCCAGAATAATCTCCTTAAAAATATTAGGCTTTATTTACAATTTCATTATATGCGGTTTAGCCGGGCGGTTCAGCATACCAGGTCTGTTTTTTAGTAGCCTAGAGGGTAAGTCTAGCTGTCCAAATAACCGGATAATCATAAAAAGAAAATTTTGGCAGATTGATCACAACCATTAGACATTCTTTCTATAGGGCTACTATGTAACATATACAACACTTCCTGATCGACAAAACACAGGAAATTCAGAAAATCAGAAAACTCGTTATAAGGAAATTAACAAAGTTTAATGCAGATATCCCTGCACACAGGCAGCTTCCTCTACACACATAATACCGTAATCTCCCGCGTAAAAAGATGCGTCCTCTACGCCAAACAAAATGCTGGGGGGTCTTATAGCTTTCTCTCAAGTTGGGTGTGCGTCTTATACAAGGAGTAATTTTACTATAGCAATGTACTAATCTTACAAATTTCAGCCTTAAAATGTGCGTCTTATACGCGAAAATGCATGTGCTGAGTTTGGAGTGCGTCTTATACGCGGGAGTTTACGGTAATACAAGCAGCTGAAATCCACTGAAACAGGCAGAGTGTCATTTCTCATATAACAATAAAGAACAACAGTGTAAGGATAAGAGAGGAAATCCGGACTTTCTGCTTAACAGGTGGGATGCTGAGGTGGTAGTGTGTCAAGGATAAATAGACAAATTCCTGAGTACACAGGTACAATAGTAAGTACCCCGGTGGGTTGCCTCACAGAGAGCACCACACACTCCCCCTGCCTCAACATCAACTCTGCCCAAAGGTGAACATGTTACTGCGGAAAAGGGTATTAAAGAGAAGCTTAAACTCCCAGCTACCTTGCTCCAATTGGGACTGACTTTACGCGAGGAAAAAAAACGCATCGGGAATACATAGTATATTCTGTCAACACGAGACTTATATTGACCATAGATTGATAATATGACAGCGTCATCATCGTTACAGCGTCATTATCGTTATGACATGCAAATCAAATACACATGAGAACTTGAGATGCGGGGTTAAGTATTAAGATGTGAAGAATTCGCTCATCATTTCCTTTCTTCTTCCTTCTTAACACAGAAGAGTTCAATGTTGGGTCAGGGTTAACGGTAACCAACCTTTGTGTTTGAGAGAGCTTAGGAATAATGGGCATGAGATAACATAAAAGGAAAAAAAAGGAAATTTCCTTACCAAGACTTCCCCTTCCTTGAAGACATCATACCCATCCTTCCCCTCAGCAAGGTAGTGTTTGGTCACCAACCGGTAGCACTGTCAACAGGAGCGGTAGATAAAAGAAACTCACATGAATTATAGATTAAACCATATCGTTTTATATCAATACTTAATGCAGTTTCACATATTCACATTATATAAGAATACTGACATTAGCTAAGTACCACCCGGTCTTTTTTTTATATTACAATCAAATAAAAGAATTCATGATTTCATAATCCCACAGTCATCATGTGAGGCTGTGTGGCTGTCTCACTACACCTGCTTCCTTATCGTTTTCATTTTACAATGTTGCCTCTTATTACAGAGAATGTGTGACTCACACACCTGCTTCTTCTCATCAATTCCATGGCCATCTCTGTCAATTAGTTGGTATTGCCAAGCAAATGGTCTTCTCTTTTTTTATATGATTGTCAGCATTTAAGTTCTGGATCTTTTTTAGATCAATTTCACACACCTGGTCGAGGTTGAGGTATTTTTCCTGAATGAGGACGTAGCGTGGGTCCACCCGGCTCCCTGCTGGACGAGTGGGGTCAAATGCAAATCGGAGCCCGGCCACCTGAGGGAAGCGGCCCTCCAGAGAGGGGTACTGAGACACCGAGTTCTCCAAGGCCTTAAGCACCTGCCGACCTGTCAGAGGGTAATGGTGATATGGTGTTTTTTTTTTTTAATATGACCTTCAACAGGATATAGGAAAGGGTTTCTTATAGATATACATGATATACATGTGCAGCAAAGTATGGGTTACAAAGTGAAACATGAATGGAGGGAATAAAGGAAGGTAGAAACGGTGGGAAGCAGGACAAATATAAAGGAAGGCGGGGGTAGGGCTCGGATTAAGACAGACGGAGCCAGGGCAGATACAGAGGGGGAGGCACGGCATGGGTAGTGGGAGACAGCAGGCAGATGCCGAGGAAGGCATGACAGGACAGATTGATCCAGGGTTGGATCGAGGCATGGCAGAGGCAAAAATAAGCAGGGGGCGGACGGAGGCAGTTGGTGCCCCACAGCAAGTATGAGAAGGCATGACAAGACAGAAAGAAGCAGGGCAGGGCAGAGGAAGGCATGATAAGGTAGAGGCAGGGAGGGTTTGAGGGGCAGGGCAGGGGCCGAGGGAGGCAATGCAAGGCGGGAGGAAGCAGGTCAGGGGAAGAGGAAGGCAGGACAAGGTAGAGGGAGGCATGACAAGCCAGAGGGAAGCAGGTCAGGGGGAGAGGAAGAGAGGACCAGGATGGAATGAGATAAGGCCAAAAAAAAAGGTGTGTTCCAGTTACATGAGCTGCAATGGTAGGGTCGGTAGGTTTTTTTTTGTTTTGTTTTTTTATTTGGGGGGGGGAGGGTGAGAGAGGAGTCTTCCTCCTGATCAATATAGGCATGTTCTATATCAAAAGAAACATAAATTCAAGGTGAATCTGAGAGGATATGTGGCCACAATAGTCCATCAATAGGGCCTATATAAGGGAATGCTAGTTATTTATAAACAGGGTAGGTGGTGGGTTTGAGGGGGGGGTGTAAAAATTTTGGACCCCTCCTGAGGAGGGCATAAAAAAATTTGTGCTACGGTACTACAGTTAAAAGGGGAGCGTAAAAAATGTCAGCGCATACACCCCCCCTCCTGTTGATAAATAATGACCACTCCTTAACCTATAGGGCAACATGGGATACGACCAATGCCTTCATTTCTTTCCTTTTTTTTTGCCTCTGGCCACCCAAATACTGAGCTGAAAAAGATCTGTACAGTCAGTGGTCAGTCAGGAATAGTTTTGAGAAGATCGGAGATAAGAGATAAGATAAAGGTCCAATTGAGGCCTCCTACTTCTGACCCCTGATTTACAAATCTCTCTATTTTTCTTAAAGGAGTTATTTCTTTCACTAAATTGGCTCTATTTTTTTCTACATATCCTCAGGTTTAAAAATACATGTTTATTTTTTATTTTTCTGTTCCCTTTCCATCTAACCTTGAAATGATTTTGGGATTTTGAGAAATTTTTCTCTCATGCTCTTGGGCCCAGATGTTTAGAGCCCCACTGTCCCTGCCCACATCACCCTCCCGACTGGGGAGGTGTAAAAAACGACTGACTGTGTAATACAAGTTAATATGATAACATGGTCTAAGCCAAATAAATAATAAGTGAATTATCAACACTGGCATATTGGCTTTATCAGCAGATAGAGACCTTTCCAAAAAGTGGTCTACCATTTATTGGTGTTGAAACTATGGTCCTGTCAAAAAAAAAATGTCAGCCCTTTTGCTAGGGTCGGTCGGGTAACTGGAAACAAACCTTTCTTTTTGGCCTAGAGACAGATAAAAGCAGCGATGGGTAGGGAGGGATTGAGGGAGAAAGGGAGGCAGGGGCAGAGAGGTGGGGAAGCCGAGGGAGAAAGAGAGAAAGGGAGGCCAGGTATCGAGACGACAGTGACTGGGAGTGAGGAATGGGGCTGAAGGATGGAGGTGGGTAGAGAAAGAGAAAGTGGTGGTCCACTACTACACTAGGGAAGTAAGGGATGAGTGGGGAGAAATTCTATTGGGGAACGACAAACGTGAGGGAGAGCGGATGAGAAAGGCGGTGAACCGATAGACGTCTGAATGAAAAGAAACAGTAATATACAGAGAAACAACGTCAAGTCTCCCCGAGGTTATATTTACCATCATACCAAACAGAGGGTTGTTCTGGGGCTGATTGCACTGGGAATGTTGACGTCATATTGGAGTCTACAGGGACATATTGCACGTGTTGAGTGCTGTGACTGGGAAAGCACTGGTCACCCTCCTCTGAAGGTCAACAGCTCTATTTAACCTAAAGCTACGAGTAGAAAATCGTGCCATAGACTGCTATGCTTAGTCTAATAGAGTAGTATGTACTGGTACACTGTATACAAATGAACAACCAGTGATGAGACTACTATTGACTTTATCAAAGTGAAGATTCAATCAGAAAGAAGGCTGTATGTACGCTTGTAAGCAATTAATACCCGGTATTCTCAGGGTATGGCCAGAGAAAATTTCATGCCCACGTCCCCCCTCCTATCATCCACTAGACTAGGGAACAGTCTCCATACCAGAGGTTATGAAATCTGGGCGGTTAAGGCGAAAATGATATTCCAGGTAACCCGACCCTAGCCAGCAAAGCAGGGCCGACCCTGATTTTTTTTTCTCCATTTTTAAGAAAATACTCACCTGTAAGTTTGACGACCACTAGAGGGTCCACCATGGGCAGGATGGAGCACAAGTCCTTCATCTTAAAGGGACCCCGTTTGTGCACTGTGTCTGAGCGCAGCGTGCCAGAGTTCAGGAGGGCGAGGTCAGCCTCCACAGCCTCCAACATGATGTCTGTCACAAAGTTTCCTGTCACAACAAATAGAAAAGTTATCTGATCTGTCACAGAAAGGAAGAAAATGCTGCAATTTATGTTACCATAAAAACGTTGTGTCACAAAATCAATTCTGTCACAACAGAGAATGAAATATACATAAATAAAATATTTGATATCTGACACAACAAGAAGTCATCGTCTTGGTGCAAGAAGGTTGTAACTAACATTTTGTCCACATTGAGTATTCTTTTCTGTTTTCTTTTTCTCTCTAAAAAGTTGTAAAATGTACCGGTATGTTGATAAGTGTACACCATAAATTCATATTTATATACTGTGTGACATAATTTCTAAAATATTCATTATTTATAGTAGCAGTGTATAAATAATTTAAATATCTTATTATTTGGGCTAAACCAATCACTGATTGTCTTTCAATTCACTGCTCAATGGTTGCTAGGCATATATACTACCACCATGGTTACCAAACTGTATTGACTCCACCTATTGAATCCAATTCCACCTGAGTGCATTGTTGTCCAATACATTTCATTCCCTGATGAAGCCTTGAGAAAGGCGAAACGTCGGAACTTTTCAAAACTCGAATTACAGTCTCCTCTTTGATCAGTATCATCCCTCCACAACCCGAACAGGGTTATTTGGGAATATTTACCAACATGTACATTTTCTGTTTTAAACCTTATTTATTTACCCTTATCTACCTTCTGTGAGAATACTGAAGCTATGATAGGTTTGCCTAAGGGCCCCAGTGCAATATGGTTTATCAACTTGGTGCTATAGTCATTCAATAGAACGGTTTTTTTTGTTTTTTTTGCTTCTCCTGCAAACTTTAAAAAAAGTGCAGTTATAACCTTCTTACACTTAGGCGACGAAACACAAAGTTACCTGTCACAAAAGGGATGAAGTGATCGCAGCACGACAGGAAATATAGGAGATGCTTGTCAAAAACAAGCAGAGCAAAATGTCACAGAATCACCTTTCTAAGCAATTATGGGCCACCTGTTTTCCATCCCAGCAAATCAAAGGTGCATATTATCTTTTGTACTAGATTTTTTACTAGATTTACTGATTCCTGACTTAACCTTTACACCAATGAACAGGCAACACAAAAATGATCGATATAATCTTAAGAAATATCCTACCATGATATGCTAAACAAGAATTAATACACTGGCAGATTAATCATTGTAAACTGGCGGTTCAATCATTGTAAAATTGCACCATTTGCCCTAGACTGACATGAGGACGCCCACCCATCCACCGCCTAGTCTGGGCACGTGTCCAGGTAAACTGGTCCTGTAGCACCCTCAGTAAATGTTATGACGTGTTACTCTTGTTACAAGCTAAACATAGCTATATATTTAGCAAACAGGATATGTGTTAAATTAATCATGCTGACACAATTTTAGCTTTATCATGCTAAAAGGGTATCATACTACGATGACGTGTATTGGCCACTCTTGAAATATGGTTTCTGTTTTTTCCAAGTATCCATATTAGAAATAGAAGGTAAATGGTGCTGGTCATATTTTTCCTTCTTTTTTTCTACCCAACAGATCGTTGCTACAATACATGAGATTAGGGCAGCCAGGTACAAAGGTATATCGGAATCGGAATCATCACACCCACGAACCTGCTTTCTTTGATGGACTAGCTTTGACTAGATTCAAAAATTCAAATCATTCATTTCTTAATGGACCAGCACATTTCTCCAAAACACTATTCAAAGAATTTCCATTTTAACGTGATGGAAAAACTTTGATCATTCAGCCCAAGCCTTCCGTACTGTCCAACTCATTTCTTAAGATGTCAATACCTTCTCTTAACAAATGTGATAAACCGTATTTCAGTAAAATAAAAGTTGTTTTTTGTTTCATTCCGTGTTTCATTAGAATTTAGAGAGTAGTGCTCAAGTTGCGTACAAATATTACAGTTTGGTACAATAAATATACTAGTCGTATGTTTACTCTGGGCCCAAATAATGAGTCTATATTCCTAAAAAAAACTTTTTGCATATGAACCTTAAACGTATTCAAATCAAATCAGGCTCGAATTAGCCCCATTCGTGGGATTTATTTTCCACACAGTACTAAAGTGACCTCAGCACAGGCTGTTTGTCATTCTGTGGATCCTTGCCAACACTCAAGAACTATAAAAAAAAATATGCACAACCATACCAAATGGTTATTATGTAAACCGGGTATATTCCAATAGTATCTATGTTATCTTTAGTATGAGGTCCCTTCAACTGTACAGCCAATGTGGAGGTGTCACATGATTAGATCACATGACCAGGGAGGAACACCGATAAGGACAATGGGAATGTACTGGAGGTTCACCATACAACCACCAGATTGCTGCTAATGATATGTAAGGTATGTTGTATGGCGGCCATTTTTGGTGGAGATTCCCCACAGAGGTGACATCATTCCATTCCAGTGTCCTTTTGTTATTCTCTTTATCAAATTCCTAATCAGTGGTTTACAAGAATAGAAAGAGACACCCTGAGACAAATACAAAGAGATAGTCTGAGACTGATTAGAGTGAGGGCGAACTCAGCCACATTGAATCTGATCTCTACTTTTTTTTTTCTCAATGGTCTACTTACTAAAAAAGAAAGCAGTAGCAGAGTATACAACCGTCTGACTATGTCAGAAGTTAGAACACCACAATTCTACTTACCCCCTAAGATCCATAAAGATCAGAGACCCCCACCAGGCAGACCCATTGTTTCAGCCAATGGGTGTGCCACAGAGAGGATCTCAGCCTTTATAGATCGTATCTTGAGACCTATGGTCACATTGATCCACTCCTATGTTAAGGATTTGGGTCATTTCCTATTTATTTTAGAAGGAATCACACCACTGCCATGTGAAGATGCAATACTCTGCACTTTAGATGTTAGCTCTCTATACACAAACATACCCAACATTGAGGGATGTATGGCAGTTGGACACTGGCTTTGTCGAAACCGACCAGATAGCACAGTTCCAACTTACCAACCATCCAACCAGTCCATCATAGCTATGTTTAAAATGGTCCTGGAAATGAACAATTTCCAATTTAATGGCACCCATTACCTACAAGTAGGAGGAACTGCCATGGGCACCAGGGTAGCACCCACCCTAGGCAACCTATTCATGGGGGCTTTTGAAAGGAAATTTGTATACACACAACCCTTGCAACCATTAGTTTGGTTGATATTCATTGATGATATATTTCTGATATGTACTCATGGGAGGGACACTCTACAAACCTTTATTGGGGGTCTGAATGAAGCCCATCCGAGCATTAAATTCGCTTCAGACATTTCCTCCACCCAAACTTAACTTTAATCCTTGATAGTCTAGAATGAGCCATTGACAAGCCTAGAGCCGATTTGCTCAGAGCCAGACCCAAGGACACTGTTGAGACTGGTACCACCTCAATCCTTGTAACCACCTACCACCTCACCTTTAATGATGTGGCCAAGGTGGTCAAAAAGAATTGGGCTATATTAGAGAGGTCTACTAAAACCAGAGATACCTTTAATGGGAAATTAATAGTATCCCTGAAGAAACCTCCAAACCTTCGGAGTATGCTAGTGAGAGCTAGACTCAACTACATACCCACCCCTGGAGACAAGCACCCTTCTGCCATGAAGGGTCGTAGTTACAATGTATGCGACTGCCCATACTGCAAAACTCTCAACTTAAGTGGCTCAATTAAATCCCACACCACGGGTAGAAACTACACTGCAAAATACAATGTATCCTGCCGTAGTTCCAATCTAATTTACTACATATCATGCCTTAGGTGTGGCAAGCAATATGTGGGACAAACTGAGTGTAGACTCATGGATTGTTTCCAGACACATTTTGGAAACATCAACAATGTACACTTGGACACTGACATGGGGGCACATTTCAACACAAATGGCCACCAAGGGATATTAGATGTAGAGACACACATTGTGGATTTCATACATCTACATCCCCAGTTCAAAGGTGCAAAGTTCCTTCAAAAAAAAATTGAAAACAACTGGATGTATCGTCTGAGGACAACTATTCCAGATGGACTGAATTTGGTAGATGCTGCCATTTACCGAAACAAGAAAAATGGTAAGGAAAAGAGGAGGAAATTTAACAAACCACCTACCCAGGGACCTTTTATCCCAATCTCCAAGGCAAAGGTCAAAAGGAGTGGGAAATCTAGAAGGGAATGACTCCCATTGGATATATGGTTTGGCTCCACCCATAAAATCAAGTCAACTCCATGACTCTTGATACCCATTGCCTCATCCAAAAAATTTCCTAGTTACAGGTATTTTTGGTTAGGAGAGGGCATTTCAGTCCATCAGTGATAAAATTATTTATTTTTAAATAAATTAAAAAATCACAGCCCCGCCCTCCTAAGTTCTAGACCTAGTATAGACACCTTGTACCCGGATAGTGCCCAATACCCGGGCCTCCCTAGCCCACTTAAAAGGGTCTATTTCTCCTCTTTCCTATCCCCTCAGATGTGTGTGGTGCACATATGCGCGGGCACCCACACATTCCTCTGTGAAATTGTGTAATGTAGTTCTCGCCATGAATATGACCTTAGCTGTCGAAATGGCGTTAAACATCTATTACTCACTCACTCAGTGCCCAATACTGCACTATTTTTAGATGCCTGATGCCTATTAATAGGGAAACCTTGCTTGTCTCCCCCACTAGTGTCTAACACACACGTAACTACCAAGGAACTATACCAATGAGGTATTTATCAATGATTTTTATCATACATGTAGACCCAAGGCTAATTGTAGAAAGGTTTTTTTCTCTCAACAAAATTCCGACTTGTTACATTTCTCAAATGAGGTCATAAAACCAGCGAGTCATTTTGTACATCGGTATCTACCACCACCTTGACAACATGTTGCTATGATTCATAACAATTCTTGAGAAAAAGCTCCACAGTCAATGTACCTATCCTAGTGTCACTAATAAATTAACCTTGACAAAGGGCTGAAAAGCCCGAAACATGTCTGTTGCAGTATAATAAATACTTGTCTATGCTCAATTCATTTATATCTATGACGGTGAGAAAGTGAGAGTTTGAGGGAATATTTCTCTTTTCAAGTCATAAGTAACTACCAACAAATTACATAAATCTGTTGATAGCAACCAGTATCCAAGCTACTCTTGGTGACTAGAGAGACAGACCACTGTGACATCATTCATGGCACCATAGCAACGGCGGCCCCTGAACCGTTATACGATTCAGTTTCAAGGTTGCATCGGCGAGGTGAAGAAGCAAACCAGCACTCGTCGGTCTTAAAGTGAATCTGATCTCTATGTGGCCACCTCTCATTTTCGATAAGGGGGACATAGAGTAGCAGCAACTCATGTTTTTTTTTTTTAGATAAAACAGCCCCATGTGCGCCTTGTAGGACCTTCAACTAAAGACTGAATCTAACTTTAGATATAGGTGAGGCGCATTTCACATTAAAAGAAAAAAAAACTTTAAATATGAAGACTATCAAGGCCTGGACCTGCCTTACAAGGTGTTCTTTCAGTCAGGGTGCGGCACAATTGGGGCCATCCATAAATGACGACATGCAAAATTTGACCATTTTTGACCCCCCGTCATGTTTTTGGCCAATTTTGCAATGCTGAAGGTATATGGAAAATCAATTTCGTCATACCCGGCCTGACTCCCCCCCTCCAGCATGACGTCATTTGTGGATGGCCCCCATATATAGGGCTTTTTATAAGGGGTAGGTGTACTGTGATAGTTATTTTCCATGAAGATGGGCCACAGGGATATTGAACTATTGATCAGGACCTTAACTTAGAAAACAAAGGACCGGGCCTGGACTAGATAAGGACGTCACACAACCAGGTTAGGGCAGCATGTCAGCGTCTGACGTCACCAAAACTGGTCATGTGACCTGAGGGGGCGTGCAGGGCCTATCATGTGACCTGACCTGTGTACCTACAAACTAGACATAGCCACAGTAGGTACCTGTGTGACGGGCTATCGGGCTGAATATAACCTACTGTGAATAATACACAGAATTAGACAAGGGCACCTGAGAGCAGGCGCTCTACAGGCGCTACTTCTGGCCTCCCTCCCTGGAGGAGGAACTAACTCTCTGGTGGAGGAGGAAACAAAGTCAGGTGGGTCAGGTTTGTTAGTCGCCTTCTCCTCCTCCAGTAGCTGAATAGCCTTCAGCACTAGTTGCTCCAAGTCCCTTCTATCCAACAGCATAGAGTATAGCCTTAAGTCACCCACCACCAGTCCACATCCCTAACCTGCCTGCCTGCCTGCCTATGTGAGGCTAATCAAGGCCTGTGGGGATGTGGGTATACCACTGGGACCCGCCCATGAAAATAAAAGACACAAATATTTCCCCCCTTCATACATCAAGGCTATACAAACATAAAACAGCCAGAAAAGGGGACATGATCTCAAATTTTGACTTGCTGAGTAACACCACCGATTGTGGAGATATGCATTCATTTTGACATTTGTAATCACCGTATGTTATGTGCAAGATTCTCATTTTTGTGGAGGGGCCCTAACGTGCAGCCACTTCATCTATTCATGTACCGCCCCCTGCTCATATTAAATCATCAAAATGAGAAAGGTCACCACAGTGTGGTTTGACCTGTCCAGGGATGTCCGTGCACGGAATGAGAGAATGGGACATATATATAGTGACTAAGTAGACCTGCCACTGTACATAGCCCATCACATCCCTCTTCCTGGTGTAAATTGTGTGACCAGGCCTGGGCTTGTTGGTAACGTGTAAGATGTGTATGTGTCTGTAATGTGGTTGTCTGTAATGGATTGACTTACAAACTGTTAAATAAAAGAATGTTGGCTAATACCGTAAACTCCCGCGTATAAGACGCGTCCTCTACACCAAACAAATGCCTGGTGCATCTTATAGGATTTTTTCAAGTTGGGTGTGCGTCTTATACGAGGGGTAATTTTACTATAGAACAGTACTGGATTGACAAAAATCACCCTTAAAATGTGCATCTTATACGCGAAAATGCATGTGCTAAGTTTGGGGTGCATCTTATACGCGCAGCGCGTCTTCTACGTGGGAGATTACGGTAATATATCCTTAACTGATTTTAGTCAATTTTATATTTTAAGCCAATATTCTTTTATTTGTTGGTTTATCATATATTCAATAGTTCCATGATCTAAGCATGCAGCTGCATGATAATACATGTGGCATATATAGAAGAAGTTCATGTGTATGTATACATCTAGGTTATAAGAGACCATATCTCTCCATTGATCCACATATAGCCTGGTATCAGTATCTGCCCTCTGACCCCATAACTAGACTCATACCAGGACAGGAGCTTACAGATACCTGCACCACCCCCCTTATCTCGTATTCTCTTATGTAGGGACATAAATAAAAATGTCTTTTTCTTTTCTCATACACACGCAATAAGTGTTATCAAGTGATTTTTTCTTTCTTTATATCTCTCATATATATATATATATATATATATATATATATATATATATATATATATATATATATATATATATATATATATATATACATACATGTGAAGAGAGATAGTGCATGGGAAGAGAGATGAGATGAGATGAGGGGGTCAATAATGTGTCGCTATCTTACCTCTAAGACTAATACAGTCGTTATACAAAACAGTCATCGTAACTTTTCTTGACTGATATTTTAAAGGCAGTCAGGTTCTCTATTAATGTATATGGGGGCTTTGAACCTGTTCCATGCTTCATACTGGTCAAACATGAGAGGTCATATTTTTCTTTATCTTGTGCATTATATCTTTTTTTATCATAAAGTTTTTTGGGGAAAAAAACACCAACGGGACCCAGGTCTACCCCCCACACCTCCCAAGTCTGTGGAAATAAATAAGAGAAAATTGAATTATTCATATTAGTTTTTATATGTCTAAATTTTCATTACATAATGCACTCTCCCCTAAACATCAGTATATCATTTTCAATATGAAATTGGTGTGGCCTAAAGCTTCATATCCGATTACGCCATCTGTTATCTATGGTGGTTGTAGTGACCTACTTTACTATCAGACTAAGATACCTGCAATAACCTGCCCGTCACATATCATGTTTACCGTAATCTCCCGCGTAGAAGACGCACCCCAAACTCATTACATGCATTTTCGCGTATAAGACGCACCTCTTAGGGGTGATTTTTTCAATCCAGTACTGTTCTATAGTAAAATTACCCCTCGTATAAGACTCACACACAACTTGAAAAAATCCTATAAGACGCACCAGGCATTTGTTTGGCGTAGAGGACGCGTCTTATACGCGGGAGATTACAGTAACTTGGTTTGATGCCTTGAAATGGCCATATTCTGCAAAGGTTAGCAAACAAATAGCCCCGACAAGGTCCAGTATGGGACTACTCTACATGACCTGGCTTAAAGGCGACCTAATAAATAAGACAGACTCCGAGTTCAGTGCTTCCAATAATGCGCATCTTGGCACGAGTCACCCTATATGCCAGGGATTACTCTAAAACCCCATGTACCGTAATCTCCCACGTAGAAGACGCGTCTTCTACGCCAAACAAATGCCTGGTGCGTCTTATAGGATTATCTGAAGTTGGGGGTGCGTCTTATACGCAGGGTACTTTTACTATAGAAATGTACTAATCTTACAAATTTCAGCCTTAAGATGTGTGTCTTATACGCAAAACAGCCATTGGCAAGTTAGGGGTGTGTCTTACACGCGCACTGCGTCTTAAACGCGGGAGATTACGGTACTACCATAATCTCCCGCGTATAAGGCGCAGCTCGCGTATAAGGCGCACCCCCAACTCAGAGAATGCAAGTCCATGTATAAGGCGCACCTCTAAGGGCAGATTTTTGTTTATTTAGTACTGTTCTATAGTAAGAATACCCCCCCTATAAGGCGCACCCCAAACTCAAGGCAATTTCCTCCCCACATATAAGACAGCATTTTGTTTGGCGTTTAAGACGCGCCTTATACGCGGGAGATTACGGTAGCTGTGTTTTACACGAAACAGATCCAAGGCATGGCTTATAAAAAATGTGCATATATGAGTGGCATTTGATATCAACTCCCTAGGGTATATATAAGATCTTTAAGACTGTGATTCCCCATATCACAGTGTGCTTTCTATTTGAGAAGAAGGCTCTACGTGGGGTTTTATATTAATGCTATTATATTGTGAAACTCTGAGAGTGGAGTAAACTATATCAACAGGATTTGACAATTGCTACTAAAACCTTGAACTTGGCACAGTGGCTTAATTTTGGTTGTCACACAACAAGGCTGGCTGTAAAGGATGAACATTGACTTTGCCAATATTACCATCACCAGAGAACGTGACTTGATCGTGGATACTGGTTAGTGGTATATTAAACTGTATACAAGTACCTCACTTTGAATTTGGTCAACTAACTGATCCGGTGGTATTACCTACATCAATAAGTGGCTTTAAACCACCCTAAAAGGCAAAATAAAGAGATATAATGGTTGTTGTTAAGCAAGTCATCACATAAAAAAATCGATCCCTTGAATGCTTGCTTAAGACTACCATATATAACAATATTCTAGGATTATCTTCTTTCAATGACTCGCACTATAATACTGACGACATTAGTTTATTATCTGTATACACTGTTTCAAAGTGCAATGTGTTATCTTTTAGATATCACCATAACAATCAATAATGTATGGGGCATTGTGTTAAAGAGATAAACTTTACTAGACCAAACACCATAATATGTCGCAAGCCTATATCTGTATTTATTGACATGAGGCGAACCTTTAATAGGTACATCTTTTCAATGTGGCCCAATTATGTCGTCTTTCTATATTGCAAATTTATGCACCTATTTACATATTCATGCCCTCTTCTTATAGGTCATTCAAATATATGTCATAAACACATCATGTTTTGAAAATCTTTCGCATCTTTCAAACTCTTCTGCTTTCATTCCTCAGGTGACAAGATGTCGTTCTGCGACTCCCAGGAGGATAACCCCCTCCAGTGCCCGCTGTGTATGGTACCGTATGACACCAAGAAACATGAAGCTAAGCTCCTCACCTGCCACCACTCCTTCTGTCTCACCTGCACCCACCAAATGGCAGATGGACGCCAAGCCATCAAGTGCCCAACATGCCGCAAAAAGACACCTGTACCAACAAAAGGTGTCCGCGGGCTGCAAACCAACTTTTACATCTCCCAGATGAGGGAGGTGATGGCAAAGCCGCGGCAACGCTCCACATCATCAACAGCCAGTGATGGAGCTGTAGACAATTGTGCTAAACATAGTGGGCAGCCGTTGCTGTTTTTCTGTGAGACCTGTTCTGAACCAATCTGTATGAATTGCACTGTATTAGATCATGAGAAAGCAGCGGGGCATGTCATCAGCGACATCGGTAAGGTCATAGACAGCTTCAAGGAGGTACTCACTGGAAAGGCTACAAATATTGGCGGTGCCCTCGAAAGGCGCCGTGCTAAGCTACAGTCTCTGAAGAACGAGCTTGGGTGCCTGGACATCACCTGGGATGTCGCTCAGGAGAGGATAGAGGAGACCTTCACTCAACTAAAAGCCAAGCTGGACCAGAGACAAGAAAAGCTGATACAAAAACTAAATGACTTGCACCAAGATCGGAAAAATACCATCATCAAACAGGCACAGCTTCTTAAATCAGAGACTAAAAAGCTAAACGAGTCGCTCCAACATGTTGAAAGCCTCTCATCTCAGGGTACCGTATCAGCAGTTGTTACGGCGGCCATTAATGCTAAAAGTATCCAGGAGCTGGACAACCTATGTCTGAACATAGACATGGGGGAGCCAATCATGGGCCACCTGCAGTTCAAGTATGAAAAGGGCCTCAAGAACTTTGTTGAGGCAGTGAACCACCTCGGGGAAGTCCACGGTCAGCAGAACCTCCCTGCGATAGTTTCTTTCAACGCCCAGAACCCAAGCATGGCAGGTCATGCTACCAATATGCAAGTGACAATCAGGGATGGTCAGAATGAACCTATCTCAGCTAAAGATCTTGGACTGCTCATTGTTGACCCTGAAGGTGAGCAGCTCACTACAAAAGTCCATGCAGGTAAAAAGGAGGCGCTCACTATTGAGTTCAGGCCCCAGGTGAGCGGCGAGCACCAAGCGGTGCTCCAGTTCATGGACCGGCCACTGAGTTCTGCAACTAAAGCCTTCACAGTGCAGAGTAACAACCCAGTTCTAGTCATTGGGCGTCCTGGTACAGGCAATGGCCAGCTGAACCGGCCCACATCTGTAGCCGTTAGTCCAAAGGTGAGTCAGCTTTCAACCTCAATTCTCCATGCATTGGTCCATCAAGACTAGCTAGCTGTAAAGCCACCTTTTATCAAATACCTACTCCAATTTGAAGTAAAAGAAAAGTCAAATCTACCCTGAAGTTCTATTGTAGCAGAACCTAGTAACAGGGCCTGTATAAGAGTAAGATGGCCTTTGGTAAAACATAAACCTTTGCCTACTAATCCGGGGGTAAACCTATCAATCTAAAGAAGGGTGTGTCGACTAAACACTGGCTGGTAACTCAGAGAAACCTCATCTCCAAGAAACCTTTTCTTATATTACTGCAGGTGAGACTCTCAAAAATAACTTAAGTTCATAATCAGCTACAGAGAAACCAGGTTACTCATTGTGGCGGTAAACTATTCCGGCCCTCCCAATCACATTTTTCTGATGAGGAACAATACGGTCCGCAATTGTCTAGATCGACCTTCACTTCCCCCATTTAGGATATTAATTAATACATGTACCAGGCCAAGGTACAAAATGCCTTTTAGCAAGTAATAAATGAAAAGATGATTAATGATAAGGATAACTAGGGTGGTTAGTTCACCAAATTGGAAAGACATACAGTTTGGTTATACAATTCATTGACAACGTAGTAAGGGAGTGGTCATTATTTACCAACAGGGGGGGGGGGTGGTGGGTTTTCGCGCGGATGCGCGACAATTTTTTACACCCCCCCTTCGACGGCAGTAAAAAAAATTTGCGCCCCCCCCCGCCAGAGGCGCGGAGAGTTTTCACGCCCCCTCTTTGATCTATAGTAGCGTGCGGGCTTTTTTGCTAAAAGAGGGTAAATTTTTTTAGCCCCCCCCCTCGAGAGGGGTCAGAATTTTTTACGCCCCCCCCCTCAAACCCACCACCCCCCCCCCCTGTTGATAATAAATGACCACTCCCTAAGGTAATATTTCACATTCTTATACTAGTCAAAATGGTCTATCAGGTTTCTACTCGATGCTGCAGGTGTGGGAAGCAATTTACATTATTTCTTCTGTTTGCTTGAGGTGAGAGGTACTGGTACTGTGAGGGTCTACTGATTGGCGAGGCAGTATTAAAGATACACACATACATATATATGAATGTCCTGTCCTTTCCTATTTCCAGGGTCACATATACGTTGCTGACATGGGCAATAAGCGGATACAGATATTTGGTTCAAGTGGCAAGCCAATGGGACAATTTAAGGTGAGTGTCATACTTGATGTTAACAATGATTAGTTTTTCATCAGAGGATTTGATGGCCGGGGAGGGCGGGGGAAAACGGCTGTAGTTCAAAGAGGGCTGAATCAGAAAAAAAAAAAAAAAAAAAAAAAACATGGGTCGGGAGTGGGTGGGGTAAAAACGCTTTGCGTGCCGATCTAAAAATCAACCCCCACCCACGTTTATAGATAATGAGCAACTCAAACAACTTAAGGTGTCTTTTTTTCTTTTGGTACTGTGGAAGGGATGGATAATCCTAGGATTACCCATCCCTCCCACAGGGTCAGTGAGTGAGTAATAGATGTTTAACGCCATTTCGACATCTAAGGTCATATTCATGGCGAGAACGACATTACACAATTTCACAGAGGAATGTGTGGGTGCCCGCGCATATGTGCACCACACACATCCTCAGGGATAGGAAAGAAGAGATATAGACCCTTTTAAGTGGGCTAGGGAAGCCCGTCCCACAGGGTCATCTGTATATAAGTTGGTCATATGGCCAAAGAGATTACTATCAATTTACTATATTATAATAGAGCACAACATCAGCTCTTAACCCGCTGTGTAAACAGAAAGACAGGACCTGGTCCTACCTTTATGCAGGATAAATAAAAGAATTTCAACTCAACTCAACATGTGACATGCATTAGGGTATCACAAATATGAATCCATCATTCAAAACGTACTGTACGCCTACAAATTTTAAGCAAAACAACTGGTGGCTACTTCTGAGGCCGCTCATAAATTATTCAACCTTGAAATCATTTTATTAAATACCCAATGTAGTGTGGGATCCCTGGGGGTTATTCACTTTCACATGTGACTATTTCATGGTCCCTTGGGGTGCCAGGTGGTCAGAACGTTCTTGGTCAAAAATTTTTTAATTTGTTCTCAACCGCTCACATGAATAATTTACTGATGATTGTGTCTGTTTAGTCCAAAATCAAGAGTGATGATGAAAATAAACTGAAATAAGCCATCTTAAAAATTCCAAAGACTGCCAAGGGTTTTGTATCGTTTTCTTAATTCCTCAATCCCTAACGTTGTATTACTGAGTTTAATGGCATATTTTGTATTCATTTCTTAAAAAATCATTTTTAGAACTTGAATTATAATATAGAAAAGGAGAAGGAAGCATAGATTACAAAGCTTTACATACCTACGGTATATCTATTTTTTATTTCCATTGTGTTAATCAGCAACGATTTTATAGACTTAAATCAGGATTTGTGACTTTCAACATGATCTCGACCCCTCCTCACCAGCTAATGAATATATGCTGTGTCCAGAGCTATGAATTACCGAAATCCTGTAATACCTCACATAAGGTGCACCCCGCGCAGAAGGAGCACTCTAATTTGAAAGGGGAAGTACCCGGTAGCTAACATGGCGCAGCTGGGCATTTTTAAGCATTTTAGTACTATTGTAGTTAGTATCATATCCTCGCCTATAAGGCACACTCTTGAGTCCAGGCAGATTCTATAAGGTGCACCAAGGGTATATCCTGGCGTATAAGATGCACCTCATACACGAGGTATTACAGTATCTGTAGTTTTTATCGTAGCTGGGCATATCGCTGCAAAATAGTGGCTCCCTCTATAGAGGGATGGGTGAACTCATAAATGCAACTATGTTAGTGTCTAGTTCTATCTTTTCCACGAGATGGCTGGTGTCCATATATATATATATATATATATATATATATATATATATATATATATATATATATATATATATATATATATATATATATATATATATATATATATATGCTGAACTGAAGCATATTATGGAGAGTAGGATGTAGGGACTTACACGTGAACTGCTATGGTATATTAATTCTATGTGCGATTTTGTATCCAACTACATTATCTAATCCAAAGCAATTTGGAGATAAACGTGAAGTCAATTGACCTGACTTGTCTTTCTTTTGTTTCAATACCAGGTGGGCAGCACTAAGACTACAACATATGACGTGTGCATCAACAAAAATACATCAGAGCTACTTTGTACAAAAGTCGTCCCCGACCCAGCATCAGGTCACATGGTAGCTGACACAGTACGGGTCTTTGACCTGAGCGGTGAGAAAAAGTACCAGAACACTCTAAGGGGTGCAACGAACGCCCTATTCCTAGCCATTAGTAGCAGTGGTGAGCTAGCCGTTACTGATAGCGCTTCCCATAGTGTCCGACTCTTCAGTGCTGATCACACGGCTACACTAAACTTTGGCTCCTATGGTTCCGAATCAGCACTCTTTAACTTCCCTTCAGCCATATGCTATGGCAGAAATGACGAAATCTTTGTGTCTGATACACGAAACCATCGAGTGCAGGTATTCGATAGCAGAGGCAATTACCTTCGAGAGTTTGGATCAGAAGGGAAGGGAAATGGCCAGTTCCGATCACCTCGGGGGATTGTTGTGGACACACATGGATATGTGCTGGTAGCTGATAGCTGT
This sequence comes from Acholoe squamosa, assembly GCA_949317995.1. Taxonomy (NCBI): domain Eukaryota; kingdom Metazoa; phylum Annelida; class Polychaeta; order Phyllodocida; family Polynoidae; genus Acholoe; species Acholoe squamosa. Next base: position 45,047,784 of record OX439038.1, read on the forward strand.
AACCGTATACAGGTATTCACAGCGGCCGGAGAGTATGTGTCGAGTATAGAGAGCGAGGCAGACCCGATTAACGAGCCATATAATATGGACACGACACCTGACGGACATGTATACCTGGCAGACTTTAAGTCATGCTGCATAAAGAAGTACAAGTACCTCTGATGAAAGATGCTACTTGTAGGTTACTTTTAGTCAATAACAGTGTCATGTGTCATATATTTTCGATATGCCGTGTGTTAAGTAAATATCTTTTCTTCTATTGGATTCATTTCAAGGTTATCTTTAAATAACTGGGTTTGCTATATACACTTGTCATAGCTTACTTTGTGAAAAAGGGACTTACACTAGTACAAAAACTGTCGATAATGTACTTCTTGTAACACGTATAATAGATTTTCTGTGTGCGGACTACCTACAAATTTAATTTCAAAGGTCAGGGGATTGATATTTTATCATCATGTAAATTGGTACCTTTATGCATTAGAGTCAAATCTATGTCATCAAATTATGCCATTTTGTTGGTTAAGCCATCAACAATAGAATGTGAAGCGTCTGGTGGTGGAATTTGAAGGGGGAGGGGGTGGGCGGCGCACGCCTACTCCTTTCTGTCAGGACTTAAGGATAAGAGTTTAATTGCATATTTTCCACCCCAGAACTTGCTCAAAATTAAGGGTGTCCTCCTTTTGGGCCGCGCCCCCTCCTTTTTCATATCCTGGATCCGCCATTGAAGACCATGTACAAAGACATGCATAGGTTCTCAGATGTTTGCTAAATGTTACTACAGGAACCTATCCAACTTGCGTTGTAGTAAAACGGAAATAACCGATTAAAATCACTTCTATTCAATACAAGTAGACACGTACCTAGGTTGGTTTCTTTTGTTCGTATACTGGCAAACCGACCGTCCAATTCTACATCCATGTGTCCAATGACATGTTCCATCTTCTCTCCCATGATGGCTGAAGTTATTGAATACAACTTTGAATATTTCATTGTGATGACCATGTGGGATTAGCAATAAATATAGCTCCCCAATGATAATAAATGCTCTATACAAAGGCATTGTTTTATTACAACCAAAAGTCTCTCGTTTTCTGCTTGCCTGCTCATACCTGTTTTCTTTCACTTCGAAAATTTTTTTGCACTTTTATTTTTTTTAACTTGTTTCATAAGGTGAGTAGCCAGGAAGAAGCATGATCAATCAGCATGGTTGCTTACAGATGTTGAGAGAATCTATAGACTGATATTTGTTTAGTTTGACCTATTAAAGCAGTTAAACTTGGATGGTGATATTACATACTGGTGAACTTGTCAACAATTTCTTTTGTGTCCTCGTGTTCTGCGATGCTGGAGTCCACTTCATACTTCTGTAGCGACACGTCCACTTTGTCATTTTGGAAATGTAGCTGTACTCGTGTGTACTCCCTGAAGTCTGTACCACTCTTTATTATCCATTTACCATTCACCTACAGATAGAAAAGTAATAAGTACAACATTAATCCTAGTTTAGGGATCTAAGCACAGCATGATGTCTCCAAGCATCACCAATTCTTGTTATCATACTGATACTATAGTGTGTTGGGGCATCCTGCCAAATCTTAGACGATATACATGTATATCAAGGATAGCGTCATCTTAGTGCAAGAAGGTTGTAATTGCATCTGGGTCAACAAGGTGACAGGTATCTCAGTGAGGGGCCTCACTGAGGTACCTTTTACCCTGTTGACCCAGGTGCAGTTACAACCTTCTTGCACTGAGGCGACAGTCCTGGGGCGACAATAGACTCAACATCATGCATGGGGAGTTACTCTCCAAGGTTGAATTGGGGCATCTTGTCGACTTTTTGAATTCATAACCTACTTGATGCATTCCGCCACCTCTCCTATTTTATACCAAGATAGTAGGGTAGTACAATGTAGTGGATTCGTAAAGAGTGATGCTCGCCTAATGGTAGGCCTACACCCTGGACTTTTGGCACAGAGTCGCCCCCTAGTGTCCTTTCTACACGTTACTGTTACTGATACCAGGTAGCAGCACATACAGTGAACACCAGCCTTGGCCAGCGGCTATTGATACCTGTTCAATTTCTAAAATGGTATAACTTTTATTTCTATTCAATGGATCTTCGGAATTCAAAAAGCTATGGGTCCTAGCACCCCTGGGCCCTTCTCTGATGCTGAAATGATTAGAAAAATACTGTGTATGTGTCAGATCTAACCCCTACCCCCATTCCAACCACCTGGGTCTGGTTCACGTTCTAGCCGCGGCTTGTACGCGAGAATTTACAGTATTTGTCTTTTGTCTGTTACCCCTAACCCTCTTCATTACCCATATTGTTCAAATACCCACTCACTTAGGTAGTGGTCCAGTAATACTGACCTGTTCAATATTATAGTCGTGGTCATGGCCGCCCAATATAAGGTCAATCTCATCTACATTTTGTGCCAGCCTCCGGTCGTTCGGCCAGCGCATGTGAGTCAGCGCAATTATGTAGTCAGCTCCCTAGAGAAGGAAATGCTTTATTATTGACAAATACACACAGTAGTGATTGTTTTGCAATATATCTTTGAAAGCCTATGTCCTGGGTTTATCACTTCAATACACTGTCACTCTCACCAGTTCATGTCACACATTCGAATTGACATATCTCAGCAATTTCTTAATTTAGTGGATAAAATCAAAAGGATAATATCAAAGGAACTTTACGCAGATATATTACGTGCAGGCAAATTGAAACACAGGGAATTGCCTTTATAAACTGAATCACGTTGACCATAAAACTCTTTTAGATAATTTAACATCCCCATGAAGTCAAATTATCTTCGCAACAATAAGTGTCAATAAATTAGTGTACATCCTACCTCCTCTTTCAATTCTTTTGCTAACCGCCGACCTTCCGTCACGTAATCAATAAAAGTTATGTCGTCAGCGTCTATTGTGGCTAAGGTTGCTATCCACTCCTCCTCCACCAAGCCAAGTAACCCAAACTGTTTGAGAGCATGACAAGTAACATCATTACGGATACAGTTTACCGAGTCGAAATGTATTGTGTACTTTTCTTTTTCATTTCATTTTTATCAATAAATTCCAAATACATGTTGTAACATAAATAAAACATATATACACTTTTTGACACAACTGGGCAAAACTAAGTACAATGCTCTTACCTTTTTCCCTCCCCATTCAATTATCTTGGATGGTATACCGTCAGCAAGTGGCTTTTCCGTAAAATTATCGTATACATTTGTAAGTAGCCATGGAAAGTTATTCTGGCTTGCCATTTTTTCTAAAACATCTACCCCGAAGTCTGAAAACGTAAAAAAGCCAAAAGGTTAGGTACATTTTGTCTTACTTATCACACTACTTGAAAATAGTATATATAAGGTGCACCATGCGAGGGGGTTTACGGTCAAGTTAAAATGCATAACTCTCTGCTCTCTATCCTTCATAAGGATATTTTACATTTTTCTATTACATTCAAGACAGCATAATCGTTATAGCAGGGAGGATACAGTATAATCTATAGTCATGGTACCTGGGTACCGTAATCTCCCGCGTAGAAGACGCACTGCGCGTAGAAGACGCACCCCAAACTCAGCACATGCATTTTCGCGTATAAGACGCACATTTTAATGCTCAATTTTGTAAATCCAGCACTGTTCTATAGTAAAATGCCCCCCCCCCGTATAGGACGCACCCCCAACTTGTAGAAATCCTATAAGACGCACAAGGCATTTGTTTGGCGTAGAGGACGCGTCTTATACGCGGGAGTTTACGGGTAATAGTAATTTAAAAGTCTTCTAGCATTGTAGTAATGTAGCTGTACAATGATGGTCCAGAAGTTCCAATCCTAATTTTCTTGACAAAGTGACTGTGGTTATTTTGTTACAATGCAAATCAAACTGACAAGCTTTGCATGTACAACTGTAAAATGATACTGAGGTTAGCTTTCAGAGCTGCATCATGCCTCCAGATTAAAGTTGATACATCGTCATGATGCACTGATTTGGTGCATGACGATAACCCTTTAGGTGTACATCTACTTCACAAAGTCATCATGATGCATGAATGCATCCCTGGTAAATAGACTCACCAGGGCTGCATTCATGCATCATGACGACCTTGGGCATGATGCATTGCAGCACAATGTGGCCTTAAAGAGTTAAAAAACTAATGGGGCACATTATGAGGACAATATAAAAGGACTTACCAAAGTCGTGGTTTCCATAGCAGGCACACTGTATATCCATAGCATTTAACACGGGCACCATCTGTTTACCTTTGGTTATTGAGCTCACTGCAAGACAAGGAAAAGCATAAATGTCAAATTCATACAGCATATACATGACAGTATACCAAAGATAGCATTCCCAGCCTACGGCCCTCACATGCAGGCCATATGACCTGCCGTTATCTGAGCTTTATAATGGTGAAAGATTTTTTCAAATACGGTACGTCAAAATGCTATGGCTATTTTCTTCTTTCAAACATGTTCCAATTTTACAAGTTAATATTGCCAGATTGGGAGATTGGCCTGCATAAGACGCCAAGACACAAACCACGGCTGTCTGTGTAGAGAAAAGAAATTGTCGGCAACACTGGAAAGTCATGGTTACTATTTCATTTCATGACGTTTTGAAGATTGGCCTATAACGTTCATTGCGAGGGCCCTAAGATCCTATTTATTTAACCTCGTATTGCTCTGATCAAACTCATTTCCTTATTGGTGCACTAATGGAGCACCAATGAGTAATTTATCAGCGCTAGGGTAGCATTCGTAAATCAAGATAACAAAAGGGCATTGGTTATTTTCTACATTATGGTCCCCAAAGGGTTAAAACAAAATGAGATTGAACTAGATTTTCCTATCAGTCTTTTCACCACCAATACACCTGCAATTAGGTTTAAAAGAAATCGAGCGATCTCCTTATCTGTCAACAAGGTCTTATCAGATTATCAAGGTCCACAGACTCACAAGTTCACAGGACAAGGAGTAGTGATCAAGAACCCTAGACAGACAGTATCTGAGTAGGTCTCTTTCTGTTGACATGTGCGATTTCAACATTTTATACATGTACCGTAATCTCCTGCATAGAAGGCGTGTCTTATACGCGAATCAGATCGTTCGTGGGTCTTATACGCGGGAGGGTAATTGCCTTGAGTTGGGGGTGCGCCTTATATGCCGGTTTTTCCAACATCTCAATTGGAAATTCTCGCGGCAGACCAGTAGGTATGGGTCTAGACCTCTAAATTTGACAAGGTGACATGGCCATTTCTTAAAATCGACATGTGACCTGGGGCCTAGTAACAAGGACACGGGAAAATAGAATGCGCTCGGCACGTTCAAGCCGACCGTGTGCCGATGACAGCTTGAACTCATAGACAATGATAGAGCCAGCAGCGCGGCAGACCCGGAGGTGTCGACGGGCTTGCCGGGGATAAAGCCCACCATGCGCCGATTACAGCTTGAACTCATAGAGCCAGCACCGCGGCAGACTGGGAGGTGTCGACTCGCTCGGCGGGTTCAAGCCGACCGTGCGCTGATGACAGCATCGACTCATAGAGCCCTCACCACGGTAGCCCGATCAGTGTACAGGCGCTCGGCGGGCAATACGCCGACCGTGTGCCGATGACAGCTTGAACTCATAGAGCCAGCAGCACGGCAGCCCGGTCGGTGTAGATTTGCTCGGCGGGCAATAGGCCGACCGTGTGCCGATGACAGCTTGAACTCATAGGGCCAGCAGCGCGGCAGCCTGGTCAGTGTACAGGCGCTCGGCGGGCAATACGCAAACCGTGTCCCAATGACAGCTTGAACTCATGGAGGTGGGTGGGGGGGGGTGGGCGCCTTCTACGCAAAACAGCCCGCCTGTGAGTTGGGGGGGCGCCTTATACGCGGGTTTTTCCAGAAATCGATCCAGAAGAGGTAGGTGCGCCTTCTACGTGAAAAGGCCTTCTCTGAGTTGGGGGTGCGCCTTCTACGCAAGCTGTGCCTTCTACGCGGGAGATTACGGTAGTATTACCCTTCAATCATCTCTTTTAGATAGACCCCACCCCTAATCAATCTACCGTCCCCCATCTCCACAAATGACTCAGCCGAAACCAAATGACGGGTCCTGGGTCCCTAAAAGGCGTATGGGGTAAAGCGCCAAGCGATGCATGCACTTAGCAGTAATTGAAAACATAAGTGCATTGCATTTACACAGGATGATTTGGCATTTGTGGCCAGATCAACGATAAGGTGTATGACTGACATTGAGTGAGTGGCCAGTTTTACCAACAGATAAGTGCCCCCCCCCTCGTATTTACAGTCTAGGTTATTCAAATATACACTGGGATGTGCATTAGAACATGTATAGATAAGGCTGCTTCAGGGTTATGAGTCAGGATAATGAGATGTATAGCTTTAATACGACTTCTCTGAATGTCATATCATGTGAGTAACTACAGGTGTGCTCCATGGGGGATCCAAGAATTTTTTTAATGGCTGCTCAATTCGCAAAAAAAAAAAAAAACAAAAAAAAAAACACCACCATATTACCTTCCGTATGAGGCATGGCTTTTAATTGAGTATGGATACTTTGTCACCAGGAAGGGCCAAAGTTTGGGGTGCACTTTCTACACAAGGACTTAAACTATAAATCATCAAATTTTGCTCTCAGATGTGCCTTAGCGATTTGGCCTTAGTTGGAAGTGTGTTTTCTATACGAGGTGCACCTTCTTCGAGAGGTATCATGACATTTTTTTTATGAAGATGGTGCATCACATCAGATCTCTGATCACATGGTCATCAGTAAACCCTGAAGAGTTGTTTAACCCTTTGAGGGCTAAAAAATGGTTGTCCTGGCCATGGGGACGGCCCCTGAAAAAAGTATAGTTCCTAGAGGATGAGCCTATTTTCAATTCCTATACAAATCCTATATAATGGCCGTCGACTATAGTCGACGCCAGGCCTACCATGGTGTCGACTATACATTTTGTAGTTGGTGCTAGCCCTCAATGGTTTAATTAATGCATGAATGCAACTCTGACATGATAAAGGAGGGGCAAATTGTACTAATCGTCAAAGCTTTAGTTAGAGAAATAAACTTACTGAGCGAGGGGTTGAACGCATCACCAGAAAAAAGCACCATGGGGTTATCAGCTTTATGTGACTGAAGTGATGTCACAAAGCGAGCTGCTCCACCCACAGGCTCCTGCTCGCGGGGCTCGATATTATAAACATCATTAAAGTGAAGAATGGTGACCACATCCCTTGTGGCAGCCATCTTGGTTTGATCGGTAGGTGTGTGGTGATGGTTGGAGGTTTCGTTGTTGCGGATGTTGTCAAGGTGACCACTGTGGATGGTAACTGTCACTGGTTCCTGGTTGGCATTGTGCGTCCCGCTCTCACCGGTGGACACTGAAAAGGACACTACGCAAGTCAGATCATGAGTCGAATAAGCGCATAAGTGGAACAAGCAACAGTTGGACCAAGCTAAAAAGTGTCAGTCCCATGACCTAGCAAGGTCAGATGGTACATGTTAGTATTAGTGAAGGTTTACATTTGCTTCGGTCGTTTATGTTTATGCTGATGTACAAATAAACAGGTGTGAGTACTTTAAAGATTATATAATCATGTATACACAGCCCCGAATTATATTAAAGAAATTAAATTCAAAATGGAACTCTACCATCTACCCAAATGTAAGAAACAACAAGACAACTAGGGACATATTTATATGTTGATACAAATGTTATTCTTATTAGATAGTATCATATATCAGAAAGACTATTTCGTTTATTCTATCAACATATCAAATCAATTACCGTAAGACAGCTGTTAATGACAAATGTTCATTGTTAGTCACACCAAGAACAAACAGTCACTTCAACTCATAAATCACTAACACATTTTGTTCTGGATTCGAATAATCAATCTGTTAATTCCTGAATCATTCAAAAACATCATAGATTGCATTGATTAAAATTTGATCAAAGATCATAGGTGATGTCATTCTTGAATCAATGTGTATGTTATATTTAGATTTAAAAATTAAGTTTCCCTGTGCCTAAACCGGTTTCTGACATCCATTGTTAGTTCAATTCATCTGGAGCCTTTATATTTCTAGGGTAATAACTCTAAAACCTTTTTATTTATTTTTAATTCAATGGGACACTTTAACCACTACCAAGGCCCTGGCTAGGTAGGGGGCTGAGGCCACAAGAAACATCATTTCAATTTGGTTTGTAAAGGCTTGCACCTGAAGACTACATTTTCTGTGGCCCTATTCAGTGATAACCTGTAAAGGTAATTCATGTACACGGTGTCAACTATACAAGACTAATTATCGTATATTGGACGTGCGTCACTCTTAAACCCTCTTGCATAATGGTCTTCCTGTATTTTATTACGCTCGCGCTTATAGAATTTTAGGGCAAGTGTAGCTTGAAATAAATGTTTAGAAATTCTTTCAGCTGGTTTTCCATGAATAGCAAACTGGGAGAATTCAGCGCTTGCTGAAAGATGTGTGTCAAAAGCCTTTTGAAAAGGCTGAATAACGACACATGTAAGCAGCCAACCAGACAGGATGTTCTATGTGTGGGCACAGAGCTTATCCTTTATCATTTATTACATATATTGGACAAGTGTGAGCAACACACAGAAAAGATGATCCATACGTCCAGCACGCAACATACTATTTCAGTGGCCACATACAGAGTACAGAGACAGAAAGAGCCGTGCCTTATATTAGTGTCTACATTCATATTTAAATTGAATTATACAATCCAAATGGAAAGAAATTCATAAGTACTTATTCCAAGGTGTTCAGAGAGGAGACGTTATATCACGTAAGAGGCTAACTCTTCTGTATCTTTGATTATCTTTACTTTGATCATAATAAATATTATGCTTGAAACTGGATGTAATAAAAGCTGTCCGAAGTTGCATATTCTTTATATGCACAAAGAATGTTAAGTGATTTAAGTATGGATGCCTTGGCCAAGGTCTTCAACCAATGGCCGATGAATGGTTTAGCCCAATGTAAGCGTTGGTATAGATCAAAAGTTAAATGTCATTACCGTAAAACGCTATGCCGGTGTAAGCAACACCCTCGTATACAATATGACACAGCCTGAGTTAGAGAGGATGATATTATAGGTACCGTAATCTCCAGCGTATAAGCCACAGCCTGCGTATAAGGTGCACCTAGAGTTTTGGAAATTCTCAAAAAAATGAAAAATTCATAACTTTGGTTCTACTGAATGAATTTTCAAAATTCAAAGACCTATGTGTAACTTGGGCCCCATAGACCCCCCTGGGCACCCATATATCCAATTATGGCTAAGGGGGCATGTAACATATCAAAAGAAAGGTCTTGGAGTCCCCCTTGTGGATGCAATGAGAACTAAAACCCCCTGTATAAGATGTGCCTTATACACGGGAGATTACGGTAGCACCTAGGTCTTTAAAGTTGTTACCAGTTAAGGACTGTTTCAAAGTATCCATCTATAACCTGATTCGTGTATGAGCTGAGGATTGTGAAAATACACGGACCTTTACTTAATCCTAGCGTACTACATCATAGTTGTATATTGTGCACATATAGCTGTACATGATCACCTACATAGAAGGATGTCAGTGTATGGGGTTGGTGAAATAGGAGCGGTGCCACTGGGGACATCCTATTCAGTGTATGATATTGTCTCAGTACACATCCGTCACTACAGTTTCAAATGAGATTATTTTATACATGTACTAATTTTATAGGTTAAATATCTAATTATAACTAAGAGATATCTTGCTGTCCTGTAAAAGATTGATAACATTTTAGATGTAATTTTCTAATCCATAATATAAATTGGTACCTTATTTTCACACATTTAAGGCATTTTAAAAGCTGAGACCAGCACAGGGAGAGGTAGCATTCTACTTGACACACTTCACTGTTCCAGGTATGAATTAGTCATCAATCACAAGACACTCACTTATACCATGTGGTAGGTCTATGGTACACAGTGAGAACATCACAATACCACATAGTAATCCTATAATATATATTGCACATGTTAATTTGACAATCTCAACAGGTTAACAAGTGGACACAGGCTGAATATGGGTTAACTCTTTAAGGGTCACATCATGCTTAAACGCACTACCGTAATCTCCCGCATAAAAGATGCAGTGCGCGTATAAGACGCACCCCTAACTTGCCAATGGCTGTTTCGCGTATAAGACGCACATCTTAAGGCTGAAATTTGTAAGATTAGTACATTTCTATAGTAAAAATACCCGCGTATAAGACGAACCCCCAACTTCAGATAATCCTACAAGACGCACCAGGCATTTGTTTGGCGTAGAAGACGCGTAGAAATGTCTAGTTTGGCGTAGAAGACGCGTCTTCTACGCGGGAGATTACGGTATTTCTTCTCATCATGATGCATGAATACAGCAATAGGGAGGCTACGTCTTGTGATAAAACACAATCCATAAATACCTGTATAATTACTGACCCCCATAGATACAATTTCTAATTGACTTTTCTCTCAAATCTCATTTTTTCCCCAAAGTTGTTTGATGTCAAAAAAATATTGCAGGCTCTACTACAGGCCTGCAAGTGATAATACAGTGAGCACCGAAAGCACTCTCATGTGTCTGAATTGGCCTCCCTAAAGGCAGTAATTGCCCGTGCTGAACCCATGTCATGCTGACCTTCCAGGGTAGCAACTTTATGAACATGACATTTTGGGACAAAAAAAAATAAATAAATAAATAAAAAAAAAATTTGGGACAGTCCTTAAAGGGTTAATGACAGGCATCAATCAAGTGTACTTCTGATAGTAGTGCCACAACACCACAGGTTGTAGTGCAAATCATTTTTAGGTTGAAAACTAAAGACTAGAGCTGAAGTATCCCGATCGCTTAATGGTTACTCACTGCAGGCAATCAGGGCTTTGTCTTTTCAGGCTTCAAATTTTAAGATTCTGTGGTTGGAAACAGGTCACTTGTCATATATATCCTCACGGTCATCTTGGTATTTGAGAAGCTGTGTTCTACATTGTTCATTTCTAATCTGTTGATAACACTGGCAGGGTTCTCTGCAGTTTGAATAGTGACACTATAAAACGTTGGCATCTGATGCATGAAGACAATCTTCATGAAATTTTGCAAATGACCAGTGTCTTACCTGGATAAGAAATGTTGATAGTAGACCAAATTTTGATGAAAATCTAGTTTTAATACACCTTAAATTTCACATGTTCACCAGTTTCTAACTGGAGCTTTTGAAAATCTAAATCTTTAGGGCGAGCTAAGAGCATGCCAGCAGGGATTCTGGATGAATATTACATTGCTGGCAGTAAAACAGTTACTGGCAGCAGTCCAGTAGTGAGGACTTACAATGTGAGCGAAATCTTCCTTCATGAATAAAGCAAACTAAAAAATCCGCCAAAGGTTGTAAATAGTAAATCGTCTCAATTGGTATATCAATCTACCACAAGACACATTTGCGTTTGCTGGGCACCCCTACTACCCCTCTCACTAGAACACCCATGCCTGCAGCAAAAGATGTTTTGACCAGTAAGCGATCGAGCAGATGTCAGCCATGCCTTTAATAGGTTCACAGAGGTTGTGACACCATCTTACCCTATAGACACACTAGTCTGGGTGCCAGTATTACCTGCCTACCAATATGAACCTCACCTGTGTGCCCTCCTCCAGCACCAAGGGTACTCTTACCACACCCCATGTTTCTGTCCTGGTATCATCAACTGTACATGGTGTTGGGTCAGTGCTGATAAGGCACACTGTACGTGGTGACCCTTCACAGCCAAAAAGGTCAAAATGAACCTAATGTAATCTTCATATAGAAAACATAATACTGAGATGTCTTAAAACTTATTTTGCTTTACTGGCAGTCTATGAGTTTATATCAATGAATTATATATCATTTTTCGGGATACATAGTTATTTGATTTTATATTTTGTTTTTAATCCTATCAGCACCAAGTAGATGAAAATCAAAATGAGTTTGACAATAACATGGTGTAATAATAGAGAGTTTTAGCAAAGCCAACGTAGACGTATCCATACACGCAGCCCCACTACCGAGCTACATAGGTAATGAACGTATCTAAGTGCTTTGCTACGTCAGGCTGCACACGACTTGATGACGTAATGCACATGGTTGCCTGGTTAAGCAGTACGGATACGTTCACGTCGGGGCTGCTAAAACTCTCTAATAGTTCACGGTGAGTGAGTGAGTAATAGATGTTTAACGCCATTTCGACAGCTAAGGTCATATTCATGGCGAGGTAATAGTTCACGGATACCTGTGTTCTGATTTCTATTGTAGGATATTACCACATTAGACACCAGCTTTGTAATAATGTAGAAATAGATTCATACCTTATCACTGAATTAAACTGCAAGGTTTGGAATAAGCACCCTCTTGAATAAAAGTGTCGGGGGTAAGGGACATTAAAAACAGACCTTGAACAAGCGCCCCTCTTGTATAAGGGCCATGGGTAATCAGCCCTCCAAATCTATAGGAACCAGGGCAGTTATTTACAATGATACAGTGTATAAATATAATAATTGACTGAGAACACCGACTTATGGTTTGGAGAAATTTATTAAAGGTTTAACGACCAAATAACATAACCTTATACACTATGAACAGAACAGTGAACATGTTAAATGATAGAGATAAACCTTTACCAAGTATGACTGGGCCAGGCCCCAAAATGACACTCCTGGGTCATACAAGGAAACAATACAGTATTTGAATGAATAATTGACCACCAATCACCAAATAATGCACATAACATGTAAGTAATGCAGTACAGTTATACATGACTTAATGTCCTTAGAACTGAGTTATACGAGAACATCAATAGTAGAGGGCGGGGTGGGTGGGGAAAAGAACACACGTCCACCTCCTGAGAGAACCGACCAAACAATGGGGGTGAGCGGGAGATTTGAATCTACCGCAAGGGGCATGAATATTCATGCGACCTAATTAGATGTGAAACCAGGTCGGGGGGTCAGGCAATTACTAGTGCATGGAACATGCACCCCAATTGACTGAGAACACCGACTTATGGTTTGGAGAAATTTATTAAATGTTTAACGACCAAATACCATAACCTTATACACTATGAACAGAACAGTGAACATGTTAAATGATAGAGATAAACCTTTACCAAGTATGACTGGGCCAGGCCCCAAAATGACACTCCTGGGTCATACAAGGAAGCAATACAGTATTTGAATGAATAATTGACCACCAATCACCAAATAATGCACATAACATGTAAGTAATGCAGTACAGTTATACATGACTTAATGTCCGAAGCTTTTAGCCAAGGGTTGTTGGACTGTACTGAAGAGTGGTTTCGGGACGTAATTATACACCATGTCTGATTTCCACAACCCATGGCCCTTTACATCACTTTCACTTGCCCCTGCAGTTGCAGCAGCCAATGAGGCCCCCCGGCGTAATCCGTGCAGGCTGTAACTTCCGGCTCCAGGTACACCTTGGGCGGCGAGGGACCATTTTAATTGGTCTTGGAGGGTGGCACCCGTGACTGGGATCCGAGTATCTCCCCAGATAAAGGCTGGTGAGTAGCTTGGGGCCAGGACAAGCACAGTCATCAGGCGATATGCCGCTACAGGGCAGTGGGATGTTCCTGGGGGGAGCGCGTTGACAGGGAGCACTGTCGGGGGGCTCGCCCCAGACGTCGTTTTTGAGCTCCTGACGACTACACACAAGCCATTGAGGGCATTGAGGACGTCTCCCCAAAGTAAGGAGTGGCCGTAATCCCATGGGGCGCGGACACATATATTAGAGCCCCTGAGGAAGCAGTGGTAACCAATCAGGTAGGCCGCTTTGGCCACCACTCCCATCAGGCCCCGGGTGTCGAGGTCATCACACAGCTTATGATGAGTTCCGGGGTTACAGGAGGCGCCAGTTGAGGGACATGAGTCGACCCCCTTTTTACCCCTGCCTGAGTTTCTTTCACCATGCGAGCCTCGAACGACCTGTCATCACCTCCCAGCATTAACACCAGGTGGCGGGCGCCCGATACATAGTTTCTAATAGTTTGTGGTGACTTAAATTTCAGTGTGCATGCCTGGATAAACACTGACAGATCGTCCACGCTAGGAGTCAGGACAGGTATCCCATACGTGATACAGAACTGGTAGTATTCTCTGTGTTGACGTTCCTGATTCTTCCGTGTCTGCTCCGAGACCGCTGCCCGCCTAGTCCTCAGCATCTCGCCGTATATCGGGTGACCGCTCCATGCTGCAAGACAGAAGGCATAAGGTCAGTCAGTCATAGGCCTCTAGTGAATGTGGGAACAGTCAAGTCAGGGAACAATTCTATTAAGTCTCTCCCTTTTAGTAGTTTATGCACTGCCACTCGGTACCCCACCCCTAACACGCGGCGGGAAAGCGCGTTGGCCAATTCCATAGTCACCCCGGGGGCATGTGTCACAGTGATCCGGATATCGTGTGTCACTGCAAACAACCAGATCTCGCGGGCGCACGACGCTAGGATAGGGTCCTCAGCGCGGCCACTGGACAGGGAGGCCACTGCGCTTGAGTTGTCGCATATGACATCTATCTGGTAACCCGCGGGATTTTTAGGGCAGAGATGCTTGATGGCGACCACCGCATTCATAGCCTCCAATTTGTTGATGTCTCTGTCTTGATGGAAGCAGTAGGGGTACCCCACTCCATAGTAATGGGTAGGGCTGAACCCCCCCCCTCCTTTGAGGCAGGAGTCAACCTCAATGCGCCATCGGGGGCGGACTTCCGGTATGAGGTGAACTCCATTACTAATGGTGGCGTATTCCTTAAACCAATTAAGGTCCGCCCTACATTCTTCAGTGATGGTAACAGGGTTTGTGACGTTTGAGAGTCTCAGGAGTGCCAGAATCTGGGCCATAAAACGCCTGGCAGGAGGGAGGCATGTGGCAATATAAAAAAGTTTGCCCGACATCTGCTGAATTGCCTTCTTGGATGCCCACCTCTTTTCTTCCCACGAGCGCACCTCCTCTATTACTTCTTCCAATTTAGACTGGGGTATACTGACTGTCATATTTACTGTGTCAATGTGGAATCCTAACCACACAACCTCTGTGGTGGGGCGGACAGTCTTTTCAGGGGCGATTTTTATGCCCCGCTGCAAGGCGAGGGATTTAAAGTCCCGGAGGGCGATCTCCCCTTCAAATGCCGTCGCAGTGACTGCGGCATAGTCGTCAATATAGGTCAGAAGATCGACGCCCTGGCGTTTCATCATATAGGCGACTCTCATATACGTTTCATCATATAGTGCTAACTCTCTGCATATGGCTGCATGATGCCCTACATCCGAAGGATGGGGACCTATAACTGTACCATTTGCCTCTATGATGTATGCCCGCCAGTGGCCAGTCTAGGGGGCCAGCTGGCGATAAGCCCTCTGAAGGTCCGAGACCCATACCGTACATCCAGGGCCGTGGTGCTGTACTTTTTCTATAAGGTCCGTTATAGCGGGAAGGACAACGCGCATCTCTCTGCCTTCGAAGAAGTTTTTCTTAATGACCTTAGTTTCCATGCACCCATCATGGAAACTAAGGTCCACTATGATGCGCCTTTTATTGGACAGTTTCTTTTCCACCGTGCACATGGGGCTGGTTTGGCTCCATGGTGTGTAGGGAGGGGCATCATAAGGGCCCAGGAGGGTGCCATACTCAAGCTCTGTCTGTATGAATTCATCAATGTGGGTGCTATACTCGTTGGCTGATCCGTGATTCTTGTCAGTAGCTATTGGGGGCTTATCGCCCGTATATGAGCACGGCCATCCGAATTCCAAGTACTGGACGATCTCTTTATCATCATACTCCATAAGCAAGTCGCGCCAAGCGTCCAAATTAAAGGTGGATGGAAGCGGGATGCGGGCGCCCATATAGTTCGGGACGACATGGGCACGGACAGCGTGGTATATTGCCATATTAGCTTCATCCTGTATACATGCTTCACGGGTGGGGTACGGCCAAAGCTTGTCCAGAATGGGGGCATACTGGAGAGGGGCCATCTCCAATGGTGTGATGGTGTCTTTAGTCATAGCTGGAACGTCCCCCGCCGTGGCCGGTGCTGATGGAACAGAGGCCGGGAGGGCCATGGCGGTGCTAGAGGCAGGGCTATGGGGGCCGTTGGTAGGGGTGTTGTCGATGTCGACATTAATTCCATATATCTCACCAGCGCCGACTTTATTATGGACGGCATCACACAAGCTGGTATTGTCACTGCAGTCCATGCGTTTTGTGACCAGGGGGCCAACAGTGGGTTGGCCTGTCATAGGTGTACTACATGTGTTACAATAGTTAGACTGGTTCAGTGTGGCACTGGGTTGGCAATCCAGTGTGTTACCAGCCCTGCAATTGAGATGGTCGGTGTAATCAATTACATGGGTATTACGAGCAATAGCATGATTACCTTGGGCGTCATTTGTTATGTCTTCAATATACATTACTTCAGGGTCACTGGCCTGCAGTGCGGGGGCAGAGACGCCCATGTGAACAACATGGGGGCCAGTGCCAACCACAAATGAAGGGGAAGGGGGGGCTGTTGCGGTGTCACCAACACTGGACGTTGGCCCGCGCCTGAAGCAAGGTGACTAGCTGGTCCACTTTGGCGTCAGTGGACGCCATCTTAGCTTCAGTTTTTTCTGCCAGCGCCGCTGGGCTTTTTTCATGTCCTTCTCAAAAACAGCACTCCCATCGCTGTCCTTCTTCTGCTTCTTAGGGGGCATGGTGAATTCCGCCCAAGGTACAGCGGGGATTCGCTGGGAATGTGGAGAAAAGAACACACGTCCACCTCCTGAGAGAACCAACTAAACAATGGGGGTGAGCGGGAGATTTGAATCTACCGCGATGGGCATGAATATTCATGCGACCTAATTAGATGTCAAACCAGGTCGGGGGCCAGGCAATTACTAGTGCATGGAACATGCACCCCAATTATGTTCTGTTTACTGACACACTAATAAAGAGTGTGCCGCACAAAAGGTGAAGCTCCAGGGTATTTCCTAACATATACCGCCCTACCTTGGCAAATTGCCATCACTATTGATCTACCAGTAGGCCATGGATAGGCCTTCCTTTATTTTTTAATGAAATGGCGTAGTCCATGTACCAGTATCATTTAAGCTGACTTCTTCTGTACCATACTGGTCGGCCTCCCGTGAGTTCCCGCGTTTAAGCCATACTCTGACCATGGGAGGAGACTACAAGTCACACCTGGGGCCTGAAGATTTATGGTTTTAAATACCGTTCTATAGTGCTAAATACCCGCATATAAGCTTTTGCCTCTTTGCCTATTAAACATATTTTGGGGACACAGGCCCCATTCAGACTTGACCCCCAAGCTGCCCCCATCTCACCACTAACCTGAATCGGGCATTTTGGGTTAAAGAAGTTTCACCCACTGGTTCAAGTTGCTGCAGTGGTAACATGTAGGGAGACCATGTGTACCATGTGTAGGAATACACCCCACCAAACGGGGCCCGATAATGCCTGGAAGCCAGCGATGACTGACAATAGGGGTCTAGCTGGGGGCAGCTTGACCTCACCCCCTAAAGACCAAAAGAGAATTTGGACTCCTCTTTAGGAGGCCAAAAAGATATTTCCTCACTTTTTCGTTTCGTTTCAAGCACTCCAAGTGACTAGACCCCCTGTGCTCATGCCGATCATGGTGCTCAAATTATCCTAAACGATGTTCAAATGTAGCACTGGTGGGGTATCCCAATATATCATGACAACTGTTCACTGCTAAGACGTAAAGTGTGATCTCTGTCGAGGGCCAGATCTTATTTTATGGTCCCAAACACTCCAAGTGTTCCTGCACATGACTGCCTAGTCATACCCTGTCTTGCCAACCCATGCCCAGGCATACAGTTCCGTTCCCTGTATCATGTTGCTATACGCAAATAGATAAAAAGTGGGAGTTGAAGTAGGACGAACACCATCATTAAACTAATTTAACAGTGACAGTTAACCCTAAAGGGGTCATTGGCTTTAAAATGCAGAGGTGAGTATATAGGAACAAGTATTCGCACAGTTGAAGATATTATAGCATACACCACAAAGTTAAGTCGCCCTGGTATTCTGATGGCGGTTGATTTTGAAAAAGCATTTGATAAGATAAGGTGGGAGTTTATCTTTAAGGCACTTGAAAGGTTTGGATTTGGGGAAAAATACATCTCATGGGTCAGGATATTATATAAAGACATTGTTGCCTGTGTCATAAATAATGGGTACACAAGTGACTGGTTTGAACTTGCATGCGGAACCAGACAGGGATGCTGTCTATCGCCTTTTTTGTTTGTTATTGCTGTAGAACTGTTAGCTCATAATGTACGCATGAATGTAGATATTAAAGGTATAAGACTTGGTACTAGAGAAGAAAAGATATGTCAATATGCTGATGATACCACTTGTTTTATCGAATCAGCAGCAGCTCTACGTCACCTGCTGGACTGTTTGAGAAGGTTTAGGAGGTACTCTGGTCTGAAGGTGAATAGATATAAGACACAATATCTTGCACTTGGTGGTATTGACACTAGTCAGACCGGATTGGAGGGTCTTGCATGGAGCGAAAGATTGATTGTCCTGGGCATCTCTGTAGCACTGAATAGGACAGAAGCCCAAAATTACTCGTGGAACTTTGAACCCCAGATACAGAAAATCACCAACATAAGTGATGATTGGAGGCACCGCAACATCTCACTCAAAGGTAAAACTATCATCATAAACAGCCTAATGCTACCATGTGTGATGTTCCCGGCCTCAGTCACCACTACACCATCTAGAGCAATAGATGAAGTCAATAGAATTGTTGACAAATTCCTATGGGGCTCCAACAGGAACAAGGTAGCCAGGGCACGTGTTCAGGCACAGACTAAGCATGGTGGACTTGCAGTAGGCAATTTTAAAACGAAAATCATTGTATCTAACATAAACTGGGTCAAAAGGTTCTGTTGGGATACCACCATGGTTCCATGTGATTTTATTAAGTTATTTCTCCATGAAGTGTCTGACTTGAAACTGTTCATTCATACAAAATCAGATATTAACATACCACGAGAAGCAAGCCCATTCTATTATCAGGTTCTCAAGGACTGGCATGAATTCCAAAATGTCTCACTAGTAAGAGAAACGGAGGTCCGTAATGAAGTATTGTGGAAAATTAAGTTTATTACTATCAATAATACACCAATATTTTGGAGGTCGTGGAAGGAGGCTGGTATTGTCAGGGTTGAAGATTTACTGGATAATGGAAGTTTTATGTCAGACACTCAAATTTCTCAAAGGTATGGTGTTCAGTGTAACTTTCTTCAGGCTCTACAAATCCGACAAAGTATACCAGGTAGCTGGAGAGCTAGCATATCCAGTGACGAAATTCAAAGGCCAAATGACTGTATTTGGGTCATTGATAATACCCCAGATGTAGTTAATCTCTTTTCAACATCAAGCAAGGAATTGTATTGGATAGTTCTATACCGTCACTCACAACAAATGCCAAGGAATGAAATGAAATGGGCAAAAGTCTTTTCTGAGGTCCAATTTACAAAGGTTCCATGGTATGACATATATATGTGTCCATACCAAGTGAGTAGGGAAACAAAGTTACAATCATTTCAATATAAGGTACTCCATAAAATACTAGCTTGTAACAAATACTTGTTCGATATACGTGCAAAGGAAAGCCCAGAATGTGTATATTGTGATGGTAAGACTGACACTCTTGATCACTTCCTTGTGAAATGCCCCCCAGTAGCCTACTTCTGGAAGTCAGTCATATGATGGATAAACACTGTTGCTAAGATTGATACAGGGAATTTAGATGAGCATGAATTGATACTTGGATTATGTAGAAAAATTCCAAATGGTGATATCATCAACAATGTAATGCTTAGAACCAGGTTTTACATTTATAGGCAGCGTTTGTATCACAAGTGCCATCTTGATCTGTTGCAATGGATAGGAGAGTTTAAACACTCTCTTCTCTCAGAACAATTTATATGCAGTCTGGAGAACAAGCAAAAGAGGTTTAGGAAATGGGAGGCTATTTTGGACTCAATGTAACCGCTATGCATACACTGAAAGAACCCTAGTATCTCACTCATAGCATACTTCCTAGATAGGGGAAATGAGCTGCGAAAACTGTATCGATGTAGAGATATATCAGTATCTAGTCTCTATCACTAGTCATATAGAACACATCTATTATCATACTCACTATAATAATGCGCTATGTATTGTCCTGTGGTGTCCTGTGGTGTTTATATAACAAAATATCAAAAATGTAGCGAAGACCTGTATAGCTATAGACATTTTTTCTTTTTTTAAATAAAAAATGAGCGCTGCTCTATATAAAAAAAAAAAAATGCAGAGGTGAGAGTTTAAATGTTCACTGACCAATCATCTCACAAGTGTTGCAGTCATATATTTAGATAGGATACACAAATGCAGTGAAGGTGAGCATGTTGATCACTACTGAATTGGTACATGTTGGTGACACTTTTAGAACCACTGGACACATTTGTTATCGATGCCTTGTCCTCTGTTTAGTAAGGACAAATAAAGAAATTATTCTTTACTTTGAGATTCTGATAGAATCATGATGGATTCTTGAGGTACTCAATGTATAATTCTGCAAAAGCACTGTTGTTGAGGCCTACAAAAAAAAGGTTTGTTTCCAGTTACCCGACCGACCCTACCAAAATAGGGCAGAAACAAACTTCTTCTTTTTTTTTAATTTTGAGATTTCTTTAAAGATTTTCGTGAATTTTCATCCATTTTTCATGATTATCCCCGATTTTTCCTAATTTGCTACCTGATATCTATTTTTTACGGGTTTTGAGTTAACAGTTTCATAAGGCATGTCTTTTCCATATTTTTGACATTCCTCATATACTTTTCATATTTCTACAGTAAAGTCAAAGAACCTAGCATATCTGACCATACAAACTCAAAAAAAAAAGAGAAGAAAATCCGACCCACCGACCCTGGCTCTTTGGGCTTTGTTACTGGAAACACACCTTTATTTTTTTTTGGCCTGAGCAAAAGTGAGTCCAAGTGACAGTCCAATACTTTCAACGGATTATCTGTACATCCTGTATTAGGGATACATATCATCAAGTCAAGGATCCTGATGTATAAGCACATAGGACTACTGCCATTCACAGTAGATCATTATTCATGGCTGAAGTACGTGCAGGCTTTTATTTATTTTTTTTTTTTTTTGCTAAAATTAATAAAAGGGGTGGCATTTTTTTTGTCCTGCACTACTATTCCTGAGTAGGCATACTATAGATCTACTGCCCTAGCTAATTGGGGGAGTGGTCGGGGGAGGGGGTTGGTGGGATTGGAGGGGGGCAAAAAAATTTCAGACCTCCCCCCACACACACACACACAGTTGGCAACAACACACACACCTAAGGGGCTGTGTACAAATGACGTCATGCAGGAGGGGGGGAGGGGGGGTCCCACTTGCCATGACCAAGCATGACAAGGGGGGGTCATGGGCTGCATGACATCATGTCATCAAGAAATCACAATATGCTTTGGTTTTGGCAAGAACAAAAACGTTTGTAAAAAGATTTTTAAAGGTAGGGAAGTTTAATGTATTCATCTGACATAAATTTATTACCTATAGGCCTTACATGCATGCATGCATTCCTCAGACATCTCACTCAATGAGTGTCACTGCCATCAATGTCAGTGTAAAATCAAGGTGATGTCCAGACCACTATAAGGGAGCACTACTACTTTATCCTACCTATACCAATTTAACCCTTTTTGAAAAGGGCCACTGCTGCCCTCAGGATCTAAAATGATGCATTTAAATACCCCTGAACTGCTCGTTGCCTCAGGGCAGCATCCATAATAATCCACAGGCTTCTTTTTGAAAAGGTGTGATATTCCCCCCCCCCCTCCTTGAGGTGTCAAAATTATTTTGCTCCTCCCCCAATCCACCCCCTCCCGGAGTCCCACTGTTGATAAGTAACGAACACTCCCCTGGAGCTCTCCACCACCCTGTTGCTATTTTCACTGAGGGGATGCTTGGGGAGATGTAAATGGGACCTCCCCCCAAACTTACTCTCCACATCTTTGTCTGAATGGAACTCTATCAGACTCAACTTATTTGCAGATTCTAGAGTAAAATGCTGAGGTGACTCAATTGCTTTATAAGATCACAAATTGGAACTATGATTGCAATCAATGGTCTCATGAGAATTTGTGATGCTTTCTGAGTTTTTTTTTCTATTAGGCCACTCACTAAATTCAGAGTGTTCTCCCTGAAACCTATTTCTAGTACACTTGTATATGCTTCAAGTTACAGAATAAATCAATACATTCAATATATCAATACATTCAAGCTCCTGAACTATATGATCCTTAATAATAACTTGATTTTCTCTTCGCTGACAAGTGTACAACTTTCACTGTAAAGAAGGCAGACTATTAACTGTATTGGACTATTGATCTAGACAGTTTCTAAGCCCTTTTGTTACAGGAAATACTTGTGTATGATCACTACCATAGTACTTTGTGTATAACTATAAGGCACTGAAATAGTACATCCTGCGTATAGGGACCCATACATTATATAAGCTGACAGTGTTTGGCATGTTTCTCTGTTCATTTGTTGATCAGTACTAGTTCTTTTTTCACTTTGCATGCATGTTATCCTTTATTGCCAATTTACACCCACTATATGTCCCTTTGAACCATTTTAATTTGTTTATAGCCTATAGGCCTTCACTATTCATGCACTTTGGGGGGGGGGGTATCTCTCTGCATGACGTCATGCTGAGGGGGGGTCAAGTGTTGTATGACGAAACATGACAAGGGGAGAAGGGGGGGGTCAAAAATGGCCCAAAAATGCATGACGTCATTTGTACACAGCCCCTAATCCTGGACCCGCCCCCTACACCAGACCCAACTTCCCAAGAGCCTCCCCCCCCCCCCCCACACCCCTAGCCAAAAATAAAACGGATTATAGCAGGTCCTGCCACAGGGATGTGGGCAGGGGCATAGTCTAGTACATTCACTGGAGGATCCTGTGCCGTGGCTGAGCCCGAGGCTGGGCCCCAGACCGGCCTGTGCTTGCGGCTGTGCCGTGGACTTGGTGGCTGGGTTGCCCTCCCTCACATCACAGTCACACCGTCCTTGGAAGATTGTGTGCCGGCCTTGAACCTTTTCTTTTTCTTTCCGTCACCTAAAGCGTCTCCCATTAACATCTACATCAAATCAACTGTCGTGCTCATCATCTACTCTAGGCTAGCCCTCTCCAAGTCAGCCAAATCTACCAAAACAAACTCAGTCCATCCAAACACTTGCGAGTGTGAGTCACACAACACTTGGTTGAAGAGGAATGAATGAGTCGAAAATATTAACTTATAAAACCTCCCCGGTTCCAGTAGCATTCTCACCCCTGATTTACAACAGTGTAATATGATCATTCTGATCCACATGAATGTAAAATGAGCTAAAATGAGAGACCGTGAACCTACACCTACCTGTCCCAAGGAACGTCAAAAGTGGAAGACTAATCGCCCGCAAAATACTCGAAACATGACCTGCCACCTGGTGTCAAACCCAACTAACTCAACTGTAGTTCTTCAATTACCCACTAGATGGCGCTCAAAAATCTTCCCGCTGCCTTGCCAAGCTGCAGGGCTGATGCTCTCTCACTCTCAGGTTTGACCCTACCTAGCCTCCTAGGCCAACAAAAAATATTGTGTTTCCAGTTACATGGCACAAAACTCTAGGGTCGGTAGATCGGATTTTTTTCTTGGATTTTTTTTTATAATATTTTGCACAGAAATATATAGGAAGACACTCATGAGAAACACGTCGGATTCATGAGTTTATGCAGAGACATAGAGGTACCTTTATATCTCTGGTTTATGGTAGTGATATGAAAAAAACATGAGAAATTTGAAGCATATATAAAATATATCAATAACTAAGGTATAAACTGTATACCAAGAGATGATCTTCACGAAAAATGGATGGAAAATTACGAAAATTTTTAAACAAATTCCTAAAAATTGTCAAAAATTCCCAAAATTAAAAAGAAGAAGAAAAAAATCCAGGGTTGGCCGTTTTGCTAAGGTCGCTCGGGTAACTGGAAACACTTTTTTTTTGCCTCAGGTGTTATTGACAAATACTTGAAAAGGTGTACCCCACCTTAGTTTTAATTGATTCTTCAGACATTTCATTACGAGCTGCTAGTATCAATATACCCCCCCCCCCTCCCAAAGACCCTCATACTCGGGCCCTCATAGACTGCTACATTGCTAAAATGCTGTCGTTACATATATGATGACGCCTTGCTATAGGCCTCCAGGATTCTGGCATTAAGATGTGAACCTTCACTACATTTGTATACATTGTTTGACTGTATATATGTGTATAGGGTGGAGTTGAAGGAAATACGATAGCAGATTCAAAGGGCCATGGGAGTCCCACAATTAAAACTAGCCAATTTGGCGAAATTTCAGGTGTTGCTTTTATCCAAAAGGAATCTTAATTTGCCATTGGCGATTTAAGCGAGTAGCTTTTTTTTTTTTAAAGAGTTTGCCCCCAAGCGTGAAGCGTTGAAAGGGGCTGGTGCTATAATGGAGTAGACAAACACACAGAAAAAAAAACCAAAAGAAACCTGTGAAAGGTGGAGAGAGTAAGAAGGAAGTGAGGTAATTAGGGGTGAAAAAGAACACCTGCCAAGTAGAAGGGTGAGTACAAGGTATTAGACAGTCAACCTTACAAACCACTACCCGGTTCCCCCAGGGCGGTACCATGGGAGCCCCACTCATGTGTGGGTGCAGACTGGGTCAGACAGCCAACCAGAGACCAAGACATAGGCAACTTAGTTAGCAACAGTACCACAGGTGTCTGTACACAATAAATGCAGTGCAATAAACCCGTACATTTAGAGTGCACACACACCAGGGCATGTTGAGCCTAGTCAAGGAAACGATTATACTGGGACGCACACTTAGGTCTGCGACGTGCACCAACACCATGAGCCCGAACAGGAGGTAGGTTCCCACAAAGAGTGCACCAATAAAGGAGACCCTAAGTGAGACAGTAAGTAAGGTTGACTTACCAGGGGAGATGTAGTGAAATGAGATGAGATGAGGTATGGTCCGGTAGAGAGTGAAGCGATGAGAAGCACTGGTGGAAGGTCCGGGTCCATGAATCCAAGATGGCGGCCATGGCCACCACCATGCCGGTGCCAAGTCACCACCGGCTGTCAACCAAACACAGGTCGTCCAAAGGGCCCCAGACCAGATTGGCCCGAGGCCACTGGACCCCGCAGTGCCCACAAGGCAGACGTGCAACCTGCGGGGGACAGACCAGCCAGAGCTGACCCAGACTGGACAGGGGGTTGGTGCCCCTTACCAGGCCGGGGTAGCTGGCCTGCCCAGGCGCCGGGGCGACCAGAAGGGGGGACACCAAGTGGGTGCCCCGCTGTGCCCTTCCAGTTCGCCACCGGCCAGTCGAGTCGAGCGAGTAGTTAACATCTAACATACTTATACTCCCCCTCCCCCCCCCAGTTCCTGCTTGGTATCGCTGCTGTCGTCTGAAGATACCAGTATTGCCCCCTAGTGGTTGTTAGGTAAATCGTGGAAGCAAATAATCTTGCAAATACCCTTTTAAGTTTGTATGTTTATACACATGCATGTTTCCTCTTTAAAAAATCACTATGATGATGCTCAAAATCTGGAATGTATCTACCGAGTTTGGGAACTCTGCTTACGGATTTCCAAGTATCATGTTCAACATTTCCCTTTTTCGTTGTTGCTGCAAAAATACTAATCTAGAGAGGTACCGTCCTGCAGTGAGGTATTTCAACCAAAGCCTTGTCATTTGTATGTTTGATATACATGAATAAAAACCAAGGTTAAACAATTTTTTTTTAAATGTATTGAGTTTATTTATGTTGAATGAGCGCACACATTCCAACAAGACATGATGTACAAATTCATACTTACAAAGTTGCGCAACTCTTTACAGTATGTCACCAGTCGAAACAAGACTAGCGACACAACACAAGGTGAAGCGACTGAACTACAACTGGGGAGGACTGACTGAACACATACAGTTAGTGGAGGGGAGAGTCCATTCTGGTCAGACCTTTCTTAGATAGTTATTAGACACACTGACTTCAAATGTTGCTTTTGAGAGAGTAGAACAACCTCAGAGGCGATGTTTTAACTTCAGTTTAAACCCTTTTTAACTAGAACTATATACAGTTATACTGATGGAAATGCATTCAACACAAGTAATTTCATTTTGACAGGAATTGTGAGTTTGATGTTCAAATATACACAGGTTTCATGTTTCTAACAGTATTGATAAAATGTTGATGTGGTACCAGCTGGTAGTTGATAACAAGGCCACCAAGAGTTGTTATGTTGTATGGTGAGATACTAGACGTTGTGAGTTTGTTGCAAATCCCTGAATTCTGCATATCATTGCAACAAATGTTTTCCCATATCATTCTTAAGTTTCAAAATCCATTGCCTTTCTGATCCATAATAACAAAGCAACATTGATTTATGACCGCGCTTTGGAAGTAATCTGCTTCATGGTATAATCCAGCACTATGCGATATTATAAATAAATGACGGCGACACAAATAACACACAATTTCATAATCATTCACGTGACCGTCAAGAATACATCGTGGACTAGAGTGACTGTCATCATTCCCTGATTATACATTAACTCAATGTGGAATAATGTCATGTTAGTTTAGGTAGGACATCTCTTGCGCGCTGCCTAAAAATGGATCCATAACTTAACAAATCACAAACCATAGCAAAATAGCCAAAGCTCATTAACATTCATTTCCTCCATCTACTCTCATTGGCTACTCTACATTTTTATACTACAACTATGTGAATTCATCTGAATGTACAAACTCAGTGATTTCATGGAGGTGGACTTGCACCGTATTATCATTATTATGCCATTTTTCAGATATTCGCCTTGCGAATGATATATCCTCAATATGTTTGGTAGGATTATGCTTTATATAAGATTTTTCATCACATTCAAACAATAACCAAGAATTCAGAACAAATAAGGTGTACCATCAATACTACGGTAGTAGTCTATACTTGTACACCAGAGCTGTGATGATGGCACACATAAACAAAGCAAATCATACAGGGAGCACCACTTAAGAGACGTACACAAATGTTTTTGTACTTTCTAACTGAAAACAGAATATTAAAGTATTCTTCCAAAATACTTACTTTTCCAGCCTTGTGATATCATAAAGAAAATGCTTTATAAATAATGTACATTTTTCCTGCCAACATTGTATTTCATTCGTCTTGGATCATCATAGCAATTTCATTATTTATAAATTATCCCGAAATACAATTTGTACTCTAAATTTGTTTTAGCAATTGATATTGTGATATACACTCTTCAACAACAACAGAACTGACATACTGTCCCCGAGTATCTTCTCGAGCCCAAGTACGTAGAATACAACAACTGTGGGGACATAGGCAAGACAATGATGGGGACATTGCTTCGGCACTACTTTGGTCACAAAGAAAATATACTACAAAAATGGAAACGCAATATCAGTGATTCGTAGATATTCAATATACATATACACACAAAAGGAAGCAGTCATTCTCTGATCCACTTTTTCTCAACAATGGCTTTATATTATCAGGGCATATTCCTCTAGGAAGTTTTCACATGAACTCAGCTGTTATCCAGGGTTTGACCATATCTGGCAATAATCCTCAATGGTTAGGTTGGAAATTCATACAATCCCCTTGCATATTTTCTTGCATGCAAAAAAAAAGAACTTTAAATGTTAAAATTCTACTAGGTGAGGAAACCGATATGGAGGGTGATTGAGCTTACGCTGACAATCACTCGTTATAACATGACACAGAATGGACCCTCACAGTACTATGTTTGGTGATTTATCATTCATTTCGTCATTCATTGAACTACAGCAGCTGA
The DNA here is from genome assembly GCA_949317995.1 of Acholoe squamosa. NCBI lineage: Eukaryota > Metazoa > Annelida > Polychaeta > Phyllodocida > Polynoidae > Acholoe > Acholoe squamosa. Next base: position 45,075,819 of record OX439038.1, read on the forward strand.
ATCTGATTTCAAACAATAAATAATCGGAGCGCGATATACAATGCGGGGGAACCCAACTCAGACCATGATTAACTTTAGGCACAAATTCATTGTTTTCAGCGGTTTCGCGTGTTTAGAATAGGGAGCATCTAGTTTTCTAATCAATGTAATAGGTTTCCAGATATATAATAATTTTATTTCACTTCTGGTGAAAGATGATTAGTGACTAAGTAGACAGACGGTTGATGTTTATTTTTATAGGTTTCATTTGGCCCTCTTCGTTTTACATCAAAACATTGGTCTTCCCCACATCATACTCTTCGCATTTAATGAATAGTCTGTGACAACATAGCACCAACGAAAAAAGCTGCACCAAGTTCTTTTATGTCAGGAATATCTATATGTATTGGGATATTAATCATATGCTGGAGAGCAACCGGCTCCTTTGGTGGTATCCAATGAGACATTACAAGCAACATATATTTCTTAGAGTAGCAGCATGATAATGAAATGAAAGCTTTATATAAATGAAAGGGAAGAGGCTGGGACAGACAGGTTTAATATACAAATGGGGTATGACTAGACCACAACAACAATGGTGATCCCTTGGGATGTTCTCTCTGGCCTGCAAATACTTTATACATATATATTTGTGTCTGTGCTGCAGACCTTTGTATCATATGCCTCACTTCATCTTAATACATATATATATATCTTTTTATTGGCAGTAAAGCTTCACAAGTATCTATTTCCCCCACTCACATGCTGATGCTTTAGTAAGAGGCACATGCGAACGCTGTCACACACATCCCACACTAGGATTTGTAATCACTCTGTCTTCATCTCACATACTTATACTCTTCTGTTTTCATGAATTTGAGACAGGTAAGCCTAACTTAGCTGAAGAGTAATGATAATATCAATCATAATCAGTATACAAGTGCACCGTCTGGTGGTGGAGCATTTCTATAGTGTTGCCATCTAATGTAGACGTTGGACTTTCCTAATAAGGAAGATGGCGCGTTAAGAAACAATATGAGACATTTGATGAGTTCATGTTGGTGGGCGAGGACTGCAATGAGACGCCAATGAGTATACAACTCTTGCTACTAGTCTGTGGCTACTGACTCAATACTTACTACTTGGCTCAAAGTGATCTTTAACTAAGCATTTCTGCCACATTTTGGCTACAAAAATAGGTCTACTGTCTCAGATTCAAAGACCTGCTTGGGGTCTTGTGCTTCTCGGTAACAAATCATTAAATGTACAAATAATATAAAGGTGAAGGGAGAAGCCACAAGCTTCATTGCCCTTCCTAAACATGGAGTGAGCTCACAATTCAGTTTTCTTGAACATCCAGACAAATGGGGTAATAATATGGCATATCTCACAATTATTTGGAATACTACATTCAAGACTCATCCGCAGTGATGCATTACATTTGTTCTCTTGTTTACACTATATAAGATGTCTTCTGCTACCGTGAGCTTGATGATTTATACAAGAGAGCGTAAGCGGTGGTCTCTGAGCTCCGCACCACAGCCGGAGCACAACAGATGACCATATCAAGTATTCTGCCATGATGCCTCTAGCTGTGAACTCTGCAAGAGGCTGGAAGTCCTTTGTCTGATCCATTATGCTGCCTTCTTGATCAGAGACAGCAGCAGTGTGCAGGTACGACACCACTTTATAACAAATGACATGGGCCTGTGACAGTCATCACAATAGGAAAGTGCACAGGGCAGGCAGATTGGTCAATGTCCTCGTGGGGAATAAGAAGTCTTTGGAATGGTCCAGCTGGGCAGTCAGTTACACAACTGACTACAAAATGCATCAATACATTTAGTTAATTGAAAATTTGATTTTTCTTTTTTAAATTCTTATATAAAGTCCATTTTTTGATTGATGATCAAGGTCCTGACATGATGCCTTACGACCTGATTGCTTTATGTAGACCTTAAGTTTTATCATATTGGCAATGCTGTGGTTGAGACACATGATGCCAATCTCTTAGTCGTGGCCTACAACTGTGCTGCACATAATAGGACTGCCTGATACTTTTAGCACAGGGTCCCAGAAGAGGTGCCAACAGCCCACTGATGCTGTAATCTTCCTTTAAATGTCATGGTCTCTAAGGAAGATTTAACTGTTTGCAAAGACATGACCATTTAGATCACAGTATGTCAGATTTGTCCTTTGTGCCGTCCCCTTAGTTTGTGCACCAAATTCTGCTCAGACGCATTTTAGTCTGGACATACAGCTGACTTGGCCGCCTCTGATGACAATAGAATGAAACTTATCAAAATGAAACAAATTAATGAAATGAAACTGTATCAGTTGATCCCTCCTTGCAGGCCTGAGGGGAACTGGGATGTCTTTAACCTCCTGGATTGCTCTTTCATACAAGATACCACTTGTGTCCATCACTAATAATGAAGAGGTAAAGCTACCAGTACACTAGCTCCTCAGGCTTCCACAATCATCACTAGTCTGTATTTATTGCACAGTTCCAAGGGTACATACAAGCTGTAGTCCGCCTGCTTACTCACTCGTCCTCGCTCTCACCACCGCCATACATGTCGGCAAGTTTGGTGAAGCGGGGACCCCAGCCATTCAGGTGGTCCCAGTCCTGTTCATTTTGTAGTGAATTTGTGGAGGCTAGTGAGCTGAGTGAGCCAGCCGTGCTGCCTGCCCCCTCGTATCCATACTCGCGGACACTGTCATGTGGGGGCGCTGTTGGATCAGCATCCGCATCTTCCAATCGCCTGTTTATAAAGTTGCCCACATCTGGCTGCTCGCCTGGAGGCGCTGAAAATGACAAGCCATAAAATGATGAAAACCTCACTAAATTTAGGTATTCTTATGTTCACTGTAATGACTTATATCCACCTCTCAAATCACATGCTAGACTGACTATGTACTTTCATCAGTTCCAAATAGATACTGTAAGCTAAATACCCAAATACTAATTACCCGATGGTATGAAATGAAACTGATCTGGCGTTTCCACTTAGACTTAATACAGGTGGTCTCTGTTTTGAAGTAACCTGATAATGTGAAACGAGGAAACTCACGTCTGTAATATGGCCGAGGTTGAGTCTGTGGCCTCTCTTCTACTGGAGGTTTCTTGAGGATATTTGGTGGGTTTTCATCTATAGGCTTTTTGAGACGATTTATATCATAAGCATCTTGGTCTTCCTCACCTAAAACAGGAATATACGTACATGAAGCAGGATAACAATAACATACTTAACAATGCCATTGTCGTAGCATCTATTGAATAGCTGTCAATACAGGTAATCACAATTCATTCATGTTTTTGTTTTTTTATAAATGTGAAAAACAGGGGCAATGAAGGAGGATCTTGCTCTTTCTTTCACAATAACACATAGAACAGCTATACAGCCTTCTTCAATATAGGCATACATGAGAATATTGCCGATGTCATTATCAAAATTTCCAACTCACCTACTCCCTCCTCATCATAATGTATAATGTTCTCCCTCACATCATCGTCAGGGTCCATGGCAACAACCAGTTGGTTTGGTCGCCGCCTACGGCTGTACACTATAAATAGTAGCACCAACACTGCAAACAAGAGAGAATAAGGTGAAATCAACAGTAGAATATAATAAATGCAACTTGAACAGCAATAAATATTCAAATTCGAATACACTATGCAATTGGTCTATGTTCTTGTGTTCTAGATTTTCACCAGCAAACTGATGTAAAATTCCTCTTTTGTAATGAATATGTCCAATATATTCACAGTGCTATACTTACATAAGACAACCATGACACAGATGACGATTGCAAAGATGGCCCCTGTACTCATCATGGCCACATATGCCTGCTCTTTTGCTGAGCACAGCTGTCCTGTCCAACCAGGATCACATGCACAGAGGAACCCGTTACTCTGGTCGATACACTCCCCGTGCACACAGGGACGTTCCTGACACTCATCGACATTGACACACACCTCCTCAGTGTACACCAAGACTTGGCCCTTTGGACACCTAGAAATGGAGTTTTACATTTGAAGGTATGTATCACACTATGAAAATGTACATTAAGTCATAATTTTTCACAACTCTAATGAAGCCTGAAAAGCAGCTTTGCATTTTCTATGCAATTAATGTAACCTTTGAGATATTCAAGCTTCTTTCACCTAACTGATGCTTAATTTCAAAATAACAATTAGCATATATACAAAACAGTGTTAACCTCTATTGCAGATTACATCATAGACAGTTCATATGTTTTTGAATATCTCTTGGAAATCTAATAATTTTGAATCCCTAGTAGGTAAGTCAATGAAATCAGGGAGAGGAAAAGCTGAGGACCAAATTTTAGGTGATATTAAAGCAAGAGTGGATTCTGTAATGTTTAACACTGAATAAAACAATGAAACATTACCCACCTGCACTCGGCATACCGCCACAGGTTGGTACAAATAAGCGGCAGCCTGCAGGTTATGGCCAGGCAGGCCTCGGACACACAGTCATCGGTGATACCTGACCAGCGCTTTAATTCTGCTGCTTCACTAAGGTGGTTGTCTCGTCGATCCATTGGTAACCATTCTCCATTGAAGCGGATATCATTCACACAGCCTTGAAAAGTGAAATAGCGAAATCTTAGGTTTAAAGGGGGTGGGGGAAACATTGTGCTATGAATAACTGAATTATTTTCTACTAAAGAGGCATTCCAGTTAGCCCTGGCTTATAATGGTGCTATTTATCTACCTAAATAAATAATTTCTATTCAAGATACAAAGGAAAGGATGTCATAACTCCACAGAAAATGTCAAATTTTACAAAACAGTTAACAACTCACTGTCTCTAAAGTCATAGTCAACAATGGCAGGGGCTTGTGAGGATGGGAATTTCACATCACCGCCAGCATAGAACTGACGCTTGGCCACACGTATTTGCAGGTGGCCTCCATTACTTCCAAGTGTCACATTATAGAAGCGGCCTTCTCCACCGTCAAGCTTCAGTGTTGCAGCTTTGCCAATACGCTCAACATAGACCGTATGCCATTGTCCATCTGAGACATTGACATGAGTGAGCGCCACCATTTCTTCCCCGCTTCCAAGGTTGTATCGGAACCGCACCTTCTGGTCCTTAATCTGAAAGGTATCAAGTGTGGTCATTATATGGTAGGAAATCTTACTGATGTTGCTAAATCCCAGTAACTCCCATGATATCTAGCTATGCTTAAAAGAAAGTCAGACAATTTTTGAGTTGAGGAAAAAGAATCAGATGAGGATTCTGTTTCTCCTACCTCAAGCACCATGTATTCTGATTTCTGCATATTCTGGACTTTGAAGAGCAGCCCCATATCCTGTCGTGTGCGGAACATGAGTTGTAACTTGTTGTGATGAGCACGTCTCTCAAGCAGCTCGTAGAATTTCTCCTTGAAGTCCCATTCAATGAAACTCCTTTCCCGGAAGTCTTTAACAGCAGTGGCTGCAAAAGTTAGAGAAGAAAATATATACTTCTTAAATAACCAACTGTTTCCTGCAGGTCTACTATGTAGTCAAAAAAATCGAATCAATGCTGAAATTTAAACAGGCACACATCAGCCTTCTAAAGCTTCACACTTCTCTAACACCAAAATCATGACATATGTAGAGTAAGTAACATTGTTTAACACAACTTCAACAGCTGAGGTTATATTCATGGTGAGGAAATATCAACTATCAATTGATGGATGAACATGGGTCGGTGGCAGGCATATATACCAGTATGTGCATAAGACACACCATGGGGAAAGAACCTGGGAAATTAATACCTTTTTTAAGATGGGCCAAAAATGCTTTGACATATGCAGAAACACTCACCATACTGACAGTGGGGACCCCGTGAACCTGGGTTGCAGATACATTGGAACTCTCCCCTGTTGAAGGTACCCCGACATGTACCATTTATGCCGCATTTTGGTCCATCCACATCATTCATGCCACACACTATGTCCTCGGCTGGGCAGCCATCGTCTGAGTTCTGCTGTTCACCAACTCGCCCAATGTGCAGGTCGTACAACTGAGGAAGGCAAGATACAACAAATGTAAAATATAGGATAGCAATGTGCATTGCATTTTTTTTTGCTTGAGAGAAAGAAGAGTTATAGGAGCCACCTTGAATTAAGACTTTATGGGGGGGATGCAAAAATATCATGAAAATTGAAACTGTACATATATTATTGTATTATCTCCCTTAGATAAGCTGGTATCAGTGAGAAAGTTAAGGCATGCCCACCATCATTGCAAGGTGATGCTTCTTTGCTACAATGTTAAAGTACCGTAATCTCTCGCGTAGAAGACGCGGTGCGCGTATAAGACGCACCCCCAACTCAGGAAAGGCTGGTTTGCGTATAAGACGCACCTCTTAGGGGTGAATTTTGTAAATCCAGTACTGTTCTATAGTAAAAATACCCCGCGTATAAGACGCACCCCCTTCTCTGGAGAATGCTATAAGACACACAAGCCCTTTGTTTGGCCTAGAGGACGCGTCTTATACGCGGGAGATTACGGTATATGCATTCCATTTGAAAACCTTTGGGAACCTTTTTCCTGCCCTTTTGTGGTGCTTTTAACCATCATGGACGTTTACTGGCTCTCCAAGCAGATGTGTTGTGGTATTAGAACATTATAACCAGGTTACACTAATTAATATCTGCTTGGAGCTAGTTCCTGCCTGTATGCTGATGTCATCTGCACCACCATCCCTCCTCTTCCTCCTGTTCGCACCACCTGCCTCAATGTGGGCCCTCATTTCCATGTATTTGCACCACCTTAGCCTATTTGCACCACCTCAGTCAAAAAGGGCGGGGATGTTGATCTATGATCAACATCCCATGGGCTTAGCATTGGGCCCAAAAGTGTCTTAACTCTACTCCTCTGAAAATGTGACTGACTACTTTGGTTGTTCCAATTAATATCTCCAAAACCATGAAACAGAAAAAACTTAAATCTTTCAATACCTTAAAGAAAACATTCTAACCTCAAACACCATGTACATTTTTTGCAATTTTTGACCTATTTTCATGCTTTATTTCAGACATTTATTTCCAATTCCTGTCCCCTATCTGCCTCCAACCAGAGGCACTGAAAATCAGTTTTTTTTTTACCTGGCTCTTATAACTCGCTTTTCGAGTTAATAAAATAGCAGGAAGTGATAGCTATAATGTCTTTCTCCATATTTCATCAAACTGTATTGCAGTAGTTCATGAAATCTGACTGCCTACAGAGTTACTTGAATATGTTCTATTTTTGGTCTTCAGATGTCCCTTAATTGAGGGGGTTACCTATTAGATGGGGAGACACTTACCCTGACTAATTTACCTATACACAAAAGGAAAGATTCCCTACCTCTCCATTGTGCATCAGGTTCTTGACACAGCCATTGAGGCCATGGTTAAGCACATTATCTGGTAAAGCGACAGCGGCATTAGAGCGGCCACCGAGCTGCAGTGGTGTATTAATATTGAGATATTTGTTGACACCCGGGGTCTGTTTCTCTGCTTCACAAGGTGCACGGTCCTCCATGGAAGTCTGGTCGTTTTCGTTCTCATGGCGCACTGCAGTGGTGCATTCATCCACGGTTAGCCGTACCCACTGCAAGGAAATTTCAGAATTAACTATTCCTGTCGAAGAAATTATCTTTGAAATGACAAGAGGTGACTTGTTTTACTTTCAATGAGAATTACTGGGATGTAATCAATTCTTATATAATATTACATGATTCTTTCATATTTCTAAGTACGTGTCAGATTATGAAATATAAAACTGAAGAAAACCTTTTTTAGGGAAATTTATCTGTAGGATACATTTTTCAAATCTGGTCTTCAAATCTTACCCTTCCTTCACGGAGGATATCTATTCGATGCCATCTACCATCATTCAATTTGTGCATACGGAGCTGACCACGACTGTCACGGCCATCAATGACTAATTTGGCCTCCCCACTCCCATGGTTGATGCGCAAGACAGGGTAGCCATTGCGCAGTTCCAAGAGGATGAAGTCTTGGTCTTCATGCGCCTCCAGGTCCCGCACAGGGCCGTTGTACAGGATGAGTCCATCCCTCACACGTGTGATGAACTCGAGTGATGTATGGCTGTCTTCACACTGTGCGAGTGGCTTGTACCATGCCCAACCATTACCCGTGAAGGAATGGTGAGTCTGCTGGCACCGGGGTCCGTCAAAGCCAGGAGGACATTCACAACTGGCAAGACAGACACAACATATGTATACTCCTTGTATATTCTGAATAGTATGATACTGCTTCAGGTAGTAAATAATCAAACAATTCATGAAGTACCATCTTTGCACAAGCTTAACCCCATTTTACATTGCATATTTAGCTTACAGCAACTGTATTTAGCATGAGCTTAGTAAATATTTCCAAGGAGGTCTCTATATCCTTAGTTAGTTCTAAAGTATTCCCAGTATTTTTCAGGGTCCATTGCCTCATAGCAATGTTTGTTATCATGACGCACCATGGCAAGTAACTTAACCAGACCACATTAGTACACCAGGGTTGCAACTTTATACTAAAACTATCACTTACACTATGTCATAGACACGCTGGTGGCACGTGCCTCCGTTGTAGCAGCTGTCTGGGCGACATTTAACATCAGCACTGATGGCGCTGAAGGAGCGAGCTGCACACTCACACTTTGCCACAATGTATGCCGTCACACCAATCAGGGATGTGCCATTTGTGTTAACCAGCAGTGGATCTGATGTTGTTATCAATTTGTTGGCACAACCTCCAGCTTCACAACGCTCCTTCAGACATTCATCTATGGGTACCATGGCAATCTTGATTCCCAGGTCTGCCTCAAACTGTAAGCAAAGAAAAATACCATGTTCTCACCAGCCTTTTTCAATTCTGGGAAGTTTTTAGTGGAATCTGTCAGTATCATCTTTGTGCCAATGATGGTGAACCCACTATTGACCCTATGGTAACTGGAGATCCAATACTGTTGGATATTTGAAGTTGAATGGAATTTTGCACAGCCAATACAAATGAAAAAGTAGGAGAAAATGCAGGAAAATGTCACTTGTTGCTAGTTAACTAATGTTACTGACCTGGTCTTTGTTTTGGTTGACGATACCATCGAGCCTAGCTGATCGGTAGTAAGGTGATCCGTGAGCGGCAAACCGCACATCTGTTGTACGTGGCAAGGTCGGGTGATTCATAACAGTGAATACATGGACATTACCCACAGGCACTCTCAGCTTCTCAGCTATCATCATTTGGAACAGATCATATTTACTTTTGCCATACTCCTGTATACCAGGACCCCTCTTGTAACGATGTACAAACTCTTCTGCAGTGATATCTGGAAAAATAGATGCATCATGTATATCTTAAATGGAAAGGTTTTTCCAACAAGCTACTGATTTAATATAAAGATTAAAGTTCTCTGTGTGACCAGTTGATTCAAGGGGTGAATACTCTATTATGCTTCCTCAAAGGAACAATTAGCCACCAACAAAGTCTTTTCTTACTGCTGAACTCCTCCCTCATCATAAATATCTTAAACGATGATTCACTATTTGCCAACTGTTACCTCATAATATAAGAGGGTTTAACTAAATATGCACTTTATACTTCGTACTTGCTGCTTAATTACATCAAATACAAACTATCAAAATGAAATAGAGAAGAGACAGCAAAAGAGGCACGGTCTTCATGAATATCTTATTTTGCCTTTCAGCCCTTATGTAAATATACTCCAAGGCGTCCTAAATAGCAAATTACCTGTGAGTCTTATGGATCCTGAGTTAAAGACAGCATCATCATTGATCTCTCGGACCTTGACAGTAACTGATGATACCACGTTTCGTTTCCATTCACGGTCATACACATTCACCTGGAATGTGTAGTCACCTTCACGTATACCGCCCTTCATAGTGAGGTCACCTGTCTCCTTCCCAAGGCTGCAAGACAATTGTATTCAAAATTGAATTGCGATGTATTAAACAAGATTAATTTCTATCCTAAACTGGATGCACATGTATTACATACTGGATAAATATACATGTAATGGCAATTCAGTTGGCGGAAAGATAAGCATTGACGACAAAATTTCAGTTTTTATTTAAAGTAACTCCATTACTTTTATACTTCATAGTTTATTTAACATCAGTAGAAGGACATACCTAAAGAAGCGAGCTGCTTCTCCACTGAAGAAACTGAATTCTTTATCGCTAACATCCCAGTCATCTGGGTCATCCGCATAGACATTGCCAAGAGGTGCATTGGTAAATTCTCCTGGAAAATCAAATGTAGATCACATGTTATTTTTTTCCTCAGATGGAAAGAATAAGCCTATTTTTCATATATTTTCTACAGATTGTTACCAAATGAGAAATATCTTGCTGGTTATGCTTTACACAATAGCAAAATTGGGCATCTGCAGTAGGATGAAGAATTGGCAAGCCAATCACCAGCAGCCAGAGCTGTCCTAGCATATCCATGTTGTTTTTATTGAAAAGTCTTCTCTTTACTAGAGTAGAATATTGAAAATTAGGTCATTTTTTTATTGACTACTTTCCATCACACATTTCATTAAACTTGGTTTTTCCCGGTGAGTCTAAGGTCTTTGAGTATTAGAATACTGAAAATCTACAGACAACATAGGCCAATTAACAGGCAAATGACTCCTGCACTGACAGTGAACTTTTTACAGATGTCACTAAAACTCATTCACAAGTACTCCTTAACATGTGAACCCCTAAGTGTAGCATGGGTAAAAGAGCAAATACATTCAATAGAAAATGTTACTTGTATTGTGTCATATGTACAAATCAAGCAACGCGCTAAAATAAGCCAAACCTTATCTCAATGGCCACTTCCATATGAAGAGGAGCCATACAAATAAAATCAATAACATGCCTATAAAAAATTACTCTTGAGATGAACTATGTATGTATGAACAACTGAATTATTCCTTGAGAGGTATAGTAAATGGAAAAAATGTAAGAACACAGACAGAAGTATATGTAGAAGTACAGCAAATACCACTGAAAAGCATGTTTAAAGGATCCTGACAATTGGTTTCAAAAGTCTACAAATGAGTGTGATGTTGCAGACCTGAATAATAACTCCACTGTAGTACATCCCATTTAATATTGACCGAGCATGAGGAGACCTAGATGGGTTTCCAATGATATTTCATACAGCAAGATGTTTTCATAAGGACACCCAAGGGACAGCAACGTACTTGCTTCTGACTCCAAAAAGAAAGTTATTCTCCAAATATAGATATGCTTTCACGCAGTTTCATCACAAAAGTGCAGTTAATTTCATTCCCCATAGAGACAGCATTGTTTCCATTTGCTGTCTGAATCAATTTCTCAAATTGAAACTATTATGATTTATCTGGTAAATTCTATATACATGTATAAAAGGATTCATTTCAAAAGATTATGTCCATGTTCTAGACACATAACCCTCTAAATATATATGAGCCTTTTTAACATGGCATGACTGTAAGATACATCATTTTCGGTGGAAACTGTGGCTTACACCCCCCGTCTATTTTTTTGCATCTTGAAATGCCCTGGACCCAGGGTACCACCTATAACATTTGTACTGTAATCTCCTGCGTATAAGGTGCCTTATATGCGGGGTTTAGTTCTCCTTGGATCTACAAGGGGAATACCAAGACCTTTCTCTTCATATGGTGCACTCCCACTAAACCATGAAAGCACAAAAGGGGCTCAGGGGGTCCAGAGGGCGCAGGCTACACATAGCTTTTTGAATTTTGAAAATCCATTCATTATTTTTTTGACCATTTTCATAAACTCTATGTGCGTCTTATACGCGGGATGCTCCTTATACGCGGGAGATTACGGTAGTTGAAATGTTGTAAAGATCATTTAAACATGCAGCACACAAACATGAACAATGATAATAGGAATTTGGATAAAATGAAAAACCTAAGTCTAAAGAGGAAACAGAACAGGATTGTGGGGATTTGCCGAGTGGCTTCCTAATCTACTCACCGGTCCACCCTGAAGGGTAAGGAAGGAGACACAAGCAAAGTGCAAAGGTCAGAACAGTTAGATTAGTTCATACAATGTCCACTATGGGGCACTTATCCGTGCCACCTACTGGATATTGCATACACTACTACATCAGTGCAAGTTCAACACCTATTGCTAAGCACTCCACAACAACTTTCGATCTGTTCCTCTCTGGCTATTAAATTGTTTGTATTCCATTCAATAAGACTTCCAAGCGTATGTTTTTTTACCTATTATTGCAGGTTTTGATTGTCATTTACAATATCAGAAGAAGTGAAAAGACCATTTTCTTTACATTTATAACAATATGCATTTAAGTGCATGCTAGATGGATATTGTGTGTGAAGTTGTCAAACATATACAGACAAGACAGGTTGCATGAGACATGGACTTTGCTTTGTTTAACTCAATGTAACATCATATGACCATGAAAAACATACAATAGCATTTCTAATGTATGTTTTCTTAAGTAGACTTGAGCACAGTTGAGGGAATTAGTTTGAAACTTGCTATTAGTGTGAAGTGTCAATACTTCAATAAAAGAAAAGATGTCTCATAGGTAAGTTGTTATGTCAGATACTCTTCTATAACTTGATAGCCAATGCTACCTAACCTTGTGCTACATCATATCTAGAATTGAAGTATTAAGTAAAGCTCAAACTGTCTGTTTTATGTAATACTTAAAAGTCCACAGAAAGCCATGTGGAAATATATTTTCTCTTAATATTTTTCATACTAGAGGTACAAGACTGGGTTTGTTAGGTTCTTAAACTGATAGAAGTATGATTCATTTTATATGTCCTATTTTGGAATTTGAATCCTATACCTCTGCTAGATGAGGCAATGCTCACTGCTACCCTACACATGCACACATGAGCTTTGGTGACTTTAATGTAAAAACAAAGTGGGGTTTTGTAGCTCAAGCAATCCTCAAATCCATTGTAAAAAGGCTGCAGATTAGTTTCCCTTTAATGAAGTGTTCACAGTTGAAGGACACTCTATATGCATTGACTGCAAGTTGGTACCTCATGCTCTTTGTGTGTAGACATATGCCTATTGGCATCACAATCAGGCAGTAATTCACAAATGCTTTTATAACATCCTGTTGTTAGTGCCTATTGTTAGCTTAGGTAAGTGATTTGAATAATTAACCAGAAGTTCAGGATATATTTTCTTACCTTTGTAGTTGTAGACAAAGATGTTCTTGTGGCCCGGACTGTGTTTGTTGTCATTCCGGTCCCCGATAGTGATGGTAAGGGTATTGGTGCCGCTGATCATTGGTTTTCCACTGTCCCGCATGATGATTGGCATGTAGTAGTACTTGCGCTCTTCACGGTTAAATGACCTTTTCGTTGTCACAATACCTGAACCTCGGCCATTCATTCCTCCTCCTGTCATCATAAACAAGAGAAAGAAAATTAGCTAACTGAGGATTTCTTGTTCTTTAAGACTCCTACTTCATATAATGCTTCCTCCAGGGAAAAACAAATTTTGCATCAATACATCTTCATCCATCAAACAGTTAAACACAGTTGTGTTATGTGTATTTTGAATTGATGGTTTTTCACTCAAAACTTCATTTTTGAGGTAATTAGATATTCCAAGATTCCTGGTTGCATAAGTGTCTATGATTTTGTTTGTGACTAACAATATCTCCTTGAATCTTTTGGCGCAGTTAACTTTTTATTGCAAGGCAGTTACAAGTATGTGTTTAGCGAGTTGCAAGAGCACTATGTGGTGTTGGCACAGTGAATTCATCATAGCACGCTTTACTTGTGTCCTCTGAGTTGCCTTGAAGTGCTTGCAGTTTGGTGCAAGAAATGTTCTTAGATGTACAAATTATCTTTCTATTTTTTCTCCCAAAATATCAGATGTCTGCCAACAATAGTAACAAGAATGATAAAGTGTCTTAATCCTAGGACAATCAGCAAGACCACAGTTTTAATTTGTAAAAATCAACAATCTATACTGAAATTGGTACCATTACTCAAAAAGAGGAAGTCTTAGCTTTCCTCATCAGAGTGTAGAGTAGATATAGAATACTGAATGATGGTGCAACATAAGACCTGCATATGAATTAATAATTTCTTCCAAGAGAATGGCAGGAACCAAGGGGGAAATGTTGTACTTATGTTCTTAAGTCAGAACACAAACTAGAATTGTTGATTCTTTGTGGTACTATGTAGGATATTTTCTGGAATAAACATTCTATACAATGATGTTGCTTTTCACTGGTTGGTGCTATAACCAATGATATCTACCATTTACAGGTGCAGTTCCACTGTCTTATCACTAGGTCTCTTGTCACATTAAGTAGAACAAACCACAATATAGAATAACTACAAGTTCAGGATATATTCTGGTACATTACTTGAACAGTGTGCTCATTACATATAAAGTCCCATATGTTTTTCATAATGATCTACCTGTCAAACTGTGTGATAATGTTTTATTTTTGATTTACTCACTGCTCATGAGCTGCTTTAAACATACCATATGCATCCATCTATTTTAGCTTATACATAATGCTATCATGTTTCCCTCTTTTTTTCTTTGCTAATGGATATTGTAAAATCATGTTGATATTGTGGGATGTGATTAATACAAGTGACTTACTACTACCACATAGTACCTCACATATAAAACAAACTCAAGATGCACCTACCATAATACCCCCACGTATAAGTTGTGTCTTATACGTAAGGATAATAGTTCTCCCTGGATCTGCCAGGGGGACAGGGACCTTTCTTTTGATATGTTACACTCTCAAGGTGTGACTTATGTTTGGTTGCCTTATATGCGAGGTGGTATGGTTACTGGTACCTTCATTTTCACAAATCTGTTTTGTTCTTAAAGACCACCTTGTTGACATCAACACGACACATATTCAGTTTCGTATCTTACATTGAGCACACCAATTCAATAGAATATGGAAGTGAGATGAACTATGAAATATATTTCAGGTTAGGTCAGCCTACCAAACTAGGCTAAATAGTTCCATGCCAACTGGGAACGAACTATGGAGTCTTAGCGTGCCCAGATCTGTTCATGACTAATTAGTGTGCCCATACCAGAGTTCCTAGCCTCAGAACATGCATCAAACCATCACCCAGTCTATTGCTTCAATGGGCACAACCCACAACTCCCACCGAGTGCTGGGAACCAACACAACCACTAACCTCCAAGGTAGGGAACTGCCCCAAAAAGGTACAGCAATTATCAAAGAAAGAAAGAAATATAGGATGTTGGGGAAACCCATGATAAGTCCAATCCTATCAAAATTATTTGCAAACAAAAGTTCAGCTCAATATCAAAAGATCCAATGATTATGAAATTTTGGGGAATGGGGCAAAAACAGTTTCATAAAGAAATGAATAAAACCAAAAAAGCAAAATTAACGTGCTTCAATACCTAACTGCAACGTGGTAAAGAGAGGTATACTGGGCAGCATACTTTGAAATGTAATTTGTTAACCGATGAGTTAGTGTGAACATGGGGTAATGTCACAGCTCAGTTTCATGGTCATATTTATCAAGGTTGGTCAGGTTATTAAAGGTTAAAAGGTTAGCTGGTCAAGATGGCAGTGTTGAGTGATAAAGCACCCCAAAAGAGTGAGTAGTAATAGAGTCAACAACTTTCGACAACCCCCTTTCGCGAGTCCCTCACCTGTGTACTCATCTGTTGCGACGACGCGCCACATGGAAGAAGTGGACAGTCATTAGCAATTGCCTGTACACTCTTAACCACGCATATCACATCATTACAGTAGAGGTTAAATAATACTAGAGGTGGTCTGTACATGGGGACATTCAATTAAACCTTGTTGTATACACTTTGGAAGAGTACATCTTATTTGATTAGTAACTCGGACTCACTGAAAAGTAATTTCAGTGATTTATCTGGGGCCTTGCATTCAACCAAATAAGCTACCAAGCAAGAAAAAAGATTATTCAAATTCAGTTCTCAATACAGCTAAATTTCAGTTGAGTTCTACACCACAAGTTTTATATTTACATGCTGTATGTGACCTAATTATCACATATAGAGAAAAACTCGGACCAATGTTTCTTACAAAGCCAGGATTGCATTATAGCAGGTAAAATGACACTAGAATACATTTTCAGTACCATGTGTGGGGATTAGGTAAGATACAGTGTCGGTTTTAGTACATCATCAATCATTTATGAGGATTTATGCTGATTGTAGTAAAAGCAGCCCTTCATGGTCAACAGTTTTAAATAATTCTTTCCTTGATATATTCAAGTCATATTACAAACAATTGCTGCTCACCTGGTATAAAGTTAAAAGCGAAGTCATCACATGTGGGATTTTCAGCGCAGGGGCAGCCACCACGACATGGGAGCCAAAATTCGAATGGAGGTCCATTGGTTGCTGTATCCTTATCAATGGCACTGATGGTGACAACTGTCTGTCCCTTATTCTCATTCTCAAAGATAACCGGCTGGTAGTCTTCAGCAAATTCTGGGAAGTTGTCGTTGATGTCATTCAAACTAACAATAAGTGTACCTGTGCCTGTCTGGGGTGGAATACCTGTAGAAATTAACAACACCAAATTTTAGCTATTTATTTATATAATTGTTAAATTGACATAAAATGCTGTTGTTTTGGTTTATCTGTTGTGACTCAAAAGGAGAATATGCACTCACATTATGCTGCTTGGGCATTAAAGAAAGGATTAGAAATAGTAGTTAATTAAGTTTCCTACATTGGTTCTCCCATGACACATTGAATGTATGACTTGAGTTTGAGAGTTTGTGTTGCAGGCATATGTTGTAAATCTTCATTTACCTTTATCAATAGCAAGGATGTGTATTCTATGTACTGGGGTTGTTTCTCGATCAAGTAATTTAGCAGTAGTGACAAGGCCGGTACCATCAACTGCAAACTGTCGTTCAGGGTCTGTTGCAAGGTCTACAGCATAGCTGGAGAAATAGAGGAGAGATGTATATTAGAAAAATAGAAGAATGTACCATATTCTGGCATTTTATACTACTTCAGTATAATATAACTAACCATAATCATGTAATCTAATCAAAAGAGCACCACAAAATTTTTACATCAGAAATATATATCCTATTTTTTCCCTGTATAGTAAATGGAAGTCCAACAATTTCAAAGTTCTCTAAAAGCAGGTGTTTATTGTAGTTAATTGTAGGGTTCCTGGATACCTACTGATGATCCCAAAGTAATGGTAAAACTTACCTGAACTGTCGGTTCATACCAGTATCTTTATCAGTGGCTGTAAACCGGGCCAAAGATGTGCCGCGTGTTACATTTTCATCAATGGGTACTTTCCTAGTGTTGGGTTGAAACACTGGTGGATTGTCGTTGAAATCGGTAACATAAACTTCGATATAGGCCACATCTTGATGGGTTGAATCTGTGTCTTGGACGTACACAGTGAGGTTGAAGAATGGGTTCACAAGTGTGTCATAGTCAACAGGCTGTTTAAGTGAGAGAAAACATGCATTGCATTACATGAATTTTGACAAATTCTTATAATCATGTATCAAATGATAATAGTCTCTATACATATCTGTATGTGGGAGCAGCATCTTCCTTTTGATAAAGCCATCCTTATAAAGACTATAAATTGATGAACAACAAAAAACGAAAATGGCAAGAAAGAAGTGCTAGTTGGTAATAGCATCTTGGGCTTTTCTATTTTTACCTCATGAATCTACAGAGAATATCACATGCTTCTGACAGAAGATCAAATATATACCTTGAAGACTTTGAGCACACCAGTGTTGGTTGCCATCACACTCGACATAAAGAAGTTCTCGCGGTCGCGTTCTTTAAGGGTGTATGTCATTTTGGCATTTGTTCCCATATCCCGGTCAGTGGCCGACACCGAAGTAATAGAACGTCCGACTGGATAATTCTCTGACATGGTTGTTTGATATACTTTCTGTGTAAATCGGGGGGCGTGATCATTGATGTCATCCACATTGATCGTAACTGTAGCACTCGCTGAAAACATGGAATGATACAGATACACATTAACTGTTATGGGATCAGGAAATACATCAATTGCCAAAAACCAAACCCACTTAAAACTATCCTTCTCTTTAAGAAACTTTTTCTTACAGATCTATAACATCACAAAATTATCTTCTTATTTGCAAAGATGATTATTAATTAATATGGGTACTGAAATGTACTTACATGATCGGGCATCAGGGGTACCCTGATCCTTCGCCTGTACAATTATGAGGTAACTTTCCTGAACCTCACGATCAAGAGCATTGCTCATGGTGGTGGTGATAAGGCCTGTATTGGGATGAATATTGAACAAGGCCTGTCCATCCTTAACTGGCACCTGTTTTAATGAGTAAGTCACTGTGCCGTTGTTACCTTTATCCGCATCAGTGGCGATGACGGTCAACACGAGCACACCTGGAGGCATTGGAAATAAAGATGCACCGTTAGATCTAAGTCAAAGTTTCAGATGATAATTATATGTACAGGAATATGACTTTCATCCCGGCTACAGACTGTAACACTTAACCACAATGCACCATGAGATAATGGTCTACACAACTTCTAACACTACCTCTGCTAACACACAGACAATTCAAGCTCCAGCTAAACCTGAACCATGCTATTTCTAAATTATAACTAGAGGCATTTCCCAAGATCTCCATTTCTTCTCATTCATATGATGAGGGAGGTGTATTAATATCATATTTAGCATATCAATGTGTTTTATCAGAGCAATTTTTCTCATCTGGTTTAGTCATTTGATAGTTTTGTGAGACACCTTTGAACAAACCATTAGTGTCTCTTTGAAATTAAGAAGAAGCTACCATAATATTTTCCTGATATCAATGAAATCAAAATGTCCAGAAATTTTTTGAAAAAAGGAACCTTAGGCCTAAAAAAAGTTGTGTCCAGGTAACGGAGCCGAAAAAAATTAGGTAGGTAGGTAGGGATTTTTTTTTTAATTGTTTTTTTTTTGGTGCCGGCTGTAAATTTTCGCGCCTATGCGACGTGACTTTGATGCACAAGATTGTGAAAAAAAACGTCAATGTCTTGATAAGTGCCAACATATGAGATTTCCCCCAAAATGCCCGAAAAATTAGGGTAGGTAGTGTTACCTGAAGAAAACATATTTTTTTAGGCCTTAACAAGCATGAAAAAAATTTCTTTCATTGTATATGAGTTCCTTTATACATAATTATACATATATGCAGAAGAAAATGTTATTTACACACCGAGCCACATGTTTTTATCACAATATACACACTACCGTAATCTCCTGCGTAGAAGACGCGTTGCGCGTTTAAGACGCACCCCAAACTCAGCACATGCATTTTCGTGTATAAGACGCACATTTTAATGCTGATATTTGTAAGATAAGTACATTTCTATAGTAAAAGTACCCCTCATATAAGACGCACACCCAACTTGAGAGAAAGCTATAAGACCCCCCAGCATTTTGTTTGGCGTAGAGGATGCGTCTTATACGCGGGAGATTATGGTATTTAATAAAGGCTTGTTCTTTTTTCTTCTTTTTTTTTTAGCCAAGGCTGTAAACATGTTCAGCAAAAGTATACTGAATCATGTTTTTGGAGGAGAATTGACAAATAACAATACCCAAGGTCATTAAGACAGCATTTGGACAGCAAAATGTACTAGATGTGAAGATATGCTGCCAGCTACTATCATGTTATGAACCTATGAGTGTAGGATTGGTATTTTGTCAATATCCCCTCTGCTGCTGTTTGTGCATTGTAAACTCTCTAGTTGAGCACATTGGTTAACACAAAGAGGTGTTGTGTTGGAAAGAAGTTTGCATTTGCTTAACAGACAAGCTTCAATCACCCGACATGAACAAAGTATTTGAACTCTCACATCAGATGATACATACATGACGAAGACACACATCATATCATAATCAATAAGTGATAGATATCACAGATACTATTCACTTCAGGCTTCAGCTGATTGAGAGCTTTCCATTGACATAGGTCATATTTAAAACCATTAATAGCAATGCTTTTGAGGACACCTATACTCAGTTTGACTCATTAACTTGTAGTATGGAATGCTTATCTAACCACTAATGCAGTCATACATACATCCTTGTTCACATTAACAGTACAAACTTGAATCCAATACAAACTTTAAAGAACCAAGGCAAACATGATTCAAACAAACAGCTTTGAAAACAAGGTTAAACAAACAAATATCCAAATATGTTATCTATGTAATAGAACTGGAAATCAATGCTTTTGTGGGTAAAGAAATTCAATATATTATCCTATTTAAGCATATGAAATGTCTCAATTATCACAGCGCAAAACAGCTTATTGTAACCACCAAATCCATTTCAAATTGCTTTGTTAGAAAAACTAAGAGAAGGAACACTTATGTAAAATTTGTAGTTTTTGTTGTTATGCATTATCAAAGTGCAAGTTACTTTTATCATTTTCCGTATGTGATGGTGTTCCGCTGGGACAGAGACAAATCTTCTCTATAACATGAGATGAAGGCAAGAATATTGAGGTCAATGAACTGAGCTTTTTTACAATAGTAATGTTGTTGTATACTTGTATGTTTTATGTTTTGGTCAGGTGTGATTTATACTCATTGGAACTGATCAAATGTAATGATCCATGGACAATACATTGTACCTGCCCTCTGTGTATTAACAAGGGTCGCATTGGGTTGATATGAATTACTATTTAACTGGTCTTAGCCAAATAATAAATATCACTGCCACCTTGTTGATGTGTATATATAGCCAGTTGGCATCTGTACTGTAAATTGTCAGTTTTGTAATGTCACACTAATGATAGTGTTTTGCATCTCCCCTGCACCTTATAGTTCATCATTTTCAGGATATCCAAAAGTGGACCTCTTCAGCACTACACACATCACACTCTGAAGAAATTCAGATGCAATAAAGCATAGTCAGTGACACAAGGCATTCTCTCACATACACTTTTCTTCAGTCACCATAAGTATCTGCATACATACTATGATACAGAGAAGGAAATAGCATTATGCTTCTTGAAACCACAGCAACAGCATACTATGTTCCTATTTAAGGGGTCTGATTCATTTCCATTGAGGACACAACTCTTTCCAAAACACAGTTGCAGCACACCATGTCCCTATTTCACGGTTTTGGTCTATTTCCAGAAAGAAAAAACAACTTTTTCAATTATATCACAGCAACACACCATGTCTCTCTTTCAGTAAACTTATTAACTTTGATTTAGAGTACAACTCTCTTCATGCCACATGAACAGCACACCATGTCTCAGTTTCAGAGTTCTGGTATAATTTCATCAGGAGTACAACTTTCTTCATTTATACACAATCATCTCATTCTAGTGAGGCAACTAAGGTAGAAAATACCAACGTGGAGACAAAATTACACAGCGCTGCCAGAAGGACAGTGCTTTGAACCCCACTACCTGTCAACCCACAACCTACTGAATTACAGTACCTTTTGAATGACATGCAGTTATCATGACTGCAAGAGGTAGTTTTATGTGTTAGTCAGGAGCAATATGTCACAATAGTATATTGTAGTTTAGTTGACAGGTAGGAGCTAAACCATGAGCCAGGGGATGGAAGGAGGGCATATTCTGTTCTAGGTTGGGGTGAAGGTGATTGTTAGTTCTATCCACAAACACCAGGGGTGGTAATAAACCACAGAACTGTCAACAGGTTGCAGCACATGATGCATGAATACATCCATAGCTAAATCCAAGGGCAGACATAGGAGGTCTAGTTTATCTGTGCTACTGCATACAAAATAAGTATGCATGCAATGCTGCTCATCTCATTGAATTGTATTCCTTGCAATACACATTATGCACCATGTGCTCCCAGACTATTTATCTATCGCAAGGTATGCAACTGGAAGATGATAAACCATAGAGGTTCAATGAATGTTGCAGCACTTGTTATTTGAGTTAGTCAAAAAATAACACCTCCACACCAGTCATGTGAAATCAAATTAACCTATAAATTCCCTAGCAATTTTGTGTTGACAGGTCGGTGGCTTATGTATTAGTTTCAATGACACATTAAGCCATGACAAATTCAAAAATGGTTGCTAAAGACAATAACACAGGATGAGAGATAATCAAATAGAGAATGATTGAAAGATGGAAGCCACAGGGGGAACTGGATTCTTCAGTAAACCACTAAGTGGCAAAGATTGTTAGGGGGTGTGGTATTTGGACTGTGTGCATTGGTGGTGGTGTCTTGGGCCTTGGGTGTTTTGGCTGGTGTAAGGAAGTACGTGGCAGTACTTACCCCCCTCTGTATTGTTGTCATACCTGTTGAGGCACGTGCAGCCTAACAGACGGTAGATACAGACGGAGGCAAAAACCACGGTTACAAGAGTGTCCACCAGGTTGTGCTACTGTATACATTTGGGCAGTAGAAATGCTAGCGACTGAAGGGGGATGAAGTGTCACCGCAAAATTCATATATTCTTTAATATTTTATTCATATCAAGGGTAGGTACTGGGACAGAGGTAACACCGTAAGCAGCGGGGCACAGGTGGGTGGAGCAAAGCTTATCGAAAAGTGATGCTTGCTTTCCATATTTGACAGACAGCATCATCTCGAAAGCAACCCCCACAACCTCTGGCAGATATTGCAGAAAATAATTATCCTGCAAATCCTCATTACTGTTTTTTCCTCACAATATTTAAAGCACCTTATAAATAATTACACTTCTACAGCAGCAAGTATTCCAATAATTTTCATTGTGTCCCAAACACTGTTCCTATTCTGAACAGTTCGAAGCGTGGTGCAGAACTGTGCAAGCAAAATTGTATGATATACCCATGTAATAGTCCATTCCATTGACTTCCATCAAAGGCCATTCCCTTAGGTAAAGAATCAGGAATGATACTTGTTTGACATATTTCTAAGGCTTAAGATCAACATTATATGTTTTTTAATTAGATTCGTAATAGTTTTAACATAGAAATTCCAATTTTGCTTACACAGTAACTGAAATGCCCAATCCACCCACTACCTATATGTGCATAATCTGAAGGTGCAAGTACCAGAACCAAAGTATTTGCCTCCTTCATGTAAGGAAGTACAGTACTAGCAATAGTTGGCTGCTTTGTATAGAGGGATCTATAAGGAAGAGACATTGCACAATTGCAATTTTGTGCTGCGTAAGCATTGAACAATCGTGCAAGGCAGCTGCAATCCAACCCAAAACGGATGTATGTGTAGAGGCAAGGAGAAAGGGGGCTCCGTGCTAAAAGTCAACTTTAAAATTCAGATCACTGGCTTTTCAGTGATATATTGCAAGAGAAGATACTCCTGTTAGTTTTAGAGGAATGGCTTGCTAAACATAGGTAGGCATGACCATTTCCTGAATGGCAATAAGTTCTACGCCTTATTGATCATGAGATACATCTTTAATTAGCATAATTTATGCTAATTAGCTAAATTTGCATATTTTTTCATTCTTTTGCCTATAACTTTTGATCTAGAAATGGTATTTTCGTTCTGTTTTCACCATAGTAAACCTAGTGAAAGATTCTTTCAAATGGGATAATTGATTTTCCTATTTAGAATGAAAATCATGTTTCCATGGCAACAGACATCAACAAAAATGCCTATTTAGGCCGAAAAAAGTTCTTTTTATGTGCCTAATTTGGAACCTTTCCACCCAAAATAGAACGTTTTATCTAAAATCATTGAATTCTCCATAAAAAAGTACCCTAAAATAGTTTTAGGCGTATTTTTCCATTTCTAGCCTATAGTGGTGCCCCCTGGTGGCTAAAGCAGGTACTAAATCCCGCAGGAACCCCCATTTCTGCTTGCTGGCTCACGTATGTCACCAAACAGCAGCGAGGAACCGTTTCCTAGGACACTGATTGGAGCAAGTCTAACTAGATCAATCTTCCTCCAAATATCCAACTGTAATTTATAACAAACCAAAAACTGTCCCAGGAAACAGTGCCATTTATGGGGAAGGGTATGACAGGCAGTGCATTCAACATTGTCTTTGATACCAGGTGGGCTTTGCGCTTCTAAGGTGTCGGAAGGGTATACCTGATCATCGCAATATGTTTTGAAATGGGTGATCTACAATTAGCCACTTTGTTTCATTGAAATAAGAATGTTCCATTTCTATACTTCATGATTAAACATGATGGTTAAAAATCAGATTGTATACAATTATTGAATTACCCACACTAATAAAGAAAAGAAATGCACAGAGAAATGAGGAAAGCAAATCCCTGCCATCCAAGCACTGAAGCAGCATTCAGAAAGGGCCACATTCAAATAGTCACCTTCCATACATGACTTAGATACAGTTTGATATCTGAATATGACTTCCACTTCAAATATACATATTGTGGAATCATACATTTCTAAGAGTTCCTCATCCTTAACTATTTTCTAAGCACTTCAGGAGATATTTACAAAGATATTTATATACATATACAGACATACATGAAAGTCTTACTGCTCTGTACTCACCAGCTCTAGAATGTTCTGGTACGCTTCCAACCAAACGATTATTATCAAAGACAGGAGCATTGTCATTGATATCTTGCGGAAATACTTGGACGACAGCGTATCCTGTGAGAGACTGGCCAGAACCAGGTTCGTCGTGAGCTAATACATTGAAATTCCAGATATTGCGTCCATATGGCTTGTCCCGGTCCAGCTTCTTAGTGACATAAATGTCACCAGTAATCTCATTGATTTTGAAATAGCCGTTAACAGAAAACTGGCCGGTCAAGCCATACCGGATGTTAGATTGTCGATCTATGTCAGGGTCCTCCGCGCGCACCTGATTGGGTAAAAAAAGTTATGTCCCACAATCTTTTATACATTCGTACATGTAGCAATAGTAAAAGACATTGTATCACTGACTCTAGCAAAACATGATAGATACATAACAAAGGTATATTGTATATTCAACGTGTAATTTGATGAGTACCAAATACATTCCACTTACAAGTGTAGGTATTGGGCATAAATATATATTTGATGGTTAACTTTTTTGTCCATATATATTAGAAGAATACTGTGTTGAGTGATGTCTTACCCTGATAAGGAACTTGGGGTTGTTTTCACTAACATCTGGATCTTCTTCTATCACGTCCATAACTTCATAAACCGATCTCTCAAATTGTGGCGCATTGTCGTTCACATCTGATATCTTTATCACCACTGTTGCGCTGTTTGCAAATTTTTCATCAAATACGCGATAGGTAAGGCGATATTCCTGAGGAAGGGATAGACAAAAATATGAAATTGTTAGCCACACATTATAGTTTTTTCCCCAAACTAAACGATAAATCACATAGAATACTAAAAATAATATGTCATACAAAACCTAACTTCAATCCAAATTAGGTTTGTTGTAAAATTTATTATGCAATAACAAAATACAGGCGTTAAGCTTATATGATGATGACAATTTCGGCCGTGGTGAGCCTCCATCAGGCTATGTCAAAGCGTATAATGTAGGGTTTTCTTATCTGTATATATAGCAATAAATAATCCTATACACTTGTCATTAAGTGGCCTCTGGTGCTCGCTTATTCTATTCAAAAGGTCTAGCAGCACCCTCTTCAGCCACAGTATAATATGGTTGATGGCATTCATATGCCTGAGAGAACCCAGCGGTTTTGATTTGGCTCCAGTGGAGCGATTAGAGTATGTAGTGCATGAACAGCCTGTGTCCAAACTGGAAAAGGGAATCATATTTCACATTCTCTAGTGATAAAAGCTCAATTTACATGAAATTTATCAAAGAGGAATGAAAAGAGATTGCTATATGGAAAAATTACATAAAAGTAAGATGTCAGATTCAAAGAAACTGCTAAGAGAGGTTACTTGATACTTGAAGCAGCTACCAACCAACTTTAAAATTAGGAAAATAGCAAAACAAAGTAGATCAAACAAACACAAAATTATTCTTATTCTTAACGGTTTATCTGTGGGATGTTAATTGCCTAATACATGGACCATATTCAATGGGAAAACTGTCTCTAGGTGGCCTACCAAATTTGACATAGTCGATATATAAAAAGAAAATGGTGCAACCCATCTATATTATATACTAGTTGATGTTCAAGGTAGGCCTCTTCAGCTAGAAATGTGCTGATATAGTACTATGTGGAGGGTGCTATATGTCTAGGTGAAAGACATTAATTTACATTAAAGATGGGAGAAATATCACATTCATTTTGTTGCTCTTTGGAAAGAGAGGAATTGTAATTTCAACATATCAAAATAAAACCATAGTGTTGTAGATTTTAATACAATAGTAGAGAATAGTCCTGTGAGACATGGCGCGGCAACTTGTAATCTTGTGTCTAGTTTCAGTTGGTGAGACAGATAGGGCATACTATCATCTGGGCTTTTGGTAGTATATATAGCACCAATTCAACCTGAACTACCCACTGCAGCTAAGTACTAATAGTCTGTAGACTGTCCATTCTGCATGCACCTCACTCAGCTGCCACAGGGACCTGTCTTATTCAATGTTCAATGCCATAGTCAACAGGTGTGTCATTATGAGTGTACACTGTCTCAGATTGCCAGGAGCCTGCTCTGCCTCCCCCCCCCCACACACACACACCCAACTGCCAATCACTTGTAATAGTCTGTACCTGTCATGGGCCAGTGGTCAGCAAACCGGCCAGATCACTCCACCTCTCTGTAGGGGGGGGGGGGGAGCACAGTGTAAGTACCTTGGTGTACAAACATGTTTTCAGTGTTCCACAAAATCGTTTATATAATGAAAGGAGTAATCAAATTAATCTTTCATCACCAATAGTAGATACATATTCTGAGATAGCATTATTTCAATGTAAACTAAAAATTTTACACAGAAAAGAATGTAGCAGTTCCACAAGGTGGCCTTACATTTCAACCTCCTCTGATTTACAAAAATGCACATATGGCAACACACTTTAGCACTGATTTCTCCATAGAGATCTTTGACAGTGAATACTTTGTTCAAATACAGAAAATATGATCCAATTGTACCATAACCCACTGAGATAAAACTTGTACTACATATATATAGTAGTTTCAAAACGAACAATTCTAAAACAAAGGCTACAGGGATGCATTTCTGAATCTTAAAATGCTCTAATGCTAATCTGCCATAGGGCTCCAAATGATGAAATGTCTTATTTGCGAATAAAATCAAAAGTATGAGATATATTCTGAAAATTCCTTCACTGATAAGTAAAGTACACACACTGTTGTTATTACATTAGAATAGTGAGCAGGAATAGTCCATAGCAGAGGAGCCACAAACAAAAATAGATTGCAAGGCCTCCCTATCCCTTACACCGTGGCGACTGTGAACCATACACTAGTCTACTCATCTCACTAGTAGTACTCACTAGTCGCCGCGCTAATAATAAACATTTATCAACCTGCCTCCTATTAGAATTATCAGGCAAAGTGTGTCTATACAGCTTTTATATACCAGAGGTAGCTTAAGCATAGGGTGTATGCAAAAGAACAGGATTTCAGCAGTCATAGATGATCATTTTACGCTAGTGTAAGAAATAGACCAGCACCATCACCAAGGGAAGTGCAGGGAGATCTGATCAAATTCCAGCCAGCAAGATAGGTATCTAGCAATATTGGTATGCAGAGTACAGCATCAACTTGCAACCGTCTGAGTTAGAGGAGCCAGAAGAGACCTTTTTTTTCTTAAAAAAAAAACAACTTAGAATATGAATAAGAGTAGCCACCTCCTTGGTCTATATTTAAGTAATTGGTCATAATGACTAGAGCACACCACATCATTCCTTTTCTCTATGGACTCTATATATCTTAGTCTATTCATGTTATACTACCACACATTATTACTATCTCTCTTCTAACGAAATTTATCCTATAGCATTCACTTAATTTGATTCCATTGCTACCGCTGTCTCTGATGAATAGCAGAATACCAACCCCCTCAATAATCTAAATTAGATTTGACATGCTGTATACACCAATATTTCTTTTTCATTATATCTTCAAAAAAATTTGGTTGTTTTGGGTGGTTTTACTCTTATTTGTAAACAAATACATTTCTTCGTTTACCATAAAACGCACCAATAATTTTCCCGTTACTCTGAATCATCTAGCACTTGATGGGCCAGCCCATGAGGGATGTGTGATGACAATCCTAACTGTTAGTTAAACTTTCTTGCTTGTACTCTCTGAGATCTAATGCAACATGCAAAGTTCTTGGAACTAAACTTATACTTACAACACGGCCATCGATCTAAAATACCACAACACATTTATTTAAAAGCATAGAAAATGAGAATGTCATGCAAACTGTTCACATGTAGTATGTTACACAAGCAAATTGTATGGCCGAGCAGCTAGTAGAGCATATTTGATACAATACTAAATTGGTTCTAAAATTGAAGCTTGCTTTTTGAGATTAAGAAATAAGCTGTATAGTGCCGTCAATTACCTTGTGTAACATGAAAAGTGAAATAAACAAACTTCAACTTAAGATATGCATCTATGGAGCAAAGTAATGCTTGATCTTCAATCAAAACAATGTTTGCCACAGAATACCGTAAACTCAAAAATATGAACAACTCTTACTCTTGGCCCTTTTTCGTAGTCCAATTTTCCCCGAACCTTTATCTGTCCTAAATCAGGAACGACTTCAAATGCGTTCCCAACATTGCCTCCGGTAATTGAGTAGGACATTTGATTTTCTGTGTGGTTGAAAAAAGAAACATTTCTTTTGTGTTAATTTCTTATCTACGTAATACGAATTAACATTTGTGATTTCTTCAGGCCCAAAACAATATCTATGCAGCCTGGTTGCTTATCACCTTGAACTACCGTAATGGCCCGTATAAGCGTCCGGGCGCTCATTAATTTCAAACCCACTGTACCCCCAGCGCTTATACGATACGAGACAGGCACTTATTTGAATACTGTTTTCAGTGCTTAAGATTAATTTCACTACCCCCGGCGCTTATTCGAGACCGGCGCTTATTTGAGACCCCGGCACTTAAACGGGTCATTACGGTATGTATACAGTACATTAAAAATGACTTAATCACCAATACATCCAAGACTGGATGAGAATGGTAATGCAATATGACACCCTGTTAACAGTGGAATTACACTGATGTAGGCATAGCAAACCCTAGGCTGAAATAAGTACATCAATCAAAAGCATGGGTTTAGAAAATAAACATACCTTCATCTTCATCTTCAGCAGTGACAGTTATGATGATTGCACCTGTGTCCGTATTCTCAGGGACAGATGCATTATATGTGCGGTGTTTGAAGAAGGGTGGGTTATCGTTCTTATCGGTGATTCTAATCTGAATCTCTGCCTCTCCTGATGAAGGAAAATATTGACAATGAATCCCAAAGTAAATCATACATAGATTGAATAGATTTATTGCATATGTGCGTAGATCTCTGTTGTGAAAGCTTCGATGGATGGTGACAAAATATAAGATTTTTATGTATACAAAGCATATAGAGTAACATATTTTTCTTTCTTTTCCTTGTCAATTCCCCTTTGATTGGAGACATGGGAGAGTCCTAACAAAACTGGTACCTTGATTAGCAGTGCCTGGTGGTTGATGGTTAGGGCGGTCAGACTTGGCACCATCTTCGGCGACTACTGTCAAGTAGTATTCATCCTTTTCTTCACGATCAAATGTTTCGCGCGTGGTCACTGTTCCTGTATCACTGTCTATGGCAAATTTATCATGATCGAGCCCATAAGGCTTGATTGAATATCGGATCTGTACAGGGGGAAAAACAATGAATGCAAAGACATTAGATACTCAGGTCGCATGATAGCCTGGAAAAGTCATAATGACATGTTGCTGTTTTAAATCAATATGAGTTCTAAATTGTAGAAGAAGGACAGTGTGAACCCAAATTACCTTTTCCATCCTTCTACACCACAATAATGAAAATTGCATATAACGTGAATAGAGTAACCAGAAATCTTGGGAAAAGTGGGTTTGGAAAATTGATAAAACAATTGAATGATCCTCCTGATATGAGGTCGATGTTTATATAGAGACTGCAGAACATAAAGTATAGTTACCTGTCTATAATCACGGAACTCATCCCTGTCGGTGGCTGTGATGGTTATGACCTGCGCGCCTTGTGGAAGGTTCTCTGCCACACTGCCTGAGTAACGCCCATACTCGTCTAGCCCAACGAACTGGGGAATCTCATCGTTCTTGTCAATCAGCTCAATTGTAATACGTGTATCATTACGCAGAGAGTTGGTAGCCCGGTTCTGAAAGTATTAGTTGAAGAAATCATAATTTCTCCGGAAAAATATGAAACACTTAAAATGGTGTTGTTTTTCTGGTTTTACTAGTTGTCAGGCAACCTGCTGGCTAAAAGATGATAAAACAAAATATACCTCCATCATATATACATAACTTCGACTGGGTAATCTAAAAAGAAATGATACAAACGGTCTAACATTAGGCTCAATATTTGGAATTAACCTGAAAAATAAACATTAGGAAATTCAAAGATAATTCATATTGTACTCACAGAAGCACGGATAGTGAGGGTGTATTTGGGAATTGTCTCAAAGTCGAGCGCTCTGTAGACATACAGCAGCATTTCATTCGACGATTCGTCTATACGGGTATGGAAGCTTCTTGGTGCCCCATTCTGCTCAGGCGTCTCTCCGGGCTGAATGACGTAGTTAACTGTTGCATCAGGCATGTTGGAGTAGGCTTTGAGGCGCTTTACAAGGTAGTTCACTGGGACATTCTCAGGTAACTGTATAGGGCGCGCTGAGTAGTCTTCCACCCATTGAGGGTATGCGTTCACCGTCTGTGTAATGTCGATGGTCACCTGAACTGTTCTGCTCATGTGAGGTACTCCTTGATCTCGGGCTTCTATTTCCAAGTTGACCTGCTTTTTCTGTGAAGATGAATAAATAAGTCACAAGTTAATAAATTGGAACGTCTGAAGGGTTTTCTTTTGCCCTGAAATATTTGTATGACAGTCAGTGGTCATCACATAGAACTGGCCAATTTAGTGTACACAAAACATTCCAATTTCCTAAGTATGAATATAATACTGTTCTGATGTGTTTAATACGGAATGCTCCTACTCCAGGTATTCACCTTTCAATATCAATTTCTTTCAATATCTATTATCTGACTTGGAAAACACCATCAAATTAACTCACCCCACTCATTGCCGTCTTGACTGTAATCCATCCTGTGTGTCGATTCACTTCAAAGAATCCAGAATCATCACTCTTCATGATATACTCGATCTGCCCATTGTCTCGCGTGTCCTTGTCCGAAGCATATACCTGCAGCACCCGCTTACCTATAGGACTGCTCTCTTCAATACTGGTAAGGTAGCTGGGGAAGTCAAACACTGGGGGGTTATCGTTTTTATCATCAATCCTGACCCTAAAGGTACAGAAACCTGCTAAACTAGGACTGCCTTGGTCCTCCGCTTTTACTGTAACACCATAGTCGGTTGCACTCACGCCGGTCCTTGCTTCTCGGTTGAACACCTCGGCCGTCCGTACAATACCCGAGATCGGCTCAATCGTGAAGCGGTCGCTGTCCTGGTCAATGGATTTGATTAGGGAATATGTGACGTTCCCATTGGCCCCTGTATCAAGATCAACCGCTGTCACCTGAAATGTAGGAATTAAGAATCTTTCAAGTAGTGTTTGGTAACTTATTGTCACAATGCATTATCCTCAATCATTCTACTGACTGGACTGGTCTTTGGAGTAATATAGGATAGCAATGTGCATTGCAGGTAACCTCGAAAAGCCAAATTTTATTTCTTTGTTTTCTCATCAGTCACCACTACAATATGTACTTTGTATGTTTGTACAACAGGGAACTATTTGCACCACCAGCCTCCCTTTGAAACTCATTTACATTTATCTGCACCCCCAATAGCCATTAGCACCACCTTAGTGTAAACAGGCGGGAAGGTTGATCCATGGATCAACATCCCATAGGTTCAGCACTGGGTCCCAAAAAAGCGTCTTAAATGGACTGGACACAAACTGTGAATGACTTGTATGCACTCATGACAGGATATTTAAGAAAGTAAAAAAGAAAACAACTTCACTCTTTCCATATCATAAAAAAGACATTCTAAGCTCCAAGTCCATGTACAAATTGTGAAGTTCATTCCATCATTTAACAGTGTATTTGTAAATTTGAAATCCTGCCCCTCCCTTTTTTCCCCACCTTTACTGAGGCACTGAAAACCTTGTTTTTTTAACCCGGCTCTTATAATTCACTTTTCAAGTTAAAAAAATTGGATCTAAATATCTATAATTAGGGGAGGAATGTAACGATGAAATGCAAAACAAACTTAAATCTATGTTACTGAAGTGCGGCGAATGCAAATATAAACCTGCTAGTGGAACAAGTTTATGGAAATAATCACAATCAATGATTTGCTCTCAAAAATGTAATTTTTTTTCAACAAGACATATCATTATCTTTTTTTTTTCTTTTTTTTTCTGTATCATTATCTTACCTGAATGACAGACGTTCCTACATCTTCTCCCTCTGCCACGGAGGGGTGATAGTTTCCACAATCTGGAAATCTCGGCGCGTTGTTATTGATATCCTTCACCTCAACAATGACCAACCCTCGACTACTCCTGCTCATCTTCCTTCCACAACACCTTCCATTATCTGTCGCCGTTATATTTAGTTTATACACCACCTTTGACTTGTCCATCTGTCCTTCTAACGTAAGGATTCCAGAATTGGGATCTATCCTAAATGGTCCGTCCACTAACTTGTCACCTATTGAGAGGGCGATCAGAATGATATGATTATCTGGTATATTTTTTTCAGCTGAATAAATGGCATTAGGCCTTCAGTAAACAAAAGATATATGCTGTTTGTAGAAGGATCAGTAAGGCAATGTTAAATGGACTTGTCAAATCTTAGTAATACAAGAGATTGACAGGTTGTGATGAATTCCTAATGTCTTTACCTACTTTCTGTACTGTACCCCAGGTAGTACATTTGCTAGGGAAACAAATTATAAATATTTTCATTGTAGTCAGAATGGGGCAAACTCATGCCATATAGCATTGAGTAAATAATAAATAGTCTGATAATAATTTACTATGATAAAGCACTCCATTAATAGACAAGAACTACATGAAGGAAAATAAGTTTTATTTTCACCTGTAAAGCTATAAGTGACCTCGTCACCATCTGGATCATATGCCTGTATGACGTGTACCACAGTATTGGGCGAGGCGTCCTCGCTGACCTGTACATGCTCCACCGCCTGGAAGAACTCCGGGTCTTCATCGTTTACATTGGTCACCGTTACTCGAACTTGGGCTGAGCCTGAGTTAGCCGGTGAGCCATTGTCTGTAGCCACTATGGTGAAGTTATATGTGTGGTCTGGGATGTGGTCATAGTCCAGCGGCCTGTGGAGAAAGGTATATATATTCACATCCACATTAAAAAGGCTGCTGAAGATCTTAGAAAGTGGTACTGTAGGTGTGCGGTGGAGGAAGGGGGCACAGTGGTCTTCTCTGTTTAATGAAATTTAGCTCTTAGATCTCCAAGTCTAGCAGTAGCTTAGTGAAAAGTAGCGAGAGTTTTCGACTGGGATTTATCGCTGCAGAACTACCCTTATCAACTTGAAGTCCTTGACCTTGATGCAAAAACTATCAAGTTGTAAACGATGACTAGTGTGATGGGGTTGGGCTCTATAGAAGGCAATCTTTAAGATGTTAACACATATAGCCTCTGTTTCTTTTCATAGGACTCACCTGGCTGTTTTTATGTAGCCTATGTTGTTGAGGCTCTCCACAGTAAAGTTACCATCACTTACACTGTAGGTGAGCTGGGAATTGGTGACTGAGTCCAGATCAGTCGCCGTCACTGAAACAAAGTATGTAGTATATGGTCACCTTATCATTCATCTTCTTTATTACAACAATAAGAAAATAAGCTTGGCATGATGTGACTGGATCAACATCTTCCTCTTTCAAAAAAAAAAGACAGCAAACTGTCGACCGAAAGGGATTCTTTATTCATTTTGATATATTTGGATTTCTTTTTCTTTTCTTTTAGATTAGGAGTTAACAAATCTGGAGGCTCAATATCGGCATCCGACATTGCATGCAAGGTGCCTGTATAGAAGTGTCTATTACACGGGAGTGTATTAGATCATAATATGTAGATATGTATCAATACAATTCCCTCCTACCTTGTATAATGTGTGTACCATTCGGTACAGTCTCCGATATGCCCTGTACAATGTACTGAGACAGTGGGAATGTGGGCTTGTTGTCATTCATATCCACTAAGTTGATTATCAACTGAAAAATAAACAACAGACATTGGTATTGGTTAAATTCATGCTGAGCAGGTCAATGCAAAGTCTCATGGATCTCACATTACTGCCAGTTGATGGTCGGTTGTTGTATTAGTGAATGTATGGCTATTACCGTAATCTCTCGCGGTGCACATATAAGACGCACCCCCAACTCAGGGAAGACTATTTCACGTAGAAGACGCACCTCTAAGGGCAGACTTTTATAAGTTTAGTACTGTTCTATAGTAAAAATACCCCGCATATAAGATGCACCCCCAACTTGAGAGAAAGCTATAAGACGCACCAGCCTTTTGTTTGGCGTATAAGACGCTTCTTATACGCGGGAGATTACGGTAGTATCTCTTTATATCACAGACCGGAGACAATGTCCTTAAGATTACATTGCCAATTTATGACACAAAAGTTTACATTCAAGATATATACTTCTGTCTGTAGCATTATTTTGTACTTAATCCTTTCATGTGACTTTTTTATCACGAAATTCCCCAAACAGGGTCTACTCACATGGACACTACTATAACGTGGAGGGCGTCCATTTTCTATTGACCGGACCCTGAGGTGGTACTGTTGGGGGTCTTTTTCATAATCAAGGCGGCGGAGTAAGTCAACTACCCCAGTACTGGAGTCAATAGCAAACTCGTTACTCTGACTTCCTGACTCTGATGTCAACTCATATGTGATGGGGTAGCCCTGATGACTGTATGCCTTCACCTCAATTATCCTGAAAGAGAGATAAGAACATGTTAGATTTGATAATCACAGATGGGCAATAGATGATGAAACATCATGTTTAAAAGCACAGGAGCGTATAGATTTGGAGTCAAAAATAATTCCATAGTTTATCCAAGACATCCATATACTTTCTGATATATTGGGCCTAGAAAATATGGCCTTCTTACAAGTCACTATCTGTGCCAAATGTATATGTTATAATATACACCGTACGTTGATATAGACCCCTCTGGGCAGCAGCTATGAGGGAGTGGGAGACTCTGTTATCATGACTTATTATCAAATTACATATGGGCTGCGCCAGCCATATTTGCTGGCTCTTATGTATGGAGCCATCCGGAAACATGATTTGGGTCTTGTGCCTGTAAAGGGTTGCACGGGTAATCAAATACATACACATCAGTCCCTATCCACCACACCACTGCCTGGGTATGTCTATAACATTACCAGAAAGTTCCAGCAGATCTCTGCACTAATCCCCTAATATGGATAAAGTGAACCAACCACACGGACGCAAAGCCTGGTCTCACTGGGAAAGCTTCCACTTTCGGATTTTAAATCTACATTTCTGGTATGAAATAGAATCTAAATGTGTTTCACCATACTTCATGAGAAGAGCTATTAGATATCAATTGCACATCGGGTTCCTTTATTCTTTTGTGTATGAAAGTATGTCATCTAAGACACGATATCATCCATTAGACAGTCTGTGATTGGTCAAGCTGTTCATGGCCCACAGCACTGTGGCAGCCCAGAATAGACTGTCCAAGCGCATTGACGCCGCACCTTTAATTGCTCATTTTGGCCAATCAAATCAAGGGAGGTTTCGCGGGTCAGGGTCTGAAATACAACTTCGTATTTAAGTTTAACCTTCTGTTCTAACTTTCACTTAAATAATCAGAAACTAAAATGTAAAATGGTGGCAGCCAGTGTTGGTTGGAGAAATCAGTCTTTGTTATTGACAAAGCAATGCATGGGGAAATCAATTTCAGCAGTAATTTATCATGCATTTAATTTGGAATACCCCATACATGGATATAACAGACAAACTCACAACTTTCACCAGCACCAATCAAGAATTCAAGTTCCTTTTCTCTCGATCCAAGGGGTGCTAAAATATAGCAGATGGTTGTGAAAGTTGGCAGCAAATTGTGTCTAGGATGAGTAATGTGCTAGCCACGCTAGGAAACACAAATAGCTGAGAAAGGTCGGAAAGGTTAGGTCTAAGGGTGTAAGATGGCCAGTCCAATGTCACATTCCAGGCAGGTAGCCTTAAATTACCCGCCGCAACGTGAATCTCTTGTCACTAGAGCTGCTGTCGCTAATGACGTCATTTACACGCAGCCAATCAGCATGACGTTCACTGCGACCTCCGGCAGCCCTACCATCCAGGTCATTATCAACATGCTCCATTAGACAGCCTGTGATTGGTTGAGCTGCCGGTGGGCCATGGCACTGTGGCAGCCTGGAATAGACAATGTGCACACATTGACGCCGCACAACCTGTTTTATTGCTCGTTTCAGCCAATCAAGTCAGGAGAGGTTGTGAGGGTCAGGGTCTTAAATACAACTCCCTATTTAACCTTCTGCTTAATCTTCAGCTAAACCAACCTTTTTCTCATGGAAAATCTATGGAAAATCCACAATTTTTGATCTACTCCTCAAGCTACAGCTGCAAAGTCAATAAACCTGTTAAGTCTAGTTTTGTATGCTATTCCCATCACTAATCAGAGCTTAGGCACACCCTGGTGTCTATTCCAAATGAAGAATGACCACTTGGCATTTGAAACCAGAAGTGAGGCGTTAAAATTCCTTTTAGTACCCAGCACTGGGTGGCTAGTCGTTAACGGCTTCACAGCCCGCCCCTGGGGAACCAGCGACATACGACCGGTCATCGACTTCCTGTCACCGGCTGCCATTGCTCAGGCGCGCCTACCGCCGGAAGTTCAAACTGAGCATGCGCCAGAATCAGCCAATCAGAAGATGGATAGGAGGACTCACTGGGGTCGAAGGGGTCGAAGAGTTGGCCAGTATGTGGAGATGGAGGGTGGGAACTTTCCAAGTGGTGTGGGGGAAAAAAGCAGTCTGGTGCCTTTCAGCTAACATACTGCTCACTGCAGAGCAAAGTGATCGTCGCAGTTTGTAAATAAAACTGCGTGTGTTTTCATATGCTATCCATTGCAAAACTTATGTAATTTGCTGCTTCACTCAGAGTATGTGATCACTTGGCGCATGATCCCTCCTTCTGACCACCACTTTTCCCACCGACCATTCTGAGACCATATCATTTACACATTTATTTACATCATAACCTTCGACAAGGTTCATACCAAACCACAAAATCTACCGAAAAGCTTGTCCATGCCTTCCCAAAGTCCAGAATACAATAACACCGATATACAATGCCTCACATTAATTTCTTCACATGTTGCTAACCCCATTGGCTACAGGACTAATACATTGGGTCTGTCAATATTACACAGCTGAGGTGTGTTGTTTATTGGTCGCTTTGTGTCACTTGTACCCTGCAAGTGGTTACGCATATAAAACAGGTCAGTATTGATGTCACATCACACGTCAAAGGGGACCCCTACCCCACCAATAACAAGGTACTTCCACTGCCAATAGGGTCTGATGTGAGTGGTGTTTACTTCCTCCTCTGCCCTTTCCTGATTTAATTATGGCAATTGAATTCGGTCTTTAATTTGGTGCGGTTGCAAGGCATTGTGCAAAGGTGGATGAAAATAGCATTCCCTGGAGAAGGCATTACACTGAACATGTCATTCTCTAACTCCTATTCACTTCTCGACACTGAAAATGTTTAAGTCAACACCTAAAATATATCTATGTTCTATTATGGACACTGCAATGGGAAAGAAAATGGTCTAAAGAATCTACACAATGAATGCATTGGAAGACACATCAAGAATAGTAACTGATTTTGCCTCACCTCCATATATATTAGCTAATGAGTTTTGTTTTTTTTTACTTTTGTTATCATGGCAGAGTCGCCACTCATCACAGAAAATTTGGAGATGCTTAAAATTTTCTGTTTTTTCAATGGGAAATGCCTAGAATTACAGCCCCAAATCGGCATTTCGAAAAAAAAGTTAGGAAAAGTAGCATCAGTCTTTTTTTAATCCCACTGTGACTGCCGCTTTTATAAAACTGCCTTGTCCCTTTGTGGAGTCAGAACACACCTACAAGTTTGTGTTATTGGCTGTCATTGATCGTGGCTCCCCCTATTGATGTGTGTGTTAAAAACCCCATGGGACGCTCGGCCGTGCGACATGGGCGCCTTGCCTCCGAGGGATCACTACTCTGCATGCTAGTGCTACCAATGTTTCTGTCTAAACCCGACTTGCTCAGAGATTAAATTGGCAAAGCCTATTCTATTTGATTTTCAGTTACTTTCTCCTCTCCAAATACACAGATGGTGTAGGGTAGCATGTGGGGCACTGGGTGGGATGTGAAAGGCACATACATCACTACCTCTTTAAGGTGGGTATGAAAAATGACTCCATATACCAATACAAACATTTAGCCCTAGGTTAAAAAATAAGCCAGATCACAAGAGCCTTAGGCATACAGTATGCTGCATTGAAAGGTTTAACCTACTGCTTGTAAAGTTGAAGTATGAGGTATAGCATAAGGATCAGGAGTCAGTACTGCTGACAGGCACTGCAGGATGAATGTGTCCAATGGTGGCAGAACCAGCAGGTGATGGCCCCTAACCCCGACCCCTCCTCTATAACATACACCTCCTCACTTAATAACAGCTCTGTAACCAATCCAACCCTACACATGGCCTTTTTATATTGATTTTCATTCTGTAATAAATAAAATGCACTGATATTTCTCAAACCAAAAATTTGATAGTTTGGAAAGATCCCGTAAAAATACTGAATATATATAAAAGAGGAGATATATAGATAAATTCCAACCTGTCACTATAAAGTTTATTGGTTACCGGGAGTTGGCTTAAGATTTAGTCCCCTCCGGCTCCCAGCGTCCCTGTCTACATCTAACTTCCCACCCCCTGCCACACTCGGCTACCACCCTGGCTGTCCAGGCAGGGCACAACACTGGGCGGAAGTTATTTATCGCAGGTGTCTGCATATTTTAACCACCTATCAAGTCTCCCACCTTACTAGGCTTCATCATGAGTCTTCCCTACGCATAACTCTATCACTCTCCAAAGTGAAAACTGTGTAAACCTTTCTTCTACTGGGTTGACTCTAAAAGATGGGCTATCAGTTAATTGATGCAGTCATGTCTAATGAATATCTTTTTCCCTGTCAATTTATACCCATATATACATATGTGTTGAATACATCACTACTAGCACTGTACTTTCCTTCTTTAAATTCTTAAATATTGTCGATAAGAACTTTGATTTCGCTGTATGCGTGATTTGCAAAACATGGAAGATGGTAAAGGAAAGATAATTTATATGAGCATTACTCACCAGAAGCCACAGATTATAATTTACGACTTAAAAGCACAAACCAAAGTGCGAAACAGTATATAGAAGGGTCTGTGACATTTGGTGAGAGTTTCTTTAAAATGGTGTACTTACTCGTATTGTTCTTGCGCCAGCTCAGGTACACTGGCCACATACATGGCCTCGTAGAACTGTGGGTCTCTCTCCCCGACCAGGATCTTAAGTGACTGTGTTGGAGATCTTTGGGGACTGTTGGCGGCCACATCTGAAGCTGACACTCCTATCTCATACTCCTTCCCCTGTCTGAAGGGCTGGTTACCCTTAGTGCGAACCACGCCACTCTCCATGTCCACCTCAAACCGGTCCTCACCTCCTACAATGGACACAATCAAAGACATTCTATTTCTATTTCCATTAAAGGTGCAAGTACAGTAGGTTTCATCTGACCGCGACAATTTCAAAAGTCAAGTTTTCAAAGCACTGCATTTACATATGATACTTTTACAAGAAACACACAGAACCAATAAACTTTCTGTTTCATTGCCATAGACCTATACAATAGATGTCTTGTCATTATACAACTTTTTTTTTTTTTTTTTACTTCAGAGAATAATACGAAGTTTCTTTCCAAATTTGAAGCTGGCTTTGTTCTCATAATGTTTAAAGCCACAAATCTTTGCCATATGCTTTGGTTGGTCCATCATACTGAACCTTTAGGGGTCCATCGGCCCCACAGACTGTGTAAGCATGATGAATAAATATAGCGCTGCTGAGTGTGCTCGACAGAGCAGCTGAGCTGCATCCATGCTTTATACACAGAGGGAAGCATGCACTGAAGCGCTATCCTGCCCCTATATAAAGGAGTTAAGTCTAACCTACCTGACTCCAGGTTATAGTTGACTGTGCTGTCCTTGTCGTCATCACGGGCCATGAGTTGGTACACACTGGTTCCTGGTGGTGCATTCTGAGACACTGTAGCCAGGAATGGCCGGGGAACGTTCACAAACTGTGGCGACTCATCGTTCACGTCTGTCAGCTTTATCTTGACTGGTTGTTGTACTGTAAAGATAAAGATGAAAAGGGGAGTTATTTCACGTTTTGGAGATATACTGTACTATTGGTTTTCCACCTGGATCGACAGATTAATTTGCATGATATCATGATTAAATCAATCTGCAAGCTAGGTAAAAACTGGGTGGTACCTGATTTATCATACTTGAGTCATTTTTTTCTCTTTTTAGGATTTGCTTTGATAGTGGAAATCCAATAATGGCCTTATCTCTATTCTGAATTCCGTTCTATCTCAGTGTTATTGGAGACGAAAATGGAACCAACCGAGTCCCATGGTACCAATTAATGGCTATTTTAAGGCCTGAGACAGGGGGAAAAAATCTTTGCACCACACCATAAATAGTACAGGCAAAATCTGTCATCAACCACAGCAACAAGGTGTAGAGGCAAACCTGACTGACAAAAAAACAACAACAGAAAATAACATCACACACTGAACAGTTCATCGGTCCCTATTTAACACAAGAAATCAGCCAATACTGGACAGTGAACGGCTACGAGGAAGCTGGAAGACTTCATTGGGCAGGGTGTGGCCAGCCGGAGACAACCACAAAACACAGCGTTCCACTTAAACACAACCCTTCAATGGCAGTCACAAGGCAACTTGTGTAGGGTCTCTTACAAAAAGATGATGTTGTCATTGAGTAAAGAATGGGGTCAACTTGTAAGGAGGAATTTTTCATTTTGTGCCAATACTGCCCTCTTTGGTGGTGGTGGAATAATTCTTTATTGCCCATTTGGTGTTTTGGAGAGTAGTCTCATTACCTTTGTTGATGATTAGGTTTTTGTAAGGCGTCATCAACCTAATTAATTTGTGTCAGAGGCAGGGTGAAAAACGTTTCTGAAGGGAATGCGCTCACACTGGTTTCTTGTGATTAAATTAGGTATTTTCAGTTATTTTACTCTTTTCAATTATGTTTCAGCCCTTTTTGAATTCTTTGAATTTCTGGGTGCCATCATCAGATACACACATCACAGATTCCTGCACAAGTCTGAAAACAGAACTGTGTGTCCCCTGATGAGTGAAAACTCATCAAAAGTTCATGTTTTATTTTAGTGTCAGTTCACTTTAGTATGGGGTTTGCCAGGCTTGGAGAGCTGGGCACCATCAACCTCATGGAGAGTGTAATGTTATCTGGTTAGTTGTGTTATAATACATGTATCAACATCAAATGCAAAAACCAGTATACCTCCACCTGATTTCCAGTGCATTATTGACCTGCTAAGCACATCTAATACATTGTACTCGTCCTTTTTAACTTAAAAATAGCTTCTCTAGGATTGCATTCAACGAGGGCCTAGCCCTGGTTTATAACGAGACCTGTGGTATTTTAATACCCCCACAACTACACAGGAAATAACAGCACTTTTTTGTCACTGCATTCCTGAACATACTTTAGTGTTAACAACATAGAATTTTATACCTTCCTCGCTAAAGCCATTTCTCGAGTTTACCACACAGTAAATCTCTTTTTTAAATAAGTAAAACTTGAGCTAAATTCTGATAATGAAATCTGACTCAGTCCACCTTCTATTGCTACCCTTATCTACATACCACACACAGCGCCATACTCCCATCCCATTTATGTCTCTTGCTTATGCCTCTCGACAGGCATAATTTAACCACTGCGGAGGGAAGTATCAACTCCCTGAGAGGCGGCCATTTCTTTCTCTTTTTTTTTCTTCTTTTTTTGTGCGGACGGGCTGCAAGGATGTGATATATAGCCTTATGCATGAGTCCTGGCATGGCACTTTATCCTACTCCTGGCCACTTTAAATGGACGCCTGCTAAGGTTTATGGAGTTGCTGCTGCATGTTCTGAGAAATGCACATTTTATATCTCTGTATAACGTGAAATTTACCGACGGATTTCTCGCCTCATTTTGAAAAAAGAAAAAAAAAGAAGCTATTCACTCATGTATTTTTCTTTTCTTTTTCTTTTTGTAAATTGATATTTTCTAATCAAGACAGAAATCTAGAGTGTACTTATATTATACCACTGTAAGCATTCATACTGACAGTAGTAAGCCTACGCTTGGACATGAGTTGGGTTGGAGGGTCGTCTCCGGAGCGTCATTGAGTGAGTGAGAATGCAAATAGAGCAATATGCACGCAGGTCAGTGGATGGATAAGATGTCGATACTGCCTTTCTCTGATACCCCACACGACCAACCCGGTAACAGGAAACCTCTATATCTGGTTTCCAGGATATCCCTGCTCCTCTCCCCCATTTCACACTGGATACACTTGTCAAATAACCCTCGAAATATTCATCCTGACCCTGAAAAGCCCAGCATTTACACAACAGTGACGCATACAAGTATTTCTTGGCAAGCGAGAAATATGACAACCAGAACTCACATGTAGCTAAGATGGCTAAACGTTTAGGGCCTAAACATTGATTTTGGCAACAAGTTAATATTCTGTTGGTGCACAGCACATGTAAAGGACCCCCATGAAATCACACTGAAGTCCAGTGAAGTATCATGGCCACCCTGTGTCGGTACACCCCCATGTGATGTGCATGTAGAGCAGGGGGGCACTGTGACCAATCAATAGTAACCCCCTGGTGGGTACTGGGGTTGGATGCCTCCAGTGTGTGTGGTGAGGGGCCGGGGTGGGTGGAGTTACTGTGGCTGTCAGGTCTGAGCAGATGGTGCAACTCCTCACAGAATGAGCAAATCCCGGGGAGCAAATCAACATTGAGTCGTTCCCCTTCGTGAGCAACTCTGAGCAGTTCAGTGCAAGCAATGCAAAGAGTGAGGGATTCTATATAGTACGTTCTGTATCTATCCTGATGAACTCTAGCTTTGATAGGAATGGATCGGACCAGGGAAACAAACTGCTATTGGGCGCTTATTTCGACTGTATCACATACACCAAACATGTAGTCTTTCTGAGAGTAAGACCCAGGGCAAAGTGTTTTGAGGTGAGACAAAAGACTAGATATGTCTGGATTCAGTTAAACACAACAAGAACATGCGTTGTAACTGCTGTTTTACATCACTTTCTCCCACACCCCAGTTCCTGACATTGAGGTACACTGCACTTAGTCATCACAGACAGGGTGTTGAGAATGGACCAGACCCATAACTCCATATCACACCTTCTGTCTACAAATTGGCTTTCTCCCAGGCTCCATCACCAACACTGTTCTACACAAGTAGACCAGGCTCGTAACTACTCCCGAGTGAGCGGTGTAATGAGCAAACTGCTGCGTTCCATCTGTCTTCAGTTCAAACCATCTCTTTATATGCTGTTGGCAATGGGTATCTATGCTAGAAGGGAGGGAGGAAAGGGAAGAATCAAATCGCAAACACAGGTAAACTAAAGGAGAGGGGGATATGCTGAGTAAAAACGACGAACGAGCCAAGGGAACGGGAGAACCAATGGTGAAATCGCAAACTGCACTCCAGCCTTGATCTTTGCCCCATGTCATAACCTTGACCATTTGACCTCAGCATGACCTTCTCCCTGACCTTGAGACTGGGCGATAATAAAATACGATAAGTGAAGGTAGGGATTACCATACGACCTGAAGTGAACAGCCACGAAAGGGACTCTCTACACCCCCGACCCTGATTTAATAGATCCAAGATGATGTTCCCAACCCCCTTCCTGCTTTCAGCCGAAGTGGACAGAGGTACCATGTCCAAAATTACAGCTATTTCTTAAAAGTAGGAATAACGTACCCGTATTAGGTTTAATACACATAATTCAATTTGTATTACTTCTTAATGTATTAGGGTTTTGGACCCAAAACAAACTCTTGTATAACCCCTTATGATTCCGCCCACCACCACCAGCGCTCACCGGCTGATACCTCATTCTATTCATGTTGGTTACGGACTAAACGTTTACCCCAGTCGCCAGAACTGAATTGATGGCATCAATAACAGTGTTAACAT
The DNA here is from genome assembly GCA_949317995.1 of Acholoe squamosa. NCBI lineage: Eukaryota > Metazoa > Annelida > Polychaeta > Phyllodocida > Polynoidae > Acholoe > Acholoe squamosa. The sequence continues at coordinate 45,120,356 of OX439038.1, forward strand.
TCTCATGATATAATACTTCAGGAATGCGCCTAATAAATACCAAGTACTACAAATGAAAGGTCAATATGTATGCACAACAAAGCGAAGAAAGGCGAGGATAGATAGCTGGGGGTAGGGGAGGTTGTAGGGAGAGTAGGGGGCTCGTGACAAAACGACGCGCTGCCGCGGCGGAAGCGGAAGCTGCCGTCACGCTGTGAGGAGGGACGCTAGGGGGCGCCACATACGTCATAGCATCTACATTACCCAGGTCAGCATTCCCACTGACCCCCCCCCCCCCACCTCAGCCCCTCCCCCAACCTCCACCACCAAACCTACAGCGGCCCCAATCTCCCAGGTGCTAGTCAATGCTCCTGACCAACACACCAGACTGATAAATTCTCCCTGCTGCAGGTGCTATCTATAAGCAAACCACCCCTGCTGCTAATATCCTACTAGCACCCCCCCCCCCCCGCCCAGTCCAACACCCGCCCCGTGTATTTTTCACCCCATCTAATTGCCCTGGCATATTCAGCTAGAGCTTTCGCCCCTCTCTCTTATCTGACTGGAAAATTGCTTTAGCATCATCCTAACTGTATTTCCTTTCCCTTGCCTCTCGACTCCTACCTCCATATGTAGATTTTTGGACTCTACATATACATAACACAAGGACCGTTAGGTTTGGGTACTGCAACCTTTCTCCGCCTAGTTTTTTAAAACAATTTAACCTGCATACACACTTCTTTGGCCGCCTGAGGAACCGTACATATATCTTAAACCTCAAGGTACCTCCCACCCATACACACTTTTAGGTGTAAATGTGGGTTAGACTGTGTAATTAGTCTATATAAATGTAGGTTATGGTATGTAAGTAGTCTATGTAGATGGGTGTTTGACTGTGTAAATACAACTTGTTGCACTGATGCGACGAAACGCAGGTTAAGGTATGTATGTAAATAGTCTATGCGAATGGGAGATAGACTGTTAGTAGTCTACTGTATATAACTGTAGGCTAGGGTATGTAAGCAGTCTATGTTAATGTAATGGTGGACTCGCAAACTGCACTCCCGCCATCTTTTAGGGCAAAGATGGCAATGCAAACAAGCCTTAACCACTTTCAACTATGATCTACCATGTCCTGGCAATGTAATTCAATGATATAAATGATATAGGCCTAACCATGGAATAAAAGTGCAAAGTAATACCACAGACAGTGACACCCTGGGGAATACAATGTCAAAATATCTCATTGAGTGGATCTTTGCAGGATGTGAGATTTTAATTTGGCAAATAGATCAAAATCATTATTGCTTCAAGTTCAACCCCCTCCCCCATGCAAATACAACAAGTCTGTCCATTTGGGTGAGTAACTTATAGAAAATGACCTGACTACCAAGCACTTAGGTGACCTAACCTTCCACCCCAACACCACGCAGACATGCAGTGTTCATTTGGACTCACAAAAATTATCTAACATGTAATTTATTCTTATAAATCACAATGGCCTCATACAGAAATTCCTGTTGTGATTTATGTACAAAATTATTTAATCATGAACTGAAGCAGAAAATAATTGACTCAATAACCCACAGAGGGCAGCAATAAGTGTCACACATTGTTCTCTCTATCCACCACCTATCTGCTTGGCGATTCTATTAATCAAGTTCTCGCACATGGGTTAGACAGTGTAAGTAGTCTCTGTAAATGAGTGTTTAACTGTGTAAGTAGTCTCTGTAAATGGGAGTTTGACTGTGGAAGCAGTCTATGTAAATGGGTGTTCGGCTGTGTAAGTAGTCTATGTAAATGGGTGTTTGACTGTAAGTAGTCTATATAAATGGATGTTTGACTGTGTAAGTAGTAAATGTAAATGGGGGTTAGGGAGTGCAAGTAGTCTATGTAAATGGGTGTTTGGCCGTGTAAGTAGTCTATAAATGCAGGTTAGGGTATGTAGGCCCTAAGTAGTCTATGTAAATGGGTGTTTGGCTGTGTAAGTAGTCTACAAATGCAGGTTAGGGTATGTAGGCCCTAAGTAGTCTATGTAAATGGGTGTTTGACTGTGGAAGTAGACTATGTAAATAGGGGTTAGACAGTGTAAACGGCCGCAACCACTGCCGATGGACCATCCATCAGCTTCATCTGTTTTATTCATCATTGTTTTCTATGAGGAAAAACCAGATGAAGGGAGATGGATGGTCCATATGTGGGCAGTGGATGCGGCCCTTTAGTGGTCTTTGGGGGGTAGAATGTGTTCATATCTAGGCCTATGTGAATGGGAATTAGATTGTATTAGTTGTCTACATAAATAAGGTTGGTTTGTGGTAAATACTGCCATTTATTTATAGGTGAATGGATCGGATTTCCACACACTGAAAACCTACGCGAACCCAAACTTGTCAATACTGACGACTTTAGGTCCTCAGGTTGACAATACCTAAATCTACAGCTTTAGGTCGTCATGGGGTAGTCATAGGTGATGACTTAGGGTCGTCACTGACGACCTAAATCGTCAGTATGGCCACTCTTTAAAGCCACATCAACCTGAGTAGAAATTAGAAACTATAGATATTCTAGTATTCCTCTTCGTCTTCTATGATTTCCCAATTGTTTTTATGTTTGTAAATCATATTCAGTCCCTCACCCATAAATAAGTATTTATTCAGTTGGGGGGGGGGGTCCTAACCCACTATCATAGGTTTAGTTGAACCTTACATAGAACTGTGTGAGTACACTGATCTACTATATGTTAGGCACTTGCACTAGCCATAAGAGAGGTGTTATTACCCGAATGATCTATCTGCTTTTCTATATTTCTACTAAAACATTCCCATCTTTCTACAAGTATTTTGTATCAAATGATTATTATTTTCCCCTTTTCATGATAGAAAATACAATAAGTACAATGTATATATTTGAGCCTCTCTACACCCAATGGAACATCAAATATATTACAGGAATGCATAATGGGACCCTCTTATGGTATATTAATAGACTACTGGTAAAGCCAATGTGGTCAGTGTGATGACTTAGGGTATTCATAATGGCCTGAAGACCCTCTGACGACCCTAAACTCGTCATATATGACGACTTTCCAATAGCGGCGGGTTTTCAGTGCATGACAAATAACAATTCTGAATATTGTATGTCATATGACCTTATGGAGTTACTGTACGGGCCTATCTATATTGCTGAGTAGGAAAACATAGTCTCTGTTAGACTAAAATGCTCCAAGTGTTTTTATGTGCCATATTCTTAAGGAGAAGAAGCTCAGATGTTTGTGTTTACTATGGCATTGGATATTAATACAAGGGTAGAAATCACTTCAAATGCTAAAGGGAATATCAGATCTACAGTTATACCTAGCGTATACACCATAACTTATATATGAGGTGATACAGTGATCTGTAATGGGACTGTTAAATAGTACTGGGTACTTGAATATGTGAACAAACCAATACATGTTGGAATAAAGTATGGGATAAAGGAAATCAGAGGTCAAACATGTGACCTGAAAAGAGTAACAGTTTGAGATATGGTAAAATGAGATACCTTATGCCCATGAGGGTTTGACCTCAACAGCTGCATCCTAGTCTACGCCGAAGGGGTGGGGATTCACTGACCACTCTGACTGTAAAGCATTCATCATTTTTTTTATAACCGTTCATATCTCATCTCCTTAATGGTGAATCAATGCACAACCCGGCCTGCCACAATGCCAGGCTACACCCCTAAACCCTTAGCTGGGCGGTCTTCTGCAAAGGGTTGCAGACCCCCCAAACTAGCGATGTTTTATTTTGTGCCTTATTTCAAACACACACTGAGAAAATATTCTTACTCACTTGAGTCTGTATCCAGACTCAGGCAATGTCGCCAAAATGAGTATGATTTGAGACTCAGCCTGACCCTGTGGATGATACTCAGGCAGAACCAGAGTATCACCACAGGCTCAGCCTGGACCAGCCTCAGGATCTGCCTGACTATCACCCCAGGCAGAGGCTGAGTCTCAAATCATACTCATTTTGGCGACATTGCCTGAGCCTGGATACAGACTCAAGTGAGTAAGAACATTTTTTCAGTGCAAATCACATTGAAAACTTGAAGCTTTTCATCTCTATACAAATTGATGATGCAATCCACAAGACATTGTGACCATATCGCGTATTCCACTGCGGCCAACCTCTTCACTATCTCAACTCCTCAACCCACACATCAAGCGCAAAAGGCAAGCTGACCCAGCTTTACTTCCCAGATAACCCCTTTATGACCGTCCCGCCGCTTTGAAACCATGTTAATTACTGAAGCAAATTTGATACTTTTCCCCACTGGTTGGCCTGGGGTATAATTTGATTGCCAACCTATCATATCCATAAAGGGAGGAATCAGTGTCTCATTTCTGTTTTCCCCAGAGGAGAGTTCCAGCCAGCGTCTGCCTGACATGATGTACAGAAATGGACGCATGCCAAATGGTTGAGTTATCTATAGAACCCTCATCATCTCTTCCCGAGATGCAACATTTAATTTGTTTATCATACTATTGACATTGCATTTCCTCCACATTCCCGTGCTATTGACGATTGTCTGACTGTTCAGGGAGTATTTATCTCTCAATGCTAAATTTCCTCCTCATTCATTGAGATATGTGGGGAGATCATAATATATAACAGTGGGTAAGGGCGACGTCAGCATTTTATCTGGAGAGGAGAGGAGAGCAGACTGAGGGGGGGGGGGGGCAAAGGGACCAGGGCGGAAGAAGGGGAAGAGCACGTGAACTGGGAAAGGCCAGGGTAGGTGAGGCGAAACGTAGAGGATTGATGGGAGAAGGAGAATGGTTGAAAGTGAATATAATGGCAGACTATAGGATGGGGGGTTGGTTATGGAGCGCAGGGTATGCAGGCGGAGAGGGGTAGAAAGGGGATGATAAGGGAGCCAAGAGATGCTGAGGTCAGGGGATCTGTGTATAAGGCGGGGTAGGAGTCTCCAGGGGGAAGGTACTGGTGGCACACTAATCATGTAACGGACAGTCTGACATGCATGTCTGGTAACATGCACTCCACACCACATGCAGCCCTCCGCCTCCAGGGGTTGTCATGGCAACAGGATCGTTATGACCAAGCCAGACCCAGTTGAGCTGAACTGCCCCCCAGAGATTTATAACCATTTAGGGGCTGAATAGAACACCGCATTATGCCCATTGGTCATCACGATGCATTAATGCAGCCCTGGTGAGCATTATGCTGGCCATATGGGATCCCTTTGATGCACCATTGCAGTGCTGGTGAATAGACCTGCCAACACTGCATTGGTGCAAACATGACGACTCAAGAACATCAACCTGGAGGCATCATCCGGCCCTTAAAGCTACAGCTGGCATTGATGGTTTTCTTCTCATTGCCCTCTCACCATGTTGATGGTTATTGTCGCCACCACTTCTCATATATCCTTATTATGGAATCCTGATCTTAGTAAGTATCTACTGTAGAACTTCTAAATTTGCAATATTGTTATGAGATGGGATTCATTTGAATATCAATTAGAAGCATCGTCAATTATCCTTTACCAAGCACTTTCTCATTTTCCTCCTAGAATAGAATCCTATCGGATACGGGCATTGCATTGTATGGCTATATCTACCATGTCTATGATGATTATAAACTATGCATATTGGGGTAGGTGGTTAGCTCTCTACAGCTTTTTTTTTTATCTTCTCATATATTCTATACACGGTCAACATCCTAATTTAGCTACTAATAACTTCTAATCAGTCCTCTATAGTTGCTTAGTGCCCACATCCAACTCATAATCATTGCTACACCACATTTCTTCTACAGGCCCCAGCCCTACCGACTTCTGACTGATTTACAGTCATTGGTCGTGTAATATTTGGCACTGTCTCGCGGCTTCTCAGCCTACAAACAAGATTACGAGTGGACGCTGGGTAAGCGTTCCTTGATGAAGACGAACGACATTCACCGCCGCCATGCAGCCGCGCCCTCTGGATGAGCGCATTTCTTCCTTCCCAACAATCTCCAAGCACACTACTTGATCATTAACAGGGTCACAAATTCATGTCACCCACAATCTGCCGGGAGATTGCCTCAAGAGCTCCTTATGGTGACTGCCATTAACACGCATGCAGGGATCACATGTTTTTCTTTTCTTATACCATAATACCCACGCATGGGGCGCGGCTTATACACGATGATGGAATCTACTGTGTCTTATAGGGTCAGCAAAAGTTGGGCATGCACATTATACAGTACAGTACTGAAATGTTCAAAATTAAACCCCAGATATACTGATGGGGTTTATAAGGCGTCGTTGAATACGGACAGCCTCACCTCGGTGAATACGATGCTAAAATATCCCATGGTCGTTGACATTTGCGTATGTACTAAATATAGGGTCTACTTCTTGTGTTGCCCAATTATATATGCATATAATGAGCCACCACAGGCTATATCCCACAATGCATGGCGCAGAAGGTCAGGGGTTACTAGGAGTGAAATAGTGACACCTGGTATCAGGTTAGGTGTATACATGACAGAATTGCCAGCAGATGGCACGAGGTACTCACGACCATTCACTAACTATTCACGATACACCTGGTACACACCTGCAAGAAACCAAAAGGTTAATGTAAGAATCAGTGTACAAATACATTGTATATCACATCAGTCACTACTTCTCCAGGCCAAGTGCATATGTAGTAGAGGTTCTGATCAGTATAATAAAAAAAAACCCCACTCAGACCAGTATCACAAATTTCACTAACCCAGCTCAGGATGGCATTTCTCAAGCTGGTCCGACTAGAGCCCCTTCAAGACGCAGTGAGATCCCTCAGTTAAATACCACTACAGCCCTGCATCTAGTGGTCGCTAATAATTGCACTGGTATGACTGCCCTACCAAACCCTTTTCTAATTACTGCCTTAAGTGCAGATCATACAGAGTAGTCGTAGTGTGTTACCTAAGATCACCCACGCTGATATTGAGGGTTTCAAGTCGTACTGGTTGTGTCTAGTCCTACCATCTTGAGAAATGCCTTCCAGTACTATTCCCTTAGTTTGCTAAACACTTTCAAAGTCAACGCAATCTTTCAGGCAATTAAAAAGGCAAGATAATTCAAATCTACCTAGTCACACATTAAAGTCTAACTGATGAGGTTCTCCTGTATCTGACACCTAAGGACACTAGGGTATTATTATAATACATATTTGATGAGTCTGCTCCATAGACTTTGCAGCCTTTGGTCGCCTCTCATGAGTTTGGAGAAAGTTATGAATCATTCTACGAAATCAGATCATTGATTTACGATACCACTAGACGGAGACATAATAAATCACTTAGTTAGTATTCCGAACTCGGTCCAGTTGCTATTGGTTTTGTAAACTTCATAAAGCTCGGTATGTTTAACCTTTTTCAGTCAGCTTTTGGCCAAAGTGAGAATAATCGACCTTTAACTAAGCTCTTTATCACCACGCCACTCAGATCAAAAAGCCAACCACAGGCTCATTACCAACACTAATCTTGGAGCAAAATGGACGGAGGTATCATAAAAGAACTACTATTCCAAGGATGTGGATAAGTAGCCAGAGGAGCCATTATACACCAGATGGGAGGGATCAGTGTTTTATAAAGCCCTGACAGGTTGGACTGTTGGCGGCAGCTGCAGGCGGTGTCAAGGTGGCCAGTACGACTTGTGGGAGTATCTGGGGGCTGTTTCAAAACTTTTAGATATTTAGTAGAGCTATTAGCACTTAGTATAACCAATTTAAAAGTGCAAATTTTCTAATATATCAATCTGTTTCAGAACTAAATATAACACAAATAGGGCAACGCCGATATTAGGGTGTGCATCTCTCCTATATTAAGATAGCAACTTTTGAAACAGATTGATATATTAGGAAACTGGCACTATTAGGCCTCAAAATGTGGTTATATTTGAGCTCATATGGTCTGATAATGCTTCTTCAAACTATTAACATTCTCTATTGGCTAATTGTATGCTAATATGTCCCTAATAGTTCTATATAGGCATTTTGATAATGAATTGGAATAACTACCAAGCTAAAAGATAATAAGTCACTGAATTCTGGTGGATATATGTGTAATACACATACTTTACTTTACCCCCATATGAATAATTTCATCAGAGATACATTTTTAATTTCCTCAATATATTCTATGTGTACCTCTGAGGTGCACATAGAAATCCAGTTTTGAAACAGGCAAAAATATAATATTTCAGTTAATATATCAACTTTTGGTGACATTAAATCCATTCTGAAACAGATTGGCTTTGGCTATAATAGAGAGATATTAGGCACTATGCCATAATTTGATATACCAGACATTAAAATATCAAATATAGCACCAATAGCCAAATAGCAACTTTAGAAAAACATTTGCCTAATATGTCTACTGATAGAGGTTTTGAAACAGGCACAGAGTATTGGTGTGTTATGTATGTGTGGGCGGAGACTGTGGGAGTATCAGGGAAGTTAGAGAGTATTGGTGTGTTATTTATGTGTGGGTGGAGACTGTTGGGGTATCAGGGAAGTTAGAGAGTATTGGTGTGTTATGTATGTGTGGGTGGAGACTGTGTGGGTATCAGGGAAGTTAGAGATTATTGGTGTGTTATGTATGTGTGGGTGGAGACTGTGGGGGTATCAGGGAAGTTAGAGAGTATTGGTGTGTTATGTATGTGTGGGTGGAGACTGTGGGGGTATCAGGGAAGTTAGAGATTATTGTATATGTATTTCATGTTCTCCCATTACAACTCCTTCTTCAGCCCCCTTTTGCCGTTCGGAAGGCTCTAAAATCAGCTACATCTAAATATCATCCATTTTTCCTCTCCGCCCATCATGTCTTGGTCCGCATTGATAACACCACCTGAGTCTCCCCAACCCCTCCCTCGCCACTACCCGACATTTCTTATAGTAAATCCTCCTTGCAATGTGCGTGGGCCCTACCGTATGGCTCTCCAGCGATGATTAATTTCTTAATGACGTCTCAGCCTCAAGGACTTTGCAGCCTGTTCCAAGTATGCCCTATACATGTCTACACACTGTTGATTTCAGAGTAGATATAGCATAAAATTCTCTTTGCGGAAATAAGTCCATTTTGTGCATTTTTATCCTTTAATTTTGAAGGCCTTTTTTGGTGGGGTCGGGGTAGAGTTAAAGAATAGATATTTCGAGGAAAACACAGCTGATCTTCTTAAGTCTCAGAGGCACAGGGCCTGTGGGTTTAGTTTAGAGATTGTCCACCAGAGAGCAGCCTGTTTACTTACAACGCCCACACGTGGCTTTGTTGGATCGATGCCTGCGTCTGGGGAGTGCCTGGGATCTAAACAGCATCCACACTGAAAGTCCGCAGGCTGTCGCCATAAGGCTCAGCGAGGGCGTTCTCTGTATACCAACTGAATACCATGTTTGACTTCCACAAACACCTGATACAAAACACACTGGAAGCAGGTCCTTCGCTATAGCCAATTTTGACTCAATGTTGCATCGGCTTGCATCGGGAATCGTCGTGTGCAATCGTTCGTGAATAGTACCTGAATCAGACATGAAAAAAGAACACAAAATAAAACAGATCCAACATTGGCTAACCGGAAATATCTACCATAGATATTATCAGATCCAATTCTGGACCAATTAAAACCGAAATAGAAACGGACAACTTGTACAGAATTTGTGGTATAGACCTCTAAAACTTCACATCAAACAATCCAACTTTTGTCCCCTTTCATTGGGCAGCACAAAAAAAAACAACAAAAACACACGGACTGCTAGACAAAATGACCCCAAATCTGGCTGATAATGAATCGGTCTTAGTGGAGGATCGGCTTCAGTCTTTAGATTGCCTTAACCCATGGCATCATTAGTACAGCTTTATTCAGACAAGTCTCTGCAAAATCCTTAAACCCATTCCACAACAATTTGTCTCCTTGAAAATCGAGGCGGCACCCAGCAGTTTTGCAATTCACGGTCGGTACCTTTTCTTTAGAAAATGTATAACATGTATAGTTGGGAGTTAAGTGACTCACTCCTCGTCACGTGCAGCAAACACTGGGATCACTTTGAGCAATTCAAATCCGACTCCAACTGCATAGAGTAGCTCCTCATCGTGGGCTATTCAAGTCAGGTCTCAGAGCGGCTCAGTGATCCCTGGGCGTTGGCAACCTGAGGAGATCATGATAAGCACTGAGTTTATTCTGATCCTCCCCAATCAATTTCGTCATGAAGAGAAGCCATATGAAGCCATGTACAAAAGACAGGCAAGGGGGCAGCTTTGAAAGAACGTTAGAGTTATAAAGGCAGGGATGGATGTCACCGAGGCCAAAAATCCCTGAAATGCTTCCTAGGAACCTATCTAAATATTGATTTGTATATGAAAGTATAGGGCCTTGGCATTTGAAAATCCCTGAAATCAGGGAAATCCCTGAAGACTTCCATCCCTGTTTAGGGACTTATGTGCATTTGGTAAGGATACATACCAGGTCTCACTAATGTAGCCACATGCTAAGCCATAAAGGAGCTATGTATGAAGGCCTTTCAAATGCCAGTTAGTCATGAGCAGGAGCAAAAGGGTGCTGTCCAACATGAAGCCATTTCAAATGTCATGAAGGGAGTCATGGGGAGGAACAAAAAGGGTTGTTTCTAATAGAGCTACTCATCCCTGGCCCACAAAATCAAGGCAACCTTGTACAGAAGTTTTGGAATCTCGGGGAAAATGTAGGCATTCCTGTAAAAGTGGAGAGGGTGATAGAACTACTGGCTTATATATAGGGACCCACGCATAGGGCACTTTGGCAGCCATTCAGTAAGCCACTTATTCAGGCAATAAGGGAGCTCTTGTAAGAAGCCATGTTGGAAGCCATTATAGGCAGCCGTGTATGAAGAAGCTTCTTTCATTCATGACATGTTTGAAGCCTTACATGGAGCTAGGGAGTCATGCAAGAAGCAATGGAGAAAGGCACATGTGAAGCCATGCATGAAGCAATGTACAGAGTGATGTGTGACATCATGTAGAAAGCTATGTTCAAAGCTATGCAGGAGCCTCTGCTGAACGAATGCCTTTGTAAAAGCCAACTTCATTTAAATCGCTGCTTGCAAGAAACGATCCATGTTCGATCTGTTACTCTGTGAAGTGTATGTTGCGTCCAACATAGTGGATTCGTCAATAGTCATGAATGTGTATATATGCTACACCGGCGTGTCTGTTATGTCTAGGTTATTGCTGCATGTCATTTGCTGCTCTCTCCCTGCCTACCTAACGCCGCCAAGTTGGAACCCGTTTATGGGAGGTAAAACAATTGCAGGCCTCTGAAACCATCAGGATCCATTAGTGACACTCGTTACAACTTACACGGTCACCGCCCACCACTCTCTACTCATGTCCCACCAGGCTCGTTTATAGTGTTATGCTGGGTGCAGTATTATTGTATGTGAAACACATTTTTTACTTGGATTTGGCGCTGTGTGTGAAGAGAGGAGTTTTTGAGGGTACATGTAGGTATAGATGAGGCACGCATGGATATTGTATTCTCTTATTTTGAATGGCTAAAGTTCCTAATGATCAAATCCCTGTTATTGTGTTTGTGGACCCACACATTTTTAACAAATCAGGGTTATTACCTTGTTGTGGTCTCAGATGGCCCACGGGTGTTTGTGTGGGTGGGGGGGGCAACATTTTCTTTGATTATTATTTTTCACTGTAGTCAAGTAATACACAACTGCTGTAAAAAATGATGGCTCACTGGCCTGGATGGTGCTGTCATGTGGGGGTCAGTGGAGTGTGTACTGCGTCATAAAGGGACATAATTCCCATACTGCTACTACATGTAAGGGTAATAAAACCTTTGTGGCCGCCATCAGAAATACCCACAAACCCTGAGTACTAGTGAGTGACTCCATATGCATCATGAGCAACCCAGAGGTCAACAGGTCAAATCCCAGTGCACAGATACGCCGCTAATGACAGCATTATTTATGTTTAATGACTAGCCATCATAATGAATACTCAACAGTGTGGTACTATGGCTTTTATGGCACCTGCATGTGGATGTTGCCTAAGCTCTGCCTTAGTTTAAAGAGGAGGGGCAGTAGTATGCTGTAAATGCATTTTATTGCATGAATGTTGTGTGTGCTCTGGTGCTGTAAACATGGGCATTACAGCAATAAAGTGTTTATTACATATTTTTCATTATTAATAGAATTAGTCTTCAGTATTCTCTGTCATATTTGTCCATTTATGTACATTATGTCTTATGGTGCTAAATTTTAACTACTATTAGCGGAGGTTAAATCAACCAAACCAAACCAAACCAAATCAGAGCTAGTCGATTCGCACCTTAAGAATTTTCTTATACCTGTAACATATGCGAGGTGTCTGTGAAAGCTTCAACTCTTGGAATTTGCCCTCAATGAGAGTGCAGGTATTTCCAATCACCATCTGGACCACTGAGAAAAACTATTTCTATTTCAAGGGGTTCAGCCAATCAGGTGTCATGACTAATCATGCTTTCCAAATTACAATGGTTATAAAACAGTCCCCTCATAACCAAGCATTGTCTTTACACACAAATAGGACCTAGTAAACCAGTATAATGCCACCATTAGATTGATCCTATCAGAAATAACCATCTTTCAGTGAGACACCACCTCTAGATGGTCCCTCCTGCCCACCCTGCTGGGACCTTCCAGTGATTGATACCCAGGCAGGGAGAACCAACCATGGCCCCTCACTCTCCAAGCCCATTATGCTTGCCGTGGCCCTGTGACACCGCTAAGTGGTCAGCGCCAAGCCTATGCTGGGAGAATAATGGGGCATGCGGGCTAGTGCGCCGCCTGGCGACGACTGGTTTGTAAATGGGCGTATTGGGGGTTCTATGCAGTCTGGGCTGGTACATTCTTGTGCTTTATTTGCTGTCTTATACTACCATCAGTAAGGCCTCTCTATGCTTTCTTGTGTGATGAGCCTTTCAAGGCAGTTAGCAAGAAATGCGAACAGCAGTGCATTAAGGATGCTTGACTGTTCCTAATTTCTCGCCCCCCCCCCATCCCAGACACATTGGATAGGAACGATAGCAACTGATCGACATACTTGGAGAAACTACATATTTCATGAGGGGCTCGGGTCAAGTTATACCGAATTGTTAATCATTTGCTAAGATAGCCGTCATCGATGTGGAGTACATGTATTGTCACCCTTACAGCGCCAGGTGCCATATACTAATCAAATGTCAGGTAAGAATCCATATGACACAAAATAGGCTTGACCTCTAGGCCCGATTAGAATACAACTGAGTAGTTTACCAACAACAATTTTAATGAGTACCTGACTCACTGACAGAGAGCATTTGACGCATGTTTTGACAATCCGACTGCAATAAGTGGAATTTTAGGTGTTGAGATCATCAGTTTAATGCACATTCATATTCATATGCAGTTAATTGCAAGGCTATGACCAATAGCCCCTTAGTCGTCCAATACACACTAGGGCTGTAACTGTGATAGGGTTGGTGGGATAGAGGGTGTAGGATGGGGTAGCAGTGAGGAATAGCAGGCTAAGGGGGTGTAGGGGTTGGGTGCTTGTCGAGCCATCACTTTAACATTCTGATCACAATCGTGGCCGCCCTACCATAAATCGCTGCTCTCCTACCTACTGCACGCCCCACCCCTGATCCCACACCTCATATTTACACACCCACCTTCACTCTGCTTCCTGCAGACTCCTCTCCTCTTCACACCCACCCCTGGAGGAACCACCCCCAGCACGCCATATGATAGGATGTTAAGTATAGAGAACACAATGCCATACCGTCTGCCTTGCTACTTTATCTAAGTAATATAGATTACCATCAAATCTGTTCAGTTACATTACATGATTTTTATTTCAATTCTTTCCATCTTTGCTTTCTATTCTTCAGAAAAAGGTTGGATTTTCTCTAGATCTATATGGCAGGAAATGTGACTTCCATAAAGATATTGTGGCATTGAGTTATAAATCAGTGTTAAACGGCCATGCACAAAGGATGCTCCTTTTTTGGCTGCTCACATCCATCTAATATAACTCAGATCATATAACCGAAGTACTTGATCCGCGGAGACTGCCTGGATCTCTAATATCTGTCCAATTAGGGTAATATTTATGTCCTCTCTCCCAATATCAGCTTACCGGGACAGCGGATATAAAATTGGGGTCCCTGAGCGATATGATCAAAACATGAATGATTGCACTGAAAAGAGTTTGCCTTCATATAATGGAAAATTACTGAACGACCAACAAAAAAGCAATTTGTCTGTGGTTGGGGCAGGTCGGCCCACATCAATAGTTACAGGTCTAGAATTGATACCCACGATATAAATCTACAGTGGGCCTACTACAAAAGAGATATTGATTTTAGTAGCTCATGGCATCATAGAGTATACGTAGCTATTTATAAGTTCATTTGAGACACGTTTCTATGGGTTTATCAATATAAGTGGACCTGCACAATGTTTTCTCTAACCCTATTATATATCCTATAACAGTAACAGCTCTACTATACACCCCACCTACTCTTTGTAAAGACATTTTCTATTCACAAGACTCACATCAGCCAACAGGATAAAAGACTGGGAGGCAGTTCTATGGAAAGAGTAAATTCTCTTTCCTTTGTCCTTGCCACAAGTCGACCAGTGTATAAGCCAAGATAACAGCCTTAGTTTATGGCCCACGGGTGGCGGCCGGGCAGAGGGGTTAGGAGGTATTCAGGCCCATCCTTCTTTACCCACCCAAACCCTCCATAAACAAAGCTTAATGTCTCAGCGCTGGGTCAAGCAATGGTTGCCTATGGCAGATGCCAAGGATGGAAGCCAATGAGAAGCCACTGCATTGTGAGGGAACCAGGTTGAGGCAATTGAGAATCCGTTATAAGTACCAACTGATGAAGCCACTCGTGGATTCCATGAGCATAAGCTATATACACACATGTCAGTTCAGTATTGGCCAAACATCTGAAGATTATTTTGGGGGACTCATTAATGGGGTTTATACCCTATGTATCTCAACAAAACACCTAAAAATGGACGCCTAGGGATAGGGCACACCATTAACAATAAGGAAAACTATGAAATAATCATCTAAAATTCTTAATACATTTTTTTCTATACTAAAATATCAACCTCAAACATCTGAAAAGTTGCAGGCATCTGAAACTCTGACATGTCTGTATATAAATCAAGGGCTGGACAGGATTTTGGTGAGAGGATTTCTAGGATTCCTTTGAAACCCTTTCTTTTTTCCCCGCTCTTAGACGGAAGGGGGGGGGGTGGACATGGGAGTTACAGATGGCTACAATGGTGGCTGTCTATTAACATTTCAATGAATCTAGTGTGCTTGGAAAATGTCGTTATATTAGTGTGTCCCCATGAGCATTGTTTCCAAATACTCGACCCGTCTATTTGCCACAACCTTCACTTCCCAGGATCTATCATAATGGGAAGACGTAACTCTATCCTGGGTATATGGTAGAGTTGGATATGTGGGTGGATACTCAATCATATTGAGTGGTCTGTAGTCAGAGGTACAAAGAAGAGGAAAGTGAAGATTGCAAAATATGCACATGTATTAAAATTGGGCTGGCCATACAGAAGGCATACCTCCTAGACATACCTCCTAGTATGAACATAGAAATTATGCTTCTTATACATGGGGCAGCCTTAAACCACAAGATAAACATAGGCATAATGCCTCTTATACATGGGGCAGCCTTAAACCACAGGATAAACATAGGCATAATGCCTCTTATACATGGGGCAGCCTTAAACCACAGGATAAACATAGGCATAATGCCTCTTATACATGGGGCAGCCTTAAACCACAGGATAAACATAGGCATAATGCCTCTTATACATGGGGCAGCCTTAAACCACATGATAAACATAGGCATAATGCCTCTTATACATGGGGCAGCCTTAAACCACAAGATAAACATAGGCATAATGCCTCTTATACATGGGGCAGCCTTAAACCACAGGATAAACATAGGCATAATGTCTCTTATACATGGGACAGCCTTAAACCACAAGATAAACATAGGCATAATGTATCTTACACATGGGATAACCATACACAACAAGATGCACTCATAGGCATAATGTTTCCCAAACATGGGATAACAATACACCATGGCCATGAATGGTAGAATGTAATTTGATTCCTGCTTTTAAGATTGCAATACACACTGTATTCGAAAATGGATTTACTGATACAAAACCTGTCCACAGAAATGTGAGAGGCATGCCTTTCTGCGCCTTTGGATTGTGTGCATATGCAGGGATGACATTTCACTGATGTATTGCCATTACTGAGAACTTTGAAAGCTTACTCCTGTTTGTTTTATTCTTTCAGCAGTCATGGATTAATTCTACTCAGCTTCACAGATCCCATTCCTAAATAATACAAATAACTCGAATAATGTATCTTACAGCAAAACGCATCTGCCTAATACAATCGGAATATTTCCCTGAATTTCAAGGACATAAAATGGGTAGACATATTACAAATCGATGATCATCTATAATCAATTACCTTGATAAGTTAATATGGAATTCAATTACATGTAACTATCTTACTTGAGTCAGCCTTTTAGCAAGAACTGGTTTATAAACTTCCTTAGGATTGTGTTGCATTTTGCATGAAGCCAATTAATGATAATAATAAGTTGGCTTCAGCCGAAGCTACGCCCGAGAAATCACCATTACATGCTACTTTGAGACTGTGGTCCCCCCCCCCACACACACACACACATACGCACACCTCACCACCAGTTCCTGTCCCATTGCCCTTAGGTTCCAATTACACATAGCCTCTTCTCGACACCCTCACCCACCAAAGCCCGCTCCTATGCCAACAACAATAGGTAAATTAAGGAAATATGAGTTAGGCCAGTTTGATTTTTCTTTTATTTTGTTACAAAATAGCTATGTGGTAATTGTATGTAGGGGAGGGGTGAGTGTTCTTTTCTGTGAAACCTCATTTGATTCCATACCAGTGACGTCTATTGGTCGGAGCACAGCACCAAGTTAGCTCTACAATGCCACACTTTACCTGTTGCTTGGTAAATTCCTGCTGGCGGCATGCTGTCACCAGGGTAACAGAGCAAGGCCAGGATGCCAGGTGAGAACTGCCATAATGAGCGGTAACTAGTGACACAGGTGGTGCGTGAGATAGGTGTGTGGGGGCGTGATAATGATAGGTGGATGGAAAAAATCGTTGGAAGTAACATGATGGTACCTAACCTCACATTATGTTCCATAATGCTACTAAATGATTTAAAAATTTCTTTGGCTCTCAATGTAATTTCGAGTCTCCTAAAATGTATAAGAAACGGAAACCAAGGAACATTGAAAAAATGTATGAGGAATGTATGAGTACGTATGAAGTTATTGCCTAAGATCCCCATCAATTGTCGCCTAGTACCGTTATGAATAATGGGTGTTCTACCATCCACCAAAGACTGCTATTCCAATCTCATACTCCCCCATTCAGACGCTAGTTAGCGCCTCCTTTTCCCGCTCTTTAATCCTAAATGTAGACTCAGTCTCGGCACGAGCTCCTCGCTCAATGAGAGCATTCGTGGAGATGCTCACAAGTGGATGGGCCTCTTGAGAGCTGCTCAGAGCCATTCTGTGAGAGTCTGGGCACCACAAGACGCACTCAGAGTCAGCTCCAATACCAATAAACCCATCCCAGCCTCTGACCTACTCCCCCTTGACCCCAAGACCCCTGACTGACCCCCATAAGTCACATGACTTCTCTCAGTCAGCACCAACAGCTACTAACCAACGCCCACCAACCTCCCAAATCCTGAAATATTCAGGAATTATTCCCAGATTTCCATCCAGACTGAACTCATCCCCCCACACCTACACTGCCGCCACCTCACCCTCGGAGTAGATGCAGAGGAAATAGATTGGGAGCAGCTCGGAAACTGGGTCAAGATCATTGGAGCTGGTCGATGGTGAAGAATAATGCCCTGCATGTCCTAATGCCACTCACTTATGGGTTCTACCCACCAGTGGGAACACTCCCACAAAGGAAGCCAAACCAGCATCCTAGCAGCTCCTCTTGGAGCAAAGAGTTAACCTGATAAATCCTTAATCAGTGTCGCCGGCTGTGCCCAGAGCGTTCAATGAGGATCTATTTCGGTTCCATCATGGTGGCCTTTATAATCCGGCGGTATTCCCTGGACGCACCCCATACCCCCAATGGTGGGGGTTGCTCGACTGCCAGCGTTCCCCAATGGGAGCAACTCGTGTGGTGGGGTTGGCCATTCAGGTACCATCTGAGCAGGTTCTCCCTGTTGTCTTCCTTGGTTGACAAGTCCCTTAAACCAAGACAAGCAATGTGGCAGACTATGAAGTGAGAAAAGACCTTAGCTAAAGTATTTGTACCAATGCCTTATCAGGCTTTATCAACGTCATAAAGCCACTCTCATCATCTTATAGATCTAATGATACCACCTTTCATTCATGTCAGAACTATCACATCAATTTCAGCAGCAATATCTGAATTTTCAGCAGATATCAGATTATTGCTTCACAAACCCAGCAAATGCATTTACCTTGATCTCCAATGCTTTACCAGACCAACTAACACCCCCCCCCCCACCCTCCCTTCCCTCCAGTAGAAAATACCTTACTGGAGGGCACGCCCAATCCCACCCTTCCTCATCCTACCGCAGGCTATAGGTGCACTGTTGTCCCAAGTCCAGGCCCAGGGGACAGCAGATCAACAGGCTGTGCAGATTCAAGCATTTAGAACGACAGACTGTGGGGTGCAGGGGAGCGTGGAGAACAGAGTGACACCGGTGGATCCACAACAAATGTAAATTGCCGATTCGTGTCTCCTCGGGGGAGTCTAGGTTTTATTCTGTGGACGCGCTGAGCTGCTCTGGGTTTCAGCATGGTTAGGTGATGATTTACGAGTAGCTCTCTTACACTAGGGAATCACCTCCTGTTTTATTGATAGCCCTTTTATAGTCTACTGCGAATGGTTGGTTTTGAAGTGGGTTTCGCTAATGCGATAATGTAATTGAGATGAATACAAGGTGTGGGTCTATTTAGGCTGTACGCCCAATTTTCATTATGGACCTTTTTGCTTATTTAGTTGTATTTCTTTTCATGTAGATAGCTTTATTAGACTGGTGGTAAATCAGTTTTAACTAAATAAATATCACACATTCAGGTTAATACTTCAGAGACAAGCTCATGTAAAAGAGTTTCTCAATGTTATAAATCTACTCCATATAATGGAGGGGGCCTTGATGGGGGGGTCCCCATGTCCCATGTCAATTTTAAGAAATTACCATGTCCCCATGTCGATTTTAATAAATTGTCATGTCACCATGACAATTTTAATAAATTGCCATGTCACTGTGTCGATTTTAAGGAATTGGCCATGTCACATGTCACTAGGCCAAAAAAATGCTCATGTCGCCATGTCGATTTTAGGGGTCTACAGCCATAATGGACGGGAAAAACAATATCTGGTCCGAATACACTTCTACATGTAGTTCAAAAAGAGTTGCACCTTTGAATCAAAGTATGAGGAAGAAACTAGAGCAACATCCCCAATTTCCTCCCAACTCTCCAATATAAAGGCTCGCTCACACAACCATGTGATCATTTATTCATGTCACAACTGGACGGAAACCCATGCCAGGGAATCACTGGTGGCCACCTAATGTGTCCACTCATGTGTCCCCACGTCTATTTATTGCAGACATTAGCAGCCTCATGGACAGCAGAGGCTGGTCATCTAGTACAGAACTGACCACCAGAATGACCAGTAACAAGCTGCTTTATTAGCTGCACAAGCCGATTACCTTCACAAGGGTATTAAGGAAGGTGGGATGAATTGGTATTGAAAGGAAAAGAAATGGGGAATATATACAGATGAGTCGTTTGGGGGAGGGTAGAGGGGTGAGGGCAAGGAAGGAAAGATATTAGCTTTTGATATTTAGAGTATTGATACAAAAATTGCAAATCTATACGTAGGGTACACACCGTGATGCTAGTTGTTAGATATTCAAGGGACCAGCATAACACCATACTTCACCAACAGTATCTCTCATGTCATAAACCGCCCGCCATGCTAGCTATCGCTTAATATGCACCAACCCCGACTGGAGCCTTAGTTATTTATTGTAATAATACGCTGATCTGTGAAGGGCTATCTGGTACTAGAGGAAAGGGGAGGGATATTGATCCAGGTACTTTGGGGCCTGTGCAAAGTGAGGGCTATGAGTGTAGGAAAATGACCAATGCCCCCTAATCTGACGGGCTCAGACCTTGGTACCTGCCCACAGAGTATAATCACTGCGCGAGAAGACTGGACGAGCAGCCTGATGGACGAGCTCATTCAGGGCCAAGTATGCCTCAAGGATCACGCTGCCTTGCTGTTGGTCTGTAGAAAATGCACACTGAATACACACAGGGGAAACACTATATCCCGTGTGCTTGAAAACAGCCAGTCAAGGAAATTGGAAATACTCTGCAGTGATAAATGCACTGGATGGGTAGATTGTCCATTTTCTTCAAACAAGTAAATTGAGTATGGCCTGTATATATCTCTGAAATATGTTAAGATATGAAGAATATCTATTTTCTTCCCCCTTGTTTTTCATGTTTTAACTTTTCCTTTAGAGCTCATTGATGATTATGGGAAACATTCTTGGTCTCAAAACAGTCTTCCATCTGGCCAACCATTACTGCCTTGTAGACATTATGTGTTTTATACAGATTTGTCTAGTGCTAGGAAAAGAGACAGTTGCCAGTAGTCCATTCTCTCTTCTGGTTCCAGTCAGGGATTGAACTGCCACCATATATACTGCTGTTAACCATGCTGCCACTGCCGCTAATCTATTATCCTAACCCCGCCCTACCCTGGGGAGGTACAGCAGTGAGAAGCTTTCACAGTGAGTTTGTAATGGCCACCTTTTGGCCTCCTTCTCCCTATCTAAACCCTACACCTGTGACCTCTAGCACCAACATATGTAATGGGACCAAAGTCGTCGATCAGCGCCATCTACTTTCGTTATTGGAGACTAATTCCGGGGCTTTATTCCCTCTGCAGGCTTACCTGAAATTGTGGGTATCTGGGCTGAATGCTAGTTCCCCGCTGGCTGTGTACCACAGTGCTTCACCGCTCATTTGGTACAAGCAAAAGGACCAATGCCATATCACCAGGAATATATATTCCCCCATGATACAAAAAATATATTATTTGCTAAACGTCAGGAATTTCCACATCTGTCAATTCAGCATGGGCAATAGATGAACCCCTCATGCTGAACTACTCGCACTAGCTATCATTGCAATACACTTGACTTGTACAGATCTATCCTAGGACGAATAAAAGAAAACTTGCTCTGCTGTGCAACGCTTCTGTAATGATTCTAAATAAGTCAAGTCATCAATCCATTGGGACTTCTCTTTTTTTTTGTTAATGAGTACTACATAAAACATGACGTCCCATCTTTCCTGCCCTGTGCACAGAATGGTGTCTTCCTGTGCCGCCCTGGCTGAAGGGTGGATACGGGAGGCTGGAGAGGTGACTGTGTGTTAGGTTGGGGGGGGGGCTGGTTATATTCTCATGGGAACATAAATTCCTCTGTACCGTACCACTGCAGAGATGGGGGCTGGAATGCTATATGGACAGAAAGAGGGGGGCTAGGCTGACTGTGATGCTCCTTGTATAATTATTCTAGGACTTGGTATGCATTTGACGTGCTTAGTGCATCAATACTGTAGAAATGTTATTTTACTAGAGATAAGATACTCTCCATCACAATAGCAACAATTATGTAGCATAAGATACTAATAATAAATGGCCGATATTTCAAAACTGACTACTAGTAACTGAGTAATCTGAATCTAAGAGTTCCACTTGAAAGTCCTGAACATCCCTTGAAGCTAACGTCATAAAAAAACCTAAAAGGTGCTGGGGTAGGGTAAAGAATGTCCCCTTGTGGTACACTGCGACACACACATGGCACTGAAGAAACCACTGGTTTCTCCAATTTAAAGCCACATAATACTGCTGAGAAGCCACATTTGTCCACTCTTGCACTCTGAAGGACCCGAAGTTTAGGTGGGCTGGAGTGCATAGAGAGATGGATCACTTGTAGTTCTGATGCTTGGCATGGGGGTATAGATATCTTGAACTCATGAAGGTGATCCATTTACCATACAAACTGCCCCTCCCCAAGCAATGGCCAAGTAACCTCTCATACCCTCCATCCCCTCCCCTCAACAACCACTGTCATCTGTATTTTGCTTGCTGCTTCCTTTCAGCATCTACTTAACATACCCACTATTCAACACAGCCCACATACACAGTCACAGCCTTGGGCCTTCCGCGGGTCCCAACACTGCCTGTATGTGGAAGGAACATCAACTCCGCATACAAACTATTCCCAAATGAAGGAGTTCAGAATATTTCAATGCATATATACTTCTTTCTCTGCCAACATACCTGCTATTGCCTGGAATGCATCACTTTCATCATCCGCTGTTGAAAACGGGATGTATAGAGCATTCCTAGACGAATACCATCAATTTAAAGGTGCTAAAATACCATCAACTTTAGGTGAAAGACGTATTACTACTGGGATATAAGATTCCAAATCTTGGTGGATACGCATTCTCATTCCTTAAATTTAGTCACAACCATTTGTGTCATGGGAAATATCAAATGAAACAATAAAACTGCACATGTCAGTTCATGTTATGTTTGATTACGGTAAGATAAAGTCTAATAGGTCCTATACAATAAACAGGGGCAGATCCTGGGGGTGGCTTGGGCAGGACGTGCCCCTCCCTAGACCCCCTAGCATTGTTGGAGGGGGGGGGGGGGTCTAGGGAGGGGCACGTTACTAACACCGGGCCTTGTTGTGATTATTAACTATAGGAAATGTGACACGGAAACATAGCATGCAAGGATATATATGGGGAGCATAAAACATGGAGATAATTCAAACAGAAAATAGTTTTATGTTGTAATCTCATGTCTACACAGGTCCCTTATGGCTTTCGGGCCAACACTGATCAGTCTGAATCATGACAGAGAGAGCTCAATATAAGGTGTGTTTTTCCCCAGTGGCCTTTCTTCTATTTGAAACATAATTACTTTTTTACAGCCCGATATATTGGGCAATGTCATGATAGGACACCACTTACTATCATTTTGTGGCAGTGATGACTACGACAATGCTTCAGGCTGTTCCAAATGATTATTTGATTTCGATTTGGTATTTTATCTCGAGTACGAGCCATCAAGTTGAAACTGGGGGTTGGTGGGGGTGTATTGGTTGGAGGGGTAGGTGTGGGTGGAAGATTGTGTGCGCTTGGTTAATCAGTGTACCATTGTCACAACCCCTAGCGACATGACAAAAACCATGTTCCAGCCGACTGTGTGTGCTATTTCTGAAAAGCTCCCTTCGGGGTAGACTGCTAGATGAGGCACACTTAGTGACGCTGTGTGAAAAATCAATGGCTGTAAAGCCAACAATCTGACTTTTAAAACCTGTGTCCAACTCCCACTGGACCTCACAACCTTTTCCTCCCCCATCCAGACCGGAAACTAGGTCACATGACCACACCGGATGTGGCCTCTGATTGGCTGGTGCTAAGCAGTTCCCATGACAACCACAAAGGATCATGGGAACTGCTGGGATCGGATGTGAAAGGTGTAGGAGTTGGGCTTGTGGGGACTAAAGGTAAAATGAACCAAATACTGTGTTTGGAATTCAATCGTCACTAGGGGAGAAATTGTGAATTAGAGATGGATTGCATTGAAAGCAGTTGACGAGGGGAATCAACTTTCAGTTTACCACAGCAATTTACAGCAATGTGGCTGCTGGCAATGCTTCATATGATAATACTTGCTATGGGTTTTTATTTTTCTATTGGTGAAAAGTTGGGTATTGGTTATTAGATACCTACTCATCTGTACCCAAACTATGTGAATTGTATTGGCGTATTTAAGTTGACTGATAAAATGGCCTTTTTAACACCATTTGCTGAAAGGGAGAAGGTCCAACCTAGGGCATACAAAAAGGGGAAAAAAGCAAGCTCCAGGAATGGCACTAGCGCATGTGTACGTATTGCAAAGCAGCCAACCAGGACAGAACTCAGCATATTAAGCATATTTGCAAAATTTAGTATATTGTTGGCCCTTCCTTTTGGAATCCACACTTAAAGGTTCGCCTACTACAGCAGAGTCTCAACCTACAGACCGTATAGATCTATATCAAGGAATATAGAGTAACCGCTGAGCCATTAGAGACAACATTAAATGTGACACGGGGGACATATTTATGATGGTATACTATATATGTGAGGCATTTCCCCTTCAGCCCCCCTCCATACATCACAATGTTAATGGTCCAGAGCTTGACCATGACTGATGGTGTGGTTAGTGCTGGTGCCTTATTCTAGTCGTTCACGCAAAATAAACCAATATATTCCACACGGCGAGTTAGGGATATAGGAAAATAATTGAATACAGGTCTCAGGTTAATGCCTTTAGTCCATAGCTCATTCTGCCATTTGATATTTTGGGACTGGCTACTTATAATGGGTTAGGAATGGAAAGGCTCGAGGAGAAGGGACAAACGGTATATCAAGCCAGTAAAGCTTTGGAAGGTTCAAAAGTTTGTTTGTTTGTTTTTCTTCTTAGCGACACAAGATCTATACTCTGGGCATGAATGCACTGCCAGTAAAATGAGACGGTGTGACATCATAGATGTAGGTATATTTAAAAACCGATGTAACAGCTTTTTCTTCTGGAGGGATTCTACCTGTTCATAGAACAATAGACTGCACCATGACAGTGGTAAAGCTCTTAGGGTAGACCTCTAGGGTAAAAGAGATAGGAGTAAGGCTGTAATCATCAGATGAAACACCGTCTGGCTGACTGAAGAAACAGGGGTCAGAGTTCAGCTATCCAACTACTAGTCTCTGTAGTTTACTAGCTTGGCTTGAGCTGCTCAGCAGTCCGGGAACCTGCAGAAGAGCAGTTTAGTGAAGAGTAGCCGAGCAGCTCAGGGGCTAGGAGGAGTGGCTCAGGGGAAGGGAAGGAGAGAAAATGAGGAAGGCATGCTAGCGTATTGGTGGGTAGGGTTTCTAAATGGCTGGTGGTCATGTTTACTACCTAGGCCAACCATTATATCACAGGCGGAGCAGCTCACTAACTCCTACTTCCAAAGCCTGAGCTGCTCTCTTCAATGCGTCTCTGTGTATATGTTTGCCTGTGTTGCTCAGTTCGCCATGGACATAACAGCTTGTTTATTCATTCACGAAACCAGTCTATTTTTTAGCATCTATTATTTTCCTCTCCTATTACTTTTTTCTCTCACTTCATATTGGGTTGTTAATCCAGACCTCAATAAGTAAACTACAATCCTGCAACTTCTTAGCCACAGCAAATAACATTATGCCAGTGTCTTTATATTTGACTATCTACAAATGTACAAATAACACAGTGTTTTCTGATACATGTATTACTTACCGTTTTTAAAGTGCAAGCATACTATACTTTTCATACAGTGTTGGTCACACAGTAAGGGCCTTTGAACAACTAACACTGCCTCACCGTGGCTTACCATGTACAAATTGCCAACATTCTATATTACTAACAGTATGCTATATGAGATACCCAGTGTTCAACTCCACAGTGTGCACGTGCCAAATTTCTGCTCTACTAAAACACTGTGTCAAATGTTCATATAGCCACGGGCACAGCCTTATAAACTTGCCATTTACAGAGTGGAAACTCCATATACTACTGACTCTCTTCGACCACACATAACATGACCATCTACAAAATCTCAATTCTATACTACTTACATCGGTTCCACAACAGACATGTGATTTCACTCTACCTGCAACGTGTACATTAGGATAGAGCTGCTCGTAGCCACCTAACTATTCCACACTTAGGGCAAAACGCCTTACATTACATACACTGGTATATAGTCTATACTACCCACATGCCAGACTACCAACATGTATATTGTAGACTCTATATATTGTATATACAGATGCATAGACAATCCATTCTCTGTGACCGCCCCAGTGGCTCAGCCCCCCTCCCCGTCCCATAATGCCGCTAATCTTTGACATGATCTTTGTACTCACGAACAAGTCCCACAAACCCGGCACCCACCAGACACATACCTGCAAGAAAACAGAAAGACATGTCATAAGTAAATTATGTGTTACTGAAGCAGAATGATAGTAGGGGCCTATAGAACTTCACGTGGAATTGCTTCGAATACAGTGGCGGATGAAGACAGGGCATGGGGTGTGTGCATGCCCTACTTTTTGCCTGTACTTGAGAGCCTGTTTGCTCACTTTGGACCCCTGAAATCTGCTACAAAATGGAGGCTGCGCCATTCCTTTTTAGGCCGCGCCCATTATTATATTTTTCTTCAAATCCTGGACCCGCCACTGTCGTCATGCACATACTAGAGATGCAACAAAGTGTTCTTAAATTTGTAGTATTGAAATTCTTTGATAATATAATTGATGGAATTTTCTGATCTTTGATGAATAATTACATAAGGCCATTGGCCTGCAAAAACCACTACGGGGGTGTTACACAAACAACGATTCATTGTTACATCATTTCCTCTTTGTAAGTACGATTATAATAAAGTTAATTCTGAGGAACAGTTAGACAATAGCTAACGCATGTAATAACGATAGTCGTTGTCATAACGATGATTTGACCAGTGGATTTCAGGCTTAAGTGTGTAATAACGAGACTTCTGGTAGAAAACATCACTTTTGTGTGCACCTTTATAACCAAATCTCTGCGTTCATCTTTACAACGATCTGTGTTCATCTTTATAACAATATTTATTGTTACATGGTCTCACTGATCTAATAGGTCAGAAATTACCAATAAAGGCGGGAATACTCAGATGAAGTCAGGAAATGAATACATGATGTCAAGAACAATTTGAATAAGTTAGGAAATTGATGTGTGATGTCAATATATTATTTGAAGAAGTTAGAAAATTAATGAGGGGGGTCTAGAATGACTACCCCCATCACTTTTTAATTTCCTGACTTTATGAAATAGTTTTCAACCTCACTTAATAATTTTCTGACTTCATCTCATCATGTCTGACCTCCCCTCTTATTTTCTTGACTTCATCTCTTTATTCCCAAACACACATATTAATTTCCTGGTCATTCTAGACATCATCTATCAATTTCCTATACTCTGGTTATTGCCTAACCTAATTTATACATAATCTATAATAATCGTTACCAACTTGCAGCACCTACTTTGTGATCTGGCCATTTCTCTCTCTAAAGAAAAATCGTTGCGAAAACAACAAGAAAAGATTTACGAGAAAAATATTGTGTAATGCAGGTTTCCTCTTTGACATATAACGAGACATTTTTTACAATTTTTATTAACAATTTTTTTTTATTTCTGTAATGCACTTTGATCGTTATGATGATCGTAATGCCATAATCGCATGTGTACTCAATTTGTAGGAGCTAAATCAAACCAATCGTTGTCAGTATGATGAACTGGAACTCGGTATTGAGAATCCATATGGATTTTTTTGAAACAATTATTACTCCTTTAAATGAAGGGACATGGTCGCTAAATAAAGAAAAAAAAATCATGTGTTACTTTTAATACATATGTGAGTCTTTATGCAGAAATAACTGAATGTTTTAAGATAATGTTCTTCACAAGATGACAACAGGCAGCTTTGTAAATCAATCTCATTTTAAGCTAGGAAAACCTCTCCAATAAGAATATCATTTTCAGAATTCACCGTCGTTACAGATATTTCATCACAAGGCCCTCATGTCTTCCACTTCGAATTGCTTAGTTTGTTAGTGTAGATTAAAAGGATTTGACCCTGAAGAAACTTGATAAAGGCCAAGAATGCTGTGTACTGTGTGCATAGAGGGTACTACTTTCGAAACGATCGCTATCTCCCTAACTATCACCTGGCAAATCTGCTACCGGATGGTCACCAATTTACCCATGATACCCTCCCCAACAAGCCATCATGGCCGCCATGTTACCCAGCAACCAAACCGGATGTTAACCACGCCCTAGGGTCCCACCCGGGGTTACTGTCAGGCCTCGTTTTGAAACTGGTGCGGAGATTGGCAATCACGTGATACAGCTGTTGCTATGGTTATGTCCTCAGGACACCCCCCTCCCACCCCTCAGCAACCATGGGCATCTACTCCTGATATCTGCCTACCCCCACCCTCTTCCCTATCTGCAGCTCACTGACGAGAATAAGTGTCTGGCCTAAGCCGTGGGTAGGGTGTTTAATGTGTTGAATCAGTGCTATAGTGAAATGTTTTTGTTTCAATAAAAAAATCCTGAGTCGTTATATGTATTGGCCTAGTTCTCATTTCTTGACGAGTTAATGTCAGAGCCAATTCCCATGGTACAATTCCAATTTCCGTATACAACTCACTCAGACAATAGCTTACTGAGGCAATCTCTCTCGATGCCCTTACGTTCCTTTACCATTGGTTTTATCAGTAGATATATCCTGATGGTATACTAGTTTACATTACTTTCTTGCCCCAAGTAATTTTTCTTTCCTACAAACCTTTCCTCTGACAGTGTCACAAAGCTGTCACCTAAATCTACTCTTACTTCCACCAGTCTCTTCCCCTCATATGCCTTCTTATCAATATCCTCTTTCAGCTTCTATTCCTCGAGCTGAGGTCAGAGGGCACGGCCATACTGACTCTAAATTGCGTGGCTTCGGACGGTACCCTCTTACAAACTGCATGGATTGTTAAGCTTAAACACGGCAGCCTGGAGGGACTGAACCCGAATTTCTTTACCATCGTGAATACAAATTCTCCCCTATGCGTATAGGTTGGTATCAGCAGCTTCCAGATGCTATACATGTATCCATAAACCAACCTGAGAGAAACTTTCAGGCATTTTGGCTTTGATCTCGCAAGTGTCGGGAAGGCACCAGACTTACCCTTAACTATAGGACACTGAGACCACAGGTGTCCTCTTGTGAGCCTGTGAGGTGAGTACATATCAAGTTAATTCAAGGTACACATGGTGTTCACCCATACATAGCCGTTCTCACTAGTCCCCTATCCCATCTTCACCAACCATTCATCTGTCCAGTATAACTGATGCAATGCTAGGTGGTCATCTATAATGCATGGTCTGATATCGCTTCCTTTAGTGGCTAGATTCAAAAAGACACCTTCTTGTGTGCAGGGTGAGGGCCTGTCCCGATAAACAATGATTGCTTATTCACAAGCCGCGTCATCTTGTGAGAAGGACGCTGAGATGGGAGTGCCTGGATGAGGTGATTTAGATGCTACAAGTTATACAACTCTCTCAGTGGTAAATTGGTTGTAGCTAGAGGAAGGGATTTAGATGTTACAGCTCTCTCAGTGGTAAATCGGTTGTGGCTGGAGGAGAGGATTTAGTTGCCACAAGTTATGTTATACAACTCGCAAAATGTTGAAGTTCAGGCTTATTTAACTCCTGCAATTGTCATGGATTGAATAATTGGCGCCGAATAATTCTGTGTTAAACCTTTCTTATCTCTATGCACAGCCTCTACGGGTCACTAAAATGACCCAAAAGCATGAAATTCCTTCAGAGTTCTTGAAAAGAAAACCACGTATATTTGCAGTCTCAAAACTACTTGTTTTACTGTTAGTATCAGGCCTAGAGCTCAGCCTAGGCCTATTTGTATTACAGCATCATACAAGTGAGCAGCCTACAAATGTTAGCTTTCCGGGTGACTAAGTGGACACCTCAGATTGCACCAAGGTCAAAGGGTGACATTGGGAGGATGAGTAGAGGTCACCAGGGTCATGAACCAATGAAAGCCTGTGGAGGCCCTTGAGATCGGTGGAAGTGACAGTGACACTGTCCCAGCCATAGCTGGGCCTAATGTGTCATCTGGGTAATGAGATTTGAGGCTGACCCCCTGCCCCCTCCTGGCAACACCTATAGGCCTCAGTATGGAGGCCTAGTGGAGCCACGATTTTGAATTTCGCTGGTTGAGCTAAAAACCTACTGATAAGCCATACCATGATGGGTACCTTGTCCCTGGTTAACACCCACTTCCAGGGACATGCTGGTCTCATCTTATCAGGTCTTATCAGTGCGTGTCGCCAGAACCAGCTCCAGACCAGCTAGTGGCCAATAGCTTCTCCCCTCCATCCCTACCCCACAACCTCCTGGAGGTGCAGTGTAGGCTGGAAACCTACCCCTGAATTCCGCTCCCGCTTCTCTCCCACTGCATATGGGGCAGGTGGAAACCTTGGCCAACTTGTTGGAAACTGTTGGATGTGCATGAGTGAGCACACTCTCCCAGCAGATGTTATCACTGATAGGTTATCTGAATATGTGGGGGAGAGTGTGAAATGAGACTGAGACAGACAGAGTGCAGAATAAACATCCACTAAGCACCCCCAATTAAGGGATTAGGATAAGAATCTCTTTGATATAACAAGATTATATTTCTGTAATCCTCCCTCTCCCTGTCTGTCACCTGACCTTGACACAGGAGGAAGTAAGAGGAGAGGGGTTAGGGGGTGGAGCCCTATGCCTGCGGTAGTTATACAGACCGCAGATGCCCAGCGTAGGTGCAGTGTACAGGTGGGGGTGGTAGGGGTGGGGGCTGCCGAGACTGGTGCTTCACACTGTTAAGGAATAACAAAGGTGTACTGGCACATGACCTTGCTTGAGAGAATAATGCTCAGATGAGATATTATTTCAGTTGCAACCTTTAGCATTCAAACTCAAAGTCCTGTTGGAATATCTTCAGTCATACTGCAAAATTTCAATGGGGCAACCATGTTCTAATTTCATCAAATAGGATGCACATATTTTGTCTACTCAATCTACCCATTTCACTTGACTCTTCACGGAGTCAGGAGATTCTTATCAAGACAGCAAATTCGGAACAGGAAACTGGAAATCTAGGCCCACACCTTATTGTGGTGGCAGACACCACAAGACTGACACAGAACAACAAAATAATACCACTTTTCACCTCTTCTATTATCGACCAAGCCCAGTTGTGAAAACTTGTTTCCGCAGGGATAATGGATAAGCTATAGTTTCCTCACTATTTCCCTAGAGCCTGTGGCACCACAGCACGGTGGCCTTGTGAGCCATTTGTAACTCAAATTGCCTTCCTGCTCACCCCGACACAACTGGCAAAATGGTGTTGAATTACTTTTGGGAGGTAGGGTTGGGTGGTGAACATTGCTGAAAAAAGCATCAATATTCCCTTGCATGCTCTCACCCCCAAGACCTAATCGGTTGTGATATTCTCTAAAGTAAGAGCTATCTTGATTGGCTCGAATCACTGCCATATGCAAGAGTGATGCTGATTGGTTTAGGCGACCAGGCCTTTTCTCAAAAAGGAAAGGCCAGTCGCCGATCACTCAGGTTCGTCTCGGCATTTATTGAATGTCTCCAGACAGACTATGCATAAGCTTGGTGAACTGAAATCTTCCCAATCTAGTAGAACGACTGGAGGGCCAAGGCTAAGCATGATCAATCTATGACTTTATCTCTCCACAGCATTTTCAGCTCCTCAGCAGGCACTACCGCGTTGTAATTGAGTCCTCGTTGTAAAAGAGCCAGATTTTACTGTATTAATCTCGTGGCTTCACAACACAAATACTTTAAATGCGAGATATTAATTGTTTCCATCAAAAGGATCACAGCAGTTGCTTTCAAGTTAATAAGAATATCTGGTATTTCAGGTTCACTTGTAACCTTTTAATTGTACATGTACTGGCTTTTAAAGCAGGACACACTAGATATTGAAATCACTTATAAGTAGGTGCAAATATAAACTCTGAGAATTCCATTTCCATTCATCAAAATACTCCTACTGTATTTGAGTGAGTGAGTTATGGTTTGCCTCGTGGATGTCACAAAATGACTTTTGGGTATATGTTGAGTGTGTCACTGCAAAGGCCTGTGTAAATATTTAGGAAAAAAAAAACAGGTACACTTAGCCCATCTTCCTAATTTGTATTACCTTAAACACAAAGAACATTTCATAGCCAATCAATAACAAATGCCCTTAACAAAATAGGGTGAAGTAATTGCCCAGAGTTCCGCATAATCTCGTAGAAAAACTCCCCTGCGTGCCCAAATCTCCCCATTGTCCACCATTTTGCAGATCCCATTAATGACATTATCTACAATACACCAATTTGTGCCACTTATGGTGAGATCCTCAGGGTGATACTGGCACCACTAATAGTCACAGACAACCCCGGGGGAACCGGTACACCATTAATGTGGGCATACACCACGTGATAATCTTAACCAATCAGGGGCCGTTATCCAGCAGTTTGGACCAATCAGGGATCAGATCTGCCGTCACGTGACCAGAATGCTTATTGGACGCTGTGGTGAGGACTCGATTTTATAGATTACATGTGGACTGAATGAATGGTTAACTGGATTTTTCTTCTTCCTTCAGAATATCCTACATAAGTATATATCTCTATACAAAAACAATTGCGGACAGCATGCATCGCTTATATACCGTGCAGCAATTAGATGTTGCCTTACCCTCCGGCTTGGATTGTAAGGTATGTGTTTCAGAATTTATGTTGTACCAGCGCCTGCGGCGCTGCTCGCATGAAAAGAAGTGGCGCCACCACGTGCCAAAAGCATTGCAACTTCTACTGTTGTAACTCTGTGCTTTCACACAACTTCTACTTTTTTCTAATTCACTGGGTCACTTTCGCTGGTTGCACTACAGATAGAGTGTGAGTTGCCAACTACGGGAACATCCAAGGTCAAAGCCGACGACTTCCGGGGTAGCCGTTTTGTATAAGTAGTGCAATCACCCCGCCTACTCCAATCTGTGTTCATAGGCCTACATTATGTGCATACTTTTCTATTGCGAGTTTTTACCATTCCATCAACAAACACCAAGCAAAGTGTGCACTTGGTGATGCTCGATAGTGAGTTCTCTATTCCATGATGGGGGGGGGGGGGCAGGGGCACCAGGTCATGGAGTGAAATAAGAGCAGCTCATAGTAAAGTAAGGCCATGGCATGTCCTTGGCAGAATACCCTAACTAACACAATGCTAAGTCCCTCAGGGAAACAGTGGCACCGACGCTGTCTGAGAGTGACAGGTCACATGTTACTATAGAAACACTGTTCCTCAACAGCCCTCAGGTGGTAGGGTAGGTATGTTACAGTTAGTCCTGTAAATGGAAGCTGTCCACTGGCCATATTGAACATACCCATTTTCTAGCATTCTTCTTCGTCTACGGCATGTCAAACGTATGACAGTTTGAAGTGGTGTCGCTTGCAACAAAAAAGGTTGGTGGTACAGGGTCAAATCCCTCAAAGGAATCGCAGTGACTTTGAACATGAGCTTTCTAACGTACGTATTTACTGTAAGCCGCAGCGTTTCTGAGTACTGCTTCAATCCAGTCTTTCACTATAAGTTATACTATCATAGTATAAGGTGTAACTTTTATCGCTTCTTGAATTCCCTTTCTTAAACATATGCATTTCGCATGGAATACCAAGGCAAGATTCAACCTTTTATTTTCAAAATCAATACATCTGCCTCTTAAGTGAGAATCCTATGAAGCATCATAAGAGATATTGTATGTCTGGCGGACTAAGAGAATTCTTTGCAACGGTTACCAATGAGGTAAAATCTCCTTTTTTTGTGTGCGTCGCGAAAAGAAACATTTCACAGCATCCATAAACAGCTTTGGCTAATATCTGTTTAAATGATCTCTTGCTAGATATTTTTAATTCGTAGTCTCTTAGCTAACACAGACAATCGGGATGCAAGTTTTAGTTTCAAGCTTCGTATATACAAATTAATTCACAAGCATGAATAAGTTCAAATTCTTAATAAACCATCTTTATGTCTTTTGGATGTTTCCTGAATAGGTCATATCTATTTGAAAGACTTCGCCTATCTATCAATCCTAGCCAACAATTGATTTGATTCATACTATGAGAAGACTAGTGACAATATGAACAGACAGACCCCCATGCCCAATGTAATTTAACAGAATAGAATTCAACAATGTGATATCGTGTAGAAAGCAATCTTTACCGGTTATGTCTACAAAGAGGACTGACAGCTTCATTATCCCGTCACACAGGGGGCTGTGGAAATGGGCTGCTATCATGGACACTGTGGACAGAAACAGAAAGTGCTGATCTGTCCTAGTCTGCCTTTCTATTGTTCAACTACCTATTTCAACCTGTGTCTCTATGGACCTCATTGAGTGCTTACATCTGAATTGGAACTGAAGTTTGGAATTGGGTTTTGGATTGAATTTTAATTGATGGACCTGGGGCTTATTAAAGTTACAGACTTAGGCTTACATATTCTGTGCCTGAGCTGTGTTTATTCAATGTGTACAATAACGTGAATCCAACCTAAAATTCTCCTTTTCTAAATTCAAAAAGACTATTTCAAACAGCATAGTATTACTAGCAATTAGTATTCGAGATCTGCAGCCCTGAGTGAAGAGCTGGGGGTTGCAAGAAGATCCGAGAGTAAATAGAACGACCCACAAATCAACTTCTGTATTTTTGACCGTGTAACCTGAAACTTGTTAATCTTGTTTTTCTTCTTCTTTCCTTTTGCCAGGCAAACAAATCCTGTCCATTCTGAAAGCCGTCAAACAATAAATGTGCAAACTGAAGTCTTCACATAGATTTAAGTCCCTCCAACAAACCTTACATCAGCCAAAGTTATACAATGGCATCACAGCACGGCGAGCATCCTCTTATTTCACAGGACCCCAGGGATAGCTGCTGGAATCCATATGCTAGTCTCTGGTATTGATTTTAGGCAGGGTTGTAGATGAAGAGAACGGTAAGCCGACAGTTTGACAGGTCATTACATCAGCAAGAAATTAAGTCTCACCACAAGAGGCCAAAGGAACTAGAATCTGACAGATGACTAAGTAGAGCTAGTCGGGTCTTTATCACACACAAAGGACATTGTGGTTTTCGGGCACAACTTGGAGTTTCTTTCACCAAGTAAAGTAAAACTATCAGCTGCCCAATTCACCTTGTTCTTAAAACAGAATATTTTTTATCGCTGGTCCAAGGACAAACTTGTCTTCACCCAGCACATTGTGATATGTGAAACAATTCAATTCAGCTAACTTTGGACTTTGACCAATTTTTGCCTCGGGTCTATAATATTGCAGTTGGTACATAATTGGTCAGCATCACCAGCTAGTCCCAGATACAGTATAGCATCAACATGCGGGTTGTACACAGCATCATCAACACAGACCAAACTTTACCCACTCCATCATCACCACCAGCCCCTTCGAGCCGCTCCCCGAGCTGCTCGGCGCTGAATGCTGGTTCCGGCCGGTACCCGGTATTTACCTGTGTGAGCTATAACTGTGACGCCGGGAACCAGCCAGCCACCCTTAACAATGGCGCCACCTGTTGTGTACCTGGCAACAATTGTACTCACAGTGTATATACTAGGCTGGAAACCTACCCCTGAATTCCGCTCCCGCTACTCTCCCACTACATATAGGGCAGGTGGAAGCCTTGGCTAACTTGTTGGAATTTGGTTTGGTTTGGTTTGGTTTGGTTGATTTTACGTCCACTAATAGTACTTAAAAGTTAGCAGACATTTCTGTGTTTCGCGGACAACAAGTCCTTTCTTTTCTTTTTGGACAGGTTTTTAAAAGCTGCTTGTCCAAACAGCTAGACAGGTATTTATATGCTGCTTGCCCGACACAGCAGTGACCGAATCTATGAATGATCGAATCTATGAGATGAATGACCGCATCTATGAGGAGGGGTGAGGGGGAAAACCGCTACCGGGGCTTCATTCCCCTACTCTTTTCGAAGGATAGCAAGTGTTCTTTTATTTGCCTGCTCCCATAGACAGGGCCAGACAAACCACGGCCTTTGATCACTCAGACGTGGTTCACTGAGGGGGAATCCCATGGCAAAAGGCAAGCATGTACGCCCGGGCCCGCGCATATGGACACCAGCTGCCCACATGCTCACCCCAAGACACAAGAAACCCCAAGTTTGTCGCCTTTTACGAATCTGGTATGCCCACTGGTAGAATGGAAGGAGGAAAATTCCTCCTTCGTGGACTCCCAATGAAGTTATTCTGCTCCTCCATGCCCTCACATGAAGGTCCCCACTCCACAGGGGGAGAACTTGTTGGAAACTGTTGGATGTGCCTGAGTGAGCACACTCTCCCAGCAGATGTTATCACTGATAGGTTATCTGATTATTTGGGGGAGAGTGTGAAATGAGACTGAGACAGACAGAGTGCAGAATAAACATTCACTAATCACCCCTAATTAAGGGATTAGGATAAGAATCTCTTTGATATAACAAGATTATATTTCTGTAATCCCCCCTCTCCCTGTCTGTGACCTGACCTTGACACAGGAGGAAGTAAGGGGAGAGGGGTTGGGGGTGGAGCCCTATGCCTGCGGTAGTTATACAGACCGCAGATGCCCAGCGTATGTATATACTTTCCCAAAGTGTACGATGGCAATTTGGAAGGAAATTGTTCTCTTCCTCTGCATGATCTATGGAATTTAAAAGAGACTATTGTCTTGACTATGAATATATTTGCTATATATAGATTTAATTGCGATGTATTGACCTAGCTAAGACCCTTGTTCAGTCACCTTTTTTTTTAATCTTTTCAAACTGTGACAGGTTTTATATCTACGCTTAAATCTAAAACATAGAACGTGGTTCCTCAGAGCACTGTTTAATCACATTATGGGTCATCTCTTTTTCTTACTGCACGAGCACTTGACCACATTTAGGCATATTTACTCTAGGGACCATTTCCATATTATATCAGGTATAGATGTGAGCTATTTCTGCATCACAAAAAGGGCTAATTCTACTTGGCAGGATGTATAGACGACTGAGCTTTAAGATGCATCTTTTACCTGCAATCGCAAAGATAATAATTATAATATTTGAAAGGTTCATCCAATGCCAAAAAGGACATTTCTTGTAGACGCCTCAAGCTTCACATAGTAATACTAACACATCCAATAAAACATGTTATTGTGAATCCTTATTTCTACACGTATTTACCTTTTTTTGGAGTTGCTTGTCGCGTAGCAGCCAGGAGCGCAGCGACCATAGCAACTTCATTATGTTTTCGGTTTGTCAGTGACGTCACGGTCACCTTGTGACGCAATTTGTGACGTCATACGTCGGCCGTGATGTCACATGTCGGCCACAGAGTGGCAACTCCTATCCATGGTCCTTGCAACATTTTTCTTGTTACACTTAATGATTTCAAATCCGGTACCAATATGAAATACTACGTAACTTTAAACCGAGAAAGGGGACTTACAAGATTCAGCTTTCGATATTTTCATGTGACAGCTTTTGATTAAAATCTCTACATCCAATTCCATACATCTCTATTAACACTATAAACTGATGAGGTCTTCTCTGTGTCCTCAAGCAGTGGCCTTTGTAGTACTTAGAAATGTAGTACTACACTCCTGTGCCTGCCTCGAGGCAAACTACAGTCTCTGAGCCTTGAAGGCCTCTATCAATGACAGGCTAATGTTCCCCATTATAGGATCAGAAGGGAGCACTGTTTTACGACTACAAAGTGCTTCTAGGAATTCTACTACTCAGTTTTAAGTCCATTTCTTAACAGAATGGATTTTCAGAAGACAAGGACCTCAAACAGTGTTCTGTGTATCTTTTAAAGAATACCTACCTGAACGATTTACTGTGGATTGTCTATGTCTAATCCAATCCAAGCAATACTTTCTGTGCCGTTAAAACAGTGCCTTGTGTTGTGTGTCTCAATAGTTGACGAGCTTTGATGTTAGATATATACCATGAGAGTTTAGAATTTCTCAAATAAGACCTAACAGTTTCGAATTTTGTGTCATACATGTTCCCCAGACATCCATGCATATAACTCTTTTTGGCCAAGACCTACTTCAACATAGTTTATTTTCAGTAGAAACTGTGACCAACCCCTATTTTCCTCAAATGTAGGCGTCTTCATGACCACTGCAACTAGGGTGTCCCCAATAACCTTTGGAGTTGAATATGTATACACAGGCTGACCTAAGTTAATTTCCTATAAACCCTATCTGTCTAGAAAAATAGGATAGCACTGTGCATTGCAGGTAACTCGAAAAGCCGATTTTATTTTGGTTGAGAGAAAGAAGAGTTATAGGAGCCACCTTGAATTAAGACTTTATGGGGGGGGTGCAAAAATATCATGAAAATTGTATGTGTGTGTGTATATATATATATATATATATATATATATATATATATATATATATAAATGTATTATCTCACTTAGAGAAAGTTAAGGCATGGCTACGCTTATTTGCTTCAATGTTTAAGTATATGCATTCCTTTTGGAAACCTTTGGGAACCTTTTTCCTGCCCTTTTGTGGTGCTGTTAACCACAATGGACATTTACTGGCTCTCCAAGCAGATGTGTTGTGGTATTAGAACTACATTATAACCAGGATACACTAATTGATATGTGCTTGGAACTAGTTCCTGCCTGTATGCTGATGTCATCCGCATTACCATCCCTCCTCTTCCTCCTATTCGCACCACCTGCCTCAATGTGGGCCCTCATTTCCATGTATTTGCACCACCTTAGCCTATTTGCACCACCTCAGTCAAAAAGGGCGGGAATGTTGATCCATATGTCAACATCCCATAGGCTTAGCATTGGGCCCAAAAATGTCTTAACTCTACTCCTCTGAAAATGTGACTGACTACTTTGATTGTTCCAATCAATATCTCCAAAACCATAAAACAGAAAAACTTAAATTTTTCAATACCTTAAAGAAAAGATTCTAACCTCAAACACCTGGCTCTTATAACTCACTTTTCGAGTTAATGAAATGGAGACAACTGGTACACTCAATGTTTTATCTGTCATCCTAGAACTTGTTAGTCCTATATATTTACAGAAAACATCCATGCCCCCTGTATCAATACTTTGTTAACTACCACTTCTCAACGTACACATAATAAGCAATAACCAATACCTCTCTGCCATTAGGTGGTACCACTCTAATTCAGCCACTTCCGGGTAAAATGGTCAAATAGTTCCTCAGAAAGTTTGTTATTTCAAGGAATTCGGACCATTTGTGAGGAGAGAAAGGTTTAAACCCATAGTTATTTGGTATCAAAATAAACAGGAAGTGTTTTTCCTTAGACCAGAGTCAATTTTTTATTGATATCAAGAAAACAGTGGAGGGTTATGGGGGTGAAATGACCATATAGTGTATTCCTACACTAGTCAGGTCTCACTGCTCAAAATCAGTGTGGTGGTTGTCATGGCGTTTTTAAAAAAAAATCGAGCCTGACTTTAATATTCTGGACCTACTGCATAATTTTCTCCATTTCAAAAACTAAATTTTGGTGTATTGTGCTAAGCTGTCAGGGAATTTTAAATATTTCAAATGTTAAATCCAAGGTCGCCAACACTGGTATTTTCCGGTCCGCACTGGGTATTTAGGGTGGTACCACCATTACAACAAGCTTCGCATCAATGGTACCACGCATACCCAGCTCTCCATCATTGGTGACGTCACTCATGACGTCATAAGTACATCATGTGTATTCCACTCCCTTAGAGTGTGTTATGACTTATGAAGTAATATGTCGACCTCACTGCTTCATAAGTATTATCGGCAAATAATGAATACGTCTGAGATGTCTGGTCTCTGTGTAGACTGGCTACAGTCTGCAGCTCTACGGTCGCTATTGATACGGCATTGGCTTTCTACTTCCTTACATTTTCTATTAGATCTGTCCTTTTTATTCTTTCATTCATGACTTCTCTTTAATTTTAAGGAAACGTATCACATGTGTGTATCGGTGAGTTAATTTGGGATGGTGGTGCTGTGGTGTGGCTAGTCTCAGTAGCTGATAGCCTGGGGGAGATCTTGAAATAATATACAAAACTAGCCAACTTCACGAAACACTCACGAAACACAAATTCGAAATTTGTGCAGGCTTCACTGCGTATATTAAACTAGACTTGCTCAATGACTCATTATGCTAGATCTTAGCATAACGCGTCCTTCAACAAGTCTAGTTGAGACGCAGCCAGTAACTAATCTCCCTATTCCACTGCCATACCTGATTTCACTTACATGCCACTTCTAATCTACTTAGTCTAATACCTACCCCTTATAATTTACTTAGTCTAATACGGTCCACTTTTAACCTACTTACTTATTTTGCCCCAAAGCTTGCCAGCGAGTCAGAAAGGGACATCCATATAGTTGGTTTACACATACCTGCAAAGAGGAAAGAAAACTGCATTAGTACATCATTTTCACTTATGGGGAAAACAGAAGCTGAAGTCTGCTTCACTTGCTTCTCAGACGCCAGTATAGCTTTTCAAATCCCCCCCCCCTCTCAATATCCGCGGATAGAAAATATCCCGTTTTTTGCAGAAATACCCATGTGTTTTTCTGGCTGATGGTGGTATCAACCTTGTTCTATAGAGTACAGGGCCCGGGGGAGGATCCAACCAGTCTTTGATCCTGGTTGCCATGGTGATGAGTGACTCAGAGTCCAGCTGGTGGATCTCTGACCTCTGACCTCAAACTACTCACATTCCACCAATCTCCAAACCAGTCTAAGTAACCCTACAGCAGCAATTCTAAATATACATTTTAATCCAATTTTGAAGGTATTCTAAATGCAATTTTAGGCAACATTCTCCCTGGTAGTAGGCTAGCCATATATCATTTAACAAATTTAAGAAGACGAATATAATGTGCAATTAGCATACACCAACATAGCAAGTTAAGTAACTGTAACATGAAAGGGTTTGTTAGAAATACAGCACACCCTACAACGATAAGGCACATAACACCTCCCACCCCCACCTTATACACACACACTAGGACCAGGAATACACCGTGGGAGTTTTCTCATGGGTGGGCAGTAGATGCCCCCCAGGTAGGGTAGAAAGGTCACGTGATAAGGTAGGTCCTGATGGCACCATCTATCAACAGTCACGTGAATCAGGGAGTGCCTAGGGATGGTGAACAAGGGGAGGCAACTCAATAATATCTAAAAAAAGAAAAAAGGAACTTAAAGGGAGCATTAGTCTAAAGTTAGTCTATTTAGTAGGTATACGTCACATCAGGAAAAGTAAGACAGGTGGAGCAGGCAGGAAGGTAACGCAGATAGAGCCAAGGTCGCTGGGTCGGCATGGCAGACGTGCAGGCGGCACTGATCTGGACAGACAGTAATAAGAGGTACGATGTAAGGGAGGAAGCAAGAAGCCCTGAAGACATGGGGCTAAGACCTGCTCTAATCTTCTCATGGAGTAGCTCACAGGAGCAGATCAAGCTGGTGGCCCAGACCCCTCCCTCCTCACCCCACATCTACTTTCCTACCACAGAAGATATACTCTACATAATTTCCGGGTGCGCCTGGCACATCTCCCAGATCCCTAATGAACATGAGCTGCTCTATTGTGGTTCTGTGTCCGGGAGGGAATCTGTATGAGCCGCTCCCTGCCTCCCCTGAGCTGCTCACTGCCTGCCACTAGGGGGAGGCACTACTGAGTCAGATATAAGCGGCTCAATACTAGACTTGCACACAGGACATGGTAAAATTGGTAATGGGTAATCACGGCTGACACTATTTTTGAGTATTGTAAATCATTTACTGTGGTTTATAGATGAAGATGTAAAAGAAAATACAAGACTTTTCTTAGTTACAGCTGTAGCCAATGCAGCAATCTATACTTTCCTGTCGCTGTCACTCGCTAGCTCGTTAGTAGACCCGTGTTCCACCAGGGGAGGTCACTTCCGGGCGGAATTAGCTGGCGCGTACCCGCGTCCCGGAACACGCGGGGAGTAAGGTAATAAGAGCCAACCATCGACTGGCCCTGGACATTTGACCACACATTCTTTTACCTCTCCTCTGTACCTATGTGGTTGTCTTCTCGTCTCTTTTTTCTAATTATAGGACATTCCTCATGGACTACGACTACATTTTACTGACTGAGGCTTCACAAATGAGATTGTCAACAAGACTATTTGAAAAAAAGGTTACAGCGGGTGTTGCTATATGAGAACAAATGTGAAAAAGAAAAAAAGATTTATACAATATACTAACAAGGCTCATCGTCCTCCTTATCAGCGCCTTGGCTCCTCCACAGAAAAGCTATACTGGAGTACTATATCAGCTTGTTAAATATTTAATTAGACTAGATATAATTGGATACTCAGGCAGTGTTCAGGAGAACTTACAGTCCAAACTAGCTCGATAATGATTCCTGGGAGTACCTCTCTGACTCTGATCCACCACTGATTACAACCAATGTCTATGGACATTACAAAAGATCTATAGGCTCGGCCACCGGTATTGGAAGTTTCCGAGTAGGCCTACTTATGACCTGCCGTTTTTTTTTTGTTTTTTTTTTTCTTTTTTTCAGAAGCACTGATTTCCCATTTTTGTCATTACCCTGCAGTTGTTTTATTGGTATCACAAGTGAGCTTGATATGAGTACAGAATATACCGACGAGGGAATGGGGTTTAGTTCTGGCAGTTCTATAGAGCTAGGGGATTGGTATATCTAAAAGATGGTTCCACTGACCTGATACTTTCTTAGTGTAGTCTGGGCAGATTGTATGCTCAGTGCCTTATAGTTATAACCAATATACACGGACTACCTTATATGGATAGGGGGTAAAACGTAGTGTTTAATCCTTTAAGAACTGCACTGTGCCTTTTTTTCTTAATAGTAATACAGTTAATGAGTCTAGCGAGTAACACATGGTTCATGTCAAAGGGCAACTGACTGCATGTTTGATGCATAAGGACCAGATGGTGAGGAATAATGCAGTCCAGGCGCGTTACTCACCAGCCCCAAATCCTGGTTATCCTGAGGTACATTGTGAGAGAGCATCATGGCGCTCTTAAAAGTTATAGTTAAAGGAAAATCAATATTTTTGAAAAAAAAGTTCACAACTTTTTCATTTCAATCTTGTTTTTTAAACATTTAAAAAACATTTTTAAAAAGCATCCCCTACTCACAATTCCTCCGTGTAAGAAGAATTTGCTCTAACATAGCAGATTACAGACGCAACGCCATCATGCTATGCAGTCATTTCCTACGCAGAGGATATCCCAAGGATCTGGTATTTAAAGCCATCATCCAAGCAGAAAGCCAATCCCGCCCAGAGTTATTAAAAATAAAAGAAAGAACCTGTGAACAGGAAAAGGCTTTCTACTGCATCATCACCCACAATCCAGCCAATCCAAGGATCGACCAAATCATCAGAGGCAACTGGGACTTGATGCTCAAATCTAAACTAACTAGAGTATATCATGATGCCAAACTTATTTTTGGTAAAAGCAGGGATGAAAGTCGACAATGACAAAAAACCAGTATATGCCCTCCAGTCCCATCGATAAGTGTGTTACAGGGTTTGTGTGGTTGGGGGAAGGAGGCAGTAGGTGTTGTATAAGGGTGTAGTTTGTGCTCAAATAACAGGAAAAGCTGTTTTTCAAGATGTTGTTCGGATACTATACCCAAAATGTGCACATTATGGCCCTTTTCCAGAGTATGTCCTAGGATCCCTTCAGAATGTCATATAGCTGTTTTCCAAGGTCTTGTTCGGATAGCATGCCCAAAATATGCACCACCTGATCTACTGGTAGTGGTGCCTTTGCGCAACACGGCCTAGGGACCAATTACAATGTTATGTATAGAGATAGGTCAAAGGGTGCAGGGGATAAATGACCAATATAGTTACATGGTGAAATCATAACGCGCAGAAAAGGGGTATACTATCGGACACTCTTCTAGCATAGGAACTATAGCTTGCTGCTAAGACTACACTGAAGAGTGGAACAAACACCAATAAAGAGGGGAAAGTTTTCAAGGAAAAACTTGAGAATCCTTGAAAACCTTGAACTAAAAACTGGCATGCTGCCACTGTATGCAGTGTTGTGGGACCTGACTGTGTGCATGTATGCAACCTCTGGAGGTAATTTGTGACTCCTTTATCCTGTTTTCAGAGAAAACTTATTTTTCTTAGGTGAGTGAAAAAACCTTGAAAACAAGGAAAACCTTGAACTCTTTCATCCCTGTAAAAGGAAAAATAAATCACTCAAGGATGAACTGGTAAGAGCCTCAACCAGTTCAAAACCACAAACAAGAAAAGGGAAACACTTACGCAATCACCCATGCAAGCGCCCCAATCGGTGCAACTACTGTCCCAAAATTGACAGGAGTGGCTTCATAACATCTAAAGTAACGGGCCGCTCTTTCAGGACACTAATACATGTAAACTGCCAAACAGAAAACCTAATATATGCCATAACATGCAAATACTGCAAAGTCCAATATGTGGGACAGACGGAACGAAAGCTACTGGAGAGATTCAATGGACACATGGGTGACATTAAATCATTACATCATGACACAACAGTAGCAAGGCATTTCAGATCATGCCCCAATGATTACCGCCCACCAGAACAATGCTGGAATGATGGCCCAGTAATCAGCATATTAAGCTTCATCAAACATCCCGCCACCTCGCTGGAAGGGATTAGGGAAAGAGACATTGAGGAGAAAAGATGGATGCATCGTTTATGTACCATTACCCCCAATGGACACTAACCTCCTAGACTAAATCTAGTGGTCCCCCAGCCCAACACCAAACAATCCGTTTAAAAAGCATTTGCACAAATGTTGAGACCGGGGACCTAATTTGGGAATTATACAAAACTAAT
Organism: Acholoe squamosa; assembly: GCA_949317995.1. Lineage (NCBI taxonomy): Eukaryota > Metazoa > Annelida > Polychaeta > Phyllodocida > Polynoidae > Acholoe > Acholoe squamosa. The sequence continues at coordinate 45,165,165 of OX439038.1, forward strand.
TTTGTATGGACATTGTCCTACCACAACTACCTTCACTGATGCCTGAAATTTGTGATGGACCCTATGGCTAACATAGGGCCCCCTCCCCTGGTACTCCCCCAGTGTGGAACGACACAATAAATCCCCAGACAGTCGGTCTCTGGGTTTTTTTTTTCATCTAATTTGATTTCTATCAAATAAAGACACAAATTCCAACAAAACTTATCAAAGGCATACCGCAACCAGGAAAAGTTCAAAATACTTAACTTACAGCTATCAAGTGAGCCTATCATATTGCAAACTCTGTGGATATGACTTATTTCATATATTACAATTATAGGCCCACAAACTATTTCCTTTTGTTCTTTAACATGATTTAAATATTATATAAATTGATCACTTCACATTATATTGTTAAAGACCAATAAATTCACGCCTGATGAGACAATAAGTTTGAAACCACACATATATATATATATATATATATATATATATATATATATATATATATATATATATATATACCCATTACTGGGACTCATAGCTGTAAATAAATCCACTTTTTAATCATAACATCAGTCTGGAGCAAGTGACCTAATTACCTATCAGTCTCCAGACACAAATTATGTCACTGACCTAGTTTCACATGTTATGAACCCAGAACGAGGCCCTGGCCTCTCATTGGCCAGTAAGTCCTATCACCCTGGTTACAACAGTGGATGCTCAAGTCAAAACTGACATTCAGTGTTAGCGTTTGAAGGGAGCAGACATATCCCGTTTGATCTTCATTTCAACCTTGACCCCCCATTTTTCCTTTTTCAAAATGTTTGTATAGATGTCCTCTTTCAATCCAGAGAGTCTTGTAGAAAAATCACCAGAGGGACAGTATGTATGAGACATAATATGAAAAAAAAAAGTTTTTACCATTCATTTCTATAGTCACAGCATTTTACACTTAAATTGTCATACTAAAAAAGTAAACACCGTGACATAGGGATTTTATTTTTTTGCATTTTCTTATTGTTAGTACATCAAACTAATATAATCCAGAGTTATTTGAGATTATCAGCAGCAGAACCTGTTCCGGACATGTGGTAGCATTTGTCTGTAAGGCCATCATTCTAAGGGTATCAAACCAACAGGCTCCTGGTGCTGCATTCCTAGTGATCATTAATTTAATTAATCTAAAATAACAGAGAATTCTTCAAGACAGCCATTCTTCCCTGGATAGTGAGAAAACAATTTGTAACCCTACTTTTGTTTCTGGAATGGGACGCCTGACAGACTGAGTGGTAAATATTTAATGCGGATGCTGTGCCTAACTTCAATTGTTTCACTTTCCATGTGGAGTTGTTCTGTGCTGCAATGACACCGCCATTGTAAGATCCATTCATTAAGATTCATTTGGCGCTGTCTCATTAAGGTGATCACTCATCTTGGGTGAGTGGGGTTAGCTTTCTTCACTCAAACAATGGATGGCATCTTTGAGGCTTCAAGTTGAACAATATGTAAACAATACGTGAGCAGAGCTGGCTTGGCTGCTCACTTTCTCTACCTTTTTCGAGCATTTTCTTTCGTTTCTCTATCTACTGTTGTTTTCTATTTTTTCCTCTTTTAAATTTTGATATTTTCCCTTTTGATAAGCTTAAAAACCATGCAGGAAAGATCACCTATGCACTGTCTTCGGAAACATCATTTCTACATAAGTAAACTAAAATTAATATAGAATTACCCAGATGGAGATTTCTCTATCTTCCTCAAGATCCAAATTAATTTCGAGTTAGGCCCACTAAATAATAATTTCTCCCATCCGAACGACTACCATGTTCCTCACCATGTTTATAGATAAGGCCCTTGTGTTTTTGCTATCCATGGACTGCAGCGCTGTCTACAAACAACATGGACTCAAGTAGGAGATACAGTTTATACGCAGGAGCAGTTGGTGACTGGTGGCTAAAGTGGTCAGTCCAGGTGCCAAGCCCCCGGAGGATGTGTTAAACCCTTTAAAGGCAGCTGGTGCATGAATGCCTTATTCTCATTGGTCACCATGATACTTGAATACAGCTGTGGCGAGTAACTCGCCAGGCCTACATTCATCATGCCAACCCTACAGGGTTGATATGATCCAGGAGGTTTGTCACTTTGCACCAATGGACATGATGCACTAATGTTTTAGCCGTCTTTAAAGGGTTAATGGTGAGTGGGGCCACATACCTATACAGGAGTGTTAGGTGCCCAGCACAAGTAAGCACTCTCAGGTCACACCACCCTAAGCAGTGTACTCCTCTAATACTTCTCCATTTACACTGTTGCCCTTATGGTACCACACACTAGCTGGCTATCTGACAAAATAAAAGAAAGTTCTGAAGTTCCCTCTCCTATTTTCATCCACTACCAGCACTCCCTTTATCCTAACAATCCGATCTTCTCAAACATGTTACTGACAGCCCCCACAACTACCAACCACCCTCCTTACTCCTACTATATACTACCATCAGATTATTCCCCTTATTTATATACTGGTGCATCTGAGAAGGCAACAGAATACAGACAGTCAGCAATTACTACAGCCTGTTTCTTATGCCTTTCATCAAAAGACAGCTCTGACAGGGGAAGGCGTTTACAGAGACATCAACCGCTGTATGGCTGTGATGTAGGAGAATAGGGAGAAGGGAAGGCGGTGTTGTGTCATCTTTTGTCTGCATACTGCTCTTTTAGATTGTCCTGTCAACTGTCTCCTCTATCTACTCTTCCGGCACCTCTCCCAGGACCAACCCCAACTTTTGACTTGTCTCATCTGGCATCCTTCCCATTTCCATGGCCTAACCCTGAAGTCATACTGACATCTCTAATCATACACAGACAGCTATAACAGAGGGACTGGTGGGCTGACATGGGTACTAGAGAATGCAGCTTGGGTCTCCCCTCTATCGCAGTTCTTGCCCTGGCATCACTAGGCCTGACATGCCCCGCCATTCCTGGCCTTACCTTATTATGCCATGGCTAATACTGACGACACTATAGATTAGTACTACTTACTCCGTATTCAATGGGGGGATGGAATACGATCCTCGCATATTCAGTGGCACCATTTTGAAATTCATACAGAGTTAGTTAGTTTCGTATTTAGGTATGGTTATTAGACGTTTTACGGTAAAAGAATGATTGAACTAGTTAAATAATATTATGTTATGAATTGTTTATGTAAATAGAAGAGAAGGGCCATGTTTAAAATGGAAAAATCCCTGTGCGTAAGACTTAATACAAAACTAAGGGCTTGAGCTCTACTGCTAGCTCGCAACCAAGCCGAGCAAGGTGTCATGGCTGATCAAAACAAACCACATTGACTCAACCTCATCCAAATGAGTACATATTGGTGTGATTCTTTATTTAAAAGCAAATTCATGGCCTAGAGCCATGGCATAAATGCAAATGTCCACTCCCACTGGTCGTGGACATTTGCTTATTTACTTCAATATCATGGAACTTATATTGCCTGTCCGCATCTTTTTACATTGAAACCTGAAATATTATATGCATTTACTTTATTCATTCATTTATTATTTCTTTATTTTTTTAGGGGGGGGGGGCGTGTATAGAAAGGCAAGGCAAATCACAAGCAGGCATTTTGTAGCATCTGGATGAAATTTGTCAGGGCATCTTGTAATATGGGCTGGAGAGGGGTAGTGTGCTATGCTAGGCTAAAGCGGCCAACTCATGCCTTTAATTGCCACATTAACCGACTTCAGAAGGCTTCGGCTGATTTCTTCCTGCCTCCTACAGTCACCCCCCTTTAGCAGTTATGTTCACCACAGCTGGGCTCCCTCCCCATATAGTACCAATCCACTGCTGAGGGAAAATGATTTATTTTCTCATTTGACTCTTTTTCTGTGAGTAGGTTGTGGAGGGTGGTTATGCATACTGCATCAATGCCACACCAATAGTAATAAATCTAAGCATCTAATTGAAAGTCAGTTCACAAGAACTGCCTTATCGATCGTACTTTTACTTTTCTACATCAGCAAAGTGCAGTGCTTTTGTTAAAGAGACCCAAGAAGTTTTCAGCCTTCAGGGCTTTTTACAAAATGCACGGCACACCTGACTTTCTACATTTTCCAACCATTTTACCTGAGACACGCTTCACATTTCCATGGCCTAACCCTGAAGTCATACTGACTTCTCCAAGCATACACAGACAGCTATAACAGAGGGACTGATGGGCTGACATGGGTACTAGAGAATGCAGCTTGGGGACTGGGGTGGTGGGCACTTCAGATTTGCAAGTAAAATGTGCCTCCATTTACACATTGCTATCCTACTGCTTACAAAAGTCCTCTCTATAGGGCCTATGCTTATAGCCCAGAGAAAAAGGAGCAAAGCCATTTCATGCATCGTCCGCCCCTTTACATTCTACCAGCCTCACTTATAAACCTGACAATACAGATTCGTGTATCGATTAAGATGTCAGTTTTATTCATCACATATGTGACACGATCTGCGAAAAGGGGGCTTAGAGCAGGGGGACTAAGACCCCTTCTTGCAGTACATGTCACATATGTTAATTTATATTCTATATTCAGGGTTCAGAATCTACCTATTGTGCCGTGCACCCCACATATTGCTATATGTTAGGAGAATTGTAAATAGATATTCTATCCACGTTACAGCGCGTTTTAACAGACAGTCATTAATGTCAGTGAGCAGCTGATGATACCAGATGACTGGCTCATGAGTTTCATTATTGCCAATATTGCTTATTTCGCTCAGGCCCAAGTTGCTTATCATAGAGACCTCAATGAGGATCATGAAAAATATATCTGGGTGAAAAAATAATAATATTCTGGGACATGAAGTTAGCTACAATTAGGTATCAGCAGGTTATACTGAATTTGTACTTATGTTTTCTTTCTTTTTCGTAGTTATTGTATCTGTGGGCAAGAAAAACATTATAAAGCTACACTATAGTCTTTCCCATAGGTTATAGATTACGATGGGACTCATTCTAAGGTTTCAAAGATAAAAGCATATATAAGTTCAGAGGCCCGGTGCTGTACAGAGGCCGATAAGAAGGAGATAGCTGTCAGTGGGAAAGGTGATAGGTAGGTGGGAAAGGTCAGTGTGAGTGAGAGCAAGGTCAGTGTGAGTGACGGTAGAGAACCTGTGTGGGGAGACCATTCCCATTGGGGGGAAACTGTAAAATGATGCTGGGCATCAACCGTTTTAGTAGTTCCCCTGTGGTAACCTATTGAACGTTGTGTAGATTCATAAATATGTGCCTGAAAGAAAGGACCGTTTTGTAAGTAGCACTGTAAATACATCATCTTAAGAGTTTCTTACTGTAGCAGAGCTGCGTTCGATTAGTTTGAAGTTTGAAAGGTAGAATTATATTTCATGTTTTCACAATGTCCTTGAAGTGATTTTCTTAGATATCTCTGTGGTCCCTTTTTGTGACTGCTAAAACTAATATTTCATGCTAGGATGAACAAAGAGACAACAACAGCATGGCAACCACATGAAATGGCAGTGTGCTTACAGAGTGCCCTCCCTCTCTGATATAACACAAGGGGCTAATACACAAGTATAAGAAATGATGATATCACTTCTCGCAATCTGATACTTATTATGAGGCACATGTTAACACATGTCCATTTATCTACTTTGGATTTAATAGGTTATCGTAGGTAAGCTTGATAACCTACCCCATTTTGTAATTTCCGCCTCTGGTATTGGTCTCTTAGGAGAGGGCTACAGAAAGCAATCCACATGGGTTGGTACAGATTTATCATGTCAATGCTTGATCCCCAGGGCATTACTGGACCATCTCGTGGTCATTTCACATAATACCTCAGAAGTCCCCAATATGGGTAAAGTGGGAGCAAAGTATCCAGCTCGACCTTCAATCCACCCCTACTTGTCCATTTATGCACTATCCAGTTTTACAGTATTACCTAACCATGACAACGATCTAAAATCTATCCATGACATCCCGTATGACATAGGGTTTAATAATTAAATGAAAGTAAAATATCTATCATATCTCTCTACATGTATTCTTTTTTTTGGTTTGCTCGCCAACAGGTATGGAAGAAGGTTAAGTTTTCAGCTCTTTTTTTTTAACATCCCATCCACTCACTTCCACGTCCGTGAGCCGAGGCTTGGTGTGGGCGATAACAGATGAAACTGGTCATTTAGTGTTGAGATTGAAGGAGGCCATTACGGATCAACTTACTTTTGGCTAGAGGTGCGCTAGTCTCTTAGTTTATATGCTATTTACACACGCCAAAGCATTATCTGTGAATGGGGACTTCACACGATGATACACTAGGGCAATGAAAGAAAAGGACATAAAATGTCAAATTCCATCGACAGGGGTTTCCCAAATTTTTGATACACCTATCTTGAGTAGGAACACTTGAAACTATCTACAAGGAACTAAAATGAACAAAGGGAATAAAACAAGTCTACTCCCATGTGTAGGCTGTGCTGAGTGAGTGCTGGATGCTGTCTGTCAGTGAGTGGCTTTGAGCAGTTCAACCATTCATTTGTACAGAAACAGCTCCTCACCATCTAGTAGTGGTAGTTAACACGGGGCTCTTTGCACCCTTGACACCCATCTAATAGCCAAGAAAAGAATAATTTCTGAAACATGGCAAGTCACCATCTTTTTTGACGTTGCTCATGAAATTTTATTTCTTTTAAATTTAGGTCAAAGCTAGTCGCAGCAGAAAAAGGGAAAAGAGAATTTGATATTCTCTATTTATTCGACTGTGGCACATTATAAAACACATCCTCTATTCTGTGTGTCCTCACAGTAGTTTGCAAGGGTTACATTTTACTGTATGCCATTGGGACTAACAAATCGTTTTAATAGTCATTGGATTTATGCGATTGTGGAAACAGGATCGAGAGGTTTTAGGTTCCTTTTATTCAACACACGATAAGAACCAGTGTCCAGCCTTTCCTGTTCGTTACGAATCAAACCCATTATTCCGGTAGGCGAATATCCAGCCTTTTTGAAACCACTATAGATGCATTCAACAATGCTGTTTCTTTCTTCCTATTCAATTACTTTCCTGAATGGTTCATAGATCTTCAGAAATGCACCATCGACAGTGTTAAGACGCCCATCCAGATACTGCTTGCTCCTATGATATAGAAATGATGACCTTAGAGATGAAGCTATATTCTGTATTATCAATAGCAGGTCAGACTACTCTAGCAGTAGAGAAGGGAGGTGTTGAGTGAGTGGGGACGGCTGCCCACTTAGCACGGCTGATCTCTGCTGACCGGATAGTGATGGGCTTGGAGTCAGTTGGTGAGATAGCAGAATTAGGTTAGTTACTCACCGAGGTACTCAGCCGTGGGTAAGGGTCTACTGAGAGATGCATCACACTACTAACACTGTGTGTGCTTACTGTACTATAAGTGTGTGGTTGCCTGATTGGAGACGCTCAAAGACGATTAGATCGATAGGTTGGCTGAATGACTGTACTTCACTGTTACAGCTATACATCCAATGCCAATGTCCACTTCTTTTCATCCAAACACATGCCCATAGCTTGTTCCCACAACAAATCAGCCATTACAGAGGTTCATTAAGTCCCTTTCAGATATAATGTTCATTTTCATTTTAGTCTCAACATCTTCTTTATAGTCGCATTGTATATGCGATGACTTTGCATCCCCCTCTCTACATATATACATACTTGTGGGAATATTGGCAGCTGGCGGCCCCTATCTGTGGGGACAATTAACATTAGGTTAGATAGACACAGTGTCTTATAGCCATGAATATGGGTTGCACATACATGTATGTACCACAGCTATTCCTGGATGGGTTCTCCTCTCCACACCACTTCCATGGGCCACAGCCCACATGACAAATCTCCTGGGCAAATCTCTCTGCCCTGCCCCTCCTTCCCTTCTCCCGACCGTCCTTCCTGTTCTCACCCATCGGCGATTAGCCTTGGGCTTCTCTCATTTTCACCTCTATCTCTGAACGTTTTCCCTTCTTTCTACTGTTTACAGTCTCTACAACTTCCACTGTTGTTCTGCTCTTTTCTTGACAATGTCCTCTCCTCATGAATCTACCCTTTTCTCCTGCATCTATTTTACAATATCTTACATGCTTTCTCTGCTTCCCACTCGCGAGTTCCTAGCCTATCAATTGTTGCCTTCTGCTGTTCCCTGTTCTTTCTACATTTGTCCCCTGTACCCGTCTTGTACGTTGTAGGGAGCAGAAAAATTTCCCCACCTATGTGGCTTCAACCACGACCCACCGTCCATCAACTGTATTGCCTGACACGGGCTTGACCCCAGGTGATCCACTCTCCATACAGACACACCAACTAACATGTATTATACAGCATCTTCCATGCACCTGCTTGGAGAGTGTGTGGAGATCCATGGTTACCACAGATCCTTCTCTATCCATCACCCTACATGCTGGTTGCCATGGAGACCGGACGCCGTCGTCAGGGTGTCCAGGACCAATTCTACCGGATTATCATCCGTCCGCCCCCTCCAATGAAATAAGCACCAGAGCAAAATTGTGTTCTTTTTCTTTTGTTGTTTTCACCCATTATTGTGCCACTAATAGCTGTCATGGGAATGGAAACGACTGGCTGGAATCTAATGTATATCTACCCACACCCGTATAATTGGTATTGTTTTAGGATAAAACTGTGCATGTGACGACATAGAGACTTTTGCTGAGTTCTGGGTACATTTATAGTTAAGACATAAGCCATATATGCACTATATAGGCTCTACTCAGTATGATGAATTATCATGACATGAAGGTCATAGTAATGAGCAGGCTTCATATCAGTCTCGTTGTTCCCATTATTGTATTATCTCACCAGATATCTAGATCTATTCATTAGCCCTATGTGAAACGCGGCAATGAGGGCTTCTTTTTCTACATCAGCCTTTATCCTACTACTAATTTTAAATGTAGGCCTACTGCAATAATTCACTGGCTTGTCAGCAACGTGGGAATGGATGGAAAGGTCTCTTTCATAAATATAATAATACCCTTGTGCTGTTGATCACAGCTCTCGCTTCTAATTCCAAGTTACTCCAGCAGCATTCATTTCCAAGCTCAACCTTAAAGTTATTGCCTTTAAAAAATAATTCCCATGATGTGAAATATGGTATTTGGATCCTCAAACTTGACACCCCTAGATGTATACAATAGTGTCTATGTCCTACTGCCTCCCGCCATCGGCCAACGTTCAAAGTCCAGAATCCACCTTGGGATCCATGCCCAAGCATATCTACACATGCAGCCCTGCATCCCCCATCAACCTAGCCCTAACCCCCCTCCCCCAACACTATGGCCTATGGAGGGTTATTTTGTGCAGTTTCAGACCATTACCACTGCCACCCACACAGACAAACAACAATGCCCCCTACAGGCTGGTCACGGTATTTTACTGTACTGTATATCTACAGACACTCATAGCATGGACACAACTACATCCGCCAGTTATGGACGCCACACACAGCATGACCAACAATCAATTTGCACTCCACAATACAACCCACAGGGCCATTACCATAGTTAGTATGTGAGTGCATGGGAGAGGATGGGGACGGGGTAGCCAGGATAGCTGGAGTGGCTCTAAATGTTTCAAAGATATGCCTGTCTGAATATAACCTGATAGAAACCTTACTCCATTTGTGAACAGCTAGACAGCGAGGATCCTTTCTGTTTGGCTGTTCACCTGCTGCACGTATAGACAATCAGCAATATTGCACGCAATATTGCCTCATATCAGTACTACAGTGCTCGCATAGAGAGTCTAAACACACTGTGTTTCTGAAATGCCTTCATTACAGATTCCTCAACCATTTATAACATAAAGACATTCGGGGGGGGGGCACTTCCCCAGACATAGCCATTGCCTGGTACACACATCCCAAGGCAAACGGTATCGACAGAAGAGACACGACTAAAGGACAGCAGGTTGTTTATATGACTACTGATGGACGGGTTGTCTATGTGATGTGTGAGGGTTAGAGGGCTGGGTGGAGGTAGGAAGGCAGCCAGATCAGCAGTACATAGGGGAAGTAGGCTGCCTCCACAGAGAGCACTAGATCAAAGGGGATTCTTATCTGTTCTGTGTGTCCGGCACAGTGCCACTCTTATCACCCTGACTGACACACACAGTCAGTGGGGCAGGGTGGCTCCCTGCTCAATAACTTATAGGATAACAGAGGTGGGCTATGGGGGGAGTGCAGTGAGCGAGCGAGCAAGCGAGCGAGTGAGAGTGCCTGAGTGAGTGAGTGCCTGAGTGAGTGAGTGCCTGAGTGAGTGAGTGAGTGAGTGAGTGACTGAGTGACTGACTGAGTGACTGAGAGAGTCAGTCGAGTGACTGAGAGAGTCAGTCGAGTGACTGAGAGAGTCAGTCGAGTGACTGAGAGAGTCAGTCGAGTCAGTCAGGAAAGGAAATGAGGATGAGATGGATAAATTGCAATAAAGGTAAACTCAAGCGGAGATGTCGGGAATTATGGAATGGGTGGGTGGATGAGAGACAAGTCAATAAGCAAACCGTCACTGCATGCAGATCCCTGTGGGCTTCCTCCCTCGCCTATATAGTTCTCACGGGGCCATGGTCAATTTATTGAATTTTCTCTCTGGCAGCTGCAGAGAGAGGGAGATATCTCCCAGTCTACTGAACTTGGATAACTACTACCATACCAAAGGGAGAAAATGAAAACTTGTGTTTCAAGTTACGTTATCTTAAGATTTAGCTTTGTTAGGTTCACTTATTATCGAACAATCATGTATCTTTGTGCAGGAATGAATTGGTGAGAAAACTCATAGAATTGGGCCTGTTACGCTAGATAGGGAGGTTTATATATGCTTTAGTCCTGCACACACACACACCACATAGATATTTGTGCCCCCATAAGGCCTCCCCATCTATATTTTCTCTGAGTGCACTCAGGACCATGTGTCTTGATGAGATTACTTTCGTCGGGTACCTGATATACCCCGGGAGAATTTATGACTTCAATGTCTATAGGGAAATATTCCATATAGCCTCCAAAATCTAGTTTCATAAATAAAGTCAACTGCGACTACCAAGACTGAAATGAAGTGCAAAATATTCCATCCAATGACCTCTCAGACATTATCTTTACGTCAAGTAAGCCCATACTGCCATCACCCACCATGAATCCCTGTCCGACGCCTGTCCCAAATTCTGACACAGACAGTTTCAGTCCTGGTAAAGATTAAGATGACAGCCTCGTGGTAGGGGACCGGTAGACTAGCAGGAGGAAGGGCTAAATTTAGACTGGCTACAGTCATTTTTACACAATTAATTCTGTCTGCTATCAAATATACAGAGCATTTGTCGTGGGATTGGAAATTGATGCTAGTATTATTTATAATCAAACGTGAGCAAGTCTAGTTGTGGATATAGGGATCAAGAAGCTGGGAAGCAATACACTCTTCGCGTCTATTTATGTTTAATTCCAATACATGTATATCTCAGTACAGAATAAGGTACAGGTTCAGGCTCTGATAACAAATTGACTACATAGACTTGAGTACATGTAGGATTGTTTTCCAATAAATTTGATCAGCTCTTATAACATTCGAAGCCAACATTCACCAATTATTTAAATCGCATGCACACAGTAATGAACAATTTGCTCAGATTAGGCCCTTAGTGCGATTGCAATAATTCAAGTTCTCGGATATGGATATCTGTTATAAACTAACTGTTCGTAGTTTATAACATGCCGTATATGCCTAGAAATGCCTTGCTGCCATGGGTAGGCCATAGCATCGACAATGACCTTGGACCATGTCACGATGACCTTGGTCTAAAGTCCCAGCGCAGCCTGAAGGCAAAGGTCACTACAGCATAGGGACAGCATCTCATATAAAATGATGAAAATATGACAACTCGGTGGGTAGCATTTCAACTATGAAACTGGACTTTCTGAGGCACGGTAGGAGGGTTAGCCACTTAGAACATAAATCCCCCGAGAGGGGGCGCGACGACAGCGGCGCCACCCATGTTTTTGTGGTGAATAAGTGAAGCTCGGGCCACACAGGAGTTTGGATAGACATCCGTTATAACCTATCGACTTTCCTGTTCAGCTGGTGCCACTTTCTCTCCAATTCAAGCTGCCAAGTCATTGACATTTACGATGGCTGGGTGTGATATACTATGTGGTTCTATTTTACACTGATATCTATATCATCAGGTACTACCCGTATGCACCCGTAGGCGCCATGGCAGGCAGCCTTGGCCAATGTAAGGGCAGCTTACTTTTAAAACACGATTTTTTGAAAAAGCCAACTGGAGAGCAGGACTAGCTGATATAGATGTATATCCTCTAGAAACAAGGCAATATAAGTAGATTGTCCTCTATTTATTGGAGGCACCATCACACCCTAAGTAGGATAGTGCTATAGACCAAAATAAGCAAAGCCCGCCAGTCATAGCGAGCCTATATACAGTATATACGATTGGCATTAATTCCTTGTGAATACCTCATGCAGGGGGGGGGGGGGCTCATCATTAGGCACACATCGCAACTGTGAATGTAATCACAGCCTTCATAGCAAAAACAGCAGCACCTTTAGTAGCCGTGGCGTCACATTATCTGGAATCATTCAAGAGTGCCATCTAAACCACTTCATCATCATCAATATTGTAATTCCATTCTGCAAATTTAGAGGCAAACTTCATTTAATCATTTATCCCTCCACGGATGCCATTATTTTCCATGACACTGATGTTTGTGGAGAATGCTACAATGCACACTCTTGCTATCTATCACCATCGTTTTCATCTTGTAGTCAGGCGTGTCAACTCCCTGCTAAAAACTGTACACGAGATGAGAGTCATATCCCCACTCTTATGGCAATGGCGATGACAGGTTGTTTTCGTTCACCATCACACTTTTTTCACTGATATCAGCTTCTATAAGCAGACGCTAGCTTCTTTTATACTTTGGCCATACATCTCTTGCAATCGCTCCTATATTCAACGGCAAATCTTTCCCATGAACCTATCCCACATGAGATACACAAGATCATCCATGTGGACAAGTATGAGTGTCTTCTGGACCTTTCAAGTACGACGAAGTCAATTTTTAGACATTTCATCCAGGCCACCACACCCTCCTTGGGGAAACATTTATTTTCCTATTCATTTCTCTTTTTTCTCTACCACTCACCATATATCAAAATTTAAAGGAAAGCGTGACCGCATACTTTGTGCCAATTGACATAATAAATCTCTAAAATTAAATCACGAGGTCAACAAACTCACAAATAACACCATCTGTCACTGGTCTACCACTTTATATAAGACGGTATTTATATCATCTGGTGATGGAAAGTACAGTGTACCCTGTGTACCCCCCCCCCCCGCCTATGTACTTGTACCGGCAGCTGTATGGAGCAGTTCAAAGGCTGTGACTGACTCAGGTGTTGGCCACCAGTGAGGCAAGGGAACCACTGTGAGCAGCTCACCAACTGCTCCGAGCAGCTCATAGAGCAGCTGAGCCCACCTGATTACCTTCAATCATACACACAGACTGAGGATGGGTACCAGCCGTACACAGGTCTCATCGATCGCTGTGGCTTTACTGCTGAGGGAGCACCGCGGGAACCAGCCCAGTCTCTGCACTGACCCCTATCGACAGGCAGGTAAACTAAGCCCCTAATACTCTTCATATCAAGCTGGGCTCAGCTCGACTAATTTATCCCATGGGTCATCTCATCGCTGGCATTAAGGTACTGTGGGAGTAGATCATGATATGTGTTTTTTTTTTTCGTATCTGAGCCTGTGATGCCCAACAAATAGGTTGGATAGACCTATAAATACTAATGCTGAGGTATGCAAAGTGGTCACTGCCCCTCAAAAAGTCAAGACGCACTTCCCCCTATACCCCAGGTAATGCAGTCCTGATGGAGAATATCCTTGTATGGACCCTTGTATACGCAATGGGAGATGTAACGCCAGATGTATATCAAAACTAAAATAGATATATCCGATGAGGCCTAAACGTTCCACCTCGTTGCCTGAACCCAACCTTTTTTAGCCCTGATTTTGCTGAACATTATTTTTGATTGACTGTTTAAGGAAGCACATATTATTGAGACCAGGGCATCAGAGTACCCCGGGTAGAAAGGCACGTAAGGAGATCTATGTATACAACACACTCCACTTACAAGAACACTCAATGCCAGTCCCACAGACATGCAATTGGAATTCTCCAATAAACCAACAAAAATGCAAAGAAGGAAGGTTTGACTGAATAGAACTTGAGTTTGATTCTGATGTTAATGGGTGATTTCCCCAATGCTGAGCAAACCTTGCATGTTATAGGGCAAAGGGTATGGTGTAGATGCTATGGTACTTTATTTGGATGGGGTAAGGGGAGATGGTCTAGTTCGTTTTCGGAGCTGTGAATTCCTGGGTAAAACCGAGCCCTGGAGGCTTGTAAGTGGCCTGCTCTGAGTGATTAAACTGAAGAGTGGGAGGGGCGGGCAGTGAAAGTGGGAGAAATAGAATACCATTCAAAGACAAGACAGGTCAGAGGTGGTCATGGCAAGGCAAAAGGCAGGGCAGGGCAGGGCAGGTGAACTACGCCCCTCATACTCTTTATATCAAGCTGGGCTCAGCTTGACTAATTTATGCCATAGGTCATTGCATCAGTGGCATTAAGGTACCGTGGGAGAAGTAGTTTCTCGGATCTGGGCCTGTGATGCCCAACAAATAGGTTGGTCACGCCGTAGACCTATAAATATGATACTGATGCTGAGGTATGCAAAGTGGTCACTGCTGTTCAAAAAGTCATGACACACTTCCCCCTATACCCCGCTAATGCAGTTCTGACAGAGAATATCCTTGTATGGACCATTGCATATGCATAAAATAGAATAAGAGATATCCCGCTGAGGCCTAAACTTCACTTATATTTATCGACCTTGTTGCCTGAACCCAACCTTTTTAGGACTTTTACCTAACATTATTTTTGATTGACTGTTTAAGGTGGCATATTTTTATTAGGGCCAGGGCATCAGAGTATCCCAGGTAGAAAGGCACATACGGGGATCTATGTATACAACATACCATGCCAGTCCCACAGACATGCAATTGGAATTCTCCAATAAACCCACAAAAAAGCAATGAAGGAAAGCGGACTGAACAGAACTTGAGATTGATGCTGATATTAACAGGTGATTTCCCCAGTGCTGAACAAACTCTGCGTGTTATAGGGTAAGAGGTATAGTGTAGATGCTGTGGTACTTTAATTGGACGAGGTAAGGGAAGTTGGGGTAGTTCGTTTTTGTAGCTGTGAGTTCCTCGGTAAAACCGAGCCCTGGAGGACTGTAAGTGATCTGCTCAGAGTGATTGGAAATTGGGAGAAGGAAAAGGAAGAGTGAGAGGGGCGGGCACTGAAGGTAGGATAAATAGGATACCATTCAAAGACAAGACAGGTCAGAAGTAGTCATGCCAAGGCAGGGCAAGGCAAGGTAAAGCAGGTCATGTCATGTCATGTCATGTCATGTCATGTCATGTCAGGGCAGGGCAGGGCAGGGCAGGGCAGGGCAGGGCAGGGCAGGGCAGGGCAGTACCTACTGCATTGTGTACACAGCCAGAGCAATTGGGTGAAAACCATATCTACAACAAAGCAGGTATGGGAGGAACGTTTTTCCTACCGACATTTCATTCATGAAGTTATATGTGCCTTCTCATATACAAGGGAGGTCTACTATAGATATAAAAGACCGCTAGACTTTGGTTCACCTGGTTGCTACGAACCTGATCACTTAGTTACCCCGTCATAAATAATGAGCTGCATACCCATTTGTGGAGGTTGGGTAATTCAATTGGGAGGTTATAGCGCTCTATATGACGGTTGAACCGGGCATAACGTGCACGGCCTGCCCTTATCACGCTACCATTATAGAGATGTAGTAAATGTATACAGGGGCATCTTAAAGTAGATTGATATAGTAATGGAATCAAAAATTCCTCAAAAATTACTTTTCTATACAAGTCTTATATAAGTATCGGCGCTATTGCGCTTCAGCCGACAATTCAAGGTGGTCGAGGTGAGGCCCCCGGTGGGCCCCCCCCCATGACGATTTTCAAAAAGTATTTCAAACAAGAGAGAGATAGTGGGTCTATGAAGATTCCATCTTACTGAAAGTGTTGTTGGTAGTATAAATACATACATTCCACTAAGTGATTAAGTAAACGTCTGTGTACTGCTCGGCCAATTCAATTTCCGTCAGAGAAAGGAAGGTGGCCTGCATATAACCATGGAACAGAGGCCAATTTGACCTGCACTCAGACTGCCTTAGTAGTAAGTGATTACTCATGTTTCACATTAGGGGGGACTTTCAAGACACACCTATAGGTGGCCATCACTACAAATAATTATTAGGAATTATGATGAAAAATAATTTAATATCCTTCTACAGAGAAACACTAGCTAGACACCTCCAAATGTTGCCTACAGTTCTCAAATGTTATCAAAGCAATACTGTGTGACACGTTCAATGTAATGTACATTAGTAACAGAAACATAATGAAAAGGTGCCCTTTTCTGAGACGTACATTAAAGCTAGGTACACTTAATTAAACTTAACTATGGACCTCCTGTTATTACTAAGCACAGTGAAATTTAAGATGCCTGCATCTAAAGCTATAAAGCTTTCAGTCGGATACAATGAGGGATTATTTTACCTTCCCCAAAGTATTAGTCTTCATTATTATTACTAACAACTCCTGTATTTCACTATTTTAGTTGTTTTCTTCGTTTGTATGAGAATGCATGCATTAGGAATACAGTATACTAAAGGTACACTTGTATTCTCCCCTCCTACCTGAAGTGTTCTATATATCTTGTAGCGAGTGGAAGACCAGGTTAATGCCACATACCTGTAAGTAAAATAGAAAAGAGAATATTTTTAGATACATCCACAATAATTTTTTTTACAAACATCAGAATATTTAATTAAAGTTTGGACGATTATATACTGCTTATATACTTGGCTTCTTTTCACATCTGCAAAGATTGAAGTGAGAGCTGTCACAGAGGACTCAGGGCATGGCTATTACCGTAATCTCTCGCGTATAAGGCGCGTTTTATACGCGAGGCTTTAGTTCTCCCTGGATCCAAAAGGGGGACACCAAGACCTTTCTTTTGATATGTTACACTCCCACTAAGTCATAATTTGACCATTTGCTGAAACTCTAGGTGCGACTTATACGCGAGGTGCGCCTTATACGCGGGAGATTACGGTATTTTATATTCTAGCACAAATACACTTAAAAGTACTACACTTGCATCTCAAATATTTTAAGTGCACTGTGCAGTAATTACATAGAAACCAATGGGGTGATCAGGTGCCCTCTTCTGACTGAGGTTAAAAAAGAAGGGGATAGACCCGTAAATCCTTACACATAGCTTGCCTGTTCATATGCCCGTAACATACAGGGAGATCGCCAGTCAACGATGGAACATTTTATAGGAACCAGACCTATAGGCATTCACAGTACCCCTAGCTCTTTGGACTAAGATCCAGTCTAACAGCACCAACAGACCCCATGCATACCAATGTGCTCAGTATACACAGGAACACACTACCTTGTAACCTACACCCACGGTTCACATGCTAAGCATGGTTACCAGCATGTCAGTAGCATGTGATCTATGATGGCAACCAGTAAGGGGTCACCCCCTACCCCTACATTACCCGCATCCATCACTGTGCTTATCACTGCTATCTGCCCCCACCCCTACATGGGGTATGGGTATATGGGTGGGTGCAGTGTGATGCATTTCTCTAGTATGGGTGCAGACGGCAGATGTAATGGGTTAAGTTATATTGACGAATATGCAATACACTGACCTATGCACCTCTATCGGGGGTCTCTCTAAATCATCCTGCCCTACAAAAATGGCCGACTGAGGATCTCTCCTTTTTTTAATGCCCATCCCCCCCTGGTTTCTGGAGAGCCCGACCCCCCATTTATTCCTCTTTTATTAAAACAGCCTTTAAAAGGGTACTCCTCTAAAATAGTCAAATGGGATAAAAAAAAAAAAAAAAAAAAACAACATGACATTTGATTATGACCACTTTGTGAAACATGAAATCCCAGGAAGTGATCCATGGTGACCCACATACTTGGTATTTGATACCTGATATGATGTGATTCTAGGAATTTCTCTCTAAAATGGCATTTCCTGTCTTTATGACGACACCGCAGAAACTGGACTGTAGCAGTTTTTAACTGGAACCAGCTATGTCTGGGAACCAGGGGAAGCGGGATCAATATTAGTCTTTTTTTTTAAGAATATACCCACCACATGATCCTATATATAAATATAAGTTTGGATGAAGCCTGCTTGTCTAGCCCATAGATACCATTGGCTTTAAAAATCTAACAAGGCCTTGTCACTTCTTTCCAGCCATAATTAGAACTGAGATTTGTCAGTGCCCTACGGTGGTGACGCTATTGAGTATTAAGGTTGTGTGGGCTATACATCATCTTACCTCCTGCTGGTCGATAACACCCACACAACAGGCTGCATGAGACACCAATGGTCTACTGAGCGCAATGTATCCACCAATGAGCTGTCTGTAGAATATTAAAGACCGAGCAGCTCCTGAGCAGCTCGACAGTCAATGGGGAGCAGCTGTGACCGTCCCATGAGGTTGATCCGGAGCTAGGCTAGGTCTTCATCCATCACCAGGGTACCAGAGGAAAGCCTATTGAGATACACAGAACATGTGGAGTCATCCATCAGGTTACCTGCTTTAGTAAACGCTGAGGCAAACAAAATTACCGTGGTTTTCTTGTTACTTGAAATTCTCTCTGGACAATTTTTTTTTATTTCTTTTTCATGAAGTCTCCTTCCTTTTCTTTTAGAGATCTTTTAGTATTCATTGTTAGATTATCAATGAAGTCCCACAGGAAAGTGTCCCTCTACTTTCACTTTATCTTCCTTTGCAGGTATATTGAATGCTAACCCGAGCCACCCACCTTTCACCAGCGCCTTCTTACACTATACGTATATGAGCGGAATAATGGACTCAGGCTGCCTATACAATCTCAGATTATCACCCAGCCACAATAGAATATATTTTCCCTCTGTCAGGAGTAGCTTTATGTAATCTAGAATGTTGAAAATGAGGTCTCTATGTAGATTGCCATCATAATCTCATCGCAAATCTGCTGCGCAATCAGAATAGATTGCGTCTTTTAACCTACAGGGATGAAAGTCACAGAGCATGAAAATCCCTGAAATGGTCCGATAGCAACACAAAAACCTGGGGTTTTATATGAATATATAGGGCCTTGGAACTACAAAATCCCTGAAATCAGGGAAATTCCTGAAGACTTTTATCCCTGAACCTATATACAATTCAAATAACTAATGTTCCTTGATAAGCACTTTGCTCGAGTGGTATATCGATGTGTACGGGACCGGAAATCCCTCTACCCGGTAGACAGACTCTCAGGAGCCGGTTGCCTGGTATTTACTGCTCCCCTAGTGTGTGTCATACTGATCCAGGTGTAGTTGTAATGTAGTGAATGTCAGACAGGGAAGTAGCTCAGCGGTAGAGCTTCCGCCTGCAGGTTGGAGGGTCCCGGGTTCGACTCCCGGTTTCTCCAGGACATTTTCCGCCGACCTCTACAAATGTATAGTAAAATCACGCCGATCTAGTTCTGATCTGTATTTCCGGTATTGTACAGTATGGCACTACCTTTTCTATCTAAAGTTTTACTTTTCTCTTGAAATTTGAACTCTTAAGGTTCTCCATCGTGTACTCACTCAAATATTAAGATATTAGAAGCCTCACTTGTCACATATGACAAACCTCCACTGTGTGTTTTTATCTCCTGAGGTAGTACAGAACACAATCTACCTGAAAGTAATGCCTCCTTCATTAGGACTAGATGTAACGGAGTATTTTAGTAACCCAGCTCAATCTGTATAGGCATTCCCAATTTAGCCTTTTGGTTCCTTGAAACTTGTCATAATTGATGAAGTTTTGCTGACGTTTGAAAAAGAAAAGAATAGGAGCAATCTAAGGTCAATTATCAAAACGAGCCACTTATTGGCTTTTAATATGACACCGAATATGCACTACTTTCTTTGCCTCACTATATATATATATTTTTTATTATATATATATATATATATATATATATATATATATATATATATATATATTTATTATATATATAGAGGCGTAGGAAGCAAATCTTCACTGGGGGGGCCCGGCGAGGGCACCATCGCGACCACCTTGAATTGTCGGCTGATGCGTGATGGCGTCTATATAATGCGTATATAGAATTCATATAGAAAAGTCATTTTTGGTAAATTTTGGATCTGACTTTAGGCTCAGACCCCCTTTTCCCTATGACATCACCATAATAATCTAATTTGAGATGTAAAGTTTTAGCTTCTTTTCCATTGTGTTTCAGAGTTCTTGGAAAATATTGGGGGTGCCCAGACATACTCAGGCCCCACCTCCTTCATGATCGGGGGGCCCAGGCCCCCCTGGCCCCCCCTTTTCCTACGCCCCTGATGTATAATATATATATATATATATATATATATATATATATATATATATATATATATATATATATATATATACATACATACATACAACTCCCTACAAGCTCTCCACATCTACACCACTACAGCCACGCCCTCACCTTCTACCACCAGATCACCTTTGATCTGAGGCTACTTGTGAACATCAGAAAACAGCCAGCCTCAGGGTAACAGGTGGGTGACCAGCAATACCTGATTAATGTACTATCACCCACTCACTCCTATACTCCTAGGTGTCAACTAGTCTACTGGGAACCATGCAAACAGATCACACAACCAGGGCCAGGCAGATGGGTTAACATGTACAGGCTATGGATACATTTTCTCCTGTTTCCCAGTATAGAGCCTTAGTTAATGTCCTGAGGGGCAATAGCATTTTTGCAAGGAACCTTTTATAATTATATCATAAGTTATATTCATTCACTACGTTTATACTTGATCAAATATTTTCATGCTGCCCCTATATAGCTTAAAGGAGAAAGTTTAATATCATGTTTACAACTCGTAAAATATGGGCAAATGTACATTAGATATACAGCATTGTGCAATCACATCGATCCTTAAATATAGGGTGTTTGAAAAGCTTGTGTACATGATTGTTTAAGCCAATAAAAAATTGTTAAAACTCAAAAACTCAAAAAGTGTTTTGCTGTACTTCGTTAAGAGAATATCTTAAAAATACAATACCACGACCAATAATTGGTATCCATTTTTGCACCTTTGTTTTGTACAGACTGGAATCGCCATTGAGATGGATGGAGTCATATTCACTGGTGAGTGTCAGGGGCATTTCAGCTGCACCTGAAATTTAGTGTTAATCTAAAGGGTGCACAAATATGTTATCCATATGGTCGTCAGGGTCATATGGAGAGATCACATGACCAGGTCATGTGACTAGGGTCAAGGTCAAGATAAGTTCACAGTAATAGGAGCTTCTAATCCTGTGTACATGACAACCCATGCCACCACACTCTCTGTCCACATTCTGCCACGTCTAGAATAAAAGAAGACAGGAGATCATACCAAACCCCAGCTTGGAAACCATCCCGATATCTCGACATGGGGTACATATCTCTATTATCGCTCACTTGGGCATATGGCCTGTATTATCGCTCACAGTTTGGGGTATGGCTAACTGTTGTACCACCCACCTGTGTCAGTAGACAGGTACCTCCGACAGACAGATATGTGGTGGTATGATGGAGGTAGCTGATATAGAGGTTAGTAGCTCACCTGTGGCAGCTTTACACCTGTAGGCAGCACCTGGAGGTCAAACACCTGAGCTGTGGGTGACTGCCATAGGTGATGAATGTGTAGGTACTCTGACTGACAGTTCTGCATGTACTAGTGTGTGAAAAATGTCAGATGACCAAACTAATATCTTAATGTTGGGGGGGGGGGGTGCGCAGATTTTGAGAATTTAACATGTTTTTGTCCGATGTCAATATGCATGACCCACTCTGCACTGTAGTGTGAATTTCACCAGGTATCTCACAACAGTCACCCATACAGGATGATGAATCCCATAACTGTTACATGCCCCGGTATGTATTTGCCCTCAGATGTTTTTGAAACATCTCACGAGATGCCTTGGAGAATGGAGAGAAAACAAATATATATGATTACATGGTATTTTCAACAACCGTCCCCCCAATCTAAGCTGCCGAGGGATTTCAGAAAGACCCCTAACTTTAACTGAAACTGGTACTTAATCCTCTTAAGGCCCTGGGGCTTGGCTCATCCATTCATTCACTGACAGATTAACAGCCTTTAATCCCAACTCAATCCCACCGGATCCTGCCTCTGAGCCTGCGTGATGAGCGAATCGCCTTCTAACTTTGATCGTTATCCTAGCGTACAGAGGGGTGGATAAGGTATTGACAGCATCATAGGACGCATGTATTATTTGTAGTATATCCCTATACCCTAGATATGTTGCATGACAATGACATTGTAGAAGACAGATAAATCTGTACAGTATATGTCTATACTCTAGGAATGCTGCATAACAAGGACATACTGTAAGGTATTTCTATACCCTAGATGCTGCATGACAATGACACTTTAGAGCACAGTATTATCTGCGTGGTACATGTTCATACCCTGAAGATGCTGCATGAGAATGACATTATATGCCCTTGGACTGAAATCTATTTTCTTGTGACTTGAAGAGAGCTGCTGAGTGAGACTTTCGGATTTATGTAGGTAAACGCTCTTTGAAATGTTTGGGATTCAGTGGAACGTGACACAAGGTTTGCCTGAAAGGCCCGATAGCCTGATCAGTCTGTCTCTCTGCCAGAGGTCAATTAAGACTGAAAGGTCACTACTGTGGAATATTAAAAAGACCATAAAGCTCCTTTCTCTACATTAAGACACGTTACTAGTTGCTTTTTTTCCAATACTGTCGGCTAAAAACCAGGTTATTAAAAGGGATGTCGTACACCGTTGCACACCTTGATTATGTTTATTTTTTAATAATATTTTCTTATTTAATAAATAATTTTCATTTCTGGTTAAAGATTTGATACATAGGCCTATACGTTGGATATATTCTTACAAAGAATATTTTGTCATTAGGTGTAGGCGTGTGTGTCTGTGGGGGAGGGGGTGGCATGGTTTCATTTGGGCAGATTTAACCCCAGTTCAACATGTAATGTCTTTCAAATGACATACCACTACATATCATATAGATAACATATTGCACACGGATGGGAGCAACAATGTCTGCAGAACGCTCCCCTTGGCATCTCAGCCCATTGGTTCTACAGATGGCCCTTCCATAAGAAGAAGGGAAACTCCCAGAAACTTGTCAGGTCTTATACAAGCCTGTATACTCTCTATACAATATGAGTGTGAGTCCTCAGGGAGCCATGAGCACCTCTGGTGAGGAGATGCGCCTCTGTGAGCTGCTCAACGCCTTGTACATCGCATTTCATCCCATCTGCTCTCCCATACACGTACGTATTGACGTGAATGGGGCGGTGAGAGTACATGTATGTTGGCGGGGTGTGGTGGGGGGGAGGGGTAGACCAGAAAGGGTAGACCAGGACCCTCCATTTAGTATACAGAACTGTCTCTAGATTAAATTAACAGATCTATTGGATCCTTTTGAAAACAATGGAAGGGGTTCTTTACCGAATTAGAACGTCACGTATGATAATGTGGTATTCGCTGGAAGGGATACGCCTAATTGAAGAGATAACTGATATCTATTAGTATATCTAATCTGCTGCGATTTGCTGAATATCTCAAACTGGCGCCCAGTGAGTCAGCTCAATATTGTCTCGAAACTAATTGAGAAATCAATCCACCGCCAGCTAATTAGGTATTTACTGGATAATGATTTTATATCTAAAAGACAGTTTGGCTTTGTTCCAGGTAGATCTACTAATGGTGCTATTTATATTTTGACTCAAGATCTATTTGAAGGATTTAACAGGGGGGAGTGCTCGGCTGTAGTCTTCCTAGATCTGAGAAAGGCTTTTGATACTGTCGACCACTCCCTCCTCCTAGGAAGGCTTAGGAATTTGCATTTATCTGTACAGTGTGTATCCTGGTTTAATTCTTATCTTAAGGACAGAAAGCAATATGCTACTGCCAATGGGCGTGTATCTGCTGAAGAGGCTGTAACGTGTGGCGTCCCGCAAGGGTCCGTGTTAGGTTCACTATTATTTATAATATATATTGATAGTATAGTATCGGTTATAAAATCCTGCAAATTCTGTTTGTACGCCGATGATCTCGCTATTTATGTCAATGATACCGACCCCAATCATGTACTAAGGAAATTACAGTCTGATCTGTATAGTATCAGTAAATGGTGTAAATTGTTCAAGCTTACTATCAATAATGAAAAAACAAAGTTGTTATGGTGTGCAAGTGATTTACTTAATGCCAGACACAATTTGAGTATAATGAGTGCTGAACTGGATGGTAAGCGCCTTGAAGTGGTTGATGAATTCAATTACCTTGGTGTTATCATTGATCATGGTCTTAATTTTCGGAGAAACAATGAAAAAATAATATCTAGTTTCCGCCACAAGATGTACCAATTGAGACAGTTAATGAAATTTGTCGATAATAAGCTGTGTCTGACCTTATACAAACAAATGGTTCTACCTGTGCTGGAACATGCAAGTTTTCTACATGAAAGTGGTCCTAAATCCAGTGTTGGCCGCTTACAACTTATGAAGAATCATTGCCTACGGTTATGTCTTCGAATCTTTAATACTCGGGATATATCTATATACGATCTCCATGTTAGAACTTACATGAAAATGCTAAAGGTTAGACGTGATAAGAACTTATTATCTATGATGTATGATGTTTTTTGTGATCCAAACTGTGTCAAACTCCCTGCCAGGAACTTGCGCGGCAATGTTAAAAAACAGTTAAAGGTATCCAGATCCAGGTGTTTGACGTATGATAAGTCACCACTGTACAGGGGGTGTGTCCTTTGGGACAAATTGGATGCAAATACTCAGCAGATAGGCAGTAAGAAAGAATTCATGAACAAAATCTGAATGTATTTGGTGTATAACCGTCACTTGATAGACTACGCAATTATTTTCATTTGCCTTAAGTAGCTACAGACGGTCAGCTCCTTCGGCCTGGCCCTCGTCCCTCCTGTGCATACCGGTATGCATGAAGTGGCTATAAGAGACTGAAGTGCCTTCTGTCGGCACCTACCAGAACCGCCATTAGGGTAGAGGTCATTGACCTGCTCCAGGGGTTAAGAGTAAGACATACCCTCCCCCCCCCAAAGGCCTCTAGTCTTCAGTGTAGTCTCCAAACACTATATTGGTAGATGGGAAAGAGAGTAGGCCTAAAGTTAACATGTCCTGAATAATGTGAGATTAAACACACCAAAAACATTCCTCTTATTGAATTATAACTACACCTGACGAAAAAGTGTCTGTGTCTATGTATTTCCTAATATCTAAACGTAATACATGCAGACTAAAGTGGGGATGTTTCACCTAGAACGCAGACCACATTTCTCATGATAGGGGCTTACAATCTTTAAAAGCAGTCAACCTAATTGAGTTCTAAAGGAACATGACGGCTGGAAATAATGTATGCAGTTTATCACAGAAACTGCCTCCTCTTTTTCTCGCTAATAACAGGCTATGCCCCACACCTTCAAACATGAACTATCATCTCTTAGCACACGTTTTTTCTTCTCTCGTTACCTGCTTTTCTTCGCTGTGATTTTTACCAACACCCACTGACCTCTCATTCGCCAAGCACTGTCCCCTGAGGTGCCCTATGGCACTTCAGGTACATCTTTGCCAGATGTGTAACCATCTTTTTGTACTACAGTTTGTTCACGTACTCTAAAGGCACGCTTGCTATTCTCCTTCTCTGTGCAATGCCGCCTCAACACCTCCCCATTCACCTACAACATAATATTCTACACCATTCACATGCTTTTCTTTTTAATTTCTTCTATTTTTAATACCCTTTTTATCCTATTTCACTAGCTCTCTGGCAATATATGCCATACTATGTGTGTCTGAGTACAGTACCAACTCAATCACTCAGCTTTTTTCCAGGGTCTATTTCCCAGGGGAGATCACTGGGGTGTTTTAAGTAAGACGGGCATGACATCATTATACACGCCTGTCAGGGTGCCCAGTTTTTACCACCAAAACCTCATACTAGACTATATTATAGCATCCCCTCCCTATTCTGCTATTATGGAGGACCATGCTTTAGAAGGCATATATGTTGTTATTTCAAGGCTTCGTGTCTATGATGATGTTTTAGGTAGAAGTTATTCCTCATTTCAAGGCAGATTATTTGTAGGGTAGTTCTATGCAGTCATAGAAAAATAAATCTACGAGGCATGGATTGATGATTTCTCTGCCACAGATGAAATATCCCCAACCGATTGGAGAAAATGTCAAATACACTGTCCTTATTAGGAGCAGCGGCCAAAAGTAGTACTCAGAAAATTGATGTCTGTACTGACCTAATTATTCAGGAGAGGTGAGAGAAGGGCAGATCTGCCTGGCCAGCAGGGAGCGATGGGATGGTGCCCAATTCTGTTTTTCAGTTGGATTCAAGAATCATTATTGTAATTAGTCAGGAGGGGGACTTCGCAATCTGCTTCCTCATTAGGCCTAAGCACACATACTATTTCACATTCATTTTCAGCCCCCAGATTGAACCTGACCCTGCTACATTATTTCAAGTACTACCTGTACCCTATGTGCATATATAGCTGAAAAGATATAAGGTGACGTCATACTTGCCGAACTCAATTATTGTGAAAAGGTTGCTTATGTTTTACATAATACTCCAGCACAATCTATGAGTTGCATTTGTATCAACCGGAGCCATTTTTGTATTTAGCACAGATTAGATGATTACAAAGCACAAGTTAAAATCCGAAGAAGAAAAAGTCATCTAAATAAGGCTCCTGCCATTCTCACCCAATGTCATAACTTTCTAACCTCCTTAATTTTAAATCACAGCACAATCGATTCCTTTGTTGCCACCCGACTGTCAACCCACTGCCATTTCCAGTCCCTCCGCCAGGTGTGCCACAGCGCCACCGCAAACACCCGACCCCCTTTAAAACACATTGGAATCTTTTCAGACAACACAGTACAAAACAGAAATAGCATTCAAATTTGCCCCTAAGAATTAGGCCTTGTCTCGTCGCGACATTTTTCTGCGGTGTCGCAAACACTCCCGCTGCTCTCTCCAAGAGTCGCATACGTGCCCAAGTGGCCATGAGGTCCTGCCTTGACTTGGACCCCTTGTCTGTAATCCCTTTGTTATTTTTCTTTCTTTTTCTATTTCTGACCTCAACCTTTGGGCTTGTTTTTTGTACTGTTTCCTTTTGTCCTCTTTCAGGGTTAGGCAGAGGTGTTAAGTCAGACAGGGGACTGATAGGTAAAATGTGACATTTGGTGGGGTCTTCGAAGGCTGAAATTACCTACAAGGAATGTCTCCATAATCAACATCTTCCATTTCTTACAGTAATAAAGTAAGATTATTTCAATCCCCATTAATACATATTACGTATGGCTTGAATGTATAGAATCTCGGTCAGAATGCCGCTTTGATTACAGGACGATCTGCATGAGACTCCATTATGAAAAGGACCTCCCGACAAACATCCTCATAACTTAAATTAACTAAAATCATTAGTTATCGGCCCTAAACTTTTTCAATCCACATAAAACCAATAATTCTTCTCGGTCTCATCTGTATTGATCAAAACCATTTGATAAAAGTGCATGATAGCATGCCAACATGTGCTTATGTGGGGATGCAGGGCCTGACTATGAAGACAAGTCGCTATTTGGAATAGCCTGATTAATGTTATCATCATAAGTGATGGCCAAATCGCGAAGTGATTTTACAACCGACTACCTCAACCCATAAAGATCCAGCACAAAGTGGTGTTCTAGGAAAGTGGTGTGCAGCTCTTAATTGCAAAGTGACTTGGCAATCATACCTTTGCAGGGGCATACAATTCCTGGCAATATAGCATAGAATGGGTACTGATTTCAAAGTCTGAAAAAACACCCGACAATGGATCTGATCCAATACTTCCAAGCACATGCAATTTTGATTAAATATTATCTTGTATGGCAATATTACTGTAAACCCCCATGTATAAAAGCCTCGGCTTATGGACCATTTTAGAGGCCTATACCATAGTTTATATTATACTCAGGGTGAAGCTTGTAGGTTTTATACCATAAAACAATCATACCTAACAGCAATTTCCAAGCCCATGGTGCGCTATATATATATATATATATATATATATATATATATATATATATATATATATATATATATATATATATATATATATATATATATATATAAGTTGGGGTGCAGTTTATATATGGGTGTGGCTTATCCGTGAGGTCTAAGGGTAACAGTGAATGGTGCATGATGTAGACTTCCGTTATTACTCTATCCATCGTCATCAGCATCATCTTCCTAGAAGCACAATGCCTGTATTCATTAAAATTCATTATCTTGTGCCCATGCAATGGAAACTTCTTTTGCCTTTGCGTGTGGTAGAATAGGGAGCCTCATGCCATTGGCCGTCTTGTGTTTCAGCATGATATAAATGCCCTTGGGGCAGTCCCCGAGCATTCCGTCTTGGTGCCCTTTCATGGGCACAAAAGAGTGTAGTCCCTATAGCCCTGGCTGGGGACCACTTTGCAAAGTGACCTAAGACTGCACGCACAATTACTCATAGCATCTGTCAAGGCACTCGTGGCAGCCTGGTAACAAATAAGTCTTAGACATGAACGCCTACAGTCGTCTACACGCTATATGTATACTCAGACCATGGCAGACTGCATAAATACCATTATGATTATTTCATGTGCGATGATTGGGCCAGGTTTATATGCAATGTATCTAATTCTGCAGCAATCCTAAGCAGTATTCATCATTTGTGATTGAGGCTGTGATATTGTGTATTTCTGGTTGGTTTAAATACTGCAAATAGTAATTACAGTGTGGACGCAAAAGTAAACATTTGAAACAATTATTACTAAAACTGTGAGATATCCCATTTTTATTGGTACACAGCAAGAACCAGATATAATGGATTAGAAGGGAGAGGAGTAGCTTTAATGCAATATGGGTAAAAGTGTTCTAGATCAAATTTAATTTAATATCCACTGCAACCAGATTTTTAATCTGGATATATTTACTTATTTTAGGCTCTGCTATGGTCCATTGGACATAGACAGTGACAGTTGTGTAGTGGGTGTAGAGTGTGTCCATCGGGTTCTGGTGCTGAATAGACACATTCATGTCATGTTGCTCTAATTGGATGCCCAGCCATCAGGGCATTTAATTCAGCCACCAGCGGCAATTGGTGAACTCAGGCAAAGTCCTCATTACCGTCCATGTTCCAATCACGCCTCCACTTGATTATTAATACAACTCTATTATAGCCGTAATAGTAGGTAGAACCACTGATGGGGTAATTATACATCATCTGCACACTCCCCCCCCCCCTCCCACCCAACCCCTGGTCTCCTCTCCAGCACTGAAAACACAGACACGGCTTCAAAATAGGTTCCAGTATATTCTATCCATTGTTCATATCTAGCCAGATGGTCCTTCTAAATGATACATGTCATATTTGGGGAGTAGAAATGAAAGCGAGGAATATGGTGCTTTTGTTTAAATCGAAACCACAAAAACAATGTCACAGACATGACTCATAGCATATCATTTGCGATCATTTTAAGAGTTTAAACTCCCCAGCTCCTCCCTGCACACTCGTGGTTGCAATGGAGACATTTAACCCAAGGAAACACAGGAAAAGGATTTTTTGGCTGCTCAACAGTCATTTGAACCTTTATGTCATACGTTTGGGTGTATACTTTCGTGCTAGTCATTCTGTATAGTATGGTTTGGACTGTGATATCACATGATGATGTGTTCCTGGAGAGCGTTCCTCATGAGATATGATTTCCTTATGATTCCTTATGACCCAAAACCCATTCCTGAACTTTTATGACTTTGCAAAACCTGTTCCTCATAAGTTGTGACTTTAGTGAGTCACAAGTCACACGCCCTTATGACCCCAAAAACCACAAAAAGCTGTGATCACACCCTGAGGGTGAAATAACTTTTCAACACTGAATAACAGTGGAAAAACTCATTCAACTCAAATGGATTTACATGTCCCCATGTTCCCTGATGATAGGAACATGGGGAAATAACATTCAATCGGGAATAATTCAATTATTATCAGACCTTGAAATGTATGAAATATTTCTTCCACCTCTGGTCCCATCGTTTGTCTCAAAAGGAATAAATGTAGAATCGGTCCTAATTGTGGTGTCAGTCTGTCAAAGCTATTTCTAGGAGAACATTTATACAAGTAGAAATGAGTGAACTACAGCCAAATCAGTGGTGGATATTTAATTACCTATAATGTGTGTAGACTTTAAGTCTTAATAAGTAACTTGTAACTTATGACTCAATAACTTGTGACTTTTGAATCACTTATGACTTGTAACCATCACATCACAACTAAACTCATAATCCATGTAATGAAAAGTCATAAGGGGCAGTTAGAAACTTAGATGAGGAACACAATCCTGGTTTTGAATACTCTAGGGTATAGACATTATGTCTTTACCTTCCCCGTACAGGTCGCAGAAATAGACGAGAGTTCAGGTCTACTCTCAAGTCTGCTTACCTGTTCTGTGGCTTTCTTGTCTTCCATCTTCTCTGACATGTGAACGCAATATCATGCACTGGTGCCAGAAATGCATTACCTCACCTTTCGAAAATGCTATTTTGGTCACTTCTTCTCTTAATTTATAGCTTTTATATGCTGCAGCCTAGCATCAATAATAGAGAGGTTAAGATCACGACGTGTACGGCAACTTGTATGTCTAGAATGATTCGAAATGGTAGGCCAGACGTTGCC
This sequence comes from Acholoe squamosa, assembly GCA_949317995.1. NCBI lineage: Eukaryota > Metazoa > Annelida > Polychaeta > Phyllodocida > Polynoidae > Acholoe > Acholoe squamosa. Next base: position 45,196,201 of record OX439038.1, read on the forward strand.
GTACACGTTACAAGTAGGCAAATCTTAACCTCTCTATTGTGGGCCCTAGAGGTGTATCTGCCTATATACATAAGCACCCTGAAGTCGTTTTGGGGATCAATTGCAGTCAGGCTACTTATAAAGGACAGGCCTGCGCTTAAGTAAGATTAAGGACATGTCCGATCTTAATCTCTTATCCGATTGAAACCTTCAGCTCACCTTTATCAGCACATTCTCAGTCACTCTGAATATTTCATCACTTCCCTCGTCTATATGTTCATCCCCAACCCAACCCAACACCTCCCACCTGCTGTGAATATTTAACCCTGGAGGAACCCTAGGCATGCTTTACATACAAGGGGTGGAAAGGCATGGGGGATACCCTTTCTGGTAGTCTCCCCATGGCAGGTGTTTGCTTACACTACAGGCATGAAGTGTGGCTTTTGGGTGGTGGTCAGTGGCCTGAGGTGACCTGGTACCTCTACTCGAGGCGTTCGTGGTATGGCCGAGGGATCAATGCTGGTTTGTAAGGCCACTCCCTATTGGTCCTGCCCATGTGGGTCAATGTTGATCCCTGAGTCAACTTACTACCCTCCCAAGCATAGTTAAGGACTGGTACCTAGCCAGACCTTGCTGGGGTGTAAGGGGGTGGAGGGAACCAGCTGAGGTGGGGTAGTTAGCGTTCAAGGTCACCCCTACCCATAATGCAATAGATATCCTTAGAAAACCGCTGCCCGAACACCTCGACTCAGGTCTGCATGGGACGAGGGGTGCAGCTGGGAGCAGGAGGTGTGTGAGGGAATTTGGTCAGTCAGATTAAAGAAAGAAAATGCATGTTTCAGGTAACACGCGAGAAAATACGGAGTTAAGCAGGTATAAATTTATATTTGTATTCATTAGCTAAACTGTGTAAAGCAGCTAGCCTTTGTAGATACCCTTTGATGCAGGATAAGTATTTTAACTTAGAAAACTTGAATTTCTTGAATACTGGAGATTGGTCAGGTCAGGTTAGCTGAAACACTTTCAGGGGACCTAACCTGACTCTGGGGTAGGAAGTGACTTGATCCTCGTATTAGCTTCTGAGTCTTCTGTCCAAAAGAAGTCTTGAAATTTTTCGTTTAATGTAATACAAGTTACAACATATTAGCGTCATTTGTCCATTTCAACCTCCATTTTTCATAACCAAGCATTGCACATCGACTATTTTTTTCATCTTTACCAAGAGGACAAGGCAACTGTTTCCTGTCTATCAGCATTTTGAACAAAAGCTCCCAGTTGTCTTTACAAAAACAGACTCAACTTTTCTTACACTAACCCACACACAAACACTTGAATGCAGTCTCTAGCGGATCCACTTGTCACTGAGTGGAATACAGAGGACACTTTGGGAAACCACTGGCAACCAAAACTCATACATTTTGGTAAAAATAGGTGAGAAAATACAAACCTTTGTTTGCACTACCTTCCAGTATGCACTTTAAATTCATATTACAGATTTAATACCCGCTTTCAGTGGCAAGAATCAGTTCTTCTGAAGTATTTTTTCCATCTAACTACGCCAAATGAATCCCTATCATAGTTGCCGAGCATAAACACTGATACTAGAGACATTATTTCCTGTCATTACCTACAGCACACCACATGCTTTCACATTTTACCAGGCTTATACCTGATATCCTCATAAATATGCTGACCTTCCAGTTTGTCAGCTAGCATTGGTACCTGTTCACCTGATCTATAGGACAGACAGGTATTTAGTTTGCTCCCTCCCACCAATCTCACCGTGGGCACTATAGTCTGGGCTTCCAGTACAAACACCAGTCTGTAGTTGTCTGTCTATACACAGAGCTCTGCCCCCACCTGCACCGCCTTACCACTAGGGGGACACACCTGCTTTTGCATCTATAAAGGTAAATGATAGGTATTCCCCTGTTCCATGCTGACTTTAGCCAACGATGATTTCACTGGTCAGCAGATAAGGACTCAAAATCCCTATTGTGGTGTTCATGGAGATAATAAAAAAATCTCTATTTTCAGGGAAATCTTTTAACAGTTTCATCTCTGACGGTTTCAGGCTCTGCCAATCCTAAAGCTAAACAACCTGTATATCATGCTGTACAGGATAGGGCCATACCAACATATAAGTGTGTATGTTCCCTTGCTCTGATAGTACACGCTATACAATGCCATCACCAGTGGGCGCACCTATCTCTGCATTGATTAAACCGCCCACACAGGGGACAATGTAATGCATTTTCTGAACATATGTTTTCTGTATGGTCTCAAAGAGGGATCTTATACTTGTTTTCTATATACCGTTTTTATCCTAAGGGAAATTGATTATATTGTGTTCTCTTTCAACAAAAGGTCTTTGGAGTACAGTTTGCTTTTCATCACACAAGCAACAGGGTAATGGATGGCACTTTGGATTCAGAGTCTGCATCTTTCTGCTTCTAAGTCGAATCCTCTTTGAGCGTGATCTAATGGGATCAAAAAGCACCCAGACAGTAACCAAAATCCGAGCAATAACTTGTACACAAAATGCACATGTATGTCTAATTCCTGCACACAGGTATAGAGAGTCTTGGATGGAGGTATTAGACTTGTGAGATATGATATCAATAGAGACGTTTATTATAGGAACAACTCCTACCTGTATCGCAGCCCGGCACACCACCAACAGTTTATATATAAGTCCACATACCTGTAACAAACACAGAACTTAGATTAGCAATGCAATTTTGTATGGATCCTCTGAACAACAAGTATATATTGTAACATGTTGTTTAATAAAGGTTAAGATTCTGCTTTTGTGTTTGAAATCAATCCAAATAGATGGCAAGGGGAAATCCCTTCTTCAATTTATATTTGATTCATTTCAGTATTAGAGCTATATCTAGGGGTTATCAACATAATATCACATTACATTATCAACAATATATTCATCTTATTGTATTATATATACTACAAGGACATAATGCAGTCAAGTCCAACAGACTACATAGAGTAGATATACCATGAGATGGACGGATGCCTAGAATATGACAATACAAATACACCAGCAAAGCCAGTTGTTGTTCTTTGATTGTATATTACCCAATTTAAACTACTTTAAAAAAAAGTAAAAGTTAAAAAATGTTATTTTAGTACGAGCTAGATGACCGTGTCCGACTTATGGTGAGTTTCTCCTCATGCAATCATAAAGGCGGCGCACATTCATGTATATGTAGTATGTGGCTTTTTTATTCAATCAAATACCACAGAGTAGAACTATGCCAATACCTTTCTGCATCATTTTTTTTCAATAACGTGCATATTGAGCTCGTCTTCTGTAGCTGCAACTGAAAGCAATCTGATTCCCTCGATGTGATTGCCATTTAGTGCTCCTAATTAAAATTGAGTTACAAAAGGCTATATCCCCCAACCTGCCTCACACATACAGTACGTCAATATTAGACATTTCCTCTGCACATGCGCACACTTCCTCCAACAGGAGGCAGCACATTCTCTACAATCGCCCATCCGATCCTTTGGGACTGACAGCGCACAAAATCTCTACAAGGCATTGCAAGATAAACGGCGCATCTGCTAGGAGAGTGAGCGTGTCATCATTACCCAAGGCTGTGATGTAAGAGTTCCGACTCGTTACCGGCGCCATATAATGGACTAATCAGGAGCGCTGCTGGCACCAGTGGCACCAAGTTACCTCTGCTACTACACATACACCACTATGGTGAAGGCCGCTATCTTAGCCCCTCCCTCATCCACCCACAAGCCCTCCAGCCCTATGTGAATGACAGACGCAGCAGCATCAGCAGCCTCCAGGGAGTGAGCCATACCTATAATACCCTTTAAGGAAGGAAATGCTAATGTATATCTACCCGACCAAAAATGACCAATTACTCATCTAACATAAAATACTTTCCAATGCCAACTGATCTTCTCTACTTTCAAACACAGGTGAAAAAGAAAATATACATAAACATTTGAAGTTCTTTTCCACAGTAGATTCTCTAGCAGGTAGCTCCTTGTCAGTGTTGTTTCCTTCTTTTCTGTCTATGTTTTTTATATCGCTCATCATTTACTATAATTCTCAAAATATATATCAATTATGAATGATATTTTTTTTTATTCAGAAAGGGATGGTTGGAGATTGTAGGCTATAACATGTGTCATGATTAAGCCCCCAAGTGCCATGTAGACAATACATCTCCTACCCCTCTCTCCCTCTACTCCCTGGAGAAGGCATCTCTTTTGTTGGCAGATTGTAATAATTAGCAGATCCCTAATACCACTCTATGCCTCCATTGGCATCAGATGTAAGTGTCAGACAAGTGTAATAGCATCACTAATAGTGACAAGCACTTAATTCAAGATTATGATTTGATATGTGCGCCTATAGTTAAGGGTCCGTGATCAATTTATTTCTATCAATTTTGATCTAAAAAATTCTTTAACCAAGTACATGCAATGCGGTGCTAAGTCATACAGAAAGGGTGATTGTCAGCATCTGCTTGAAATACCCTTTCATGGTGACTGACTCACACTTACAGTTATATTGAAAATTATGAATAAAATGGTTATGAGTACATAACCAAAAAAGATCATGTCCAAATATGTTCTGGTGAATGGAAATTTAGTTTTAATCGCAATGAATGGCAAAATCATCTGCTTGTGGCCCTCATTTTTATTTTGATCACATATTATATTCATCCTCAAAGACAGGGTCTGCAAAGGAAATGGAAAGGTGAGCACTGTAACCCCCTTCTCCACACAAATGCAATCTCCTGAGAAGCCACCCACTGAGGACTGAGTAGTTGGAGAGGGAGTTGGCAGGCAGTGAAGAGTGAGTACTCAAAGGGAAATCAGTATTCAGTAAATCAGTTAATCAGTATTCTGTTTACTATCAGGATCCTACCATGTTGTCCTCTGCATGTAATTTACTCTGCGCCCCACTCTGCTTGAATTTCTGAAAACAGATTAAATTAATTTGAACTCCCCCCCCCCCAGTCAAGGGGTCAAAAATCAGGGTTCCCACTATTTATGTATCATGGTTTTAACTGACTTTTACCTGACATTTATCAACTTTTAACTGACCAAACAGCAGATAATTTAAGGGGCTCACGAAAAAAAATTATCTACTCTCGAGCGAGAGAATTTTAGAAATTTTGTGAATTCGCGTGGCATCTTGATAATTACCCCCCTAAATTAGTCAAAATTTCATTTTTAACTGACCTTTTCCGAAAAAATATTGTTTTAACTGACTTTTAACTGACCTTTAAAGAAAAACAGGTTTAGCTGACTTTTAACTGACCAGTGGGAACCCTGAAAATATTGTGACCCCCCCCCCACTCAAACCCCCCAGCCCCCCCCCGTTGATGAAAAATGATCACTCCCTAATCTAATTTCCCCCCACCTAATAAGCGCATCCCTTTGATTGGAAGATTCAATGAAACGCAGTTATTATCTCAGATCCGCATATATAGGCTGCGCAGCAAGGCTCAGACTCGCACATAAGCCGCAGCTTAAACACAAGCTGCTTTTGTAGTATCTCCACTTTTGACAAAATATGCAAGAAAAGCAGGTCACATGGTCAGCCAGCCATGCTTTTAATGCCCAGCATGCAGGAAAGCCATTCATCTGGTAGAGATTTTTTGTCTCTTTTCAATCTCAAATTAATTCATCTTCAATTGAGAATCCACGCCCATGGTTCATTTCCGGACCCAAGTTGACTAAATGCAAAAGGATTTTAGTCACTTTCAGCTGAGAATGAACATAATCAAGCACAAATAAGTTCTATAAAAAAAGGCAGGGATTCATGTAAACAACACGATTTGCTCCTTGCGTTTTATCCCAGGTAGTTTATCACGGACATGTTTAAATATTCACAGAATACCAGCATAAATCAGGGATGAAAGTCAACAATGACAAAAAACCTTGAAAAAGGAAACAACTTTATATGCACTGTATATATGCCCTCCAGTCCCATCCATAAGTGTGTTACAGGGTTTGTGTGGTTGGGGGGGGGGGCGAGCAGTAGGGGTTGTATAAGGATGTAGTTTGTCCTCAAATAACAGGAAAAGCTGTTTTTCAAGATGTTGTTCGGATACTATACCCAAAATGTGCACATTATGGCCCTGTAGGGGTCGGCGAAAACGTTTCTGGAGAAACCGGGAGTTGAACCTGGGAACCTCCAGCCTGCAGGCGGAAGCTCTACCGCTGAGCTACTTCCCCGTCTGACGTTTTCTACCTTCCACCCACGCCTGGACTGGCATGATACTGATAGGGGACAAGTGATTGCCCGGAGACCAACCCCTGCAGGTCGGCCAACTGGGCACGGGAAATCATGTTCCCCTACAGCCCTTTTGCAGAGTATGACCTAGGATTCCTTCAGAATGCTACTGTATAGCTGTTTTCTAAGGTCTTGTTTGGATAGTGTTTTCACCTTTGGTCCAAGTACAATGTTAAATGTATGCAGATAGGTCAAATGGTGCAGGGAATATATGACTAATATAGTTACATAGTAAAAGCATAATGTGCAGAAAAGGGGTATACTATCAAACACTCTTCTAGCAGAATCCTTGAAAACCTTGAACTAAATACTGGCATGCTGCCACTGTATGCAGTGTTGTGGGACCTGACTGTGTGCATGTATGCAACCTCTGGAGGTAATTTGTGACTCCTTTATTTTTCTTAAGTGAGTGGAAAAAAAACTTGAAATCAAGGAAAACCTTGAACTCTTTCATCCCTGATCATATTCTGGGTCATTGTTCGAGTATAAACCATCGGAAAATATCCAGTATCGATACACAGCAATATGAAGACGATTCTCTTAGTTGTGCACCTATATCAATCATGGCATTTTCATAAGTTGCTAAATACCCTCTTTCTTTATTATCTGCATTTATGCCAAGAGGGAGCAGGGTACAGTTTAGATTCTGTGAAAGCTTTTAAGACTACTCTATTAACACAGGATAGATAAGTGAATAACCCCTCACCAATCAGAGATAGTCCCCAGATGGTGAGAGAAAGACTTTATATAGAGCTTTGAGAATAGTTAACCGTACATCTACTTGAATGACTGCAGTCAAACTGCAGGTGTAAAATGAGTTGTACAGTGTAGTCCAGCCATCAACATGGCTTCCTCTACATCAGGGTAATGGCTTCCTGCACTGACACCCCAGGCACCCCTCAGGTTAACCTTTACCCCCAAGGGGCTAAACTCTATACCCCCTAGAGGAGGAGTCAGCCAACTGGAGGGCGGGGGGTGCGAAGCGGGCCAGAGGGAGGAGTGGGCTGGGGGGAAGGGAGGGGCGTGTCTATGTATAGATTGTGGGTGACCTACTCTTTTTGCTCAAATCTGATGATTAACGTTATAAAAACATAACTTTTTTTATTTCAAATCAAATCCCCAGCTGATCAGGGTAATGATAGTATGGGAAGTAAGGGTATGCCATCTAGGAGGGCGGCAGGGGGCGAGCTGGAGAACTAATTGGTAAGCATACCACACATTCTACTCCCGGCTGCTGATGTGAAAACCAGTGGAAGAGATGACTTCTGTACATCCCTCATTTAGTTCGCACCATACCCTAACTACAGTCTGTCCCTGATGACACCAATAGGTACACAGTTGCAGTGTGTACCGCATCCTAACTAAAAGCTGTCCCTAATAACACTAGTATAAGTGTACATACAGTTGCAGTTAGCCTAACTACAGGCTGTTCATAATGACACCAGGACACACACATAAGTAAAGAAATGTTAAGGTCCTCTGGGCAAATGCACACGGACGTTCTATTATCAGAAAATGCAGTGACACAAAGGCCATTACAAGAGCATGTGCGTGGCCACTTAATATGTCAAAATGCTGATTGGTTGATGCACTGTAAAAACCAGTGAAACGTTTTCACACATTTGGAATGATTATGATAGATGAGCTACCATGTCATGTTCTAACTGTTAACTAGACCCATTCAGATCCAGCTATAACAGACATGTATAGCACAGCCGGCACCTCCATTACCCTGCTTTGTAGGTGTGCTGCTTCTGCACTAATTGTCCACCATAGATCCCAGCCTACAGGACGGCTACAAGAAGTGATGGATCCCCATCTACAATCTGCAGCACTGCCATCCTCATACAATCCTCTCTGCTCCAACTTTAAAAGCTGCTACCCCCCCCCCCCCCCACCTACACACACTACTTTTCCTGGTGGTGGATCCCATCTGAGTTTATGCACCATGAATGCGTGGGTAGTGAGTTACGTACAGGAGGAGGGGGTGCATGTGAAGTGGATGTAGAAGACAGAGGAAGCACTTACAAAAGACTGCCTAAAACACATAGGTGTTATCGCAAAGGAGGAGAGAAAGATAAACATGAAGGTAAAGGAGTGTATGAAGGCAGTCTGTCGGGCAAACAGACGGACACAGTGAACAAAGTGAACAAACCACTTGTGCCAACATCCCTGTATTTAGGTGCAGGCCTGATTCATACACATAGATAGGGTTGGATGGGCCAATATACACCCTAAACACCACGAGTTGTTCACTCCCAGCCCCAGTACCAATGTGGCTTCACCACTGGCTTCTGCAGTGGCTTCTCACCAGTTGCCTTTAGCAACACCCCCTACCCATCTCATACCCCCCGCCCACCCTGCCCAGGATGTATGCACATCATACAAAGGGCCCCTGTAGGGACTTGTATCACCTGTGGGAGGGACTGTGTGAATGGGGTGTGTGGATGTGGATGGGTGTAGGAAGGTGGACTGCCTTTACCTTATGGGTGTGGTGAGGGGCTGGTATTCTGTGTGAATAGCCTCAATCCACCTAGGGACCCGCCTGTCAGCCATCCTACACACTGCTACAGACTGACAAGAGCACTACACTTCTCTGCTCTTTGTCCCTGGAGTATTTACTGGAGGTATCTCTTTCAAACAAGCCATATATAGGAAAATACACATTGAGTGGTTGGCTCCCATTCCACTGCTGTTCACATAGGTAGACGTTTTAAGAGTGCTTAGAGGAGACATACAATCACACTCTAAAGGAAAGTTTGTCTTAACAGAAAAGTTTGCTGACAGAAAACATAAAAGGAACCTCAGAAGTGGTATTACCTTCGAATTGCATTGCTGTATGCCTTTTGCTAACCCGTTACCTCAAGGATTCTTAAAGATGATTGATTGATTGATTGATTTGTTTTACAGCACTTTAGCGGCACTAAGTGGCTATCCCGTGCTTCACAGGTTGATAATTTAACAGAGGAATGTGTCAGTGCCCGCGCATATGTGCACCACACACATCCTGAGGGGATAGGAAAGAGGAGATATAGACCCTTTTAAGTGGGCTAGGGAAGCCCGTCTTAAAGATGAGTAGAGAGTAGCGTCTGAGAGCAAATGAACTGGCTGATGTCAATCTCCTTCACCTTGAGCTACCTCTCTTTGACAGGTAACAGTTTGCATACAAAGGGAAGTGTTAGCCAAAGTCTATAAGACTGCTGCGACAATCACTTGATTTGTCTAACTGCACATGAATCGCCATAGATTAGTGCTTATTTGTTAGTGGGTCTATCCCTTTGATTGATAGCTTCCTTACATATAGGCCTTCCAAATGCTAGACCACCCCCTCCCATATACACATTGCAGATCTATCCCCCTGGGTGAAGAAGACGGTATCTGGTGGGAGAGAACCCAAGATCTGTACTCGTGGCCGGGCCACAGGCTCCCTAAGTCTAACATTGGGCATCACCATGGAGAGTAGCGTGGAGTTGCTCCGAACTGCTCATAGATAATAATTTAGTAGTTGCAATTACCAATTTGTTTGTAAATCATGCTATCCTGCTGGATAAAACGATGTGAACATTTCAAATCTTTCAAAAACATAATAGTGGATTAAAATAGACTGGCCCCTGCCATTCACAATGGAATTTAATCAGGATTTGGAATATGATGTTTCTATCTACAACCCCTGTGGACGACAGAGAAATGTCACTTGTCCCCTTTCCTGACACATACTTGTTACTTTCCAGTCCTTTCTACATTATTGACTAACCCTATATATGTTACAAACAATGTTTAGATTCTAGTCGATGTTGTGTGCGATTTCCCAACAAAGTCCTTACTGAATAGTTAGTGCGTGGTGTAGACCTTGGCTCCAAAGACAACTGGAGGCGTGCATATATCGATCAGTCACGTGAAACTGCATTACAGAGGTGCCTTCTGTGGGAAGGATGCATCACACGTGGCTAATACCAGCTACTTAGGCAATGCTCTCACACTAAGGGGATCACAGCACGTTGACTGTGTGAGATCGACTGTGGCTAGATTCTTGGGGAATAAGCTATATATATATATATATATATATATATATATATATATATATATATATATATATATATATATTACAACTATATATATATATATATATATATATATATATATATATATATATATATACATTACAACTTCAACCAGAGATCTATAAGGCAGTTCCTATGCACATGGCAAAATGAGAAAAAATGCCAACATTCTTAGAGCCTCTCTAGTGACTATATAATTCGGTGGATATCATATAGTCAAGAATAGAGTATTCGTACGCCCTAAGCAAGTCGACAATGTTTTAAAATTTCAGTTTTGGAAATCGGTAGTTTTCTCTTGCTCTTATGTAAAAACGCAATAGAATTCTCTCATTGTAGATTGCAGCAATTTCCCTGAAACCAAAAGGACGTTCGAGTGGCAGCACAGTGGCTAGTTCTAAGGACGTATTTGGATAATAGAGGCACTTGACTCGAGCTGGTCATGGCTACCTCTATCCACTTCTAGTCTGACTACTTCAAATATTGACCCAGGGGCCCCCAATTTCCACTTCCACACCAAAGTTCTGTTCCACTTTCCTCTTACACTTACAGTTTTCGCTTTTTCACTCGACCCGTAGGACTTAAATCCTCTTTTCAATCCTCCCCTTGAATATGCCCCTGTATCTCTCTGCCCAATCCGTTTTTATTTCCACAAAGACTGGAGAATATTCTTCACAACTTATTAAAAGGCATGTGAGCACCCTTAACTGGCCTCACGCATAGCAATACTATCAAAGTTGCAATGTTTGAGTCAATGGGGGAATCGTTAGTATACCAGTGCCTCAACAACTCTTCATCTCTTCTGCTAAGACCTAAGCTGCATCACACCTCCGTCCATCTTCAGAGGTTGGTAAAGTTTGGATGGATAACACCAGATTAGAGTTGTAGGGGTGAGAGCTGGGGGATGGCCGGCGGCGGCCAAGGTGGCGGTTGTGCAGGCATGAAAGGTCTTTCATGCCACAGCACGCGGACATCGCCACACCAAGGGGCCCAGCTCATTGATGCACTCATCAAGGTAATACAAACGGCACTAGGAGTGGGGCGTCCCTTGGGATGAGGGGCTGAGATGTGAGGTATGACTGAAGGGGTACCAGAAGGTAGATGCTGGGGTCAGGTCCCACCCATGGGAATGGGACTAAGGAGATGAAAGGGCAGAAGGCCAGACATTAGGGGGATCCCAAGTGGGCCTCCCCAGGGCTCGGTAACTGCATGTGGACCATTGCTGAAACTGCATACTAGTATAATGTATACGGTGATGATGCATGGCACGATGGCACTATAGTTTCGCCTACGATTTCATGTGTTTTGTGAGAGAAGCTCTATGATTTTCCCCATAAGCTTGGGCCCTTCGTTTTGGCTAGTTTACAGTTTGGCATGTTCAAAGAACACAAGCCTCTTTTATCATTACGAAAGGTATGATCCCTTTCAAAAGGCAAGAGCAACATTGTTTATAAGCATCAAATAAGCTATAGTCACCAATTTGATAGAGCTATAATTTCCCCCGTAGAGACCTCCGTGTTTAGAGTAGAAGGATTTCCTCTCTACTAGGAATGACATATCACCAATATATAAACCCACTTGGGAGCCCATTAACGTATTAGAGCAGCTCCGAGCTGCTCGTACCTAAGGCCTACTTATGAGGGCTGCCAGCGTGAGGGGCATCACAGATATATGTACTACTGATTGCTAAGATCAAAGTAAGGAACTCTCACAGAGGTGGGCTTCTGAGGTACTTACACATGTGTTTTACTTAAGATACATGGTGATATATCCCCCATATTCCAAAGCCTTTTTCTACATTAGAACTTCAAACAACGTGTTGACTATGATACTGTGCTTATATTTGCATAAAACTGTCAAATATCGAAGACCTCAAACCATAGGTCACAGACCTAGAGTAAAAGGTGTTATTTCATCTTTGGTTTCTGCTTTCATACATTGTGATTGATCCTACAATCTGGCCACGATTATTCACTCACGGCCATCCATTATGATGGAAAATCCTCAAATTAAACATACGTGTCCACATGCAGTTGTAGGGTGATTAACAATGCACTATATAAGTGTCACTCCTGCCTTCCCTACCGTCATTTGAGGAACACCTTTTCCTGCAGACTTTCCAATTCAAATCAACTATAGGAGCCGGAGTTATACTCACTCAAAGAATCCTCTCGAATGCCCTCACTAATATTCTCTGTGCCTTCTAATTTCCCCCTTTATATAATAAATCATCAAGTTGAACACGCACACAGAAGCAACTAATCTAAATTAAATGCGTTATCACTCCGTCTAATTAAGGGAAATCCCTCTAATCTTTTTTCTGCGAGTTGCTCCCTTTTTCTAAGGAGCTTTCCGTTTAAGATCCTCTCTTGATTGCAGGTAAGGGGACTGACAGGAAGCCGTGAGACAGGAATAGCTAAAAGGGGGTGGGGGGTATAGGATGAGGTAATTAGGGCCTAGAATAGCCCCATCAATACTAACAACATAAAATGTCATCGTTAAAGGCTGCTGTACGCTGCCATATTTACTGCTGCCTAGACAGGTGTTAACAGCTAACATCTATATATTCCACCCAAAGCAACATTCCTTTTATCAGCGAACGGCCAAATAAGGGTTTAAAATGTTTATGCTGTCTGGAGATGGATCAATTTGGGAGTATAGAAATCGAGATTATTTATACATTCTTGCTAGGGGTAATTTACAGTGCCAACACAAAGTATTGGCATGTCACAGCCTCCATGGTTCATTGATCCTGTTCTATATAAGCCTGGATAATGTGTGTCTGTCATGTTTGCACCTGGTCATACCTATTCACACCACAGGTACATTAATCATCCCTTCATGCACACCTGCAAAATCCATACATTATTTCACCCCTGCTAATCTATAATATAAGAGTAAGGTCAACGCAAAAATATCAACACTTAATTCAGTTCCATATTTCTAATGAATGAAATAATTTTTATACACATATATAAGGTGGTGTACCGTGTGATTCATGTTATATTTTATACCCTACCCTTTTATACTACACTGTACATCTCTGATCACTAATTACCTTGCATTTTTCTGGCCATGTTAAGTGAAACACTCTTTTTATTGGCCTTGTGTAAAATAGGCCAGGAGTGAATCAACAGGAGAGCCTACACTGGTTCTACAAATAACAAGTAGAGGACATGATTAGACCTTTGTTGACTGTCTGTGTCCATATTTAATTTTCATGTTGGTCTGTACCTGGTTGTTTTGTCATTAGGGTAGTCTAAAAATACTAACCTTATGAATTACTTAGAACTATACCAAAAAGTGTGGATGGGCGAATTTACCTATGAATGTATACTACAGAGAGAGCAGGACAGAAGAATCTATCAGTATAATTTACACAACGAAATGAAAAGAAAAGAAAGGGGAAAGCAGTGATACTTCAGAGGGAAGGAGTGAGTGTAAGGATAAGGTGAAACCTCATCTCAGTTTCTGAACTATTAAAACAAAACAAAAAAGAACACTTTCATTTCAGTTATCAACTTCATCGTAAACATAAAAGCCCAAAAGGATTTACGAAACGAACTTGAATGAAACCAAAGAGATCAGTCAGTTTGTCTTCACCACTGAAAAACCAATCACCAGTTAAATATTGCCAACACAAGTACAATAAAAACAAGAAGACAGAAGAGTGAGATGGATGGTCTTTACCAGTAAATTCGAGGGAAAAATAAAGGGGAAAGGGCATTTTCACTACAATGCCATATTAGAAGCAAATCTTCCTTTGTATTTACTCCTATCGGAGCCCACCGTGTGCTGGGTAAAATTTGTTAAATGTAGAAGTGTTATGACTGTTACCATGGCAACTCACACCTCTACAGCTGGGTGTGACAACTCACACCTCAACAGCTGTTAGGTGTGAAATTGTCTTCCATGGCCACTGACACCCCGTCAGACTCATTACTGATACCCCTATCTGAACAAGTCTTGATGCTGCTGAATTTAAAGAACTCTGTATTCGCGTGAAGGAGCTGCCGAAACTTTACCCGCCCCAGCAGAGACTGTAGAGATCACAGAAATTACTTCTTATAATCTGTTTGATAAAACCGATAGGGCCTAAAAGAAGTGTTGTGTTCAGGTAACGCTACCTAACCTAATTTGCTGGTCCTACCTTAACTTTTTCATGGGCATTTTTGGGGAAAATCTGATATCTTTTTATTATGATCTCACACATCAATTTCGCGTCACATAGGTGCGTAATTTACAGCCAGCCTCAAAAACAGGGATGGAAGTCACTAAGCACCAAAACCCCTGAAATGCTCGAAAAGAACCCCTTAAATATAGGTTTTGAATAGGAATGTATAGGATTTTGGAACATAAAAGTCCCTGAAATCAGGGAAATCCCTGCAAAAAAAAAAGTCTTCAAAACTAAAAAAAAAAATAAAAAAAAATTCCTACCTACCAACCCTGATTTTTTTTTTTCAACCCCATTACCTGAACACAACAATTTTTTTAGGCCTAAGCATCTAACCTAGTAAAACCTTGAATACTAACGCCCACTGGTAGATAAGACCACAATTTCTGTCACACCCATGCTACAGTACACCTGCTTCAATCCCCCTTTTCTGTTAATGCAAAAGTTCCATGAAGACAAGTCAAGTCAAGTTCAAGTTCAAAGGTTTTTATTGATTATCCAAGCGACAATAACTCAATATGTAACAGTTAATCTACCGTTGCTATCAGTGCTAGGGGGGATGGACACGGAGCAGCGCACCCCTTATCATGGCAAAGTACAGTCTTAGGAGTATACATAAAATGATTACACCTCTGCGTGTCTTCATTACGATAATGATCATACCTATATTTGGACCTTACAAAAAATAGGAAATAAAAGAAAGAACCTTGTACATGGAGAGCTAAACATGGATAATGATGGTGGAGATCACTCAAAGTTCCTTAGGAGTAGTGTAGCCGTAACTGGGGTGAGTCATGTGGCCATAATTTATCCTATATACACTTATTCAATCAATAGTAAAAACGAAGTAACGCTCATGAGTTAATTTTAAAGTCATGGCAACATGAGAACTATGAATCAATATGTGGAATTCATGATCAATTAGATCCCTTTGGCACTATATACACCTATGATATAACTTTAACAAGTAAATTCCAACTATTAAAGCATGCAGACACTTCTGCCGGTAAAATGGAGATTCAAATTGTCTGGGTTCCATTCAGCATAGAAAAATTTGCATAATTTTGCCTTTATAAGTCTTTTGATGGCAGGCTTGTCCAGAGTCCATCTGGTATCTGGATTAAGTGAGTTCCACTGGCTAAAGGCCTGATAGATTGGGTCGTGCAAGACCCCTACAAGCTTTGGCCGGCTTTGCCTTATAATTGGGGCACTAGTAGCTCGGGTACCAGTGTCAGGGAGAATATCCATGGTCCCTGTAAGCACTTAGCGGTGACATGTAGTAATTTGGAGGTAGATTCTGCGCAAGTTAATAGGTAGCATTTAAGTCCTCCGATACAAGTCTTTTATCAGCACATCCCGAGGGTCATTTAAATCAAAACTAATTTTGAGACATGTGTTGTATAAATACATGGTACTTTTTCATATGCGCCACCAAGATGTTGGTGGTAAACAACACAAACCAAACATCTACCCTGGCAAAGACAATAAGTGGTAGTAGCAGTCTCGGGGCTAAAGTGCTATTCACCAAAAGTAGGATAATCATCATTTGGAAACTGATCTATATCAAATATCTATATTCCCTAAAATGCTCAAAATTGAACTAAGAAAGCCATAGGAGGAGAAAGGGGGAGAGTTGAAAGACTGCTCAGCATAATAGCAAAGTGAAGATATAAAGGTCACAAGTCACCAAGTTCAGATGACTAGTGTGCAGTTTTGGGTGACAGTGGGGGTGACTCGAACAGCAGGACTAAGTGACCGCTGACGGCCGGACACGTCCTAATCATGTTATCAAGTCTTCTTGTTGTCAGGCCATCTGTCAGCTTGGACACACTAAAACAGACTCAGCAATGTGCTCTGTCCGATACTGATGGCCTACACCAATATTAGACTTGTGCTGGTCCATTTGGTGAACCCTAGTTTGTGATTCACCTCTCATTCCTGAGCCTCAATGTCATTGTGAATTGGGGAATTGAAGGGGCCAGGACCAAGGGATTAAGGTCAACTCTACAGTAGCACCTCACCTCATGACACCCCTGATCAACCCTTCCTGTCAACCTTCTCATTATTCCAAGCCTATCATAATTAACATCTGTAGTCATCAGCGCCTGTATTCAAATTTCAACAACTTCAGTGTCAGCTAATTATAGTCATTAACAAAACTGGGTCAGCCAAGCGAATTCCACTGGCCACCACTGATGCGTGGTTGTCACAGATATGAGCAATACCAATTTGCATGCCAGACAAATGATACTAGACATCATTGAGTTTTGATGACATTATATGGTATTTTTTCTGCTTTATTTCTGCTTTAATTCTGTGACTGGCGGGGAAGCCTGCATACCTAATCATCCGCACTTGCAATTCAATACAGTTAAGCTAAGCATTGAAATTTCATCTCTTATTCCTACTTCTAAAAGCTGGTAAATCATATATAGTCTTCTTTCCCAATATTCGGCTCCACAACACATTATCTATATGACCAAACGCCTCACCAAGGACATAAGCGGGTCTAGTCTATTCTCTTGAGACCCTATAACTTATTGATGTTTTATTCTACAATGGGAGGATCGGCCTACATTATACTAGAGTGAATCACGAGGGTTAGAACGTTTTTGGCACCAGGTGGGAGGGGAGTTTGGGATAGATTACACACCTGTGATTGGGGCCAGGGACACGCCAAATCTTCATTACACCTGGTTCACCTGTGTGCCTTACTCCTCCCTGTACCACACCCTATCACACCTGCCCACTACATCCCCCCCCCCCCGCACACACAGCAATTGATCCCTGTCTCTGTTTGCTGAGAAATAACCAGATTTTTCCAGCTCTTTGACAAAGGTAAGCAAGGCAGCAGCAGCCCATAGCATGGTGTGAAAGAAGGAAGGTGTTAAATGTTCAGGACAGCCATTGTGTATCGTACAGACAGCATGTGCAGCATCCGACCACCTCTGGAGGCAGGAAGGTGGGGCATGACCTGGTAATGGCAGACAAAGCCTTAGAACACCCGCTCCACCCCCTTTCAGCATCACCTGGGGCTGCCTCGGTGTGATTTGGGATGTAGGTGGTGGGGGTGTTCACAAAGCCACAAAGGTGAAAGAGTAGGCTTCACATAACGCTGCCCCCCCTCTCTCTCTCTCTCTTCTCTCTCTCTTCTCTCTCTCTCTCTCTTCTCTCTTCTCTCTACTATGGTCATTGATGTAGAGGTCGAAAGGACAGTCTCTGGTGAACAGAATCAATAACTTATTTGACATATCATATTTGTAGGTAATGTAGAGTGGCAAATGAAAAATAAAATGTCAAAATAGATATCTCCCCGATAGGACTTTTTTAGTGCCAAGAGCCTAGCACTGGCAGAATGCTAGTAGGAACTGTGTGGCTGCAATCCGACATCCTGCGGCCCTTTCATGGTCCACTGACTTACTCCCCCAGCTCCCAGCC
This sequence comes from Acholoe squamosa, assembly GCA_949317995.1. Taxonomy (NCBI): domain Eukaryota; kingdom Metazoa; phylum Annelida; class Polychaeta; order Phyllodocida; family Polynoidae; genus Acholoe; species Acholoe squamosa. Next base: position 45,214,142 of record OX439038.1, read on the forward strand.
CTTCTCAGGCTTCGGTAAGTATCCAGCTCCTCCCTCCATGGTAGACTGGTCTACTCCCACAACCCCCAGCAGCCTTAAGAAACCGGTTCAGGAGAATGTAAGGGCATGGGGAGTGGGTGAGAGGGGTGCTGGCAGTGTGAGTAGAAAATGGTAGGTGGAAATAACACCTGTGATTGCTCCATCATCCTCCTTACCTGACAGGTAATTAAGTGCCCTCTCCCCTCACCTGGTTGGACAGCTCTTCCTGATTACGGATAATATGCTCCTGCCTAAAGTCATTTTCTCCCTCAGCCACCTATACCCTCTAAAAAGCTACCGGTGGCCCTCTACCTAAAGCCTAAGCACGCCTGGGGCCATGTTGAGGATTTGCCTTTCTTTACAAGACAAAGTAACATATGTGATCTATTAAACTAAATTGTCCTAATTATATTCATTATTTTCACCTGTCACTCGGCTATGCGCCTGAAGTCCACTGTACAGTAGACGATACACTGCTCATGTTTTATTTCCTTGTTTTTAAGTACTGCGAACACATTAAGTCTACAGAAATTGGATGGTTCACTTCATCAATTGAAAACATGGCGACGTACAGGTATATGCACCAACCACTTTGGTCGTCAACTCATACTAACAATAGATAATTTCCCGAAATTGGTCTGATGCTACACTGTAGACACTATGGGTATGATTATCTCTGATAGGGCAGCAATTACCTGTCGCACAATTACCAAGCAGCTCACTGTTCTCACTCTGAGCAGCTTAGAACACCTCTGGGAGGAGTAGTATTAGAAGGATGTGGAGTTACTACTTAGGCCTATGTTACATAAGGGTAGTATTTACCTCTACAATTATAGGCTGAAGTAGAAGTGAACTTCGATTGGGGATGTCATAGGTAGGTGTGAGAGGGGCTAGGCAGACACTGGCACTGGGTCTATGGCCTTTTGCAGAATACTACTTACTACCAGTGATACAGGGATATTGTGCTCTTTCCTATGGGTGTGGGTGTTGAAGGTTCTATCTGCACAGAGCAGATACCTGCTGTCATCTTGTCAAATAAAGACTGTAGTTCACCCCCCCCCCACCCGTCCTCACACCCAAACCTCCCCTCTTCTCTACCCAATATGCCATCAGCCCTAGAACACACTCACACACCTAGCCAAAAGACAGACAAACAGCCAATCTTGCCCTGACACATCAGAATGCGCCAGTGGCGAGGCACCGCGGGATTGGTAATAATTCGACCCCGACTCCGGCAATGCCTTACAATTGTAACTCACAGTGATCCAGGATTACACTCCCCCCTCCTATTCTTTCTACCCTGGCGCTATTGAATTGAAAACTCTCCAATGTGGCCGCAACGATCTGCCTTTCTTTAAAAGACAAGATAACATATCTGATCTATTAAACTGAATTGTCCTAATCAGAGGCGTAGGAAGCAAATCTTCATTGGGGGGGCCTGGCGAGGGCACCATCGCGACCACCTTGAATTGTCGGCTGATGCGTGATGGCGTCTACATATATGAGTATTTAGAATTCATATAGAAAAGTGATTTTTGGTAACTTTTGGATCTGACTTTCCCATTCTCCCTATGACATCACCATAATAATCTAATTTGAGATGTAAAGTTTTAGCTTCTTTTCCATTGTGCTTATGAGTTCTTGGAAAATATTGGGGGGCCCAGACATATTCAGGCCCAACCTCCTTCATGATTGGAGGGGCCCAGGCCCCCCTGGCCCCCCCTTTTCCTACGCCCCTGCTAATTATATTCATTATCTTCATCTGTCACTCGGCTATGCACCTGCAGTCCACTATACAGTAGACGATACACTGCTCATGTTTTATTTCCTTGTTTTTAAGTACTGCGAACAGTATGGGTTTCTTCACTCCAGCATAAGCTTTTTTGAATGTCCCAACCCTCTTTCTACCATATACTCCGGGCATATACTGGTATATAGCATAGTGGTTCCACATTATGACTCATTAATTAGCAGTATGAAGACTGCATTTATAAGGATCGACAAAAAATAGATGAACTAGATTATGATTCACACTGTAGTACACACCCATAGTCTACTACTCATTCACATCCTGGATTCTCCCCTACACAATCCCCCTCTCTTTCATCTCTCTCCCCCAGTCCTACCCATCCAATCACTCCTTGTAAGGAGGACCACATCTTGCCAATAAAGTACCATGACAGAAGTACGGCTGTCCGCCATTGGTGGCGCCCCGGTGGTGGGCTGGTGCCGCTGGTGTCAGCTGGTGTGCCTTGATGAAGGCAATCAGGCAGCAACCAGCTTCGTCAAGGCTACTACAGGTCTCTGCACCATGCAACAAACTAAACTTCGCCCCTATATCTCTATGCAGTACGACAAACTAAATCTCAGCCCGAGGTCTCTTCGCAAAGTAAACCTCTGAACCTTATTGTAAAAATAACTTAGTTCCATGGCTTAAAGCACCTCGGTGTAAAAGATGTCAGCTCTAGGGTTTTTTTTCTCTTCATTTTCAGATTGATGTAACCGACTGAATCTCAACTTGAGGTCTCGTAACAAATAAACTCCAAGATACTGTTTTCTTTTTTCTTTCAGCACACCACAGCTCAAACTAAAATGATTCTGTACTTCCCTATATGTACATGTATGTCAAAAATGCTGAGGAAGTTGATAGAACTGCCATCTTCTTTTATATGAAAAATAGCAGGGGGAAAAACAGGTCTACTTACAAGTACAGCAGCAATATTGGTCTAAGTTCAATGAGCAAGTACACACCTGCAAAGAAAATACATATTGTTAGTTGCTTAATAACTGGTGCCATTCCTGTAATTTTTATCCATGTATATAAATTGGTACACAACTAAAATACTAAGAATATCTATATAAAATATTCATGGTCTAGGCCTAGGTTTCCAAAGTTTTCGCCCGATGCCCAAGCTGCTCTTTATTTTGAATAGAAACAACTTTGTAGGATGTTCCAGCATCACCTAGCGGCGACTGTTCTAACTAACACATGAAGTCAGATATTCAATTAGGTTGCCTAGCAGCAGACACCGAAGTGGCCAACTGTGATAGCTGAGGGGGTTGGTGGAGGTGGGGGTTGGAGAGAGGTGGTCCATTTCCTTTCACTGATCTAATTCCTTCTTTTCATGGCACTGGCCGAGTCCTGTTTTTCCTGGCACCTACTGAGTGGAGAAATGGTAAATCAACACGGCAGGAAAAACAAGATCTAAGAGGCTCCTGCCAGCCCTGTCTTTATCTTCCTGTGTTTAAGAAAAAAAAAGAAGCAAAAGGGCAAGTAAATATAAAGAGAGATGGGTCTATTGAGTGGCCAAAAAGGGGTGGGGAAAGTGCAGCCTGAGTGGTCATTATGGTTTGCTCATACAGTATACGCGTGCGTCTTATAGTGACGAGCGGCTCGTTGCCTCATGAGTAGCTCATACTGTTATGGGAGTGACTTGGAGACTTAAAGGACTTGGGCCTTTTCATAACGCTGAAGTTCCATGCATGAGGCAGGGGTATACAAAAAAAACATAAGGTGTTTTTTTTCTGTGTATGGAGGTGCTTATAGCTAGTGTTGGCTTTATAACTGACACAGCAGAGTGGTAGTGGGAGGGTGGGTGGGGGGGGGGCACTGCTTACCACTTAGATTGTGAGTCGACAGGCAGGAAGACCTTGTACATATTCCCTTGTCACTGAAGAAGCTACAGAAGTAGAATACTACACAATCACTTAGCTGTTAAGGCAGCTTTCTCCTGTACTTGCAAAAACAACTGATTTCTTTTAAAATGCATAGAAAACATAGAAGTCAGTTTCCCATTTGCATATTTTGAAACAAAGGCATTAAGATCTGTACAAAGCCCAATGGCCGTGTAACAACAACTTGTTCTTAACTAGCGTGTTCAGATTTCTTCAGATGGGTAACAATGACATTCCATTTCCTCGTTTTCACTGTTTTTGTTTATTTTCTCATCATTTTCAGAAAGCAATGATTTAATTTATTTTCCATTTTTCGCCCACGTCGCTGAGACAATCCAAGAGATCAATGGGATGTCCAGCATAAAGGACAGCACACTGCTAACTTACACTAATGCATTTTGGAGAGCTCAAACAGGGATGTGTCACATTTATAAAACGTGGGTATAACACCCGTCGCACTCTACCACTCAGCCTGCTCAATCCTTTTATATATTTGAAATAATATGAAACCATAGGCCATATAAATCATGACGTGTACTATGAGTAAAGTCACCATGGGAAATATATAACTTGTAGAACATGCCTTCCAGGCCGGTTTCCCATTGGTTGAGTCCATCACAGAGGTCTTGTCCCACTCATACCATTATCTACAATATATGGGTGCCTGTATTATATAGACTGGGTCCATACCAATCTCTCAATGTACCATATCCTCTGTTTCCCCCACGTTGACCCTGTCCCCTACACACCGCCACCCCTGACCACCCTGCATGCCCCTGCATTACTGCAGTCAATGTCCTAAAGTGCTCAAGCGACGGGAAAAGCCCCCAGCCCCTACCCCCAACCCCTCAGCAGCAACTTTACCTGTCAGTAGTCACAGCACCACCCTGGTACTCTGGTCTCCTGTGCTGTGAGCTACAAGGAAAGACTCAGGTACTTGCAAATACTAGACACGCAATGCCTTCTGGGAACAAATTTCACACTATGCATTCCTTTTCACAGTAAAATCTGCTAACGCTCAGGCAGGAGTAGAAGGTGTTGAAACTGCAGGAAATATTGATCGTGGAGAAATATTAAGGGAATGCAAAGTATAGCTTCCCCCTGTCACCTGCGTTTGGTTCCGTGGTGGCTTTGTCAACGTCACACCTTGACGTGATAGAATGGCGACGTGTGGGATCTGAGGCACGTCAAGACGGGGCTAAAGGCACGTCATGGGTGCCACCAGGGAAGATAGCTGGGGTTGGGGGGTGTATGTCCAAAGGGAGAGGATTTTGAATGCAATGGAGAAGAGGGAGGATGGGACTTTCTTAAGTCTCTGATGTTAACCTCTATCCGTACATAGCCAGTCGTCCTCAATACAACGTCACATGGCTGAGATTTAGAATAGCAGAGTAGTCTCCATTGACAAGGAAGGGGCACAGGGACTATGGACACAGCATGGGGAGTACCCTCAAACATACATAATATATGCTGAAAGCAAGAGAGAGGATGGGGGTACCTGTCTTCCCTATACAATGTCGCCATTTTCACATGTTTTAAGAGATGAATTGTGGAGGGATTTGAGATATAGTGTGGGTTAGGAGGATAAAAATGTCTAATGGCAAAAGGGGGTGAAAATACCCTGTACCGTTCAACCCTCACGTATTGGGACCAGCTGGGAACACAGAGGGGTTACTCAGTGATCCTTCCCTTCACTCGGCCCCCAAGCCTTCCCACTAGGATGTATTGACAGGAGCTTCTATTCCCATTATGCCGTCAGGGTGAGCATACAGGAGGCCATTGACCAGGTCACATACCGACACCTGCCTTAGAACTTTCTTGCCAAAATGTTTTTGCCCTAAAAACCTGTTTTCTGCCCTCCCCTCCTCCTGACGGTATGTCATCTTTGCCGTTCAATTTAAATAGAAAATTGTTATAATTCAAAACCGAAGCTAATATTAACTGTAATTTAAGGCGTTCAAAACAAATTTTCAGGTGAAATGGATCACTGCCTATTTCACCTGAAGAATCATACGTTTTTCACTTGCTATAGCTGAGTGGTCCCTGCAGAATGTGCAGATGATAACAAGGGCTATCGAGAGGACGCTGTATGGTATCGGCCTTCACTTTGACCACCTGGGGGTACTTTGAACGTGTCTTTCACCTCGCTTTGATCATGTGACCTCCTCAGGGATCACTATGACCTTGACCCATTACACAAGGTGACCTTCACTCTCAGAGGTCGATTTGAAGGTCATAAGGGCTCAAGGCTGCATTGACCTGACTGCATCAGGTCCAGTGTGGAACCAGTGTGTTGGCCACCTGTTGGCGTAAATTTACAGACACTACTAAACCACCGCACAGATGGCAGAACTATCTGGCATTTCAAATGAGCACCATGGAGAGCTATTTCTGGCATAAGTCAATACAAGTCAGAAATCCATGGGTGAGTGGGTGACATAACTAAAATGTCATCCACTGCTACCAAACCTTTGGCCAACAGGTAAGAAGGAATGGAATGACAGACTGAAAGGTTAGATAGCAGGCATTATTGTGATGGCATCTTTTTGTGTGTTACGTCTATTCGCAGGCCACATGACTAGTGGATATAATCTGATATGTAGTGTACATTGAATGTGGAGTGTCTGCATGTGATCTCGTGTATGACGTGTTGATTTGGTTTGGTGAGCTTTAGATCTCATGTAGGCCATGTCGATGTGTCCAGGTAATGACGTGTGCATGTTAATGTGGTCAGGCAGTGATGTGTGCATGTTGAGGTGGTCAGGTAGTGGTGTACGCATGTTGAGGTGGTCAGGCAGTGATGTGTGCATGTTGAGGTGGTCAGGCAGTGATGTGTGTATGTTGATGTGGTCAGACAGTGATGTGTGTATGTTGATGTGGTCAGACAGTGGTGTGTGCCTGTTGATGTGGTCAGGCAGTGACGTGTGTATGTTGATGTGGTCAGACAGTGATGTGTGCATGTTGAGGTGGTCAGGCAGTGATGTGGGGATGTTTGTAGTATTGTTGGTGTGCTCAGGTAGTAAAGTAAGATAGTTAAGGTTGTGTGGTGGTAGGATGCAATGAAAGACGGCACATGCCGTGAAATACAGAGTAGAAATTTGGCCTTTCATTGTCTTTTCTATTAATTCATTTTTATTAAGCCAAAGAATAAACACCAATGAATGGTGCGTTCAGGTTTTGAAGATTGCCCTTTGAACAACCACTGGGTGTGCACCCTACTCTCAAGCCAAAATAAGCTTAATGGGAAATCTAACTGATGGATCCAACCTCGTGCGCCAACAACCAATTTCAAACCTACACTAAACCACATGCCACACTTCACAACCATCTAGCTTCATTTAAGATGCTCATCTCAGCAGACAGACTAATCCAATTAGTGACACCTTACCGCCTGGTGTAGTGGCAGGCCCCGCGAACCACTGTTATTATAACCCCGGGGAAATTAATTAAAGTAGCAGTTAGGAGCTGCTCTCTGTGACCTAGATTGTCTGTTTTTTGTGGGTTGCCTAGATGGGGAACTTCTGTGGAGGGATTAAATGGCAACGAGCGTGTGTGGTAGTGGCGGGGGTCTGTGGTTGGGGATGGAATAAGAGACCTCAGGTGAAATAGTAGCTGTTAAAAAAAGGGCATTAGGTAAATGAAGAAATCAATTGGGATATATGGAAATGGGATAGAATAAGACATGCCGCAGCAATGGCGGAAACGAGATAAGTGTGAGTACCGGTAGTTATGCAGAAAGGATGCCCCATGCGGGGACTAAGTGAATGTATACAAGATGAACTGGGGGAGGGAGGCAAAGGCAAAGGGACTCTTGAATTTGAAATGCAACATTTGTTTCTAAAGAAGACCTCTCATACTGATGTCGTTTTATCAAAGAAATAGATTATGGCAAATATCCATAAGAAAGGCATGCGTTAAAGATGTGTTGCAAAGCACGTGGGGGAAAGAGGAAAAACGAAGTGAATACGGGATAATTACATGAAGAAAGTACCATTAAGCCTTATCGAGGGATTTTCAGAAAGTGTGCACATGTACAAGTGCATGGAAAATAGGCTAATAAAACCCCAGACTTCCACATGAGTATCACTGTCTGGTGCTTCTATTTTCCAATTGAATCTATACTCTAATACAAAACTGAAAAAAAAATAATAGTAACAAAAATGAATAAATTGAGGCCACTTAAGGTTAGGAGGTGTCAGCACCAAAAGCGGCATCCCTTGTGCAGTGATTGGACACGAAATATCTGCAGTGAAATTAAAAATCCCAAATTGCGCATTGCCAGGAGAACGCTTGTGACTGAAATAACAGGCCACCCTCTCCAGCCTCAGTTACAAAAACCATCATGAGGGATGAAAGAAATACAAGGGGGTGAAAAAGGTATAATAAAATGAGGGTGTGGATGATGATGGGTGCCGTCCAACCTTAAGTTAAAGCTGCCATGCCATACAGGGAGAGTTATTCCTTTTTTATGCTCGTTCTCATTTAGTTGCGTGTCCCACTGATAAAACTGCAGTCAATTACTTAAAACTCTCTCTGCAGGTTCAGCCAGACAGTCGATTTGCCAAGAATTCATTTTGGATGTTATTGTCAATAGACTCCTGTCTGCAGAAAAGGTTAAATGTTACAGGCTTCTTTCAATCATGATTAAGCAGGCTATTCCATGGAGACATTCAGCCCTTTTTTATGTAGTTAAACGGAGGGGGGAGGGGCACAGTCAAGGAAAGGCAACATTGTATATCAGTGCATAATGTTATGGGGAGTTTTCGCTGATATTCCATGACCACAGGAGGTAAACAGCTAGCACATTAATACTGCTCTGTACAAACAAAGAACGAAGAATGAGCAGCTCACACAGCGGCTCGACACCTGGTGCCCTATGAGTGACTCACAATAGGCACATTATCCTCTGCTATCTAGGCCTAAAGGGGACATTTAGGCCTAAAGGGGGCATTTAGGCTTGACAGGCAGTGCCAGCCTACGGTTCCTGTCAACTCCTGTTTGATTACTGACATGAAGGCTGGGTAATCCCAGACAAGCCGCTCACTGAGCAGTACATGAGCAGCTCGCTAGGGGGCGTCATGCTCACATTAATGAGCAACACAGAGTGGGCCACGGCCCGAGCACCTCCCCTGCAGGTCATCAACTGGATAGGGTGGGGGTGAGGTACACGTGCAGCATGCTATTATAATATGGGACATGACTACTGCTTTTAGCATTAAAAGAGGAAAAATGGGATAGGGGTAGGAGGGAGAGAAGAGGGAGGAGGGGGAAGCCTGCTATAACAATTTACAGAATGGATCGGGACTGTGAAGCAAGACCCCAGCAAATTTTCGTGAGTCCTCGTCAACCTGTGTGAAGTGGCTCACACATGTCGCTAGATGGAACACGACGTCGTTATGGCACAACATCACCAGGAATAGCAATTGCTATGCCAAGTGAGTCTAACACACAGTGGCGAAAGATGACGGAATGAGTTATCACTCAAAAAGGAGTCACCATTGATGACCAATCATGGCGACAGATGACGACAATTTGCTGGGACAGTATTGGGTAGGAGTCAGGGAAGGGGTGAGAGCAAGGTGGGAAGAGGGGTCAGGCTGAAAGATTTGTGCAGAATTCAGTATGGAGGAGGAAAGAGATTACAGTCCCACTCAGGAGACTACTGGTTACCACAGAAAGGTGTGCTGCCGTGCGGAAGGTAAGGCAAGACATTGACTGGCGCACATTAGATATATCGGAAGCTATAAAGCTAGTCGCTGCATGGCTTACAGTAAGAGAGCTGCAGAGCTCCAGGGTCTGATTCACTCGGAAACCTCGTGCTGGGTTCTACATGCACAGCGCTCCATGGGCGAATCCAAAGTTGTATATGAAATGTGAGTTATAGAACCAGGGACTACCCGTGGGAAAGGAGGGGTCCCAGCGCATGATACTGAGTTGGGACCCATTGATGCGGGTGGGGCGTCAGATTAAAAAAGAGGGTGGGGTGGGAGAATGGGGGAGGGGTTAGTTGGCGAGCAGTCATGTGGAACTGTTTGTTTTAGGATGGTGTGTGCCACACCTACTCCAACAGCATACACAAATAGGCCGCGAGCAGATCGTTAAACTGCTCAGAGCCATAAATAGCTTCCCTCGCAGTGTCTGACCATTGCTATCGAAGCAGAGCCACGGGGCTCAGTCAAAACTTTAGGTTAACAGCATATTTCTATACACACAGTAACCAGCGACTACTACTCCGCCTGAGCATTAATAATGTATGCTCTCTCCGTTCATCAAGAAAAGATTTTGCACGAAATAAGGTAAAGACGGAATTAACCTTTCCTAAAGTATAATGACCCGATTCCATCATCTCTCGCCCATATAATAAAGGACAAAGACAGAAGTGCAATAGGCCTATCATGTCCTCGGATGCACGGATCATGACATTTGCGCACTGTCTTTTTTCTCTCGCATTTTACCAAACACCAGGAATAACACCTTTAAATCATGTAATGAATACCCCAGCATTTATCCAGCCCTCAGGCAAAATCAGAATGCAAGGACGTTCCTTTTCTGTGACAATCCTTCTTAAGCGTCTACGTATTAAAACTTCAACCGTATAACCTTTACCTCCAGGGTGATGACCCAGATTTTGTAAGCAGCTGAAAGAGCACTCCAGGAGCTGCTCTGAGTTGTAGGTGAGTCTTTTCACGCGCTGGGGTCATTGCTCAGAGATGAGTGTGTTCCTATTCTACTGAAGGTTCAGATCCTAATAGCTGTAGGTGCCAAGGTGTGCACATGTTCTCTGAGCTGTAGGTGATATTGCGTACATATCGGTAACTCATTTTATACCATTCTGTTACTAGGTAACATAGACCTGTGACTATGTTCACACTCTGATGTCACCTAGAATGGGTGCATGACTGTATTCATACCTAAGGGTCACAAAGAGCTGTGGGTGTGCTCACACCCTGGATTCACTCAGACATGTAAGTCACTGCTCGGAGGTCACTAAGCGCTGTAGGTACGTGTGTGCACTATCTAGGTACCAGTACATCATAAAAATCAAAAAGAAAACTATTTGCATTGCCTATAGAATTACATCGATGGAATCTTCGCATAACAGAAAGGGATGTGAGGAAGGAGAGGGGAGTGCGAGTCTGGAGTCTAGGACGAGCCTAAGATGAATGAGGGATAACAGGGAAAGCAGGAAGGAAGCTGGGAGGTGAAAGACACCCCTGGCATACATCCTATGAGGAGGTAGTCTGTTATAGCGCAGAAAGCCCCCCCCCCTTCCCCACCTACTTCACCCTGGGGCCTAACTCTTAGTGTTTGTGTAGGCCTAGTGCCACATAACGAGACTCATGGGGCTGGTAAAACACGTCACCACGACGTGCCTTCAGCGGAGGACGTGTGTGCCAGGGGGTGATTGGCGGGAGGGGGGGGGGTGCGTGTGTATAAATGGCCTCTGGATTTATTCCACATCCAGCATGAAATGTGGGATAGAAAGGATGTATACCCTCATATCATAGCCATATGGTCAGACCATATCGTATTCAGTTCTATGCGTCTCTCATAAGTTAACGCCTATTCTCATATCAAATACAATATGTGTTTTCCACAAAAGAACCCTAGGCTCCATGTGCTCGCTCCAGACAACAGCCAAGTACACCCTAGAGAGATTTTAGTTTCCTTCAAGACTCCCGTCACAACTCACACGGGACTTGACATATATCCTGACAAAATGTGAACACTGAATAGAAGCGATTCGGGAACTGGCAAATCTTTCTGTTGTCAGAAAAAGAGAAAAAAAGAAATTTTTAAGCGAAAGAAAAAGTTTTTCCAATGACATTTAACCATAATGATGGAAGGGACAATATACAGGAAACCGCCATGAAAATCCCATTTCTCGCTTTATGATGGCGCAATAAGATGTGTATACATCTGGAAAAGTACAAGTAGGATGGGCGTTGTGTATATGCCCTGGTCATAAAGCGCCGTACTACAACGAACATTATGGTTACAAAGAACCAATGCTGTATAGTGCGGGTGTAGATAAAAAAAAGGGCACATAAAAGGGCAATAGCACGGTCATATCTCATTACGTTATAGCCGTGTAGTACATGTAGCAAACGTATGGTGGGTGCAGGAAGGGTTTGTGCAGTATGCCTGTTAAGGCATACAAGGAGTGCGGGTACACATACATGTATGCATATATTGAGAACTGTCATTAATAAAGTACAGCAAATTATCTACAGTATAGAGCCGATCATGGAAGATAAGCGACAGGGCTTTCTAAATGGGCGTCTAGAGCAAAGCATCTTAGACCAATGAAATAATTCCCTCCATTGACTGTAGAATTCTTAGGGTGGTGCAACTGGTACCACCATGCTGCCTGTTATCAGTGCTTATCTTACCACTACCAGATCAAGCAATATCGCCACATGATATTACCCACCAGCGTCCTCTGTTTACTATGTAAGTAGTATACCCAATTGGGAACCAGTACCAGGTTGTACCATAGGGAGTTTGGACAAAACCACTGCCAAGTCTAGTCTGCATTTACTCACCCAGTGTAACATGGTAAGGTGCTTAGGATACGCCCGTCCAAACAATTTGGCCATCTTGAGGCATGCCAAACTCTGATTCCTTTTCAGCCTGCCTCCAAGCAACCTATTCCATCCAGCCTTATAGTGAAATTACCCACCCGAGACCGATTCCAGCCCCCCTCCCCCTTTCCTAACACTGCACACAGCCTAGACATTGTGAGTCTGGCCAGAATTGGCATTATACAGGAACACATATTGCCCCGTTGATAATTTGTACGACAATTTATCTGATGCAACTCTCGTCCGTCTCTGACAAGATAGCCATACAAATCCCAATAATGCCCCTCACAAGGAATGAGAAACATATCGACAGCCAATACTAACGGCAGATGAATTGGCGCCGCTCGCCTTTTATAGTGAGACATTTTTCCCCTTCCGCCCTGCCCGCCTCCCTAATACCTCCCCCTGCCGCCGCACGTCGCCACTATCGCCGGAAGTGGCCCTACGTCCCGTCAATGACGTCATCTGTCACTGACGGCGGTGCATGCGCCCTTCATTCAGCGCGCGCACCCTGGTGGGAAATCTGCGAACGAGCAACCGGGGGAGAAGCTCGCGGCCCAAATCCAATTTGAGAGCAGCTCGGCGCGTCGTACAACAGGGTGCTGGGTAAGCTGTTTCGGTGTGGGGACGTAACCATGACGTATGACGTCCAGTTACCACCACAGCACTATGGCAGAGGCCAGTGGTGGCAGTCTAGCCACGTCATTCAGCGTCGGGGACACTAACGTGATACCGTGATGTAAAGTCTAGACAGTAGTAATCTTACCACCAGTGGGGAAACTCAAATGAAAGTCACGTCCACGAAGGAGAAACGAAACTTGGCTGTGTATTTTATGATTTTGGCCAACTAACCAACAGGAGGCAGTAGTAGGGGAGGGGCGCTGCGGACAGAGTAAAAGCAATTTCATGGGGTATAGAGGCCCTGCGGCTGACAAAGACAAAGCAGGGTGCTTTATTTTATGGACTGTATGGGGATACATGGGGCTAAAGCAGGGTAACCCTAAACCAAGCTGTATAAAGAGAGACATGACAGTTCAATCCTGAACTTAGACACGACTTGATGTACATGAAGATATCAGACACACTGTAAAAAATAACTGTTGAATCTACCAGGGAACCTTGTACATGTAAAACTGATTGGGCAGTGACCACTATAAGAGTACTGCAGTGAAGCAGTGTAGTTTCTAAAATGAAGCCCCAGATGGTAGAACAAGGAATCTGTGACTCTTTTTAACAGTGCAGTAGCCTGCAGCATATAACTCGTCATTGCTAAAACAATTTGACGTATTATAGAATCACACCTTGGAACATCTGCCTTCTTTACGTGGTTTCCAGGCCTAAGCATATCAAACTGGCAGATAAAATTCAACAAGGTGCCGTGCATTATCTTTAATAGAGAATAGAAGGGTGTCTGGAATCCATTAAAAAACAAGTCGAGTAAATGGGCATATATAGATTTATAGTGGAGGACATTGACATAGACCATAGGCCTTCAGTGTACAATTGGACAGGCTTGAGTCAGTCTATGAGGCTATCTACAAAGGTAGGTGACTTGTGCTGCCCTCTATAGTGAACCTAGAAAACTCCTTGGTGGCACCATCTCATGGGGAGTAAAGGAACTAGAACCCAAAGCTAGTACAATTTGCATTAAAGTAACATTTCTTTTAGACCTTCGGGAAAATATGGAATCTTGAAATGAAAAAGAAATGACTGCACCATTCTGTTGTCATTTTCATAGAGATAACTTTAGAAAAAAAAAATTGGCTGTATCCCTGTCTCTGTAAGGGTGTTATTTCACATTAAGTAGCATTGCTTTATGATGTTTTTTGGTAACTACTGGAAAAAATTTTTCCCAGAAAAATGGGTTAAAAAAAAAATACAGTAATGAAAGATAAAACAAATATCCTATGACCTATATATCATTTCCAACTTGTTTCATGCATATTTTCAAGGATATAGAACCATAAATGTAGAAATAGGACAGAAAACATTGATATTGAAAAGGCCCTTCAGAAAACGAGTTCAAGTAACCAATAGAGTCATTAGGTGTAGATCAAGTAGATCTATGGTATTACTTGACACGTTGATAATACCATCGTGGTAGCCATAGCAACCCTAATCAATAGGTAGATGCCAAGATAATTAGCTTATGATGTGATTAATACTTTAGGGGCTACTCATGCATTAGTGCATCTGTATGAGGAACGTAGACCCTGAGTAAAATAGGCCCCCTGATAGTCAGCCCTGGGGAATTTTGGCCACCTGAGTGTAGGCACACTGATTTTAGGCCCTGAGGAATATATGCCATTTGAAGCTTATTATTTGTCTCACTCTAATCAAACGTCTGAGTACTGACACATGCCAGGCCACTCTCTGAGTCCCCAACATCCGGGTTCATGCCTACCCAACATCCGTGTAGCCGTATGAGTGTGAGAGGTGCATATGAAAAGTTTTTTTCAGGCCCAAAAGATCCCAACAGAAAACTTGCAATAGTTATCCCTACAAAGCTTCTGGACAGAGCAGCGCTTCACTCATGGGCAGGAAATTTTGGGGGTGTTTCAACTTGGCTCGGACATTGGGTACTTGGACATTTGGTACTCGAATGTTGGGCATTTGTAAGTTGGGTACTCAAGACGTTGGCCGTTGGGTACTCAGACATTGGGTACTAGGATGTTGGGTACTAGGATGTTGGGTACTTGGATGTTGGGTACTTGAATGTTGGGACTCGGACGTTGGGTATTCGGATGTTGGATAGACCTGTGCTCGGATGTTGGGTTCTCGGACATTGGGTGGGATTCAGACATTGATCCTCAGACATTAGTTAAATGGACATTGGGTAGAGATGTCCTCGGATGTTGGGTACACAGATGTAGGGTTCTCAGACGTTGGGTAAGCCTCAGACATTAATACTCCTACTTCAAATGATCAGGTCAGTCTACTCGGACATTGGGGAATGGATGTTGGAAAATGTCCCCTTCTGTCAATCCTCGGATGTTGGGAATGGATGTTTGAAGCATGGCCTATCTTCAGGGGTGCCTAGGATCATCAGGGCCTATCATCATGGGGCCTATATTCGGAAGGGCTGAAGCTCAGGGGGCTGAACATCAGGGGGCTGAACATCAGGGGCCCCATCAACAGGGGGCCTACATTCCTCAGGGCCTAAGCCCCGCACACCTTAGTGGTAACCTGTGTCATTGTGTACTTGTATACAGGACAGAAACAGAAACATGGCTTAATTTCCTCACGCACTGGTCGATATGAAGTAAAGGAGAACCTCAAGTAAGTTTATAGAAAGGTTGTGCAGAAACTCTGCTTTTTCAGAAGTTCTGCGAAAATATGTGAAAATGGGGAATGTGGCATCTCTGTTATATCAGTGTAGTCTCTCAGGTTATGTAAAATGCTCAAACCTGAGAATACACACTGAGGAGGACAGTTTTAAATGAAGACACTATTCTATTTATTATTGCCATTATTTCCTTTATGGAGCGACGTTTTACTACTTGTACTACGCTTTTCCTGTCAGCATATGAACATGTATCATATTTATAACCATAAATCCGAACTCCCCACTCCATGCCTATATCTCACGATATTGGACCCAAAGACTGCAAATTGATTCAGTAGCGTTCCACTACATGGCGCTTTTATTGATCGTCTTCCGATGAAATGACTGCTGATACGATATCTCGCGAGATACAGCTTTCTCGCAGAACTTATACACAAGAAATCCATCAGTAGGTGAGGCTCCACTACGCAATTTTTTGGTACAGTCTCACCTAATTTTATCCCTATAGTGCCTAAGGTATAGGGTGTTGACATTCCTATATTGTAAACATGAGATTCAAAACATGAGATTCAAAACATGAGATTTCAGGGGTTATTTTATGGGTGATCTCTCTCCTTGTGTGCCATATTTACCAACTAACTTGCACCTGCATAGACTCTGTGATTGGGTGGGAGTTCAATATATAAACATCAACACAGCAAAATATAAATAACAACACAGCAGTCACACAGATCGCAGGGTCTTGTACTGTAAAAATCAAACCTGTCTGATATTGAGTTGCAGAGAGTCATCAGTGTGAAAGTCTGCAATATTTACATTAGGGCAACTTGATTTAGTAAACAAAAACATCTTTTGGCAACAAAAATGTGCCTGAGATTGTACACAAAGCCTTCCCCACATAAACAGAAAGCTCTCTCAATCTTCTATTTACACCTTGAAATGATAACAAATACCACTCTATAATCTGTGTTTGTGTCTGCTTTTGAGAGAATAGCTCCGATTTTTCAGCGAAAATCGCGTAGTGGAGCCTCACCTATACTAAATAGGCAAACCGACTTATGTGATCTTCTATACCGATCAGGTTTAAACTGAATTACTATAGATCTAGAAGTACAGATAGTTTCTGCCCTTCTCAATAAATTGCTAACTGCCATTGGTTAATTTCATTCACCTCTTCTTTCTTTCTAGGAGCTGCTCAAAGTCTTTTCACTCATCATTTCTTCTACAGTTCTAATCTGTATTTATATGTTTTCTCCCTTTTCTAAGAGGTCAACCACTTCCCCTATGTCTTCATATAATTCCTCCCTTCCTCTATATTATTCTCATATCTGCCATTCTGGTTCTGCATCTTCCTCCAGCTCCTTTATTTAAGCTGCCCACTTATGCCCTCTCTTCCCACAACTAGCATCCACGGTAAGTCTAGGGTAGAGGCTGGGACGTGGATCTACCTGGGATTTGGACTAGGCAAATTATGAATGTAACGCCGGGTTGTCTCATGGGTCCAAAAATCAATGCTCTGCCCCGTCCTACACCCCATTCCTAGTCCCTTACCATTGTGTAAGTTATGGAGAGCTAGCTTCTCAATACAAAAAGTGCAGCAGGCAGCACACACGGTATTTAAATGTGGAGTTTAACGTACACAGAGGTTTTTAGTCTTACACTGAATTGATATTTCTAGTGATGGTATCAATAAACCAGGGATTCTATAGGGATTATTGTTTGGGTATATTTGAGCATCAAAAGATGTAGTATACAAAACATTCTAATAATTTTCCTTGGATACTACACAATAAGTGACTGAGTAAGTTCTGTGATGACCATACAGCTGGCCTTCAGTTTATTTCCATCCCTACCCATACCCTTGCTGGCTCTACCCCCCCCCCCCACCTCCATTCTCTTACTGCCCCTCTGTCTGACTGTATAATCGGTTGCATGACAACTGTACTGTGTACTTTGTATTTACCCCATCAGTACCTAACACACTCATTAGCTAATGTCGGGGGAGAGGGCTTCGTGACAAACTGGCATAAAGTACAAGTAACATCAATACTCTATTCACCAACCAGCAGTCCACACATCAATCAGAAATGATGGATAGATTACTCTGGGACATAATATGGTTACTGCTTACTATTGTTTAACATAGAAACCCCACAAGTTTCCGATAGTCTCAGCTAGTATCACAGTATCTGAGTATAGGATTTTATCAGAGAACTGTAGAACAACATGTCCCACCAACTTTCACATTACTCAATCAGTGGTATGACATGCCATTCAAGCATCACCTCCTTGTTATCGCCCAGCCACTTGGTTTGGTTTCTATAATATAGCTGATTTCATAGATACCTTGCCCTGATGGACAAAAGAAAACGGTCAATCTTGCTATGTTTAACATAGTCTGATTCAGAAATTACAGGAAAAAACAAGCACCTCGATTATTATGAAATAACATAAACCGATACATAACTGTATAGTTAAGCCTCGATCCTCCCACACAGTCCTATTGTGAGCAGCTCACCCCCCCCCCCCCCAGTGCACTGTGAGCTGCTCCCTGTGGGCAGGCTTTATTTATGGCAGCTATTTCGGGGTGCTAAACTGGACTTTACACTCATCTCTGGCAGCTGCCCTGTTGCAGCCCAGCTTGGCAGCACGAGGCAGCTGTGTGGAACAGGCGGTGTAATAATACATGTATGAGTGCTTCTACACAAGCTTAACTTGAAATAATACCACTGCTGCTGCCTTTTTACTCAGGACAGCTGGTGTCAGTATCAAAGAAGTGACTTAGTAGTGCTGAACACTTTCAAATGCTTTTAGTTTTGTTCATGGTTAATCCAAAATTCAGACTAGTATGTAAAAAGGTCTTGTTACGCTTCTACAATTGACATAGAGCTGCTGTGGTTGGTTTTCATGTTGGAACCAATTGTTCAGGAGAGGGAAGGGGCGGTGAGAGGAACGGTTCACCTGTCTACTATAAACAAAATGGCCCATTCAGAGAGCTGAAACAAACAAAGATCCTGGCTCACCGGTGTCCAAGATGGGACAAAATAAAAAATGACCAGAAATGCCACTGAGGTGCAATTCACCTTGATCTATAGTATGGCTATGACAAGGCCAGGATACAGCCTGCACCACTCTACATGGTGTTGGCAGGCACCCATACAAGGATGTACCCACGTGAGTGTGTCCAACTTCAATGAGAGTAGTTAGTTACTGATGTGGTATGTAATGGTCATACCCCCAGGCACTGGAGGCAAGACCTCCTGACACCTACCATCCCATTCCCACCATCACTAGAGCATCTTACTAAGGATTAGATATTTTTTTATCATTTAAACATAAGTCCCATACTTTCCTTTGTGCTTCAGGGTTTAGATAAGTTAAGTACTACTTAATTATTTATATGTATACTTTCCCAGCAATTATTAAATCAAGCATACATAACACCAGCACTCTACATAAGTAAAAGTCTATTAAGCTAATAGATCATGGATATTGCAGCCCTAGGGCCGTACATGCTGGATATACCCGAGCCGCGGAGCGGCAAGGGTATATCCAGCATGTTAGGCCCGTGGGCTGCAATATCCACGACCTAATAGGTTTATACCACGATTTCCTCCATTTTGTATTAATTTCTTACCTGATATCCACAGAATATAGCCATGAGAAGACATTTTGTAAGTGCAAGCAATACGGCCCGTGGCCGCTCTGCGCGAAGCCATTGTTTTTGTTCCTTGCCGGGATAGGTACCGCCATGTTCACACACACTTTTCGTATCAAATCCAACCATGACAAGTCTTCAAATTAAAACATACACATCCTTAGATAGTCTAGATGATCCCTCCATACGTATTATGTCCAATATATTCAAAATAAATAAGAATCCATTGATTTTTCAAACCGGTCCCAAGTTTTCAGCGTCTTTCTTGTATGGCCAGGAGTTAACCTATATCCACATCCGGGCCACTGACACACTTTCGTCGGACAAGGAGGCAGGTGGGAATGGCCGGACCGTGACTCGCTTACGATAGAAAAATCATTGGATTCTTATTTATATTGAACAAAATGGAGAAAATTAGCACACATTCCTCTTCTATGGATCGAATACTTCTTGGGATTTTAATATTATAACATGAAAAGGTTGGAATCAAGACGAAAACTGAGTGGAAACATAGGACTAGGACCTCAGGTTAGAACTTATTTATTTTCGCATTGGTTTTCATCACCGTTCAGTGTGACGCTATGGCTAAGGCCTTCGCCTACCTCCACTGCGGCCGGAGTTTAAATTCTCCTACGAGTTGGGACAATTTTTCACATTGAAATCATGGCCAGATTGAATTTGTATATCTGCCACACATTTCCTAAAATATTCTAAGTCCAACTTGACCTCGAAAAAGTAATTACCAAAAATTTCAAAAATGCACATGTGTGGTATATGCAGAATAATGCACGGCTAAACTGCATATAAAACCACCAGAAGTGCCAGAATCGTGGTATAAGTACACATGTTCAAGTGAATTATTACATACGATCTACCATCATAACATAGGTATGTCAGAGGGAACCTCAAATACACGAGGACTAGACAATATTTCTCCATTGCCAATAATTTCGCAACACAATAACCATCATCACCCCTCCCCCACGTGTCCAGCTCATCCCATAACTAATAATATTATTATATTACATTTTTTCCTCCCGTGGCTACTCTAACAATTACTGCTGTCAATAGGCATACTGGCCCCAATAGCACTACATCAAATACACATTAACTACCCCTGCCCACTGTAGAGTAGTGATGGATCGTGCTGGCCCAGGATCATGTTCCAATGGCAGCTCTGCACGATCTGCCCCTAATGAGTGCTTGATTGGCCACACGGCGGCACCACCGTCGGTATGCACCTAATGACCCCACACGGAAGACGCCATGATGGACACAGTATTGAGTGAGTGATTAATAGATGTTTAACGCCATTTCGACAGCTAAGGTCATATTCATGGTGAGAACTACATTACACAATTTCACAAGGGAAATGTGTCAGTGCCTGCGCATAGGTGCGCCACACACATCCCGAGGGGATAGGAAAGCGGAGATACAGACCCTTTTAAGTGGACTAGGGAAGCCCAGACACAGTATTGATGGATATCATGGCGCAGACACAGTATTGATGGATAGGAAGCCCAGACACAGTATTGATGGATATAATGGCGCAGACACAGTATTGATGGATAGGAAGCCCAGACACAGTATTGATGGATAGGATGGAATCCAGGATGCCATAAGTTTTAGCAGAGCTTTGAAAAAAACTATTTATCTGATTGTGGCTCTTGGTCTTGATGTTTGTCCAGTAGAAATATGGATTTGTATGCATACAAATCAAGTAGACCTCATACAAATCAAGTAGGCCTAACTATTTGCTACGGTTTTAGTGAAATCTGACCAAGTCCAATTATTGAACTAAAAGAGCTTCATAGATATAGATATCAAGTCGAAAGTTGTAATTAAATGGCAACTTACTTAGCTAATGTGCAACTGACGACTTCCTTTGTTGTTCTTTTGTAAATAACTTGGGTCGTTGAATCCACCACTGGAGCTATTCGGCTGACAATGAGGCTTTATGTCTAAATAAACGAGCCTGAATATGGCTCAGTGCTTGCTTCCTTATCCTCACAATTCTGACCTCCTTCACCCAACAATATATAGCAAGCATAAATAGCCCCCTCCCCCCACTCTTCTCCAGGCACAGTTAGGAACTAAGCATACAAATATACATTCTCATTTTTTTATATGTCTGAGCAACCACAATTCTCAGTTTCTTGAGTAACTATTTTATTAAATAATCTTATATTTCTTTATAATTGCATCTTCTAAATACAACATGTACCCTGTTGTTATGGGACAAGGAAAAAGTTGAGTGCCCAAGCGGAAAGGAGTATGCGCACTCTTGTCCGGAGGATCCTTTCTTTTCGGCAGCTCCCATACACAAGTCACGGTCTTCCTTGTAGAGCAGATTGCAAGCTTTTCCCTACTTCTTTCCTCCTAACTCTCCAACCTGATACCAGGTGTCACTAGCTCACTCTGATCTTCTGCGCCCTGCATTGTGGGATATAGCCTGTGGTGGCTAATTAGATGCACATATCATTGGGCAACACAAGAAGTAGACCCTATGTTTATTACAGCCCAATACATGTATTGTGTCATACCTGCATATATTACACTACAGCCAAAAAGAAAGGGGGGCTCCCCACACACACCCTCCCCTCCCCTCCAGCCTAAATCCGCTACTGTTTTACTTGATCAATGAAAAAACTTGTATACCAACAGGTAAATAATACACCTTTGATTGTTTTTCCCTTCCTGATTTTAGTAGCGATTTACAGGGAGAGAAACCTCAATCCCATGATTGTATATGTCCCAGTGTGGAGGGAGGGGGGAAGCAGCGGAGTGCCAACACACCGTCATACATAACCTAAATAATATGTTGTATTTTCCTTTCTCATTGCAGAGGAGGATCCTCCTGAGTATGATGTGGCTAATACTAGTAGGTGCAGTGGTACAGGTGTGCACTGTCCCAGCAGTATAGAGGTTTCACCTAGTATACTTACCTGACAACAACATATACCATACACAATCACCCTGTGACTATGCATTCAGCTAAATAGAACTTGGGCTGAATGAAGACTATTATATTAGGAGATTGTCTACCACAAGTCAACAACAGTCCCGCAACTCATGCAGTAGAGGGGTTGGACACCCATACCAGAGATGCCACTCACTGGCCGCCAAAAACCAGGAAAACTGGACTTTAGACAAATTCTCCCATAAATTTAGCATAATTCAATACAGAAATCTTGGAATCAAAACCAGGAATTCCTGGTAAACCAGGAAAAGTGACATCTCTGCCATACCAACACTATACATCAGACTATAACTTTCCTGTCCCTTCCCATCAGACATAGGGCAGAAGACCAGAGTCTAGGACGCTAGTACTTAACTCTCGGACCAACATCTTCCATGCAGAGTTCAAAGTTAAGACAAAGGCTTCCTGGTCCTGTCAGCAGCTCCCGTGGCTCCCACGTGTGGCAGTCACAGTAACGAGTGACATCACTAGACTACAGTCTTCACCTACACAAGGAATACGCCCACTTTTCTTACATAATTGAACAAAGTGGACCCCAGAGGCGGTTGAGACTAAATAGATTTCCTTGGCAATAGAATGGTGCAGCGATATTCCATATGGTATAAATTACTAATTGGTGCAAAGGGCATTAGCTCAGCATTGAATACTTCTTTCATTGATACATGTACTTATAGTTATCATAATTCATCCTGCCTCTATTCCTATATTCACACATGCCAATGCTAAACGACTCACATATCAATGGTGACTTACAGGCTGGTGTGTACATTTATTCCTGCCCCACATTGGCCTATAAATGATCACACTATTTCCTGACCATCAACAGATACACTTTCCTGCTACATCGATAATATAGGAACTACTTGTAGCAATGACTGTGATCATTTAAGGTCTATATCATTCTGATGTTTGCCTGAAGCAAAGTCAAAAAATCCTTCAGCAAATTATAACAATATAGCATAGTCACATAAGACACAGAGAGAGAAATGTTTATTCAAAATGTCACAAACTCCCAAGAATTTCTACCTCAGGAGATTATGGTCCAATCCAGAACGCTGTTAAAACCCTGGCTATCTTTGATGTGGCTGACTTTCAAAGCACAGGCAAGCTACCATGAAATGGTAACGCGAAAAGAAAGATTTTCTGATGCCCCTTTTTGGAAAGTGATTGAAATGTCTCATATCCATTTCTTTACTCTGTTCCACTCTGCGCTAACATTTTCTTCTACGTGGACTCTGGTTGGGCGCGCCAAATTGCTTTATGCCTGTGACAATATCCAAAGTATTTCAAGAAGAGCTATGGTGATTCCATTCCAGCATGACGAGAAAAAAAAAACACATCCTGCCCATATTTAGGTTTATTGGCACAATAGTACTACCTGAATTAATCTGGTGTTATCGAGGTGCATAGCAAAGTGGATGACCTGGATATATGCATATTGATAAATCTGACATGACTTTTAGACTGACAAATACACATATTGTACATGGCAGACTGCGATTTCTGCATAGGGATAAGTATTCAGTTGCAACATTCCACATACCTACAGCATTGTATATACCAACTTAGTCATCTAATATTAATTACACATATTACACTTGAATCCAATCCAAATTTCATTAAGGCTCTACTAGTAGCAGCAATCTGCCTATCCTTCACTTCTTCCACATGCCTTGGCAGCCCACCAACTCCCATCTGTAAAGCCCCTAACCCTAACATTGTTACGGCCACCCTAGTGCTACCTCCTATAAAACCCTTACCAACCCAACCAGACTAGAACCATTTGAGGAAACCCCACATTGGCTCTGGGGATCACTAGGTTTCAATTACTGGCCTTAACCAGATTACAGCTGAGGTCTGTTTGGGTGTAAGCCAGCCCGAGGGGAGGTGTAGTTGTTGTTTGTTTGTTTGTTTGTTTAGTTTTACGTCCGGGGGCCATAAAGGAACTCAGACATTCAAGGTTTCTCGGACATTAAGTCCTTTCTTTTCTGTTTGGACAGGTATTTATATGCTGCTTGCCCGACACAGCAGTGACCGAATCTATGAATGATCGAATCTATGAGATGAATGACCGCATCTATGAGGAGGGGTGAGGGGGAAAACCGCTACCGGGGCTTCATTCCCCTACTCTTTTCGAAGGATAGCAAGTGTTCTTTTATTTGCCTGGTCCCATAGACAGGGCCAGACAAACCACGGCCTTTGATCACTCAGACGTGGTTCACTGAGGGAGAATCCCATGGCAAAAGGCAAGCATGTACGCCTGGGCCCGCGCATATGGACACCAGCTGCCCACATGCTCACCCCAAGACACAAGAAACCCCAAGTTTGTCGCCTTTTACGAATCTGGTATGCCCACTGGTAGAATGGAAGGAGGAAAATTCCTCCTTCGTGGACTCCCAATGAAGTTATTCTGCTCCTCCATGCCCTCACATTACAACCAAGACAATGAGAGGCAGAGAAACACCCAAAGTAAATCCAAGAGCAGGATAGAGAGAGTGAGAAAGAAAGAGCACGGATGGAGAAAGAGAGATAGATAAGACCGACAGACAGAGAGCAGGGGAGTAGGAGGGTAAAACCAGGATAGGAGTAGATACCTGTAGAAATGAGGGAAGCCTTGTTAGGACCGAACAGAGTAGTGCAAATCTTGGCATGAATGGCTGTTAGCCAGGCTGTTCATGGCAGGACAATGTAGGCTGTACAGGGGCACACAGCAGTTGTATAAGCGGGTGTGGCCCCAATAGTAGTACATAGTAAACCGAGCCCCTGGAGCATGCCATGCTTCTTCAGAGATCAATGCCTCCAGTGACTCCAGAGGCTCCTCCAGAGTCAGTCCAGACCCACAAAGGCCTGACGTGAGGTTTGGGGGATGCAGGAGGGGGTCCTGGTGGTCTACATCCCCACCTACCTCCATCATCTCCTTTGTCAGGTCCTGTGAACCTCAGGCCTGGACTAACAGGTCCTGTCAGTCTCCATAACACGCCTATGGCATGCCATTCCACCATAAAATTACCCTAGTTAATCAAACAGTTTTACCGAGAAAGATAGACATTGTTTGCCCAGAGACAGTCTCAAAATGATATTGCTGTAGGCACACATCACTCATATCTTTCTTTCTACCAGAATTATTGTGAAAATGCATCCTTGAATCATAACCATATCAAACATGACGACATTAAATGGTTATGTAACCTTTAATACCAAGATGGCGCATCATACCCCTGGTGCCAGTCAAGGCCCCATTCCGGCCACACGAGAGCCATCCTTGTCAATACTATTGAGTTGGCCAAAATTAGTCGGCCGGGAGATATCGATCATAGCGCCTAAAGCCACGTCCTGGCAGGCAGGCCTAGTGTCAGGCCTAATGTAAGATAGGCCAAGTGTGAAACATTGTATTATTTAGGCTTATCTACCAAGGCCAGGATAAAGACAAGCATCTAACATGCCAATGCTAATACTATGTTTAGGACGGATGGTGTGTTCAGCCTTGGTGTAAATGTCAGGGACTAAGAACAAGGCCATTGCTTTGGCCTTCAGGAACGGACAAATAGACCCTGGGCTATCTCAATATGTCACATGCAGATATAAATATCATTTGCCACTGAACGAGAACAAAATATATTCAATGTTCAATTGCTGTGATTCCATATGATTCAATGTTACGTGCATCTGCTTAGGTCTATTGAACATTTTCTTTATACGGCTTTATACGTTTGCTGGTCACGAGGCCATTTCATGCTCTTGTGTAGACACAGATAAACTATTCTAAATCCTAACCCTCTAACACTCCCCTATACAGATGTACTGCCAGCAGTACCAGCTAGTGTACCTTTGAAACCAGATGCTCCATGCCAGAAAGGAGCAGCTCCTAACATAAGCTTCCAGCACTACCGGCCACACAGAGCCCTGCATTCTAGCACTATTCACCCCTTATTCCCCCTCCTGTTATCCCAACAGTGTAGCTTCCTGGAGTGGTGGTACTTTTAAAGACCGCTCGTCCCTGTAACCCAAAGATGGCTGGGTGGGGAGATGCTGGTAGGCTTCCAGCCTACAACTTGATCAACCCCTATCGCTCACCCCAACCAACATGACCACAGCAGACTGAGCTGTACAACTGTTGCTCACATCTGCTTGCACTGTCATTATAATGCTATTTGATATGGCGGAGTTAACACTATGTTTAAGGCCCGAGTTTCTTCTCTATGTACTTCAGGATTGATTGACCAGACAGTTCCATGCATCCCAAACATCATGCCGACATTCTGGTCATGCCGGCTACTGTCACCTCCTATCCCCTAACCCCCTTCCCCAAGCAAGCCTGGGACTGAAGCCTGTGAATAGATGTGAAGCATGTGATTGGAAGTGTCCATCACACACATGTATTTTTGACCCTCCTACCCACGCCACCTGAGGGATTCCTCTACCTCCCTGAGTGGCTTGCCAACTGAAGCTGGTTCCCAGAGTGCCACCAGCTCATGTGATTGCTGGTTCCAGCCTACACGGGGCGGGCTGGTGTAGGAGGGCCCGGTCCCATGAATAGTCAATCAGCGTTACCCGAAAGAAATCAGCCTCCAAGTGATGGAAGGGATGTTGAGGGAATCTTGCCTCACCGTCCACCCTCTCGCCCCCAGCCCTTGCACTTACTAACTGTAGGGTATGTCACCTGCGTTACAAAAAGCTGAAAAAAGGGTCCCTTTTCAGAAATTCCCAATGTCCTTGAAAACCAAAATAAGGGGTATTTTCTTCTCTAAAAATGTCCGTGGATTTTAAATGAGGGGTCATTTAAATCTCAATAAATAATCAGGATTTGAAAATAAGGGGTGTTTTTTTTTAAGATTGTATGTTTAGCAGGAATGAGTTTGGTGGGAAGTATTCACTGAGAAAGGGGCCATTCGAAGGAATGCTTCAGGATGACTAATGATCTATACATGTGATTGACTGACAGAGGGATGCCTTTATAAGCCTTAAAATGTCAGCGTTTTCAAAAATAAAGGTTTTTTAGGGCTCCAGATGTCAGTGTTTTCTTAGAATAAGGGGATAATTTAGGCCCAAAATCAGTGGATAAGGGGTACATTTGAAAGCTGGTAACGCAGGTGACGTACCCTTTTGTTGGAGAGTGCAGGGGCTGGGCTCTCGCCTCTAAACATTGGCAATAGCCATACCCAAACTTATTCAACCATCCAACCTCTCACCTCCACATACCAGCTATACACATGTGCACCTAGATGTATTCATCATCCATCCTCTTCTTTCCCTCCAACAGTGTTGGTGGAACAGCTAGCAAAGTGTTGGGGATGAACTATGTAAACTTTACTACATTTCAATATAATCTATGATTTACCCTCGAAGAACATTGTCATGTACCAAGACCTATTCACCATCCACCCTATTGTTTCCTCACACCAGCTATACACTTCCAAATGTATTCACTATCCACCCTCAGGCTTCTTCCCTCTAAAGTAAAGCCTCTTGCCTCATCAACCCCATCAAACCACACCCACCTATTCACCATGCACCCACTTGCCTGCCCAATACCAAATGTACACACACCAACATACTTTAATATTCACCATCCACCACTTACCTGTCCAATACCAACTATACACACAGCTAGACTTACTCACCATGCACCCATTCACCAATCTAGAACATTGAATGGTGAATTATCTGCCAAGCACACTAGAGTAGGAATACAAACTATGCAGGGAAAGGTATCCATGGGTTACTTTCTAGTTCTTGTACAACTCTATGCTTTGCATTCAAGATGAGATCATTATTCGGTAGCTAGGCCAAATTCCACTGTGGGAATATCAGTTGTCTTAATCGGATGAATACAAAAGTTTTGCTCTGTGACTTTTCCATGATAGAAGTAGGCATGTCCGTGCAACTCAATTAGGGCCCTGCCTTATAGGAGCAGCAGCATAATAACTTCATAATTAATACCCCGTCTTAGCCAGGTCCAAAGAGGCCGTCTTTGTGGCAGCCGAGGGTAAAAATGCTACTAAACACCTTTTCTTCTTGGTACAAATCGAATCACCACTGCGAAGGGCAAGCGTCTCTCAGAGGAAATCTCCACGACTTTGAACAACTTTTCCTGTAGCGGAAACTCTCCCCTCGCCCCCTTTGCTAGTTGTCAGCCGACGCCTCTAATTCAAACTCCTGATAGATTTCCCGTCGACTGCAAGGCAGACACCGCCCCTCTGAAACTGAAGCTGCGAAGAGGCATCTTCCCCTGAATTCCTACCACTTCAAAGTCTCCCATTCTCTGCTCACTCATTGTTATTTGATTTCGAAGCAGCGTAAGAAATTAATTGAATTTGGACCTCGCGACTAGATCAATTGTCTTGGCTGGCTTTGCAATTGCAATGAGCAGTTTCTGCAGGGCAGCCAAGGACTTGTTTGTGTTTGGACAATTAGGTTATCCAGAATATGCCCTGCACATCACGGAATCAGTCCCTGCCTCATGACATTTTAAAGACAACATCTGCCAGTCTCTGCAGCTCTTTAGGTCTAGACGGCATAATATTATGTGGGTGTATCTAGCATAAATACCCAGAGGCTCTAAAAGAGAAATCTTTGCTAACACGTTTTGTGCTCCTGACGTTTCCACATAGTATACATTGTAGGCGTAGGGGGGGGGCCCTGTGCTTCTTAGAATAACTTATAATCAGGTACTGAGGAAAACACTGGTAAACTTTATTTGTGTCGAAATGATGCTGTAGTTGTGCTTAAATCCTCCAGATTTTGCATTTTTTAAAGGACCACATAAGATTGAAACACTTTCTTCCTAAGTCACTACTCTAAAATACTTTCTTATACTACTTATCGTTCTTTACCCAGCCGTCTAAGACCACAGAAATCTCAGAGTTGGACTGTAAATAGCGACCGCTTCTAGATATTTTCTGGGAGGGATTCCTTCTTCGTTCAGAACTGCACATTGCTGGTAACAAATGAATTCGTACAAAGTTAAACTTTTCTTGACAGATTCTGAAACGTCTAATGAAAGCCACCAAAGTAGCTCATTTGCAGACTGTCCCGTCTGACAATAGGGGCCTGGAGATGAGTAACTCAGAGAAGCTCATTAGCACAACCTATTCCCTATTGTACCAACAGCCCAAATAGGTGCTGCTCCACCACTACCAACACCATCAGGAGGCTGTAAGAAGCTCCTTGGTGAGCAGTTGTGAGATGGTTACCACTAACTCATGGGAATGATCACATCACAAATGGTACATTGGCTGTCCGCCCTGTTAAGTTGTGGCTTCCCTGGTGCCAGAACGAGGCGGTTGTCACGAGTCTACAGCCACGTTTCACAGCGTTCCTGGTGGTAAAAATAGGAGTTACTGTCAGTTTTGTCCATTGGGCCTGCTGCCAGTCTGTCTGTCTGTCTGCTCCACCCTCCCCCCAAGACACTCAGACCCGCCTATGTTTTGTGAATTTGAAATAAAACCAGCTGCTTTAATGTGACATTTGGAGGGCGGGTTGGGAGAGGACAGAGAGGAGAGAGAGGAGTTACGGGACCTGGAGAAGAATTGGGTAAGCCAAAGGGAGGCAGGTGGAGATGGGTTGCCCTATGTGGAGGGCTGGGGTCAATAAAGTTCTAGGGTTGAAGCTGTAAATATAGTACAAAGAAACCTTGGGGACAAGTGCAAAACAGAGTAATGTGTTCAGTGCATTTCCACTGCCCTCTACTCCTACCCATTTCATCATTCCCTTTTCCATGACTCCAGCATCCTTAATGCTTCTTTCAATGACCACAGCAGACATAATGTCATCCTCCATCATCATAACAACCCTCACTCACCCCATCACACCTGTGATGCTATCCTCATTAACAATAACCAGGAGGCTATCTCCATCATGACCATATCAATCCCAACAACAAAGAAAGCCTCTCTTGCTATCCTGCACTAATATTCGCCTTACTTACAATTACATTTCATTAACTTTGTCATCGAGGACCTACATCCAGCACAATCTAAACTTACATTGCACTGCACCGTCGATATAGACCTATCATTAAGTTTATAGAGAGAGCAGCTCACAGATCAGCTCAGAGAGCAGTTCAATAGGACGTTTGAAGTTGGAAGGTGGCTCTATTCAGCAGTGTTCCTTAAGCATGCTGTCTCAATGGTTCGAGTTGTTGGAGACACCACTGGGACACTATCTGCACAGCCCAGTGGCCTTCCCAGTCTTTCATCTCTCTGCCTTCCCCGACAGGAAACTGGAATCCCCACCCGCTTGCTGACTTTGTCGTTTAAAGTGCGTTTTTTTTCAAGTCTTTAACCAGCCGTTAACCCCATTTATAGAGTCAGCTTGGACAGTTTCCATCTTCCTCTCTGTTACTAGCCCATTCTAAGCCACACACTGCATTTAAGCACTGTATAATCCTGGCGAGTAACTCGCTACTGCTTCATTCACACGCCCTACTGGTAGTGCTTGGCTGATACACCATGGACTAGTCAGGGCCAGCATGATGCGTAACTCGCCAATACTGAACTTGTGCATCATGATGCCAGAAACGTGAACATGGAGCCCGGAGGCATCATGCAGCCAATAAAGGGTTAGATCCACCAGAACAGAGGGTGGGAGGAATGAAGGAGTGGCAGGGCGTATACTGAAGGGCTTTGGAGGGGGAAGAAGGATGTTTAGACACCACCCTCAGCAATGTATTTTGTCCAATGGGAGTTTACAGGCACCTACAGTGCTCTCAGAATAGCCACCAGGCCTTAGGACATACTATATCCTTACGGTAACAATCCTGAATCCTTGGGGCTAGACTTATCAGTATATATCTGAGCTGCATCAACATACACCAGCGACACAAGCTTACATATTTGGACTGAGGTGGCTTCTATATGTGGCTTTTCCGGTGGGGGGGGGCACATTTCCACATTTTGTGGGAAATTTGCTCGATCGGGAAAAACGCGTCTAGAATATCCCCACCCCTATGGGTCTATAGATTGTATATATGGGTATCCCATCTATTCTTTCCTCCAGTGTGTCGTATATCATCGAATACAGCATCGTATACTGGTCCAGGCTTCATTTCCTCTCCGACAAGCTGGATACAGACAAGCAGAGATAGACTAGGCCATTATAGCCGTTTAGTACCTCATGGGCGGCTAGAGCAAAGATGCTAAAATGAAGAGTGTTGTAGACAAATGCTAACCTTGTTTAGTATACTGAGACAAGATTGTCCACATTTATCTCAAGCGGAAATCAAGCCCATTGAAATTAGATGAATGTGATTTTCTCAGCATTTTCGAATCGTACCTATGCAACACCATGAGTAGCCATGCTGATAGCCCATATCATAACATCAGTATGTTGAACCAGAAAGCAACCATAAGCTAGCAAATGCCACATCCCCATCCCCAGAATGCTCATGATCTACTATAGCTCCTACAGTTCTGGTCTACACCCCCACACACACTAAACACCCATACCTCACACCCTCCTTTGCTGATAGTTCCCTGTGTGAGACACCATTGTCGCCGAGGTGCCTCACAAGAGACAGCCGGAAGCGGAAGTCGCTGATGCTATGTCTCCATTTGGTCGTCAGAGCTGTCTACCTATGTCAGGGCAATGGGACATCTATCTGAATGCGCTCCTCCATGTGATACCCCTCCCCCCGCCCCAATCTTCCCCTATGTGTTTTTGCACTAGATATATAAACCTTGCGCTTGTACAATTTATCCATGCACCTCTTTTCCACTCTTCATTGATAGTCAAACATCGCAACCTACTACCTCGATAGCCTCCCTTCTAACGTCTCCCTTCTCCAATGTAATGCCTCTTTCCTTCCGTTCCCGTACGAAGTATCTCTCCCGTTCCGACTCAAAACTGCCTGAGCATTATAATGAACAACTTTTCCTTTGCTAGCAAATTACCCATCTGTAATCTTGTTCTACTCCTTTTAGTGGAGTTCCTTTATTTACGATATTTCCTAATATCTACTAATGAAGTCTTTCTTATTTCTTATACTCTTAACATGCAATATGGAAAAGGGAGAAAGCGAGGTAGGAACACATCATCCTTCCACTAACTCATTCCCACAGTCCTGAATCTCATTTTATAGCATCAATTTCTTTCAATTTTATCATCATAACTTTTAGCACAGTGTGAGACAGAATGACAGAATATTATGTTTCAGGTCACCTGATCTTGATGAGGAAAATTAAATTCTCTTTTCAGAAATATCGAAGAGAAATTCAAAAACTACAGATTTATCTAAGTGCGATCGATGTACGTCCTAAAATGCTTGGACTCATTTCCCTTATGCATTCCCAAGTTGGAAGATAGTCATTTAAAAAAGAACATGATAAATCTTTAACTTAGCTTACATTTAATTACCAGGCATGTGAGTTGAAACACAGATTTAACACCTATTTGTCACAGCCTTTGTGCAGCACAGTAACCTAAGAACCATCGACTCAACCAAGAAGTGCGCCGTAACAATAATTCCCCCTGAAACCGTACAAAGCCGCATTTCTTACCATGCCTAAATCATGTTGCCTCATGTGGCGGCCGTGGTGGGGCAGGAAAATGAGAACAGATTTATTTCTCCTCCGATCTCAGTTCCATTTGCCAAGTGAACGCCTTCTGACGTCATTTTGGACCTGACAGAACGCCAGAGGGAGCTCCCTCACACGAGGCTATTTCTTTAGTTAGCACCTTCTATACTGATAACTACACAGATTGTGCTTCTACAGCAGTCAAATTATAACGTAGTATGTGCTTAACTACATGACGTAGTAAGGTATAGCGTATGCTAATGTTATTTCATTTTTAGGTTGGAAGAATTACATTAAATATTTTAGTTCCTAATGGGACACTTTAAGGCCCTGGTGAAAAGAAATGCTTCCTATCAAGGAGGTAGTCAGCTATTTATTATTGCACCTATTTTATAAAATGCATTTCCATTGAAAAGCCGCAGTGCTTTTGTGTGTTAAAATCAATCAAATATCAGACTTAGGTGTTCTACCTTGTATTTCGAATAAAAGTAGGAATGTAATGAAATGAAACCCTTGTGCTTACCAACTTATTTGGCTGGGATTTTGTTTTCAATTTGTTGTAGGCATGAGCTGGTAAGCTTATGCTCAGAATTCAGTAGAACAGGGGTTGAGCAGTACACCAAATGATCCAACCTAAATACTACAGAGTAAGCTCTAATTAGCACGAGTTACGTCTACGAGACTGGAACTAATTCCATCAACGTCACCGTGACGTCACATGATGCTCCATGACGGAATTACGTCACAACAGACTACACAACTACGTCCCAGAAGGGAATATGACATATGTGGATCAACACGGTAAAAGGTACGCCCGCGAGGGGTTGCGTGGGCATACCTTTTACCGTGTTGATCCACATATATACATCCAGACTAGTACGTTCATGACATCATGAATTACGTCGTGACGTATATTATGACGTAGTCACGCCACAGAAGGGGTAACATGCCCCCTGGTGAGTAATGATGTCGCCAAGAGGCTAACGTTGTGGAATCAAGCTCACACTAGCACTCCAAGAGTGAGGCCAGTGTATGTCTAAGGAGGAATGGTAGGCGCAAGCAAAATACCCAACTTGGAAACGATAATAAATAGGTTTTAGGCATCTGACATGAAGCGACTACACCCCTCTATGCCCTCTACTCACGGCTGGTAACCTAACATTCAACCATGCTCCAGGATTCGCTGTTAACGTAACAATAGTAAGTCTTTAATCAAATACATAGAATAATGGATTTTCTACAGAGATATGATATGATTGTTACTAAATGTGCAGATAATCAAAAAGCAGCAGATAATCAAAAAGCAGGAGATTCCTTGACTGTCAAACTGTCTTTGTTATGGCACATCCATTTATAATAAATCTTGCAATTACATACACATGAGCCACAGTGCAAGGGGGATACAACTGCCATTGCCGTTCCAACCTTCTTGCACTGAGTCGACGAAATAGAAGAAAATACTAATACACTGGGAGGAAAGACGTACTGTCAGCAATAAGACATGTCGTGCAGATGAGCTGGCTACTTGGCTGGCCAACATGTACCTCTGATAGAATCAAGTACACTCACATTCCATCCCTCTATAGGTCACGGGGAACCAAATCCATTTCCTCTATGGTTTATATAGGGTAACACACAAAAACATCCGCCTAAAATGTTCGTTGGTAATAATTTCAACCGTAGCACAATTAAATCATCCCTCATACACAATCTGACAGAATGTTGGATAGGCTTAACCCTGAAAATCTTAAATAAGGGAATGATATGTGCAGTCAGTGCCATTCTACCCTATTTTGGGCTCCATTGGCCAGACCAACTTTGGCATGCCTCATAAAATCCCTAAGCCCTGGCATAATATAAAAACACACCTACTATTCCATTTATTTACTATTTTGGAAACACCTGTGATTTTTTTCATAACTTTACCAATATTCTTCTATTCAAATTCTAAACCAATCAGCAGCCAGCACACCCTTAAGTGCAGGCCTGAATACCACGAGAGGGCAGCATTTACTTCTACGTGACCTCTACATGCACTTTCTATATTGAAGAGGAGGTTGGGGATGGGGGAGGAGGAGACAGTCCGTCTGCACGTTGGCTTTGGATGTGGCTCCACTGCTTGTTCCCAACATGTACCGCGTACTTTAAGGTGGATGGCTACCATGCCAAACACGTCCTCTGCACAGGTGTCTGCACATGCATACTTTTCTATGGTTCAGAGATGCCACTCACTGGCCGACAAAAAACCGGGAAAACTGGACTTTTGGACACATTGTTCCAGGAATTTAACATAATCTAATGCAGGTATCTTGGAATGAAAACCAGGAATTCCTGGTAAACCAGGAAAAGTGGCATCACTGATGGTTTCTGAGAGGCTTGCAAAACCTTAGTGATGGGTTGGCATGAGTTAGGGTCGAACTTAAAACCCTCAGATTACATAGCCAGCCCACTTACTGGTTAGGCCTCTGAGTCAGCTGTATGTGTGGAGTGTAGGGGTAGTATCCACTCTCATGGTAGAGTTTTATTATTTTCCTCAGATTTTTATTTCAATGTTGAAAAACAATGGACCATGTGGTTATAATTCATTTTCTGAGGTTACTGAAGATAAGTAGAATTTCAGAAACGTCCTTATGGATGTTAAAAAATGTTGACAAACATTGAAAAAATGTTTTATGGTAGCCAAATGAAAAGAAAAAAAAATCCAAATGCTCCCAAATCACCAAATATGGTTGTATAGATTATCTAACATTGTCTGGCCCGGGATCAAACCCAGGATCCCTTGATTCAGAGTCAAATGTGTTACCACTTCACCATGGAATCTGTGGTAATTGGTTCTATGTGAGTGCATACTTTGCTCTCCCTTCACAATATGTTTGGAGCTGATGTTTGATATTTTTGAAGCCTCAAAACAGTAGAAATATGCCTGGGACCATAAGTTGATATTTCATGCATTACAAAGATATGCTTATAATCTAAGTGCTGAGGAAGTTATGAAAAATTCTGTCCACTTTTGGATATGAATATGGGGAATAATGTGACAAATTGCTGTATAATCCTATATAGTATCAAAGGTTCTGTATCGCAGAAATATGCATGTGACCACCACATTTTTATTGCATATATGCATAGTACCTATCATTTTGAGACTCTGTTGAGAATATGGAGGAAACTCATCCATTTTTAATCTATCCCCGCCATCCACCTTAACACGCACGGCGTGGCACCGGCATGTCTCCCACCAAAACCAAATGTCGGCTGCTCCCATAGCGTCCGCTGAGTGTACACAATGGCATTTCTCTATGTCAGTTTCTGGCTCATTTCTCTATAATCAACTTGTATAAGATCATGATAGATGTGAGGTTTAGCTGCCTACCAATCTTCTTAAAAACATGGCGTTTTGTCGGTACATATTATCCATATTATTTCTTAGAGTAGAAGGGATAGAGAGGAAATGAGACGGGGATGGTCATTTGTATTGATCTAAAAGGGTTCCTCTGATATCAGACTAGGTTGGTGCCATCAGGTACGAGTAGACAAGCTGCATGCTGCAGGTGTGTCAATATGAGACGCACTCAACTATAAAAACAACCCTAAGAACACGGTAGAGCAGAAGCAGAGACATTCATAAAGCATAAAATCTGCAGGCCTAAACGAAATGATCTCCAATTATCACCAGTATGGGCAAAAAGAACACGAACTACCTCACGAACAAGGTATGACACATCTATCTATACGAGCATCGCCATTTTGAACAAATTAATCTTATATTATAGGCACCCATAAAACACTGTCACACCAGAAACACCTCTGTCTTGCTCTAGCTGCTGCTATATCCAGGGTTATATACACTGACAATGTAATTATCTGGTATCGAGCACATGCAGTTTTTAGCGCCTATGGATCGCTTTGTAGTTCAAGTTCAAAGGAGTAAAAATCAATAGCAGTCCAAACCTCAGCTTATCACCCTAACGCAGTAACGGCTGAACACTATATATGCATGGCACTTATCAAATGTAAATATATTTGTATACGCCAAGACCAATTCTAGATTTACAAATAGCAATTCTTGAGAAGATGGTGCTGTCACGTCCAGTGAAGTATGGATTTTATTTTGATTGGTACGGTAGCTCTCAATCTAATTTCCCAGTAATATTAAGGTACTGGGGGGGGGGGGGGGATTTTCGACATTTTGGGGAAATTTTTCGCGGAGCCTATCTAGGTCTTCATGTATTGGTATACAGTTCATAACAGTCATGCATATATTTTACATGTGCTTCACATTTCTTACGTATTTTTTTTAATTTTTTATATATTTCTACTGTTAAATCATAGAATCCAATGTGTCTTCCCATACATTTCTATTCAAAATAATAAAAAAAAAATTTAGAAAAAGCCGACAAACCGACCCTAGATATATCAGCCATGTACATTTCTATACAAAATAATAAAAATAAATTAAAACAAAAAAGAAAATCCGACCTACCGACCCCACACATTTCAGCCATGTAACTGGAAACACACAATTTTTTTTTTGGCCTAGGTTTTTTTTTTTTTATATCTTCATAACATATTAATACTTAGGGGATTTGAGTAATCCTATTCATGTTCACTATTTACCATTTAGATTGAGTAACCCAAGTCAGCGGTATTTAGCACCAGGCAAAAAAAAACAAACATTTGATATCCATAGACATCTCTTCTGTCCATAAATAAGTCATGAACAATTCATACCACTGAAGTCGTAATGCCATTCGATTTGTGTTTTGTGAGCTTTGGAAATTGAGAAAAATCCTCGTGTGCAAGATTTGAGCAGACTTTGAAACGAGGTTCCCATCTTTAGAATAGATTAGTCTGTGGGTGGTTCAAATGGTAGATTGCCTTATCAAAATAGAAGTGGATACAGTAGTGAAGTGGATCAATATCGTTCAAACCCTTTAATACTCACACAAGACTATGAAAACTGAAAAAAAATGTTATTGACACTGGAAAATGAAATAACGCTCAGTAGATGTCTTAACCACAGGGCCACAGGAAGAATACTAGAAAGGATGGTCTCAATACCGCATATAGGTGAGCAACTCATTATGTCTGCCTACATGTGCTTTAGTGAGATAGAACAGAATGTATTTACCTCACAATCCATTTGGTCATATTCTTTTGTTATGGGATAACACATGCTTCCAAAAGCTCGAATTCTCATTGGCGAATCCCTATAGATAGAATTCGAGCTCCGGGAACGTACTGAGAACGTGAGCTGGTATAAGAGTGCTCTGGGAGTATGGGGATAACATTATATGACCACAGATGCTGTTTATGTCAAACATAAACTATTTAAGTAAATACATACATATATAAATATATATATATATATATATATATATATATATATATATATATATATATATATATATATATACATGAATAACAGTATAAAATACATATTTAGACCGCCTTAAAGACCCTACAGAAAGCTCTAGGCCTATACCGGGGTAGATATATATACGCAGGGAAAATACATACATATTAATGGTCGCTTATTGTGATGGACGGCAATTTAGACACGACAAAGCGATTGCACCAACCCCACTTCCACTACCTCGCTTCCCACTTCTTCCCGTCCTGATCATCTAGCCGACAATGCCTGCCTGCCCAGTGCTATCTATATTACAAGGACTGTTATTCAGGCAGCCTTTTTTTTGTCTGTGCTCAGCCAATCAGTGGTTGAGCAATCATTCTCTGCCGACAGGCGGCGTTCCGGTCGTCCACTTCCGGTGGGGTCACAGGATGAGTCCTCCACCATATTATCAGTCAGCCGAGGTAGGCAGGTGCTAGGGCTATGTTATATCATCTGGTAGAATTCATTTTTCTATGGGTAAAAGCTGGCTGTACTGAGAATTGAATTGACTCCCCTCATTCTCATCCGTCATCAAATCACCCCGGTCAGGCACCTTGCGATATACGACACGTACACATTAATAAGTTCCCCTCATATCAAATGGAGAATTATAGTATCCCTCTATACTTACAGTTAAGTTAGGAAAAATATAGGATTTCTTCTTCCATGTTACATACCTGAAAATAGAGAAAAGAGAGTATATATTAGACATGATCACCAAGTTAATAACTAGAAAATATCAACATTGGAAGCATATTTACCACTGAAAAGAGAGTTTAAAAAATAATGTGCACCCACATGAGGTATAGAAATCATTATGCATACACAGCATGTTCTAAGCCTGGTATGACAATTGGCTTCAAGGCAAGCAGGCTGTCAGATAACACCATTCACCGTGATATACATCTCTACCACGTCAAACTGGCACTCATATCATAGCTACAGATGTTCCTGTGCCTCAGGGTGGACGAGGAGTGTGGTGAGGTTGACTAGGAGTGTGATGAGCTGAAAGTGTTGGAAGGGAAGGTGGGAGGATGAGTTATCCGAATAAGAATTAGAGAGGCAGGGACAGAGGGTAAATTAGGCACATCACATGGGGAGGTGAGGTAAATGGTAGGGAGGGTAAGGGGACAGGTATGTATTGGAAGACAGGCAGATGTTATCGAGGTATATAGGCATTTTACAGCATGTATAATATGAAATGGAGAATAACCCTAGACTCTCCATCCCCCTGATAGCATAGAGATGACACCAGACCATGGAGAAGTCTGAGGGTGGGTGTAATATAAGAGGAGGTAACTGTCTCCTGATAAGGTCTGACAAACTGTGAGGGATTGCATTAGCTGCTGCTAGAGCCTAGAGGGCGTGTTGGTAGTAGACCAATATATATACTGTATAGGCAGTATGTTCAGGAGG
Organism: Acholoe squamosa; assembly: GCA_949317995.1. Taxonomy (NCBI): domain Eukaryota; kingdom Metazoa; phylum Annelida; class Polychaeta; order Phyllodocida; family Polynoidae; genus Acholoe; species Acholoe squamosa. Next base: position 45,253,669 of record OX439038.1, read on the forward strand.
CATACCATGCCAAACACAGCAACCTATGCATGTATGATAGTGGTAATAACAATGGTAGAATAGCATCAAAGTATGTGTATTATCAAAGAGTTACATTTGCTGCATTCTGCATTGATTTAATGGGGCTAGATAATACCTATGTGGGAAGAAGGCCTGCTGATATTCCTGTAAAATGACACATCACCAAATGCATTTTGGACTATCAAATTTGGAGTTATTCTTCCTTGGAAACCCCATGAGTGGCATCATTCATATCTATTGCAATTTTGCATTTTCATCTCTTGGCTATGGAATCCAATTCAAAAGAAGAAAACTAAGGGAGTGATCATTTTTTAACACCCTCTTGATGGGGTAAATTTTTTTTACCTCCCCCTATACACTGAAAACATGGAAGATCCGAAACTAGTCAGCGGTGACCACTTTAGGTCCTCAAGTTGACGATACGCAAAACTACAACTTTAGGTAGTAAAAATGACGACTTTAGGTTGTCATCCTGATGACCTAAGTCGTCAGTATGACCACTCTGTACTGTCAGTATTGTCATACTGATGACTCAGGTCGTCATTTTGACTACCTAAAGTTGTAGTTTTAGGTATCGTCAACATGAGGACCTAAAGTGGTCACTGCTGACTAGTTTCAGATCTTCCATGTTTTCAGTGTAAGGGCCAAAAATCGCGCGTGGACGTGCCCTTTTACCCTATAGTGCGGGGTTTTCCACTGAAAACTGGAATAATTTTGACCCCCCCCCCAATCAGAGGGGTTGAAAAAATTCTGACCCCCCCTGGTCAAGGGGTTGAAAAAATTCTGACCCCCCCCTCAAACCCACCAGCCCCCCCCCCCTGTTGCTAAAAAATGATCACTCCCAAACTCCCCTTTTTGAAATAAATACAAACTGTACTAGAGACTTTTACATCAGCCTTATATTACACCCATACAGACGTTGTCCCTTTTGTCACTAGGCAATAATGCCACTGCTTACATTTGGGAACAGATGTAGTGCAACGTTGGTGTTCCCTATAGAATTGGGCAGAAAAGCTTACAACGGCAGGAGGTGTCTCATTTCCCTGTGTCGATGCTGCCGCATTACAGACGAGGAAATCTTATCTTTTCCGCCCTGTGGACTTCATTAGACACCGACTGCTGTACCATCTATTGCTCCTATTGATCACTGCCAAAAAAGGCCTGGTCCCATAGGCTGATAGAAAGCACGGTTATGATTGGCTGATATAGGACATGCTATCAGTGGCTGGGTGTAGCACCACTCCCCTTAGCTCCACCTAACGCCTCTATCTGTATGGGATATGGCGAGGGCCACCTTGACCCGTGTCCCATGTTGTGCATATGCTAAAAAAGATTCTTCAAGATGACTACATGTAAATTACCTCACATTGCATGATGGCCGAAGCGTCCAGGCTCGGGGAAGTGTGGGAATGGTGGACAGGGAAAAGAAAAAGATTGCCAGGAAGCTTGGTTCAGAGGAGGCTATGAGGGTTTGGGGGCAAATAGGAGGGAAGGCAAAGAGGTTGGGTAAGTGAGGGAAGTCTAGCAGTGGGTGTGGATGAGTTTCACCTTGGACAATTTTGAGCATTTGGACAGACCAGAACAGTACACCCTCTCCCAATCTTCCCTCTGTGAGTGGTGTGGAGTATCCTCTTTGATGTGGACCTAGTCTTGAAGCCCTAGGGATCCATTTGTCCAGTCAGATGAAATTACTTCACACTATTTCCTGATGAAAGCTGATATCTGCGGTATCTGTTCGGCGGAAACAATTTCCTGAGGCGCCACTTGAGACACTTGCTGTAGGCATCAATATACTGCATTGGAACAGGGTTTTGGGCAGAAAGATGAAAAGAAATTTGGTTCTTTTTATGAGAAGAAGCTGTTTATCATATCAATGACCACCCTTTCAGTGTTAATCTGAGTTATTTTAGTAGTTGGCACTAGCTCATAGTATTCATAGATACAGTTTGCCTCTTCTAGTTCATAACCTGAACCTCAAAATGTACATATAAACAGGCTGATCATCCACGTTTGACATCATCCTTAATCACCAATATGCCTACGATCTACTGCAAGCAACCAGTGCTGTATAGTCCGATGGATGCAACTCGTCCATATCCAAAGTCCACATGCTCATTTCCCCTGCTTAATACTACGTGTACATCTATTTTATCACTGCTGAAGCAGCCCATTTTGGGAAGAGCAAAAATAGATACTTCATGCTAATGCAACTTTTCATGGAGATGATGCCAACCTGCTGTCTGGGCTCCTCCAGATTTAAAACTCTAAAACATTCAACATTCTTTTGAGATAAGAATAAAATGCTTCAAGATTGGAACTGGTGATCCTTGTTAATTCGTCTTATTAATCAAATTGGTAGTAGAAAATAATCGGAATTTCCTATTGGCTTCTTGAGATTTCCTTTGTCATTTTCCTTCAAATGGGGATCATTGGACCAGCACTTATATTAAGGATCGTCTTCAAACTTTGAGAAAAATTAAATTACTCGGAATCGAATTGGACAAAGCAGAGTGGACATTAATTGCCATGATTAATTTGATTGTTTCTAGGGTTCATAATTTAAAATGGATATTCTGTCTCCTACTCCTGAGCACATGTATTGGCCAGTTATAGTGCGTACAGACGGTTGAACCTTGGGTCTGAGCAGGTCTGACCTTGCTCTGCTTGCAAAAACATTCCATTTGTTAAAACTAAATCTCATTTCGCGTAGAGATAAGGCAATACCACTTCCAGGGTTCGAGACAGGACTTGGGTTTCCCACAAGGAGGAAATAATCTTTGATTTTGTTACCAGATACCAGCCTTAGACTCCTCCCGGTCGATGGGAGTCGTCCAGTGCAAGAGCTGCTCCTAAATGAATCATTCATCCGGGAGCTTTGAGCTGCTCAGCCATTCTTCAAGCACAGTTTTGGTCTATTGACCTAATATACATGATTAAAGGATGAATAGTGCTTGGAGAGTGGGTGATTCACTCACCCAGAAATCGAGAACTCATTCTCCAGGCAGAGGTTTGGATGTGCTATCTGCACAGCCCGAAGGTAATGGGTGAACTGTTCGGCATGCTAACTTCCACTCTCCAAGCTAGGTGTGGTCTCGGGTATAGATCTATCTTAGACACCAAAGTAAATGTTGGGAGACTGAGCTGTTCATTGGTCTGGCCTACTTACAAATAGCCTAGGGGCTTTGAGTCACTCCCCTCGCCAGGTCACGTCATCAACATGTAGTTGGCATTTGGTATGTGGCCAAGGAATGTCAACACTTTCTGCAGCTCCATTAACTTCTTCTACCCTCCATATACCCCATCCTGACACCATAACCAGTCTTCTTATCCCCCACTATACATATATCTAACCTACTGCCCTATAGAGCTAGGTGGAGCTAGATATAGTGAGGACATATTAGGAGTGGGGGCGAAGAGAGCAATGGATTCTTGTTTATAAATGTAGAGCAATGCAGAAATGCACTCTGGTGTCTGAGTGGGATTATTTTTCATCAACACTGCACATAATATATATGCTGTCAAGGATATATGGATACATATATGAATATGGCCATTGCTAGTGATGTATGATAAGTGACAGCCGCTGACATGACCCCCACATTTCATCCCCTCGATAGGCTCCCACCAAATGTTTGGTGAGTCATAGGGCCCTTTTGTTCTTAGCAAAATATATGAAAGTACCTTTGTTCAGATTGATGATCTAGAGTGTCAGTACACAGCATGTTCCGACATCTCTTCTCAGTTTTGTGACTGTGACAAAAAGTAACAGTCAAGAGGGTGGTATTCCAATGAAATGGGAAAAACTTGTGCAAAGGTCACAGAAAAAAAAGATTGGTCAAGTGAATTTTGAAATAACACCAGGTAGCAAGGATACATTGGGCCAATGTCGGCTTATATTGGACCAATGTTGGTTTATATTGGGCCAGGCATGGCACACTGCTTCATTGCTGATTGGAACAATTTCTTTTTCAAGAATACTTTTCTACTTTCCAACAGTGGCTGTGTGTAAATCTCTATAACTCAGCCGCTGTCAATACGTGCCAATGAAACTATGGGAACAACGTGTAGTTGATCAATGGTAATTAAAAGAATGAAGGGGGGAAGAAATACCCTTCCACCATACCATCTTTATCATCAAATCTTTATAGGGAAAATGTGCCTTTATGATGGATGTGATGCATCCTATAAAACTTTCACACTACCCCATATACCTGTGCAGAGACGGTTGGTTTGAATAGATGTGGAAGTAAACACCGTACATAATGCCTCCAGTAGTGGGAACCACCCATGCTGCAAACACATGGACATGAATGACTTATGACCTCCTGGTGGTGTTCTACTATAACATGACCCATCCTTAGCACTGCCCTGAAACCTCACCTGGGCCAGGTGTTTTGTATAATGCATCTTCCCTACCTCCAACACACTCCCACTAACGTCCTCCAACACACCCACTAACAGCCATTGTCCTGGGGGAATTTTTCTCCTGCACAATTTATATCTATCCCCCCCCCCCCCCACATTTGGCTAGCCAGGTGTAAATGCTTACCTACTTGTAATAACGATTATACGGAGTAGGAAAACACAACTATTGAATTACTTGTGTTTTATTCTTAGCCTCTTGAGTTTCTTTTCTTTTTTTTCTTTTTTTTTTTGCTTGTTTTTGAGAATGTACATACCCCTTATAGAAAAGCACCTACTAGTAACTACAGAGGTCATATGTCAGCATGGGTCTGGCCTGGGTCATAGATCTTCTCACACCAAATGCCTTTTGGAAGGCAATTTTGGGCAAGAAGGCGATTTTGCCAAGACAAGTCAGACACACATTAACCTTCCAGAACATGTCACAAAGAGGGTTAAATAGTTTAGGAGTAGCTGCCAAACTGCCCTTCTTTAACCCTGTTACCACCAGACCCACCACATGCCTCTAACCTACCCTGACCCCTTGTGGCAGGGTGGGCGGAGAAGGGCGCTCAGAGGGTTAATTTCACGGGGTTATGCCTTAACAAGGTACCCAATCGTCAGCTGGAGAACAGGGGAGGGGAAGCCCCTATATTGCACCCTGTCGTGTTCAAAATATCAATGAATACGGTAATAGTAGTGATAAGAGCGACACCGAGCAATAGGGGTAGTGATCATATATATACCATCATCATATGATTTAGTGGTTTTAGTGGTGAACTTGGAATAGGGTGACTCAAGTGCTTAGTTCACAATTAGAAAGGAATGACTATCCCGGGATTGTCTGAGACCTACTACCAATCAGGAACACAATTTTTGCAGTACTCCAAGTCTTCTGCAGAATGTCTATCATTATTTTTGAGGCATTTGCAATTACATTATCCCATAATCATCACAATTTTCTCTGTCAGCAGATTTAGTGGTTATTAAGGACATAGATGATAGATAGGGGTTCACCAGGTGCTTTTATCCCAGATAAGGGAACGAGGCCAGAGGCCGAATTCCCCTTATCTAAGGGATAAAAGGACCAAGTGCACCCCTATCCATCACCTATGACGTTTATATATGTACCATGGTTTCCACCATTAAATTAAACATCTTTACCCTTTAAAACAGTTGAATTCAATGTTATTTGTTGCAAGTCTATAAACAGTGCCTTTAGTACATACTAAAGGCACCGTAAAACATTGCCTAAACTGGATAACCATGGTATAACCAAACATATAGCCTAAAGAGTTTAGTTGGCCAGGTGTAAATCTACAAAGGTGATGTCTAAATCGACTAATGAAACATGTATCCATTTGAACTGGCCTGACAAAACGCTAACAGAAAGCAATATATGTGTTACACATCTGTCTCTTCAAGCTTTCAATAGCCACAATCGTGACAGTGTATTGAAATGCATAAAGACTGATTACCTATGCCCATTTATTTGCCTTCCCGTACATATATTGTATTTACACACAAAGGACTTCAGACTATACAGGACATTATACCATTTCATGTTTAATACCCGAGACACATTCCCATGTTTGCTACATGAATTTGATTCATTGTAATGTATACATTTCTGATTGAAATATTTGCTATAGGAGACTCACAATACAGTTATGGGGGGGGGGGGGGATTACCATATGTGACGTGCACTGGGAATAGGGACCATAATACACCCTGCACTAAGGGCCCTTTTCGCAGATCCTGCCACATATGGTATATTATATTGTCAAAGGCGACAATCGGACATGGTGTAACAGGTCTACAGCAAAATTACTATACCCCTTAGGAGGCTATATTTTATGTCGTTCTTTTCTTTTCTCTTTAGCTAAACCCTCTTTATTGATTCTTCAGTATCAGACCATACACAATCAAGACAGGACAAAAGATCAGTAAATACTGACAGAAAATAAAACAAGTAAAAATACACAGTAAGGTGTTGATATATGAGATGGGGAATAAGAAGGCAACATATGGTGGCCACACAAGCTTCATTAGCTCTCTGTGGAGTTAGTCATACAAAGAGAAATGGAGCAGAATGGAGAGGTGGGTAGGTGGGGGTCGTCAATTGTTACCCTCAAGCTGCAGCTAGTAAGACTGAGATAAACACTTTCTATTTGTTGTTGAGTTTCTGTTTTCCCCTCCCCCTTTTTATTACTTTTTTCATCATGTTTTATGTATGACCGTCTTTCAGTCCAAAGCCCCAATACAACCGCTACCCAATCAATCCCCTTGCTTATATCAACCTATCTGCAGCTATATTCATTCAAATTATATTTTGGTACCTGTGACCACCTGCCTCCTGCTCCAGTCCCTGCGCCCACACATCTCATGGACATTTTTTCTGAAGGAATCCCATTTTCAGAGAAATTATGAAAGCCCCCCCCCCCTTCCTAATTCCCAACGAGCTATGAGCCCCAAGAACGCTAGACATAGAGCATGTCCAGGAAGAGTGACTAAGTACTGGTGTCCCCTGATGTGAATGTGTACGGGTAGTACTACTCAGTCACCCATGTGTGCCCTGGTGTACTTATGGCTAATGGACGTGATTCACACACATGTACACATCATGTACTGATAACTGTTAGCAATAACCCCATAATTACACACCGTGTGAACTACACCACTGGGTAATATAAGGGCTATAAGGGTGATGGGTGGCTCACCCTAGATAATGGGTAAATGCACCCCCCCCCCCCTCTAAATCAACCCAGCCAGTCAGCCGCCTCTAGCACTGCCACCATGTTCAATCATAGAATACTGCTATTGTGCTATTCTCTCCTCCAGTCCACTTGTAATAAAAGTCTTCTATTCAAACCATCAAGTAAAGTGACCCTTTTTAATACCAAGTATTATGAAATATCTGACTAAACTGTATTCCTTTTGTTTCATGAACATCTCCACTTCACAAACATTTCCAGCTTATCAACAAGCAAATCCATCCTATCTATCGTTTCCTGTCTCCAATGTGTCGTCCACTTCTGTACCCTATCTACCGAGGAGAGTACAGATGTCATCTAACCTTCATGATATTACATAGAAACAGTTCGGTATATATGTACATGGATAACCATGCCTTAGAGTTGTTTCCTAAAGTACCACACTGACATCCCATCTAGATATCTCCATTCAGCCACTACATCCCCTTACCAACCCAACTAAAACGCTACATTACCTGGTACCACCCTGAATAGGGCCCGGGGTATGGTAATCCCTGCTATCCTACCCATCCTCTTCTACAATTTCACAGGTGGATTAACAAACCTTACTTGGCCGCATTATGCATGCAGCTTCAATGATGCAACAAATCAGTTCTAGGGAGTAGACTCGTCAGCACTACTTTGGAGCATCGTGCAGAGCCTTTGGGAGTGCATAGAATCGGCATGATGCATTGATGCAGTCTTGAGCTCACTCATTCATGCATCATGGCTATCAATGGCCACGATGCATTCATGCTACCCTTAAAGGGTTGACTGTTGTATGTGAGGGGATCAACTACACTGTGCTCCTGTGCCTCCACCACTGTGACTCCCAGCCTACATCAAAGGGGCGGGGAAACGCCGAGATTGGATACTGTGTGACGATCTTGGTTGAGGGTAAATTGAAATTGGGCTTGTGTGGCAGGTGGGGTAGGGAAGGGTATGAGGGGAGATGGCTGTTTGACACCTGGACACTACCTCCCACACGTCACAATGGTGTCGGTACCTAGGGGTTGTATATATACCTGGAGAGCATCTAGGGTTGTTTTGTTAGACTTGGGATTTGTGCCTTAGGGGTTAGAGCGAATATATATTAAGATAGAGTGGGATAAAGACTGACGGAATAAGTGTGTAGAGTTCACATTTGTTGGGGAATTTCTCCACCAATCTTATAGTTGGCTAATCTAATAGATCAAACAGTTTCTAGTCTCATTTTCATTAAGCCATTTTCAAAAATTAGTTTTAAATATTTCGTTTTCTAAATGCAAAAGAAAACATGGAAAGATTTTATATAAGCCAGCCCTGTAGACTGAGTGACTGAGAAGGTGGATACAGCTCGTGGTGACAACACCAAATTTACTGCTACAATACATTTGACCATTGTCACCACTCTACCATTGGTAGAGGTTGGGGCTTATCTCAGGTGTTCAATATAAACACCTACCTGTGCAACAGGTGTAACAAGGTGGCACTTTACCTGTCTAGCCTGCCCCCATATACCTGTAGATCCAACCTTATAATACAATTCACCACCTGACTGCTACATACGGTGGGTATTGGTTAAAACATCTATCTTTTCTCCTTTATAAATTATATTATTATTACTTTTATTTCAGTAATGTATTATGTTGCCTGTCCATCACTGCAGTGATACTACAGCTTGCCAGGAATGCATTGCACATGTGTGCTGCTTAGCCATCACAGATTGGAGTGTATTGTCAGGAATGTATAATAATGTAACTTTTCCATCACAGGAGGAAAAATGTTACAGCAAGGTATTTTTCATTTCCATCCATCACTAGCAGGGTTCTCCACACATAGGAAGCACACAGGCGGGCTGCCCGTGTGCTTTTGCCTGTCGCCCGTGTGCTTTACCTGGAAATGGGCCGGCTGTGTGCTTCCAGCTCTCTCTGAGCTTTCTATGGTTTTTTTTAATTTTGTAAATCGGTCCATTAGAACAGAAGTTATCCAAAACTTCAAGCAATGTTCAACAAGGTCAAGGCTATCTTGACAATCAAAACCCTTGGAATGCACCATTTTGCATCTAAATTTTCAAGAAATTTCTTGGCTTTGGTAGTGACAATGTGTTTTGCTTGCAACACCAAACTTCACCTGGCCCGGCACTTGTCCGACAATAAATGACCTGTGTGCTTTTTCAACCTGTGGAGAACCCTGACTAGGATATTATAATGTTGTGAATGGTTATTGAACCTTACACTAAATGTACTGTCAAAAATAGGGTAGATATATGCTTCTTGTCAACCATACCATAGTAAGGTCATTGGAATTATCAGGGGATGGAGGTCAATACATTCCACAATTAGTAGGCTATTGTAATAGGATAATTTTGTTCCATATTAATTCTAGTTCAAATAGTCTTTAAGCAGCTTTGAATAACCTTTAGATTCTCCATTACAAAATAGAGCTAACCTATTTATGTCTAAAAAACTAAAACCATTCTATCCTAAACACACTGTATGCATATAGCTGGTCTAAATCCCAGTCTTTATAACCATAGCCTTTCCTTCTTAGAGTCATAAAACTAGCTCTAAGGTGGCAGTTAGACCATAAATACCACCTCTCAAGGCGACTTATAACCTACCAAGTCACTGCCATGTTCCCATAATACATATCCCATCATTGACTCCAGGCCTATAGTAGAGGCAAGAAAGGTTAGGGGAGGGGAACTTCAATTTTGACGACTGAATGGGTCCGTATAAGTGTATTGTGAGGGTATTTAGCAGAGTGAAGTGTTGACAAAGGCTGAGGGTGAGTTCTACTCTCAGGCTAGGTAATATAATACTATATAGGTAGGGTAGGTGTTCTTTGGTATTGGTCTATGAATTTATAATCGACTTGCTTTTTTCACTTAAAGAGGTTGATTTAGTTTTCACCATTGTATTTATAATCAAAATACTTTTTTTTCCATTTCAGTAAAGCATGAAATCTGTGTGTAGGTCATTTATACATGTAATTTACTTTTGACTCTCTCCAAGTGTCATTTGTAATCCCTCGTCCCCCAAATGGGTGACCAAATTTTAACCGAAAAAGAGGTATAATCAAATGTAGTGATTTAAGTACACGTTTTATTTACAGTAATTCTCAAATCAACTATTGCACATCAACACCAATATCAGATATCAATTTACAGCCATACATGCTATGCATGGGGGGGGGGGGGACTTCACCAATGGGCTATTTGTACATTTTCTCAAGTACAGTAGTCAACAAGTTCCCATACCCTACTGCACCACGAGAGGCACCTTGCCATATAAATACTCTGTACTATAACATTGCTTAAACACTCCAGGTGTACTTTCTTCTGTAGACATAGCTTCATGGAGGACCTGGATCACGTCTCTAACCCTTTAAGGATCCGTCATTTTTTCTAAAATAGGGGTTGATGGACTTTTTCCCAACAGGAAATTTTGATGGCGTTATTATGTGCTGCTTCCAACAAATTGCTGATTTCTAGACCACCCCCTGATAGTTTGACAGAAAGATCGATGCTCGACAATAGGCCAAAACCATTTTCTCTACTGTTGCCTTTTTGCTTTCTCCCCACCCCCTTTCGACATGGAACCCTTTTACCATACCCCGATCTCAAGTCCACAAATCACAATCTCCCCTCCTGGTTATAAATTGCAAATGTCTGGTTCCATAGAGCAGGTTGACTGTAGGACGGCGTAAGTAAACTGCCTTTATGTGTCTATCAGAGCTTCATGGTAAGGTAACCACCATTAGACATACCTTCATGCACACGCTCTCCCGCCAGGCCCCTGGCCAGCTTCCTACTGCCCTACAGTAACATGGACCGGTCTATACTCTATGGTGGACTCGTAGCCTGGTACTAATGCCTGTGATGGACACTAAGTGAAACTAATTTTCAGTTTTTTGTAACGCGTAAATAGGGTGCCAATTATTGTATTATGTCAATCAATTTCAGTAGTGAATCATTTAACCGAAATAAGTCAAAAAATTGTGTTTTTTGTTTGTTGTTGTTTTGTTTTGTTGCATTTGTACATGTGTTGTTTCTTTCTTTGTTCTTGTTGTTCCTTCTTTTATTTTGTTGCTGTTATCATTTTTCTTTCTTCTTTTTGTATTTCTCCTTTCCATTTTCATTATTTCCCTTATTGGGTGTAACAGCACATATAGAGTAACCAACGGACGAACACATTTGCTCCAGGGCAAGGAAGCAGTTAAGTGCAGATGGATGTGGTGTGTACATACTGGAGGCAGTTAGATAACCCTGTACAAGGTTCACCAGGTATGCACCCATCCTTATCTATGCCCATGTGGCAGTGGTTTCTAACCTGTGACATTTGGCTCCTCCAGGGCCCCAATCCCACCGCCCTGGAGGTACACACGGAGCAGCTCAGAGTAGGAGGGGTAACTCACGCCAACATCTACAATCTCACTCAGAGGCATTCCAGCCCTCTGGCAAAGCTAAAATAAAGATACATGGTGTGTGTCTTGTAATGTGGTCAGAAATTATGCGGTGGAGGTTAATGTTTCATGTTTTTTTTTCTAACAAAAAATGTCCTAGTACCTTGAGCAATGGGTTGTAAATGATTCTGTGAGCCCCGTCATCGATGCCCATGTTTAGAAGTCAATCCTATTTTGCTGAAAAAGGGAGGTTCCCTGAAACACCTGCTGTTTGATTTTCTTGTTTTCAGAAATGTCTACTTGGGGAGACAGAAAACCCTCTCTCTGCATGGAATGTGACAGAAATGTGGTTCTGGTTACGAGGTCATCTTCACCCGAGAGGAATCTACCCTGTCCTTTTTGACGTCGGCTGTATATTTGTCACCAATGTCTCAGAGACCATGGACATGACACTGTACATTCCCTAATAAACTGACAAAAGTGTCCCCCTTAATTGTAGAGCCTGAATAGGTATAATTTATCCATCAAGTTCCAAAGTTATAAAGTAACAATTGCACATTTGGCACGGTATACCGAGGTGCTAAATTTTGACAAAATACCAGTGTGCCCAGTGTTGGTCTCACAAAAACAACACAGAGAGAAAATATTGAAACAATCAATGGGGCCCTAAATCACAAACGATTTGTCCCTGTTGACATGGCTGTTGGTGGCTTTGTCTAGGTTTGCCCGCCCACCCAACCTCTACTCTCTTCTAATAGGTCCACTCCCTTCTTGAATCTAATAGGTCCAGCTCTCTAATATGCGACATGTGGTCTAACTGATAGATATATAGATAATGGAGATATATAATGTGATTTCCTATACTACTTATTAACATCAACTGTGAAAAGTCATGTTTTTCTTTGTGGCATGCTGTTTTATGAATTTATAGAGATTAAATCACTGCCTATCACATATTTACCAGTCTTTGCTGGCGGTCCAACACTGGCACAAAGCTTTATTAATTTATATTTATTACAGACATCTACATTAACAAAGTTCCTGGGAGGCCGGACCAGTCAGGTTAGGAGAGAAGTGCACACAGTAACTGCAGGCACACAATACCACTTTTTCCCCAGCTCCTAAATGTCAGTCTCCGGTCTGCAAAATCTGTTATACTCAAATTTTGGGAGTCAATATCTGACTTCATGAACATTTTATAGATTCCCCTTTTCTCATTAGTTTATTTGTACTGTATGATTTATAATCACCTGTGAAACGAATTTCCGCCCACAGTCTGATGACAGTTTCAATTGTTATTGGCCGGATTTATTTGTATTTATGATGGCAAAAAGTGTAGATCTGCAGTGTATGGGGGTTTTAAAATCTTTGGAGGCTGAACCAAATATCCCATGTAAAATAGTCAAATGTGAGCTCTGAATCATGAAATACCTTTTTTTCTCATAATATCCAAGTGATTACGAGTCATGAATATCATGGCTACTTGGTTAGTGAACCATAATTATATGAACACACAAGCATTTTCCATACAAGTACCTGAAGAGTGACTTGGTTGTTGTGATATGTTCTCAGTGAGCCTCCTAGTCCTTATTTATGCCCATGACCACTAAGAACACAATGAGTGTAGCTAGGGATTAGGTTGGATAAATAAGGCACAACCTAAACCCTCAAAGATCTTTTTTCTAGCTTTGTGCGCAGGATGCATGGATGCAGCACTGTCATAAAAATCTATATTGAACTCATGCATCATATATAGAGACTACAGCGTTGATTTGCTTCGATAGAGTCAGGACGATGTACTAGTACTGAGGAGTTACCGACTGGAACTGCGATTGAGCATCGCTAAAATACATGAAAACGAACTATTGAGGCATCATGCTGTCTTTCAGGGGTTAATTGCACCCGATCGAATAGCTGCACTCATTCAGGGTTAATTTAAAAAGCGGCTGGTGACCTACAGGAGAAAATCACCTAATATTTTTATCGGGAACGTATTCTGTATGACTACCTTTCTGAGGTCCCTGTCAAAGGTATGAATATCCTGGGAGGAACCCTTTTGGGCCTCCCTAGCCCACTTAAAAGGGTCTATTTCTCCTCTTTCCTATCCCCTCAGGATGTGTGTGGTGCACATATGCGCGGGCACTGACACATTCCTCTGTGAAATTGTGTAATGTAGTTCTCGCCATGAATATGACCTCAGCTGTGGAAATGGCGTTAAACATCTATTACTCACTCACTCACTCAGGAACCCTTTTAGTCAGAAATCTCAACTTCACTGAGATTCACGCTGAGTCAGAGAGGCCAGGTGAAAAGTATACTACCGGTAGTACTTTCTATAGTAGTGGTTCTATGCCGGAGCTGGCGATAAATAAATGTTCTCAATGCAAGGGACTTTGACACAAACTCAACCAAGTATTGAAGTATCTTTCATCTCTAGAATATAACTGTTCAATTCAAAACTTCTCTTCCTTATTAATTCAACACTCCTCTCCCGAAACCACGTGAGAAAGCTAAGATATAGACATCCCCCCTCCAATCTTTAACACCCCCAGCTGGGAACAATTTCCCCCCAAATCCTCCCTCTCAGACCCAGCAACCCCAAAGTAGCGTTTCTGTCTCTATAATCACTCAGCCTCACACTGTGCTTCTTGTTAGTCCCTAATGGCCGTGCCCTTGATGTGAGCCCACCATGGCCATATCTGCTCATCAAAATGAGCAGTTTATTTGTGTTTATGTGGGGAGTGAGCAGTCTATGAGCATCTCTCTGAGTTGCTCGGCACTAGTAAGTACCTAATGCATTCCTACCTCCATAAAGATGTTCAGCTTCCTATACCTCCATAAAGATGTTCAGCAGGAACTATATTGGCGACTTGGGTGTAGGCAATACCTATACAGTATAATACACTGGTGCTTGTAGAGCCAAAACAGCGCTTGAAACATAATGGAATATTTTAACTAACATTTATTTCATAACATGAACTTCCAAACACCAACATTTTCTTCTGTTTCGACTCTACTGGGAATGCATTCACTTTTTTTCATTTCATCTTGCTTTCATTGGGAATCAGGGAAAACACATACCCGGACAGAGGCAATCTCAATACAATACCATCTCATTATATTATTGCTATAGGGTGTGTTGTTATCCGATACCTACAGCAATTTTGGGGTCATATATTCTCAATAGACATGCATCTTATAACTAGGTGGTATACGTAACCGACCCTCACCACAAACCAGGGGGTGGTCTAAAATCAATTTTACCCATGGCTGAACCCAAAATAAAAGATAACAAACTCTTGACAATCTCTCCTCAGCGAGCAGTCCATAGTGTTTAAATAGAGCTTGGATAGAGGTAAACAATGGATACCTTATAGGTGTGTGTTGGGGAGGAGGGAGGGAGACTTGGGTGTGTGAAAAAGATGATTTAAGGAGATGCCTATAAACAACCTGTTCTCCTTGGGGATTTTAAGCTGTATGTCTTTTTCAAACTTCCATTTCCAAACACACAGTATATCAAATATATTTAGATGTGAGACAAATCTGGGCGTGCAACATGAAATAGTCTAGAATACCCCCAGGTATTTATCTTTTTTTTCTTTCTATAATAGCCCACGGTCCCCTTTTGACCCCTTCTCGTGCTGTACGGTCTAGTCCCGTGTGCTAGACCCCCCACTGTGTAGGGGGACATGCGTGACCCCGACCCCCATCCACACACCCCTCTTTACCCACCTCCTGCTGAGGTGCCTGTGATTACCCTGCATTATGATCACCTGCCTACACAGGTAAAGAGTGCCAGTGTACATGGGATGTATATGTATGTTTAGAGTTGGGAGGTGTTGGTATATGTTCAGCATATTGACGCTGGTGGCTGAATGAGGTGTCCTGGTGGCGTTATTTTCAAAGGCAATTCCTTTTCCCCCCAAGCCATGGCTTTTGAATTTACGAAAATTCCAGCAATTGCATCATAGTAGACAATATCAACTACTAATGTTAATGTGGAAGAAATGCCAAGAAGGCAAATGTATTGAACAAGTTAATGTAAGAACCAGGGGTGACAGAAAAATTAAGTTTGCCCACAGAAGAGCCCAAACAACATTCTACCAAAAGAGTCCTTATTATAGGGGAGTTAGCCTGTGGAACAAGCTGACTCATGAAGAGCAGCATGTCTCATGAAGAGCAGCATGTAAAAAGTAAAAATGCCTTCAAACACATAGCAAGGTCATACAGCACCAATGACTAGTCCTGATTAGTCTCAATTACTATTGAGACAATGTATACCATCAAAATAAGAACACCATTTAGACCATTGTCTCAGCATATATATATACTGTACTGATTGTTGCTTGTAATTATTTCTATAAATGATGTATTATGTTTCTTTCTCATAAAATTGATGTATCACCATAAGCACAAGTAGTGGCAGTGGTACGCCAAAAAAAGTTCTTTTACTAGAACGAAAAGTACCTTAATAAATACAAAATACAAATATGCCCATTGTATGGACCCACTATACTTTCACTTCAAATCTCACATTTCCTCATTATGGATACAAACACACATTACCTTATTATCCATGCCTGCCTTTACACTTAATGATTTTGTTTACCAACTAAACTAAGCATTCATTTCACAGTTCACAGATCATCATACCATGTTTATGCACAGCTAATTCAGGTGTGACTTCCTCTGTCCTTATTTAATCGACCATCGTTATAGCTCACCTTTGACACGACTCTCTATTAAAGCCGCATTTAACATTATAGGAGTCCTAAAGCACAACCCTGCTTAGCCAAAAAAGTGGTATGTTTCAAGTACCTGGACGAGAAATTGTGGACAGTTCACGCATGTCTTTTTTTTCCATCATGATATCCTCATCAAGATTTATATATGAGAAAAGGGGGATATTTCTGGAAGGTAAAATGCAGTAAGAGTAAGCCCCTGTTTTGTCCTATACGTGACCTGCAACAGACCATTTTTTTTAAATATTATTGTGGGGAGGGGTGGGGGGTAAAGCGTATGCAGAGTTAAACAGGTGCTTTAAAACCACAACCTTATACCCTCATAGTGTAGCATGTAATATGCCCATTGAAAGTTGTATCGTGTATACATAACGCGGTTAGGGGCCTCAGGTGTGCAGGCTGGGCAATCTTACCGGCCCATTACCCTGTATGTGCAAGATGTTGTGGCTCGTCAGTAGGGAGAGGAAGGATGATGGGTACCTGACAGGAGGTTTTCCTTTTTAGTCCTCTCCTATTTCTTCTCCGAAGAGGGTTTTGAGAATATTTTTCTATCATTTTTCTCATTTCTTCTTGTCTTGAATCATTTGCGAATGTATGTAACCCCTATAATTTATAAATGGATAAAAGGGAGTAGGGAATGGCAGGAAGAGTTGGTGAAGGACCTGATATGTAGACCCAGCTTTGGCATGTGCATATTTCTTTTGCTTTTGCTTAAACTGTTCCAAATGTGAACCTATTTGAATCATTTATTTTAAGTGGGCCGATCCAACTCAACATGCTGACAAAACTAGTATTAACAATAGATTTTCTTACCGGTTTATCTTCTGCTGCACATCCCACAGGACGTGACTGATAACAGTGAGTGCGATAACATATAGCACGAAGGAATTCTCCCTATGCACAAGAGGTGGCTTCTTTATAAACCACACCACTGTCTGTCCCTCTCGCGGCGCCTACTATTCTTTCTCTTCTTTATTATTACTTTGCTGTTACTGAGGTCTGAGAATGTCCCTCTACTTACCCTATCCCTGACATGAAGCAGCAGCTGTAACAGAGACTCAGTAAATGCTTATATGTGTACATACCCACTTGTTGAGGTAATGGTGTCTGGGCCTTGAACCAGTGACCCCAACCTGCCCCTGCCACTACCAGGCTAGATCTACACCCACTACTGGCTCAGGAATGTACAGGGGAAAGCAGATAAGACGCACCACAGTGCAGACAGTCGAGCGTCTTCCCAATGCCTGAGGGGCTCTTATTTGAAACCATTTTACTCATCCCTGCAACACCTGCCCTCTTCACCTGTCCTGCCTGTCCCCACCATTATCTATCATGACATGGGCAGTGTATGATCTGGTAACTTGCATTTCTCGATTTATAGATAAGATGCATAGCTGTGAGTGAAAGCAGGGGCGTAGGAAAAGGGGGGGCCAGGGGGGCCTGGGCCCCCCAATCATGAAGGAGGTGGGGCCTGAGTATGTCTGGGCCCCCCCAATATTTTCCAAGAACTCATAAACACAATGGAAAAGAAGCTAAAACTTTAGATCTCAAATTAGATTATTATGGTGATGTCATAGGGAAAATGGGGGTCTGAGCCTAAAGTCAGATCCAAAATTTACCAAAAGTTACTTTTCTATATGAATTCTATATACGCATTATATAGATGCCATCACACATCAGCCGACAATTCAAGGTGGTCGCGACGGTGCCCTCGCCGGGCCCCCCCAATGAAGATTTGCTTCCTACACCTCTGGAAAGTGATGATAATGATATTCCAAGGTGCATACTACCAATATTTCAGTCTCCCTGGACTCTCTGATACTCCTGGGTCCCCTCGTGTGTGTCACCCAGTAAAAGGAATGTCATTTTTTTTATTCCTCCTTATGTCTCCATGGCAACCTCCATTGGTCCCAAATGACGTCTTAGGAAGAGTGAGAAAGGCAAGGGACAGAATCTGTTATTCTACCATCATTCAGTTGCCTTTTTCAAAGTATTTTCCTTTTCTACCACACACAGAACAATGCAATGGACGTTTAACCCTTCTTCCCTTGACCTGTGGATCTTTACTTAGAAGTAGACCACATTCCTGCTTCCTAGAAATCCCAATATAAGGTAATCCTGCCATCAATACTAGGTGTGTGGATAGTGGTAGGTTGGTGTTTAACCTCTGAGCTACAGCAATTCAATAACAAGCTCTCTACATTGCTGAGGTTAGAACTAACATCAGGGGTGTAATAAATCCCACAACAAAGAACACTCTGCTTGTATTCCATACATCCGTCTTTACACTCAGGGTACTTTATGTTCTATCATATCAGTTTGCTGTAGTGAAGACTTTAATTTGATATCCAAAATTTAATAAGATTTCGGCACTGATATAGATTTTTCATGCACTTTTTATATATTATTAGGTTTTTTTTTGGACGTTCACCCCTGAGCCAATATCCGTAACTCGTCCCCAAACATATTTTCTGATCATTTATTTTCGCTCCAGCAGAAACAGCAAGTGTCAAAGTGTATAATCTGACCTTGTGCAGACACACCTGATAGGACTTAAACTGTTGTTGTGTCAACCTGAGCTATCCATCTAGCAGCTGACACTGGCTGATGCCAGATACTGACCATACCACAATGGTACACTCTGGGTGGTAATTTTGTATACAATTCCAATGTTGACTGCTTATGCTAACTATGTGTGGCTAGGTCAACTAGACCTCATCTAGTCCTATTTGAGGCCTATTGGAAGATATATGTGGATTACAAGACTTGGAAAGGTGAAGAAGACATGGATGAAACATGTCATGTTTTACCTTACAAATACCGTAACACTGATTTCACCCAAATAAAACCGACTGATAAATCCAAAATACATCGCGTTGTCACATAGCGATCCTCGCGGAGTGGAAAGATTGAGATACCGAACGCGTTTCTTAGAAATTTGTCTCAGTAGTGTCCATCATTAACATTAAACTATTAACTGTCACGGCGTGGGAGCATCTATCTTGATATACAATGGGTGATGTATTTCATCTAGGGATATACATTCTTATGTACAGTTTTATTTTGTGTCATTTCGCAGTGCCCTGTGACTACTTCTGAACCCTTTTTTCTCTCCTATAACTGATAACCATCGTGAAATTTTACCCGTAAATATAGAATGTATTTGGCTTCAAGTTTGTATCTTGCATATTGTACTATTTTCAAGATCATAGCTTCAGGTGGTTTCAGTCAAATGTTTTCAGATACCTAGAGCTTTTTATGTATGTAGGGCAGTGGTGTCAGGGTGACACGGGAGTGTTTGTGACAAGTGTCTGGGGGTGAGGTGTGTGAGGGTGGAGCCAGGGTTCAAAGGTGCGCATAGTGAGGGTAGACTGAGGGTGGTGGAAGTTATGCCAAAACTATTGTAAGGGTTTGTGGCCTTACGGACCTGGGGGGTTCGGGTCTTACGATTCGGAAAGAAAGAGTAAGACAGTATTCCAAGTGTATGCCAACGGTTAGGTTTATTACTTAATGCACACTCACGGCTGCCGAATGATATCAAAGAGGCAGCTAATATTAAAAGACAGTGGTTTACATAGTGTGGAGGCCAGAAGGGCCTCTGACGTAGCGGCTGAGCCCTGGGCTTTATATACGGACCCAGGTGTTCGTCGTCAGATGTCCCCACAGACCCGGATCGGTGCTGCCACCTATCCGGAACCTGAGGAACGTCCGACGACTCGACTCACCCGCCACGTCAGACGGTACCCAACTCCTATGGTAGTAAAGTGTACCTCTACACCACTCCCCCAGACATTTAGGAGGGTGTTATACGTATAATATTACTAGGATAACATTTCTACATGTCTAAACCTTTAGTAATAGAGGTACAACCATAGGTATAACATTAGCACTAAATAAATTGTGAACCAGATGTCATATATATATATTCGATAGTGAATTTTAGTTACATATAACGATTAGGATGTTGAAATATTATACGAATTACTTGAAGAAGAGACAGTTATGTGAAACGGAACTGTCTATTTAATTATTATACCACATAATATTGTATTATATTTCAGGTATAATTAATAAGACAAGTAATATGAATCGTATACATGTGATGATGACAGCTATATGTAACGGAACTGTCGATAATAAAACATATCACAAAATAACATCCGTACGTGTGTTTGTAGTCATTGACACCACATTTGAATATGTAGTCTTAAAGAAGACTGTTATAGTAACATCACTATCTAATGACATGTCGTATATTAATATTATACGAATCCGTTAAGGATTCCGTGAGTAGTACGAATATGATTAATTTTAACATACACTTGAAAAAAAACATCACGGTGTGATAATGAATATAATAATATATTATCACCGTGTACCTAATAACTTTTATAGCACCAGATCATTATACTTATTATATAATTTGTCTCGCAGGACAATAATATGTGTTATCTGGTGAAGTTTAACGGATCTTATAATATAAATACTAATAGTGATTAGAGATCCGTATCAGGAAATGTCTATGTACCCGTATTATAATATGTATCTAGTGGATATGTACATACATATAATATTATAGAAAAATAGAAATATGACATTATATACAATATACAGGAATTATAAATGCTGCTGGAGTCTTCTGCTGTATCCTCCGGGTACTAGTAGGTAGGTGTGGTCAGCTAACCACGGGATGGACGTGCTAAAGTTTATAGTTTCCTTATATTGAGTGAACACGGTAGTTGATTTGGGGCAGCTACCCACAATCCTCTAGTAGTGCTAAAGTTTATAGTATATCCGAATGGTGTAGATTTGTAGAATATTAGTCCGGATGTGTCAACTGTGTAGAGAACGTAATCCTTTTTAAGTTTTAGTTGACATAAGTAAAATAATAGTCCGATATAGGTTGATCCGGAAGTAATAGTAGTAGAGATATAAGTCCATTCGGGAGTACAGATGAGTTGTAGAGGTAAATCGTAAAGTCCATCCTAGTAATTGGTTAGCACGGGTAACAGCAGGAGTCTGGAACTGGCATCCGGATACGTCTCACAGCAGCAAGTCTACTATCGGATTGTTCATGGATGAAATTATAAATCCGAATAGGCTATTCAGGGTGTAATAAATGTTATACAACCTGAATAATAGACTGGTCAAAGGAACCCGGAACACATAGCATAGGTGTTCATGCACTAGTAAAAGCATTCGCAGACCTTTAGGGTTCCGCAAAGACTATATCTGGTCATTTGGTGTTGGAAAAAAAATTATGGAAGAAATAACCCTAGCATGCTTTAAACGGATTTCTTAGCATGCTTCTTCTTCAGAAGAGCTAAAGCCGACTCGGGAGTGCCGTCCCACTCGTCCAAGTCGACTCCGAACACCCTCATGAACTTAGTGTTCAGGTTGGTGTTCCGAGTGATCTCCTCCTTTACACGCTTTTCCAACACGTGTACATCCATAGCTGCTTTTTCTTGAGCAGCTGAGGCAGCCTCCTCCTGGGCCTTCACATCGTCCCGGATGAGAGTCTCGAGACGTTGCTTTTCAGCGTCGCCCACCTGTTTCATACACAACAGGGTTTCGTTTAGGAGACCCTGATGAAACTCGATCGCTTTCTCACGAACGGTCTTCTCCCAATGGGTGTAGATGGCCTTCTGGACATCTGCCTCCCCTTGGCGAGACTTCTCAAACCAAACTTCCGCATTACCAGTTTTAATGGTAATGGCGTCCTTCGGTTTCTCAGGTGCCGCGACAGCCTTGGGAGGAGTCGAGGCGGCCTGTGGACCACTTCCGGGTTTAGGACTCCCGGACACACCTGTCGTTGGTACACAGAAGGCAGGTGGTACATTCTGTTTCAGTCCCATTTGCAGGTACATGTTTAACTGCTCCTGGGTAAAGGTAACTGGTGGGGCGGCTGGAGCGGATGCAGATCCGGCGGCAGCAGATGCGGTGGTCTTCTTTGGCATAAGGCGACCATCCTTTCCTACCACCAAGGTCTGGCTCTCAGGTCCAGGTCCCTGGTTTAAGGACGGAAAGTTTCGAGAACTCACTTTCCCAGGTTTAGATACGGCTCCAGCGTATCCGGCAGGTTCAGGCTTCTTGAACACCGGAGTGCCCTGAGCCTGTTCTGCGGGGTGCCTTGTCAGAGGGGACCTGGAACGGTCCTCTGCTCTGACCTTCGGTTTTGTTGTGCTCTGACCATTACCATTGCCGCCACGGTTCTGGTCTCTCCTGCTCCTTTCACGAGCTCTCTTTGCATCCTTTCCGGATTCCTCGCATTTCTGCCAGAGAGACTCGTGCATGTCCAGTTTACCCTTTCCAGGAGTCAGGACTATCTTTGCTCGGAGTTTCGAATCCTTGGTCTTCGGAACTTCGCAGAGGACTTGGTCCCCTGGTCGGATCTTAGACCAAGCATCCTCGCTCAGGCTATCGAACTCCTTCATGAGTTCCTGATGAAGCTCCATGATGCGCTTCCGGGCCCCGTCCAAACCTTCTGCGTGGCATTTCTTCTGGTGTCTAGCCAGATCACTACGTCGGTTGTATTGCACCTTCGTAGTACACTTCTTGCCCTTCTTACCATAACTCGGATCACAAATGTAAACCGGGTGATGGTGGAAGTGGGCCTCTACCAGATGCCTTTGGAACCGGGCTGGAGTACTCCAGGTCCGGATCGAGACATCACTCGCATCCTGGCAGATAGAGAAGGGACAGGACTTTTGATCGTCACCGTACCACTTCTCTAAAGCCCAACGCAGCTTCCTCCTCTGGGTATAAGTGTAATACCCTTCGGTGTGGTTTAGCATAAGCCACATCTTTCGATAGGCTTTGCTCGGATTGGGGTCCTCGTCCGCGTAGGTCACTTGTGCCTGCAGTTCCGGGTGGACATACAGGTAGCGACCATCATAGCTAGCTGGAAAAGGCTCCGCCACTGCTGGCTTCCACTCATCCTTCTGTCCGTCAACTTGGGTAGTTTCGGACTCTGTCGCTGCGGGTTCAGCACTCGCAGTCGCTCCGGATCCCTCTGCTGGGAGTGGAGACAGCAGTTTCTCTGGCTCATTGAGTGAGAATGAAGCCAGCTTCTCCTCGAACGAGCGATCCGTGGGTTCCTCCACGTCCATCATCTCGCTCTCTTCCTGTGTAACAGGCGACAAAGCTTCCGGAAAAGCTTCTGCGGACGGAGTCAGCTTATCCGGGTCACCGGATAGCTTGGCTGCAGCTACGGATTCCTCAGCCATGACTGGGGAA
This sequence comes from Acholoe squamosa, assembly GCA_949317995.1. Lineage (NCBI taxonomy): Eukaryota > Metazoa > Annelida > Polychaeta > Phyllodocida > Polynoidae > Acholoe > Acholoe squamosa. Next base: position 45,277,208 of record OX439038.1, read on the forward strand.
TCGACCACGGGAGTAAACTACTCCTTTTTCCGGCTTTTACGGCGCCGGGGCCGACACTAGCGGAGTCTGCCTGCTGAGAGACAGACTCTGAGGGCGCACAAGGGGTTTGCTAGATGGTAGAATTCAAGAGAGAAGGGGTGACCCGACTGTCTCAAACACTACCAAAAAACAATATGGCGACGGGCCAGCTTTCGTGACGTCATTTCCCCGCGGTCCGCGAGGTCACGAGAGGTCAGCCGAGACTGGACACGGTGACGTCATGCGGAAACGCACGTGCTACAGGCGGTACATCAACAAACTGATTGTTTTTAGGTAATTATCGCTCACCCCGATGACTCGACTGGGGATTTAAGTGGAGATTATGGAAAGCTTAAGCAAATCCACCGGATTATCCGTCCACTACCCATTGGTACATCATGCGGGGGCGACAAATAAGCCTTTAGGGTCAGTTGTCATCCGTTCCTCTAAATGTAAACATTACACTCGTTGTGTATACAGGTTAGGTCACTGCAGTCCTCTGGGCAATTCGGGGGCTGCGGCGAACGTATCTCCCCTTCTCGGATAGTTCTTTATCGGACCTGACAGTCTGAAGAGCTTTCTCTAGGTGCTTCTTAGCCTTAGAAACACCTTTCCTCTTCTTTCTGTCTTCACCTGCCGAGACTTTTTTAACTCCCCCACGCTTAATCGGTGTTGGCGTGGGTGTCACTGATTCGGAACACTTTTTGGGTCTACCTTGACCACGCTTCACTGTAGTGTTCTTTACCTGGTCTATTATGCGATTCTGATTCAGGATCCTTTCGGAACCTTCACCATACATTTCTGTGGAGGTCTCCCTCCCAGACCATCTCCTTAATCTAGCCACATTTGACTTATAGAGTCGACCAAGGTCAGATTTAATAATTACGGTACAATCACTGATAATTTGTGTTATAGTAAAGGGACCGTCCCAATTAGACGCTAATTTTATGTGTCTAAGTGGTTCATGTAATCTGAGGACTCTGTCTCCGGATTGGAATTTCCGATGCTTTAGATCGGTATCGTATCCTACTTTCTGCCATTTGGCACTTTTCTCCAAATCAATTCGGACAGACTCATATGCTTTTCTAAATCTGTCTCTTAAACATTCCACAAAAACTACATGGCAAGGTAGTTCAGGGTCCATTCCTACGACTCCAAAAACTAGGTCAGCAGGCATTATCAAATCCTCTCCGAATACTAAAAGGTTCGGAGAACAATTTGTACTTGAATGTACCGTACTATTATAAGCATGTGTCACAAAATGACATTGCTCATCCCAGTCATCCATATGTTCATTAACGAGTGACTTTAGGACTTGGATGAGGGTTCTATTGAACCTTTCCACCAATCCGTCGCTTTGTGGTCTATACGGATTGGTTCTAGTCTTGCAAATAGCCAAGTATTCGCACATACCCTGCCAGAGATTTGATTCGAACTCTCTGCCTTGGTCACTGTGTAACATTAATGGTACACCGAAGCTTAGTACCCAACCTTTTACAAAAGCTTCGGCACAAGTAATTGCTTTGTGGTCCGGTAGTGGAAATACTTTAGTGTATTTCGTATAATAATCACACACTACCATCATACAGGTATTATCATTAGCGGTTGTATTAAATCCACTAATAATATCTACCCCGATTCTTGCGAATCTAACTCCGAAAAGTTCTTGGGATAGGGGAAGTTTGCCCATCCCGGGTCCGGGTTTGTTTTTACAACAATCCGGACAGGTGGTTACCCATCTTTGCAAGTCCCGTGTCATGCCAGGCCAATAGTATTTCTTGGAAAGTCGTGCTAGCGAGCGTTTCCTTCCGAAATGACCACTGGTCCGATGTCCATGACAGAAGTACATAATGTCATGTCTCATGGCATGTGGTATCACCACTTGCATGATTCTATCACCATTATTACATGGCTTCCAACGGTATAACACGCCTTTCCGGACTTCAAGCTCGGTCCATTGAGCAAGAAACCTTCTCATTTCTCGATTTTCCAGAGAGACCTCTGGTCTAACTGGACGTATACCCTTTGGTACTAATTGCAGTAGCTGTGCAGTTATCGAGTCAGCTTCCTGGAAATGTCGTATGTGATCCATAGACCAATCCAGTATACTGGCAACTAGGGGTACGAATGGTCTTCGAATCCCTGCTAACACTGCCTTATGAGCTCCACAATCAGTACAATCCGGATTATCACATTTCCGGATTGGTATTCGAGACAAAGCATCAGCATTTAAATGCTTAACTCCGGGTCTATGCTGAATCTGTTGATGTTCAAGCCCATATTCGGATAAATGGGCTAGCCATCGGCCTAACATGCCTTCAGCATCTCGGAAGTTCAGTAGCCACCTTAAAGAGGAATGATCCGTACGCAAAGTAAAGTTCGTTCCCCATAGAAAATGTTTAAACTTCTTGGTATATACGACTACTGCCAACAACTCTCTTTTGGTTGTGCAGTAATTGCGCTGAGTCTTGCTCAGTGTGTTGCTGGCAAAGGCAATTGGTACTTCTCTCCCATTTTGGACTTGCGAGAGAGCTGCACCAATGCTATCATTACTAGCATCAGTATCCAGTATGAAATGATCCGTCTCATTCGGATATTGCAATACGGGAGTACTCGTGAACAGGTCTTTTAGCTTTCGAAAAGCGTTTTCCTGTTCATGTGTCCAAGGAAATTTTTCCTTGGTACTTCCTGGAGTCCAGTTAGCTATTGCTTGTAATGGGTAACTGACTCTAGAATAATTCGGAATAAATTCCCTGTAATAGGAACAGAATCCTAAAAAGGACCTCACTTCCTTGGGTGTTTTAGGTCTATTCCAATTCGTGACTGATTCGATTTTTTCCGGATCAGCCTTTATTCCTTCATCACTGATGATGCGGCCCAAATAATTTATGGACTTTCTAAACATGTGGCATTTCTTAGGTTTCAACTTGAGACCATTTGAAATAATACGTTCTAGTACCATTTTTAGGTTATTAGAACATTCTTCGAATGTTTTTCCGAAGACAATGACATCGTCTAGATATACAAGACATCTTTTCCACAATAAATCACTTAGAATTGTTTCCATCATTGCTTCAAATGTTGCAGGTGCATTGCACAATCCAAACGGCATTACATTATATTGGAATAATCCAATATGACTTGAAAATGCAGTTTTCTCCATATCTGAAGGGTTCATTCCCACTTGCCAATAGCCTGATTGCAAGTCTAGGGTACAAAACCAACTGTTTCCTCCTAAGGAGTCAATGGTTTCATCTATTCTCGGTAATGGATACGAATTCTTTTTCGTTATTCCATTCAACTTCCTGTAGTCTATGCAGAAACGGATAGTACCGTCCTTTTTTGTTACCATACACACAGGACTACTCCATGGACTATTGGAAGGGACTATTACATCCTGTTCCAACATCTTATTTATTTCATCCTCAGCTACTCTCTTTTTTGCTAAGGGTAACCGTCTATACGGTATCTTAAAGGGTTCGGCATCTCCAGTATCTATTTTATGTAATACCTTATTTGTCGTACCTAGTTTTTCACCAGGTTTGGCAAAGGCAGTATGATACTGACAGAGCATATCATAGAACTCTTTCCGGTGTTCCGGATCTTCTAATGAAGTTTCTTCATACAACTTAAGTAAGTCTTCCGAAATTTCATCATCTCCTGTTACCTTCTGTAAGCTTAGCTTACTATCCGTTACAGTTTCCGAAAGGGTCACGTTTCCAAAAACTTGTCCCTTTTTCAAGTAGATAGTAGTGTTTCCAGTATTGGAGACAGGTACTACCGACCAGGATGCATTCGCTACTATAGTGTCTACAGAATTTAATCCAATACCTGACAAAGTAACTACATCCGGTTCTATCACTGCAGGTTTGTTACGCATTGCAGGATCACTTCTTACAAGCACATCACAGGCTACTCCCGGAGGGATTCGCACAGTGTGTGCCACACTAGCCATACTGCTCACTTGTCTCAGTGCACATCTAACCTTCACGGGGTACGGGTATCTCACACTCAACACTCCTGTTTGGGGTTCCAATACAGCACCATACAGGGATGCGAAATCCAACCCGAGTATCCCCTCATCTGCTATATCCGCAACGGTGGCGCTCATGACATAGTCATGTATACCATCTAACTGTAGTCTCACACAAGTTCTACCATACGTTTGCAAGGTACTGCCGTCGGCCGTCTGAGCACTTCCTCCCGATTTGAGAGTATCATGTTCATCCGGTATAAGGTCGTAGAACCCCTTGGAGATACAAGAGTGGCTAGCTCCCGTATCCACAAGGAATTCGGCAGACCTTCCGTTAACAGTAAGGCAAACATACCACCGCCTTCCGTTTAGAACAGAGGGCATGTCCGTGACAATCGGAACGTCATTTTTCACACCAGGAGTCAATCCACATCCTTTTAAGAATTCCAGACAAGGATGACCCGGGGGCAGGTGGGCACCACAGACCTTGGCTAACGAATAGCCGCCTGCCTCGTTACTGATATTGGGTTTCCCCTGTGCTCCCATAGCACCTGTTATATCAGCTTCCCTAACCTTCCGGGTGTCTACAGCCACCTCGGTGTTAGGCGATCTTGTTACTTCATGTGAACTATCATCACGGATGGTGATATCATGGCAAGATTTGTCACTGGGATCCCCTTCTTTGCCCCTCGGGAGACCCCTCCTTAGTTTTCCTCTGTACTTACTCCAGAGACACTCTCCTGTCTACGAGGGACAGGTTTTTCAGCCATACATTCTGGAGCATAATGCCCCAGTTTCTGGCATCTGAAACATCTCCTCTGAGATTTGTCAACTCTCGGTCTCTTTAGAGCTTCTGTTAATCCGGCTAATAATGTTTCCATCATGTTAGTCGGAGCAACAGGGGCTGCTACAGTTGGGTTCGCCGTAGAGGCTACACTGCCAGGTTGAGTTGATCCGGAAGCTGTTTTACCAGCAACAGATCCTCCTCTCCCTCTCGAATGTACTTTCCTATACCGCTTTTGTCGGTAATACTTTCCAGCTACATGGACTGAACCAATATAATCTCCGTTTTCATCGGAGACATATTCATCTTTCTCATCAACTTCATTCGATTCAACCGGAGCTAATTGGGAAGTATCGTATACCGGAGCAGGTGTACCTCCATATTGGAATGGAGCTGCTCTTATTGGATTAGGTCCGAGACCTACCAAACGTTTCTTCATGTCATGTCCATCGATTGCTATGAACAGATCACTGAAGGAAGTGTCATCTTTCCAAGAGTCCCAGACCACTTGCTTGTGATCCGGATCACGCAATCCACTGTAGAATTGTATAAACAATTCTTGTAGATAACAATCATCATCATGAGCCCAATTTGGACGTGCTTTCGAAAGCAAGTCCTGTAGCTCCAAACCAAAGACTTTGTGTGATTCTTTAGGTTTTTGTGTCCTCTTCTTGAAGCTTACCCACGGATCTTCTCTAACGATTGATCCAAACAGGTATGCGGCACATTCGACCAGTTGATCATAAGTACCGTATATTCCGTAAGCTGCTCTCCATTGGTTGAGGGCTACTTTTCCGCCTTTATTTAACCAACAGATCAAATATGGCAGAGCTTCTTCTTTTGTCCAGCCACTACAATTGACTTCGTCAACAAAAGCTTGATACCTGTCCTTCCATGGATCATTAGAATCATATGGAGGGGGTATCCGTGCCTGCCTACGTGCCGGATTATTACATCCGCGTAGTCTATCTGCTTCTCGCATGCTCCAGTTCATGACTTCCATGCCGTCTGCTCCCTTTCGGTAGCAGTCAATGCCAAGGTTTTGTATACATTGGCTTCTATCAAAGATGGTTTGCATCCCTGCAGGCATAGAAGTTCTCCTGTTAGGTTTCCTGCCATCTCCTCCTGATCCTGATCCTCCGAATCCGGATCCTCCTGGGCCGCCTGGAGGGTTTCCTCCTGGTGGACCATTATTATTATAGCCTCCAGATGAACCACCAGGGTATCCACTATTGTGACCGGTGTTTCCAGAAGAAGCATATCTAGGGTAAGAATCATTTTGATTCCATCCCTGGTTATAGCTATTACCATTCTGATAATTGCCACTTCCCGATGGATTATAATTATTTCTATATCCATAGGAAGATGTTCTCGGTTGGTGCGTACCGCCGTTGATATTGTTTTGTGGCGGATTTGGTCTCGGAAAACGTCCATCAGTAGGACCATTACCAGAACCTGGGGGTGGATTCGGTAATCTTGGTACTGCTGGTGTACTGTGGCCGGGTTGGGGGAAATATGAAGGTGGTGTCAACATATGTCTCATTGGTCCGGGTGCTCTTGGTTGTGCCACGGGTGAATTATTATTATTCCCTGTAGCACCATCGTGAGTCGCTTTGATTTTGTGACTCAAATCTGGTATGGGTGGTGCTGGTCCTATCGTATCCAGCATTGGAACTACTGGTTTAGATGCGGTTCCATTTACTGCAGCGTTATCCGGTTTCTTATAGATTCCGGATACCACATTCTTGTCAGCCCCATCATCAACGAATGGGCTGTATCTAATTGGGGTTGCATCTTTAGATGTCTTTCCCAACATTGTAGATACCACAGCTGGGTCTATATTACCTATAGTTAACTGGGCTGCTTCTACATATTTATCTAGAGTTATTGCAGTGGCCTGCAATTCCTGAAGCTCATTCGTGAGTTTCTGTCTATCCTCCTCCAGTTGTTTGTTGTAAGCTATGATGCCTACCCGGATGGTCTCATTATCTTCAGCTTGTTTACTGCACTGAAGTTTCAATTTATCCAACTCCTCCTGATAATGGCGAATTTCGGATTCGAATTTTGTCTTATCAAGGTTTAGTTGGTCGTTCGTATCTATGTATGTTTGGATACGAATGTGCCTATTGTCATATTCTTTATTGAATGAATCTCTCATAGATTGAAGTTTTAGTTCTTCACTCTCGAGTTCTTTCATGTACTCGCTCCTTCTGGCTTCGAATTCCTTTCGCATGCCAGTTAGGTCCTCTTCCATTTGAAGTTTTTCATGCAGTACTTCATCCTTAGCTTTGACCAAGGTATTTAAATTCTCGTTCAAAGTTACATAAGTTTCATTCAACAACAGGACATCCGGTCGTTTTAATTCTTCACCTTCCGGTACCGCATAGGTTAAGTCGCCATCTATAGCGCTATAATCTAATATTGGTAATTCGGGCCTGGGTAACCTATAAGGTAGTTCTCCGAATGTTACCCTTTTTCGCATTGGTGCCGGATGTTCTGGGTTAGTACTACCACCGACTTCAAACATCGAATCACATAATTCGTCAACAATTGAATGCTGGCCTATTAAGTTACTATGTCTCTGTATGGACTGTTCGCGTCGTACAGAGTCTGGCAGATTCTCCTCACTATCATTATAGTGGGGTCCGGGATCTCTCCAGGATGCTGATTCTGCATCTTGTGGGTCCGAATGGGCTTGGAGCATTAGCGATCCATTTCCATTCTCTTGGGCAAGTGATTGCCCTGCTGGGTTAGCTTCCCTAAGGGTGTCTAACCCATGTACTAGCCGTTCGGACGTTATAACGTCCGGGCTATACACCAGAATATCCTGGTCACGGCACCAGTGTAAGGGTTTGTGGCCTTACGGACCTGGGGGGTTCGGGTCTTACGATTCGGAAAGAAAGAGTAAGACAGTATTCCAAGTGTATGCCAACGGTTAGGTTTATTACTTAATGCACACTCACGGCTGCCGAATGATATCAAAGAGGCAGCTAATATTAAAAGACAGTGGTTTACATAGTGTGGAGGCCAGAAGGGCCTCTGACGTAGCGGCTGAGCCCTGGGCTTTATATACGGACCCAGGTGTTCGTCGTCAGATGTCCCCACAGACCCGGATCGGTGCTGCCACCTATCCGGAACCTGAGGAACGTCCGACGACTCGACTCACCCGCCACGTCAGACGGTACCCAACTCCTATGGTAGTAAAGTGTACCTCTACACTATTATCTCTGTCATGATTGACAACAGCAGGCCATGTCACGCACACAGCTCTGTGTGTGTGTACATGTGTGACATGCATCAATTCACACATAAGTGTAACAGGTCAAAACTACTCAACTTTTTTTAAGGGGCCTTTTAACCCCGATTTTTCTTTTAACTTTTCATCATCTATGTGGAATTCATTTTACATCACGAACAGATTGATGCAAACGTCTGTGGACCAAATGGGGTTTCGGCTTCTCTATAAACCGCCTTCTATAATTCAGAAATTGCTTCTTTTTCCCTCGCTTTTCTTTTAACTGGTGATTTATCTCAAGTTATCTCTTAATTCGCTTCCAAAACATGTGGTGCAGTTATTGAGGAAACTGCAGGGGTTACTGAAGAAAAGGGACGTTCACAAATACTGCCACTATTTTAGAGCCCTTTTTACCCCCCCCCCCCCCCCACCCTCTTCTATTAGTATTTGAGGCCACAATTGAGTATAAACCCCTTGTATTGACCAAGGGACTTTGTCTATGTACCCAGCGTCTGAGAGAATGTTAGTCTAAAAAGGTTTGCCCCGTCACATAATGTGTAGTATCAAGTTACCATGGTTACATATATGACATTTTGTACAAAGACTAAGACAGACTCTGTTGGGTTTGTTGAGGATGGCTAAGTAGGAGTTACACCATGGGAGATGGGTGTAGACACACATTTCCATACACCTGTAATACGACTCTGTGTTAGTACTAGAGATCTATCTCACAGTATGTAAGTATGTTTACCTGTGATGCAGAGAAGATGTAAAATGGTGGGCATGACTTGTAGACAACAAGGGGTTTAGATATGTATTTAGACATTGTGTTCTGGCTTGAAGGTATGCAGGGAGATGCCACTCCCTCAAGTCCCAGTTTGGCAAGTGAGTTTACATAAAATGTCAAATACAGTAGAGAAACTGTTGCCATCAACAATCTTCTGCCATCTCTACATACCTATCAAAGGAGTATCCAGATTCCCATTTCTTCGGCTTAGAGTGGCCCATAACTACATCATGCAGGTATTCAGGATACCACTAAAGGCACCATTACCTACCTGAAGTTGTGTGCACAGTCACCCCCTCCTCCCATCCATCCTCCAACACACACACAGTACATAATATACAATGTACAATCCCCTGACTATTGACTGTCAGAGTTCTTATCCCTCAGGTAGCCATTATCCCCAGGCATTATCCCTCACTCTGAGTAGTCCTCATACAGTGTAAGGCTTATCCACAGATATAACTCATACATAACCCATGTTGACATATTGCCTGTGTGGTATAGGCCGCCCACTCTACAATATATACTCTGTATATATATATATATATATATATATATATATATATATATATATATATATATATATATATATATATATATATATATATATATATATATATATATAGTAGATCTGAAGAGACACAAAAGCATTGTATTTTTTGTGTTCTTCGTCAGTGGCAAAACATTCACTGGTTTGACTGAATTGAGTCCCGTAAAAAAGCAAAAACAACCAAGTGCCTTTTTAACCTTTAAGAGAACACTTCTTTCTCTTTTTTCACCCATTCGATTTAAAAGTAAAAGTCTAACGTAAGAAAGGGGACTATAACTTACGGCTTGACAAAGCTGAACTTACGACTTCAGAATGTTGAGAGCCTGGATTATCATGATGGGGGTACATACCTGTAAATGTAAGAGGAAAACAGATTTTAGTAAACTCGTACAGTCATACATTGTTATCATTCAAAATTGAGGATGTTGCACACTGGGTCAATATTCTCGTACTTGGTAGTATCACAGAGTACTATTGTCATCTTAACTGATAATTCTGTATATGGAGATGGTAAACCTCCATTGTCTTTAGATAGTAAAAGTTTTGTCAGTACGCTGTGGAAATTATCGAGCTATGATATCGGAATCAGTGAATGAAGGGCAAAAGATATATTATCCAAATTTCAAAGTTGTTGGTATAACGGAACACATAGGGTTCCCATTGAGTGAATCCACAACTATGTGACCTGTTATAATCTTATCTCCCAATCAATAAACGACCCAGCCTCTAACATACAACACTGTGTTCGTGGTATCTAACTCTATTTTCTGACTCATTGAACCTCGTGTCCTTGTCTGAGGCCACACAATGGGAACCATGTTCTATTGATCTCCTTTTGGCACGATAATGGTTTTTGTATTTCACAGAGTGAGCTAACCAGCATCCAGCAAAAACATTGAGATACTACATGTGGTTATCTAATATCTATGTACTGTAATTTGATATAGCTAGTGGGTGATAAATGTATGGAATTCTGGTCGATATGGATACTGTTGGGGAACAAATAACTTATGGTCTGAAATTTAAAAAAGGCAGTCATAGGAAAGGTTTATATTATGAATATGAATATGAACTGTTCCTTTAGGGACGGATAAGGATATACATGTGAATTTCACACAGAGAGATGCCACTTTCAGTCACTGATCGTTAAAAATTCGAAAATTATTTCAGTTTTCCAAATATTGAATAGAAAAGGTTTATAGGAATAGCTACCAATAGTACCGGGGGCGGGGGGTCATGTAGACATATTGTGATAGACCGTTACGACCAGGAGGCCCAATGACAAGTGGGCCATTAAGTATAACAGAGATAAGGACTATTTGGGTAGAGATGCCATCTGATAACAGCAGTGCCTGATTGACAGCTGCTATTATCAGACACACCTTTCTACATTGCACCATCTCAACAGGATCAAATTCAACCTGTTGAGAAAAATGATGAGGAAGTTCACCCACGCACAGTCTCTACCTACATTACACATTATTTGAACCCCTGGCATCCCTATCCTCTCCTTATGGCATTTTCCTCTAGCATATAGGGTAAATATAATGCAGCAATGTAAATTGCTGATAACTCGAAAAGTGAAAAGCCTGTGATTGGCTCCCATGAGTTGTGCACTCATCCTGTTGCATCAGCACTCCCTTTGACTGTCTTGCCTTCCTTTACAGAGGACGCCATGGTTATTCGCACCACCAAGCCACTATTTGCATAACTCCCGCCAAAACTCTGCTATTCGCACCACATTGCAAAAAAAAAGGCGGGAAAGTTGATACATGGATCAACATCATATGCCTTCACCATTGGAGGAAAAAAGCATCTTATGGCTGCCAACCAACTGAGTCTGTACAGTATTAACAATTTCCCAAAATTTACAAAACTTGGTAATGAAATACCTTTTCCTGCAATACCCCTACATCTCCTTTACTGGCACTACAAATTCAATAAAGTAATTCTGCCTCTTATATGTAAAATGTCCATTTTTTTTAAACTTATTCACTCCACCAAAATGACTGAAAGTGCAGGGCCCCAGGGTGTGTCTCATTATAACTCGCTTTTCGAGTTAATTATTGGATGCCATATTGCAATCCTTTTCCCATATTGCATTTAGTAATGGCTTCCTTGGTTTAGATTTAATATCGAATTACCTGTATAAGTGCTCAGGCACTTATTAATCGGAATACCACCTTCACTATTGGCAACAAGAAATATAAAAATAAACAGGAGCGGATATTGGACAGGGCCATCTGCATGGAATGGATGACGAGGTGAGTGGTTGAGGCACCAAGAATACAGTTTCCAAGTTTCTAGCTACTGGAGAGGGTTTTCAGCAGGAGGTGTAAGGTGGATCCAAGATGGTAGCAGTTACCTATCAGTCAAGTGGAGAGGGGACATGGTCAGTGAAGTAGCTTAGAACTGTCTACCTATCTGTGGTGCTTGACTATTCTCCTACATAGCAGCAACCACTAGTTTTATATGAGTGTATGGTAGAGCAAGCAGGGTTTGACTTAGTGCTCTACAAAACGTACATTCTAACCTGTGTGATTTATGTATGCTCATGGCTTCTAAGTCTCTCTTCAAAGGGGTCTTCAGGAAAAGGCAGAACCCAAAGAGGAGGCCAGGATAAAACAGCCAACAGTAGAAGAGACAAAGGAAATTGAAAAGGCATTACCCCTGGAGCTTCTGACATTCTCCCCAAGTTTATGTCCCAGGATGAAAGGTTCAGATCAAAGGGAGACCTCAGCAGGGAATACTACAGAAAGGAAAGTCTAGCAAATAAATCCACTGGTACTAAGAATCTACCATTAAGGCATGCATTTCAGTCTGTCTTCCATTTATCTTTTTTGAATCAAGCCTTTTCAAAGTGTAGTTACATCTGTAAATCATGTTGAGGCTTATTCAAGGATATCCAATCCTAATACCTTGCTAGAGTTAGAGTTATAAAGCAATAAGATACGTCCTCTTTAGATTACTTAGACATGCAAGTCACAGTCGTTCAGTTCTTTTTTTCTGTTCTCAATCAAGCATTGGAATCTTACAGTGTCAAGTTATTTAAATCAGTATTTTTGTTACCCTTATGCAGGGTCTACTGTCTAGACTATTCCCCCTTTCATTTTCTTTTAAATGTCATCTGAGGGTAGTAGAGAGCACCCAGTCCTTGCTACATGTAGTGGACTGATATGTTGATATGCTACTACAAAGGTTTACAGCTCTTCACTTAAGATATAAATCAACATCCAGGAATGGGCAGGATGGTAGAACTATGGGAGGCAGTGGCTTTTAACCCGCCATGAGCTGGTGCTCCTTGTCCTGTCTCCTCACTCTCCCAGCATAGTCTCCCTCAATCTCATACACACCCCTGCCCATCACTCTCCCAGCACTACAAAGCTTATCAGCCTTTTTAGCCCCTCACTGTCCACTTCGTTGTGCCTATCAAATGCCTGGTCAAGCTCTCTGCCACCCAACTCCCACTGCTTTACCTTTTTCCTCATTTCTTTTCTTTTCAATAACCAATGACATGGTGAGAGCATAAATACCATTTTTGTGGCTAGAAGGCAATTTTGCCACCTCTTCTGGTACAGAAATAAGAATAACTCCTGCAGTCTAGGAATAAATGTTTCATTTTTAGATTATTTTCTTCTCTTCCTCTTGATAATGAAACTGCAACAATGTCAAAACTTATGAAGAAAATAATGAAACATATTTTTATGTCGGTGGCTGTTGATTTGATTACCTATTTTCTGTACAGACCCTAGAATATTTTCTCGAACAGTATCGCCATTGGCCATCTTAGTAAGGTTTAACAGGCAGCAAGGAGGAGGGTGAGTAGGGGGTGAGTGGAGGTGTAAGGGACAGGGTCTAAGGGACAGGTCGAGTCCCAGGAGGGGTCGATTAATATCATTAAGGCCATGGCAACCAGAAAGGTAAATGTAAAGGTCAAGGGTCATGGGAACCAAGATGGTGATCCACCAACGGTAACTAGCTTACCGACTGCCCCCTGTGTCCAATGTGCCTGGTCAATGCATTTGTCTTCTATTTTAGTCTCCAGTCCACGTTATGTCTCCAGGAAATACCTTGATTTCACCTCCACCCCTGCTCAAATGAGATTGATACGATTGCCACATTGACTTCACCTTATGATTCTAGGGATTATCTCATAATGCAGTTTCAGGTTCAAGAGTTCTTTTGTAAAATTTAGTTAAAAGTGCGATACTAGTAAATTACTACTAGTCATTCCGTTCTTACTCAGCTTCTGAAGGCAGTCCTAAAATTGACCAGTCGTGAACATCATATTCCTAGTGCAAAGTGCTCCTCTGACAAAGAGCTAACCTCTGAAATTTCTAAAACATGTCAGATATTGCTCATTGCATATATTCCATGTCAAATATATTATTTTCACTACTTCTCATCTCATCTTCTGTCTTCAAATCCGTTGTCTTTTTTACATTTCCCTTTCTTCGGGAATAACTTGTCTAGTAGAATATGGCTGCAAAAGTTCATAACAAAAGAACGGGTGACAAAATGGCTATTAATAGTCATATCAGTCTCAGTCCAGACAAATAAAGTAATGTTACCATGGCAACCAGTGTTTATGAGACAATACACTGTCTAAATATTCCATGACGAGATGGGAAGGATAATAAAGAAAAAAAAGAGTGGAAGTAGGATGGACAGATACGTAGACCGTCCTGTATAAGTCTTTAAGTGTAGCAGATCAAAAATCTTCTTCTACTATGAGATTAGGTTTTGTTTATGGTGAAACTAAACTAATCAATCTTCATAGTATTCCTTGATATTTTCCTGTTATCCGACCCCCATGTATCTACTGGGATATAAATTGGTCTGCTTGATTGATTGATTTATACTAAGATAGTACATAATATTGTTGGAAGCAATTGTCTTGTTCCTGCATTAGAAAAAACGTTTTGATTTAAAGTTCAGACACCTTATTGATAACCAGAGAAGTTTTGCTGTATCGAGTCTCTTGAGGTTGTGGGCAGTGGGGTGCTACACAGCAGGGTTGTTCATCCAGCTTGGCAATAACAGGGCAATTGAATCCTAACATGCAGTCCTATATGCACAAAGCATACTGCACCGATTTGAGCAGGATATTAGGTTTCTTGGTCAATTTCTATGGATGTATATATCCACTTATGGATGGCAAGAATGCAAAATTATATAACATCCATACATTGTATATCCAAAGACAATTTACTATATCCCTTATCTTAAATCGGTAGAATTCAGTAATAAGTTATTATAATGTGACGGGAATGACCAAATCTCCACACGAATTTCTAAATTTTTCAAATAGGCCTAACCGAAAAGACAAAATTCAACTAATTTCCAGTGAGATGCTAATCATTACCACAAATCATCTTGCACACAGCTACGGATCATAATTTACTGTATTCTTGCTAACACAGCAAGGCAGGTCGCGATTGTTCACACATCCCCAGACAGGGCTGTAAATCACTGCAAGACTCCAATCTGATGGTGGTTGGTGCTGGAGGAAATGGCAAGAACAGTTTATATTAGCCCAGCTATGTATATTGCCGATTCATTTAAAGATATGAGAGAGCCCAGTGAGAATTTTTCACAGATGAAAATAATTAACACTTATAGAGCTGATTTCGACTAGAACAAATATAAAAGAATTTTATGCCATCTTACAAATAAATTCCACTCCCTTGTAAAACCATCCTCAGATGCGGCGGCCATTTGTTATACATTCAGGCTTTTAAAGCTAATCACAAAACATCTGTCATGATTGCTTAGGGAGTCTCTCATCTAAAGGGAACTCCACTTAAGAGCTTATGGAGCTATGGCTATGCAAAGTGAGACATTTAACTCTGTATTAGGATCCCATCTATTTACACTGTTATCAACCGCTTGGATAGTACAGGCAATGGTCATATATCCTGGGTGGTAAATCGTGTATACTATATCAAACAGGGCACTACTAGGGGATGGGGTAATTGGTTTGTCCTTGTCACAGAGGTGGTATATGGTTACCATCTAGGACAATGGAATACTTGCTGACAGGGTACATTTCTTAAGGTAGATCAATTACTGGTGACATCTAAGGTTGTACCTTACATGGGGCAATACAACTTATTTCTAGTAGTAGTTTGACTGTTAGGCATTTTAGTCAGCTGGAATTCCTTCAGCCTACTCTCGATGAATGATTAAAGTTCATTTTGATGTTATTCTTAGCCACACCTTGTCCTCATATTAGAAAGAGTAACATTAAATATTTGCAGCATCTCGCCTTAAGATATTGCAATTTCCGTTTTCTTCCAACTGATGGGACCGCTGAGTGTTTTAAGGTAGGTAGTGTTGGTTTCTTTTTTTCGGGGTCACAGTTTGGATGGCAAGAGGGATAAAAAGCCACTTCCTCAACCACCTCTGATGCACATATTTATGAGGCTATCTGGAAAGCTGTCGTGGGTGACCAGGGTAAAAATAGTGTAATGGTATACCCCACAAGGGGTGTCCTTTACCCACCTGACAGCACCCCTACACAGGCCCCATACAGCACTGGGTTCTCCTCTACCCACACCTGTACAACCCAAACCCCAGGGGGTACTAGGGCAGTTTTAGAGAGGGGGCAGGAGTATTGCTAATGCCAGCAGTTGGTTGCTGGGTGGATACCCAAAAATGAGGAGGGGTGAGGATGTTATGTTTGATCTACAAGCTCCTACTACTTTTCATATCGATGGCTCACCCCTGAGTCCACTGCAGTTTGTTAAACCCTCATTTGGTAGGATGTCAGATACAATGGGGTCTATAGTTGCAGTACATGAAGCTACCCAATAAAACTACCAAGAACATGTACTTGCCATGGCATGGGAAACAGAGTCTAGATAGATTGGCAGGAATGCATTGGAGGACTTGGGGTTAAATGGAGGCCTTTCAATGCCAACCACCATGACATTGGCAGTGTATATAGCTGAGATGACATTGTGGTGTTGGCATGTTGGTATTGTGTGTGAGTGAGATGGGTGAATAGCATTGTACACTGATTCACTTTTCAGTGTGATTTCGCAGCTGACAAATCCTTTCTTTATAGGACAGAAGAGCAATACAATACCTCTTTATCCCCGTTTTTTAAAGGGATTATTAGCACAAAGGCATTGAATACCTGTTTCAAATCCTAGTGCCATATATTATATTATTGTAAATTTCGTATTATGAGCTTGAACTGAGATAGGAATCTAACCCATGGACCCTTCCAGCCATCGCTAATTTAAATGAAATAATATCAAATAACAGCCATCATGGCCGACAACAGCGCTCTTCAAGATGGTTTCCATATTTACCCAGGATGCTCTCATGTAAACATGATACGCGGGAAGGATCAATTGTGAATCTTTCTAACTGTCGCAATCGAGACCAAAGAATGGCACAGACAACCTAAATCATAGAAGAAAAATTGCTGTGCAACCCCAAAAGAGATAAAATATGACATGATCAAAGCAGGAGAGGCGCCATCCGCAGCCACCTTCCTGTGATTACCCAGGCTGATAACAGGAACAATGAGACGGCGTCCCGAGACACCAGGACGCTCTCCAATCACACACATCACTCTCCCATCACAGGCTTTGACGCGCACACTCACGTACACACTGTCTTCTACCAACCTAGTAATCTTCACTTGAGGAATTTCCGTGGTGGAAATTACTGGACACGCTAGGGAAGGCTGCAATTGAGTGTAATTAATAAAGACACGGGTGGGTGGGTGTTTGGGTGAGGGCTGGGATGTCTTCAGTGGAAGGGGAGGGGGTTGTTCAATGTTGTCTAAGATACAAAGGGCCAGACATGCAAAGAAGGACACTTGACAAAGGGGTGGCGCAATATTGATACTCCAAAGACAACGCAGATCACCCGGGCAGATCACACTGGCATTGGTGATGGAATTCACTACCAGAATAGAAACCATAGATTAACAGTAGACATATTCAAATCCTGAAATCACCTCATTGACCAGGAACCCCTACATTGAATCAATACTAAATTTTATGATTTATAATAGTTCACAGTCAGTGTCGTCATGCTTATAAGGTGGCTTACTAAGCAAGTATGAGATTATATATAAGGTCGGGTTTCAGCATGTCCCAGGAGCTTGGGGCTACATCCTTAAGCTGGATCCAATTCTGACACCTTCCCCCACAAGATGGTGCTACAGGTGCTGTCTGACATGACCTGGGGAAAAGCACTTCCTGTCGCCACCGTGCTGACACCAGCATTTAGCTGGTATTAGCTGCCGCCAGGGGTGCCACTTGTCTCATACAGGGAGTTCTGCAGTGGCTTGTCTATAAGTATATAAGCTTCCTCAGGGGCTTTCTATAGCATAATGCTAACGCCCTACAGGGCGCCATGAACTCTAGTTTTACGTGCTAAGATACAGGCAATTCTATTAGTGGTGAAGGCACTGTCTATCTTGGTAATGGAAGAGCATTTTCAATTCAACTCAATTAATGTGTCATTGCATATAGTCTCTAGATTCAGCAAAGATGTGAATCTCGAAGAGTGTGATCGATTAACATTTGCGAGGGATTTTAGCATTTGATAGATGGAGGTCGTGATTGATTTTATGCTTTTCATAAATTTTACCATTAGTTTCTGATGCCCATTATACCATGTCAAATGGGTAGAAATTATTATAACAATAGCCTGATGACCTTATAATTACGTCATCATGATGTCAACGTCACCATGGCGTCAGAACATATCCGGACATACGTAACGCCTTTATATGGAGGCAGGTGTAGTAGCAGTTGTACTGGTCATTATGGTGTCAAGTAATCAGAAAGATAAAAATGTGTTAAGATAGATAGATCGATTTAAGAATGATATATTTACTTTTAAGAGACGAGTTTAGCAAGTTAAGGTGGCTGGCGGGTATTGTTAGTTCATCACTTGGACACCAGGGGTCTCTGTGTTACATTGAATTTATGGATAGACGAAATGTGCAAAATAGAGGCAGGCTTGGCATGGACTTGAACCCAGGATCTTCTGTGAGTGAGGCAGAGACATTACATATGAGCCATGGGGACTGCTGTATATGACCAATAGAAAAAGACTATATAATCTAGATGTCACTATTCTAACCATATCCTACATCTATTATTTCAACCATCAAAAATATGCCTGGGACCATATGTCAATATTGTATCTACTGCAAAGATATGCTTAATATCTAAGTGCTGAAGAAGTTATAACAAAATCTAATTACTTTAGTATATGAATCTAAGGATTTATGTGACAAATCACTATATGATCCTATATAGGGTTGAATCTTGTCTATCTCGAAAAAATGCATGGGACCCCCTATTATTTTTGCACATATGAGAAGTACAAATCATTTTGAGACTTTAGTGAGAATATGGCGAAAATCTAATTACTTTGACTCTATCCCCGCCAGCCACCTTAACTAGGTCAGGAGTAGTCTCACCAACGACCCTGAAAGTTTTGCAAGAGTGTGATACAACAGACAAGGTTGACTAGGGTACTTTGGGAGGAACACAAGTCACATTTACATTACGTTGTCGGCTCTTTCATTCTTGCCAATTTCCTGGCTGTAGCTCGAGTTACACCTGAGCACCTCATTGGAGCAACTCACAAACATATCAAGAGCTCACTGAGCAGCTCAAGGTTGACATTTTAACCATATACTGACATTCAGGGACTTGAGGAACACAAAGATTGGTCAAAAATTGTGTTTTATACTGTCTACAGTAATTCATAACTGAAAAAGAAATAGAGAGCGTTGGACAATTTATTCATGTACTTACTTCCCAAATTTTACTGACGCAGTTCCTGAGATTCATTAGAAATGTTGAAGTGAGAAAGGTCGGCACACTCATGGAGTGTAGACCTAGAACCTCTCTCCTGACCTTCACTGTTCATTAAGGGTTGTCTTGTGGTGCACGTGGTCTCCTTATTGGATTAGTTGTGCAGTAATTGTGGCAGATTGGTGCCCCGGGCAGCATTGGGGCCCAGTGCCACAGAAATGACCTCCAAGCACAGCCTTAGGTGGTTCCCACTTACAGAGTTCAAGGTCATCATCACACTCTCCAAGCACATGCTTTGTTGTTTCATGTGAACCATTGAGGACATGTAGGAGTGAGTGAGTAGTAGATGTTTAACGCCATTTCGACGGCTAAGGTCATATTCATGGCGAGAACTACATAACAAAAGTTCACAGAGGAATGTGTCAGTGCCAGCGCATATGTGCACCACACACATTCTGAGGGGATAGGAAAGAGGATAAATAGACCCTTTTAAGTGGGCTAGGGAAGGCCGAGGGGGATGTGTCAGTGCCCGCGCATATGTGCACCACACACATCCGAGGGGATAGGAAAGAGGAGAAAATAAGACCCTTTTAAGTGGGCTAGGGAAGCCCAGTAGACTTTTAGACCCTACAGACTGTATTGAATTGTAACTGATATGTCTGTCCGTCACACTGAAGATGTATTTATAAATCGACATGAAATACAGAAATCGGAACATTTGCAGAATGTTTTCATCTTTGCACTCATTTCAAAGAATTCATCAACTCTAATGCGTTATACAGAAATTTACTTTTTGATACAGCGCCTTTGCATTCCATTGCCTTTTAAATGTTTAAAAACATGGGTAGCTTCCCAACATAAAACCCAACGACCATTCCCCACAATACAGCGCCCATCCCTTCCTTCTTCTGAGAGTTCTAGTAAATTAGGAAAATATTTTATCGACTTAACATCGAAATTGTTTGATGTTAAAAATCAGATCTAGTTGATTTAGATGCTTTGGCAGGCTTTGTGGTGGAAATGCACTATTTGCTTGGGGCGAATCCCATCTTTAAATCGAAGCCTATTACCTTTGTAAGTCAGGTGAAGGTGAGGGTTGTGTGAGGGATGGGGAGAGAGATGGAAAGCTAAATGGGGTGTGGGACTGCGGGGGATGGCCATTGCCTGAAGGCATTTAACCCTTTGTTGTGGACGTGACATTAACCCTGTAATCTCCACTACTTCAAGCGTCCCCCTTAAAGATGAGCACTGGAGATAAAAGTCAGCGTGTGGCTGCTGTATGGAGGTACAAGAGGGGTTAATGTTAACCCTTTAAGGGTTTGGTGCTCCAGATTCATGTTTCTGTTGTTATGACGCATGATTGAGGTATACAGACCGGTTGTGCTGCGCTGAAGCATACTCCCAATCTCAATCCCATAGGGTTAGCATGATGCACTCATGCAGCTCTGCCAATTAGATTCACCATTGCTGCATCCATGCATCACGAGGATGATGTATCAAAGCATCATACAGCCCTTTAAGGTGAAATCCTAATCTGACAAAGGCGTGTTACCACACAGGTGTGTACTCATCCCTCTGATAGCCTGTAATCCTGGTATAATCCTCACACCCATCACCCACACACCAGGTATGTCCAGGTACAAACAAGATGCCCGATACCCTCATTACGATATACATACACAATGTACTCCGAGTGTGCACATCCTAACATCTACCACAGACAAACGATGTCTTATTCTACATACTATGAGTTGTATAGTGGTTTTCTTTCCAGAAAGTCTATGCATTTATTCCAGAAAATCTAATGTTATATACAGTATAAAGTACTGACTAGTCGTCCTATTCACAATATGGTATTAATAGCACGTCTTCATATCACTGGTTGGAATACATAGCTTTCGAAATATATTAATTGAAGTTTTACATCATTGACTTCGAATGTGGACAATATTGCAAAGAGTAGAGACCAGCTCATGAACATGTATTGGAAAAACTTAATTCCATCTTCTATTTTCAGCTCTAGATAAAATGCAAATTCTTCCCTAATCACCTCACAACGACATCGACACCTCCCCCTGCCTCCGACCCACACTCACACAATAGGCCAGGTAATACCGGAGGCCTCTAATTGCAGAGGGTAGTTACGTAATGACCCGAACAATGAGTAATTAGTGAATCCATCATGACAGCTGTCTCTGAGCATGCGCAAACCCTTCACACCTCATCCTCCCCACCCCCACACACCTTTAATAGAGTCAGCTTCATCGTTTGGTGGGCTTCAGTCCCGGGCTTCAGTAGGCGTGTCATCCTCACTCATGGCGCTCTCATTTTAAACATGCTTTTATTCACGTTGTAACTCGTAGAGAAAGAGAGCAGAACAGGTAACCTGTGCCTCAGAGGGGATGCTACCCATATCTGATATCTTAAAGTCGTCTAGAGCCAACGTACAGAAAAGAAGAATGTGTGAGTGTGTGTGTGGGGGGGGGGGCGGGTGTGTGGGGGGGGAGTAACAAAGGTGTGTTATCATCTTTATATGCATTTTTTCGATGCTATTACGTTCTTCATATTCTTAGTAGGAATATATAGACACGTACCAGTATGTGCCATCATCGTCTTTTTCATTTCTAGTATTCCTTTTTTGATGACAGATTGCCCATGGTTAATATACATTTTACAAGCATGCTCGTTATATAATCGAGTATTGATATTCTCTCTGGTCCCGATAGTCAATCATCACCTTAGTTCCCTAGTCCTTTTGTCTCCACTCCCAGCCAACATGTTCACATCCCATCCGTGTTGAAGTCATCATTTGAGAGCGTGGGGGGGGGGGATTGCCAGGGGGCACACACTGCACCCCCCCCCCACCCCACCCCCGCGGCAAAACTCCACAACAAACCCCACTATCATCAACTACACGTCAACTCATACACGTGATATACGAGGAGAACATCACACATCAACTCGTCCCGTGAAACGCCCCAACTAACCAACTAACAATGTGATCTAACGTTAATCCTTTTATGAACTGCATTTCTCATTTTATCTATAGCTGCACTCGTTATCATACAATGTAAGGGAGTATTTCAGAAGACTGATGGAGAAGTACTAGACCAAACTGATAAAAATCAAAATGTAGGTCACCTGGGTGATATTGAGAGATAAACTACCCTGGATGGCCTGACATTGAAATTGCTAAAGTGATATCATAAATTGATATGAGATTGGGTAACCCAATCCTAGGTGATCCCTCAGTGGATTTCTTGATGCATACCCTTTTCCATCCTAATGTTTTAAAGGTGCTAAAATTCAGATGATGAATTGGATAAAAGGAACCCTTTCAACGCCTCCGTGCCTCCTGGACCGGTGTAGGGGAAGCCCCTCCCCTACTCATCAACCCCTCCTTCAACATTTCCTACTTTTATGGCAATGCTAATTAAGGAATTAATATCTCGATTGTAGTGCGAGCAGCCAGGCGGCCCACACCACAGGGGGCAAGGTCACATCTGAGCCACTCTCTCTCAAGGTCAACCAGGTCAAGGTCACCTCAGGGTCAGGTCAAGGTCAACCCAAGGTCAGTAGATGTGACTGTTGGAACTAGTTTATCTGAGCACACATGACCACGCCCAGAAACACATCAGGAGTGGGAGATTTGAGGTTTGGTGATTGTCTGAGAGAGAAGGATGAGGGGGAATCCATAACCCCCCCCCCCCCCTTCGGTCATTTAGTGCCATTCATCAGCACCCAGACCGAGCCCGCCCCTCAGGGTACTGGTTAAACAGTCAACATGACCTCAGTCGAAAGGACAATGTCCTTTGGGGGAGGGAGTATCGACTGTTACACCAAGCTTTGCCTGAACTTAGAGCAACTAAATTTATCTGTTCAAAAGTAATATCAATTTAACTGACTTTAGGGGTTCCAACTATTTACCTGAATGAAATCGTATGAAATCTTAAAAAAAAACATCCCCAGCCATGGAAATTATTTTCACCCCCTAAATTATTCAAGATACATTTCTTAGCTGGGAACACTGGACGTGTGGAACTGGACTGTCGGTGGTGGTTTTATATTAAAGAAATGGATATTTTTTTTTACATATTTTAAAAGGAATTTGTGGGAAGAAAAACAGTCGAGCTCTTTGTCCATTCCAAAGTTTCTCTTGTAATCCTGCCCTCCAGGACCTGCTCTGTTGGCCGTCCACCCCACTGCTCTCCTGTCTACACCATCTATGCCACTGCAGAACGGCTTCTCTCTGATTTTATACATTCTTATTTTATTATGATTTTGGTTTGGTTTGCAGAAAAACCCCATTGAATTTACATCCAGAAATCCCAGAGTAAATACAGGAGTGAAGAAAGATGTCATTTCCATCCCTTCTACAAGTGTAACATGGTTCTATGTGATACCCCTCCAAAGCTAACGCTATATCCTCTGTACCTCTATTCAGTCCCCGAGAGGCTTACAGGGCTATTATAGTTATTAGTGGTATAGGAATACCAGGGTAAATGGTGGCAAACTTTGTCCTACCTAGGGGATTGGTTACAATGTCAAAGGCTAAGCAGCTACTTAAGGCTTGGTGACTGATCTTCTAGTGGGTGTAAACATGAACACTATACCCTGTGTAAGTAGGAGTATTCTGCGTGTGAGGCTGTGTTAAATGGGTTTAGGGGGTTTAAGGATTTATGTGGTTTCTTGGTGATCCCTTTGTATGGCACGTGTACTAACATGTATCATTTTCTACTGATTATTGTGTAGTACTGCAATGTAAATCTTATTTACATTAACGATATGGAATGTGATTCTCTTCCCTTTTTCCCCACCTGTTTCCCCACTCAAAAGTCACTGTAGAATCCCCATTTCCATTTTGAAATAAAATTGTTGACATGACCTGTACATACATTTTTAACAACTAACTCCAGACGCTCCCATGGATCCAATAATGATTCCTGGTAAACAAACAGGTCGCCTGTTACCAAGTATCTGTGTGAAAGTCGGAACTGGGAAGAGGGAACGGGGGTAATCCCATCTTATCCCTTTCTAAGCACTGGTCAGACAAAGCTTGACCCTCAGGTCACAGTCCCCTCCCCATCCCTTTTACCCCCCCCCCACCATCCAACACTGTACATCACTTCTAGACCCTACTGACCCACCCAAGGGGATTCCCTTTTCATCCTACAGGGTCACAATGCCCCCCTCTTCCTGTGACCTCCACCTCCATAGGTAAATCAAACATGAAAACCTTAATAGGTTTTCTCAAAGACCCATTTTTGCAATTTTTCTTTTCACTTACCAGCATAAATAGAATACGATCGAAGAACGCCTTTATTGATCTATTTGACTGGAAATCCTGTGCTACAGATGCATCAGTGATTCAAGCATCGAAATCTATTCTCGTACAATTATTAACAGACTATGCTCGGTAGATTTCATATGTTTCATCTACTACCATGAATCCATATATGATAAATGAATGTATGGCTTAATCAAGCCTACTATGGTTAGGTTGACATGTGACATTTCAGCGTCTGCCCTTCTAATCACCCTGGGAGTTGGGAACAGCTTTTGGGGTTAATTGGACAGAAGCTGCCCCCCCCCCCCCAACACCATCCCCTCACATTCATCGACGGGGTATCACCCTTGTCCAGCCTCATGTCCAGCCCAGCAAAATTCCCCTTCTCTCCTTGTCAGCGTTGTCGACTGCAGTGCTGAAGGGCAGTATGATCTTGTTCGATATATGTAGTGTACACTGAATGTGGAAGGTTGCAAAATTTACAAAGATTTGCAAACATATCACTAACTGTCCATTTCTTCCAAACCCAGTTCCAATAGCTCTCCTGATCTCTCCCCTGACTCATCAGAAGATTTGTAGACGATGTGGCCAAAGGACGATAAGGCCAAGACGATGTGGCCAAAGTTGTGGACGATGTGGCCAAACAAGGTGGACTATGCGGCCAATGTTTTGTAAGGCTATCTATCACAAGAATATGGGTTCCCCAAGGGTTCTATAATGAACCCATTTACCTACCCTGACATTTCTTTAGCCCTGGGCCATACACATGCATTTTTACCCATATTCTAACAAATTAGGGGAACCAATGTCTGTGGACGATGTGGCCAAAAGACTATGTGGACAATGGACAATGTGTCCAATGTTTAAAAAGATGTGGGTTGATGTAAACCTGTTTCTAAAATTGCCACATCATCCAATTTTCTAAATTGTCCACATCGTCCACTGTTGGCCACATCGTCCAGAAAATTGGCCACATCGTCCTTGGTTTGGCCACATCGTCCATTGTCCACATCGCCCATTGGCCACATCGTCCATACACCCATCAGAAGTATCCTCTCGCGTCAGCCCATCAACGTGTTCCCTTCAGTAGATCAATATTATTTCTGGCAAACCACTAACCTTTCGTCTTGTTCACTAACATCCCGCCCTTCACGCTCAATACTGACCAGCAGGTGGACAGTATTATGACCACCCCATGGTCACATTTTGCCAGATATCCCCTTAACCCTTACTTTCATCAGAAGTGACATTTCATCATTATCATTCATCATCTACCCCCCACCCGCACATCCCATATTTAATCCTCCCACCACCATATTAACCCCCCCCCCCTCTCCACGACTCCTCTGTGTATATTCTATAGGGAGGACCATGGTATTGTTAATATAAATTAATCTCCATCCCTATCAATCATTGCTCCCACTGAACACTCTTATCATGTGTCACTGATATCTCTGTACAAAGCTAAAAGGCATTTGCTGCACCTCATGGAATTTGCCCGATGTTGGGGTGCGCCTTATACACAAGGATATATTACATAATTTTAGTATCAAAACTGCTAAATTTGAGGACTTGGATGTGCCTTTAGCCACATTCCCTTCAACTTACGGGGCGCGAGGTGCATCTTATACGTGAGATATTACAGTAGCTTTTATATATACCGATATTGGGTCTAAATATAACTGACTCACCCTCTATGGGATATGACGGCTGTGGATAGTATACGGCACATGGCTATTGTATTATTGACCAATGGGAAGCATCCCTGGCATTTACTGCGGAGACGGGGGCTGAAGGTGTTAGTCATAGTGCAGTCGGGGTCTAATGGCGGCCTCCATAGCCTAATGTGCTAATGCCCTATAAGGCGAAGTGTACATACCTGCAAAGAAAAGAAAAAAAAAAACATCAATATACATGTCATCTTCATTAGACTCTACTCTAGGAATAGTAACCATAGACTTACTTTGAGACATACCTGTACCAACTTTCACCTTTTATTATTACCGCTTCCCATTCCAATCATCATCACTGCGTCCAAACTTCTCTCATATTAAGATATCACATCACAGCAACCATAATTCCCACAAAAACACACTAATAGAGTCACACAATAATCTCCAGGTCGCCTGGACGAGTGTCGATAGCACCTAGGTCATTCCCTACTCTAACCCCTTGAGCTCCAAACCAACCTATCAAGGATAACCAGTCACAATACAGGTAGCAATGCTAGTGAAGGGAAATGAGATGGGATTCGAGAGGGGAGGGGTTGAGTCTGAGACTTTTACCTCCCCCCTTCCCCCACCCCAGTCCCCACACAGGTGCAGGTCCCTGATAGTCTCGTTCCAGCTCTGGGAGAGTTGACCATTGATGATATCTGGTTATAAGGATGTGGCAGGGCTAAAGGGGTTGGTCACCAATGCTGGATTTGACTCTGCCAGGGCCAGGCTCAAAGTAGGTTTCATCTAGGCTCAAAGTGGACACAATCTAGGCTCAAAGTGGCATGAAGTGAGGTCCTATCAGTTAGAGGATGTGACAGGCCAAGTGACAGGGTGGTGAGGTCACTGAATGAGTGTAAAAACTGGCCCGAGGAGGGGGAGGGACTGGTTCAAGACCATTTTTGAGCAAACAAATTGTGCAAGTACATTTGTACTTGGCTGACCGACTCTAAGCTTGTTGCTGAATTGTTTTGCTAAACATTATTCACAAATGATACATACTTTGTTTTCTTTCCCCGCATATCACCAGGTATTGGAATGAGTTCTACCATTCTCAAAGATTAAATGCTACCAGTCTGCTGAGGAAAAACATGAGCCTTATCAAAATGCCACAGGTCACCCGTACACAGAATCTACGATCAAAATAAACCAAGCAAACACCCACAAAACATTCCCATGACCTTAAACATACACAGGTCAAATCTACCTCCAGCCCCAAACCCTGGTCCATTTTGATTTGAAACGGCAAGAGAAGTGGTGCTAAAAATAGATTGAAAGTACACCCTCCCCCACCCAACCCCTCTGAAAACTAATTCGGGTACCGCTGTTACGCGCTTTAATAACAGGGGAGCTTGGTTTAGGCAATAGCCGCGTGAGAAAAAAAATGCCTTTGTATCTAGCAGGTGAAGGGTGTTGAAAGCATTACAAACGTTTCACAACTAGATGACAAAGAGGATTCATAGGATAGTGTCCACAGTCCATCTCATCCTTTGCTTTAAGGACAAATTAAGTCCATCCCTTTCCGCATTGTAGGAGGTTCGTTAACAATTGCTCTTGAATAAAGTGAATGTGGTTGGTGAAAGGTTTAATTTAAGCTGCTCTTTAGGGCAATGGTCACAGGGAAAGTTTTATAGAGGGTCAGGAATGTCCTCAAAGGGGTCCATGGGTCTAGGCTACACCAACATACGACGACAAAAGACTTTTCTAGTATCCTGCTGGTTCAAAGACACTCAATCTACCTCATGGGCGTGGAAAGCAGGGAGGACAGGGGGGACATGTCCCCCCCCCCCACTTTTGGCCAACTCCTCAAAAGGTCAAAACTAAAAGGTCAAGCAAAGGGAGGTCAAAAATTGCAGAAACCCCCCCTGGTCCCACCCACTCTGCAACTTCTTCCCACGCCCCTGTACCTATAAGGGCATGATTATTTACTACATATCAAATAATTATGAATACCGGTATAACCTAGGACAATCATAAAAACGTCTTCTCTCTTCCATTTTTTTCAAACAAACTTTATCTATTTCAAGTAGATACCTAGCAATCACTGAATCTCAAGTATCTTAAATGAACTGACCTTCAGCTGTTCAGTTTCTAACTTGATAGCAAACGGGATGTATTCAGATTGCTGTTTTCCCCATATTAAATGTATCTATGTTAGTATGGTATGGGTTCAGTTGGAGGAAAGCATGTTTTTGTTGACCAGAGCTATAACTGACATGGTAGGAAATAGATGGTATTTCTTGTTTTGTCCCCCCCCCCCCCAGGACATTTACGGCCCTCGTCCAACTATTTGTAACCCGGCTAATAGAAAGACAATAGGCCCGACCATCGACCAGTCTGATTAAACCAATACAGGCCAATACCAAGCAGCCCCACCCCCTCCCAGTCTTCTCACACACACCACCAGCACCAACATACCAAGCCTACCTTAACCTACCACGTCCATTTCCATTCATCTACCCCATTACCTCCAATTTGCCTTCTGGGTCCAATTGTAGGAGCCCAAGCAATGTCCCATAGGAACTATACCAAGACCAATCTCCCACAAAATAATAACTTCATTATTTTTTCTCTTAAATCATTCTGTCAGTCCCTTTTTGACAACAATAGTCCACTGAAATGCACGAACGTACATTATCCCTGATATAACCCATCTACCTGTGGTCGCATTGTAATGCATCTATAGACCTGTGATCTTT
Source organism: Acholoe squamosa (assembly GCA_949317995.1). Classification (NCBI taxonomy): domain Eukaryota; kingdom Metazoa; phylum Annelida; class Polychaeta; order Phyllodocida; family Polynoidae; genus Acholoe; species Acholoe squamosa. Next base: position 45,306,050 of record OX439038.1, read on the forward strand.
TTGGCCACTGGCCAAATGTTACACAAGTTGTGAAATATCGGCAAATTGAGGTTATGCCACCTTATCCCACATCGAGTCTAGTACCAATAACACCCACACAATTTACACAGCAGTTGGTAGGGAGGGTTATGGCACTGGAACCAGCTGCCACAACTAGGGTCCAGGGGAGACTGGGTAGAGGTAGGTAGAGTGCATTATGTACTAATTGAGACATGCCTCCAGGTACATCAACATGGAAAGAGGAAACCAATATAGTGGTAGTGGAACAATAGGGCAGAAATTGTCCATCTACCATTCTCGAGGGAAAATGGTCCAGTCTAGACTGAACACTGCCTCCACTCCACTTACTTGAGTCCACTACATTCAGCCTTCCACCCCTAGATCTGTTTTTGTTGTTGTTGGTTTTTTGTTGTTATTTTTTACAAAATTCTTAAGTTGCATTTTCAACCACATCTAAGAGAAATTTCTAAACTTTAAGTTATAAATATAACCAACATAGACCTAAGTCTAAAGGTAAACAAAAACGATTGTATAAGGTATGTTAAGGAATATTTCAAAATCCATACGCGGTCGGCATGATATGAAACAGTGAATTTTGTCACAGAGGGTTAAGACCAAATAATTTATATTCAGTCAGAAATTGTGAACTCAGTAACCTTCAAATTCAATATGCCAGCCACTTTACCTTGTTAACCCACATCCCACAACCAAATACAACCCAAGAGACCAGTCCAGATTGGGGAAAACCTCCCTTTAATTTAACTGCATCCCCACTGGGCCATAAATATTTATAGCTATTGGCAATAATTAAGACATCAAAAAGCCAACATGTGGTCTCTGAAGAAGTTGTGACTCGTGTTGCAAATGGGGGCAGATAGTATTTTCGTATTGGTTTTGGCGTAGGCTATGATATGACCAAGCAATAGTGTTTGAAGAGCAGTTCATGTAAATGAAAGAGTTCAATTTTCCAATTTCTTGTTAGCAAGCTGGTAAGCACGCAGGTCTATTTTCTCTTCATGTCCACATGTATTTTATTGTTAACCTCGATCTTTTTCTCACTTTGGGAAGAAATAAAAGGCACGCGGAAGTGGACTTTAATTAACGGGGTTTTTGTACCAGGTTTTTGTTGCTATCTTTGTAATGGCAAATATTGATATTCTGCTCCACGTCAGTAATGTGTCCGCTCAATTCCGAACAAGATAAAAGACTTTGATAGCACAAGAACCTTGACCCCGACCTTGTAGAGGAGAGAACCATCTGGTGAGCGCGTCCTGAACCAGTCATGTCAAGCTACCCTCTCCAGGCGACCTCTGATTGGCCAAGCGGTGAGTCACGTGCTAATGGGCGAGATTTAGGACGAGACGAGATTATAACTGAATAACGGCACTTTTACGACAACAGAGGGAAAAAAGTAATACAAAGAATATAGGGCACATAGCTATCCCTCTATGGAGGTCGCCATTTATGTTTTTAGCCCCCAACGCCATCTTGGATTCTGTCAGGGAATTCTGGGTAATCTCTTATCTTCACCCTCATCCAACATAAAACAATGGTCACTGATAAGACTGATAGGGGAGATAAGCTGCACCCTGCCCCTATCTTAATCACCCTAAGTACCTCCCTATTGTTTCAGGTGTGAGGGGAAAGGATTAGCTTGATAATAAGACAATGGCCTGGGTGACATGTTGTGGGTGACATGTTGTCTCTTATTGAAATCTTAAAGTTGTATTTCTCTTGTATTTAAAGTATTGGATTTATAATATGCTTATCTAGTAAAGTTGAAGGTTTTGCTATCCATAGATATAAATTTTACAGAATATCTACAGATAGTACATGACTATAAGACCATCAAAGTAAACTATACAAAGAGGTTTATTATAGGGTAAGCCCCCAACTACTTGAGCCACCTGGCCCAGCCTGGCTGATTCTCTTATCACTAGCAATGTGCTAGTCCTGTATAGGCCGGAATGAACTAACTACTAAGGAGCAAGATACATAAATTGATGGGTAGACTGTCATAAAAGTCTGTTTTGACTAATGTCCTGATTTTGATTTGAAGAGATGATGTAGTGGTTAAGACCTACATTATAGAGATAACAAATGGGTAGAAGCTTTAGAACGAGACTGGACGTCATAGCTATGCCATCTCTTACCAGGGACTGGATGAAAAAAAATTAAGGAAGCATGGAGAGAAAATTGGGAGAGTGATAAACAGAAGTTTAGGGAGGACCAGAAGAGAAAGATACCTGCTTTCTCTCTGGTCAGACAATTTGAGAATGGTGGCTATAGACATTTCATTTCCTTTTCTATTTTCTGTTTGTGGTAGGGCATGGTCATCTGGGTGTATGAAATCCCCTCCATGACCCTGACATACTCCTCTTAACCCTACCATTCCCCAGATACACACACAGTACATGCACTGGCCACTTCCAGCCTGTACTGTCTATGCAACTCACTCAATCACACCAATATACACGAACCCTTCCTATTTACACTTCAATGTATACAACATACCCTCCTAAACCACTCCTACTATAATCAGGGGCTGGACGAGATTCCAGCCCCTGCTATGACGTACTACTCAAGTCTAAAATAAGTTCTGAAAAAAAAACACTCCTATAAAGATTATTCATACTTATGTACCATGGATAGGATACATGTATAAGGTATTAAACCTTACCCCATTCAAGAGCAAAACTGATTAATGCCACACAATCATTCCCACGGTCGAACAAGGTAATCATATTTTGATGTGAAAATTGATTCCCATAAAGCACTGGGCGTAACATGACCCATGACGTCAAGGTCACATGACCCAGCATGGCTGCCGTCAAGGTTGGCTTAATCCTTACGATGATTAACACTTCTGAGGTTACAGGAGGTCACCATTTTACAGCCTGTAATTTAATTTAACAGACTCATATTACAAATTGTAAATTACCTACACAGTGGGGGTACAATAGTAGATTGTGGACTGCAGACTAGGGGAAACGATTCTGCCCTAGATCTGGATAACAGTCAAAAGGGCAATAAAGGCAATAATGTTTTCATGGCACTTCAGCTTTTGAGGGACTTAGTCTCAATATCGAGAGGGAGGGCAGCCATCTTGTATCTTTTTGAAGGAGTTGACAAAGGTGCTTTGTACATGAGGTTTAACATCTGAGGATCTTGTATGTGGGTGTGGAGATGCATATCTGAGTGTTATAAACTGGCTTTGAAGTGAATACCAATAAAAGTCTTTGTGGGGGTGGGTGATACATGGGAGTAGGACAGATCCATGTCAATAGCCACTGACAACTGTGAAGGACGTATTGCTGTATGGCTGAATACATGGGATGGGCATGTATTCATGCCTTACTTGTATAGATTAAGTGATATCAGCAGTTCTAGCTATACCCGTATTTCTTCTGGCTACCACTATGTTCAACTATCACTATTGCAATGGAAATGGCACATATGAGAGATTTGTCCACATTGTCCGCATATTATACATCTCATTTACCTGCACCATATGGTTACTTATTCTTCAAGGAGATTAGAGTATCTCCATGCCAGAAGATGCTAATATCCACATGTGCAAAAACTTGGAATGGAACTAGCAGGACCCAGCAACTTGATATAGGGGTTCCAAGTGGCTTTACTTCAAAGATTCAAGCTGAAACTAACCATTTATATGCATGTTGAAGGAATGGGTCATGGGTATACTAAACAGCTATAAACAGTTATTGGAATAGTGGGCAGCTGTCAGGTTACTAAGGCTGTGAGCAGCTGCTAAATTGGAGAACTTCTGCTGAGTCTGTGAGCAGTTACTGGGGCTGTGAGCAGCTGTTGGGGCTGTGAGGAGGTTACAACAATTACTGGAGCTGTGAGCAGGTGCTGAGACTGTGATCAGTTACAGAAATTAATAGGGCTGTGAGCAGTGGCTGGGGCTGTGGGCATTTACAGCAGTTACTGGGGCTGTGAGCTGCTGTGGAGATTGTGAGCAATTAGAGTAGTTACTGACGCTGTGAGACAGTGCCGAGGTTGTGAATAGTTACACAAGTTACCGGGGCTGTGAGCAGGTGCTGAAGCTGTGAACAGTCACAGCATCTGCTGAAGCTGTGAGCAGCTATTGAAGTGAGCAGTTGCTGAGCACATGAGCAGGTGTACTGCTCATGCAGGGGCCAGGTGCACTGTGAAGTGAATGTAGGTCACCATCAGCACGCCGTGGGTGGAGGCCTGGGCCTTGGTCGTCATCCTTAGGCTCAGCACGCACAGCAGCAATACCCAATCAGGCATTCTAGACTGGCTACAGGCCCTCCTAAAGGCCGGCGCAAATGGTCAGATCGGACACGGACTGGATTTAGGGGGTGCGTCCATGCCTAGTTAGCCCCCCCCCCTTCCTCCCCCTCATTTTTTCACCCCCTTCAATCTAAGACATATTCAGGCCTGTTATGACCCTATCTATTCACGGACCGTCTGTGGTGCGTCCGTGAATATCTAACAATGTTTGATATTGCAGATCTTGCCCATCCGCAGATCAGATGCTGAATCTGTGTCCGATCCGCATCTTAAATCAGCGCAAACATCACAGACAGGACTAGATTCCCGTCTTGTCTGCGTCCCATCCGCGTCCGGTCTGGGCTGTTTGTGCCGGGCTTTAGTTGTCTCTACAGGTAGACTTGTCACAGTCCTAGTGGCCGTAGGTTTCCCGGTACAGGTATTTGATTATCACCCAAAAAGAAGGTACTGTACATATGCTATGCACCTATGCATATCATCATACCTTTTTCTCAATTGGGTTGCCTGGAGCAAAATTGTATATGATCACTGGACTCTAGTATCTCTAGCCGGGCCTACTATAAGAAGAAGGGAGTGTTTTTTTTGTATGTTTATATGAATGGTCTAATGGCAAGTCTAATTCCAATCCCCTTGATGTTGTTCTCTGCTGCATAGAAAATGTAGGTCAGGAAGCAGAGCGAAAAAGAGCATCAGCAGCCTGTGTCAAAGGCCCATTGTCATGTACTACTTACTTACCATACACATACACCCCACTCTGACATCAGAGGCACATTACGTTGAAGCACTCCAGTAGAGGGTGGCGCTGTAAACAGTACGCATACACCCGGGGGGGGGGCACTGAGCCTCGGTTTGGGTACCAACTGTGGTACTGACCCCGCGGAGCGGGGGCTGTCGACGTGTCAGCGAGGGGGAAAAAGGGGGGCTGTCAACTGAATTGCATCTTGAGATTAAGGGGCTGTTAATACCCATTATAACTTGGATGGGAAGGAAGCAGCTTAAATATTCATTCTAATCACTCAGGGCTGTGAAATTCCTGAATATTTTTGTCTGAGAACCATAGTTTACATGGAAGAGGCTGGTGAAAAGAGGGGCTGTTATCAGACTTCTTGAAAAAGGGGGGCTGTAAAAATTATGCTACATTTTAAGGTGCTGTGAAATGACCAAATATGGGGGGCTGTAGTTTCGCAGTTGGTACTACACATCAAAGACTCAGTGCCCCCCCCGGGCGCATACACCCCTGTATCAAACCTCGGTTATACATCACTTATCTTTGATATCAGGTGGATTACTGAAGCAAATGTCATGCAGCAGGGCCTGTCTCCCACCTGGCAGATCTTGAGGAAGTTACTGAGCCTCATGAATGATGTTTCACTTCAATCTCAACCCTAGACCCCCACCTCCCCGCACCTACTCATAGAAAGTCAAATTGGGAAGGTAGGGGTAAAACATTTATAAATACCGGTACGGATAAAAAGAAAATGTCATTCAGGTTAGTCGCGTAAATAATAGACACATCTCCGTCACAGGCGTGTGTGGAAAAAGACAGAAAAGGGGTCTCTGAGGGCCAGGTAAAAAGAATCACCTGGGGGCGTAGAGGCTGCTGAGTTATTTATATATGGGAACAGTTACTGGGACAAAGACACCATGAGTACTGTCATTGTTTTCAGTATTCCAGATAGATTTAGTAGCAGCCACGCCGATAGATGGTCGTGTGGGGATGTGTGGAGCATCCTTTCACTTGGATACTTAAAGTGGAAACAAGTGGAAACAAGGTAACCAACGTGAGGAAAGAGTAACCGACCGAGCACAAAAGGTCATCCATGCTACCTACTACTTTCTGTGGCTGCTGGCATGCAGATTTGGTAGACAGAAATGTGCCTACTACTCCAACCTCAACCATACTTAATACAATACACACATCCATAACAGGAGGCCAGGCAGGCCCAGGAGCCAACCCATACTCCACTCCCTAAGGACTGTACCCTAGGGTACCCGATCGATGACCAACCACTGACTTCTCACCAGGAAGAAGACGCAGGGAGAGAAAGAGAGACAGACACATACAGAGAAAGGGTGCACACAGTTTTATCCTTGGTAGTCTGGCACTGAGCGTAGTGCCAGTATTGATCTGGGCTTTGTATGTAGAACAGCCCCCTCCCCCACCCTTTTTTTCCCTTCCCACTTCACCCCCTACCCCATCCTTCCCTGGCCCAGTTCCCACTGAATACATTACTTCCTGCCCAGTACAGGCACTACCAGACAGTGTGAGCAGCTCCACGTGGACATGGGTTTACTATGGCAGGTTGTACAAGGATTTACACTTTGATCCAGATTTTTTTTTCACTAGTCATGGTGCCCCCCCTTTTTTTTTTTTTTTTTTTTTGCTGTGGGTTTGGTAGGATAGAGCCAATCTTTTCAAATTGAATGTTGATCTATTCAAAATGGAGCATACCTACCGGTAGTCATTATTGAGCAATGTGTGTGAGTGCGTGAGTGCGTGCGTGAGTGCGTGAGTGCGTGCGTGCGTGAGTGCGTGCGTGCGTGAGTGCGTGAGTGAGTGAGTGAGTGAGTGAGTGAGTGAGTGAGTGAGTGAGTGAGTGAGTGAGTGAGTGAGTGAGTGCGTGCGTGTGTGTGTGTAGGGGGAGGCAATGCAGAATGACCCCCCCCCCCCCCCCCCCTTTGGGATGTACTCTTCAAAAGAGAGGAACCTAGTAGTAAGTACAACGACATTTCCGATATTATTTGCATGACCCCATTTCTATAATCATATAAATGTACCGATTCCCCTTTCCTACTATAAGTAGCATTGTGCAGAGAGTCCTTTGTGCAGAGAGTGCTATTCTGAGTAGAGTGCGAGATGGGGGTGTGACTCTTTGATGGTACTAGTGGCTTTCACATGGCTCTTTGGCCGTGTGGTAGGTACTGATGGAAGCAAGAGAAGTGATTGGGGTTGTAAGGGGGGGGGTGGGGTATGCGTGTGTGGAGGATGAGGGGAGGGGGAGTATGAGTGAGGGAAGATCGGCTGTTTACAACGACCACACCAAACAAGTCCATGTGACTGTCTCTCTCCACGCTTCCACCACAGCAGAGGTATCCCTCTCCAAATGGGACCAATTTGCTGTGTATATTTACCAAGGTTTTCGGCCAGATCTGAAAACGTGTGGCTTTGGTGGTGGTTGGGGCTCGATGGAGGCGGGAAGATCGGGTGTAATGATATGAGGGGAGTATACTGGTTAAAAAGTGCTGGGATGGTTCGTCCATGACCTGATGGCTCTAAGTTCTAACACTTTTTCCCTATACAATTATTATACTGCCTGATGAACAGTTCCTGTAAATAAGTGTATCCTTTCCCCTTATCGAAAGGGCAACACACAACTATAAATACCTGGTATACTTCACACTGCCGATGTCTCGACTTTAGTGCTACTTTCAGTTCTTTGTATTCCCTATAGCTGCGTGCTAAATTAGTACATCCCATTCCACATTGATGTCATCTTAATGCAATTCTCTTTTCTTTTCATTCCATCCTAAGGGAAATGACATTTTACACTACTAACTCACTTCACCTTCATTCCATATCTACCTATTCGTCGTTGAAAGTACTAGGTTTTGATTTCACGCATGACTTCTATTCTGTACGCTCATTTCATTGAAGAATATCCATATCTTTGGCCATCCTTCTGTCTATTCTGACAAAAGCATCGTGTCGTGTGGTCCAATTGTCGTCTGCTAAAATGACACAATGACAGACGTTGCTCTCATCTCTCCAATGTCGTCTGCTCGTATAATGTACCCTCGCCCCGACAAACCAAAGAACGCAGCCTTCAAATGCATGAGCCACGCGCCGACCCCCCCCCCCTTTGCCCTAACCCAGAAAAAAAGTGTGATGACACAAAAAGTCTGGCTTCCGCAGGGTGTCCCTAAGCTATTGTGCGCCTGCCATGAGAGGCACTCCCCCGTGTTCCTCACTCCCTGCCCCCGGCCTAAATTCAATTGTATTTGCTAGGCTTCAATAGATGCATGGTGAGCCCTAATGGCCTCAAGCAGAGAGATACACGAAAAAACACCAACTTTAAAGCAGTTTTCCGCCCCGGAAATAAATCCAGCTAAAAAAGCAAACATCCCTTTAACTTTGATTCAGATTGAGGGGGGGGGGGGATCCAGATGACCAGTTTACGCCAAGCTGCTGCTTAGAAGGGACCACGTGGGTCCACAGATTTTAAAGAGCTGACAAAAAAAATATATCCTTTTCTACAAGACACACCTGAGTAATCCACAAAAGACTTCTTCCACTGCTTGAAGGTGTATTAAGCAACCAATATAAAAGGATCAAATCAGTCCGGATTGCATGTACCATCCACAGGACCTTATTTCACGAAACACAAAGCCCTGTAGTGTAGGGACTTGTAACTCACACCATGCAGAGCGCCCCCTCCCATCCCCCATCCCTATTCCACTTGCAGCATCGTCTCTTCTAGAACAAAATAAAATAAGAGAAAAGCCACCAAATCGCCCATCCTCATTCCTATTAGTGGCGGCAAAAGGCGGTGAGCCAGAGGATAAAACGCTGTCGTCATGTGTTCACATCCCTGCGTCTCTGCTCTCCACATGCGCGATTTTCAATATTGATTTTTGCGCATGTGCTGTTCTTGTGTAGAAATTAGGACTTCCTGTGATAGTGACCCCCTGGAATTGGACGCGACGCAGACGACATTTTTACGGGCTGTCGACTTTCGGTCGCATTTTTACGAACTGGGTGACTTTTTACGACCTCTGTTGTTATGTTTATGGAGAGAATGTGCTGCAATACCGTTTTTTGTTATTTGTGTTATGGAGATGCATTGGTGATATGTCTTATTTATTGTGGGTACTTGTGCTTGGGAATGCAGCAGACGCTGGTAATGTCAATAACTGGTTCCAGATGAGACTAGTAACGAAGTCTCAAGGAGGCAAAAGACTTTATAGAGTTCATCGATGGGACACCACAAAATAATACAATATTAGATCTCTAAGCTCTTGTGTCAGATTTCTTCCCCGCTTCTCATTGAAATTTTATAAATTGACTACGTTAGGTCTTTTTGATACTGGCAAGATTGTATATATTGTGATAGATGTATTTTCTTATGAGGTTTTATCGTATATAGTCTATATAGTTTCGTGCTGTGTCCCGGGTGTAGAGTCTATATTAAATCTAGGCCCTATCGTTTTGGCAATATCAGTTACACTATAACCCCAACTAATACAGTGACTCACTGCCTTCCCTATTCACAACAGTTTGCTTACCCGGAAATAGTCTCCATTTAAAGGTGACAATTAATCTCAGCTCACCGTGAAAATCAAATCAAGTCAAATCAAACATTCTTTACACGCTGTCACCAATGTAACAAAGGGCCCCACTCTCTCCTCTCTGCCTACCTGGCCGCCATGTTGCCGTTACCATAGAAACCGCTCCCCACCTGTTTGTCCCTATGTATCTGTTGTTACCATGGAAACTGAGACAGGACAATGGGGGAGGGACAGTACCCAGTCACCCCTGAACCCATCCCACACTACTATAGCACTACACACACCCTTCCAGATATCGATTCTTTTATCTAGGGGTAGGGAACAAGGTGGTGAAAGGTGGCTGACGGATGTGGGCAGAGGGTGGCGTGGATGGGGTGGCAGGGGTAGGAGAAAGTAATGTAGAATTAAATGAGAAAATTATGACTTAACCCAGGGGTTTGACTCAGATAGTAAAGCTGTGGTGTTGTGGATATAGTCAAGGAAAGGTGGAGGGGAAAAGTGCTGGGGATGGGCAAAAGGAGGGGGGCAGCCTATACTTTAAGTTTTGACTTCCAGCAGATCTAACTGAACATTCCAATTTTCGTGTTTTCATCCCGTATATATTCCATCTCTATTCTTATTGCTAATCATGTAGATACATGCATTCAATCAATATATAGATATACTGAGGAGGAAGGAAGAGTTGTACGTCGCCAAACTACCAGACAATCATTATGTAAATTGAGACATTTCTTGTATCATACAAGGACCATTGGGACTGAGAAGTATGTCAAGATAATGGGACATGGTGAAAGGACAGGGAGGACAGGGGGAGGGGCAGGTTTTCGGTCTGTTTTTAACACCAGAGGGAGGGAAGGAGGAGAGACCAGGAGGGGTCAAAGGGACAGGAAAGGCTCCATTGGGACATGGTCACTTTACACTTCACTGGTCAAGCAGATCTGTTGGCCTTGGGCTGACCAGTGGCCTGCCACCTCCCCTTGTCCCGGCTCAGTGGCCCTTGTCCTGAGGACGTGCAGAGGCCAAGGAAGGCCCCAAGGGGCAGGAGAGAAGTGACCATCAAGAGAATAGGTAGAGATGATGGTGGTGGTGGGGAAGGCATGAATAAATTTAGTACTAGCTAGTGGCCCTACTCGGCCAAGCATGCTCTGGTTTAGTGCATCGCTTAGGACGGCTTTCTTAACAGCCCATGTAAAGCTTAGTTGGTGATTCGGGCTGAATTAACTCCAATTGTGTACCCTCGGTTTCCTTTCCTTACATCGATAGTCCACTAGGACTCTGTCGCAGACATTTATATAGGAAATGTATGGCTCAATCGTGCGACAGGTTTTAAGAAAGAAGAGTGGCTATATTTGTAGACAACATTGCCCTTATCAGGGGTGGAATGGCGAATTTCCATTTCTCTTCTGGTCGATATTTCAGTCTGCTTCTCCATGGAGACAGCTTCTATCATAGGTTATAACCGATGCTCATTAATCACGACCAACATCTTAAATTTTCTTCTTTTTTCAAATAGATATTTGAATGTACATGAGTAGAATGTGAATTTTGCATTAAAATTTGAGACTAAGTCAACAACACAGCTTCCAGCATACAAATACAACAGCGTGAAGTGTGCGACACTGCCTCTGCAGCTGTTTGAGTTTGGAACGTGGGGGGGGGGGTGGTCATGTCAACAAATAAATATAACAAATAGATGCAATAAGCTGGGGAGGGTTAAAAAGTTTGCTCTGCTGCATAAAACAAAGCCCCTTCATCTGGCCTTATGAACACTGAGTCAGCCAGATCAGCAACTAGAGGAGAACGTAAACACTCGGTGGAACCCTGCGGTTTGGAGAATAGGGGGTGCGGTTGGGGTGTAAAGGGTTAAAAAAAAACAGACGCTAGATATGGTGTTATTAACTGGATGAAACTGATAACATACTCGATATAGAGTTCTGAATGTTATGATTTAAGCATGCTATCCAGTATGATGAGCAAGCTGCATACCTGAATTTCTAGTTAGAAACAAATTACCGGTATGTAAGGGTTATTTTTCAGTTTTAAGGTTTCAGAATATGATTGATTGGGGGAAACAAAATATCTCGAATGGAGATATTTATACCTATAATAGGTGTGCACTCCTATATTTACAGATGATCTCATGTGTTTGACACACCTTTAATACTAGTAGTACATCTCAACCCATCACCGCAACTGCGGTCTGATGTTTTAATCCATCACATTACCCTAGGTGCTCGTGAGTTCAAGAAGTAATACAATCTAATCAAAATCATTATCAAACGTCCTCCTAGGTGATTGTCCACACTAATCATCTTTAAAACATCTGTCCCCACTCTCCACCCACAGGAGGGCTCTTTCAGCATATGACAGAACTCCTATTCAGTCTCTGTGACCATGCTTGGAGGCCAATCTCAAGAGATCGACAACATAATCCTAGTCATTGATGTCGTTAACGAGTCGGTGAAATTAATATTTAGATTGAATGGATGGGATTTTACAGACGACGGATCTCCAGGCGTTGTTTTAGCTGATGTTGTGTCAATCAAGGGCGTTCAAGGACAATGGTGATGACGCATCTCTAAGCAAACAGCAACCCCAAGTTGGGAAGCTATTAACATGTTAACACAATGTCGTCTGCTTTTTTCTCCCCAAAGTTGTAAAGTTCCAAGAAAATGTCTGCTTTCAGTGTTTTCTCTTAAAGTAATGGAATTGCAAAAACACACCTTGGTAAAAACCATACTTTAAAAATACATCTTTGTCCTTTGTTAATTCATAATAATTTTCAAAATTAAAGATACTTTTCAAAATTAAAGATACTTTTCAAAATTTTTAAGTAGAACAATTCAAGGAAGTGTCATTTTCTCTTCCAAAGGACATCCATTATTCCTGCAGACCGAGAGTACTGGTTAAAATAGTATCTTTTGTATGGAAAAGCGGTAGTCTAATGAGGTAAATCGTTGAGTTGTGGGTGAGTTCGCATTATTGAGGAGGTGGGGATCAAATTGTTGACAAACCCTTCAGTCTGGTGCCCTGCTGCACCTCAGCACCCCCCGGCAGACAGACAGAGGTTGGGGTGGGGTAGTTCAATATTGAGCAAACTGACAACATTCCAACGGAGTTGTCCACACTGCTCAATATTCATACGCACGTAAATACTGGGGGACCTATCTTTCCCAATAGTTCATCAAAATCGTTCAAGGATGTGGCCCTAACTATACATATGTATGATAAGAATACACAGACATTCTCTGATGTGGCTTACAAAGTTTATCCACGACCAGATCATTTGCAAATGTCCTTTTCTAGTCAGCCTCAACAGGTATCACCATATATTCCACACTCGCTGGAACCTGTTATTACCTTCCCTATGGCACCTGAAGGTCCGACTGTATACCTCATATACTTACCAGGGAGGCAGTGGAAGATCAACTGTACAAGCTGATCTCGTTTTCCTGGCTAATAAAAACCTATAAAACTTGAAACTTGACATGGCTATGGTAGATCCTCTCAAAAGCCTTGTAAGACTCACTGAGCCTAGCATGTACCTCCATACCCATGGCGGATGACTCAAACATTGTTTACCAGATTGAGTCTCATCCCCCCCCCCCCAAGGTACTGACTTCACCCACGGGGGATAGGGCCATGGTGGGAGACCATACGTGTTTTTGTTGTCTGTTTGTTTTTGCCAGACATGCTAGACATGGTCTCATACTGACTTCACCCATAAAGGGCGTGGCCATGGTGGATGACCACAGGCCTATTGTCAGACTCAATGGGTCCACACTACAAACCACGGATGCATGATAAATGGCCATAACAGAAATTCTGAAAATTCTGAAATCTCTGAAAACTTACTGGTACATCCCTACATGACGGAGACTCTGCACCTACCAACAAACTAAACCCATGGGGACATGGACATGGCGGATGCCCCCTAACAGGCTTTTTGTCAAGACTCACTGGGTCTCACCTCCTACCAGAGAAGGCAATTGGCACGATACAAGGTGGGGCTAAAGACCTGCAGCAACAGTGTAAATTTACACACGGGCACTGGGCAAATGTGACCACAGGGGGAGCAAAGAGATGGGCGGGCAGGTCACAAGGGGTAGGAAGTGTAGGTGATTGGAAGGGATTCGAGGGCGCTATATGAGGGTATTTGCGAATGCATTTGGGTACAGTGAAGCCATGTTCTGTCCATGGCTTCACCACCACGAAATCATTATAAGCTACAGTGAAAAAAATAACCCCAAACTGAGCTTCTGAATTATAATTTGGTGTTATTCAGTTATACGATCCCAGAGAGAGGGCATAATATTTTTCTTTAGATTTGTTCTTAATGATATTCACAAAACATATATATATATAAGAGTATCACTGTAGTAAAGGGACCACCCCGACCCCACCTTTGATGAAAAATAAGACAACACTTGATATGGTCTATCAGATTCTGCCAAGTCATCGAAATATTAACTGCATCATCTGCTGATAGACACACGTTGACCCAGCCAATGCCCCCACTGGTCCTACGCTAGTGTAGGGTAATCTAAAGTAATCACCCCTACCCAACGTGGGAACCTCCAGGTGAACATGGCTCTATTATCACCAGTCAGCAACCATGGTAATCTGCCTACCCTGCTGCCCACCTAGCAACATGGCTTAGTTGGGGGAACCTATAGTAAGAATTGGGACGTGGTAGAGAATCACAATAGAATATATCAATGACTATTATCTATGGAAGTCGCATGCTTGACTAGGCATTAGGCTATGCCAAAACAACCTCGATGGCGTGGATATGATACGCATAGGTATGTCCATTGTTGGGCATGAAGAGGGGGTGGTGGTCATGATAGTGGCAGATGTCTGGACATTCGCCATTGTACTGACCCTGAGAATACTGGTTTAGTACCCCATTTGTTCATTTGAGATCTGAGAGTATGTCTGTTTGTATGTTCAATGGGTTTTTTTTTTTTCATTATAAATGGTCCTCTCCATCCGAGTGAGTAATGCTTGCCAGGCTAAGTATCAATCTAAATCAGAGCATGTACAAATCGTGTATTAGGGAGGTAGGCTTTCAGCCTTTGTCTCCAGTAGACTTAGTCCTTTGTTGTGCCCCCCCCCCCCCAATTCTTACTCCCCTCATACAATAGCATTACTCTCATACACTAGCAAATAAACCAGAACAATGCATAGCCACGCGAGCCTGGGTCTCAGTATACTTAGGCTCGTTTGTACAAGTATTTAGGCCTGTTAAGCAACCTAACGACCTGTCTGTTAGGCCCAACTGCGTCTTGCTCAGGCTGCTGTAATTAATTATGCTAATCATGTTATTAACCACGTGCTGGTACCCGGCAGGTGGGTATGCAATGGTGTGAAGACATGCTGAGAACTATATGTAGTGTAGCTTCTCCAAATTCACATACGTGACAGGATCTGCGAAAAGGGCCCTTAGTGCAGGGTGCATCAAGATCCCTTTTGTCAGTACATGTCACAATTATATTTCATAAACTACATAATTCATATAAATAAATACAAACTTCGAATATGTACCTGATCAATAAGGTACCGTCTCTCATATATTTTGGCTTATTTTATATCAATCATATACCACCCTCCAAACTAAGTTACCTTTTCATATGTTGACCACAGATCTATATAATTATTTTTCTCAGCATTAAAGCGTCTGATGGGTAAGACAGTCCTTAGTACAATATGTACTTTTCTTATCTTCCCCCTTCATGTATGATCTATTCATTGTTTACTGAGGCATGACAAGAGGATCCTTTATCTTTTATTTCTGCTGTTTTGTCCTCTAAGTGGTTGGGAGTGCAGCACTTAGTAAGTAAGCACATGCCGACACGAAGCTTAACAATAACCGTGCCGCTGCCCGCAGAAGTAATTACGGGTTAGTCTGCGACTTAATGTCTCCTCACCAACATATACCCACCTGACATGCAACACACAGAAATAATTACTGTCACTGCTTTTTTTTAAACTATTCCTTTAGGGGCTATTCTTTGGGGAAATTCTACCCCAGCCTGACATTTAAAGCTTTAAAGAGACACTGGTTTTAACATGCAAGGTGAAATTTTACATGTGGTAAAAGAAATCTCAGAAATCTTTCACCTGTGTCCTGGATGGTTTATTCATTACAATGCCTTGATTGTTTTTAGAGAAAAAGGGAAGGAGCTGGTATAATGCGACAAAATGGCAGTCATCTTTTATTCTTAAATAGTTAAATCCGGGTAAATTAATAAACCTTACTCTGAGATATCTAAGCGTCTCATGATCAGTGATCCAATATCCACATACATAGAAACTAGCTACCAGCACTATTATTTCCTTATATTTGATTTATCTATGTAACCTCTCTATAAAGCTCCTACTATTTTCCAACCCTCTCCAACTAGAGGCTACTTGGTTAGAGTACTGTGGAGAGGATAAGCTGGTAGGTATGGTGATCACCACTGAGTATGATTATTGGACAGGTGGTGGGTAGTGGAGAACTTACCTCCCACCCCCACCCCTCACACACACACACACGCATACACCTCACACTCCCACACCCACCCACCCACCCACACACACACCCATCCTCACACACATACACCTCACACTCCCAGGCACAGACCGCTACTACTACTGTATATTACCCGGCCCAAAGCCCCCAGGCTATATACTACTACCGGCATACCATAATCGCTGCTAGTATTCCAGCTTCTAGTCAGTCAATGTCAATACCCATATATATTATATTATTTATAAGCCAACTCTAAGCCATGCAATTACATGTTTGGGTGGCGCTCTGGAAACAAATCTCCGAGAATACTAAAGAAGTATAACTTACTTTATTACAGGAGAATTATTTGTGAGTAGCAGAAATATGTGAACGTACCTGTAAGAAACAGAAAAGAAGTGAATTAGACAACGTGCAAGTACATTGTAGGGGTGACTTCCCCATTTTCACTGCTGAGGGGAAATACACCGAAGAACAGAATAAGGAATTACAAAACAGCGTTTTTTTGTTTTTTTTTTTGTTTTTTTTACTGCTGTGCCTAAAACAACTGTCAACTAGCATTTACTGATGTGCCTTTAAACAACTGTCAACTAGTCTCCATCCCATAGTAGTAATATCCAACTATTCATCTTTGATTTATACAACAAAAAGTTTCAATCTGTGCTTAGACCAATTGCACTCCCTTCAGCTCGACCCTACTCCGCCGCCCCCCATTTGTTAGGGAGTGGTCATTTTATAACGAGAAGTGGTGGGGTTGGTTGATCTGCCCCATCTAGACGTGTTTATTTCTCCGACAACCCCTCCCACATTGATCCTTAGAATATTCATGTCCTCTATCTCCAATGCATCTCTCCCCCCCCCCAACCCCAGTAAATTGCAGACCACTCCCCTATCTTCTCATACCTATCCTTCCCCTTTCTCCATCCCCAGGTCCGGCCTAGGGTCTAAACTTATAGACCTACCCCCCTTCCTCCCTACAACCTTCACAAAGCAGACTCGGATCCTGCCTGTGTCCACATAGGGACAAACAACGAATAATGGTGCGGCAGACACTCGCCAAATACCGGCAGATGAGGAAGGACAACACGCAGTGCGCGCGCACACCGGAGGTAGTGACAGATTCATCGTGGCTGCCTTTGGGACCAACCTTCCTGTCCGTGAGATCTCGGGAAGTCACGTTTTATCTCACGGAAGTTGGATATCTATTGAGCAGGTAATGCTCTAAGGCGTAGAGGAAGCAGTTTTCTTCCATTTATTGATGGTGTTTCTCCCATGAGCTGCTATACATATGGATTGAGGTGGGATCTTTGGAAGTAAGGCCAAATTATTCATTCAGGTAACAGGCTTGAAAAGTGGGAAGATAGTGATTTTTTTTTATTACCGGTATTATTCGTTTTTTGCACTTCAAAGGGAATTTTTCTAACGTTTGACTGTGATTTTTGTACAATATTTGACATAAAGTTGGCCAACACTCAAGATCATATTTCATTCTCCCTAAGACCCAACAAATCATTTCCCAAAGTAAAACAAAAGATTTAGAGAAGGGCTAGATAGGGTGATTAGTATTCCATGAACACAATTTTCTTTTCCATAGGCTTGATCCTAAGTTATCCATAGCTTAACTACATACAGACACAAACGATGCACTCGATGACTTCTGCCCCCATTTCTTAGTGTCCATCTCATTGAAAGTGAATCAAGCTAAAAACCCGGCCCTGCTAGCTGTAGTGATGGCAACCTTTGTGCGTAGAAAGCTTTTATGGTCATTACCTTTTCTGAACTTCAAGTATTTAATCTAAAGATTGTATCTAACAGCTACCTGTCCTCACTCCCCAACCTAGACACAAAACACAGCATTTTTCTTAGTGTGTAGTGCCATTAGGAGAGGCTCATCTCAATGCACAAGCCTAATGTGAGGCTAATCACAAAGAGTGATCTCTATCTGGTAGGGTGAATATCTCCGATACTGGTGTAGTTTGGGCCATATCCCCTATCCACTACCTTTTAGCACCACATTGCCAGGGCTCGACAAATCCCTGTGTCCAATGCCCGGGACACAAAAATATTTCTCTGGACACAACTTATTTTTCAAGTTGTGTCCAGTAGACACAGCTCCTAAGCCAGTATCATACTTTGACCCAAAGGGCTAAGACAACATTTTCCTGCTGGACACAACTTTGATTTGCCTTTGTGCCCAGTGGACACACTGCTTTCAAACAGATTCGTCTAGCCCTGATTGCACTGCTTTACTCACTACATCCTTTTCAGAGATGAACTTTCACTTAAGTCCCAATGATACCTGTCCGTAGCCCCTATTAAATATGAATTAAAATCCCCCCATTTCTCCTACTTCATACTCCCATCTACCTCATCCAATAACCCTTGCTGCCTTCATTCATTGATAACTTATCTTATATCACTCCCATATCAACACTGTCCACCACCTCATGAATATGCCCTCATCACCCCTCTGCCTACCTATCTTTTCTCTGTATTTTACCACGATTAATTCTGTCCCTACAAGCATCCCTTGCACCCTTTAGTCTGAGTGCCCATCTCCCTCTGGCCCTTAAAACTTCAAGGACGCCTGCCCATTTCCCCCATTCACTCTTATACCTGCCTTAAGTGTAAAGCCCCCCGAATCAACCTTTACGGACATCATTGCTCCTGGCTACCTTTGTCCTTGTCGGTCGTGCCTTAATAAGGGTATGGGTATTGGAGGGGTTAGTCCTTGACAAGGTTCATCTATCAGTGACTCTGGGTTGAGGAGTAAGGTGGGGTACTTATGATAGGAGGCTGCACATAGTTAGAATAGGCATCTGTCCATCACTGATGGCCTCACAGGGGAAAAGGTGGACGTCAAGCCTAGCTCCTTAGGCTAGATCTACATCTATAGCTTCTAATGACATAGATCATCTTGATTAGTTTTCCACTTTCTTTGTCTCTCTGTGATTTTGTGAATTTAAGTCATTCAGGACTATGTATTCGTTAAGTAGGACTTGGCGATTCCCTTTCGGAAGACAAACTGCTATTTAATATAAAGGGAAAGAAATTCTCTAACTCCCTCCAATATATAAAATATAAAACAGATATCTTCAAACAAACTGTCAAAGGCACCAAAAGATAACATACATCTTACTTTGTGGCTATAGAATTTAAAGAAACGTAGAAAGGTAGGTTACATCAAAGAATTCCATCCCTAATTATGCCATGGTTATTCCAGTCATGTACAGGAGAGTTCCTGGTAAATACCATCGCCACCCACAGACTATTCTGCTTGGATGGGACAGCCACCAGACTTATATTTCATAAATAGTCTATAACATCCTTAAAACCTGCTTCAGATAAATCCAGTAGTGAATGCTCCCATCCTGATGTTCTTATCAGCAGCCATGTGCTTCAATACACTGATTATGTTAATCAAAACTTCGCCAGTCCATGGCCCTCTAGGGTCAGTTTTTGTAATCAGTTAGTTGCTGAATCCGTCCAATCTTAATAGAAATGTCTTATCAGGGCATGGTCTTCAGGAGGTTTAGCAGATTTTCATCACAATCATTGTCAAGGTAGGAGGAAGACTGACTGGTAGGAGCTGACAGGCAGGTGAGTGAGATAAGGTGAGATAAGGGGGCAGGGGTAGGCCTCTGTCATCTGGTTAGTGTGCACACCTAAAAACTGAAATGGACAGGTGGGAGATGTGTGTGGAAGGAGGTTACACTGTATATAGCAATGGTATATTTCCAACTTTTCTTTATTAGTACTATTCTCTTTCATTCCTTGATTATCTTCATACACCTTCAGATTTTGTTAAAGATACAGAAGGCTTTCGAGATGAGATCACACTGAATC
Organism: Acholoe squamosa; assembly: GCA_949317995.1. Lineage (NCBI taxonomy): Eukaryota > Metazoa > Annelida > Polychaeta > Phyllodocida > Polynoidae > Acholoe > Acholoe squamosa. Next base: position 45,325,977 of record OX439038.1, read on the forward strand.
AAAAATATCATACCCATGCATGTAAATATCTGCTTTTCTAAGGTACATAAAAACTGAAGAAATTGGCCAGTTTATTTTCCTTTCCTTTCAGTGTACCATCACTTGAATGCTTTGTGTTGTACACACAGTGTGCCACAAACTCACCACGGTACAGGAAAGGGGAATACCCACCTCCACCCCCGGCCCTCCCCCATCTCACCACCACCACCACTAACCACCCTGAGTATATGGATATGAATAGTGCACCCAGGTCACCCCTCCCACCCCTCCATTCATTACACAGCATGCCCCTCTCATCTGATGATTATTTCTTCCGTTACCATGGTAACCGAGGTGAGTGAGGAGGAGCTCAGGGAGAGGAGCATAGGTCACGTGGGCAGCTGATCCCTGGGATCCAAGAATAGGGAGGTGGGGAGGGTGCAATCAGAGATAAATTTAGAGACATGCAGACAGAGAGAGAGGGTAAGGGTAGGCAGGAAGGTTGAAAAGGATCCAGGGTTGGAGAAAGAGGCGAAGGAGGGGAGGGGAGGCATGTGGGAGGAAGGGAGGGACAGAAACTCGGGGCAGAGGGAAGAGGGAAGCAAGTTGGATGGTAGGTAGCAGGAATTCTAGGGAAATGAAGGGGAGATCAGATATGAAGGAGAGGGCAGTGGGAGGCAGGAGGCAACACAGAAAGTTGATAGACCCCATTGAACTTAGAACCCGATGAGCCAATAATTGATTGATGTGTATGAGACAGCCTCCTAGCAGTGTACATGGCAGGGGACCAGTAGAGTAATGGTAATCACAGAGCCCAACTAATGAACCACATTTATAATTGCCATCCTACCTGATCAGGGGGTGCAGATTGGACAGAACTGACAGGCAGGCCAGCAGTCTTTGGAAGTCAGGCCCCCACCAAGTGGCCTACATAAACACCAATGGTACATGGCGTCAATATAGAAGAGGCTGTAGTGCACAATCATGTTTCAATGCCTCTCATTGTTTTCATTCCAAACTTTTGATCATTTCCTCCTTTGATCACGCTTTTTAAATATATTTGTCTGACAGTGTGCTGTATCATAATCTTATTATTTCACAATTTCTTTCATTATAGGAGCAGAGCATTTTATTTTGCCCATTTTATTAGTCTCAAGTTTCTTTTGACATTTTACTGGCTAGCCTGATTTTTGCACCAATTCTCTTTCCATTTCCCATAAAGCTACAGTGGATGCAATAACCATGTAATAAATGTGTATATACAAATTAGATTCCCACATAGGGGCTATATATTACATGCCCCAGGCTGCCCTGACAGGTGGTGTGGTTCTTACAAAGCAGACACCTTCATTGTAGGATGAGGGACCGTTGGAAATTTGGAAATTTAACCCCTTTAAGAACAGCATAATGTCATAAGACTTCATATCTATTTGTCCCCATGTTGTGCTGGCGAGTAACCCATTATGGTGCATCATGCCGTCCCTTCGGGGAGTGTATCAATCTAGTTAGGACGGCATCATGCAGCAAAACAACAGAAGGGCACAGTGACACTGCATTTAAGTGCCATGAAATCCTAAAAGGGTTTAATATTACATTCTGACACGGCCTTTGGCTATTTGATGACCATGTGATTGTGAGGACCGTTGGAGCAGACCAAGCATATCCTGCAGGCTTGTACAAAAAGTACTGAGTTCTAGCATATGAGAGTTTAAATTCTTGTTGATATTGAAATATGCATTTAACTCTCAAAATACCACAAAGGCATGAGGATTGGAAAGAAGGAACACAATTTTTAAGAGCTTTGCCAGTCATTGGCAGGGGATGAAAGATATGGCATGCTGTGACATGTAACTGAATACGAGCAGTTTTGATATGCAGAGCCTTTTCTGACATTGTCTCTCTTATTTTCAATCTTATATCTTACAGTGGAAAACAAAATAATGTGTATCTTCGCCCAGCTTTATCTTGTAGTCAGTCATTCTTTCCTTCACATTTAGGACTACAGATACTTCAATGGCACTGTCTCTATGCTAAGACGCCTGCGTTTTCTTTCTTTTTCCCTTTTTCTCTTTCAATTTTGGTTTTGCCTTGGGGCCAGAGTATACCTGTAGCAGCTGTGTTAGTCCTGCAGCTTCTAGTTCACTCTGTCACCACTTGGAGGACTCGTGCAACGTGATGCATGTCGGGAGCACTTGACACTCGGCGTCTCCGACCTAGACAGTAGCAGTGTCGTGAGGTAATACAAATCACACGACCTGCCTGCTATCAATATAATATATTATCTCACGATTCTGGCCTCTACAGTGCCTTTTTGGTCATAACCCCGTGCCGTTATCGGGGTATAACCGCACTCTCAGAGTCCATTTTTTTTTCTAAGACGATCTTGGTTAGAACCTGAGCAGGTTAATAAATTGGAGAAGGATATGAAGCCACCCTCGCCATAGTTTTCCAGTTAAAACCGTTAAGGTTCAACGGGGAATCGATCCCCGGCCGCTGGGGCAGGAGGCGAGCTCGCTGTCCACTATACCAAGCCGACCGCTGATACAAAGCAATCTACATCAAGGATTTGAAAAATTTGTCCGACATACCTGAAGTTTGCAGACCTCATTAGCATAGAATCCAATGGTGCCGGGTGGAGTTATTAACAGGAAAACATCCTTAGATATCCTAGATGAACATGCCATGCCAAATTCCTCCATTTTCTTCGAAATAAATAAGAATCCATTGATTTTCCATAGCGATACACGACTGACCCGGCTGACCTCCTTGCCGGAAGTGGGTTCAGCCGAAAGTAGGTCAGGTACATCCGGGCACCTACCCGCTCTGTCAACAAGAAGCAATGGCCGTGTACCGGGCCGTGTGCGTTGGATCGTTATGGAAAATCAATGGATTCTTATTTATTTCGAAGAAAATGGAGACAAAATGAAGGCGAACACCAACTAGAGATCGTATATTTGGCGGTGTTAGAAGTACAGGACTTGACATTATTGGATAATACCCGAAAAATGAGTGTAAAGGTGGAGGTATGTCGGGCAAAACGACAACATGGCCACGACGGCTTGGCAAACCGAGCGGATCACATGCACTTACAAAATGTCTTCTCATGGATTAATTCTGGGGTTATAAGGTAAGAAATTAATACAAAATGGAGGAATAAGTGTGATAAACGCATTAATGCATTGATATTGTAGGACTCGGTGAGGTTAGCTGGAAATAATCGCCCTCCCGCTGCGCGGTCGGGCGATTATTTCCAGCAAACCTCACCTTGTCCTACAATATCAATACATTAATAGCTTAATATATACCCCTCTTTCCCACATAACCACCTCCCTTGGGGCCATAAATAATATATGTATTCAATTCAAAACGGCCATGGCCTTTGTCCCAATAAAGGTCGATATTTCCTCTTCCTGCTGTACCTCAAGATTTTGCGTGGAGATTTACTTTTTTCCTCCTTTTCGTAGCCCGACCTGTTTTCTCTTTTATTGCAATAGACTTGAGTGCCGATTCTTCTTGGAAGTTAACCAATACATGCCAGGATGTCTTCTAGAATAGCTTTATTGATCGCCTTTTCTTCGCAACCTCAGTTGCCTGTTTCAGTACATGACCTCAGTATTAAACTGGTTGTGCTCACCATTTGCACTAACTCACAATGAGCAATTCTACCCCGCCCCACACTGCCACACCCCCAGCCAGCCCCGCCCACCCCAGCACTTAAACTTCAAAGACATGGCCACGACCCAACGGTCAATGGCGTCCTCAACAGTTCAAACGTCGGTTTGGCTTTGATACCGAATTAGCACTTAACCAATGGGCGGATTAGTGGCACCGGGCATGTCATGACAGGGCCTTGGATGGATGAGTAGGTGGGGAGGAGGGCACTGCTTACCCAGGGCGTTATCCACGACTGCAACACATGCGATTTGTTGCTGGGTCAGATGCAGGTCTGCTCCTCTCCCCCCCCCCATCTTCCCTTTATATTTTATAACCATTGTTGATGGCGGGAGTTAATAGAGGGAGGGGCAACCTGCCTCCTCTAGACAGCTCTCTCTGTACTATGGACACAGGGAAAGTTTGGGGACAGATGGGGTGTTGAGTGGGAGCAAGAGGTGATGGCAATATCTTTTCCTATCTTTTTCCCCTGTGGGAAGCTGGATTAAGGGGAGAGAGGGTGATGGATGTCACATGATCCTGGGTATGTGACACAGATGACAAGTCACGCACCGTAAGGCTAAGGTCAGGCATGCATTGTAATTGTGTATAGATCTATATCTACCACACATGTGCCAGCATGAATTCATGATGAAACAAACCTGACTATTGGACATATTGGACAAAATGCCCCCCGCTAGACAAAGTCTGAACGCATTTTAATTTCTTGTTGAATTAACCTTTGATATCGATTGTTATCAGTAGTAACTTCAAGTTAGCATCCAGAATACCTTTTTGATATGAGATGTTTGAAATAGCCGAGAACCTCTTCGAACTCTTGTTCCAAAGTGCAGGTAGCAAGTGCGATTGTTTTTGTTTTTGTCTTTTGTGAGTTTTTTTTTTCCACAGATAGCAGGGACTTGGTTACTATACCGATACTACCCCCAGGCCTCTTTGGGCTACCTGTCTGGGTGATTACAGGTGCCTTGGTGCTGATTATATAGGAGGGGTTGCCTGCCCCTAGGGGTCAAACATTGAGATGACCAGTAATGCTAGTTATTGATAGCCTTATTAAGGCCCAGTTACCCTAGTCCCTCCCTGCCCTCTAGCGGTGAACCTGGGTAGAACATGTGACGTATGTGACGTGACGACATAGTTAGGGCGTGCGCCGCTTGGGGGTGGGGGCATGGGGATATTGAACGCTATAATGAAGGGTCACGTGATATGGCCGTTAACAGGTCAGGTGACTAAGGAGAATGGGGTGAAGAGAAGAGGAGGGGGGGGGCAGGGACTGACCAACACTTCTTATATCTATCTACACATCATATGTTTTATTTATAACCTAGGGGGATCTTAACCGTTGTACATCCTAGGCCAGCATACTGTTGGCGAAAGCATGAAAGATAAGACAAAGGCCATGAATATTGCTAGTTGATGGCAAGTGCCATGTAGTGGTCAAAGCCGAAGGTGGTTCAATTGAGAGTGCATGGAGGAGGCTGGGGAAGCATATTGAGTGGAAATCCTGTAATAAGCACCAAGTGCCACCACCACTGCATATATAATACAGACTGGTGAGTCACCGTAAAACATTAGCCATATCACCGCCTGACAAGTAACTCAATAATACAGGCCTGCATATTCCATGCTGCTGACGATATTGCTGCCTGCAGAAGCCATCAGTCACCCCACGTTATAACCTACTTGCAGTGGTTAATATGACCAACAAACAGGGCAAGATCCAAAAAAAATGAGCCCATATAAGGTGTAGTATAAAACAACAAAATTTGGTAACATTCTTTAGTTTACCCAGTAATGAATTTTCACTAATTTAGGTGAGAACCGATTGCAATTTTAACAAGGCCTTATTTAGTTCATATACATGTGTATAATTATAATACAACACCAACAAATTAAACAGCCATGAAGTTACAGGTACATTGTAATCATGTCTGAGCCATTATCTATCATAATAACCATATCAGATCACTGTAGTCGCCACACAAGCAAAAACCATGGGAATGGTAGTATTGCTGCGTGATATGATAACGGCTAATTGACAGGCGACAAAGGATTTGTTGTATTTCACTGAAACATCTACCTGTAATGATATGAATTAAAAAAAAAAGATACTACTACATGTATACAGAAATCGAGGAGGAATGCTGGATGGTTGGGATGGGCGGGGGAGGGAGAAATTTTCCCATTGAGCGTCTGTCCATGGTCAGTTGACCGGAAGTGCACAAAAACGGAAGTGGCAGTTTTATTCTGGTCACGTGACCGCTGATGGACAAAGTGACCTTGAACGACGTGACCTTGAAGTAAAACGATCTGAGCAGGCAGACAGAACCTGTCCCGCTGATTTATCAGTATCTCTGTCCTGGATTTTGGTGGTATCTCATTTCTAAATGACCTATTCAGTTGTACTTAGATAAGGCGACGCCGGCACCCATCATACATCTATATTGATATATATAGTACCGCCCCTCCCCCCCCCCCCACACACACAACACGCACCCTGCATTATTATCACAGTACATATAGACTATCATCATGACCTTTTAACAAAGTTAGATCCACTAGGTTTGAACCTTTGTTCATGTGAGATCATAGATGGTATCAAGATGGAACAACCAGGTGCGTGTAAACGTCGTTAGGACTATAATAACACTTTGGCACATGGCATGAGCGATCTGACAGTCTACAATCATCTTCCATAATGACTAAATTGTTTGGGAACCACTATGGCAAACAAGCGTCCTTCTGAGACAACCCCATACATCATCACATCTAGAATGTCGTCTGTTGTGGTACTGGAAAAAACATAAAGCAGACAGCCGTGGGAATAATAGTTTTACTCGAAATATGATGTGGTTATCATTTAGTACTGGGTGGCATGGGACCATAATATTTTACTGATTGCATTACATGTTTAGGATTGGGAGAGCGGAACAAGTGGGCGTGATATTAGATAGCATGTACAGAGGCAACATTTTTGTTGGGATGTCTAAGAATAGCAGAAAATGTAATGTCATTGAATGTGTTAATGCGAAATATCAAAGCTGTACATACATGTTCTTTATGCTAGAAGGACTAGGACATAATCTAATAGTAGAAAATATTTAAATACACCGGATGTCATGCCAATACAGCCATGTCAGAGTGATAGTCACCATTTTCTAGGCAGTAGGCCCCATATCAGGGATAAAACTAGCAAGTAGACAGCATTCCTCCGCCCATTAGATTCACAACGTTAGCAGACAAGTGGAGTGTGGCAGTAGGGTAGATTTCTAGACAAGGTTACCGGTAGCTGGTTCAATTTCCTGGACAGACAGCTTGCAGTGATCACTCTACACTTTATTTTGAAATTGTCATACAGGGGGTGCATTTACTAAATCAGAATCAGAGTATTGCTCATGTCTCTTTAATTCTTTCCCTTTAGGCCATATCTACTTTACTATCTTAACCTTTGTTTCCACTTGTAATCTTTGTTGCATTTTGCATATACGGTTTTATGTCAGTTAACCTTATCTTGCCGCAAGCATAGAGGTGATATTACAATGACAAATACTTAGCTGTCGCCCTTCTCCAGGCACAGATGACCTTACCTCGTATCAGCACATTTAGTAATCTGATCTATTGTTTAGTCATGATTATACTTCTCATGCCAAATGCACGAAACTAAAATATGCTCAACACCAACTAATCCGCAACACACTAAGAATAAATAGCCTAAACCAAAGGTGGTGAAAGAACTCATATAGAATGAAATACTACAATCTAATCAATTTGATGAGAAAGAAGATTAAACACTCACGGACATCTATGCGTAGTTCTCACACAATAAGTATCTACATGAACGATCATTTCCTGCAGAAACGAAACTATCATTGTGTAGGGATAATCATCTTGTAAGCTTCGTGGAAGCACAAGATCAAGAGGAACTAACCTCAGGTAGCACACCTAGTTTCCATGGTAACCACTAACGACACTGGTTACAGATCCCTACATGCATCCCACTGTCATCTATTGTTACAATTGTCGTCTTTGAAGTGAGGATAGTGTGTCTGGTGGGGGTTAAGTGGAGGAGTGGGCACGATCATCATGTAGAATGCTGGTCTTTGAGGGTAGAAAGCCTGCAATTCTTCCGACCCCAGAGAAGGTTTGGACATGACATTTTCTTTCCTTGGTTTTCATTGAGTACCACGTTAATTGGCGTGAAACGATTTGTGTCTCAGGTATACATATGATCAAAATAAATTTGTTAGGGTAGGTCGGATTTTTATTTCTTTTTTACTAACTTCGGGACTAATAAATCGCAAAAACAAACGCCCAAATACATGTGATTGAAATTTAAAAAAAAATTGTAGGGTTGACCCGTTTTGCTAGGTATGGTAGGAATACTTGACACCCACTTTTCCTTGCTAAACTGGCTCTTGCCTCAAATTTTAACACCATCTATACATTGCATATAGATCATGAACTAATGTTTTACTTTTACCCTTATGATAGTACCATGCACACTGCCAACTACACATCCAGCTCTGAATAAAAGGGGGAAAGAGACGTCACTCCGAACACTATATAACTACCTGGTACATGGAAACCTCCAATTAATTGAGGGAGAGTTCACGTGATGAATGCCACATCGATCTAAATACATGTGCAGGAAAATGAGAGACAATGTCCAATGGTGGTGTTTTTTTGTCTATGTTCATGGCAGTGGGAAACAAGTGTAGTGTCTGGATAGGATGCAGCTGTCTATTGACCCAGTCTCCCCGACCCCCTACCTCCTCCTCCTCTCCCAACATACAGTGTCACATGGTGCCCTCCCCAGGACACGGGCCTCATCAGTCACTAAGTCAGTATATAACAGTGTAATTTGCTTTATCTGAACATAAGCTATAAGAGCGATTGCAGGCTCGAAAAGGTATTTTATTCTATTTCAACTATTATACATATTCTTAGTTATGGTCTTCTATTGTAGACTCCCGGGGTTTAGACTATAATATCAATCATTTCAAATATGAAACATAAACTTCGCATTCGTGAAAAGAGTTGAGCGAATAAGTAAAATTACAATTTTCTTTGACCTACAATATGAATAACTTCAGTACACTCTTCATGAGAACAATATATCTCCATACATGGCAATAGGCTCAGATATATTAAACCCTATAGTCTCAGATCTGTAATGCCTCCCTCAACGCATAATCTGCTTGCATAGTGCTTAAGGGTAATTCATTATTTGTAAAGAGGATTTGCCAACCTACTTGGCAGTCTCAGGCAGTCTTAGTTTTTGCAGCTGCAAAGAGTCATTTTCAGCCTCTGTCTGTATCAACAAAACACCCATTTTACACCCATTTTACACCCTGGACAGACTTTGGTGCTTCTTCCGCGGATTTACACATAAAAACACAGGGTGCCACTCAAGGCCTTTGAGCCTTCTTCAACTAGTGTTGTTATAATCGACTGGCTTGGTTTCTACAGCTGGGCATAGAAAGGCCATTCAGTTGCAGCTAAATGGAACAGTGTGGTCTGGTCCCCTGCTTCTTTCTAGCCAATAAATTTCTAGCAGCTTCTGAACCCAGCCAGGGTTTTCCTGGGGCATTTTGGTCTCACCTCATTTATTTCAAAACTGGCCCAATATTCTTAGTGCACAAGTTGTGTATAATCCAGTATTTGTAAATACACACGGATTACAGCACGAGGAGGGACTCTCAGATATAGCGTTGAGTGACTAACATCATCATTATGGAGGGTGGCAATGTGATAAGACCTGCCTCACCCTTGAGTGTTGAACAGCCACCCCTACTGTTACTATCTGTTTACTATCACCTAACGCTGCTGAGGGTGGACGCCTAATCCACCATGTAAACACCCTACAACCGAGCCAGCTTTCCCGCCCTCATGTCACTTTGGCGGGAAAACTTTGCTACCCAGGAAAAAAGTCGTCTTACACCCATTAGCTTCTGGTAGATAGATACAAGGCTACGAAAAAATGCACGGAAATGAGACTAAGAAAGAGGCGCAATGTGGGAAGGATTGCTATTTGGGGTAAAAAGAGAAAGAGAATGTGATCCTGATAAAAAAAATTGGCTGATGTTTTCCAGCTGTGGGTCTGAGTGAGTTAGTGTGAGTGAGTGGTTGTTCTGGTTGCCACTGGAGGGCGTGGGGAGCAACTCAGGGCGGGTCCTACTTAACCCTTCACACACACCTTAACCCTTCCAAACTGGTGTGTCTATTTTACCCCGTCTTTGTGGCGTCACTTGATAGAAGTTGAGGAGTTGAAAGTATGTAAGTCTATTTCGGTCATTAATCGATATCTATTTCGGTAATTTCGATATTCATTTGTACACACGCCTATGCATGTCTATTTTGTATTACCGTTTTAATACGCCTTTTATTTAACGTACTGCATTTATATAGCTAGTATAAACGTGGCTATAAGCCTATTCATGTATATATTAAAGCTAGAGGACATAGCGTTTTATACAGACTATTTTACAGGCAGTAGTAACCAGTTTGGCAGTATTGACTTGAATGGGGTATGTCCCACTTGAATGATCCATATGCATCATCAAAAAGCATCTATGACCAGATAGGAGAGGCTGACCCCCAAGATTCTTTCGATGGTTATCCATTTTGTCTTAAGTTTCATAAAGACTGTCGTATACCATAATCCCTTCTCCTTGGCATAATAAACAAGAAAGTCTAGAGATTTATAGCGGAGAAAGTGGAGTGCACACCAGGAAGGAGAGGGGAGGAGGGTGCAGTGGTTTTGAATACCTCAGTGATGAGCTACCGTAATCTCCCGCGTATAAGGCGCATCCCGCGTATAAGGCGCACCTAGAGTTTTGAAAAAATTCTCAAAAAAATGAAAAATTCATAACTTTGGTTCTACTGAATGAATTTTTAAAATTCAAAAACCTATGGGTAGCTTGGGCCACCTTGGACCCTCCTGGGCCCCATTTTGTCCCATTATGACCAAGGGGGCATGTAAGATATCAAAAGAAAGGTCTTGGTGTCCCCCTTGTGGATCCAATGAGAACTAAAACCCCCCGTATAAGACGCGCCTTATACGCGGGAGATTACGGTAGATGATGCACCCGAACACCCCCACATTCCTGACCCCTCACCCATAGTACAACCCCCCCCCCCCCGCTGTACCCTACCATTCCCTGCCATGACCCCTGTGACCCCACTCCCCCATCTCTCCTGTCTAGGATGTGTCACGGTGTGAGACAGCTGGTAACTGTTTCATCTCCATGGTAACCGTGTCATGGCAACCTTGCATCCTCAAAAACACCCTCTTTCATTCACAGGTTTCCCTCAAAAGATTGTCTGATGTATTTCTCTATGGAATATGGTATCCATCATCTTTTTATAGATGAGCACATCTCTGCTGATATAAATCTACAGTTCTTGTTGACATTTTGATACTATTCTTTTAAACCACATTACGACATCAGGTAAACCTAACTACTCTGAACTGTTAAGATGTTCCGACTTTGTGCTACTCTTCGAATGATTTTAATTTGTATTTCAATAGGCCTATAAACTTTCGCGTCTTCATATAAAGACGGGGATAAGGCGGAGGGGGCTTGTGGTTCTAGGGCACAACAACATGCCAATTACTAAAATGCCAAAGGGGTGGGGGAGAGGTGAAGGCTGAGGGTGCGGGGTGAAAACTGACCTCCTCCCTCTGACCACAGCCCCATGTCTCTAACCCCTACCCCCCCCCCCCCAGGCTATAATAGTAGCACGGTTAGAATCCAGTAGGCTGGTCCTGAGGCTGAAGTCATGCCAACAGGGTAGTGGACTTCAAACCAGGAAGTGTCAGCAGTCTCCTTGGGCCAAACCTGGGTGGCACCCACTGCAAAGTATAGAAGTTGTCGAAAAATACTCGATTTCCTGAATATCTTCATGAGACCTAAATATTCTTCTGAGATTGAACCTACAAAAAGCTTGTCCTTGTCATAATATAGACGGAAGCGTTCTTGGACCCCGGGTCCCGGGCCCGGGTCTTGGACATGCCATCAATTGAATTCAATACTGACTGTTTTGTTCTCTTTCCGTCCTTCCTTGGTTTGAACTCATATACACTGATATATGTCCTGTATAAAGATTGATGGCACGAAGCTTTGATTTTATCCTTGTTTGCGTAGAAGCCAGGCCTTTACAGATTCAAGTTTCATTGTTTAATATTCCTATACTATATGTGTAGTCTATAGCCCAATAACAAACCTTTTCTCCAGAACCCCTAGGACCGTCCACAACCATTCCAGCCATATTACCCTTCCATTAGTATCTATGCCTTTATGGTTGAATTCATCTGGTGTGTGTGGGGAAGGGGCGGGGGGAGGGGGGTTATAAAATCTAAATTTCTGGGTCAATAACACACCAAATGGGCATGAGCCCCAGGAAAATGAACTAGACAACCAGTGTGGCTCCGGGAAATAATGACCCAAAACACTGCCCGTGGAAAAAAGGGAGCGACAGTGGAACCCTCCAGGCAGGGAAGGCCTTTTTGTACCTCCACGTTTCTCCCCTTTTCTTTCTCCTTTTTTCATGTAGCTTGATCCCAAAAAAAATGGAAAATTTAATTGGTGACCTTGCAAAACGGGTTATGACTTTGAACTACAGGGACAGGCTGTAAAACAAGGGGAAGAGGGAAGAAGTGAGAAGAAATTAAGAAGAAAATCCTTCTCACAAACCCCACGAACAAAAACATGATCCAGCACGATGAAAACAGATTTTAATTGATTTTCCTTTTTGTTATCACATGGCATTAGAGAAGACTAATTCAATGTCTACTGTCTTATATATCATTCACCGTTTAGTATAGGTGGGTAGATTCCAATTATATTTTTGATGAACTGTAAATGTCAGATATTTAAAGGTCATGTTCACGGCAGGAGAAAGGAAAGGTTGTGGGTGCTAGGAAATCAGATAGCAGCGTTGGGGGGGGGGGGGGGGCTGGGGGCGAGGGGGGCGGCTTTACAGGTCCACAAGATCCAAGTGCCCCTTTCCACCCTAAAATACTATGAGCCCTCTGATCTCTAAATCCCAACTCACGAGACTCAAGCCTAAAGCAGTGCCATTTTTAGGATAACCTCCGTGTCCCAGATATAATATATCTCTCACGTCTACATTCATGACCTGCACATCACCAGCAGATAACACAGCAGGCTGATAGGGCCAAGGGTATGGAGGGGGGGCTTATCAGTTTATTTACAATGATCAACGCCCCACCCCATCCCCATAATGGCCACATACCTATCAGAATGGCAGTGATTTAACCTTTATCTCAATTCAGTCATTGTCTCTTATGCAACTTCTATGCCTCTTTATATCGATTTCACATTTCTCTTCAGTCTATAAAGATTAATCTAAGAGCACTTGGATGTGAAGATGACAGAATTAAAGGTGCTGTATTGATCAATATTTAGCTGTGAAGACAGAAGAATCAATACTGCACACTTCCCTGGATAATAGTGAACATGCCCATATCTGCGATTTCATCAGACTCCTCTAGAACATACACGATGAGGTTTCCTTCATTAGGGGGAATTATATAAATGTCTTTAAGGTAAGCCATGTTGTTTTATAGCTTCATGCTTGTGATGCGCCTTACATAATATGATCTGCCCCAGATGCGCCTTACATATCTTCACAAAAGTGAAGGTGTGCCTAATATGCCAGGTACTACCGGGGTAGGATACTATGGGACCAGTTGTCTAGTGACATTCAACACTCAGGAAGCAAAGAAGTCTTCCAATCCCTACTGGACTGGAATGATCTAACTTAATTCAAGTGTTATAATATGTGTTGTTATTACTGTACTGTATTATTATAGTACATTTACTTGCTATTTTGAATTCAGTTTGTATGGCTGTCCTAGGAAGAGCTTGGATGTATTTGTTCAGGAACGTTATGGCCAATAAAATAATTTTCAACTTCAACTGCGACGAGGACAAAAGGACAGAGTGCACCAAATCAGTATGTGGTATTTACCCTAACATCTCACCAATAAGCTACACCCACGTATAAGCCACATACTGATTTACAATGGACGCTATAAGCCACACCTGGGCTTGAAAATTGTACAACGTACAATGGTTATTAATCCAGATAAATGATTCTTGGTCTTTCAAATCCCACCATTTTCTGTAGCGACTATTTTTTTGATCTACCTCTATATTTTTTAAACAAAGGCACGAGATGTAATCCTGATCAATGTATTGATTGATATATCGTCTGAGAAATTCCACTGCCCTATAGGCCACATATCAATTCATGTATTGTATCTTGTCAGCGTTGGATAGTGTGTTTAGTGGTGGTGGCTGGGGTCAGCATAAGTGCATGGTTGACTAATTACTTACTATAGATATGAGGTGAGCTGGAAGAATGTGGTTGAATGTTCAACACTCTCCTGACCCATTACCACCACTATAAGCCTAGGCATATCAAGGGGGGGGGGGAGCAGCTATCACATTCTAGCTGATTTTCATGATGTTCAGCATTTGTCATTAAGTGGGCATGTTTATGGGGTGACGGATCGGCTGTTGATCGGCGCGCTGCTAATACTCTGGCTTCCAGTGAATCTCTCCATTGCACTCAATAAAATGTACATCAAAGTAAATCAAGTCCATGGTTTCCTTGGGATTCATTGGTAAGAGAGTAATGAATGGGCACCGAACGGGCACCGAATTCAGTGTATCATAGGATATTGTAACGAGTGGCTGTAGGCCACGAGTTACGATATCCTACGATACACTGAATGAGGTGCCAGATAGCTCATTCAATACTGTTTTTATTACACGATTAATCAATAAAAAATCAATAAATAATCAATAGAATATCAATAAAAACAAGATGAAAACAAAAACCCTTCCCCGGGACTCGAAGCCTGCCATAGTGTGTGTACACATGGCAAAAAAAAGATGCGCCCGGACTGGGACTCGTCGCGCCTACCTCCAGCAGCTGAGTGCAATGCGCTAACCACTAGACCACCGGGTCTCACACCTAGGCGCCCGGCTTGGCTTGGTTTGAATGCGTCCAGCAGTCGTTTATAATTATGCTATTCTAACATTGCGCATGTGAGAGTTGTTAGGGGGGGACACAGCCATATCAATGACTTATAGAGACCTGGTTCTAACCAAGTGTCTCTCATCAGTCCCTGTGGCACACTGCATAGGGAGTTGGATTTGGGATCAGGAGACTGCAGGTTCGACCCCTACCCTGGCCATTACAAGTTCGTAGGTTTTAACATGTAACATATGACATGTTAGGACACGTAACATGTAACATATGACATGTTAGGAGTGCTGATATCCCAGATATCGGCACTCCTAGGACCTGCAATATCCAGAGATGCCACTCACTGACCAACAAAAACCAGGAAAACTGGACTTTGGACACATTTTCCCAGGAATCTTACATAATTTGATACAGAAATCTTGAGATCAAAACCAGGAATTCCTGGAAAACCAGAAAAAGTGGCATCTCTGAATATCGACAGGTATCAGAATGGGAATATCCAGAAAAAGCACCCAAAATCACAGAGGTCGTGTAATAAACTTGGTTATGGAATAAACGGGTTTAGAGAATCCTGTCCAGTGATGGTGTTAGTAACATAGAGAAGTCATGTCTGTGAGTGTCACACACACACACTGTGTGCCGGGGGGGGGGTGAAAAGAATATAGGGGGGGGGAGTGATTTGAGTCTGGAGGCAGAGACTGAACCAATTTCCTTTGCAACGTCACTGGAACTATATTAGGACTGCATTGGACGTTCGAGGGCCCGCCAGATAGAGACTGATCCATAGACCATAAGCAGTACTCGGCCTATGACTCACCACCACCACCACCACCACCACCACCACCCATCACCATCCTGATCCCAGAGAGCCATGGTTGGGTGGGAGGGGTTACCGGAGGTAGGGGGTGCCATGGGGGGGGGGCTGCACCGGGGGGCTGCATGCCTCAATATAGCAGAGTATTGATCCAAGAAGGCGGGTGGAATAACCTACATTGCTGCGCCCCCAGCCCCACCACGCACAGCCCATTACAGGCTCAAAACGCCACGACTAGCACCAATATTGACTGTAAATCACTACCCTTAAACACACACAAACACATGGCTTTCATGTAAAATGTATTCAATGTATAGAGTATTGTTGGTGCTGCAGAGTAATACTACATAAATGCATTTGCAATCATTGCAATATTGATATATAAATAACATTCCTTTGAAATCCCCATTGGTGTGGAATCAATGACTGAATTAGATATTTCAGATACAATTCCCATGTAATGCATTTTTTTTTAATATTGTATACATGTGACTGAATGTAGTGTCAGTTCAACAAAAGAATTAGTTTGTGTCCGTCGTGCCCTGCTCGTCTCAGGATATAAAAGACGCACATATTACACTTGATACATGTACATGTGTCTGTATTATCTCCCCTTCCCCCTTTTTACATATGAAACTAGAACATAGCATTTTCCATCACTCCCCGACCTTCCCTTTTTTTTTAAATGAATCTGTTATAAAACAAACAGGGATACTTTACACAATGTGCCTTATCAATCCTGTGCAGTAGGCCATGTTCGTGTCTAATGATGTTTAACCTTTAGAATAGATTATTACCACACCATACTCAAACACCAGCACGTGCGACCTGCTATAATAATGGACGTGTGAGGACCTGGCTAATAATCACACACTGTCACACAGTCATGGCATAACACAGCCACACACACTACCACACATAACACACTGTCCATGCCACACACTATGCCTCAATATCACAGATGATATTACATCATCACAAAAAACAAACAAACACACACACACACAAAAAGATAATTGATTCTGCAGGAATGTGACTTTGCAGGAATGTGACATTTCTTCTTCACTCCGATACTAGACATAGTAGGAGCATCTAATAGAACTGCACTGACCAGTACCAGTAGATAAAACACTGTGCTGGCGTTCCGATTTAAATGATTATTCAATACATCGACATGTTGCTCTTTGTGTGGAATCTCCTTGGCATTGGCACGTGTAGGTGGTCAGAACGATGGCTGGAAGTGTATTGACTTTTAAGAGAGGGTGAACTGAACACTATGTCTTAGACCTACCATCTCTAAAAGTAGATGCATTCAAAAGCTTATCGGTTTCTCTGTGTGTACCTCACCATGTTTATCAATCTCTGTCTAAATATATCCACTTTGAAGTGTGCCAATTGACTCACTGTCTGACTGGTCAATCTAAGATAGCACAAGTAGACAAAGTCCAGTCTAACTCTATATAGGCCTATATGCCTAGCCTATCGCCCACATGTGGTAGGCTTGTAGGATTAGGGATGGGTCTAGTGGATTAATCCAATCCACTTCAATGTCATGTAGGTCTCCAGACGTAATCCAGTTATATTGGATGATCCAAGACATGTGACAGCAGATTCAAATGATGAGTCCCTTATTGCCTTGTTTTAGTGGGTATTATACATTGATAAAACTTTACCATGATGGCTTAGCTAGAACCATTTCTATTTCCTTACAAGATACAGAAATAGGGGTGCACAATACATTTATAACAGGATAACTATGCTTTTTATCAACTCAATGTTTCTGTCAACTTCTTTCGGAAAAAAAAAACATTATTGTTTTAATAGCATTATAAAACTTCAGAGCAAAAGAGATATCTGCTAAAGCAGGCCAAATAGCCGTCCCCAGCTAGAAGGGTCTACAATGTGCATGAGAGTCATTATGGTATTATGCTGTGGTATGTCAGACCACTATGGGTGTATTGGTAATAGTGGTGAGTACCGTAATCTCCCGCGTATAAGGCGCAGCTCGCGTATAAGGCGCACCCCCAACTAAGAGAATGCAATTCCACGTATAAGGCTCACCTCTAAGGGCAGATTTTTGTTAATTTAGTACTGTTCTTTAGTAAAATTACCCCCCCTATAAGGCGCACCCCAAACTCAAGGCAATAACCCTCCCACGTATAAGACCCAGTCACGATCTGATTCGCGTATAAGATTACGGTAGGTGTAGAGTAGTCTGTAGACTGTGTAGTGTTAGTCCCCCAATGGGCCTAGTGCCATAACCTGCTGGGTCTAAGACAGGATAAGACCAGTGTGAACAATATCCTTATAATAATTAGCTATGAATGCAGTCTTTGCATGTATTACACCATACAAGAAGTTCCACATAAACACATACTTCTTAAAGCTGAAACTGAAATAGGGCTTATCCAATAAGTATATCAAAAAGGCAAGCATGCTTAGGTTACAGCTAGGGTCATAGATAGTAATACATGTACAAATGCAGTACAATATCATTCATGTCATTTGTCTTATGAGCTTCCTAATCTATGAACAATGAACCACATTTCTGTAATGTGGAAAGACATGATATTAAATCAATGAAACATACCTATTGATTGATCCTTTCTGGTGATGATGACGGTAAAGTTGAGATCCTCTTGTTTCTCATAGTCCAAACGCTCATTGTCCTTGAGTTGAACAGCCCCATTATATCGGTTGATCTCCAGTTTCGAGGGTGGAGGGCGCTGGAAGGCAAACCTTTCATAATTCTCATTCTCTGAGAGACGAATTAGTACTCCAACCATGCTCTCTGGCACTTCAAATTCCTTTGTGGGCAGAACTATGGTGTCTCTCTTCTTACGTGAGTGACTATGTTGCTGATGATGTTGGTGAGATTCCTGGTCCAAAGGCTTGAACAAAAGAGGACTGCCTTTCTTGTGAATATTCTCAACTTCAATTAGAACAGTCACTGGCTCACTCTGCTGACCACTCTGGTCCTCTGCATAGACCAAGAGTTCATAGCTTTGTCCATCCAGATGCTTTCTAGATTTGAGAATGATGTTTCCCTTCTGGGGGTCAATTTTGAAGAGCTCATGAGGGTGCATGATGTATTTGATTTTACCATCATCAGGGTCCACTGCTTTGACATGGACAACTGTGGCTAAAGCTGGGAAATCATCACTTATGGTTGTGAAGTAGCTGGATTTCTCAAATCTTGGAATGTTGTCATTCTCATCCCCAATGAGGATGGTGACTCTGGCATGGACTGGTTCCTCTGTTTGATCATCAGACTCAGCCTTGATGGTAAGGATATATTTATCTTTCTGCTCTCTGTCTAGGGGCTTGCTAGTAACAATTTGAACATGATGAACCTCATTCACTACCTTTTCTTTCAGGACAAATGCATCTTGCTTTTGGCTTCCAGTAGCACTAAGGGAATACACCAGCTTTTTGTAGGGCTCATTTCTGATGACAGCATAGATGTCTCCAAGACCTCTCACAGCAGACCCAGTAGGTTTATTCTCCAAGATGTACCCATGGTAGGAGTTATCATTGTGGGAGAATACAAGCATTTGGTTCCCATCCTGGATATCCACATGCACTGCTTCTTGCCACTTTTCAGAGGCCAGGAAATTGTTGATGACAAGAGAAAGTTTGCTGCCCACCAAGTCTGAGATGTCAGCACTGGTGATAAGGTCCCCATGAGTGGAGACAGTAAAGTAACGACTGATATCTTTTCTGCTGGAACTCTCCACGGAAAACTGCTGTCCCCAATAAGTGAGGGAGGTGACTATAAATCCTGGTTTAGCTGTACTGGGCACTAGAGCTCTTTTGATCATCAGAGCATGACAGCAGGAATGTAGCATGCACCCCAGCACGAGTAAACGCACGGCTGTCGCCATCTTTGAGACTCCCTGCCGCAGCAGCAGCAGCCACCGCCGCGCTCCTCAGGCTCAGGCAAAGCCAAAAAATGACAATTTCTATGTACACGGCCAAAACAGCTCCCTCTGCGGGCTATAAATCCATGATTATTACCCCTATATATCTATGCGTCCCTGCTGTAGGCTCGGGGTCGCGGATTTCCATCAAAATCCTCACAAATCAGCGAGATTCCATTCAGAAATCGCGCTGCTCTGGCCACGGCGTCCAGTCGAGCCGAGCGCCGCCAGTGCCGATGCCACTCACTGGCCGTCACAACAAATCATAAGGAAAATCTCCAAATATAGCCAAGTACTCCAGTTAAGGCTGCAGGGGCTGGAGGTGTGTATGTTCCAGGGCCCCTAGAAATCCATGTCGGCGTGGAGACGTTGCTCACAGTTTGACGTTGTTGTTATTCGCGGCTTAGATGGCATCGTTCAGTGAGTTTTGACAGACTGAGTAGCATCGCTCCGTTCCCCCGGCACAGCGCGCTGGTTCGCCCTCACCACAGCGCCACTACTTCACAACGGGAACGGGCAAACGCAGTTTTCGAAATAGCACGGAGGATAAGGTGCAGTAGGGCCAGAAGGGAGGGGGGCTTCTTAGGGCGTGATCACTTTTTTAACAACAGGGCTGGTGGGTTTGAGGGATGGTCAGAATTTTTTCAACCCCTTCACCGGGGGTGGGGTCAGAATTTTTTCAATACCTCTGATGGGTGGGGGGTTCAAAATAATTTCACCTGTTTTCAGTGGAAATCTATAGGCTAAAAGGGGACATTCGCGCGATTTTTGTCCCTAATGGGGGAGGGGGTCCACAAATTTTACCCCCTCGAGAGGGGGGTTGAAATTTTTTCGCGTGTCCGTGAGCAAACCCACCAGCCCCCCCCCCTGTTGTTATAAAATGATCACTCCCTTAGGGGCGGGAGGGGTCATATTCTGCACAATTATTTTAGAGTCAGAAAAAATATCTACCAAGCACCCCCCCCCCCCAGCTGGCAGTAAAATATGTAATAAACAAGCACCCCTACCTGTCAATAAATGACTAGGCGCGGAGAGTTTTCGCGCCCCTCTTTGATCTATAGTAGTGCGCAGGCTTTTTTGCTAAAAAGAGGGTTAATTTTTTTAGCCCCCCCTAAAGAGGGGTCAACATTTTTTTAGCCCCCCCTCGGGAGGGGTCTGAAAATTTTACCCTCAAACCCACCACCCCCCCTGCTGATAAATAATGACCACTCCCTTATGATCAATAACTAGCTACTGCATGCATTCCTAAGGATTTCAGCTTTAATACTAAAATTGATTACCTAGCTTTGTCCATTTACTTCATGTATTGAATGTAATTCCATATAGAATTTCTTAAAAAAGAAAAGACGGGTGGGGTGTGTTTGAGGTGGGCTTAAAAACTGTTGACTCCTCCTGTGGAGCACCCCCCCCCCCCGCAAGTTTGAAATTTTATTTTAGATTTTATGTCATTATTGTCAACGAAATGATATGCAACGAAATGCCAGGTAATTACAATTTCGAAATTTATCCTGTTACAGATTTGCGTGTTTAATTGGTGATCGTAGTCTCCAGAAGTGGATCTTCGGCAAAACCGCCACTCCGTACCTACGTTCTGGGCCTAGAACGAGGACTGGCCGGGAGACTATGGTGATCGATGACCATGTTTTCATTTCCCCTCCCTCCAAAACCACTGGTTGTCATTAATCTTGAAAACATTGTACAAATAGTCCTCGAATTTCTTATGCCAGTTATTCACCATGCATTCGTGAATAACTGGCATGAGATGTTGTGATTGTATTTGTTCACGCACTGTGTTCTTTCTTGGGTCAAATAATCACTTGTGATGACGATTCCCATCACTATGTTAGGGGGAGTACAGCTGATAAATGTAACAGCACTGACCTAGTTTGAGTGACACAGAGATGTCCCGAAAGGGGGCAGGGCGCACAGAGACGCTGCGCGCGGATGCTGGTGTTGTTAGTATTAGCGCCATCTAGTTTTCCACCGGATAACAAATGCATTACCTCCAATTTTGGGAAAATGTCTGCTCGCGCTTTCCTCAAGGAAACTTGGGTGACCGATCTCATTCTCATTTCCAAGTTATCATTCCACTTGGCAGAAAAATGTTTTTTTTTGACGTCAAAAAAACGTTTTATTTTGGTTCCTGAGTTTGCAAAACGTTTATTTTTTCAACGTCAAAATAACGTTTTTACATGTACTCAAAAAAAACGTTATTTTGACGTTTTTATGAAAACGTTTTTATATCAGGTTAAAAACACATTTTTTTTTTTAACATAAAGAAATGTAGGGTAGATTTGGGCAGTATCGCGCAGGTAGGCACGATACAACCCAAAGGAAAGCTCCCACATGAAGTAGGTGTCTCCAAGAGACTTGGTTATGAAATGTACAGATTTGGACCTGTGCTACGCTCATCACCAATGGGAAAGGGCACTGGTTCAACTGACCCCTATTGAGAGAGGGTTGTACCAAAGACTCTAGAATTGTTTGGGTTGATGTGGTGGTTTTGGCTGTATCGCGCATTTCACGATACAACCAAAATGTAATATGTCCTCCCATAGAGCCTGTATCGCGCACAGGAATCCCCAGTTGTTCAGATGAATCTGGGTGTTAAATACAAGGGTAACTGGGCATCCTGTCATGACTTACATGTGTGACATAGCATTCCCACATTTATATCATGGTTTGGTGACATGAAAAGCTATATCACGGGCATTTCTTATTGAACCCACTGAGATGTATAATTTCTATTCAGGGCCTACTTTATGTGCGCGATATAACAACATGATATGCGCGATATAAACCCAAACTACATTAGCACTATTTTCTATGGAGTATAAGGATTAAGAAATGCCATAGAAGTGACGAGTCTAACATCTCCTCAGACATTTCACTGTAAGAAAATGAATATGTGATATGGGGAAAGTGGCTACACTAGAACGTTAGCAGATGGGAAGTCTACAATCAGTGAAAAAAGAAATTTCCTGAAAACTTCAAAACTTTTTCTTGTAGTTCTCCCTAAGTCCAGGTGCGTGATACAGCAAGGTGCGCGATACTACCCAATTTTACCCTAAGTAATAAACATTTTTATTTGGTTGGAAATTGGTTGAAAAAGAAAACGTTTTTATTTGGTTGAAATAAACATTTTTAAACATTTTTTCAACCAATTTTGTGTGGACTCAATCCATAAGGTGTCACGGTACTAATAGGGCCAAGGACGTTCTGATTTCCCCCCATCTTCCACCATAAAACTGGCGTCAATCGGGTTCTAATTTGATGGCGTTCATAAGCATGGTCAACCATAATGGAGTCAGATCAGTTTTTGCACCAGTTGCCATGGAAACCACCATGTTGAATAAATTAAATGATACAGGCGCCCCTGACAAGTCACAAATGTGACCTTAGAACCCTCTCTGACACAATAGGTTTCCATGGTGACCAAAATTTTTTTGCAACTCCCCCCCCCAAACATTACCTTTCTTCTGGTACCAAAATTATTAATCTGCGAAAAAATAAGGTCCCCTGGCACTGATTATACCAAGCAAAACACTGTTTTTAGTTGGGACTATTTAGCTGTCCTAGATTTACTGGGGCGGAATACTACTTTGACACCTTAAAGGGAGGCTGGCATGGAAAATTAACAACATTGGTACCGATTCAAACAGCGATCATAAAATCGCGGGAACCAGCAGAAAAATTGCGACACCCTGATTGGTCAATGGGTGATCACGTGACTTTTTAATGCGGGCATGCATTACCATGCCAGG
Source organism: Acholoe squamosa (assembly GCA_949317995.1). Lineage (NCBI taxonomy): Eukaryota > Metazoa > Annelida > Polychaeta > Phyllodocida > Polynoidae > Acholoe > Acholoe squamosa. Next base: position 45,349,145 of record OX439038.1, read on the forward strand.
GCCCCTTTAACAGCTGGGGTCATTTTTTCCGTCAGTATATAGTTTGCCCGGAAATAAAGATATTTACCTCCCTGACATGAATCTCAACTTTTAACATGGAAAATTTGTATATTTATGACCATGGAGCCTATTGAAATATGGGTGAGGGGTCCCTTAGGGGTCAATTTTTTGTATTTTAGGGGTTAAATACAGGGACCTTTCTTTGGCTTGCTCGACCGAAAAATTGGATCTGACTTTGTTATGGCAAACTACCCTCATATGATGCCTTAACACATTGACAACAATAATGTATAACTGGTTAAGATCCCATCTAATACCTAAAAGCATGAGTGTAATCAAAACAAGGGCAATGTCCCCAAAACTAGGCCAAAATCTGCATGATTTGGTGCAAAATGTGGTATTTTTTGGATGATTGCTGTTTATTTTCCCTAGCAACGCTTGATTACACAATTGAAAATTCTGAGGATTGACTAAAATCCTATTTTCAAAAGAATATTCCATATGTTTTAAATAGAAGAAGCATAATTTGTGCTATTTATTAGCATTTCTAGAGGCTTTCAAGGTAATTTTTATGGAGGAGCCCTGGAACCACTTTCTGAGCCAAGTAGTCCCAACTGCCCCATCTGGAGCGAAAAAAGGTCAATCATACGCAAAACCCAGACAAATTCAAAGAAAAAATGACCATAATAGCTTCTCCTACACCTAATTTAGCTATTTTAATACAAAAAATTCATCCAGTTTGGATTCAGTCCTTACAGGAGCCCAAAATGTGGCCAAAATCACCCCATCCAGCCACCCAGTTAAGGTGTCACGGTACTAATAGGGCCAAGGACGTTCTGATTTCCCCCCATCTTCCACCATAAAACGGGGGTCAATCGGATTCTAATTTGATGGCGTTCATAAATAAAGCCTTAACCTTTTTGTGCCCACAATTATTTGAAGTTTTTACATTATTTCACAATTGTATCACCTTGTTGATAAGACCATGTGTTACTTTGATATTCTCCTCTGATATGGGCTCTGCAGTACATCTTCCCAATACTTATAACCCAGTGAACAATGCTGAAGACTTTCTGTTAAGGGCAGGGTATTTCTGGTCAGGTCTGGTAACCATAGTTACCAAAACCTTCCATTTGTTGTTATTTTCTAGTATATGGTCTCTCTTGTGCTATATAATCATATATCATAGCCATAATCCCTACAATCCTGAGAGCTTAGAGAACTTGCAAAGCAAATTCTGCCTGCATGGGTACTGTCAATTAGGGAAAAAAATGTGTTAGTAACACTGCATGGCATATCATTACTGATATGATCAGTTGTTGTACAATCTAACGGGAGTATGGGAAATTGTGTGTGTATGACCCATCATCATTTTGGTAACATGTCAGATGTTAGCTCCTTCGATAAATCACAAAAAAAAATGACAGCTCATTTTCAGTTTTTGACTCCCTGTGCCTGGTATAATAGAGATAGAGCCAACTGGATGGTTGTATCCTAACTAGGAAGTCATAAGCATTCCAAAGAGGGTCTAACTTTGCAGATTAGACCAGTAGAAGTTTCTGGGTGAAAATGCCATTCAATATACATGCATTTAAGCCCAAAACCGTGCTTAAATGCGCGTTTGGGCACATAGGGTTTAAATTAAAGCTGAAGTCATTTTTGATTTTTTAGCATGGTCAACCATAATGGAGTCAAATCCGTTTTTGCACCAGTTGCCATGGAAACCACCATGTTGAATAAATTAAATGATACTGGCGCCCCTGACAAGTCACAAATGTGACTTTGGACCCCTTTCTGACACAATAGGTTTCCATTGTGACCAAAAAAAAATTTCCCCCAAATCGTTACCTTTCTTCTGGTAACAAAATTGTTAATATGCGATAAAAAAAAGGTCCCCTGGCACTGATTACACTAAGCAAAACACTGTTTTTAGTGGGACTATTTAGCTGTCCTAGGTTTACTGGGGCGGAATACTACTGTGACACCTTATGCATGTTTAACTACTGCTCTGGTCCCTTACATTAGTTCATGATGGTGCATATATGTGACCCATCCTTATAAAATGGTTCGGAAGTCGCACAATGAAAATGTTTAGATATTGGCATATTCATTTACAGCTCCTCAGGGGCTTTCATTTGGTATACAACACTTGCATATTTGAACCAGGATGCCTTCTGTGGATCTTCTGGCAGTAAATGTAGTCAAATCAATTTACAAAAGATTAAACTATTAAACACACAATATTTTATAAATCCCATATAATTCCTATGAGCTGGACAGTGGATGGTGGGGAGGGGTGGACAGGGTCTGGAGTGCACACAGTAATGTATGTGTCGGGTGGTTGAGGTGGGAGAGATCCCCCGGGGGGCCACTCTCGAATTTATGGATACTATGTTTAGGCACTTGGATATAATTTTCAAAATGTTTAGATTTTAGAGTTTTCTGTTCCACACAATAGACCAGGTTAATCCCTTTTCATAACATCTTTAATTATGATCCTACAATGTCCAGAAGTGGAGAAATGGATGAAAGAGTGCAGGGTTGTAAAAGTCAGTTCCTTCTATGGAAATGTATGTGGACTGCCATTAGAAATTGGAACCATCATGATTGCTTGCCATATATCAATCCTATTCATTCAGGGCTCTCAGTAGAGGTTGTGCATGGTATCATTGATATATGCTATAAGAGATATATCAATGCATAACCTAATCTCAACCTCATGTGTGGATGAATATAGACAGAATATATTTCCCAGAATGTACATGTATCTGAGATCCCTCAACTGTTGGTTTCTATACAATTCACCAGGTGGTGCTTTAGAACGTTGAAGGGTCTTGCAAGGGTCCAGTGCCCTCATCATTCATTTTCTACATGTTCACCAGGTGGTGATACTGCTCTAGCAGAAGAACAAAATTGGGCGATGTGCAGTGCACCCACAAGGCTCAGGGTAGCGCCACCTGGTGTGTAGTGGAAGAACCAGCGTCTCACATTTAGAAGCTCTGGCTGCAAGCTGGCCCCAACTCTCCCACTTTCATATAGGAATATAGAGAGCCCGGAGGTAAACCTATGAGGACTGGATTGGAGAAAATATTTTTATGAAACGACTTTTTTCTTAGTTTAATTTTGTATGAACTCATGCATGGATTTTTGATTTTTTTTCTTTACTCTAACTAAAGACTGATATATGAACTACTCATGTATGGTGATTTTATTTGTTTACATGCTTTGTTTCTTGAAAATGGTATAACTGACTTTTTGCCAATGCCACCACCTACCCGGCGGTAGGGTGGTCCCTGAGTCAATAAGTGACATTGTTAATGAGAATTCTCTGGTGTTAACTGGCAGAGAATAGCTGAGGTGGGGGATGCATCTTTCATGATACACTCCATACAAATAGTTCAATAATCGGGATTGAGGGGATTTACACTATTCTAACAAGTGATCTGTCATTTCTGTATATTTTCCCATTATGTTTCTAGTGTCCTTTTGTGATATACCTGTGGGAACAGAACTCATTTTTATCAAATATGGCTAAGTCTATTTAACACCTTGCTACTTGTCTTAGGAAGCTATAAAAGCATGTATAGGAAGATTTGGATATGTAGAATAGGTTTATCATGTTTAAAAGTTGGTTTTTTGATTATTTCAAATAGATTTTCATGGTCAGATTTGACCTGTACCTCTGAGGAACTGACATTTCAAATGAGGTAAAGGCAATACTTTTTAGAGATAGTTAGGTCATAGCCCTATTAAAGACCTTTAGAATTAACTGCTGCCCACCCTGGTATCCACTGGCGGATACCAGGGTGGGCATTTTTTTTCTGCCAAATAAGTTGGTCAAAATGCCCACTTCCTAAGCTTTCCAATGGTGAAGGAATCTTTCAAATATTCCTACTAGAACCAAAGTTATGAAGTCATCCCCACAAGTCAGCAGAATGCACATTGATATTTCAAAATTGTTTCAGAACACTGAACTGCCTGTGCCTCTCTCTCCCCACTGTGCAATCACACTTTGCAGGGGATAGGAATGGGTGGGATGGGTAGCTACAAGGGGCATGTAGATGAGGGATAGGTAGCCCAGGGAAAGGGATCTGTAGGGAGAAGATAGGAGAAAGATTGGCAGGGGGTAGGTAGAAGAAGAGGGGTGAGGTAGGCAGGGGAGTGCTTGGCAGAGGCATTGGCAGCAAATGGAGTGGCATTGAGAGGGAACGGTAGATGGATGGACAGGTAAAGAATAAGCATGAAAGGTAGAGTTGGAAGGAGAGGTTTTGAGAGGGGTAGACAGATGAAGAGACAGGAAGGATAGGTGAAGGATGGGTAGAAGTTTTGTGGCCCAGTCAAACATGCAGAGATGCCATTTTTCTGGAATTCAGAACTTTCTGAATGATGCTATTCTGCTCCATCATGCCCTCTTATGAAGGTCCCCACTCCACAGGGGGATCCCCTATTGTGCTGAATATGTTTCATCCTGCCTATTACTCCCTACTACCTTTGTCCTACTGCCAGTCTCCTAGCTTCCTAAATGTTCCTGTTAAGTATACCTTCTAGGGAGTTCCTGATGGCACTGCACTAGACTGTGCAGGGAGGGGGTCCATTTTGAGATACCTTTGTGACAGTTACTGGTGGCAATGTGCTACACAGTGTAGGGTGACAGGTCCAAAATGACCCCCTCACCCTTCCCAATAAAAAGAAGAGCAGAGGAGAAGAAAAAAGAGAAAAGAAAGCACTGACAGGGGCTCAAGGGGAGGGGGAGGGGTCCATTTAGGGTTACTTTCCTGAGGAATTCTGATTGGATCTAAAATATTGATGAGCCCAGGAGGAAGCGGGGGGGGGGGGGGCATTTAGGTTTAACTTCCAGGGTATGATGGCATCTGGGTTAAAGGCAGGATAGGACTCAGGTAGGAGCACTGTTTGGACTGGGATGAGGTCAGGATAAGACTGAGGTTGGAGGAATGGTTGGACTGGGGTGAGGTCAGGATAAGACAGGTTGGAGGAATGGTTGGATTGGGGTGAGATCAGGACAGATAAGGCTGAGAGAGGAGGAACTAATGTTTGGGCTGGAGATGACCTGGATGAGACCAAGTGTGGAGGAATGGGGGGATTGGGGATGAGGCAGCTACCATCCAGTTATATATAGGATGGCCTATTTGGTGATGCAGAGACATTTTTCACGATAATTATTTTTATATTTCTTTCAAAATATTTTCATTTATAAGACTAAACTAGCCTATTGAGTAAGGTCTAGATTTCAAAATTTCTTTGGGGGGCATGCCTCCAACCCCCCCTAGGTGTATCTCTGCACTGCAGCTTGTGACAATCTGTGCTGTGCCATCCCCCTACATTAAGCCTCACCACCATATCATGCCCCCCCCCCTTTACAAACTCCTGGATCCACCCATGCAGATTCCATTGCCAAAATGTGTGCCCCCCCCCCTTTCTCCAAATCCTGGATCCGCCACTGGTATCTATGTTATTCACTAAATCAGAATAAAAATCCATCAGCTCATCGTAGGTGGTATGTCATAAGGGTTCTCACTCTCTCCCATGACTGCTGTTTTGAAGCCAGCGGAGCGTGACTTCAGAGTGCCTACTATGTGCGTACATCACATTGCCTTAGGTACCCCTTTTAGCGGGGCAGAAATTCCCAAAAATACCCCCCTTTTGCCGGGGTTCACCCAAAAATATTGCAACAAATATCACTCCTTTTGGCAGGATAACCCTTAATTTACAAAAATGGTACCCCTTTTGGCGTGTAACCTTTTGAAAAAAGGGGAAGAGAAGGAGGTAAGCTGGGGGAAAACGGCCACAGTTTAACCCCTTTTCCCTTTAAGTTTGAGAAGAATTGGTTTGTTTTCTGTGCCCAAAAACCCACCCCTTTTTGCCCAAAAAAGGGGTGGGTCAAAGGATCAGGCAGGACTCGCCCCTAAACCCAGAAATATACCCCTTTCCCACTAGATTTTGTACGCACATGGTTACTATAGATTATATAGGGGGTGCCCCCCCAGGGAGAGATCTCATATGAAGTAATGTTGGTGTGTACATGTACTCTATACTGTGTCTACACCGAAATACCCACTAAATATGGGGCCCCAATATGTGGACCTTTTTTCCCTATGGGGCTGTGGGGTGGGGGGGGGGGGGAGACAAATCTCCCCCCCTGGCTACGGGCCTGGACTATCATAATATCGGATACGAGGGTGCCTTTTTGTTTGTGTAATCTCATTGGACTTTTTTTTAGAAAATTTTTAACCCCCCCCCCCTAAATGTTGAAAAATCCTGTCGACCAGAGGTATAAAAAAAATCTTTTTCATAATTTGCAAAAGTTTCGCTGGTGGATCCTTTATCCAAGATATATTATAATTAAATGGCCTATTAAGCCTGTACCCAAAGGTTGTAGGCTCTCAGTGTATGGATGTCAAGATGTGTCACAGATTAATGTTCTTATTGTGAATTAGTTCAGTATTCGATGCCTTACCTGCTAGAACTAACAAACGCATGGATATGTTTGCTACTTTGTCCTTTATTGAATGCTTGTTATAAGTGCATTCCGACTTTTACAATCTATCACAATGGACAGTGAGAATGATGACATATATGTACCTATCTAGTTCTCCCACCCAAACACAATACTCTGTATAACATTCAATCCAACTAATAACCAGGAATGCAATACACCATGGTATGTTTTCTGTGTATTAGGGAAGAGCACCTCTGTTGTGTCAATAGCACTTTGTATACATAGTCTAATATGGCCAACAAAGAAACTAGTCAATAGGAACGTTGTCAAATGACAACAAACAACTGTAACACAGGCTTCAAACAAGGCACCATTAAATACAGATCACCTCAAAGCCTTCTGAATGCTAACTACATACATCCCATGTAGGCCTACTTGAGTCATAGAAACAAGTCCATTTACAAAACCTTTAACAGCTTCTCTATAAGACATGGAAGCAATTGTACCTCTAAAATATGATTTCATGAATTACATGGAACAGAGGGAATGTTGTCAAGTTAAATGTATTTAGCGCTGGTGTTGGCTGTTTCATCTAACATAACTTCTGACGCCCATTTTATCTTATTCAATACTGTGTGGAAAATACAGCACACATTAATCTGCCACTTATCATGAATTACATGGAGCATAGGGAATGTTGTCAAGTTAAATGTATTTAGCGCTGGTGTTGGCTGTTTCATCTAACATAACTTCTGACGCCCATTTTATCTTATTCAATAATGTGTGGAAAATACAGCACAAATTAATCTTCCACTTATCCTAACCAAAAAAAAAGACGATGATCCCTTTTGACTTACACTACAAGGTTGATAGGTTTCCTATTGAGTAAATTCAGAATTTACTTTTGTTTTAAAATATAAATATTAATGGCCAATGAAATTTTGGGAACACATTCCCTTATAGTGATATAATCAGCTAAACTAATGATAAATTTGATGTATATCATAATGACTGGTTTTTGAACACAGCTGTAAAACATCCTGCAAAAATACATGCAATCACAATAAAATCAACATTAAAAAGGAATAAAATCAAGGTAGTCATTAACATTAATTCATACCTCATGCCAGCTGAGGAGTCTTTCAGCATTTTAAACCCATGAGACCTTTTGTAGCCAAAGTCAAAATCATATTATTAGCTCTTTGTTCTTTGGAGTATCCTGTCCTTTTAAATATCCTGATAGTATATGATATCATCTCATCAGCTCCTTATACATCTATCTATCCCATGGTACAGAATAAACAAACTGTAGATATCTATCCATAATAGTCAAGTTGTCCCATCTCTGGAAATGCAGTACTATGTGTTAGGGATAATCTATAATACACACATGAATACCCAAAGCATTCTTACGTGTGTACAATCAACAAGTTCATGTGTACTAACTTTTGTTCTTAACGGTTTTCTTCCTTGTTCTGTGCTTCAGTATCTACTTTATTCCTGCCATTCTACACATACCTTTCCCGTCCTTTCGTTTAAAAGATCACACATATCATATATGAAAACTAAGCTAAGTTCATACTGTTGCGTAAACATACAAAATTCTCACATGTATTGTTATTTCATTAGGTTGTTGTAGCCATTTAATTGTAAAGATAAAAAAAAAACATTAGGTCTTTGGAAATGTTGGCAATCTGAAAGTAAAACTATAACTCAACCACTATCTGCCCTTCTTTTCATCTCAAGTACATTTTATAAACATGCAATTCAGCTTTTCAACCAGAACCAACTCTTCTTGGTTGACTTTAGCCTCACTGACATTTCTAACAGATAAAGTAGTTACTTCTAAAAGATAGCCATCATCTTACATAGTGTATAGACCTCCTTTATACAAGGTATCATTATTTCAATTCATTTTTACACAATAAATAATTTGGAAGGTCGATGTCCCCAGAATAGAGATGGTGTAGGTGCAGCATCACCAGAAACAACTAAAATTACTAGTTACATTTCCTTGAGCCCTTACCCATAGATATAAGGAGCAGGCAGAGTATATGGCACTCAAAACAAAAACTAGTCAAACTAGATTAACTCTACAGGAATAAACAGGAGAAGTACATCAGAAACATTAGAATATGATAACATAATTCATGTCAGGTTTAAGCAAATAGTTATAACTAGGAATATCCATTCCACTATTTTCTGAATTATATACTGTTCAATTCAGGCCAATAAACCCTGCTGAAAATGTTTTCAAAATGTAAATTCCTACTGAACAACATTGAACTGGTGGTAGTACCATTATGCATTAAGCATTGCACTAGCCCATGCCACACAATAACATGTCACACGAAAGATAATAATGATCAAAGGTAATGAAAACTGGTACTGCGACCCAAATTTTGACACCAGAACAAACCATCTTGTCTCCCATCTCACCTGTTCTTGGCTGTATCAGTAGCGGAAGCAGTTGTGGGTATCTGATAAGAGATGGGAGCCAAGACGAATTTGCCCACATTAAAATAACTGGATTACCTTCTATAGATTAGAATACTGCCAGCTCCCATGGCTGTATAATCTAACAAAAGTGTATGTGTATAACTCTCTATGAAAATCATCTAATCAGTCCCTCACCTGTACAATAGCCATATAGTTTAAACACCCCCTGCACACACCTTATGGTGAGGATGCTGTGAATGCTATGAAAAACAAGTTTCCTTGGCAACAACAACTGACATCAGATTTCTGTCTCAACATTTTAGAAATATCACCAGCTTCTCCTTCTTTTGTCACAGGATGCATGCAATTTAGTGTAACAGGTGCGAAAATGTAATGTACCACCTGGAATGTCTTATGAAAAATGTTGTCAAGTCCACGAGTCAATAACATATAAATATTTTGAAATTAATAGGCATAAAAATTGGTTCATTCTCCCATTTGGAATGCAATGTGTGCAATAGTGCAACAGACATCAACAATTAACAATCATTGAACTACTTCATCACTTTTCAACAATGGGGATATTTTTTGCTGGTGCTTACTCTATCACCTACGAAGACAAAAGTACTAAACCCATAAGCAGACAATTTTAAGTTCTGTTGACAATCATAAACAAACTCCTTGGGATTATACAAAGTATTGAACTGTTGCTACCTTTTTAACATCAAGGATTCTCTAATGTACTTATAATGTCCACAGAAAATGCATTTTACTTCCTCATACCTACTTCACCCATCTTTCAGAAACAAAGATAAAGCTTGTCTTCAGCTACAAATATATATATATATATATATATATATATATATATATATATATATATATATATATATATATATATATGAACACCCAGCTCTTTCTACTACTTCATAAATGCACTCTTCTTTCAACATTGCTAGAGCAGAGACATAGCCATACTTGCAACTGCAATTTTATATGAGCCAACACAGGTTATTAACTGTATAGCATCTAGACTAGGCCATCTATCCTCCCACCTTGCAAGAGGACATCTCTCTCCCTTCTGGTTTGGCATTGTGGCTAAATTTCATAAAGCGAACTGGTGTGGCAGTGGCGGTGGTGGTCTGACATGGTACAGACCTCCCCAGGCAGGTGTTTTTGTTTTGTAGTGTACAGTTCCATAAACTTATTCTAATATCACTATAGTAAACTTCACTTCACTCAGCTGGCCTTTTCATCTTCTTGACTCGTAACATCAAGCACCTTTTGACTCATTCTTGTTAGTTGCACTGAAAAGTAACAAAAATGATAGGTTAAAATTATTCTTTTCCTTCTATACACATACATCATTGTCCCTTATTTCAAGTTAACCTCAATCAGATTATAAATAGATCCATTCTTCAAGCAACATAAATCACTGGTGTGGTTTGACATGATAAAACTACTAGCAAATGGTAAAACATTAGGTAGCTAGAAATATGATTTCTATTATGAGGATTAACATGGTTAGAGAACTTACTAACAAATCTTTGGAAAGATTTAGGTTTGTTCTTCCAGGAGACCCCTAAAAGGTAGACAGGGACCCCTGAGAGGACGCAGACGAGGCCCATACCAGTGTCGTAGGGAGCAGCGTACAGCGGCACCGTGAGCAGGAACAGGCAACACAGTAGGAAGGTGATTGGGATAGCAATGTTGAACTGTGAAAGCACAGAAATGTAGACATTATATGATATTCACAATAAATGATAAATAGCAGGTAGGTGGTGAGGACGAAAATGTGCAAAATGTGCCAGCAAATTGAGTACATTTTTTACATGCCTTTTTTTTAACTTCAGAATTTACATTGAACATCTCACCATGTTCAATTCAAGTCGAGACAAAAAGTCTAAAATATGAAATCAGTGTAATTTTATAGAAAAGAGAGCAATTAAGTTTATATGAAAGGGTATATTACCTTGATGGGCCGGTGCATGTCAGGTCGCTTGATTCGCAAGTAGAGGAGACCGGCAATAGACATGCCAACACTGAGCCACTGCACAAAGGACATGTAGTTGATGAGGACCCACATGTCATTACCCAACAGCATCAGTAGTGACAAGAAGCTCTGGAATCACAGGAAGTATGTCCACTGATATAGTTGTTTCCCTATTTTTCTCTATGTTGGTATATACATTTGTAATACATGTAGCAAACCATTAAACAAGTTCTTACGAGCCAATGAGTAAGAAAAGCGGTCTTCAGGCCCCCCTTGATCACTCTCATCCAGTGGGAGATCCAAAATTTGTAAAAGAGGGGGCCCCAAATTTGAAAGAAAAATAGCTACAAATGGAAAAAAACAATTATAAACTACTGAAAAAATGAAAGGGTAGGGGACAAAGTTTTACTTCTTTGGCCCTTAATTATTCCTCATTCCTGTAGTTTTTTCGTCTTTGCTCAAAATAAGTTCTTTTGGATATACTATGAATAGGCACTCTGAAGTCATGCACCACTGGCTTCAAAAAAGAGGCATGGGAGAGAGTGAGAAATTGGTACCCTTATGACATACCACCTACACTGAGCAGATGGGTTTTTATTCTCATTCAGTGAATAACATAGATACCAGGATGGGCAGCAGTTAATTCTAAAGGTCTTGAATAAGGCTATGACCTAACCATCTCTAAAAATTATCGCCCTTACCTCATTTGAAATAGCAGTTCCTCAGAGGTACAGGTCAAATTTGACCATGAAAATCTATTTGAAATGATCAACAAACCAACTTTTAAACATCACAAACCTATTCTACATATCCAAATGGTTCTATACATGCTTTTATAGCTTTCTAAGATGAGTAGCAAGGTGTTAAATAGACTTAGCCATATTTGATAAAAATGAGTTCTGCTCCCACAGGTATATCACAAAAGGACAATAGAAACATAATGGGGAAAGATACAGAAATGGCAGACCATTTGTCAGAATTGTGTAAATCCTCTCAATCCTGAATATTTTACTAATTGTATGGAGTGTATCATGTAAGATGCACCCCCCACCTCAGCTATTCTCTGCCAGTTAACACCAGATAGTTCCCATTAACAATGTCACTTATGTTCTTCTGCTAGAGCAGTATCACCACCTAGTGGACATGTAGAGAATGAATGATGATGGCACTGGACCCTTGCAAGACCCAACATTCTAAAGCACCACCTGGTGAATTGTATAGAAACCAACAGTTGAGGGATCTCAGATACATGTACATTCTGGGAAATATATTCTGTCTATATTCATCCACACATGAGGTTGAGATTAGGTTATGCATTATTATATCAATGATACCATGCACAACCTCTGCTGAGAGTCCTGAATGAATAGGATTGATATATGGCAAGTAATCATGAAGGTTCAAATTTCTAATGGCAGTCTACATATTTTTCCATAGAAGGAACTGACTTTTACAACCCTGCACATTTTCATCCATTTCTCCACTTCTGGACATTGTAGGATCATAATTAAAGATGTTATGAAAAGGGATTAACCTGGTCTATTGTGTGGAATAGAAAACTCTAAAATCTTAACATTTTGAAAATTATTGCCTACTATGAATGACTTACCGTGAAGAGTAGGGCTGGCATGGGTGTGAAACGCGTTCTGTGAATCATAGCCACGATGTCTGGTAGCTGTCCCTCCTGAGCACCCACAAAGAACAATCTATGAAGAGAGGGAAACGAGATAGAGAGATTTGCTTCTTGTTGTGTCATATATGCTTGTATTATTTGACGATAAAAACAGAGGAGTTCTGAGGAAAAGGGATTGACAACACTATTGACCTCTTTTGTAAGGTCTCTGTACACTGAATACCTGGAAGATCCTAAACTAGTCAGTGGTGACGACTTTAGGTCCTCAGGTTGACTCAGTATTGTCATCCTGACCACCCGAGTGATCAGGATGACAATGCTGACAGTACAGGGTCGTCATACTGACAACTTCGGTGATCAGGTTGATGACCTAAAGTCGTCATTTTGACTGCCTAAAGTAGTTGTTTTAGGTATTGTCAACCTGAGGACCCAAAGTCGTCACGTCTGACTAGTTGCATCTTCCAGGTCTTCAGTGCAAAATGTTCCCAATTAGTTTTGTTCAGAGAAATATAACTGTAAGCCTAAGATCCTAATGACAATACTGTCATTGAGTTTATGACCTGCGATATGATAGGATTTGTTAGTAGTTCAATGGGCTGTGCATGAAGAGTACAATTCATTTACCTTCCTGAGGTGAAGAGAAGTCCATTCACTCCTCCGAATGTAGAGAGTGACACAAACACAGGAACAATCCAGGACATAACGCCAAAGACACGGTCTCCAAATACCTGCAAGAATATGCCACTTTGCTCTAAAATCTTTTTAAAATGCTTCACATTTTAAACAAGCATTAGAATTAATTCCACTCATGAATCCTTTTCAGTGTCAAAGGTTGACATAATTCCATACCCCCCCCCCCCGCCATTATAGTTTTGTCTTTGCAGTTTTCAATATAGGGGGGGGGGGTAATATAGATATATGCCTACAATATTATTACCAAACAGCCTATTTTGGATGGTTACATGCTTGCAGTCTAGGTGTAACTGCAAAATTCACTTTGAAAAATACTTGCTTTTTTAATGAGTTTTTTTTTTCAATTGGAAACTGACTTGCCATTACTACATGACATATGGCATGCATAATATACATCTTTTATATATTGTCGCCCCTAGACTAGTATAGGAAGTTTGTAACTGACCCTGTAAAGTTACAACCTTTTTTCACTAGAGCAATGATATTATTCTTGCGAAGTTAATTCGTCAGAACTGTTTTTTTTATTCTACAACAGACATTTTGTCTTACTGCCGATAAAATCATTAACCTGCACTCTCGGATTCTATTCTCAACTCACCACAGCGACAGCATCAGACACAAGAATGGTGTCCTTTTCAATGATGGCAAAGTAGGCGACATTGGCAAGAACATAGATTATGGTAACTATGGGGATGGAGATGTAGATGGCGCGTGGCATGTCACGTTCAGGGTCCTTCATCTCCTCCGTCACAAAGTTTAAGAAGTTCCTGCAAATCAAATCAGATGACATTTTCTCTCAAAAACTTTGGAAATACAACAACATGTACTTCCTTTTGTTGGTAATTCAAACAATTTCCAGAGCATTGTGGCAAATCAGTGCATGCAGGACGGATGGTTGTCCTAGGTATATATACATTTGTAGCACAGCCAGCAGTGACCTCCCAGGTCCTGGGGTGTTAACATTGGACAGACCCAATCGTCTACTGCTCTGGTGTATGGGAGTCAAAATGAAGGGCTCATTAACTTTGACATATGAGAAGGATTCACCAGGCGCCGATTGGCTTGAGACATTCATGTATGGTTAAATCGTTAAATACTAAAGTAGATTTACCAATGACCATTTGGCCAATGGGAATAGTTTTAATGTACCTACCATCCCGCATAAGCAAAGAGTCCAGAGTAGATGGACAAGGATAGCTTCCCTACATCTTGGTGGGTCCCAGCGAAAGGCTCCTTGAAGAATTCCACTTTACCTGAAAAGAAGAGGAATGGCAGGTTGTAAGTTTAGCCATTTGATGGTTGGCAATGCATCAATGCATCCTACACGTCGATCTTGATGATGCTACATTCATGCACCATGCTGATCCATTTGGGATATCATAATAATTATCAGCACGATGAATTAATGCATTAGTGGTCTTTAAAAGCATCCAAAATGATACTGAAAGTTTGTCTAATGTAGGCCCTAAGTGACTTTTGAGACTGCTATTCTGAGGAATTGTATGTTTATGGCCAAGGCAGGTGTCTACCACTGACCACGAGCTTCTTAGTTGCTGAAATGTTAAACAATAAGTGAATCAATGATTCAGTGCAAAGAAGAAAAGTATGTGGATTCAACTTACCTAGACACATTAGGACAAGCCCAGTGAGAATGATGATAGTCAGAGCGAGTAACTTTGCGGCTGTGAACAGGTCCTGGATGCGCGTCGCCCAGCGCACATTACGCACATTCACGTAGGTGAGGATAGCTGCAGAAGAGAAGGCCAGTGGCTATAAGATACAATGTCATATCAACATTTTGCCCTACCAATATAGTGCGAAACATGTATCCCTCCCACTTGGCAGAAAAACGTGGGTTTTTTTTACGTTAAAAAAAAAAAAAAGTTTTTTTTCTGGTTCATAAGTTTGCAAAACGTTTTTTTTTTCAACATGAAAATAACGTTTTTTTAGTACAAAAATAACGTTTTTACATGTACTCAAAAAATGTTATTTTGATGTTTTTATAAAATATTTTTATTTCAGGTTAAAAAAACGTTTTTAACGTAAAGAAACATAAATAAAAACGTTTTATTTGGTTGAAAAAGCAAATGTTTGTATTTGGTTGAAAATTGGTTAAAAAAACGTTTTTCAACGTCAAAATAACGTATTATTTATACGTTTTTAACCCAAACCAAATAAAAACGTTTGCAAACGTTGAAAAAACGTGTTTTTTTTTTTTTTGCAAAATGGGCTTCTATTCCAGGCACACACGGGCCTCCCCAGCCCCAGGCCATCTTAAAAAGGGGTCTATGTCTTGCTTTTCTATCCTCTCTGAGTGTGGGTGGTGTCCATATGCGTGGGCACTGGCACATATTCGTTCCTTGAATCTCCTCTTTCCTGTCCTCTCTTTCTTACATGTGTCTGGTGTCCATATGCACGGGCACAGGCACATGTATTCCTTTGTGACGTGATGTCTAATGTACTTTTTCTGCCATGAATATGACCTTAGCTGTCGGCTTTGGCGTTAAACAACCATTACTCACTCACTCACTCCAGGCACACATTCACACAAGATGCCAGCACTGTGGGGGAATGGGCTTCTTAATTCAATGGTTCACTACATCTACACTAGGAGTCTCTAGTGGTGCTACAGGTCCGTATAGTTCGTTGGCCAGCCTGCAGGGGGCACCACAGGATTGGTAACCATCTCTTCCAGTGTCAAGATTGGTGTAACAGTTCAGAACATTTCTCTCATTTGGTATACCTCACATTATATAGGGTGGAAAAGAAATATGAAGCCTTTGCATGACATTAAGACTAACATTCCCATAGTATAATCTACTCTCCGTTGCTGCTTCCCTAGTAGACAGTTCACAATTGTGCACAGTATCCAGGTATTTTTATTATCTGTATCATGTCAGGAGGGTACTACACAATGTGCTATGAATGGACCCCATCAAATCATAGTGACAGCCAATATGATGGTGTCATTATAAGCTGACATTAGTGGGTTACTATTCTGTTCATTGCTATAACCACTCTACTAAATCTCCTGTAACAGTTGATGTATAAGGGTTGATTGTACAAGGCAGTCGGGCTGTACAAACACATGATATAATTTGGCTTTCTAATCGTAGTGGCTGAGAGCCATATCGGCATGTACTGTAGTATTCTTCTAGGGTTTGTTTCAATATATACAACATAAGTTTTAGATTGTCAACTGTGCAATTTATAATGACCTATATTACTAAGGGCCACCAGTACTGCGACTACTCAACCAACCCTATGTGCATCATTATAAATGAGTCTACTTAAATGTCTGGCCAAATCTTATAGGGAGATATCCTATGAAAGCCGACAAATCTCCATTAAGATCACTAAATCGTCAGTGAATTTTTGGCTCATGAGCTACTCGTGTTGTTGAAATGAGCCCCTGCTATGATTTGGAGGATTTTAAATCGTAATGGTGTAAGCTATATAAGCACGTTGTGCAACAGCCTCCAGGTCATTTCCCTTTTCTCATCCTCTTCTAAGTAACGTTTAAACTCACATAAATGCTGTATAATTAGTGGGTCGGACGTGCTTGGCATCTCATCCACCAGGGCCCTCTGCTTTCTATTCTTAATCTATTCCTAGTACATGTGTAGCAAGTTGCAATAATTCACCTGCACATCGCATTTCACGCATAGGCCTAGAAAGTGTGTTCAAGTAACAATGTGCATGGGAGCAACCTGGTATGAGTGGATGTGGTTTATTCATTTGGCTTTGGATGTCCTCAAAACATGCAATTTAAGAAATTTAACTAAAATTTAACTAAAGATTGAATTTAGGCTAACCATGTAGGGCAAATGTTTAAGTTAGACCCATAGGGATATGAAATCCGTGCTGTAAATTACTACACCTTCATAGGTTATGTGGTACATTTGGCAAACTGAAATAAAAATACTAGTTATTCTTTCAATCATTAAATGGAACTAACTAGCCAGAAAGTGTCAGGTATATTGAAACATATCATTTACATGGCCACGATGCTTCAGTGCTATTGCAATGAGCTCTGGGAAGTAGAGATTTATACGAATGTATCACTATATACATAGTCACTACCTTATAACATCTGTCCATGCTGGCATTAGGGTGCCCTGGGGACATTCATACATGTAATTAGGGAATTTTCAGTAACAATGCATACCAAAGCAAGCACCTGGCAGCACTGGGCAGCTGGTCGTATGGGTTTTACTGATTAGAAACAGGGAAGAGGGGCGGGGAACAGGTTGCACTTCGAGTTGGGGGAAAACAAGTAAAAGGAGGAAGGGAAATGGGTTGTTAGTGGGGGTTCTGGTTATGATTGCATCTGCGGAACGGCAGTCTCTAATTCACAGACATGAAAAAATGTCAAATGAGGTATCCTTACAGAGTGAGTGAGTGAGCGTTTCTTCAAGGTTTAGGACAGGATCCCTCACTTGGGGGTGTTATGGGACTCCGTCTACAGGTTGTGATACAATACAGTATAGCCCGAATACAGCTTCAGGATCCTATGGTAAATATATTGTGTACGTCATTTGGGTAAAGTAGTCTTAACCCTCTATATGTCATACTCTATATCGTAATGTCAGAGTATATCATAATAGACTACATATTTAAGCAGCTGTATATACACGCTAGATGTCAGTCACGCTGTCTCGGGCTGACCTTCACACAGCCTGAAGGTTATACCCTACACCACACCCACACAACGCACGTGATAAGGCCATGTGATGACAATCTGTTACTTTAAATGTATGCATACAAATTATCATCATATGATTTGGACAAAGAGGGGCCTGGGGGATTGGGGAATGTGTCGGGGGACGGGAGAGGAGGAGGAGGGAGGAGGGCGTTATTTCAATCCTGAAGTGTATAATTTACAGGGTATAATTCCTCGTGGACCTGAATTATCCAAGGGCAGGTTTTCAAGGGAATCCTTTCAACAGCCATGTATTATAAGCGATAGTTTGTGTATTTAACTTCAAGGAAATAGCAGATTGTGAATTCAATACGAGTGCCGACTACTAGTAAGTAGAGCCTATACCCAAAACCATGGCATTGTCATAAAAAAAAATCTGACCTGCTTTCCACACCTGCCTTCTTCCACATAAAGGTGTAAAAAGGTTTGGGCAAGTAAATAAATATAGGACAGCATTTTGCAATGCAAGTAACTCGAAAGGGCACTTAATCTCTTCTTTTAGCCCCCTTCTGATACTAACCTCATGTTATCTTTGAGCGTTATCACTGTCAATGGTTAAGCCTATGGAGAATGCATCCATTATTTCATTGCGAATAACTCCTCTCTTGGCGAGTTAAGCATTGCACAATACCAGGAGGTGTTGAATAATGATCCATATTAACCATAAAAATGCATGAGACAGTGCAACTCTCCTCCATTTTGTTATAATCCAGCAGTTTCGATAGCACCGTGAGTCAATTGTCACGCTGTCCGCCATTTTGGATTTTGATGTTCTGTGCGCGACCCCTCCTTGCCGGAAGTAGCATTTTCGACGGAGAAATGATATATTCTATCGATTTAACATGAAATTAATGCCCTTTTGAATATAATCCAAGCATCTTCGGCAATATCAATCGAATTGAATCGAATATATCCTATCTTTTTACTGTTATAGCCCCACAAATCGATCGTCTCGCTTTTCGCCATGTTGGATTTAGGTTCTATCTGTGCATGCCCGACCCAATTTCCATGGTTATTTGAGTCAATTTGCATGACCACGGCTTTGTGATGCGAATTAACGACAAAGCGAACACGTAATTTTTTACATTTTTAATCAAACATATTGATTCAAATGATATGCTTATGCCGTTCTGGATCATATTTTTATATTATAACAGAGAATAATTGAATTTTTTTAATAAAGACCATTTTTACGACAATAGAGACGCACAGACGGATCGAATTACGGCAAATTCATCAACATTAATCAATTATCCGCACCACTCCAGTCCAAAAAGGCGGGAATGTTTAGTTTTTTGCACCACCTATGGGATTTAACATAGGCTTAAAAACGTCTTATTTTTTTTCTCACTGTTAACCTACCATTTAGTAGGCACTGAATATCTGCTTCTTTTTTTTAAACTGACTCTTATAACTCGTCTTTCGAGTTAAAAATAGCTATCATACCTATTAACAGTCACGATGGACAAAGGGATAGGGATGCAACAGGTGTGAAAATGACACATTTTTTATCTGCCCCCTTTGCTCCATTCCTTAAGAATGCTTGTAACAGGCACAACTGAATCTTTTTTTCTTTGCATGTAGCTTTTTTTCTGTTGAGTGAATGTTTCTATAGGGACCCCTTTCTTGCAAAACAACAAAAAACAAACATGGGAAATGCAGGCTTTGGGTGAATGAGGTATACAAGTACGCCCCGGGTATTTAAACACCTATACACAACACATGACATCCCAACTTAACCTGGCATGCCTCTCTATACTTGTCTGTACTGTTATTTGTAAGTGACATGAAAGTGATATGTTGACAGAACTTTACTTTCATCGTCAGCTTTGTTTTACAATTATCAGGTAAATGCATCTACAAAAGAGGTCTTCTTTGTATAAATAGGCCTACACATACACTGCAAAAACGGTGTTTAGGTTTTAAACATGTTTAGGTCTAAACATCTTAAACACCTAAACATATAGGTCAGTTAGGTGTCTCATCGACTACACATTTAGGAAATTTATTCTAACTACATAAACACTTTTGCTAAACATGTTTAGATGTTTAGAGTTTAAAAAGTTGAATAAGAGGTATTTAGATTAAAACATCATTACGTTTAGATACTTGGATGTTGAATCCACACCAGGTAGCAGCACTACCTTTGAATGGACTATCTTTACCAATTATAATCAATTTTTGTGACAAATGTACCCAAACCCCATGTTTATTATAGTTTCTATTCATCAAATGTCATGAGAATAGAAAGGGCAATAGAAAGTTGACTAGATTCACCTTACACCACCATCATATTTCATGTTATTCTAGAATAGACAAAGCAATCTCCTTCCTGCCAAGCTGTTGTACTTTATCAAGTCTCTCATCCTGATGCAGTGTGTACATACATGCACATGGCTGGAGACTTTGACATGTAAGACTTTGACATGTAAATCCCCCCCAGTAAATGAGAAAACAAACAAAAGACATCTTTTTTTTTAAATGTATACATGTCTGCACACCCTAACTCTCCGTCAAAGTATTTAGACATCTAAACACAAAAATTCATAAACATCTAAACACAAAAATTCATAGATATCTAAACACAAAGTTTAAACCTAAACACCTAGATTTCTAAACACTTGAGCTAAGCACATTGTTTGGCTAAACATGTGTAGGAAATTAATGTGATTACAAAAACATTGCAAGAATATGTTTAGAATTGTGTTTAGGATCTAAACACCATTTTTGCAGTGTAGTGCATTGTGCTGCATGGAATTCCTGACAGTACTCCTACTTTGCAAACGATTAGAGTGTCAAAAATAACAATGTGAGGCATTTCTCTGCAAAACAACAACAACAACAACAACAACAACAACAACAAAACTGACAAGAAATGCCCAATACAATTAACAACTTATACTGATCAAGAAGTTTGTGGTTGGCACTGATTACTTGTTCGATTATTAAACATTAAATCAAGCCTGACAACATCAAGCATGTATGATATTGATTGACTAGAAGTCTTTGATATTTTTTTTCTCTTCCTCTTACATAAGGGAGTGATCATTTTTTAACAACAGCGGGGGCTGGTGGGTTTGCACGCGGGGACGCGAAAACAATTCAGACCCCCCCCCTCTTGAGGGGGTAATTTTTTTTCGACCCCCCATAAGGGAATAAATTTCGCACACGAACGTACCCTTTTAACCTATAATAATGTGCAGGGTTTTCCACTGAAAACAGGTGAAACTTTTTTTACCCCCATCAGAGGGGTTGAAAAAATTCTGACCCCCCTGGTCAAGAGGTTGAAAGAATTCTGACCCCCCTCTCAAACCCACCAGCACCCCCCTTGTTGTTAAAAAGTGATCACTCCCTAAGACTCGAGCAGGTCTAGACATTGGACATTGCATACTTTGTGACAGATCACAATGCAATGGTCAAAGATATTGTTTGAAGGTAGGGTAATGTATGAGTGTTTTGTTACTTCCTTACTTCTTACACCAGCACTTGATGAAACACAATGTCCATGACTGTGACTCAAAAAGATAGCACTTGACATTTGACAGCCGTATCTCCTCTATCAATGTGTACTCTACATTCCAGTGTATCATTTTAACAGGGGAATGCATTTTCTTCATGCTACTATAATTACGGACGGGGGACATTCCCTAAAAGTATTCTCAAAGGGGGGGAGGGCTTTATTTTAGATTTTTCCTGAGAGAGGGGGCGACCTCCTTTATGTTAAGTATATAGAAGTGTTAGACACCTGGTCTACAGTCAGCCGTTGCTTACTCAGATTTCGAAAATGCAAAGAAAAATGTCTGAGAAAGCAAATTATCTAAGGGAGTGAGTCCAAATATAATAGAAAATATAGAGCTAGTTGCAGATCTTCTGTCTAAGGTAATGAGGGATCCGAGGAATCAAGGGCCGACTGTATATGTTTCTATGAATCATAAATCCTTTAAGAACAGCTTAATGCATAGAGGTTTGACCGACATGCCTGAGCCACTGCAGTTTTTGTGTTATATTCTGTATCATCATAAAAGTCATCAAGTCAGTTCGGTCATTAATCCTTTAATAGAGACAGCATAAGTGCATAGGCCTAAACATGGCATGTCCTCTGTGCACCTTTAGTATATAAGTAAACCTACAGATGGATCCGATATCTAACCCCATGAAGACAGACATTGCAATATGAAATGAGTGGCAATAATTGTGTTGGTGCCAGGCCATAGAGACTGCTACACAAATCTCTGTTTCTAAGTCTTATTCAAAATTGTTTTACCCCCTAAGGATAACATCTGAGGGATATTCCCCATCATAACCTTCATGTGCCAACAGTGTCATCACCCATATGATCCATCCTTCAGTTTTGTAATGTCCAATTCACCCCAGAAGTTGAGCTGGCAGAAAAATATGCTGCAAACCGGCGGCTCTAACGAGCACTGCAAACCAGCGGGTATATATGGAAAAATCCCCCGGGGGGCAATCAATTTTTTTTCTGCCACGGGTGTGCGGCTGGAGGTTTTGTAACCCTTACCCTTGCCTAGGGAGATTTTGAAAAAAAAAATAGACCCTTGCCTAGGGAAATTTGAAGACAATTTTCTATTTTCCATACCATTTCTGGAAAAACAGACCCTTGCTTAGGGAAAATTTGGAGGGAATGGTACAATGTTGTGGAAAAAATTGAAAATTTTAAGCATTTTCATGAAAAAATATCCACGTTCACAGCATTTTTTACTCAAAATGTACCCTTGCCTAGGGACATTTCTTAAAGGTAGACCCTTGCCTAGGGACATTTCCCAAAAGTAGACCCTTGGCTAGGGAAATTTAGGATTGAAAAAGCACCCTTGCCAGCCGCACACTTGTGTATGTCAAACATATAAAGTGCCACCCCCCCCCGGGAAAAATCCGACGCTAAATTTTTACTGAAGCGACCTAGCTAGCATAACCCGTGCAAATTCAGCGTTACACAAACAGATTAAAACACGTCAGTTTTTTTTCTTCAGATGAGTTAAGCTGAAATCTTTTAGTTCAAATGCCAAAATGGAATCCTACACGCAGGAAGAGGGAATGACTTTATTGGTTGCTGTAGCTTATGAAGGGTAACGGTTGTTCACATCGCAGTTTGCCATGTGTTGATATCAGAGGGGATATTATAAAGAAGCAGCGAGAGAGGAGAGGATGAGAGCCAGTTAACAGTGAAGTGATAGGAACTCATCTCATATCTTATCTCTCAGGGATCACTTGTAGATCTATAGGCCTACAACAACCACCTCCTCTGGATTTACTACGATGGTTACGCTAGAATCTGGCCAATTGGTTGCACTGGGTGAATTTGATCGTCAAACCTATAACCAGAATATTGGTAAACACGATTGGTAAGACAATGACAGACTCAGACTCAGACTCTGAATCATTTACCATTTACCTCATCAATCCTTCTGTTTCTCTTATTACCCCGGGCTACTGTTTGCCTTCTCCGATCACATTGAATGATTCCAATATCTTTCCCTGTCTACACCATTGATCCCCACTCTCTCCCTGCCTCACTGTCTCTGTCTGTCTGTCTGTCTCTGTCTGTCTCTCTGTCTGTCTGTCTCTCTCCCTCTAAAAGCCTTTTCTTGAGGAATAGCATTTCTAAACCTCGTCACCACCATCTTTGACATCGGGATTAACCCTACCTATGTACTCAGATGATACTCCACTCCCACCAGTACCACGATTATGTAAGATGTAGATGACCTGTGATGTATATTAGACACATAATATTATGTCATCAACTATATATATATATATATATATATATATATATATATATATATATGCTACATATGTAAAATAGCCAGATATGATATTATAACCAGTGTTTAAGTGATTGATTTCGCAGGTAACTCGGAAAGCTTTGGTCTGGCCATTTTGACACTATAGTGACAGCAATGTGAAAGACTAATAGGTCTATTGCGTGCCCGCCATGTTGGATTAATTGTTATATATGTCGAATTAATTGTTATATTTTTAATGTGTATACAGAGAGAAATGTCCAACCTTTTTGACACTATGGTGACAGCAAAGAACAAACGTACACCATACGTATTGCGCGTCCGCCTTTTTGGATTTTGCCATCAATCGGCAGGCTATGTCGTCCTACCATGGCAAATGTTCTTAAATAATTTCAAATCATATTTGTTATGCCTTTTTTTGCATAGATTCATGCATGTTCTTCTCCCTACACTCTAATATATTTTCAAATTTAATTCAAAAACCGCCATGTTTGTATCAAAGTAAGACGCAATCGGAATGTCGTAAAAGTTCAGCCGCTTGGATGATTTTTGGCAAAAACTTTCCAAGATGAACACGAATCGTATAACTGAGGATTATAGCACCAAATTCAATTATTTTTAATGCCTATACAGAGAGAAATGTAAAAAAACATAGAGACAAGATTAACATGCAATATATCATTTTCCATTACATTCTGATCATGTACGTGACACCCAAACCACCCAGACCTGACACCCAAAATGACACCTCCATAGAAAAGCATTGAGTGCAACAAGCGTCTAAGTTGGACTTCAGGTGACCTACTTTTTTTCAAACTTCAAAATCAGACAAATAACACAGATATAAGAGGTAACAATTACACCTCCATATTCTTCAACATGTGTACTATTTCATTATATGTTTCATTTTCTCTCATACTTCTCCATTTTCATGTCATTTGAGGTTGAACTGAACACTACCAGGTCAAAAATGCTAATTTTCCAGTCTTAAAAATTTCCACTGCCCCTACCCGTCTCTTAAAACTCGGCTTTCCGAGTTAATTATGTGTATGATATACCACCAAATATAAATTGTTGACCTACATCACAAGAGGATATGTCATACCTTATACACATCAATGACAACATATGCTAAATCACGACCAGCCATTGACTTATACTTAATTTTATATCAATTACTTCCACATAAATCCACGGAGGCCTATACACAACTCATTAAATGCCCATTGGCAATGACACTAAATCATGGCAAATTGTCAAGTATACTGGTGGGATGTACGCCAAGCAGACACCCCTACCCCCCATATCTAGTCCCCTATCTCTCCACACCCTCCCATTCTACACCCTGTCTATGTCACATTACAGAAAACAGATTGGGCATATTTATGGGTAATATTGCTAATAGATGATGGGGCTGTCAACAGAAAATAGACTAGCACTCTGCAACCTGTTACAGCATGTCTATATGCCGAGCATATAGATGGGTGCTCAAAATGTTCAGGCCGTCGCCCCATCACTTTTTTTCGGAGGAATGGATTGTCACTTTTCCACATTTATGCATACAGAGATGTACTATGATTTTCTTGTTTTGTCCATCAATTAAAAAAATGTGACTTCGCCATTTTCTCCCAATATGTAGGCAAAGCTCTAGCATTCTTCCTAGCTTTACTATTAGGTCTATGAATCCATGCATTTTGACAATGGGTAAAAACGATTAGAAGTCATAGTGCATTAAAGCAATGTGCTGCCTCCCAGTGTCATAAGTATCAGATTGGGTATAAAGCCGCATATCTGATGTACACTGCTGAGGTGGCAGTGAGGGTCTTGGAAGGGGGTAATTAGAAATGTACCCCCAGATAATAATTAAGTGGCATCATAAACCTAAACTTAAGGTCACCTTCACCAAAGATTTGACCTTTAGTGACCCCTCAAAATAACCTTGCTCTTTACAGTTTTACACTGTATGAACAGTTTTACACTGTATGACCTTGGTTAATGACAGTAGGTAGTAACATGCACGTGATGCATGTTACGAGTGTTGTACCACGGTGCATGTATAAATTGCTCCGGTTGTTTATTGCACTTTGTGGCTTCAGGTTATATGCCTAGTAACATGACCTCTGTACTGTTCCTAGGGCACACAGAGACAAAATAGGCACATAGAGTATATACACTTTGTATTCTGATCAAGATTAATCAAAACACACACCCTACTTAGTACAATGAAAATTTAGGATACAATTCAATAAAAATCTTCACATTCGGGGGTAATTTAAACATCAAACTACTTACTGGCAAGCAGCTAGATACAGTAGAATACCTAAGTCGAGTCAATGATAGTACTTTAATAATGACCAGTCCGACCAGATGGACACAGCAAAGAAGTGAGTGTCCGTTTTACTCTCTTTCTAGAGTCAGGTGTGACAGGAGAAGGCGACCCCACTGTTTCATTGTATAAAACTTAAAGGTTTTATAAATTATTGCTGGTTAAACAGGGATTTTAAGAATTGACAAAATGGGAGTTTCAAACATTCCCAGCACATTCTCATATCCTGGGTCTTATCTATGCATAAGAAGTGACAAGAGTGCTACTTCAATCTTCCTAAAAAGTGACGGAGTGACAGCTTTAAGACTTTGAACACCCATGTTCCTATAGGCACAATGCTGGACACTGGACCCGGACACTGGAGTATCACAATCTAAGCCTTAGGTTGAGCTAATTTCTTTTCAAAGACTCTGCTACAATAGATCAGGTAACTGGTCTAGACGACCACGTGACTGTAGGAGGACCATGTGACTGACAGGTAGTTGACATTTAGAGTATAGCTCACATAGCCATTATCAGTTGGGGGCCGCCATTAGACCCCGACGGCACTATGACTAACACCTTCAGCCCCCGACACTGCAGTATATGCCAGGGATGCCTCCCATTGGTCAATAATACAATAGCCATGTGCCGTATATCACAATACCCTGAGAGGTCATGTGGGGAGAAGACCCAAGGGGTCCGGTAGGCAGTGAACGAGGTGGAGATGACTTTGAGCCAGGATGACATGATATCAACCATGTGGAATAGCCATTCCGAAGAAGAAACAGATACATGTATAACTTTTGTTACAAGTAGGTTCAACAACTACCTTTGGCCAAAAGGCTTGGGAACCGGGAACCAGCGGTTGGGATCAGTCCTGAGTTCCGAGAAAGGCAGTCTTCAGGTTCCACGTGTTGATCAAAGCGACTAACTAACACTTTATGCTCTGTCTCTGAGTGCTCGTTGTAGATGGAAAGAACATTTTCCCTGGCCAATCTTTAAAAGAGTCTGCATATCACTGTTTTCCTTTTTTTTATCCCTTACAAATCCTCCCTTCTTCGTCATTGCGCTCCTCTATCTCATCGGTTTTGTAAAATTATTTTCTGTCCACTTTAATCTTCCGGTGGTTGTAAATGTGACCCAACTGCACCCTTTAAGTGTCCTTCATGCTTTGCTTCTGATTTAGAGATAACAGTAGGTTATATGGCCAGAAAAACAGATTACACGAAGAGATATGTGTTATCGTTAAGTGTCTCATGTAACCTATCTGCACATCAGAGTAACACTATTGGATGTGATCAATCAAATCTATATTGGGCCGACACTGACTGACAATCGCAGGAGTAGACACTATCAATTTGAGCCTTAGCCAGCAGCCTAGTATGTAGCAATGTATATAATATATCAAATAATCAACTGGGCAAATGGTCAGTTTCAAAGGAAATGTAGAATAAATCATATAGCGTTAGTGTCTATCCCTGAATCTTATCCTGCTTGCTATTCCACTTGTATAGAGGCATTGCTTCCTTTTGAATACTGCAAACCGAAAATTGACAGTTGAGTTTCGAAAGAAACATTTTAATTTTAACTCTCTTTCTCCAATTTTTTGACCATGTATTACCGGTATCTCCTGTGTTTTATGGTATCTTGCTGTATAGTGTAAAACCTCGGTCCTGTATTACAGTAGTTAGTTTGGCAGTGGAGTACTCTAGATAGTGCATGACCACGTGGAGTTGTCCAAGGGTAAAGGAAAGTTTTTTGCTGTAGCCTAGTTCCGGAGTTCAAGGGTGCATGATAGAATTGCCCCTTGGTGCGTTAACATGGCACTAACCTGGGAGGTCTGCCCAGGGCACCTATACTAAAGACCCATACAGAAATAAAGATCACCCTTCCAGAAAATGTTTTGTCATGTTGTTTCAGCAGATGACTGAGAACTCTGTCAATTGCTGTAGATCTATTTGCGCATCACACCTGTGATATGGTGTTGATAAATGTTAGAACAATCAGCATGATGTACTACTGCAGCACAAGTGAGCCAGTACTTTGAAGGTACCCAATAGTTAAAAAGAAATTTAAACAAGAAAATTGTATGCTTTTCTTGGAATTCACATGGTCTTGTTGCAACTACTAGTAGCACCCTCATGCTGATAACTATGACCTTAGTTTTGGCTAGCAAAAAAGATATTTTCAACGTACTTTTTCTTTATTTGTGTTTCTGGGTAAAACCAAATTCCCGCTCCTCTCCTTTTCAAAGTCCTGGATCCGCAACTGTACTATATTGACCCATGCCATAACTAGCGGGTTCAGATAGGTTTCTTTTATGGGAGATTATATTGAAGTCATTCAAATCTAATAATATTACTCATCGTGGTGTAACTATCGGCACAGCCGCTTTACTTGAATAATAATCTATGACCAATCTACTATGGCGATAACAAGGATAATTCATTCATGACTTAGGATGGACTAATAAGAAATGATAAACACCTTACAAATAAAAAGGGGTACAGGTTTAATGCCCCATCGAGCGGCAATCAGTAAAAAGTAGAAGAAGGGACAGTAGGCCATCCAAATCATTGGATCTATATATATTTATATGGCGTCATTGAAAGTAGACAGTGTGCTAAACTAGGATGTGGATTAACCTTCCCAGGGTCCATGACCTTAAGTTGAGGGGCCATTACTGTGTAAGGGCATTATGCCCTATCTCTGTCCCACTATGGGAACCGGCCCCTCTAACCACCCACTGTACCACCACATAACCAGTGTTTGGTGGTGTAGATCTCCTGTACCACAGTGGTATCTGTTTTTTTTTTTCCCTTTCACTTTCACCATTCACAGATACAGGGATGAAACTAAATGACTACAACCCCCCTGAGATTCTCTATCATAACTTCTTAATCATAGAGCTTGCAGAAGTCTTTACAACGTTAAAACCCCTGAAATCAGGGAATAAACCCCCTGAAGACTTCCAACCCTGCAAATATTATTCGCAATTGAATATTTTGCAGAAAATTCAAATGTTAAAGCATTGTCTTTGGTGCAAAGATAATCTCGCATCATTGGTTTCATTAACGGAGGGCCATTGGTAAAGCCAATTTATTGTGATAAAGAGGTATACACCACATTACCTTTAAAAAGGTACTAGCATATCAAAATCCTTAAATACAATATACAGAAATTAAAAAAAATAAAATAAAATAAAACAAGCAAGCAAAATCATGACACTACAAGAGTTGAGATAAATATTGGGTATATCGAACCATAAAATGGTGTAAACATGATAAATATAGAAAAAGTTATTCTGAAAGTGAAAAATAAAGTTACACTTACTTATACAGATTGCAGCGAGTAGGCGGACTGCAATTTCTGGTGGGGCACATGTCGGGAAGAAGGGCCGAATAGCATAATTAGCAAAGGTCAATGCCACAATAGCCTGGGCAGTGGGCCGGATGATGATCAAGTTCACCTGGAGAGAAAAATATAACAAAGGTATAGAAAAAGCAATATTTTGCTACATCCAGTTGGGCAAGATGGCGTAGTGAGTGATCACTCAAAAGTGCTCAATGGTCATCAATCATGGCGAAGGATGACGCCATCTTGATGGAAAGCATTAGAATTGTTCTAATTCTAATGCATGTATGAGTCAACGACCAATTCTGATTTCATTGGATTAAGACAAGGGTCTTTTGTATTCTTGTGCAATATATCGGTGTACCTGATCCCTTTAATGGGGAGGCTGAGGTACTCCATGGGCCTATGTACATGTACCGACGTCTGATTTGGAATTATATTCACCCATGCATACCCACCCGGACATTTCTCTACACTCTATAACATTTTGTGAAACACTTTTTTTGGTAAAACACTTCAACTCTTTTGCCAAAAGTGTTTAAAATGAAATAATGTTACAAGAAAGAGTTTAAAAACCAAACACATTTTTAGAGTGCATGAATGCAGCCCTGACCAGTAACTCGCCAGGGCTGCATTTACACCTGACATAAATGCATTCATGCACAACACATTCTGGCAGTGGAGCATTGCATCATGAACTAAACAATCCACCACCTTAACAACCCCAAAATACTCCTGCCACCAACAGAGTAACAGAACTTAGATTGTTGGCGATTCCATCATTAATATATAATTCATCGATTTGAACTTTCATTTGAAAGTTATGACACCATTTAATGTATTAAAGCTCACATACATCGGTTTCCAAAGACATGAATTAGTTCACTTTTTAGCGGAGGGGGTATACTGTTGCCAGTATCCCACCCCCGTTCCGAAACCTCGCTGATGGGAAACTTTTATGATATAGATATTTTTATGACGGGAAACTTTTATGATGTACCTCATGACAACAGACATCAATAACCTTTTACAGGTGACAACATACCCGTATCTCCTGTGGGGCTAAGTAAGCATAAAATTAAATTACACTGGACATACTGACAATCGTAAATATCTTTATTTCAAATACAGTGCGTACAAGGCGAATCTCCAACGTAAGGGAATCTTATAGGGCGCGCCTGCGGCTTTATTTGGACCAGTTTACGAACTCGATGTATAATGAATATCCTTGTCTATAAGGTACTTCCCTGACTTGATGCTTCTATAGGGCCGACCAAATTCGATCTAATGACCCCATACTCTCAGGAAAAAGAACTCATCATAATTCACTGTTAAAGAATGTCAAGATAATATCTCTGACCTCTGACCGACACTATAGCACTTTTACGAAGGCTTAGGGACTGTTCTTTTAAAACACATTTTAGAGATCCTTTGCCACTTTTGAATACGCGAAGTATTACGGTACTATGCGATAGTATCAGTGAGAAGTTGGCCTACATAGTGTCTAGTTACGCGCATACACATGATAAGCTTTGTTTTGTTACTCTATCTCTTCCAGTAGCCACCACTACTTCACTATACATTAAACAAGGGTAAGTCCCCAGTGCAGGTGTGTGCTGCCAAACATGTACATAGAACGGATGTAAACAGTAGGGACCACACCAAGGTCCACATGACGCACATGGCATTTTGTTCATGGATGCAATATCAACTATGCTGGAAGATGGGTACACGTATCTGTTGCAAACTGATCTATTTTAGTGGAACACCAGGAAGAAAATACTATGATTATATAATAGCCTTATTTGCATGGTATTCCATAGTGCAAGCAAAGAGACTTTCCACCTTTTTATCAATGGCCAAAATTCAGTTAAATTTTGTGAGTAGAATTCAGTTCGCTTTTGTCACTTCCACTTCTTTTTGAGCAGTGACATTTCTACCGTGTCCAATGTAGTTCGCACGTGCACTTAAGATATTTACCCCACGACCAAAAGATGGGTTATTGTTGACCAAAAGGTGGTTCATTTTGATATAGTCCCATTTATTCGTAAATCTACGAGATGCTCCTAGTGCTAGGCGAAAAGTAAAATGATCTCTAGTACTGCCAGTACGTGTATTCTGACACATTTCTGCTATTGACTTATCTACTTAGTTTCATCCCCAGGTGTGACATCAAGGCCAAGAAGGACACCGGTTAGGGAGTGATCATTTTTTAACAACAGGGGGGGGGGGCTGGTGGGTTTGCGTGCGGACACGCGAAAAAAATTTCGACTCCCCCTCTTGAGGGGGGAAAATTTTTTCGACCCCCCCCATAAGGGACAAAAATCGCACGCGAACGTCCCCTTTTAGCCTATAGTAATGCGCGGGGTTTTCAAATGAAAACAGGTGAAATTATTTTGACCCCCCCCATCAGAGGTATTGAAAAAATTCTGACCCACCCCGGACAAGGGGTTGAAAAAATTCTGACCCCCCCTCAAACCCACCGGCCCCCCCTGTTGTTAAAAAATGATCACTCCCTTATCATTGAGTCTACTTGACATTTCCCGCAGTCCTTTATAAACATCTATCATTGTGTGTCATTGCACAGGTTCTGTGTTAAGGAATAATATAATGTTTTGAAGAAAAAGAAAATAGATGGAAATGTAGATTTCTGCATGCCTTGGATGGGGCCCGGTGAGTGGCGTTTTTCTGTATGTTTCTGTGCATGGGGGAGCACACAGGGATGAAAGTTTACCTTGAGGATCATACGACAGTTTCACAAGTAAAATAGACTCTCCACCGATTGCAAATCTGATAAGATTTTTTATCAAAACTGACCATATTTGGCAGAATTTTTTATGGAAATCCCAAAAACTGGCACTTATTTTGACGTGCAGGGTCAAAATATGAGAAACGTGACCCTTGGTGAGAGGGATTTTGGCTAGAAGTGACCCTTGGTGAGAGGAATTTTGACCAAAACCAGGCCTTAGTGAGAGGGATTTTGGCCAAAAAGTGACCTTGCCAGCCGCACACTCCTGGCTGTGGCATATAGTGAGTGTCCCCCCCCCGGGGGCCAACCTACCCATGGATACATCATGTATGAGTCTCACCACGTGTTATGTAAGTGCAATCCATGATATATGCCGACCACTGGCAGTTACTGCTGAATTATGTCTACCAGCAAACATATCAGGTATAGAATCTAAATGTATCACAATGCATTATTTCTACTGCTCACGCACCTGGAGTTCCTGGGTATACTGTGTACTCTCGCGTACGTTTGGCTCCGTTCTCGGTATATATATATATATATATATATATATATATATATATATATATATATATATATATATATATGAATATAGAGACTTGAAATACTACATGTATTAGTATGTATATATTATTGTGCGTGTAGTAGGCCTAGACATCATGTTTGCAAAACCGCACATTCTAGCTTAATGGTATGTGATTCCAGTCATAAGAGCCCTTCTTGTATCATTTGAATGGTTTTTTATTACTATCATTATCGTCTTAATTTTCTTTTGATTTATTGCCTAAAATGATAATGACTGCTCTATAAAGGCTTTGATGGCCATAAACCTCAACGTGAAATGTGTTCATAAATAACGCCCGCTCATATTTTCACATATAACCTTCTGCACATACATTAGCATCTTAGTTGCATCCTTAGAATTCTAAAGATGACTTCAATTATCATATCATCAAACGGCGAGCACCAGACCATCGATTTCTTAAATCAGAGAATCTTGTTGGCCAAACATAAATCTTGACCTATGTTTTGGGCCATCAATCAACCCTGACTCTCTAAATGACCAAATAAACAAATAAAACAAAGCAGCAGGAATTCCTCAAATCCTGTTCAGAAGACCCTGAGACAAAAAGCTATAATAACATAATGTAAATTTTACAGCAGAGATATCAACGCTCTAGTATGTAGGATCTACAAGTTCCTTGGCCAGAACTTAGACATAAACAGAGCAGTTTGTGGCTAGCTTCCAAGTAGACCAGTGCTCATTTCTTTTATATCGATTGTGACCCCAACCTGCCACAATTCTGCTATACTGGTACTGCCGTATTTACTGTTCTTTGAAAATCCTGCTAAGATACAATTCGCCGGTATGAATATAAATATGTATTTGATTGATTTTTGGTCACATCATTGATTTTTGGTCACATGATTTCAAGAAATTGTCATGAACTTTGTAATACAAAGAAATCGAGAAACAAAAACAGACACCAACTGGCCTAAAACGGGAAATAAGGTGACCCCCTTCCACTTCTGACCCAACTCAAAATAAGTCAACCTAAAAGGTCAAGCCAAATGATTGGGTCAAACGAAATTCCCTATAACCCCCCCCCCCCCGCCCCACTCTGAAACTCTTGTAACATCGTTGTATTTTGCCCAACATAACACTGTTGGGACAAGACATGCTATTTGATCATTTAATTCGTGTAGACATTGGAAAGAGATTACCTTATACTTTAAGCAGAGTCAAACTGTTGAAACCCGGACAGTTACCCAACTCTGTATATAGGTAAAATCACGCCGGCAGGCCGTCAGGCTCGCCCCCTCCAGCCCGACAGAGATAATTCTAGACCTACCTGCTAAAGTTCAGCTAATAATTCGGTTTATATATATCGCCTCTCAGCAGATAATTCATTCCAACATATTGCCCCACAATATTCAACACTTTTCCTGTATGCCACACAGTTTGCTTGTGGAACTGCCAATACTGGACCATTATTCGTCTATCAGTCTCATCAGCGGCGACTCAGGTATTACACGGTCATCATTTAAAAAAAAAAAAAAGATCTCCCCATGATATCTGGTCCCGAGTATGGGTATTTTTTTCTGATTCAAGCAGATACTACTCACACTAAACTTGATTTTCACCAAACCTAATAGGCCTACACCTATAAGGCATAGCTATAGTGAACCACCATATATGTATGAATACATGTACATGTTCACCATTATATAACAGCATACTATTGGCTTGTAATATAAAGTCCAAAACATAATTATATTAAAACATTGCCATATGATTTACCAAAATATAGGCCTACTGCAACCATATTGACATGACGCCTGCCTGACCATCATCATGCACCTCAGAAATTCTTTTGCCCTTGGTGGCCAGCTACTTTTCTTGTGGGAACAATTTTCAGAATCACATCAGCACCTGATAGGGCGTAATGGATGCCAGTTCCCCAACACGCCACGGGAGAGCGCTGCAGTACCTGCTCAGCCGGGTACTTTGCTGTTTTTTGCCCCCGGTTGGTCACGTGGACTACTGACGTCACTCGCTGCGTCCCCTGGAGTCAACTTCCGGTTCCTGCAGCCTCTGCATTTCGGTATGGCGCGTGTGACGTCACATATCGATCCTGTCGTCTGTCATCAAGCCCCACTTTGAGGAAGGCTGCTGATTACCGTCGGACGGGGGTTGGGGACCAATATAAATGTAAAACCCGCCTGGTACCTAGCGGAGCAGGGATCAATATGCTGCGTCATGGTGACACGACTGGGGACGTGTAAGAATTTAAATCACAGCGCTATTCTCTGTAAGCATTTAGTGCTCAAATCACAGCTCTATTCTGTCTGTTTGATGCTGTAATTGACACCTCTCCATATATATATATGTGGATCAACATGGTAAAAGGTACGCCCGGTAGGGGGTGCGCGGGCGTACCTTTTGCCGTGTTGATCCACATATATATATAGGCCTAGTTGTCCATGGGATCCATACTCACAACGTTAAAAACACATAGCCCTAGTCCTCAACAGCTATATCTATATAGGGTGTAGGCTATCATTTCTCTTTTTTCATGCTCTGAAGTGTATCCAGTGTGTAGGATATGGATAAGGGCCTATCTAACAACCACGGAGCTATCCAAAGAGCTTCAGCCATTACCGAGCAAACGGAAGATCTATCTCAGAACATTTGTTCCGGCCTTCTGTTTTTAAATAAATAAATAAATATCAATAGCCCTATATAAAACATAAAACATGACCTTGTCTATAAGCTCACTATCCTGTAGTGGTTGAATATT
Source organism: Acholoe squamosa (assembly GCA_949317995.1). Taxonomy (NCBI): domain Eukaryota; kingdom Metazoa; phylum Annelida; class Polychaeta; order Phyllodocida; family Polynoidae; genus Acholoe; species Acholoe squamosa. The sequence continues at coordinate 45,384,534 of OX439038.1, forward strand.
ATTTGTATAGACTTCTGCATATTTTGTCGTTGTTGATAGCATCCATGATACCCTCAAGACATAACTGTGACGCTTGTAACCCTGACTATATATATTGTTATGAGGGGATTCTCCGTGGTATTAACTGTGTATATGTACTGTTTGTACTGACAAATTGTGTCAAGCTGATAACACTTAAATGTGGCAATGAGTGCATGTACAGATAATGAAAATTAGATTTAGGTTAGGGATCCTCCACACACTACTTAGATAGGTTATCCGTGGGGAAGGGGGGTTTTGAAATGCAACAATGTACGCATTAATTGATTGGTTGAATGCATGTTATTTCTCTTTGTTGCTAAGTGTGCATGCAGGGCTTAGAGACCCTATTGAGTGGTACAATATGTAAACAGACCATCTACTTCAATGATGTGGCGTTAAACTGATTATATGTACCAGTAAGTAATATGATGTGATTTAGTAATACACTGCAGTATATATACCAATAGCATTGTGAGGGTCCTGGTCAGGCCCAGTTCTCAAACGCAGGGAGACCATGCCTTGTTTTGGGATGTTAAGAATAAAATTTACCAAAACTCAAAACTCAGAAGCCTTTGTTTATATAGATAATATCTCAAGTGTAATCTACCCCAGGTAACTCTAAATCCCCTCAATTTCATTTATATACCCTTGGTAGGGAGGGGTTGTTGGTAGGAAATATAGGCCTAAACCTAGAACTAAGAGATATAGATGTGTCAAGAAAAGAAAAGCGCATGCCTTTAACGCATGACCATAAGGGTCCTTATACAGATAGCACCATAATGCAACAGGTCTCTGTACAATTGTGGTGCTCTTTCTGCCCTACATGGCTCCCGTTGACGGCCAGTATCCACACATGTATAGGAATAGAAATGGCCCCCGACTCCTGACCTTGAGTGGGCGGGAGGCATTCGATCAGGCATTGAGAGGACGCTGGAAGGCGAGCCACAGGAGAAGGGATGGATGTGGGTGAGGGGCAACAGCAGCAGCAACAGGTCGTGTAGAGGCTTGCCATTCAATGATTATCGTTTTAGGCAGATACATGTAATGCTGTCATGCAAGGTTTAGATGGTTGCAGTGACATCTTTTATTGATAATTTAGACTGGTATGTAATACAACAATGTATGTAATACACAATACGGCCCAATGCCATACTGTTCTATACCACATATTAACCAAAAGAAAGACATGTCATTTTCGACCTGCTACAATATAGTAACCATGGCTTTCTCTTACACAGTAGGGGCAAAACAGTCTTTGAGAAGCTGCACGGCAGGGCCCTTTCTGTGACCTGCAAGTGTCAGTGTAGGAGAGTTGTAGGACTTTGCAGCAACAGGTTAGAGTCTGAGCACAGTGTGCCGCCACAAAACGGCCCAGACCAACAAAACACATATTACGTGTATAAGTCGGATGATACTGAGATTGGGTGTAAAAGAGGCGCTGTGAGGGATGAGTGCGAGTGCATAAAGGCTAGTATTGTATAGAAACGGTGCGAAAACGGCACTGGTATATGGATAACCTTATCGCCTATACATACTGATACAACTAGCATTGGGAACGAACTATCAGGGGATTAGGATAGATTGTGGTGAAATCTTCCTGGAACCTTGGTGATTTGCAAAGGCGTTAATTCATACCGTAAAGCTTTCCCACTTGGCAAAAAACATGTTTGTAACGTTTGCAAAGGTTTTTATTTGGTTTGGGTAAAAACGTTTAAAAAAACCCCGTTATTTTGACGTTGAAAAACCGTTTTTAAATGTTTTTTCAACCAATTTTCAACCAAATAGAAACGTTTGCTTTTTCAACCAATTTTAACCAAATGAAAACATTTTTTATTTACGTTTCTTTTACGTTAAAAAAAACCCGTTGTTTTAACCTGATATAAAAAATGTTTTATAAAAACGTCAAAAAAACGTTTTTTTGAGTACATGTAAAAATGTTATTTTGACGTTTAAAAAAACGTTTTGCAAACTTAGGAACCAAAATAAAACGTTTTTTGACGTCAACAAAACGTTTTTCTGCCAAGTGGGTTAAAATGCACTATTTTAGGATAAGATTCATGATTAACGATTTAATTGCAACTTGTCCCTGCTTTCTTGTACATGAAAATGCAGAAATGAAAGGTAGCCACTACGCGACTCTCTAAATGGAGTCACACTTTGACTGCCCTTTTTGACTCACTAAAGGGAGTCACTATAGTCTACTGTAACTCGTAGTGGAAGATAACTTCACAAGACTCCCTACATTTTCTACGTTTATTATTTTCTACGTCCATGGCCTAGGGAGCTTTCAACAATTATGTCACCCGTATTTAGGCATTTTCAGGACCCAACCATCCCCCTTGTCACTGTTTTTGTATGGAACATATAGAGGAATCCAAAGTCCCCCCCCCCACCCCCTAAGTAGTGACGTAATTGTTGAACGCTCCCCTATTCATTTGATATAGACATTACCATCCGACAATAGTCTCTGCAACAGGAATTATGCTTAGTTCTCAAAATGACATCATCTCATCTAGAAGAGGGATAATGATATTGGTATAAGTATAGGTGGCTACAAAGTAGCATTGATTTTTAAAGATCCTAAGAAACCTCCTCCTCATTCTATTGCGATAAAAAAGATAACAATATTCTCACTTAACTGACTGATATGGTCCTACAAGTGATGACCCACATGTATTATTAGCAGATGGGGTGATCTACGCTGATAGGATCCTTTTGAATTCGACTGACAGATCTAGGTAGCTAAGGCTCAGGTAGGTACACCAGTCTGGAAGCTCAGGCCAAAAAATGTACTTTATCAATGTTACAGAAATCCAGGCAATGGTAGGTTCAGGGGCGCAGAGAGCATACTTATATTTGTTGTTTTTGTATGTGTGTGTTTTTAATTCGGAGAGGCAGACTTTTAGATTTAAATTAAAGTAACCTCACCGAATATATAGGAGGCCCCTGTAGTCATTTCTTACAATTTTCATTTTCATTTAGAAACACTTCTTCTTGCCATAATTGCTTTATTTTGTCAGTCCAAAATTTTATTTGAGGTCATAAACATACATATAAGTAAACACGGGGAGGGGGTGACATACAAGTATCCTCACGCAGCCTACATTGAGGAATGAAATGTGAAATGTGGAGAAAGGTGGGGACAGAGTGTCTTAATTTAGCAAATGTGGGCACATTGCTGTAATATGTGGGCACATTGCAATTGGATAAATGTGACCCGATCTCACTCTCATAATGACTGTATGCATTGGGATTACTATTAATAGACTACTACTCTAGGATGTGCTATAGCGACTTTACATATCCTAGTGCTCAAGATTCCTTTTTGAGTTGTAGTAATAACAAAACAAAACTATCATACAAACAACACAGCCTCTTATCAAGAAATAGCTATTGTTACTCTAAGCAAAAACTAAAATAATTAGACCTATTCTTGTAGTCTATGAACCAGGCGGGAGCCTTGTCTGCCAACAAAGACCCAAGCAATATATCTACTTTACTTAATATATTTAATATATCCACCCAGGTAAATGTGAAGTGTAATAATTATTTTATCTGATGGACCAAAATATGCTCTATTCTACTTATATAAATATCAGGGATAAGTCATGGTGTATGAAAAATCCCCAAGATACACATAGAACTTCTGAATTTTATTGTAAAATATTGCAAGGAATTGATCTGAGAACAGAATCTGTGTAAATCTATAGGCATCTCCAACTCTGAATACATCAGATTCACTAGTTCAGCCCAAGGCATGGCGATTCTGTCAACAATGGTCATTCCCCCTCCAATTTACTGGCCATTCAATAGCTGATAAATCGGTGATATACTTGGATAGTTGTACTTATATTTACAATACTGTGGCGTGATAGCCCTCTCCCAGGTTAGCGCGTTATCATAATCAAGTAACCAACTGTGCACAAATAGGCATGTAAGCTTAAATGCAAGTACTGCATGCCATGATTTTAATTTAGCACATTTTAGTCATACATTTATACTTGATTTTATTTTTCTGGGTCAATCTTTTCCAAAACCTATGCACCAGTTACCAAGGGTCTGGAGTCTGAAAGGTATCCATTCATGGTCACCAGCAGTACAAATCTGATACTTGCAATGTGCCTTTTTTACTAGTATATACAAAAGTGAGATAAAAAGCATCTCAGTTGCAGTGCCCAACATAAAATAAATTGGTTACCTGCTCACACTTGGCCCTATATCACCAGTCATTCTGATTATAGGTTGTTATGGGTTACCATTATCAGGACATGTATTCAGTAGCTGACCCATGAAATAGCCATCCTTGCACTGTGACAGTCAAGTGCAACGTCTCACTAATCAATCTAGCATGTGTGAATTGAAGCCGAAATAATTGAATATAGGGGTGACATCCCTCCACTAGTCTATAGTGAAACAGCATGATGCGTCTGGTCCTGCCACAAGCTTGCTGGTTATACCGAGGTAGCATGTGGTCCTGTGGACGCTTGTACCATACCGGTAGCCCATACAGGTGTAACTGCACGGCAACTACCAGGCCTAATTAATTAACATGCATTCTCACGAGATTTGGAGCTTTCAGGGGTCAGAAACCACTCTATACTTGGATGCCTCCCCACACCTGTAGGTGTGAAAACTCCACACCTGCAGGTGTGGTGAGTGATAGCACACCCTTAACATACATTTGAACTTATAATTATATTCTTAAGCCACTATGTGCTACTTAATGAGCCAGAATAGTACTTCTGCGTGTAGGGTGGGACAGAGTGGATTCCCACCAGGTTATTACATAACTGTACCCCGAAACCAGTGTAAGGCACATGCTGATAACCAGCTTCAGCTAGAAAGGACGGCGCCACCCACAACATGCTAAGTTGGTTCCGACCTAGCGCGATACAATATTGACCAATGGGAAAATTCCTTTAATTCAGTTCCGACTTTTCAGGGTGAATTACGTAACACCTGGTACCCGTCAGCTCGCTTTTATCAGTCCTTATCTCGCAAGGTATCAGCTTCAGCAGGGGTCGGACGACTAAGGAATCCGCTAACCCGGAATAGGAATGAGGTGGATCTCACGTGAGCCTAGTCCGGTCTCTGACAATTCATGTTCATGTGCAGACTGATACATTCTGCCAGCCTTTCACTAAACTCTAACCATAGTGGGATTTACCCTCTGAAAGTAGCCATTTTGTATCCAATATAGGATGTGACCCCCTAAAATTGCTAAATAGGATGATACCAAAATGTCACACTGCAACATGGTTGTGCTACTGGTCACCCTCTGTTGGTAGCCATTTTCCCTTCAACATCCATTGGATGTGGCCTAGCTCCAACATGGGCCCATGCACTGATGAGGGGAGCTGCATTCTGGGGATAAATGCAACGCAATGCAGCAAAATAAACCCAACAGAGTCCCAATTCATTGCCTCACTCACCAGCAATGAGCTAGTAACAGTAGATGTTGTAAATGGTTGTTTTTCTGACAAGTAGCAACCCTTATAACTGTATGGGCCATAGGGTGAACCAATTACTATCTAAAACTAAATTGTCAGCACGTGGTACAGGGCCAATTCCCTGTGAGAACCGTCCAATTCCTCTCTCAACCAGAGTATGTAAGCCTTTGAGGAGACAGATGGCTACCTCTTTAGTGTGACCAGCACCATACAGCCATGTGTCAGGTGGTCCATGCAGACATGTCCTATGGATATATAGGGAGATGTATGGGACATGTAGGGTGATTATATAGCAGTCACATGTCAGCACGTCTGTGGGACATGACACCTTCCTCAAAGGGAAACCACAGGGCACCAGTCGCCCTTATAAATACATTACCTTTGTGGACAGCAAGGCACAGGACATCGGTGTAGGCCTCGCATTACCTTTATACATGTACATGCAGGTGGGGGGGGGGGGGCTATGCAATGTAACCATGGCCACCAGGGGTTCAAATACTTGCTATGGCGATTTTACCTATATGGCATCTACCTCTATAAAGATCGCAAACCAAAACCCAACAAAGGAGCCAGAACTATAGGGTATTGAGACATCATGCCCGGGTGGGGGGGGGGGGGTAAAGGGGCGAATACCTATACATCGTGTTGCAGGTTTTATGTTTCTGTCATGGGTTTTGCGGTCAAGTTTTCTTTACTATTCACTATAGCAAAATATTCACTATATGGCAAAATATATTGAAGGGCATTTGGGGAGGCCATCGTAGGCCTACAATAGGCACTTACCTAATATTTCAAGACTTTATCCCATTAAACCTATCTAATGATCAATGGATGGATCTTGAGAAAAGAAGTGGATTTGCTTTTTAAATGAAGTCTCTATGTCAATTTTAAGTGGAATTACGACCAGTCAAAGGTACCAAATCAGACCCAGAATTCTGCCATAGTTAAGAGTTTAATTTGGATCTAATTTTGTGATCAAGCAAGATGAATCCAAGGTATACTAGATCACTAAAATGATTATTTTGGGTAATTTTCTTTTCAGATAAGCAAGATATACCCTCAAGAATGTAAATAATGATACATTTTATCATAATCAAACAATGTAAAAGCAAATTTTTGATGTCATCTTTTCCCTTGAACTGTGCGCTCTGACAGAACCATGGCAGAATATCGTCTTTGACTCAGGACGTTTGAATGATCATAACTTCCATTTAAATTGACATAATAACTTCATCTAAAAAGCAAAACTACTTATTTTTATCATAGCTATCAATTTCGCACCATATAAAATACATACAATAAGGTCTTAATTGATAGGTAAGTGCCCAACATTGGGGAGGTTGGGATAAGTGTCCAGAGATAATCTCGCCCAAAAGGTTTGCAGGGTCTGTCAAACATACTGCAGCCCCTTAGAAAAAGAAAATGAAAACATTTTCTAGATCATTTTTAACCATAGAACAGGTGGGAACCATTTATTTTTAGGTGCTCAATGATCTTCTCATAATAAAATGGTTCTAAACTTTTAGTTGAACTTTGATGGGGTCAAAGGCAAAATTCCCTGCATTCAACCATGTACAAAAAATAATCATTTTAAGGGTCTAGCCAAGCCTGTTAAAATGAGCCCTTGTTTGTAAAGATCCTCCAATAAATAGCTTCAGAATAAGCTTGCAAAGAAAGGAGAGTTTAACACTACCCAGTTTCAGCTTTATCACAGTTTCACACCTCTCCTGCAGCAGACTCACACAGTGGAGGTATTTCAGTGCCTACCTACAAGGGGCATTACTATATCGAGGTAGCAGGTTGTCCCATGGGCGCGGCCATTGCTGGAGCTTGTTCCTAGCAAGTTCTACTGATAAGACCTATCAGATGGGTACCAGCTGGCCCCCGAAGGACCGCAGTTAATAGATTTGGGTTCTCTCATTGGCTAATAGTTAAACCTGCTAAGTCCGTATACCGAGGTTGCAAGTGTTCCCGTATCGGCGTATGCGCCAGTACCATACATGCAGGCCATACAGGTGTAAGTCCCGCTGTGTAAGTGCACTGAGCTACCAGCTCAAGCCTAATTAACATGCATTCTCACGAGATTTGCAGCTACAGGGGTCAGAAGACACTCTATACATGGGTGAGTCTTCACACCTGTATAGGTGTGAATACTCCACACCTGGAGGTGTGGTGGGTAATAGGCTATACACTAACCATACCTTTGAGGTTGCAATTTTATATTCTTAACCCACCATGAGCTACATTATGAGTCCTAGTAGTACTTTTATATGTAGGGTGGGACAGACTGGATTCCCACCATGTATTGCATAAATGACCCCTGAAACCAGTGTAAGGCACAAGCTGGTGACCAGCTTCAGCTAGAAACTACGGCGCCACCTCTATCCCGCTAGGTCGGAATAGAGGGCACTGTTAGAACTAGTGAGATTCCCAGGCTTGTAACTAGGGGTGGGGCAATGACAGTTTTAAATGCAACCCCATGGACCTGTCAGTCGTGTGCTACGGTAGATCTCCTATTTGGTAGAAACCATAGATGTATTTTGTATTACCCTAAAATATCTGTAAGTGTATCACGTTAAATACCATTGACATCTAATAGCCGGTTGTCATGCATGTATTAGACCTGATAAGACTTAAATAATTATAATCTTTGCCTACCCTTCGGGTGACTTTAAAGGCGATCGTTGGTGTTTCTAAATGTTGGTTATAAAACAAACACAATTGCACAGCATTCAAATATACAATTTATTGCTATTAGCCGCATTAAACCGATCGTACTTGGTGACATAAGTGCTCATTCTATACTGTGAGTAGAGATAGTAAATGTACGAATGCATGTGAACTCACATAGGGGTAGTATTGTATATAAGTATTAAGAGTACTCTACAACTTGAGAGATGGGAAACATATTTTATTTAACCTGGGATGGTAAAATAGTGAATATTGATATTGTCATCTAAACTGTCGGCAATAATGACTGTATGAACACATTAAATCTTCTATAAGACCCTTCGACCTCTCTTAAGACCTCGCAGCCCATGGCAATGTGTCCTATTCATGCTTTTTTTTGCACATAGCCGTTGTAAAAATACCACTAAAGACAGGTAAACTACAGAGATTAAGTAATTCGTATACTACTTGTTTTAGCTGGAATTATGCATGATTTGGATATTATTGTATGAAATTCAGCCATTTCCCAACCAGTTGGCGACTACTTCATTGCATGCATATTAATGTGCCCCTACAACCATACATCCTATAGTGGACCAGCCAGAAACCAAGCAAGCATCTACATCTATCCAGTCAATAAAAGTAATGAAGGTGACTTTAATAGTTTGATAACACTGCTACTTCTAGCTACAAATTCTGGTGAACATCTCCATAGTAGCCTATATAAAAAGTACATGCCACCTGTTTTGAGTTCCTTTACTTGATGACATTATTGACATAAGTATGTGAATAATGACCATGTTATTTCTTTTATTAGAAATATGAGGACCATTTATTTCACATCACACTTATCATTTTTGCAGCTCTCCTACCTTGTCGGTTTATTGGATTGGTGTGGGTGGTGATGATTAACACCTTCGTGCATGACAAGGTGCTACAATTCATGAAAGCTAAATTAAAAGACAACATTAATTAATGTCCCAGAACTCCCACTCATCGACCACACTACCACATCTGCTATGTAAGGTTTACAGCGTACCAGTGACAATTCGCCAGATGATTTATACAGGTTACATCTTGCAGCACCATCTCTAGTTTCTGGAATGGTGAGATGAGTCTACATCTTAATGAAAGCAGAGTCAACTACATGGCTATATCTGTCTCAAATGAAAATGCAATTTCCCGATATTGAATACCTAATGCAGGGCTCAGGACCACTGCCTTTTTCTGGGAGAGAACAGGACAGTCAGTTTTGCCTCCCGCCTTGCCTTAGTGCATTGGGTTCTGCTAATATATCTGGGCATACGCGTGGGGCATATTGGCATTGAAAGGCATATTAAGGAGGTAAGTTGTTTTTGACGTCAAGGAGGCTGTAAACAGTTGTAATTTGAACGGTATGGAATAGAGAGTAATGATAGATGCGTGTCCGACCACTAACAGCCTTCCGCTGTCCACACACTTTGGTAGCCGACAGGACGGCCATTTGTAATGTGGCCTGATGGCGCACGATTATGGTGGAGCCAGCAGTGCGCATGCACACTGCAATCACGTGGGTGATCACGTGGGCTGTGTGGTGATCACGTGGGTGGGACTGAGATTTGTTATTGATCTGGTAAAACAGGATCCCTTTCAGCCATGTTCATGTTGCCCACAGGGTGCTATGTTGCTCTGAAACCTTGTTCCATATTCTTGGTGACCTGGCCGCAATGCCTCTGGCAATCTGACCAGCAACCTCACATTTGCCCTTTCACCAGATCCATTTTTGATGGTTAAACATGGGGGCTGGGTTACTTGTTAACGACTTGTTGTTGGGAGAGTCAATCAGATGGAATGTACCAGAAACATAAATACTGCTAGAATACAGTTCCTCTAATATAACCAGTTTCCCTGGATCTAGATTGCCAAGAAGGTGCAGGAAATCATGGAGCATGTGCGAATGCTCAGATTGTTGTCACAAAATATTACCAGCAGTTTAGATGGCTGCAGACGTCATTGTATCGTGGTAGGCCTACACGGGCATGGTAAACAATAAGTCCGATAACTAGTAAAACAGAACATGTCTAAGAGCAGAAGTAAAGGCTGAACAAGTTCTAAGAACAATTGACCAGCTTCTCTTTCCATATTGAATACTGTGACCATTCCTTGAGGCTTGCAGTATCATAATACAGGCCAAGGCTTCGATAGATACTATTCTTGATACAGGTTCCATGTTATGTAGCACTATCAGACACCCCCAGGCAACCAACCTTTCTGTTCAGGTTAAAGTGGCTTTGCATTAGCAGTCATTGTTCTGATTAATAGTATATATAACACTGCCCACAGATATAAATTGTCTCAATGACTAGTAATAGGGCACCTTGGGTACGAGGCCTAAGGCATACTAGGACCTAGATAAGCCTGGGCAAGGTGGAGGTTCCCATGCATACCTTACGTTGGTCACAATGTGACTTTCCGATATCATATAGGACTCAGTATGGAGGCCTAGTGGAGCCACCATCTTGAATTTCGCTGGTTGAGCTAAAACCCACTGATAGACATACCATGATGGGTACCTTGTCCCTGGTTAACACCCACTTCCAGGAACATGCTGGTCCCATCTTATCAGTTCTTATCAGTGTGTGTCGGCGGAACCAGCTCCAGACCAGCTACTGAACAATACTTCCCACAAGCCGACTAATGTACCCATGCCTTGTCATGCTCTTTTGAATATTTTATGCTCTCTGTCAATTTTATGAAATCCTATGTCCCATGTCACCAACTCTTAAACGCCCATATCGCTCTGTTGAATGTAAGGTCTAGAGACTTTCTGTTATGCTCTTCTTGCACTTGCCATACACACTGGTTTCTCTTTCCTCTAGCTGTAGTACAATAAGAACAATGGTCTTTAGATAGTGTGTTTAATGTCATAATGTTTGGCCCATATAATGGTAAGCAGTCATTTCGTCATCCATTAAACAGTCCAGGGAAGCAGTCGGACCTGTGCCAGACCATTGCCACGATTTTGGACACGAATTGTTATTAAAAACGGGGGAAATACCCAATATGGGTCTATGCATCATAAGAATGGACATGTACCATCCTATAGCAAGTGAGAAAGGCGCACACATAATCCTATGTTTAGTCCAGCCTATTAAGCATTTGAATGGCTGGTTCCATCAGAAATTGCAAATCTTTCTTAACTAGCCTCATTCTATTCGCTGACTGTCAGGTCAAACATACATTTGATACTGCACAAAACATTATACAGAATTTAAGGCCAAATGTCTGTGAGTGCAATGAACCCAGGAGCAAAATCGTCTCAAGGCCCTACATTTCTTAATAAATCCCTGAATATTATAGCCAGGGCGTTGACATATGAAATAACAATACTCTGATATGTAATCAAACGATAAACAATCTTGGCTTAACCTTGATTGAGGTCAAGATCACTATCTAGTAGGTAAAACAGAAATCGCATACGATTCTGGAATTGTATTGTTTCCTCCACTGCTCATTTATGTATCTATTTTTAAGGATGCAATCAATAACGGTCAGAGTCATCCAAACTAGTGCAAATTATATGAGGCTAAGTGCGTTTTAGCCGCCATTCCATACATGTACAAAAGTAAAGCACTGATATACATAGTATCACTTTTAGTTATGAACAATATACTTACGGCCGCCAATAACTCATGCAACACCCACCCATAGTGACATCACTTCCACCCACTAATGGCCTAAAGTAATCAGTGATGTCATAACTTCAACACACGGTAAGGCAACACTCTCTAGCCTTATATGCACCTATAGGTGGTGGAGCACATTCTGAGCAGATAATGTGTCCATGTACCGAGACATGTACTAAGGTGAAATCATAGCATCTCTAGACACTGGGGCGCTAATTTCTTGTAGGTGGCTACGCCATCACACAGTAGCATTGGATGCTAGTAGTGCTAGGGAGTAACTAAAATCAGAATTGGAGAATATGGCTTACAGAAGGCCCTAGCTTTGGCGATTGAAACAATAATGACCAACAAGATATAGCTCTATTCAGTGGCCGATCCAGGATTTTGAAAAGGAGGGGGCGCTCCCTTCGTTTAGTCCATGTTTCTGGCTAAATTCCAAGCTTAAATGGGGCAAATAAACTCTAAACTACAGGGGAAAATCCGCCACTGCTATTTGTACCTACTGGGGCCTGTCTTTCCTTATGTTAGAATGTATTAAAATGCTACAAAATAATATCAGATACGGACCACACATACGGACGTCCGTATATGACATATGGACGTCCGTATATGACATATGGACGTCCGTATGTCACATACGGATGTCCTTATGTCACTTTTAGGATACCACCTGGTACCCCCCCTAGCCGTATTTGATTTACCAACATAGGGAGGTCCGTATGTGATATACGGACGTCCGTATCTGTCCGTAAGATATGGAAAGACAGGGCCCAGGGTATCAAAATTTGACACATGCAATATAATTATACTTGTAGATGTGCCCATGAAACTGACTTTCACGATTGCTTTCGGTCATTGCTCTATGGAATATGCCTCCCCTATACCCTACATTGAGGCTGTACACTGATTCTGCATGTCTCTGTCCATGGAGTTCATCTAGACGCCATGCTTTACAATAGGAATTATCAAAGTTCTAGTGATGACGCCTGGGCCCTGTCTTTCCTTATCTTACGGACAGATACGGACGTCCGTATATCACATACGGACCTCCCTATGTTGGTAAATCAAATACGGCTAGGGGGGGGTACCAGGTGGTATCCTAAAAGTGACATAAGGACATCCGTATGTGACATACGGACGTCCATATGTCATATACGGACGTCCATATGTCATATACGGACGTCCGTATGTGTGGTCCGTATCTGATATTATTTTGTAGCATTTTAATACATTCTAACATAAGGAAAGACAGGCCCCTGCATGTATAATAGTATAAATGGTTGATGTCAGAAGACATGCACACCCATACTATAGTGACTGAAATCGCGTCAGACAATTTTATTTGGCTGCTCTAAACATGGCTGAAAGGTGAAACCAGACGTGCTCAATAAGCCATGCTGCTGGCATCAGGGGCATCCTGACAAGTTCTCAAGGTATGCTAATAGAATGGGGCCAGGCTATTTATGGCAAAACCTATGTGGAAGCTATCCAGGGACTGAAGCTGGGCCAATGTAGGGCTAGAACACACTCCATGACTGCAGATCATCTAAAGGAGAAAATACTCATTCAGGGACGCTGGTCAGTCTGAAGCATAAAAAAATGGGCAGTGAAGTGAATTTACATGTAGTCAGTTTAACTAAAAGAAAAGGGGCATCCAGGGAAAAGAACAGTCTAGGACACGATGTCTGAACGTTATCAATGACAGGGCTCCATTTGGAGGCATCTGCATGCCGTAGAAACCTAGCTAATAAAAGTGTAAAGTAAACACGCCGTCGTCCTGTCAGTCTATTGAGGCATGGATTAAGACTACCAGGGCCCTCTTGACCATTGTCTAAGCCAGAGGTAAGAGAGGACTGTTGCCCATCCATGCCAGGGGTAGAAGCAAGGTCACTTGGTCTGAGGGTCTACGCCCGAAGAAAGAGAAGGGAGTTTGATATCTAAAAGAATACGTTGAAGAGAGGACAGGTGCGAGCCGAAGGCTGGGTTAGAATATACATGGTCATTCATGATACCAGTGGTAAGAGAGAACTGCAACCAGTCTAAGGCAGGCATTCACTGAAAACCTGGAAGGTCCGAAACTCGTCATTGGTGACGACTTTAGTTCCTCAGATTGATAGTATCTACAACTTTAGGTGGTCAAAACTAGAGGAATGGGCCGTAGTCGCACCTAACTCGGAAGAGGAGGGATGGCTTGTGGGTCGTCATTTTGACCCCCTAAAGTTGTAGATTTGGGAATTGTCAACCTGAGGACCTAAAGTCGTCACCACTGATGAGTTTCGGACCTTCCAGGGTTTCAGTGTTGAAGGGACACTGCCCGGGGGGCACTGAGTCTTTGATTGGTGGTACCAACTGCAAAACTACAGGCCTCCTTTTTTGGCCAAATCACAGCCCCTTTAAATACAGCTCAATTTTTACAGCCCCTCTTTTTTAAGAAGTCTGTTAACCGCCCCCCTTTTTTGGGCCATTTTACATGTAAATCAAGGTTCTTTCACAAAAGTACCCAGGAATTTTAACAGTCTTGAAGTGATAACATGGACTATTCAAGTTACTTCCTTTCCATGCAAGGCATAAAAGGTATTAACAGCCCACTAATCTTAAGATGCAATTCAGCTAACATCCCCCCTTTTTCTCCCCTTTGACGTGTTGACAGCCACCGCTCTGCGGGGTCGGTACCACAGTTGGTACCCAAACCGAGGGTCAGTGCCCCCAGGGGACACTGAGGGACAGCATCTAGGCCCTGGGAGCAGGTCTAAATGCCTACTCACAGCTAAAAGTGGTTGCAGCAGCAGGTTTTAATGGCCATAGACTGGGTGTGATTTGGTGGTACTTAGGGCTGGTACTTTGGGCTGATAGAAGTTGGGGACGCAAGGAGATTGAGCCTGGCGTGCTGGTGACGGCCACTGACTGGAGGGGGCGCTGCTGTTGTCAGTGGTAGGATGAAGGAGTCAGGTGGGTGAGGCGGCTTGTCTCATAGAGGGTGAAGGATGTGGGTTGTCCTTTAAAACCTGATAATCACTATTGACAATCATTCCAGGTGCTCATTAAAACTTCCTATGTTTGTTGAGATTATGAGCAGGGTAGGAATTTAGACTAAAAAAAAGAAATTATGAATATGAAACCCATAGAAATGGCAAATAGAATCTCATAATCGATCCATTATCTATTTGATTTATGGAGACACTTTTGGTCTCAGAAGGATAATGGATTTTAAGTAGCACATAAAACGAAGACCTAGGAAACTGATGGAGCCAATATGGTACTTATAAGCTTTTACACACCTAATAACATCATAAGAACGTTAGATATTGATATGCCCCTTCATCTTGTCATGGGGTTTGCATTATTATTAGAGAGCCCTCATACTGCAAAGGCTATTAAACCAAGCTAGTAGGATGTTGCAGCCACCAAGGTCACCATAGCTTCTAGAGGGTAAAATTAACATAGTGAAAGTAAGGGGTGATATCAAGGGGCCAATCCCACCAAGCTTTGAAAACTGACTAAGCCACAAGCTGCTTATGTGCATACCAATGCGAAATCCTATATCTATTTAGGGAAGGGATAACATTGAGAGCCTGCTGGGTAAGATCTATATTGGTGGTTTCAAATTTTAAAAAGTATCAGACCACAACCTCATCTGCCGAGGAATCAGTTTCCAAGTACTTTCATCCTAGATCTTTTAATTCCGAATTGTGAAAGATAATCTAATCCTTCCTGCAAAAGATAGAATTGGCCTATCTGATGCTAAGGTGTGGGAGCCAATACATAGGCTCAGATTCAATTTCCGGGGTTTAATAAATAAGGGAGGTCAACGGCAAAAGAGGTGTTTAAGAGGGAAACAATGGAGTGGAAAATCATACCACAAGGCTAAATAGGTATAATGTGAACTGGATAGGATCTCACAATGCTGCCTGTCCACCAACCATTAAAACTGAATTCAACAGTGTGTCAAGAATTTGTTCATTTGACCCATTATACAAGCCCTGATGATCAACAACCCACTAAGAGATGATTAAATAGTTATGTCAAGTAGGTTAATGTGGTAGTTTTAGTGAGATTTAATTAGATTTTGCATTAAATGCCAAGATAAATAAATTGAACTATACCAGATTTTATATCTGTTTCTCTTCTATTTATCCCTATAGACACATCCCAATAAGCAATCCTTTTTTATGCTCATTGAGCCTGAAAATGTTATTATAATCAATCCATTGAGCCTGAAAATGACATATTACCCATCCTATGATATTCAAGAATAACTGATAGAAATAACTATAGAAATAAATAATGAATTCTTGAAAACTTACCCAGAGCTGCAAGAAGGCAGGTAGAGGTCCGAAAGACTCCAGAATATAAGCATAGTCCCCACCGGAGCGCTTAATGGTGGTACCGAGTTCAGCATAGCACAATGCACCAATCAGGGACAGCACACCACATGCCACCCACACCACCAAGGCCATGCTAATCTGTAATAAATCATACGATCAGTTAGCGATAGCCATGGATTCAAATATATATATATATATATATATATATATATATATATATATATATATATATATATATAATTTTGTATAAGAACTGACATGGAGAGCGAATTATGTACATTACCCAAGACATATGGTATTTAGATTCACATTTCTTCAGAATTACTGAGGATTATAATGTAATTGACTCATGGGAGTAAGTCCCATTTTATATACATGTACAGGGTCCTGCCTTAGTACCAAGTTTTTTTTGTTGTTTGTTTTGTATTTTATTGGTCTTCATAGAGATACAAAATGATCTTCCTGAACTGAACTGAGATACATTTCAATAACTTATTCCTGCCCAAATGAGAGAAACCTAGACAGTCTACTACATGTACGTTGCTCCTAAAACCACAGATAGTGATATATCAAACTAACAGGATAAACACTATAGGTGTACACGGCCTGTGCCCCCACACACTTGTGCTCCCACACAGCCAAATGGTCACCACATAGTGAATTATTGGTATACTAAAAGTCCCAAGGTACATATATGGTGCTCTTCTGCTACAAACAGGTTGATGTATATACCCTTGAAGATGTACGTTTTTAAACGTTTTTTTTTAACCAATTTTCAAATAAATAACCAATAGGGAAACCAATAAAAAGTTTTTTTTTAACTTAAAAAAGGTTTTTATGCCAAGTGGGTACCGTATTCGACCTAATAGGCGCCCAGGGTGCTTAACAAATTGTATTTATGGCCCTCCAGTAGTTAAGAGTTGAAATGGCTCGAAAATCGTGAAAACATTGGCCTTTTTCTAGTCTTAAAAAAGCCCCAAATAGGGGGAGGGGTGCTTTTAGTATACACTGTGTAGTGACTTTCAATGAATGCATAGAGTCTCCAGCGGTTGCAAATCTCGGGCCTTATCCCGCACTTTCACGCAGTGCTCAGTCAGGTCAAGGATAGTTCCATGGGTTTTTCCTTCTTTGTGATGTCTACTTTCCACTTCCATAGCTCTATGAACAGACATATCTTACCATCCTCTGATCTTACCATCTAATATATATGTACTAAAAGAAGTCATTCTATGCACAAATATATGCAGATATAAAATGAGAAATGCATGGTTAATTTGTCAGACTCCATAGAAGTAAACATCACAAAGAGGGAAAAGTGCATGGCACCTGAGGGCTGTGTGAAAGCATGAGGTAAGGTCCGAGAATTGCAACCGGTGAAGAGTCTATATAGAGTTTTATTGTTACAATAAAAGTTGACATACACTGCATTTCAAAGTGTACATAACAAAATTATGGTAAGGTATTGGTATGCTTAAGGTTTATGCACACTGCATTTCAAGTGTCATCATTTTTCTTTTCTGATGTAAGTTGCTTTCTATCCGCAGGTGATTTTCCCATTATCGATTCACCTAAGTCATATCGTGGTTTAAGATTAAGAATGAACCCCCATCATCACTTTAAACATAGCAATATTGATGACATCATTGCTGAATTCTCCCATATCCCTTTCAAGTTTGCCATACCATGGATAAATTAAAGCCTCTGAAGGTTATTCATACCAGAATAAGAAAATGTTTTGTCCTGCACATGACAATGCCTAATAGGGGTCTCATTGATCACAGTGGCTTTTGAAATTAAGGCTAAGTCGTGGGTGGAAATGTGATCGAGTTCTACATTCAATGAAAACGATTGTTGTATAATTGATCCATAAAAGTATTTTAAAACTTATAAGTGACAATGGGCCGATGATATTGACACGAGGACCTCGTGAATATAGCATGTCTTATATACACATACTTGGTGGTGTATATAAGACACCTTATATACATGTACACGACCAAGGCTGGTCAGAGGACATGAGAACAGGAGGAGTTTAGGGCTGGTCAGAGGACATGTATTTAGGGTTGGTCAGGGGACATATATCTATTAAGTGTTGGTCAGAGGACCTTTTTAAGGTTGGTCAGAGGACATGTCTAGTTAGGGTTGACTAGAGGACTTTTTGAAGGTTGGTCACATGACATATGTTCAACATATATTTAGGGTTGGTCAAGGGACATGATTGGTCTTTTACTCTTTATGACTGGTCATAGGACAAATGTTTAAGTGTGCCCTGTGACCAACCCTGAAAAACATGTCCTGTGACCAACGCTGATTTGATGTCCTCTGACCAACCCTGAAATATGTGTTCTGTGACCAACCCTAAAACAAGTGTCCTGTGACCAACCCTTAAAAAATGTGTGGGGAGGGGAAAAATTGGTCTGGGTGAGGGTTCGAACCTATGATGGCCAGATGGGAAGTCTGACGCCATATCCTTTAGGCCACCATCTGTTGAGTAGTGGGCTATGGCATTGGGTTTAATATAGATATGTGTGTCATGTGACCAACCCTGAAAACATGTCCTGTGACCAAGCCTTAACACATGCTGGGATATGTCCTGTGACCAACCCTAAATATGTGTCCCCTGACTAACCTTGTAATTTTGTACTGTGACCAACCCTAAACACATGCTTGGGTATGTCCTGTGACCAACCCTAACCGTGTGTAAATAAGACCTCCTATATACACATTGTCCCTGTGTGTACATAAGAACTGCTATATACACGTTGATCTCGTGCACATTGATCTCGTGTATATATCGCTGACAGTGACAATGAGGCAGCACAATCCTCCTCCCACTGAGCAAGACACCAGGCTCTTTATTTCATGTTGGAAGCAGTAGAATACATATGCCCCATAGGTTTAACCTTAGGGCTCCTTACCTCACATCCCCTGGGAGATAACCCTACCCCGTATCTCACGGCTAGTAACAATACATCTTAGAATGGGGTTTGACACAGTAGAAGTATCATAGGTTAAGTAGGGATAACTCTACCCATTTCATTAGATACAAAAAAATGACTTTAGGGAGTTCATTATGAACCTAATTCATTATTTTTTACAAAGCTGTACCATAAAGAGATATCAGTGGACCACCTAATGGTGAAACACTGCTAAACACTGTGACTTTAGGAGATATCACCCTTCTTTCAGTCAGAGTGAAGCACAGTAAAAAAAAGAGGAATGTGTCAGTGCCCACGCATATGTGCACCACACACATCCCGAGGGGATAGAAAAGAGGAGAAATAAGACCCTTTTAAGTGGGCTAGGGAAGCCCACCTTGTTTTGTAGAGTACTGCATGTAGTAGAACATGCTCGTGCTGAGGCACAATGTTTGTCGGTGGAGGATTGAAGAACTGATAAGAGGAGGGCGTAACATCTTGAATCTGCGCACTTCCAATAAGGAAACATGGTGAGGGACTAAGGGTAACTGAATAAACAAACAAAAATTGTTTGTTTCGGGTAACCCAATCCTAGCAAAGTAAGGCTAAACCTAATTTTGTCTTCCATTTTGGAGGCATTCCATGTTTTAAGGTATTTTAGTGATAAAAAAAAAATAGAAAATGACAAAAATAAACGACCTTCTCTACCTAATATTTTTTAGCATGTTACCTGAAACCAAGGAATTTCTCTCTATGCTGAAACGCACTTTCCTGAATATGACTTGTCAACCAAGTCGAAACATTGATATCCTACGCATCATGACAACTTGTTTTGTAGCAAGTTGATAAATAAAGCCAGCTGTGAACTTGAATTGCACTGTATCTGGTTTTATGTGATATGCCACCTCTCAGTACACAGCTTTTTAAGACCCTGTCAACATGGGTGGTAGATGGGTAGGAAGGTTATTTGTGACCTTTTTAACAAAATAAACCTTTCATGATGCCATCTTGCCCCTAAGGATCACACTAATCCGTCATCATGACTCATCAGTCGGATCGTGTAAATCGTTGAGTATCAACTAAATTAACAGGATATGTCAGTGCTGTACTGGGGAGTAACTCGCCAGCGGCACGTTTCTCGACTATAGAGGTGGCTTATCATTATGGAGGTCTTATGGCCAAGTTACAGCCTCTTGAAGGAAGGTTATGGAGTTTTCCAATAACTCGAGAAAAACAAGAATTATAATGCTGTAAACCATGTCCTAGAGTCTAGAAAATACTAGTTTAAACTTATCCATGCTATCATGGTGTTCTATCTGGCTTACCGGTATATATGAAGAGAAAATCGCTTATGGAGAAATCTTATGGCTTATGGAGAAAAGATTATGGACCATCATAAGTGAGAACGAGAAATATTCATTCGTTGAGAATAGTAGGGAACAGGGGCTATTTGTTGTGAGTCAAATCACATTATAAGGAATGAATAAATTATCAATCACCCAACATGGTATATTACATACCGTAATCTCCCGCGTATAAGGCGCAGCCCGCGTATAAGGCGCACCTAGAGTTTTGGAAAATTCTCAACAAAAAAAAATGAAAAGTTCATAACTTTTGTTCTATTGAATGAATTTTCAAAATTCAAAAATCTATGTGTAGCTTGGGCCACCCCGGACCCTCCTGGGCCCCCTTATGTCCTTTTATGACCAAGGCGGGATGTAATATATCAAAAGAAAGGTCTTGGTGTCCCCTTTGTGGATCCAATGAGAACTAAAACCACCCCGTATAAGACGCGCCTTATACGCGGGAGATTACGGTAAATAGGTTATCTTGCATCTGGCATACTGTATGTATCATAGATCCTTGCGTATAGGACGCGGTTTATACAATGGGATTAGATCATAGATCTGTGTCCTGTAGGATTTGACCCAACTCAGAGTGCATCTTATACGTGAGGATTTTTCACTATAGAACAGTATCAAAAGGACCAGAATCTGACCAATGTGCGACCTATGGGATTTGACCCAACTCAGGGTGCGTCTTATAACTGAGGATTTTCACTATAGAACAGTATCAAATGGACCAGAATCGGACCCAATG
This sequence comes from Acholoe squamosa, assembly GCA_949317995.1. Lineage (NCBI taxonomy): Eukaryota > Metazoa > Annelida > Polychaeta > Phyllodocida > Polynoidae > Acholoe > Acholoe squamosa. The sequence goes on from OX439038.1 coordinate 45,405,683, forward strand.
TGCGAACTATGGGATTTGACCTAACTCAGGGTGCGTCTTATAACTGAGGATTTTCACTATAGAACAGTATCAAATGGACCAGAATCGGACCCAATGTGCGACCTATGGGATTTGACCCAACTCAGGGTGCGTCTTATAACTGAGGATTTTCACTATAGAACAGTATCAAATAGACCAGAATCGGACCCAATGTGCGACCTATGGGATTTGACCCAACTCAGGGTGCGTCTTATAACTGAGGATTTTCACTATAGAACAGTATCAAATGGACCAGAATCGGACCCAATGTGCGACCTATGGGATTTAGCCAAACTCTAGGTGCGTTTTATACATGAGGGGCGTCCTTTATGCGAGGATTTACGGTATTAGTCTACCCATAGGTGCATGAAATAAAAAATAATTGCAGCTTGTTTCTATGTGCTAATATGTCACTCTCAGATACTACATCGTTAACTCAATCATGCTGTACGTATGTGGTTGTACAAATCTTGGTGTGTGGGCGAGTCCGAATCTAGAAGGCACAGTGGTGTGGTATGGTGACCCGATGCCAAAGCTTCAAGGAATCGTTCATCTCAGAACCAATTGTTGTTTGCATCCCAGACTAGGTCATATTCACCATATATGTATGAATATGGTGGACATAAGTGCAATGGACCCTGTGGTTAGTGCAATGTTAATAGTTATATAATGATTTGATTATCTGTCGTATTACAATTGGTACTGCCACAAATGTTGGGAAATGGTTAGCAGTAATTCTAGTCCTGACAGTTTTGAAAGACCCCCCCCCCCCCGCTCCTGTAACCCAACAGTCAGGTATTTGCATCAATAAGGGCCTGAATAACATCTCTGCCATCAAATCAACCAACCTGCTCACTTAAACCCGCGCGTCTACTCAGTGTATAAAATACACTGCGTTATCTTGCCACCTGTTGACGGCAAATATAGGAGGTGGCTATATTTAGTGTAGTTATTGCTAACTGGAATCAATATCGATGTTTGTAGTTACCAGCACACGCCCAGCTGTCAGCCCACCCCATTGCCTGTAGCTGTGGTTGTAGGCTGCCTATTCTGGCATGTTAATTCACTTAACTGGAATAACTAGTTTAACACTTTCAGGACCACATAATACCTTGAGGCTCGTATTCCTTTGTCATTTCTATGTCCCTATACAATGAGACTTAAGGCATGTAAATGCAGCATTATACATATTCATGCTATATAGGGCTTAGTATGGAAGCCTAGTGAGTCCGCCATTGCTAGATCTGTCACCTGGCGAGATAAGCACTGATAAGATGGGTACAGAGAGTATATATATAACTGGAGTGCGCGCTCCCGTTTCTAGGTCAATATGTTTGTTATCTAGGTCAAGTCCTCCCTAAACTGCTACTTGACTTCCGTTTTTTGCATTAACAGTAGAGACCCCATTGGCCTGATTTGTGAGGGTTAACAAAATATTGATTTGCTCTGGAAATGATAGATCAAAAAGATCTAAATGTTAGGTGAGTAATCAAAAGGCATGTAGGGATACTGTGTATAAATATAAAGAAAATCATGCAAAAAAAAAGAAGAAAATGTCCATCTTCACGTGCAAACTACATACATTTCCCCCTTTTCTTCCAAAGTATTTGACAATATTTTAGATTTGATTGTCAAAATGTGACATTTAATGGCAAAATAACATTTTTATTTTTTGCCTCTGGCTGTTGGGATTTTAGTAGTGGACAGGACTACAGGTAGTCCTCATATTTTTGGTAACAGAGCCTGCCTCACAGAGATGTGGCTTAGATGTTGAACTTTAAAGACCTGTGCAAATTAGCATGGGACATCACTCATCACACCTCCAGGTGTGGAGTGTTCACACCTACAGGTGTGGAGGCTGACCTACAACTACATGTATCAATGTGCTTTCACTTATTTCCATTGGCTGTGGCAAAAGCATCAGTCAGTTGTTGTGTTGTAAGCAGAAGGGAGATACAGTTTCACTCTGATGAGTGATATTTTTAAAACATTTATCAAATAAAGGAGGCTTTTGCCATGACCATGTATATGGAGCAGAGGAGATTATTTACCCGTGCCAATAGGGATATTGTTCATATAGTAAAGGAATACATATTTACTTACAATTTCCATTACTCTAGATGTTCACATGGATCTATTGAAGTAGGCATGGAAGGTAGGTCACATAGATTCTATCATAGATGACATCCCTTTGATAAATAATTCTCTGAATCTACCAGGCAATAAGTAAATGCCTAAATGCCTTGGAAATATACTGTTCATACAGAACTCTAGGAAACACCATAGAAGTTTTCCAAATGTTTGATTATATATTTCCAAAGAAAAATACTATTCTGTGCATCCTAACATTCAGCCCTATGAGGACTCTACCAGTGATATCAAAACCGGAAGTCAGGTAGCAGTTTGGGGAGAGGTTGACCCAGATAACGAAGATAAGACAGGCCCGTAGTGCACAGCACCCAGAGCTACCCTTCCAGTCTCTCTCTATATTCTATGATGGGTACTAGGTGTTACATAATGTACCCAAGAAATTCTGCATTGAATCCAGGGAATGATCTGATTGGTTGATAATGTATCCCGGGTCAACCCTATATGGACCAGTGTAACACTCCCTTGGTTGTAGCCGTACTGTGCTTGTGGCTAAGACTGCAATGATGTATCAGGGCTACAAAACAACATGGTGGAATCAAGCACAATGCAGTCTCTAAAAGAATAATGTATTTGCCCCTTCCTATGAATCGCATACACATAAACTAGAAGCAGAAAATTTGGCTTGGATTGTACAGGCATTGGAAAAGAAAAATAAATACATAAAAAAAAACCTGAAACACACAAGTCTTCAGGCCTAATGTGTTAAATGGGACTCTACTGACTTCTGTAAAAGTGGTGGTCTAGGGTTATTTTGGTGGTGTCTGCCACCCCTTGATGTACTTGGTAACACTGTAACTATATAGGGTGACCTTAGGATGGCTGATAAGGACAGATCAACGGTCATCATGGATACTGAGTCTATGGAAGGGGTGGAACCAAAGGGGCTCCTATAATGGGAGTAGCACTTAACCAGGACACTCCCAGCAAACAAGAAATGGTTTTTAACACTTAGAAAAACGCTTTTAAAGGGTTATTACTCCAACGTTTTTTTGAAAACTTATTTTCAACCTTCAAAAAACGTTTTGATTTGATATTTAAAAGGTCAAAGAGAAAACGTTTTTTTCTTTACCTTTTCTACACCTTTTCTGAACGTTTTGAAAAGGTTCAGATGAAAACGTTTTCATCTGAACCTTTTCTGCACCTTTAATGAACGTTCAGGAAAGGTGCAGATTAGGTGTAGAAACAAGCAGCACACAAACACATATGTCATGTGTAAACAAATGTGGAGATTATTCCGTTTACAGTTGGTGGATGTACAAAATATGAGATTTATATGACCTTTATTGGATTTTATCATGAACCCAGACCTTAACAAGAAAGAAGTAATAGCTTAGTGTCTTTTGTAAACAAAAGATGAGACATTGGAAGGATATGCAGTGAGAGCAAGTAACCAGGGAGAGCAAGTAAAATATGATCACAGTATAGTATATATAGACTAGTTTATGCACATGTGCCAAGTGTTCAGGGATGGACTATAGTTTAAAGTTATTTGACCAAAATGAGCCAAGAGGTCAGGGAAGGACTATAATTTACAGTTATTTGACCAAAATGTGCCAAGTTTTCATGGATGGACTATAATTTGACTATAGTTTACAGTTCTTTGACCAAAGTGAGCCAAGAGGTCAGGGATGGACTATAGTTTACAGTTATTTAACCTACATGTGCAAAGTGTTCAGGGATGGACTATAGTTTACAGTAAATTGTCCAAAATGAGCCAAGAGGTCAGGGAAGGACTATAGTTTACAGATATTTGACCAAAATGTGCCAAGTGTTCATGGATGGACTATAATTTCACCTACATGTGCAAAGTGTTCAGGGATGGACTATAGTTTACAGTTATTTGACCAAAATGAGCCAAGAGGTCAGGGATGGACTATAGTTTGTAGTTATTTGACCTTCATGTGCTAAGTGTTTAGGGATAGACTGTAGTTTACAGTTATTTGATCTACATGTACCAAGTGTTCATGAATGGACTATAGTTTACAGTTATTTGACCTACATGTGCAAAACGTTCATGGATGGACTATTGTTTGCAGTTATTTGACCTTCATGTGCAAAGTGTTCAGGGATGGACTATAGTTTACAGTTATTTGACTAACATGTGCCAAGTGTTCATGGATGGATTATATTTTACAGTAATTTGACCAAAATGTCCAAGAGGTCAGGGATGGACTCCTGGGAGCTATCAATTAGATTCTGGGAGCACTTTGCAAATGCAAAAGAGGTCCCCTGCCCCTCTGCGAAAGAATTCCTTGCCATTTAGCACCTATCCTTGCCAGCTTAAAATTGGGAGCTCCTGGGAACACTTTAGAAACCTGGGGAAAGTCCCCTGCAACTCTGTGAAGAAATTCTATGTCATTTGGTACCTCTCCTAGTCACCTGGGAGCTCCTGGGAACTATCTATATTCTGAGAGCACTTTGGATACACAGAAAAAGCCCCCTGTCCCTCTAGGAAGATATTCCCACCATTTTGGCACCTCTCCTTGCCATCTGGAAGTTCATCAAGGAGCTCATGGGAGCTATCTAGAGATTCTGGGAGCACTTTGCAAACATAGAAGAGGTCCACATGAAGGAATTCCCAGCCTTTAGGCACCTACCCATGTCCATTACACTAACAATTCACTAATGCCAGAAAACTGCACTGCATCCTAATGTACAGCAATGGAGACTCAGCTTGGAGAGAAACCTGCTAGGAGAGTGTATACGTTTATTTGCATGAATGGAGACTATTCTGCCATGTGGATTCCCTCCCCCAGATTTCCAACCTCCCTGCTGCCTGCAGTGGCCATATTGACAGGGGGTAGAAGCAACTGAAGGAACAGCCAGTTATGCCAGGTATGTACATTGTGTAACTTGGGCACATACCTCTTAAACATTATGTGCTGAAAGAGAACACATGCCACTGTTCCTAAGAAGGAGATCCTTCTGGGCTATGGATATAACTTATCACATACTACCGTAATCTCCCGCATATAAGGCATGTCTTATAAGGGGGGGGGGGTTTAGTTCTCATTGGATCCACAAGGTGGACACCAAGACCTTTCTTTTGATATCTTACATGCCCCCTTGGTCATAATGGGACAAAATGGGGCCCAGGAGGGCCCAAGGTGGCCCAAGCTACCCATAGGTTTTTGAATTTTGAAAATTCATTCAGTAGAACCAAAGTTATCAATTTTTCATTTTTTTGAGAATTTTCCAAAACTCTAGGTGCGCCTTATACGCGGGCTGCGCCTTATATGCGGGAGATTACGGTATCTACCCAGAATCTCCTTAAAAAACGTTTGTCTTTCACCTCTTGTAAAACGTTTAAAAAAGGTTATTTTACCATTAAAATGACGTTTTTTTTTTATATGCACAGAAAAACGTTTTTTGCATAACTTTAAAAAACCTTTTCTCAACCTTTTCTGAACGTTTTTTTTTTAATATTAAATTTTTTTTTTGTTTGTTTGCAGGGTTATATTTTAAGTTGTACTAATACCCATGGCAAATTCATTTTACACTTATTTCATATACCTATACATGATAGTGCTTATTCAAAACGTGTTGCTGAAACGGCACCAACGCTATTTATATACCAGTATTTGTGAAAGGATTTGTTAACCAGGCTAGGTCAATCCACAAATTTTCACACCCTTGTGATATTTTGCAGTACCTGTCAAATATGGCATGACTTACCCTAGATATGGCAGATCTCACAGGTACTGCCAAATATGGCATATGCCCCTAAATACTGCAGGTTCCCCATGCAAAATATGGCATGTACCCTAGATATGGCAGGTACTGCTAAATATGGCATATGCCCATAAGTACTGCAGGTTCCCCTTGCAAAATATGGCATGTACCCTAAATATGACAGGTACTGCCAAATATGGCGTATGGCCCTAAATGCTGGAAGTCCCCCTGGAAAATATGGCATATACCCTAGATATGGCAGGTACTGCCAAATATGGCATATGCCCCCATATTTAGCAGATGATATGACAGCTATGGATTATTTGTGGATGTTTATATCAAATGATTGAGTATTTCTTGCTAATGCACCAAGTTGGATACCTGAGAACCTGTATGGATATAGATAGGACAATGACCTAGCACATGTAACTCACAAATTTGACCACAAATTATGATTAACACACCACAAATTGAATACACTTTTGGGTTGCAGAAAATTACCCAGATTTCCATCACAAAAGCTGAATTTATATCTTGATGATAGATATCATAATGAATGAAATACACAAAAATATGTAGGTGAAGGAATGATGTTCAGAATAGACATGTTTAGAAAATGCTGCTTTTAATATAAGTTCATATAAGTAGCAATTTAAAATGTCTACTGCAGAATCTCGCACCTACTGCCAAAAATGGCAGTAGGTGCTAGATTATGCAGGTGACGTGAAAAAGTAGGCTTTTACCAAACCTGTTAACCCAGTTGGCAAAAATTTTCAACCAAATGACTCAATAAGGAAACCAATAAAAACGTTTTTTTAACGTTAAAAAAAAACAACGTTTTATGCCAAGAGGGAATTAAGTATTATACATTAATGGGATCAGGTGGAACTGTTAGTAAAGGAGTACAAAATGTATATGACCTCATGATATCATCAAGGAATAATAGGAAGACATTTTGGCAACACTATTGAAATTGCTATCAGATCTTATGTAACTGCACCTAGGCCCTACCAATCCTATTCGGTAGGGCATTTTTCTGTGTGTTCAAATGTTCATACTATTTGCTTACTTATTGCAGCTAGTGAGAATATTAAAACCCATGGAGCATCTCGCTGCTCTGATTAGACTCTAGAGTCAGATCAATTATACATCTTGGGCTGGCAACCTAAGGTATCAAGAAATCAACTGAGGATCCTGCTTACTAGTATATGCTGCATATGCCAGCCGGTAGGAGTCGGGGTAGGAGTACAACCACTATAGATAGTACTAAGACATGGTATATGCCAGCTAACAGCCGTGCTAGCAGAATTCATCCAAATGATGTAAACCATGTGGCCTACATGCCCGATAGTCACAGTGGTAGATAAGATAATAAGATACGCTATTTAATGTATAATAGACTTGCATGCTATGGTAGGAGATTGAGTATATCTCCAAAACAAGACCCTGCCAATAGCCAGTACTACAAGCCCTGAAAATACCAACTAGTGGGAGATATCCCCGATCGAGATATCAAATGCATAGCAGCAACTGCTGCAGTTGATGCAGCTGCTTTGGGATAGCAGGGAGGCATTCACTCCAAGCCACCAGTTATAGCCACCAGCCAGACAGGGTGATGCAATGCACAGTCTCCAGTACATGCAGGCATGACATTGAATACCGGTGATATTCTTTGCGGTCGGTGCAGTCTCCTGTGTTGGACACAACATTCTTTATAGTATAACAAAGGGACCCCCATATGGAATAGGCTACTCGTGGGATGGTGGTCAAGCTTCTTTTTATTCTTCTACGCCTATTGTAGACCCCAATGAATAGGCACAATGTTCAAAATGTCGGGAAAATATGTAACAAAGCCCCACTATATATGAATGTAGGGTCTATAGGAGAGCTAGGTTATGCAATTTGAACCTAGGGATATCAGCAATATCGGACTATGCCCATACAGTGAATTTGAACAGGCAATATGTACATTGAAGTCACTTGTCAAGTGACCTGTGAATTACTTCATTTTGATCTTTTACAATGCATATTACACGAGAAAATTGTGCTTTAGATTTTAAAATTACGTTAAACACCAGAGACATTTACAAGTATAACGATTTTGAAACAATCCATGGAGATAGAGGGTAATGCTAGGGTGCCTGACTGTGGGGGAGAGGGCGGGAAGAGAGGACATGAGAGGGACGCAGCGTAAAATCCAATGAGAGGCGGATGTAAACATTTCCATGTGCTACTCACTCCTGGGACACTCTTATCCACGAGTAACAGATTCCCGGGAACAGATTTTTGCTGTGAATCCACAATCACATCCTCAAATTATCATAAATATACCCCTTAATTGTTATGACTACTTTAAAGAACATGGGATTATATCATATTAACCAGATCCTAGTTTAATTGCTGAGTTTCTCAGCAATTTCTGTGCCGGCCCAGTTTTCATTGACGTGCACAACAAATCCACACACGTGGACAAAACACCGGCCGTGATGCATGACGATAGTGGCCGGAGCCTGGGCCGGATCGGGACAGTTCATCTAGAAATTAGACCATAAAAATAGATCAAAATCACAACTTACCGAGCCAGTGTTCTCGAGTACACCCTTGGGGGTGAGGAAAATCCCAGAACCGATGATAGTTCCAACAATAATAGCGATACCATTGACCAACGTTATCCGTTTCTTTAGCTTGATGCCATCCCCGGACTCCCCGGCCGCCGAGCCCGGCTGGCTGGCTGCCGACTTGCCGGAGTCATGCTTTGTCCTCAGTCCGGCCATTCTGTGCTGCTTTATCGGGATCAACGGTTCTGGAGGCGCTGGTCTAGCTGCTTATCTTTGTAATCACCCTTAAAGCAGAGCCAGGGCTACTGCAGGGATCTACACTAGACCTTTCTTTGCTAATCTTCCAATGAAACACGTCTGCCCCGAGTCTCCCCCACGCAACACACCTCTTCGCTGGAGGATTGATGTTTATACATTATAGAGGCTGAGTTCACTGGGCGAGTCCATTAGAAATGAGGGGTGATAGCTTAAAGGGGTGTGCCAAAAACAGTGAGGTATGCACCATGCATCTTATCAAAGTTTATATTAAAGAAATATATTCAATATATATAGTTCTATGGCCGTCTTGAAAATTGATATTTAGTGTAAATTTTACAGGGATGTTTTATATAAGGTAACACACCACCTCTTTAAATATTGGACATCTTCATGCAATTTAGTTCAGTGGGTCAAAGGCAGATGGCAGCACTACTACGCCTGGCCACCGGCCGCCCACCCACCTGTTCATGTCAAGGAGGAGAAAATCATTAAACTCTCTATATAAATAACTATAAGTAATGAATGGGCTGGTAATAAAAAGAAAAGGAGCTTTTAATAATGAAAAGAAAAGTGAGATATGCCCGGGTCTATAAATCGATTCAATAAGTGAATAGATAATAGAAATAACTAGGCCCCCCTATATAACCTTAGGCTAATCTCAAGATTATTTAGGATAGGCCTATGTTATGTTCTTCAGTAGTAATATGGACTGCCTCAAATAATTAGGCCCTATGGTACCGGTAGCACAAACGTTGATGATATTAAATAGAGCCTATGTAAAAAGCAAAACACTTTGCTAGCTTTGAAAAGAAAAATACATAGGGCCTATCGTTTTTTTAATCCTTGGAAAGCTCATTAATGTTGTTTTTAAAGAAAGATAATACCCAACTTTACACAGGGGGACATTGCTAGAGGTCAATGATTTTTCATAGTTTTTTTTTATTCTAAAACTAATAGGTGACATGTGCTTGGGGGGGGGGGGTAATTTCACCTGTTTTCAGAAAAAAAAAAGAAAAGAAAAAAACCTGCACGTTACTATAGGCAAAACCCCCCGCTCCCCGTTAAAATGATCACTCCCTTAGTACAAAGGGCGGGATCAGCAGGAATGGTAGGACTTGGGAACTGGTGAGATTTGGGGCAAGGCGGGATCATGGGATGAGCCCGAGGTGGAGGAATGGCAGGACTGAGGATGAGGGCAGGATATGACTGAGGTGCAGGAATGCATTTCGGATAGGCCTAAGGACAGATGAAAAGGGATGTGATTTCCGCAGTTTTGGCAGACCAAGTGAAGGCTAGGGGGGAGGTGGGGATCAACTTGAGTAAGAGAGTATGTATACAAAAACATTTATCAAAATCAACAGGGTATTAGTAAGGGAAAGGGGGTCGCCGGCGGCCAGCGATATACGAACGAGCCCCTCGTGCGTGGAGTGTCACTGTATGCACGAGGAAAAGGAGGTCACAGGACAACAGGGGGGGGGGTTACAGGACACAAAAGTAGGGATGGTTACTGGACACACACGGGGGTAGTTACAGGACACACAAGGGGGGGTTGGTTACAGGACACAAAAGTAGGGGTGGTTACTGGACACACATAGGGGTAGGTACAGGACACACAAGGAGGGGGTGGTAACAAGACACAAAAGTAGGGGTGGTTACTGGACACACACGGGGGTAGTTACAGGACACACAAGGAGGGGGTGGTTACAGGACACAAAAGGAGGGATGGTCACAGGACATAGACACAGGGGTGGTCACAGCCCAGTAAACACCATACCAAAATGCTATGTAGCAATTTGGTCCTGTGACCACCCCTCTCTCGTGTTGTCCTGTAACCACCCATTCTTCATGCAGTCCTGTGACCACCTTTTCCTCGTGTTGTCCTGTGACCAACCATTCCATGTGTTGTCCCGTGACCACCCTTTCTTTGTGCTGTCCGGTAACCACTCCATAAGGATGTAGTCCTGTGACCACCCTTTCCTCATGCAATCCTATAACCACCCCATAAGGATGCAGTCCTGTGACTACCCTTTCCTCATGCAGTCCTGCGACTACCCCATAAGGATGCAGTCCTGTGACCACCCTTTCCTCGTGCAGTCCTGTGACTACCCCATAAGGATGTAGTCATGTGACCACCCTTTCCTCGTGCAGTCCTGTGACTACCTCATCCCAGTTTGTCCTGTGACCACCCATTCTTCATGCAGTCCTATGACCACCTTTTCCTCATGTTGTCCTGTGACCACCACATAAGGTAGTCCTGTGACCACCTTTTCCTCGTGCATATAGTGGCGCTTTACGCACGAGCCCCTCGTGCGTATAGCATTGGCCTCGGCGGCCAGCGATAGGAATATTAAGATAAGATTTAGTCCAAGAACATAGGAATACAAGGTGTTTTATTACAAAGTGAGGGAACTTCGGCTAAGGGGTGAAAAAGAACATAGGAATCACTTCAGACCCTGGTATTATTTTAAATATCCCGAAGATGAGGCGTGTTCTATATGCATTTTGGGAAGCCCTGTAAGTTTTGTTTTTATTAATCTTGTCCAGGATTCGTGAGCATTGAATAACCAGGGTTCCCACAAAATCCCCAGACTCAAATTCCATGACAAAAAATCAAAATTTTCCATGACATTTTAAAGTATTTTTGGACATTATCGGGGTTGACCTCTCAGCAAAATTCCTACAATTGAGGTGGAAAACTCCTGTAATTGAGGTGGGAAAAAAGGTCCACTCTAATGGATCTTGCAACAAATATTTGGTTTTCCCATTTTCCAAAATGAAATTTTCAGAAATTCCTTGACTTTCCCTGACAACTTTTTATTCCATGACACGTGGGTGGGAACCCTGATTAACAGAAGTTGACTACAGCACTGGTGGTTGTTGTAGCGCATTATAGCAAGCACATTGCTGAAAGGCAATGTAAAGTCACTTTAATTTTGTAATCAACTGCAACCCAGATTGCAACTTGTTGTAGGTGAAGTGCCCCTCATACTAAGTGGTAGGCTCTTCTGGGTGTGGGACAGGAAAAGATTTGGGTCCCACCTGCAGCAGACTTAATAGTTTGGACCCTCAGACAATAAACAAATCAGTTTGCATCACATGTATAATGATGGTTTATTTCATGTTATAATCATTATGCAGCTTTGAGCTTACTTCCCTCTCAGCAGACGACAACATGCACAAGGTTATTTAATCAATACTAAGATATGTGAAACAATACATGTATACTAAGAAGCACTACACACATAATACTTGACTTGGGTCCTCAGATCTCTTTAAACAAGGGTACTTAAAACGAATTAATGTCCTCCTACTTAGAACAAATGTTCTCCTGAACTAAGGCTCCTGAACTTTTTAACTATTTCAAATGGTTTAATAAACGATAGCTCAATTTCATTGTGCAAGAAGATATTCTGATTATTCTGTGAACCCAACTTCTGTTCTACTAAATGAACTTTCATAATCTAAAAAGGTAAGGGTAGCTTAAAGATCCCCTGTTGCTGCTGTAGGGGTGAAGGGTTGATTGTAACGCATCGAATTCAAGGTGTTGTTCCTCACCATCCTTGTGGATTCAGTGTTTATAGCTATACCGTATCGTCATATTCAAGTACCTCGGCGCTCTTTGATTTGGCAGCCTCATTTCCCCGGCGCTTATAGGAGACAGGCGCTTATTCGAACTCCATTTTTAGTCCTTAAGAAATATTTCATGACCCCTCCTGGTGCTTATTTGAGACAGGCGCTCATTCAAATCCCGGCGCTTAAACACGATACGGTAGATCCCTACAAATTGCAGGTTGCCCTGACTTAGCCACTTGGTATCAAAGTTAACTATACTCTAGCATAAGCTCTTTCACCTGACATACAGAGAGGCTACGGGGATTCGGTAATAGAGGAGAGTAAGACCTTTCATTTGATACATTTCACTCCTGCCATTCCTAAAGATGGCCTGGGGGAGGATAGGTAGAGCTCTAAGCTTCCCTGTAGTTTTTGATGAATTCTGAAAGTCCATCACTTCAAAAAAAGTTATCTTGAAATTTCAAACAAACCCAAATACAACTCGCAGTGTACATCATATACATGGGGTCGCCTTATATATAAGGTACTGTGGTAAATTTAACAATGGCTGAATTAGAGCAGCTTTGTTCTTCATGTGACACACCCCAAGAATTCCCCCAGCTCTTATACCAGGGATGTAAGTCAGACATGGGCAAAAATCAGGAAGCCATGCATTTATTTGATATAAAAGCCTTCTATTTCTACAAACAGCCTTCCTTTTCCCCTCATATAAGGAAACTAAATGCTATTCAAATCTTTAAAAAATCAGGAAATCCTGATAAAACCTGAAAACTTTCATCCCTGTTATACCATGCTACTCGAGACTGATACATAAGGCCACACCAAAAAATAAGTTGGTCTACGGATTTTGGTTTTGAAAAAAATGGTGTGAGTGAGCGATTTCTTTTAAAATAATTTTTTGGCCTCCAATGGATTCCTTGCTGGGAAATTGAGGCGAGGGAACAAATTTTATTTTTCTAAAAATTTTGCCAAACATCACAAATAGAAAACTTGTAGAAACTGAACTGCGCGAAATCCGTAGACAAGACTTTTTTCAAAGAAAAAAAAAAGTATTTCCGAAAATATGGAGAGGGCGATCCGTAGACCAACTTATTTTTTTGGTGTGGCCTAATAGGCTCATGTTTTTTAAATGCGGCATAACATCTGGGAACATTTTTCACAAATGCAGAGAAACGCCAATTACCACAAAACTATGCCTCTAGATTATCATGTTAGTCTTTATGACACTGTTCACAATCAGGGCAAATGCGGGAAGGGGGGGGGGGCAGAGCAAGTAAATACATAGGTGAAACTACAACAGGCTGAAGCATATTTGTTTTTAACTGCAAAAAATTGATTGAAAACTCTATTATAAGTATTGCTGTATCCAGTTAGTGAAAATGCCATAACAACAGTCTGTGCAACTATGACGAGTGTTCAAACAATGACAAGGCAAATATTATCACACTTAGATATAAACTGCTCAAAATATAGCATAAGACAATGGGAACACATGGAACGTTCCTTGACATAAACAAAAAAAATTTGTAACATGACAGCAACAGACTGGCTGTTTTATCTCTAACTCTTTCATTCCCATTTGAAAACATGGCATAAAATGTATATTTCAGTTGCTCAATTTCATGAGAAACAAAGGCCGAATCGGTTTGTTTTGTTTGTAATCAGTTATTATTCTGTAAAACGCCTATTTGATTTTTTTTTAAATGCATTTTTGTTCATGGACTCACAAGAGTGGTTTCAGCAATTTGTTTAGGTTGTACGACTAATGATACCATACACTAATATGATTCTGAATTTTAGAGAATAGAACCAGATATTTATAACACATATGCTTTGAATGTGCAAGTATTTACCTATTTTTTGAACATACGGCTCTGTATCACATGTTCACAATGGCACTGTCGAATCGTCTCCTAAGCCTTATCATCCTTAACCCTTAACAACTCCCTGTACTGCATATATGCAGTACTATAACACTGTATATGGGAAACACAGGGAGGGAAAGGGTTAACCTCTCATTCACATGAGGCGCTTTAGAAACCTATACTGATAGCTGCCTTTATCTTGCAGTTGTTTGGTAGAGAGGCTTCACCCAAAAAGGACCTTTACTGATATTATAAAATCGGCATATAAAAGCCTAGACAGGCAATTTACACTACAATATATTATCAATACTTGAGGGAAAAGATCATGACCTGCAACTGATTACTTAACATGTTGGCTTACTCCTTTTTTTACAATGAGGTAATATCTTTCACTTCCATAGCTTACATCTTGTTGTCATACATAATGTGACATGTTGCATACGTGATTCTCAAAAATGAATCTGAATAACTTCCCACCCTTAGGAACAGTGCACATTATTTCAAATGCCTGCTCTATCTTCAAATGCATGCTCTATCAACTTTACTGTGTGATAGCTTCTGTGCAAGACAATAAAATATATCACTCCATAACATGTAAGTAGCAATTACTTTTCTATCTTTCCACCTAAGCGTGAACCCTGGAGCATATACAAGCTTAAACTCAATGGGTATCTCATTTTCCATGAAGATCTCACATAATATACAATTATATAGATGATCCAATATATCTAATCCCCATGTCTAGGGTGACTGGTGTCATAGCAATGCCACTGAGTAGCAGACAAACTGATAAAAAAACATTTGCATAAATAAGCGTATGTTTGCCATTTACTTCACCTATGGATAATATAAATAGTCTGCGATTTTCCTTCTGTCATTCATGTTCATACACACATGTAATGATAACCTAGATGCAACACTTGCAATAGACATCTGCGCGATAAAAAGGCACATTTCAGACTTGTTTGGAATGGCTTCATCTCTGAACACACATATTACTCGACCATAATCATGCTCTTTGTATACATGCAAAAATATTTTTTCTTCTGGTGTACACAAAATGTAATGAAATGTTACTTTGTTCTAAATCATATCAAAGTTTCAAAATTGATAGCTTGCATAATAAATCCCTCATCATACAGTAACAAACTTAAACATGCTAGTACTGAGAGAAACAATTTTTCTTGAACCTCATAGATTTGGAGACAGATATTAAACCCTCACATGGGTAAGGTGTTATTCAAAGATGGTTCATCTTAAGTAGGAGCCTTAGGCATGAAGCGGACAAAGATCATACTTTCTTTGCTATTACACTCATTCTCATTTAAAGGGGGACTAGCACCGCCAATTTCAACATGGGTACCAGTTCAAATGATGTTCATAAATTTGCGGGACCCAGCTGAAAAATTGCAATGCCCTGCTTGGTCAATGGGTGGTCATGTGACTTGCTAAAGCGGGTACGTCTTAGCCGTGCTAGTCCCCCTTTAATTGAAATGTATTTTTCAAGTTCAAGGTGTACATTTTGACACACCCTTTGCTACAGACCTACAGTTAACTGTAGGCATACCCTTCCTGCTCAAAGTAATAACTCATTGGAACTTTAACAGTATATATGCGTCATAATCCTAATATATTGTAATAGTGTATGGAGCATATGACACCAGGGCTTTAAAACTACTTATCTAGATGTCCTAACTTTAACTAAACCCTTAAGATTTTAAGACAGAGACACCTCCCTAAATGTGGAGTGTTAGGGAGTGTACAACATATGGCAGATCTACATGCCATTGGATTTTGATTTCAAGGTTTGCTCATCATGATGACACAAGTGAAATAGGGCACAACTAAATAACCAATTTGACACACTTCAGTCACACATCATAAAACCAGAGTATAATTCACAGTATAGTCCTCCTTTACGCAGCAGGGTGGAACTCATAGAACTCATATTGATCCATCTTCTTTATAATTCTGTTTAGCATAGGCTTGCCTGGTGGTAATCCGTGTTTTTTGTTCTTAGTCTTCATGGCTTTCTTCTTGTACACACATTAATAACTTTTGCGTTTTGTGTGTACACCGCTCTGAAAGGATTCAGAAAGAAAATGTAAATGCATTGCCAATATCAATAAGTCAGGGATTTGGGCAAAGATAGGTCATATTTACACATCATATGTATCATAGTCATTGGGTCTATTTTACAAAATACCTGAAGAGTATATAAAATCAAAATAGAATACTCAAAAACAGATATGTATTTGTTTCACTACATATGTCATTATCAATGTAAGCTAGAGAGTGCTTACCAACTAGTCCAGTGATAACTCGTGGCTTGCTTCTCCACATGACAAAGATCCAGTAGACGGGTATGCCAGTGGCGATCATGACGAGTCCCATACCGCACTCGAACGGTGAGTAGAAGAGCGGGAAAACGATGAGGAAGATCATGACCAACATGAAGAAGATGGGGAAGAAAAGATGCACCTGCAGACACAAAATGAGAGAAACTCCTAAAGATTAACCGTATCAATGCAAATAGTCGCTCCTGTACAACTTATTCTTCAACTACCCCTATTTATTAATACATGTATATAACCTTGTAGCTATCATACACTTACAACTTTCAAAGAAATGAGGCACTCAGAGTCATGGAATCCACTTACATATTATAAATATACTTCACTCTTCTCTTTAAAACAATTTGTCAGCTCATGGCAGGGTCTAACCAGTATTGTTACATATACGATGAAAAACAATACTCAAGTGCACCACACTAAAAGAGCACCTCATTGATGTTAACATTCGTGTTTCAAACTGGCAGTGATTAACTTTGGACAATGCAAGAATTTGTTTTCACAGTTTCCTTTCCACTACCTTTAAAAGAAAAAGAAAAACACAAAAAAAAACCCACCAAATCATGTCATTTTAAAACTATTTATCGAAGAACGTGATACTACCATCAATCTAACATGTAATCACTTGGAGAAGAACTTTCCTACCTTGATTGGCCTGGGCATATCTGGCCTCTTCCATCGCAGGTACAGCAGACCCGCGACTGAGATACCGATGAAGAGGGACTCCACAAAACTTGTGTAGTTGATGAGGGTGTAGACGTCACTAGAGCACAACATCATGAAGGACATGGCACACTGCAAAGATTAGGAAGGTAGGGAGTCTTTAAGCACACAATAATTATGTACACATATGTTATGTATTCTTGATAACAAAGTAAGTGCATCATATCCAACCAGGCAATGCAGTCTGTGATACTAGATAGTATTGGAACAAGGATTACTCAGTCTTCCATTATACTGCTCATTTACTCCAACTTCATTATTTACAGTTAGATCTAGTCCTAACCAAGAAACAATGTCTTCAATATGTTGCTGCAAAAGATAGTCAGTACTATAAAACCGTACATATCAGCTGCATCCTGTGTATAAACCATACCCTGACTTTGGGAGTTTACTTAAAAGCTGCAAATGGGGTATGTTTCATATATGGTATGTATAAGCAGTGGCTTCTACATAAGACTATGATGTCACCATTCATGGTAATTTGTAATCCCTAGTATCTGCAAAATCGGATGATTATAAATTCTAGATCAGTGTTGCTACGGGTTTTTGGACAGAATAAAGTATCATCACTGTCGAATAAAGTATCATCACTGTCGAATTTAAGTATACATGAAGATGAAATAAATATTAACAAAGTATGTTCATGTCCTTAACTGCTAGATTAAGATATATAAGCAATACAATTTCGTCCACTTCAGCTCACATGATCTCAAGTACATACTGTAAATGTGTATACAGACCCTAGAATAGGAATCCTGGAACGGAATAAACGACCTGTACTTCAATATACAGCATACTAATCTCCCTTCATTTGTTTAAGTTGTCACATACTCTTAAACTAATACAAACTTACCGTATATGACCTGATAGATACAAACAAACTTAAAAGCATGCACCTGCACTTTTAAGAACTAAGGACACACCTTTATTTAGAGAATAGACAATGATATTCTTCATGTTGAGACTCTCTGTTGGACTATAACGCACGCTGGTCGAGGGCCTTCATACCCAGGGTATGGTTATGGCGTTATAGTCCAACAGAGAGTCAAGACATGAAGAATTAGTAGTCTATTGTCTTTATAAAACATGTTAGCACATTGATTCAGTGGCGAATTTAGAGGGGGGGGGGGTGCGCGGGGGCGCGGACCCCCCCCCCCTTTTCCCAAGTACTTAAGAGTTTAATTAGATATTTTGGACCCCAAAATTTGCTCAAAAATAGGGGGTGCGCCCCCTCCTTTAGGGCCGCGCCCCCTCCTTCTCCAGATCCTGGATCCGCCACTGCAATGATTAAAAGTCTAAAGCCTCTGATATCCCACAGGAATGATAGACAAGCTGTGACCTTGCTGAGGCGTGCACTGTATTCCTATAATGCACTCAAGGTCACTTGTATTGTGCAGCAGTGCATGGGCTACCGTTTTATAATTGACATTAATGTACACATGAGAGAATGTTTCAATTATGTTTCATTCCATCTATCTGTCTAGCCTTCACACCTCCATGTTCCAAAACCAGGAGGTCTTAAATTCTATTGATCATACCATGCCCCACCCCATGGTTTCCACTCCATCATGCCACATCAGTGGATATTGATACCCTCACTTAAATAAAAAGGGGTGTATATGTGCACTTATAAGGTCGGATATGTGATATTAAATTTTGCAATATCAAATTTGCATTGAACTGGATGTCATTCTACAACAAATTAAACAGACATAACCAAAAATATGAAAACAGAAAAGTGATTGCAAGACATGGTTCTAAACACCTACAGCATAAAACCCAAAAAAAGGATAATGGCCGGTGCAAGAATTCTTAACATGCTAAAATTACTTTGCGACAACACCGAAAGGTATTCATGCATACTTACCCCAAACAGCAGAGAGGGCATGGGGGTCAGAAACATGATGTTCACCTGGCCCAGAATCTCTGGCAGGTGCCCCTTTCGAGACCCCACAAAGAATAACCTAAGTAAACCAACACCAAAACTAAAGATGTCGCAAGAAATAGAGGTGAGTGTTAATTTGAGAGAACCAACCTACAAGCTTTGGAAATGGGAGCATATGATGACTACCGTAGTACCTTGCATACATGAATCTGAGGCCTATCCCGCCTTTAACGAGGCAGTGCGCCTTATAGGTGGGGTAAAATTACATTAAGATGGTATTAAATTTTTCAAAATCAGACCCAAATGTGCCTTATAGTGCCTTATAAGCGAGGTGCATCTTATACCGAGGTAGCAAATTGTCCAACGGGTGCGGCCACTGCAGAAGCTGGTTACCGGAGGTTATCATTGATAACAGTTATCAGATGAGTACAACCTGCGCCCCCCCCCCAAGAGACACGCAGTGAATAGTTGGGATTATTTCATTGGTGATAATTTAGCCTGAGGTGGTATATGCGAAGTACTATGTAAGTTCATAGAAATTTTATTTTGGATAGCTATTACTGGTTCTACGATAATCCTATAAATGCAAAATGATCCTCCCAGCACCAAGCATGTGGATTGTGATCTTTGCAATCATTCACATTCATTCATACATATTTAACAACAGAACCTGGTATACTGGCACGCCACTCAACAATTATAAACAACAGAAAAAAAATAAATAAAGCAAGGTGAGATAAATGTGTGGTAAAACATAGGTGTTGTGCATAAATCAGAAAGTGTGTCAAGTGGAAACAGAGGATTTTGGTGCTGTAGTAATACAACAGGGACATCTCAACACTCAGTCGAAACTGTGGCAAGTGTGACCTTTGACCTATGAAGATGACAAACTACCAATTCCTAATGAAGCTTGACATGCGAGCCTTGCTGTGTATAAAAACAAGTAACAGCATGCAAGGAGATGTGGAAGGTTGTAAGATGGAAAATCTGTTGAATAGCACTGGAAAGTTAAATCTGTTGCTATCTTCTTAACAAGTACTTTTTCAGTTTGTTACATCATTCCAATCAGACTTCATAACTTAGCTAAACATTAATGCTTTAATCCATTTTGAATATTCAAGATTAGAATGAGTGTACACAATATATCAGGATTTAGAGAGTTCTGCTTGAAAGTCAATAGCATCTTTATACATCCTTAATTATCTGATAAACTGAGGTGTAAAGGGATGCTCAAGAGGATAAACATATCAACAGTAGCAGAGATTAGAAGGTTAACGCTGGATTGACAAGTTAGGTCAGAGGTCACATGTGCCACAATGTCTCGTCTGTGTATGGGTGTCATGGAGTGGACACCCGCCTACTATCGGGACTTACCAGAATCATCAGACACGGGGCCGGTGTGAAATTTTTCGTGTTGATGAGGCAAAATACATCTGGCAAATGCCCATTCCTTGCCCCCACAAAGAACAACCTGAAAGAACAGCCTCACAATGTCACATATCGGTTTGAATTCCACCTGTATGATTTCTAGCGATTGAATGAGAGTTTCACAAAAAATGGTGTTTTAATTACACTACCGATAATTATTGCATATGGCTGTATTGGTCCTAACCCTTTTATAGTGTCCACATCATCTGAATATGAGAGCTCATAGGAGTAGGCTATATGAATAATTTTGATACTTTAAGTATACTTTAGATTTTCAGATATAATGTTGCAAGATTTCACGTAATATCTGTATGCATTCAATGGGTCGCGATAATTGATTAGCGCAGACAACATTTACTAAACATAAATATATATTAAAGCAGTATTTTTTTCTTAGCACAATTACATCTTCAACTTTCCTTTTCCCTAAAATAGAGAGTGGCGGATATAGACAGGGGACATGCACCCACTCCTTTTTGCCAGTCCTTGAAATTTCTTCTAATTATTCACAACCTTGTTTGAATATCTGATGAAGCTAAGGCGTTAAGTGTCAACAAGCATTATTGTTAGGAAACGCTTAAATCATATTACGAATCAAAATTCCTTGGTTATCAACTTTCATAGTTTTTCCAAATAAGCTACCGTAATCTCCCGCCTATAAGGCGCGTCTTATACGTGAATCAAAAGCCTACTGCACCTTATAGAGCCTTCCAAAATAGGGGGGTGCGTCTTGTAGGCGGGGTATTTTTACTATAGACTAGATATTGGAACAATACTCAAGGAATTCTGTAGGTTTAAGCCGTTTCTCTTCAGTGAATAAGTTATATTAATCGTTTGTTTTGCATGAGAGTAATGGCAGAAATTTTAATATGTTCTAGAGCTTGTTGTCAAGGAGTCTGTCATGAGATTATGTGCACAAATGTTATATTTTCTTTTAAATACTGTTCTATTGTAAAAATATCGCAACAAAATACGTTCTTTTTACATCTTGAAACTTGTAAACATTTAAGTAAAGAAAATTAATTTAAAAAATCGAATTAACTCAGCATTTCCTTATTGGTTCATAGGTTGAAAATTTTGCTTCATCTGGTACCCCATAAGTACTCTTGCTTAAAGCAGTCAAAAATCTAGATTCTATAACCAGCGACCTAATTATGCCTTTTTTAAAATAGTGTAAAAAGTACTAAACTCTTGAAAATCAAGCCCCAGGTGCTCCTTATTATTTCTTCTGAACTCAGGGTGCGCCTTATACGTGAGGTGCGCCTTATACGCGGGAGATTACGGTATGTACAAAACATATCCCTGCAAACTCAGCTAGTATGAATTATGGAACATGCAAACCAACTCACCGTGCTGATGTAAAGATGGCTCCATTGAGTCCTCCAAAAGTGGAAGCCGCAACAAACAGTGGCATGATCCAAGACATGACTCCCAATGTGCGGTCTGCGAAGCTCTAGATCATAAAAATAATAAATTTTCGATTAAGAAGATGTCTATGTCTTTTTTTCTTTGATACCACAAATATAGAAATTTGTCACTAGCAGTACGGGTATTCTAGAAAGTGTTTCTCTCTGTTTGACCTTCCATTTTTAAGTTTTTATAGCTCATCATTTCAGCGATTTCTTTCACCAAGGCGTCAAAGGGTAAACTAAATTCAATCACATCACTAAATGTAATTGCAACAACTAAAGTTTCATAAACATGAATGAATGAGGCCTTATATCAAATAGTCTTGTGTCCAGATATCAATTCAAAAACTTACAACAGCGACAGCGTTACTTTCTAGCAGCTCCTGAGGGGTGAGGACGGTGAAGTAGGCCACATTAGCCAACACGTAGATAATGGTCACCAGTGGCATCGAGATGTAGATAGCACGAGGCAGGTTTCTAAAAAAGAAAATACAAAAAAAAGAGAGTTTTAACTGCTGAGGTAATTAGTTTATGTAATTTGCATGATTTGCTGTAGATGTGGACATCATAGTTTTATACTAGAAGTCAGCACTCAAAGAGAACAGTTGCCAGCATCATATAAGGTTCTTTGTGGGGACTTGCAAGTGTTGCCATTATATCCTGACTTGAGTTGGCTGTGATTTTGATGGTAGCAACATCTGTACGAGGTGCACTGCATACCACATCTGTATCTGGAGTATTAATAGTAACTGGAGGATGATAAATATTATGTTGATATATTTTGTCTCTGAAAAGCATTTGCTGTAACTGCATTATTACCAGTTACCAAGTACATCAAGTACTCATTGGAAGTGAATGATTTTTTTTTTTGTTTGAATTTACTTTATTTGCCTCTGGAGTCAATAAATCGATACAGAAAGTTCGGACAGTCTTGTTGTTCTTCAATCGTCATTTCTTAGTAAAATATAACTTTGTGATCACTTTCCGGTATACATATATAGTAAACATTTAATGTGTGCTATAGAGCATTATTACACGACCTCTGTGATTTTGGGTGCTTTTTCTGAATATTCCCATTCTCATACCTATCGATATTGCAGGTCTTAGGAGTGCTGATATCCTGGAAATCAGCACTCCTAGGAGTGCCAATATCCAGGATATAAGCACTCCTTACATGTCACATGTTAAAACCCATGAAATTTTCATTGCCAGGGTAGGGGTCGAACCTGCAGTCTCCTGATCCCAACTCCAACTCCCTATGCATTGTGCCACAGGGACTGACGAGAATAGCAGCAGAAGAATTAAGTTAGAATTACACCACAGTGGTCAGAGCTGCCTGTCCCATAGCTACATACCATATTTCCCCGTTTATACGCCCAGGCTTGTGTTAGTACTGTCTACTACCTAAACCTCCTTACTAAGTGGCAAATTGACCAGGCCTTAACACGAGGATATACGGTACTGCGGGACACTTTCAAACCAAACTAAGCCAAGCCGGGCGCTGAGGTGTGAGACCCAGTGGTCTAGTGGGTAGCGCATTGCGCTCAGCTTCTACAGGTAGGCGGGACGAGTCGCAGTCCGGGTGAATCTTCTTTTTCACTGTGTGTACACACACTATGGCAGGCTTTGAGTCCCGGGGAAGGATTTTTGTTTGCAACTTGTTTTTATTGATATTCTATTGATTATTCATTGATTTTTTATTGATTAATCGTGTTATAAAAACAGTATTGAACGGGCTAACGGGCACCTCATTCAGTGTATCGTAGGATATCGTAACGAGTGGCTGTTAAGACAAACCATGATGGGTACCTTGTCTCTGGTTCACACCCACTTCCAGGGAAATGCTGGTCCCATCTTACCAGTTCTTATCAGGGTGTGTTGCCGGAACCAGCTCCAGACCAGCTTGTGGCCAATAGTGACAGTGGTCCGAGTCGTCAATGCTTAAGGCTATGGAGAATGCACCCATTATCCCTTGCATTTTTCATTGGCGAATAACTCCTCTCCTGGCGAGTTAAGCACTGCATAATATCAGCAGGTCTTGAATAAGGATCCAAATTAACCATAAAAGGGCATGACACTGTTATTCTCCTCGATTTTGAGTCGATCGCCTTGCTGTCCGTCATTTTGGAATTTGATCTGTGCGCATGCGCGACTCCTCCTTGCATTTTCGACGGAGAAATGATATATTCTATCGATTTAACTTGAAATTAATGAGTTTTTGAATATAATCCGTTCATTTCGGGCAATATTAATCAAATTGAATCGAATATACCCTATCCTTTTACTTTTATAGAATAAAATCAGATGACCGGTTGTCTCGCTGTCTGACATTTTGGATTTTGATGTTCTGTGCGCATGCGCAACCCCTACTTGCCGGAAGTAGCATTTTCGAAGGAGAAATGATATATTCTATCGATTTAACTTGAAATTAATGAGTTTTTGAATATAATCCATTCATTTCGGGCAATATGAATCGAATTGAATCAAAAATATACCCTATCCTTTTACTGTTATAAAATAAAATCAGACGACCGGTCACTCTGCGCACATGCGTCAAGTCTCCAGACCAGAAGTTTGGCGGTAGACATAACAAAATTATGGTGGTCCGATTTACACACTCATATACCAACGGTCTTAACCCGTCCTATACAGAAAATTCCACCTTACCTGCTGAAAAAAAGCGTCTTAATTGCCCAATTCCCATAGGAGCCAAAGTGTTATTTCTACCCCCTGTCTACCCCCGAAATCTACCGCCCAATGTAATCCTATGGAGCCTCGTTTTCATAAGAAAGTAAGTCAAACATGTCAGGTTTTTTCTTCAGCATTTTTCATAGCTAAAGAAATTCTTTTTCAGGAATTGTGCATGTACAATGAAAGACTAGATCCTAAAGATTATGTTTCCATGATTTTTTGGTTAATTATCCCCCAATTTCAATGAGCAATTCCCATCTAAAGTCCCAATTCCCGATCGTCAGTTTTTGGCTGAAAAGGCGCCGCCAATGACCCAGGAGGACCTAGGCCAATTACATATCTATAGCAGATCAGATAAAACCGTAGTGTTGTAGATTTTAATAGAATAGTAGAGAATAGACCTGTGAGACATAGCGCGGCAACTTGTAATCTTGTGTCTAGTGATGGAATAATAGGAAAGCTAACTTCAAAGGCAATTAAAGGTTGTACCATCTGGCTCACCATGTAACTCTTGTGCTGCCTTGTACTACTAGGTCTACTACCGAGAAGTTCTGCCTGCCCATAGATGACCACTACAAATGGTAGAGGTGGGCATGTTCAATGACCCAGAACCATATGCACCAAGGACCCCAGAATGACTAGGGTTGTGTGTGGCAGTCTTACCAACCCCAACAGCATACAGCTAGTTACAACCCCCTCCCCACCAAACTGGTAACCCCCTCCCCTCTGTAGACAGGGTACACCAAGTTTAGCATTTGTCTCTCCATAGAGATTTATAGAGATTCTAAACAGTAAATATCTTCTTCAAATACAGAATATATGATCCAAATGTACCATAACCCCGTGAGATGAAACCTTTAGTACATATATACAGCAAATTCAGACCACAGAATTATCAGATAAAGCCTACAGAGATGTATTGGTGAATCTTAATTTTGTCTTATGCTAATCTTCCATAGAGCTCCAGGAGCTGAAATGTCTAATCTAATCATAAAACCCAAACTAAACATATATCACAAAAACAAGTTATCTACCATTAGTACATACATATGCTGATAACAATGCCTCAATATTGTGCCAAAATAGTCCATAGGAGAAGAACAGTGAACGAAAATAGAAATCAGGGCTCCCCTATCCCTTACACCGTGGCGACTCTGAACCATTGACTAGTCTACAAGTCTCACTAGTAGGACTTAGAGTCGCCGTGCTAAAAAGAACACTGAACTCTCACAGATGTTCAGGTTTGGCGAGCCATTACAAATATATACATGGAATACGAGTGTTGAAGCAATTTATATCGCAGGTAACTCGGAAAGGTTCATACCAACGAGGGGTGAAGCGATTTGAATTGCACGTAACTCTGACAAGTGCTTAAATAATAACTGAGGCCTGAAAAGGAATCATAAAATTACCAAACCTTCACCAAGAGGTTAAATCCCCAACAACAGCAAAATATCGCAAAATTTTGTGATGTCAGGAGTCAGGTGGAAGTGTTGTGACAGTGTCAAACACTTCTCTGCCCCCTATAAAAAAAGTTAACAATAAGAGTGATAATGTGCCCATTCATGAAAAACACCTCAGTCCTCCCTGCTAAATAATGAGCCACAGTGGGTGACAGGATGTAGCTGACATCAGCACTGTTCTATAGAGGTGGTGGCTCCTAGTGAGAAATGAGTGAACTAGGCAGACTGAAGGGTTGTAGCTGGCTCATATTTTATCAGGGTAGGACACAGGATGTACTTAACATAGGTGGACCAAGTATAAAAAAATCTCCCCCCTTTCAAAATATCGTATCTATAGCTATATATTCATGTAATATTATGTGTTAGAGTAATGCTATTATACACAGTTATATGCTGCTATATTCAAGTGGAATAAACCAAGAAGAAAACACTATGGTATAGAATATTCATTTCCCATTACCCCCTAGCTGGAAACACCTCAGTTCCCCCTGCTAAATAATGAACAATGAGACCATCACCCTGTTTAAAAACGGCGGGAAACCTGACACCCTAAGCTGACACCTCAATAGAAAAGCATTGAGAGCACAAAGGATGTTGCTCCCATTTTGAGATGACCTACTTTTTTAAAACCTTAATATCAGAAAGATAAGAACCAGATAACAGGTAACAATTACACCTCTATGTTCCTGAATATGTACACTATTTTATGACAGGTTTCATTTTGCTTCATATTTAAGCATTTTCATGTTATTTGAGGTTGAAGGGAACAGTCCCATCTCTGAAACAGGCAATTTAGTTCTTAAAGTGTCACCCTGCCCCCACCTGTCTCTAAAAACTCGGAAAAGTAAACTTTCCGAGTTAACAATGGGCAAACAAGAAGGTATGGACCTCATCTCCACTTAGTGTCAGGGCTGATCCTTCTGGTCCTACCTAGGTATATAGAAATATATATAGAATATGACACAGTATAATAAAGTACAGGGTGGGGTTTACATAGGGGGGAAACAGCTCACATTATCCCTGATATTAGAAAAGTAAGTAATACAGTCATGTCTTAATATATCTGTCTTCAAAAAGTCGGCTGATTCACTTACCAGCCACTCATCTCTCTGAACAGATAAAATTATAACCATTAAATTCTATTTTAACTCTGATTCAAAGAACCAGTCGATTCAAGAACCAGTCAATTTTTATCTGAAACGAAGATGGCCGGTAAAGTTAGACATGACTGTAAATGGTAACCTTTATCCATAGGGCAGTAGCAGTTTAAGATATTCTAAGCTTTCTTTTTTAAATATATCATGTGTTTCAGCATTTCTTCTGCCCACAGGAAGCAAGTTCCATTGGTGTGCACCATAGAACTCTACACTTCTTGCATATGAGGCACAGTTTGGGGTGATGATTTTACATAAAGGGGCATCATGTTGGCGAGTTGGTAATCTGTTGTTAACTCTATAGACATATGATAACCATTGGCAACACATATTCTGATGGTGTACCTATGTTTTCATTCCTGTCTTTGATGTGAATATTCTGGTATAATAGGGGTGGATAAAATTGTACATGTGACTATTGTCACAGTAGGCTCAGGGTCATGGTAATAGGGTCGTGTATGGGCAATTTAAGATTCTTTACTTTCATTATATTTTTTTAAATCATTCGTTGGTTTAAAGGAGATGAATTTTTAATTGTTAGTAGAGTGAATATATTGCCATCGCCTAAGAAAAAGAGCGTTTATTCCTGCCACTTGTGGGTCTATGGCAAAGCAAGACACCCCAACCTAGGGGTAAGATCCAACCAGGATAAATAAATGAATTACACACACATATGGCTACGAGTATGCCCATGAAGTGCTGTTTCTGTTTTTTTCCTACCAATAACAGCAAGAGCAAAACATTTTTTCACTACCAGGACTGAGAAAAATCAATTTTAAGTGTCAAATACATGCATTTTTGCCCGCTAGAATGCCAATCTCTGTACATCGACATCATACATTCTATGCTGAATAGATGTATTGCATGTGTGGGAGTACCCAAGAGGTGACAACCCCCCCCCCCCTCTGCTGCAGCACTCCCATGCACCCATCAAATACAAGGTGGTGTGTACATTTAGCTTGACCATGGCAAAAGTGTCTAGAGTCCATTAGAAACGTGTCCAGTTCGCTAGGTAACATAAAACCCTGCATACACATCATACTTGCATTTATACATACCACCAGGATCTGGTCAGATCTATCATTTTTCTAAATGTAGGTGGCAGCCATTTTGAATATTTCACCACTTTTTGGAATCTATATGCTGTGCTATCACTATTATATCTCCTTTATTATGATAGATACAGGAAATCAGGATTCTACATTTTTTTGCCCATATGCTTATCTTATACTCTCACTATTTGGCTTCTAATATCAACATGATTCCAACAGGTTTTAAAAGATAGTGACATCAATATTAGGCCAAAAACAACTCAAAACACCTTGGTTAAGGAAGAGGTAAGCCAGTGCAATCACCATCAGCACGGGAAGGACTGGAGAGGTACAAAATAACACTCAAAGTAGGGCAAATCCCTATAGACCTATTGTCCCCTCCACCCAGGAGACTTCCTCAGTGCCTTCTTCAACGGAAGAGGGACTGACGATAAACTGTATGTTTAGTGTCAGACTCGTGCTCTATCTATTCGAAACACTGGCCCAGAAAATAACACCTTTCCCTTGAAGTCAGATTTGCACATCGAAAACTTGTGAAGAGCCCAGTATCCAAAATTTATATTAAGACAGGAGCTAGAAGAAGTCAGTCCGCACTACAAAAAAAAAAAAAAGAAGAAAATTTCAGTATCCAAAATTTGTGAAGTGCCCCCCCCCCACAGTGGGGAGGGAGAGGGAGGGGGTGAGCCACTGCTCTATGTCATTTCACAACCCACTGCCATCCTTACCCTTGGTCCCTGCCATACCACACAGTAACAAGCCCCTAACATCGGACAAGCACTTTGACTGCTTGCCTTTATTTCACCCTCAGTCAACAGTGGGACCAGATTAATTATATCTTGAAATAACCTGACAATACAAGTGCACACTATGAGGAGCTGGAAAGCGAACTATATCTGCTAAAACTAAACATTTAAACATAACCCAGTGCACCAGTGAGTCACTGTCCGGAAAACTGGGCACTCTACTCTGCCTTTGTCCACACAAGACGCGACACTCAGAAGCGTGACGCTGAAGGCTTCTCACCAAGCTCTTCACAATAGCTCTCTATGGGATCCAAAGTGGATGAACACACATTGCAACACTTAGTTGTATAGAACCCATGACCATCTTCACCCCCACGGTATACAATAACAATATACCAAAAAACAACACTAGATATGATGTTCTGTGGCTCACCATTGTTTACTCATTATATTAGTCCTTGGCCTTGGTTGGTTTATTTTACCCTTTAACTCTGCTTTACCCTTGAATAGTGGCTTTAGTAACAGGCCTCCTTTTGTCTTAAATTGGCCATCGGACCCGATTCTATAGGCTCAGGTGACTTACTTTTGTATAGTGACTACCACAGTACACATACAACTTCTAGTCTCAATGCCATTAGAAGGGTTATTGGTTTAGTTGATGGCATGTGGAATGCATATTCCCTGTGTACCAAGAGGCAAACATGCTCCACCTTTCCAATAATTGACCGATTACCCCCGCCACAACACAAAGTGTGACCTATCATAAATTCTTTTATATTGTAGGGTTTGCTTTTAATGGCTTGTCGAAACAAGTGTTCTGTGACCTATCACTCAAGGGGTCAGAAAAGGAGAAGTTTTGCTTCAGCTAACGGACCTTACTGAGCAAAGCATGGCAGTTTTCCGGCAGCCATTTTCATCACTGAGCAATGTATAAATTGATCTTCGAAGAGTAATGAGATTGCATATTCGCAAACACACAATCATGGGTTTGGTTGTATTAGCGTTCGCTTGCATTGATTCCCTTAGGCGTTACATTAGGATTGTAGCGGCGGATTTTGACAGGGGTGCAACCTCTGTTTCTTTGTTTGTTTTGGCCTATGCATGTCTACAGCATCATGCAGCTTGCTGATGTACTAGTACAGGATGAATTAGCAAATGTCACCCTTCAGCCTGCAGCAAGAGACATTAATAGCACCACCCCCTACCTGCCTCCACATGCACCCCCCCCCCGCCCACTACCCTACAGATGGTCACCATAAAAATGTCAGACCCTGGCTGGACACAAAATACCACTAGCGGGTTCTCCAAAGAGCAGAGACGTTGAAGAGCATTTACTTCAGACGTTGATCAGTGCTTAGCATCAGCAAGTAAAATGGTCATAGGGTTGATAATGCATCGTACATTATAGCACCATTTGATGGCATGTGGACGTTATTTATTTTAAAGAACTCATAATATGACATGCAATGGTAGATTGACTGTACAGCCAATAAAAAACTCTAAAAACATATTTCCCTGACAATTCCCTTTGATCTAGTGAGTAGTGTTACATGTTGTATAATGCACCTGGGACTTTACCTAGACAGTGCGAAAAGTACATGGAGGAAAATGTCACATCCAGGGGTCACCATTAGCATAAGGGGCGAGGAGATGGACCAGTAAACCTTCTTACCATGTTACACTCTTTGGCTGCACCCCACCCCTTCACCCACAAACCACCTGTGTGACCTCATAATAAGGTGACTAAGGTCAGCACTCTATAATTATGTAGGACATATTGTAAACCACACACGACCTGTACTAGGAGATGCATGTATTTGATGTTTTCTTTTTGTCGACAGGGACCATTTGTATTTGGGAAGTGCTCGGAAGTGGTGCGGGTTCTCGGTCGGAGAAACAGCTATACTTTGTCAATGCTTTTGATCGTGTTCGTCAGTTCATGTGGTTAGGCTCAAGGCTTATGAGAAAGCATAAAATATGCATCATAAATCTTCCTGGAATAGATATTCACTGAACACATAGGTGCCAAATGATAAAATCATGAGAGTGGTAACTCTATACCGTCCCCCGCGAGGGAAGGTTAAGATATTTATAGAGCACATAGAAAAAAAGATGAAAGATGCAAGTAACCTTGGGTTCGAGCTTTGGTGTATGGGTGATTTTAATATTAATACTCTGTCTGAACGGATCAATTCTAGCATACAATTAACAGATCTCTGTAAGTTCTATAGTTTTCACAAACTAATACAACAATGTACACGTCCTTACAAAAAAAAGGTTGCTCGTTTGGACAGTGAGTGAGTAATAGATGTTTAACGCCATGCAAAATCCATAAAGAACTGTAAATACATCATGGATGCAGACGACCTGGTTTTTTACACCTCAAAATATAGGCCAGCAATGTGCATTGCTCATAACTCGAAAAGAAATAAAATTTAAATTTTTTGGCAGATGTTATGTACCATAAATTCTTTGATTTGAGTTTCATATATTTGAATCAAATCAAAATTGTAGTTTATTGCAAGGTCAGTAATGCAGGTAATGTTGCTTGTATCAGAGAATTTAAGGTACCATAATCTCCCGCGTATAAGACGCAGTGCGCGTATAAGACGCACCTAGAGTTTTGGAAAATTCTCAAAAAAATGAAAAATTCATAACTTTGGTTCTACTGAGTGAATTTTAAAAATTTAAAAACCTGTGTGTAGCTTGGGCCCCCTGGACCCCCCCCCCTAGGCCCCCTTATGCCCTATTATGACAATTATGGCATGTAACATATCAAAAGAAAGGTCTTGGTGTCCCCCTTGTGGATCCAAGGAGAACTAAAAGCCCTCGTATAAGACGCGTTTTATACGCGGGAGATTACGGTAATTGCAGTTAGTTAGACTTTCTGCTGTCCCAAAGCTCTGGCCCCTTGATAGTCTTTTCCATTACATTGTTTCTCCAGAATTAAAATTAATAGCCTTGAACAAGTCTAGCTTGTGGTCTGACATCAGCACTCCCATTCACAGACAGGAACCAACTCCAAGCAGGTGTTAAGTAGTGTTATAGTCCTATACTTTCACAAGACATCTGCTTGGAGGACCAGATGCTACTCACCCAGGTTATTTGCACCACCAAGCCACTATTCGCATAACTCCCGCCAAAACTGCGCTATTCACACCACACTGCCAAAAAAGGCGGGAAAATTGATACATGGATCAACACCATATACCTTCACCATTGGAGGCAAAAAGTGTCTTATGGCTGCCAACCAACTGACTCTGTAGAATATAGACAATTACTCAAAATTTACAATAGTTGGTACTGAAATACATTTTCCTGCAAGACCCCTACATCTCCTCCTTTAATGACACTACAAATTCTCTAAGTAATTCTGCCTCTTATATATAAAATTTCCATCTTCTTTTAAACTTATTCGCACCACCAAAATGACTGAAAATGAGAGGACCCTAGTTGTCTCCTATAACTCTTTTCGAGTTAATAACAAAATTGACTTGGTGAAAACCAGATTACAGGACGACATTGATTCTGTAAGCCAATGGTGCAAGTCAAAGCGACTTACTGTAAATACTGATAAAACAAAAGTTGCATGGGGTTTGTCTTCCCATAAACTCAAGCCTACCAGGGGTATTTCTTTCACCATGGATGGCTGTAACTTGGACATTGTGAATAGCTATACATATCTTGGACTGAAAATAGACAGAGGCCTATCCCTTGAAGGAGCATATCTAAATGTAAATCAGAAAGTAAAAGATTTTATGAGTGCTATAGAGCACTTATGGCCCAGGGTCTTCCACCAAATATGAAAAAAAAAAGATGAAATTCAAATAGATTGTCTGCTGTAAAGCAGTTATGAACATACTGTAGGGGACTCACTATTCATTTTCCCATATTTTGTAGAAGAAATTCCCACTTAAAGTCTTCCATTCTGATCAACCTTCCATCCCAGTAAACTATTGTAACAATGCCCAGGGGGTATGACACTTCCTTGCCAAAAATCAAGAGAAGTGTTATGAGACTGGTCACAAAAATGCGGACCGCCATTGGCTACATGGACATCGCATGCCACCTGCCGACTGAAAAATAAGGTATATGACAGGTCCTCGTATAGACCTTCCTGACAACTAGTGATGAAACATAACTACATGAATGGTCTGCTAATGAACGGTCTCCATATATGGAGACTGTTCACTTTCTGACAAAACATATAACCCTTCAGCCGTAGGTGCTATCGCATTTGTTATCAATACAGCTGTACTATTTGAACCTCACCTGCTGAAAAAAGAGTCTTAATATGCTGATTCCCATGGAAGCCCATGTGTTCATACTATCGCCAAAATCTATCACACCCATAGACTCAATGCTTAAGGGCCTTGTATTTAATATAGCACCCAAAGACATGACGTAACTACAGCAGCTTTTTTCGTAGAGAAAGACATCACTCACCATGAAGGACAAAATGTTGTCTGCTAGATGAGATCTGAAACTTTCCTTTGGCTTTTGAAAAATATG
This sequence comes from Acholoe squamosa, assembly GCA_949317995.1. Taxonomy (NCBI): domain Eukaryota; kingdom Metazoa; phylum Annelida; class Polychaeta; order Phyllodocida; family Polynoidae; genus Acholoe; species Acholoe squamosa. The sequence continues at coordinate 45,439,189 of OX439038.1, forward strand.
TAAAATAACAGTATATCACTGCATGATTACACCCTAAAGTTGGTGATTACAAATTTGTGGATTTGGCTGAAAAGGCGCCGCCAATGACCCAGGAGGACCTGGGCCAATAATACTCTTCAGTTTCAGTAAATTAAGAAATCAATAGTCTGAAAAGGCCGCTATAACTGTTTACAAGACAATGATACTCAGCCTTTTTGACTATGCATGCTATGCATATAAAGGTACTGGTGTTACAAATTTGGACAAACTTCAGCACCTGCAGAACGGAGGACTTAAAATCTGTTTCAGGGGTAGGAATACAAACAATAACTTGACAGATGAAATGCATACAAGAGCAAATGTGCCAAAGCTAGAAAGACGGAGAAAGGAACTTCTACTGACTTTGATGTACAAGTACTCAAAAGGTACCAAATGGGTAGACACAGTTCTCAGGAGAAGAACAACTTGCTCTGAAACCAAGATCAAGTTCAAAATCAAGCAACATAAATAAGCCTTGCATGAAAAGTCACCTTTGTTTCATGGAGTCAAACTCTGGGACAACCTAGTAGACTGGTTCCAACATAGTGAGACAAAACTTAAGTTCAAGAAGAGAGTCGCTAGGTTTGTGGACTTGTCTATCCGAACACATAATCCTACACTTGCTGAACAGCTGAATGAATCTCTTGAAATAGTAGACCTATCAGATGATGATGAAGATACACTTTTATATGTTTGATTTGTACACCTGTATTCAACACAATATTTATGCACTTCTATTGTGAACCTGGCTTTGAAGGGGTTTAGGTAGAAATGCCTGTGTCTTTTGGGCAGGTTCCCAAACTACGGAGACTTCGGTTGAAGTAACCATCCCACCTTTACTTACGGAGACTTCGGTAGAAGTAACCACTGCCATTTCTCAACTTGTGATGTAACATGGGCCATATAACTTGTTTTGTGTTTTGACCTGTACACTGTGACAATGTGTTTCTTGTAATGATTAGATAAAAATCAGTCTTTTAATGCCAAGCCAAGGAGACTTTGAATTGAAGTAACCACCCTAACACAATCTTCCTTTGGTATTCCAGTACTTGTGAGTATCTCGTTAGGTGACAAAAATGTCCTTTACTGCCACTCCTTTTGTGTATCTTCACCTACCTCTTTGTTACTTTGCTCATGAATAACTACTTATGTATTTAGTACTTTGTAGATTACCGTATTCTCCCGCGTAGAAGACGCCCTGCGCATATAGGACGCACCCTAAACCCAGCAGAGGCATTTTGTGTTTAATTTCTTTTATTTCTCATTTTTCTTATATATAAGTATATCTCATGCTTTGTATCTTGTAAGTTTGTTCTATCATTTTGTCTATTCTTTAATTGTTCTCTTATGTCAAATTATTTATAAACATCATTACCTTAGTCTTTTACCTAAATGTATCATTTGTACCATTGTACCTGTACCAATTGTCTTTATCAACGCTATTTTTCATTTTAGCTACCAACTGTTGTTACGTTTTATCTTACAGATAACATTGTATTCATTTTGTTCATCACACTTGTTATTTCACATATCATATACATATTAGGTTAAGATAGACATAGTCTTAATAGATCCAAACAGATTGTCAACCGCAATATCACTTTTATTGTAATCGTGAAATGGCAATTAACACATTTTCAAACCTAAACAAATTTTGTTAAATTGGTGTAGTTCATCTGAGTAGAATTACCTTAATGGTATACTGTGAAATGGCAGTAGAGGCCAGTGATTATCTTTGGTAATTTTTACATATACAACAAAGACGTTCATAACGCATGGTATGATTCAAGTTGTATTAAGAGAAAGTATGCCTACTAAATAATATTTCAATTTAAATCAACAGATTTAAATATTAAATCCAGTATACTAGTAACATCGATCAATACATTTAGTATAATATTGGTTGGGCATATGAGACTTATTTTTACTGGGAATTCCCATACTTTCAGACATGGTATCAAACAGTTGAATGTCCCAATATTTTCCTCATTAATTATACAGGGTATTGGCATACTAGTACAGGCTAAGTTCATGGTCCAAAGTTATTGAAACTTCCTCTTTCTAAACCATTCACTGAGCCACTCCCCCTGCTTGTCTTTTTCCCCCCTTTTCTATTTCTAATACTCCTCAGTCAGGTACTTCCCCATTCTTGCCCCACCCCATCCAAAGTGAAGTCATGGACCTAATTCTGGTGCCATGAAAGAAACCACACAGCGCAAAGTGACCCGTTTCCTGTACTTCACTCTCTAAGGGAGTGATCATTTTTTAACAACAGGGGGGGGCTGGTGGGTGTGCGCGCGGACGCGCGAAAAAAATTTCCACCCCCCCCTCTCGAGGGGGTAAAATTTTTTCGACCCCCCCCATAAGGGACAAAAATCGAGCGCGAACGTCCCCTTTTAGCCTATAGTAACGCGCGGGGTTTTCCACTGAAAACAGGTGAAATTATTTTGATCCCCCCATCAGAGGTATTGAAAAAATTCTGACCCCCCCCGGTCAAGGGGTTGAAAAAATTCTGACCCCCCCTCAAACCCACCGCCCCCCCCCCTGTTGTTAAAAAATGATCACTCCCTAAGTGTCACGGTTCTAATTGGGCCAAGGACGTTCTAATTTTTCTCCGATCTTCCACCATAAACCTGGCGTAGATCGGGTTCTAATTTGATGGAGTTCATAAATAAAAGCTTAGATTAAAGCTGAATTCATTCCTGATTTTCTTTACAATACAGACGCCCCTGACAGGTCACAAATGTGATCTTTGACCCCTCTCTGTATCCCTTCAATTAATAGTTCACAGTACCAACGTTTTTTCTAGTACGGTACAGGTACAATTTGTTACATGTAGTAGTCTTTTAGAGTCTCAGTTAGTATGAATTCTTTATTCCGTTCAGGTTGGGAAGACCACCACTCATACTTTAGGTTATGTCTGATTCAATAGTCTCATCATAAATCCCTTTGGCTTAGCAACACAGCCTTGGCACCACTAATTCTGTCATGATCAGCATTTACTAGGCCTGTATTTTATACCAAGGAACTCGTCAGTTCCTTGCTTGTACCATTGTACGAGTCTTCAATATATTTCAAATTAGTTTCATTTCTATCGGTGTTGGCCTTTCATTTTTAAAAGAAACAAAAAGACAACACTGAAATTAGCGTTTGATAATTGCAGAATCGTGTACCTGTATATCTCTCTTTGCACTGCTACCTTCAAGTGGTACATCAGCTGCCACACCTGTATCACACCTGGCAACCCCTATCGATACTCCCCCAACTCCCCACTCCCCATACACACAGCATACAAACATGATGGAGGTGCCATGTATTGCATCAGCCTCCTATAGGTGTAGTCTACAGACTTGATAGGGTAAGGTATGCACAGGAGGCAATGGCATTGCATCAGCGGCTGGAGCCTCAGCACTCTCAACCCCCCCCCCCCCCACTATATTCTAAGCATTCTAACCAGGGGAGGAACCTAGGGGGGCACTGGTCAGGGAGCAGGGAGAGAGGGAAATATAAAGCCTCAGCAGCAGGGACGGACAGAGGCAGTATAAAAGAGGGGTTAGTGAGTGCATTCTTAGTGTACCTAAGCGTCTCCCCAGCATCCCCCGGGTACCGCAGCACTACAGTAACGCCCCCTAACGGTTCATGTGGAAACTGTGTGCACATATGGATGGAACTGATGCTGAGGCAGGCTAGAATATATATTATACATAATATACTGCATTCTCAATGCAATATTAAGAGGTTTTCAGCACAGGCTATTTTCGAGAGAGATTTTCTGTAATTGTAGTTACAGCTGTGCATGTCTTAGAAGATAGGCTAAGATATAATATGGATATATTGTTGCACATCTATATCGTCCAATACATGCAGAGTGTGGTGACATTAAATAAGTCTGGGGTGTAGGTTTTTATAAATGTACAATCTATCAGGATATCAAACCAATTAGGAAATGTTTCCACCCCTGAATCATGGAATCAGGCTAAACGGGCACTTTGGCACATTACACTTTCCAGCCTTCCTACTCAGTCAAGGATATATTGGATGATGATTCAGTTCCCCTACTACCAGTTATTTTACTCTTGGTGGCCTGATTCAGTGGGTATAACTCATTCAAAAGGTGTGTATTACCGTAATCTCCCGCGTATAAGACGCATTGCGCGTATAAGACGAACCCCAAACTCAGCACATGCATTTTCGCGTATAAGACGCACATTTTAATGCTGATATTTGTAAGATTAGTACTGTTCTATAGTAAAATTACCCCTCCTATAAGACGCACCCTGAACTTCAGAAAATCCTATAAGACTCCCCGCATTTTGTTTGGCGTAGAGGACGCGTCTTATACGCGGGAGTTTACGGTACTTGTATTTACGCTCATCGCAGGGAGAGATTGCAGGGCAGATTGTCTTAAATGGACCTACTAGTATGCATAGATATTAAACAGTCCCTTGCCAACCTGTCTATATGTCATGGCTTGAATCCATCGTGTGTGCATATTCTGTATGCACATACGAATGTGGCACTTGGTACATTATCAGTCACCCATGACATCACCAGGTACATTATACCCTGACAGTGGGGCCCTGTGACACCAAGTCACACGGTCTATGGAGTACATCACCTTTTGTAGCAGAAAGGATGCAGCCGCTGTAATTGGTACCTGCCTACCTGTAGAATACATTAACCCTCTAAGGATGGATCAAAGCATCATGCACTTTGCTTAACAACAGGATGCATGAATGCAGCCCTGGATACACCATGATAACACTTTGCGGCTAAGTTATACAGTGTACACTCATATGATGCACCAACATGACGCACCAGCACTGCATTGGTACATCATTATGAGAATGTACGGGGGGGGGATACACATAGAGGCCATTTCTAAAGGGCTGAAAATGGGGGTAGGGGGTGTGGGTGAAATAAGGGCGGTCTACACAATACACACCTGTAAATACAGTGGTGGTTGATACTTACTATGGGCTAGAGGAGAGACCTGGGGGCTTTACAAGGATGAGCTGTTCATCTTGAGGATGGGTATGGGGATCTAATAGGAGTGGTGGACATACCTGGTAGTTATCATATATGTAGGACTCACGTATTTACCTTTTTGACTAAGACTGTCCTAATATGTAGGACGTGCCATATCTTTTCAACAATAGGGCGATGGAGACTTTGGGTGTAAGGAACAAAAAGATTCTACCGACTTCCAATATTACAGGGATGCAAAATTTCCAAGCTTTAGAAATAACTTTGTTTGGGATAAGAGTAATCAGTTGCAAAAGAAACTTATTTCAAAAAGAAACTTAGTTAAAAATGAAGAAAAAGAAGCAAAAGTAACTCCCAAAACACCACACTTTTATCTGATTCTCGTAAGTAAAACCCAAAAGCCTCAAGTGTCCCAATCAGAGCCAACAGTATATATACGACCCATAAAACGGACCTTTGTAGATGTAAATCTGAGGTCCTTAGAGTGTAGGCACGGATCCGGTTTACCTCTATATGCTGAGAAGCTATTAAACCCTTTAAACACCACAAAGAGCGTTAAATTTAATGCAAAATATCATTTTCTTTGGACGATATAGGAGCACGACCCTGGCGAGTAACTCGCCAAGATGGCCTTTTGCCTGCTGCAATAATTCTCTGCTGGCAGCATTATTACGGCGCACAGGTAGACAGTTGGTTAGTGCGTCACAATGGCATATGACTGGGACACAATATGGCACAATGCCTTCCCGAGAGGGTTAAGGCGATGAGGATGGCGATAAAAGCCCCGAGCCAGTATTATATCTGCTTTGTCCATAGTATACTAGTATCCTGAAGGTCCTTTTACTAAAGTGGTTCTTTATGGGTTTCTTTACAGAATGGAGAGGATTAGGTTTATTTTTCATTTAACCGTTTAAGGGCTGCAGGATGTTGTCAGCTTGATGCACTAGGGCAGTGGTGGCGAGTAACTCATTGGTACTTCATTAGTGCATCATGATCATCCCGACCCTTTGGGACTATATCAGTCACTATGCAGTCACAGAGGGTCAGCATGATGGACGAATAGATTCATACACGAGATCACGCTTGGTTGAGGACATTATTAAGAGTGAATTGTACATCACAGATGTAATGGCCGAGAGATTGTAGTAGAGATGTGTAATTATGAAGTGATTGAACAAACACTCAGAGACTCTAGGGGACAGAGCTGCAGCGCTGTTAGATGACCTGGGACAATAGCAATTGACTACAGGTACTTAGAGGCGCCTAGAGTGGGTGTGGAAGTTATCAGCCCGTCCCAGAACGACCTGGAATAATAGCAATTCACTGGTACACTGGTACTGGTACACTGGTACACCACAGTCTTCGTCATGGTTGACTGATTTCAGTAGCTGATCTATAGTAGAGGACTTTTGGCTGTTTTTGACATGACCTGCTGTCCCCCTCCTACATGATGTATATATGGCCGAGGAGACAAGTCTCTCGGCCAATGATAACGATAGAATACTACCGTGATTTGAAAAACATGGCCCTCAAAGTGTTAGGCTTATAAGAAGATCTCTATCTCTAGCATACAACACTTTTGCACTCTCTATCCACAAATTCAGAGGATTGGTTAATTCATTAGGAGATTTTACCATTTCTTCAATACATGTATCTTGATACGTATAGTTTCTGTTCAATTCAATTATAACAAAGTTCATTAGAAATCATATCAGCTCATACACTTAGGTACATGCACGAGATAAAGACCACTTCGTCTTCAGATGAATTCAATGCAGAAAGTAAATATACAACATATACATGTACATGTACAATAACATGGAATAAAACTATCCCGCAGAAAAATGAGGATTTTCAGAAAAGACAGGAGAAGTGGGATCACTATGTCACTGGTGACCCCAGACTGGTGACATTCCGCCATGGATCAGTTTGGTATTCATAAGATGTGTACTGGACAGCTGAGCAGTTAAATATATATACAATCGCTGCCCAGACCCCCTCCCTACAGGTACTGCTAGAACAAGTGGGCTTCAACTGTGAACACCAGGAGAGGATCAGGCATGATGCCAGGGAGCTTAAGGGTCATTTGTGCATCGGTTCATCATGCAGTCCCATGTATAGGACCCCACTGGCAGTGTCCGCGAAGTACACCTGCCACACCGGACATTTTAGGCGTAAGACAAAAATGTCTGGTGTAGGCAATTTCCACACAAGCCATTTGAATTTCCCTTATTCTAAAACATAAAACCTGTGGCTATCACTCACAGGCCATACTAGGTTCGCTACACCATATCAGATGTGTCTACCATCTTACCACAGAATTAAAAACCCTACTGCAAAGGTAGTTTGTTTAGAGTACTCCAAACCTTTATAACATTGGCTGGTGTATGGAAAAATGGTGCTGTGTAGTTGCCTTTAACACTGGCCTTCGCGGGCACTTTTCACCGTGACTGGGTCGACATGCGCTAACCACAAGAAGAGCAGCTACATTCCTTCATCATGGCAGTAAAACGGCGAAGTACATTTAAACATTCTGTCACCCTTAAAAACTCGAATGTCTATAAGGCCACAGATAGATCTATTAGCTCTGGCTCATTGCCTCTTGGGATGTGTCTGTCAGTTGGATGTATGAATCACTGTGGTAGTGATGGCATGTGAAAACACACCATGCAGACATAGCCAAATAGGAATGTCAACCAACTATAGTGTCACTGTTAATAACCAGGGGGCGACACAGTCTAGACATATGACTTGCACCTACACTACAATCAATATCCTAGGTTGCAGAACACCAATTGACGGGAGGTGCCAGCAGGAGACACTTTGTAATGATATTGGTCTAAAATCTGACAGTAGGTAGGCAAACCAGGCATCAAATTAATCCTTAGGATGAATATCAATCGATTTCAGTGTTATTGAAGCTGATATTTGAGGGTAAGTTGGGGGGGTGCAGTCTTTTCAATTACAGAATTTATTGCAATCATTCACTGCAAAACCCCCAAATCTGGGTATGTCCGCACTCTATGGCCGATAGCGGAAAAGTTAATCACATTGTACATCTCATGGCCCTAAATTAATGGGGAAAATGTGTGCCTACAAGAAAATAACAGTGGCTAAGCCCAGAAATTCGCACAAATATATTATTTTCGCCCATATGCTATATAAGCCAACAGTGAAAAAATAATTGGTGTCCTGCAGCCCCTAGGTCATTCCTGGTCAATCCATGGTCAAAAACTAGGAAATTTTGGTTTAGATTCCCAATGCTAAATTTTGGTTTAGAATCCCAAGGCTACCTTTTAAAGCTTGTGATATCACCACAAAAGGGGCAGTCTAAAGCCATAAATGCAAGGCCATGCTTGAGGGTTCTTGGGAGCTCCAATTATGGAATCATTTAAGGGTAATACACTGTAGAGATAAATTTCATATGTACTTACTTGAAGGGTTCCTTTAGCTCCTCTGTGACGAAGTTAAGGTAGTTCCTAAGGAGAAAAGACAAAAGAAATCAACATCATTTCGGAGTGTCAGCGTATTGAATAACAGTGGGTGGAATTCGGTAAACCTTTTTACCACTAGGTTATGGTCAGACCCAAATCTTCGTTTGAAAGCTTCACACCCTGCCTCAATGAACTACAGCAGCATACAATGTACATGATTCTTTTGCTCAAAGGATCTCTGTCCATTTATGTTTCTTTGTTTGAAGGGGGACGTTGCAGCAAGGAATTGTGACGAGTTTTTAGGGAAATAATTATTGTTAAAATGCAAAGTGCACACAACCACGGTAAGAGGCTTTACTTATAATTCGCTGTAGTGAAGCGTGACCCTCATACAAGATACAAAGTATTAGGCCCCGGATCTTGTTACTCCTCTATCTGCCTCTGTACCCAGTGCACTGTGCAACCATTACTGACATTATCAACAACACGATACCACAATCATATATACAAGGGGTCAATGGTTAGGAGATTATGTTCAGGATTCAATTGAAAATTTAGGATCTAAGATCTATGATCAAGATATTATGATTTCATATCTAAACTTTAGGATCACATATCATGATTTGAATATGGAATCTAAATGCAGTTTATTTGCTGTGCGTTTTACCATTTAGAGATTTATACCTTATTATCTGCAGAGTAATGCACAGCAATGCTGTAATGCCGTGCATATTCATATTAGGATTAATGTTGCTGAGATTGCATCATGCCATTCAAGACATGCCCATGAATGTGGTGCTTTCTCGCTCTCCATGTATAATCCTGTCCCACAGGTATAGTATGGAGTATACCTATACCTGGATTTCACAATATTGAGTTTCAATTTACAGGGCAAAGATGCCACACTGATATGCCTGATATGTCTTTTACTGATGAAGATATTATAAAGTGTATTAATGATATTGACATATCAAAATCATCTTCTATAGAATATCTACCCACCAATATATTCAAATTGGCCATCACAAGACATACTGATAAATTTATCAAAATTATTAACCTCATTACACATACTGGTGTTATACCCGACAGCTGGAAAGTCGCTACAGTCACTCCCCTACCCAAAGGTGGAGACCCTTCAAATGTATCAAACCTGAGACCGATTAGTGTGTTGCCTGTACCTGGCAAGATACTAGAAAGGCTTATTCCTACAAAAATTTGCTCTCACTTACTGAACTATAATATATTATCGAAATTTCAAGGTGGATATAAAAAAAAAATCGACTTTAGATACCATAACAGTTCTTGTAGATGATATATTAAGAAATAGAAACCAAAATAATATTACTTTAGCTGCCTTCATAGATATCGAAAATGCTTTTGACTCGGTAAATCATAATATCCTTCTAGCCAAATTAGAACAATATGGTATAAGAAATAGAAACTTGACGTTGATAGAAAATTACCTCTCTAGAAGACAGCAGTGTTCAATTGCAAACCTAACATGTGGAGTACCACAAGGGTCAATTCTAGGTCCTTTGTTTTTTCTATTATATATAAATGACTGTATCTCGGTAAATGACATCCATAAAACTTTGCTATATGCAGACGATTCAGTCTTATATGTCTCAGGCAAGGACATAGACCATTTACAAACACAATTAGAAAATGCACTAAATAAATTTTATTTTTGGGCCTCAAGTAACAAGCTGACAATAAATGAAAATAAAACCAAAATCATGACCTTTGCCTCATCAGTAAAATTGAAAAGTCTGAGGAAACCAAATATTGTTATTAACAATAAACCACTAATGAATGTAGCTTCCTACAAATACCTTGGTGTTACTCTGGACCCAGAATTGAAGTTTAATTTATATCTACGTACTGTAATCAACAATGTGAGATATAAATCGTTAATCTTATATAAGACTCGTAAATATATGACCCATGAAGCTAGATTGAGAATGTATAAGATGCATATCCTACCTATTATAGATTATTGTGATGCATTGTATAGCACAGCTAAGGCAGATCTGTTATTGGAACTACAACATTTACAAAGTACGTAAATGTTTAAAAACTTGTTTTGATTTCCATATATTAATGCCCACTGATTTTGTACATGAAAATGCTAAATTACCAATGTTATCATCTAGGAGAAACTATCATATTAAGCTTATGGCCTACAAGAGATCATGTAACAATGACTTTATAGAGTTGAAAGTAAGAGAAACTCGTCTTGCTGCTGCACCTGTATTAAAATATCAAAAAATTAATTGTAAAGCATATGAGACATCGCAAGAAGTCAAATGTGCTCAAACCTGGAATAGCTTAACTACTGAAACCAGAAATATCAGAGACCGGGACAAATTTAAACTTAACTGTAAGAGAGATATTCAAGAAAATAACTAATTTTGATCAATACATATTGCCGTTGTAGGCAAAATATCTCTGTATTTATTTATGTTTGTCATGTTTAAATGATGTCGGTAATATCTAGGGAGGGGGGTGTGTTATTCTAGAATTTTAAAGTAAAAAATAATGCTGCTGTTCATAATAACTCATAACTTACTATCATACAATACAATGATTGGTATATGTAATTTTTTATGGCTTGGCCAAGACAACATCCTATGGATGACGGTCAGTCATTAACTTGTTAGCCATTAAGTTTTTTTTCCTCATATAATGACAATCTTTCAGAAATCCATCTACCCATGTATTATGCTTACCTGTTTTTATATAGGGAAACCTCGTGTATGTATATCAAATTATAATGGATCAAATTTCTATGGCTAATAAAAGTTTAAATTGTTTAAAAAAATTAAAATATGCAAATCAGTCAGGCACAGAATAGTGGTGCTTTCCTACTGTAGGGTTGGTGGTAGTAGTGGTGGCGCTGGTGGACCTGTTATTGCCTTCCTTGGAATGTGTGTGAGGGGTGGGAGTAGTGTGGTGGTGGTGAAACCTGGTCACTGAAGTAGTGGCAGAGGCCATAGCAATAGCCCTGTATTCTAATACAAAGCACTGCTCCCTCATAATCCTTTGCATTGGTCATTGCCCCCCCTTCCCTCCACCCACCTCTGAACGGTGGTGGTGGCTGTGCTGCCGGGGTGGCCCCATACGGTATTTATGGCCACCTGACAAGAAGCCCATGGACAAATGGCCACTAGGACCAGAGGCCATTCTTTATAATGCCCGTCAGCCTATGCCCGCTAGATTATGTCAATTATTGTCTAACGCCCGACAGTTATCTCTATTTAGTTTCGTATCCACTAGAATTTCATTTTATGCCCGCTAGATTCTAACGTCGATCAACTGTTCGCTGTACACTCGCTAGATTCTAACCTCCATCAGATTTTGATTCTACACCCTCTAGATTCTAACCTCCGTCAGATTTTCATTCCATGCCCGCTAAATTCTAACCTTTGTCAGATGATCATCAGATTCCATCGTCCACTATATGATTCTTCACCAGCTAGTTAATGTTACCCGTCAGACAGGTTTTGTTTCATGCCCGCTGGATTCTATTGCCGGCTAGATTCTATTGCCGGCTAGATTCTATTGCCGGCTAGATTCTATCGGCCACTAGATTCTATTGGCCACTAGATTCTATTGGCCACTAGATTCTATCGCCCGCTAGATTCTATCGCCCGCTAGGTTATTCTTCAAAGGGTAGAATCTAGCAGGCGTAGAATCAAAATCTGACAGAGGTTAGAATCTAGCGGACATAGAATCAGAATCTGACAGAGGTTAGAATCTAGTGGGTGTAGAATCAAAATCTTACAGAGGTTAGAATCTAGCGACACATAGAATCAGAATCTGACAGAGGTTAGAATCTAGGGGGCGATAGAATCTAGTGGGCGATAGAATTCAGCAGGTGATAGAATCTAGCAGGCATGAGACAAAACCTGATGGGTAACAGAACTAGCGGGTAAAGAATCATTTATAGCGGGAGATGGAGTCTAGTGGGCACAGAATAGGATATCTGATGGGTAAAATAATAGAATAGAGATAATCTGATGGGCAAAAGAATAGAATAGAGATAATCTGACGGGTAAAGATAGCGGGCACAAGAAAAGAGGGCCTCCTGTCCTGGGGGCTCCCAGTCACAGGCACCATTTGTGCGTGGGCTATTTGTCCTCGGCCCATTTGTCAGTGGGCTAGAGATCCTGGTGGCTATTTGTCCTAAGGCCCCAGGTCCAGGTGGCCGTTTGTCCTAGAACCCCCCATACCTGCCTGGCACCACCTCCCAACACACACTCCCTCGCTCCCCGCGCCTTCGTCGGGGGCCAGCGCATCCTCTATGTCCAACCATGCTGATTCCATTTTATACTCTTACAGACATATATCTTTGATGGTTTCTGAGATCATCATGCTAATCAGGACATGATGCACAAATGAATCAATGCACTTTTACTCTGCAGTTTATCAACAGATTTCAAAGTGTAATATATCAATTCCAAGGTTTTCAACCATGCTGATTCCATCTTTTAAACTTTAAGATCCATATTCCTGATGGCTTCAGAGATAGAGTGCATGATGCCAATCTGGGCATGATGCACCAATGACTCAATGCACTTTTCTCTGTTGTTTATTAACAGATTTCAAAGTGTAATATATCAATTTCAAGATTTTCAACCATACCGAGACCATTTTATACTCTTACAGACATACATCTTTGATGGTTGCTGAGATAGAGTGCATCATGCTAATCAGGGCATGATGGACAAATGAATCAATGCACTTTTCTCTACTGTTCATCAACAGATTTCAAAGTGTAATGTATCAATTTCAAGGTTTTCAACCATACTGATTTCATTTTTCAAAGTAATAGACCCATATTCCTGATACTTTCTGAATTAGAAGCTAAGATGCAAGTTAAAGCATGAGGCACTAAGGCCACACCAAAAAAATAAGTTGGCCTACGGATTTTGGTTTTGAAAAAAATGGTGCGAGCGAACGAATTTTTTTTTTTGCCAAACATCACAAAGAGAAAACTTGTAGAAAGTGAAGCGAGCGAAATCCGAAGACGAGATTTTCTTCAAAGAAAAAAAAATTTGTATTTCCGAAAATATGGATAGGGAAATCCGTAGACCAACTTATTTTTTTGGTGTTGCCCAATGAATAAAATGCCATTAATCTTAGACATAAGGTGTCAGTAGTTTGTACCTGCAAGCATATGAATTCTATAAGGTAAGAGATGAGCAATGGGACATATCTAAATACATTAAAAAGTACCAGGACACTGCATAATTATGCTAATTATGCAAATAATATGCACAGATATGGAGTGTTCGGTATCAATCTGGGGTGTTTCGTCCCCCTAAAGAACATGCTGCCCGAAAAATTGGTTTTGAAAGAGAATAAGCGAAATAAATTTTTTGACTGGGAGCCTTTTCGGCCCTTGCCGTTTTAAGCGTCACCGGCAAAAAGGGGAGGTTTGAGGAAGGTACAGATCGAAATAAAGTTTTTTTTGGGATGTGGAGGCAGACGCCAGTCCAGGCACTGGCAGAGAGGTCCAAGAACTGGCAGTTTTACAAAAACCATCATATCTCCCTTAATGATAGGAGTTTCCCATAGTGTGACCTATAACTGAAGGGTAGCTCAAACTGGCGAATGTCATTGTCAACTCAGATTTCATCTTAGACTAAGGGTAAGAAAACTTTCGAGGGGCAGGACCCCCCCAGAAGCAAAGAAGGTAACAAACCTGGGTTGTTTATCACTGAGAGACGGTCTCGGACCACCAATCTCGGACCACCAACAGGGCCCCGCAGCACACAGTGTCAGGCTTTTTTCAGATATAACAATTTCCTGCAATTTCTCAGCACCATGCGGCAAACAAGGACGAGTTGTGACAATAATCCATGTGTACTGCGACAATAAAGCAAGTTTCCGTTCAAATAACAACACATTTGGCCCAAAACCACCGACATCGGCAACAACAACATTTTCGCTGGTACTGCAGGAAACATGTGGCTTCTGGGGACGTGCCTAACTGGGTCAGGTCACTACCAACAGCCAATCAAAGACGGGGACGGCGGTCTTTCAGCCAATCACGTAGAGCGAGTTTCAGGTGTTTTGTAATGACCTCTGATTTATAACGCCCACTATGTCCCTATATTTAGTGTATTGGGTGAGACACTCATCATTCGTATAAAGGAGTAGTGAATATCAGAACCTTTTAAGAAAAATGAGAATAATTTTAGATATTCCCTAAAATCTGGAGTGGTTCCCGGTATTAAACAATGATAATAAGTGCATCATTCAGGTTGAACATTATCCTACATGTTTCGAGTATCTCTACTCTTCATCAGGGAATGTTTATTTCAAAGAGCTCTAGGAGGTACATGAATAGTGGAGTCATTTCAGGTAACAATGGTGATTGTACATGTCATGTGACCAGTGTGTGGTGGAGTCATTTCGAGTTCAACATAGCAACCAGTGTTAGCTTTCCATTTTTTAAAACAATTGTAAACTTTAATACATTACCATAATAAATAAATAAATACTCAGCTCTTTGGCAGCATGAGTTTTATATATAAAAAACACAGTTTCAAACTGGGTCTTGGAAAAATATAACATTATCACAGTAATTGATACAAATTGTACATATCATTTTTTAATACTTGTATAACGAGGTTAACATCTTTGTATGGAGTATTAGACATATTTAGTAAGGCGGGTTCTGTATTCCAGATATGCTTTAGTGGGCACTTTATGCCAGTCTCTTTCATTGGTAGGCTGTGGTGGGAAAACTTGATCAATATCAGTAGTGTTTTCAAAGTCTTTGAACAGCATAGGGGGATATTCCTCATGGGGAAAAGGAATATTTACCCAAGGGAAATATTCATCATCTCTTGGTGGTGGAGGTGGCAGTTCAAATTTCATCATTGTTGAGGTATCAGTACTGGTGGGGGGAGCCATTTCTGGCTTCTCATCTAGCACTGGGGTGTTGTCAGTTGGTTGAAGAGGTTGGCAAGCAGTAGGGTAATATTCAGGGTCCAATTGTAATAGTCCCTCCAGGGATTGATAGTCAATAGTGGTTAGTTTAGGTCTTCTCCATGGTGGTACATCCGTAGTGGGTAGTGAGAGATCGGGGTTGGACTGTGACACTCCTATAGGGGGTGTCAAGGTGAGAGTGTCAACGTGGGAGATTTCAGAGAGTAGCCCACTGGTGATTTTTACCGGTATATCCCAAGGTCTTGTTATTGGCGCTGGTTCTGGGCTTTTTAAAAATGGTACTAGTTTGTCAATCTCAGTAGGTAGATGTGGTGCAGGTACTTTGAGTTTTTTTTAAGAAAAAGAGCAGATTTTTTTTCATGCCACCCTCCCCCACTCAAGCTACCTGTAGTAACAGTTTTAGAGTCCCATGCCTTTATACTTACTTAAATCTTACCGGGGGCACTTCTTAATTCCCCTTTCTTGTGGTAATCCACACCCCCATCCCCCGGTGCATTGTTAATCATACAATGGTTATCGTAGACCAGTTAATTTATTGCAATATATCATCCTGCTGAAGCGACAACCCCATCTCAGTCTTCTTTCACAAACGAGAAACCAATTCAATTCCACCTGCCACAGAAATTGCCATTTCGGCTCACTGCAGACTTAGGGTGACCTACTGTTATTCATCTCGTATAAGGCGCACCTCATGTATTAAGGCTGACAAAATCTTTGTACTTTTGACGTTTGTACACAACGGGGTTTCCTAAAACATATTTTCCATCTGTCTCCACAAGCAGATTTCTCCCACCCCCCAAAAAAAAAATTCCTATACTGGTACTAAATTTAGTACAGCCAAAAAAACTGAGGGTATGTAGCGTTAGCTGCATTTTCTTAGGCCAGATGCTAGCTATGAGGCGCTTGCACAGGGAGGCACTATCGCCAACCAGATTGGTTCTTACTCATATAATTACACATGTATCAGCAGGTTACAAAAAGATCACTCAAATCGTGAACCCTTCGTGGTTGTCATTACTGGAGAACACAGTCATATTACTTATTCCCCTATCTTGTTATCTGAGGCTTAATGATAATATCTAAACTTGTGTCCCAGAGTGTATAGGCACACCAGTGAGAAATTTAAGCAACTAGAAAACCAAATCTTCAATGTGCTACACTATTCTCTATTTGATAGTATCTACTAAGGAGACAGCTGAGAGACAAACCGTGTAAAGCGGTTACTTAACCCTTCAATAGTGGCATAGTGCACTGATGCATTGTGCCCATCGGTTGTCATCAGAGACAAGAACTACACTCAACATCTATATTGTCATGATGCATGAATGTTGCTCTTGTGAGTTATTCATCAGAGCTACATTATACACCACCATGTCAAGCCAATGAGGTCGAGATACTTCCGAAGGATCAGCATGATGCTCCAATTTAGGGCTGGAGACTATGGGGGCATCATACGACCCCTTAGGGTAAAAGGACGAGAACTGGACAGCTGGGGACAGGAGGAGGACCTCAGCACGGTAATGACGTCGCTTGTGTATCAGTGTAACCATGGTGACGGTAGTGATTGGTAACAACATCAGTGCCAAGTGTCCCTCTCTCCCTGCTTGTTTCAGCTCTGCTGACAAATCATCCTGCCAGCGCACCACTCCAGGCCCTCACTGAACTATTCACTTTGTCACTGATTGGGGATTAGGGAGGGAGGAAGTAAAAGTGTAGAAGGGTGTATCAGAGAAGGAAGCATGGGGAAAGTGTGTGTATGAAGAGAGGTGAAGTGTGTATTTATGAGGTGGCTTGTGTGAGGGAGGTGGGGTGTGTGAGGGATGTGTGTTGTGAAGGAGGTGGGGGTGTGAGGGAGGTAGGGGTGTGAGAGGTGGGGTGTGAAGGAGGTGGGGGTGTGAGGGAGGTGGGGATGTGAGGGATGTGTGGTGTGAAGGAGGTGGGGTGTGAAGGAGTGAGTGAGTGAGTAATAGATGTTTAACGCCATTTCAACAGCTAAGGTCATATCCATGGCGAGAACTACATTACACAATTTCACAGAGGAATGTGTCAGAGCCCGTGCATATGTGCACCACACACATCCTGAGGGGATAGTAAAGAGGAGATATAGACCCTTTTAAGTGGGCTAGGGAAGCCCGTAGGGGGTGGGGTTGTGAAGGAGGTGGGGTTGTGAGGGAGGTGGGGTGTGAAGGAGGTGGGGGTGAGGGAGGTGGGGTTGTGAGGGAGGTGGGGTGTGTGAGGGAGGTGGTGTGTGTGTAGGAGGTGGTGTGTCAAGGAGGTGGGGTGTGAGGGAGGTGGGGGTGTGAGGGAGGTGGGGTTTTGAGGGAGGTGGGGTGTGTGAGGGAGGTGGGGTGTGTGTGGGAGGTGGGGTGTCAAGGAGGTGGGCAGGGTGTGTCTGGGGGAGGGAGTGAGGGAGGTGGATGGAGTTTTTACAGCAGGGTCATATTCATGGCAAGAAACCTGTTTCAGAAAATGGTTAGTGTGTGAAGGCGTGTGTGGGAGGTGAAGTGTACGTTTGTTGGGGTGGGGGTGGGGGTGGCGTGAGAAATTAAACCCCACAGATACGACTTGCACATCAAAGGTTAACCATGTGAGATCAGACAGTAGCCGCATGATTATCACAGCCTATAAATGTCACTTAGTCCCATCCCCTGACCTCTCACCTTGTCTAGCATGTAACCCAACAGTGACAAGCCAAATGTTATTATAACCCATAGCGACCCCCTAACCACCCTAACACTACATCACCTACTCCCTGTTCCCACACTTACCAAGCTTTGTATGTATAACACAAACATATTGTTATAACTTTTTGGCTTTTATTTCTCTGACCCTGTGACCATCCATGGACACCAGCTTACTGTATTACTGATGGTACTCTGCAGATAATGTTAAGTCACACTATCTGATGGACCACAAACACACAATACCACAGGCCGTTCCGGCTACGACATTCAGTATGCCTAATCATTCTGAACCATTTAATCCTAGTCTGTATGGAAATGTATTACAGATTTGTATAACAACACAGCTCTGTACCACCTTATTTCATGAACTGGTATTCCTGGGCCCTGTGTATAAGCCACGGCCTATACATTTGTAGAAGCTAGCTTTAATTAGATACCAGGTATGTAGGATGTGACTGTGGTTTTAAACGAGACATGCGCTAGGTTGATGACCTGGGGTAAACAGTAGCTCAGTATACAGTGGTAGTAGATATCATACATGTATAAGGTCATGGAATTTCCACCCTCTTGCATCTAAATGTGACAAAATGTTTTCATATAGGTCTACTAAATCTATCTCATGATGTTTGGAAAACTATATCCATTTTATCCATTTTATAACATGTACCAAATAACCTTACCATCAGACATTGCATGCAGAAGAGACGGGAGAGACTTCAATATTGACATGATTTGATTTTTTTTCAAAATCTTCAAGTTCTCAAACAGGTAAGATAAACTCACCATCCTGCATATGAGAAGAGACCAGAGTAGAAGGCTAGAGCGAAGGCGCCGGGATCTGTGGTTGTGTCCTCAAAACTGTTCTGAAGATTCTCAAATTTACCTGAAACACAAGAAACAGATAACACTGCATGTAACACAGGTTGGACACAGGTAATGTGTGTAAAATAACACTTTGTGTAGAGCAGGTGATAAGATACAGTATTGACTGTCTGCTGTTACTGCTGTAGACTTGTTTTATTTAGGGTATTGCATGAGGTGAGCATTGCAGGGCGACAGGTGGGACAGGGTGACAAGCAGCGTGGGTGAAGTAGGCAGTGTGATGGGTGAGACAGGCAGTGTGATGGGTGAGACAGGCAGTGTGATGGGTGAGGCAGGCAGTGTGATGGGTGAGACAGGCAGTGTGATGGGTGAAGTAGGCAGTGTGATGGGTGAGGCAGGCAGTGTGATGGGTGAGGCAGGCAGTGTGATGGGTGAGGCAGGCAGTGTGATGGGTGAAGTAGGCAGTGTGATGGGTGAGGCAGGCAGTGTGATGGGTGAAGTAGGCAGTGTGATGGGTGAGGCAGGCAGTGTGATGGGTGAAGTAGGCAGTGTGATGGGTGAAGTAGGCAGTGTGATGGGTGAGACAGGCAGTGTGATGGGTGTGACAGGCAGTGTGATGGGTGAAGTAGGCAGTGTGATGGGTGAGGCAAGCAGTGTGATGGGTGAGGCAAGCAGTGTGATGGGTGAGGCAGGCAGTGTGATGGGTGAAGTAGGCAGTGCGATGGGTGAGGCAGGCAGTGTGATGGGTGAAGTAGGCAGTGTGATGGGTGAGGCAGGCAGTGTGATTGGTGAAGTAGGCAGTGTGATGGGTGAGGCAGACAGTGTGTTGGGTGGGGCAGATAGGGTGACGGGTGGGGCAGACAGGGTGATGGGTGAGGCAGGCAGTGTGATGGGTGGGGCAGGCAGGGTGATGGGTGGGGCAGGCAGGGTGACAGGTGGGAGAGGCAGGGTGTTTGGGAATGCTAGGTAACAAGTGGGGCAGGCAGAGTGGATTAGGCGGGATGACTTGAGGGGCAGGGTAGGATGATAGGTGATGCACATACAGAGTGACAGGTACAATATTAACAGGGTAACAAATGAGGCAAGGACGGGTGACAGGGAAGGTATGGCAGGGTGACCGGCAAGGCATAATAGGGTGACATGCGATGTAAGGTAGGGTGACAGGGAAGGTATGGCAGGGTTACAAGTAAGGCATAGCTGGGTGACATGTGAGGCAAGGCAGGGTAGCAGGGGAGATATGGGAGGGCTATAATTAGCGACAAGGGTGACAGTTGGGCCATGGCATGGTAACAAGGGACTCATATCAGGACGAAAGGGCTACAAGTGAGGTAGAACAAATAATATGGGCCAGGTGAGGCCTGAAAAAAATTGGGGTGTGCATGAATTTGTCGATCGATGCCTCAGAGCATCATGTTCATTTGTCATCGCAATGCGCCAATAGAAATATGGTCAAGAAACTCTAGCACTTACGCTAAGATAATGATCCTTTGGGGACACATCACTACCTTAACAGGGGCATAGGAAAAACCTCTGCGTTAGCGTTGATATGAGGTATCAATGTATTACTACATCAGTTAGTTACTAACTCACACATAAGCTGTGGGCATACTGTGAATCATCCCTTGACTTCAAATGGGATGCTTACAAAGAAAGTCTAGGTGCGGCGTATACGAGATTTCCATTTATACAAAGCAGTATAAAAACTGCAGAAAGTCGAGCCTACTATAGCAAATCCGCAAGATCTGTGTGTGGCTTATATGTTGGATGAGGCTCAGAATCAATGATTAAGAGAACTTTAATACGGGCATTGTGTTGCTATTAGTGAATCGTGATGACAAATGATAACTATAAAGGACATGGTGGGGCATTCATATATGAAATTATATTAACTCAACGCAAATAGCAGTGAATGTACCAGTATTAATGGGAATAGGATGTCTGGAATTAACTGATAAAAGTTAGAAAGTCATACATTAATGTCTTCTATAGGTAAAACCAGCGGTATCTACAACAACACTGAAGGCAATGTGCCCACTTGATGACGTTGCAAGAACGATAGGTCATTGTTCTCTCGGTGTTACATAGGCAACTTTTAACTAAAGACAAATTTCCTTTGAAATGGTACCTTATGGATTACTGTAGTTTGTTCAGGGTTCCCACAAAATCCGTGACATTTCCATGACAAAAATCAAAATTTTCCATGACATCTTTAACTACATTTGGACATTATCAGGGTTGAACTCCGGGCAAAATTCTTGCAATCGAGGTGGAAAAAAGTCCACTCTAATGGATTTTACAATAACTATTACATTTTTTTCCCATTTTCCATAACTTTTCATGACTCAAGATGACATTTTCAAAAATTCCATGACATTCCATGACTTTCCTAGACAAATTTTAATTCCATGACATTCCATGACGTGTGGGAACCCTGTTTGATCTACATATGAATGTAATTGCTGAGGTAAAACAAACATTCAAAATGCATGCAATCTTCATTTTTCCTCTCTTTGTAAAAAGCTAGAGATCACAGTCACTCCTAAAGCAGTGTTGATTATGCTGTAAGACATAAACAGGCAGATTGCTCCTTTTGATACCGATGATTAAATTGACTAACACGGCGTTACCTGAGTCTCCCATAAAGGGCAAACGGACATGAACATCATAGATATACATGTACAGGAGCTACATTAATACAAACATTATATAAATGGCTAGAAAGTATACATGAACGCCCAGCTATAAAAACCACTTAGTCTTTGTAAGAAGTATTAATTTCAGAGCATATTCCTATGCATTTAAAACCCGTACACTTAGGCCACACCAACAAAATTAAATTGGGCTATGGATTGTGTTCTCCATATTTTCTGAAATACGGTACAATTCTTTTTTTTCTTTGAAAAGGAAATCTTGTCGACGGATTTTGCTCGCCTCATTTTCTGCAATTTTTTCCTTGGTCATGTTTGAATTCACTTGCACGCACCTTTTTTTTTCAAAATGTGTAGACCAACTTTTTTTTTTTTTTTTTTGGGGTATGGCCTCACTCATGTCCACAATCTTGAATTCAAAACTTACATGCAACAGTAAAATTCTATGGTAGAGCATAGTGTACTTGTTACGTCCTTCTCAATGTTACCGAACAGTTCAGACACTAACTCTGGAGAGACTAGAGAAACATAGTGATTCAAATAGTTTCATTTATAACATTACCTCTGGCCATCTGATAAGCACCAACAAAGATGATGATTATAAGGGCGAGTACTTTGGCGATGGTAAATATGTCTTGGACGCGAGTTGCCCACTTCACGTTGGCGCAGTTGATAAATGTCAGGCCGGCTGCAAATATAGTATTGTAAAAGATTACATTATTTCATGCTAATCATTGAAATCAAACCACGTTACTGTACTCAGAAACATGGATTTCGAAAACATGGAAACCAAAAGTTTACAAAGTTTAATTGATTCCAGAAATGATTTTAAAGATTTTATCTCCTGAGAGGACTAGAATGTTAAAAGCAAAATCAAGATATCCTGCTTCGATTCGTCTTGAGAGAAAGCAGCATCCAATCCTATACCTGCCTGTACTTGTGTGGACAAAGGTACTCAGTGTGACATATTGGCACTTTAAGGATAAAAAAATCCAACACTTTAAATTTACAGCAGGTCCATAGTAACATTGTGTATACTAATAGAGTGTGGTTTTGTGCTTTAATATTACAGAATGTATGATTCCCTTCAAATTCCATCAAATAAAAACATGTTTTGGAACATAGGTGCATTATGTATCATAAGAGAACTAACACTTGTGACAGACAGCAGGTCCCTCGCAAGGTCACTTCCCCAATTCCCCATGGCCACTTCCTCCATTCCCATGGTCTCTTCCCCATGGTCACTTCCCAATGGTCACTTCCCCAATTCCCCATGGTCACTTCCTCAATTCCCCATGGTCACTTCCTCAATTCCCCATGGCCAACTGCTCCATTCCCATGGTCTCTTCCCCATGATCACTTTTTCAATTCCCCATGGTCACTCCTGAATTCCCTATGGTCACTTACTCAATTC
Source organism: Acholoe squamosa (assembly GCA_949317995.1). Classification (NCBI taxonomy): domain Eukaryota; kingdom Metazoa; phylum Annelida; class Polychaeta; order Phyllodocida; family Polynoidae; genus Acholoe; species Acholoe squamosa. The sequence continues at coordinate 45,462,158 of OX439038.1, forward strand.
CCATGGTCACTTCCCCATGGTCACTTCCTCAATTCCACATGGTCCATTCCCCATGGTCACTTTCCCATGGTCACTTGCTAAATCCCCCATGGTCACTTACCAATTGTCACTTGTCCATGTTCACTTCCCCAATTTCACATGGCCACTTCCCCAATTCCCCCATGGTCACTTCCCCCATGGTCCCCTCCCCATTCCCCATGGTGACTTCCCCATTCCCCATGGTCATTTCCCCATGGTCACTCTCCTGATTCCCCATGGTCACTTCCCTATAGTCACTTTCCCTATTCCCCAGGGACACTTTCCCAATTCCTTATGGTCACTTCCCTGATTCCCCATGGTCACTTCCCTGATTTCCCATGGCCACTTCTTTGACTCTCCATGGTCACTTCCCCATGGTCACTTCCCCAATTCCCTATGTTCACTTCCCCAATTCCCCATCACTTCCCCCAATTTTACCTCCCTATGGTCACTTCCCTATGGTCTCTTCCCCAACTCCTCATGGTCACTTCTCTGATTTGCCATGGTCACTTTGCCATGTTCACTTCCCCACTTTGCCATGGTCACTTCCCCAATTTCCCATGGTCAATTCATGATGGTCGCTTCCCCATGGTCACTTCCAAAATTCCTCATGATCACTTCCCCATGGTCACTTCCTCAATTCCCCATGGTCACTTCCCCCTATGGTCACTTCCCCGAATTCCATGGTCACTTCCCAATTCCCCATGGTCACTTTCCCAGGTCACTTCCCCAACTGCCTATGGTCACTTCCCCATGGTGTATCATTTGAAAGTTCCCAAGTCATAGTGTCAATGGTAACATCGTTCCTAATGTCTTAGTGCCAATAGTGTATCATTTGTGAATACTGGTTTGTCATAGTAACAATGGTGAAATTTTGTGAACGTTCAATATGTCCCCAGCCCAGGACCAGGACCGCTCATACTCTAAAGGGTATGTGTCCCTTTAAGAGGTCATGTCAGCACGTACAGCTATATTTGGACTTGCCAGTCTGTCTATTACTTTGTAGCAAAATCTCAACAAGACACCAGCATGATTGGTAGCTAGTTCTGACAGGAGCCAGTCTGTCTGCTCCCATTGTTACATTGTAGACACTGCGGCTGGGACAATAATTACCCATACTAGAAACACATACCACAATCTATTTTTCACCAAACTGAGAGAAAATTAACCCCTAATTAACCTGCCTGTTTTATACTTTAATATTGATGGTTTAAGGAAAAGAAAAGAGCATAGGATTTGTTTTTTTGTTGTTAACTAGCACATGATAAGAATAGATGAGCCTTCAAAGAAAACCCAGTGAAAAGGGCATTTGTCTGGTGTTACATATTCAAGATTTAACACTAAGGTCGATGAGAAGGAATATCTTTATGGCATTTTTCTTTTCCTAAGCAGAATCTATACTAAGGAAATGATAGAAAACAAAGAAAACTGCATGTTTAGGGAAAGCTTATCTATTATAGAGAACAATAGAACACATGTTTTGGCTCTTCTATTCCTCAATTACATGAAATTAGATCTGGGAAATGCCACACCTCTACAAAATCCAGAAACAGACCCCAACACCCATGGGTGTGGTTACATAAGAGCTTACAAATTCTAACAGCAAAACCACACTCTAATAATGCATCATGTTCATTGATCGTCACGATGCATTAATGCAGTCACAAAGAGCAACTCGCTAGGGCTATATTCAATTTCAAACATCAGACCGAACTCTCCAAGGTTATGATGCATAAAAGTCCCAGAGGGTCGGCATGATACACCAATGAAGTCCTGGTGAGTAGACTCAGCAGCGATTCATTTGTGTCTTATGACGACTATTATGGACAGGGTGCATTTACTGCACTAGTGGTCCTATTCCCTGACAAAGGCAAACACAGGATGGTTTAATGTAACATTTGATCAAAAGGTTCAGGTTCATCCCTACCTCACCATGGCCTTTCCTCATGTTCATGATCGAACCACACACATTTCTGACCCTGCCTAGATGGCAGCCAATGGACCTTCAGGGCAAAATTGATACTAAGGCATATCTAGACCTGTAGGCACTTCAAAAGTTCTGATACATGAAATTTACTCAGATATCCAACCTGGAACCAATGCGTTGTTTTATTGAATACTTGATTTAATTCCATATTGATTGCTTTGGGTGATTTTTCAGCTGTTAAGGTGAGTATCAACTTATCACGTAATCTTGTCATACACCTACTGATTTGCTAATTAGCATAGGAGCATTACCATAGGATGCATCGACAAGAAATCTCGTATTTTCACTGAGTATCGTCTCAATATTGCCAAATTGAGACTGAGATCACTTAATAGTAACAGCTGGAGTGAGTGCAGTAGATCTGCTTATACATGAACATGTCAGTCCCTGGAACTGGCAACCTACCTCTTCTTTCCAGGCAATACGAGGAGGCATATTTTTGATGACTTGAGATAACCTTGATGTAAGCACAGCATAGCTGTGATGAATTATTTTGCCAAGGTTGATGACCAGAACATTTGAATAGGTTCCCTCTCGCATAGTTACTAATATATTCTGACTAATTGTTGACAAATAGTGACAAAGTGCTGACATATATTTACTTATTGCTGACAAAATGTGAGTAAATACTGACATATATTGACAAATTGCTGACAAATTGTATGTAAATACTGACATGTGTTGACTAAATTCTGATATCTAGTGACTAAGTACTGACATATCCTGACTAATTGCTATTATATAGTGAGTAATTACTAACATAATATTATATTGACTAATTGCTGACAAATAGTGAATAATTACTGACATATTTTGACTAAATACTGACAAAAGGTGAGTAATTACTATTATATATTGACTAATTGCTGACAAATAGTGAGAAATCACTAACATATATTCATTAACCCTTTCATGCCCACAATTATTTGAAGATTACACAATTGTATCACTTTGTTGATAAGATCATGTGTTATTTTGATCTTGTCCTTTGATATGGTCTCTGCATTACATTTTCTCAACATTCATAACTCAGTGAAGACGTTCAGTTAAGGGCATGGTATTTCTGGTCAGGTCTGGTTACCATAGTTACCAAAACACTCAATTTGTTGTCATTTAGTAGTATTCTGTCTCTAATGTGCTATATAATTATATAGCCATAGTCCCTGTAATCCTGAGACCTTACAGAACTTTCAAAGCTGAATCTGCCTGCATGTGTACTGCCACTAAGGCAAAATAATGTGTTAGTAACAATGTATGGCTTATCTTTATGGATCTGAACAGTTGTTGTATAATCTAATGGGATTATGGGAAACTGTGTGTGTATGATCTATCATCATTTTGGTACCATGTCAGACCTTAGCTAGAGGGTTCCCCTTCAATGATCCACATAAAATGACAGCTCATTTTCAAGTTCCGACTCCCTGTGCCTGGTATATTGGAGATAGAGCCCAATGGATGCTTGTATCGTAATTGGGAAGTCATGAGCCTTCTAAAGAGGGTCTAACTTTGCAGATTGGACCAGTAGAAGTATCTGGCTGAAAATTTCATTTAATATACATGCATTTAAGCCCAAAACCGCGCATTCAAGCGCGCTTGGGCACCTAAGGGTTAAAATGCGAGTAAATACTGACATATGGTCGATAGGCACCACTTGTCGTCATTTGACCATTTTGCCTTCTATGCTTAATAAATCATTCAAAATGGAACCTATATGTGTTATTATCATTTATTCTGATAGCCCTTGGTTGGAGCTACATTGGGAACCCTGGTTTTACATGTATCTGTGGTATATTTTGGGAGTCAGGGGCTTAAAACTAGCCAAAAAGCTCGTTTTTTAACGAGAAAATTAAAAAATGTACATATACAGGCGAAATTTTTTTTTTTAAAAGCAGGAGGGCAGATTTATATTATTAGGTATGTTTAGAATTATTCAAAGAATTTTTTAATACCATTTAGCCATGTATAGACTGATTTATTTTCATGCTGCAAGCAAAAAAGTGTTTGGCAAGTTTTCCAGGCGATTCGTGTGACGCCCAAAGATGTTGGTATAACTCTAATATAATTATGCTACATGGACTAATGAAATATGTCAAATTAAAGCATAACTTCTACCTGTATATCCATAAAAAAAATTGGCAGCCTAGGTCCAACATAGAGCAGTACACATGGGTGCAAGCATGCTGGGGTAGGCTTAGTAGGAGATTCGTCTCACGCCCGGGAGATTCGTCTCACGCCCGGGAGATTCGTCTCACACCCGGGAGATTCGTCTCACACCCTGTTTATGCAGGCATAAATAACAACCAGGCCTTTCATTTCTAATAGTCCTCTTTATCATCCCTAAGTACCTATATATGAAAGTAATAACACCTGTGAATGGCGTTTTCCTACTACCACCCAATCCAGAGATATACCTATTATAATGAGAGGGAGATTCGTCTCACGCCCAGGAGATTCGTCTCACGCCCTAGCAATACTGCTTATCATATTCTCTCAGCTAGAAAATGAAGGAAATGAGAGCCAATGTAGTTCATAATATAGGGTAAGGTGTCTCCTTTAATTACCATTCAAGAAATTGAAGGTAAATATTGTATTGGATGATAAAAAAGGGGTATCATTGTGCACAAGGGTAGGGAGTGAGACGAATCTCCCCCCCCCCTATTTTATAGTTCCTCTTTGATGCTGTGCTGTAACTTCAGTTTTCATATTTAACCTACCCCCATATATGGATGTTATGGTCCCACCACTGTAGTATACACCCATAACTTTTTTTACATATGCTATCATATTTATTTTTTGGTCCTATACAGCCCAAATGACGACAAGTGGTGCCTATCGACCATATATTAACTAACTGCTGATGAATTCTGAGTAAAAACTAACATGTATTGACTAATTGCTGATATAAAGTGAGTAATTTCTGACATAATATAATATAATATATTATGGACTAATTGCTGACAAATAGTGAGTAATTACTGATATATATATTGACTAATTGCTGACAAAGAGTGAGTAATTACTGACATATATTGACTAATTTCTGATAAATAGTGAGTAATTACTGACATAATGACTGATATGGTGACTAAATACTGATATATAGTGACTAAGTAATGGCATATATTGACTGTTTGCTCACTATTTGTAAGCAATTAATCAATATTCGTCAGTAATTTCTATCTATTTGTCAGCAATTACTGAGTATGAACATATATTGATATATTTTGAATAATCACTGACAAAAAGTGAGTAATAACTCACTCTTTGTCAGCAATTAGTCAAAATATATCAGTAATTACTCACTATTTGTCAGCAATTAGTCCATATGTCAGTAATTTCTAACTATATATCAGCAATTAGTCAATACCGTAATCTCCCGCGTAGAAGGCGCAGCTCGCGTAGAAGGCGCCCCCCCAACTCAGAGAAGGCCTTTTCACGTAGAAGGCGCACGTACCTCTTCTGGATCGATTTCCGGAAAAACCCGCGTATAAGGCGCCCCCCCCAACTCACAGGGGGGCTGTTTCGCGTAGAAGACGCCCCCCCCTCCCCACCCCCCTATATGAGTTCAAGCTGTCATCGGCACACGGTCGGCGTAAAAAAACGGCGAGCAAATCTACAGCGACCGGGCTGCCGCTATGAGTTCAAGCTGTCATCCGCACACGGTCGGCGTCAAACCCGCCGAGCTATATGAGTTCAAGCTGTCATCGGCACACGGTGTGACGGTCGGCGTCAAACCCGCGGAGCGCCCGTCGACACCTCCCGGTCTGCCGCGCTGCTGGCTTTCTGAGTTCAAGCTGTCATCGGCACACGGTCGGCGTCAAACCCGCCGAGCAAATCTACACCGACGGGGCTGCCGAATTGCTGGCTATATGAGTTCAAGCTGTCATCGGCACATGGTGGGCCTTATCCCCGGCGAGCGCGTCGACACCTCCCGGTCTGCCGCGGTGCTGGCGCTATGAGTTCAAGCTGTCATCGGCGCAATTTCCCAAATGAGATGTTGGAAAAACCCGCGTATAAGGCGCACCCCAAACTCAAGGCAATTTACCTCCCGCGTATAAGACCCAGCAGCATTTTGTTTGGCGTAGAAGACGCGCCTTCTACGCGGGAGATTACGGTACATGTTAGTATTTACTCAGAATTCATCAGCAATTAATCAATATATATCAGTATATACTTGTATTTTAATAAATTACTCACTAGCAATTGGTCAATATATGTTAGTAATTGCTCACTATTTGTCAGCAAACAGTCAATATATGCCATTACTTAGTCACTATCAATCAGTACTTACCGTAATCTCCCGCGTAGAAGACGCGCTGCGCGTATAGGACGCACCCCAAACTCAGCAGAAGCATTTTCACGTATAAGACGCATCTCTTAGGGCTCAATTTTGTAAATTCAGTACATATCTATAGTAAAATTACCCCTCGTATAAGACGCACCCCCAATTTCAGTACATCCTATAAGACCCCCCAGCATTTTGTTTGGCCTAGAGGACGTGTCTTATACGCGGGAGTTTACGGTAGTCACTATATATCAGTAATTGCTCACAATTTGTCAGAAATTAGTCAATATATGTCAGTAATTACTCACTCTTTGTCAGCAATTAGTCAATATATGTCAGTAATTACTCACTATTTATCAGAAATAAGTCAAAATATGTCAGTGATTACTCACTCTTTGTCAGCAATTAGTCAATATATGTCAGTAATTACTCACTATTTGTCAAAAAACAGTCAATATATGGGTCAGGTCGCCAGAAAGTGTTAAGATTCTGCCCTTGAAGGGCCTGAAAAATTATTTTTCTAATTACTTTATATAACCTGAACACATTTATAAAGGGACATCCCTTCAGCTCAGAAAACCAAAAAATACCAACTTAGGATGTCCAGTTCCATTTTTATTGCTTATTTTGTGTCATGTAACGTCCGGTACCAAAATGATGAAATATGGAGGTAATTAAAGTTGCTCTCAGTAATATAAGAATAATAGGGCCAACATGTCTTTTATTGACTTCAATTACAAAATGGAACAAAATTTAACTTATGAATGCACAGTAGACTGCCTCTTTCATGATGATAAAAGTACCGGACGTTACGTAACGTCCGGTACTTTTATTAGAATTATTTCACATAAGCTGCTCTCACATGGAGACAAATGCAGATAGACACACAATTTTTTTCACCAAAGTAGGGGAGATAACAGGGCCCTTCATATGAGTAATAACAAAGATTTTGAAGCTCTATTTTTTCCATGTCTTATAACTGATTTAGATTTAGGTAGCGGACATTACAAATTACAGATTTCCATTTTCAAAGACACATGATGAAAAATTCTTACTCAGTAACATGTCCAAACCTCATGGAAATGGTACCTATGATCAAATACAATACAAAAAATAACTCTGGGATGCTCCAGATGTTCTTTATTCAATACAGGACACTTGTAAAAAATACAAAAAAATCAAAAATGAACAAATTTGGTCATCTTTTTCACTTCAGCAGGCTATAAGTCTAAGAGTTTTTGATAGATGACCACAAATGTACATCTTTCTGATAGCCATAAGTGTCCTCTATCAAATGAGTCTATGTAAGACAAGATTGGCTAACGATTTCTTTCTCTAGAGCCAAAAGAGTCCAAAAAACCTAAAAACACTAAATCTACTGGTTTCTGCCGACCTGACCCATATGCCAGTACTTAGTCAATATAAACAACACTTAGTCCATATATGTCAGTAATTACTCACAATTTGTCAGATATTAGTCAATAGTGAGCAATTACTAACATATATTGACTAAATGCTGATAAAATGTAAGTAACTACTAGCATGTATTGACTAACAATTGTCCATAGATACTGACATATTTTGACAAATACCAGTCAAGGCAGGATGCACAATTTTGAATCAATGGCTATTTCTCTGTTATGCATTGACTAATAGCTGACAGATTGTGATTAAATACTGACATGTATTGATAATGGATGATATAGAGTGACTAAGTACTGACGTATATAGACTAATTGCTGACAAATAGTGAGCAATTACTAATATATTGACTAATTGCTGACAAATAGTGAGTAATTACTAATATATATTGAATAATTGCTGAAAATAGTGAGCAATTACTAATATATTGACTAGATGATATAATGCTCACCTGTTATAGCCCTAAACTCAATACATGTACCATAAAAAAAAACAGATTAAAACACAAATTAAAGCATAGAATGATGTCAACATTTCCAATCAAACACCAGAGAATGGAGAAATGGAAAGACATCCATTCAGTGCAAACAGGGCTTGAGCCCCGGCTGGCTGCAGGTATTGATATGAGCCCACAGGTGACATCAGGTAAAACAAACCCCTCAATATGAACCCACAGGTGACATCAGGTAAAACAAACCCCTCACTATGAGCCCACAGGTGACATCAGGTAAAACAAACCCCTCAATATGAACCCACAGGTGACATCAGGTAAAACAAACCCCTCACTATGAGCCCACAGGTGGCATCAGGTAAAACAAACCCCTCACTATGAACCCACAGGTGACATCAGGTAAAACAAACCCCTCACTATGAGCCCACAGGTGACATCAGGTAAAACAAACCCCTCACTATGAGCCCACAGGTGACATCAGGTAAAACAAACCCCTCACTATGAGCCCACAGGTGACATCAGGTAAAACAAACCCCTCACTATGAACCCACAGGTGACATCAGGTAAAACTAACCCCTCACTATGAACCCACAGGTGACATCAGGTAAAACAAACCCCTCACCATTAACTGCTGGTAGAAGCGTGAGTGATAATCAAATATACAGGGGGCTCAGGCTCATATCTATGGTAGATTTTCTCTTACATCAGGGGATTTCCAACACACCCTTTGGTATATCGTGACATGCTTGACTTCTTTTTTTACTGAGAATATTGCTGGTCACCAATGCTAAACAGTGACCACTCCTGTACCTAAACCTCAAAGATGACTACGGTAGGTGGAATGCATGAGGCCCATCACCTGTCACCTCCCCAGACTCTATGTATTAAGCACCCTATGAAGGACAGCAGCAGTGTGATGTGTGGGTACTGATTATAATTTATATTGATTAGTATGACCCAACATGTTTGGGTCACTGCTGAGCATACAGTATATGTCATGTATATCCAGGTTCACCAAAACCAGTTAATGTAACAGTGCTGCTCAGAGTCCAAAATGGCACTTTGAATAAAGGGACTTTTTTTTTGGCATGTACCGTAATCTCCCGCGTATAAGGCGCGTCTTATAGGCCAAACAAAATGCTGCTGGGTCTTATACATGGGAGGTAAATTGCCATGAGTTTGGGGTGCGCCTTATAGGGGGGGTATTTTTACTATAGAACAGTACTAAATTGACAAAAATCTGCCCTCAGGGGGGCGCCTTCTATGCAAAACAGCCCCCCTGTGAGTTGGGGGGACGCCTTATATGCGAGCTGCGCCTTATACGCGGGAGATTACGGTACAATGTAAAATTTGTATTACGATAAAAGCCACACATTAAATTCGATGGGTGCTGGTCGAATCTAGTTATCTAGCTATGCACTGCCGTAACAGGTGTTGTTGACGATGTCACCTGGATTAGGTTTACAATCTTTATAGGGTCTATCAGTCTGACAGGGTATATACCGTATTCTCCCGCGTATAAGGCGCGTCTTATACGCGAACCAGATCGTGACTGGGTCTTATACGCGGGAGGGTAATTGCCTTGAGCTGGGGGTGCGCCTTATACGCGGGGTACCTCCAATTTCCAATCCAGAAAGATGCACACAGTCATGTATTTTCTTTAACCAAAGAAAAGGTGTAGTCTAACCCATGGTGCTCTAAATACCCTTAAACTGCTGAATGAAACATGTCATTCTGCTCACCATAAAAGTGTTTGAAAATGTGTGTACACCCAACTTACTGAGAGCTTTGTTAATTACACTATTGACCTTTTAATCAAGAGAATCCATGCAGCATTATAATCAATAATCCTGCCATAGTATGTGCTGCCACCTGGTGTTATGAGCTGTATGTCATTCTCTATTCTCTACATTACAAACTACTGGTATCCCAGCATGCAATGTCTCTAGATTTCTATGTTATAACAGTGTGGGCCTAGATAATCAATGGAATGTTATGATATGAACAAATAAGAAATTCAGTTTGAACCTGTCTTATCTATAACTTGTTAACAAATAATGCAAATTAGAGGATTATTTCATTCAAAAAATGAACAATTTTGTACCTTTCAAATTGATGCCAAATAACATCAGTTGTGGGCCATATGAAGACAATTGGCATTAATAGTAGTTAATGAGTTAAATGATTCCTAGAACAAGGGGTCAATGGTTAGGAGATTATGTTAAGGATTCAATTGAAAATTTAGATCTAAAACTATGATCAAGAGGCCCGTGTTAAGGATGCAATTGAGAGGATTGAATTTAGGATCTGTCATCTATGATCAAGATATTAGGATTTCATATTTAAATTTGACAATCAATTCTGAGTTTAATATCAATTCTAAAAGCAGTTAAATTGCAGTGCGTTTCCTGGATTAGAAATTTATCCCATATTTTCGGCAAAGTAAACACAGCAAAGCTGTAATGCCGTGCATATTCATATCATGTTCTAAGAAGTATAGAATTGATTTACAACATTTTTAATATGATCTTAGATCAAAATTTTCAGAACAAATATTATTTTAATACGGAATATAAAAGCCCTTCATATGTTGTGTGTTTTGCAATTTATTAATCTATAACATACTTTCAGGAAAGTAAACACAGCAATGCTGTAATGCCGTGCATATTCCTATTATGATCCAAGGAAAAAAGATCATTATATATGAACTCTATGGCCTTTGGAATGGACCTATACTTAAATATATGCTCTGATTGTGGTGCTTCCTCGCTCTCCATGTAAAATCCTGTCCCATTGCTATAGTATGGAATAAACCTATGCCTGGATTAAAATATGCAAATAAGGAATGTGTGTGAGGGTTGGGAGTAGTGTGGTGGTGGTATTGGTGGTGGTGGTGTCACAATGGTCACTAACATCCATCTGATAACTTTTGAAGATCAAAATTGACCACATATGACCTGGATCCCTGTGATTCCTGAAACCAAGATGGCCTACACACAATGAAAACAAAAGAATTAGGTAGTTGAGGTGTCCCAATGGTCACTAACATCCATCTGATAACTTTTGAAGATCAAAATTGACCACATATGACCTGGATCCCTGTGTTTCCTAAAACCAAGATGGCCGACACACATGGAAAACAATAAAATTGGGTAGTTGAGGTGTCCAAATGGTCACTAACATCCATCTGATATCTTTTGAAGATCAAAATTGACCATATATGACCTGGACCCCTGTGTTTCCGAAAACCAAGATGGACGACACATATGGGAAACAATAGAATTAGGTAGTTGAGGTATCCCAATGACTACTAACATCCACCTCATAACTTTGAAAGATCAAAATTGACCATATTTGAGCTGGATCCCTGTGTTTTCTAAAACCAAGATGGCCGACACATATGAAAAACAATAGAATTAGGTAGTTGAGGTCTTTCAATGGTCACTAACATCCATCTCATAACTTTTGAAAATCAAAATTGACCACATATGACCTGGATCCCTGTGATCCTGAAACCAAGATGGCTGACACACAAGGAAAACAAAAGAATTAGGTAGTTGAGGTCTTCCAATGGTCACTAACATCCATCTGATAACTTTTGAAGATCAAAGTTGACCATATATGACCTGGACCCCTGTGTTTCCTAAAACAAAGATGGCCGACACATATGGAGAACAATAGAATTAGGTAGTTGAGGTCTTTCAATGGTCACTAACATCCATCTGATAACATTTGAAGATCGAAATTGACCACATATGACCTGGATCCCTGTGTTTCCTAAAACCAAGATGGCCGACACACAAGGAAAACAATAGAATTAGGTAGTTGAGGTGTCCCAATGGTCACTAACATCCATCTGATATCTTTTGAAGATTAAAATTGACCACATATGACCTGGATCCCTGTGTTTCCTAAAACCAAGATGGCAGACACACAAGGAAAACAATAGAATTAGGTAGTTGAGGTGTCCCAATGGCCACTAACATCCATCTGATATCTTTTGAAGATCAAAATTGACCACATATGACCTAGATCCCTGTGTTTCCTAAAACCAAGATGGCCGACACACATGGAAAACAATAAAATTGGGTAGTTGAGGTCTCCCAATGGTCACTAACATCCATCTGATAATTTTTGAAGATCAAAGCTGACCATATATGGCCTGGATCCCTGTGTTTTCTAAAACAAAGATGGCTGACACATATTGAAAAAAAATAGAATTAGGTAGTTGAGGTCTTTCAATGATCACTAACATCCATCTGATAACTTTTGAAGATCAAAATTGACCACATATGACCTGGATCCCTGTGTTTCCTAAAACAAAGATGGCCGACACACATGGAAAACAATAAAATTGGGTAGTTGAGGTGTCCCAATGGTCACTAACATCCATCTATAACTTTTTTTTTAAAATCAAAATTGACCATGTATGACCTGGATCCCTGTGTTTCCTAAAACAAAGAGGGCCGACACACATGGAAAACAACAAAATTGGGTAGTTGAGGTCTCCCAATGGTCACTAACATCCATCTGATAACTTTTGAAGATCGAAGTTGACAATATATGGCCTGGATCCCTGTGTTTCCTAAAACAAAGATGGCCGACATATATGGAGAACAATAAAATTAGCTAGTTGAGGTGTCCCAATGGTCACTAACATCCATCTGATAACTTTTGAAGATTAAAATTGACAATATATGAGCTGGATCCCTGTGTTTCCTAAAACAAAGATGGCCGACACACATGGAAAACAACTAGGAGGCGTGTATTTGATGGATTAAGGAAATCAGTTAAGCACGGCATAGCCGTGGTGATTTATTTTGTCATGGTTAATTATAATGCTTAAAGTGTGCATCAATGTAGCAGGTCACCCATAAAGGGTTAATTGTGCATCAATGCATCATACCATCCATAAAGGGTTAAGTGTGCACCAATGCATCATGCCATCCCTAAAGGGTTAAGTGTAAATCAATGTATCATGCCATCTATAAAGGGTTAAGTGTGCATCAATGCATCATGCCATCCCGAAAGCGTTAAGTGTACATCAATGCATCATGCCACCCATGAAGGGTTAAATGTGCATCAATGCATCATGCCATCTATAAAGGGTTAAGTGTGCATCAATACATCCCTAAAGGGTTAAGTGTGCATCAATGCATCATGCTATCCATGAAGGGTTAAGTGTGCATCAATGCATCATGCCATCTATAAAGGGTTAAGTGTGCATCAATGCATCATGCTATCCCTAACGGGGTTAAGTGTGCATCAATACATCATGCTATCCATAAAGGTCTAAGTGTGCACCAATGCATCATGATATCCATAAAGGGTTAAGTGTGCATCAATGCATCATGCAATCTACAAAGGGTTAAGTGTGCATCAATACATCCATAAAGGGTTAAGAGTACATCGATGCATCATGCAATCTACAAAGGGTTAAGTGTGCATCAATACATCTATAAAGGGTTAAGTGTGCATCAATGCATCATGCCATTCATAAAGGGTTAAGTGTGCATCAATGCATCATGCCATCTATAAAGGGTTAAGTGTGAATCAATGCATCATGCTATCCATAAAGGTCTAAGTGTGCACCAATGCATCATGCCGTCCATAAAGGTTTAATTGTGCATCAATGCATCATGCTATCCCTAAAGGTTAAGTGTGCATCAATGCATCATGCCATCTATAAAGGGTTAAGTGTGCATCAATACATCCCTAAGGGGTTAAGTGTGCATCAATGTATCATGCTATCCCTAAAGGGTTAAGTGTGCATCAATGCATCATGCCATCTATAAAGGGTTAAGTATGCATCAATACATCCCTAAGGGGTTAAGTGTGCATCAATACATCATGCTATCCATAAAGGTCTAAGTGTGCATCAATGCATCATGCCATCCATAAAGGTTTAAATGTGCATCAATTCATCATGCCACTTAAAACTCCTAAAAAAGTGCATCATACTTATGTGTACATGTATACATAAATATACATGTAGGTGGCCTTTAGTGGGTTAATAGTCAGTGGTGCTGAGAAACGCACCACCAGCAGAAGAGAACCACATGGTGCTGGGGGAGGTGGTGCCAGGCAGGTATGGGGCCACCCCAGGAGCACAGCCACCACCACCATTCAGAGGTGGGTGGGGGGGGGGGCTCTATATACTATATACCATGGCTCTGCCTGGTGTCCAGGGCTACCACCACTGTCCCCAGGGTCTACAATAACAGGTCCACCAACACCACCACTGCCACCACTTCTATGCTTGACTGATTTGCAGATTTTAATCCAGGTATAGGCATACTCAATACTGTACCTATGAGAGGATTATACATGGAGAGCGAGGAAGCACCACTATGAGAGCTTGTATTTAAGAATGGGTCCCCTCCTATAGCCGTTCATTCTTAAGAATGAACGGCAATAACACCAGGTGGCAGCACACACTATGGCAGGATTATTGATTATAATGCTGCATGGATTCTCTTGATTAAAAGGGCAATAGTGTAATTAACAAAGCTCTCAGTGAGTGGGGTGTACACACATTTCCAAACACTTTTATGGTGAGCAGAATGGCATGTTTCATTCAGCAGGTTAAGGGTATTTAGAGCACCATGGTATCAGCTACACCCTTTCTTTGGTTAAAGAAAATACATGACATGTTGGGATGTTGGGAAAGTAAATAATATTACCAGAAGGCTTGACCTACCCCTTCTGGTTGCGCCTTATACGCGGACCAGCCTCCCTTAGTTGGGGGTGCGCCTTATACGCGGGGTTTTATAAAAATCAATTAAGAAGGCTTGGGTGCGCCTTCTACGTGGACTGGCCTTCTCTGAGTTGGGGGTGCGCCTTCTACGCGGGCTGCGCCTTCTACGCTGGAGATTACGGTAGTGTGTCAACCTTTATGAAGTCAGGTCTACACATTCTAACTTTCAAAATCAAGCACCAACCAATGTGTTACGCTTTTTATGTTAGTTAGCGCTCTAGTCTACAATAGCTATTGCTTCAGTCACATTAAAGTGAAAAGGTTCTGCCAATATTTTGATAGAAACTTGACTCAATGGATCGAGCTTCCATGACAGTAATATTAAATATGGACACATTACCTGTTTCACTGTGAACAATAACTGGGTTACATCATTACGGCAGTTCAACTCCCATGTTGTATTAAACCCAGAAAGCTGGGGGATAACCTCATCTTGGAGGCAATCATGTGGTTAAAAAGCATTTAGCCCATCGGCAAATTGGAGGGAGGATCCCTTAGCCCCCCCCCCATCACACAAACAGGCAACATGCCTGAGGGGACTTCATGTATTTCCCTTCTGGTGATGAGCCCTAACTGAGTTTTGTTGAGGTATTTCAACTATTTGTAACCATGGCTACCACCTATGAGCCACATATGCCTATACATGGGTCGCCAAAATAATGTGCGTGTCGCCATGTCGTTTTTTACAAACAGGGCCGTGTCGCTGTGTTGATTTTTATCTAATGCAAACGGCTGTCTCCACCTGTGTCAGTCGATCATTAAAAGTGGCGTGTCAAATTTTACAACCCCCTGTGTCGCATGTTTTTTTTTTTTTACCAATGTATGGGCCCCTACATCATTAGTTTAGGTAACCTATGTAAGCAATTAAATCTAAGGATAAATGGATTGGTTTAAAGGCTAGTAGGTTGACTCTGTACTTACATTTATTTTTTTGAAATCTTTACTAGTAGTTGAATTGCTTCTCTGTTACCGAACTGATCTGCTATCAAATAAGGTTTTGCTCTCTCTAGGCAAAAGTCAAGGACTGAAGGTGCAATATAACATTTGTCAGCAGCTGTGTCTGTGGGTGACAATATTGACTGATTGATTGATTGATTTGTTTAATATCCAAAAGTGGAATCCCCACTTCATGGGACTGCCTCATTAATTTACAGACATTCAGTCCTTTCTTTCAGTCTCGACAGGTTTTTAAAAGCTGCTTGTCCAAACAGTTAGTCAGGTATTTATATGCTGCTTGTCCATCACAGCAGTGATCACATCTATGGATGACCGAATCTATGAGATAAATGATCGAATCTATGAGGGGGTGTAAGGGGAAAAAGCCGATACTGGGACTTCACATCCCTACTCTTCCCGAAGGAGTGGGTGACAAAAGACATCTGAAAAGATTGAACGCGTGCAATGCACGACTGGCCCAGGTCTTCCACTACTTACCGTATGTGACTTGACACTATAGTGACAGTATGTCCAAGTCATCAATGCTTAAGGCTAATTTCATTGGCGAATAGCTCCTCTCCTGGCAAGTTAAACATTCCACTGTATCAGGAGGTGTTGAAGAAGAATATATATTAACCATAAAGAGGCATGAGACACTGCAATTCTCCTCCATTTTGTTATAATCAAGCAGTACTGTTTCGATGGCACTATAAGTCGATTGTCTTGCTGTCCGCCATTTTGGATTTTGATGTTCTGTGCGCATGCGCGACCCGCTCCTTGCTGGAAGTAGCATTTTCGATGAAGAAATGAGAGATTCTATCAATTTAACTTGAAATTAATGGCTTTTTGAATATAATCCATGCATCTTTGGCAATATCAATCAAATTGAATTGAATACACCTCCTCAATTTACTATTAAACAAAAAATAAAATCTGATGGCCAGTTACTCTGCGTGCATGCGTCAAGTCTCCAGACCGGAAGTGAGGCGGTCGACATAACAAAAATATGGTGCAATGCACGACTGGCCCAGGTCTTCCACTACTTACCGTATGTGACTTGACACTATAGTGACAGTATGTCCAAGTCATCAATGCTTAAGGCTAATTTCATTGGCGAATAGCTCCTCTCCTGGCAAGTTAAACATTCCACTGTATCAGGAGGTGTTGAAGAAGAATATATATTAACCATAAAGAGGCATGAGACACTGCAATTCTCCTCCATTTTGTTATAATCAAGCAGTACTGTTTCGATGGCACTATAAGTCGATTGTCTTGCTGTCCGCCATTTTGGATTTTGATGTTCTGTGCGCATGCACGACCCGCTCCTTGCTGGAAGTAGCATTTTCGATGAAGAAATGAGAGATTCTATCAATTTAACTTGAAATTAATGGCTTTTTGAATATAATCCATGCATCTTTGGCAATATCAATCAAATTGAATTGAATACACCTCCTCAATTTACTATTAAACAAAAAATAAAATCTGATGGCCAGTTACTCTGCGTGCATGCGTCAAGTCTCCAGACCGGAAGTGAGGCGGTCGACATAACAAAAATATGGTGGTCCGATTTACACACTCCTATATGAACGGTCTTAACATCTTACCTGCTGAGCAAAAGCGTCTTAATTGCCCTATTCCCATAGGAGTCAATGTGTTATTTTGACCCCCTGTCGACCGCTGAAATTGACCACGCAATGCTATCCAATGGAGCCTCGTTTTTGTGAGTAAGTAGGTCAAACATGTCAGGTTTTTTCTTCAGCTTTTTTCATAGCTAAAGAAATTTTTTTCCATGAATTGTGCATGTGCAATGAAAGACTAGATCCTAAAGAACATGTTTCCATGATTTTTTGTTTAATCATCCCCCAATTTCGATGAGCAATTCCCATCTAAAGTTCCAAATCACGATCCGTCAGTTTTTGGCTGAGAAGGCACCGCCAGTAGCCCAGGTAGACCTTGGCCAACAAAATATTGTTGAACCTTGTTACTAATAGCGGGTAACAATGGCAACATACTTGAATGTTGGGGAAGAGTAAAAAAGCAATGTCAGTAGTCTGGTTGGATATTGCGAGCGGGCTTCTCCAGATACCAGGTTTCAATAGCTTGAGCGAACGGAATGAGAGTTCTCACCCCGGGTGAGAACCCTAAGGGCTGGGTTGGGGATGTTTTAGCCCTTAACTGGAGGCATCCTTCCCATTACCCCCTAATATTCTAGTTAATGGTGATAAATGATGAACAATAATACACACAACTGGCACACTGACATACTTCTCATTACCCATGATAAATCTTCTACTGTAGCCTACCTAAACCATTGTCACTCATTACTAGAGGTGGGGTCAAAAGGTGGCAGCCAACATGAGAACACTATTGATAATAGTCTTAATGTGGTGATGGGGGAATTATTCTGGACAGTTTGTACCATACATAACAAACTGTTTCATATCTATTTGACAATTTCACTCTGTATAATAGTCGATATCAGATGACCTAGAATACCTAAGAATCGTCACAGAGTTAATTCCGTTGATCTCAGTTTTTAAGGGGTTAAATTGATGACCATGTCTAAAGATAACCATGTATATGTACATAAAGCGATTATGACAAGAAAATGATGTTTATGGATAGCTCAAAGTTGTATTAGCTAAATTGTTTACACCCTCTTCCCTCTCCTCCCCTAAGCAGCTTTACTATAGTGTTGTGTGTCTATTTGAGGTTAAAAGTTCTGCCCCCTTTTCCTGCTGGTTGGGGGTTGGTTCTACTGGCCTGGCTCCAGATGGGTCAGGTCGGTCTATTTCAGTCAGATTCCTACACACTGACCGTCACATGGATTAACACTCTCCCAGTCATACAGTGCAGAAGGTACTAGGGTAAATGGCAGTTACCCTATCCAAAATGGCGGATGGTCTGTTTTCAAGTGTAAACACTGTTCCCCATTCTGTGAAGATAACTTTCTACTACATGATGTTACTGTATCCATGGACAAAAAATTTCCAAATAAAAAGAAATTTGTATTTCCGAAAATATGGAGAGGGTGATCTGTAGACCAACTTATTTTTTTGGTGTGGCCCTATATATTAATTTAGATGATGTTGTACACCACATCTAAACAACTTAGCTTGATTCAAATCAGTAGAAATACAGTGTAATCTCCACTTTTAGATCTCTATACTACATAGGATCCGCCATGTTGGATGGGGTAACTGCCAGTTACCTTAGTACCTACTGCACTGTGACACAGGGGCTGCAGCACTGAGGGGGATGGGTTGAAACTTTTCATTTGACTAGTGTCAAGATTCAATGATTCTACAGAAAGCTTTTGTTTAGATGTGTACCAACAGAACAGAATTCCAAGAAATTTGTCCAAATTCGAGACTTGCTCTAATTGGATTCTGAGGGTCCATTTTATGCCGAGGTACTTATCAATGGATTATATATGTGTATTTTTATCTTACAATGTTTTTCCATATCAGCATTATAATCTGTACTATCATCCCTTGGAGTCTAATCTACATTGTTGCCAAAAACATTTTACAGACACAGGCTATGGTGGCCTGCGTCTTGCCAACTCATGCAGGCCATTTCCTTCTCATGCAGGCTTTATGGACATCTATCTTTCTATACATATTGCACCCAGAATATAAGATTATCGCATAGCTCATGTGTATTTTGACATGCAGTTCTTCCACCGATTTTGCACAAAAAACAAAAAAAAACATGTATAGGCCACACCAAAAAAATAAGTTGGGTCTACGGATCACCCTCTCCATATTTTCGGAAATACTTTTTTTTTCTTGTAAAAAAAAAATCTTGTCTACGGATTTCGATCGCTTCACTTTCTACAAGTTTTCTCTTTGTGATGTTTGGCAATTTTTCTTTTAATTAAAAAAAATGAGCTATATACCTGAGCTGCAGTCACATGTAAGAATAGTACAGAAAAAAAACTATCAATGTTCAAGTGTCAACTCAGTGCCTTTATCCCATGAGAAAAGCACTCATTTGTCCAGTTTGGGCACCTAAAATCGTTCTAAAATGTGATAATCGTAGTATAACTCAAAATAAAAGGCAGAAAGTAAAGTGTGCCTCCTAGAGACACTAAAGCTGGCAGCCTATTCCGTGTCAATTCAACCAACCTTCCCGGATGACCATCTCTGATTTCCTTCTAACACATATATTATATGATTGGTCCTTGTTTCTGAAGTACTCTCTCCAAATATTTTGTCAAAGTTCCAAATAGTCTCCGAGTTTTGGCCCATATAGTGAGAGGAGGGTCTGCCCTCCGGAGCAAACCCTTATTTCTGGGCCATTTTTCAGAAGCCTGTTATAAGATAATCATTATTGTTACAGGTCCAAGTTTACTCAGACGTGCACTACTACTTGTAGAGACCAGCAAACAAGCAGAAAAGCATGCCCCATGTGCTGTGTGTTGAAGCACTGGGGCTTGGAAAACAAAAAAAAAAAACAATGGGCTCCCATGGATTTTAAATAATGAAAAATCCTTCAAAATTAGAATATCATCTCCAGCCACTTAATCTTTGGAGCACATATTCAGGTAGATATGGGACTTGTATGGGTATGACAAGTATACCTCAAAACACCATCCAGGTGGCGCTACTGTTGGCCAAAATTGGCCAATTTGAATGCAGTTGCTAAGGTGTTCCCTATTTCTTTATGAGTGAAAAAAATTCATCAAAATACAGTATTTGAACTATCACTCTGACCTTTTTCCTACCATTTCCTATGTAGACAACCTAAGCATACAGCAGTTTTGAGTGTTGTGGGCCAAAACTCGGGAGATTATTTGGAATTTTGATGAAATATTTGGGGAGAGTACTTCAGATACAAGGACCAATCATATATATATATATATATGTATTAGAAGGAAATCAGAGATGGTCATCCGGGAAGGTTGGTTGAATTGATACAGAATAGGCCTGGCACAGTCTGGCAAATTTAGTTCCTTAGCTCTCAATATTGTGAGAGGCTTAGTTGCCTTATTGATTAAAATAGGAAAACAGTCCAGGTGTTGCTTGTTCAAGATGGAAGCCATAAGAGGCTTAAATTTACCCAATTACACTGTAGCAGACCTTGGAGTATTACAGTCTTGTTACAATAGGACTACTGTCTGGTCAGTTAGAGCCCTCCTTGACCTGGATATTGTTAGCTGTGTGCAACTGAAGTATGAAAACTGCACTTAATGACCTTTCATAGTGTTCTCATGCAATATTCTCACGGTTGTGTTCCTAAAGGTGTTTGGTCCTCTGAATCAGGGTTCACAAAACAAGGGGTCATAGCTGTACTGGACTAAACTGCTATGAATATGAGCATACAGAGTCAGACAGTTTACATACCAGCCAAACTACATAGGCTCATGTCCATCCAACCAGTGACCCTGGGCACATGACAATCAGTTTGATGTTGAATCAACTTTGACAACACTGGTTAAATCAATATTAGACGAGTCATCCATTTTGGCAATTTTCCATTCAGAATACAGCAATTTAAAGGTAAATCTCCCAAAGTGGAAATTCACGTCTCCACGAACATATCATCGCTAAATTTCACACATTTCCGCCGCCCCTGAACGCTGAACTTACCTCGATCGGTCTTCAAGGGGAAAAAAAACTTGTTTGCATATGTTTTCAACCAATATCACAGCACAGCAACGCTTTTAGCCCGAAATCCAATGAATCAATTAGTCTGGCCCAAAAGGTTGACTCTTTAGAAGGATGGGAGATGCCAGAACTAGTTCCCTTCATATCTTTATTCACAACAGCAATTAAGATGTAACTAGGTCACGTCTCCTTATTAAAAATGACATCCATGTACAATGACCCATCCTGAACATTTCTGACTATAAGAATATTATTACAGTAAGATGTGAAATGATAGGCAAATGTTCACTACCGTAATCTCCCGCGTAGAAGGTGCAGCTCGCGTAGAAGGCGCCCCCCCAACTCAGAGAAGGCCTTTTCACGTAGAAGGCGCACGTACC
Organism: Acholoe squamosa; assembly: GCA_949317995.1. Classification (NCBI taxonomy): domain Eukaryota; kingdom Metazoa; phylum Annelida; class Polychaeta; order Phyllodocida; family Polynoidae; genus Acholoe; species Acholoe squamosa. The sequence goes on from OX439038.1 coordinate 45,484,006, forward strand.
TCTTCTGGATCGATTTCCGGAAAAACCCGCGTATGAGGCGCCCCCCCCCCAACTCACAGGGGGGCTGTTTCGCGTAGAAGGCGCCCCCCCCTCCCCACCCCCCCCTCCCCACCCCCTATTCTACAGCAACTGGTCTGCCGCGGTGCTGGCTATATGAGTTCAAGCTGTCATCGGCACACGGTCGGCGTTTTGCCCGCCGAGCAAATCTACAGCGACCGGTCTGCCGCGGTGCTGGCGCTATGAGTTCAAGCTGTCATCGGCACACGGTCGGCGTCAAACCCGCCGAGCGCCCGTCGACACCTCCCGGTCTGCCGCGGTGCAGGCGCTATGAGTTCAAGCTGTCATCGGCATACGGTCGGCGTCAAACCCGCCGAGCAAATCTACACCGACCGGGCTGCCGCAGTGCAGGCGCTATGAGTTCAAGCTGTCATCGGTACACAGTCGGCGTCAAACCCGCCGAGCAAATCTACACCGACCGGGCTGCCGCGTTGCTGGCTATTTAAGTTCAAGCTGTCATCGGCGCATGGTGGGCCTTATCCCCGGCGAGCGCGTCGACACCTCCCGGTCTGCCGCGGTGCTGGCGCTATGAGTTCAAGCTGTCATCGGTGCATTTTCCCAAATGAGATGTTGGAAAAACCCGCGTATAAGGCGCACCCCCAACTCAAGGCAATTACCCTCCTGCGTATAAGACCCAGTCACGATCTGATTCGCGTATAAGACGCGCCTTCTACGCGGGAGATTACGGTAGGAATGGCAAATGGATCTGACCGAGGGTTAGGGCCGAGTCATTTATTGCCAGGTGGGGGGGGGGCTTGTTAGATATGAGGGGGGGGGGTCATTTTGAAAAAGAACCCATTATTGGGGGTGGGGCAAAACTTAATAAACCTTCACACTGGGGGGGGGGGGCAAAACTAAATATGGGCAATTCAAATCCCATCGCGACGTGCATTCCACAGCCGTATCTGATTTTTGGCTGATCCGCCAAAGTCAATGGGGATATCAATCAAGCCCCCCCCCCCCCAGCTGGCAATAAATGACTCGCCCCTTATCTCACGAGGCTTCCCCTCAACCCTCAATTAAGTCAATAAGACCCAATCCGAGTGAATCTGTGTCTGTGTATTCTTACAAACAGTGAAACATGTATCTGATTACTCACCTATGGACAGTGCGGCCAACAGTCTCACAGCAATGTCTGGAGGCGGGCATGTGGGAAACATGGGTTGAAGGATGTAATAGGCAAATGTCAGTGCTGTGATGGCATTCCCTGTAGGTATGATGATCACTAGAGCTACCCACAAATAGAGGAAAGCAGGCATTGGGCCAAATGCCTTCCCTATATAGGCATAATCGGCTCCCGACTGGAGAATAGCAGTCCCCAGTTCAGCATAGCACATGGCCCCAACCAGGGAAATCACACCACATAGCGCCCAGATCAACAGGGCACCACCAACAGATCCAACTTCTTGTAGCACTCCTTTTGGAGACACGAAGATACCACTGCCAATGATAACCCCCACGATGATGGCCACACCATTGTGCAGACCCAAGTTCTTCTTCAGTTTCACCGCCCCTGAATCTCCCCCGGCACCTCCAGTTTCACTCATGTCGATGTTTGATGTGACAATATGGCTCTGACTGGGAATCTACTGCAGTAGGGCAGTGGTACTAGAGTTATTGGTGTTACTCTGACAGGAGCGGGTAGAGAGAGGGGGTGTTCCACACTGTAAGCCGGTCAGGGGCTCACTGAAGCTGGGATGCTGAGTGGATTCAGGCCGTCCCTACTTCACTGCCGCTGTGCGGGCGAGTCAGCGTCAAACCACGTTGCACGCGGTGCTGTTGTTGCTACCACCGCCAGTGCCAGGACCAAAAATTGCTGCTAGCAGGCGATCAAGGCAATATAACCCTACAAAATTCAACAGTCTCTTCAAGAATACGTTCCTGCGATTGATGTGGAGCGTGTGTCTTTTTTAGATGATAGTTTTCAATCCACAGGTAGATTTAGTCAACCAGACTGCCGCGAACAAAGATTGTCGAGTGCCAGGAAAACGTGGAGGTAGTTTCCGGTTAACCTAGATACTGCAGCGCCTCCTATAAATAAACAAACACACGAGCACGTGCTTCTAGGAACCGGCGCCAGAGCTATTGATGCGCCCATAAAACCAATGATGTGAGCAAATAATCAGAGGAGGTAAGTACTTTTTTTTTCAGAAGCTGGTAAAATTGCAGACTTTGCTATAAAATGGCTTCACCTGCAACTCCCTGGCCAATGGAGAGTATGTGAGACTCACGGTAGCTAGGCATCTCATGAATCATGCGTGGGTGACTAGACCTGGGCTGGGTGATGCAATGTCCCAACTGCTGCGTGTCTCGACTGGCTGAAAACCTCCAGAGGCGGCCCTCTTAGAGAGCACCTCAGCAACAACAGCGTGGGAGAGTATAAACGTGCATGTGAAAGATGATGCAATGCTCTGCGAACATTTCATAGGAACAGACAGGGAAGAAAGGGGACTGTATATGGTCTTTCAAATACCTCGGTATCAGAAAAAGAATTATTTTAATCTGGAACATATTAATCATATTTGATTTTTTTTTTAAACTGACATTCTCAGAATCATGATGATTCTGTAACAAATGGGCAACCACTGCCCAATTGTTGCCCATTTTGGGCAAAATAGTTGCATCAATATCAGGTGGTTAGGATGCAAAATATTGATTTTTTTTTTCTCCCATTAAGTTAACAGAACAAAACTTTGATTTAATTAACTGAGACATTGACTTCCTTATGGACCAAAAAGGAGCACAGGCTTGTTCGTTTGTTTGTTTAGTTTTACGTCTGGGGGCCATCGGGGAACTCAGACGTTCAAGGAGCACAGGCCTCTAATAGCTTCTAAAAAAAAAAAGAAGTGGGTGGAAAAAAAAATGGGATAGGGCTTTGAGCATTATAATTATTTATTTACAGTTGGACCAGTTGGGAAGGGCCTCATTAATTCTTATCTTTGCATTTTGCCTATATATCATACACCCACATGTATATTTTGTTTTACACATGGAAAGTTCATTTGTGCCTTATCAGTTATAGAATTGCCTTGAATCATGGGTGAGCTTAATACACAGACAAGATTATCTTGAATAGTGCCTTATACGATGGGCACCTGCGGTCTGTATAACTACCGCAGGCATAGGGCTCCACCCCCCAACCCCTCTCCCCTTTATACTTCCTCCTGTCTGAAGGTCAGCTCACAGATAGGGAGAGGGAGGATTATAGATAAATAATCTTGTTATATCAAAGAGATTCTTATCCTAATCCCTTAATTTGGGGTGATAAGTGGATGTTTATTCTGCACTCTATCTGTCTCAGTCTCTTTTCACACTCTCCCCCACACATTCAGATAACTCATCAGTGATAACAGTTTCCAACAAGTTGGCCAAGGGTTCCACCTGCCCCATATTTAGTGGGAGAGAAGCGGGAGCGGAATTCAGGGGTAGTGCCTTAGGTCCATGGTGCCGGCCGGCCAGTGGCTCGTGCTGCCCTCTGGTGCCAAAAATGATATGCTGAAATTAGCTGCATGGATAGAAAGACCCTTATTCCTTAATCAAATGCTGCATGGTTTAGCTTATTTTCTCGCCACTTGAAAAGTTTCAAAACCAAATCATTCTGAAAACCTTAACGTTATGCATGTGTAATATAACATATAGGCCTATCAAAGTCTTGGTTTCGCAGCCTAAAACTGCCCTATTTACTGTTCAGGCTGCTCTGGTCCCCCGGGGTCTGGTCCCTAGAATTTAGAAAAGTACCGTAGTACTACATGTAGTATTCGCCACCTCGGCCTTGGTAGAGGCTGTTGCAGGTATGAATACCAGCCTGGTAGATGTAAGTCTACTGATGTATATCATATTTCTTTTCTTATTCACTTATTGAAGTTGAAGCCAACCATTTGCTGCTCAACAGACAAGTCTTGTACTACCAGGTGGCGGTGGGGGAGGGGGGGGGGGGGGGTTGAAAAAAGGCCCTTTGTGGAGGGGCTGAAAACTTATACAAGCTATTATCAGGTTGGGTCAATCCATGAATTTTTGCAGCTCTGTGATTTTTTGCAGTACCTGTGGAATATGGCATGTGCCTTAGATATAGCAGGTACTGCCAAATATGGCATATATCCCTAAATACAGCAGGTTTCCACTGCAAAATATGGCATGTACCCTAGATATGGTAGGTACTGCCAAATATGGCGTATGTCCCTACATGCAGTAGGTCTTCCTTGCAAAATATGGCATGTACCCTAGATATAGCAGGTACTGCCAAATATGGCATATGCCCCCATATTTAGCAAATGATATGAAAATTATTGATTATTTATTGATGTTTATGTCAATTGATTGAGATTTTCTTGCTAATACACCGAGTTAGATACCTGAGAACCTGTATGGGTGTAGATAGGATAACGACCTTGCACATATTATGCTCAAATTTGACCACAAATTATGATTAAGACACCACAAATTGCCTACACTTTTGGATCACCGAAACTTACCCAGATTTACATCACAAAAGCTGAATTTATAGAGTGATGATAGATATCATAATGAATGAAATGTACAAAAATATGTAGGTCTATGAATGATCTTCAGAATACACATGTTTAGAAAATGTTGTTTTTAATATAAGTTCATATAAATAGCAATTTAAAATGCCTAATGTAGAATCTAGCACCTACTGCTAAAAATAGCAGTAGGTGTAGATCACCTACTGCCATTTTTGGCAGTAGGTGCTAGATTATGCATGTGACGTGAAAAAGTAAGCTTTTACCAACCTGATTATCCGGGGTTAGATTTTCTGGCTCAGAAGAACCCAGAAAAACACCCCTCTGCATCTGGTGAATTACATAAAGACCCGTTTAATTGCCTGGGTGCTTATCAATTTTAATACCCCTGTACCCCTTGCCCTTTTTTTGGGGGGACAGGCACTTATCTTTTTAAAGCTGTTTTAGTCACCACTTCATTGCGACTAGCGCTTATCTTTTGCCTCTGGTCATTTAGAAAATTTGCTTCCAAATTTGGATGAGTCTTTCTAGCTTTGATCGCCCAAAATCTTAACTGAAAAAGTCCATAATTCGAGTGATGAGAAGTATATGGCCTTAATCATAGAGGGAATCATTTACATCCTAAAACCACCATCTTATCGCTTTTGACACTAGGAAGCATGCATATAAACCCAACATCCTAAAGGTACCGAGAGCTGCCACCAGGTGGAGTTAGAGAGGGATTCTAAGGGCTAAGGTATCCACTGGGCAGGCCACTGGGATGGTTGGAGGTACATGTACCTAAAAGGATGGACTTTTGCAACATTGCCAGAAAATGCTGGTAGGAGAGTACTCTGGTACCCCCAGGCGGGCACTCAATTTTTTTTTGTACATGGGTGTGTGGCTTGAGGTTCCGCTCCTTGCTTAGGAAGATTACGAAGAAAATAGACCCTTGCTTAGGGAAATTTGAAAAAAAATGTCTATTTTTCATGTCATTTCTGGAAAAAAATAGACCCTTGCTTAGGGAAAATTTAGAGAAAACTTTACAATGTTGGGAAAAAAATTGAAAATTAACCCCCACTTTGAGCAATTTCATGAAATATTTTCTGCATTCATGGCCCTCTTTTTTCTCAAAATGGACCCTTGCTTTGGCAGATTTTCCTAAAAGTGACCCTTGCTTAGGGACATTTAAGATTGAAAAAGCACTCTTGACAGCCACACACATGTACAAAATATATGAGTGCCCCCCCCTTAGGATATCACCATAAAAGAAAATAACTCCCACTATGTACCCCTCTTCCAAACAAAAAAAAATCCCGCTCCTCTTAGGAAATTGACAAAAGAAATAATCATTCCCTCTAAGCGAAAAAGGCCAGTGCCCTACAATCAAATAAATAGGGGGGCAGAAAAGAGACCAAATCTATTGAGTCAACTGCATCTATAAGATAAGGTAGAAAACTGCTACCTGGGCATGTCACACTTCAAAAGAAAACATCGTTTAACTTATCATCCTTTAACTTATCATTCTCAGTCTTATATCAACAATGTTATCATGATTTGACAAAAAGTGTGGCAAGCTGCAGTTCCCATAGAGAAAGCTTTGTTTCTCCAAAACTGCATGTAGGCCCTATCTTTTCTTTCTTTTTCTTTAGTTCTTTTAATTTTGGGATTCAGAAAATAAGAATACCTCTGTGTTCCTGACACATATGACTATAAGTATACCTAAATATCACCTTATTTAATATCTGAGTTTTTTTTATCTTTTTTTTTTTTTTTTTGTGAAGAAAAAAAGAATCCTAGCCATGCTAACAGATAAACTCTGTCAATATGGTGTGGATGTAGGCAGTGTTGAACTCATCACACATGTTCAACACTGTTATAATAAATCAAGAAGGATCTTGCTATTTAATGGCAGCATTTCATGTCTTCTAATACAAGTAAAATCTAGGTGAATGAGAAAGGCAAGCCCAGACAGGGTATGGCATAAATTTGTTCTAAGATCTCATTTTATTGCCGTTATCAAGGCTTAAAACATGCATATCAATTCATTAAAACAAAGAAAAAGACTACTTTCCCAACATGATTTCTAATATACCGTTACACTAGTTCTGCAAGGCTAGCACACGTCCCTGAACCTCATTTGAAAACTGAAGACAGCCACAATTCAGTTACAGGCCTGTGTTTCCACAGGACTTCATGTCAGACCTAGTGTAACCATAGTAACAGTAACAACACAGATGGTGCACCTTAGGCACACCCAGTCACACACTAAAACAGTTGTCAATGATATTTACACACACCAATAACTGCCTTCTTACGTTAAACCAATGTGCAGGACTCATATTGCATAGAGCCATTATCAGAAGGACTTGTCTGCTAAAACGCATTGTTTTCTTATTCACATACCAACACACACATGTACAGCCAAGGATCAACTCTCTTCATCAATAATGAGAAAGTTCAACAACTCAAAATGCTAAATAAGATTTAATATGGAATAGAAATGGATTTAAACAATATTTCAAACCTATAGTTTGGATCTAAAGGTTAAAAACTGTACTGTTGTTTGTACAGAACCCCAGTATGGTTCAACACACCTACAGCCCTAAACTTGAATTCAAAATGAGTAAGAGACCCCTACAGACATTCTCCTCGATCAGGCAGCCTTAGATGACTTACAATCCCATCAGGAGTGTATCATGTGGTGAAGCACTATGCTACAATTAGAGAGTTAATTGCAACTGACACAGGGGTGCTCACAGCACTACTTGTGCACAATAGACCATACTAGAGCAAAATGCCTTTGCAGATGGAAGAAAATCACTATTTAAAATGGCAGCATAGCAGCTGGATCATTAACCAAAATATAAAGGCTGTAGAGGAAAGCTGAAGGAGTCAATAAACGACCAGATTAGATCTTGGAGGACATGTAAATATCCTTTTAGTTCATCATTGCAATTGATTTGGGCATAAGTAGGAAAGAATCACATCCTGACTTAGAGGGTTATCCTGCTTTTAATTACGCCAACATCTCACATATTCCCACGTCCACATATTAACAGTCTTGGTGTTTTTGTTTTTTTCTGAGGACCTTAGTCTTACTCATATCAACCTCTCAAAGGGGGCAATACCATCCTTTGCCAAGTGTAAAATGGCAAACAGCAGGGAAATTATGTCAGTTCCATTTGTGTTTTTTCTAATTAAATTGAAATTGAATATTAAAGTTTTTTCAGCTGGTGCCCAGGTGTGCTTGTTTAAGACAGGAAATAGTGAAAAATGGTGGTGTTACCCATTTGATAATACATCATTACAGAATCACCCTGGAGATGATTTTTGAGCCTTTTGACTAATAGTACCAATGTTAATCTCTTTGGTAGTGGTGGTGGCACAAAGCTTCATCACAGACCAACTTCACAGAGTGACCCCTCTCCTGAGATGCCACTGTTATTTGGAATAGATAAAGTTAATATATTGTTGTACCTTAATGTCACAGCCAGCTTGTATCAACAATACAGTGAGACCATAGTGAAGTGGATTTTCAAACCTAAATATTTAAATTATGCTAGGCTCTGCATGTAGGAGTGATTGGATATGTATCCCTGTCAGAATAAAGAATTGAGATAAACTAAGCCACCTTGATTCAATATAACACTGCACATACATATCTCAGTACATGGCTGTAGCTTCAGTTGTAAGTTGAATATATTTAACATAGCTGTTCACTCATTTTGTATGTTGACATGCCCATAATGATGCAAATGCAGACGCTCATGGTTTATGACAATGGTGTATGATCTGATCCCTAATGCACAATGAACATCTTTAGTTCATTCTGTCAACAATAAATTATATCTGCTTCTGTCTATTAGTACTCAAATCTACTAAATTGACATTCCTGAACTTTTTCAAACCTGGCCATACATACACTTGAGGATTTCAATGGGAAAACATGTTAGAAATATAAAGATATGTAATGTAAAATTCTTTTTGTCTTTTCAAAGGACGGTAATCTAGTATATGAATTCCTTTTCAACATGAACACATCATTTTCATTTCTGTTATGCCTATTGATATGTCTTAGGTATGTGTGAGTTGTGGATCAAAATATTGTGGGATATTTTTCTTCTGAATAGAGTACCACTGGTCTGCTCATTATGACACTGGTAGCGAAGAGGTCTTGTGTGTGAAGTGGCGGCTATGTAATCCTAGTCCCTCAGCTGAATGGTCAGTTTTGCTGATTCTGTCATCAGGCCTACCATATTTTTCCATTCACAAAGTTATGAACTAGCCCTGCTTAGATTTCTGTATTTTGTTGTAAGGTTGCTTGTTGGTTCATCATGTAATAGACATCAACTACAATTTACAATAATTTTTTTTTGTGTGTGATCACTTCTCACCTCTTTCCTTTTTGTATTTTTTTTTGTCATTATCTATCTTATCTACTTTCTTAATACATATTTTTTTGTATTATAAATTTTTAACCTTTTTTTGGTAATCCTTATTTTTGGACATATTTCAATAAATATATATATATAGATTAGAATATAGAACACTGCAATTTATCTTAACATTTCTTCAACCTACAAGGCAGATCAAGCTCAAGATCATATTCAGGGACTTAGGTTTGATTTGATATAGGGGTAAATCTGGTAGAAATTGGGGAAAAAATACAAGAACCAGGTACATTGCGTTGATCATGGGGGCAGAACCCCCTTCATTATTTGTACTGCTGAGATTGTTAGCCCTGAGTGACAATTCATTGGATGTAACAGCGTCAGAATTAAATATTCGTTCTGGTGGTTATGAGGTGGAATTTTACTCCAGGCTGAACTTCCATACAGATTCACGCTCTTCAATTTATTCACAAGTTCAATGAGTGAGTTTACACTGATGTATGCGGTTGATACTATCTGTATGATGAAAAGTCGAGCTATTCCTTATCGCTCCTTTGGAGCTAACTGTTCAAGTCGGTGAGAGGGAAATGGATATGATATAATAATTACATATTCTTTTGTATGGCATTGTTCTCATCAGTAGAATTGACAATAGATGATGAAGTATGTTAATATTATGATAGATATACAATTATCTAAGAGCCATTTCTTGGCACCATTAGCCAAGTCCATGAGATATCACATTGGAGTCGTTGGTCAGAGGCCACAGTCCAGGGTCAGAGGGTGTGAGGGGTCCATGAGCCGAAGAGGTCCTAATGAAGGTTGGTGATAATGGGATGGATATTGGAGGGGGAAACAGGTCTAACACCGCTTAGCAGCAGAGCGGGGAGCAGGCTGAACTACCTGCACCCTGTTGCGCTGACGCTTGGCGACACGTTGTGTGGTTAGGTTATCCCTTGCCATCTGGTTAGCAGAGAACTGGCGCTTTTTGCTTTTGCGCACAGCAACCTGTGCTGCCTTCACAGTTTGTTGAGTGGAAGAGAGCCCAGCACGTGCTGCCACAGCACGGGGCTGACGGGGAGAGGAACGAACGGCTGCAGCCGTACGGGCTCCAGCCCGGCGACTGGCTGGCAGGTGGGAGGGCTCTCCTGTCTCAGATGATTCAGAAATGTCACTCTCAATACCTGCACTGTTCTGCCGCAGTCGAGGGCCATATACACTCATGCTAGGATGCTCAATGAGGAGGTTCTCCAGGGGACTCTGCTCCATACGCTGTGGCGAGTTGCCTCCTGCAGTAAAACAAGGTGGTGGGGTTACGAGCCACGTTTCACCCGAACAAGCATTGTCAGGCAAAGTACTTATGTCACTACCAATGTCCGAGTCGCTGCTCTCCCCACCCGCAGGCAGGACCACTCCCGTCGTCGTTCTGTGAGGCGACGGGCGCGCGGCCGGGTGCACAAAGGGCGAGGAGGAGGAGGACGATGACCGTCTGTCGGGACTGCCTTCCCGACCTGCAAGTGATAAACGCCTTGTTAGTTAACACTTCCACATCGCAGGGGACTAGGAGGGGACACTGGGGAGGGACAACACCGCCTGTTTGCCTAATAAAGCCTATACGTGGTAATGAATGTGAAAAAACAACAAAACATGAAAGAATATCTGGACTACCATAAAACCTTGTGTATAGGTTGCATAATCATAAGCCATAGCCACCAGATTTTTGCTAGAGAATTGCATTATAATTATATTGCATTTAACACTCTCTCAAGGCGAGAAGATTATATATATCATAGTGGGCTGTTTAAGCACAGGATCTTGAATAAGCACCGGTCTCAAATAAGCACTGGGGAGGAGTGGTTTTAAAATTGAAACCATATCTTGAATAAGCACCAGTCTTGTATAAGTACCATGGATAAAGTAATATTGAAATCTATAAGTGTCAGGGCACTTAAACAGGCCGCTATGGTAAGATGCACCTTATAAGCAAGGTTTTGCAGTATTTCGAAAAATACATCTATATGTATGTAGTGTATAGAAAGTATTGCTATTGGATGTGAGATGTTCTGTGTTACTGAGATACAAAGAAGTCCACAATAATTAGCATTAACCAGCATTTGTATTGTTCTTCATGTCTGGGGACCTTGCTTCTATCACACAAGGCAGAATCCAGTATGATACACCTCAGGTCGCCACTACTCATCTGTATGTTTCTGAGTGGACATTTGAACCTTCTATTTGATATACCATATTGGCCCTAATAAGCACAAATGTGTGGAGAAAAATAATATTTTGATGCCCAAAACATAAAACAAAATTCAATTTTGATAAGTGCACACCGCCAAGCAAAAAAAAATCCTTTGTCTTTCTTTTCATATTTTTAGGTTCTAATTGTGACTTGATTTACGTAATTTAACACCAAGAATGTGTGCTTTGTTTAAGAAAGTTATCAAGGCATGTGCATTTATTAGAATGAATATAGTATGTTGTTACAGTATAAAAATGAAGAAGAAAACACAATTTAACTATTTCTGTGGGGCATAACATGAGATGAGGTTCGACTCTCGATGCATACCGTATATTTTATCCAGATGCACTGCAGAGGTGGCACAAGGCACACCTCATCTACTGTAGATATCCCTCAGAACAGATTGCTTAACAATCTACATACCGTAATCTCCTGCGTATAAGGCGCGTCTTATACAGGGGGGGTTTAGTTCTCATTGGATCCACAAGGGGGACACCAAGACCTTTCTTTTGATATCTTACATGCCCCCTTGGTCAAAATGGGACAAAATGGGACCCAGGAGGGCCCAAGGTGGCCCAAGCTACCCATAGGTTTTTGAATTTTGAAAATTCATTCAGTAGAACCAAAGTTATGAATTTTTCATTTTTTTGAGAATTTTCCAAAACTCTAGGTGCGCCTTATACGCGGGCTGTGCCTTATACGCGGGAGATTACGGTACCATAGTACCTGGCTTATAGGGCAGGGGTCATAGACCCATTCAGACCCAGGGTGGGGTAGGAAGGTCTGCCTAACACCTGCCCTGTTATCCCAGCCTTTTAAAAATCTTTTAATTACTCAATCAATCAATCTTTTGATATGTTGTCATTTCACATAATCTCCAAAAGGTTCATTTTGTATGTGGGATGTGCTTCATATTTAATGAGTATTGGCGCCGGAGTACCTCACCACTCAATGCATCTTACAGAGCTTCCCCAATAAAGGGGTTCCCTTTATAGGCATAACATTACATTAGACTGGGACTTGACTGCCAGAAACAATTATAACTTTGCTTTCCATGTCTTTACTGACCTTGGTCACAACCATAATATTGACAATACTACCTAGCATCAGTATTTTGTCCATTTTGTTTGGTGCAATCAATTGATATACAAACTAGCAAGAATGTGTACAGCTTATAATTTGAAAGGCATAAAAGGGAAAATTCCCCAATGCAGAAAATGGTGACTCCCAGCATAATTTCCCCCTTTAAAATTCAAAACGAATATTAGTGAGGATCTGTCAGCATGGGATCTGAAATGGCAGACAGCACCCTAAGAATTGTACTGCACACTGACAATAGGAAAATGATAGAAATTGATTATGCATACAAAATCTGATTGCCTACAGTCAGAGAATTGAGTTAATGTGAATACTACAAAACTGAATATGTAAAAAGAAGTTATTACTTTATGGGAAAGGCGTTATTTCCTTTCTTTATATTCATTGGAATGAGAACAGAACCTTTCACTGCACCCCTTTTTTCTATGGAATCTACTATTTGTCTCCAATTACTATGCAAATGCCTTTTTGATTACCCCTGGAATTTAGTGGGTTATTTGAATTATTTTCTCCCAAATTTCTTCCTTTTTCCCACATGACTTCGTTTTGAGGTATCACATAACATCTCTATAGCACATATCAGCTTCTCATACAAGTACACAGTATACAAGTCACATATACAGCAGACTCATGTTCACACACACACACTGCAACAGAGAGAAGACATACTAGTTAGCACAAGTTCTTCTACAATAGAAGTATTGAAAGATGATGTGGAAGAGTAGGGGGTAGGGGGAGTGGAAGCAGCATGAAAAAGGTGTATAGCGCCTATCTACCTGCTAAAGTGCTACCAAATAAAAGTAATATAAATCACAAAATACAAGCAAGCTGAAGAAAAATATGAAAAGCAGATTTGTTCTCTTCATCAAATCAAGTAGTGGCCATTGTGTCAATGTGACGGCTACTTAGAGAGATGCAGCAAGAATGAATTCACTACCATCTGAGTTTGCTTATGATTCTTTTCAGCTTCAAAATACTAATTTGAAAGATCTTACAATATCAGAAGTGGTCTAGTAATAGCTTAGGCATCTTCTTTGATATGACTTGATACAGGAGAATGTATTCACATGAACATAAAAAAACATATGCATGCCAAGAAAGCGAGTGGTATAATAGTAATTTTGGCCTATTTCCAATGCTATTGTACGGTACTCTGAGTAACATGATGAGGTATATGTACAGATATGAGGGCCAACATGAGTAGAGTGTACATTTGATGTGGTACCATAGAATCTCATGAATAAGGTGACCCTTTTATACAAGATATACGTAGTCTATGTAAAGCTGGTGGCTGGTAGCACCACAGTGCTTCTTGCACCGAAGCATTGTGACTGTCATATTTACTCAGGTATTACACAATGCTAGTGGAAATAGTTCATCATTTGTCTATAATTATTCACTCATTTGTAATACTGGTCATTCAGTTAGCTGAACCATTAATATAAATCATTGATAATCATTCTTATATATATTTTTCTTCTATCATCTGAATTATTTGCTGACTTAAAAACATTTGCATCATCATTAACCACTATCACTGAATTGTAATTAAAAAAGTTATATGCTTTACTAGTGATTTTGCAAATGCTAACTCTCGACATCATATGAGATTACTCACTCGACTTATCAATGAGGATCCACTCTTCCTCCTCTGTGGCGGTCTCCTTTAGCCGGCAGTGAGCACCTTGTAGTGGCACCGATGTGGTAGCTGTCGTAGTAGTTTCAGTGGACATCTCCGTCGTCGGCTCCTCAGCCGACGACCCAAAGAAGAAACTGGAGATGGAGTTGAGCATGTTGCCGGATGGTCGAAATAAGTTCTATATTTTTTGTGGGGAGGTTGGCAGTGCTGTCTTGGTGGGTTTGACTAGCTTGTTGAATTGATGCTTCTGTTTCTTGTTTCTAGGAATGTTGTGATGGGAAATGATGATGGGATGGACGAAATATGGTTTCAATCTGGAAATAAGAAACAAAGAAGATCATGGTTAATTTTGTGTGTTGGATATGGCTATCTGGTGTTTTCATGTTGAATGCCACTGACTGAATTCAGTTAATTTAGTATTTGTTTAAGACACAAATGTTTATAGTCCTTGAGAATATCATGAAGGCAAAGACAGTGAAGCAACAATTGTTTGTCAATTTCCAGTCAACTGATGGTTTAAGTCTTCTTGTTAATCAATTCCACCTGTTTCATAGTTTTAATAACACGAGAACAAAAATGACGCATTCTGTGTATCCATCACTGCCAATAACTTGTTTAAGTGGTTAGTGTTCAGACACTGGAGGGTGTGCCAGGTTACCATAGCAACAGAGGATCCATTTTCTGCTGACAAGACAGCTAGATCGTAACCATGGTTACTCATCTCAGGCCCTGTCTATATAACCACAGGGTCCCAATTACACAATGTACAGGTTGAGTTAAGGGTCAGATACCTCTAAATAGATTGTTTATATGACCCCCTCTATTCAACATATCCAGTACATCCTTCCTACTGTGGTACACCCTGAATGCAAACCAATCCTATAAGGTGCACCTGGGGCTTTATTTGTGAAGGCATAGTACTGCATTACAAGTAGATATTGGTAAAGCTCATTGTTTAGGCCATGTTATTATAATAACTTGGATTACAGATTTTTGGTCGGGCAGAGGCAAAAAAAAAAAAAAAAGGGCCATAATATGTCACATTTTTGGACACCAAACGAAATTTTGAGCCAACAAAAGGTACATTTTTGACAAGTTTATACCCGATAGATGGATCAATAATGGATATGTGTCCCTCTCTAAGGACTTTTTTGATTTTTTTTTTACCGTGAATGTTGAGAAATCTGGTCGGGCAGAAGCAAAAAAAAAAAAAAAAAGGGATCGTCACCGGATCCGTAATCCAAGTTATTAGAATAAAACGGCCTTACTTGGGCAGTTGTTCCCTTTCAGGAGGAGTGTGGTCGACCAGCTATAATTTACTGTATACATTCAATTTTATAAGTAAAATGTATATTTACACCACTGAGAAAGGGTCTGGAATATTAATGACCTCCAGGTGCCATGCCAGTTAGATGTTGAAATAACATGTAACAACAATTAACAAAAAAAAAAAAAAAAAAAATGGGGATCCTCAAGATCAAGCTGAAATGCCCACCTGTTTTTCTCATTGATATGCTCACCTGTTTATTTTTTATATGGAACTGGCCTTTCAATTTGGTGTTAAATAAGTGTGAAATGTGTGAATAAGTACTGGGTAGGTGGGCGACAGGAAGACTACACAGACCAAAAACAGAAGACTGGTTAAGCCTTAACACCCCTATAGCTAGATAGCTAGTACCGTAATCTCCCGCGTATATGACGCGTCCTCTAGGCCAAACAAATGCCTTGTGCGTCTTATAGGATTTCTTCAAGTTGGGGGTGCGTCTTATACGAGGGGTAATTTTACTATAGAACAGTACTGGATTGACAAAAATCACCCCTAAGAGGTGCGTCTTATACGCGAAAATGCATGTAATGAGTTTGGGGTGCGTCTTATACGCGCAGCGCGTCTTCTACGCGGGAGATTACGGTATGTACTCCTAGTGGTGCAAGATCTACACTACAGGTTGACTATTCTAGACCATGGAGGACATACATTAGAACAGAGCAGAATGCACCGTGGGTATTTGATGGGATGTTCACTATGGCTGAGATGTCACTGCCTTTCCTATGAACACATAATGATTTGCGATCCTGGCTTGCCCTTGCAAAACACCGATGCAAAACACAAAATCACAGGGCAACTACATGTGCCTACCTGGTGATGGGGTTGGCAAATATACATGAAAAGAAGAACCCGCTTTTCCATAAAAAAGGGTCTCCTTGGTAAATTCTATCATAACTATAATTATAATTATATCAGAACTTAGACACGAAAAATGAATTACATGTGCCTCCACGACCCTCACCTAGTCGTGGTGGGAGTCAATGCATGACTTGTACAGATCTTGTATCAGTACCCCTCCCCCAGTCCACTAACACACCTTTCTACTGGATAAATAGGAGCCAGGGAGAAGGGGGAGAGGCCAGAAAACAGCAAACAGAAAAAAAAACAAACTTGGTGTCTGCCTGTACACCTCCAACAGGGTAGCACTGACGTCACATCAAACACCACAACACCAGCCTCAAGGGTTATTTTTATTTTTATTTTTTTGTGTGCATATATTCAGTTTCCATCCAATCCATCTATATAATGTTGAGGCCAATGTATAGAGAAACGCCCCTGTGATGTATTCATGGATATTCCACTTCAATAGGTGAAGAGTTGAGGTCACCATGGAATACTACCTACAGTTGGGTAGCCTAGCAAGGGATAGTTCAAATGGGAGAGGGTGGTTACAGACGCTGGAAACCCACCTCACAATTGTAATATACACTGGGCTTATTTCTATTGCCCCAGAGCCTGTGATAAGACCGACCTTCAATTAGGTCTAGGTCGACAACTAGTTAAAGACATTCTGTATTTTCCAGAATAACCAGGGTAGCGTTCTAAGTGTAAATTCCGTCCAAACAGACATATCCTGCTCCCCAGCCCCCGACCACGCCCACCACAGCACAGCTGTTTGAGTAAAGGCTGCGGGGTTAAGAATTCCTTATGTCAATGCAAAATGGAGGGGGTAATTTAAAGATTAATTACCCCACCGAATGCTCGAATCTATCTACTCATATATATTTCACAATATCATAATCTCCCATTGATGACAGCTGTAGATCTAATTATCACAATTCAGCCAAAGTGGTACAAACTGCACCTCTTCACTCCCCCCTTTCCCTAGCTTAATTCTAAACTCTCATCTCTGTACCGCCGTGAGACACTCACGGTGGTACAGAGATGAGAGTTTAGAATTCTAAGCTACCCTTTCCCAGGGTGTTAATGTGCCAGGCCCCTGGAACAGACACAAAAGCCTCCGCACAGAATAGAACCACATACTGGTAGCCTACCTTAAATGTGGAGGAAGTATGAGGATGTCCACATCAGTCACCACTGCCTGTCACACCATAACAGTGTTATGTATACCAGTCTTATATATAATTTATATGTATATATCCTTACACAAGATCCAACTGCCGTGTGTATACGTCTGACAAGTTTAAAGGGCGAAAAGAGGGATCTTTAAAGCTGATGTCAGACGGTGGTCCCTCCCCGGCTACAGGCAGCCTGGGTACTGAGTGTAGTGGGAGGGGCAGGGGCAGGGGAGGAAGGGATGGGGTAGGGAGGGGTCTCGGGGAGGGGGAGCACTGGGTGACCCATCACAGACACTAGCCTAGTATAACTAGACTTGCCAAGGTCTTCATGGCTACCCATCCCCATCCAATGTATCATATGGTATACAAGTGCCATGATGATATCTCTGACTGCCAGGCTCAATGTCATTTGTGCCAGTTCTATGTAGCGCCCATGTAAGGTTTGTGTACTGAATCACAGGAGCCATTGTAGCATGACTTGATTTTGATGATTAATGACCCCCCCCCCCAACCCACACACACACACACACATAATAGACCCTTACATCATGCATTACCTGGATGATGATAGTGGATCACGTCAGTTTGTATGTGGGTGACCTCTGCAGGTAGGGAGAACTCATGTACCTGTATTTGATCTTTGGTGCCGGGCTTTGGTGCTTGCCTTTAATATCAAATTCAATTGTTTCAGGAGCCAGAACCACCTGGAATCGCAATCTTATACATGTATGATTACATACAATTTCCCTGACATGGTGAGTGTCATCTGTCTTTTTCTCACCCCCCCCCCTGCCATGATGGTGGAATTGTGTCTAATTGCTCTGAATGTTTATGATACTTTATCTGGATGTGCGAAATTACATTATAGCTTGCTTATGCTTAAGCCATGGAATTATTGTACTCCATATAAAGTAAATTATAACAGTATTGTCACGCCTGGCTACCCCTGACGATGTAAGGTGGAATTGCACCACCACTTCATTATCTCACACCTTGGTAGATCTACACTCTAGTGGTGCCATCGCCACCTTAATACAGAGTGGCACCACAACAATGTGGGTACATATACCAGTGGAGAGTAGTGTATATGTATTTGGTATTCGAAGATAGATGGTCTACAAGGGCCATATCATAAAAATGCGTTACGGTTGACCTTTTGATTATGTATATGGACGAACACCATCCATAATACAAGAAAGTGCTGCTATCTAGAGGAGGGTGTCATATGCTACGGTACTTCACTTTCTTGTATTGTGGATGGGGATGATTACTAGTATACAGACGTCCCAGATTGATGCTCCTATAAATGCAGAGAGTGCCCACTTGGCGAAAAAAAAACAAACAAAAAAAAACGTTTTAAACGTATTTTAACCGATTTTGAACCAGATAAACAATAGGGAATAAAAACGTAAAAAAAAAAAACAACAACGTTTTTATGCCAAGTGGGTGTGTGGAGTCAGCATAACCTCTACCTTACTGCAGGCTGATACAAAGTGCCACGCCCCCTAACTTTACTTTGGAAGTCTCCCCAGCTGACATACCTTGGTCCTTGATTTGCTCTCACTGATTTAGTCCACCACAAGTCCAATACTCCTATGGCAGTACATTGTATTAAGTGCAGATACAGCTCCTTATGTATATAGTTAGCCTACATATAAATGTATGATCTGTGGTTCTCCATACTGTCATGTATATATATACCTGGTGGTGAGTGGGATCATGAGTGAGCTGTGTGAGAGGTGACCTCTGTGGTAAGGTGAGCACTGGTAAGCTCTGTATTACACAAGGTCCCTGTGTATATACATACAGTGTATAATACATCCAGGTACTCATAATAACAACAACGATGCCCTGTACTGGGGTCAGTTATATCAGGAGTGTAGAGGTGGAGGAAAGGGAGGTGAGGGGGGGGGGGGCTGAGTGATCACTGACTACCTCCAGGTCATCTAACGGTCACCCTTACACAAAACCAGATATTTAAGGATACTTGAGAGTTGCCAAGCCCCCCCCCCCTACCCCCAACACACTGACTTAACCACCTACCACCAACACACTGACTTGATATTTTCTGGATTATGAGGCTGCTCTTTGATATTTGTTTGAAGGGTAGAATAGAGAACTGCAGCTAAATGGATTTGAAGGTAGCCAACTGTCTCTACCCCTTTACTTTCCTTCCTCCTTCGACCTTTTGCTTTTACCCCCTTCTAAAAAATTTGAGATAGAACATGGGGGTAGAACTTGTAATCTACAAGTCATCACATGTACATGGGAGTTACATGATACACCAGGTATAGGACTCAGTATGGAGGCCTAGTGGAGCCGCCATTTTGAATTTGGCTGGTTGAGGTAAAGCCCACTGATAAGACATACCATGATGGGTACCTTGTCCCTGGTTAACACCCACTTCCAGGGACATGTTGGTCCCATCTTATCAGTTCTTATCAGTGTGTGTCGCTGGAACCAGCTCCAGACCAGTTAGTGGCCAATATAGGGAACATCTAGCACTGATAGTTACTGGATCAATTGTTCTACTAGTAACTTCAGAGGTCAGTGAGGGGGCAGTAATGACTCCAGTGTGTAAACATATTACACAGTTTCCTCCAGTGTGGGCCTGCCTGTGGTGATAGTGGTACACATCTGTCTGTTAATCCAGCCCCGCTGCTGCTGCAGCCAGCTGACAGATATTTGGACCTACCGGTACATATATACATAGATGGTGTCCCATCCACTTGTTTCTACATGGAACCCCTCAGTATACAGAATAACATGGCCTGGTTTAGTATTCTATTCTGCTTGTACATGTACTTACATTTTAAACTCATGATAAGGCTACAGTATGTATTTCACTTCTGGTTAGATACAATCACAATTTTATTAGATACCACATATCAGGTTACTGGGGAAATAGAACATTCACCTTCTTATAGATTCCATCACTTTATAAAGGGCCCTCCCATTACCTGTATTACCATAATACACTGTGCACACATGATAAGAATATGGCAGGGTGTTAATCAGACCTATACCATGGTTACCCTTGCTAGCTACCCATGCCTTCTCCCAACCCCATGACCAATGTGTGTGCCTGGGGGTCTGGTGGGGGGGGGGGGGTCAGGGGGGTCAGCCAAAACAGGTTACAGAGTATTGTTGGTGGATTAAGCTGCCCTTGTGTTGGTCCCATATATGGTGGTGGAAGGTAGGTGACCCCGGTCAGTCTTAGGTCACCCATAACACAGTGAAATGGTGGAAGAATGGGAGGGCTTATATTAAAGTACTTGCACATAAGTGTGGGGTCTAATTCGTAGTCATGCATCTTAAATCTCTTTCCATAGTAAATCATGTTGTAACTCTATATTGTATTATTGGCGCCTGCACATTAAACCCATTATGAAGGCAAGATTACCTCAGCTGACCTGTATTTCATGTTAGCATGTACCTGGCCTCTGTGTTCGATGAAAAGTCAGGAGCACAGCTGGGCTGATCTAAGAGACTCTAAATTACACCAAGCATAGTCCAGTTATGTAAGCCTAGCATTCTGATCACATGTAATTTATGTGATGCCATGAGAGTAATCATGGGACGCTAAAGCCAGACCACTTGATAAGTACCGTATGTGAATTGATTCAATAAGCTATTTCAGGCAGAATGGCATTACTCCCCTTCTATGCATTGCATACTTAATGACTGATTTAATCTGCTATAAAATGGCACCTTATTTTTCTGTAGCCCCTGTAAAGACCCTGCAAAAAAAAAAAAACAAAAAAAAAACACACACACAAAAAAAAACAAACTTATTAACCTTGTGCATTTATTCTATAGATGCATCTCCTAATGTTTAGCTCAACCAACAAATTGCAACCCGAGCTGACCCCCCCCCCCCCCCAGTCTTTCTCTCTTTTCAGTTGTGGGCTATATCAGTTCTAGATATAATGCTCCACTTTTTATTAACAGTTTTTATTTTATCCTGGTTACAGTTTTGGAAAATTCCTTTAAACCTCTGGATTATTATGCGAGAATGTATTAAAGGTACATTTTGTTATCGCCATGTATAAGCCGTAACTATGTACCCACACAAATACCCCCCCCCCCCCTCCAACTTCCAATACAGCCACCTCTCTCAATGTACGCCCCAATACACATCCCAATACACACACGGGCAGCGCAGAATGCACAATACACAAGCTGACGGGTGTTTTTGTGCGTTAGAGAATCCCCCACAGGACCCCTAGGCATTGCTAGAAACTCCCTTCAGGGCCCCAACAGTCAGCTGTTAGCAGCTAGGTCATGCCGTAGTGCCAAGCGCCTGCTCCTCAACGTCCAAACTAGACAATGGGTGCTAACAGCCAGGGGACTCACGCTTTTGTGTGATGTGTCACCACCAAAAAAAATTACATGCTACTAGCAGTACCGCACAGCCAGAGAGTGACTGTGCTGAAATCTACAAGTATATTCTGTAAAGTTGTAGTGTGAGGGGAATGTTAGGGCTGGCGGTGTACATAGGCGTGTACATAGTGCACAAGGTCATGGCCTCCAGGCCTCCAGGAGGCCCCCTCCCAGCCTGTACACCAGTGTACTAGCTGCAGCCCTAGGGAGCAGCTGTTTACCAACACCAGCACATGGCTAGTGGTAGGTAAAGGGGGTCCGCCCCCTCCATACAAACCTCCACTCTACAGCCTAGCACAGGAACAGGACATGGGCCTTAACAACAGTACATGGGTTTAGTAAACCCCCACACCCACCCTCCAATCCATATGTAACTTTGGTCTAGGTGTATATGTACCTGGACCATCTGTCCGTAGATCACAAAGTTAAGCCTTCTGAGAGTCAACCCATAGTTGGATGGGCTAGGTCCTTTGTCGTGGTATAACAATGTGTGAGGGTTGGGGGGGGGGGTTATTTCAGCTTGAATGACCCAGTTTAGTAGTTATGTGTCTGGGCTTTGTGTTGTGTCATCGAGTGAGACCGGTACCCTTAACAATGCAACCTCATTTGGCACACTGAGAGGTGTTAGAAGACAAAATGATGCCTCTATCCATATTGCCTACATGGTCCCTTAGCTTAGCTCTACTTTTTAGTAGACACACTGGCCCATCTTGTAGTCTCACGACCCGGGGTCTCACGATTACGTCACTGGTAAACAGGCATGCTGGGAGGTACTATTTTTCTTAGCTTGTTGCTGGTGAGTCAAGCTGGCAAATGGATACCAGCAAATGCTGGTTCCCACAAGCACCCAGTATTGGGTTCAAAATAGGTCCAACACCAGCGGTATATGAATACGGCAATTTTTGGTCAAAATGGTAACCTAGGGGAGAAGGCTTAGTTTGCCTACCAAACTAGGTCACCGGAGAAGTTGATGCTTTTAAAGTTCCCACCACCAGGAACTGGAAGTATAATCCATATCACAACAAACCTCCTCTAACTTAGGTACCCAGGTTAACAATGGGCCTTGACAGTAACAAGCATTAAAGGGACTTCCCCCTGCACATGCTCAGTGAGGCACTTCCAGGCAAAACAAAAATGGTGGTGAATTCAAGAGAGTCAGGAAAAATATAGATTCAGCTTGGATTTTGACCAGCCAGTAAATTCAAGGTAGTACCAGTCATTTATCTGATAATACCAACTAAGATTAATTGCAAATGATATTGAATGTAGAGGGAAAGAGTTATGGATCATGGGTGATATGAATGTGAACAGTCGCAGTCGAAATTGTATAAAATTCAGAAGAATGTCTACATTTTTGAAGGATACCGGTCTCAAATATTATAGAACGGCCCAGACATATTACCATACCTATGGGAAGTCAACCTTGGATCACTATTATACCAATTGTGACTATGTAATGGAGGTTGGTCTACTAAATGACATCTGTGGTGATCATGTACCTGTTTATCTAATTAGAAAATTAGTGAAACTTGTTAAAAATCCAGTTAAAATTATCAGTACTAGGAACATGAAGTCACTTAATAAAGAAAACTTTTGTAGGTTCATATCTGGTAAAGACTGGACAGACTGCATAGAGAATGACACAAACCCAGTTAATATATATGGAAAAGTAGTCAATTGTATTAAGTCATACCTGGATGAATATCACCCTGTAATAAAATTTAAAGTACGAGAGAATGACATATTCTTTGATGAAAGGGTTGGCAGAATGATCTCCAAAAAAAAAAGACTTTTCAGAAGGGCCAAACGCTGTATCACTGGTTTTAGAAATGATTTGTTGGATCGGGTAAAGGTACTAAAAAGGGCTATAACCCAACGCCTGGTATATAAGAAGCGTACTATTATGCTACAACTACTCAATAAATATAGAAAGGACTCAAAAAGTTTTTGGAAAATATTAAAGCTGGTATGGCAAGGCAAGGCAGTGACCCCGACAATGAACCTAGTGGATAAAGAAGGCAATGTGGTACCAATGGGTCAACTTGCAAATTATGTAAACGATTTTTATATCAATATTGGTAGTGACCTCGCCAGGGCATTTACTATCCAGCCCTATCCTGATTTATTACCTCAGTGTGAGAACATTATGACACTGAGAAATTGTACTATTGATATATGTACTGACATATTAAAATCCATAGATTGGAGTAAGAATTCTTGTATTACAAATATACCTTGTAATATGGTAAAGGAATGTCTTTTAATGAAACCTGAGTTACTTGAAAATTTTATAAATAGATCCATTACTGAGGCTAAATTCCCAGACTTGTTGAAAATAGGTTATGTGGTTCCTTTACCCAAGGATGGGTTACTAAGTGATGTATCTAATTGGAGACCGATCACTATGACTAATGTTTTCTCAAAACTTATTGAGAAGTACATACACAGACAGCTAATGAATTTCATCACAGAAAATAATATAATAAGTAGAAACCAATATGGTTTCATCCCTGGTAAATCTACTGTTGATGCAACTTTTGGACTAATTCAATACTTGTTTGAAGCTAGGAATCGGAATGAATACTCTGTTATCCTGTTTTTGGATTTAAAAAAGGCATTTAATACTGTAAATTTAAATATAATGTTAAAGAAATTGAAATATATAAATTGTGATGATATGTGTCTGAAGTGGTTTGAAAGCTTTCTATGTAATAGACTCCAATCAACAAGGGTTAATAACAATTTTTCTGACACAAAGGTTATGGATTGTGGAGTAGCTCAGGGCACAGTTCTGGGACCTTTGATGTTTAATTTGTATTTAAATTCTATAGTGTCAGTTATTGAACACTGTCAATATTTTCTGTATGCCGATGATGTAGCATTGGTAGTAAATGGGACTGATGTTGAAATAATGACAAGTTTGTTACAGTCCGATGTTGATAGGATAGGTGAATGGTGTAAGACAAATATACTTACAGTTAATGTCAATAAGACCAAATTATTATGGTGTCATTCACCAAGACAGCGTATTAAACTTAAGGATATCTTTATGCAGGGTACTAAACTAGCTGTTGTACAGAGTTTTTCATACCTCGGTGTCTTAATAGATAGTGGTTTAACTTTTAAATCACATTGCAAAAAAGTAGACAAGATGGGTACAACTAAGCTGAAACAATTGAGAAATATAGTGAAGTATACTGATAGAGAAAATTCCCTGCGTATCTACAAACAAATGATTGTACCAACTTTAGAATATTGCAGTTATATACTAGATAGTGGACCTAAGACCATTGTAGACCATATTGATGTAATCCAAAATCACTGCCTTAGGGCTTGTCTAAAAGTAAGAAATGCCCAGGATATGCATGTAGCTGATTTACTACAGCAGTGTAAGGTGGACACTCTAGATATAAGGAGAAGAAAGTCCTTGACATGCCTGATGTATAAATATGCACAAGATATTGATCATATACTGGTACCTCCTAGGTTATTAAGAGGACATGACAAAAAGAAGATAAAGGTGAATAGGCCAGTCTATGAATCATACAGAGTTAGTCCATTATATAGAGGTAATCGTCTATGGGAAACACTGACGAGTGAAGTACAACAGAAGGACACTCTAAACAACTTCAGAGCATGTTTAAAAGGAGATGTACTAAACACCTTGGGCAATGTCTGATTTATAGGAACTTTATATGTGACTAGTGAAATTTCATATGATAGTTTCATGGAAACTACCTGAACTTCAATTATGACTCAATGGAACCTGTGTATAACTATTGTATTAATTATCCCAAATGGCGACTTGTTGTAATAACTTATGTCTAAGTGTTTCGAGAAGCCAATAAACAGTGTTGAAACTTCAAGACCTAGTTCAGAATATGGAGATCACAACAATATAAACAGAAAAACTGAAAAGGGGGCCAGCCACACTTTACAGACTCAGCCCCTGTCAGCCCCTTACCAAAACCAGAACCCAGAAAAGCTATTATCTTGATTCGTAACAGAACTAGGGGCTCGCAGATGGATACCAGCAAATGCTGGTTCCCACAAGCATCCAGTATTGGGGTCAAAGTAGGTCCAACACCAGCAGTGTATGAATACAGCGATTTTTGGTCAAAATGGTAACCTAGGGGAGAAGGCTTAGTTTGCCCACCAAACTAGGTCGCCGGAGAAGTTGTATATTATATTCTTTTTTCATTAACAGAGAATGAATGTGGCCGAGCCCAAAATCCACGAAATCTTGAAATTTGGGTTCTCTACTATATAGTGAGATAATTATAGCTCTTTGGGAGTAACAATCCCTGAAGTTAAGGACTCTCATCCCTGTCCTGTATCAAGGACTCCAAGTTACATTGGGTATTGAAGGGGTGGGTAGTATATGGAGCAAGGAATGGGGAGGATACACATACAGGTCGCAGGACTTTGCAATCCAACTGCGTTCTTCTATGACAGCTACGGTGAGATCTTGCATAGCAATTCCCAAGTATCATTCACGATCATTCAGTGAATTCTCAATCATTCAGTGAATTCTGGTTGTTACCGGTGCTTTTGTATTAAGACACAGCTTTAACTTTTAAAGCTGACCCCCCCCCCCCTCCTCCCTCTTAATTTGAAAGGTGTTTATTGTGTATGTGTATTGGAAATGCTGTTCAGATTAGAAGGAGTAGACACTACAGCTGGTGGTTTCAAGGGACAAGAGCCTCGTATCACGATTGGCTACAAGGATAAGTTCGTAAACATGATTGTGCAATTAAAATCAAAGCTGACTCCTTCCACCCCCCCCCCACCCACATGAACACACGCACTGCACACAAACACACTATCAAAGGGTGTGGATGGGGGGTCCCCCATGTCACATGTCCATTTTTAAAAATAGCCATGTCCCCATGTCAATTTTAAGAAATGGTCATGTCACCATGTCAATTCTAAGAAATTGTTCATGTCCCATGTCATTAAACCTAAAATGGCCTATGTCGATTTTAGTGGTCCACACCCATTATCATAGTGTGATTCCAAGTGTATTGTATGCACCCATGCTGTTTATGATAGCTCATGTAGATTGGAATATGTGTATTACAGATGTGTATTGATTCCATTGCTAGATTTGCACAGGGCAAAGCTTGCGTTTTCTTTAACCTGTTCATTTAGTGAAGGTTTTATCGATTGGTGGAGCACTGCCCATGACATCACCAGGGACTGAGCAAGCCTACCTTGACAGCTTACCCCCTAGTGACACCAGTACCAGTGCTACCACACCCCGGTAGCAGCGTCACGAGCGCACGGCGTGACTCTGCAGTATAGGTAAAGGGGTAGTGCACGCAGGTGGGTGGGCGCTTATGGGTATGGGTGGATGGGAGGGGGTATGGGCTGGGGGTATGGGCAGGTGTGTGTGGGTTGAGGTCGTGGTAGTGGTGGGGGGGGGGGGGGGGCTTTAGGTAAGTCCTCATGTCCGCACTGCTTTGTACAGGTTTTCTTTCTAGAATTGGAAAGGTAAAGGCTAATAAATTATCGTTCAGTGTGGCTGTCATTTCTGATATGTTATGTAAACAGCAGGTTGCACTGATGCATATGTAATATGTAAGTAACATGTAGATTCAGTAACATGTAAATGTATATCTGTAGTCTGTAACATAGTCTGTATGATGTAGATCCCAATTTCCTTCCATCATTTTACATTTGCTGTACATGGGGTCCCTAGTATATATTACACTTGGCTAACCTATAATAGGACACAGTTATCTGGTCATAGAGCCAGTGTCTGCCCTGCCCTAGCCTAGGCTAGGGTTAGGTTAGAGTGTCACAGGGCTAGATCTAGATCAAATATATAAATCTGGCAAGACCTAAACTTACCTGGAGCCATTACATGCATCATTCATGATACTGAGAGTAGCTTGTGGTTGCATTTTTTTTTTTTTTTTTTTTCATTTCTTTTTCCCCTTTCTGCACCTCACTCTTTAATACTCACTGACACTGTACTAGTCTGTAGTCCCCCCCCCCCCTTCTGCAGCCACAACTGACTCTTGCAATATGAAAGTTGAACACAGGTAATACTAACACTCCTGGCTAAAACTATCTAGATCTACTATAAAACAGGCCATAACATACATTAACTGCAGCTGCATTAGATTTTAGCAACTGGGGTTTTCCACATTCTTGGGAGCAGCAGTGACGTCATAGCAACCAGCACGGCCCTTATCAGCCTTATCTGCCTACTGATAAGGATCCTCATGAAGGGTTAAATTAAATAGGAAATGTACTAGAAAAAGGTGTTTAAACCCTTATCAGAAAAGATCTAGATATCAGACAGCAAAATGAGTTACAAATCAAGATATTAAAAATTTGCACCACATACATTTGTACTTGATCCACTATTTTCTAATCCCAATATTAGAAAAAAAAACAGCAGAAAGGGTACTTTTTCTAGTACATTGCCTATATAATTTGACCCTTTGCCTGGTCCCTAGCAACCAGGGTTTAGAGGGTTCTGCTCCCGAGAATCTGACTTCTCTGAGGATGGACTCAGTCTCAGAGCTTGGACTTGTCCTGGAAGAAATAAACGATAAGGGCCTGTTTTCATCTTGAAATTTACACTCTAAAAAACGAAACAGAAATCCGCCGTAGGCATAGTGCAAACCAGCATAGATCTCTACCACTTAAAATAGCTGGGGCATTTCTCTGTGTGGAGCTGTACAACGCCCAAGGTCAGCTGAGTGGGCGTGGATCAGCTGTGATTCCAAGGTAACCAAGTTCAGTCAACAAACCCTAGTCCAAATTCCACCATCTATTTCTACCTTTGGTGAGAACGGTGGCCATTCACTTCCACTAGGTCACGCCAAACACACGTACATTTCAAGCAAAGTGCGACTAGAAAGACCTAGAGGGTGGGAATATGACGCGGAAATATCGAGTGATAACGTAGAAACAAAACTCGCCCACCCTCCTTCTAAACCAAGAATGCCAGGCACCCTACTCAATATGCAAGCCCAACTGGGCCTCCCCAAGCTCCAATCCACATCGACTTTAGCCGCCGATATTCAATGGAAAGTAATAGAAATCATGCATTTAACGACCATACCCATGCAAACCAGTAATCGTCTGTCGATATCAACTTATATTGCAGAGTTCCGTCGTAAATATCATAACATTTTTGTCGATTAATGAGATGTGAATTTCGTCTGCAAACGTCAGAGTTAAAATGGCAGCGGTCGAGCCCCAGTCAGCATCACATAGAACGGCAACGCAGTGAAAAAAATTCTCATCTGTATCTCCCTAAAGCTAAAATCCAGACAAAACTTACCTCAAAATGTAACTGTAATATTCCTTCAACTTCTGGTCGTGCAGAATCACAATAGCGCTGTCTAGTTTTCAAATATGTGCAGCGTTTTCCCCTTGTCTTTTCCTTTCTGTCTGCCTTTGCACGACCCAAACACAAACGACAACAGTGGATTTTGTTTACGTCGCTCGATGGCAGCTTCTGATTGGTCGAGAGAGTCACCGTCCGTCTATATATGGTAACTAATTAGAATATGCTAATGAAGTTGACCCTTTGTCCGCCGCGTGCAGCGTTGTTTACATCACGTGAATCACTGCTGGTTCCTACGTGTCCCATTTACAGGCTGACACAATCGATGCACTCTCCAATCACAACAGCTGTGACATCATCATTGTTTACCTTCCCTTAAAATCGAAATTCGCCTCGCCTTTTCCAATAAAAACCGACAGATTAAGTGGCATATGAATGTTAGAGATGGAATGGTGTTTGAACAGTGTAGGATTTATCTTTACGAAAGGATTTATCCGAAATATGAATATCAATACAGTAGGACACAATGCTAGAAGAGTGTGACCTCGAACTGGATCCTGGATAACACGACTTGGGTAGGCGCCGTCTGGTAAGAAATAATTGAACTGATGAATTCCCGCCACCAAAACCGCGAGTTGCAAGATCCATCAGTAGGCACTTCAATCCATCAAGTTCCTATTTAACCTTTCAATTGGAAATGCAGTCATACCACGGAACTAGTCATATGAAAGAGGATAGCACATAAGGTCTTGGTAGGCCCAATATAGACTGAGTATTGTCTCTCCATGTTTACTCCATGTGGGCATCAGAGATTCAGACAGAGCTGCTTTTAATAAAAATTATAGGGCTACGCCCAAAGAAGCTCATTATTTAGGCAGGCTCCTACTAGAAGTGCCTTTACCATTGGCCTACATGGGTAAAAGGTTCTGCTGTGACGCAAGGGTTTTAAAGGGGCGCTGGCACCCCAAATTAACAACATGGGTACCATAACGATTCAAACAGCGATCATAAAATTGCGGGAATCAGCGGAAAAATCGCGATGCCCTGATTGGTCAAGGGGTGGTCACGTGAATTTTTAATGCAGGCATGCATTACCATGCCAGGGCCCCTTTAAGAAGTGATGCTCCTGAAGAAGGGGTTTTAAAAAGTGATGCACGCCCGGGGGGGGGGCACTCTCTATCTAATGTATACACATATGTGCGGCTGGCAAGGGTACTTTTTCAAGGAAAAGTCCCTAGCAAGCCTCCTGTTTCAGCTACAAATGTCCCTAGCAAGGGTCTACTTTTGAGCAAAATGTCCCTAGCAAGGGTCAACTTTCAGCAAAATACTGCGATTTACGGAGAAAATTTTGAAATTTTCTTGGACATCAGCACAGTTTTCATGAAAATAGCATGAACCAAATTCAATTTTCTCCCCAATCAGTGTAAATTTAAGACATTTTGAAACATATCTAGGATTATTGAGTCAAAAGTGCTCTAGCAAGGGTAGGCTTTCGAAGAAAAAACCCGCGAATGAGTGCCCTAGCAAGGGTAAGGGTTGTTGTGGGTTCAGCCACACACCCGTATCAAAAAGAATTGAAGTGCCCCCCCCCCGGGGATGCACATCAACACTATCAAAAGTTCCCAGTACCAGCTACATTGGCATATACATAAAAGAGATGGCGTGACGTCCTAAAAATATAAGCACTACTAAGGGAGTGATCATTTTTTAAAAACAGGGGGGGGGGCTGTTGGGTTTGCACACAGACGCGCGAAAAAAGTTCCGACCCCCCTCTCCTGATGGGTCAAAATTTTTTTGACCCCCCCAAAGGACTGAAAATCGCGTGCAAACCCACCCTTTAACCTATACTATAGTAACGCGCGAGCTTTTTCACTGAAAACAGGTGAAAATATTTTAACCCTCCTGGTCAAGGGGTCGAAAAAATTCAAACCCACCAGCCCCCCCCCTCCCGTTGTTAAAAATTGATCACGCCCTAAGTTTGGTTTCTGGTCACCCGACCCTCCTCAGCCAAAGAGGGCCGACCTCAGAAATTTTCATAATTTTTTCATTTTTTTTCATAGTTAAGTTTTTCATATTTATTTTCTTTGCATCAAAATGAAGAATAGAAGATTTTGAGTCAGGCTTTCTGTGACTTTACATGAATAATAGTTTAAATGCATTATCTGAGAGGGTTATTAGTAATAAAGATTTAAAATTTTGGCCAAAATATGCCTCAGCAAAAAAAAAAAAGAAAAAAATACGACCTACCTACCTTAACATATTGTACCATGTTACCGGAAACTTACAAAACATTTTTTTTAGGCCTAAGTGTTAGGTTCCGGGTAAGCAGATCAGATGACCAGTGATTAAAGTGACATACCAGTACCATGGGCCTAGTCCATTCTTTATTTCGTTTTAAACATTTCAACTCTTAAACTACACACTCCGAACTCCCTCCGTCTGAAGATGGACCAAGCAAATTCTTTAATTTAGACTGGAGCTTTTGTTTTGTTTTTGATTGGAATGCAAATTTATCTGGAGCTTTATTGATGAATGAAGGGGGTCAAAAAGTGGCAAAATTTGTGTGACCTACTAATATTCGAATGCCCCTATTAAAAGGTCCTATTGCCATAGTTTTGCTCTATGCCTAAATCGTTGAAGCGTAACTTATGTAGCTAGTAAAACCATGAGTGGCAACATGATGTAGACGACTAGGTAGATACGACTCGGAAAAGGTAAAGTTGTGCCCTTCATGGATTTATACAAAAGCTTAGACCTTGTTTTACCCTCATTCCTGGTGACCAACCATGCTCACGTCAGATCCGGCAGTCACTTGGCCTTAACCAGCTTCATTCTCATACACAAAACGAGCTACAGAAATCTTTGGACTGGTATAAATACATGCACTGCAATCTACTTTAACAAGAATGTGAGGTTGCAATTTTTCACATTCCCATCTCATTTATGTTAGATATGGGATTTTCAGCAGTGGCGAATTTAGGGTACTAAGTCCATTTTAAAGGCAGCATAAATGGAGTGTGTTATTAGAAGGAAAAGTTGAAAACGGGAAAAATTAGTTTTTTTATTGTGGCTTTGGGTGCTTTATAGAACAGGGCCTAAAGTTTAGTGTTAGTCATACTGAGAGTGATTGAGTGTACCTTGCAAGTCAGAAGGCAGATTACAAGGGGTTCACCACGGAAATTCAGGGGCCACATTGCATGTACTGAATAGACTTCACCCGGGTCTGATTTTGTCCATTTTTTTCTACTGCATTTCTACCTTACAGCCCACTAGCAATATACCTTTTAGACAATGCAAATTCTTTACTGCATTGATGTGCTGTGGATTTTTTTTAGAATGCAACATAATGCATACAACTACATGTACACATGGGCTCCTCACTTCTGCTACCTGTCATTAGTGATAATCTCACCATCACTATAAAAAAAAAACAAAAAAAAAAAACAACAAACTGTTGAATCCACCAGGGATCCTTGTAAAACTGAAAAGTGGACCACCGTAATCAAAAAGCACTGAACCAGTGTAGTCTTTACAAGAAACCCCAGGTGGCAATACGGTTTTACCTAAATATGCAAGTAATCTGTGAAAATAATGACAGATCTCTGGCAACTTTTTGACGAGGAATGTGCCATTATTTTGACATTTTTTTTTTTTTACAGTGAGCACAAGGGATCAGTGGGATCGATTTTATACCAATGAAAATATTCTCTCCATCTAGTGTTGAATTCTTTTTTGCAACGGGTGCCCATCCTAATGGTTGTTCCCCTTTAGTTGTTGTCATCGCCTGTGCTATATAGCTCCGGCAATGGAAGTGCCCACTGGATAATGGGGGAGAGGCAACTGGTCAAACACAGGATTCAATAGGTGAACTCTCATAAAGTAGGGTGCGATTTTGTACCTACCCAGCCTGCAAGTCCACAAGGGCCCCAGAAGGGATTCCTTCGGGCCTTCTGGGCTAGCCCAGAAATGGGCTCAAGCTGGTACATGTCTGAGCAGACAGAAGGGGACCAGGTGGGCATAGCCCAGAAAACTCTTTTCACTATAAATATGTTATTTTCAAAAGGTTTTAAATCATTTATATGCGATAGCTACTGTTCCCCCTCCCATGGGATTGGCAATATTCCCAAATATGCCTAGTAATAGTATTCTGCTTAAAAATAAAAGAAATAATAGCATGATAACCTATCGTTTAGTCTGCATTCTATACAGAATCAGCTTAAGTCTCCACCTGAAAAATTATGAAATTATTATTAGAATATCTATACTGTAAACGTAGATATTTTCGTGCCGTACATATTTTCGCGAATTTCGCAGAAATTAAAAATTCGCGAATTTAAGTACATCATGAAAATTTATCCTTTGTAGATGGTCTGGCTCATTCAAAGGGTGGATGGGGTGTAATGTTGACCGCCTACTTCTCTGTGCCTTATGTACCTGCATCCTGGTGCATGATACAGAGGGCATAATCTAAGTTCTAACCTACAAAAGAAATTATAATATCTTTTATTAAAACGTGCACCATAATATCAAACATAAAAATAGATAATTATCTTCACCAGAACAAATGACACACAGGGTACGAATAGCACATGGATGTATTTTGAAAAGTCACAGATGATTTTTATACATATTTCTGTACTTTACACCCTTTCACTATATTTCAGACAACCTGGAGGATTAAAGAATCGAAAATTCGCGAATTTAAATACAAGCGAAATTGTCTTTTTAATCAAATTCGCGAAAATTTATACTCGCGAAAATATCTACGTTTACAGTATATTGCAAACATGATACTAAGCTCCCCGCCTCCCACTATGAACTCATATTTCAAAATACCACTTCAGAAATTGGGTATACAAGTGAAATGACAATTTTCTATTTCACATGATCTCTATGACATGAGAGTGCCTATATTAATTTAGGCCCTGGATTGAAATTTCTAATCATCCCTATGGCACGAAAGTGCATACATAGTAGTATTTCTCAACATCTCTATGACATGAGAGTGCATATAGTAATAAAGGCCCTGATTCTAAATTACTCACCATCTCTATGACATGAGAGTGTATGTGATATAGAACCCCTAATACATTTCTCACCATCTCTATGACATGAGAATGGCTAAAACGAAATTTCTGTTATACAATAAATCCCAATACCATAATTCATCACATATAAAATGCAGCTTATATGGGTCAATATCCGCCGAACGTCCATTTTGATTTATATTACAGACATTTGGGTATTTGTTCCATTCAAAGAGGCCTGGGGTAGTACCAATGAGTTCAATGTATTGTTTTTTTATCCCTGATGTACTCTAAACATATGGGGGTCCATAAAAATGTATAGTTTTACATTATCTCTATTTCATTATGCTGCAGAGATCAGCTTCAAAGTCGGAGAAAAGGTGTATTTTCCTCTTTTTACACTGAAATGACAATGAACTTTCTCCAATAAATGTGATATGGATAGCCACAGGTCTTTTTGGTCTTTTTTAGCCTATAGCATAATGTCTTGGGCCTTACTCATGTTAATTTTGACCCTCCATCTGTAATATCTACCAAGTGGGCCTCATATACTCGCACATACGACATCTGTCGGGGAGGTCCAACCTGACCCTCCCAGGTACTCCTGCTCAGAGGCCCCATATCTCCATTTTTCTTCTTTGGGAAAGTAGTTCCTTTCATTTGCTGCCCATTTAACTCATAAACAGACCCCCATCACCGCTTTTTCCCATGTAAATGTGTGTTGGGAGAGTTTCATAAAATAATTTTTATTATGGGTGTTTGTCCAAACGAAATTGAAAAAGTCACAATATCTGCCATTAAAACCAGACCTATGTCTTTCTAACCTCTTGAGAAAGGTACCCTAGCCTAAATTCTCTCCTATAGAAGGGTCTTTTCCCACTTTAAACCCTCTCCCTCTTCTTAACCATCAAAATACATCCAGTCATCTTATGGGCCTTTGCCAGGCGTTTGCCTGTACAAACGCTCATAATTTTTATTGAGGTGGGAATTCTTGGTGACCCCTACAGCCAGCGTTCAGTGCTAGCTGAGCTGGTTCATGGCAGACAGTGAGTCGATGGTCCCGCCACCATATTTGATCTATTAGGGATGCACAGATCCGCAACATCAGAAGAAATTCAGCTCAAAACTTCAGTAAAGTTAAGATTTCCTCTTTCTCTCTATGTTTGGGGCATACCTTTTGGACCATAGATCAACTTAGCTGTAAAAAATGTGTGTGTAATCAATGAATTAGTTATTTAGGAATATTCTAAAAGTGTTAGCGACATCCCCGCATGTCTGCAAAGACCCTTTCCATGACATTCCAGAATGTGACATAATATATATTATGGGCATTCGCGAACGCCTGCAAACGCCCGTAATGTTTAGGTCGTTTTTTACATTTATGTCATGCACCTTTCCTATGCTATGCTACACCCCAAACATGCATGAACATCCATTTTATGTTAGAAAACAGTCTCCTCTCTTGTCCCCTGCCTCTTTGGTAGATTTTGAACATGATATGAAGCAGGTTTCCACCTTCCAAAACCATTTTCTTGTTCAAAACACTACACTAAGCTCACAAAAAGACATGTCTCAAAGTAATTTCTTTTAGCCCTCCTGTCCTTCCCCCATCCCCTTCTATCACCTTGTTGAGAAATTTCTATGAAGAAACTGCTTTTACACCCCTCCAGTACCCTCTGAAAACCATCTTGTAATTTTTATTATGGGCGTTTGTGGGCGTTTGTCGCTGACATAGACTTGTGTATTTCTCTTATCAGCCACCTCCTGCCCACCTGTTATATATGTCCAAAGTACGGCCTACTGATGTAGTATGTTCATGCCCAAAATTAACTCCCTCCTCCCTTTCTCTGTCTGTTTAAAGTACCCTTTTAATTTAAACTACAGATGTTTTTCTTAGCAAACGCCCATCATAATAACACTCGATCCTCTGTTCAAAGGGGAAAAAATTTAGATAGGGACTTGGTATCAGGGGTGAAGATGCACCTCTATTGTGTCTTTCAAACAGGCTCTATTGCAGAATCCCATCGCCACTTTAATTTCAAATTAATATTATGGGCTTTTGTGGGCGTTTCTTTTCACACACTTTCTCTCTTTTCTTTTCTCTCACAGAACGATGTCTGACAAACAACCAACAAATCATGTAGGTCGGCCACCAAAAGGCAACATGAAGATATCATGGAAGACTAGTCTTGTGCTCAGAGACATAGAGACAAAGTCCAGGAAAACCCAGCTGAGTATACAGAAAAAACTTGATAAGGATGCCGAACGGTCTGTAAAAAGCAGAAAGATTTAAAGGAGGCTATGGAGGCAGGGGGGAAGGTTATGAAGCTTACAAGAAGCTGCAAAGGGAGAAAGAGTTGTCGTCCATTAGGTGTAAATAAGATCGGGAATGCATGAAATTTCTGAAAGAAAACCCTGGCACCCCTCTCCCTCATCTGGAGAAGAGGTCCAAAGGCCATGGAGGGAGAGGGAAGTCCCAGGCACCCGGCCATGTCCAGGCACCCGAGCAGGTCCAGGACCAGGCATCCGAGCAGGTCCAAGCACACGAGCAGGTCCAGGACCAGGCACCAGAGCAGGTCCAGGACTAGTCACCCAAGCAGGTCCAGGCACCCAAGCAGCTTAGAACTGTTAAGACAACTCGAGTAGTGAGTATCAGTTTTTTTTTTAGGTTTAAAAAGTGTTTATTGTCAAATCACGATCATACAAAAGTAGTAGCATGACAATAAGATGAATTCCTCGTTCATTTGTTACACCAAATTTGTTTTGCACAGATAATGAATATGATGATAAACCAAAGGAAAATGAGAGATGAAAGCATACAATCGAATAAATAAACATTACAATATATACTATATACAAAAATAGAACAATTGTCCTCATCAGTGATTACTAGTCAGAGTGCCAACTTCACACTAGTTGGCATTAGTATAAAGAGGGAGCATATTGGACTGAAATTGATAGATGGCACACAGATTCTCGTGTCACATAGCAGTAGACCAAGACAAGAGACTTAGTATAGACCAACTGTAGCTCATTGTTATATTATCAGTCACCATAGGTGCAGTCCAAGCGAACAGCTCCCTAGTGGCCAACTTAGCAGGGATAACACATAAACAACCATATTTGGTCTTAATGGAACAATATTAAGAATTGCAGGGTACCAGTCGCTACAGGTGTAGTCCAATCGAACAGCTCCCTAGCAACAGTTATTATAAGCATATATCAGTGAGCGATGTAGTCTACATTCAACCCATTATTGCCATTGTCAGGAACTTTGGTCAAATCCTCCACCCCTCTAATACGTGTCTTGAACTTGTGTTTGTTTTCAGACTTCTGGATGGTCGCCGAGAGATTGTTCCAAAGAGTGACTCCTCTATACAATGGCGCATTATTATAATCAAAGTTTGGTGCACGAAACATCTTAAATTGTATTTTTGCCTCAGATCGTAGTCCTGGTCTGCGCATTTCTAGGTCCAGCCACTCCGGTCGCGTCGACAGTTTGTACATTTAGCTTAGAAGTAACTCTTGGCGATGTCTATTTAACTTAGGAATGTCAGAAGCTGCATACATCTCATCTTCGGACATCTGCTCATCTCTATAACATATTTTCAAACCCCTTTTTTGTAGTCTATCCAATTTTTTTAGAAGCCCATCATTAGCTCCCTCATAGGCAAAGCAAGACAGATAAAATAGTCGCCTTGTACACAGTTATAGCAATGTTTTAGGTTAGACTTTGCCACTCAAATCCTTTAATTCATTCCAATTTGCCAATACCCGGACTGTAAGTCTAGGGTACAGAAATACTTATTCCCTCCGAGTGAGTCCAAAGTTTCATCTATTCTAGGTAAAAGATAAGAATTCTTCTTAGTTAAACCATTAACCTTGCGATAATCCACACAGAACCTTATAGTTCCGTCTTTCTTCGTAGTCATGCAAGCAGGACTAGACCAAGGGCTAGTACTAGGTACTATAACCCCCTGCTTCAATTGATTAAGGATTTGCTTCTCTGCTTCGAGTTTCTTTTTCAGAGGCAACCTCCGATAAGGAATCTTAAAGGGTTTGGCATCCCCAGTATCAATGCTGTGTAGAACTTTATCAGTCCTACCCACCGGACACCCCCTGTGGAGTGGGGACCTTCATGTGAGGGCATGGAGGAGCAGAATAACTTCATTGGAAGCCTCCTTCCATTCTATCAGTGGGCATACCAGATTCATAAAAGGCGACAAACTTGGGGTTTCTTGTGGCTTGGGGTGAGCATGTCGGCAGCTGGTGTCCATATGCGCGGGCCCGGGCCTACATGCTTGTCTTTTGCCATGGGATTCCCCCTCAGTGAACCACGTCTGAGTGATCAAAGGCCATGGTTTGTCTGGCCCTGCCTATGGGACCAGGCAAATAAAAGAACACTTGCTATCCTTCGAAAAGAGTAGGGGATTGAAGCCCCGGTAGCGGTTTTCCCCCTCACCCCTCCTCATAGATTCGGTCATTCATCTCATAGATTCGGTCATTCACAGATTCGGTCACTGCTGTGTCGGGCAAACAGCATATAAATATCTGTCCAAACAGAAAAGAAAGGACTTAATGTCCGAGAAACCTTGAATGTCTGAGTTCCTTGATGGCCCCCGGACGTAAAACTAAACAAACAAACAAAATACCCACCGGACCTCCACCCTCTCCCCGCAGGCAGGAAAATAGTCTGTTAACAGATTTCGAAGTCTCCTTTTCTCATCAACGTTGGTCAATGAAGAGTCACTAAGAAGCTTGTCCAGCTCGTCTGTCAATTTCTTAACAGGTATCGATGCTGCTTCGCTTTCAAAGTGGGCTTCGGAAATATATTAAGTTAGGGACATTTGCCCTATATGTTCACTCTTATGTAAATAGTTAAGGTCAGATCCTCGGTTTGTCACTGGGACGACTGTCCAAGCTCCATTACCAACTAGAGTATCTACAGATTCCAATCTTAGAGAACTCAACCTCTCAGCATTAGCACCTTTGAACACGAGGTTTGAGGAGCACGACACGTCACAAGTAGTTCCAGGAGGAATCTTCACATTCTGCACTACCGTAGCAATGGAAGACACATGTCTTAACATACAGCGGATTTCGCAGTTGTATGGATGCCTAACCTTCAACAAACCATGTCGTGGGTCCAACACGGCGCCATACAAGCTAGCAAAGTCCAGCCCAATTATTCCATCATCACTAATTTCGGCAATGGTGGGGCACATGACGAAGTCATACCCACCCATTTTGATCTGTATGAACGTTTTACAAAAAGTCTGCATGTGGCTACCGTCCGCCGTGAAAGCATTTACACCCACTTGGAGTGCATCAGGCTTACCCGACATCAGTTCGAAGAACTTCCTGGAGATACACGAATGGCTGGCACCAGTATCTATCAAGAATTCCCCAACCTGTTCCTTCACCGATACAGTAACGTACCATCTTAGTGGGGAAGGATTCTCAGCAAAACAAACTTGTTCTTCAGAGTCACCAAGCTCCCATCCAAAGTTTTTCAAGAAAGCTAAACATGGATGGTCTGGGGTAAGGTGTGTCTCACCTGGGCCAGCTCTCTGAGCCACCCTCTGGCCAAGAATCCTCTGATTCGCCGTCACATCGAAGCTCCCGGCCCCGACTGGAGAGAGAGGATCCTTCTCACTTACCAGACTCCCGGGAGGAATCAGCTCTGTGGACTGTTCAATCTTGCTGTTTCCGGTATTCTGGCAGTTCCTTTCAAGGATCACATCTTTTGCCCTTAATATAACCCCCTCTAGTTTTCCTCATTTCTTACTTCACTCTCACCCTCTTCGGTAGCCGTAACACAAGCAAGTACAGGCTTCAGAGCAGTACATTCATGGGCATAATGACCCATCTCTTGACATCTCTAACACCTCAACCGAGATCGATCTACCCTCTGTCGGGGTCATCTCATGGTCATTGCTTCTGTAAAAGTTTTAATCATTTCTTCCATCATCTTTGTCACATCCATTTGTGATGGGGTTGCCACAGTGGTAGTAGCATTGGACGTTGTAGAAGTGGGTATCGAGAAAGACCTCAGACCTCGAGGATTCACTTCTTCGACAGAGGTGGGTTCAGTTTTGGGTCGGACATCCGATTAGAAGCTTTCTTACTAAACATTCGTCGAGGTATATATTTCCTCTTCATGTCTCGTTTGACCTAGACAGCAGAATTACTTGCATCTTCTTCTTCAATCTCTATAACCTCAATATCTGAATCACCCCCATCGGCCTGATGCACGGAAGAAACAAGGCCTGTCTGGGCCATAGCGGTAGCAGCTGCCTTCATGGGGACTTGCCATTAAGGTTCGAACTTTATTAAAGTCGTCTATTCCCTCAAAAAGGTCGGTCAGCCCGGCATTCTTCCCTTTCCAAGCGGCTTGTTGCTGCTCCTCGTTTCTCAGTCCTTGTATGAATTGAGGTAACAGATCGTTAATGAAGTACTCCTCATTCAAACCGACACTAGGACGGGCTTTATGCAGCAGTGTCTGCAGCTCGAATCCGAAAGCTCTGAAAGTCTCATGAGGCTTCTGGGTTCGCTTCTTAAAAGCCATCATAGGATCCTCGGTTACCAAGTTATACAGAAGTACACTTGCAAATTCCACCAAATCTGTGAAGGTACCACATTCATTGTACACTTTGTTTCATTTGGCCTCAGCAATCTTGCCTGGTTCAGCCTTCAAACATCTGATCAGATGTGGCAGTGCCTCCTCGGGAGACAACGCATGTCATCAGTGAAATTCGAAAACCTAGCATTGTCATTGATAAATGGATCGTAGTCAGGTAATCTATGTCTCACCAAGCCATCTGCAGGTGTCAAAGTTGTCATTGGTGCCACACCTTTGACAAATGTCTGATCAGAAGGTATCACTTCATCTTCCTCGAACTTTTCTAAAACAGCTTCATCAGCCACATCACAACCTAAAGTTGCAGTAGTATTGGTATGAAAGGAATTTTCATCGGTGTCAATATGAACATCTTCAATGTTTGAATTATCGTCATCTGTTAGTTGACATTTCGTTGTAGACTGTGTCGACTGTGTGCTGTAGTCAACTTCGAGGGTGGTACCGTATTCTCTATACCTGTTATATAACAGTCTAGAGCATTCTTTTTCTTAGTTAGCTGGGCTATCTGTAAACACAGCTCCTGCTGGTGAGTGATTAGGTCTTCATTATTGTCCTTTATCTCCAGCATTAGCTGTTCATTGTCTTCGATCATAGCATTTCGAATCTGTACCAAATTTTCATTTCATTCAGTTTTTCTAAGATCAATGTTCTTTTTGATCTTCTCCTCTTCAGCTAACAATTGGTTGCGTTTCTCTTCTTGATTCGCCTCCCATTGTTCATGCTCGATTTCTAGTCTGAGTTTGCTCTGGCCGCAGTCAGAAGCCGACTGAACTCCCTATGTGGTCCCAGGTAGGGACAGGAGCAGCGACGACCAGTGCTGCCATCACCCCATAGCGGCAAGAGATCGAAGTGACCTCTGGTCCTACCGGTGGTTACCGCACCGACTGACCTGCTCTCTCGGATAGGGAGTTAAAACCATATAAGTTGCTCCACGAGCCCCTACACTTACAAGTAATTCTAGGTCATGCCTTGAGCAGTACCTGTAGTAAAGTGGATTTCTTAAGAATAAATCTTTAGTCTCTTTATTCTGCGAGTTTGTGTTTTCTGTATACTAGTATATTGTTTCACAAACCTCAGGTTATTCACAATATGAAATTGAATATTCTATAGTGAACCCAATGAGTGTGGGACACCACAGAGTCCAGTACTCAAAGAGTTAAAGGCACTGTCTGTAGAGGGCATGGACATACTTACTCACATGAGGTCCACGAGATGCCCAAGTACCCCAGAAGTGCCAGCTCCATGGCAGTCTACCCACCTGTCCTCACCCACAGCATGGTAGATTCAAATATCATACAGGTTTCAATTACACTAAAGATATATTTTCTCTTTGCAGACTGAATAAGGATTTAAAATTCATATAGATTTATAATTTGAATGTTTTGAAGCATGCGCGCAAACACCCATAATTTTAATTACTGTTTCTTTATTTTAAAATCTTGGTTCATTTCTTCTTTCAGTGACTATGACGAACCTGACAGTGCAGGTGGTGCACCTCATGCTGAACCACCCAGCAACCCTCAGGCAGAGCTGGAACTACGCTGAGCACCAGCGAAGGAAGGCTTGGTGGAGCAATTCCCTCACTCAGGCTGTGCTCGCATCCACAGGTTATGAGAAGAAACTCAAAACCCAGCTTGAAGACTATGAGTCCATTGAACTTGAGAAGCAGGAAGTTGATGGTGAAATTGCTGCTCTCTGAGCAGACCTCGAGCGCAAGGAGAGACAGCTAGAACTTGCTGAAGCTCGTAAGAAATCAGTGAGTGACGACCGCATCCTTCAGGCTGTGGATGTCATTTCCCAGCATGTCAATGAGACGTTCAGCCGTAACAAGAGGAAGAAGATCCTGCACAGCCTAGCAGACCCACAAGTTCTCTCCGAGAAGAAACTAATGGCTGCTATGGCTAAAAAGTTCGGTCTCACTGGGAAGGCAGCCAAACACATTAACAACACATTTCAGAAAGTAAGAAAGAACTTGAAGCCTTTATCATAGCCTTCGTCGAGGATGGTGAGTTCACTTGGTTGTGTCCAGAGAAGAAGGAAAAGGTGACTCTCTTCGCAAAGGATGAGACAGATGGGGTGAAGAAAGTGATTCAGAAGCGTGTGTTACTGATGAATGTTAAGGAGATCCATGCTACCTACATAGACCGCGCTCCCGCGAAGTACCAGTGCCAGTACAACCACTTTGCTCGCGTGCTAAGGAAGTGTAAGTGGATTGTCCCCCTACGGCAGCACAAGGTTGAGTGTTGTCTCTGTAAAACACATCAGAACTATTCACTGAAGCTGAAGTCCATCAATGTTTATGCCCTGTTTGTGCCAGTCAATCCTGATTCCCTGTTTCAGGAGTACACCAAGGTAGCATTCGAGAAGGCTTTGAGAGATGACACCAGAAGGCTAAACAAGAACTATACCTATACCAACTTGCCTGATCAGATTTCCTTCAAGCAGTGACAGTTTACTCCAGTGCTGCTTGCCACCAAGAAGGTTAATGAGACTGTCTGGGTGAACAGACTGCACCCTGTAGACTGTACCCTGGACAAGACCGATTTCATTGAACAGTTGATCAAGGACTTTGACGTTACCAAGAACCATTCAGATTGTGCAAAACATCAGCACAGTAAAGTCTGCCAGCAGCGTGAAGAGCTTGGCGATACAGACTGTACGATACAGATGGACTTTGCCCAGAACTGGCTAGTAGGCTATGCCAAGGGCGGTGAGATTCAGGCTGTGTTCTTCAACAAAGATGGAATCACTGTCCACCCAGGCGTCATTCACTTAAAGCAGCACGGCGTCACAGTTTCAAAGTTCCTCTGCTACGTGAGCGATGACCGCAAGCATGACGCTGGGACCATCAGACATATAATGAAGTGAGTCAACTTCATCACCGAGAACTACTCGCACATCAAGATCGTGCACTACTGGACCGATTCTCCATCATCCCAGTATAGGAACATCTTGATCTACAGTCTGGTATGCTGCCACCATGAGCTGTATCAACTCGACGCCACTTGGAATTACTTTGAGACCAATCATGGTAAAGGTCCATGTGACGGCATTGGTGCAGCCGTGAATTGCAAGGTGGACTACAAAGTGAAAAGAGGTAATGACATCTACACTGCCCAGCTGTTTGGAGAGGGTCCCGTGCAGTATGATTGTATGTCAATGAAGAACACCTATGACTCACGCAGCCAATTGCCTTTCATTGTTTCCCCGAAGTCTATAGAAGGCTCTATGACCAGCCACTTAGTAGCATTAACTGCCCGTTCAGAGAAGATCTGCACACGTGCAACATCATGCTTCAATGAGTGCTGCTGGGATAGAGAGAAAACATCCCTCTGCTTAACAACGAGTGTGCTTCCACCCGTGTAAGATCCCAGTGGAATGATTTCCTACTATATGACTATGACATTATGCTACGCCTCGGTGAACTGAAGACGGAGAATATGGAAGCTGCAGGGTTAGCCTGTAAAGCAGCTAAGAAGGAAGGGGCTGGGAAAGAAACTAGATGAGCGCGTGCCCAGGCCATCAAGAGTGGACTTATCCTGGATGAGAGAGAGGAAGAGACAGAGACGGAGCAACCTGCAGCACCGGAAGAGGTCGACACGGCAGAGCACGTGGGTGCTCGCTATGTTGAGGACACCTCTGATGTCCACCATGACTGTG
Source organism: Acholoe squamosa (assembly GCA_949317995.1). Classification (NCBI taxonomy): domain Eukaryota; kingdom Metazoa; phylum Annelida; class Polychaeta; order Phyllodocida; family Polynoidae; genus Acholoe; species Acholoe squamosa. Next base: position 45,528,260 of record OX439038.1, read on the forward strand.
TGCGGCAGGAAGTGTATGAGCTTGGAGGTTATGTTGCAGCTGTGTGGGGGAATTCATGGTATGTCGCTGAAGTGACCAGCGCGAGGCTTGCCCAGGGATATTACAACCTTAACTTTCTGAGACTTGGCTTCAGAGCTGGAAGCAGTTGGGACAAGAATATCAAGTTGTCCTGGCCTAAGCTGAAAGAGGAAGAAGAAATATCCGAGGCCAACATCATCTGCCCCATGGCATCCCCTTACAGCAATGCCAGCTCCCTGAACCTACTGCTAACCCATGAAGAGTTTCAGTCAGTCCAGGCCCTTTACCAGGTCAGGATAGACTGCAGACCTCAGCTACCAACCAGGCGTAAAGGTAAGCCAACAGCAAGTAGAGTACTTACACCTCAGTCTAGAGACCTACACCTACTATGGACTCTGGCTTCGCCCGCGAGGGCTTGAGGCTACAGAACTGTACATACTAACCAGACTTGACCTGTTTGCACAGCCGATCTCATGTGAGCCAATGGGGGTACAAGGACATTGCACCACCGTCTTCGCACCTCCTCTCCAGTCTATGCATGTAGGATCAGGCCAGACAATTTCATTTACCAATCATTTCTTATGCAGTGTTTGATTTTTGGCTGATTAATTCAAAATGTGTATATATATGTGAAGATACAACTTCAGACATTTGAAATCAGAATTACAGTGAAAACACTCAATAAAAGGAAAGGCTACTTTCAAAGTTTATTAACACAGGTGGTTTTTACATTTCAGAGTTAAGTAAGCAGGTAAAGGAGGAACCAGAGAGGAGGCCAAGAGCCTTTCTTTTGATTGATGACTACTAACCATTGTACATTAACCATCATTTTCACTTAACGACAAACATTTGTAATTTTTATTATAGTACACTAGATGAGAGAGTTAGAGTGAGAACTTGATGGAGATTAGTCAGTTTAGGCATTTTTGTGAAGGGGAAGCACTGGTCCTGGACATCATATATATCTCTGTACCAGCACAGGTAATGCTACATGCAGTTCTTTTTGAAACTTCAGGTTGGTAGGTGGTGAGAAATGAATTTTAAGGTCATTGAAACAACTTTCAGTAGGTGTTGCTCAGAATGATTTTAGTTTTTATAACTGTTTCAGCTCTGCTGACGCAATATGCCTAACTTCTGTCCTGGTCTGAAAGCAAAAATTAATTTTTTTTCCCTATTCTAAGGGAGCTAGAAAGGCGATGATGAATGGTGGTTGTCCGTGGAAAATGCCCGTAATAAATATTGGATGTTGACTTGACAGCTGCTGGGTACCTGTGAAGTGGCCTTCATGAGGTTTCAGCACATGGGTTCTACTCCACAAATATTTGGGTCTATGTAAGGGCATATGTAAGGTTCTTAGGGAAAGTAATTGTAGAGTGGTTGAAGTCCTATGTCGGGGAATATGGTTGAAACATGGGAAACTTTTGGCAAATGTTTTAATTGGAGTGTAATTATTTAAGGAAAATGGATAGATATAGGTCAATAAGGACAGGACAGGATAGCAGAGGGTGTCTCTTATAAGTGGCAGCAGAATAGAAGGTTTAGAGTAAGAAATAAGGGAGCTGTGGGCGGTGGCACAGGACATGGTCTTTGGCCAATTTGCCAGAGGCCGATAGAAAATGTCCATAATTTAAATAGGTGGGTGAATAGAGAGGGGATGTATGACAAAAAAAGTGGTACCAGGGTGGTTTCGGCTTATGGATTTCATAGGATATAATATATAACTGGGTACACAGAGAAACAGGAAATAAGGGCAGGGTATGAAAAGTAGAGTGGTGTTCAAGGTTTAAAGGGAGGGAACATGTTTAGACTCTTTTCAAAAATTTTCAAATCTTTGGTCAAGCTGGTTTTCAAATGTGGAATATATGGTCTAATGGTTGATTACAGTAATCAAAGTACAAGGTTAAAAGCTATTATTAAGATTATTTGAGACTTACCTGTAAGTTGAGGTATAATCAGGATTGTACCGAGGGAACCTGGCGGTTCAGGGAATACACGCCCTACCGCTCCCTCCCTCGGTTAATCATGATGTCTCAGATTAATTAATAAGGGGGGTTTAATGAAATTTACCCCTAGTAAGGTTAGGTATTAGTTAGTTGACCCCCCTTCACAGGCTCTTAAGGACTGACTGCGCATGCGCGAATCCTCCTCTGGGATAAAGACAGTCAGTTGGATGAACTGAGTGAGGCTTTTGGGGACTGGATAATAAAACAATTACCACAACTGACTACTGTAAAATGAATCCAAAGAAGCCATTGTCAGCAGGTTGTAGCTATATGTTAAGTTTTTGAACATGAGAAATGAATTGAAATTATGGATGTTTCTTCTCGAAAAGACATGGCCACCTTCCGCGTTTGAAAAAACTGAACAGCTGGGAACAAAATCCTCCCGTTTGGTGTTTTTTTGGAGGTAAAAAAATTTTTTTTTTTCAGAAAATTTGACAGGTTTTGAAAAAGAGACACCTTTATTTTCCATTAAGGGCATTTCATACAATAGGTGTTTGAAGGATATTGACCCATATGTGAGGATGGATCCCTGGTGCAGCTTTAGAATCAGCCAAAGGGGTATGTCTTATACACAAGGATCTTGCATTATGTATCAGTTTTAGGCTAACAAGAATCTGGCTCGTGGTGTGCTATATATAGGTCTTGTATGAGTTCAGGGTGGGTCTTACACACAGGGAGCACCTTATATACAAGGTATTACGGTAGGTATTTCTCACCAACTTTAAGACATGAGAACACCTACACCAATCTATGTATGCTCTATTTTGGCTTCTCACAGGTTGTAAGACTGCAGAATATTGTGCATGTAGTTATATTTCTCACCATCTCTATGACATGAGAGTGCATAGTGATACAGGGCCTGATTTCTAAAATTCTCACCATCTCTATGAGACAAGAGTGCATATAGTAATACAGACCCAATCATAATTTCCACCATCTCTATGATATGAGAGTGCATATAGTAATATTCTAAATTTCTCACCATCTCTATGACATGAGGGTGTATGTGATACAAAACCCTTAATTTTGTATTTATCACCATCTCTATGACATGAGAATGGCTATAGCAAATTGTGTATAATACCAAAAACCCCAATACCATAATACCTCACATATAAAATGAAGCTTACATGTGAGGATAGATCCCTGGAGCACCTTATGAAATCAGCCAATGTCTTATACACAAGGATCTTGCATTATGTATCAATTTTAGGCTGACAAGAATCTGGCTCCAGGCATGCTATATACCTGTATGAGTTGGGTCTTACACACAGGGTGCACCTTATATACATGGTTATGCTAGGTATTTCTCACCAACTCTAAGACATGAGAACACCTACACCAATCTATGTATGCTCTATTTTGGCTTCTCACGGGCTGTAAGACTAGAGTCGCAATGACTCCAAAATGGGAGTCCAGCTGATATCACTGAGGTGACCCCCTTTGGGACTCTCAAGTGACTCCCAAAAATTAGGGAGTCCTGCAGTTTGACTCCCTTCACAGGGAGAGTCAAATGACCCTGACTCCATATAAAGAGAGTGTCAATCAGATGGGACTCTATCACTGAATAGAGTCATATCTAGCAGACTCCATACAGAGAATAGATATGGAGTCACTGTAACTCTGAAATGGGAGTCCTGAAATAGGGAGTCCAAATGTTAAGTCCCTAGGATTACAGTCAAACTTATTGGGTTTTATACCATGGTAGGAATTTGTCTTGTCCATCTTTTGTTTGTACTTTACCTAAGTCATTAAGGTTGCTTTTATTATGACCAAGGAAACACTGTGAACACTTTGAGTTAAGATGTTATCCACAGAAATGGTGTATTTGCTGCACTGCAGGCTTTGTTCACTTATCTCAAAAAGTTGAGCATACCCCATATATTTCATGTGTGAACAGTTACTGAATTAGTGATAGCCTGAAGCCAACTTCTCCAGATGACTAGCTATACTTATTATTAAACCAAATGAAGCACCATATGATGAGTAAAATTGCACAAACTGCATTGTGGGGCCCTCTAGTAGAAGCACTGAGAAGCACTGACTGGCTGGAGCTCCATTTCAAAGCTGAGTTAGAGAATCATGTATTCTATTTACTCTATGTACTGTCTTTCAATTGGTTTGACTCCATTCCCTCCCTCTGTACTGTGATAAGTAGGTCAAAAATTGCAGGGAGTCAATTAGGAGTCAGCTGAGACTCCACTTTGAGCTCTGTCCCCTGTGACTACCCCTCCTGGAGACCACCAGGCTGTGACTCCCATTCTACAGGAGTGGAGAATCACACTGGCAGGACTTGTGCGGAAGCATTCGTTTAGAGGTGGATACTGATCTTCGGAGCACTGCTTCTACTACACTTCGACCAGGGTTGAGAATTTGAGTCACAACTCTGGGCTGAAATGTGTGATGCGCTTGCCATTTGCAAGACAAGAACCAACAGCTATCAGCCCTAAGACAGGTGGAACATTTCAATCAAACTTTAATTCAAAGCCTGAAGATGCTGGTTCTCTCCCATCAATACAACGGAATGACTTCACATGGTATGTGGCCCATGCATATAACAGTATGGTACAAGCATCTACTGGCTGCACTCCCAACACAAAATACCGGTTAATCTGACTTGGGTCCTTATTGAAATCTCTGGAGATGCATCATTGCCTTTTCTGAACAACTGAAAAGTTCCCTGTGAGTTACAACTTGGTGGAGGACACAGACATTGAGGAACACTTTGGGGCATATAGCACAAGACACGCTGCCACAAGTGCAGCGGACAGGCTAAATGTGCCAATAAATGATATACTCAGCTCGGCAGGATGGGCGAGAACCAATACATTTGCCAGGTTCTACAACAGACCTCTACTAGAAGATATAGAGGACAGCTCACATGAGACTAACTTCATAACTGCCATTATAAACTGTGAAACAGACTCTTAACCCACCAACCAGACAGTACACACTATAGACACCTAGAGAGTGGTGGTCTTATCAAACATGAATCTTAAAAATATATCAAGATATAATTATCAAAATATTTATCCCAGAATACATACATATACTTAAGCACTCTACTGCTAGAGACACACATGTTAAAATAAACATGGACACCTTAACACCCTTCTCAGATACATGTCACTTAACATGTACAGAACAAAAGCTGGGGGGACCACCATCAAAGGTGGCCCCGACCACTTCTCTTCTTGAAGAAGGGGGGGGAGAGACATTAACAGTGACTACACTGTGTCCTACAAACATAGATTAAAGACTATACATGAGATCTACATATATTACATAAAGCATTTATGATCAAAAACCATACAAACATGTATACCTACTCTGCTTGAGCAGACGATTTACAAAGTGTAAATAAAACCTGTCTACCTAAACATGAATCTATGAGTTGTGGTCCTTCAATTAGGATATCCACCCTGAGTTAGATTATCAAACGAGACAAAATAGCTACCCCTGGCTTAAATGCCACTCTGTGAATAATTGAATATTAAACCTAACAATGTGTACTTTAATATGAATTATTGCTAAGAGTTATGGCATTTAGCCATAGGGGTAGCCCACCCGTTCGCTTCACTCTCTACCCGCCCTATTTCACGGGATAATCTGACTCAAAAACGGCTAAGACGAATACATGACAACCTGCAAGCGAGGTCCTGCTATATACCATAGCTACACCTAAGGCTTACTGCCATAACTCTTAGGAATAATTCATATCAAACTACACATTGTTAGGTTTAATATTCAATTACAACTCAGTCTTCAATTTTTTCCATCCTTTGTTCTCCCTGTCAGCTTGAAGAGGGTGTGACAGTGAGCAAAGTCCCCATTCTCCCCTAGGTCAACACAACCCACATAATCGACAAGGCATATGCATTACTGTACTGTCGTGTTCAAGCACCTTAGCAGTCTTTGATTTGGTCACCTCAATCCCTCTATTAGCCTTGACTCCATGTAAAGAGAGAGTCATTCCGATCTAACTCTATGACTAAATGGAGTTGACTTCATGGCATCCCCTCTTGGGACTGCTGGCTACTGTTAACTGTGTCAAACAAACCGGAAATGGTGAGCATCTCATTTACATGTGGCCAGAGCTTATATATTCAGAGATAGGCAGTGCGATAAAATCTGAATATATCCATATCTATAACATTTCCTTAAGTGTAATTATAATTTACCTAAAAAAATAATACAGTGACAATGCCAGTACAGTAAAACTTGGTTAAAATGAACCCCCTGTTGCAGGCTTTAAAAGTTCGTTAAAACCAAATTTCGTTATAACCAAGGTCAGCTTAATGGAGGGGGGGGGGGAGACTTTACTAATGATAAACAAACAGTGAAAATCCTCTGCAATGAATCCTGTCACAACGAATTATAATTTACAAAAAAAAAAAAACTCCTACATTTCTATAGAAAAAAAAGAATTCCCTTATAATATATCTCAATTGATCTGAAATCGTTTACAACTGATTTCCATCCAGCCCTACAATGTCTTCAAAGGAGGTCAGGGCCTGTGTGGATTTTAGACGTGACAGAGGGTGTGATATGGCATTTCTGTCACCTTCTTTTGAGCTCTTAACGGTAGTAGAGGTCTGAGAGGTGTCAGAGGGTGTGATAGGACATCTCTGCCCGTCTCTATTGAACCCTTGCCGGCAGTAGCGCTCTGAGATGTGTTATAGCCATATAGGGTGTAACAGGTCATCTTCACTGGCCATACATTTACTGTTATTTCACCTTTTTCCCAAACTGGGGGTAAAAATAATTTCATTAAGAAGTTCTTGTCAATAGCACTTCGTTCTAACCAAGTTTTATTATAGAAATGTATAGGAGAGGTTTGTTGCTGGGCATTTTTGTTTGTTGTATCCAAATTTCGTTATAAGGAAGTTTGTTATAACCAAGAAGATCTTTTTTAGTTTTGTTTTCTTGCTAAGCAAAATGTTGGCTGTAATTTTGAGTTGTTATCATTAATTACCATCCCAGATAATCAATTTTAGCTGTTATACCAACCAAAATGTAGAAAAATCGAATAAAAAATTGGATTCTTTACTTGGATTCAAGGGAAATATTAAAATATGTGGAAAATTATGAAAAATATTGAAAATATCATGAAAAAAAAAATCTTTTAAAAGTCTGAGGTCGGCCCTGTTTGGCTGAGGTAGGTCCGGTCACAGGAAACCAAAACCAATGAAAGACCACAGACCTAATAAGCAAAACGAACAAACTGTGTTGTGGGGCCCTCTTGTGGAAGCACTGAGAAAATGGTCAGCCGGAGGTAAATTTCAAAACCTGTCTTGACTCTCTTTCTATTGGCTTGACTCCAATTCTTCTCCCTGTGTTAATAACGAGTCAGCTGAGTTAGACTCCACATTGAGCTACGAGCCCTGTGACTACCCGTTCTTGAGTCCACTTAGCCGTCACCCTCGTTCTACAGGAGGCAATTCAGTAGGAATCCATGATGCAAACATGGTGTTCAGCAGACTCCTATAAAAGCAAGGGAGTCAACCCCCAGTTTGACTCCATTCCAAACGCTATATGACTCCATTTCTTGACTGTCGAGTAGAAGCAGTTTTTAGTGTCATTCATTCATTCATTTCAAATTTCATATGTGTGAGAATTGAGAAGTAAGCCAGCAATTTCCTTATGAGTTCTCAATTAAGCACCTCCGATTCGACCAAGCACAGTTGTTTCGATCCCAGCTGCTCTCCAAAAGCACCGAAAAGGTTCCTTAGTGAACGAGATTTAAAAATTCTCCCTCGGGGTCATGCCCCGCCCCTAGTCCCCTGCTGCTGTACATGTAGTTGCCAGCCTGTTATGTGTGTCTAATGTAGATATTGGATAGATAAGGTGAGTCAACAGCCTCTAGCACTGACCTCATAACCCCCCCCCCCCCCCCATCGTCACCCCCACCCACTTCAACCTGGAGGTAGGTACACAGACCTTTAGACCTAAAATTATAGTAGGGGCGTTATTCTCAGCCCTTATCCTGGACGTTACCCACTCCCTCTTGGTGCTATTGCAATGCAGAAATCAACCTTTCAGATGCACTCCATAGTTTCCTCACGTCAATGATTGCCCATTATTGACGTACGTTTAGCCATTCCCCATTCATACTTGCTATTCTTCCATAATCACCGGTCCAATTGGAGTACAAGACCAACGTAATGTCAATCGATCCCATTTCCCCTTTAAAGTGACTCCAAAACACCTGGAGCATGTAAATGCCTGTTGTTGCTCCTTAATATTTTAGATATCATTGCAGAGCCTTTCTGCTTTGCCGCTCAAATCAATGTCTGCATGTGAAGATGGGGAAAGGCCCAGCAGCTGCTGGTTACACCTTGGTCACACTTTGGCCACACCTTGTTGGGCCTCTTATTGGGTTATGACAGGAAGAGGAAGCAGTCCTGGACCTTATCGGCTCATGAGCTGCTCTCTGTTAGTTTGTCCTTGTCTTGATTAAAATAGCAGCATTAGCATTAGCCGGGTTAGCTCCATCTCGACCGCTACCTACGGCCCAATACCATGCAGGATGTAATTTAATAGTGCCTCTGAACTTCTTTTTATGTACATAGCATGTAGGTGGGTGGTGCGAATATCACACTGGTGCATATAATAGTCTGCCCATGACGCCTTAAACAGGAAAGAAGTAGTATTACTAACTAACAGGATATTCGTCCAGCTGCACAGATCTTTTCATTATGCCCAGATCTCTTCCTAACTCCGTCTATTAGACCTCTGGTATAGCATGAATATAATTTTATTGACTGAAACATGGCGAATCGAGTTTCCCCTTCCCCAATCACAAATCCTTTGGCCCCTGTTCATGAAGTGACACAAAGGAAGATTTTTTTTTTATAGGATCTCTTTCTCTCCCTGCATCTTGCTTCTTTTGCTGCCTATATAGCTATACACCTCACTTTGCTTTCTCCCTCTTTCTCTCTCTCATTTTATACTTCTCCATCCCGCTATATATTTCCCCTGTCCTGTTTCTCTGTGACCGTATCTAAAACTACTCCTCTATAGGACTCAGAATGGAGGCCTAGTGGAGCCACCATCTTGAATTTCGCTGGTTGAGCTAAAACCCACTGATAAGACATACCATGATGGGTACCTTGTCCCTGGTTAACACACGCTTCCAGGGACATGCTGGTCCCATCTTATCAGTGTGTCACATGAACCAGCTCCAGACCAGCTAGTGTGGCCCCCAAGGTGTAAAAAACGACATGGTGACATTTGGCCCATTTTGAGGTGACATTCTGATATTGCACCCTTTTAAAAGTGACATGTGACATGTCCATTTCCTAGAAAGGTGACATATGACCTGAAGCCTTGAATTTCAACACATGGCTTTATTTTTTTAAACACATAATTTTCCCTAAAAAGGTGACATGTGACCTGAAGCCTTGAATTTTGGCGACATTATGACATCAGGGGGGTCCCCTTGGGGGCCCAAGCTATAATGGCCAATATCCCATTCTCTGCGTGTGAGTCCATCTGTCTGTGAGTGTTTGGGTGTCGGGGGGAGCACGGGAGGTGGGGGTGGCATGTACTTCATGTATTGACAAACCACCTGTTGCTGCCGACACCAATAGATGTGGAGGTGTGCTGGGGGCAGGGGGTGAGTGGTGAGTGAATAAGAAGCAGTTGCAGTTGACAGGATCAGTTATGGCATTCGGCAACGTCTACCTGTGCTGGTAACCTGCTGTGCCTTTTAGTATCACCCTGACCACTTCTATACTGGGCACTGACCATGTGATGCCAGGCTTTCCATACAGGGGATATTACTACACCAATACACCTGCCTGCTCCATTACTGTTACAGGTAAGCCTGTTGTAGCCTCATCAGCAGGTGAGCTTTTTTCCTGCTATGATAGATTTCCTACCATACCATTCTCCCAAATCGCTACTGTAGATTCCCCAGAGCCATCTCTAGCATTTGCATGGGCATTGATGTCTTGGGGCGACCCAATCTCAAATAGGCTTAACCATCCAATTTCCCACTGCATTCATGTGAATATGAAATCACATCGACCTTGCTCAACTAGAGAGGCTCAGATAACAACGTCCTAATCGACCTACTTTCACAGAGAAAAGAAATGGAGTCACCTTGACTCCCAATTGGGAGTCCAGCTTCTATCATTGAGGCGACCCCCTCTGTGACTCCTCTGCGACTCCTTATATGTAGGGAGTCAATGATTGACTCCTTAAAGATACAGGGTCAAGCTTATTGGACTCTCTGTCTGCACTATGACTCCATTGGGAAGTGGAGTCAGGATTGGTTACATTTTATATTGAAACAGATCATTTCTGGGGTATTTTCCTTTTGGGGTCTTCATCATTTATTCCATTAGAATGCACCATATTACAGGATGCCGAGATGCATCAATTTACATTGGTTAGATGCATCTATCTGCACCAATCATCAGCTTTTCTCAGAAATAACCTAGCACTCAGAATACTTTGAAGTAACACCATAACCAAGGAAATGGTGTCTATGCTGCATTTAGACTTTTGTTGGGATATTTCAGGGAGTTGAGCATACCACCATATTGTTCAGTTGTGTATAATTGCTGGTTTTTGTATTTATATAACACCACCATCTCTAGATGACTAGTAATACCCAGAATTAAACTAAATGGAACATGTTCTAATGTGCAAAATCCTCATAACTGTATTGTGTGGCCCTCTGGTGAAAGTAACGAGAAGCATGCGCCACTTGTGTTATAGATTCAACAGTGAAGTAGAGAGTCAACCATGTTTGACTCTATATAGTAGAGAGTCAACCATGTCCACCAGGCTGGGACTTTCCTTCTACAGGAGTCAAGCTGCAACAACTCCTTAGGGGTAGTCAAGCAGAGAATAGAAGAGAGGCAGTCTTCTTGGACTCCTGTCTTACTAGAGTCACTATAGAGTCCAGATCCACTGACTCCTTTCTTGACTCTATTTCTATTGGGTTGACTCCATTTCTTTTCTCTGTGTTCATGATGTGCGATCATTCTGCTTTTTGAGCTACTCACTTGATAAGCCTACAGGTAGACCTTTTCAACACTGCAGCCATTGCTACAGCAGGAACTATAGCTCGGGAGGGGTGGGGGGCACTTGATTTTCTAGTGCAGCTGGACCCATGATGTATTTCCCTTACCCTTGGTGAGAGGATTTCTGAGAAAAGTGACTCTTTGTGAGTGGGATTTTCTTCAAAAGTGGTCATGTCTTTTATTTCAGGGAAATTTCGAAAATTGACTCAAAATTTGCCGTGTCACATTGAAATTTTGGAGTATGAGTCCTTTTATAAGGAAATACCAGCAAGTTTTACCAAATTATAATGATTAGAGATGACAGTGCCTGATAATGGCTATTTTGTTACACAGAATGTCTTGACTTAACCACTCAAAGGGATTACCTGCCAGCATAAAGACAATTTCAGCGTAATGAATGAAACCTGGTTGAGAACAAGGTTGAATGCCAGGATAGTAAACCCAACTCAGGAGTGTCCACGCTCCAATTTAGACTTTTGAGACTAGGGAATCGACCCGGGGAGTCACACACCATTGGGGAACCATTATGTGCACATGTCTGAACCGCTATGAGCTGCTCACATCTTTTCTTCATGATGGCTTGTCGTCCGAATGTAGGACAATGTAAGACTTCTGGTGAATCAAGCTCAGTGGTGGGGTGTGTGGTGGGAAGCTTTGGTACTGATTCCTTTTCCTTTCAACACAATACATTCAATATCAGGGGAAATGATCCCAAAATAACGTGTGAGATCATCAGTTTACAAGTGATACACAATGTTTTTATTGCCAAGATGGAAGTATCCTCTGTGTGGGGGTTTGTGTACCTCTAGTCATTAGGACTACGATGCACCAATGCGCTTAACAAATATAGAGTGCCTATGACCCTAGCTGGGTATTTTTCATAAGTATGATTAGAGACCCGCCCCCCCCCCCACTATAGTTACATGTTCCACCCCATATCATAGTGAGGGGGGTGAGTGTCCCTGTATTACATTTTATCTCATGCCCTCGCGAAATCACTAAAAAGTACCATTCCGGGGTACCATTTGGCATGTATTCAAATTTGTTATCAATTTCAAATTGAAATGCCTGTAATCTTGCAGATAAGATCTGGCATCAAGTTGACATAATTATTATCATTAAATGATATGCATGTCTCCCTCAATGTGCCTCTATAAATTGATGTTTGCAAGTCGTATACTTGGGTGTTGTTTCGTCTGCAAGTTTTCAGACCTCAGAAGAATGTGGCTGTTCAGATGAAGGTGCTAAACACCTTGGAGTATATATGTATCGCTTTGGCTGTAGTGATGTGATGCCAACACAACATTCCAATTGCTATTTTATACTGACAACCCCACCCCACACCTCCCACCCCTCATCCCCAAGGGTTAACTAACGGTGGATATAAATTCGCGGATTTCTAGTTTCCGCGAAAGTCGCGAAAATATGTACAGCGCAAAAATAAAATATGATTACAGTACTGAATGTTATTAGAGATCACTAACCCAGTATCATAATGTATATTTTTACAGTGCCGTAAGGATGGGGTCTTGTGCCTCTTGTACGGTTTCGTCCTACATGCCTGAGCCATCCTCCATGACATGCGACACTGAGGACCAGTCAGCAAACATTCTTAACCTCAACGACTTCCTAAAATGTGTAGAGCACCTTGAGAACAATGGACCCATCCAGCCCAACTGCAATATCTATAGACTCATCATGTTAGGTAAGAGCCTTCAACTTGAAGTAATTATATCAATTCTTGCTTCTGAATAAGCCATATGAAGGATAATGACACGTCCAAATTGGGGTTTAAAGGTAACGGTGATAGAAGTTCTAGAATCTTGAACTGTACTTCAAATCATATATAGATGTGTGCTGAGATACCAGGGAAATTCACAGGTATGACAATACTTGCACCTCTGATGTGAATTCCACAGAATACACAGCAGTAATTTTGTCAACTATATATATATCCATTTGGTACATTGATATTTATATTGTACATGTATCTTGATATTTCCTTCATCTATACCCGAAGGGCATTGCATCAAATTTTCTTGTGATGGGTGGAGAGAACGTGCATTGGACGTACATTTACACCACTATTGTTAGCCTTCCCTGGCATTGATAAACACCTACCATACATGTGAATGGTTAGTGATGAGGAACCATTCTATTCATTATCGACATCACTGTTGATAAATGAGTGTATATAAACAAAGAGAAGTCTACTCATTTCAGGGCAAGATCTTTTCACAAATTTACCCCAACCTTTGGGCATTCAATCGCTCATAACTTCTGAATGGAAATCGATATAAATTTAAGATGTCGTTAATTGATCCCTATTCTACATTCTAAGGCTCCTGTGTACGGGGTCGCAGGAACAGTTCATGATACCTATTATATGTGCCCCACATTATTACATGACACAGTGATATTAGGTTAAAGTGAGTGAGTGAGTGAGTGAGTGAGTAATAGATGTGTAACGCCATTTCGACAGCTAAGGTCATATTCATGGTGAGAACTACATTACACAATTTCACAGAGAAATGTGTCGGTGCCCATGCATATGTGCACCACACATATCCGAAGGGATAAAAAAGAGGAGATATAGACCCCTTTAAGTGGGCATGGAGTAAGTGAGTGAGTGAGTAATAGATGTTTAATGCCATTTCGACAGCTAAGGTCATATTCATGGCGAGAGTGGGCTAGGGAAGCCCGGATATTATGTTTAAAGTCAAAGAGTATATACAAATCATGGTTCAGCCAACATACTATGGTAAGTTATCTAACTATCTGAGCCACAGGAGTGCTTTTTTGCTCATAACCCCCGTGCGTTATATAGCTATAACGCACTCTCAGACCTTTTCTTCGTCTTCAAGAAGCTGCTGGTTTCAATCCGGACATGTTAATAAATTGAGGAATATACAAAGTCAACTCCTCCATACGTTTCCTGTTAAAGCCGTGTAGGTTCAACGGGGAATCGATCCCCGGCCGCTGGGGCAGGAGGCGAGCTCGCTGTCCACTATACCAAGCCGACCGGTGATAGAAAGCATTGTACATCCACTATTTGAAATTTTTTTCCCACATACCTGATGTTTGCAGACCTCGTTAGCATAGATTTCAATGGAGTCTGGTGGAGTTATTAACAGAGAACCATCCTTAGATATCCTATATGAACATGCCATGCCAAATTCCTCCATTTTCTTTGAAATAAATAAGAATCCATTGATTTTCCATAGCGATACGTATCGGCACCCGCCTCGTACGGCCATTCCTTGTTCGACGCGTGGCTGACCTAGTTTTTACATCCGGGCACCTCCCCGCTATGTCAACAAGACGAAATGGCCGTGTAGCGGGCCGTGTGCGTTGGATCGGTATGGAAAATCAATGGATTCTTATTTATTTCGAAGAAAATGGAGACAAAATGTATGCGAACACCAACTAGAGATCGTATATTTGGCGCTGCTAGAATAACAGAGCTTGACATCCTTGGATTATACCCGAAAAATGAGTGTAAAGGTGGAGGTATGTCGGACAGAACGACAACATGGCCATGACGGCTTGGCAAACCGAGCGGATAGCATGCACTTACAAAATATCTTCTCCTGGATTAAATCTTGGGTTATAAGGTAAGAAATTGATACAAAATGGAGAAATATGTTCGATAAACGCTTTAATCAAGTTATGATAGAGCACTTGTGGGTCTATGGTTCAATATTCCACTCCCGCTTCGCGGTCGTGGAATATTGAACCATAGACCCACGCGTGCTCTATCATAACGTTGATTAAACGCTACTTAGCCAACCTGTTATTCCCCTGTTCTCCTACATTCTCTGGTTGTTTGGGCTATAGGAGTAGATGTATAAGTGATCTTGATTCTAGTGCACCAGATCTTCCTGCCCCATCCACCTGTTCACTCTTAATCACTGTACCAACCTGACATAATAGTAAGCTAATAGATCATGGATATTGGAGCCCTAGGCCTTACATGCTGGATATACCCGAGCTGCATAGCAACGAGGGTATATTCAGCATGTAAGGCCCGTGGGCTCCAATATCCATGACCTATTAGGTTTATACCACCATTTCCTCCATTTTGTATTAATTTCTTACCTGAGATCCAAAGAATATAGCCAGGAGAAGACATTGGTAAGCTATTCATGGCGAGAGTGGGCTAGGGAAGCCCAGATATTATGTTAAAAGTCAAAGAGTATATACAAATCATGGTTCAGCCAACATACTATGGTAAGTTAGCCAACCTGTTATTCCCCTGTTCTCCTACATTCTCTGGTTGTTTGGGTTATAGGAGTAGATGTATAAGTGATCTTGATTCTAGTGCACCAGATCTTCCTGCCCCATCCACCTGTTCACTCTTAATCACTGTACCGACCTGACATAATAGTAAGCTAATAGATCATGGATATTGGAGCCCTAGGGCCTTACATGCTGGATATACCCGAGCCGCATAGCAACGAGGGTATATTCAGCATGTAAGGCCCATGGGCTCCAATATCCATGACCTATTAGGTTTATACCACCATTTCCTCCATTTTATATTAATTTCTTACCTGAGATCCAAAGAATGTAGCCAGGAGAAGACATTTTGTAAGTGCAAGCGATACAGCCCCTGTCCGCTCTGCGCGAAGCCATTGTTTTTGTTCCTTGCTGGGAGAGGTAACGCCGTGTTCACACTCACTTTTCGTATGGAATCCAACCATGACAAATTGAGAAATTAACAGGTTCATATCCTTAGATAGTCTAGATGATCCCTCCATACGTATTATGTCCAATATATTCAAAATAAAGACGAATCCATTGATTTTTCAAACCGGTCCGAAATTTTCGGCGTCTTTCTTGTACGGCGAGAAGTTGACCTATATCTACATCCGGGCCACTGACACAGTTTCGTCAGACAAGGAGGCGGGTGGGAATGGCCAGACCGTGACTCGCTTATGATGGAAAAATCAATGGATTTTTATTTATATCGAAGAAAATGGAGAAAATTAGCACACATTCCTTGTCTATGGATCGAATACTTCTTGGGATTTTAATATCATAACATGACAAGCTTGGAATCAAGACGAAAACTGAGTGGAAACATAGGACTAGGACCTCAGGTTAGAACTTATTTACTTTCGCATTGGATTTCATCACCGTACAGTGTGGCGCTATGGCCAATGCCTTCGCCTACCTCCACTGCGGCCGGGGTTCAATTCTCCTACGGGTTGGGATGATTTTTTACATTGAAACAATGGCTAGACTGACTTTGTATGTCCGCCAGCATTTCCCAAAATATTCTAAGTCCAACTTGACCCCGAAAAAGTATATACCAAAAATTTTAAAAATGCACATGGGTGGTATATGCAGAATAATGCACTTCTAAACTGCATATAAAACCACCAGAAGTGCCAGAATCATGGTATAACCATTCATAGACCTTGTGTAATTATCGCACCAACAAAGCAACGTGGCCCAGATTTGAAAAAAGGAAATTTAAAATCGTCTTTAACATAAATGTCGTCCATTCCCCTGAGTAAAGTCTGTCTGGTTTGGAGGTCTTCGAGGGCACTGCACTCTTGCCAATGCGTGGTGATTGTAAATCTCCAGGTTTTAACTGACATTTTGCCCTTAGAATACATAATTATTTTGCGTGTTCATGGGTCATGTATTGATGTTTGGTCTATATATTGACATTTTGGGTCTGGGAGACCTTAAGGACTAGTCTGTTCTAATCACTAGATGGCGTTACAGCTTATACCGCCCAAGCAACTCCACTCAACCAACCTGATACCAGGTGTCACTAGCTCACTCCTAGTAACCCCTGATCTTCTGCGCCCTGCATTGTGGGACATAACCTGCTGTACAGGCTAACTGGTTGCATATATCATTGGGCAACACAAGAAGTACTATGTTTAGTACAGCCCAATACATGTATTGTGTCATAGCTGCATATAGGTGCAGTGGTACAGGTGTGCATTGTACCAGGAGTATAGAGGTTTCATCTAGTATACAAACCTGACAACAACATATCTCACACACAATCACCTGTGACTATGCATTCAGCTGAACATAACTTGGGCTGAAGACCTATGTGGGAATACAAGGTGTTTGTCTACCACAAATCAACAACAGTCCCACTAGCTCAGGCAGTAGAGTGTTTTTAATTCACCATAATTATGTACACTAGGTCAATGCTATCTATTTTGTAAGAAAATATTACCAGAAACATCACCTCTGCTTTGAAAACCATAGTTTCTCTGAGCAGTCTTCTTCTACACTTATTTTATAGATATTGATTGCAATTTATTAGCACAATCAATATCTAGAAATAAAATGTTTTGATTCAATAAAACCAAAAGCATCAGGCGAGGCTAGAACTCAGTTACCCTGCATTATGTTTCCAGTGTTCTAACCACTACCCTATTCTGGACAGGTTACATATATAGGGTGTTAAATTCCCAAAACCCATTCACAATGCATGTTGACCAGTCAGACCACAGCTCCCTCTAGTGTTTCATCCATACATAACAGGGACTACTTCCCATTCCCTTCCCATCATACATAGGGCAGAAGACCAGAGTCTTGGACGCTAGTACTTAACTCTGGGACCAGTATGTCCATTCAACATGTAGACGGAATGGTACATGTGTCATAGACTGTGGGGGAGGGAGCGGAATGGGAGGTTTGAAGGTGTGGGGAGGAGACTGCCCACTTGGCATAAAAACGTTGTTTTTTTATTACGTTAAAAGAATAAGTTTTTTATTTGGTTCCTTAGTTTTTTAACTTTTGATAAAAGCATTCTCATTCTTAGCTTTAAAAAAATCTTATTCTTATATTAAAAGAATCTTGCTCTCTCTCTCTCTCTCTCTCTCTCTCTCTCTCTCTCTCTCTCTCTCTCTCTCTCTCTCTCTCTCTCTCTCTCCCTCTCTCTCTCTCTCGCTTCCTATCTCTGAGGACCAATCCCTCAATATTTAAGTCATTTTATTCATTAACGACTCAAGTGTTTAATTCCATATTGCTAGCCAAGCCAAAATGGACACAAATCTAGCGACGGTATCTTTATAAAATATTATAATAAGAGGACGAAACTCAAATATACATCATCATTCATTTCACAGTTGTCACTTCATGACATTAGTATGTGCTGCATAATTAAGGCTACTGATTAAGTCTTAAGTTAGAAGTAGCACGCAGATATTAAAGTAAACTTTCTTTCATTTTAAGGCAATATAATGTTACAATGGATTAATGTCCTGTATTCTAAAAGATCAATGCCCAATGGTACAATAGATCTGCTCGCAAACATGTTCAGTGGTCAAAATGTAACATGTATGCATGCCCGAGTTACCACAGATCCGTGACCAGTACTAGCCAGTGCCATAATTAGGAGTCTAGACCCATGCCTAGTGCCTTGAATTTTGCTGGTTCTTCTAATAGTGGCAAAACATACTGATAGGATATGTTATAACGGATACCTTGTCCCTGGATAACAACCACTTCCAGGGACAATCTGGTTCCATCAGCTCTTATCAGTGCATGCCACCAGAATCCAGCTCCAGTCCCGCTTAGACCCATGTATTTGGGCCTCTTTTTAGAAATAATTTTGTACTCGATTTCATTATGGAAAAAACAGCCCTGCTTCCAATGGTACAAGCATGCCCAGTGGTACCACAGATGCATACCCCGAGCTACCATGCCTCCGTGACCAGTGATCCCAGTAGTATGTACAATATATTACGGTCCAGTGGTACAATGTACCAATGGCCAGTGGTAGAAGAGATCAATACCTTATGCTATACCAAAGATCCATGTCCTCATACCACCAAGTGTCTAACACGGACATTTCTAACTATCAGCAGTACACTGTATTGATTATAGACTAACCTTCTTAGGGAGTGTTCATTATTTATGGCCGGGGGATGGCATTCTTGTTTGGTGAATATTTGAAATAAAGCACCCCCTACGTGAATTTCAAAAAATGAAATGCTTCCCACGTGAATGTCCTAAAATGAAATGCCCTCTCCCCACATAAATACCCATAAATGATGGTGCCCCCTCGAGAATGATCTAAATTAAAGCCCCCCCCCCCCACTTGATAATACCGTCGTAGAGAATGACCCTCTCCATATTTCTTATAGCATAAAGAAAAGACATTTCCCTGTTTAAATTGTACATTGAAAATCTAATGTACGGCCAACCTTGAGTTCTGATGTTAAAGGGTGGCTAGCACAGACGCCTATCAATATGGATACCTGTTGAAAGATAGTTCATGGATTCATGGGAACAAGCGGAGAAATTTTGGCACCCTGATAGGTCAAAAGGTGGTCATGTAACTTGCTAAGGCGGGCAGCTTTAGGGTGCTGGGTACCCTTTAAGAAAACAAGAAAGAGTAAACACTCATTCATTGCTGACTACAAACAATGACTGGTGCATCTTTGACTGTTACACTGCAATCTGTGACAAAGTCTGTCTAAACTAGGCCAACCATAAATATCTCAATGTAATCAGTGACACCACATGTCTGATGCTGTCAGGCCTGATCAGATATGTTACTGAGTGAGGAAGGGTCAACCACAGACAACTTATTTGGAATGAGTCAGTTGATTGGTTTAAGGGGTTTTTGGATAGTTTTGTTTAAAAAAGGCTCCACATTGTCATTTCGGACATTCTGGAAATCTGTAGGGTAGAAATACAGAGTCAGACACATTTGGCTAGTCACTGTTAGATAAAAGCTGAAAATTAAAGTGAAGTAAAAATAGGCATGCAAGGTGTAGTCCCTGATGATGATGTGATTTAGGGAGATCTGTCCTGAACTATATCAGATGTCATTGATGTTTGTATCATCCACAACATTCATAGCTAGCAATGCTCAATGCACTCATTTCAGCTGCTTTTTAATACCAGGTACATGTTGGAATTGCAAGGGCTTATATTGCATCAGAGATCATTCCATCAGGAGGCCATTTCACCGCATTTATTACAATAAATGCGGACGTCCGTATATTAAATACGGACGTCCGTGTTTCACATTTATGCCCATATCTGAACACCTACTGCCCCTACCCCCCTCCGCATTTGAAATATGCTTCATATTTATTGTAATAAATGCGGTGAAATGGCCTCCATGCCATTTCTACTCCATACCATTCAAAGGGAATACCCATGAACAAAACACCCACCAAAATGAATACCCGAAAATGAACTGACCCCCCCCCCTACATGAATGATCCAAAATGAGGCGCCTCCCCCAAAATGAACTGCAGGCACCCCCTGTTGCGCTTCCCTTTAGCCACAGGACACATATTGTCCACATCACAATTTTTCACATTTTGTCCACAATGGCACAGCACAAGATGTCCATAAAAACGTTCTGTCCACAGACTATTGTTACAGAGTGTCCATAAAGTACAATTTGTCCACAACCAACAACAACAAAGTATCCACAAAACACATTTTGTCCACATACTTTCATCACAAAACGTCCAAAAACACCATTAGTCCACAAGATTTTACCACAGAGTATCCACAAAAACACACTGTCCACAATCAGCTTGACCAAAGTGTCCACGGATCTCAAATTGTCCACCATCAATCATCCCACACTGTCCAGAAAACACATAGTGTCAACAGGTTATGATCTCAAAATATCCACAACATGCATTTTGTCCACCAGATTATATTTACAAAGGGTCCACAAATTAAATTTTGTTCACAAGGTACAATTTATCCACACGGACACTTTGTGACAGTTTGTGTGGAGAATGTGTGCTCTCTGGACATTTTGTAACACATTTTGTGGAAAGTGTGTGACAGAAAATCTACATATGATGTCAACACTTTGTAGGGCATGATAAAAAGTTGTTTGTATGGTTTGTGTGGCAAAGGGGGTATTTTCAACATTGCACTCTGGATGCCAATCTGGTATGCTATGTGAGTGAGTAGTTTGAAAAATGAGATCCTAATAACAAATGCAAATGATGGCAAGCTGGCATCTACGGGGAAATTTTATCAAATTTGATTTTTCAAAATGGCTCCTAGAAAAGAAAAGACGGGTCTGAATGGCTGAAGGTCAAGGCCAAGGTCAAAATGAACTAGTCAAATATCTGATTGGTAATTCACAAAATCAAAGACAGTCAAAATTGATGAAGAGAGTATAAATTGCAATTCTCACCAAGATTTACTCTCTTCGAGTCTAGACATGCCTGAGAATACTCCCTTCAAATCCTCTCTTTAGAAAAGATGTTGCCATTCATAAAACTCAAATTAGGATGTCAAATGTGCTATTTATCTAGATACTCTTTAGAAAACTTGCCAGACAGAATATTTGCCAGAAGTCAAGTTACAAGTATTTGTTTTAGAATCAGAACTTTCTGAATTATCTTCAAGGTGTATCAAGGTTAGCTTCAAAATATAACTGGCTATAAAGAATACATTGATGGCATTTTTTTCAGGATCATGTTATGAAGCTCCTCCCTCATCTTCAATTTAAGTTTTCAATAGATCTTTCCTCAACATTGAAGGCATTCCACAACTGTGCAACATAGACTTCTGACACAAAACTCAGTATAAATATTACAATACAATATTTGAATTTTGTTGAACAACTTAGTATTTTAGACTTCCAGTAATTCTGGCATGATAGTGTCCTTTTTCTGCTAACATCAGTAATATGTGATTTCTTTTTCTTTTTTTACAAAACCACTCGGAAGTCACACATCATAGACCAGAGATAATGAGCCTAAAAGGTCAAAAATGATTATTTTGATGAAATAAGGGTATGTGCATTAATTATCATTTTACCCGGTACATACTTATGATGGCATAGTTCCTTGGTATGTACCTATTTATTCTCAAGAACTCTACCTGAACATCAATTAGCCAGGCATTGTCTCTTTACAATGGTCACTGCTAGCACAACCCATCCAAATGACGTCTTTCGTACGTAAATTTGATGAGTTTTCACGTAAAAATGACGTAATTTGCACGAGTTATGCTAGCTGGGGTTCCAAGCTTATTCCAATTGTATCTGCCAGATCTGGGCTGGCAAAAGTGACATGATGGCATAACTGTTCTGTGTGTAAATTTACATCAATGAAAAAGTGCTGTGTTTGAGGCCCTATCCCCAACAATTTGTATCCCAGAATTTTAGAATGGAAAAAATAATATAATGATGTATTAAAAGGTGAATTAAAGGATATATATGCTCTAATTATAATTCTGAAAAACATTTTTATGACATGTGACTGGTTTTGTGAAAACACATCACATGTGATGTATAAAATCTGTAGACGTTAACACAGGGAGTTTCAGGTAAAGTTTTAAACATCTGTTTTGGATTCTCCGAAGCTCATCAAAACTTAGTTAATCTTGGTTTTCCTTCTGGTACAAAATGCCAGCATAATCTATTACAGTCAATGTGAAAGTTTTATAAATTTTGAGTAAAATATTACTTAGTCCATAGAAACATAGTTTTTTGTCAATAATTGTTGCTGGTTGCCTATGTTAAAACACCTTTTCTCAGACTGATTACTCAGAATACAAAGTAGTTTCATCTTGATCCTCTACTCCATATGCAACCTATGTCTCTCTTGTAATTCTCAGAGGCAGAGGAATTGAATATAAATGTTGGTCATTTTGGGATCACTAGCATATAGCATGGGTACTTTTTGAAAGTATAATGTTTTCAGCAGCCTGAAGGACTGGTTCCACTAAAGCTGGTTGGCCCAATTCTTTGCTAAGTCAACAAATTTTACACAGCAAATGTATAGAAAAATATCCTTTGTCCACCTATATCAGTCAAACCAGCCTATTCTAGTATGAGTGCATAAAACCAAGCACATGAGTTGAACTTCTTGGCTATTTTTACAGGGCTTGATACTTGTCTGCTCTGCCATGGGCCACCTGCGCCCAATGTCTCAGAAATCAACAGGCCAATCCCTATATCTGTGGTGGCAGGAAAATTGTTTAGAGACATTTTTAGAGAGAACATTATAGCTAACAGTGGTTCTTAAGATCCTAAATGCAGGGCTGTAGCATCAATGTAAAAACAGCCATATTTACCCTTGAACAGTAGCCCTAAAATAGTAAGAAATTATACAGACTACTAGGCTTTAGGCCTTAGCCACACACAATACTCTTGGCTAATATAAAAGAGAAATTTGATACAATGTTCCATTTCCTATATTATTTTCCCAAGGGTCATGCAATATCAGAATTTGCATATTTGTATTAATTTCTACATCTTCATGTTTGGCCAAGGTCAAGATATAGATGATAAGGCCCGATCTATCCTTTTTGTATCATTTGTCTTTAAAACATAGTTCTAACCATACTTAGTTGCAGAGATACATTCTTTTCTGAATGGTCATCATCTTCCTGGTAGCCATATAGGAAAATCTTGCTATATGAAATTAGCCCAGCCATACATATATGCATTTTTGGCTATCCCTACAGAGTGTTGACATCACAGTGTTGTCTATAATTTTCTTTCATAAAATATACACACAATGTCCACAGAGTACACA
The DNA here is from genome assembly GCA_949317995.1 of Acholoe squamosa. Classification (NCBI taxonomy): domain Eukaryota; kingdom Metazoa; phylum Annelida; class Polychaeta; order Phyllodocida; family Polynoidae; genus Acholoe; species Acholoe squamosa. The sequence goes on from OX439038.1 coordinate 45,551,825, forward strand.
TGTTCCACACAAATCATTACAAAGTGTCCATATGGCCTGTGGACAAAATGTAATTTGTGGACACTTTGTGAATATACCCTGTGGATAAAATGTGGAGATTTTGGAGATTTTGTGACCATACCCTGTGGAGAAAATTCATGTTGTGGATACTTTGTGATCAAAACCTGTGGTCAAAATGTGTTTTGTGGACATTTTGGGATGATAGATTATGGACAATTTGTGATTTGTGGACACTTTGTTCAAGTTGATTGTGGACAGTGTGTTTTTATGGATACTCTGTGGTAAAATCGTGTGGACTAATGGTGTTTTTGGAAATTGTGTCAAAATGTGTGGAAAAATGTGTTTTGTGGACACATTCTACACAGAGTACATTTTGTGGATACATTCTTATTGTTGGTTGGGGACAGATTGCATTTTATGGACACTCTGTGAAAATAGTCTGTGGGCAGTATAGTTTTTATGGACACCTTGCACTGGGTCCTTGTGGGCAAAATGTGATGTGGAAAATATGTGTCCTGTGTCTAAAGTGAAGCAGACCCCCCCCCCACCCTACGAAAATGCCATCCCCCTCCCGGCCATAAATAGTGAACACTCCTTTAGACTGCGCGTGTGTGTACCTCCATCTCCACACACTCCATGCTTATACCAATAGTAGTATATACATGCAAACTGAGCGCAATGGATTAGCTACTAACTAGGTCATGACCTACTGGTAGACCGGAAGTGACCTAGTTTCAGCCAATCAGAGGGCTGGATTTGACAGGAAGTGACGTCATAAGGTCATGACCTAGTTTTTTCGACCAATCAGAGAGCTGGATTCCATTTGACCTAGTGACCTGACCTAGTTGCATAAATTAAAAGAATTGTGCAATACCTAGAGCTGACCTACTTACAAACCGGAAGTGACCTACTAACCTACTTGCAAAAACGTATGACCTACGTATGAGGGTGTATTGTGCAATCCTTGAAACAAATTACACAATAACCATGACTCATTTTCTGATGCAATGTTCCTATGAATTTACGCAATACTTATGACTCACTATTTTGATATGAGATTAAATGCAACAAAGACACAACTCGGTTTTTTTTTTTAATTCAATCTTTTTATTTTTTTCTTCCTATCAGAGTACATGCTAGGTATGAATCATTATAATCAGATATGCTTTGCAAGCAGAGTACATGGATATTATATGGAAAATGAATTCTTGTTGCAGTACCAACTGCACCCGGTCTTGGCTGGAGTAGGACTTTGACTACGGTCCTCTAAGGCCCGCATTCTCTCCATTAAATCCTTCAAGGCCTTTCTTCCTATGTCGTTCTCCTCCAGGGCTACCACTTTGTCCATTAACTCGGCCATGATGATGAGAATCTTGTCTATTACTTCCGCCGTGCTCTGAAGCCCGTCTATCACGTCCAGTTCACGTTTAACTTTTCCTTTCACCAAAAGATTGCTCACGTCTGCTTTGACTGCTACTTCTTCTGGACTCATCTCGAAATTCATTGTCTCTTCTTCTCTCTTTTTCTCAGGAAGGGCCTGACTATTTTGTCCATTAAGTTGAAGGGGACCTGAGAAAACCTTTTCACAGTGTGGTGTGGATCCTTGGTCCGACATGTTTCTATGAGGAAGTTAATGCAGTGGGCTCCACACGTTTTAGCGTAAAAGTTTTGCACTTGTTTTCTGCTGAACGACCCGTGACCATCTGACGACTTTTGCATGAACCTCTGGTGATATATAGTAAACGGAGGTAAGCCATAGGGATCAAAGTAGAATACATTCCCGTTATGAGAAACGTAAAATGCCACCCAGTGCTGACCAGGTTTAGAGCTTGGATCTGTGTTACTGACGAAACATGTAGAGGGAATTGGTTTTTTAGGACATTGATTACTGGCAAAAGTTCCCAGGTAGAACCGCCTTGTGTGTGGATGGTTTCCCAGTGCACCTGTTATGTCTGAAGTTCTCATTTTTTTCTCAGTTCATGTGGTAGTCTGTGACAGGAAGACAGTCAGCCGTTAGTTGGATGTTGTTGTCGTAGAAGGAACACAAGACGGCAGATATGGCGTGAGTAGTCGGGGCGGCAAACCTAAGGGAAATGCCCAGCTTTCCTTGCTTGATGAGATTTATACGACTGTCTTCAGGTGCTCTGTCTGGGGTGAGGTCGAAAACAAAGAAGGAATATCCATCTTTGAAATCTTCCAAAGTTATGCCACAGTCTTGCCCCAAAGCCGACAGCCCACTGTCTATGAACATTTGACTGTAGGCTCTGATGCAGTTGCCTGTTTCGAAGTCGGTCTTCAACTCAAACTTTTGATCGTCATATCTCACACATATTTCCTTCACGTTGAAATGTCTGCAGTTGAAAGGATTTTCTGTCTTAGTCCCAGCAGCTGCTGTTTCCTTTATCATACACAAGACTATCCTGGTGGGGATCTGAGTAGTGTCAGGTTGAGTCCAACTGTAGTCTTGTGAGCCGCCGTCCAAAGTGTGTTTAGTTACTTTACACCTGGCTATGTGATAGTTGAAAGGGCCCCAATGTGGATTCCTGACACTGCTGACGTGAGTTTTCACCACCTCGTCGTCGACACATTTTTGGAGAAGTGTCATTTCAGCTTTGGTGATTTTGACCCAGTAGTTTTGATCGGCTGCTTGCATCATGTAGTAATTGGGCTGATTTTTTTCAAATATGAACTTGATTTCACAGTTCGGAGGCAGCACCTTGCACTGTTTAATTAAATCCAGGTGCGGCTTCATTACTAAGGCATGCTTGTTGCGGGCACTGAACTCTGCTCTCCGTGCCGTCCATCCAGCATTTTCGCCCGCTCTGGCTTCCATGTGACCACAGGTGTCTTTCATGTACTTTTGACACCCTTTCAACCGAGTCTCTTTGTCTTCTTTGTTGCAACAAATTGTGTCCAAAATGTAGGCCTTGAGACCATAGTCTTCATTGTTGCCGGTGACTTTCTCCCCATTTATCAGCAACTGGCAGGAAGCAAAGAGAGCGTGTGCCAAGTTGTTGACTGGAGCAGCTTCTATGCCTACGGCAAGGTGAGTTGTTCCGTCTGCCGCCACGGCTTCCAGTTCCATGTACAGCTCAGTTTCTGAGAGGTCTGTGTACAGGTTGCTTGGTTCGAAGGTGAAGTCAAATGATTCAGTGTGTGGAGTCAGGGCATTGTTGGTAGTTTTGGTTATTTTTTGACATTTTAATATGTCCTTTTGAGTGACAGGCAAGGCGTGTAGGTCTAGTTCACCTACTGCACATACCTGACCCTTGGGATGAAGGAGACTCATGACTAGAACAAGGTCCTTCCTCTAGCTTGTCCTCTGCCTCTGCCGCGTTGCCCCTTACGTCCTCCGCGCTTGCCGGTTGCTCGTCGTTTGACTGGAGGAGGTTCAGATGTACCTTTTATGTATCCTTGAGCAGAAGAAGCAGCCCTTTTGAGTAAGTTCTTCCCTGTAGCTTTACTTCTCCTAACTACACTTTTCTTGAAGCCTTTTCCTGTTACCACGTCGGACAAGACTCCAGCTCCTGTAGTAAGCAAGGCTTTGCCTGCAGATTTGGCAGCCGAGCGTCCTATTTTACTTAAGAGGGGAACAGCTCCTCTCAGTAAACCACCTATTAACGAACCAAGTCCGTGCCCTCTTTGTCTGCCCCTGCCACCGTACGCTGGTAAAGCACCGTTCCCAAACTGTGATTTTCTGTAGTATTCAGCGTACTGACCCCTAGGGGCCAGGTATGGAGGTGTTCCATAGTAGTGAAGCATGGTAATATACTCCTATCCTTGAAGAGGTCTGAAGGCAAGTACCACCGACACTGATCCGCTTTCAAATGGTATAGGTTCCCCAGTCTTGTCTCTTAAGTATATCCCTATCTGTCTGAAGGTGGTTTTAGTGACTGGCAGATATATCAAGTTCTGGAAACTTATGGTCTGCATGTCACCGTTGTAGCGATTTATGTTGATTTGCCTCAGAAGGGGTGCTTTAGAATCACCCACAAGACTGTGCTTGACTATGTCAGAGTACACGAAAGCACATCGACTTTTGAACTGAAGGTCTACCACGTAGGGGCTTTGTGTCTTTCCACTTAGGAAAACACTTCCGTCAAAACCTAATTGTTTCCCTAAGTTTTCTGGGAGTTGCATGACCACACCAGGAGGCAAGGAAACTACACTTTTCATTGTGTATTTGTTGTAGTGAAACACGGTGGCTTTGTTGTTTTTCCTGTAGTTTCTTAGTTTTCTCACCAACATGCTCTGTAGTTTATTTATGGTCCTGTTCAAGTATCCTATCAACTCTGAGTTGCTTTCCAGGTTCACACCTTCTAAGGCAAACATATTGTAGATACTACCTTCCTTGAAGTAATACTTAGACAGGTATCTGCTAATTTCCTTGAAGCGTGTACATATTTTCACAGCCTGTAACTGACTGGGAGAGAGCGGAGAAACATTAGCAGAGTCTGTGAAGACGGCCTTTTCTTCAAAAAAAGAAAGAGACCTTTTTTCCCTGTCTTCCATAGACATCACTTCAGCCACAGCCGACGATATTTCCCTTTTCTCTCTGCCTGCCGTGTCACGCTCCCCCTCAGCCTCCTCCTCTTCCTTTTCCTCCTTCTCTGGCGTGGGTTGGTTAGAAGTGAATCCTCCAGATGGCGTCTCAGTCGCAGCAGCAGGAGTTGGTGGACTTTCACTTGCAGGACCAGCAGGAGGAATGGTTTCAGTCGATCCCACAGGGTTGACATGACGTAGGTTTTTTGTTATTTTTACTCCTCTCTTCAAAGCAGATTGGGCTGATAAATTTGATGTAGAGCTTGAAGCTCTACTGAAGACACTATGGGCTCCTGGTTTTTCCAGAGGAAAAAATTCTCTTCTGCGTTTGTTCAGTAAAGCTACTACAGAGCGGAGGTTGTTTGTCAGGTCGTTTTCTCCCTGTACCAAGAGAATGGGTTCTTCTTTGACGTTGTACCACGTGGTAGGACAGGTTATTTCTTGAAGAGCACACTCTAACTGAGTAGGAGAGTTAATGTATTCTGCCAAAATTGTATTGTAACTAGTTAAAGTGTTGTCAGGAAAAACGTTCATAGATGAGTTACTAGGTAAAGTTAAGGTAAACGCCATTTGTTTATGTTTTTGACAGGTTCCCAAGAGTTAAACTTGTCTCCATAACCCTTCCACTTGATCAAGGCTTCTCTTTTCTTGCCTTTTCCTCTGTATTTTACTATTTTTTCTATGTTGTAGCGTCTTCCGTGACGGACTTGCACCTTCTGGACCTCAGGTTCGTAGAAGCTTCCTTTTATCTCTTCTCCAAGGAGATCTTTCAGGTGGTACCCTTTGGGCGAAATGTTGTCGACTGTGTATATTTCCTCAGTCCAGTTAGGTTCGTACCCTCTGTTAAATGTTTTCTTTGTTTTCAACATTCGCACTTGATTTTTTCTCTTCAACTGAAGGACAGGAACTTTTTTCTTTTGAGGTTGATCGTACAACCTGTAGAACAAGACTTCAGAGTTGTCTTTATTTATGTCTGAAGGGGCAGCTCCTAAGGCTTTGTGGTAAGTCAAATTGTAGGACTTAACCAAGTCGGGCAGCAAGTCAACCCATTTGTAGTTATTGAAATGAGAAAAACATCTCCACATTTTTCCTTGTAAGGTAGAGTTGAACCTTTCGGCTAAGGCACACTTCACGTCGTCGTTCTCTCCTGTGAAAAAATTGATTTTTTGATCTTCACAGTGTTTTTTGAAAATTTTGTTGACAAACTCTTTGCCCTTGTCAGTTTGAATTTGTTGAGGTTTTCTTTCTTTGCTCATTTTTTTGAAAGCCTCTGTCACGTCATCAGCTCTCTTACTTTTCACAGGTTGTCCAAAACCATACCTTGAAAAAACATCTATTCCCGCTAGAATGTACTGGTATCCTTTGTTTTCCTTTGAAAATTCTCGCATGTCTATGAGGTCAAGTTGCCACTGTTTGTCTATGCCCCATGTTTGTGTTTTTCTTCTTGGAAATCTTCTCTTGTAAGGTTTGTGTCTGGTGTAAGCGTCTACATCTTCCAAAGCTTGTTCTATGTTTTTTTTCTTTGTTTTCTTGAAGTGATGACGTTGAAGTTTAGAAACGCTGGTGAAACTTCCAGGTTGTTTAGGATCTGTGTAAAACCTGAGCACATCTTTTTTCAAAGCCTTGTGCGCCATATAAACTTACGTCCAGTTCCTTTTTGACTTACTTTCCTCTTCTTTATAGGGGAAGCTCTTTTCAAGGGACTGGCAGCAAAGGAAGGACTGTGCCCTGCAAAAGCCGACTTGTTTTTGACAAATTTTAAGGTGGGGTTCAGCCTTTTAACTGCTCTCATGAAAACCTGGCTTCCTTTAGGTTGGTCCTTTTTCAAAGACTTTGGTCGGGCAGCAAAAGCTAACAAATCTGTTATGTCAGTTCCAGGCACACGTTCCCCGTTAACATATATTTCTCCGTCTCTGTTCCAATTCAAAATTTGACTTCCGTGACGAGATAATTCTCTGTATAGATTTTTAGCAGTCGTTCTGTAACTTGCAGGTATTCTTTCTTTTATGTCGGCGTCCATACCCTCTGTGTTGTCTCTTGCACGAGGTTTAAAGCCTTCCTCCCCTTTGAACTCGTCTACACTGTCTCCGTCTGAATCGTCAGGAAGTGGTGGATCGTCTCTAGTCTCTGTGAAAGTGTGGTCAGCATCATCGTCGCCGTCGTCGGTGTCTTCTAAAGAATTGTTTACACCCCCAGCTGCTTCTGCTGCTGCTCCTGCAGGACCTTGTCCTACTGCTCGACCAAAATAGGGACCTTCCCTACGTTGTCCTAAGGCCTTGGCTTTTTTAGTTAAAATTCCCGACTTTATCATAAGTTGATTGTACTGCCTTAACTTTTCCTTCAGTTTGAGGTTAGGAGAGTTAAGCACCTCATGTGCTTTACTCTGAAGGTGGTTCAGGACTTGAACCAGGCTGGAATCAGGAGTTAAACCTTCTCTTAAAAGTTGAGTGCTGTAGTACTGGTCTTGAACACTAGGTCCAGGCTGGGGAGGAGAGGAAGGACTAACAAAAGAAGATTTTTTTTCTCGGGGAACAAGATCCGCCCTCACGAGGGCCATCCTTGAATAAGACATGATTTTTTTATCGACGTGCTCCTATGAGACCTGTTATCAGGGGTAAGGCGAGGCCCAAAATGGTTCCCAAAAATCCTCCCTTTTGCTCAAAGGTTTTCCTCTTCTGCTTAACGGTAGCCTTGTGCCTTGTGACTGACTTGAGTTCTTTCTTGTAGGGTGATAAACGTTTGACTGCGTCGGACTCGTTACGCAACAGGTTTTTGTTCATTACGTTGACGCAAATTTGACTCATCAACCTAATGACCTCATCGCTGAGACCTTTGATAATGTGGGAACACTCTGCCGAGGAACACTTGGATATGTGTTTCAACAAGTGGTAATGTTTCCTAATTGTTTTAAATTTTCCTCCAGAAGGAGATCTTTTGGTCACCATTCTATCTTTTTCTTTTCGAAGCTGAAGCTTGAGGAATGAAAACCAAGGTGTTCCAAGGAGTTGTTATGCTGTTTCTTACCCTAAGCTCGTTAGGTGTGCTCTGCTTAAAGTCCAATAGGATGTATGAATGCTTCTCTTTGGTTTCTGAGTTATATACCTCCGTCAAAAAGGATTTCTGTCCTGGAAAGGCCTGTTTGCTGATGTGCCCTATCTGACTCATGTCTCTAGGGTTTTTAAAAACAACTAGGTAGTGTGCATTTAAGCTCAAGGTTCTGAAGGCAGGATTGTTGAAAAACAAGTTTTGAGTAACAAAAATTACACTTAAACTGCGATGGTGAGAGCCCACAGTGAAAAGTTTCATTATGGTGGGAACGTACTCGGGATCCATGAGATCGTCTATTATGACCAGTCCATGTTTAGTCACGTCTCTTTCATCCTCGAACAAAAAGTCTTCTGAAAGAAGACCTTTGTTAAACTTAACCCCCAACTTCACCATTTCGTCGAATCCATCTTGCCATTGACTGTAGCAGTAGTATATGTCGTGTATTTTTGGAGCAACAAGCTCGTCTACACCTTTAATCAACTTGAAAACAAGTTGACTTTTCCCACAAGAAGTAGGTCCAGCTATGATCATTGTGAAGGGGCTTTGTAGACGTGGATCAAAAATTATCTCCTTTTCCTTGTGATCCATGTTGGACGATATCTTAAACCAAAGTGACCAAAGGAGCAACCTCGTCCTCTTTTAAACCAGTAGAACCCTTGTTCAAACCTTCCACGTAAAGAGCTACATCAGAAAGTCCCATGTTGTATAGACTGGCTATTAGGCAGCTTGGATGAGATATTTCTCTATATTTCCAAACCATCAGAACTTCGAACACAGGATTTGTGACACCTTTTTTCCCTGGAACAGGGGTGGATATCAGGTTAAGCTCGTGGTCGCTCATTCCAAGTTGAGTTCCCAGTTTCCTCCAGTCAAGCTTTTCGAACTTGTCTGCCAGGTTGACGAACAAAGTATCAACTTTCCACTGTTCTGGAGGAATTTCACAATGGTCCACTACGTTGTAATATCCCATGTACCATCTACAATAATCAGTTAGATCGTAACGACCTATGTCACTTAATGCATGTCTCAATACCATCCACTTGCAACGCACGTTCTTTCTACTCCATGAAATAAGCATTTCTCTCCCCATAGAACGAAGAGACGGTATTTTTTCCATGTAATCCATTAAACTTAGTCTAAGTCCTAAGTAAACTCCTAATCGAGGGTAGTCTTTTTCAGATATTTTTTCACTGACCTTGAATAACAACTCGTCCGAAAGGTGAAACTCCATAGCGTCCAAATAAAAAGTGTTGAGCAAGTAAGGCAGGCAGGTAGGAAGGCAGGCAGGTTATGACAGGCTAGAAAGCATACAGTTGACTTATATAGGGTAGGGTAGGGTAGGGTAGGGTAGGGTAGGGTAGGGTAGGGTAGGTGGGTAGGTGGTTTAGGTGGGTGGGTAGGTGGGTGGGTGGGTTAGGTGGGTTATTTTGGGCGGCCAGCCCGGGCCAACAAGCCCCAAACCCCCCATACTTGAGGGGTGCCCCCACCCCCCCACCCCATAGTTTTTTAAACCCAACCCCACCCTTTCCTACCCTACCCTACCCTACCCTACCCTATTTTATCCTACCCTATTCTGTCCTATTCTATATATCTCTCCCGTTCCCTTCCCCCTGTTTAGGTAAGCATGTTACATCGTTCTTCGTTCGTTTAAATTTGTTATGACGTTGAGTGTAAAGCGAGCTGATTGTGGTGAAAACAGTGAGTAAGGGAGATAAGCTGGGTGCACCACATAGCCAGATAAAACCAAACTTTTTCTTTCTCCTCTACACTGAAACGATCCAGGGACGATGATGGGATGTGAAATATGGGGCAGGAGGAAAACAAAGTTTTGGTTTCTAAGCACTCAGCTAGAAGTTCCAAAATAGACATGAAGAAATGAAGACGCTGGTTAAGTAGGCGGGGATTTTCTTTGGCGTGATGCTCTTCTGCCGCTTTCAATGCTTCCACATGGAAGGGGTTTTTCAGTGGGCCTTTTCCCTTTCTTCCATGCTTCAGGGCATAACCCAAGGTTTCCACCGCTGAAAATTTCGACAAGTTATGACTCAAAACCATTTTCCTCAAGGTTTTTCTGTCTTTGGATGTAAAACTTGATTGCACTGAAGAAAAAACTAAGTATAATTTTTTCCGGTGAAGAACACATTCTTTCAAGTATTTGCACACGTACCTGAAACAAATAGAAGAGCAACATATTATTTCATTTCTTTCCCTCACATATGTCAGAACTTGAGTGTCGTCGGGGTGACGTTGTTCTAATACACGCTGCAGGGAGTAACGCGACATAGTAGGTCGAAGGTTGTTGTGTCAAATAACGATGGTTTAGTCCCCGTTTAACCTTTATAGGAAACCTGTCAGTCTTTCCTTATCGCAATTTCCTGAAATGATTTATTGCTCAAGGACGAAACAAACGTCAGGGTCAGTGCCTGAGCGTTCTGAAAAGAGGGGAAAACATGTGGAAGGGTGGGTTTGGCCCAGGGGCCTTACCCGGAGGATCATCGTTTATTTTTGTTCAGTTTTATTAGGAGGACCAAAAATTAGATACGGGGTAGGCTGTTACCACCTTCAGCTGACCTTTTTCATGGGAGGTAGTTATTTCAGTAATAACTCTCACAACATGACAGCATCCATGGTAATTGTGGCCAATCTCTGTCCTGAATCCTCTTTCATAGAAAATTTTTGAACCTAAAGAGTGTGTAATTTTGTCTGGGTGAAGTAAAGTGGCTTTAATTAAAGCCTTCACCATAGTAGAATCGATGAAAACTGAATTACCAGGCCCTCCCCCCAAAGGTTGATCCCTTAGAAAAAAGGGTTTTTGTCTGTCTGAAATGAATTTCTTTGAACTTCCAGAGGAAATGGAATGTCTAGACATTAAGTGTACCATGGCACCATGTCCCAAAAGAACACCTGAAAAAAAACTTTCCCCATTTTCTGAGATAAGTTTTTTCACAGAGGGTCCACCAGGAACCAATGCAGTGGTTTGGTTGTGCAAAAAGCATTGTTTGAAGTTACAGTTAGGAGGGATGTAAAGATCCCTGTTCAAATTTTCAGGACAGAATTTCCACACAGCCCACACCTTACCTTCTTCTACGCCCCTCCTGATGTCTGAAATAAACACCTCCTGACGCCTTTTGTGACCTACGGTCAAAGACAAAGGCAAAGGACAAAAGTTAGCCATGTCTGCTTGAGAGAAGCTAGTTCTGATAAATGACGAATGGTCTGCGTTAATTACAGAATGGTAACAACAAGACTCGTTTTACAAGCCTCACCCTGAACGTTGACTGAACGTTATCACGTTTTTTATTTGAGTTAAGCTTTTTTACTTTTTTCCAAAACAACACTGACTAAGTGTAAAACATACTATGAATGGAAAAGCACGGTTATCTACGACTCATGGACGTGGTTGTACGTTATCTGAACGACAAGGGAACGTCCCAGCATCGTATCAGGATAGTTACTATAAAGTAGACTTGAGCTGCTCCATCTTCATCAAACCTTTTCTGACGTTTGTCTGCTGTTCGCCGTCCTGCTCCTGCACCTTCCAGCCCTGCCACCCTTTCATCTTCAAGGAGAACAATGCCTGGTCGCATGAAGACGGGACTTAGTGTCAGGAGAGGAGGAGCTAAAAAACTGGCTCCACTAACTTTTACTACTTCTAAACAGACAGTGGAAAAGGCGTCGGGCATCGCCCCTCCTCCTACCTCTCCAGCCTCACCTGATAAACCACCTGCAACTCCTGCTCGGCTTCCAACTGAAGTGCCTGATGCAGGAGAACAGGAAGCCGCTCTTGCAGCTCTTCATGGCGAAATCACTGATTTCCTGGATCGCGTCCGGGATCGCTCTCCTCAGGAAGCTGGCGACGGCGATTTTGACATCAGGGAATACATCAATCCCCCGGCACCTTTGAACTACCAACCCCCCACTGAAACACCTACGTCCGCCTCTTACTCACCCGTGACTCCGGAGGAACCTTCTCCCCAGGTCAGTCCAATTAAGGTTATAGACCTTACAACCTCATCACCGGCAGTTAAACCCATAGAAGTGGTGGACTTAACACAAGGGACACCTTCACCTGCTCACCGCGGGGGGTATTCGCAGGTAGAGGTTATAGATTTAACCGGCCCTTCTCCTCTGTACTCTCTCCCGGTTCCAGTAGAGGAGCTGCTTCTTAAAAGCCCGCCGGAAAAAAGAAACTGTTCCAGTGAGAAAGAAGGGGAGCCTAAGAAAAAAAGACAGAAGCGCGCCTACCACAAGAAAACCCCTGTCTCTACCCCTGCTTCAGATTCCTCAGCGACTTCATCCTATGGTGCCGAGCCAATTGGTTCTGTCCCAGGTGTTCCTTCTCCTAAAGACAAGTCACACAGGCAAAAGTTTGGGGAGGGAACTGCCCCCAGTTCTTCCAGCAAGCTTGTGGGCTTTAGGTCAGTGCCTTTGGTGGTAAAAAAGTGGCCTGCTCGATTTGGTTTCCAAGAAAAGTCACCTGCCCCCAACCAAGTTTTTTATCCGGAAGGGGATAACAACGCCTGCATAGAAATATACAGGGAACCTAGCATCAGGGGAGTATGCTTGAGAACCTACCTGGACAAACCTTACGAGCGGTGCTTGAACCTAGAGGCGCGTGAATTCAGGAACTTAGTGGACCAGATAGAGTGCATCCTAGGAAAGTACAAGGAGTTACACCGCCTAGCTGCCCTTGGAGAGAGGAAGGTGGATAATCTTTTGTTGTCCTTGAACCAAGACTGCACCGACCCCAGTGGAGGCCGGGCTATGGTCCTGGTAAACTTGTACAAGGGAACTCCTAAAGTTCACATAGGAACAACCAGCTACGTGGAGGAAATGAATGCCTCGGTGTCTTCCAGCTTCAGAATGCCCCCCTCAGCCACACACTGCGGACACACTGTGTCCCCCTTCATTCTGGAGGACATAAAATCACGAGTTGGTCCCTTCCTAGACGAAACGACCGATTTCTACTCTGGGTAAGTGGTCAACTTTGTATAGTGTCTGGTCAACAGCTCCTTGTTAAGTGCTTTTACATTATGATGTATATCAGCTAATTTGTAGTTAGATTTAGATGTACTCCGTTATTAGTCAACATAGCCCAGCGTAGGTTTAAGTTCCATATGTACTCCATGTATACTTAGGTTAGGTTTTTAGTTATAAGTTTGTATATAGAACATAAAGTGAAACAAGAAAAAGAAACCTTAAAAAAAAAATGCCGCCCAAAAAGGTAAAACAACTTTACACCGTCAACTGTCCAATGTGTAACACCCCTAGACCTCCACGTTTGGTAACTGTAGAAGACAGTGGAAAAACTTTATGTAACTCAGATTCTTGTAGAAGAGAAACTTTTTCCGACAGCTTAGAACTTCCAAAAGAAATAGAAAAAAATTCTTTGCATAAAAGCAGTTACCGTGACAACTTCAAGTCCATAGCTTCAGGTTTGGCTGTGCTTGGTAAGCTTCAGTCCATTTTCAACGTCAGAATGACAAGTTTCAACAAAGACTTGGGAGCCAAACAGGTAATAGAGGCGCTTACCTCTATTCATAGAAATCAAGTTATGGCTTACAAAGTGGCTGTCTCTTTTGGAAGGTTGTTGTCTTCCTCTAAGGAGGAAGAAGAAGAAGAGAAAGTCATGTACTTTCATGCTTCTGCCAACAACTCGTCTTTGTTCTATGACAGTGAAAGTCATAGAGACCCTTACATTTTTATAAGGGACGACAAAGACTTTGCAGAGTGTTTAGATTTAATAGAAAACAACATTAAAGAAGACACTCAAAGACCCTCTACTAAATGGAGTGTAATAGGCAACGTGAACGCCAACATCACACTGATAAGGGCTACGGGAGGAGAATATCTTTTAGGTAAAATGAAAACTGTTCCACCAGGTTTAAGACAAAGAGGAATGCAACACTTTCACAGAGACCCTAAAACCAAAAGGGCTTACAAGGACAACTTGTGTTTCTTTAGATGTCTGTCTTTCTTCCTGTATGTATCTTTAGAAAAAACTCAAGAGCTTTTCCTTGAAGCCTATCCAGGGGTGAACAAGGAGACTTTTGAGGGCGTTAACATAAGAGATTTAGACAGGTTAGAAAAAATGTTTGAAGTTAACATAAGAATCTTTTACCTTCCCTCTTTTGGTAAAAGAAAGGGTCGACCTAAAATTATAAGGTCAAACATGTGTTCATCCAAGAAAATCATGAACTTGAACTTACACAGAAACCATGTAAGTTTAATAACTAACATGGGACTGTATGGTAAAATGTACCCCTGTGAAAAGTGTCATAAAGTTTTCACTCGTAGCTTCCTTTTGAAACAACACAATGGGGTGAAAAAAGATTGCACCAAAGTCAGCTTCAGGTACAAAGGTGGAGCATACAATCCATCCAAAACAGTTTTTCAAGTTTTAGAGGAACTGGGAATAGTTTGTTCACCTGAGAAAAAAATATACCCCTATAAAATTGTTTTTGACTTTGAAAGCTATTTCGTCCAACCTGAAAATTCGTCCCCAGAAAATGCTAACACTGTGATAGAAAAAACTCACATACCCCTTTCTGCCAGTGTAGCTTCTGATTTTCCTGGGCATACAGAACCAGTGTGTTTTGTCAGAAATTCCAACAGGGACGACGATCCTTTGGTTAAAAATGTGTTGGAACACATAAACAACTTGGGGCAGTTGATAGGAGAACAGGTGAAAGAGAATTACATAGCAGTGTACACAGACCATCTTCTTTTCCTTGACATGTTTAACTATTTGGCACCAGGTTATTCCTACGCAAACTACCTGAAAGCCTTTCTAAAAGGGAAAGCTGAAAAAGGTTTTTTTCCCTACGAGTGGATGGACAACATAAGAAAACTGAACAACAAAGCTCTTCCTCCACGCCACTGCTTCTACAGTTCTTTGTCGGGTGGTGGAATAAGCAAAGAAGATTATCTTGAATGTAAGAAGGTCTGGAAAGAAAACAAAATGAAAACTATGAAGGACTACTTGATATATTACAACAACCTGGATGTTAAACCCTTTGTTTTAGCCATAAACGAGCACACAAAATTTTTTATAGATCGTGGGGTAGACATGTTCAAAGACGGTTTAACTTTGCCAGGTTTAACCTTGAAGTTTCTTTTCAACAACACTGCACCTAATGCCACTCCTTACATTCTTTTTGGTGAGAAAGAAAAGGATGTTCACTCCTTGCTCAGACGCAACTTAGTAGGGGGTCCCTCTATTATTTTTCACAGACATCACAAAAGTGGAGAAACAAGAATAAGACAAAAAAAATACGGGTCACAAAGCAAAGTATGCAGACACATAGTAGGGGTAGATGCTAACAGCTTGTACCTCAAGTGCATGGGTGAAGAGCACTGCACAGGTTATTATGTGGTGCGCAGGAAAGAAAACGATTTTCAAGCTGTTTGCAGTCAACAAATTAGCTACTCAGCCACAGAATGGTTGCGATACAAAACTGTGACAGACAAAGTCAAGATATTACACCAATACAACTACGGGGAAGTAGTATTGGGTTCAAGGAAAATAAAAGTGGACGGATATGATCCAGCTTCAAAAAAAGTATACCAGTTTCACGGGTGCTACTGGCATGGACACATATGTCACCTTACTAAATCAGTTTTTAGAGACCCAAATGGAAAGGCATGGTTAGAAGAAAAAAACCAAAATACCATTTTGACTACCCTATATCTTCAATCGTTAGGTTACCAAGTAGAGGAAAAGTATGAGTGTATGTGGTTGAAAGAAAAAACTGAAAACTTGTGCAGAGAAACAAAAAGTGAATGGGGAATTAAAAGACCGTTGTGCCAAGGCAGAAAAAGTCAGGATGAAATACTGAGAGGGGTTTCTAAAGGAACAACTTTTGGACTTATCCAGGTAGACATAGAAACACCTGAACACTTGAAAGAAAAATTCAGTGAAATGACACCTATTTTCAAAAACTGTTTAGTAGGAAAAAAAGACGTAGGTGAACATATGAAACGTTACCTGGAAGCAGCAGGTAAGCTAAAACAACCGCAACGCCAACTTATAGGCAGCTACCACGCAGAGGGAATTTTGTTGGGAACTCCTCTCTTGAAGTGGTACCTGGAAAAAGGTTTGGTAGTTACGACAGTACACCTTCTCGTAGAATACACTCCAGAACAGACTTTTTTACCCTTCATGGACGAAGTAACCAAAGCTAGGAGGAAGGGCGACGAAAATATAGACTGTAAGATTTTGTCAGATCTGTACAAACTTTTGGGAAATGGTTCATACGGAAAAACCATATGCAACAAACAAAACTTTGTTCAAACAAAGTATCTTCACCCCTCTAAGGCAAGACGTTTGGCCATGCACTGGTCAGTGCAAGATGTGCAAGACATAAGTGACAACACGGTAGAACTGTCCTGTTTGCCCACCTCCATCACCTACGATCTCCCAGTTCAAATAGGGTTCATGGTATACCAATATGCCAAACTTAAAATGTTGGCTTTCTATTACGACTTTCTCCTTGAATACATAGACTAGAAAGATTTTGAAATGTGTGAAATGGACACTGACAGTTTTTACTTTGCTTTAAGTGCAGAGAAAATAGAAGACGTAATTATTCCTGAAAAACGTGAAGCTTTCTTCAGAGAACGTCACAAATGGTTGCCCTCTGAATCATGTGACAACAGTCACCACAGAGAGACCTATGTTCAGACCAAAGTATTGGGTGAGCTGTGGCTGCCTCAACCATGTTGTAAGAGCCGTCTGGCGTTTGACAAGAGAACCCCCGGGTTATTCAAAGTGGAGTGGGAAGGTGACGAAATGACTGCCTTGAACTCCAAATGTTACATAGGCACAGGAGTAAATGTGCCCGTTAAAATGAGTTGCAAAGGTGTAATTCAAAAACAAAACCCCCTGACCACTGACAAGTACAAAGAAGTACTGGACAGTGAAAATGTTGTCACGGTAGTCAACAAAGGATTTAAAGTAGTAAACCACAGCGTTACGACTTACTCTCAAAGGAAACAAGGTCTAACCTATCAGTACATAAAGAGACAAGTATGTGAAGACGGTGTAAGCACCCTACCCCTTTCTATATAAAAAATGGTTTCTTTTTCTAGTTTCACTTCCAGTTGTACATTTCGTTGAAAGAAAAAAAAAGTTTTAAACAAATTGTTCAAATGAACAAATTTCCTTCATAGAAAACAGTGTTAAAATGGAAAATGTTCATTTGAAAAATTGTTCAAACGAACATTTGTTCAAATGAACATTTTTCCCCATAGAAAACAGTGTTAAAATGGAAAATGTTCATTTGAACATTTGTTCAAACGAACATTTGTTCAAATGAACATTTTTCCCCATAGAAAACAGTGTTAAAATGGAAAATGTTCATTTGAACAATTGTTCAAACGAACATTTGTTCAAATGAACATTTTTCCCCATAGAAAACAGTGTTAAAATGGAAAATGTTCATTTGAACAATTGTTCAAACGAACATTTGTTCAAATGAACATTTTTTCCCATAGAAAACAGTGTTAAACTGGAAAATGTTCATTTGAACAATTGTTCAAACGAACATTTGTTCAAATGAACATTTTTTTCCATAGAAAACAGTGTTAAACTGGAAAATATTTTTTGTTCAAATGAACATTTTTCAAATAAAAAAAATGTGTACTGTATCATGAAAAAAAACTAATAAAAAAGTAAGAAAAGTGAACTGTATCACCCAAAAATAAAAAAAACTTTTCACAAAAGTGAACGCTGTACATGTTCACGACAAAAAATAAAAAATCCGGCGCTGAAGAAATTAAGTTGGAACAGAAAAAAAGTGGTACCAGATTTCTTAACTCATAGCGTCACGTTCACCAGACTATTAGTATCTGGTTAGATTTAAGCAACCATTTTAACATGGAAAGTTTAGAAGCTATGCTTGTGGAGCAAACCACAGAAACTCCACCTTATGACTATTACATGCGTCCAGTTTTACAAAGTGTTGCTTCATATAATCAAGCTTCTTCTATAACACCTGACAATGATATAAGTTCTGTAGCATGTGGATGTTCAGAGAATTTCTTTTGGGAAACAATACCTGCAGAAAACATTGGTTATTTTAGAGGAGCTGAACCAGACACTGTTGACCACTGTATAACTAGTGTTAAAATGTACAAATATTTCTCTTCAGCTTTTTGGGACGCCTACAGAAACTGCATGTACTATTGTCGAGTGAAAAAAGTTAACTTGATAATGCATGATTGGTGTATAGGAGTATATCAATTGCACACTGAACCTGGCTGCCCAAGACACTACACAAGGTACACTTTAGGAAGTGTAAGAAAGTTTGCTCTTACTCTCCAAGAGTTAGAATGTAATCCCATAGTAGGAGTGTTTTGTCAGTGTAATTGTAAACTGGAAGTATCTGCTATTGCTAAAACTATTTGTTTCACATGTCTGCAGGTCTCTCTGGAACTTCATGCCTTAAGTATACCTGGAGTGAAAAATCATTTCTCCTTTGAGGTAAACTTTAAGGATGGTTTTTTATCTGGTCTTTTACCTGGACCCAAAAACAGTCAAACTTACTTCCTGGCCCAGGCTTTGTTCGAGCATGCTATATCTAACATAGCCAAACTTAACAGTTATTGTTTCCACAACACATGGAAAACAAGTCTTACTGGCCAAAGCTGGTATCAAGCAAGTAAATTCACACACAACAAATGTTTTTGTAGTATATGTGCACGCCCCGGAAATGGAAAATCTGTCTTCATCTGTAAATATTGTGTCTAATAAAAAAATATAATCTGTTATGTGAAATAAATGAGTTGTGTTTTATTTTAATGCATGAGTCATAAGTATTGCGTAAATCCATAAAAGTATTGCATCAGAACATTGTGTAAATTCTTACAAGCATTGCGCAATGCACCCTCATACGTAGGTCATACGTTTTTGCAAGTAGGTTAGTAGGTCACTTCCGGTTTGCAAGTAGGTCAGCTCTAGGTATTGCGCAATTCTTTTAATTTATGTAACTAGGTCAGGTCACTAGGTCAAATGGAATCCAGCTCTCTGATTGGTCGAAAAAACTAGGTCATGACCTTATGACGTCACTTCCTGTCAAATCCAGCCCTCTGATTGGTTGAAACTAGGTCACTTCCGGTCTACCAGTAGGTCATGACCTAGTTAGTAGCTAATCCATTGCGCTCAGTTTGCATGTATATACTACTACCAATGGAAAGCATAGTTCCATATTCTCTCACTAGGTGTCTTACTCTCCAAGTACACAACCAGACGTAGACTGTGGAAGCAAATGTACCTTCTTATGGACTATACAACATGTGTTAATTTTATTGAGTGAGTATACTGTACTGGTTAAGCTTGTACTGTTGTGGCTTGCATTACAAGCATTTATCCGGCAACATGGTGGTGTATGAAATTTGCCAAATAAGCTATCATGGCAACCACAAATCGTACCCACAGTGCACGGATGAGAAACAGAAACTCACCAAGGAGTTGGTGGAGAAGAAGAATGCCCAGATTGATCGCATATATGTAACTCCTGCCGAATGGAACCAGCCCCGAGCCCCATAAGTAGGTCATGCACCGGCTAAAGTCTGACGCCCTATATATAGGGGAGTTCAAAGTTCAGATGAGATCTCATCTGAAACTAATGCTGTCGGCAATGATACTGGAATAAAAAAGATTTGGAATTAAAAGTGAACCAAATAATCATACTCCAAGCTCTAATAGAACTGGAAACAATTAAAGGGCTAAGGATAGTGTCCATACGCCGTCCGTCAGTGACTGATGGCCGTCAGTTGCCCAGGTCGATTCTCCAAGCATGCCCCCTTTTGCGGCACAACTTGGAATTGTAGCCCAAAACTTGCCTCCAAGATCTATAGTACGAAAGGGGCGCCATTTAGTGGAAACCCTGAGAACTAATCTGTGGCTGGTCCCAACCGACAGGATGTCTCATTTTGCATATTGATCAGCTTTCCAAAAGATGTAGTCCCGACTACCTAGTTTGCATTCCTGAAAAATATGCAGGATACCTACTTACCTTAATTAGATCCTCGCATAAAAGATGTGGCTTATACATGTATGTAAGGATGGCCCTAACCTACGTCTTATATGATTTGCTTTATAGTTTTATAAATGAGATGATATTGCATTAAATCAGGCCCCACATGTGACCTATAGAATTTCCTCAACATTAGTGTACGCCTTAAAATACATGCAAGATACATCCTATATGCGATGATTTAGAGTAAGTCAAAGGATGAGTGGGGGGGGGGGGGAAGAAATAAATATATTTCACTTTCATTTTAGCTATAAGTACTACCTGGATATCCTATAGCAGTCTTGTCCGGTCGGGATTCAGGGAACTCCCTCTCTCGTGTTTGGGGATTGTGGGTCCCCATATTCTGGGAAATATTACTATGCAGTGTACCTGCCTACATTTTACCACTACAGCAACCAGTGGCCAGAACTACTTTTACCCATAAAGGCTGGTCGCCAGAGACGACTCACGCTAGTGGTCGAGCTGGGGCCAGATTGATCTTATAGCACATACAATGACTACCTATATCGAATTATATAGGGTCACCATCTTTGTTGCAGTTGACGCTAAACAAAGTAACGTCGTGAACAATCACTGGTAAAAGGAAAAGTCAGAAATGCATTGGTCAAAAGGTACACTATAAAAAAGTACACCCCCCATCGAACTGACAATGAATGACTCGTTCTTAAACCAATGGGGAAGTAATTCAATCGGCCAAGGCCTTTTAACCTAAAAAAGAGTATTTGTGTAAATTTGAGATAAAAACGAAGGGATAGCAGATATCCTAACGGGCCTCAATCAGACCATCTATCCTGAAACACACATATTTTATAATTGGCCTGTATAGTGGACCTCCTTATAATTCAGCAGAGTTGTGCACCTTGGGCCCTGGCCAAACTGAAGTTATTTTTAGATACTGTGAAGCCATCTACACAATACACACAGGCTGAGATTAGGGTCAGTGGCCAAACTTAGTCAGCAGGAATATCTTAGAGTGTAACGTACTGCTTCAGACCATTGTCCACTCTTCTTTATACCTTCTGATAAAGGTATATAGCCCCGGCACAAAAGTACTCCTGTGGCAAATGTTAGAACTAAAGATTGTAGAGAAATGCATTCTAGCCTAAGTTACAGATGTAGATTCCACCTATATAATTATAGGCCTATGCGAGAAAACAACCTAATGCACTAAATGGGAAACCTATCTATAGATCCTATTCTACATGTTAAATCATGTAATTCACTGATCAATTCGATCATAGAATGTCTAGCGGTATTTTATATCATTATTTAACAATGTCCTATCTACCACATTCTAATAATTATTTCAAGGAGCTTCTACTGATGGTAGCTATATCTATCTAACCATGTGAAAAGGTAGCAGAGTTAGGTCCTCGATTCAATGCTCCTTTAAGTTTAACCCTTTATTCAATTATGATGAATTGAAAATATTAATTTGATATATATCATGTGTATCAATTTAAATATCAAATTAATACACATGAATAAAAAAAAAACATCTATAATGCACACTGCCTGTTTTATTTTTCATTCCATCAGGCATTTCAAATTCAATGACAGTGTCACATCTAACAGTGTGAACACTTGTGATATTCAACGTACCATTATATTAGCCTCTGTTAAATGTGTATTCAAATTTTTTAATATTATAAACAATAACATGAAAATCCGTATTCATGCACTGCACATTCATGGGAAGGAAACACGTGTCTAAAATTCAATTAAATTTATTATGAACATAATATAATATATCATAGCATCTAGGCAACGACCGATTATACATTTTAGCAACCAAGCATTAACTGAGTCCTAAAACTGTTCTTCTAAACAACCGGTCAACATGTCAACTAAAGCAACTGTATTCCTCTTTATTAATAGCATCTCAGCAGTCGGGACATAAAGAAATGAATCATGCAATGTGTTCCTGGGAGAAATCAATCAGCTAACTTGTATGGCAATGTATGCCTTTAACATATCAATTTTCTGTGTTGATATTAACACCATATCGAAGTAGCCATACATCATTTCTTTGCGGTTGGTGGCTTGTGGTTTATGAATATATGGCAGCAGATAGAAATTTGTTGAATTAGTTTTAAAAGATACTTTGTTATCTTGTTTTATATAAGGTATTTGAATCCATGTGTCAAATAAACACTAGCGCCCCATACATTACATTGAACTAACCCTTTGGCTACTCGATTGGCTAATCATAATTACCATAGGGGCAGCACAATAAAAACTTTTAAAAAGATTTTCAGCTTTGCAGACACCGCCTGCATCACCTAAATGACCCACATTTTAGCCTTTTATTCTGTTTTCCCTAAAAAGAAAACAGTTTTTTTTAGGTAGAAATATAATTTAAACAGTATGTTAATCCTTATTTCTCCATCTGCAAGGGGACGCCACCACTTTTCACACATTGGCACAAATTTCATCACTCCCTCTGTTGATGAAAAATGACCACTCTACTATAGGAAACAGAGCCATTCCTGTATGGAGGTGGCCATCTTGAAATCAGTTATGTAACTGACCCCTGACGGCCATGTTGGATCTGGCAGAGGATTGTGGGTAATCTCTTATCTTCCCCTCCACCGACAGAAAACAATGGGAATTGATAAAACTGATAACCTGCCCCTGCCTCTATCCTAATCACCTTAAGGGGTCGTAATGGGCAGATTCCACAAAAATACTTTTACAAGTAAAATAAGTGAAAAACATGTCAAACCTGTACATAGCATACATGGTTGGAAGCGTATATAATTCCCAAATTGATTTCCTTCCATTTTGTAACATTTTGTTTTCCATGGGATGAAAATGGAACAAAAACATTCTTTTTTGCTTCTTTTGCTTTGAACAGCATTATTGGATAGAATTTTGTCTTCTGTTAATGTTAGATCGGAGAGCTCTTCAAAGTTGCATAGTTACTAAAAACCAGTTATTTTCCCCTATTTTCACCCATTTCACCCTAAAAATCCCATTTTTTAAGTAACTAGGTTACTTTGAAGAGATCTGTAGACCTTAATAATTGGAATATCAACAAAAGAAAAAAAAGAGCCCTCAGAAATCACACCAAAGTTATTCTCCACCCAACAAAACTGAAAATTTTGACATGATTCCATCCCATAATGCTGTTCAAAGTCAAAAGAGCTAAAAAAAAAGAACGTTTTTGTTCCATTCAGTACCTGTCCATTGTTTTAGGTGTGAATGGAGGGGATTAGCCTGATAGAGAGACAATGGTTTGGTTTTACTCAGCCAGGATTATATGTGCCCCCTTACAAAACTTTTAAAGTTTAATTTCTCCTGTTTTTGAAGTACTAAGTTTAAATAAAGCTTATATTGTTTAGGTTTAATGTATTTGCTATCCAAGGGTATATATTTTTAGAATATAGCTTTATATAGACTATTAGGAAGGGCCAACCAAAGTAAACTGTACAAAGAGGCCAACTGCTGATCTAGCCCCCGACTACATGAGCCACCTAGCTATTTTTTTTTGGTACTAGCAATGGCTCTGCTCCCTATACCACATTCAACAATTACGTCACTGCTAAGCTGGTGGGGGGGGGGGGGGTCTTTTGGTACCAGTGGCAAACAGTGATATGCGGGTGGGGGAGGGGTCTCAGGGGGTCAGTGACATAACTGTTTTTTTCAGAGCCAAATATACTTTCAATGCAACATTATAATGCATTAATTGATTATGTATGTCAATCTTCAATGAAAGAAAGAACTCTTAGAAATATTCTGCTCATATAGCATTCCATGCTTATAAGTTTAGAACATAGGCCTAGAGCACAAGGGCAGCTGATCAAAGATCAACACAATGGCCCCATTTTCACTCGGCAATCAAGTGTGGTCATAAAAGATTTGATTATTTTGTAATTGATCAGTTTATAAACAGTGACTTAGATCCACTTCTTTGGCAACGAAGGTACTGGGGATAAGTGTATTTAACCAAGTTGAGAAGAGAAGGCCTCCCCCTCAGCAAAGGACTTGCAAAATAATATTGCCCCATGACAAACACGGCAAGCATCTAGATGACCAGGGCAAGAAGATAAATGAAGAACAAAACTCAGTGGTAGATTTAGATGGGGTGGGGGAGGAGGAGGGGGACAGGGGAGCAGGGCATGCATCCTCTCAATGTTGCCAGTGGTTATGAATTTAGTTGCATATGTTAGACCCCAAATCTTTCTCAAAAATAGGCTGTGCTTCTCCTTGTGGGACATGCCCCTCCTTTTCTAATCCCTGGATCCACCATTGAGATATGCTGGTGAGGTATTGTCAGAAATATGGTAAAGTGTTTCAGTCACTCAATCAATTACCTAATTGTTGCATCATATATTGAAGGGGACAGTGAGTTTACCCCAGAAAAGAAATATCCTTTGTGGAAGTTGGAGCATGTCTGGGAGAGCCAATACATGGTTCAAATTATCAAAAGTAAGGACAGGGAGTGCTGCTCAGACCAAAGAAGCAGCAACTTCTCCATTGGAGACAGGTTCAATTCATTCCTGGACCACTGCCCCTGGAGCATCCCTGAAAATGGGCTGACTGTTGGAATAGTAAGGGTGTGGTTTGCACCCTTATTTGGGACAATGGCATGTCCTAGAGCTCTAATTCAGCATGGTTTTTGTCTCATGGCACCCATTATGCCTTTGCATGGCCTGGTGTGCAGGACTGACTAAGTCAGAGGACTTGTGCCTCTGGACTCTACCATATATCTGTCAAGGCAGGCACAGGCGACAAGAGAAAGCATACATAATGTGAGCCTAGGAGGCACCTTAAACTAGGAAAGTCATTTCAAACAGTTGGAGAAAATAATCTGCACTGTGGTTTTGGTTTGCATATAAGCCACAGCTTAAATAGGGGAGTTTGCTGTATTCTTTTTTTTTTCTTCAGAAGATTCCCCCTCCCAAAAGAGAGCATAGTGTGGTACATTAAATAATGTATACCTATGGCCACTTGAATGGATTATCAAAGCCTTAACTTTGATCCTTCCAAGGGTTGGGGTTTAATTTTTCCCTCCATTGGCGGTCCCCCTCCAATAATGGCCAAAAGGGGGGGGGGGGTCTTTGGGAGGCAGTGACATAATTATCAGGGCGGGGGGTCTTTGGATACCAGTGACAAATGGTGACATGGGGGTGGGTCCTAAAAACTGCCCAAAAACAGTAACTTCTTTTTTTCCTTTCGTTGAGGAGCAACACAGATATAAACTCATAGATTAGTATTAGCTAGCACAACCTGTCTAAATCCAGGGGCTGGAAGAGAGGGATAGGCAACAGGCCTTGCAGTGGTTGGGTAGGCCAGATAAGGGTGTTGCGGGTGTTATGCTAATGAGCTGGCCGTCATGCTTGGCTGCACACATCACTGCAGTGCTTGGTCTCCAAAGACTCCCAAAGATAAGGATTATGACCCCAATTCGACAAATAATTCTGGCAAAACTACTGGTTCCACATAATAATACTATATACCATTAGGGATGGGATTCTGATACAGTAAAATTCCCTTATAACAAAGTGCTTGGGACAAGGAAAAAAATTCGTTATAAACGAATTTCGTTCTAACCAAATCATACAATATGAGAGCATTAGGGGCCAACTACACACACCCCCCACCTCCCTTACTCCTTCTGCCACCCTGAGTTCAATAGAGGCAGCTGTAGAAGGCCCATCACACATCCTAACACCCCCTCCCCCCAACTCCCTTACCCCTTCTGCCACCCTGAGTTCAATAGAGACGGCTGTAGAAGCCCCATCACACATCCTAACACCCCCTCCCCCCAACTCCCTTACCCCTTCTGCCACCCTGAGTTCAATAGAGACGGCTGTAGAAGCCCCATCACACATCCTAACACCCCCTCCCCCCAACTCCCTTACCCCTTCTGCCACCCTGAGTTCAATAGAGACGGCTGTAGAAGCCCCATCACACATCCTAACACCCCCTCCCCCAACTCCCTTACCCCTTCTGCCACCCTGAGTTCAATAGAGGCGGCTGTAGAAGCCCCATCACCCATCCTAACACACCCTCCCCCAACTCCCTTACCCCTTCTGCCACCCTGAGTTCAATAGAGGCGGCTGTAGAAGCCCCATCACACATCCTAACACCCCCTCCCCCCAACTTCCTTACCCCTTCTGCCGCCCTGAGTTCAATAGAGGCGGCTGTAAAAGCCCCATCACACATCCTAACACCCCCCCCCCCGGGGGGGCACTCAGATTTCTTCTGACTGGGGTGTGCGGCTGGACCTCTGACAACCCTTACTGGGCTGTGTGGGTTGTGTTTATATGTATATTAATGTGGTATAAGTTGTGTAGTTATTATCAGCTCGCTCCGCTGTTCTCACGTATTTGGGAAGACTAGCTCTAGTGGTATGATGTTGGTCTAGCCCATTCTTTTAACCAACACCAAGACGCCGATACAAGTCACCATTTATTGTTCATTGGTTATTCACAGTTACAGTTGTTGATGAGTCCACTCATGGTTGTACAGCTTCAACGACATCAGTCTATTCATACAAGCAGTTCATGTTTTAACAATCCGATGCTACTGGAGAGGTATGAGTGCCATAGAGATCCTGTTCAATCCGTTCTTACATTGGCTAAGTGTAATACTAAATGCTAAACAGCTTCATCCTCGTCTACTCCAGGAGTATGTGTTGCCTCCTCGGCTGCTCCCACAATACTAACTCCTCCCTATCTCTTACCAACCCCTCACACCTTTCAGACGCCGGTGTTTGGCTCACCCGTATTCCCCCCTCCCCCTCTACAGAATCTACCTGACCAGATCTCGTCGACTCCCCTCCGTCTACACATTCCACAGTCTACCATAAACTCTATACTACCATAAACCCTATACAGGACTCCCATAGCACTCTCCCATATAGCATATAATAAATACACACATAATACAGCACACAATAAATACCCACACAAATGTACCCTGTTATACCCGTTCATTATAATTATTGGCTATTGATGACAAAACAGGTGCGGGCGCTCCCCTCTTGTGACGCGAGTCACACCAATTGTCAAGCATAAATTATGCCTGAATACATTTTATGTATTGTTTTGTCACTAATACCTGAGGTAATCATCGTTATCATATTATACATTTCAATAGTTATCTATGTACATACATATACACCACACCTATATAATACCATGCATTATTACTATATATATTTTCCACACTGCATTGGTGACTTATTCTTAGCGCAAACTTGTCCTCTAACATATACTTTATTATTACAATTCTCTCATTCCTTAATTCGCAATTTGTTTTTCTTTCCTTTGTTATTTATTTTACTCATTCACTCGCCTTTACTAAGCACTTTGTCCCATTCTATGTTTATATATTCTTTTTTTACTATCCTTACCCGGGAGTCGACACCAGTTACACCCAATCGGCCAATAAATCTCCTTACATCTGTCAACTCCTTGTTCCGAAACGTTCCCCTCTATCTACACTTTGCCCCAAGCATCACTCTAAAACACACTCTAACGCGTCTTGGGTTACACCTGGCAACCTCTTACTTAACTCACGCGTGCACAGTTTGTCAACGAGTATATACATCAGGAATCTTTTCACTTGCCACATTACGTCGTAGTTAGTGTCTCATTAGTTGATCGTACATTTAAATTACAGTTTCTTTTAGCTATATTATCTTACTTAATAATATACACTGGCACCATTCCCAGACATTATATTAATTCATTTGTAGATAGTCTTTGTATTGTCTATTCCATCCTTTCGTCTCACGCCAGCTGCACGATATCTTTCACCCCCCCCCTTTTCTCTTGTCCTGACACCGTCTATGCCAAGTCTCTATCATGATGGCGTTTTATTCATCACCTTCAGTCTCTTTCATTCAGGTCCACGTACACCGATGACGATCCCGTCCTGGGCTCTTGACCTCGCAAAGCCACGTTCACCGACTCTTTATGACCCTTGTTTACTGAATATGATACAGCCGTAGCCCCATATGATTCTCCAGGTACTTCTGGTAACTGTCTTGATCTTCTTAACTGAGCCATGGCTCTGGCATGGCCCGTGTCAGATAATTGATGTGTATTTATCTCTCTGTTCCTTATTGGTGTCCAGCCCGCCGCTGATATCATAGGTATCTCTAGTGGTACACCTGTCGCCAGGCCCCCACTATACCTAATCAATCTTGTCATCACCGTAAATCCATAGTCACCGTTCAGTATCCCTGCTAACTTCTTTGACACCTTCACAGTGGCTGGTAATGGCAATGGCACTGCGTTTTCCGCCGTTGCCATCTCAGTGGAATATAACACTCGACCCCACTGCACTGTAGCTATGTACTTCGGGCACGAATAGCTTATTGCTACGTCTCTAATAAGAGCCTGTTCTGCTGGTCTTTGAAATACCTGGTCCAAAGGCATTAGACTCTCCCCCAATGGTATTATTTCTGTGATCTCTTTAGTTGCCACCTGTAGATACAGTCCATCCACTGGTTGAAGCCTCTTTAGTTGTCGCACCTTCCTCACCAGTAGCGCTATTATTATTATCAGCACTATCAATATCAATGATAACATAGCTATTGTCGTTTTGTGTTCCGGATCTTCTTCCTCATAATTACCTCCGACATCCTCACCGTATTTTTCATAGTCCCAAGTTTCTAGACTCCTTATTCTCATAGGCATTCTTGCTAATATGTATGCCATTAATAGTCTTTTTAAACAAAAATATTGTACCACCATCAGAGTCATGACAATCACCCCCGCAATCATTATTGGTGAATAATCCCATAGTGATTCAGTAGGAAACTGGCCTCCACCACTCATGCCATCCAAATCAGGCAATGCTGATCCGTCTTCCATTGCACTCACCAAATTCTTAAGATTGACAGCTGCTGGCGACTGTTGTATTCTAGCCTTGTGCTTCATTTTGGTCTTTACTAATTTTGGCAACACTTCATCTTGCAATACTTCCACAGTTTCACCATTTAATACGGCCTTTATCCATGTCAATTTCTTAACACTGTTCATTTGTAGCAAATCGTTATTTACAAAAGTCACATTAGTTTCCATGTTCACATGACCACATCCTGCAAAGCTGTAAGGCATCCACGCCCCGGCAGTCATGAATGCGCAATCACACCCAATGTTCAATATGGCGTAATGATGCATGTTCACCTTAACAGGTGGGCTTGATTGACACATCAATTGACCTTGTATGTCGGGTCCCGATACCAAAGTACGACCCTTTCCCAGTGCTATCGCAAATGAAGGAAAATTTGGTTGCACTATATAGTTGATCTCACATGTTTCTGCTATGGCCACCTTGTCATTTCTTATTAGTGCCGCCATGCACCCTCGCTCGGCTATTTTTCTCATGTGTGGAATATCTGGGCATACTGCTATTGAGTTGCCATGGCAACGCGCCCAATTCACAACTGGCTCTGATATATAATACCGCCCATTCTTTGATATGGCTACTTCTGATGGCAATCCCTCTATTCTCGTCCCGTCAGCTCCTTTATTGGCCAGCCGCACTGGTACTGGAAACACCTTTACAGAGTATACACAAAATATGTGTTCCTCTGACACCACCGGAATCCTTATCTGCATCTTCACACGACCTTGGTGCTGATATACTCGCACCACACTATTATCATAGTAATATTCAGGATCAGTAAAAGCGACTCTAAATCGTGGGTACGTAGCCTTTAGATATACTTCAGTGTTGATTATAGCTTCTTTCAAATCTTCTCTAGTGACCAATTTTGAGGATAGTTTTCTTCGTGATGCCAATCTTACCTCAGCTGCCATATCCTTTATCTCAATGAGTTCATTTAATAAATGAATGATATACCCCCACTTGACCCTTGTCAGCAGGCTTTCATGGTTGTATACAATGGATAGTTCATATAATGCCACACTGTGCATAGTTTGAGTTCTTTCCAGCAATTTCCGTCTCTTCAATGATATCTTAGCCATTTCATACAATTGCAACTGTCTATCAGCCAACTCTCCCACTTCCGCCATGACGTCCTCCAAGCCATTGCTAGTACTTGTGGCCAATGTTTTAATAACATCACGCATCTTATAATACGAGGTCTTCAGTAATTGAATATCCTTTTCATTTCTGGCTACATCATCAGCTCTTCCAGTGCCAAAAATATAGTACGACAACTCTCCTATAATATTTAGACCTGGTATACCTGCTCTCTTAGACCTTTTGACTTGTTGTTGTTCAGGTATGTTTTCCATCAGCTTTTCCACTTCCTCCTCTCTGGCCTGTATTAATTTTCTAATAATTTGATTCAACCATTCTTCTTTCTGTTTGATGTTGTCACAGGTATCTTCAAATAATAAGGTTCTGTTATGATGTTGAATATCACACATAACCTGCATGTTCTTCACACATTGTTCATAAATACTTTCCATTTCCGGCTCTGGTAATCTATCTGGTATCTCTAATACAAACACTTGTGACACATGATTGTGCTCAGCTGTAGAAATACGTCTACCAGGTTGCAAAATGACACCTAATTCGGCTCTCTCTAAAGTCTCGAAAGTGTTCCTTCCAGCATCTACCACACCCCACAAGGAACATAAGACACATAGTATAGTTAGCCACGCCATTTTCTTCTTATTATGGCTTCCGGTTACAATTCAAGTTGGGTTACTACGACTCCTAACTGATCGCTCCTGGAAGTTTTTATGGATCTTGAACACTTAATAAGCCCTATCGTGTCAGATAGTTCACCAGTTCATGACCCTTTTACCCCTTCTTGTATATATTTTCCCGTCAATCTGAACACGTGTGCCTTCCTCTCCTATCTAGCTGTACGTCTCTTCCATCTGATAACACCAATTTATTGGATTGGAGTCTTTGTCTCAGCGACTCCTCCTAATGTGCCCTCAATTTTTTTTACTATAGTTTTCACTATATTTTTGTTTTCTTATTTCAACTTCCCATCCCCTTGGTTAGATACCTAGAATTAAATTCTCAGTCGATGCTTGACTTCCACCCTGTTCGCACTGAAGATGGCTAGCTATTCCAGCGTTTCTGTCAATGGCGCACTCGTCTATCTCCCGATAGATCGTCTCCAGCCCGGCTTTACCTACATCGTCGGCTGCAGAGACCTGTCCTCCACAGATGCTAACGTTACTCCGTGCATGCTAGTATGCACCGGACCGCAAGGCGCGACCATGCCCTCACACACCACCATTCGAGATCATCTACGCTTAGCTTGTAACATGACGGACATGACACTGCGCGTCATCCACCTGGATGGGATGCCCGATCCTAGTTACCGTCTGCAATCAACTGCTGCTGTACCCCCTGTTCCTGCACCTGCTTATCGGCCTGCTTATGTCAACATCACGCCTCCGTCTGTCAACTTGACCACCTCTTTCGTGCCACCCTGGAATCCTACACAGATGTCTCCCCTGGGTGCTCGTCCCACCTATAGCGCCATAGTGCCTGCTACCTCTGCTCCAAGCCTCGCATCCACCTTTACCTCCAATGCGCTACCAACTTGCACAGCGACCCTTCCTCTACGAGTGGACACCTCCCACCAATATTCTCTGCCTGCCAACTTCGCTGTTTCATCAACTTCTCGTCCACTGCCACCTCAACATCACTCTTCATATGTAGACTACAATGTGTTTTCTCACCTTCCTGCTACTTCCGGTGTTTCGCCCTTACCATACACACCTTTGCTAGCCACCACTGCACCTCTGACGTCCAGAACAACCCTAACATCCACATTTACCTATTCTGCCGCTGCTTCTCGTCCCTTTTCTACTACCAGCGCCACTACTTCCGGTCAGTTTCCTGCTGTATCTTCATTAAGGATGCCTCACATCACCATCCGAGCTGCTCCAGCTGCAGAAGCCCGCGCCACCTCGGCTTCTAGGTCTCCGCCTTCCTGCCTACATACGCCCGCTCTGGCCCTGACCTCTTCTACTTCCGGTCAGTTTACTTCATCTTCATCCACTGCAGCTTCACTTCCACACCTTCCAGTAATGTCGCCCTCGTTCTGGAGTACTCTGGCTATCTCACCTGGACATCCACCCTTCTCACCATTGACCTGTCAGTCCAGCACCATGGCCTCTTCCTCACGACTGACTCACAGTTCTTCTACCATCATATCTCTCTTGACATCTTCATCTGCTACCACTACGCGACATCATCCCTATCAGCTTTCTGCCAGACCACAAGCCTCTCGTTCTTCTAATCTTGGAGGTCCTATCCTTCCAACATTGTCTTCCCCAGCTTCTACCCTCTCGCAGAAGTAAGTATATTTCCCTAGTGATTCATACTTTGATTCCTAGAGACGCTCACTTCGTTCTTGTAATAAGATACTATACACATATTTTCTTTTAAAATATATGCATAAGCTGACTCTATAAAGTCGCTGAGCTCCTCTGATTTGTGAGTAGTGGCGATCACATTCACAGACTCAGGTGTATAACTGATCTCATTAATGCACCCATATGGCTGAATTTTATGTGTCCTAATACCTTCTTAGAAAAGAATTTCACTCACACTTATTTTTGAATATATATCTACAGCTATAGACATCGTATTTCATTTCTCAGAGTCTGGGCTTCTTAAATAATTAAACCATTATAGGCTCTGGTTCTTTAACAGAATGCCTTACTTCTGGACAAATATATCCTTTAAATTTAGGCCTCTTAATTATGGACCTTGTTACTGGAGTCATTCTATGTGTGTCGCGACTGTGGTCCTGCTGGTTCCGACTAGTGTTTCCATTCACCCTTAGACAACTTATAAGGTGCCCCATAGTGGTTGCCTCCTGTATGTAATGCACTTCTTTCTCTTTGTCTCATATACCTGCTTTATTTACTATCTTCAGTTCTTCTCCCGCTTCATCTGCTGATGATGATGATGCCTCTACTCCTACTAGTCCTTAAATCTTCACTTCAGGTATGTATTTCTAATATGTTTTATATTGAATGCATCCTAAATGAATCCGACCTTGTACAATTTTCCACAAACTGTATTAAGTAGTTAAGTCTTATCC
Source organism: Acholoe squamosa (assembly GCA_949317995.1). NCBI lineage: Eukaryota > Metazoa > Annelida > Polychaeta > Phyllodocida > Polynoidae > Acholoe > Acholoe squamosa. The sequence goes on from OX439038.1 coordinate 45,584,459, forward strand.
ATAGAGTAGGGTGTATCTGAGCCTTAATATCTCCACCCTCTCTACAGTGGGCGATGATTCCTTTCCTTCAGTAAATTATTACTGATCTCCATTAATTCATCTCAACCGCTATGAACCTTCCGTTGTCTATGATCCAGGCTTTTCCACTAGAACTCATGTTTATAGCTTATCTAAACTGCTGATTATGTTGTCTTGTCGTGGTTATGTCCGCGTAGCATGCTAGTTGTTCTATCTTGTTAAACTTTTGAGTGTAGTCTGTATCTGTTGCTTGCCGATGTCTGTACAGCTGGAGTTCCACTCCTGCACTGCCAACTGTCTTACTTGTCATTGCATCTTATCTCTTTCTTTACCTGCGCATGTCTGCTCTCTTCCCCCCCCCCCTTTTTCTGTTACTAGGCTGTTAATATACATATGTCTGTCTCAGTGTCCGACACTTCCCCCCCCCCTTTTTCTCACTCTCGTGTTCATTCCCCCGCTGGCTCTGTTTCCGCGCCGTCATTCTCGCGCTGTCTTTTCTGTCTCTTTCCTCCTGTACCCCATTCTTTCCAGGCATCTGGAGCTGCAAATACTGCCATGGTTATTTGCTGTATCTTCCATGCAGTATTCTTACTTTCCTCAGGTAACTTCCTAACCCAAGTTTTCACTTCACCTTTCATTCCCCACAATAATAATGCCACATATTCCATTTCCCCTAGATCATATATTCTCTTAATCAGATCCATGTCGTAGAAATATTCTTCTATCTTTTCTCCTGGTGCTCCTCTAAATGTAGGTGGCGTTATACTGATACCTGCCATTTTGTACATTTCTTCGACCTCTCACAACGTTCCCCTAACAGGTATTGTATTTTATATCCGTACAGTCCCTCTGTTCTTTCCTATCAACTCATAGCCTTACTAGTTATATTTATCAAAGTTTTCAATTACATCCTCCTCCTCCAGGGTCGTCTCATTGTCTTTAACCCCGGATGTTAATACTCCTTGGGTGATATGCTTTCCCTTTTGCTTTAGTTTAAACATTTCCCAAGTTTCATCTCTTTGTCTACACTGCCTGCATCGTTTCCCTCTGCTAGTCTTGCGATGCCTCCTACACTTTCTTGAGAAAAAGAATGCATTAGTCACACTCCCTACTCCATATTTAAAGTGATGTCTATTTACTTGTTCCCTCAGATATCTTGGCAATCTCGCGATGTCCAATTTTAGTTTTGATATTTTCTGCATTACTATATCCTGTAACATCGCCCCATTGTATCTGAATACCTTCGGCAAGGAATATCCAAATCCATATATAGCATCCAGCGCGTCTTCTACCTGTTGTCCCCTATATCTCCCTGCCTTTACTATAGATGGTGCTCTCTTTCCCGCATCCTCACTAGTGGACATTATATGAGATGTTTTATCCCATGTACCTGTTCCAGGTGTTTGGCCGCTCCTGCCGCTGTTGCTGTTGTTCTGCCACAAATGTGACAGAGCCTTGATGTCACTTGTCTTCTGCTATAATACTCTTCTATCAATATGTCATCCAATCTGATTGATGTATCCAGCACAAATTCATCGTCTTTACTATAAAATATTGATGGTTCTGTCTGTGTCGCTGTTTCTGTGGTCTGAGTCTCTCTCTTAATTATACCACCGGTGCCTTGTAGAGTGGCATCCAACAGTCACTCCCATTCTGTCTGTCCCACAGTGATGTCACGTATGCTATCCCATATGTTTCCCTGATGATTTACCAGGACCTCGGCTTGAGCTGCTTCCACCACCTGTATTGGCTCTTGCGCTGAGCTTGGTTGGCCTGACGTTGAAGTCGCACCAAATCCTTTTTCATTTGTTTCTGTTGTTGTTGAACTTGCTGCAGACACTGTGCTCCTTTCATTGTAAGTGCTATTGCAATAGTTGTCTTGAATCATCCACGTATTATAGTATTGTTGGTATTGCTGTTCTCCAACACTATCGTACCAGCTATCTGCCATCCGTCCATCAGCACCTGCTATTTACTGTGAGGTCTTATCTCGTCCCTCGTTGTGCGCACACTGCCACATCCTGATGCATCTCCTCCTGCATATACCTGTTGCGCTGGCCTCCCCCCCTCCCCTCTTTTCCTACCTTGCCCTACTTTTCCCTTTTCTTTGTGTATCGCCCTCCTTTCCGTCTACCTGCATGAGTCAGCTTGACCTGCTCCTCCGGGCGGCCCCTCCCCCTTCGGCACCTGCATCACCCCCCCCCTCCCCCTCATAGCAGCACACGTCAATACTACCGGATTATCGCCCATCCTGTAGCATCCCGTCTAAGCTCACCCTATTCTCCATCGCTGGATGAGCTGAGCTCCTCTCTGCCTCTCCTGTGATGCTTACAAATCGGTCCCTTTGGAATGATATGTTCACTGCTAGATTCCTCACTCATAATAGCCCCCGCAGCCAATTGCGCCCTCCTATCTCTTTGCCTCCGTCTTCTCTCAGCCCTATCCTCTCTCTCTTTTCTTTTCTGTCTCCTCTCCATTTCTTCTCTCTCTCTTTCTTCGTCCATCTGCCTCTTCACCTCGACATTTCTCACTCTACCCTTCCTTTTCTCTTCACTATCCTGTCTTCGGCCACCCTCGACCTTATCAATATCACTATCCTGTAACCCTTTCTTTTTACACCAATTATCGACCACAGCTTCCTGCCTGTGCTTCTCCCGGCTATCTCGCCGTACAACTCCATCTTTCTCATTATCAAATTCCTGTATAGGTGCGCGCGGTCCAGCTCCGGCCACCTCTCTCTTTTTCTCATGTGCACTTCTATCGTCGTCTGACGCATTCAATTTGTCCTCCTTATCAGCGCCCGCTAACGCTGTATCCTCCAGACCAGATGAAGGATGTTCCACCTCAGTCACCCCTCTCGGGTTCTCATGTCCTATGTTTTCTTCATCCACTTGTGATTCCACCTCTGACTTATCCACTTCCACAGACCTCTCATCTTTGGCTACTCCTTCGTCATTTTCACCCTCCCCTTTGTATGCTCTCTTCAGTTTATTCACATTTACCAAGTGAGGTATCTCTTTGCCCGTCTTCACTGCTCTCAACCTCACCCTGTTATCCCCCACCACCTCTATTATCCTGTGTGGCCCAGTGTATCTACCAGCAAACTTCGATGTATTGTTCACCGCGCATTTCGGATCATAATAATATACCCACTCCCCCTCTATAAAAGATACAGGTCGCGCCCGTCCATCCAGTCTACGTCTGAGCTGCTCCTCATACCTAGCAGTATGAGCGTTGGCCGCCTCTTGTAATAACTGTATGCTATGATTTGTTCTAATAAACCAATCCCTCTCAGATGGCACTTTAGGCAGTGGCCTTTCCTCAGCAAAGGACATAGCCACTGGATCCCTCCCGAATTGTAGTGCATATGGTGAAAACCCCGTCCTCATACTAATATTGGAGCGCACTGTCCACAATGCAATGGGTAACAGCTCTGGCCAGTGTTCATGGTCCTCGGTCACATAGCATCCTATCGTGTCCTCTAATGATTTATGCAATCTTTCAACCCTGGCATTTCCGGTCGGATTCCTAGAAGACGTAAACCTCTGTTTGGTTGATAATCTAGCTGTAACCTCACGAAAAACCTGACCCATATATGTAGACCCTCTGTCACTACACAGCACTTCCACCTTGCCGTACCTACACACGATCTCCCGTAGAAACACCCCAGCTGCCGTGTGCGCAGTCGTGTCTTTAGTACAGAATGCCTCCGGCCATCCCGTCAGAAGGTCTATGAAGGTCATGATATATTTATAACCTTCTTTGGACCTACGTAGTGGCCCAACAAAATCTGTCTGTATCACTTGCCATGGATAATCCGGCGTATCCCATGATCTTGCCTTGGCCCGAAAGTGAGGTGCTCTTTTTCTCAACGCGCACCTTTCACATAGCCGCACGTATCTAGCTATGTCCACCATCATATTTTTCCAATAAAACCTAGCCTGTACTTTTGTATTTAGCGCCACTGTTCCCACATGTCCTCCGCACATGATATCATCATGCATGAGATAGAGCACTCTATTCACCATAGCCTTAGGCACCACTATCCTTGGGTTTAGGTCAGCTATAGGCCCACCCCTCTTTCTAGCTGGTTTTATATACTTGCATAACAATCCATCCTTCATACCCATGAAATCAGCATTATGTAAAATCCCTCGCGCCTTTTCCTCATCCACTGGCAATTCATCTCCCGCCAAATATCTCATCATCCCCCTGCAGAATCCATCCTTCCACTGCTCCTGAATGAAAGTTTCCCTATCCAATTCCTCCCCTACAAGTTCCATCACTAGTAACTCACATCCCACCTCAGGCTCAAACTCCCCCGACTCCTCGCCAGGTGTATCCTGTCCCACTGCCAACGGCACTCTGGATATAAAATCCGGCAGGTAGTGAGTGGCTCCCGGCTCATACCTGATCTCGTAGTCAAAGTCAGTCATTGCTAAACCCCATCTAGTCAACCTTTTGGATGGAGCCTTACTGGCTTGCTGAAGCAAAGGTATTAATGGTTGATGGTCTGTTATTATCGTAATCTTAGCTCCCGTCAGCATATCCTCAAATTTCTTCAATACTCTTATAACAGCTAGGCCTTCTTTTTCTGTTATAGTGTAGTTTCTTTCAGCTTTTGTAAATGTATACCCATAATATGTTACCGGTCTCAGCAATCCGTCCCTCTCTACACAGATGGCCGCTCCACACGCGCCATCCGAAGCATCCGTTAAAACATAAAAGTGACCCCCGATCTCTGGATGTACCAATAATGGTGTGCTCGCTAATGCTGCTTGTATTTTCTTGAATGACACCTCACACTCATCTGTCCACTTAAATGGCACCTTAATTTTCAACAAATTATTCAGAGGCATCGACAAAACAGCATAGTTAGGAATAAAACTCCTGTAATAATTACAAAGCCCCAGAAAGGATCTAGTTGTATGTTCATTATACGGTCTACCAAATTCCTGCACCTTTCTGATCACTTTAGACTGTGTCTGCACTCCTTCAGCATTAATAATGTGCCCCAAAAACTTGATTTCCGCTTTGCCCCACTCACATTTTTCTGGCTTGACTGTTAAACCTGCTTTACCTAAAGCTGCCAATACTCTGCCGACATTAGTAATATGGCTGTCCACATCCGGATCAAAGATAATGATATCGTCTAGGTAGGCTAGACAAGTACGTGGTATTAAGCCTCCTAGTGCTAATGACATAATCTTAGTAAATTGCCATGGGCTCTGCTTCATACCAAACGGCATCCTCGTCCATTGCCAAACTCCCGAGGGTGATTCAAATGCTGAATATTGCCTGCTGTCATGATGTAAATCGCACTGATGATACCCACTGAGCAAATCCATGGCTGTAAAGATTATAGGTTTTCTGTATGCCATATACAAAAACATGCTTCTGGCTGTGGGCATAGGGTATGTATCATCCGCCGTAATAAGATTCAACATGCGATAGTCTGTACATAGTCTAGCCTTTCCATCCTTCTTCTGCACCACCACCAACGGACTTCTCCAGACGCTGTCACTGGGCTCTATAATTCCCAACTTTAACAATTCCCTCACCTGTTCATCAATAATATCCATTTTCTGAGGAGAATACCTGTATGGTCGCGCCATACACGGACCCTTGGACTCATCGACCCTTATTTTCATTGGAGCCAATGAACAATGACCCAACTCCTTCATAGAAAATGCTATAGTGTCCATGTTGACCACCAGCATCTCTCTGAATACCCTCTGCTCTTCCAGCGTCATCATAGTGTCACCCAAATCAAGGCCCCTGATCTTCTCAATTTTATCCAGCCTCTCCTGCTCACTTAAGGTAGAAACACCACATCCACCACCATTGTCCTGATGATCCTGCCGGTGTATTGATCCTCCCCTAGCATCTTGACCATTCTCCCGCCGTTCTTCATTACATCGTGCCAAAATCTCACGAGCCTCATCCTTTCTATCCCTACCAACATTAGCTGTATCAATTACCTCCAGCAAATTAAGTTCTGGTTCATCTATGTCTTCTGTATATGCTATAACCTCAGTTGTATCCACATACACTTGCCTGTCAGAGAGATTAGCAATTCTCATACACCATTTCTTCCCCACATAGTTCACCGCACCATCCGCAGCTACCACCGCCAAATTAGATGGTCTCAACAAGACCGTTGTTCCAACCCTTTCAGCCGCAACATCCCATCCTTTCACCGTCACCAATCTTTCCTCCCATGGGTCCAAAATCGCCGCTACTTCAATTGAGACCGGATCCTCAGTAAAGAGACGTACCTTTCCATCTATAGCTATAATCTGTGCCCTTGCGTCAATCAGAAAATTACGCCCCAGCACAATATCATAAGCCAGTGAATCCACCACATTAAAATCATAGTATATGCAAGCACCATCCATAAAACACTGCAGTCGCACCGTCTCATAAACTTGTAATGATGTTTTGTCCCCCAGACGCACCTTCCCCAATTGAGATGGCTGCCTGTCCTAAATTGCTCTCTCACTTATACTACTCACAATTGTCCGTGCTATAAAACAATCAGACGCGCCCGTGTCCACTAAACATCTGTATGTATTCTCGTCAATAGTACACTGAACCAACCATGGCGTTTTGTCTTTTGATCCCCTGTTTCCCGACCCATCCCCTGATATCAAATTTAATTCTGGGGTAGGAATGAGCCGTTGTGCCCGTTTCCCGGCCTGCGAACATCATTTCCCTGATCTCGCTGGTCTCTGTTCTGCTGAGAGGATGACAACTGATCCCTGTATTTCTTCAAAAACGTGCACTCCTCTGTAGAGTGTGTAGTAGAGTCATGGATCAAACAATAGATCGCTCCTCCTCCTTTCTGACTCTCCCCTGCATCTCCCATCATCCTAGCATATTCCTGTGCTCTTCTCTGACCTTTATCATCCCCCTGTTGACCCTGCCTGCTTCCTCCTGTGTATCTCTGTCCTTGAAACCTGTTATTGAAATACTGAGACGCGTTATATTGATTTCCACCGCGTCCCCCTTGATAATTCCATCCTCGACCTCCACCGCCTGTACCAAACTGCCTATTCTGACCATATGTTCCCGCGCCGGTCCCTCTGCCCGCCTGCGCCTGATACTGCCCTTGTGAGTTACCACCCCTTCCAGCATATTGTCCCTGCTGATTCTCCCGTCCATGTTCCATTTCTCTGAGCCCCCGTCTATATTCCATAGTGCACATCTCCACCACTGCTTTAGTTTGTTCCCTAGCATACTCTTTAGGATCGAATTGATCGTCCCCACATGTTCCATCTCGAGTCCCCTCAGACTCTAGCATGTGTAACTGCGCCACACCTTTGGAGTTCCTTCCTTTCTCCACATTTTCCCAATAAGACGCCAGTCTGAGAGCCTCTTCAAAAGAATCAGCATTGTGTTTCATCAGGTCCTTATCAATGGGCGGAAGCAAACCCCCCACAAAGACTGACAGTTTGATGACATCAGGAACGTCCAACTCGTCATATTCCTTTATTTTCAATGCAAAGTCCCAGACCGACTGTCCCTTTTCCTGCTTCAGACAGTGCAAATCCCTATGTTTCTGCCACAGTGGCCTTTTGTCTTCAAAAACCCTCTTCACTATAGCCACTACTTTGTCCAAAGTATCCTTTTCCCCCTCTGGAATACCATCCATCCATTTCGATGCCCCCTTCTTCAATCCCAATTTTGCATACTCAAGATGTTGATCCGGAGACCATCCAAATAGCTTTTGCATTCCATTCAATTCCTTGAAATATCTCCGATAATCCTCCCCAGGCTCCCCATTGAAGGATGGTAGTTTAACATTCGGACTAGGCGCCATGTCGTCGTCTTCCAAACCAATAATAGGTGCAATATCCTCCTCCACCTGTTTCTCCGCATCCAAATCACCCACTGAGCTCTCTTCACTATCGTTCCCCTGTACACCAGTTCCAACACCTCCAGCCACGGAGCCCTCGGCGGCTTCCTCCCGGGCCTCCCTTTCTATCTGTCGTCTTCTCTCTTCATCCGCTCTCCGAACCCACCAATCCTCCCAGTCACCCGAAACATCAGTCTGAAGATGGCTATTTAGAACATCATCTAAATGCCCCTCATCTGTAGTACGACCTGTACTATTGCCTGAGCGGATATTCGCAGTTACCTTTCTCCAATTTACAGTGTCGTTCAAAAACCTCTCCCTTCGTGCTACACGCTCCCGGTCTATCTCCGGCCCCGCGGGCGGCTCCTCCCCATCAATGGCCTGCCGATACCTCAGCTCCTGTTCCAATATGGCTCTCCCCCTCTCTATGCTTTGTCGTACCCTAATATTAGTGTTCTGCAGACCTGTAATAACTTCATCCACCCTTGTTTTACTCACAGACTCTCCCAGACGACTGCCACTTTGATCACCTGTAATGACCGGTGTAGTACAGCTTGTCCAATCCTGTCCAACTCCACCACTCTCATCCTGGCCCACCAAGTCCTTATCACTCAACTCTCTCCCATTCTCAACAACCACCAAGAAACCAGATGGTAGCAATCCTGCACTCCCCCCTTGTGAATCACCACAGGCCTCCGACCCCTGTTCCTGTATCTTCTCACCTACGTCCTCGCTGTGTCCTGACACTGCCACCACTGTAGACGCCCCGTCTACTGGATCATTCTCCCCATGTGCGTCCCCCTCATTCTCATGACTATCCTTTGTTCCACTCTCATCCACCTGTCCGTCTTCATGTACTGGCTCAATTAACCCCAATGACGTTGCAATTGCTTCAAAATTCAAATCCTCATCACCAATATCCGCCACATCCCCCTCAGATGCGCGTCTGATTCGTCCCTGGTCCGCTGTACCCTCAAACTCAAGGCACCTAGGAGTAGCCTTACAGAAATTAATACTGGAGCTCCTAGCAATGGGCGTCGAAAAATACTTATAATTCACTAATCTGTCTCCTGTCGTCCATCCCTTGCAGAGATTATCAGGCCGTTCCCCTGCATCAGCACTTACTGTGTGCTCCTGAACCGCCGCCTGTTGCCCATCACTAGAAATATCAGCCCTGGTCACCGACTCTGCCGCAGATGACTGATGCCCGTTCTCCACTCCCAATGCTGAGAATGGTCCAGAGGTATCGTCCACTACCACCGACCCTGCTGGTTCAGAATCAGCCGTCGTAGACAATTGTAGGCCAGACGTCTCCCCAGATTTGGGATCCCTTTGAGACGACGCCCGCTCCTCCTCTGACCGAGCCACGGGGAATCCAATCTCTCTAGACACCTCCTCTCCAGGCAAAAGCACCACTTGGGACCTGGGTCCTAATTGCACATGCACATGTGTGTGATCCGATCTAAGAGTGACACGTGATTGATCAGGTCCCGCTTCACTCACTCCGGATCTTCCACCCTGTCCCTCTGCTACACCACTATGTGCTACTGCTGCATTCCCAGGCAACGTGCGCGCTGCAGGTATGATAGTATAGACTTCCACACCGTCACTACTGTCAGTGTGTGGCGATGCCGCTGAGTCACAACCAGCGTCTGAGCTGTTAGGTATCGGGTACGGCGAGCCGCTCATCAGTACAATGATAAGCCCAACCACTAATTCTCCACCATCTGGGCTGTGTGGGTTGTGTTTATATGTATATTAATGTGGTATAAGTTGTGTAGTTATTATCAGCTCGCTCCGCTGTTCTCACGTATTTGGGAAGACTAGCTCTAGTGGTATGATGTTGGTCTAGCCCATTCTTTTAACCAACACCAAGACGCCGATACAAGTCACCATTTATTGTTCATTGGTTATTCACAGTTACAGTTGTTGATGAGTCCACTCATGGTTGTACAGCTTCAACGACATCAGTCTATTCATACAAGCAGTTCATGTTTTAACAATCCGATGCTACTGGAGAGGTATGAGTGCCATAGAGATCCTGTTCAATCCGTTCTTACATTGGCTAAGTGTAATACTAAATGCTAAACAGCTTCATCCTCGTCTACTCCAGGAGTATGTGTTGCCTCCTCGGCTGCTCCCACAATACTAACTCCTCCCTATCTCTTACCAACCCCTCACACCTTTCAGACGCCGGTGTTTGGCTCACCCGTATTCCCCCCTCCCCCTCTACAGAATCTACCTGACCAGATCTCGTCGACTCCCCTCCGTCTACACATTCCACAGTCTACCATAAACTCTATACTACCATAAACCCTATACAGGACTCCCATAGCACTCTCCCATATAGCATATAATAAATACACACATAATACAGCACACAATAAATACCCACACAAATGTACCCTGTTATACCCGTTCATTATAATTATTGGCTATTGATGACAAAACATTACCCTTGGTGAGATGGATTTTGGGCAAAAGGTGACCCTTGCCGAGAGGGATTTTGGTCAGAAATGTGCACAATTAAGTCTTTTATCTGAAAATTTACCCTTGATGTGAGGAATTTTTGTCAAAACTGACCGCATTTGGCAGAAATTTTAAAGAAAATTCTGAAAACTGACACTTATTAGGACGCGCGGGGTCAAAATATGAGAAAAGTGACCCTTGGTGAGAGGGATTTTGGCTACAAGTGACCCTTGGTGAGAGGGATTTGAACAAAACTAGACCCTTGGTGAGAGGGATTTTGGCCAAAAAGTGGTCTTGCCAGCCGCACACCCCTGTCAGTGACATAGTGAGTGCCCCCCCAGGCCCTCCCCCCAACTCCCTTACTCCTTCTGCCACCCAGAGTTCAATAGAGGCGGCTGTAGAGGTCCTATAACACATCCTAACAACCCTCAGATACCGGGTAATGTTTGTATAAGCCATGAAAAATTCGTTATAAACGATTCCAGATGATGTAAAATTCGTTATAAGGGGATTATTTTACTATAGAAATGTATGGGGCTGATTTGGGACAATGAAATTTGTTTGTTGTAAACAAAATTTCGTTGTAACAGGATTCGTTGTAAAGGAATTGTACTGTACCATAATTCTTGACCTGACCACTCGGCCAACTCCACAGATAAGGATTACAATCCAAATTTGTCAGTTAATTCTGGCAAACTTATGTAGTATACCATTAGAAAGCCCTTGATTTGGAGCATATGGAATAATTGTTCTTTGTTTGAGTTTTACATTCAAAAGAAATCTGTGTATCCTGATACCATATCTCTCAGTCTGACCCCTTGGCCGACTCCACAGATAAGGGTAATGAATCTATTTGACAATTAATTCTGGAAAAAGCTAATAATTCCAGACACTAATGCTATATACCATTAGAAAGCCCTTGATTCGGACCATATGGTCTGACCCCTCAGCCAACTGCATTATGAGGATTATGATCCCATCCCTAGATTTCGTCTGAATTTGAAATATAGACACTGGACAATTATTCCCTATGCTCCAAATAAGGGGCTTTCTAATGGTGTATAGCATTAGTATGTGGGATCAGTTATTTTTCCAGAGTTAATTGTCAAATTGGGGTCATAATCCTTATCTTTTGAGTCATCTTAGAGGTCAGACCAAGAGATTTGGTATCAGGATTCCATCCCTCTGAATTTGAAACCTGGATAAAGGAAAAAAAATATTCCCTATGATCCAAATAAAGGGCTCTCTACTGGAATATAGCATTAGTATGTGCGATTAGTAGTTTTGCCAGAATTAATTGTCACATTTGGATCATAATCCTTATCTTTGGAGTTGTAGAATCCTTGATTTATGTGTTATCTGAAGATTCTAAAAACTGACCCATAGCTGAGAATTTACTGAATACAATAGTCATCTCAAAAGGACCTTAAACCATTGCCTGATATTTGCCTATACCCTCTATGCAAAAGTACCAAAGGAGGGCCAGACTAAGCACTGCAGTGGTATGTGCGGCCAAGCATGATGCCCCCTCATTTGCATAACACCCAGGACACCCTTATCGCTGGAGTTACCCTGTTGCTACTCTATATAATCTATCTCTATGCTAAATCACATCGTTTTTCTACGTAAAACTGATGAGTTTTCACGTAAAGATGATGTAAATTGTACTAGCTGTGCTAGCAGGGCAGCTAGCAAAACTCGTAGTAAAACATATCTTGTGTCTTAATTTGCATCTCTGCATTGTATACGCAAATAATTTTTGTTGCATCAATATGTGTTATATATTCATGTGGCTATAATGACGTTAATATGATTTACTTTAAAACACATAAACAATGTTGATCTTGAAGTGTACAAATTCCAGAATCAAGATCTGTCGTTCAGAGATAGAATTTCAATAGAAGTAAGAGCATGTGGATAGAATATGATATAAAAATGTCATCAGAATATGAAAATTATCTTTGAAATCCCCATGTCATTTCCATCAGATAGGGATACTGACTATGAATCATGGTCACATTAGGATACCTCAATGACAGTAGATAGACATAAGAATACGTATGTCTACTTGATATCATATCCTTCAGAGGTACCATGCAGAGGAATTCTACAATACTAGTACCTGGTTAGTTAAAGATATTGTAGCGTTTTCTGATTATCACCCTAGGAGAAATGACCATGACTCCGTCAAATTGAATATCAACACTGTTTATTGCCTGGCTTTCTCTGCCACACTGGCTAATAGTCAGAGAATAGCTCACCTTCTCATCTTCTATTCTGGAGGCAAGCCCAGCTATGTGTTTCGACCAGCACTGAACCCGAACTGACTGTCGGAGAAAACATAGCTTTTATGCTGCTCCGGGATGCTGCTACGCTTGCTGTTCCTCCGACGCTATCTCCACAGTCACCGACTAGCGGCGTACCGACGCTAACATGACTCCGAGATTTGTGGCTTACCCGCCCCCATGCCAGGATGGTTTCGTTTCCACCACCGCCCTCTCGGTCTACGCTACAATATTTTTAGGTATTTCATAACTATATAGGCCTAAATACGGAGCCCCTAATAGGATATACTAAAAAGATTTTTTTCATGCAAAATATATTCCTGCGGGTACAGGAACATTCCTGCGGAAACAGGGACATTCTTGCGGAAACAGGAACATTCTTGCGGAAACAGGAACATTCCTGCGGAAACAGGAACATTCCTGCGGAAACAGGGACATTCTTGCGGAAACAGGAACATTCCTGCGGATACAGGGACATTCTTACAGCTACAGGGACATTCCTGCGGCTACAGGGGTATTCTTGTAGGTACAGGGGTATTTTTGCATGTACAGGAACATTCCTGAGAGTACACTACACAAGGATGATTCTAGCACCTACAGGAATTCTTTGTGCACCCACAAGAATTCTTTGTGCACCTGCAAAAATGTTCCTGTACCTGCAGGAATCTTCCAGTACCTGCAGGAATCTTCCAGTACCCGCAGGAATATTTTTTTCATGAAAAACATCTTTTTGGTATTGTTCAGTATCCGCAAGAATTCTTCGGTGCCCGCAAGAATATTTTTTCTGGGGAAAAAATTATTTTTGGTATGTCCTATTAGGGGATGAATTGTTCAGTATCCGCAGGAATTGTATAGTATCCGCAATAATTGTTCAGTACCCGCAAGAATATATTTTTCCACAGAAAAAATTATTTTTGGTATGTCCTATTAGGGGATGAATTGTTCAGTATCCGCAGGAATTGTTCAGTATCCGCAATAATTGTTCAGTACCCGCAAGAATATATTTTTCCACAGAAAAAATTATTTTTGGTATGTCCTATTAGGGGATGAATTGTTCAGTATCCGCAGGAATTGTTCAGTACCCGCAAGAATTGTTCAGTACCCGCAGGAATTGTTCAGTACCCGCAAGAATATCCCAGTACCCGCAAGAATACCCTAGTACCCGCAAGAATACCCCAGTACCCGCAAGAATAATTTTTTAGAAAAATAATTATTTTTGGTATGTCCTATTAGGGGCTCCGTACCTATATACAGAGAGCAATACACATTATATATCCTAGCCCAGAGGCCTGGCTTTGATATTTGCTTGAAGTTAATATTGGTTTTTAGCTATTTTCCTAGGACCTAAAATCCTTTAAATGTCACAGAAATAACATACCCCTGGTATATTTAGGAAGACCTGTGTATCAGTGTTGTCCAATAAATTACAGCCAGTTGATTTGGGTTGATACAACTTTTGATTAGGAATGTTGCAATGCAGATCAGATTGGGTTTGAGACCAGAGTTCAGTGATCAGTGTTCTACCATAGCAAACTAGGTCCGAGCAGGCACTGGTTTGAGAGTATTTTTACAATTGGACTGGTGATCTGGCAGATGTGATCACTTTCCCAGTCCCGCATTCTCATTAACATGGCGTCGAGTTTGATGGGATCACCTTGCCCATCTCTACACTGCTATGGTAGAACACGGAACAACCCGTCTGGGCGTATACATTCCCTGCAAGGTTTTGTCATACATAATGCAAGTACATTGTCATACATATTGCAAATTTGATACTTTAAGAGAAAGCTGTCATTATACACGGTAGGCGATTCACAGAAGGTTCTCTGGGGGTGCTTGGGCGTCAAGCTGGCCCTGCCTCGACCACTAGCATGAGTCGTCGCTGGCACCTAGGTCATGCTGGGTAAAAGTAGCTCTAGCTGTTGTTTTTGTAGTGGTAAAATGTAGGCAGGTACTGTGCATAATGGGGACCCACTGGGGACCCACAATCCCCAAACGCGAGAGAAGTATTTCTTAGAATGCCGACCGGGTGAGATTGCTTATGGCGTACGCCTTCATGTTTTAGATAGGATAGATCTACATCGAGTCTATTATTACAAACACACAGGAAACACTTACTGATGCTTAAATCATTTAGTAACCTTGTATCCCCTTGTATGAAAAAAGTGCTTCCCACAGGCAGCTACCAGCGACCATCGATCTACACGCTCTCTGGTGTCGGCATACTGAGACGCTACACACCGGAACCTGACCCCAACCCACAGCACACGCGCAATGCGCACCTAACGACCAGCGGCCACATTCTCTTTTGGCGGGAATTGGAGCTGGATTGATCCAACTTAAGTATGATTGGCAGGAAAGTTTGGGTGTTTGTAAGTAGGATGTTAGGCCCATAATAGACAGTGTTTTTGTGCAACTTGATCTTCAGCTGAGTTATCTGACTCAGGCATCACAAAGTGTGTTTTTAAAGTGGTAGTGATAGTGATGGTGATGTGGTGGTTGGCTAACAGGTAGATGATTATATAAAATGAATTGCACCTGAGTATGCACTCTACTGTCATGCTTAAGCACCTGTGCTTTATTGGGGCAGCTGTATCTGTACCCTAACTAGCTCTAACTAGCATCACACACAACATTATTTTCTGATCTCACATTAGGTCCTATCCTACTTGGCAAAAGGCGTATTTTTAGCGATCATAAATGTACTCATTAGGTTCAGGCAAACTTTGTGAAAAACGTCTCTTTTTGCGTTAGCTAAAAAAACATTTTGAATGTAATAAATATTTAATTTCTACATTTGTTTTTAAGTCTTTCACCAAAAATAAAACGTTTCTATGCCAAGTGGAATGTCCTTAGGCCTAGGTAGGCCTCTATGCCCAGTTGGATTCTATACAGTAAAACGTCTTTTTAAGTTGAAAGACGTTATTTTCATTTTAGTTTTGCTTACATTTGAGAGAAACATTTGAATGAAATGTCTACGTTAAGAAATAAACATGTTTAAAACTGCAATTGTAAAGTGGTGGCTATGACGTCTCAAGATGACACTTGTAGGAAGGCAAAATGGAATTCACGATTTTCTTCGTCGAATTTCAAACCTCCACTTGCATATAACTTACTAAGATGCCCCTATGCCCACACTACTTGGAGTGCCAGATGCCTTTATGACCGGGATTATTTTGAGGGCAAACCAACTACTAGAACTGGAGTGTATGCTAATTAGCTGCTTCAGAAACATTCATGTACTTCATCACTCTATCACTGAAGACCTTATCTCAACTTGGAACGTAGATCGAGTATACATAATGTGGCAGGATCTGCGAAAAGGGCCCTTAGTGCAGGGTGCGTTAAGGTCCCTTTTCCCAGTGAATGTCACATAGAGAGTTGCTGTATCTGTTCGGAGATTGTTGGGTTTGTTTCACCATGATACTGCATGCTGTATTCACAACACTGTGGGAGAAGTTGTGGTGACTGGTTAAAGATGCATTAAGGGCTCCTTGTATGTTTGTGATTAGCAACAGTATCTAAAACACAGTGCAATGCTTATTCCAGGGGAGGAAACCGATATTTCCTCAAAGGATTAGGGTAGGTTCACCCAAAGACGTCCGTATGTTTTCTATAGCTGATTATTAGTGGCTAGTAGCTCTGATAACAGTAACTAATCAGGATTGCAAAAGGTACTAAATTATAGATAACTCTTTATTGATATGGAGTCGACATATACTTTTGAATCTTATTTTTTATCCCCTTTGAGCTTTTTCATGAGCATTCCAGTTTTACCCAGTTTGCATCATGGGGCCCAGTGCACTAACACAATTGAAACTCTCTTCTTCGTAGTCCCTACTGATTCTTAATGTGAAAAAATGGTTTCCTTAGGCTAAAATTGGTATGATGGGGAAGGTTGCCTAATTTGGACCGGCGCCTAAATTTGACCATCCTTGTTTCCCCTAGTGGCAGTAATAGGAACTAGGTTCCAATGCTGCAATTTTTTGGTCAATATCACTAAAGCTCCTACTAACTTTCAAAAATGTAATTGTTCTGTAATTCTATGAACATTTTCTGTGAAAAATGTTTTTTGGACCTTTTTTTTATCTTATTTGCGTCACTGCTAACTTAAACCATCCTGGTTGCTAGGCAACATCTTTTTGTTCAAAATCCTTTCAGATGTAATATTATACTTTTAGACTAAAATGAAATTTGATAAAAACCATTGTCATGTTTTAGAAAACAAACTATCAATGAGAAAGATGAAAAGTTGCCTAAATTAGACCACCTTGAGTTGCCTAAATTGGACCATAGCTGTAGTATTGGGTAAAATTTAGTTGCCAGTACGGAGCAAATTCACATGATATTGATGGAAATAACAAGAAGACATATATTAAAAGTTCCCTAGTTTTATATATTTTTCAATATAATAAAAGTATAAGGAAATAGAGAACAATAGTGCACATTGGTCCAATTTAGGATACCAACTGGTCCAATTTTCGTTTTTATATTGAACACTCTGTCTAGAGAAATTCCTAGATTTCCCAGAAAGCTATAAGACCTGTACCCTCACAAAGTATATAAATTGTGCATTCAAATTCATAGAAACAATCACTGGACAGGAAAAAGTTCTTAGGGGGTCCAAATTAGGCAACTTTCCCTACCAACAATGGAGTGATAAAACATGATTTCATATATTGTGGTATTTCTGTAATTTCTTAACAGCTGTCATGCATAATTAATGATCTAAATCTAGCCTTAGATATAATATGTTAGGCCTACATCTAAGGATCCTAAATACTTACAATATACAACCAAAGACTTTGATTTCTGGCAAATATGGTTGGTTGATCGTAAAAAGAACAAGTCAAAGAACGGTAGTTGCAAATGTTTTTGCTCAATACCATTGATTGTGATATCTAAAGTGATTATTCTAGGTGGTAGGCTACTACACGTATAACATCTCTATTTAGTATCTAGCGGGCTTGGACCCCTAGAATACATGTGAGCAGGCAAGCTGAAAGGATAGTCCACAAAAACAGTTATTGGCTATCCTTTCTAAGTTTGGGAACGTGTTGCTCCTCTGAACCACTACCACAAAGTGCCCGCAACCCATCAGGGATCTCCCTGCACAAGTTTGGATGGCTCTGTCTGAGTTGCAACTCTTTCTTTCGCTGGCTCTAATTGGCTGGTCACCCGGTTTTGTTTACTAATTAACCCTTGACCCCATGGGCAGAAAACTAGTCTCAACTACATGCTCAGTGTAGTCCTCTCTAGTAGTATAGACAGGGTCTGACAGTAAGCAAAGTCCCTGGTCTCCCCTGTGTTTACACAACCCACCCAATCCACATGGCTACTTTGAATATGCATTATCCCTAGGTATCCAACATCCGACCATAGCACTCTCACTGGGTGATAGGGCATACTTAATGATTGGTTCTGTATAGGCCACTTCAGGCAAACAATCTAATTAACTACATTGCCCTCTGGATATGTGTTGGGTAAGGTGACAATATCTCACCCTCGTGTATTTCTTGTAAACATGATAAATAGGATCATAAGGCCTTTTTTAGGCTCAATCATATAACTTCCTCATTTTCAGAATAACGTTAGAAAATGTATTAGTATCAGCTTTGTATAGCTCTTACAGTGTCTTATTTTGGATATGTTAAATGCTCATGGAATTTCTACTCATGGTGTAGCTACCTGACCATACATAATTATAGGGAATGACTGTCTACAGCTTACCAGCCACTGCTATACTAACTACAATTTACACTCAAGTTAAAAGTCAGCACTGGGGCAATTATAGGACAATTAATGATTCAGCCATATAGACTTCAGTGATGTCTACAATGCATGTGTTTGGATACCTAGGGATAATGCATATTCAAAGTAGCCATTTGGATTGGGTGGGTTGTGTAAATACAGGGGAGACCAGAGACTTTGCTGACTGTCAGACCCTGTCTATACTACTAGAAGGGACTACACTGAGCATGTGGTTGAGACTAGTTTTAAAACCGTGCTTGACCCGCAGTATCAATGTATCAATGTTGACACAAACTTATTGTATTGGGGTTTGTAGACACACATATCATAGATAGAGCTCCAATACTTTCAAAGAATGTAGATAAGGGTCAATAGATGTTAAAACTCAATTTTGTCAAAGTGTCAGTTACAACCTAGTTGCATTAAGACGACGAGATACAGGCCCTGTATCAGTATCATTAAAAGTCTCAATAACTACGCTGTTTTTGTATCTTGCATACAAGTATTGGTAAGAAATAATACTATTGTTTCGGGTATTGATGAGTGGTATCAATATGGCTCAACCCTGACACCTAGTAGACATTAAGAACATCCCTCTGCTGCTTGCTTGCTCTGCTTCGCCACCTAGTGGTTGGACACCATGTCAGGGTGGAAGCTGCCATCCTAGATGGAGGATTACTTTGGGGATTACTTAGAAAAAGGCAAACATTCAACAACAAATCCTTCTTCTTGCTGTGTCACGACTTCCGCAATCATCAGAGGCCAAACCGGAAGTACCTTTATTTAGTTTACTTCTATCACCACAGAGGGCAGCACCAGTAGCGTTTTCCCGCGCGTACATTTACCAAGGATCATGGGTTTACATCCTAACACCCCCATTTAAACTTACGATCGATACATTACTAATGTATACAACTTTGAATACAATATTTATGATATGATCAATACACACTTATGATCAATACAACTTGTTGATAACACTTGGTTATAAAACATACTTATGGTCAATACATGATGGTTTACATTTATGTACCCATTAGTACACTCAGGAACTTGACAAGCCTAGGTTTTGCAACCGGCTTTGTGAAAACATCAGCAATGTTTTTTGCTGTAGGTACATACTCCAGTTTGAGAGTATTATTCTGAACTTAATTTCTCACAAAATAATATCTAATATCAATATGTTTAGACCTTTGGTGGTGTACTGGATTTTTAGCTAGTGCCAGTGCACCCTGGTTGTCCCCATACAAAACAACACTCTTTGTTTGCTTAATACCAGTCATGTCGTTAAAAAGTTGATCTAGAAACTTTACCTCTTGGGTAGCAGCTGACAGAGCCATATATTCAGCTTCACAAGTGGATAATGCAACAGTCTGTTGCTTTCTACTTTTGTACGAAATGAGTGGACCATTGTTGGTCAACCCAAATGCATAACCAGTTATGCTCTTTCTGTCATCAGATGCTCCCCAATCGGCATCACAAAAGCCGCTGAGTTCTAACTCAGCATCAGATTTTTGGAATGTTAATCCATAATCAAGTGTACCTTTGATGTACCTCAGTACCTGGTTGGCTCTACCAAGATTAGCTTTGGTGGGGTTCACTATATGTTGAGATAGTTTTGTTATAACATAACACAGATCAGGTCTTGTGATTGAGATACAATAGATGAGGCTTCCCACAATTTCTCTGTACAGCTTAGCATCAGCTAGCTCTTCAGAATCCTCATCCCCTGTACTATTGGACCCTATATCACAAGGCGATGATCTGGGTTTACAATCCTCCATTTTCAACCTTTTCAACAACTTTTCTACATATTTGGATTGGTTCATTTCAATAGATTCATTTTCACACTTGAATTCAATACCTAGGAACCAAGATAACTTACCAAGATCTTTCATTTTGAATCTGGTGGACAGAGACTGTTTCACTGTGTTGAGTGTCTTCTCATCGCTGCTGCAATAATAATATCATCAACCCAAACTACTACAATAGTTTTGGAATTTTGTTTAAACTTAGTGTAAACACAAGAATCAGTCTCAGACTGTTCGAAACCTTCCTCCTTCAGGTAGGTGTTCAACATGTTGTTCCAGTTCCTACCACTTTGTTTTAAACCATACAGAGATTTCTTCAGTTTGAAATACAATTTCTCACCATTTTTACCTTTCACCTCATAGCTTTTTGGTTGTTCGATATAAAGTTCACAGGTGCATTCAGATAGGCTGTCTTAACATCCATCTGATGAGCAACCATGTTCTCTTGGACAGCTAATTGCATAAGCATGTGAATTGATGTGATACGGGCAGTGGGTGAAAAAGTCTCATGATAGTCAATGTGTGGGACCTGAGAATAACCTTTGATCACAAACCGGGCCTTGTACTGTTCAGCGGCGTTTTGTCCCATTTTCATTGCATACACCCATCTACCCCCACTGCAGATCTACCCTCAGGTAGTGTAGTGAGTTCAAAAGTGTCATTGTCCTTCAATGCATCCATCTCAATATCCATTGCATTCTGCCATTTTTGCACATTGTCAGAGTTCATAGCATCAGTTTATGTATTTGGGATGTGTGACATGTGGTAGCAGTAATCAACAGTAGTGGTGACATAATCCTGCAAATAACCAGGTGGGTTTTGTCCTCTGCGGGGATACCTGGCATTTTCCCTATTGTCCTGCAGGTTTTCACCAAGTTTACCACCTACCACATTTTGAGGAACATCATCAGCTATATCCGAAGCTGGGTAATATTCAGGATCTACCTGAGGTGTGGCACACCGGTTCATCACTATTGTCTGTTACTCCTCAAACTTGTCAAAAAACTTCTTACAGTACTCTACGTACAGTGTTATGCTTGGGGATGTAGCTGGGCTACATTTATCATAACCAATAAAAATACCTTTCTCACCACGGTCATCCAGTTTCTTCTTCTGTACATAAGCATAACATACAGTACCAAATACATGCATGCCGCTCAGGTCTGGTTTCTTACCTGTGAATGCTTCAAATGGGGTCATCTTTACCCTGTCAATGTAACATCTATTTCTGATGTATACACTACACATAACAGCATAAGCCCACATTTCTTTAGGTGATTTGGCTTCTAACAACAAACTTCTTACCATTTCAAATATTGTGTCCCATGATCTTTCTACTGTACCATTTTAATGAGGTGAATAGGGAGCTGTTTTCTCACGTTTGATCTGATTTTTGATCAATAGATTTTCGAAATTTTCACTAGTAAATTCTCCCCCGTTGTCAGAACGAATACATTTCACCTTACCATATGGAGCACAGTCAGCAAGGAATTTCTCTGTCGCTGTTACGGTGTTGCTCTTCTGCTTCAGAAAATAGACCATGTTTACCCCTGAAAAGTCATCTACAAAAGATAAGGCATACTTGAAACCATCTCTTGCTGTAAGATCAATTGGGCCTACGAGATCACAATATACAACATCAAGCAGGGCTTCTGCCCGTTTATCGGGGTCATGATTTCTGAATTGAGACATTTTACCTTTAACACAGGTATCACAATCAAACTTGTTGTTATCTGTGATTTTCATACTATCAGCAACTGATTCGATATTAATGCAATCTTTTACATTACAGTGACCAAGGATTTTATGCCACTCTTCCACTGTGTTGGATCGAACACTAGATTTACCATTTTTGTTGAGAAAATACAATCTACCATGTTTCTCTATTTAAAACTGAGTACCGTTTGGAGCATTTAATTCAGCCGAGTCAGGACTGAACTTAACACCGGCCCCTTTTTCAGTTGCCGCTTGCACTGAAAATATATCTTGTTTATAGGATGGGACCTAGAGGTCATTCTCCAAAAGAATGTTGTGTGGCCTACCTTCACTGTCCTCAATTAGTACACTGGCTGTACCTTTACCTGCCACAACACCATTCATACGGCTGCCATCCGCCAACTCTATGTAGTGCTTCTGTGGAATGAAACTTTCATCAAATTGTACAAATTTGGATTTTTCAGTAACAATATGAGTAGTTGCACCACAATCAACCAACAAACTGTACAGGCTAGTAGGATTACAAACATTGGCACAATGTACGCTAACCTTGACTGTCCTTGTTTTGAACTATCGTCGCTAGCTACCTTAGCCGAGTCTTTCTTCCTACACTGATTTGTGTAGTGAGTTTTGGTTTTACAGTTATTGCACCACTTGTTACCCTGCTTTTTGTTTTTACACTCAAAATATCTGTGTCCTGGTTTTCCACACACATAACACATATAACTGGGTTTGCTGGGGCTGTTGCTCTTCCCGGCATCCGACACAGTTTTCATCATGTTCTCCTGTTTGGACTCTGCGTCACTTGACCGGCACTTTTCTGTCTCCTCAAAATTTCTAAGTGCCACTTTAAAGTCACTGAACCTATGGTCATCCTTTTGGGTGATAACAATTCCAAATGTATTATAGTCAGCTGGAAGACCTTTCAGAACCATAGCAATAAGTAAACTGTCACTCACATCTTTCCCTGCTTCTTTCAGCGCATTTGAAGCGGTCTCTGCACATATGACGTAGTCGGTGATACACTCATCGGTACCTTTTCTTAGTGATGTCAGTTCAGTGTATAGGGAGATAACCCTGGGTTTACTTTTGCCTTTGTAGTGGTCTCTGAGGATTTTAAGAGCCTTTCTGCCATCATCCTTAGCATCTCTAATGATAAGGGATAAGCTCCTGTCATCAAAATACTGGACAATTTCTGCATAAGCCTCGGCCTTTTTTTCTGCAGCTGCTATTCCATTGCCAGCAATAACTTCCAAAAGTTTCTGCTTTCTCATGAAGGCTAGGGATCTTACCTCCCAAAGTTTATATCTGCTCTCATCACCATCAAAGATCAAGTGTCTGTGCCCATTACCTATCAGGGTGGAAGCTACCATCCTTGGTGGAAGATTACTTTTGGAAAAAGGCCAAACCGGAAGTACCTTTATTTCAACAACAAATCCTTCTTCTTGCTGTGTCAAGACTTCCGCGATTATCAGAGGCCGAACCGGAAGTACCTTTATTTAGTTTACTTCTCTCACCACAGAGGGCGGCACCAGTAGCGTTTTCCCGCGCATACATTTTTGTCATGATATTGGTGATATTTGCTGCAGCCAACATGGTTAACCGTACATGCGGGTTTCAATACGACGGCAGGAAGCCTGCATGCCCACAGTGTGGTTTGGATTATAAGGAGTTAAATTAAAAGCCACCTTGCTTGCAACTGGTCAGATTGTTTCTAAAAACCGACATGAAGGAACCGGCTTCGCCTTCCATAGACAGATAGGAGACCCTGAGCCAACAAATTGAGCTGGCCAATCATAAGCAAGAACAATTAGAGCAAATAGCAAGTAGAGAAGAGGAGGTAGCTAATTTAGAATGCCAGCTTGCAGCCATTAAGAGAGCGACATTCGTGTAAGTAGGTCAGTGTCTTCTTCGGCAGCCAACCGGCAACCAGGTTCAGGAAAACATGGCAGCACAGGATCTTCTGGTTCAGGAGGATTCAAGTCATCGTGGGCTCTTTCAAGCCTAATATCCCTTCTTCAGAATTAAATTAGGGCTTGTCGGGCTCATCGGGAGCTACTGGAGGCAGAGTAGACCCCATACAGGGTAGACAGGTCTTCTATGAGGACGGGACTCCATATGCCAGACTTCAACCAGACTGCGCCACAACACTGCAAGCAGGCCTCCAGTCGGTGGGCCTGGGTCTTCAAGCGCTGGGTCTAGGAGGAGGTGACGCCACAGAACTAAGTACAGCAGGAGAGGGTGGATTGTTGAGCCTAATTGGTACTGGTGCCGTGCGTAAAAAGAGGTCCAAGCAATGGATTAGAGAAGATTATCATCTACCATATGACAAAAGCTATGATGAAATGTCCTACCGGGAGCTAGTGCATTATTATGGTGTTTGTGGCATAGAGCATCCGCAAGTCTGATGATGCCAGATTCAACATTGATGATTATCTAGAGCGTATGAAATATGTCACTTTCAAAGAAATACGCCCCACATATTCTGCTAAATCTATGGCAAAATATGACTATGATGTTACAACAAAGGTGATTAAAGGTG
This sequence comes from Acholoe squamosa, assembly GCA_949317995.1. Lineage (NCBI taxonomy): Eukaryota > Metazoa > Annelida > Polychaeta > Phyllodocida > Polynoidae > Acholoe > Acholoe squamosa. Next base: position 45,608,909 of record OX439038.1, read on the forward strand.
AAACTTGATTCATGGCGGCTGAGCACACTGCTAATGCTTCTCACCTTGGCATCGACAATAACAAGGCTTGTGGTGGTACCACTCTAAATACCCAGTGCAGACTGGAAAATACCAGTGTTGGCGACCTTGGATGTAACATTTGAAATACTTAAAATTCCCTGACAGCTTAGGGCAATACATCAAAATTTTGCTTTTGAAATGGAGAAAATTATGCAGTTGGTCCAGAATATTAAAGTCAGGCTCGATTTTTTTTTAAATCGCCATGGCAACCGCCACACTGATTTTGAGCAGTGAGACCTGACTTGTGTAGGAATACACCATAATCATTTCACTCCCATAACCCTCCACTCTTTTCTTGATATCAATAAAAAGTCAACTCTGGACTAAAGAGAAACACTTCCTGGTTATTTTGATACCAAATAACCAGGGGTTTAAGCCTTTCTCTCCTCACAAATGGTCCGAGTTCCTTGAAATAATAAATTTTCTGAGGAACTATTTGGCCATTCTACCCAGAAGTGGTGGAATTAGGGTGGTACCATCTTATGGTGACGCCATTAAAGTGCTTCATAACATACAGAATCATCCCTCCAGTAATCAATCCTCCAACAAGCAAGGCGGCAACAAGGCAGGGGACCAGGCCGCATTCACTGCCCTGATGATATATGTGCAAGTTGGAATTTCACTACATCCTTGTAACAAGGCACATACATGTATGCTGTGTCTGCAGGGGGCAACACAGGGCGAAAGGTGGCTGTAACAACTCGCAGTCTTACAGGAAATCTGGGCACAATCAGTGGAATTTTCAGTCGCCCCAGCAACAGTATCATCCTCAGTACCATGGCCAGTACCAGGACCAGTACCAGTCAGGGGGAATTACCAGCGTCAGAATCAGCCCCACTCTTAGACTGTACTTGGGACACTCAATGTTATGGTTTTGCTTTACAACAAGACTTGATATGTTTCCCTGACTTTGGCAGTTTGCTGGTTTCTTATGATTATTATGCTCCGCTTTGGGATATGAATTCCCTCTATCATGTTTGCGGTGTGGGGCTGTGTACAAATGACTTCATGCAGGAGGGGGGGGGGAGGGGGGTCCCACTCCCCATGACCAAGCATGACAAGGGGGGGAGGGGGGTCATGGGCTGCATGACATCATCTCATGAAAGGAAAATTGTGAGTTGCTTCAGTTTTGGCAAGAAAAAAATGATTTGTAAAGGTAGGGAAGTTTAATGCATTCATCTGTTATCCTGAGACATCCCACTCAATGATTGTCACTGCCATCAGTGTCAGTGTTGGTCCACTACTCTATCCTACCTCCAACCCAGGCCCATTACCACTTTGAAATACCCTTTTAGTTGGACTCATTTAAACAAAGGACCCCATATATAGGTTGATCCATACGGGTAAGAGGCACCCTGGCATTCAGTAGAAAGATTCAAATGACCTAACTTCTATTCTATTTGATATTTCACAATTCAAAAACCCATTGGTAATTTAGGGATTGCTCCTTACTCATCAACAGGCCTGAGGGGTGGGGTTGATTGCCATACTGATGTGCAGATGACCTCCTCCCCCTCAGACAGATTGCCCTGGTCATCCCTCCTGTTCTACAGTAGTTCACAGAAAAGGCATGCCATTTTTTCTGACCCCTTCCCCACTTTGAGGTGTCAAAATTATTTTCCTCTCTCCCCCCTCAATCTGCATCCTGCTCCCCCTGTTGATGAATCACAAACTCTCCCTTGGAAACAAACAACTTATACTCTCCTTTTTCTGAATGGGACTCTAGGGGTTATGCCTTATATGCCTTACAGTAAAATGATTGCTTTGTAAGTGTGATCTTAATCTACCCCCAAACCAATTACCCCCATAGATATCTACCCCCAAGGTTATCCACCCCCAATGACATCACCCCCACATCCCTCTACTCACTCGGGCATTTACCCCCATCCCCTGTATTAATAAAGGGGAGGGGTGGGGAATGCCCCCAGGGCAAGTGGTAGTCCCAGGGACTTAACTAGTCATGAGGACTATATCTTAATCCCCAGGACTATCTTCCCAGTCTCAAGGGTTGCACACCTTTAGTCCTAGGGACTAGACCTATAGTCCTCAATGTAATTTTATTGAAAATATAATGGACTAGTCCTGAAGTCTATGCAGTAGTCCTCAGATCTACAGCTTAAGACTGAGGACTAGGTTTTTAGTCCCCAGGACTGCATTTCTAGTCCCAAGGAGTACATATAATATGGAGGGGGTAAAATATCCTAGGGGGTAGAAGAGTTAGAGGGTAAAAGCAAGAATAGTATAGGTTCCCTAGGATATCCATAGAGTACTATAGGCAGATTGAGGATATGTAGACTAATGGTAAGAATGTACAGAGAAAATTAGGTACAAAGGTGAGGCGTAAACTTCAATCCTTTAAGCCATTTGAGGGAAAACCTAATTAAACTCTAGATGTTTCAAGGGATAGGTAGTATGAGTGATAGGTAGACTAAGGGATAGGCAGTTTGTGGGTGAGGCAGAGCCATATGCAGGCAGAGTACTTGTCAGGTTGAGATAGGCAGACATTGGGATATGTAGATGGAGGTATTGACTTTGAGTGTCATGTTGCATCTATAAAAAGTTCCAATCATTTTCAATATAACTTTTTTACATTTTTAAAATATTCTCATCATCAAACCTTCTTTTTAGGTACTTTTGGTCAAATTTTGAGAATCAAGATCACAAATTTTGGATTCAGCAGGATTTTTTTTGTTATAGGTGGCACCTTGTTTCCATTTGATATCACTCTGATAAAGATTCCTGACATCTCTATAAACCCCCTTATCCTACATAGGAATCAATATTGAACACAAAAGGGAGCCTACTTTCAAGGGGGGAGGTAGGGGGGGCTGTTACACTGTGTCATTAGGTAAAGCTCTGAGTTTCACCTCCTATCTATTGAAGCTTCTTGGTAAAAGTCTGGGGGGTATATGTCTGAGGGGGTAAATATCCGAGGGGGTAAATGTCATGGTGCTAAATGGCATGTGGGTAAAGGTCTGGGGGTAAATGTCTTGGGGGTAGAAGTCCTAGATGTTGGAAACAGGTGGTGCTTTTTCCACCATCCCTGGTCCGAAATCATGCTGGGCTAATATTGGGTGTGAATTGGTAAGGCCTAAAGAAAATTGTTGTGTTCAGGTAACGGGTCAAAAAAAATTAGGGTAGGTCGGTAGGGATTTTCTTTTTGAGAATTTTTTTGAGGTTGGCGCTTCTAGAACTTTTTTTTAGGCCGTACCAATTCACACTCATTATTAGCCCATCACGGTTTCGGACCAGGGACAGTGGAAAAAGCCCCACCTGTTTCCAACACCATTAAGTTAACCCAATATATACATGTCCCTTTGAACCATATCAATTTGCTATACCCTCTTCATGTACTTAAAGGAGCTCTGAATCGGCTATGTCCGCCAGAGTGCTAACGTCGGCGGACATACGTCTTCAGAGCGCCTTTAAGTCTTTGGGCCAGGGGGGTATCTCTGCATAACATCATGTTAAGGGGAGGGTCAAGCATTGTATGACGAAACATGACAAGGGGGGAGGGGGGGGTAAAAAATGGCCAAAAAAAGCATGACGTCATTTGTACACAGCTCCCGTTCGCTCACAATTTAAACCAGCTGGTTGGCTCAAACTGCTTTCTTAATGTTGCAATTATAACTTTTTGTATGATGCTGACTGGGATTGGAACTCCTTGTTCATACTTGATGTGATCATGCATGGGTTTAAAATTATAGACCCTTATGCTGTGGTTCCTGAATACATGTGTGAAAATTACAAGTCAGCTGCTCTGAGTGCACACAAGTTTATGCATGACATTATCATTTCTGAGTTGGAAAATGGTAAACTTTCTATAGTGGATTCAAAGCCACACTGCATTCATAATTTAAGCTCGGTTGGATATGGACCAATTACAAATGCCAGCAAACCGGAATTCATCTCTATGAATAACTTCATGTCAGAAACTTTTCAACATTTCCAGTTCTACACCATGGATGAGATATGTGACAATATTAATTACGGTGATTATTTAGCCGTGACTGACATCAGCGCTGCATATAGAACTTGTATGATAAGGGCAACAGATAGAACTTATCAAACATTATGTTGCAGAGATGTCAGTTCGATATTTGGCGAAACTCTGAAAATTATTTTTGGGCACTTCAAAAGTGGGGTTATACTCTAATCAGAGTGACAAATACCTTCAAAATTAATCACTTAGGGTTGGGTGTATCTTTAAGGATTATCAGAGTTATAAAATATTCATTTTAATTTTTTTTCTTATTATTTCTGTAGTAAAATATCACCTTTGAATCTCTGAAATCAGAGAAAATCTGAAACTCTGTCATCTCTGATGTTGGGACATAGCAGGGAAACCCAGATATATTCAGGCTAACTTTCTGTCTTTTGGGGCGCGCGCCTCGCCTTATATATTTAACAGCTTGACTGATGCTGTTACTCTTTACATGACGTCACTAGGTTACATTTGTTACAATTACTTAGATGATTTCATTCTAATTGGATCAACATTTGACAGTTGTAAAGAAGCCCAATTGTGCCTCATTCTGTGTTGAGAAGCCTAGGTTTTGACATTTCCTACAAAAAGGTCACTTCTCCTGCTCAGCGTCAACAGTATTTAGGCATTGACATTGACACTGTAGAATTAAAATTGCTACTCCCACAGGATAAACTACAGAAATTGCATTCTGAATTAGCATTCTTCAATGGTCGCTGACAGGCTACATGCAAACAGTTCAAAAGCTTTGTGGTATCCTTAGTCACTGTTCTACAGTGGTTAGAGGTGGTAGAACCTTCAGTCCGAGGCCTACTGAGTAACTTTTCACCTTTCAAACCTCGCATCACCTTGACTCAAAGGTTTTTCGAGGACTTAAAATGGTGGAAGACTTATTCCAACTGGTTTAATGGTGAAGCCAGAATGGTAGGCAAAAGAATCCAAAGTCATATACCACTCTATATGGACGCCTCCAGTAGTGGTTTTGTTGTTGTACTTGACAATGACTGGATTGCTGGCATGTGGTCATATGACCTGGATGCACCATTTGACTGCCACACACATTGTAGCTATGCTCCGGGTGAAGATATACCCCAAAACATTAATGTTCAAGAATTATATCCTATGCTTAAAGCTCTGTGGTGCTGGGGACCGGTATTTAGGGATAATATTATTAATTGCTACTCAGACAATACCCAGGTGGTTTCATGTTTGAATATCGGTAGAAGTGACAATCATACATCGATGTTTATACTTCGTCATATTTTCTGGTTATCAGTATTATTCAATTGTCATATTATGTCCTTCCATATACCAGGTAAAGACAATTGTGTAGCTGATGCATTATCTAGGCTGTCTGAAAATAATTTTGTGGTTCCTCCCAGTCTTGTTGTAGAAGCTGAGCGTCTGCGTCAGACCCTGGATGAAAGGGCCACCAAAGTATGAGTCTACTGTTGGACGGAAAATACATGGAAAACAAAGATATCCCAGTGGAGGAAATATATTAATCTTATTACTCATACCGGTAATTCCTACCACAGTACAAACAATGTGTCGCTTTATTGTATATTTATCAGACAGCCTGAGTTATGTAAACATAGATAACTATGTTTCAGGTGTTATTTTACTCAATAAATATTTTGGGTATGATGTTGCATTTATTTGTTTGGATTTTGTTTTTTTCTACAACTTTAAAAGGTATACATAGAATTTTGGATGACCCGGAGCCCATGAGGTTGACTTTAACTCTTGAGAGTTTGTTGAATATGTCTTTATCGATCAACCATTTAGATTGTAATGAAGTTTCGATCTGGGCATGTATTGTGACTAGTTTCCCTGATGGTAGGAAATTGCAAGGACATTTTCTGAGGCGCAAGGTCTTAAAGTTTCACTCTTGGGGAGTATTACTAAGAGTATCAAGTTCAAAAACTGTTCAGTACGAACAAAAGGTACACCTTATTATACCTATCACCTACGCCAAAGTCGTATGTTGTGTCTCTTTGCTTATTCAATGATGTACCTGCCAAACACCGGAGTCTCCAACTTTCATGCTAAAATATGGCCAGGCTACCACACACTTGACTTAATTACCCGGTACTGTTGAAATATTTAAAGAGGCTATTATCTATAATCAACTTGAACGTGCCAGGTTCCGGAGTTCACTCCCTCAGGAGAGCTGGTGCAGCTTTCTTACACCATTGTGGTGTCCCACTTGAAGACATTCGCCAGACGGGCAACTGGGCAAGTCTTACAGCCTTGATTTATTTGGCTAAGCCCTTATCATCTAGGATCAACATCAATACTGACGCCCTCCCTGGGATAAAAATGTTTTGTTTATTACACAAATTACACAAATACACTCTTGACTACAGGCAAATAGACCAGAGGCGGAAGCCCTATACATGCAGTAAGTAGGGCCGCCATTGCTTGTTGTGGTATCTGGCGTGATAAGCTCTGATAATAGCCAGCATTATGGGTACCTGTTGTTAATCATAATTACAATTAATCTCCATTTTATCTAAAACAGTATGCATTCTATAGGACTAAACTACCTCCCAGTAAATACAACTTCGTAGATGGATGTTGAACAGCCCTGGGTATATCTACATAGAATTTCGGTGGCAACTACATAGTTTTGTTTGGTATGTGGTCGTTCAAATATTAAGGCTTAGATATGTTCTACAGACAAAGCTGTCCAAATCACATTTTTAATTCCTCATAATTTAGGGACCTCAGGTCCTACAAATCTTCATCTTTTCCTCTAATTCCCCACCAAAAGTAGGTATCCTGGTGCCATAATGACTCAGCAGTTCAAATGATTATTAAATTTTCATGATTGCATCATCCACCTCAATTGTCAAACTTGGCAATGTGGGACCATTTCATATAGATTGACTCTTATGACTTCCTTTCTCATGGCGAGGGGCCCAACTTTAGAGCAATGGCTGATTTTAATGCTTTCTTAACGTTTTATCTTTTGGGTTATAATCAATTTACATCGCTTGCCTTATGTTTACATCTCAGGGTGCATCCTACATAATACACCAGAAGCGCCCTACACCCAAGGATCATCATTAACCATAATACTTCTATGGTTTATGTGCACCAATTATTGTAACGATGTCGATATTGAAAATCGTCATCTAAATGCAAGAAGGTTGTAGGGTAGAGGAACACTGAGTCAGACACCTGCAGCATTGATTTACATAGTAAATATGAATATTTTATCTATCCCATTGTATGGGAATGAAAATTCATGTGTCCAGCCTTCTCAGAAATGAAAGGTGATAAACCTAAGTCCGTTTGTATATAGTATAATTGATATCCAAACATAGGTGTTTTTTTTTGTATATTCTGAGGTTTGGAAAACTATGGCAAATGGAAAACTGGATTGATCTTTCCCTAATTGCTTTTGCAATCTTTGTAGTGATAAGAACTGCAGGATAATTTTTTTGAAAAGTTAGACAGTATCAACACAAATTTACTACTCCTGTTACCTAGTAAGAACTATATTCATATCATCATCCAATTATACCTAAAGTCGGACACTAACTGCACAACATGATAACCTTTAAAGCGCAACTATGAATTACTGCATCTTGCCTATTGGTCACTATCATGTATAAATGCAGCCCTGGTGAGTCTACCTGCCAGGATTGCATTCAGGAAACATAGCGACCTTATGAGTGTGAGGTATGGATGCTATGATGGCCAACATGATACATGGATGTGGTCCTTACGAGTAAATTCAACAGGGATGCACTCATGCATCATGATGTCCCGTGGACATGATACACTAGTGCTTTAGCAACCATTTATGGATTAAATGATGAATATATACCTGACAAGGTTATCTGTCTCTGGCTGTCTTTGTCTCTGCTCTGCTCTCTCTCTCTCTCTCTCTCTCTCTCTCTCTCTCTCTCTCTCTCTCCGTCTCTCTCTCTCTCTCTCTCTCTCAAATGATGAGTTCCAATTACTATAACACAAAATGGTAGCCTGTGATGGCATACAAGGTATACATTCAATACTTTATGGATCAGCATTCCACATAAAGAGTTTGGTTCCAAAACGCAATAAATCCAGATTTTCAGCATAATATTATATACCCATGTTTGCAGTGTTTACCTGTTTTTCCTTATCATACAGACAGATACGGACATCCGTATGTGACATATTGACCTCCATATATTGGAAAATAAGATACAGCTAGAGGGTACCAGGGCCCTGTTTTTCCTTATCTTATAGACAGATAGTTAAACCGAACCACTTTTTGGTTAACTGTATAAAAGACCAAGTAAGAATGATTTTTCAAATATGATTTTTTTCCCTGTAAATAAACTAAGTCTATATATAAGTATCTGATACATCAATTATTGGTTTTATTATGCGTGTGGTTCTCTGCTGACAATGATTCTAGGATTTTTCAAAGTGGTTCGCTTTACCTGATTATTTAGATAAGGCAAACCATTTTTTGGAAAAATGCAACCAACATGCCCTTTTTCAATATGATGGTGGCCTGCCAAATCTTGAAAAGCAAAAATGATCATAACTCATAAATTCATGACCAGGGCCCTGTTTTTCCTTATGTTAAAATGTATTAAAATGATACAAAATAAAATCAGATATGGACAATACATACGGACACATACGGACCTCCGTATGTCACATAAGGTCGTCCCTATGTAACATACGGACCTCCGTAAGTCACATATGGACGTCCATATGTCACTTTTAGGATACCACCTGGTACCCCCCCCCCCCGTATGTCATTTTCCCACATACGGAGGTCCATATGTAACATACGGAAGTCCGTATGTGTCCGTAAGATAGGGAAAAACAGGGCCCAGGAAGATGATCTGTGACCTAAATGTAACCCATCAACTCAAATTTGGATGCTTGATTTCCTCAAAATATGTTTTAAATAAATCACTATTTTAGGCCAAATTGAAGCATTCACAACCCTATTTCATTCATCAATGCATAAAAATGGATTTAACCCATTCCTCACACCCCTTTGTAATGTTGGAAACTTAAATGACTAAAGTGTGTGTTTTCATTTACAATTGGAGAAATAATAGGCCTTCTGATATTGACAATGGCCCTATTCTAGACTAGTTCGCTTTATCTGAAGTTACTGGTTGACTCTACCTAAGATTTTGAATCAAAGCAAACCAAATGGAATATTTCCATTCCGTTGAATTTATGAGAATAATAATTTTTTTAAATTTCATCAAGCCATTTTTAAGTATTCATTACTTTCTTAATCCGACATATTCATTTTACTTCATATCTGTGCGTTTTGTAGGATGTTTAGGACTTTTAATAATTTAGCCCAGAAAAAGTTGGCAGCAAGAAATAATGGCTTTTCATCATGCTGTTCACTTCAGCATGCCATTATAGAGGTATAAATCCATTCCAATATACAAATTTGGACTTCTAGAGATAAGTCATGACAGGAATTATTGAATCTGTGCAAAAGGAAAATCACTTGTGCAAATCTGTTGCTTGCATGCTTCAAAATGTTCCAAATGGTTTGCTTTACCTCTGGTTTGATTTACCTGAATCGACCCTACGGACGTCCGTATGTCAAGTATGGACCTCCATATGTTGGAGAATCAAATACAGCTAAGGGGTTACCAGGGCCCTGTTTTTCCTTATCTTACAGACAGATACGGAAGTCCGTATGTCACATACGGCCCCCATATGTCTAAAAACTGTTTTTGTTCAGATTTCCACATCCTGCATCAGTGGATACGGCCTTCCGCATCTGAATGCCTACAAAAATGCGTTTTTGTTCAAGATACGGAAAGTGAAAATCCCACATAAGGTCCGTATATGGGGCTCTGAATACCACCTGCTCTAGGGCAGGTGGTATCCTACATATGGCCCTTTTTCCTCCATATGTGGCATTTTATAGGTCCACATGCGGTTTATAAGATAGGGTGAGGTGAGGGTGCACCTTATATGCAAGGTAAATGGATCAATTACTTGGTAATCCTGCTGAGAAAATGTCAATGTTAGATCCACCATTTACAGATGCTGCCCTTGAGTGGTTAGAGCCCTTAAGGGTTCCTTATCACTAAACCCTTAAAGGACCCAAGCTCAACATAAGTGAATAAATAAGTGCATCGATTAAAGAAGGACTGGGATAGAGGTATAATGAAATAACACTTGAAATAAACTGTGGCAGTGACAAGGAAATCCCATCCAGTAGCAATAAAATTTCTACCCACCACTTTGTCACCATGTAGACTCATGCATATATCATAAGAACGGGAGTTAATTGAAGGTACCTGTACATATCTAATGTTTACAGGCCTGAAAGGTTTAGAGATAAGACCGTGAGGAAATGTACAGCCATCCCACTCCTTGTCTTAACCCTATAAAGTCTTTAAACCATTTAGGGTGCAATATGGATCAAGACATGGTGATGGTCTAATCCCACATTTACCCCCTCCCCCCACCAAAAAAAAAGAAAAAAAAAGGATGAACATGACAAGAACAATCAACTCTGTAAGTGTACCAAATCATGTCCTGTATTTTCCGTATGTGTGACGTCATTTTAGGGAATTCCTAGGGGGTCTCCTGGAATGCAAACTATTTTTATGCTTAAGCCTTGAGTCCACCTATAAGAATTCCGTATAAATCAATTAATTTCAGTATGTTAAGCATTTATATACGGACACTACACAGAGTTCATTTAAAAACAATTTTATTAAAATAATCCCACGTAGGTCCTGCATTTGACCCTCCGCATTTACATATAAAACGACTATGTGGAAAAACAGCCTCCTGCAGGTGGTATCCTAAAAATCACATACAGTCCTCCGTGTGTAACATACAGACATCCATATGTGATATACAGACGTCCATATAAGACATATGGACATCCATATGTGTCCCTACGTGTCCGTGTGTATTTTCCGTATCTGATGTTATTATTTCATCATTTCAATACATGTTAACATAGGGAAAAACGGGCCCCAGGTGGTATCCTAAAAGTGGCATACAGGTGTCCGCATGTAACAAACAGATGTCTGTATGTTACATGCGGACTGCTTCCAATGATTCCTCCACATAACAACTTGCCTTTTTCAAGTTGAGTCCACGTAGGACATCCACTAAAACGAACGGCGGCAATAATTTTTTGTATTTCCATATCCTCAACACTTCAAAAAGTTTACGACCATCAGCTAGTTTTGAGATGGGTGTGGTCAAAGCAGCAAGTTCTGCTTCAGTCAACAAAAGCTGCTTGCCCAATACCTTCCAGTGTGGTCCTACGCAAGCGGCTGTCACGGTGATGAAATGGGTGTGTTGTGTGCAAGTATTTCCACAGCATGAGCCTTTTCCTCCTATTACTTAAGGAGTGCCCCCCACCCCATACTTTACCCCTACCCCACCCTGCCCTACCCCTGCCCTACCCTACCCTACCCCTTTCACACTCACCTACGTTTAGAACCCCATGAGATTTTTTTTTTTTAAACTGTGTTGTTAAACTTTTTCTAAACAAAATTTTTAATAAAAACTAATTCTTTGTTAAATTGGTGTTTTTTTTACTTTTTTTACCAACAGGTAAAAAAAAAACCAAAGAGGATTTTTTGTCTTTTTTTCTTCAGTAAGGGGTAAAATGGTTAACAGGATAAGCTGTGACAACTTTGCAACCTTCAGCGGATATTTGAGTTACCACTCTCACTATATGACAACAGCCTAGTGAGGAGTGACCAATTTCAGTTCTGAACACCATTTCGTTAATGATTCTTTTTGGGACAATGGGGGATCATGTAAATTAGTCCGCCTGAAATAGTGTTGTTTTTATCAACGCTTCTACCAAAGTGGGATCAATAAAAACTGAATTTCCACCCTTTGAACTTTTTTTTAGAAACAAAGTTTTCTGCCTTTTGCGCATGAAAGAGATTGAGGACGCACAGGGTATGGGGTGACGTCTCATAATGTGCATTACAACATTATGAGCAAGCTCAATCCCTGCTTCCTGCCAATTTTTTACTTTTTTTGATCAATTTTTTTTATGGATGGACAAAAGGAATGCTTGTCGTTCTTTATCAAAGGTGCTGTGTTGTTTTGAAAAATTTAAATTGGGAGGAATAAACACATCTGAAGGATTATATTCAGGACAATACGGTCACAGTTGAAACAGCTTACCTTGTTCTACACCAGAGGTAGTGAAGCAGGAGTTATAATCAGCTGAGCAGTGAGTGACCCTTGCACCGTCAATGCTCGCAGTGGCAACTCGGTGGTCAGTTTAAGTGGGGGTAATACATACTGGGGAAAAGGGGGTGGGAGGAAAAAAGCTGCTCAACGCACTGCACACAGTGGCAACTTGGTGGGCGGTCTAACATAAACAAAACAGGGTTGCATATACAGGTTCATTAGGCTGCTACTGGAGGGAGGGGGAAAACAGGGTTTATAAGGAGTGGGGAGTGGCTTTTACTGATACCGCTGCTGCTACAACTGCACCTACCACAGCTTCACTACACCGCCACCACCATTTCCACAGTCATGCCAATCAAACTGAAAACAAGAGCTAAGAAGCTACCACCCCTTAAACTGCAGCACTCTTCTACAGAGGGCTCTCTCTCTCTGCACCTTATTATAACATAGTAGTGGACGATTGCCACGCTGAGGAAGCACCACCACCGTTTTACTCGCCACTGACCCCTGCTAAAACTCCAGAGGTGGAAACCTTTATGCACGAGTTGCACAGTGGATGGGACAGTGGGGAGAATGGGGAGTCTAGTTTTGACATACACGAGTTTATTAATCCCACAACGTCTACAGACTACTACAACGACCTTACAACCCCCACAAACGTCATCGAGCTAACTGAAGTTGGGTCAACTGCAGCAGCACTGGCGCGGACACTATCGGCACCACCACCACCTTCACCTGGAGACATCATTGGCAGCTTGTACACTTACCCTGTCATGACTCAACATGAGGTCGTTGACTCAACCAAAGAGGTGGAGGAGGAGGAGGAAAAAGCGGGTGAAAAGAAGCCAGTGACGGTGGTGGTGGCAGGTGTTAACCCCCTTTTGGACATTTCACCCCCACTATTGACTGATGAGAAAACCAACTCGAGAAAGAAGAAAGCGACAGTGTCAGGCACAGGGCCAGGAAAAAAAAAGAAAAGGCAGAGAACCTCTAAAGCAGCAGCAGCAACACCACCACCACCACCACCACCACCGGTGCCAGGACCGCTACACCTTAGGTCTGTAGGTGGAAATGAAAGCCTCGAATTAACTTCCAAGAAAAGGCCTGTGGAAAAAGTGAGTGGGCAAAATATTACACCCGCTCCTAACCAAATTTTCTACCCTGAAGGTGACAAAAACGCACGCATAGAGGTGTACAAGAAGTCCACGGTGAAAGGGTTGGCCATTCGCTCCTACATAAATAGACCCTTTGAAAGGTGTATTAACCTTTCACCTCCCCAAGTCAAACACCTCATCAGCAAATGTGCAACTCTCCTAAAACACTACCAAGATATTTTACACCAAGCCTACCAGGGAGCACCGGCTGTTTCTAACCTCATAGAGGATTTAGACATCTCCACTGGTGCACCTTCTTCATGTCCTGTTTTGTTTCTGTCGAACCTTTACAAGGGTGCAGGTAAAATCCACATTGGCACTCAGTCCTACATAAATGAAATGAACCTTCTGTGCCTTCTGCCATACGCCACCCCATCTGTCCCTCACACTTTGGGCACACCATCACACTTCAACTGCTGGAAACTCTTCAAACACACTTCTGGAACAAGACTACAAGAGTTTCTACCAGTGAACAAAGGTCAGTGGTCAACAGTTTTTTTTTTTTTTTTTTTTTTTAAATCTGGTAAATAGCTACTATCGTGTCAAAATCAAATGTATTTCATAGCATTGTAGGGTCGTATATGTACCAGTTCAACAACTGGTGCTTATGTGTTACAAGCGTTATAGTGTATCATCATAATACATAGAAACTATAGTGTAGCATGCGCGATGAAAAATGACAAAATTTACTTTTTGCATCTGAAAATAGACAAAATTCACTTCTTGCACATGAGAAAATAGAAAAAAGGGCAATTATGATGGCAAACTTTTTAAAATCTATAGCTTGTTTAGAAAGAAAACGATACAATAGGGTTTACAGTGTCAGATTTACCACTTTGAAAAGCGATTCAAAGGTTAAGCAAGCCATTCTTGTGTATAAACATTTTTGTAAAAATTTCTAGTAGAAATTCAGGTTAAGGTACTATCATGTACTATCCTGTGTGGAAAAAGTAAAAAAGTAAAAGTAAAAAATTACATAGTTTAAAGTTGTATTCTGTCATGTGTATAGTGTGTAAAAGACTGTGTTCTATCATGTATCCTGTGTGAAAAAGTGTAAAAAGTAAAAAAATTACATAGTTTAAGGTTGTATTCTGTCATGTGTAAACTGTGTGAAAGGCAAAAAAATACTACCCCAAAAAGAAAATGTTTGTGTAAAACAGTAAAATTTTACTAAAAGATGACGTTAAGGTTGTGCTCTATCATGTATCCTGTGTAAAATTCTGTTATGTGTATACATAGTGTTTGAGCTAAGCAGGCTTCATGTCTAACCATCCTTTTGAATTTTATATGCGCCCCCATTTAAAGTTGTGCACAACATAAGGTAAACCTTCTGTAATTACTCCAGGCAATAATGTATCTAGTGTGTTATGCGGATGTGTAGAAAACTTTTTCTGGGAACAACATTCAATATTTTAGAGGAGCTGAACCAGACACTGTTGACCACTGTTTAACTAGCGTTTACAAGTATGTACAAGTCCTTTAAGTATTATGGCTTTTTGGGATGCTTTTGTCGTTTGCATTGACTTCTGTAAACATAACAATGTTACATTACAGGCAAAGGATTGGTGTGTTGGCGTATACCAATTACACATTTAAGAGTCATGCCCATGGAATTATAGCAGGTACACACTAGGCAGCGTGCAAAAATTTGCAGCAAACCTACAGGAACTGAAAATTTACCCCAGAGTGGGTGTGTTCTACCATTGTAAAAGTAATCTAAACATTGACAAAGTATGTGAAACCATATGTTTCATCTGTCTACAATGCACCTTGGAACTTTCAGCTTTAAACTTGGTTGGGGTAAAAAGTCATTTTTCATTCGAGCTAAATTTCAAGGAAGGCTACCTTTCAGGACTTTTAGCTTCATTGAAAAACAACTCCACCTACTTTCTAGCTTAGACATTGTTTGAACCTGCTATTGCAAACATAGCTAGAATCAGTGGCACTTGTTATTTTAATACCTGGAATAAAAGCTTAAAGTCAATGCATTGGACAAGAGCAAAATCACTGACTGCAAACATCTCTTTCTGGTACAAAACCTGGTAATGGTAAAAGCACATTCCTATGTGGAGGTTGTCTGTAAAATAAAAAATGAAATACATTTGAAAGAAAAAACCTGCATTGTGTTGTGTTGTGTTGAGTTAATTACACATTTCATTCCTTGTCGTAACGGTTAGATTGCATCAATATCATGTCTCCCCTAAAATTCCATGGGTATTACACAAATGTCAACAACCAATCAAAGCTTAAGAAATTAGATCATGTATAAAGCATCCAACAAACAATCGGTGCTAAAAAACTAGGTTATACTTTCCCCTACCCCTAAAAATTACACGTCACTTCCTAATCACAAGGGGGCTCCACTAAACCCAGCTATAAGTAGTTCCAATAACAGCCACTAGGTGTCAGACGTAAAGTCATCAATATTTTTTAACCACAAGGGGCTCTGTTAGGCGCAGTTCGCCAATCTGCGCATATCGGCAATTCTGCTTTGCGCAAGGTACAAATGGGCGAGATTTTCATAAAGTTTCTACCACATTTATAGAATTCATTTGTCTAATATTTTTTATAGATACCTTTATATGTTATTCAACCACTGGTCTATTGTTTGTCAAGTTTTCCTGCTTAGAGTTTTAAAAAAGGAGATGAAGTCCAAGACCTGCTCGCCGAATGGCCGATATTGCTGCTTTGCGCAAGATTTGTGCTTTGCGCGGCGCCAATCCTGCGCAATTTGTAAATTGCGCTGCCCAATTTGAGAAATGCGCGGATTGGTGATCCGCGCAGAACAGCTCCACTAAACCCAGCTATGAGCAGTTCCAATAATATCCACTAGGTGTCAGGGCACCACTAGATTTTTTTAACCACAAGAGGGTTCACTAAGCTTAGCTAAAACAGTTTCAATAATATCCGCTGGGTGTCAGGTCAAAAGGACATTGTCAAGATCACATCATTGTTCCATGACAACAACACATTTGTTTATGTTTTGTTTTTTGCTATGGCAACCGTCTCTCATGCCTTCAATTGCAAAATTTCAAATTTCCTGCCTTTTAAACTAGACCATCTCTCAGCCAATCAGAGCTCAAGAAACTAGGTCATGACATCACTTCCAGTCTGTCAACCAATCAAAGCTCAAATTTCAAATTCCCCGCCTTCAAAACTAGTTCACTTCCAGTTCGTAAGTAGGCCAAATCGATTTCAGTAGCTGTTCCTATGCACTGAGTTTACCCCTGTATACTACTTATAGACGTCTGTATGTGTCCACGGTATGTATTGTTCATATCTGATATTATATTGAGCATATTTATTGCCTCTATCAGATTTCCTGCATTTTATGAGGATCCGGTTGCCATGGAAGGAAAATGGAACAAAACGTTCTATTTTAGTTCCTATTCATTTGAACAGGTCTGAGATGGAGACATTCTTTCCTCCACACAGCCCAAAGAATTAGTGTCTAACTCTTATACTCTTTATACGGCAATCCTGCAAACTTGAGATGAATAATTGAATCACCAGGAAAGTTTTCCCTGGATTTTAATCAATATTTAGGCTAAAATCATAAAAAAATGTAAAAAGATTATCTTTTTCTTGGTGTAATTGTACATTTTTCGTTGTAAATAAAATGGCATCAAAATGTTCAGTGTATTTTTATGCATTATTGGCCATTTTGGCTGGTTACCATGGCAACATATATGCTGAAAATTTTTCCAAAGTTCATCATTTACCCCAATTCATGAAAAACCTTCTTACAATATTTTTATCACAATTGAAACAGGGAGTGCTGAGATATTACAATTTGAAGTCTGGTTGAATAATCTAATTTTCCCATCAGAACACAACATTTGTGATGACATTTCGCAGTAGTTAATGTAGATAAAGAAATGTGGCTATTGCACTTTCTGATCAACTAGTCTAGGTTAATTCATCACCATTTCCTTTCTAAATGGAATATTCACAGAATTCCAACAGTTTTTGAGAGGTCATGCCATTTACTACAAGCCTAATTTGACCCAAAATACTCTGGTAAAGGAAGAGTTGATAATAACAACAATCCAGTCTCAATTTAGCTGCAAGTATATATACAGACGTCACAGTGACCTTTACATCTTACATTTTTCTTACTATCTTTCTTAGGGATGTCATCGATATCCACAATATTGAGGTATCGTCATTATTGAATTAGTGAATATCTTATCGACATTGGTCTTATATAGATACATAATGATATCCATTTATGAAAAACATAATTTTTACACCTATAAAGGCATATATGGTGTCAAATTGAAGATTGCAATGGCAGGAATACAATGAGCCAGAGGGGATATGTATTGTCATAACAATGTAGGGACAATCAACTCCTTTTCACTCAAATGTGAATTTATCCTCACAGATTTACCATAAAGGCTCCTAACTTTATATATATGGGTAAAAGATATTTAATATGTCATTGCTATAGGATAGAGGGGAGGGGCAAAACTGGATGGTGCTTTATTGTTTACTAGAAAATTATATGTACCAGTGCATATGCCATAGGCTAGTTCATATAGACCTGCTTTAATAATGACAATACATTTCTTTGATTACCTGTGTTACAATTTCCATTATTATTTCAAATCGATAATTTTACATTCTCTGTACAAAAGAAAACAAAAAACGTACTGAGATAGTCAGGGTGGTGCAATTTGGTAGCAGTTGATGCCTCTTCTCTCTACCCCATCCCACCCACACTGAGTTCCTGGACATCTTTCCCTGATTGAACATATCTTTTTCTGCAACATAAAATCAGGAAAAATCTGAGTATCGAGGGCAGAAATCGTGATAATCAGAATGACAAAAATAGGATGTCAATGACATCCCTAATCTTTCTTGAAAATAATTTGTGACCAAAATTTGATTTTTTTTCTTCAATTAAAATGATTATAAGGCACAGTGGTGCTCTGTTTTTTTTCTTTTCTTTTGCTTTGCAAAGAAAAGCCAGGAGAGATTGGATCACTTTGAAACGCAAAGCCAGGAGAGACTGGAAACACACCTCTTTTGACTTGTCATTGCAGGAGAGAAATATCACTTTTCTCTAGCCAGCGCGATAACCTTATCGACACAACCACAGAAGTCTCCATTACTGATTTATTGATTGATTGATCACATTTATTGTACAAGAATCGCCCTTAGAAGTGGCGTTCTTCCACGTACATTGGCCAGGTGCGAAAGATATGGTTAACCCTGGCTAGGGGTATATGTTGGTGTTGTTAATAGTTTATAGCATTCGGCTAGAGGTATTAGTTGGAGGTGGGCACACATTCTGCTTGAGACCAAGGTAAAGAATAAGCTGCACAGTCTAATACAGATAACTTGGATAGATAATATTCGATAAGTATATCACACAGTTATACTACTGTGCTATTCTGTTTGTGGTTATCGCACTCTGTTATACTACAGGATGGGTTTTCAAACGTCATTTGTAGACTTCAATATCTTCAATCTTCTGGGTGTCACTGCTCAGCTTGTCCCACATTTTGACTCCTTGGTGGTATGGGCTTCTTTGGTAAAAACTGCTTCTGGCACGTCTCGTCTTAAACCTGATCTTAAAATCTCCCCTGGTGCGGGCTTCAGGTATGACATGATTGTTCGCATCTTTGGACTTTTTCCACATGTAGACCAGTAGCTGACGGTCCCTTGGGTGGCTTAATAGTTCAAGATAAGTTCTAGAGTGTAGCTCAGTTATACTATGGCCTTTTATTTGGGCCTTTAGACATATTCGGATTCCAGTATTTTGTAGACGCTGCAGCTTTTTTAACTCAGTTTGCGATGCTCCCCCGAGGTAGTTACTACAGTAATCAAAGGTTGGGGCCATTGTGGCTTTATAAACCGCAAGGCATTCTGCCTCACTCAGGAACTTATGCAGTTAAGTGAGCTTGAATAGCTTATTCTCCATTGACTTCTTGATCTTGTTAATATAACGGGTCACTGTAAGCGGTCCATCTTGGAAACATCCTTCGGGGGGACAGGATTGCCTTCAACTAATAGAGAAATTTCAGTTTGTTTTGAGTCAGTATTTATAATGGCCTTTAGCTCACACCAGAAACGGCGAGGGTCTTTCTGGCAGTCATCCAATGTTCTCATAGTGCCCTCAGCTTTGGCATGCATTAGTTGTCGGCGAATCTTGTGTGTTAGTGTTTTTGCCCGTCTCAAGTATACCAAATTACCAGTAATGTTGTAATTATACAGCATAATGTGACGGTCATTGATAGATTCAATAATTTCACGCGTGCAGTACTCTCTATCTTTACATTTCAGTGTGATGTCTTTGACAGGGCATGATCTATCCAGATATTCCAGAATGGCTCTTGTGTATATTGTCCATTGTAAGTCAGGATCATCTGAATTATCAAACTCAGTCCAGTTAAATTCCACAAGATGCTCATAGAAATAGTCAATATTATAGCCTTTATATGACCTGCCACGAAAGGTTTTTGAATTAGTATGCTCTCTTTCTCTTTTTTTTGTACAGCAAAGACAGGATAATGATAAGAAATGAGTGCAAGCAATATGCCAGAAAAGTTAACAGTGGGGCAATCTGTTATAATGTCATCAATATAGGTTCCAGGGCCACCCCTAGTACCTGGTCTGGTAACACCTTGTATCAATGTCTTAATGCTAGTTTCACGACACATATCAATTATGCGCTTAGCGCCTACTTCGTTGAGTTTTTTCATGTCAATATTTAGATCCCCAATGACCCATAGTTCAAAATTCTCTTATTTTAGATCCTCAATAGCATCCTGAAGAATTCTGACCCAATTCATCAGATCAGTGTTATTAGGGGGTCTATAGACATTTACAATGTGAGTATTTCTATATCATTCTCTAATCTGCAGTGATCACTTAGTACTCTACTAAAGGCACTAAAGTAGTTACTGACATAGGTAATGAGGCCACCATAGCGGTCAGCCACCCTATCTTATCTAAAGTATTTCTTGTCTGTTAGGCTGATTAAGCTCTTGTCTGACCTTTCATCTAGCCAACTTTCACAGAGAATGTCTGCATCTTTAAAGTTAACCCTGACCTCGCTAATGTTGCATAGTAAACTTCTGATGTTGTATCCCACAATTTCCATGCCCTTGTGCCTACATAAGTTATTGCCTACATGGTTAACAATATTATTATTATTAATGACCGTGCCGCTGTAAATTCGTATAATGTGATCCAGTTGACTGTACGTCATATATGATTACAATATGCATGTCAGACAGTTGTTTGGCACATGCTTGCAATGTACTAAATAGAATGGCGAGTATTGACCGGTAGGGTTTTATAGGTGAACATAGATTGTGCATAGTGACTGTGTGAGGGCCACCCCGGGTAGCTGTACTGGGGGTGGGGGAAAGATATACAGGTAGAGGAGGCGACTCAACCCTCTGCATATCCATGATGATAAATGAGAAGGCATATGGAGGGCATAATAATTATACCCGGCTTATCAGACTCAACCATTCCCTTTAGTAACAGTAGGCACTGGAAATAGACAGTGAGTTATACACTGTACCTTTCTGTTACTATCTACAGATTAAGTGATATCGGATATTGTGTCTCTGTATCAATCAGCCTTGATAGAGTTTCATAGATTTTCTATACCTGAATGATCGCACAGTGGAGAGAATACTATGATAAGTACAGGAAAGACATTGTTATTGTTGGTGGGAGGGCCCTAAATGTTTTATTGAATTATATTTTGCTGAAGAAAAAAGAGCTCTATTGGGAGTGGACTTGGGCACTTCGGGAGCAAGCACGAACGTTCAGGGCAATCCATATGATGTGGAAAGAACCCTTCTAATTAATCATGTTTAATTTCAAGTTGCAATTAAAAATATATCCGTAGTTGTATTGGGTCCAAATCAATATATCCCTATAGGTATATCCCTAATATAAAGGACATGCTTGTATTATACTATTAATCGCATATACCTCGGTGGTGAGAAACCCATTGCCCTTTTAAGTGGCAGATTGGCTGCAAAGACAAGGGGTGGGGTGAGTGGGATATTTGAGGTAATGGCCAATATGTAGGCTTAGGGTACTTCAGTGATGACATACAAGGAGAGATAACAGATTATGATAAGGGAAATGTCCCGGGGGGCCACTCCCTTTATGTTCTTTAGTAACCATGTGCGTACAAGGCCCTTGACCATATACCCCTTTTAGCAGGGGCAATTTTCACCAAAATGTACCCCTTTTGACGGGGATGATGTTGAAAAAGTACCCCTTTACTGCTCCCAAAAATGCAAGACGAGTAACCCTCGATTTTGGCACCCTTTCTGTGGTATATTTTCATAAAATATACCCCTTTCCCCACCATATTTTGATATGTTGTCTAAGAAGGGTACCCCTTTCCCGGCCAAAGTTTGATAAAAAAAAAAAGTACCCCTTTCCCGGCCAAAGTTTGAGAAAAATAATGAACTCTTGATATTAACCCCTGACTTTGGTTCTAGTTGAAATATTTTAAAAATTCTTTCACCGTTGGAAAGCCCTTTAAGAATGTACCCCTCTTAGCCCAGATTGGGCCCAAATGCACCTCTTTTAACCCCTATGTGCCCAAGCGCACATTTGAGCGTGGTTTTGGGCTTAAATGCATGTATATTAAATGGCATTTTCACCCAGAAACTTCTACTGGTCCAATCTGCAAAGTTAGACCCTCTTTAGAATGCTTATGACTCCTTGTTACAATACAACCATCCATTTGGCTCTATCTCTATTATACCAGGCACAGGGAGTAAAAAATTGAGCTGTAATTTTATGTGATTTATTTACGGGGAACCCTCCAGGGAGCTAACATCTGACATGTTACCAAAATGATGATGGGTCATACACACACAATTTCCCACGCTCCCATTAGATTTTACAACAACTGATCATATCAATAATGATATGACATGCAGTCTTACTAACACATTATGTTCCCTAATTGGCAGTACCCATGCAGGCAGAATTTGCTTTGCAAGTTCTCTAAGCTCTTAGGATTGCAGGGATTATGGCTATAATATATTATAGCACAAGAGAGACTAGGAAAAAAACAACAAATAGAAGGTTTTGGTAACTATGGTTACCAGACCTGACCAGAAATACCCTACCCTTAACAGAAAGTCTTCAGCATTGTTCTCTGGGTTATGAGTATTGGGAAAATGTACTGCAGAGCCCATATCAGAGGAGAAGATCAAAGTAATACATGGTCTTATCAACAAGGTGATACAATTGTAAAATAATGTAAAAACTTCAAATAATTCTGGGCACAAAAAGGTGAACAGATCCGGGCGGGTCCGCTCATGGGGTGAAAAAAGTACCCCCTTTCCCTCTAGTTTTTGTATGCACATTGTTTCCAAAAATCCTAAAGTGCCCCCCCCCCGGGGGGAAATGTAGATCACATGCAACCACTATATGTGTGTTCACCCTCTTACCTCTACACCGTTACATCTATACATCAGTCAATAATCTACCTATACTAAACAGTACTACTAGGTGTTATCTCCCCATATCTCCTTACCTACCTGACCCTACGTTAATCACCTGGTTATCCCCACTCTACCCCATTTTTTTTAGAGTGTTTTATTAAGTTCCACAGAAATTATGCAAAAACATAACCTGTCTCCGAGCTCGGCGAAGCCGTTATGATGCTCGGCCCTTCTTTATAGGTGACTTATTCAATCTATTTAATAATCAGTGTAATGGCACACAATGTTACATGTCACATAGAGACCACTCATAGTTATATCTACGCCTCTATCTGATAGAGGCGTAGGAACCAAATTGGGCAAGGGCCTTAGTTTGGGGGCATAAATTTCCATATACGCTTATGATTGTAGGGGACCTCCCATTGTGGGGGAGGGGCATGCCCCTCCTTTTTCTACACCACTGTGAGGATGGTCAATACTTTGATTTGCATCTTTGTGCCATTTTTCACTTTTTCATGAATAGGTTAAGATTGACCATTATAAATATATGTGCCACTTAATAAATCTTTCTTTCAAGTACAAATACATGGGGAATAGAGAAAACTATGGGCAGATTGATTATTGAGACACACAAGTAATTCCCTCCCCTATGGTTTAGGTGGTACCATTCGGTGTTATATGCTCCCACAGACCTGGCCAGACAGTAGCCATGAGCAGGCTGTTTTGGTGAGAACCATCTCTGATTCAATTATATATACATGTACATCTTTCTATGTCATTGAAAACTACAGAAAATTGTCTTCCAAAATTGCCATAATTATGTATGCTGCTAGTTGCCATTTGTGGTCATCGGTTGCCGTTTCTGGTTACCACTTGCCATGTTTGAAGTATATGGCAAGTGACAACTATAAACTAGAAAATGTCACACAAACTTTCTATATATGGACCTAACATGATATTCTATTTTTCCTTTTTCAATTAAGATATAACAAACAAAACTAGGATGTCGCCACCTTATTTCTATTGGCTTTTACGACCGTATTAGATGATATTGGTCACAACGTTTCAGCTTTGTTGAATGACCAGATAAAATCTATTAGTCATATTCATATGGAGTTGTGAAGTTCGTCTTCATAATAATTTCTATACAGAAATAAGTTGGTACTTCCAGTGATACCAAATGTCTGACCCTTTTAACTGATATATGGTCAGGTAATAGCCCGGAGGTAATAGGCACCTTTCTGCTTCTCTACTATATTAAAATGTACCCCACCTGTTGGAGGATGTTTAACACTGTGTTATTCGTATATCAAATGAAAGGTCTAGGCTTCCCCGTGGCCATTTTGGAGTATATTCTCTCTGGAAGTCGTCCTGTTTTCTTGTTGGATAAGTCCATGCTTTGTACAACAGTGAGGTCCTTGTTGTGCAGGTACAGAAAAAATGGCTGCAGTAGCACCAAGTGGATCTTCATCTAGATTTTGCGGAGGGGTGAGGGCTGGGCATGATTAAGGTAGGTAACTGTACTCCTCCAGACCTTTTACCTGCCCAGTTCCACTACCTCCCTCCCACCCCCTGTACCTCCCTCCCACAGCCCTTGATTGGATCAACGCTGGTTCCCGACGTGGCCCCTTACCTGACTCATGTAGTTAATACACTACCCCCCAAACAGCCCAGCCACCAGCGACAAGCATTAAGTCCGTCACGCCCGGCGCCCTGCTATCCCGTGGTTCCATGCGCATACAAGTAGACGCTGGCTGCTCGTGTTTGTTTCCGAAGGGGACATATTTGGCAAGCCCTGGCTGTAGTTGCTAAGTGGACCTAACTCTGAGAATAGGACTAAGAGTTTCACCAGTGAATCCACCTCGGTGACACTGGGAACACAGGGCTGACCCTGGAGAATTTCTGAGGGTGTTAACTGGAGTGATTTTAAGGGTCACCAAGCCGGGTATGTTTTGTGCAGGAGGAAGTGATCCAAAGCAGGATCCTGGAGCTAAATACGGACAGCTAAATACACACATCTACAAATGCACATGAGACCTGCATCTATACATAATACCAGTTTATGTAGGCCGCTACAGTTCACTTACAGGTGGCCCCAAGACGACATACCGGTACACATACATCACACAGGGCACCTCTAGGTCCCTCCACCACTATCTAGATACTTACTTGAGTGTAGATATATTTTTTACTTGGTCTACATATACAGACCTATATTGGGAACAGAGACAACCATATCCCACATACATCACTGCACTGTACCAGGCCCCCCCCCCCTCCTCGACTCCAAACTTGCTGTATATGCACCCATACATGGCCTAGTCTACATTAAGGGACGACTACACAAGGGGGACCGTGGAGGAGCCAGTGTGTAACACATAGCTGCATGTACGTGTGGATACCTGTACACATGTAATACAGGTGTTATAACGGATATAACCTCTGTTACCACTGCTGCTGCTGCTATACCAGGTATACTTTACATTGTGACAGTGGATGTGGATATAAATACAGGATCGAGGTATTTGGAGGTATACCGAAATCCTACAAGTGCAGCCATATTGGAATGTCTACACTCTTTAGTTACCCTGGAATACCTGCTACATCATAAAACGACACTGGAATACACGTGCATGGTGGGCTGGAATATCCATGTCATAAAGACACAATTTGCTAATATGTGATGGCACTGGAGGTCCTTGTGGTATACATTAAATAGTACTGGAATACACAGACACTATCAAGGTCTCTCATACCCTTATGCTCTAGAAAACCTTACAATAGTGGTACATGTAGGTCTACGTACTTTTGAACATCGTGAGACTGGAATACCTACTATATACAATACCTACAGCATTGTGGTATATATACAGTGGTAAACAGTGTGCCAGGTATATACTTTACAGGGAGTGGTAGGTTGTCACACCTGGCATTATACAGGAGAATACCAGGGGCAAGAGGAGGTAGAGAGTACACAGAAGGTGTATTAAACTGTATGTAGTATTATTGACAAGTTATCAGGTGAGGGAGCTTTCACCTACACCAGGTACTACTACGGCCACAGGCACTGGAGGAGACATCACATGTTGTCTTGTATGCATTGGTATAATACCTCCACATCACTTGGGTGCAGCAGCAGGGATTTACTCTATCAATACCTCACCTGCAGGAACGTATCAAGAAACAAAAGGAAGGATACTTGAGATCTACTACCATCCTTAATAACTACAGGGGTTACCTGTGACACCTCCCATATTTTACCCAATATTTCACCTGTAATAGTTACTACTGTGAAAGAAAGGGAAGGTGGAATATAGATGAAGGGCCCGATTTCATCCCCTGTTGCTGTAGTTGTTGCTACCTGTGAGACTAGTACTTACCTGTGGTGACACCCCATACCCCCAAAACACACACACACGCACACTTCATCCCAAACCCCCAATCACCTGTACTTAGCCCCACCCCTGCAGCCAAGGCAGCAACTATACAGCTTCCTCAGCCTTAACCATACCTATACCAGGTATTGGATCCTTCCTCCAGGGCCCCCTCTATCTACTGCTGTAACGCGGCCCGTGATTGGCCGCCCAGGAGGTAATACCTCCTCCATCCTTTCACCTTAGTTAATAAGAGGGGTCCCCCCTCAACCACCCGGCATCATTAAATCCACGCGCGGCTTTGCAATGGGCTGCTTCGGCGGTGACAGTGCTGAGGCACAGAGTAAGGAGCAGAGGGAGAAAAGTAAAGCTATAGAGAGACAACTGGATAAAGATCGGCAGAAGTATAAAGCAACCCACAGGCTGCTGCTACTTGGTAGGTGATAAGGTCAAAGGACCTACTTCCTGATCTTTATCATCTTTCTTTCTTGAATCCTTGTCATGGGTCATTGAACTCAAAAGGGCTTTCCGCTAGATAGATTTGTCTGTTCAGATAACCGAAACCCTTGTCACAGAACACTTAAGTTTTATTTTGGGGCACAGCGATAAATCTATATGATTATAACCATACTTTTAGGATATAGAGTATCACTCTTCTCTCTGTAGCCCTATTCTTTCTTTTTCTTCTTCCCTTTAAATTTGTTTCCTTTACTTCTTCTTTCCCTTCTTCTTTTCCTTCTTCTGCTTCTCCTCCTTTATCTTTACAATGCCCCTCTCCTCCTGTATTACAGCTTTAGTTTAATCAGTAACAGGTTGTATATTTTATAGAATGCTATCTGCATGCAGTCTCTACCTGGAGCCGCCAGTCGAACCTTGGCCCCCTCAATATTCGTGTACCTGAGGTGGAGTGGGTCCAGTCCCATCAGACTACTGCACTTGTACTTATTTGTCCCAGAGAGTGAAAGAGTCTTTATGGTACTCTATCTTCTTGGTTCATTCCCAATTATCTCAAGGTTCAGAGGTATTCAGGAATTTGTTTGGACGTGTTTCTTTGCAGCAATGACTTTCTAAATGTTGCTTGAAAACGTGTCATTTTCTGTTTAGGTTACATAACAGTATATGTAAAGATGCACATTATAAAGCATGGGAAAAACAAGGGATTGTTCAGCAGGCAAATCTCGTGCCATTAAGCTAGACTTAGTGCCAAAGGTATTATCTGTGCAGTGGTCTCGGCTTCATCAGGACATGTGGCACTAGCTGGGCTCGTCCTGAAAGCCGGTGACCTTTTTCCTCTCTTCATGATCTAGTAAAATGTCAGTATTTTGAATGTATACTTTGATATTATATGACTAGCATCAACCGTATAATTGTGTCATTTGATTAAACCACATGCGTGTTCACAAAGTGACAAGGTATTCGGTTAGCTGAACAGTTATAGGGGCTTGTGGTAAATAATCATTTGAAATATATCATGCCCATTTGGAAACGCCTCTCGCTTCAAGTGTTTGTTTTGAAAAGAGAACAGGGTCCCGAGATGTTTTAATCAGTTTTCCTTGGATAAGTTATTGAACATCCACCGTTTTGTACACTTGTAAATAACACACGTGTAAATACGTGTACTTTATGGAAGTTCATGTTCTCTCTCTAATGTTTGTGATTAATGTGTTTAGTCCCTCGGAAAACGAATGTATCGCCCTGATATGTTCTCCAAGGACCATCACAAAATCAGATGATCTACAAAGAACGTTATCATCTATAATTATAGCCTGCTTTAAAACCTTGCACAATAGATCCCAATACAACTGTCAGTGAAGAAAGTTGGAAAGGACTATATCATTTCATACAATGGAATCATGACGTCGTATCTGTAAAGGGACTCACAAAACGACGAATTCACTTCGAGTCGTACGAAATGAATAAAACCGATTGCAACGCTATGGCAGGATGTATGGAGTTAACAATGGCGAGTTACTCCGTATTCATGTATACATGCATGCATCACAAAGGGGCATAGTATCAGAAAGACATATCTTTCTGATAGTGCTTTGATGCAGTATGATATATTATGGCATTTGAAGGACTTCCGTAGCGTTTATTCTCCAATGAGTCAAACGTAAGAAACACTAAATCATCACTAAATTACACCATACAGTCCAATTCCAAAATCATTCAAAGTGTATGTATACAGGCAACTTGTTTACACAGTCTTATAAAGATGGATTATAATATTAGAAAAAAAAAGAAACATATCAACTCTATGCCAAAGAAAAATGTATAGCTTGCATGTAACAACATGTCCTATCAACTGGTTGGCTATACCTGCAGTGCGGTTCGGTTTACCTGAACAGAACCTATACATAAGGGGACTAGTGGAAAAATGTTTATAGTGACATAATTGTTAGCCTGTGACTGCCAGCGGACATGGCCTTTTGTAAATCCCGTTCTTAGCGACAACCTCTATGATTTCACAATGTCCGATTTCTTAAATCTTGATCGATGTTTCCCTTACTCTTGTTATAGTGTCAGGTACCAAACCATGAATACAATTTTCAATGGGTTCTTAATAATTGTTGTCTTGTCCCAAAGAGAGTATAGGGAAAAAATCACCTTTCCTAGTTGCTGGGGTAGACCGCCCAATGTACTATCAAATCACCCATTTGGTACATGAAGTCAAGCACTATGTTTCTCATTATTAAGGTTACGATCACACAGTGTAGGGATTTTGGATTTTTTCCCCTCTAACCATTAATATTTTGGTTCAGGCAGATTACTACATAGTTATAATTTTCTGTGTATCAATATAAGACAGACAGAGTACAGAGTGGGATATGATAAGGCTAACCACTGCACATTGTGTGAAGTAGTGAATAAAGACTTTATTTATAAATAATCATAATGCATCAGTAATGGTATACCTGCAAATACCAATGTGGTAGAAAAAGAAGAGAAAAACCTCATGTGTTTTTAGTGCATGTACACCTCACGTTACGCACTTTATTCTACCACATAGAATGTAAACATAGGTCACTGTTGGGATATTAATAGTTGCACTTATGGCACATATCTATTTTCTTCTTTTTTTTTGCATACATCATGCATGCGGATACCACAACACTTATAATAATGAACTTATATACCCTCTCAATGGGTCGGCATGATACACCCAGCCAATACTTGTCACTGGTAGACACCACACTGTTGCATCATGACGACCCAATAGTCTATAGATAGATACCCATAGAAACTTTGAATGCCATTAAAATCACCGATTCTGTATTATCATATCATACGGGGTCGTGTATAGTTTACAGTATTTTACAGTCTGTAAATGTGACACGATCTGCGAAAAAGGCCCTTAGTGCAGGGTGCTTTAAGGTCCCTATTCCCAGTACATGTTACAAATACAGTCTGTATATACAGTATTTTATATAGAAGGCCATTCTCCACATCGCTATCTAAATTGAAATTAGCCAATGTTTCGGCTCTTATCAATATGAAACGAGACACACTCGAATTGCTTCAAACTGAACATTTCCTCATCTCTCAGACAGTTCACTTGCATGCACCTTGTGAAATACAGTCCGGGGTCCGTGTGGCGCAAGTCACGTAAATCTTTGCCTACATTTTGCTTGCTATATCTGGCTATATTTCAATACTGAGTATCGAATATTGAAGTTTAACAAATGATCTTAGAAATGCTGCTATTGGAGATATATTGGGTATTGGACCTTCCACATGGAACAGTTGTATCATATTTAGCTCCGTTCTTAGGGAGGGATATTTACCTTTTCGTGGTATATATTATAATGCTTCCATAACTGATTTATACGTTACATGCATTTATAGACAAAATTAGATATAGGGTAGTTACAGATGTAAGGATACATTCACCCCACTCCCAGCTTGAAGATTGATGGCATTGCAAACAGATTTTATGTAAGAATAGATAAAGTTTATGGTTCGAGGCTTGCTCAATGATTTGCGATAAGGGTCCATAGTTGTGATAGGACATGTATATTTGTAAATGTACATATGCACACACATACACAGGATGTAGGCCCTATATATTCTAATACCAGTATTATCATACTTACATCAACACTTTTGTACCTTCTAACTCCCATTAACTCCCCTCTCCCAATACACCAACACCCTCTCCGGCTCTCTCCCTCTGTCGCTGTCTCTATCTCTATTATGTATGTCTGTTTGTCTGTCTGTCTCTGTCTAGAAATCTCTCTCTCTCTCCCTCTCTCTCCCTCTCTCTCTCTCTCTCTCTCTCTCTCTCTCTCTCTCTCTCTCTCAGATATAAATGGGAGAATAATTGCGAGACTAATAATTGTACAGTATTTATCTACACCATAATTCCCAGCCAAATGCCTTATAGAGATCTGCAGCACCACGTCTACGCCACTATGTCCATGCAGGAGGTTCATTGTAACCTTTTCATCCTCAGTCCAATTGTAGCAGCCCAATTGTATAGGCCTAATCCACGCATCCTCCATTACTAAGACACCATTATAGGACACCAACTGTACATATATGATAGTATTACTTATGCCTCTCATGTTGCCAAACTAACCTCGGCCTTAATTACTACATTAAGATTCTAAATGTGTCCACAAGGGGCAGGTACAGATTATCCCTGCGGCCATTTTGTAACTAGGACAAGGCAAGGGAAGGTGTGTTGAAGGTCACTTGAAGCTTGAGAAACACTGTGCCATTGTGATCTGTGGCTGGTGCTTTATGGAGAAGTGACTATAGAGATATGATAGCGGTATATGGGACCGGACATGGGAGAAGTATGGTCCGTAGGCATATATATAGGTCTCGATATGTACAGGAGAAACAATGGGTTTAACGTAGAGGCTTTCCTTTGGGGTCAATGAAATGGCCTACATCTGTTTGAATGATAAAAGTGAGGACTTGCAACTAACGTAAGATCAAAGTATCATATGATTTCTAGTTATTAATAAATGTTTTTTCAATTAATCTCTGGGTCTACAAAGGCCATTCATGACTTAGCTCTGATTTCTATAAATTTTGTTGAAATAACTACAAAATCCTTGTTCCAAAATTGCCAGACATCCATCGTTATTTTCAAAAAGATGTCGTTATTTTCACAGAGATTCCTTGCACCACCATACTGCCACCTGGGCCTTCTTGTAAAAACTACACTGGTTCCCTGATATATAATTACAGTGGTTAACTGTTCAGCTTTACAAGGATTCCTGGTATATTCAACAGTTGTTTTTAAAGTGTATGTTGCACCTGAGGTTAATTATAATTCAAGATCAACTTTAATTGGCTATTGGTGGTGCCTTTTCAGCCAGATCCACAAAGTTGCAATCACCAACTTTAGGGTGTAATCATTCAGTGATATACTGTTATTTCACACAATTCTCAAAAGCCAAAGAAAAGTTTCAAATCTCATCTATCAGACAACATTTTGTCCTTCATGGTGAGTGATGTCTTTCTCTATGTAAAATGCTGCTATACTTACGTCATGTTTTCGGGTGCCATACCGACTACAAGGCCCTTAAGCATTGGGTCTATTGGTGCGATAGATTTTGGTGATAGAATGAACACATGCAGGGGCGTAGGAAGCAAATTTTTTTGGGGGGGGCCCAGGGGTCTCGGTTGGGGGAGGGGCCTGCTATATTTTTATATAGGCTTATATAGGGGACCTCCTCATTATTGGGGGGCCCAGGCCCCTCTGCTGCCCCCCCTTTTCCTACGCCCCTGACATGGGTTTTTTAGCAGGTGAGCCTCAGGTAGTCCAGCTGTACTGATAACAAATGCGCTAGCACCTACAGCCGAAGGGTTATATGTATTGTCAAAAAGTGAACAGTTTCCATAATATACCTGATCATTAGAAGACCGTTCATGTAGTTATATGTTTCATCACTAGATCTCAGGAAGGTCTGTTTGAGAACCTGTCATATACCTTCTTTTTTAGTCGGCAGGTGGCATGCGATGTCCGTGTAGCCAATGGCAGTTTGCGCTTTTATGAACAGTCTCATAACACTTCTCTTGATTTTAGGCAAGGAAGTGTCATTGGCGGCATCTTTTCAGCCATGAAAGGTTGATCGGAATGGAATACTTTAAGTGGGAATTTCTTCTACAAAATATGGGAAAATAAATAATGACAGTCCCCTACAGTACGTCCATAACTGCTCTACAGCAGATGTTCTATTTCAATTTCTTTTTCTTTTTACATATTTCACTGATGACCCTGGGCCATAGTGCTTTATAGCACACATAAAATCTTGTTTACACTCTAATTCACTGTAGCTAACTCCCATTCAGTGGATATACTAAGTACCTTGCTCAGTTTGTGGACGTACCCAAATACAAAGCTTAATATGTTATCTATAGGCCTTTAGTTTGAACCCCTCCCCCACACCAATCTGTGTTGTAGATTAGAGTTTTAATGTGAAGCCAATTGGCTTGTACCCTACCTAGCATCGGAAAAAAATAAAAGAGCAGATCTTGAAGGCCTAATCTGATACACATAATAGTTTAGCCTAATGATATGACACAAATTATGTATACAGGTACAGTGTTTTCTTTTAAAAGATAAATAGATATAGACAGAGTTGGTCACTACATATTGAATATACTTATTGACAACAGGCTGTGATACATCCTGCCGTGGCTGTACTGCCAGCTCTGACTAAGATTTCCACTGGAAAAGGTTTGTAATGTATCTGAAATGGTCTTTTATCTATAAACATTGTATGTAAAGGGGAGGGGGCAATGGACTATCACCATGCACTCACGAGGATCCAGTCTCTCTGTCATTGTTGTTAATAGATGGCCACTCCCTATATATTATAAGATTATGGCATCTCATTGTATGCCCACTGCTAAAGCCTACTGGTTTTACCAGCAGATTGTCCACAACAACTTGTGTCCCATTGAAATGTCGACTACCGCTGCTACAGGCCACCTGTGGTCACCCCAAATCTTACGAAAATCTGTCCAGGGCCTGGTCCAGGGTAAGCTATTGCAACAAAGATCGATGTAACATCATCGATGGCTCATGATGGAAGAGCCTTGATTCCCAAATTCGACACTACGATATAGACAATTTTGGGCTATAAGTGGGGCATAACAAATAATATCTAGAGACAACAGGGACATGGGTGTTTCCTAAAACCGATAGTCACAGGATGACACAGGGACATGGAAAGCAGTCTGTTATTTTTCGATCTCTGAAGGCTTTCAAGATGTACAGCATGCGGTTTCAATCAGATGAACAGTCAGACATAAATAAGGGCATTGTAGGGGAACCCTGAAAATTTTCCCAGTGCTAAGTGAGGACTCTGAAAACGAGTGAGCCAAACCTACCTCAGGATACCTCAATTAAAAGGTAAAATCCCCAAATATTACTGGAACCTTCTAAATGGCCTAATCCCTATGCTATATCTCTGCCAAACCAACATAATTATCAGTCTGAATTCAACTACTTGTACACAAAGGTGACAAACATGGGCTTATATATGTACAGGTGAGTTGCACCTGGACTTTACGATCGATTTGGTTCTGGGATGAGGCTAGTTATTATCTGCCTTTTGGGGTTGTAAACTGCTTAGGTGTAGTCTGCATCTTTGCCCTGATACGCAAATGCAGGAGTAATAGGTTACATGTACCTAATCGAAAACTAACCGTAAGATACCATGCCGTTTTTAAGGTCAGTCAGATATCGCAGCTGGGTTCTTTTTTGTAGAAACTTTTTTTGTTTCAAAGTTTGTAACTTACTGCCCCCATCCCATCACAAATGACTACAGTCAACTCCCTCTATTGCGACCACCCTAGAGACTTAAAGTGGGCGTATTAGAGAGGTGGTCGCATTGCAGGGAGTCTATGGGATCTGTTAAATCAACATTATGATTATACAATGTTTCTACCCATAATTTAGGGAGTAGTTCTGATTGAAATGACTATGATACCCATAGTACCCTATGTATAAGGTGCACCCCAACATTGGCTGCTCCATAGCCCCCACCTGGGTAGCCTGCACCAGGGCATCTTACCCTGCCTACCTGACTTCTTGAAAAAATATATCCTGCAGTTCCCCCATCCCATCCCCCCGACCTCCCTTACACCTCCTGCTGCCCATGTGTGCAGCTTAATGGAGGCGGATGAAGAAGCCCTATCACACAGCCTAACACCTCCCGACCCCCCTTACCCCTCCTGCCGCCCACAGCTCAATGGAGGCGGATGAAGATGTCCTATCACACAGCCTAACACCTCCCCACCTCCCCTACCCCTCCTGCCGCCCATATCTCAATGGAGGCAGATGAAGAAGGTCTATCACACACCCTAACACTAACCACCCCCAACCTTCCTTACCCCTCCTGCCACCCAGAGCTCAAGCGGAGCAGATGAAGAAGGCCTATCACACGCCCTAACACTAACCATCCCCCTCCAACCTTCCTTCCTGTTGCCAGAAGTCAATGGAGGTAGGTGAAGAAGCCCTATCCCACACCCTATTTAAGACTAACCACCCCCCCCCAACCCTTCCTACCCCTCCTCTCATACATAACCTACCTACAAATCTGAATCTGGATATTACTACAATTTCCCTGAGGATGGATCATTAAAACAGGATTCGTTTATAAAGGAATTTTACTTTTACTAACCTAGGACAGTGGTCGCATTAGAGGGAGGATATATGCATTTGAGACTGAGATTTTAGTGGTCACAGGGTGGGCTGGTCGCATTAGAGGGGTGGTCGCATTGGAGGGAGTTACTTACATTAAATCAGTCTTCCCAAAAGTGGTCGCAATGGTGGGATGGTTGCATTAGAGGGATGGTCGTTAGGTGAGAGTTGACTGTACATGTAATAAAATCTGAAATTCATCCGCATTCATTTTGAGGTTGACTTAAGTGCACTTTTTTTCCGATTAGAGTTCGACCATGGCTCATAAATGATTCTTCTGTTGGAAAAAGATTCCCACGTATGCAGCACTTCTGTAGGCCTACACTTTCTATGGCTTGGTGTTGAGAAACAAGCATTTTCTTGTTAGAATGGCAATACAGCTAACAATTTGATGTGAAATGTTTTGGCCAAACTGATCAATGTCACGAAGAATTGTCAGGACTGCACTGCAGTAGAAAGGACAAGATGGCCTACAACTAACACGACCTTACGATAATATTCCTGCAGGCAATGGAAATAGTAATTTTGCTGGCCCAGATGTGTTTAGTACGCTACATCCCAGCTAGCACAACTCGTGCAATTTACATAATTCTTACGTGAAAACTCATGTGATTTACGAAAAAAAGACATCATTTAAATGAGCTGTGCTAGCAGGGATGGTGTGGGGCTCTACATGTTATAATGCCTACTCAATGTTATAAGCCACGATCTAGTTTCGCTTTGTTGAAATGATTAATCAGTGTAGAATTATGATACTTAGGGACGAGTCATTCATTGCTAGGTGGGGGGCTTTTTAGATATAGGGGGGGGGGGTCATTTTAAGAAAGAGCCCCTCAGTGGGGGGGGAGGGCAAAGCCCAATAACCTTTCACACTGGGGGTCAAAACTAAATATGGGCAATTCAAATACCCATCGCGATGCATCATTCCATGTGCGTATTCGATTTGTTTTTTAGGAGGGGTGGCATTTTGCAAAATCAGCTCTTAGTGGGGGGGGGGGGGTCGCGAACATTTTTGTCATAGTGGTGGGGGGGGGGGTCGGAAAAAAATCTGCAGATCCACCAAAATCCATCTAGCCCCCCCCCCCGCCTAGCAATAAATGACTTGTCCCTTAACAGGGAAGTGTCATTTATCATTAGACGTGGGCAACCGGGTCATATAGGAAGCAATTTTATATTGCGGCGGGGGTTATGATCCGTTGAACTTCAATGTTGTCTACTGGCTACTGGGGAGTCGCGAGATGTTTAAAGATCGTATCGCAGCTAAAAATTTTATCATTTTTCAGTCATACCATATTTATAATGGGTAACACTCCCTAAAAGTATTCCCCAACTTTTGAAAAGATATTCAGTGTTTCTTAGCTTGAAATATGAACATGTACAGCCAAGGATTTTTACTGTAGGTCGACACTAAAACAACCGGATAACATAACAAGTGTTTTGGTCCCGGGTTTTGGTACTTCATGAGTGGTCACCTCTACAGTCCAATGGCATATGATGATTATGATAGTTTCAGTTTGGGAAAGTCTACTTTGAAACAAAAGGTGCACTTGTGTTACATGCTTGAATTTTCCAAGGGGTAATAGAGAATGCAACACTTTACACATGTATACACACATAACGGCAGGTAACAAAGTGGAGCAATTGTTTTTATGAGCCAGCTGGTCGAGCCCTCTTCTGTAATAACCCTTAACTACCCTGAATTTGACTTTCATTTCCCACCATAGAGAAAAGGTATTCCGCACCTAGATTTGTTCTAATTACACATACAGGGACCATACATGTCAAAATAGTTTCTGTCATTCATTAGGGAAACAGTTAATAATAACCACAGAATGATTCATTAATCAATTTCCACCAAGTCATTTTAGTTGAAATTGCATCTTTAACCTGAGACACCAGCGTAAGATAGAAGGGGGTTCACAATACATCTGTCAATTCTAAGGGGAAGGCAGGGTTAATTGTACTAAAAGTAACATTATTTAACATTTATAAAGATAATCCTCCTGTACCCACAAGAATGCTCCTTTACCCACAAGAATACTCCTGTATCTGCAATCTTGAAGGCTCCTGAACCCTCCTGCATCCCCAAGAATTCTCCTCTACCGGCAGGAATGTTCCTATACCTGCAGGAGTCCTCCTGTACCCGCAGGAATGTTCCTGTACCCGCAGGATTCCCCTCTGTACCCACAGGAATCCCCCGGTATCCACAGCAATAAAATTATGTTTTGCATGAAAAAAATCTTTTTGGTATGTCCTATTAGGGGCTCCGTATATGATTGTATCTGGTGTGACAAACCAATTTTATAATCTATCAATAACCCTAGGTTCAGTACTTAGTGAATTAGGCAGATAAAACTCTTAGGGTGTATACCAATAGGCGGACTAGTATATGATAGCCTAAAAAGATAGCTTAACTTAAGGAGGTAGAATAGTGTTACTGTTTGATATTCTGGCCTTGAAAACTGATAGAGGGGTCAGTAGGATTGTTTGGACGACAGGATAGTATCTGTAGCAAGAGTAGGAGAAATAACCATATCAATAGCCCATATATAAGCTCATGTGGGGCCCTTGATGGGGTGCCCCAATGACCCATGTAGACTTTAAGAAATGGTCATGTCCCCATGTCGATTTTAAGAAAATAATAACCATGTCCCTGTGTCGATTTTAAGAAATTGGCCATGTCTCATGTCACTAAGCCAAAAAATGCTCATTGTCGCCATGTCGATTTTAGGGGTCTAGAGCCATTCATGTAGATGACAGAGAGGTTGTGAACCTATTTGTAAGTTTATTTAAGAGATCCAGCAGGGTGGGAGCAAGTCAAAGAAGGTGACAGCAGGGTAACCGAGTGTACATGGTACATGAGGGTGGGACCCTGGACACCTGCTCACCCCATGTGATCCTACCTTGTACCCACAGACAAACACCAAGACTTATACCCAATATTTGTTACATTGATTGTGAAGACGCCTGGACCCTTCTGCTCCAGTGACCACAAGAACACCTTGGCCACAAATATAAGCTCCATGAATATATCAGTTTTCCTTTAATATTGCTCTAAAAACAGTGTAGACTGTACTGTTTTGCTGACAAAATTCTTCAGTAATCAAATAACGAGAGCCTTGTATACATCCTATACATGTATAAATAAAGAAGTGGGAAAACGGGATCTATACTATATCATATATATATATATATATATATATATATATATATATATATATATATATATATATATATATATGGATGCTAGATGTGAAAATATAATCTTCGTGACACCCATTTGAGAGAGCACAGAAGACAGTATTCTCCTTGTATACCCACCCCCATATAATGAAATTTAGAAAGCATTATAAAGCTCTATCTCCTTTAGAAGGAAAAGTGTGGTACTGAAGGGCCAAATAATTATACCTCTTTAAAGTAACAAAATATAACTCTTTGGGGGAGAACATAACTTGATTGAGAAAGTATTAAACTCAGTTGTCCCTCTTTACCTAATATGCCATTCTACCTTAATCTACTAGTACTCTGTATGAATACATTACATGTGCTAATTCTGTTCTTCTTTGCACCACTAAAGTGTATGTTGTATAGCTAAATCGTTAAAATCTAAATGGAAGTCGACGTATTAATAATGCAATTGTGTATATGTGACCTAAAACAGGAAACTATCTGTATAAACAAGTCGGCATCGACAGAGCATAACAAATCCATCCCTCCTACTCCACTGCTATAGTCTAGGCTATCATCCAGGCCCAGGGCCTGCCTCTTAGATTAGAGAATGTGAATATGGCAGAGCGGGTTGGGGCCCATAACTCAAAATATATTTTTAACCAAGAAAGAAAAACATTTTAGTACGTCCTTCAAACAAACATTTGGGTAACTTTAAAAAAAACACTAAAAGGAACGTTTTCTATACGTTAAAATATTTTCTTCCCATTCAGTTGCACATATGTATACAAACCGCATGGTAAGCATGTACGGGCCTGTATGTAGTTTATACATAGATTTACATATCATTTGTAGAAATTCAAATATAGAATATAATAACATGATCATATCTATAGTGGCCTATACTGCATATTTGATAATTAGTTTTTAGGTCATCCGCCAATATACATACTGCCGAAGTATATTTAACTCTATAATCACACTTGCATGTCATTGACACGGGGAACAAGTGGGTCAAAGGCAAGTACAATGACACACTCCATGTATAATGTACACATATAACACTGGAATACTACAATGAGGTTAACAGTAGTGGTAATAAGCACCATTCCTTATCTGTATATGGTATCTATAGCTTTTTATTGATAGGACTTTAGAAATGGGTTTAGACATGTAGCCTGTATAGACTTAGAAATATTATCATATAGTGGACCGATACCATGTATTTCAAAATGTGAATTCTTTATTTTTTTTAATTAAACTCATAACCGTTTATTGCTGTGATTTTCCTTCTTTTTTTTTAACACCACTCCCACAACATTTATAAACATACATCCAGACCAGTCTATAATCAGTAGACCAAGGGCTCAGGCAATAAGGTCCCCTAATGAAGGATGGTGTCTACTTCTGGACACTCTGATGAATGAGGGAATGGATATGAGCAATAAGATGCTTATGTTCTATCTATATAGCAATATCTGTATGTAGGGAACTGAATATTTCACTCGAATCAGATCTATACTGTTGAGTGATACAAGGATATATGAGAGGTTACCTAAAACGTTTAACATACAAAAGAAATAGTTGACCACCTTAAAATATGGTGAATTCCCATTGAATAACTATAGAGAATCCCCGTTCATTGTACAGAGTATCTCCATAGTTTTCCAACAGCAATTCACTGTATTTTTATGGTGGTTCACTGGCACCCGCCATTGCCAGTGACATCATTTTTACTGTGGAGGCATAAAAAGCAATTTTCTAGTGGCACATCAGCCCCCCATGTTTCGCCTCTCCCTTTTCCTAAGGGTATAGTTAGCAGCTGGCAGAGATCGGACCCCTTAACTTCAAGTACATATCTACCAAAAGTTAAGGCAGAAGGGTTCGTTGTACAATCAGATTTACTTTCCCAAAGAAGGTAATAGAAAGAAAAGGGAAAGGAATCAGGTATATTTATCAACCCCACTCACTGAACTACACAGTCAGTGGTCAGTCGGAAGTAGTTTTGAGAAGATCGGAGATAAGAGATAAGATAAGGGTCCAATTGAGGCCTCCTACTTCTGACCCCTGGTTTACAAATATCTCTATTTTTATAAAAGGAGTTATTTCTTCTACACAGAAAAAAATCCATGTTAGTCAGTCTAACTTAACTTAGTCAAAACACCCAAATAATCTTAGTTAGTTCATATGACTAATGTGTGACTAACAATGTCTAGTTTATTTTAGTCACATTGACTACCCATATCAGTTTCTCTCTCCAACCACAATCTTGAATAAGGTATCTGCTGGGAGTTTCAGGCAAGCTAACTTATCTTAGTCACTGTCACTTAGTCACTTTGACTAAGATCTCTTAGTGAATTTGACTAAGCTATATTGGCATAGAATTGCCTTTACACACCAGGTGGCAGCGTGGTTTGAAACAGGATTTTTCTGTTGGCTGTGTACCATAAACTATTCGATGGATGTCAAAATGATGGGGATTTTCAGGCGCTGTATAATTTTGAGGCTTTCACAATTCAATATAACATCAAGCTTGGCAAAATATGTCATATAGTTTAATGATTTGTTAAATAAACTAGGTAGACAGATAATTACACCTTTTCTGTGGGAATCTAGATAAGTAAAATATCCACAGATGTATCTGCTTCTTTGTCCGGGGCTCTAATGAAAATGATGTGAGGCATTTCACATGTATGCTTCCTAAATGATGAGATTATTATTTGTGGGATGTGGATCCTATACAGAGCTTACACTCACCATTATTAGATTGCATACTTAGTCAAAACCACTGAGGAATCTTAGTCAAAATCAGGCAAGCCAAGGCAAGTTGGGCACTTTGACTAATGGTTAGTCATATTTGACTAAGAAAAACTTGGACACTTAGGCACGTGCTTTTGACTAGGTATTGTTAGAATGTTAGCCTTTTTGACTAACATCTGACTAAGATTTTGAACATTATTTTTTTCTGTGTACTAAATTGGCTGTATTTTTCTACACATCTTCACTTTTAAAAATTCCTGTCTATTTTTGATGTTTCTGTTAATTTTTGTTCTGACCTTTAAATGATTTTGAGATTTTGAGAAATTTCTCTCTCACACTCTATGGCCCAGGTGTTTAAAGCCCCACTGTCCATGCCCACATCACCCTCCCAGCTCGGGAGCTTTCAAAACCGACTGACGACTGACTGTACACCTACCTTCAGTGTGACGGGGGTCCGGTTGGTGCATGTGTCCATTTTTCCTACACCATTGTTTTGAAGGCATGGAAATCATGCTTATGAATTTAGCACTATTTAAACAGTGATGATAATCTGAGACCTTGTTTTTTTCCCTACAAATGAGAGTAAGGCCTGTGTCATGGGTAAGTTGTAAAAAATGTTATTAAATAAACTCTCGACCTGCCAAAATAAGCGTTAATATAATATCCATGCAGTGCTTCCAATAGATCTCTCTATCAATTGAGAAAGCGTTACAACTTTCTTCTATAAATGCTGAGGGTATATATCAGTATCATGTTTAAAACTGTCAGTAACCATTGAGTTGTTGACTGACCCTACTGAACGCCAATTAAGGGAGTTCAAAATGTGATGATTGTCTAGGCCTATACATTTATGAATTTTAGCTCGGGTAGACCATGGCAAATTGTCCTGTACATGTTATGCCCTCCTCAAGAGGGGTCAACATTTTTACGCCGTTGATAATAATAACCACTCCCTTACCTTAGGAATACGCCGGGGAATATACTATACAGATGCCCATATGCCTGCCTCTCTCTCTCTCTCTCTCTCTCTCTCTCTCTCTCTCTCTCTCTCTCTCTCTCTCTCTCTCTCTCTCTCTCTCTCTCTCTCTATATATATATATATATATATATATATATATATATATATATATATATATATAGGTCTATGCTACTATAGATGAACGGGAAATGAGCGAGCGAGCAACGGCCTCAGTGCCGCTCTCTAGTGGATTTTACAGTACTAATCGGGTTAGACTCGTGCCCGGCCCACTACGCTTGCCTCGGCACCAGAGTATAATCGCTATAATCGGGTGGGAACGTACAGCTGGTTCAAGTTATACACAACAGATGGCACCACTGATTAGTAAAAGTCTTCTTACCGCTATCTGTAGCCCACATTGAGCTGGTCTTGTCTCATTCTACCTGTCATCGATTACATGGGAAGCCTCAGTATGATTGTGTGTTCTCTTCAGGCAATAGTCAGGGGATAGGGATTAATCTTCGTGGAGTGGTCATTAATAATTTATAGATATAGAAAGACCTGGGCCGGGTGGAAGCTTGGTCGAGTGAGTGGTCGAAATTTTCTAAAATGTGTGTGGACCACTATAAAAATCGATATGTGACATGGGGGGTTAGTGACATGACATAGGTTCGACATGGACACGGGACATGATAGACTCTTAGAGGTGACATGGGACATGGGGATTTAAGTGACATGTGACATACGGTAACCATTTTAAAATCGACATCTCACATGGGGGACCCCCATCCACACCCTATGATGATTTATGTTTGTTTTATGCCCCCCCCCCCGTTGATAAAATAGAACCATTAAATGAACCATTGAAAAATAGAACCATTTAATGAATACCATTAGATATAAACCTAGGAACTAAGGGAGTGGTCATTTTTTAACAACAGGGGCGGGCGGGGTTGGTGAAATTCTGCGCGTGTGGGGCGAACACTTTTCCGTGCCCCCCTCTAAGGGGTCAAAAAATGTTATGCCCCCCCCCTTTATTCTTTAGTGGCGCCAGCTTTTTCGCTCAAATCCCTCCCCCCTCAAACCAACCACCCCCCTGTTGTTAAAAAATTACCACTCTCTAAGGCATTTAATTCTAATAACTTGGGTTACCGGTACCGG
Source organism: Acholoe squamosa (assembly GCA_949317995.1). Taxonomy (NCBI): domain Eukaryota; kingdom Metazoa; phylum Annelida; class Polychaeta; order Phyllodocida; family Polynoidae; genus Acholoe; species Acholoe squamosa. The sequence goes on from OX439038.1 coordinate 45,651,797, forward strand.
TACAGACTTTTTCACAATTTGGAAAATGTAAAGATTTTGCCTTTCAGGTTGGGAAATTTCTGTATAGACTTTAGAATGAGAATGAGACATGGCCAGCTCAATGTGGGCTACAGATAGCGGTACGAACTTTTTCACCATTTGATCGGCCATTGGTAAAAAAAAATGTAGAAAACTACCCCTAACCATCACCCTTTACTATCCCAGCGGTGGGAGAAAAAAAAAAACACATGAAAACCCGAATTTTAGGTAATCAGATGTTGGAATATACAGAAATTCCCAACCTGAAAGGCAAAATCTTTACATTTTTTCTTAAAAAAAAAAGTTGCTGTTTTTTTCTGGTGAAACTCTGAATAACTCTGGTAATCCAAGTTATTTAGAATAAAATGGCATAAGGAAGCCTGGGTAAGGAAGTATTGTACAGTATTTGATAGGCCAAGCAGGGGAAGGTGGGGGGGACCTGAATTTGATGCATTTGAGGGGCAGGGTGGTCTCCGAGAAATTTTGGAGTAGGGTAATTTCTCTTTTTATGGGTATACTATGGGCAATTGTTGACATGATGTTTCCCTTGTAGCTCTGTACCTATACATGGCACAACTATCAAATTAGGGGTGTACATTGGGGGTAGGTGAGTGCACAAAATGGACATACAGTAGATAGTTAGATAACAGAATTGTACCTGTGCTGCAAGTAGGTACGACAACCGAGCAATTGTTGACATGGCACCAATTTGCATTGGTAACCATGGAAATAGTTTACATATGTGAGAAAAATTACTTTTGTAATAGTAACCAAACCCATAGTATACCCATGAAAAGAGAAATCACCCCACTCCAAAATTTCTCGGAGACTACCCTGCCCCTCAAATGCATTGAATTCGCGAAACCAGGTCCTGAGCCCCTGCTCATAGGTTGAGCAGGGGCCTTCTAGCAGGTACTCACATGTAACAGTGTGGGGGTGGGAATAGGGATGAAAGGTTTACCGGTACACTACATGATGGGTCTAGGCATAGTCTAATTAATAGACCCCTAAAATCGACAGTGTGGGATGGCCTTTTCTTAAAATCGACAAGGACATGGAGTTAGATGGTGATATGGGAAATGGGCTTGGGGACACCCCATCTAGACCCTACATGAGGTGTTTAAAGACAAATGCGCCAAGATACACAGAAGCCACCTGGTGGCAAAAAAACAAAACCTATCAACGACCTAGGCTGGAAACCTACCCCTGAATTCCGCTCCCGCTTCTCTCCCACTGCATATGGGGCAGGTGGAAACCTTGGCCAACTTGTTGGAAACTGTTGGATGTGCATGAGTGAGCACACTCTCCCAGCAGATGTTATCACTGATAGGTTATCTGAATATGTGGGGGAGAGTGTGAAATGAGACTGAGACAGACAGAGTGCAGAATAAACATCCACTAAGCACCCCCAATTAAGGGATTAGGATAAGAATCTCTTTGATATAACAAGATTATATTTCTGTAATCCTCCCTCTCCCTGTCTGTCACCTGACCTTGACACAGGAGGAAGTAAGAGGAGAGGGGTTAGCCCTTTGAGGGCAGAGCAAAATTGGTAGCCCTGGCCATGGGGACGGCCTCTGAAAAAAGTATAGTTCCTAGAGGACGAGCCTATTTTCAATTCCTGTACAAATCCTATATAATGGGCATCGACTATAGTCGACGCTAGGCCTACCATGGTGTCGACTATAGTCGATGCTAGCCCTCAATGGATTAGGGGGTGGAGCCCTATGCCTGCGGTAGTTATACAGACCGCAGATGCCCAGCGTATCAACGACCCTATCTTAATGTTATTTCCCACTCTAAATGGGCTATTTTACCTGTAGATTTCTGAACACTATAAATACATGAAAGACATTTATAAGCTGTTTGTATTCCCATAGGATCCTATAGTTAAGGGGAAATTAATATTTTTGAAAAAATCGTAACTTTTTTATTTCTGTAAAGATGTCCTCTTTCTATTTAAAAAGAGTCTTGTAGAAAAATCAGTAGAGTGGCATTACTTATGAGACATATGATACGAAAAAATAGTTTTCCCATTCGTTTCTATAGTTAAAGCATTTTACACTCAAATTGTCAGGGGTGTGAAATGCTGAAATCGATTTAGGCTGAAGTATATTGTGAGGATTTATATATAGTCAATTTGATGTTGGATAAAAGTTGTCCAAATAGCTATTAAGATACATTATAACACCTTCTGAGCCAATAAATATGATTAAGATAGTAGCAGAAACCAGTTTGAAAGGTGTCAAACATTGTGAGACCATGTAATTTCAGTCACACCCCCCCCCCATATAAATGGTATATCATTTTTTCAGTGAATTTACAGATCTCAGGAATGGTCCTGGTGAACATAGAAAAGCCTAGGTGGATTTCCGCCTAAAGGCGGAGATTTCACACCCCTGAATTGTCATACTGTAAAAGTAAGCATGGTGACCTATCGATATTTTTGCATTTTCTTAATGTTAGTCAGACATGCCAACATTTCAGGGGTAAAAACCGGGAGACCTTCTGAAGCCCTGACGATCATCCACACATACAGCAAATAACTTGTATTTAGGCTGCATATCCAAGAAAATTTTGAAACTCTGCATCATGAAATGAAGCATTCAGCCAGAAATTCTGGCACATTTTCTAGGTTTAGAATGTTGAGTCTTTCAAATCCGGGAGATTTTATAATAAGGAAGTAGATATACTTATGAAAAACCAGGAGATTAGTGAAAAACCGGGAGAAATAGGGAGAGAAAACCAAGCCGGGAGAAACTTTAAAAAATTGTCAAAATCCGGGAGTCTCCCGGCCAAACCGGAAGTGTTGGCATGTATGTGTTAGTGCATTATACTAATATAATCCAGAGTTATATCCATGGGATAATCAGTAGCAGAACAAAATCTGGGGATGTTGTAGCATCTGTCTTTAAGTTTAATAGTGGTACGTATAATAGTGGAACGTGATATACCGGTATGTGACCTTAGCCTAAGGAGAAACGACACCATGCACTATGGCTACATTTCGTAGCAACGTTACTACGCAATGTTGTAATGTTACTACGCAACATCCGTGTTGCTCGTTAGCAACGCTACATAGCAAGTTGCCAAACAACGGTGCTCGCTACAGGCAGGGCAGTACCGTAGTCAAAGTGGGCCGAGGAAAGCATGGAAGCATCCTGTCTGTAGTACACTGCCCTGATTACTCTACGGATATGTGTACGATAACTATAGTTTGTTCAACTGTCATGCCATGTTTTTAGCCGTTGATCATATTTGGTGAGATCAGGGCTGTCAAGTTCTGAGAATGGACAGGAGTGAGATTTTGAGAAAATGGACAGATATTGCGCGGTGCACCGCATCGCAGTGCAAAGCGACATGAATGGCAAGGGAAGTAAGGGAGTGATCATTTTTTAACAACGGGGGGGGGGGGGCTGGTGGGTTTGAGGGGGGGAGTCAGAATTTTTCAACACCTCTGATGGGGGGGGTCAAAATAATTTCATCTGTTTTCAGTGGAAAACCCCGTGCATTACTATAGGCTAAAAGGGGACATTTGCGTGCGATTTTTTGTCCCTTATGGGGGTGTCGAAAAGATTTTACCCCCTCGAGAGGGGGGGGTCAAAATTTTTTTTGCGCATCCGTGCGCAAATGCACCAGCTCCTCTGTTGTTAAAAATGATCACTCCCTAACCCAACAGAAGTAGAGGGGTCATGGCCCCCCCCCCAAAAAATTTTGAAAATATACAAGCCAAATAGTGTGTTCTGAAGCATTTTGAAGCTGTTTTTAGAAAATCAGTGGGGAAATCTCCCAACCAGAAATTTCCCCACTGGCATCCCCCTCCAGAAATTTCCCACTCGAGAATTACCATCCCCCCATCTCACTCAAGAGTCAAGTTATTCCATTTAATTTACATGTAATTTCCAGGACGGAAACCTAGAACTGCGTGTCATCCAAGTTGATCAGTATAGGCCCTACTACAAGTCTGGCATAATATGCCACTCCCTAACATTCTGTCCCTCATAAATTAATTTCTAAGCCTCTTTTGATATCTGGTTGGGGCATTTTAATTTCCTGAGAAAATTTTGAAAGTGTCTATGTCAAAACATGCATTCTGCTGGTGACTTCTGAGAATCACTATATAACTGCTTCTAGTTGGAATATTTGAAAAATTCTTTCAGATTTGGAATGCCCAGGAGGCCAGAAATGCGTGAGAAAGCCTTGTCTATGCGTGAGAGCGTGAGAAAGTCTCAAAATGCGTGACTCTCACGCCCAAGGCGTGAGACTTGACAGCCCTGTGAGATTTGTAAAGGCGCGCCGTGGTGGATTATGCGTGTACTATGTGGCCTTCTAGGACTCAAACCTTCCCCGAAACTTCCCGGCACTGCTGCTCGCCGGTTGCTCGTTTCCTGGCCATTTACTGCTCCCATGTCCCTCATAATGGTACAAAATCAAGCAAATGCCAATCACTACCCTACAAGTTTTTTCCTTATATAAATTTCAGCCTGTTTTGGGCAGGACAACCCTGGTTTGTGGGCAGGAATTTGACGTCATAATGCTTTTGGAAAAATCACGTCACGGTCTTCACGTGACTCCATGTTAATGCTACCCATGATGCACCGCGCCCTGGCGGTTCCACCCAGCGAGGCTCTGTCAGGCTGAGAACACTCGGATACATGCCGCCTTTGGAGCCGACAAAACGGATTACATTCATGAAATTTCGACGCAGGGACGTCAACAACGGGGGCTCGATGGTCTTATAGTGCCGTGGGGGCATTTGTGGGCCGTGGAGCGGGTTTTCTAGGGAGTACGGGGCCGTGGGAGAGAGGACATACTGGCGTCTGTGGCGACTTGGTGAAGGCCGCCCGCCGCCGTAGCCGCTCCGGGACTAGCCGCCTAGTTCTACACACACACCACCACAGCCACTGAAAATGGGGTGTTTTAAACCCTCCAAGGAGGATGAGGACGAAAAAATACGCAAGGAGGCGAATAAGAAGATCGAAAAGCAACTCCAGAAAGATAAACAATTGTATCGGGCCACGCATAGGTTGTTGTTACTGGGTTAGTAATAGTATGTGCTGTGTTGAGTTGACTCGGTGGATGTTCAGTGCTAGTCCTACCTACGTATGATAATGAGATATTCTAATGTGCTCCCCCAGTCACTGAATTCGTGTGTTTTCTTTCTAGGGGCTGGAGAGTCAGGCAAATCAACCATTGTCAAACAGATGCGAATCCTTCACGTCGATGGATTCGGACCAGAGTAAGTAAAAAGATGCTCTGAATAAAGCTAAAAATCTGCCTCAGAAAGCCGCTGTCCGGCCTGTGTTGTTCTCCCACCGTGATTATGCATGCCCCCTCGTCTTGATTATGAATCCACCGTCCCGATACTACAGGACTTGTTTTGAGCTAAATAATAATAATTCACCCATTTTCTGTTGTCAGGGAGAGAAAGCAGAAACTGGAGGATATTAAAAAGAACATTCGAGATGCAATTCTGGTGAGTATAAGCTTCAATTGTGGTTTATTTACGCCGACACTCGCCGGTCGTGTTTACTCTCAGCCATTCCAAGATGGCGGTTGTGGACGGCCAGTGTTGGGAGCGCTGTAGTAGTAGAGGTTGGCGATAGGCTGTGTGTTGCCATGTTGCTAGCTTGTACAAGGGTGTAGGTTAGATCGGGTAACCTTGATTTGTTGGGTCTGTAGCAGAGGAAACTAAGAGGGGCAAATTAGACATGCGGAATGTTAGAAGTAGGTCGGTAAACACGATCTATGTGCTTCAATACTAGACTGTAGATTGTAGTGTAGACAGGACTGGGCGGAGCTCAGTGATGATGTGCCTATTACTGATTTACTCCCGGCCTTTTACTACCGTACGTACAGTCTAGACCAAGCCTACCCCAGGCTTATCATATAAGTTAGGCTTGTGCTTAATCATCTATACTAATTACGCGCTCTCATATTGGTGAATACGACTAGGGCTAGGCACTTCATTTTGCTTTGGTCTATTTTGTCCATGCACGTATGTTTAAATCAATAACAAAATCGTTAACTGACACCATTGGGAAACATGTGGATTGCATGAACTTATGAAGCGACACCTGTGACTATACTTGGCTGACAGACTGCTATGATAAAAATGAGTAGATACCTCCACTGGGTCTTATTTATAAGTAGTAAGCCTACCGGTCTTCTATACCATACTATATTAGACTATAAGGAGGACTAATAGGTTGAGCCTGCTCACAAGAAAAATCTGAATACACATCCAAAAGATCAGTGATAGGTCCACAATTAATGATGCCACCTGTAAGGACAAGATGCTCCGAAAGTCCTATAAACCATCCCAGTGCTAAATGCTAGCTAGGGTATCCCTGTGGGGAATATCTATTCCGAGTTAGCAGGTTGTCCCATGGGCGCCGCCATTACTGAAGCTTGTTATCAGCGAGTTCTACTGATAACACCTATCAGATGGGTACCAGTTGGCCCCCGACAGGGCCGCAGTAAATAGTTGGTGTCATTTCATTAGCTGATAATCAAACCAGCTAAGGCCGTATATGGACTTAGCAGGATCATTTATTAGCCAATAAGATAAGCCCAACGATTCACTGCGGTCCTCTCGGGGGCCGACTGGTACCCATCTGATAGGTCTTATCAGTAGAACTCGCTGGTTACAAGCTCCAGCAATGGCGGCGCCCATGGAGCGACCTGCTAACTCGGAATATGTGTGGTCACTTAAGATAGCAAATGGTCCCCAACGTGCTCGCTGTTATCAATGCTTATCTCTCTATGTACTGTACCAGATCAAGTAATGTCCGCCCCACTAGGTGACCATGCTACCGGTAGTACCGCCGGGGTAAGCCTAATGCCTATAAACAGTATGTTGTGACCCATCCACTGTGCACTGGTCCCAAAACACGTCATTGCATTGGGACCCATAGCGGTACACTATGTAACGGGCCCAATATACCCGGTACTTGGTATTGTGACCCATACACTATGTACAGTACCTGTCCCAATACACAACGGTATTGTGACATGTACACAATCATGTACTAGTGAGTCTAGTTCCATTACATATTGACAATTATTGTATTGTGACATTCTATATACTGGGCCTAATACACACTCAATTCAACAGTTTTGCATAAATGACGCCAACTTCAGCCGGCGTAGGGCCTTGCGGCCACAATGGCCTGCCATGATCTTCGCTTTCTAATGGTGAAATAATTTTTCAAATCACCCTACTAGAAGCAAAGATAGGGGAATATTTGTGAATGCGTTTTATATTCAAACATTTCCAGATTTCTTATTAGTTACACTGAATTTAATATGAAAACCTTAAAACATCAATGTTCATCTGGCCTGCGTGAGACGGAAATGGCCTGCGCAATATGCCATGATGCAGGCCTTTGAGAAAAAGGTTTTGGCAACAATGATTCTGACCCACAGATTTCGGGGGCGTAGGAAGCAAATTGTTATTTGAGGGGGGGGGGGGGGCCAGGGGTCTCGGTTGGGGGGCCTGCTATATTTTTATATATGCTTATATAGGGAACCTCCTCATTATGTGGGGGGGGGGGGCTCAGACCCCCCTGCCCCCCCCTCTTTTCCTACGCCCCTGCATTTAGGTACATATCTGTTTCAGTACACACTGTATTCTGTCACCCAATACATTGACTTGGCAAAATACACAAAATGGAGGTGTCAATACACCTTGTTTGTGGCATATATATTTAACAATTCCATAAAACCGTAAAACCCTGCGTATAAGCAATACCCACGTTTAAGCTGCACTATGACTTTATGAGAATGCTATAAGCAGTAACACTCATGTACAAAATATAGTAACATCAAATATTTAAAGTCATATCTCGTTTATATGTCAAAATACATGTGAGGTCTACATTTAAGATTAGGGCATTGCACACCATTCTGAAATGCCCACTTGGTCCAGATAATTACCGGTTATTTATCATTTTCGTTAAAATATGAAGTGAAAAAAATTTCCCTCCTGTATGGAATTGATATACTTATCCTATTTCATATTCTTTTTCAGACAATCACGGGCGCCATGAGTACGATAAACCCCCCAGTACAACTAGAAAATTCTGCAAATCAGTTCCGAGTAGATTATATACAAGACGTTGCTAGTCAACCTGACTTCGACTACCCATCGGTAAGCAGGCTTTAAATGTAGTACTGGATGATGGATCATTGTTTGGATTAAATGTCCGCTATTTGTGTGATTGTTCTTTTCTTCACTAATAAAAAAAGAAATTCTGGTGGGTGAATGATGTAGCAAGCAAAGGTGATGTCTGTGAGAAGGTTAAATTATATGTCTTTCAGAGTTTCGTGGAATATAAACATCAGAATATTGTGATTTTATAGCACCGGCTGTCTCATGACTATAGGCGATCTACAAACAACGAAAATACATTTGCTGTCAATGTGATGGTATATATAAGTACTGTAATCTCCCGCGTATAAGGCGTGTCGCGCATATAAGATGCACCTAGAGTTTAGGAAAATGGTCAAAAAAATATATAAAATTCATAAGTTTTGTTCTAATAAATGGATTTTCAAAATTGAAAAACTATGTGTAGCTAGGGCCCCCTGGACCCCCTTATGTGCTATTATGATTTAGGGGGAGTGTAACATATCAAAAGAAAGGATTTGGTGTCCCCCTTGTGGATCGAGGGAGAACTAAAACCCTGCATATAAGGCGCGCCTTATAAGCGGGAGATTATGGTAACAGCAAACAGTGATCATCTATTACCTAGAGTATTTCTTGGACCTGCTGATATAAATTGTGGTTACATGGCCTGTTTTGAAATTCTCGACTCATCATCATTCATGGGTTGTTAAGGGCACCGCTACAGGAATTTTGCTATAGTTAACATACTAACAAATTCTGAGAAAAGATCGTCAACCTTTCTTGTTGTATGCACCATTAGCGGTAGTACATGTAGTTGTTTTCTCTTCCCTTTCTAAGAATGGGAATGGAAATCATGACATGATGGAAGCTTGGTCATTGTATCTGTACCGTTTTGTATTGAAGGAATAGAAGTTTGTACATACATCTATCTCAAAACTGCCAAACAAAATTAGCATGCTTGTATGCGATAGTGATATAAAAAAAAATAAAGTGTCGATAGTTCACAGTAACATGTATAGTGTCAAAAAAGGGGACCAGTCTTCGAAGCTCCAATAATATTGATATCAGTACCTAAATTGTTACCAAATTATTTGTAGCTGAAAGTGACACGGGGACGAATTAGGCACTTGCTAGCAAGTAATATCTACTAGTAACCAGACTTCTGGCAATACTCACACAAAATGACTCACATATATTGCATATGTTCTGTTGTTGTTAGGTGTATTCTGTAGACGAGGTAGGCCTCCTAAGTTACTAGCTGCTACTTTAATTCCCTGTTTCTAAGTCATGGCATTAAAAAAATCTACAGCCTACAGAACAAGCTGGCTCCCTAATGCTCTGGAATCTGGAGATGCTTCTCTCTCCCACGTCCACGAAGGACAATAGTATCCCTGCAAGCTGGCACATTCTGGTCGCTTACATGCAAATCATCAATGGGACTAAGTTCTTGTGGGAAGGTTGTTAGAACTACTTTCTGCAGTAGTCTAGGGTGTAGTTAATCAAGGATTATAGGTCAGACTACTGCAATCCTACAAGTGATGATTTGCCAGTAAGCGACCGAGGGGAGGCCAAGTAATTCTACGAGTCCTGGTAGTATTAACTTTATTACCTACCCACTGTTGACTACCTTAAACCACAAACAATCAATAGAGATAAGCTGGGTGCCCTTGCACAATACATTATCTGCTTATGGCAATGTAAGCTATCGGTAGATATCATCATTTCTCTCTGCATAGAACAAGATGCTATTGACAAACCTTTAAGTTTGTAAATGCTAAGCTTAGTAGAGGTATGAAATAGGAGGTGGCACTTTCCCGTATGAAATGCCACAGTAAATCGCTTGGTAAACGGGATATATTTGATAAACAATTAATATCAGGGAGTGGTACCTAGGTTATGGAGAAACCCAACAGGTAGGTCATGAGAGCTATATAATAAGTCTACTTAAGCAAACATAATAAGGGTATAATGTTTTATTTGTCATTAGAATGTACCGAAGGAGTATCATTTGGCAAATCAGACAGAGCCTTCAGGAGTTTTATCCACCCTTTAGGGTCAGTGCCTGGGGGGGGGAGCACTCACTATTTTTCTGATACAGCTGTGCGGCTGGAACTATGACGATGCTTAACCTTGTTTGGGGGATTTTACCTAGAAAACTGTACCCTTCTTATGGCACTTTTGACCAAAAAAAAACCAAAAAAACATGTCTTTAAAGAAAAAATCTGATCGATAAACTTTGCTCTTTAGAATCTCCCCCTAGATTTGGAAAGTTACCTGAAAACTCGGGAAATTGTGGCTAAAACATGGCCATTTTCATAAGGTCTCTGGCATTTTGGTTAAAAGTGGACCCTTGTTAGGGGGAATTTAGTTAAAGTTTACCCTTGTTAGGGCGATTATGGGCGGAAAATAGGAGCCTTGTTAGGGCGATTTTGATGAAAAATTGCCCTTGCCAGCCACAGACAGGTGTCAGCAAAATAGAGGAAGTGCCCCCCCCCCCGGGGGGTGGGGTCAGTGTGATCCACCAGCAGGGCACCAGTAACTGATTGGCGGGTGATAAAATGATAACATGGCGGCATGGTGCATAAGCGCTGTGTTGCACTTGTGGCAAGGTTAAGGTGAACCAGGAGGACATGTACCTACCCTTATATGAATTATTGATTACAACCAACAGGGAATAGATGCGTGGGATGTAAAGCAAGGAAGGAGTCAGAAAGTTTAGGTTCAACGTTTTGATTCACGATGCTCATGAGAAATACTCGTAAGAACGTTACAAATATGTACTCAATATTATTAACTACAGGGGCACATGGACGTCAGATGTCAGCTGGCCATATTGATAAAACGAGGTAAAAGTGGCACTGTCCTTCGACAGTCGGCCAATATAGACTAAAATTTGTGATATCACATATCCAAGTTACACGCTTTAAAGTTATAAATGTTTGTCTTATCTGTTAACCATCTGTAAAAGCCACAGTTAAAACCGCGATAAATGAGGCCACACCACAGGCTGAAAGTGAGGCTGAATGTGGGCGGTTTCTACTGGACATTATTTCATCTTGAAGTATGTATTCATGAAAATAAGGGTCATAGTTTAAGAGATAAGATAAATATTTCTTTCAACAGATAAGATATGTAATGTTAAGTAGGTCCCATGTCATGCTGCTGACTTTATTGTGTACTACATGTATGAGTATGTCTAATATAGCGGCTATGGTTATGCATAAAATAAATAGTAAGAATTATACACTCACTCTTTGTTCATTAAGTAACGATCAGCTGATCACATGCTATCTCCATTTAAAGATATTTTTCTGAACAGTATAAATTTTATCTTGTAGCATTTTATTCAGTAATTTATCAAAGTTCTGCAGATATATCTGCCTCATATTTCGGGGTCAGCAATGCCACGTTGGCATTTCCCACGGCTCCTATTATCTTTTTTCCAACTGTATTTTATGAAATTAGGCATTACCTGAAAATTACGGTTATTACAGAATTTCAACATCTGCTGATAAAATCAAGATGGGTTTGGTTCACTGTTCTGTTTACGGTTTCATCTATGGTCGATTTTCACGAGTTTGTCCAAATTACGATATTTCGGATGTCTTTTGAAAAATAGTGTTTCTCTCTGAGGAATAAGGTATGATCCGTTTTACCTTTAGAATGAATAATTAAAAAACAAACAACCACAAAACAACAACAGTCTCCGACATGTATCATCAGAGTACAAGAGGACAAATCCCAGATTTGGGCAAATTAGCCAGAGTCGACCCTAAATGCATGTATACAAATAATGATTGTCAGCATATACCACATTTCCATTACTTGCGCTGTTACCGGCGAAGGTCAGCGAATTGTATTACTGTTAAAAGAATTACTGAAAGCTGTATTTGGCTAGTGCCATTCAAAGAGACTGTAGTGGCACCGTGTTCATAGTTATATCCGCCACTTGTGACGGCACAACAGCGGCGACTGACAACAGGGTCATGTCTATCCATTATAATTATTGATAAAACTGTTTAAATTAGAAACATAAAGACGTAATGTTCACAGTATCTAATTCTCTTCATGTATTCATGTTCCAGGAGTTCTATGAACACACAGAAATTCTCTGGAAGGATGCAGGAGTACAGCAATGTTTTGAGCGGTCAAATGAATATCAATTGATCGACTGTGCTAAATAGTAAGTACCCCTATTCCATTCTATTGCATTAACAGCCACCGACCAAAAAGACAAGTTGGTCTATGCGTGTCCCTCAAGCGATTGGCATCCCTCAGCTTCGTTAGGCCTTCGGGCATCCCTAGCCCACTTAAAAGGGTCTATATCTTGTCTTTCCTATCCCCTCAGGATGTGTGTGGTGCACATATACGTGGGCACCGACACATTCACTGTGAAATTGTGTAGTGTAGTTTTCTCGCCATGAATATGACCTTAGCTGTCGAAATGGCGTTAAACATATATTACTCACTCTTGTTAGGCTTTCATTGTACAGGCATCAATTGAATGCAACAAAGATACATTAGTACGTGCAGTACGTCAGGGTTATTCACCAGCACCACATTAGTGCATCACAACGCTAAATCAAACGAGCAGCAACCCTTAAATAAACAGAGAAAATGACTGTCATTGTCAGTACAAATCTCTGAATGTCATGAGTGAAGGGACGCACTTAGAACAAAATGAGAGATGAGGGCATATGTTGACCAACATTTCTTTTTATTGGGAGCTATGTTCCAGCCATTTGTGTCAGCTTGATTTCAGGAACAAGAAAGGGAGTATGGTGAATTCCACATATAGTCCATAAAGCGGCTATTGAAAGGTTTTGACTGTTATGTTTGATTAGGCGTGTGGGCATATAAAGCTTTGTTCCAGGTACCTGTTGTGTATATAATACAGAAGTCTCTGTCATTCTTCTGTTACTCCTAGATTGGAGGGAGCATATTGGGTTATATGCTTTTTATGTGATTGGGTTATATGCTTTTTATGTGAAAAGTCCTTAATTGGGAGATTATCATGATTCAATACATTTTATTGCCAGGTTTTGAATAAGCACCCGTTTTGGTTAAGTACCAGGGTCAGGGGTATCCGAAATAGCCCTCATAGACTGAAAATAGACCTGGAATAAACACATGTCTCATATAAGCAACTGGAGTAGACAACCTTTAAATCTGTAAATACTGCTGGTAGGACACAAAGTGAAAGTTAGAAAGGAGGAACACGATCTTGTAGATATCTGTAATTATCGTGGACATGGGAAGTCTGCTTTCATGGAATTGCTGAAGAAGTGGGTTTAACCACTGTAGACTATGACTTCTGTGTGTTACCAGCCTCAATAATACAGGCCCATACTTAGGGCCTGGACCGGTCTTTACTTGTGACTTTTGATGCTATAAAATGGGCACCTTCTCAGCAATAAACAACACCCATGTAGAGTCCTTAATAGAGGGAAGGTATTTAGCCAAAATAAGAAACAAAATCATATAATGCAAGGGATTGTTCAACAGTTACATCCCTGCTAAGGGGATGGGGGGGGGGGAGGGGCTCTTTTGGTACCAGTGACAAACTGACATTGGGATGGGGGGTCCTAGAAACTGCAAAAAAAAAACAGTGACATAATTGTTGAATGTACCCTTCGATTTTAGTCTATGTACTACTTAAAGAAGCTATAGCCTACTAAAAGTCTGATCTATGCATAGGCCTTGTGTATGTGTCACCTACAAGGTTATGCATGAGAGATATATTCCATGGGGTCAGAAGGCAATATCATATAAGTGTCTTAGCAAAGTCATATAAAGGCCCTAGGTATCAGAGTGACATAATAAATTGCGTCCACAGTGCAGCCCCTTTCATTTGGCTCTTGGAGTATTGAGCACTCAGCTGTGACCAGGCCCTTTACTGTAATGCACAGGTAGTTAGCAGGGTGGGAGCAGTGGGGGCATGGTGATCAAAAGTACAGGGCCGGCCCAGCGGTATATTCCAATACCGCCTGGGGGTCAGAGGCTGGTGTGTTACCAGTGTTAGGTTAGCCAGGGGTTATTAACTATGCTGATCGACTTGATCAGGCTGCACTCCGACAAGGTGCAGGGAATTCCCACCGTGAATTAAGGGTGTTGTGAAATCCATCGCAGACATGAACAGTGTTAACAATGTACATGTATGTAGTGCCAAGTGCATGCAATTCAAGTTCAACTGACAGAATTAACCAAAGCTGCTCTATCCCATCATTTAAATGCCATTTCTCCTCCTCTCTTCTGTCCCTTCTGTATGGGTCTGGTGCCCTCAAGCGAGAGCATGAACACATCTATTCTTATGAATGGTGAAATAAATGACCATGGGAGTTTTCTCGCCATATCAAATACAGACCGGTCACTCCAATCATGATACTCCAAGTCAACATAATATTTGGCTAGGCAAATAAAAGATCCCCTGCCACTTTCTCTAACACAAGTGCATGTGACTATGTACAACATTCTCCTTACAAGCCTTATTTCGTTAAGATTCTACTTCCCTCTCCCTCTTTTTCCGATGACAGAATAGCTCAAATAGTGCAGAGCTAGGGTGTCAGCGGCGAATCACCTCCATGGAAATAGACACTAGCCGCTAACTAGGCATATAAAGCGACCAATAAAACCCAACCGCATGATTAGATGTATGGGCAGTGTAGGCATTGATTAGCCTGCACGCTGTCTAACCTAGACTCAGCTTGCACTGAGGTAGGTGGGGGTATGTATACTATTGATTATGGCCTGCGGCAGACGGCTACAGCACATTGAATGAGTCTCCTCTCCCCCCTGTGCACGGTGTGTGAGTAGTAGTCCCACTGTAGGAAGGCAGTAAGGGAGTGATCATTTTTTAACAACAGGGGCGGGGGCTGGTGGGTTTGAGCGCGACCGCGCGAAAAAAATTTCGACCCCCCCTCTCGAGGGGGTAAAATTTTTTCGACCCCCCCCCCCATAAGGGACAAAAATCGCGCGCGAACGTCCCCTTTTAGCCTATAGTAACGCGCGGGGTTTTCCACTGAAAACAGGTGAAATTATTTTGACCCCCCCAATCAGAGGTATTGAAAAAATTCTGACCCCCCCGGTCAAGGGGTTGAAAAAATTCTGACCCCCCTCAAACCCACCGGCCCCCCCCCTGTTGTTAAAAAATGATCACTCCCTAAGTCCATTGCTATATCCTGAAATCTAACCATCGGGCGGGCTTCCCGAAACCCACTTCAAAGGGTCTATTTTTACTTCTTTCCTATCCCCTCAGGATGTGTGTGGTGCACATATGTGCGGGCACCGATATATTCCTCTGTGGAATTGTGTAATATAGTTCTCGCCATGAATATGACCTTAGTTGTTGAAATAGCGTTAAACATCTATTACTCACTCTCTAACCATCGGGTAATACCCAGTGTACATATTAGGTAAATGGAGAGTGCCCTACAAAAAAAACTTCTCGTTTAAGCCACACTGTAGTTCGGTCCTGTTGGGACATCTGTTGCCTGTCTGCCTTGTCTGAGCTTTCATCATCATCGTCATCATATAAGCTGATGCTACAGTGGCAGGTCCCTGATTCGAAAGGGCTGTCCAAGGTAAAGTAGATACAGTCAGTCTTATCCCATCACATAGATGTGATCACTACTGTACTAGACAAGCCACAATCTAAAGTAAACATTGTCCAGAAAGGTTTATGTTGTCGAAGTCTTCATTGCCAAGAAAATGAGCAAATGGCAATCTGAAATGTGCAACTTTTATCGATACTAGCCTAACGACGAAGGACGAACCTTACTGCTACTATTGCATTATAATAAAATGTACACACAAAATAAAAGACCCCATACCGGTAGTATAAGTATTGGAATGGTGTGGGGATAGATTTTACAGTGTGCTCTATGTAGTAAATCTAAGACTATGATTTAATGTAACTGGCATGTAGTATACATATGTTGCTGACTTCATAAGTGAAGTATTTATAAATAGGCCGAATATCCGTATTTAGGCTGATAATATAAGCATTGTGGTCAGTGACTCGCTGGTAGCTATGTGTATCGGGTACTCCCTAAATACAGCAAAACGTTTACACAATGTATGGTTCATATGTTAAAGGAAAAGTCTGCGTGCGCCTTATAGGACGACCCAGAATTCAGGGTGCGTGTACCGATAGCCATTACAGACGAGGTTTCATGATCAAAATCAGACCCTAGGGTGCTCTTAAGCATGGTGTACCGTACCTCATATGCAAGATGTTTTATGGGAGATTTACAGGAATACGAAGTGAGCTTCAGAGCTGTGGTAATGATTATTTTAGGAGGTTTGAAATTTATAGATACTGAACATAAAGAATCAGTCCCCTGGTTGTGATATAGATATACTGTCCCAAGGTTTTGGACATTCTATACTATAGCTTCACCTTCCAAATGACCAACAACAGCGTTGCCTTCCTTCTCGATGTATATCTAAATTCTAATATCGTGCACATGTATAAAACTTACCCATCCTGTGTGTGGAATTATAGCGGAAGTGAAACTAGCCTGTATTCAAACATATCCCCGTTAGATATTGTAAAAAGATGGCAATTTCTCAAAGCCTGCTCTCTTTCTAAAAAAACAAAACAACTACCTTACAGGCTTACATTAAGTTACAATGCATCAGCACATTGTGAAATAAAAAGCCCATTCATATACTGGTATGTGTAATTCTCTCTTTCCCCCCATCCCAGTGGTTCCAATTAATTAAGCCCTGACCGCACTATAAAGTACGGTTGTACACTATAAAGTATAGCCGTCGACCATGATAAATGTATAATATAGCAGCACACATGGAATCATCATGTTTTATAAGCACCCTCCCCCGGCACGGCGTGCCTGGGAAGTAGGCCGTGTCAGCTGGGGAAGGATTCACACTGTACCACGAATAGACGCCTCTCAAACATACAGGCTATTTATAGCATCGGCCTGACCTATTTACGTATCGGCCTGGTGACGAGTCGGGGGGACATATGGGAAGTGTGTTAGCGTTAGGGAGTGATGGGTGAGGGGGGTGGGGGGGGGGTGGTCGGCGTTCTCTGTATCGTGGTGTCAGGGGTATGTGAGTCCCATGAATCACCCATACCACACTCATACATAGACACTCAAACAGTACTCTACATCAAGTTGCAGTGCCCTTAGACATACATTAGAACATCAGCTTTTATAGCATCACGGCACAATCACTATAATTCTACAAGACATAATCCCAAAACGGATTGGCAATAAAACAGAAACTTTTAATAGTGAACAATGAACAAATTAAAACAATTACAATCCACCTTACTAATCTGCACGGTGTATGGACGATGTGGCCAATGGACGATGTGGACACTAGACCATGTGGCCAAACCAAGGAGGATGTGGCCAATTTCCTGGACCATGTGGCCAAAAGTGGACGATGTGGACAATTTAAGAGAAAATGGATGATGTGGCCATTTTAGAAGCAGATTTACACTAACCCACTTTGGTCACATCGTCCATTGTCCACATCGTCTTTTGGCCACATAGTCCACAGACATTTGTTCTACCAATTTAATTAGATTTTGGTAGAATATGGGTAAAAAAAAATGCATACATATGGGCCAGAGTAAAACAAAATGTCAGGGTAGGTAAATGGGTTTGTTATAGAACCCTTGGGGAACCTATATTCTTATGGTAGATAGCCTTACAAAACATTGGCCACATCGTCCACCCTGTTTGGCCACATTGTCCACAACTTTGGCCACATCATCTACAAATCCTCAGCACCTCTAACTTTATTTTAATTGGGACGGTGCAGTGGGTATTCCGTCTGAACTCTACAGAGCTGAATGGCTGAATGGTGCCTGGCGCGAACACGGATCACGTCACTTTTTTTAGTTACATAATAAAACACTAGGATATTTAGACTACACTTTTTAAGTTGTAGGGCCAGCTGTGACATCATACCCTAGCTGTTACATAACACTCTATGCTGGCCCCAAGTCAGATTCAAGTACAGAATCCAATGAAGATTGTGCTGGAGCCTTGAAATGACTATGTCAGGAAACAGGTTTTAGTCTCCCATCATAATTATATTGTGGCGAAAAAATCATGGCTGAAATCAGCCTTTTAAAAAGTTAGTTCAAAAAATTGCAAATAAATGCATATGTGGGATAAAAAAAATCATTTGAAAACATTCTGTCAATTCAGAATTTTGATTAAAGGTCTCAAATTGATGCATCATGACGGTGATGGTGCTCCCCTACTACAAGTTTGTTTACATGGCAGTGATGCCCAGGGAGTGGATGAGTCCAATCCACCCATTTCAGGAGGGGTGACAGGTTGTTTCACCGGATAACATATGAAAGTTCCCGCCCACTGAAATGCAGCTTGAATATACAGGAGAGAACTGCAGTAGAGTTTTGATTTTCATCCACTATACATGTTTATTGGCCGTTTATGTTTAGGCTGAGGAACTGAGCCTCTCACATTAGGGTTGACAGGTTGTTACATCGGATAACAGAGTTTATGATGATGTACAAATTCCTGTGTACTGGCAGTGAATGGTCAGGTCATGGTAGCTTAGAAAACTAAACTCTCACGGCTCCACATAGAATTGAGAGTTTAGGTTTCTAAGCTAGCTCAAGGGGAGGGGGGGGGGGTTAGGCCTAGATGACAGTGCCAGCGACACCCTCCGCACACCCTGTACCTGACTCCTACACCCTCCGCACACCCTGCGCCTGACTCCTGCACCCTCCACACTTTGTTTAGGCCTTATTTAATTTTGCTTCCATAATCCCAGCGCCAAAGGCCGTACTAGAACCGTACTAAAGCATCAAACATTTCCTCCTAGCTGCCCCTTATCGGATGGGCCTGAGTCAGGGGTGCATCTTATTAACAAGGTACAGTGAGACATGACTGTATTACAGTTGTATTGTAGCATTCAAAGGCCTGAATATGTACAGCTTTCATTTCAATATTCAGGGATGTGATCTGAAAATTGGTGAAGTCTAGGAAGATTTTCAAATTCCCAGTTTTTCGTATTTAATGGCACAAAATGAACTACAGAGGCAACAATTGTAATGTTTGCATAAATCTAAGGGCATACTCCCCAAGGACAATTTTCAAAGGAGTTATTTGATGGTATGGGATTTAGTCAGTCTGTTTCAGCCAGAGTACTAGACACCCTTTCCTTCAATAAAATATTTTCTCTATGGATCTGGGGACATCACGGGGGTCAACTATTTAGTTTGAAGTGTAGGAAATCCTACAATAAAGGAGAAATCACATTTCTGAACATTACAGGTTAAGTACACTTAGACCTGCGTCCCCTCTTTATCATCACCAGTGCAGATCTAGAAATAACATACACAAAATGATTGTACAAATTTTCATGACGTAGATTTACCTATTCCAATAAAAAATCAGGGTTCTCTGCAGAACATAAATTTACACAGTAAAATCTTGCAGCGATCAGGGGTAAAATTTCATTTGGTCAAGACCTAAGCCTTATGGTAGGCTAAAGTTGGTTGTTGGGTCTCCCTCAATGCAGTATGGGGCTTACAAATGGGAATTTTACAAAGAAATAGATAATATTTTCATAAAATGTAATATGAACTTCTGTTCTAAATGACCGATTTACAAAATTCAAAAACCTGTGTAGCTAATATGACACCAGCGGTGATTTTGAAGTGAAATCACACAGGTGGCAGTAAAAATCACAATTACAGTGTTGGAAGAACCCTGTAAGAATATAAGGGTACAACATCTCTGTTCTACCTGCACAAGTACCTACCCAAGTCACCCCCTGCCCCCATCCTGGTCCACCTTCACAGCTACCTTCCCAAGTCACCCCCTGCCCCCATCCTGGTCCACCTTCACAGCTACCTTCCCAAATCACCCGCTGCTCCCTTCCTGGTCCACCTTTACAGCTACCTTCCCAAGTCACCCCCTGTCCCCATCCTGGTCCACCGTCACAGCTACCTTCCCAAGTCACCCCCTGCCCCCATCCTGGTCCACCTTCACAGCTACCGTAATCTCCCGCGTATAAGGCGCAGCCCGCGTAGAAGGCGCACCTCCAACTCAGAGAATGCAAGTCCACATATAAGGCGTACCTAAGGCTTCTGAATTGATGTTTTGATACCCCCGCATATAAGGCGTACCCCCAACTAAGGGAGGCTGGTCCCCGTATAAGGCGCAACCAGAAAGGTTTGGTATCATCATATCTAACCTATACAAAAAATCCTCAATGCATCAACTGGTCATGTATTTTCTTTAACCAAAGAAAAGGTGTAGTTTATTCCATGGGGCCCTATAATTCCTGAATGAAGCATACCATTCTGCTAACCATAAAAGTGTTTGTAAGCAAAAGTACACCCCACTCACTGAGAGCTTTATTAATTATACTATTGGCTTTTTAATCAAGAGAATCCATGTAGCATTATAAGCAATAATCCTGCCACAGTTTGTGCTGACATCTGTTGTTATTCTAGGAATCATTTAAGGACATACGACTTTATAATTAACAACTACAGTACTGGGAAAACAATCTAACACATGATAAAATTGCAAACTGTATCTTGATCATGATAATTTAAAATCCTGTATTCAATAGGAATGATTCCTAGAAGTGCCACCAGATCGAGCCAGTATACCATTTATATACACTTGCTATATGTTTGACTTAAGAATAGATGTTCAAACTATGTTTAGATAATGTTTTGACTTAAATTAATTCCCTAACATGCTACAGCATTGATAGAATGCATGAATGTATGAAAAGAAACCAATGAACTGATGCTATAATGTTAGAGATAAGTTATACTTCTGGTCACACCTAATTTGTGGCATTTGTTAAATATTGATATTGGAGTGATTCACTGATCATCACTCAATTGAGATATAGGAAAACCAGCGTATAAGGCGCACCCCCAACTCAAGGCAGGCTGCATCCCGCGTATAAGACCCATCCACGATCTGACTCATGTATAAGACGCGCCTTATACGCTGGAGATTACGGTACCTTCCCTAGTCACCCCCTGCCCCCATCCTGGTCCACCTTCACAGCTACCTTCCCAAGTCACCCCCTGTCCCCATCCTGGTCCATCTGCGTATGTACCTCCCCATCACCTGGGGCATCTTTATAACCTAACTTGGACCCCCATTGTTCATCTTTTCGAAAAAAAACCAAAAAAAAAAACCATTGTTCAGTTTGATGCATGAATGCAGCCATGGGGTACATTCATGTATAATGCTAACCTTACCCAAAGCGTCGTCCAGATGCACTAGCGACCCTTAAGTGTGGAAAGATTCTTTGAACGATTTCCCAGAAAAGGGGGCCCAGAGGGGGAGTGTATGTTTTGACCCTCACAAATTTTGGAACCCATTGCACAAATTCATTGTCGTCGGTGAACTTGGTCATGAACTCAGAAATTGACCTAAAATACCGGTAGCAGGAAAATTATCAAATTATTCCAAATGACATGGCCCCAAACCCTTGAAAAATCGAAAGTACTAAACTTGTGGTCCTCAGAAATGTCAATGCACCTGCCTCTCGCTCTTTGGCCCCTGAAAAGGCATGGTGCTTCCCACACCCCAGAGACAGTTGCAGCACTGTAGCAGCTATGCTAAGCTATTACTCCTGCCTTATTGTTAGACACTAAGTTGTTCTTGTGTCTTTCTTGGCCGTTTTGTGAACATGGAGCTTGGTGCTAATATACTTTCAGACCCATAGCTCTAAGGAGTTGTACCTCAGAGAATTTCAGTACTATGGAGCTATACTGATTTTTTAGGGTATACCGACTTAGCTGGTTTGATTATCAGCCAATGAAATAATCCCAACTTTTCACTGCGGTCCTCTCGGGGGGGGGGGGGCAGTTGGTATCGATGTGATAGCTGTTATTAGTGATAACTACTGGTAATCAGCTTCAACAAGGGCTGCGCCCATAGGACAATCCGCTACTTTAGTATATACACAGTGCCTATAGGAGCCACTTGGGGGTATTTCTTTGTGACAGGAACTAAAGAGTAGCAGACAGCTATAGTAGAGAGGCATTGGCATATAGGTGTGACGGATATTCTCTTGTGGCAGGAACTGAAGGGTAGTAGTAGCCAGCTACAGTGAGACCTCTATAATAAGTCTATTGGTAGTCCGTCATACACCGAATCCGGCCAGACTGTGACTGGGACATACTTATACAAATTAATATATTGTAACATGCCTCAATAGTCTGTGGACCGTTTTGAGATCCGACCAACATTTGTCTGTAACAGAGGTGGCCAGACTATCAAGGTCTTACTGTATTGCAGAGAGGCATTTACATGAATGTGTGATTTTTTGAGGTTTGAAAGTGTTTATTGTCAAATCACGATTATACAAAAGTGGTATCATGACAATAAGATGAATTCCTTGTTTTTTTGTTACATCAAATATGTTTGCACAGATAATGTGTGTGATAAACCAAATTAGAATGAAAGATGAGTGCATACAATCATGGGCATTCCCTTTTGACAGGACACATGCATGCACACACTCACATTAACACACCCATATGCACAACCTATGATTGAGAAAAAGAACGGACTAAATGTATGCAAACCAATGAGGGAGTCCCATGAGTTGTAAGAGCCTTAGGCTGTTAAACAAAATCATCAATCAAACTCTATGACAAGAACTGAAGCAGGCTTCCCTAGCCCACTTAAAAGGGTCTATTTCTCCTCTTTCCTATCCCCTCGGATGTGTGTGATGCACATATGCGTGGGCACTGACACATTCCAATGTGAAATTGTGTAATGTAGTTCTCGCCATAAATATGACCTTCGCTGTCGAAATGGCGTTAAACCTCTTTTACTCACTCAAGAACTGAAGAGTAGTGACAGCTTTAATAGAGCAGCATCGACATAAATGTGTGACGGGCATTCCCTTGTGACAGGAACTAAAGAGTAGTATACAGCTATAGTAGAGAGGCATTGACATAAAGGTGTGACGGACATTTCCTTGTGACAGGAACTAAAGAGTAGTATACAGCTATAGTAGAGAGGCACTGACATAAAGGTGTGACGGACATTTCCTTGTGACAGGAACTAAAGAGTAGTAGACAGCTGTAGTAGAGAGGCATTGACATAAAGGTGTGACGGACATTTCCTTGTGACAGGAACTAAAGAGTAGTAGACAGCTGTAGTAGAGAGGAATTGACATAAAGGTACGACGGGCATACCCTTGTGACAGGAACTAAAGAGTAGTAGACAATTCTAGTAGAGAGGCTTTGGCATTAAAGTGTGACGGACATTTCCTTGTGACTTACTGCTACAGTAGACAGCTATACTGATAGAAGAGAGGCATCGGCATATACCGCAAATTCTCTCGTGTTAGCCACGTCCCTCGTATAAGCCTCATCCCCAACTTAGGGAGAAGCTGTAGGCTGCACCCCAGACCTGAAAATTGGCAATTCAGTACTGTTATATAGTATCAAATCCCCCCCGTATAATCCGCACCCAGACTTTGTAAGAAGCTATAAGCTGCAAAATGCATCTGGGTTCTAGTAGAGGGAATTTACGGTAGGTGTGACGGGCATTTCCTTCTGCCAGTAACTGAAGAGTAGTACACAAGTGGTGCTTTGGTACACAGCTGTAGTGGTGAGGCATTGGCACCATAGTACCTCGCGTATAAAATTGGTGCTAGATCTCTACTACTTCCAGTCTACTTGTGCATCTGGGTCTTGATTTTTAGAAGTTCTGTATCAATCTAATGTAATTCTACTCGACCTCTCACATACTGCTGCAGCATGGCTGAGCTACGAGCTCTTTTTCAGGTTGTACCCATCACCAAAGAAAAACAAAACATGCTATACACCAAATTAAAGCTTAGAATCTCAGGATTACAGATATGCCAGGTGTGAAACAAATCAAAAACAGTATTTTTCACCATATGAGTTTTAAGAAAAAAAGTAATTAAATCATTTTTTATTCAAATTAATTCGTCAAATCCTAGGATTGACAACATTTTCATCAAATAATGCAACTATATATAATTAAATCAGTGTAAAAACATGTGTTTAACATGGGGATCATAATTTGAGATGAATTAGGTTAGTAGGTCAAAGTCAGAGTCCTAAAATAGGTCATCTTCTGCTTACTATATGCATGCACTTTAGACCTTGTGACAGGTCTATCCTGAGTTCTATTAGGGGTGCAAACCTGAATTGACAATTCTTATTGATGCAGCATTGGCAACTTGTAGGGATGTCATTGACATCAACCTTTTTCCTATGGCGATTATCACGATTTTTCTCTCAATATTGCAATTTATTGCAAATATTTATTAATTTTGATGCATTTGAAAAGTGTATGCAGAAAAGTCTTGAACATCATGGCAACCAGCATTGTATATTTGCATCTTTCAATAAATAGACAAAGGTTCACAAGGGTTAAATCTGACAAAGGTTGTCTTACAAGGTGAAGCCGAGTGAGATAACCCTCCAGCAGATTGAATCCGAGTTAAAACTCAAAACTTAGTTTCTTAGTTAATGGTCAAATTACAATTTGACCTTTACATACAAGTAACTCAAATGATATTGGAAAATACAATCATGTTGATAATTCCATGGGTTAATAGGTCTCCTTACTCCATGCAATATACACCAGAAGTTCAGTCGGCAGACGCAAACCAGTCAATATGAAAACTTGTGGGACCGAGGCCATCGCTGCCGGGCCTGCAGATATGACCAGACAATGGGATCAAATTTCTGGCTATAATCTTGGGACCTTTGCTACATTTTGGGTTTCATGGATTGCAATTATTAAGGGTACTACAGCCTAAAACAAAAGGCATTACTGTTTATTAAGATTTGAAAGGGGTAAAAGAAGGCGTTTTGCTGCACATGGCTCCTTATGGGCTGTTTCTTTGTAAAGACCAATATGTGTAATATATATACACAGTGTCACTTTTTAATGTTTGGTGTAATATATTCTTCAAGATTTATTTACAATTCATTCATTATCCTACTTATATTTTGATGCAGCTGACAATCCCTGCAGTGTGTGCTCTGTGTTTTAGTGCAGTGTAGAGATATGGGGTGCATCCTGAAGTGAAATAAGGGCCTAATGTTGTTATATATATATGGATGATATTACATGGGTTGACAGTAGAAACTATGATATATTTTGAGATTCCTTACAACCACATGGTACAATACAATACTAAAGTAGCCCAACTTTAATGTTTTGTCACTAATTAAATTGCAACCAATACAATCAGAATTAACAAAGGATGTGCCTCTAGTATAGGTTGTAAGAATCCCATTCATAGATATGCACTAAGTATAGTGCATTTGATGTGTACCTTATATTAGTCTATTTGGGACCAGAGCTGTAGAGCTCACCCCCGGGAGCTCACCCGGGCCTTCCATCAAAGCTGAGTGGGTATGGCCCTGTGTGTGATTGTGACTCAATGTGGTAGCCCTCACTGCACCTGTTGAAATTAGAGACTGAGGGGGTAACCAAAAAAATAGAGAAAAAAAAGGTCTGGAACTCCCTTTAAATGCAATATATTCAAAATTTTCTGTCAGCAATCTAAATATCTGCAATGGTCTGAAAGTTTAAATAGTAGTAAATGTGAAATTTCTGAAAAATGTATTTTCTGCTGACATTCTCTATATTTAGTGCTACTTGTCAGAGGTATAAGTAAATCACAGGAAAAAAAGATACAGACAGCATCTGATTGCATCCTATCAATGCTGTGCAAGTAGTACAGAGATGCATTTTGCCCAATCAAAGTTTGAAGTTTTAACACTGTTTATTGGCTAAAGAAAACACCCCAAATTGAGGTGTTACAATCAGTCGTCTGATAAGTTATAAATATTCACCACCAAAGTCATAATCATAGGTTGAATTTTCT
Source organism: Acholoe squamosa (assembly GCA_949317995.1). Lineage (NCBI taxonomy): Eukaryota > Metazoa > Annelida > Polychaeta > Phyllodocida > Polynoidae > Acholoe > Acholoe squamosa. Next base: position 45,677,817 of record OX439038.1, read on the forward strand.
ATAGTACCAAGTGGTTTCCATGAACTTATCGTAATATTTTCTATGTTATTAACATACAGATCTTTACAATAATCAGAATCACAAGTACATCTCCTCTCAGACACGATTTAAAAGCAGTCATAGTAGGTTTCAGTCATATATCAGCATACAACACTTCCCATGTTTGGTTGCCTCTATATAGAGGACTACCCCTCTAAGATTCTGTTTTTGGTCTCGTTTCTTTCAATTTTCCACTTTACACCTAGTTAGGAGGTCATTAATGTGTACATCCTGGGCATTTTTCACCCTTACACAAGCTCTAAGGCAGTGGTTTTGTACAATGTCTATATGATCTACCAGGGTTTTTGGACCAGAGTCAAGAATAAAACTACAATATTCTAGTATGGGCAAAACCATTTGTTTGTAGATATATAGAGCATTTTCATGATTCAAATATTTTACAATATTACGCAACTCTTTCAACTTTGATATACCTATCGGCTCAACCTTTTTACAGTGCACCTTAAAATTTAAGTTGCTATCGATAATTACACCCAGAAAGTTGAAACTCTCCACATTTGATAGAACAGAACCTTGCATAATAATATTGTATCGCGCAATATTCTGTAGTACTGAGTGACACCATAGTATGATGATGTCATCAAATGCATCAGATAAGTCTGGTGCATTGCTCTAGGAGGACTACCTCACTAGCACACTCTTTTCAATTTATATAAATCCTATCAAAAAACGCTATGATGAAAATAGGGTACTGATTCCCTAAAAGTTGACCTATATTTCTGTAGGGGAATGTGACTCTCAGGGGCCGGTCATCGTGTTATCACATGTCCCCTCTCTGTGTCACCCCAGTCCAGGCATGGGTGGAAGGTAGAAAACGTTGTACGGGGAAGTAGGTCAGTGGTAGAGCAATCGTCTGAAGGCTGAGAGGTCCCAGGTTCAACTCCCGGTTTCCCTAAACGTTTTCGCCAACCCCTACATTTCAGATATGCAACATACTGACCTAATTAAACTCAAATATTTTATCTCTGGAAGAACTTGATTGGTCCATGTTCCATGACTAAGTTGCTCTTAGTTATGATGCGGAAGTAAAAAAATTGCCCTGGCCACTTATTAGATCGAATATGGTATATACGGATATTTGCATCTTGACCTTTGACCTACTGACCTAATTAGTCTGAGATGTCACATTGATGATTATGATGCCTTTGATATTTTAAATCATAGGACACAAAGGTAGAGGCATTATTTTTGTGGTAAAACAATTTTTTTCTGAAAATTAAATGATTCAATTTGAATTAAAAATTATTAAAATCTCTTTTTCTTAGGATCTAATTCACCAAAAATACTGTTTTTTGATTTTATTACACCTACGATATCTGAAATCTACAAGTTTAGAGCTTTCCAATGATGTATGGTGTATAATGTTTTTTCTTGGTGATGGGTGTTCACCTTTTGGGGCCTTCATGCTGCAGCAGTAACATCCAGAGTTTATAAACATCGCATATTTTTCATAGTAGGTCCCAGACTCTTGTAGCCATGATACACAAAGTACTATGGAAGGTGTGACAGGTGTTTTCTTGTGACAGGAACTGTAGATGATAGACAGATGAAGTAGTGAGGCATTGCAAGTAGATGTAACGGCATTCCTTTGCGACAGTAGTAGCAGAAGAGTAGGAGATAGCTATCATAAAGGTTATGAGGCAGTGACGAATGGATGTGAAGGTCATTTCCTCGTGGCTCTAAATGTAGTGTCTGTGTATCCGTACAATAGGCATTGCCCAGACCAGCACCATGACACTTATTACTGTAATCTCCCGCGTTGAAGGCACAGCTCGTGTAGAAGGCGCACCCTTAACTCAGGAAGGCCTGGTTCATGTAGAAGGCGCACCTTCTGCTGTTGGGTTGATATTTATGGTCACAGCTTTACACACCTTCCCATGCCCTCACACCTTCCTATGCGGCTTTTACACCCTCCCATGTAGCGGTAACACCTCAGTAAGGCTATTCTCACCCTTTTAGGGGAGCCATTTAGGGTTATAGTGTGCACATTACATTTGTATTCTTTCCAAAATGACATTTATCTATACCCCTCGTATAAAGCGCACCCCTAACTCAGACCTATCCTATAAGGCGCACCTTGGATCTGATTCATGTATAAGACTCGCCTTATACGCGGGAGATTACAGTAACTTGCATCGTAGAAAGCGCAAGCTGCGCTTGGACGAACAGATAGTGTGAAAGCTTGCCGCCAGATGCTTTATAGTACTTCCGGCGCTGCAGGAGGCTTCAGCTTAGGTATGTCACAGCTATCTTTGAGGCCAATAAGGTGGGGGTGGGGGGTCAGCATAGCAAATATTTCTTTGAAGGGCCTTCCTTTTGTAATGTCCCACATAGACATTTCATATACACAACTCATATGAAACACATGCAGTCCTACTGGAAAAAGAAGCTAGGTATTCTGTGTCCGATCACGAATTCTACAATGATGGTCATTGACTCATCGATGGGTTTATTTCAAGCATTAATGAAACATTATTATATTTAATATGTCTTCTTTTCAATCTCCCGTGATATGATGTAAACTTATGAAATGAATTTAGATGGTCTATAACAATACAAGTCTATTGTATAGACCTAGGTTAGTACTGCCTTGAAAGTCTTCCTAAGTGTAGATGTGCGCGCCAGCATCTGTTGTGTAATCTGTCCAACTTCTGACCCTGGCGCCTGACCCTGGATATACCAGAAGCACCTAGTGGGAAATGTGTGAACTAAGTGTTTGTCCAGGCGTATAGGACTTAGTATGGAGGCCTAGTGGAGCCACCATGTTAAATTTCGCTGGTTGAGGTAACACCCACTGATAAGACATACCATGATGGGTACCTTGTCCCTGGTTAACACCCACTTCCAGGGACATGCTGCTCCCATCTTATCAGTGTGTGTCGCCGGAACCAGCTCCAGACCAGCTAGTGGCCAATAGGACATAACAGGATCCTTCTCTCTGCAGTGTGACACTGACGGGCAGGGTCCATGGGTGGGATTTTGGTACAGAACAGTACTGATCTGGAAATTTGAAAATCCTAGCTAAGACTTATATCGGGGATTTTACTGTACTTATATTATACTGCCATACAGTACACTGCAGTACCAGGCATTCAACACCAGTAAAGTCGCAGCTATTCTTGGGAGCAGCAGTCAGACGTCATAGCAACCGGTGCAGCCCTTATCAGTCTTATCTCCCTACTGATAACAATCTTCATGAAGGGTCAAATTAAATAGGAAATGTACTAGCAAAAGGTGTTAAAACTCTTATCAGAAAAGATCTAGACCACTTTCGGCAAAATGCATTACAGGACCTGAAAGATATTCAGAATGTACATCACATACTCGATGCATTATTTTCTAATTGCAATATTGGAAGAGAAATCAGCAAAAATGTTACTTTTTCTAGTACATTGCCTATGTAATTTGACCCTTTGCCCGGTCCTTAGCAACCACAGTTCTGCTCCCTAGACATTATTCTTCACACAATAACTTGATTGCCTTTGGAACCTGTGTGGTCGTGGTATTCACAGAAGCCCAGTGCTTGTGTCAGATCTAAATGGAGCCTGGGGATCTACAGGGAGAGCCAAGCCCAAGGGATAGGGGTCAGAGATGATTCTAAGATTTCTGTATTAAATCATGTTAGTTTCCTGTGGAAATGTGTCTCAAGTCCAGTTTTCCTGGTTTTTGTCGACCAGTGAGTGGCATCTCTGAGGGATATAATTTTATCATTAAAATTTGCGAAAACAGGACTGCAGTTACCTGTGTGTTGTTTGTATCCACACTAACAACGGACACTGCCCATACCAGCAGTTACCTGTGTATTGAAGCCACACTAACAACTGACACTGCCCACACCAGCAGTGTGTATTGAAGCCACACTAACAACGGACACTGCCCATACCAGCAGTTACCTGTGTATTGAAGCCACACTAACAACTGACACTGCCCACACCAGCAGTGTGTATTGAAGCCACACTAACAACGGACACTGCCCATACCAGCAGTTACCTGTGTATTGAAGCCACACTAACAACTGACACTGCCCACACCAGCAGTGTGTATTGAAGCCACACTTTAAACTGGCACTGCCCACACCACCTGACACGGAACAAATTTAATGCGCTATTCAGGTTCTCTGGTCCGTTAAAGACAAGATTATCTTCTTGGTACATGGACAGGAACCAGAGTAGTTGATCAGAGCTATAATCACATCGGTTCCAGTTCACCGCACGCCTGGCACATCTGGCACTGTCCAGACACGATTACCATGTGCTATTGTGTAGCAGCACTAGATCCCATGTTACTCCTCCCCTCTACCCCCCTCCCTTACAAACCTCCTCATCCTCCCGGCCGTGTGCCGACTGAGTGCCAGACCTCCCCTGCTGTTGATCCCTCTAGCCCTGATCCCACAGTTATGTGGGCCGCCCCTCCTCCTCCTCCTCCCGCACGTCGACGCTACATGCAAGAACCGCTGCCGCCGCCGTGGTCTAAAAATAGCAGCCTCTTTGTAAAATGGGCAAGACGCGGCTATAAATAAACAGTCATTATCTAAATTTATGCAGCACGCAGCGGCAGCATGGGAGAGGGGGTGGGTGTGGTGGGAAGGGCGCTAGGACCGTAGCCTGCCGCGGGGACAAGGTCCTTTCTAACAGTAAGATTAGTAAGCTACAGGAACTCGGTCTGCGAGATTTTAGCCTTTTGTCGCCAGATGCTAGAATGGATACTTCCCGAAACTCAGCTCCCGTAACTCTCCTATTAAATATGTAGTGACACGGACACACAGAGCCCAATATACCCAGATAGGGCTTGCATTTCTTATTATGGCTGGCACCTTAAAGGCCCAGGGGGGCCACTCAAGATATTATGGATACCATGTGCGTACACAAACTAGCGGGAAAGGGGGGTGTTTTTGGGTTCTAGGAGCAGGATCCTCTATAAGGGGTCTGATTCTGATCATTTTTGTCCAAAAGGGGTACCTTTTTCAGAGTTGAATTATCAATGGAATTTTGTAAAAATTCTGGGGAAAGGGGTACAATATTCTGGAGCATTTTCTCACTGTAAGGGTCCCAAATCTAGAATGATGTAAAATTTATTGCATATTTCTTTGTCAAATTTTCTATGTTTGGTAGGGGTACCAAACATAGTCTGATGCTATTAGTGTTAAAAAAAAATAGGGTACAATATGAGGGCTATCCCGCCCAAAGGGGTACATTTTTGGGGATATTTGCCCCACCATAAGGGGTACCAAGTGAATGGTCGTGTTCACACATGGTTACTTTAGAATATATAGGGAGTGCCCCCCCCCCCCGGGCTTAAATACGGACATTTCACTACAGTGGAAAATATATAGTTACATTTATTATGTCTTTGATGGCGTTGTATACCGCTTTACAGAGAATTAAAAATCTTCCATGGCCTATTAGGGTTTTCCTCGCCCACTTAAAGAGGTTTTTATCTCCTCTTTCCTATCCCTTCGGATGTGTGTGGTGCACATATGCGCTGGCAACGGCATATTCCTCTGTGAAATTTTGTAATGTACCGGTAGTTCTCACCGTAAATATGACATTAGCTTTCGAAATGGCGTTGAACGTCTATTACTTACTCACTCACTCCAATGGGCTATTTCATTCCCAAGGTGACTCAACTCTATCGTTTGTCTTTGACATGTCTGAATAGACCTGCTTCACAAAGAGGACGATCGTGTATAATGTAAAAATGCAGGTAGGGTAGATTAACCTAAAGACGGCCACATACCTTGAGACGTCCACCCAACATATTTGCCATGTGAAATAGACTTACTCCTGAATCAACAGTATGAAATCTTTGATGGGCATTGGATCTATCAATTTGTGGTGTTGATTCAGTAGTAAACCCAATGTTATGGCTATTTTCTGAGGTTGGACGTCTCAATGTATTTGGTCGTCTTTAGATTAATCTACACTACTGGTATTCTATTACTAGTATGCCATTTGTTCCCACAGTGAAGTAACTCTTCAGCTTTTATCAGGATTTCCTGATTTCTGAAAAATTTGAATGACATGTATTTTCCTTATACGAGTGGTAAGGAGGGCTGTTTGGAAAAATAGAAGACTATTACGTCAAGTAAATGTATGGCTTCCTGATTTTTGCCTATACCTAACTTACATCCCTGCTTGATTAAGTACAATAACTTTTTTCGTACATTCCTAGTAATAATATAATGTATGACTTATATCTTACAAGGGCAGTTTAAAAAGAAAAGATCATTAGAATATCTCAAACCGTTAGCCAGGAACTGCTGTTACCTTTAGAACTGGCCAAGCAAAGTGCGCCATACTGTCACTGCAGTCCCTCTTTTCATCTGCGGCTCTGACTACCACCTGTCTGTCGCCTGTCTCATCACACTCTGACATCCTCCTTAACCCCTCCTACAGTCACATAATACCTGAGTCCTGAAGGTGTATCATCCTTTTCTGACATGATGCGGCGAAGCAGCAGTGCTTGCGAGAAATGCTGACGAGTGAATGCGCCAGCACTGAAATGGTATAATCATAACAACTCTTTGAAAGCATGTCGCACTCGTGAGTTACTCGCCTGTGCCGCATCAATGCGTCAATCGCACCTTAAATGACTAACTTCCGTACCGACTGGGTACCTGCGTCTCCACTTACTGTCTGACACATGGAGTAGGTAACAACAAGTGCCTGTCAGCAAACCTGCACCACTGTAAAATGTACTGTAAATGACCTGTGATGGGCCTTATAGAGTGTGCAGTATTATGGTCATATGTGAAGACCTAATGGTATTAAAGAGATAAGATAAGGGTCAAATTGGGGCCCCCTACTACTGACCCTTACTAGTATTCTAGTCTATCCATTTATATTACAGAGATGCCACTTTTCCTAACTTTTTAGGAATTCCGAATTTTTACTTTTTATTCCTATAGGTATTTCCTATTGTAAATTGAGAAAATTAGGAGGATTTCCGAATTTTTGGGGATCAGTGAGTGGCATCCCTGATATTATATAGAAGTGATTTCTTTACAAAATAACTTTTTTTCAAGTTAGAAATATTCCCTGATTCATTCCTTATTTCTAAAAAATATGACCCCATATTCACTTTATAAGCGATGTGTGTACTCTACGTGAGGATTTATTTACGGTAATCCGTATTGCCTTAAAGCATAACAAGACCAATGTAGTACTGGCGAGTATGTAGCAGATGGGTGTACGAGAGGAAGTCACTTATTGACACCGAAAAGGTCTATACCACTTCAACGTGGATGAGAGGATAGGCTTGTGTTTTATAAGCGGAATGTGCCCTGTCAGCCCTTACAAGAAGCTGGGCGATTTATTAAAAGATGCTATCATCTTTACTGAGAGCTCAAATATTCACTTTATTAGGAATCTATGCCACGCCAACACCTAAAGTGATCTGTCAACGCCACAGAAGTCTCAAGTGGGTAGTCTATTATCAACTGATCAATTGTGCATAACACCCATAGTCCCCTAGGCCTCTGTCACAGAAATCTATATAGGAAATGTATATGATCATGCATGCTCAATCGCGTGACAGAGGCCAAGTGGACTATCGACACAAAACCCATAGTCAACTTGGCCTCTGTCGCACGATTTAGCCATACATTTCCTTTATAAATTTCTGCGACAGAGGCCTAGTGGACTATCGACTTTGGCAGTCTTAACTTAAAAGTAAGCGACGGGGGCATGGTCCAGGGGTACAATTACCACTTCTTTCCTATCGTCAACACTGCCCAAGCTGCCACCTGTGGAACTCCTGTCCCAACACAAACACTACGTCTACATAAACCCTCGCATATATAAGAAGTGCACCTTATATATATGCAAAGAGGCTACATATAGCCTGTGTATCCCTGATATATGTGAGGATATTATACAGTCAGTCGTCAGTCGTTTCTGAAACCTCCCCAGCCGGGAGGGTGATGTGGGCAGGGACAGTGGGGCTCTAGACAACTGGGCCATAGAAAATAAGAGAGAAAATCACAAAATCATTGAAAGGTTAGAAGAAAAATGAACACAGAAATCAAAAATAAATCAGGAAATTTTAAACCTTAGGATAAGTAGAAAAATACAGCCAATTTAGTAAAAGAAATAACGTCTCTAAGAAAAATAGAGAGATTTGTAACCCAGGGGTCAGACATAGGAGGCCTCAATTGGACCCTTATCTTATCTCTTATCTGCGATCTTCTCAAAACTACTTCCGACTGACCACTGACTGTATACGGCCAATACTAAAATGAGGAAGGTAAATTTTGGTGTCTATAGGCTTGGATAAAAGTGACATGAGGGCAGGCGAGTTGTTGATCAAAGGCAGTGCGGTTTGGATCAGATGTAGTAGGCTTAGGACATGTTATTAGTGTTTGATTATCATGATAGTCTCTTTAGGCCTACAATACAGGTAGTGTGTAAATTTCATCAGCTCATGAATGATTAAATAGGATAATTTTGTCAAAGACTGAATACTAAATACATGTATTAATATCGCCCTGTTGCTTACGTCACTACCACTGAGCCTAAACAATACCAGTTTCAGTGTCACCCTCGAACCCCCACTACCTGTCTTCTGAAGCAATATCCAAAAACAGGCATGGGGTCCTTCTGAAAATTCCGGAAACTTGAAAATTTGAAGGCCAAGCAGTTCACAGTTTAGTTTGCACATACACTGAAGTGTGTCAAAGCTCCCTGTCATGGCCGCAATGTTGGGCACTACTTGCACAGCTGTGGGCGGCCTGTAGTTTCAGGCTCAATTTCTCACAACATATGAAAAACTATGTTGTCATTTTTTACACATCCCTTAAAAATGATAGGTTAGGCCTTGTAAGATTCATGTGTGCTCAAATCCTCTATAAGTGCCCAAACCCAGACCAAAACAATGCGTTTCTATCGGCAAGTAGGTTGCCAGAGTAATAACTGACAGTGTAGGCAAATATTTTTATTTCTTATCATCTTTTAGAAATAAAAATAAAACCTCATTGAAATAAATGTAGGTAACAAATTTACGTCTATATATATGAACCAAATTTGAGGGTTAAAATGATTTTGAGAACGAGAATACAGGGGACTATATTCTGCTGCATACTAGCCTAACAACCAAGCCTTAGCACTTGCATGTATATATAATGATATACGTACAAGTATGGCCGACACCGCACTCCAGTAGAGGGTGGTGCTGTAAACAGTATGACCCTTGTGTCTGAGCCTGAGTGCTTATAGGGAGCAGAGCAATTGCTAGTACCAAACAAATTAGCTAGGTGGCTCATGTAGTCGGGGGCTAGATCAGCAGTTGGCCTCTTTGTACAGTTTATTTTGGTTGGCCCTTCCTAATAGTCTATATGAAGCTATATTCTAAAAATCTATACCTTTGGATAGCAAATACTGCAAACCTAAACAATAGAAGATTTATATAGGCTAAGTACTTCAAATACAAGAGAAATTAAACTTTTTGGGCAAATATAATCCAGGCTGAGTAAAACCAAGCCATTGTCTTATCAGGCTAATCCCCTCCATTCACACCTAAAACAATGGACAGGTACTTAATTCTTATTGTTTTCTGTGGGTGGAGGGAAAGATAAGAGATTACCCTCAATCCTCTGCCAGATCCAAGATGGGGGGGGGGCAAATACATAACTTATTTCAAGATGGCCACCCCCATACAGGAATGGCTCTGTTCCCTATAGAACCCTCAGACAACCACCTTAACCCATTGAGGGCTAGCATCGACTATAGTCGACACCATGGTAGGCCTAGCATCGACTATAGTCGACACCATAGTAGGGCCTAGCGCCGACTATAGTCAACGCCCATTACATAGGATTTGTATAGGAATTGAAAATAGGCTCGTCCTCTAGGAACTATACTTTTTTCAGAGGCCGACCCCATGGCCAGGGCAACCATTTTTGCTCTGCCCTTAAAGGGTTAACAGGAAACCAAGGGCATAGTGTTTATTCCAGGTGCGTGCTGGTCATTCTTGTGTGCAGCAGTGACGTCATAGCAACCACTGCGGCCTTTATCAGTCGTATCTTCCTACTGATACGAATCCTCATGAAGGGTTAAATTAAATAAGAAATGTATTAGAATAAGGCGTTGAAAGATTTAAACCAGCTTCGACAAAATGCAATACACAATCTGAAATATATTCAAAATTTACATCGCATACTTGATGCCCTATTTTCTAATCCCAATATTAGAAAAGAAATCAGCAAAAACGTCACTTTTTCTAGAACATTGTCTATGTAATTTGACCCTTTGCAAGGTCCTTAGCAACCAGGGTTCTGCTCCCTAGAATAACACCCCCATTATACATGTTTTTCCAGTCAACGGAATAATGGGAATAATGCTCACCCTTGAAGTCTCTTCAAGCAGAGTTCCCATTAAATTGTAGTCTGAAAGATATGGCGGGGAGTGGCAAGTTGAGGGTTGAGTTAGTGCCATGATATGACGCAAAGTCCCCGTCACACACACAGGAACCTGTGGTGACACACACAAACAGCACTTGGGGACGCCTCTCTCTACAACCATTGTTGATATTGCTGCCTATTAATAGGTCATGAGGCTAAAAATAGCCACTAGTGTACACACTCCCACAGGCCTGGTGGTGCTAGGTATGGCAGTGCACCACTCATGTTGGTGGTTGAGCTCGCTGTGGTATGGCAGGTTGGGTATGTGTTGATGAAAGCTACTTTAATATAGGTCCCAAGTTTGGTAAACTTGCTTAAATCTTTGCTTTACAAATGTTCAGTAGTAGTCAGTGAAAAGGTCTATTAATAGTTTATTTCTGTGCCTGAGTGTCAACTGTATGCTAACGGCACAGTCTAGAGGGGTCTAGAGATACCTTATCATCGTTTTTGAGTGCCGTTGTTTGAATAAACGCCTGTCTTGTATAAGCGCCGGGGGTAAAGGGGTGCTTAAACATTTCTTAAGCACTAAAACTGGATCTTGTATAAGCGTCTGGTAATTGAGGCCGCCAAATCAAAGAAAGCCGGGGCGCTTGAACACGACAATACAGTAGATATAGTTTACATTAAATTGGGATAAAATCAGTTAGAATAAGCCTAATTAGGCTAATAGTCCAGGCCCATAAACAGGATTCTCCCCAAGTCGGGGTGTGGCTTTTACGCGAGGTGCGACTGTGCATGCAGATATTAGTAGATCCAGAGGGTATTGGCCACTAGCTGGTGTGGAGCTGGTTCCGGCGACACACACTGATAAGATGGGACCAGCATGTCCCTGGAAGTGGGTGTTACCCGGGATGTTAACCAGGGACAAGGTACCCATCATGGTGTGTGTTATCAGTGGGGTTTTACCTCAACCAGCGAAATTCAAAAGATCATTTGTTTTTAACTTCCTCGGCACTTAGATTATAAGTAAAGCTTTGCATTGGTTGCAATATTGATATATGGTCCTAGTCATATTTCTAATATTTTGGATGATTGAAATAAGAAATGTAAGGTCATGGGTAGAATATTGACAGGTAGATCATATGGTTTATTCTGAGTGGTCAGCTGAGCAGCCACTGTGGCGCATGTGTTATGTCTTTGCCTTCCACTCAGAGACAGAGGGCCCAATCCCAAGACAAGTACCCGGTATTCCATTATTTTGCATATTTCGTATATCCATAATGTCAATGTATCACAGACCCCTGGTGTCCAAATGCTGAACTAACAATCCCCGCCAGCCACCTTAAGGTGAGGTAATAGAAGATGTCGATGTTGACAAGAACACAGTCATCTGTTAACAAATGTCATTGGCAGTGCTGATGCGTGTGTGGCTGGAAGGTGCGGTGGGGTGGTGGTGGGAGGGGGGAGCTGGGATCGTGTGAAAGGAGAGGGGCGGGGGCTATTCAAATGGTAATATTTGGGTTACTAGAATGAGAAAAAATATTGTCTAGCGACTGTGTGCATTAGCATATTGTGCGGCTAATAGAAGGGGTTTCCCAGTATCTATCTAGGTGAAACATGGCAGTGGTCTGTGAGCAGCTCGCCGTTACCATGGTAACACAGGTAGCAGCAGCAGCCGCAGGACGGCACACAGTAACGGCGCCTGTTAGCAACACTGAGGCTGCACCAAAGCATCAGCTGCACCGAACTGTTGCCATGATTGTAACAGACATACTCACATGTACAGGTAGCTAATGCCTCCTCCAAATCTGTAAGTGCTGGGGTGGTTATTCACGATGATACGATATATGGTAAAATACATGAATGAGTAACGTTCAAATTTTTTTTTATTTTTATTTTATTTTTTTTATTTTTTTTTTTTAAGAAAATTCAAATATTTTATAGTCAATTCTAGCCATCACTGAAATCATCTTATGACATAAGGTAGGCCCTCTCAACATTAGGTATAAAAAGTTAACTATGGTTTTGAATACTTTGGAGGTGGTGACCACTTGACCCCAGACAGTTCAAGGCCAGTGTCGACCTGTCTTGGTAGGTATCTGCCGGTAGCTGCTACTCATACCGTAATCTCCCGCATACAAAACGCAGCTCGCATACAAGACACACCCTCATCTCAGGGAGGCCTGATTCACGTACAAGACGAGGCTTAACCAGGGATTCCCTAGTACATGTATTAGTCAGTATAATTTCCCCAAACTCCTTTGGTCATGTCTTTGCTTTAACCAAAGAAAAGGTGTAGCTGATACCAAGGTGTTCTATATACACATAAATCAGAAATCATCAAGCATACCATTCTGCTTATCATAAAAGTGCTTGGAAAAATTGGTACACCCCACTTACCGACAGCTTTATTAATCATATTGACCTTTAATCAAGGGAGTGAAATATGCACCATATAAAAAGCTACTGTGCTGCCATCTAGTGTACAGAGGTGGAAGGATATCTCAACATATGAAACTACACTAAATGGGCCTCTTAACCTTTGAAAATAGATGAACCTCTGAGGGTCTGACATCTCTGTGTTACCGGGTATATCCTTAAATGTTTCTTAGAATTTACACCAGGTGTAGCCACTAGATCACTCTTATACTCTTACTATGTATTTGACTCAAGAACAGATGTTGAAACCATGTTTAGATAAGGTAAAGATTTGGAATTCACTCCCTAACATGCCAGAACATTGATGGAATGCTTAAATGTAGAAGAAAACCCAAAGAACTGATGACACAATGTTAGAGTTAAGTTCTACTTGCATTCACACCTCATTCGTGGCAGTCAAAAAAATATATGATCAATATCATAACCAAATGGAGGGAGGCGTGGCGCAGCCGGTAGCGCGTCCGCTCAGGGGCCGTGAGGTCGTGAGTTCGGTTCCCGGCCCGGTCGGGGCACAGTGGTGGCTCCAAACGTCGCTGTAAGGTGTTCGCACCCCTAACTTTTGAAAATACTATATAAGACAAACTTGGCTTTTGTTTGGCGTATAAGACGCGTCTTAAAAGCGGGAGATTACGGTAGTAGCCTACTGCAGTAACTGTCCATGGTAACTACATGAGGATGGACCCCTACTTCGTCTGGGGCTTCCCTAGCCCACTTAAAAGGGTCTATATCTCCTCTTTCCTATCCCCTCAGGATGTGTGTGGTGCACATATGCGCGGGCACTGACACATTCCTCTGTTAAATTATAAACCTGTGAAGCACGGGATAGCCACTTAGTGCCGCTAAAGTGCTGTAAAACACAAATCAATCAATCAATCAACCCTACTTCGTCTTACATAATCATACCCTGAATTTCTGGCCCCATATGTTTCAAAATCATAATTAGTTAAAAACTGTTCTAGCTCATTACTATATCAATTTAATGTCTCCATAAACCTTTGTGCACATATTGTTACCCAAATTCCCTGTTCTCACTACTCAATATATGTATGCTGCTCTTGAACAAATAAAAAAAAATGTAAAAAGGAAAATCATGCATGGATAAAAGAGTATGACTTTTTCACAAAAAAAAAAAAACCCACAAAGTTATTGGTGTGCCTTATATGGGAAGATAACAAACTGTAGAGCAGTATTCTCAGACTGACACGGCCTCTCAACCAGAAACTGAGTTTGGCCTCAGGTTAGCTGTCAGAGTGTCTGTAGCAACAACTCAGAGTAGCTGTCTGTAACAACAAGTCATGGTAGCTGTCAGTATCACCAACTCATGGTAGCTGTCTGTAGCACCAACTCATAGTGGCAGTCTGTAGCACCAACGTGATGAGTTGTCTGTAGCAACAACTCATGGTGGCTGCCTGTAGCACCAACTCATGGTGGCTGTCTGTAGCAATAACTCATGGTGGCTGTATGTTGCAACAACTCATGGTGGCTGTCTGTAGCAACAACTTATGGTGGCTGTAGCTGTCTGTAGCAACAACTCATGGTGGCTGTATGTGGCAACAACTCATGGTGGCTGTCTGTAGCAATAACTCATGGTGGCTGTATGTGGCAACAACTCATGGTGGCTGTCTGTAGCAACAACTCATGGTGGCTGTCTGTAGCAACAACTCATGGTAGCTGTCTGTAGCAACAACTCATGGTGGCTGTCTGTAGCACCAACTCATGGTGGCTGTCTGTAGCAACAACTCATGGTGTCTGTCTGTAGCAACAACTCATGGTGGCTGTAGCATGATGGCTCTCTGTAGCAACAACTCATGGTGGCTGTAGCTGTCTGTAGCAACAACTCATGGTGGCTGCCTGTAGCAACAACTCATGGTGGCTGCCTGTAGCAACAACTCATGGTGGCTCTCTGTAGCAACAACTCATGGTGGCTGTAGCTGTCTGTAGCAACAACTCATGGTGGCTGCCTGTAGCAACAACTCATGGTGGCTCTCTTTAGCAACAACTTATGGTGGCTGTAGCTGTCTGTAGCAACAACTCATGGTGGCTGCCTGTAGCAACAACTCATGGTGGCTCTCTTTAGCAACAACTTATGGTGGCTGTAGCTGCCTGTAGCAACAACTCATGGTGGCTGTCTGTAGCAACAACTCATGGTGGCTCTCTGTAGCAACAACTCATGGTGGCTGTAGCTGTCTGTGGCAACA
Source organism: Acholoe squamosa (assembly GCA_949317995.1). Classification (NCBI taxonomy): domain Eukaryota; kingdom Metazoa; phylum Annelida; class Polychaeta; order Phyllodocida; family Polynoidae; genus Acholoe; species Acholoe squamosa. The sequence continues at coordinate 45,692,850 of OX439038.1, forward strand.
ACTCATGGTGGCTGTAGCTGTCTGTAGCAACAACTCATGGTGGCTGTAGCTGTCTGTGGCAACAACTCATGGTGGCTGTAGCTGTCTGTAGCAACAACTCATGGTGGCTGTAGCTGTCTGTGGCAACAACTCATGGTGGCTGTAGCTGTCTGTGGCAACAACTCATGGTGGCTGTAGCTGTCTGTGGCAACAACTCATGGTGGCTGTAGCTGTCTGTGGCAACAACTGGTGGTGACTGTCTGTAGCAACAACTGATTGTGGCTGTCTGTAGCAACAACTCATGGTAGCTGTTTGTAATAACAAATCAGGGTAGCTGTCTATAGCAACAAGTCGTGGTAGTTGTCTGTAGCAACAATAAGTAACTTGGTATCTATTTTAAGGAACTGCTTAGTGTAACTTTTTTATGGACACTCCATACTGCAGATGCTCATAACAGTTTCTCGTGCTAACGTCTTGTGGTAGGAACTGCTCATTGGTTTAAACTCTGGATACCAGCCTGACTATTATGCAGGTGTAAGAGTCCATACGGTGTCAGGTTACCTACCTGCCTACCACCAGGTACAACGCACACCAGGCCCACACAGGTAAACCACCACCCATAGCCTGCCTGACTCCAACCTGCATTAGGATGCTGACGGACCAACTTCTAGTCAAGACTTTTTCTTTTCTTTTGTAAGAACCTATTATGCCTTGATAAGGGGTTTTTAATTGTGAGCTGAGGTTCTAAATGTCTAATCAAAGTGTCTTTTTTCAAACTGATGGAAGTGATGGCAGATTCTAGAATGGCCTTATGTTCGAGTGGATGATAGAGTAACAAATGACTGATAACCTGATACCTTAGTCAATCATAGACTAGCAAAATGCCTGGTACACTAACTTCTCAGGAATAGGCAGGCTAGGTCTAAAAGAAATGTTAGTCGGGCCCAAAAAGTAAGAATACTATCTTAGTAGGTCATAGACTACCAAACGTCAAATGACCCTAATCTTAGGAGGTCACCGATTGTCAAAAGTCCAGTGACCTAACATCATAGCCGGCCAAACGCCCAAAGATCTATCTTAGAATGGCATACTAACAAATACCCAAGGACCTAACATCAGAGAATTACAGACCTAACATGAGAGTTTTCTATAGTCTACCTAAGGCATTTAACACCAAGCTCCCAGTCTGCCTAAGTGTCTCTTTTCTGATCGTCCGATGTCCAGAGATCAAACCAATAAAGTGTTAAAGTTATGGACCCATTCACGCACCAAACGTTCAAACAACATGCCAAGTGTCTGAGCACCATATCAATTTAATCTGATACGCATCCTGTACGATACAAAATACTCGAGACATTTATAGTTTGATATACATTCAGGCATAAGATTTTAGCATACTCGGGTATTCAAAATGGTCTATAGATGCATCCATTGGAGAATTTGTCTTATATGAAGTGGTTGGATGTTTAGGATGTAAGGAAAGTGAAGTGGAGGTACCTGAGCGTGTGTGTGTGTGTGTGTGTTAGGGTAGGGGGGTGGGGGTGGAGCGCGTCTCACCTGTCGGCCCACCTGTGAGCAGACACAGTGGCAGGTAACCCAAGACGCTGCGCTTCCCTGTTAAACTTAACAGAGTTTACCTGTACTTCATATGTGTAATACCCGTAGCTGGCACATTGTTTTCTAAGGTACCATTGAGATATATATATTGAGATCGAGATTTCTTTGGGTGTTGAAATTCACTGGGTGTGAGATTTTAAGTAATTTACATATCACCTCTAGTCCATGTTGAAATGATCAGTGCCTGAGATTGGACATATTGTCATTGAAAATTAGGCGCTGAAATTATTTGGTTTCAAACATTGTTGAGCTTATTGCCCCAGGTCTAACTGGGCTATTGGTGGCGCGTTTTCAGCCAAAAACTGCAATCGGGAATAGGAACTTTAGCAGGGAATTGCTCATCGAAATTGGGGGATAATTAAACAAAAAAATCATGGAAACATGTTCTTTAGGATCTAGTCTTTCATTGCACATGCTCAATTCCTGAAAAAGAATTTTTTTTTTACCTATGAAAAAGGCTGAAGAAAAAACCTGACATGTTTGACCTACTTTTTCACGAAAACGAGGCTCCCATAGGATAGCATTGCGCGGTCCATTTTGGCGGTTGACAGGGGGTTGAAATAACACAGGGCAATAGGGCAATTAAGATGCTTTTTTCAGCAGGTAAGATGTTAAGACCGTTTATAGGTGAGTGTGTAAATCGGACCACCATATTTTTGTTATGTTGACCGCCACACTTCCTGCCTGGAGACTTGACGCATGCACGCAGTCAGATTTTATTTTTTGTTTAATAGTAAATTGAGGAGGTGTATTCGATTCAATTCGATTGATATTGCCAAAGATGCATGGATTATATTAAAAAAAAGCATCAATTTCAAGTTAAATCGATAGAATCTATCATTTCTCCGTCGAAAAAGCTACTTCCAGCAAGGAGTGGGTTGCGTATGTGCACAGAACTTCAAAATCCCAAATGGCGGACTTTTTATGGTTAATATGGATCCTTATTCAAGACCTGCTGATATTGTGCAATGCTTAACTCGCCAGGAGAGGAGTTATTCGCCAATGAAAAATGCGAGCGATAATGGGTGCATTCTCCATAGTCTTAACCATTGACGACTTGGACAAACTGTCACTATATTGACAGTGCCCTTTCGGTAAGTAGTGGAAGACCAGGGCCAGTCGTGCATTGCACGCGTTCAATCTTTTGACCTTGACATTTGGCAGGAAAATCATTTCGAAAGATACACACACACAAAAAACTGTTAAATTATAAGCTTAAGAGTTTAGCTAACTTTTTTTTACCCTAGAATTTAGCCAAAATTAGGGCCTGGATGAGGGGCGCCCCCCCCCCTTTCAAAATCCTGGATCCGACACTGACTCTTTAATACTTATATTAATATAAAGTTAAAAACGTGTGTGTATGGGACACCCAGAAAAGAGGAAGTCCCTATATGCCCCAGTAGGCATTGGATTTGTATTGAACCATAGCTTATACTTAAGCTTTTATGAAATGTATCAATATATCTACGGCCCCACTTTGAGCTGCTCTTTCCAGAGGTGAGTCACAACTCTGTGGATCATGTCTGCATTGCAATGTGTAGATAATAAAACTGCCTTTTGTTGGTGGTAGCCTTGATATCGTACATGGGAAATGAAAGTCCTTGCTATATTTTGAACAGGCCAGAGGACATTCTCATATCGTAGAGTTGGCCACTGCAAATATCTTTGCCTTGAGGAAAAAGGTTTGATATACATAAAATGTACTTTGGGGAAAAGGATATAAAATCAAATACTTTTGCTCAAAGATCTTTGATAGTTGTGTAGACAAAATGTAGAGATGCCTTGTTCCACTTTTCCCCCTTTCTACTATTATCATTTCTTCTTTTTCCTTTGGGGAGGGGATGGAGACTTGCCTGGTAGTGATTTCCTTCTCTTTACCCTATAAATTCAGTCAACGTTGTAATGACCAAGCAATATTCTGAATTCCAGTTCAGATCCCATTGCGGTTCTAGTCGACAAGCTACAGTATGAATCGCTCTTCATAGATCAGATCCCCAAAGCAGCAAAAGACATTTCACTATAAATGTTTGCATTGCTTCAAATGAGTTTTGCAATCACGGCCAAACAACAAGTTTACTCCTGCGAGGTGGGAGACCTCCAGGGCCACAGCGACGTATACAGCAACAAGATAGCTGCCCTCTTTAGACGCTAGCCAGGCGCTATATGAGCCTACTACCGGTACTATGAAATCTCAGCAAGAGGGACCCCCCCCCCCCATCAACCTCCCCCACCGTGTCCTACTCATAGCGTAGGTGCGTTTTGTTTTGGACAGCTACAATGTAAAAACAAAAACATCGACGCAACGCTAACATCGACGCAACCCTGTCAACAACAGCAACAAGGAGGAGCTCAGGATATATAGACCTGCCAACCGGTCCCTAGGCATATGATGTTAGGGACCGGCTCCTCTCTATTACGAGACCTTTCAGCTACTGGTGCTGCATCCTGCTCATGCACAATTCAGCCTGGGTTAATAAATTTCAATTTTTCCTATCTTAAAATAATCATAGGATCTTCAAACTTTCAGTGAAGCTAAAGGAGGGATGTATGTATATCTAAATTTTTAGAAGGATTGATCAAGGATTGAATGCATGAGAGGTGCGCGGAGTGCTCCCACAGGACTGAAACATTTGCCAATATAAGTATCCCACACTGTACAGAGCTTCCTGAGCAGCAGACGGTGTGGAAACCCCCACATTAAGGATATATTGACTTATAATAACATAGGGAAAATATTGGGTATATCAAGTTTGTATTATTAATTATATCACCTCCCTGGGCCTGGTAGTGACGGCCATGAACAACACCGTAAATGAAACTTAACTCTTTATCTCTGAACGTGTTGAGCCGTAATTGAGAAGTTGTTAGGTAATGATGCCCTCCCTTGTCTTGTCTTTTGTCACAGGTGAAACGTGGAGAGTACCTGTTATAGTTCTGGTGTTGATGGCTGTGCCAATGTAAAAAAGGTATAAATAAAAGCGGTGGTAATAGATGAATTAAAAAGAAATATCAAGTTTGAAATTAACACTTGTCTCTTTCTGCTTATTTACAGCTTCTTGGATAAAACCCACTTAATCAAGCAACCAGACTACACTGTAACAGAACAGGTGAGAAGACTTCATTGCTTTTGCTTCCGTGTTGTCTAATAAATATGGGAGACTGCGGGCAGGGGAGCACAAAAGCCATATACCCTTTTTGAATGAGGTGAACATATGTGCAATCCACTGAATCTTTAACAATTAATGCTAAACATTGATTTCAAATGCGCAACATGGACTTAACACTCTGAAAACTATGTTAAGCCCGACCCATTGTTCCTTATACTAAGGGGCCCTGGAATAATTGTGGGCCAATGGAAAACGCTACTCGGGCCAGAGGTTTGGAAATCTAAGCATAGAAACATTGGCATTTGCCCTATAGCTTACATATATCAAGGCCTACCGGTAGCACTGTTGGATTGACAGATTTCGATCATGTCTATCAACCTGGTGATGGTCTGACATCTCCAGGCCTCTAATAACATTATGCTCGGCCATTTAATTCTAATAAATTGGATTATGGATTTTTTCAATCAACTCTGTGGTCGGCCATGGGCAAAAAAATAAAAAAAAAAGTTGCCCCAAGCCCCCATCTAAGACCCAATATATCCTACCGGCCAGAGCAAAAAAAAAAAAAAAAAAAAAAGGTCATGGAAAAGCCATTTTTATGTCATCTAAAGTGTAGATATCGATAATTTGTTCACATGGAAAGGCAGAAATCGAAGGTTCATTGCTTACAATATACTTTTTTTCCCAAAGAATAATATTTTTTTGGTCATATTCTCCAAAAATCCCGTCGCCAATAGGGAAAAAAATAAAAATATAATTTTATTTTTTTTCTATTTTGCCAAAAATCTCGTCGCCGGATCCGTAATCCAAGTTATTAGAATAAAATGGCCTTAAGGAGGGGACAAACTGGACTTCATGAAGAGACAGATATACAGACAGCTCCTCCCACGATAACTGTTGCCCAGTACCAAACACTGTATAAAAATGTAGAAAGGGGAAGAGGTTAAACCAGAATTAATATGTATGTGAGTGTAGGAGCCGATTTTTCCCCATGTATACTTCATCCCGCCCCGGCCGTATGTAAAAAAATGACCACGTCCATAGTCAATCACTGGGCCGACTGATCATGGACGTATATATCCTGGACTGATAAAGAAGCATATGCAGTGAGGATGTGAGGCAAGTACACCCACGCATACATATACTACTCAGGTGATGTCCATGCTGTGGCAGATAACACAGATAAGCTGTAGGAGCTACAATACAACATAGTCAAGGACAAAAGAAGCTGCCAACTCAGCATAGACACAATAGTCACAGATAGTAGAAGCTGCCATGTCAGCATAGACACAACAGTCACAGACAACTGAAGCTGCCATGTCAGCATAGACACAACAGTCACAGACGATAGCAGCTGCCATAGGCACCATAATATTACACACAAAATTCACAGAAGGCAGTCACAGATAATAGAAGTTGCCATAGGCACTATATACATAACACAGGCACAGGTAATGGAAGCTGCCATAGACAATATACACAGAGTATAGTCGCAGACAACAGCAGTTACCATAGGCATAGGGACTATACACACAATCAGGCACATAGAGCTACCATAGACACTACTAGAACGAACACACACAATATAGGCCCATACATCAGTTGCCATGCACACAGGTGAGAAGACTTCATCTAGGTTGATAGACATGATCAAAATATGTCACTATACACACAGCATAGGCACAGGTAATAGAAGCTGCCACAGACACTATACACACAGCATAGGCCCAGGTAATAGAAGCTGCCACAGACACTATACACACAGCATAGGCACAGGTAATAGAAGCTGCCACAGACACTATACACACACCATAGGCACAGGTAATAGAAGCTGCCACAGACACTATACACACAGCATAGGCACAGGTAATAGAAGCTGCCACAGACACTATACACACAGCATAGGCACAGGTAATAGAAGCTGCCACAGACACTATACACACAGCATAGGCACAGGTAATAGAAGCTGCCACAGACACTATACACACAGCATAGGCACAGGCAATAGAAAATGCCACAGACACCAGCACCCGTCCCCTATAAGGCCACACACAAAAAAATAAGTTGGTCTATGGATTTCCCTCTCCATATTTTGTGGACATACAAAAAAAAATTCTTTTAAAAAAATCTCGTCTACGGATTTCGCTCGCTTCACTTTCTACAAGCTTTCTCTTTGTTTGGCAAAAAAAAAAAAAATTAATTTCGGTCGCCTCACTTTTCCAGCAAGGAATCCATTGGACGTCAAAAAAATCTTTTAAAAAAAAAATCTGTAGACAAACTTATTTTTTTGGTGTGGCCTAAGACATGTTAGATATTTGGATTGGAATGCAAGTGACCCCCCCCCCCATCCACCACCACCACCAATTAAGGGATTTAATTTGTTGGTACATGTACCCACTCGCGCTCTGAGTCCCACCCTCTCTCTGTTAAAAAAACAACAACAAATGGCCACTCCTGTCTCGTTGACTCAGCCACTCCAGTGGTTGTTAGTATGATATCAGGCGATATGCACTGTATATCATGGAGCCACCACTGCATTATGATTCTAAGTACTGCAGCATTAATGTGGCCTAAATTAGCCCTCTTATAGTATTAAAGCCAGTAGACCCTAGTGCATGATATCACTCAGTCTGTGTTGAATGAGGACCGCTGCTGTAGTTCTGTGGTTTGCCGCTGGTGACAGCACCTGCTAGTGTGCTAAACCATCATGCCCAGGGACAGACATTCCAGCCTCTGCACTCCAAAACAACACAATACCGGTACTAGTACTGCTTTCCAAAAGTTTTGGTGAAAGAGTAGAGATTATGAGGCCGATATAAACAACTCATATCTGACTTTTATTTAGATTGGATCAAGGGGTCAAATTCAACAATCTTGGTGAACAATATGACTGGACATGTGACTTTAAATGCCACATGTCCAGGTTCATGTTCCTCAGTCGTCGTCATTCACCAGCACAGTACTTTTAGCGAGACTACAATGGAGCATCATGCCGACACTTCATAGACATAGGGTCCGGGCATAGGGTGGTCATGATTTAGAGTATACACAACGACTTTCTTAACATCGAAGCTGTCTGTTGTTCTATACGGAGGTAGAAGATTGTCCTATGGGCGTGGCCACTACTGAAGCTGATTACCAGCGGTTATCACTGATAACAGCTAACAGTTGTCCTCTTTGTACAGCTTACTTTGGTTGGCCCTTCCTAATAGTCTATATGAAGCTATATTCTAAAAGCCTATACCCTTGGATAGCAAATACTTTAAACTTAAACAATATAAGCTTAATATAGACCTAGTACTTTAAAATACAAGAGAAATTAAACTTTAAAAGTTTTCTAAGAGGGCACATACAATCCAGGCTGAGTAAAACCTAACCATTGTCTCCCTATCAGGCTAATCCCCTCCATTCACACCTGAAACAATGGACAGAAACTTATGGTGATTAAGATAGAGGCATGGGCAGCTTATCAGTCTTATCAATTCCCATTGTTTTCTGTGGGTGGAGGGTGAGATAAGAGATTACCAACAATCCTCTGCCAGATCCAAGATGGCCGTCAGGTGGGCAGTTACATAACTGATTTTAAGATGGCCACCTCCACACAAGAATGGCTCTGTTCCCTATAATGCACACAAGGTCACTTCTATCGTGTAGCAGTGCATGGGCTACCGTTTTATAATCATGAATGCAGCACTGGCGAGTTACTCGCCACTGCTGCATTCATTCATTATGACGACTATCAGGTATGCAATAGAAGTTTTAAAAACTGTAATCCCCCAAATAAACTACCCGTAGGTTAAAAGGTTAGTTAATGAGAGCTTCAAAATAAACTAGGTAAGACATATATAGCCCTCTCAACTCCCCAAGCCTATATGAAAGAGCCATTTAGTATGGTCATCCTGATGTATAATAGTGTAGGGGTAGGGGACAATGTCTTTGGAAACACCGGGATTTTAACCCAGGTCGGCCAACTTGCAAGCGACCGCTCTACCGCTGAGCTACATCTCCAGACCTGATGTTTCCAACCTTCCACCTATGCCTTGAGCAGTGTGATACTGACAGGGGACATGTGATAGCCCAGAGACCCACCCCTGGGGGTCGGCCAACCGGGCACGGGGAATCACGTTCACCTGCAATGGCCTATATATAGTCAAGACACCTATAGATGTCTTATATGATGAACGAAATGTGTTTTCTGAATTTTGACTGTAGAAAGTTCTTAACTTAGAAATATTGGGTTCAGCTATAGATAACGACGAATCAACAAATGTGACACGATCTGCAAAAATGGGGCTTAGTGCAGAGGACCCTCAGCCCCCTTTTCCCAGTACATGTCACAAATATTGTGTACATGCTAAAAGAGCTGCAACTCTATGTTCAATACGCACTATGGGGCCAACCATTTCACAATTGGCGATATTTTTATGTCGAAGCAGTTGAATGTATTGTAATGAAGTATGTATATTTCTTTATCTGTTTTAGGATATACTAAGGTGTCGTGTATTGACATCGGGCATCTTCGAAACCAAGTTTACAGTGGACAAAGTAAATTTTCAGTAAGTACCCTAAATTTTGTACAAGTATTCTATTCTGTTCTATTGTAACCATTGAATAACTTTCTACGACCACTTCATGTAAATGGTGATGTAGTCGAGCATAATAAAGGTATAAGAATTTTTCACATAAAATTAAAAAAAGTATTCCAGAATCTAGGAATATGTAGTGACCTGTATGTTTTAAAGTATATGCCAAGTATGCACTACTTTATAGAAATCAATATGTAAATATTTTTCTGCAGTATTATTGAGTCTGTCAGTAAAAACTTCGTTATAGAATTGATAAGTCTTGCGAGTACGATTCTCCGTCCGTGAACATTATCACAGGAGGGAAAAAAGGATTAATTGACTAAAGAATTAACACTAGTATTGCCTAATGGCGGTTAACTATGTGAGATAAATTCAGTAAATGTGAAAAAAATCTTATATGATAAACACACCTTTCTTCTTTACAGCATGTTCGACGTGGGCGGACAGCGAGATGAACGCAGGAAGTGGATCCAATGCTTTAACGATGTTACGGCCATCATTTTTGTTACGGCCTGCAGTAGTTACAATCTGGTGTTGCGAGAAGACCCCAGCCAAAACCGACTCAAAGAATCCCTTGAACTCTTCAAAAGCATCTGGAATAATCGGTAAGAGTTTGTGGCAGCGGGTATCTGAGAATGTGACTATTCGTGTGTTTGACATACCTACATACTCCTCGCCTTTCTCAGTTGGTGGTTTCTAAAGATCCATCTAGGCTAATCCTGTAATTTTGTCCAAATTCAGTGAAATCTCATTTTAACAAGTCATTTTCAAATAAAAATCTGTTATTTGGACTCTTTTTTTTCACAAAAGTAAATAGAATAGTACATCGAATCCCCAAATTTATATTTTTTTTTCAAGTCCAATAGCGTAATGCAATGCCAGGTGTTTGATTTATAGGTAATAGACATTTAAATCACTAAGCTATAATGAAGCTGGCACGATGTCGACAGGCCCTAAACAGTAGACACACTGCAATTACCAACTCAATTCCTGATGTGTAATGTTAACCTGTTATTATTTGTAGGTGGCTACGGACGATCTCAGTGATATTGTTTTTAAATAAGCAAGATTTATTGGCAGAGAAAGTCAAAGCAGGAAAGTCCAAAATCGAGGATTACTTTCCCGACTACTCTAGATACGCAACGCCTGCCGACGGTAAGCGTTATACTTTAGTTTTGCATATATGCCGCCGTACTGATATAAAGTCTCGGGTAAATAGTACCTGCATCATCTACACACACATTCACTAGACAGCCAACATTGCCTCAATATACTACAGGGTAGTGAGAGAAATTGAGATGCTCAAAGTAAATGAAATATGGATGGCCTCTTGAGTTTACTATACAGACTTTCACAGTCTTAGTCATCACCTAGATTAAACCTTTAAGGGTAAAAGAATATATCCAGGTTCATCGTTTTGATGTACTGATGCACTGGCAAGTTTGCAGTAGCATACACAGTTCTTAATTAATGCCGTTACTGATAGGAGACCACTGCTGCCACCTGGTGTAGAGTTTGAGAACTTCAAAGGACACAACCCAATGTACTACTTCTAACGCAAACGCTGTAGTTGAATCAGGCTATACGAGTTTTGAGAAAGAAGGGTCTCAGATATGAAATGTAAGAATCCTAGCCTGAATAGTGTTTCATAGTGTATTTCTTATTCATATACAATTCACTAAACACTTTATTTTAACCATTTCTAACTCATTATTTTCTTCTCTTTGTTTTGCAGCCACATTTGAAGCAGGAGAGGACGCTGAAGTTGTCAGGGCCAAATACTTCATCCGTGATGAGTTTTTGGTATCCACTGCTTTCTTATTCGTACTATCAAACCTACAACTGAACCAGCCACAGGATATATTTGATAACTATTATACATATGGAACCCTTTTGGAGAGACAGCACCTATGAAATTAAATCTCAGTTCAATATATTCGCTATAATACAGACATATAAAATAAGGCCTTTCTAACGTCCTCCACAACTCTTTGCACCAATGCTGTCCGGTCTAAAGCTCTTGGACCACGATAGTACATTTGTATATTGTGCGACCTCATCAGCTGTTATATTCAGTTGCACCGTAGATCCATGCCCACTACCATATCCCTTCTAAGAATACATAATTTGATATACATTGGTATATATTCAAAATTTGGTTGTGTAGAATTTTTTCGCTTACGATTTAAAATAATTGGAAATAGGCTTGTGGTTGGTTTCTTGTTAACATGGTTTACCAAATGAAACTACCAGGAGTAAACCCCTTGACGATGATTATACCGTAGGATTTTGATATGAAACAATAATAAACCCACGAAACCAATCAAGAACCAAAGTAATTAGAGAAAACCTTTCAATCAAATCACTTCTGATCTCAGTTCAATATACTCGCTAAAAATATAGACATATAAAATGTGGCCTATCTAACGTCTGTTTAGAATTCTATGATATTCCTTGTCCTTATTCTACCTTAAAGATGAACCTCTAATCTTTTGCCCATTGAGAAAAGTTAACCTCTATATACCTCATTAATTTGCAGCGAATCAGTACAGCAAGCGGGGATGGGCGACATTACTGCTATCCACATTTCACGTGTGCTGTGGACACTGAGAACATTCGGCGGGTGTTTAACGACTGCCGTGACATCATTCAGAGGATGCACCTGCGTCAGTATGAACTCCTGTGACGGCCAGGTGCCTACTCACCCCAGTGCAGTCTGCCACCAAAGTGGTGGCCGCCCGCCGCCAGTGCCGGTCTCACCGGGCACATGCTTAGTCGCTGCCGCCGCTGGCTGCCGCTGCTGCACGGAACTCATGTCATCCCCCCTGTATGAGGGATGGTGCCCTAGCCGTAAATCAACTTCTGTATATGTATTTAAAGAAGGAGTCAAAAAGAAAAAAATGGAAGAATTCATCCTACCCAGGGCCTTTCTCTCTGAGACTTGCAGGCTGTATCCAATAGCAAGCTGCGCCATGTGAGTGAAGACGCCCACGATGGATTTACCCAAACTGGAAGAAATTGGTTTGTCATTGGTTTGACCTCCACCACTGCACCTCCCAAGGTCGATACCGAGTCGTTCTGGGCTGTGGAGCTCGATGTAATGTAGTGCTACACCCAGTGGTTTATCATAGTGGAAAACTCAGACTTGCTAGATATTTAGCAGGACATGAGTTATCAAAACCTTTAGGGACAATGATGGTATTGATGACAATGATGACCACAGAAATAGATTTGGAAAGTGATTGAAATCAGTGATGGCAACGACGACCACAGGTTGTATCATCAGCGGGGTACCCAGGAGGACATCTCTGCCACTCACAGCTCAGCTCCTCACTCCTCCATATGTACCACCAACGACATCCATGCCGAACAAGCAACACCATCATAGCAACAGGAATAATGCAGGCTGGCTCTCCTCTCACAGTGATCCTGATTTCCGTGTAGTACTTTGGACATTGTCAATCTGAGTCTTATAGGTACAAATTTCAACCTATATATTAAGTTATAGAATATGTGAATGGGAAAACATACAACATCCATCATGTTGAGATAGCCTGGGGGTAAATGTATGAAATAGTAATACTAATGACTTTGGTGTGCATAACTCTGATTACCATCATGGAAGAACTTGTTCATTATTTCACCATGCAAGGACCACTGCATCATACAAGGTGATAACGGAGTGTTGATGTCTGGCATTCGTAGACCATCCTTCTACAACAAACACCTTGTTATCCGTGTCTTGCCTCTTGAACACTCGGAGTTGTTTTCTGGAGCGACACGTGTGACAACTCAGGGCGAGGGACACAAGAGAGTATGGCTCTTCAACAGCTTTTAATTAATCCGATTATCACCAAACTATGCCAACATGTGACATACCAAATACAGCATAGTTCCCAGCAGGTGAAACTGCTTCTTGGGTTTCAGATAGATTGTTTATTTTACGTTATTTTGTGTGCGTGTGTATGGAGTCTGCAACAACTTAGCTTATTTGTGACTGCGCTGGTCTTCTCTGCTTCGCACCGTTTCGTCATTTTATCTACAGACTAAAGACAATAATTGATTAATGGCCTGTTGATGGTGACCTCAAACCGCATCGTTGTTACGCTGGTGTTTGGGTCTCCTTGCCATTACTACCAACAATGATGATGCCAACTTGAAGCATTATGTGACTACTTTGTTAAGATGGGGCTGGCCTGGTGTCACCCTCTTTAAGTGATAACACAATATTGATAATCAAAAAGCACCCTCCTCCCTCCCAAAGTATGAGTAACCCTCCCTACGGACTAAGCGTGCAGTGACCTTAGGGGAGGGTGGTGCCTGATGCCAATTCAAACTCAATACTATACCTGTATTTTGTTTGCTTTGCTTTTGAGCAGCCTTTTGGTTCAATAAGTGAGAGAGTTTTCATTGTAATTATACATTTTTAGGAAATACTGCAGGGCTTGGAGTATGAATTATTAGTTCTTTAACTATACGAACAGAAGGTTATGTGTTATCGCTCGAGCAAGGTCAGCTATAATGAATATGAAGTGATTAAGTCATGTGAGTTAGTCATGTGAATACTAAAGTATATTGGACAGACTAGAGAAAATGACCAAATTGTTAATATATGGTTATGCTATGGTGGTATGGCACACGGGCATGAGATGACTGTATGGCAAGGTGTGGGGGGAGACTGTGGTTGTTGTTGTTGTTGCCCCGACCGGCATGGGTGGGTGGGGGGAATAAGAATTTGAAGTTGCACAAAAAGAAAAAGAGTCGACCACTGTGGTGAAAACCTGTCAACCAATCCCCCAGTTAAAACATGCAATTGACAATGTTGTTATACGACAATAATGGTTTATAGTATACATAACCCACTCATCAAGATAAGGCTAGTTACAGACTGTCACCACACCCATAGATTGGGACCGTCTGATCTGTGGCATTGCTTAGGAAATCTGCATTTCAACCAATCTGATCATCTAAAAAAGCATGTGAAAAGTTTTGTGGAAGGGTTCTAATGGTTTATACAATGTCTAGGCATAATACTGTTGAGAACGGTGTACCCATGGTTGTGTACTATATGGATGGCAACATGAACTTGTTTGACTCTATGTATGATTTTATAGGGACTGATGCTTCCCTGCCAAATTTAGATGTTCTCCACATGTTGGTGACCAACTGTGTTTTTTTCTGCATCTGAATGTAAACAAGGCATGCACTATAAATGGAAAAGATCCTGGGGTTGTCTCTTTAAGTTTTTATTTTCATTTTTCTGTTATTTTCTTTGTAAACTATGCTATTAGAAGTGGTTTTACTCAACCCACTTGACTACCGGTAGTTGGCCCACTATTGCAGACTAGTAAGAGTCTATGCTGGACAGACTGGAGGTTTTTGACGCTGTTTATTATTTGTTTATATTCTGTGCTAAGATGTGCAGTATAAATTACATGTCTAAGTTTGGTGTCAACATTGGTTGCATGTGGCCGGAGAGCTGAGAAACAGAGAAGAATCGCTAAACCCAGTGGTCATCCGTGCATAGAAAAAAATACCCATTGCCACGCAACTCCTTTGGAATCTAGATTTGTTGACTGAAATTTAGAAGTAGAATATATAGATTTCACAGCTGTAAAGAAGAGTACCTGAACGTTTGTTGATCAGGAAGTGACTTTGTGAATTATTGTGGAAGTGCTTATTTGTTGTCTGAGCGCGAGCCACCCTGGGTTAAGCGTCCTCTTGTCTGTAAGAACTGCTCCCTGCCACAGACTTGGTTTCCTTGGATTACTGGTCAGTCCCTCAGCGTACAAACCTCGTACTGGTCTGTGGGAGCCGGCAGTGAATGGAGTACGGCGTTATCTTTTCTTTTCCTACTCCTATAACAATAGTTTAATACAGAGATTTGTTGACGTGCGGATGGGCATGGGGCGGCAGGCAGCATGTAACTCTGAGGTGTTTTCAAGGAGGTCTCGCTAGCATAAGCAGCGGTCGCGGCGCTTGGAGACCTCCTTCATGGTTCTGTTGGTTCATTAGTGTCTCGCTCATTAATATTCATAATCACATTGAGCGGCACCTGTATACACTATATGTGGTAAATGACGCATATTTTGGGAAAGTGACGAGTGACTGTAAAAATCGACCACTTCTTTAAAGGTTGTGTGCGAGTCTGGGTGTATGTATGTGTGTACAGAAACCATCATAATGATAATAAAAGAATATTAGTTAATGATCACCTGATTGATGATAGTTACATGCTATAATCCTGATAGAGTATTACAAGGGAGTGAAAGGACAAAATCCAGCAATCATGTATATCCAGTGTGAACGAGGAAGACAGTTGCTATGTGAAATTTACATATAATAATGATAATCATATAGCCCCAATGCAGAATGGGACAACATATTATAAAGGATTTTGGTTATTGCTCAGATTAGTGTGCATACCTGTATATACATATAACTATATCTACATGTACATATATACCCTACAATTATATGTGTGCATGTACATATATATGTATTTATATACATATATACTAATATATATATATAAAGCCTATGGTTATGTCCATACATGTTGGCTAATCTCTTTATTTGTTACGCTGCTGCAGCCAAAGCTCTGATCGTCCTGCTGCACTCTGATTGACTCAACCCTGTATTGATCATCAGGCTCTGTGTTAGCGCCTGCAGTTCTGATCTGGCGCTGGGAGCTGGTGACGCGTCTACCTGCTAGACCTGTGACTGGCATTAAACTAGTCATGTGGCTGTCTGTTGGATGTGCGACTAGTATTAAAACTGTCACATGGATATCTGTTAGAGATGCTACTGGCATTGAGCCAGTCATTTCACTGGCTATTATACATGCGACTGGTATGAATTCAGTTACATAGCTAGCTCTTAGACATGCGACTGGTATTAATCTAGTCACATAGCCATTTTTTAGACATGGGACTGGCATTAAACTAGTCACCTGGTCACCTGTCAGACATGGGACTGGTATTAAACCAGAAACATGGCTATCTGTTAGACATGGGACTGGTAATAATCTAGTTGTGTGGCCATCAGTTAGACATAGGACTGGTATTAATCTGTTAGACGTGGGACTGGCATTAAACAGCTGGGCGGGGGCAGGGTGTGAGTGTCTGTGTATGTGTTTGTTGGTTGACTGGTTACATGTGAGGGGTTAGGAGACTGCTGGGTGGAAAAGTTAGAGAATATCCACAGTTGACTAAACTTGTACGTGCTTGAATGAAGAGGAGGAGTGGTGTGCGCTTTGTACTTGTAGACAAGAAGCGTGTACATTGTTTGCATGGGTTTGTTGATGTTTGCCATGCCATTTTGTTAGATGGATAAATGGAGAATTAATTCGGTCGCCGCAGGTTTACATTATAACCACACAGAGGCCTCATTTTACCAGTAGTCTATGCTGTATAGTTAGGTTTGCTTTGTCTAGGTGCTTCAGACATTCTCTTACTTGGTTTATTATTTTTATTATTATTACATATGGTGTTGATTTTCCATGTTATCCTGTTAATTAAACATGTACACCTGATTTCTGAGAAGTGACCGATATCTTTGATGACCGCAGCCATGGACAAAATCAGCATCTGTAATAAAAGAGTCCTTCTGGGTCCTGTGACGTCAACTTAATGTAACTTCCGTCATCGTGATTTTGAGCTGCCCTTCGTAGAGAAACTAAAACCCCATGTAGGGCCCATGCCCAAGGTCACGTCACAAAAGAGTAAAACGTGATTGATTGGTTAACCGATAGCAAGTATACCTGACATTTTGGTGTCTTGGAATCACTAGAACTATTTACTACTGAAAACGGAGGGAGAGATCTTTGTACCTGCCAAGTTGTTGACGCATGCAAGAGAACTAATAAAGATGCCGACAATAGGATTATCATTGTATGTGGAGAAATCTTTGAAGACACATCCCTGAGTTGAGTTACTATAATGACACTTGGGAGGACCTAGTTGTCATAGGGTACCAGTACTATTAAGCAGTCTACTTCAATGCCAGGTGTACTAGTGTAAATCAATTAGTGTAATTGTCTGGAGCGATGAAGACACACAATAGACTTATTCATGTATTTTGGTCTTCGGTTCCTCTTTATATAATAATTATTTCCAGTCTTCTGATCCTTTATAGCGCCCACCTTGCATGCCGCTCGGGGTGTGCCCAGTTTTCAGGCCTCTTGAGGTGCGCCAAACCATGTGTGACCTATCCAGTAGCACATGGTTCTGCACTAAAGCAGAGGTCTCTGACTAAACTAGACTCAGCAATAACAATATAATGCCTCACCTCGTGGCTGCCTTGTCCAGCGCACAGGTGCTATGTGATGCCAGCCTGGCCACTGGCTGCCATGAGTGACCATCATCACGCGGGCACCATCTTTAAACAAAACGGCTGGTGCTGGCTGCAACAATGGCTGTAAGCCCCAAATACAAACTAAGTAGGGACAAAAGAGGAAAACAAAATGAAATAAAAACTCCAGTTGAGGGATACTTATATGCTACTGTGATTTTACTTTCCCATGTGTCCATTGTCTGTATTGTAAAATTAAAATAATTTCATATCAAATCCATCATATGTGTCCTGCCTCTTCTTACAATAAAATAATGTTTAGGTTATTGAAGGATGCATAGAAAAACTGACCATAGGCCCTTAAGTTAATACGTCAATATACAAGGCAAATGTCTTACCCTTAGAGGAACTTCCCTTGTAACTAATTACTGTCAAAATACATGTAAGTAGGTCAGGCATCTCTCCATCCTTTCATAGAACCGGGAATGGTGACTTCCAATCTTATATATTGGTGTTAACAGACTGAAAGCTTTGCTGTGCTGTGATTGGTTGAAAAAGAATTTCTCTCTGATGGTATAGTTCATCCTTTTTGCAATAGTCAGTGCTCTCGCCATATTTGGGCATTGGTTGCACAATTAGGTGTATTGTGCAGATTTGGCTTCCATTTTATGTGATTTCCACTACTGGAATGCACAATTGTCTAATCACAGCTTTTTGCAAACCAGCATATGGTGCTTCATCATTTTCATGCCATTTCGATACTTCAGGCAAGCCGACATGACAGCGAACGATTAAAATTTTGGTGGAAACACGCCTCCAGGGGGGATATAAAGTACTGGTTTTGACCACCAGGGAGCAGTATTATGGGTAAAACACTGAAAAATGCTTAAGATCAATTTTTAAGGAGATTATTCTGGGTAGATAGTATGTGATAAGTTATATCCATAGCCCAGAAGAATCTCCTTCTTGGGAACAGTGGTATGTGTTCTCTTTCAGCACATAATGTTTGAGCCCAAGTTACACAATGTATATAACTGGCTGTTCCTTCAGTTGCTTCTACCCCCTGTCAATATGGCCACTGCAGGCAGCAGGGAGGTTGGAAATCGGAGGGAGGGAATCCACATGGCAGAATAGTCTCCATTCATGCAAATGAGAGTCCACACTCTCCTAGCAGGTTTCTCTCTAAGCTGAGTCTCCATTGCTGTACATTAGGATGCAGTGCAGTTTTCTGGCATTAGTGAACTGTTAGTGTAAGGGACATGGGTAGGTGCCTAAATGCTGGGAATTCATTCATGGGGACCTCTATGTTTGCAAAATGCTCCAACAATCTCCTAGATAGATCCCGGGAGCTCCTTGATGAACTTCCAGATGGCAAGGAGAGGTGCCAAAATGTGGGGAATATCTTCCTAGAGGGACGGGGCTTTTTCTATGTATCCAAAGTGCTCTCAGAATATAGATATTTCCCAGGAGCTCCCAGATTACTAGGAGAGGTGCCAAATGACATAGAAATTCTTCACAGAGTTGCACGGGACTTTACCCAGGTTTCTAAAGTGTTCCCAGGAGCTCCAAGATGGCAATTTTAAGCTGGCAAGGATAGGTGCTAAATGGCAAGGAATTCTTTCGCAGAGGGACAGGAGTAGCTATAAGGTTCTAGGGGGGAATTCCCTCTATGGTGGTTTCAAGGTTTAAGCCAGTAATCGCTACTTGTTGCGTGAAAATCTATCCTCAGATGACCTCTACACTACGTCATTGTCAGAACCTGGGGTATCCCCGACCTATTTACATTAACTTGCCCAATAAATAGAACAACCCGGGTGCGTGTACATGTGAATCATACCTACAGTTACTACATGCATCCCAATGGTAGTCACGTTTACATATATAGCATTCAGGAGTTTAGTTTATGGTACGAGCAATCTATGATCATCATTTTAGAACCTGTTAGAATAAAAAGGTAATTCATTTCACATATTTTTAAAATTTTATTATCAAAGAAATAACTGATACACTAATAACTATGAATTACTACTTATTAACTAATACTTTAAGGGTAACTCAGGGAGAAATGTTATAATCATGTTTAGATGAAATAGTGGCGCCATCGTGTGGGGTGTGGCGGAAGCATACAGGGTATTAGGGAGTCACATCATCATAGATGTAGTTCAAAGTTTGAACGCAAGACGGCAGCGTGGTTGTTTCTCTCCCTGAAGGTCCCCTCATAGAATTGATGGCTCTGCGTTTTCATAGTGTAATTTTTTCTCACCAGCTGGCAGTACATGTATTCCTGAAGAACCGCTACCCATTACTGACTATTTCATTATTGAGATTTCTTTTCTTTTCACAAGGCTGTGTTTTGAAGAGTGAAAAAATTGTCTTATTGCATACATCATGAACGGGCTGTACGGTGCTACAACTTCTCAAGAATTAAGAGACTTTAATTTTGAGGAAAAAGAAGAAACTACTTGTGAGGAGTTTGTTAACGCGTTGAGAGTTATTTTCTGTGGGTATGGAAAGATCCCTGTCAATTATTACACTGCTCAGATGCAACTGGTTCTGCTTAACCCCTACATTGATGGCTGGTATGACAAAAAAAGGCTGTACCGTGTTTATTATGAAATAGCCCGATCACAGTACATGAAATCCCATTTTCTGGAGACTATGGACATTAGAATGGACTTCTTCCATCAGGGTCAGATAGTCGCAGCACTGGATAGTACAGGATTACTTCGCTACGCCCAAGCTGCAAAGTGTTCTTTTGAAGCTATGCGCATTCTAAAAAAATATAATTTTTCCAAAAGATTCTCTCTAGAGAGTCAATGCATCGACATGATAACAGCAACTTTTGTAGAGAGGATTAAGAAGGAAGTGGGTCCTGGAGTGTTCTACACTGAGTATTATGATGACATGGAAGGACTGGGTCAGGTTCTTATCATCCTGAAGGAATTATACGTTCTCATACCCTCAGTTATTGCGGATCGCATCAAGCAGCGGGTTCTAGGAACTGTAACCCCTTTCAGAGGACGCGAGATCCTCACAAGCCCTCGATGCCCGCTATACCGCCTGCTTCATGAATACGCCAGCGGGAGCTTCTTATTTTAATGCTACTTGGCTAAATACCACTACACATCAAGGTTATTTCTATACATGCAATCAATGTGTATATATATATATATATATATATATATATATATATATATATATATATATATATATATGTGAACAATATTACTATGACACACGAGTCTGCGTTAAGAAAAGTAATGATATATTACTTGCTACAGAAAAAGTAAATGCTAAAAGTGAGAGACATATTATGGTTAATCCGACATGTCAGACTCTATTTTAAAATGTTATGAAAATCAACGTAATATATATGCAAGCACTCTTCACAAAATATTTAGATGTACTCTGTTAGCTTATTAAGCATGCACACTTGTAAAGTAAATGCGTAATATTATAATTTATCATGTTTGCTCACTTGAAAAACCCTTGCTCATGTGATGTAGCTACAAGCTACATGAAAGATAGGTAGAATACCCCATCCATATAGGGTAAAACTGTAGCTTTCACCTCAGTGTATGAGGGTAGAACAACGGATATAATATAAGGTCTGATACATATAGCATGGGGTAGAATAACGCTCTAAGGACTAGTACAATAGGGTATAGTGGTTATGAATAGGGGTAAAACAAGAGTGCGTCACTGCATGCTCAATGACTCACTCATAGAGCCTCAACCCATGCATGGGGTAAAACCCTCACGAATCATACCGTACTCATAGGGTAAAGGCAATGCATGACCACTCTATTAGCAGTGTAAAATACGTCAGAGTTGTGATTGGTGGCATGCTACCAACTGACTAGGGGTGACATGATAGGTCAATGGCTTTAATATGTGACTTTCTTAAAATTGACCAAACTCTATGAAGTACTCCTGTAGGGGTTTCTCACGGTCCTACATGGCATCTTATTCAGTTTTTTCTATTTCTACAAAACTCTTTGAACATAACCCTTTTCGACCTCAACTGCTTGTACTCCACCCCTGTGGGTGTCTCGCACACCATGGAACTCTCACTGAAGTCAGGCGACGAATGCCATTTAGATAACACTACTTTACAATTCCCCTTAGCCGGCGTCATGTCTTTGGCGTCACTGCTAGGTTTAGGAGTAGAGGTCATGTTCACATGACCATGAGAGTGACCATGCCCATTATTTCTCTTTGATATATCCTCCACTGAATTTTCCGTGACACAGTGCTTCTTGACGGTCTCATGATCCCCAGAGGCGTTTTTGTCCGATTCTGGCAGTGTCGTCTTCCAGGGGTCTGTAGGGTCACTGGACGTGCCTGCAGCCGCTGAGCAGTCATGACGTTGGGGTTCGTGCAGAGTTCCAGTATTTTCCTCTTCATTACTGTTTCTCAACTCAGAACTATCCACCCTTAAACAAACAAAGATATTTCATAGAGTTCAAAAGTGCGAAATACTGATTTAGAGTGCATGCAGTTTTAAAACATTTTCATTGCCATGGGAAAATAGTCACTCTATATCATATATGGTGTTATAGGAATGCAATATTTATCAAAGAATATTTTCTATAGTGCAGTAGATGGTTAGGATTATATCAGATAGTTTATTCTATATATTTTTCATTTTCTATATTTTTTTTCATTTATATACCTGATGGTGATGGGGACCTTGACTTCTGTTGTATCGTTTAATTCCACCTCTGTTGTAGCGTTCAAAGCTCTCACAGGAGACCTGTATGATGTGATACTTGGTGAACTAGAAACAAAGAAATATTTTCAATAAATATATGAAAATAAAAAGTGGTTTATTGTCATTATTTATTCAGGAGATAAATCCTGGTTTTAGAGCTAATACAATATATCTTTATTACAATATATCTTTAACAAAGAATCCTTTACCCTCCCACAGAAATCTTTACAGGATTTTTTCGGTAAAAGGATGATTATCTGAGTATATAGTAAAAATTAATCTTAATACTTACAGCCAGTTAGGTATCATGTGAGGTAGAAGCTGCATTATAGTTGCATTCAGATTGTCATTTACATTATCCAGGATATTGCCGGGTCTTTTTCTTCGCACTATCAGTAATGTTATTATAGTTATAGCAACTATCAGAACACCTATAGCTGATAATATAGGAACATGGAGTTCCACAGAACCCTTAAGGGCTACATGTGTTTTGTTCCTTGATATACCTATCCCTATTGTCACATCGCTACCGTTGACTGGTTTCAGACTAAGAGTTTTGAATTTATTATTTTTCATATAGTCATTTCTTTTCATAACATCAGCTTTTATCAGGCCATTGTTTTCTGAAGAGTTCGGCTCATGGAGGTAAAGGGAATCATTTAGAGGTAAACCCTCATCTGTATCACTGGGAGTGCTCGGGTTAATTAAGTTCGGGGTATCGCTACTTTTAAAACCTGAAAGTTTTACGGTAACAGGCATAATTTCTTTGGAGTTGTGGTCATGGTTATTGATGGTACTGTTTCTGCTGGTGCTGCTGGTGATGCTGCTGCTACCCCTGTCGCTGATACCCCTGTCACCATAGCGACCACCACTGCTGCTGCTATAAGGCACAGAGTTATACAATTTTACGGTATTTGTTGGGGGTTCTTCAGGTGTCGGGGTCACGCTACTGCTTCTAATGCTAGAATCATACAGATTTACGGTACTCTCTTCAGGTAATTCGGATGATACAATTTCCTGATGAGAATTGTTTTCAACCACGGTATTGCTCTCAGAAATAGATGTAGACAAATCAGGAGAGTCCTGAGTGTTCCATGCCGACGTCGAGGTGTATAGGGTGGGCTGAGTTTCCTTAGAAAGAGTTTCTGAATAGGGCGACGTTACGTGCTCCGATTCTTGGACACCGCTTTGAGATATTACGTCTCTTGTTTCAGACCCCTCAGATTCCGACGTTTTTACATGGGTGTCAGGTGACCACTTACATGAGCTTTGCAGAACCCAGGCAGGCAGCTTTTTCCTACATATAATGGGGTTGTTTCTAACATCCAGCACTTCATACACCCGATCAATATTCACGTGACGTATAGCATTGTATCTCAGTACCAGCTTTGAATAGCGCGCATACCCCGCACCCAACGTGGGTACTGAAGTCAGATCTAACCCGTTGCACAAGATGGTACCTGTACCCGGGAAACAGAGGCATCTTGACACAGGTCCACAAGGGTACATTCCTGAAGCTGGCGATAAGCACAGCATGAATAAAACAAATACACATATCCGTAATAGTGTCATCATGCTGTCGCATCGCCGGTATTCCACTGACAGAGATCATTGATTGCTCCGTTGATCTCGCTGTCGATTCCTTCTGTGGATATCCGGTCGGTTTATAGAGTGCATATCTGTAATCCAATCAGAGTCTTCATACATAGACTTGACCCCGCCTTAATTAAAGTTTTAATTTTAAAAGATCAGTGGTACGTTGTTAATTTTCTTGGAAAGTTAACGAACCTTTACACTATAATTGAAACATTCAGTGACCCATAGAATCTACAAGATAACTACCCTTGATTTTAATTGTGTAAACTCCGCTCATCCACCCGCTTCTGAAGCATTGCGTCTATACATTCATGTTTCATATACCCTACGTCATAGGTGTCATAGCAGGAGGTCCTATTTAATGATCTACCTATGTAATAATCTACCTAATACCAAAACCCACTTATAGGGGATGTCTATGTTCAACCTCTTCATAAAACATACATAAATAGGGTTTTATTTTTTATTTTATTTTTCTTCTTTAGAAGAGAAGAGTTGGAGTCAACTCTACTGTCTTGACCTATTCTTTCACCGGGGTGTTGATACTAAATAGAGAGTGGAGTGGGGTAATATCACACGCCGAATGGGGAGTGGCAGCACATGGAGGCGACACTGTGTGTATCATAAAGCTTGTTTTATTGCTGCTGTAACCTGTGTGTGAATGTTTATCGCCACCCTCGCGCGTCCTGTAACTGACCATATGGTAAGGGTATGGTGAGGGGGCTGATGTGATGAACCTGGAGTTCAGATGGACACTGGAAGCAGTTACCACTTCAGGGGTCTTGGAAGGCGGGGCTTACCCCTGTATAGGGTCTCCTATTGGTCTTACGCATGGTGATGGTCGGTCTCTCATGACTGCTCACAGTTCCCTATAAATACAGTGCGGGGCTTCTCTATTTTATCACTACAATTTTTTTGTAGACAAAATTCACATCATCACAGTCAGAGTCAGATATTCACCAGATTCAGTTTGATCAGTGCCAGCTTTTTTTTTTCTCAACTGATACTCCACTCTCCTTACCGATCAACATGTCTAAGGTATGTTTTTTATCTTTTATTTATATTTTTCTCAGTCTGTGACTACAGTATTACTATATAGCACACAGGAGTTACGCACATACACTAGAGAGATGTAGAAAGTTGCTGACATTTTTTCACACTTTTCATGTAGATAAGCATTTCACTTTAATTCATTAAGATAAACATTTTTCACCATAATTGATATTTTTATACCCGCTTTTAATTCTGATTTTCTTTTCCCTTCTTTTCCTCTACCCTCAGCCAGCTCTGAAAAGGAAGCAGACTCGGAGGACAGCACCTACAGCGTCTTTGACTGAGAACACCCCACCCCCGACCATCCAGGAGGAGCTTCCTACCCCCCAGGAGGAACCATCAGTACAGCAGCCTGACAACTTATCATGCTGGGAACATGACATGCCCAGTGACGATGACGTCTTCATTCAGCCTAAGAAGAAAGCTGTCAGAGCTATAGTATATAACGAGGAGGAGGACGAGGAGGAGGCTGAGGAGACGGAGTCTGACACTGCTGATCCACCCCCAAAACCTGTAGTGCAGAAAAAGCTTAAGGCAGTTCTAAAAAAGCCTGCTCATACACCTAAAGCTCGAGGAGGAGGTGCAGAGTCACGCCCCTCATCACCCAGACCTGCTGCAACCTCATCTGCTCCCGCAGACCCATCAACACCCCCTCGGGCGCCTACCCCATTTAGGACGTCATCACCTGTGAGGGCTTCACCCAACGGACCTGATAGTCCAATTGGGGCATCTACCCCGAGCCCGAGACCTAGACCCCGATCTAGTCTTTTCAGTGCTTCTCCACAGCAAACTGAACCTATGGTCAGAGGACCTAAGAGGGGGTCTTATTCTTTTTGTTTTATTTTTGTGTGTGTGTGTGTGTGTGTGTGTGTGTGTGTGTGTGTGCTGTATCTTTTCTACCCTCTCATGCATACTGAGAGTCACTACATAATAGCATATGTAATTGGAAGAATCATCATACCTCATATCATAACACCGAAATGGACAATGTTAACTTATTTTAAAGAAAACCTTAAATGTATGAGTAATATTCTACAGTGGTTTTCTCACGAGAAGAAGGGTATATTATAATTGATTGAACTGTAGTCAAGATAGAGTCTATCTGGTTTTCATCATTTTATGAGAATGTATTATGTCAGGTATGGTCATTTATCTGATTTTTCTTTTCTTTTTTTCTAAAAGGAAATGCGTGTTAGTTGATTCTGACTTCATTGGAGAGCCGCTGGTGTCGATTTACACGGTACTGAGGATTGAAACTGCTGGTGATCCTGAGGACGAGAACTCGGTCTTGTGGCAACCAATCAAGAAGGGCGGGTCAGTGCTCACAGTTAACCAGTGGAACATCCTGTGCGATAACATGAGTGTCATCAACTCCAAAATTGAGAGGCTGGATTCTGAGAATGTCTAACACCTTTATTCATGCTTGATCAGGTGAATCTCATTTATTTTTCTGTAGTACCAAATGATCATGTCTCTGTGCTATGGTTATAAATGATTGAGTAAGGTGGATTGAAGCTAAAAGAGAGGCATATTTTATGTTCAGGTATAGAGGGATTTAGTTTTCATGTTTGACGTGTAGGAATAGATAGGTATTTTGCTTTAAAACAGTTCTTTATATAAAGTTAGCTTCATAAGTGTCAGAGGTAGTTACATGATATGGAAAGCTCTGGTTCGTCTTTGACCTTTAGTGACCTCCCTTTAGATATCATATGGGGTATATTAGTTTATTTAGAACCGGATAGAAAGAGTTTACACAGGTTTAGCATAGCATGTCGTAAAGTATGGTCTCTCCTCCGACGGAAACAAACATGGAAGGTTTTCATCAGGAAACGTTTTGATTCACTACACCCATGGGGTGAAACACTCCACTACATAGACAGATTGAATAGTCCTAAAAACCTTTACCACAGACTTTTTGATATCAGTGACTGTCTAGACGCTGTTCATAATAAAATAGGATCAAATCTATATAGACGTTTAGGGTCTCTCTTGTCTGAAAACAAATGTTTCAGTAGGTCTTTGGAACTTTTACAGATAATCAAAAGGCTTGTGACTACTCTTGTTGTAATAAAAGTGTATTCTGAAAAGAGGGATTTGCATTATCTCATGCAGTCTAAACAGGGTATAAGGATAGGGAGCGGGATATCCGGGTCTTTGCTGACAGTTGTGGACACACACGAGATAGTATGTCTGTATGTTGTGTTCTCAGGTAACACGCACCATTTTGAAACTATCTGCCTCCCCACCCTTTTTAAAGCAGAAAAAATCGGGAGGGATGTGGACATAAAATTCAAAGAGCTGTTCTTCCATGTTCTCGTGATAGAGCTTAAAAGGTTCTTTGGTTCTTCAGTGGGGTGCACTCACTCTTTCACTGGTGATGTCTATGCTTTGAGATCCGATGTTTTCTGGCTTGTAAATACCTGTGTCTCTTTAAGAGATTCATACCGGTCAGATCCCATTCTAAAGGGCATCATAGAGAATATAGCGGATATATCAAATCCCCAGTTTAAAACTTTGCGTGATCTTTAGGGGGAAGTGGGTAAAGAACAGACAGCAACCATGTTTAACTGCCCCACCTGTGGAAAGAAGTATAAAAAATTGGGGTTTCTTAACAAACATATTAAAGCTCACAAGGCTGCTTCTGTCGCTCAGTCTACAGATGACGACAATCCTAATGAACATAAGAAGCATAAATGTCATTTATGTCCTAAACGGTTTGCTAAAGGTAGTAATCTTAACCTACATCTGGAGAGACGTCATTCAGTCATTGGTGGCGATAGGGCTGGTAAAGATGAAGAGCCTGACAATCCTGAGGGAGGTAGAACAGTAGGGGATGGGGACAAAGAGGAATCTGGGGAGGAGGACATCGAAGGGCAAGGATTTGACTCTAGGGGATTGTACTCTTTGAGACGTATAAAGGAGCAGTTTTCCAAGAAGTTTCAGATCCGTCACACTGTCTATACTTTCAGGCTAGACATGAATGAAAAGTTTAAGTCCATGAAAGATGTACTTCAACGTCTGTATGATGTTTTTGATAAATTGGTACAGGAATTAACCAGAAAGTTTGGGTCTGATGATCTTGTTAGAATAACAATAGATAGTAGGTCTATAGATTATCCTATATTGATACATTTCAATGCTGTGAGCAACATTAATGCTAAGGATATATTGAGTGAGATAGATAGGGTGCTACAAAGCTTCACATCCTTTGATCTCAATAAGGGGTGTGTCATTACAGTCACACACATTAAAGTACCCTCAGGATCAGGACGAGACATTGTGACACATATGATGAAAGAAAAGAAATGTGTTATTTATGTGAGGAACAGAGATAATTCGTGTGCTGTTCGTGCTTTAGTGATAGGTAAGGTTTTAGCCGATAGCAGTGGAAATCGCTTTAACTCTGCAGTGAAAAAAGTGTGCTTAAATAAAGCACTGCAGGACAGACTGGTGAAAAGGTTATATAGAAAATCTAGAATTCTCTTTAATACAGCTATAACTCTCCCCATGTTTGCTAAACTGAGCAGGGGGATGAAGGGGTACCGTATTATAGTGGTTTCTAAAGATCACCTCAACTCAATCATTTATGACAATCGGGTTAAATCTCCTAAGGTCATCAGTTTATATCATGCTGATATGCATTACGATGTACTGACTAGCCTCCCAGGATTTTTCAGACGGGGTCATTTCTGTACTACATGTTACACAGCAACAAAAAATTTTTATCAACACGCATGTAAAAACACGTGTAAAATGTGTAGACATGAACATGAAACTGAAGACAGTTTTGAATGGGTGTATTGTGTAAAATGCAACAGAAGTTTCAAAGGACCTAACTGCTTTGAATTACATGCTAAAAAGTACCCCACCCGTGCACATGGTAGAAAAAAAAAATACAGGAAATCTGTCTGTCAAACTTATCATAAATGCCTCAACTGTGATCTCTTCTTAAGGAGAAAAAATAAGGAGTGCCTCCAGCAAGGTGTGTCTAAGCCCCATGTCTGTTTCACAAAGAAATGCTCGATATGTCACATAGACTACAATGTTCTATTAGACCATACTTGTTACATTCGTAAGATAGATCATACTCAAAAATCAGTAAATCTAACTGCTAAAAAAAATGAAATCTCTAGCTATATATTTTTTGATGTAGAATGCATGCAGGAAACAGGTCGACATATACCCAATTTGTGTATAGCTGAGCGTGTCTGTGAAACCTGTATAAAATCTGGGGAAGCTAACAGGGAATTTGACTCAACCATGGCATGCTCAAACTGCGGTGTTCATCAACATGTGTTCTATGGCGAGGGGTGTGTAGATAAGTTCTGTCAATGGCTTTTTGTTAAAAAACATTCAAACAGTAGAATAATCTGCCACAATTTTCGTGGGTATGACTCCTATTTTATCTTGACCTACATATATTCAAAATCTTTGAAACCTAAAATTGTCTACAACGGGGGTAAAATAATGAGTCTTGAAGTGCCACCATATAACATACGTTTCATAGACTCCTTAAATTTTCTCCCAATGGCTCTGGGTAAAATACCTCGTACCTTCAACCTGACAGAGTTAAAGAAGGGTTTTTTTCCACATTTGTTTAATACAGAATCAAATCAGAATTGTGATCAGAATGTTTTACCACCCCCTAGTTTTTATGTCCCTGAAAATATGAAACCTCAAGTATATTCGGAATTTATGCAGTGGTACAGTCAAAATCTAAAGACTGATTTCAATTTAAAGAATGAGCTCATTTCTTATTGTAAGAGTGACGTATTTATACTAAGGCGTGGCTGCCTTAGTTTCAGAGATATTTTTTTGAACATATCGGGGTCTCACAAAATAGACCCTTTCAAGAAGTGTCTCACTATAGCATCTACATGTAACCTTATCTATAGAACAATGTTTATTAAGGATAAGACAATACCGGTAGTAGCTCATTATAAGCCTTATGACAATCACTCTATGCAGAGCATGCTATGGTTGACATATATAGAAAAGAGCACAGGTATAACTCTACGACATGCCAGATCAAAGAAAGGCGAGTACTCTTTGAGAGGTCATAAGGTTGATGGGTACCATGCACCAACATCTACTGTATATCAATTTCACGGGTGTTTCATCCACGGCCATGATAAATGCTATCCTGGACATCTTTTCAATGGTTTTTTAGGAAAAAGCATGGGTGTGTTATATAAAAATACCCTTAGGAGAGATCAAGATGTACTAGATAGAGGTTTTACTCTTGAGGTTATGTGGAGTTGTGAGTTTGAAACCTTAATGAAAACTGAGAAATATGTTAAAATTATGAAAGGTGTTTCTATAGTAGAGCCATTACAACCTAGGGATGCTTTTTACGGTGGTCGAGTTGACTCTACTAAAACGTATTATAAATGCCGACCAGGTGAGAAAATGGAGTATTTGGATTTCACCAGTTTATATCCTTATGTAAATAAATATTGTAAATACCCCTCAGGAGAGCATCGTGTAATTCCTGCAGAGAAATGGTCTGAGAGTGTGGACATATCAGACATAGAAGGACTTATAAAATGCTCTGTCCTCCCCCCTACCAATTTATATCACCCTTTGTTACCGATGAGATATAATGGTAAACTGTATTTTACTTTGTGTAGAACATGTGTTACCACCGCTGACAGTATATACCACAGCTCAAGTGATAAAGAGGATTATTTCTCTGCTTTCTATGGGTTTTTCCAAGGTAAGACGTACCATTGCACCCACAACAGTGACCAGCGAATGCTGACCGGTACATGGGTTTCATGTGAGCTTCAGGCAGCTGTAAAAATGGGGTACACCATAGTGAAGGTCTATGAAGCATGGCACTATGATAAAACAT
This sequence comes from Acholoe squamosa, assembly GCA_949317995.1. Taxonomy (NCBI): domain Eukaryota; kingdom Metazoa; phylum Annelida; class Polychaeta; order Phyllodocida; family Polynoidae; genus Acholoe; species Acholoe squamosa. The sequence goes on from OX439038.1 coordinate 45,723,648, forward strand.
CGACATATGACTCAGAAACAAAAAAAGGCGGACTCTTCACAGAATACATCAACACTTTTCTAAAAATCAAACAGGAGAAAAGTGGTTGGCCTTCATGGGTTAAAACCGAGGAGGACAGAAAAGAATACCTTGACACATATTATGCTAAAGAAGGGATACGTTTAGATCCTGATCAAATAGAGTATAATCCCGGAATGAGAGCTGTTGCCAAATTAATACTGAATAGTTTCTGGGGAAAATTCGGTCAAAAACAAAACCAAACCAAATCAGAGTATATTTCAGATCCTTCGGAATATTTCAGATTATTGAATGATAAAAGAAAAGAGATTTCTAATGTTCAGCTAGTAAATGATAACATGGTTTTTGTAGAATATAAATCAAAAAAAGAATTCGTTCAACCTAACAATAAAATTAACGTGGTTATAGCAGCATACACCACTGCTCATGCCCGATTGAAACTTTATTCTATTCTGTCTCTCCTGGGTGACCGTGTTATGTATTGCGATACTGATAGTGTTATTTTCAAATCGGAGGTTCCAACTGATCCTAAAAACCCCCAATACACACCACCTACAGGCGATTTCTTAGGTGAACTGACGAATGAGCTGCCTGAAGGGGCTTTCATAGATGAGTTTGTGTCTACAGGTCCGAAAAGCTATGGGTACAGGCTATGTGATAAAGAGGGTAAAGTGAAAGAAACTGTTTGTAAAGTCAAAGGTATTAACCTGACCCATAGTGTGAGTGAGGCGATTAATTTTGCTAGCATGAAAGACATGCTTCTGACTGAATTAAGGTCAAGAGCAGGTCAAGAGACGTACAAATCAATGAAATTGTCTGTTTCTAACAAAAGTTTCATTTCAAGAGACAAAAAGTCTGCTACTATACGTACTATTGAACAACTAAAATGTTTTCAATGTGTATTTTCCAAACGTTATGTTTTATTTGATGGTGAGACAGTTCCCTTTGGATTCCAACCCGATACAGACATCTTAACTTGATGTAACATGCTGATTGATATCTAACTACTATGCTACTCCTGTGTAACTATTTGGTAGATGTATGGTGATGGTAAAAATACAATAAAGCTGTTTGAAAAAATAAAATAAGTGATGTTCTGTTTTTACATGATATATGAAATCTTGATGTCATCCTAAAAAAAGCAGTTCAATTGTAGTCGGGATATTTATCATATAATAAAACGGGTTATGATAATGCACCGTTTAAAGTTCTTCAGAATTGTCCTCCCAAGACTCACCGCCTTGAGTGACTTTACTTTTGTAAAAGTCTATACCGTGGGCATTGGCATGAGATATCATATCTAGGATTCTTGCCATTTCCAGTCTTGTGAGATCAAAGCACTTGGTCTCTTCGTCATCTGAATAGATCATGAACATGTGATCACTTTTTTTTTCCGCAACAAGCCCTTCTATGAAGAAACGAGTGAACACAGGGCACTCTTTTTCTAAAAGTCTTGATATAAACTCCATGTCGGCTATAAATTCAGACCACTCCTCATCGCCGATCTCAATGTTAAGATCCTCGTGCTCGGGATACGTAGGGTCTTCCTTGACCGCGAAAACACGTACATACGAGTCTATATCAAGATCCTCGAAATATAGCCACATAGATACCGTAGGGCTCACATGATATACGACACACATACAATCCTCACATCCCTCAGTTTCAAACAGTTGAACGTCATAGCGGGGATTAAAGTTAAGTCCAGGCATATTGATGCTTTGCATATGATGACCCGCCTTGACTGACTAACAGAAGGGTATCTGACACCCGCTCTGATATAAAAGAACTCAATGACCCCGGAAAGGTCATTTCTAGGTCAATTAACTGATGTAAATCCGTAAGGGGATTAAAGGACGCTGAGATAGAGAATGATGAGGCGGGAAATGAAGCCTACACTAGCTCAGAGGCGCCACCTCATGGGGATCTCTACTATTAAAATCACTGTACAACGTAGGGCGTCATCTAGCGGTGATTTTAGAACTACTCAAAGGACGCCTCAGACGCCGGTGTTTTCAGCAAGATGGAAACGATCGAAAAGAGATCGATAATGAATACTCTAATACGCCCTTTCAAACAAGCTAAACGTCTACTAAAAAGGTAAGAAACTCATCTTAATTATCAGATGGTTTATTTAGACGATGAACAAGAGTGGAGCACCCCCATCTGACCGGAGTAATGCGTGTTGTTTTCGGGGTTATCATGTTCAATGAAGCGATCACAACAGATAATAGAGTACTGGAAACACCGATATAGGATTTAGTTTCTCCCCCCCCCTACTCTATCTCTATGTCTTCATCTTTTCAGGCTTCTTGGTACCGATGAGGAGAAGAACGAAGATGTAGGGCGTCATAAACGATGGCTACGCTACATGCAGCAAGCAGCCTTCACCCCGGTGCAGTATTTCACGCCGTTCAATATTTTCATTTTAGACGCCCCCCAAGCTCAGGAGAGCGGTGCCCCCTGTGAAGACGTCGGCGCTGAGCAGCCTGAGACAGCCTCTAGTGCGTGTTCGCCGATTGTAGAGACTGCACAATCCTGTACATCACTATATTGTGATCAAACACAGGAAAAACCAGCTGAGAGGGAAATTGAAATACCCCCCATGGGGTCTGAAATTAAAGAACTTTCATCAGCTTCACCAGCAACACCCTCCCCTGAGATGACAGGCGATAACACTGTGTGTGATAATAGTGGTGAGACAGAGAGTATAACAAACCATGAAGTCTCTAACTTTAACACAGGTGTCATGATAACAGACCCCCATCCTTCAGAGACATGTGTAAACCCCGAGATACCCCAGGCTCATGCTCCTACTGATCAAATTGGATCTGAAGGTATTACTGCTTCACAAACAATACCCTCCCCTGAGATACCCCAGGCTCATGTTCCTACTGATCAAACCGGTTCTGAAGGTATTACTGCTTCACAAACAATACCCTCCCCTGAGATATCAGTGAAGAACACTGTGTGTGATAGTAGTGGTGACCCCGAGAGTAAAAAAAATCATGAAGTCTCTAACTTTGAGGCAGGTGACAAGATAACAGACCCCCATCCTTCAGAAGCTGTTGTAAACCCTGAGACAACACAGGTGCATGCACCTATTTATCATCCCAGTTCTGAAGGTGAAACTGTTTCACCAGCTACGCCCTCCCCTGATCTGCAAGTCAAGAACACTGTGTGTGATAGTAGTGGTGAGTCAGAGAGTATACCAATTCAGGAAGTTTCTAATTTTGAGACAGGCACCAAGATAACAGACCCCCATCCTTCAGAAGCGGGTGTAAACCCTGAGATACCACAGGTGTTGGTTCCTATTGATCAAAACGGTTCTGAAGGTGCTACTGCCTCATCAACAACCCCCTCCCCTGAGATGCCATCCAAGAACACTGTGTGTGAAAGTAGTGGTGACCCCGAGAATATAACAAACCATGAAGACTCTAACTTTGAGACAGGCACCAAGGTAACAGACCCTCATCCTTCAGAAGCGGCTGTAATCCCGGAGACACCACAGGCACAGACTCCTAGAGATCAGACTGGCTCTGAAGGTATAACTGTCACACCTACTACACCCTCCCCTGAGATGTCGCTCAAGAACACTGGGTATGACAGTAGTGGGGAGCCAGAGAGTATAACAGGACATGAAGTCTCTTACTCTGAGACAGACGTTAGGATAACACACCCCCGCCATTCAGAAGCGGATGTAAAGCCTGAGACACAACAGGCACAGGTTCCTATAGTTCAAACTGGGTCTGAAGGTATTACTTTTTCACCCCCTACTTTAACCCGATGCTCACCTGAAACCCTCGGGCGTAATCGTAAAAGATGTGTAAGTACTGAACCAGTATTTATTGATAACACCCCTCCAGCTCAAAATACTAGATCTAAACACAGGGGAATACTAAATCCTCCCTTCTTTCGTAACTGTGGCCGTTCCTCTGACATAGACATGGAGTCTGTATATGGAACAGCTGACACTCCTGCCATGAACACGAGGTCTAGAAAAAGGAGGAGAGAGAGTGAGGATACCTGTTTAACGGTAGATGATGTGCAAGGACCAGCTAAAATCCGCAGAGTAGAGACTGAATCGGTATATGGGACTGATGACAGTCCTGCTGTCAGCAATAGAGGACGTGTGCGTCGACGTTTGCTCTTTGATAACATATAGGTATTTCTATGTTTGCTTTTGTTGTGAGGGTATAGGGTGTTATTGGTAAAGAACAAAACAAATCAGAATTTTTTTTTTTTATTCCTTTGGTAGTTGAAAAGGCATAAAGATTTTCATTGTCTAATCTGATATATTCTTTGTGAATCCCTATACACAATTGCTCAGCATTTAAGAGTTAAGAATAAGCTTTAAATATGAATAATAAAAGGATTCTATCTCGACCATGATGCTTAGATAAGTAACATACAACTTTTATTATAAAGTTAAAGTCTTAAGTATAAATATCGTATCTCAGTTCTAGAAGAGTTAAGATGCTAAAATAGTATGCTATAGTTAATATACCCTAGTTAATATATCTACATCGATCAGCTACGTATACATATTAATGCTTAGATAAGTAACATACAGCTTTTGTTATAAAGTTAAAGTATTGAGTATAAATTCATATCTCAGTTCTTAAAGAGTTAAGACGATAAAATAGTATGCTATAATTAATATACCCCTAGTTTATATGAACATCGATCAGCTATGTATACATATAATAATCATGCAGAGTGTAACCTATATGAGAAAGTAATAAACCCTGAGCTAATTTTTTTATTTGACCACAGTTACAGCTCTGTTGTTATCTATTTTAAAAATAGATGGAAAAGTGGAAAAGATAACAAGAGAGACACTTTCAGGCAAAGCTTTAGAAAAATTAAGCTGTATTCTCATGTTACCTTTTTTCATAGTAGGCCATACACTACCATCAGCATCCTCTCGAATATCAGGTTCCAAATCAAAAGCAAATAATGTGTAACCTTTGTGAAACTCACTTCGAGTTATATACAACCCCTCGTCCCGACCATCTGTGAAACGCTCTCTACCGTACAAAGCCATATAGGCTTCTAAGAAAGATGATTTGTGGTGGTTGGCGTCAAATGTCATTTGAAGTGCTTTCTGAGGGACACTTTCACCGTCTACAGTAAGGTTCAAATATTTTAGATCAAAATGTTGGAAATTAAAGGGGTTTTTATCATAAGCTCCTACTGATGCTTTTTCTGAGACTAGCCCACAGATGAGTCTGGACGGTACGTTGCCTAAGTAAATATTATCGGCACTGAAACAATAGTGACCTTTAGATATTGAATATTTCTTCACGTCTGTTTTACGGTAAGGATACAAAGCAGCCCAGTTCTTTTTTTCCATTATTTTCTGATGCTCAAGCAATAAAAAAGCTGAGGGGTCAACCATGCAGACAGATAGAGAGGCGTCGGTTATCTCTGTTTTATAATCTGGAGTAGCAGCAGCTGACATTAAATGAAAATTTGGTGAAGTGGGCCAGAACCTCATTTTTAATTCCACACCATTTAATATATACCGGTTAGTCCAGCACACATCACTAAGAATAGGCCCCATCATCTCAAAAATCTGACTTTTTTCTGAGTACAGAGCACGTACAGTTAAACCAGAGTTCCCTTGTGATGACTTAGCTGCATCCATTGTACCGGTGTCCTTATGCCACAGCTGTGATTGGAGGTGTGTTGTTTTGGATTGTGTGTCATATTTAAACAGAGTGTTGAGATACGCTTCAAAAGGGTAGTTTGAATTTGAAGTAGTCAATAGTTGCTTCTGAAGATAAATATCTATCTGAGAAAAAATAGAATGTAGGAAATTGTTTACAGGACCAAAATCTCCTAGACCAGTTGTTCCAGTCCCCTCAGGTATATCCGTGTTATCAGATTTACGTATTCTACACTTGACCATGAGATAAGTACGCCTGAGATCTATGTATCGATTACCAGAATTAGGAACTTCAAACTCTAACCCCACATCCTGGTTTAATTGATTCAGGGGTTTGTACTCAACATATCTTACTTTTTTTACACCAACATCAACTACAGGCATAGTGAAAAGATCCATACTTTCACCTATGCCCACACTGCTACGATCGTCAACCTTTGAAACCTCATAAGCCATGATGAAGCTTTATTTCAAACTTATATCAAAAGCTGAAGAAAATTGTTCACAGACTTGATCTATTGCCTCTAGACTGTCTCTCAAAACAATCTCAGCAGACTGATCTTTAACGTTCAGAGAACTCGTGGAAACTTTATAGTTCTTTTTAGGTGTCTGGTGTGAAGAGGCAGTGTGTTTATCCTGTGCTTTGTCAGGTGTGACTGTTTTGGATGAGGAAGAGCTCTGCGGGTACTCCTCAAAAATATCAACCTCATCCACTGAGGAAGGACTCTGAACCGGTGTTGTCAGGAGAGGATCAGCGTCTGAAGTAGAACAGCACCCATTAATGTTAATGTGACTCCTTGAAAGCTGATCCTGATCAAAGAGAGATGTATTACCACTAGTGCTATACCTGTCAGCAGATCCTGAATCTGACTGATCCCCAGTGACACAGGTCTTATAAGTAGCGCTGCTGCTGTTGCTGCTGCCGCTACCGGTAAATCCAGGTGCGTGGTGAAATTGTGGATCAGTAGTCCTACGGCTGGGTGTTCGTTGCTTTGCTATCCAGGGGTCGCCACTGTCGCCGTAACACTCTTTATCAACTTCCAAATAAGTGACCTCATCAACACTGTCCTCGGTTTCTGTAGAGAAATACTCAACATGAATTTTTGTCCTCTCATAAGCTGGTTCAGACAGACACCTATCTTGGATACAGTTTTCAGATCCTGAGACTCTGGATGTTTGAGAGGTGTTAGGTTTTGGGTCAGACACCCCCGTTGAGCTGTCAGTGTGAGAAATATCAGGACCAATAGCCCTAGCAGGTAGAGAGGGTGGTGGAAATGTAGGACATGACCTAGGTCTCATGTACCCCTCAGAATCATGCCATACTGGATCACTTTTAAAACGTCTGAAACTCCTTTCTCTGTTGCGACCTCGCAACAATCTCCTGATACGTTCAGCTATAGAAACCATGGTCCTACAGAGGTCCGCTATAGTTTAGCTGAAAATATCCGAATGTTTCTTTTTTTTTATAGTTCGAGGTTTTTTCGTTGATGGATCACTGGGTGTCTTTCCTCCAGGTCTTTTTCCCCTACTGGTCTTCTCTGCTCTAACTCTGTGCAGTGGAGGGTATTCAGTCTTTGAACTACTAACAACCCCCGCGTCACGTGAGTCTGACTCAGAGTTCTTTTCAGTCTTTTCACGGACGGGAGACTTCGTTTCCTTTAACTCAGATTCAGCCTGCTTTAAACTGATCTCATGGTCCCTTAAAACAGGGGGTTCCGAAACTGGAGGGGGTTCTACATCATGGGTCTTAGCAGCCCTTAGAATGATCATGTTCTTTGCTCTGTTTTTTCTAGACCCATATCTAGAGCTGATTTTTATAACTTTTTTGGGTGTGCCTTTATTATAGAGGATACTACGTATATGGTGGTGAAACTTCATGCTTACTCATCTGGAATGAAATGAAGCACACATGTGACTATCCCTACTGATGTTACCGGTATGCTTCTGTTTTCCCCCTTTAAAAATATGGTTATGTTTTCAAACTCCCCATATCTTACAGGTATGTAGATGGGGCGTTCATATTCATAATTTATAACATTGACATAGCTTCTGACGAATTCTATAGGGTTAGAACATTTGGAACATTTGTTTACAGCTGGAACCATATCGTTGCAGTCTGAACATGTATCATTCTGATATTCTGTGCTAGTAGACTCTGTTATACCCCCACTTATTCTAGGGGGCAATCGTGCTGCAGAAGTATTAAACATTCTTAATACAGGTAAACCAGCACGACCCACGCTCTGTAAACTAACAACATCTGAACATATATAATATGTCTTGTTCTCCCTTCTTGTTATTTCTACACAGCACTCAACTAAGCCACATCGCCATCTCCCCCTCTCTAATTTAATACGCTCAGGAAGCGTTACAGTGAAAAATGTTCCATTGTTTTCAGGTCTTAATATTTGATCGTCATTTTTATTCAAGAACAAGTAGAATCCTTTCATTTTATGTCTTTAAGATTTTTGGATGAGACCCACTCGTTGAATTTAGCTGGATAGTGCTTGAAGCTCACAAAATACTCTTTTACACCATTAACTGTCCTCTCTTTTAATATTTCTTCTATTTCAAAATGCTTATGCGCATCATGTTTAGCCCCCTGAAGCTCCACCCCATAAAAAGATCCTTTAAGTTCTTCACCTTTAAGATCTTTTAAAAAATAGACAGGTATACCATCTCTTATTGTTGATTTAACAACTTCAAAAACCTCTTCGGTCCATTTAGGTTCATAATCTTTAGTGAAAGGACCTTTCTTGACAGCAAGACGGACCTGATCACCAGAAGTAAACCTTCTACCCTCAGTTCTGATTTTCTCTTTTGCCCTGCTTCTTCTCAAGTCTCTTGGAGTCACACGATTATACTGGTATTCAAAAATTTCTTTACTATTTGAAGATGTTACATCTATAGGGGCAACACCAATGGCTGAATGTATAGTTCTGTTGTATGAATCAGTTATTTTAGGTAATACATCTATCCATTTATATGTTTTCTTGCTAAAAAGATACTTGGTGATGCGATTTTTTACAGTTCTGATACAGCGCTCGGCAAAAGAAGCCTTACCCTCATTGTAAGCTACATAATGTTTGACATTGTTTTCTTTAAATAAATCTTGAACCTTATTTGCTGTGAATTCCTTACCAGCGTCAGTACGTAGAACTCGAGGGGATGCCTTTTTAAATATATCACTAAATCCTGCACTAACGTCCTCAGCGCTCTTGCTCTTCAGACTCTCTGTATATATCTGTCGGGAGAAAATATCTATACAAAGCAAAACAAATTTTACACCTTCATTGTACCGTGACAGTGTATGCATGTCCATTAAGTCGGCATCCCACATATAATTTATTCTAGGCGAAATAATCCTAGAGTGAGCCTTTAATTTTAAAGGTGTTGCAAACCTTTTATGAGTATCCTGTTGATCTAACCAGGTTTTAAACTGTTTTTTTAATTCTTTACGGCTCTTTGTGTTGTTAGTAAAAACAGCTTTATTCACACCGCTAAAACTACCTGGTTTAGAAGGGTCATAATAATTTCTTTTAGCTGATAATGTTTCAGAGTCTTTCTTGGGTCGCCCTCTACGTCTTTTTTTTTTGTATGAGGCCATATATCTATAATATAATCCAGTCTCTTCGAGGTTTTTTACTTTCAGGATCTCTGACCGTTGTTTCAGCAAAAGGTGCTAAGGGCATTGGTAGTTCTGATGAAAGCTCACATAGACTTGTGTGATCAGGAGTTTCCTCACACTTTTTTAAATATGAAACAAAGTTCTTCACACTGAATTCATCGTTACTGCTATCATTAATGTTATCAATCAGACTGCTTGGTTCCTTGGGGGTTTTAAGATTTAGGTCTGAATGAGCAGTTTCGATTCCTAATCCTTTTGAAGTTGATTCTGCCTTGTCTTTACTGTATTCTGAATAGGGTACAAGGACAAATTTCTCTGTGTGTTTCATTCTCCTTTTAAAGCTTTACCTACAAGAAAAGATATAATTTTCCCAACTTTGTGAAGCAGAGAGCGTCTAGTTTTCCATGCTGTACGCTTTTTACATCCTAAACGGCGTAAATCCTTTTTATATATAGATACGTTCTTCAACTCACTGGGGGTCAAATCGATGTTACCTGCTAGTGTGTTCAGTATTATCTCGCACACTGCTAAGACCTGGTCCCTTGTAGCTGTCTTTAAAAGTACCTGTCTCTGTCTCTTTGATGGGGTATTAGCTATAAATTCCAAGAAGGTTCTACTTTTCACTAGTCTTTCTGAGTCCATTCTCTACTGTGGTACCCTGGGGATAAATAATAACCCCATCACATAAAGATGTCCTGAGGAGGGCTTACCTTAAAGGAGTGTACACCCGGGTATGAAGTTCAGGTGTGACACATGTACGTAGCCGCATGCTATCTTTACATTCCTGTGTAAGATCTATAAATAAATATCCATATTTTACACTTCCTGTAGCATCGTGGTATGCTTCTAACACTGCTTGAGGTGTCTGAGGGAATACTTGACGGGCAAGATAGGATATTTGGCTGCTGTCTCTAGGGTTCTTGAACAGAACTAGGTATTGAGTGTTAAGGCTTATAGTTCTGTTGTATTTACCTTTATGAAATATATTCTGAGTCAAATAAACAACAGTGATGTCTAGATGGTGAGACTCCACAAGAAACATCTCCAGCATTTCCTCTGATTTCTGAACCCGTGTTATCATATCGTCTAATATTATCATTTTGTGGCCCTCTTCACCTAAACTACTTATTGTTTCTTTAGAAGGCATGCCTTTGTTGAAAAACACGTTAGGTACGTTTTCTTTAATAGCTGCATATATAGGTTGTTCCACAGTGTAACAATATAGGACTGTTTTTGGGATGTCCTCATCTGCATACATGTAATTCATATTGAATAAAAGGCTTCTGATAAATGTGGTCTTGCCTGATCGTGAAGGTCCAGATACACACATAGTACATGCCCGTTTCAGAAGAAACTCACCAGCTGTAACAACTTCAGGATCCATCAAAGAGCTCATAATGTGTGATGTAAATACGATGTGGGGTAGAATCTGATGTCTTAAATGATGTGGAATATCTGGATTTGCTGTGTTACCCCTTGGTGAATACAATTAGATGAATGAAGTCTCCGTCATCCGGTAAATATTGTTGTAAATAAAACTAGGGGTCTGCTGCTTCCTCTTGTGAATAAGACACCCTATAAAAACAGACAGAGCAATAACTCCTATTAAAAGAAATGAGCAAATAATTGATACAGCTATCACAGCAGTGTGAAAGGTACTGGGGTTAGGCTGTATCTGACCACTTAGAGTAGTAAAAGCAGTTACACTGTGAGTCGGGGTTGTCCCACCCTCAACAGTGGTCCAAGGGGAAATCTTTGCTGTACTGGTACTACCGGGTAGAATACCTCGTGTAGTGTGAGATGGTGGGGTAGATATAATATTCTCACCGCAAGGCATAACCAAAGTGACGTTAAAGCGAGAGCACTTTTTCAGCAACTTTTTTCGTTCACGATGGCAATGTAAAGCTCTATTACCTGTAACATGTAGTTCAATTAAGCTTCTCCATGAAGAAATCTTTAAAGACCTCAGAGATCTTATAGAGGTGTTTTGTATGATGAGTAGTCGGCACACCTTACACTCTGTTTCAAAAACAGGTAAAATCTCAATGTTAGGACCATCACAGAGTATAATCCACTGGCTGTCGGAGCATAAACACTTATCAGGAGTTCCACAGGGCCCCACATTAATTTGTGGGGACGTACTTATTATATGAAGTAAAATCACGTGGATGTAGAGGAAATGCTTCATTCTGTATAGTGTAGCAAGCTCTAACAACAACCAAATAGCACTGTGAAATGTGTAAATCACTCGCCAACATACTACATATATAACATTTAGATAAGATAACCAGAGCAAATATCATGTTATATTAAAGCTTAAAGCAATATAATTGATAACACCTCACTTATTGGGATTCTGGGTAACTGAATTTATTGTTCTTTGTGATAAAACATATGAGCTAAGAGCTGACCTGTGTATGAACCCACAACTCTTCACATGAGTGCTCTTGAATGATCAATGTCTGACTACTGATTGAATACATGTTTATTACGCATCAGTAATTGTAAAGCAAAACATATACTTCCATGCTAGCATGGCTTTATTTTTACATATATAAATATACCATACCAAGTATAACTAGGTCGGGGATACCCTATGGTATGGCTGGTGATAATGACGTAGTGTAGAGGTCATCTGAGGATAGATTTTCACGCAACAAGTAGCGATTACAGGCTTAAGCCTTGAAACCACCATAGAGGGAATTCCCCCCTAGAACCTTATAGCTACTGACAGGGGACATCTTTTACGTTTGCAAAGTGCTCCCAGAATCTTATTGATAGCTCCCAGGAGTCCATCCCTGACCTCTTGGCTCATTTTGACCAAATTACTGTAAATTATAGTCCATCCATGAACACTTGGCACATGTTAGTCAAATATTTGTAAACTATAGTCCATCCCTGAACACTTTGCACATGAAGGTCAAATAACTGCAAACTATAGTCCATCCATAAATGTTTTGCACATGTAGGTCAAATAACAGAAGGCCATAGTCCATTCATGAACACTTGGCACATGTAGGTCAAATAACTGTAAACTACAGTCCATCCTTAAACACTTAGCACATGTAGGTCAAAAAACTACAAACTATAGTACATCCCTGACCTCTTGACTCATTTTGGTCAAATAACTATAAACTATAGTCCATCCATGAACACTTTGCTCATGTAGGTCAAATACTGCAAAATATAGTCCATCCATGAACACTTGGCACATTTTGGTCAAATAACTGTAAACTATAGTCCATCCATGAACACTTGGCACATGTTAGTGGAATGAATGTAAAAACTATAGTCTATTCATGAACACTTGGCACATGTTGGTCGAATAATTGTAACCTATAGTCCATCCCTGAAAACTTGGCACATGTGCATAAACTATAGTCCGTTCCTCTATATTGGGGACTGGTGCATTTGCAGCATGAGGGCCTTATTTTTTTCTAATTAATGATAAAATATCCTAGTTTTTTCACAACCCTAGTCTTGTATAGGGTGTTTTGAATATCTATACTGAAAATTATTGGAAATTGGAAGATATTTGATAATTTTTTCAGCTGCCATATTATTACAACAGGGCAAATACTGCCCAATTGCTGCCCATTTGGGGCAAAATAGCTGCATTAATAGCAGGTGGTTGGGTGCAAATTATGGATTTCTCTCTTAATAAAACAACAAAATCTTGATTTAATGGACCAGGGACATCAAATCCAAGTCAGAGATATCATTGACACTTTTCAGAAGTATATAAATCATATTAGTTACCATATATCTTACATTTGTATAAGTAGGTCACTGTCTGACCTTGAATCACAGTTATTGGGGTCAAGGTTGAATTAGGTCACCATGAAGTACCGCAATGGATAATCCCAACAAATGCATGAATATCTAAGCTATCCAGTATATTGAAAGAACTCATAAATGTGATACAAAATCCATGTTTTTTCTTTTTCTTGCTCCATTTTTTCTCATATATAGGGATCATGTTAAATGCTATAGGGAAAAATTGTATCAAAGGACGGGTCAAAATGGCGATTTTTGTTAGTTTTCAAAAAAATACATATCTTTTGGTAGAATTTGAACTATTAGAGGCATATAAAATGTAAAAACATATTTAAAAAGCTTGTTTCTCACTCTAAAAGATGAATTAATGAAAATAGGGGGTCATCACTCACTTTTTCATAGTAATTTTAGCCTAAAGATGGAGAAGTAGGTGTTTTTTCATGGTTTTCGTTTCTGAAACTCACACTTTGATACAAGATAAAATATTTTTAATTTTCACCAAAAACTTAATGAGGTATCTAGAAATAATGCCCTAATTGTGTACTTTTACATGGTGAAAGAATTGTGTAGATCGGCCAACTATGAGAGACACAGCACCATTTTGAAGGTGCAAAAATAGGAAAAACTAAGTTTTTGGTCCCCAATATACGGCAATGAGCTTTAGTCTATATATACTAAACTGTTGTCAACGGACGGTTACATGTGGTGAAGTGAATGTACACGGAATCCAGGGAAGTTCAGTTGATCCTTTTATTGCATAGCTGACATGAGTGTTTCATAAAGGTGGTAACAATGATAACACTCGCCAAGATCTAAGCTCTGCCTCCGATCCTATAGCTCAACCTGTCGTAGGTTCTAGGTATAGGTGTAAGGTGTAAGTTGGGAGAGATGATCTTAGAATAGGTAGCTTAGAATAGATGATTGGGAGCTGCTCAATCTACCTTATATACTGAGGGCTTGAGCAGCTCACAGTGTTGTGAAATGTTCTGTACATGTGGCTCAATAGAATAGTGACACATGTCATAAGGAGAGAGTGCCACCTGTGGGTAAATTATGTTAATGAGGATTGAGAGGAGATTGTGAAATATCCTCTCATTCCAAATATGGCACCACAGGTGGATCCCACTTCCTCCAGTTGGACTGAGTAGATAAGGTTGGAATGTTATTACATCCTTGTACCTTATGTCACAGAGTCCAATAGAGGAAGTGTGTTTGTGATGACTAAAGGATCCTGGTTCCTATTGAGGAATACAGGAGATTATTGAGTGTGGATCATGGGCAGAGCTTAGGCTTTATATGGCGAAGAATTTAGTAAATATGAAAAATAATAATAATACCCAGAATGGTCCATTGACACTGTGATCATATTTCATTTGCTCTCCCTGTTGTCACTGCATATCCTTCTAAGGTCTCATCTTTTGTTTACAAAAGACACTAAGCTATTACCTCATTCTTGTTAAGGTCTGGGTCCATGATTTTTCTGAAGAAAAAATCCAATAAAGGTAATATAAATCTCATATTTTGTACATCCACCAACTGTAAACAGAATAATCTCCACATTTGTTTACAAATGACATGATCTCATGTGCTGCTTGTTTATGAGTTATCTAGTGGTATGCTTAGATGTACTGAGAACATTCTATTTTTTAATGCAAAAGGAATGTTTGTTGCCATGGAAACAGAATATTAACATTTATGGCAATCCTGGTTGCCATGGAAACCACCCCACTGTTCCAAATGGGAATTTTTGACCACAATTCTTTGGGAAACTACTTCAGGAACTCAGAACGAAAAACAAAGCTCTAGAACCAATTTTATAAAACACATTTCTTTGGTCATTTTTTCCACAAAACCTCACTATCGCATGCACAATAGAACAAAATGACAACACTCAGTGACACAACTTCACTCTGTTTTTTCTTGATATTAGAAAAAAATTCTGGTTTTTCTTTTCTTCTTTTTTTTTTCATGTGATAGGCATGATTATCTTCCATAATAGTGCAGGGCCCTATGTTAGGAAAACAGGGTTCGTGTAAACTGGATGTTAATGCTCTCAACTAGCCATAACCTTGTTCAGCAAGTCTTTAGGAGTTCAGAAGTACATGTTATACACAAACATAACCGCGAGACGCAGTGAACGGAGAAGGCGCGGTGGTCTAGCAGTTAGCGCTTTGTGCTCAGCCACGTGAGGTACACGGTTCAAATCCCGGCCTGGACGCATCTTTTTTCGCCGTGTGCGCTGTCGCTGTCCGCTGCTGGCAAGGAGGTGTATGTACCGATCGTGTACACACAATGGCTGGCATCGAGTCCCGGGGAGGGGGAATAATTTTTGATTATTTATTGGTTTCGTGGTATAAAATAAGTAGTCAATGGATAACTCATGACGAGTGTGGGTTAGCAAAGGCTAATAACACTCGGCCTACGGCCTCGTGTCATTATCCTTCACTAACCCACACTCGTCATGAGTTATCCATTGGTTACTTGTTCAATATACAAACCGTGTGCTGTCATATTTATGCTATATTCCATTAATATATGATACCCCTACAGAAGGAATCAGCACATACAACAACCAATTCACATATGATGGAAGTGAACTACTCAGCTTAATTAATCAAACAATAAAACCAGATAGCATTGTCCACAAGACAAATTTGCAATTGGGACTTGCTACATATGAGTTGTTAATACAGATCATAACAGGAGAGATAGATGTATCCAATAATAAAAGTTGTGGAAAACTGCACACAAGAAAACAAAACAAAGTAGGCTCTTATGTTGTGGAGCTTGCAGAAGAATAGACACCTTTTGCTCATTGTCTCATTGTTGTAAGGACGAGGCATGATAGTCATGTCAGGGAGACACTTTGTGTCATTCCCAAGATCATTGTTTGGGAGTGATAAAGATCATAGTTTGGGAGCGATGGAAGGTTTCTCGCAACAAGGGATAAAAGCAAACTCATGGGAGCTTTGGAAACTCTCAGTGAAGTAAATCACAAAGGTAAATACATCTACTGGACAACAGAGATGCTCACCTAACACTTCCTGTTTGTGAAAGTCAATGGCATGTAATTGATGGAATGGCATTGGTGCAAAAAATTGGGAAACCAACGTGAGATCTCTGCAAACTCTTCTTCATAAAGCTAACTCAAGGAGCTGCATGTTACAATGAAATCCATGTTGTATTTGACTGATACAAACTGTGCTCTCTCAATCAAGGATAATGAGAGGAAAAGAAGATTTGGATCTGATACAGCGGTACTCTACATCTTCCAGGATAGTACTCCTATCAAAGAATTATAATAAAGAAGTTTTTATCACAAAAGCAGACTGCCATCTCTAATTAGAATATCATGTTTGTAGCTCCCATGAAGAAGCTGAAACAAAACAAGAGAGACAACAATTCATGGGGCCAAGATTTTAAACATCTAGTTACCTGACACTTATGTCATGGTCCTTGTGCTCTCTCCCTAGGACAACACCTTGTATCAGTTAGGAGAAAACATGTATTTATCCCAACATGTACAGAGTCTTTAAGCTATGAAGTTGACAGTAAGGCAGCCTAAGACTGGACACAACATGTATAATCAAAGAGCGACTAGTCTGACCCCTAGTGTCCACATGTGTAACTATGGCCAAACCACAAGAGGTAACATGTAGTAGTGCTGTAGATGATACAGTATGGTTAGGGTTACAGTGGCAAATGATGTAGAAATGTGGTTAGGGATTTCAGTATATAACAATGCACAATTCAAATTTATTGATTCCTGATGTCCTACACAAACACTAAGTGTTCGGCTATTACAGGCAGAGGGGAAAGAGGGGTTTTATGCACTAAAGTTGTGTCTCGAATAGATCTTAAATGTAGTTGTTATTCCAGATTTCCACCAAAAAAATAATATTCTTCTTTCAACCTCCACTCTGTTGTCCCATTGCTAAGATTGGCGAATCTTTAACTAGCATCAAATGGTACAGCCATGTCTAAGTCCCACAGCCCATTTGGGAAAAAAGACATGAATGGGTAGTTCATCTCCAAGGGTTTTTATTCACATTCATTCTCAATTTCTAATCTCCAATAATTCAATAGTCATTCGATGGTTTTCATGACAATGAGCTCCAATACTTAATCACAACTCCAACATATTTTCAAAATAACATCATGACTCCAATGAACATGATACACAAACTCCATAACTGCTGACCAACCCATCAATTCCTTACTGGGGTCCAACCTCCAGGTATCCAATCATGCATTCGATTATTACCATTAGTACCAACAATACCATTCTCCTTTGCTAATGATGATAAGTTCTTACAATCGAGTAGTGGTAGGGAGAGAGAGAGAGTCAAGGACAAAGAGCAAGTTTGAAAGAACCTTCTCTCCTCTTTTATAGGTTTCCAATCCCTGAGTGGGGTGCTCAGGACCTCACCCCCTAATCTAAATTCCTAGAGAGCACTCCTGTAGGTGTAACCACCCGCATGGCAATGAGTTATAGGGAATTAAAAAGGGCGACAATTTGGTCGCTATTGTTTGTGAATTTATAATAGTAATCCAGGAAATAATGTATATGGAATTAGGTGTTATAGGGGAAAGCAGTTTAGAGTCAAGTATTAGGTATTGTAGGGAAAAGCAAGGTCTTAAAGGTTTTCAGTAGGGCCAGAGAGAGAGAGAAAGGAGATTAATGGATGCTGTCAGGGAGGCGCCAGTGAGTCTGTGGAATGAATGTTATGGATACGTTGTTTTCCTGTTTGGTTAAAGTGGCTGCGTAGTTTCTGAAAGAAAAAGAGTGAGTCATGGAACAAATCCACATGGGAACCAAAGAAAAATCAAAAATCATAATTTTCAGTGTTTTTTTTCAGAAATGTTGTCCTGTTAGCACTACTTGTAAAAGAAAAATTCACAACATATGTTTCTGAACTGCTAAAATAATGGCCCAAAATATGAAACATCTTGTGAAGTATTAACATTAAGTATAAGCCAAAACACATAAGGCCCTGCCCTATAAGGCATTGAAATTTTCTCAATAAACCCATCCAACGTGAAGTTATTCATGCTTTTGTGAGACCATGTTTTCGCCTCTGAAAGTCCAATTTACAACTCCATACTAATTGATAGAAAAACAGCCACTCAGGTGACCCCTATGTTTGTAAAATTACACAAAACCCATAGAGGACAGTGTTAAAGGGTAGGTGAGACAATTGAGGTCTCAAAAAATGTGATACGCTTAATGGTATAGAGATGCTGGAATGTTTGACCCCTTATGTAGCCCCTAACAAGTAAATCACTTACACTTAACATGAAATCTAGTGTGCATCCAATGTGGAAGCTTAGCCATAGTGGGGTACCATGGAACTTGACAGAGAAATGTGATGCGGCTCTTCTTTAGGTGAAGTTGACTGAGAGCGCAGTGCATTTGTACTGTTATCTTCAGCCAGCCAGCCAGCCAAGGAGCTAACACTAAAAGTGGACAGTTCTGAAAGCGGCATCCAGGATGGAAAACCAGTAGAATTCACATTCCAGGGGCCCTGTTTTGTTCCAGAATGCAATAAATCCACAGCCAAACACTGTAATGACTATGTGTGTTCATTATTAACTTTATTTCTATGGATTGATTGAACTCTTAATGTCCTATCATTTTGTTTTGAAAGGCCTATAATTCCAATAAAAACCAACTGTGAGGAGAGTCGAACGCACCCAGCCAGAGAAGTGCCCAGCAATATCACTCCCAGCAGACAACTGTTTTTTTGGCATTCTATAGCCCTATTAGGGAGCACAAGCTTCGCTGAACAAACGGACAAGTACCAAGGAACCTGTATATGTCAAGTCCCTCTCAAATTCTTCAGTAAATTACACAGAAACAAACCACATTTAGGTCGCACATGGACAGAACTGAGTGATAATTGAAGCAAGTAGCAACAGGAAGTACATGACGAAAGCCGTCTTCCCGCTCGGCCCATATAAACAATAACAACATGGCATAAGCGTAGCCTTACTCGGTAGACTTTCACGATCATTTTGGCGTTTGTTGGGCCTCTCTATGACAATTTTGAGCTGTACAATATATTTAAGGAGTGACATGCCTGGGCAGATATAAATGCTGCTAAACAGGCAGTTGGTAGTCAAGATATCATAGAGCCTTGCTGTGGTATCTGACTTGAGTGTGCTGGGTGTGTTCGAGACACTACTACTACAGTTAGTAACAGTAACTCTACAACTTTAAAGTATACAACTATTCTTTAAGCAACTACACTGTAGGAAACCCCCATAAACTATATATTGTTAGAATGCACCCAAAGGTATGGAGGCAGGCTCTATGTAACATGTAGTGGCCATACATGGCTCCATGTCCATGTGTTCTCAATTGTCGGTGCTGTATCATCAACTTAACCACATATGAAATATGAGTATATAACCCAGTGAACTACTGCACAGGTCGATCTCCTATTAGCTGTCCCTCCCCAGCCCTATTGTGACTAAATACCCAACACTGGTCAAGGTTTAGTCAGTTGGTAGGGGTTAGACCTTGTGCATCTTTAGACTTCGCCCAGGTTTAATATGTCAACATCAAATGTCAGTGATCAATGTAGGGGTGCTGTATCTATTCCAACCGGTGCACCACTGGTCACAATGGAGAGCAACTCGTCTGGGGAAGGGGAGGCCCCCATGGACTGTAAAAACACTGACAAAGCAGCGAAAAAAAGAATGCCTGACGAAGCAGGGCTGTCTGATGACGATACTGATAGAAAACTGAGGGTCACGGAAGAAGCCCACCAACACCAGTTTAACAGCGGGGTAGCTGGTACTGCTAGCAAACCTACACTAACCCAGAACATCAACCCTGAGGAGCTGAATTTACTCACGCTAGCTAGAACTTTAGCCAGGATCGAAGAACGGCTTATCAGAGTCGACAATACTGGTCTAACTACTGCAAACGACATCAAGGAATTCAACGATAACCTTTCAAGTGTGGCGGAGGATGTAGAAATCAACAAAGGCGACATCCAGGTCCTGAAGGAGCAAGTCGCTAAGCTCCAGAAGGATCTAACGGAAACAAAGAACGAACTATCAGAGACGAAAACCAGGCTGGAGGAAACTGAGATACAGGTTAAAGGAAATAAGGCTCACCTCGAGAGAAATGAGGACAACACCATCAAACAGGAAGCGTACTCAAGAAAATTGAACTTACTGCTGGATGGCCTCCCAGAGGGTGAAAACGAAACATCTGAAAGTTTGAGGGCAGAGTTGGGAGGAATCTTTTGGCGCCATGCAAAAATGGAGAGTAGCTGCATTGACGTGGCTCATCGCATTACAAGGAACCCCGGACAAGCTACAAGGCCTGTACTAATAAGGCTGAAATTCCTGGATGCAAGAAATAAATTGTGGGGGCGAAGAGCACAGTTTAGGGACTACAAAGTAAACGGTGCCCAACTCTGGCTCAGTGAGGATATCCCCACCAAACTGAAAGGGGAACTAGCTAAAGTTAAAAAGACATATTGGGTGGCCAAGAACCATGGCACTTATAGAGAGGTGAGAATGTCGGGCACATCCCTGTACCTTGATGGCAAGCTCTACAACAAAGAAAACTGGGACACTCTTCCTGAATATTTGGGACCAGAGGCTCTGGCTACACTAGAGAATGAGAACACTGTAGTTTTCTTCACCAAGGCCTCCCCATTTAGCAACCACTACCCTGCTACATTTAAGATCGGAGACAAGACCTACACATCGATGGAGAAATACCTCGCCATACAAAGGTGCATTATCGCAAGGCGTGAAGACTTAGAGAGACAGGCATGGCGGCTGGATGTGCCTGCCAAGCTAAAGGGCATACTGCACAAGTGCAGGGAAGAGCACAAGGACGAATGGATCGCTAAATCCAAGTCCATTGCAATGGAAGGGATTAGGGCTAAGGTCCAACAAAATCCACTCATTCGCCAGCGTCTCCTTAGCACAGGAAATAAGGTTATTGGTGAAGCCTCAAAAGATGCTGTATGGGGCATAGGGATGAGACTGACTGATAAGAACGCCTTAAACCAAGAGCTATGGTCTGGAAAAAACCTGCTTGGTAAAATTCTCCAAGAGGTGCGCCAGGAATTTGAGGATACTGCCTAACTTACTCGGTCCCAAAATGGGTACATGTATGTGTGTATTGATGGTAATGACTGCAACAGCTGGGTATAACCATGTGGTGCTCAAGATTCATTCAACTTGGGATGGATCGCGATAGTCTTAAATAAAATACCCAACAAAAATGAACATATTATCAAACAGCTCTCTCAGTTGCATGAGACGCATGGTCTATGGAGCAACTAAATGTGGTTGCTTTACTTTTCTCTTCTTGTGTGTTTATGTTTATCTGTTATTTGTGTGCGCAAGATTATGTACATCATTTTGGTAGTTGTGTTATTGTATTTTGTTTCTATGAGGTGCCAACAGAATGTTAGCAAGGCGTATATGATGATATATGAGTATTGTACCCTCACAGCGTGGCTGTGGATGATTGTAAGACAACTGAACCTAAGAAGTAGAGTTATTGATACCCCACAAATTCTGTGTAAAACCAAACATAATATGACCCCTATTCTGAATCCAAAAGGCTATGACCAATAACACAAGAGTGATTAACCTATGCTCTTTTAATGTTAATGGCATAAGGGTGAGAGATAAGCGAAGAGCTACTTTCAAGAAGCTAAAGGATGAAAGTTATAATATTGTCTTCCTTCAGGAAACCCAATGCACAGCAGAAGTAGAAAAGATTTGGAGGGCTGAGTGGGGTGGTGATATGATATGTGCAAATGGCAGCTCATCATCTAAAGGTGTAGCCATACTCTTCAATAGAAATTACCCGTACAAGTGCCTAGAAAAGACACTGGATGCCAATGGGAGGTATATTATATTACACATCGAGGTTCAGGGAGTGGATTATGTCTTATGCTATATTTATGCTCCAACACAAAACTATGAAGCAGACCAGATGGCTGTATTAGATGAAATAACAGATAGATTAAAAGGCTATGAAGTCGAAAACCTTCTCCTTGGAGGTGACTTTAATGAAACCCCGGACCCATATATAGACAGAAGGGCAACTAATAGTATAAGAGCAGCTAATAGGCAGTATAGGAAGCAAATATACAGTCTACAAGATACTCTCAGCTTAGTGGACATATGGAGAGTTAGACACCCTAATTTACGTAGATATTCTTTTCATAGGCAAGAGCAAGCATCCAGGATAGATTTCTGGCTAGTGTCTGAGCATTTGACAGGCTTTGTTCATAAAACAGATATCCGTCCTGGAACGCTATCTGACCACAGTAAGGTAACACTGGGAATCTCCAGTGCTGACCAGGACAGAGGCCCAAATGTGTGGAAGTTTAATAATACCCTTCTCTCAGATAAAGACTATGTGAATCAACTTAAGACTATGCTTGGAAAATGTAAGATAGAATACCAGGATCTGGCACCCAATGCGAAGTGGGAGATTCTGAAGTATGAGATAAGGAAATGTGGATCAACACGGTAAAAGGTACGCCCGCGAGGGGTTGCGTGGGCATACCTTTTACCGTGTTGATCCACAAATTTTCAATTAATTACAGCAAAAAGAAGAAGGCAGAGTCTAAAAAGGTAGAGAGGGAGTTAACAAACAGTCTGGGCAAATTGACTGCAGCCTTTGATGAGGGCCATGATGTAATTGATGAAATGGAAAGTGTTAAGAGAGACCTAAAAGATATTGAATTAAAGACAGCTAGAGCCATCATGTTTAGGTCCAAAGCGAATTGGTCCCAGGTAGGTGAACGACCAACCAAATACTTTTTGAATTTAGAAAAAAAGAATTTTATGGACAAACTTATTACTCAACTGAAAGATCAAAATGGGCATATAGTCACTGAATGCAAAGATATCCTCAGCATACAGAAGCAATTTTACAGAAATCTATACTCAGATAGCTATAGAGAGTTAGATGATATTGATGACCGTTGTCCCTTCATAGATACAAACAACTTAGCTGTCTTGTCTGACAACCAGAGAGAGATGATAGAGAGACCTTTATCAAAGTCAGATTTTCTCAACAGTCTTAAATCCTTAAAGAATGGGAAGTGCCCAGGCACTGATGGGCTAAGTGCAGAGTTTTATAAGTTCTTCTGGACTGATATTGGGGATGATGTTAGTCAAAGTCTACTCTATGCCACGGAAACGGGCAGCTTGAGCCAAGAACAGAAACGTGGCATTATAACCCTTATCCCTAAAAAGGAAAAAGATAGACTCCAGCTAGGAAACTGGAGGCCGATCAGCCTGCTGAATACAGACTATAAGATCTACACCAAGGCCCTGGCAGAAAGGATAAAACCCCACCTCCCTAGTATTATAAGCTCAGATCAATCTGGATTTGTTAGGTCAAGGTATATAGGAACAAGTATTCGCACAGTTGAAGATATATTAGCATACACCACAAAGTTCAGTCGCCCTGGTATTCTGATGGCGGTTGATTTTGAAAAAGCATTTGATAAGATAAGGTGGGAGTTTATCTTTAAGGCACTTGAAAGGTTTGGATTTGGGGAAAAATACATCTCATGGGTCAGGATATTATATAAAGACATTGTTGCCTGTGTCATAAATAATGGGTACACAAGTGACTGAGATACAGGTATAAGACTTGGTACTAGAGAAGTAAAGATATGTCAATATGCTGATGATACCACTTGTTTTATCGAATCAGCAGCAGCTCTACATCACCTGCTGGACTGTTTGAGAAGGTTTAGGAGGTACTCTGGTCTGAAGGTGAATAGATATAAGACACAATATCTTGCACTTGGTGGCATTGACACTAGTCAGACCGGATTAGAGGGTCTTGCATGGAGCGAAAGATTGATTGTCCTGGGCATCTCTGTAACACCGAATAGGACAGAAGCCCAAAATTACTCATGGAACTTTGAACCCCAGATACAGAAAATCACTAACATAAGTGATGATTGGAGGCACCGCAACATCTCACTCAAAGGTAAAACTATCATCATAAACAGCCTAATGCTACCATGTGTGATGTTCCCGGCCTCAGTCACCACTACACCATCTAAAGCAATAGATGAAGTCAATAGAATTGTTGACAAATTCCTATGGAGCTCCAACAGGAACAAGGTAGCCAGGGCACGTGTTCAGGCACAGACCAAGCATGGTGGACTTGCAGTAGGCAATTTTAAAACGAAAATCATTGTATCTAACATAAACTGGATCAAAAGGTTCTATTGGGATACCACCATGGTTCCATGTGATTTTATTAAGTTATTCCTCTATGAAGTGTCTGACTTGAAACTGTTCATTCATACAAAATCAGATATTAACATACCACGAGAAGCAAGCCCATTCTACTACCAGGTTCTCAAGGACTGGCATGAATTTCAAAATGTCTCACTAGTAAGAGAAACGTAGGTCCGTAATGAAGTATTGTGGAAAAATAAGTTTATTACTATCAATAATACACCAATATTTTGGAAGTCGTGGAGGGAGGCTGGTATTGTCAGGGTTGAAGATTTACTGGATAATGGAAGTTTTATGTCAGACACTCAAATTTCTCAAAGGTATGGTGTTCAGTGTAACTTTCTTCAGGCTCTACAAATCCGACAAAGTATACCAGGTAGCTGGAGAGCTAGCATATCCAGTGACGAAATTCAAAGGCCAAATGACTGTATTTGGGTCATTGATAATACCCCAGATGTAGTTAATCTCTTTTCAACATCAAGCAAGGAATTGTATTGGATAGTTCTATACCGTCACTCACAACAAATGCCAAGGAATGAAATGAAATGGGCAAAAGTCTTTCCTGAGGTCCAATTTACAAAGGTTCCATGGTATGACATATATATGTGTCCATACCAAGTGAGTAGGGAAACAAAGTTACAATCCTTTCAATATAAGGTACTCCATAAAATACTAGCTTGTAACAAATACTTGTTTGATATACGTGCAAAGGAAAGCCCAGAATGTGTATATTGTGATGGTAAGACTGACACTCTTGATCACTTCCTTGTGAAATGCCCCCCAGTAGCCTACTTCTGGAAGTCAGTCATACGATGGATAAACACTGTTGCTAAGATTGATACAGGGAATTTAGATGAGCATGAATTGATACTTGGATTATGTAGAAAAATTCCAAATGGTGATATCATCAACAATGTAATGCTTAGAACCAGGTTTTACATTTATAGGCAGCGTTTGTATCACAAGTGCCATCTTGATTTGTTGCAATGGATAAGAGAGTTTAAACAATCTCTTCTTTCAGAACAATTTATATGCAGTCTGGAGAACAAGCAAAAGAAGTTTAGGAAATGGGAGGCTATTTTGGACTCAATGTAACCGCTCTGCATACACTGAAAGAACCCTACTATCACTCATAGCATACATCCTAGATAGGGAGTGAGTGAGTGAGTAATAGATGTTTAACGCCATTTCGACAGCTACGGTCATATTCATGGCGAGAACCTCATCACACAATTTCACAGAGGAATGTGTCAGTGCCCACGCATATGTGCACCCCACACATCCTGAGGGGATAGTAAAGAGGAGAAATAGACCCTTTTAAGTGGGCTAGGGAAGCCCATCCTAGATAGGGGAACGGAGCTGTGAAAACTGTATCGATGTAGAGGTATATCAGTATCTAGTCTCTATCACTAGTCATATAGAACACATCTATTGTCATACTCACTATAATAATGCGCTATGTATTGTCCTGTGGTGTCCTGTGGTGTTTATATAACAAAATATCAAAAATGTAGCGAAGACCTGTATAGCTATAGAAATTTTTTCTTTTTTAAATAAAAAATGAGCGCTGCTCTATATAAAAAAAAACAAAAACAACTGTGCTGGTAGGAGAGAGATATATGGGTGGAAGAATGGGTATTGTGGATTTATTGCATTTTGGAACAAAACAGAATAGTAGTATATAGGGGTAAACTCAACTTTTGAAGGTGGGAAATTTGAAATCTCGAGCTTTGATTGGTTGAGAGACCAGAAGTGACGTCATGACCTAGTGACAACAACAAAACATAAACAAATGTGTTGTTGTCATGGAAACCTTGAACTTGACAATGCCATTTTCTTACCTGACACCTAGTGGAAATTATTGGAACTACTTATAGCTGCATTTAGTGGAGCGCCCTGACACCTAGCGGATATCGTTGGAACTGCTTTTAGCTACCTGCGCTTTTTTTTTTGTGGTAAAAAATACCTAGTGTTTTCTTCACACCTGACACCTTGTGCATATTATTGGAACTGCTTATAGCTGGACTTAGTCAACCCTTTTTGTGGTTAAAAACAAAACAAGTAACGACGATCTTACCACCTTTTCTCGAATTTGTGAATTGCGCTTTAACCTTGTGAAAATCGGTGGCAGAGTAATGAATTTCACTGTTTTGCAATGCGGCGCAAGGATTTTTGCACTGGAACAACAACGTAGCAACTCAGCAAGCTGTAAACTGCCGCCGCTACCGGTGCGCAAACAACATGAGTGGGTTTGCTATCCCCAGATGGCCACGTTAGAGACACTGACCGCATAAGCACATAGTGTCGCTACTTTTGGTTTTTAAGAAAAAAATGAAAAAAAAGCGCCTCACAGACCCTGTTCTCAGTTTCAAAATGAAAATCACAACTCTTTAAATTTGTAGCAATAGAATAAATTTGACAAAACACAACAGATGGTTTAGATTATTCACTTTTTATTTTCACACTTCGTTGGACACCTTAGTTGTATGTTCTACATAGACAAGGGGTATGGGTGTGTCTCATGAAATCAGTGCAATGTCACCTTTCTGACCGGTCAGAAAGGTGACAACACATATTTTGAACATTGCAGTCATTTACCCCTATGTCTGTAGTATGGTGTAGTCTTTTTCTTTTTTTTTAAATATGCAATTTTAACTGAAAAAATAGTCTTATTGTTGACTTCCTTCCCTCCTCTCAACAGGGTTTTTTACTTAAAAGAAAAATAAAATTCCCAATTTTCATGCTAAGTGACAGAGAGAGATGACAACTTCCCTTTCATCTTCTTTGCTTTTCTTATCTCTCTTTTTTTCTTGATACAGTCAGTGTTCCAAAATCAGTTCTCTTGCCAATCTCCCCTTCTTTTACACCCATGACCTTTCACTTTCTTCCTGTGCTCAGGCATATATTATTTTACCCTTCTTTTCCCCCACCCCCTCTAGGAACATGTCTCCCCTGCCTTTTCTCTTTCAACTTTTAGCCAAAGTCCCTTCTCCTGACTTTTTATCTTCTTTTTACGTTTCTGACCAGTGCCGGTCAGAAAGGTGACATGCCAGTCAGAAAGGTAACACAAAAACATGAAAAAGACTCAGTTTTCTTTAGATTCTGATTTTATTTTTATTTTTCCTCTCTCTTCTACAAGAATAAGTTCCATTCCTCCTTCTCTCATAAAGTTTTCTTTCAGCTTCCTTCTGCCTTTCTCCCTGAAGGCTGTTTTGTTGCCGGTCAGAAAGGTGACTTGTGTCACCTTTCTGTCAGAAAGGGGACATTTCTCATCTGGGGAATGGTTTTTTGGGTATTGTCAAGAGGAAATTGCAGAACATGAACAAGAGAAATGCTGGTATTGTAAAGAAGGGAAAAGAAGGAAAAGATCAAATTATTGACAGTAGGCTCAAAATCTTGATTTTTCCATATAGAGGGTGAGATGTCACCTTTCTGACCGGTCAGAAAGGTGACCATTTTAACCTGGAGAAAGCCTTTTTTTTGTAAATATAATAGGAAATTAAAGATCATGAGTTACAGGAAGGATGTTATTTTAAGGGATTACCGAGATGGAGAGATTTGAAGTAGAAACTGTAAGTTCAAAGTCTAAATTTTTGCATTCACAGTGTGAGATGTCACCTTTCTGACCGGGCATTTGTCACCTTTCTGACCAGTCAGAAAGGTGACATTTCATATTTTGAGAAAGGTTTTTTAGGGTGTCAAAAGGATCAGATATACACATGAATAATAGAAAAGCTGGCAATGTCAAAGAGGTAAGAGACTATAAGGATTCAATTAATAGCAGTAGGACCAAAACCTTTATTTTTCCACATAGAGATTCTGTTGAAAGAGGAAGGCGGTCAGAAACTTTAGAGGAAAAGCCAAGAAATGCTAGACATTATGGACCATAGGGGATGAAGGAATGTAAAAAGGTGTAAAGAAATTAGCACACAGGGAGGACCTCTGTGAGTGGTACATAAATGTGAAAAGAATGATAACAGAACTGAAATATTGTGTGAACTACACATCAAAATGAGTGCAGCCAGTCAGAAAGGTGACATTGCACTGATCTCATGAGACACACCGGTATATAAAAATGCTTCACCCAATGGATATCGAGGAGATCAGTACCCTATCTGTTACGGGCTGCAGTTCAGTACCCATTCTATTTCTGTTTCACGATCCTCCTTAGGAGTGTCTAAAGACATAAGCTGTCAGCTGTCGCTGCCTGTGCTGTCATGAGCGCGCATTTGCTCCAGGCTCTGTCACTGTGTGTCGGTTCACTGCCTTCGTGAGAGGCAGGCCTGATATCGGGAAAGACCCAGTGCATCTCTTTCTCTCGCACTGAAAAGCTCATCTAGGTCACTAAGTGTTCTCTTGCTTCACTTACCCCTTCACTTGGTGACTCGTGGCTTACCGTCGGTGGCGCTCCTAGTGTCGTGTTCAGTATGTTGTTCAATCTTCGTCTCCTCAGTCCTTCCATTGCTGTACTCAAAAACAAATGGGTAACGCTTGACCTCCTCTTTTAACCTTTTCAACCAGAAGCAGCAGTAGCAGCAGCAGCGACAGTACTTTTTTTAAAAAAACAAATCAACTGCGACATCCACCATTCTTTTTTCGAGCGCAGCCTTTTCCACTGCTTCCCTTTCACACTTATCTACCTAATTATCTACCGCCACCTTTACTTGTTATTCAACCACAAACCAGTGAGCAGCAATGGGGTGTGCGGTTGCGGTGGTGGCAGTGGTGGTGGAGGTGATGATGGCGGCGGCGCCAGGCTCGCCCTCCCCAACCCTTTACACACTATGGGCTGGCCGCGTCCCTTTGTCTGACTTGTCATCGTCGACCAGGCGGCGAGCTAGTTTTCCCAGTGGATGCTTTACATAGAGAGTGACTTAACATCAGCTGCGAGAGTGAATACACATTCCAGATCAATTAGATTCTTATCTAATTGAAGGTGTGCCCCCCTGACTGTGCAAAGTTTACCACATTTATTAGTGGGATATTTTTAGACCTACAAGTGTACACTGGAGGAGGCCATCCTCTTCCCTTTGAAAGTGTCATTATAAGCCATAAAACTTTAGACCTGGTGTGTGTGGTTTCCCTGTACATTTCATTTAGCAACCCTGAAGAAAGGGTGCCAAAGTGTGAGAAGGGTCATTTGCTTGAAACCACTGACAAAAAATCATGCACCACTAGTAAGGATGAAATCCACACTTGTCTTTTATCCTGTAGGACAGGTGGCAATGGAAGTGGTGCAGCATGCAAACACGGTGTGGTGTAAACTACTAGTTTTCAACATGCTGAATGGGAACATCTTTTTTAATTGTGCGCCATGTAAAATGATGTGACAAGTGACAAGGACATTTTCTTTTTTCAAAAATGATGAGCGAAAAAATGTAAATTTAAGCTGTAAAAAAGTACTTTACAGTGACATGGAAAAAAGCCATTTTTCTATCTTTTTAAAAAACAAGAGGATTTTTTTACTTTTTTTTCTTCAGTAAGGGGTAAAATGGTTAACAGGATAATCTGTGACAACTTTGCAACCTTCAGCAGATATTTGAGTTACCAAATATACTCACTATATGACAACAGCCTAGTGAGGAGTGACCAATTTCAGTTCTGAACACCCTTTCGTAAATGATTCTGTTTGGGACAAGGGGAGATAATGTAATTTTGTCCACCTGAAATAGCGTTGTTTTTATCAACGCTTCTACCAGAGTGGGATCAATAAAAACTGAATTTCCACCCTTTGGACTTTTTTTTATAAACAAAGTTTTCTGCCTTTCATGCATGAAAGAGATTGAGGACGCACAGGGTATGGCGTGACATCTCATAATGTGCATTACAACATTGTGAGTAAGCTCAATCCCTGCTACCTGCCAATTTTTATTTTTTGTGATAAATTTTTTTTATGGATGGACAAAAGGAGTGTTTGTCGTTCTGTTGCTGTGTTGTTTTGAAGGAAGAGGTAGTGAAGCAGGAGTTATGATCAGCTGAGCAGTGAGTGACCCTTGCACCGTCAATGCTCACAGTGGCAACTCGGGGGTCAGTGGGGGCAATACATACTGGGGAAAAGGGGGTGGGAGGAAAAAAGCTGCTCAATGCACTTCACATGGTGGCAACTTGGCTGGTGGTCTAATATAAACAAAACAGGGTTGCATATACAGGCTCATTAGGCTGCTACTGGAGGGAGGGGATAAACAGGGTTTATAAGGAGTGGTGAGCGGCTCACTGACCATCACACAAAAAAAAGAAAAGGCAGAGAACCTCTAAAGCAGCAGCAGCAGCACGTTTCTAACCTCGTAGAGGATTTAGACATCCCCACTGGTGCACCTTCTTCATGCCCTGTTTCAGTTCTGGTGAACCTTTACAGGGGTGCAGGTAAAATCCACATTGGCACTCGGTCCCACATAAATGAAATGAACCTTTCTGTGCCACCCCATCTGTCCCTCACCCTGTGGGCACACCTTCACGCCTCAAGTGCTGGAAACTCTTTAAACATGTGTGGGTACACTTCTGGAACAAGACTACAAGAGTTTCTACAGTTTTTTGTTGTTGTTTTTTTTAAAAATCTGGTAAAGAGCTCCTCTTGTCTCAACATCAAATGTATTTCATAGCATTGTAGCGTCATATATGTACCAGTTGAACAACTGGTGCTGATGTGTTACAAGCGTTATAGTGTATCATCTTAATGCATAGAAACTATAGTGTAGCATGCACAATGAAAAATGACAAAATTTACTTTTTGCGCTTGAAAATAGACAAAATTCACTTTTTGCGCATGAAAAAAAAGAAAAAAAGGAAACTTATGATGGCAAACTTTTTAAAATCTATAGCTGGTTTATAAAAACGATACAATAGCGTTTACAATGTCAGATTTACCACCTTGAAAAGTGATTCAATAGGTTAAGCAAGCCATTCTTGTGTATAAACATTTTTGTAAAATATTTCTAGTAAAAAATTAAGGTTAAGGTTGTGTTCTATCATGTATTAGCCTGTGTGGAAAAAGTAAAAAAGTAAAAGTAAAAAAGTTGCATAGTTTAAGGTTTTATTCTGTCATGTGTATTGTGTGTAAAAGACTATGTTCTATCATGTATCCTGTGTGAAAAAAAGGGAAAAAAAGAGAAAAAAGGAAAAAGTAAAAATTACATAGTTTTAGGTTGTATTCTGTCATGTGTATACTGTGTGAAAAGCAAAAAAAGTAACCAAAAAGAAAAGTAATTGTGTAAAACAGTAAAATTTTACTAAAAGATGACGTTAAGGTTGTGTTCTATCACATATCCTGTGTATCATGTGTATACATAGTGTGTGTGTGTGTTAGTTTGGTAGTGTTTTAGCCCAGAGTGGGTGTGTTCTACCATTGTCAAAGTAATCTAAATGTTAACAAAATATGTGAAACAATGGACCTTGGAACTTTCAGCTTTAAACTTGGTTGGGGTAAAAAGTCATTTTTCATTCAAGCTAAATTTCAAGGAAGGCTATCTTTCAGGACTTTTAGCTTTAGTGAAAAACAACTCCGCCTACTTTCTGGCTGAGACATTGTTTGAACCTGCTATTGCAAACATAGCTAGAATCAGTGGCATGTGTTTTTTTATTACCTGGAATAAAAGCTTAAAGTCAATGCATTGGACAAGAACAAAATCACTGACCGGAAACATCTCTTTCTGTCGCATATGTACAAAACCTGCTAATGGTAAAAGCAGATTCGTATGTCGAGGTTGTCTGTAAAAAAAACCTGCGTCATGAACTAGATCTAGTGGGCTCACTAACACCACCATGTGGCAACTGAAAGAATCACATGCACACTGGATGGATATCTATACACCACCTTCTGCACACTACTGCCCCCTACCTGTAGCACTAGAAACTACCTCTCCAGTGCTCAGATTAGCTAATTTTGAAAGACTAAGTCTTGTATCATTATCCATGATGAAATGAGCCTGTCAACGAGGGCTGTTATTTTTTTATATTGACCCTATGACAACTTAATTTATGTTGACAAGTCATGGTAAATATTACATACTTAGTTATTTGTTATGATTACATTTGTTAGGGGAAATTGCAATGTCATTACCAATAACCATATATGTACCTATATCAAATTGAATGATCTTATTAACCCCTAGGTGCCCAAGCGCGCTTTAAAGCGCGGTTCTGGGCTTAAATGGGGCTTAAATACATGTATATTGAAGGAAACTATCATCCAGATACTTCTACTGGTCCAATCTGCAAAGTTAGACCCTCTATAGAATGGCCATGACCTCCCAATCACAATATAATCATTCATTTTGCTCTATCTCCATTATACCAAACACAGGGAGTCAAAACTTGAAAATGAGCTGTCATATTATGTGTTTCATTAGAGGTCCACCTTCCTCTGGGCTAATACCAGACATGACACCAATATTGTGCTAGATCATATACATCCAATGTCTCAAACTCCCATTAGATTCCTAAAGAAATGTTCTTATTCCTGCATTGTTACTCTCACATTATGTCTCCTGAGTGGTAGTACATATATATGCAGAATCAGCGTTGAATGAGGCCTCAGAATTGCAAGTATTATGCATGGGGGGGGGGCTATATATTACACAAGCGAGACTAAATACTACCAAATGACAACAAATGGAATGTTTTGGTTACCAAACCTGACCAATAAATTCCGTGTCCTTAACTGAAAGTCTTCACTGAGTTATGAGTATTCAGGAAATGTAATACAGAGCCAATATCAAAAGAGAAGATTAAAATAACACATGGGCTTATCAACTAAGTGATATAATTGTGAAATGATGTAAAATCTTCAAATAATCCTGGGCACCAAAAGGAAGTGTATTATGATATATCTTGGTTATCCATGAATAACCAATGAAAGTCATCATCTTTAAAGGCATTGGCTTAGGCAGGATGTATGTATTCTGTTAGATTGAGGCTCCTTTCTTGGCCCAATATGATAATTCTGTATCACATGATGTGAAGTGCTATTTCTCAAATATTGATCTGTAAATCTCTCTGATTTTTCATGTGTGTACTAAGTACATAATATTATAGACAAACTGCTAAAATCAGTTTCTTGAAGATTCCATATTTTTTTGAGATACTACCTTATATCCTTAAGAAATTAGATCATGTATAAAGCATCCAACAAGCAATCAGCGCTAAAAAAACTACGTTATACTTTCCCCTACCCCTAAAAGTTACATGGATATTACATGCCACTTCCTAACCACAAGGGGGCTCCACTAAACCCAGCTATAAGTAGTTCCAATAACAGCCACTCGGTGTCAGGCATAAAGTTGTCACTAATTTTTTAACCACAAGGGGGCTCCACTAAACCCAGCTATGAGCAGTTTCAATAATATCCACTAGGTGTCAGGGCGCCACTAGTTTTTTTTAACCACAAGAGGTTTCCATTAGGCTTAGCGAAAACAGTTTCAATAATATCTGCTAGGTGTCAGGTCAAAATGACGTCAAGGTCAAGGTCACATCATTGTTCCATGACAACAACATATTTGTTTATGTTTTTTGTTGCCATGGCAATCGTCTCTCATGCCTTCAATTGTAAAATTTCAAATTTCCCGCCTTTTAAACTAGACCATCTCTCAGCCAATCAGAGCTCAAGAAACTAGGTCATGATGTCACTTCTGGTCTCTCAACCAATCAAAGCTCGAGATTTCAAATTTCCCGCCTTCAAAACTAGGTCACTTCCGGTTCGTTAGTAGGTCAAATTAATTTCAGTAACTGTTCTTATGCGCTGAGTTTACCCCTATATACTACTCAGGATTTATTGCATTTTGAAAAGAAATAAATGATAATTCACCTTTTGTCTGTGAAACAAGCACCCATGTAGAAAAGGTAGTTGTAAATGTTAGATTTTATGTTCAAATAAATGAGTCAAGTCAAATATAGAAGAGAAATTATCCACATTTGGTGGTTATTATTCAAATACAAAAAAGTCTTTTTGGATTAATTGCCTTTTGAACAAAAAGGTTTTGGGGATTATTGCATTTTAAAAAAAAAAGATTTAACCTTTTTGTGCCCAGAATTATTTGAAGATTTTACATTATTTTACATTATTTCACGATTTCATTTTTTGTTTTATAAGACCATGTGTAATTTCGATCTTCTTCCTTGATAAGGGCTTGGCATATTACATTTTCTTAATTCTCATAACTCAGTGAAGACTTTCAGTCAAGGATGTGATACTACTGGTCAGGCCTAGTAACCATAGCTACCAAAACATTCCATTTGTTGTCATTTAGTGGTATTTGGTCTCTATATATATCCATAATCCCTCCAATCCTGAGACATTTGAAAGCTGATTTTCCTGCATGCATCTACATGTGCTGGCACACAGGAAACATGATATGTTGTACTAGAAACAATGCATGGCTTATCTTTAGGATATGAGCACTTGCTGTAAAATATAGTGGAACCTATGTGTGTATGATCCATCATCATTTTGTTACCATATCAGATTTTAACTGGAGGGTTTCCTGTTAATGAATCACATAAAATGACAACTCATTTTCAAGTTTTGACACACTGTGCCTGGTATAAAGCAGATACAGCCAAATGAATAGTTGTATCATAATCGGGAGGTCATAAGCATTCCATAGAGGGTCTAACTTTGCAGATTGGACCAGTAGAAGTGTCTGGATGAAAATTGCCTTCAATATACATGCATTTAAGCACAAAACCGCGCTTAAATGCGCGCTTGGGCACCTAAGGGTTAAATCACTTATTCTATCTGTGAAGGAAGACTCAAGGATTTCAAAATGAAATATGGAAGTGTTTTATCTCTGTCCCCTAGATATTGGAACTCATGAAAAGGGCCTTCCCCATATCAATTTTTTTGAATGACAAATGCTTCATTATCTCAAACCTAAATAGATAAACTCTTCATGTTTTACAGTAATTCATTGGCTAATATACCTATGGATGCGAGGTAACCATTCAAAATGGCAATAAACCACTATATTCTATTCTCAGAAAGCCCTGGGCAGTAAGCCTCTCAGTCAGTCGGCGGTCGAAAATCATAGAAGGTTTGCATATGACGAATTTGGAGGTATTCCAGCCCCTAATCTTCGAATTTTAGTTTCCCCCTCTATTTCTTGGGCTCAAAGTGTCAGGCTGGATGAGGTCTTCATGTTACATATGGGTTTTGATGGTCCCATATGCATATTTTGGGCTCCAGGGGGGTAAAATGTGCCCAAAATGACCAAAATTGTCTGGGCGAAATTGTGTCTGGGAGAATGACATTTGAGGTACAAGCCATGTTGAGGGCTTAATTTCCTACAGAAACAATCTTCATAGCTCCATGAAAATCTCAGGTCCAGACTATTTTGACCTGTAGATTAAGAAAATCACATTATCATTTATGTCAGATGTGTCCTTGCTATTGTAAAAGAAGCATACTTATAAGAATTCTTTTTCTGGGCACAAGTCTGGGTGAATGACATGGAAGGCCCCGTAGGCCCTAATTTTTTAACCACAAGGGGGCTCCACTAAACCCAGCTATGAGCAGTTTCAATAATATCCACTAGGTGTCAGGGCGCCACTAGTTTTTTTTAACCACAAGAGGTTTCCATTAGGCTTAGTGAAAACAGTTTCAATAATATCTGCTAGGTGTCAGGTCAAAATGACGTCAAGGTCAATGTCACATCATTGTTCCATGACAACAACACATTTGTTTATGTTTTTTGTTGCCATGGCAATCGTCTCTCATGCCTTCAATTGTAAAATTTCAAATTTCCCGCCTTTTAAACTAGACCATCTCTCAGCCAATCAGAGCTCAAGAAACTAGGTCATGATGTCACTTCTGGTCTCTCAACCAATCAAAGCTCGAGATTTCAAATTTCCCGCCTTCAAAACTAGGTCACTTCCGGTTCGTTAGTAGGTCAAATTAATTTCAGTTACTGTTCTTATGCGCTAAGTTTACCCCTATATACTACTCAGGATTTATTGCATTTTGAAAAGAAATAAATGATAATTCACCTTTTGTCTGTGAAACAAGCACCCATGTAGAAAAGGTAGTTGTAAATGTTATATTTTATGTTCAAATAAATGAGTCAAGTCAAATATAGAAGAGAAATTATCCACATTTGGTGGTTATTATTCAAATACAAAAAAGTCTTTTTGGATTAATTGCCTTTTGAACAAAAAAGTTTTGGGGATTATTGCATTTAAAAAAAAAAGATTTAAATCACTTATTCTATCTGTGAAGGAAGACTCAAGGATTTCAAAATGAAATATGGAAGTGTTTTATCTCTGTCCCCTAGATATTGGAACTCATGAAAAGGGCCTTCCCCATATCAATTTTTTTGAATGACAAATGCTTCATTATCTCAAACCTAAATAGATAAACTGTTCATGTTTTACAGTAATTCATTGGCTAATATACCTATGGATGCGAGGTAACCATTCAAAATGGCAATAAACCACTATATTCTATTTTCAGAAAGTCCTGGGCAGTAAGCCTCTCAGTCAGTCGGCGGTCGAAAATCATAGAAGGTTTGCATATGACGAATTTGGAGGTATTCCAGCCCCTAATCTTCGAATTTTAGTTTCCCCCTCTATTTCTTGGGCTCAAAGTGTCAGGCTGGATGAGATCTTCATGTTACATATGGGTTTTGATGCTCCCATATGCATATTTTGGGCTCCAGGGGGGTAAAATGTGTCCAAAATGACCAAAATTGTCTGGGCGAAATTGTGTCTGGGAAAATGACATTTGAGGTACAAGCCATGTTGAGGGCTTAATTTCCTACAGAAACAATCTTCATAGCTCCATGAAAATCTCAGGTCCAGACTATTTTGACCTGTAGATTAAGAAAATCACATTATCATTTATGTCAGATGTGTCCTTGCTATTGTAAAAGAAGCATACTTATAAGAATTCTTTTTCTGGGCACAAGTCTGGGTGAATGACATGGAAGGCCCCATATGCACACTTTCTATGATTGGTGACCCGGCAAAGCATCTACAACTGGTGATTTTGAGGATCTGCCATTATGATGTGAACTTTGCATATCTTGAAGGAAAAATACTTTTTGTATCTGACACTAGCTGTGTATCCCCCAAAAAAAAATGCTGCCGCAGGATTCGGACCAGAAATCTTAGATTCAAAGTCCAGTACCTTATCCATTAGGCCACGAGGCTTCACATTGAATGACTGGTTTGTACAGGTATATACCCCAAACATGTCCTGCGTCCCACCTCCCATGTATGTCCTGTGTGCCACCCCCATGTATGTCCTGTGTCCAACCATCTGCCTGTGTCTTACCATCCATGTGTGTCCTGTATTTCACCCCCATGTGTGTCCTGTGTCCAACCATCCATCTGTGTCTCACCATCCATGTATGTCCTGTGTCCCATCTCTCAGGTGTGCCCTGTGTCCCACCTCCCAGGTGTGTCCTGTGTCCCACCTTCACCGTATGAATAAGGCTCGTTATTCGGACGAAGTGAGTGAGTGAGTAATAGATGTTTAACGCCATTTCGACAGCTAAGGTCATATTCATGGCGAGAAATACATTACTCAATTTCAAAGAGGAATGTGTGGGTGCCTGCACATATGTGCACCACACACATCCGAGGGGATAGGAAAGAGGAGAAATAGACCCTTTTAAGTGGGCTAGGGAAGCCCATGTTCGGACGGCCTCCTCGTCTGGACATCACTTCCCGCATCTATTGTATCAATAATGACCAAACCTGAATGACAAGTCTACCATATATACATGGACAAGCTAACAATAATGAATAGAGGACACAGCTGTGTATAGCTCAGTCCAGGTCACTGCTGCATCCACCTGTTAACAGTATCTAAGTTAACAGTATCTCAGTGTACCATATGACACATGTCCCTGCTAGCACCGCATCACCAATAGGAGGAGGGTTGACAATCATTCCCTGATAGTATACTCCTGTCAAACACCAGTCATCTCCAAGTATGCTTGCTGCTTTACTTGGAGTCTGCCTTGTGGCACTCTGTCATTCAGGTAGGCCAATGTCTTCATTCGCCACTCATCCCTAACGCCAGATTGGCCTGTTTCTATGTCAATTATCAACCTCAGAAGTATATATACTACTGAGGAGCCTACATCAAATGACTTTTCACATTCACTCAAAAGCGAAAAAATATTTGATGTAGGCTAAGTGTGCGATAATTATTGATTGATTCACCCTTTTTCTTTTCACGATGCTAAGCACTTGTGTATAATATATATATATATATATATATATATATATATATATATATATATATATATATATGTGTGTGTGTGTGTGTGTGTGTGTGTGTGTGTGTGTGTGTGTGTAATTGATCATTCAGTTGGTTCAATGTTTATCTATATGATGACAATTTTATGTTTTAGCCTCACTGACTTGCCACCCAAAATGGCTTATGACCTATGATAGCACAGTTCATCTAATAGATGGTCAGTTGTATCCAGTCGAGAATGGGAAAGCCTTAGTCAACCCTGACAATGGATATCCCAAGGTGCTTGAACCTGATGTTGTATTAGACGATGCTAGACAAAGCAAGACTGAAGTCTGGAATCTGTGGACAATAGTGCAAGGATCTGATGAACAACAAGCAGTATGTTACTATCTTATTCGATATTATAGCCAAGAACGGGTTCTTTCAGTAAAGTGCCACAAAAACCTAGTGTTCGTAGTGATTCCCGTTTACATAAGAATATATCTGGACAGATGGATCCATTTGATGTTCTTGAGCATTTGGGTGTACATTTAGGTGAAATTAAAAGAAAGTAATGAATATTGTTCTATGCCAGCTTAAGTTAAGGCATGTCAGGAAGCCACTCTAGACAGTTATTTGGCTTGAGAGTTAGTGTAGTACGTATCATAATGTAATCACTGAGTTATGGTAGTCATTCTGGATGCCATTTCTTAACAGCCTACGACTACACCCTTCAAGTCGTACCAAAGTCCCCATAGGAATAGCATTGGCATTTTGTAGTCTTAGGGCTGTGAGTGATCGTAGTACCTTAAGAAATGGCCTCCTGACTTTTCATCCATTGCTTCTATAGACCACTAAGGCCAATGGTCATTTTTTTGTTGGGTGGGGAGACATCTTCCTCCTGTCCAATGCAGGCATGTTATATATCAAGAGAAACACAATTTCAATGTAAATCTGAGAGGATACGTAGCCACAATAGTCTGAAAATATATGGTAGTGGTCATTATTTTTTAAGGGGGGTTTGAGGGGGCTTTTTGACCCCTCTTGGGGGAGGGCGCTTAAAAAGTTTAGACCCCCTTTAGCAAAAACGACCATCAGCAGATAGAGATCTTTCCAAAAAGTGGTCAGCCATTTGTGTACCTATGGTCCTGTCAACAACAAAAAACACACCAAAAAACGGCCCTGTTTTGCTAGGGTCGGTCGGGTTACTGGAAACACACCTTTTTTTGGCCTTGATATATGCAAATTTTCGCCTGAATGTGCAAAATAAGATTATCTAAGTAGAAATTAAATAAAGACAGAAATACTGTAGTATAGAACTATCCGAAAGGCTAAAGGTATCGTTGCACTGATTAATAGAACATGTCACAGAAATTTCTCAGCTGTTATGATTCTATATTTTCCATGAAATATATAGGCAGGGCGCTTAATAATAATTTGGTAGGCAAGCAGCAGCTTTTCTTATTGAGAAATTATGGATAAAGAGATATTTTGAAAATAAATATTTATCACAGGTACACTGTGGGGCCACCAGCCCTGTTGTATTAAACCAGCCGAATAACCCGGAAATAACCCGGAAACAACCCCCTAAAATATTGAATCTGATTTGTTTATGTTCTATAGAAAAGTATAGAAAACTTGTTTCGGATAGGTTAACCCAAAGACATCCACATACCTTGTGACGCCCATCCCACAAATGTGTCATAGATACTTGATTTACTCCTGAATAAACATTGCCAAATTGTTGATGAACATTGAATCCACCAGTTGGTAATGGTGATTCAGTAGTAAACCCAATGCTATCATTATTTCCTCGGAAGGACGACTCAGGATATGTGAGCGGCTTTAGGTAAACCTACCCTACAATGCCATTGTTTGAACTTATAGCACTGCAAAGACTTATCCTTTTATGACTCATTCATTAAAAACATTTTAAATCTAGATGTGTCTGCAACATAATGATATGATTATTACTCTCTTGCAGGCAAGTATCAGTAGGATCACCATCATGGGAATCCCAGTAGATAGAGTTTCCCACCTAGAATACAAGAGTGTGTCAGGCCAATGGGAACCAGTATCCACCAGCTTAACAACCATTGACACCATCATCTTACATCCTCCAATCAGGGCTACTGCCTTGAGGGCCAAGCCAGATAAAGATGTGCCTTCATTCAGGATGGATGTCTATGGCTGTGCAGAAGACATTAATTTTGGAATGCAGTAAAGACATTTAAGTTAGGATTGTAGTAAAGACGGTCATTATGCATTCAGGTTTGAGACCTCCAACTTCAAAGGTTGACGATTAAAAAACAGATGGAGGAATTTAAAACCTCTCCATCTCTATGGTGATATTATCTTCATTAAAAGGTGGTTGTGGTGTGTGTGATTTCTAATGGAGGCTTACATATTCCTACTCAAGTTTTGTTATTACTAACACCATGTCAATAACGGGACACCCCCCCCCTTTCAACAACAGTTTTAATGGCGGTATCAGCTTTAATGACACAAGACTACAATGACACTAGACGCAAGCCTATATTTAACCATCTTAATCATTTATTCAATATACTTCATGTAATGGAATGCTAGTCTATGCCTATATATAGGGCTTCATAACGCATTTCATGTCCACACTCTTTTCCTATACATAATCCAGGGTCATGATTATCTCCCAGATCATCATCAAATATTGGTGGGTCGATACGTTGTCAGTAATATATCCCCTACTATCACTGCCAAGAATCCATTTAAGGTGGCACCCCCTGCTGGGGAAATTTATCTTTCTTCAGCCCCTACTTCCGCCGCCGTGTTCATGGTTCCGGTTGCTGGTGCCACCTTGCTGCCCCCGATCACACTACCCGTATTCTGTAGCTGAAGGTCGTCATCATCGACATAATAAAGCGCGTATACCTTAGGTATATACATGCACAGCAATATAACGGTAGCGTTCATGAGTAACATCGTGCTTAAAAGGAGAGCTTTCTGAGTAGCATAGAAGGCAGAGAAGTAGGTGGGCAAGAAGGCCACCCACAGAAATATTGTTGTACAGACGGTGAAGAAGATGTAGCGTGATTCATTGAAGTTGTCGGGCAACTTACGTGCCTTAAATGCGTATATAGAGCAGGATAGGATGAGGAGGAGGTTGTAGGTGAGAGAGGGCACGAACCCATTCATGGGAAGGTGACACAACAGCTCGGCGTACTTCTCCGTCCTCACCGGCATGCGTACGGTCACATCCGGTGGCGCCAAGACGGTCATTACTGAAGTGATTACAATCTGGAAAAGGATATTACATGTAGATTGTAGTATGAGGATTATCGACAAGGGCAAAGCAAAAAGCGAAAGAGGCCACAGGTTCATGTAAATATGAAGAAATCATGTCCAGTTTGAAAGCAATTGGCTAAGGCGCTCGAAATAGAAGGCAATGGTAGGTTGAGATTGTGAAAGCACCAGAAAGGACTTTCAAGATGGCAGAAAAGTGAAAAAAAGTGAAAGGCATGCAATCAACAAGCTTAATCTGTTCAGGTCCATTCTTAAAACTCTCATGCTGGAAGGTCATAATCCTATCCTTGATAAATAACACCTCCCCACTCCTCCTGCATTATTGTATCACGCCCATTCAGACAACGTATACTCACAAGCACTTAGTTCATACCTTTAAGAGGGTAACCAATCCAATCAGAGTATGAATTTATAAGGAGCAGGCAACCTTATTCTGATACAATTTATACATAAAGATGCTGAGATGTGTTAAATGCCAATCATGTCTGAATATAATAGGCCTATGGTCTTACCTGTATTGTGA
This sequence comes from Acholoe squamosa, assembly GCA_949317995.1. NCBI lineage: Eukaryota > Metazoa > Annelida > Polychaeta > Phyllodocida > Polynoidae > Acholoe > Acholoe squamosa. Next base: position 45,765,973 of record OX439038.1, read on the forward strand.
TCATCACAATGACGATGGTGATCTGGGATTTTGAACTTGTAAATATTGGCTTCTGTGTACCTTTCTTTGCTGACTGGAAGATCCTGTAGATTCTGCTGGTTTTGGCCAACAAGGAAGAGTAAACAACACAGATACTGATGTTGAAACCCACCCTCCCCAAATAGCAGGTAAACGGGATGGGCTTGGTAGCGAACGCAATTGCAGCTACGTAGGACAGGACATTTCCAGCCAGCGCTATTAGACTAAGCTCCCTACTTGTAGCCTTTATGAGCCTACTTCCTCTGTGAATAATATAAATAACCAGAACTCCTATACTGACCAACAACCCAAGAGCAGCTACTATGAGACAAGCCCCTGGTAGAACATCGATCCAGTTAAGATAGGTGGGTGGGATGTCCAGACACATAGTAAATGTCTCAGGGTCAGGCCACTTGAACAGTGGGCATTCGTCACAGGAACTGGCATTATTGATGGTTATTTCATTGTTTCGACACTGCCGACAGTTCCAACAACACTTCAGCTCAAGCTGTACGTAGAACTCCCCAGGGTTACAAGGCTTGCTGCACAAGGACTCTGGTACCTTGTTGGAATCATCCTCAGACTGTTCAGTGTTCCAATAGGTGGCAGCGTCCAGGGTTAGAGTTTTTGTAGCTTTGTCCCAGAACCCGAGGTTGGCGATAGTGTACTGGCCATTTTTCTTCTGCAGTTGTTCAATGGAGTACTTGCCATCTGCGTCTCCCTTCTCATCGAATTTCACTGTGCCATAGCTGCCCTCAAAGGTGACCTCATACAAATACGGCCTCAGTTTGCTGGGAATCACACATTCATGAAGCAGGTCCCTCTTCCCAAAGGCATTAGGACAGTTGTCTGAAATGTACGCATGAAGCGCATATGCAAAGGTCTTAACAGAGTCTAGGAAAAGTGCAGTCTTTGAGTAGGGACTATAGCCAGGGACATCTTTCATTCTCTTTGTACCATTACACTTTGCATAGCCATTTGCACCTTCTGGATTACACCCAAACACCCTTTGCCAGAGCTCCACGATCCATGGGTTGTCACTTGTCCTTGGTGAAAGATTTTCAAAGTACTCAGGGAAGCCTATCGCTCCTGTGGAAAATAATTGAACATGGAAGCCCCCAGCACCTGCCTCTTCCAGTCCAGCTAAATCTGATGAGGGACCAACACCATCACTTGTAATCCAGATGAAATGATCTCTGAAACAGTAAATGATGTCCAATTGATCTACGAATTTACAGTGATATGATATGGTCTCCGAGCTATACAATAGCTAGAAGGTCTTTGATATAGGACGTTACACCTGTGATTTCGGATCTGTAAGAATTCTGAACCCTCCTGGATAGGAACGCTTGTGCTTATACATTTGGAGGTCAGAATACCCCCACTGCTTATACAAGCCAATGCACGTTGTTAGTCAGACAAAATATGTAGGGCTTCATAGGTAAAGGACCCAGAAGTATTCTTAGAGAGTTATTAACAATAGTAATACTATAATTGACATTACCTGAAGCCTGCTCTGTGTGCAGCAGCTACAACTCCCCTGCCATGGCTTCCTTGTACAAACATCACCACAGCCCGTGCATTACCAAACCGTACCAGGTTCTCCACCACTTCATCATACTCAACATCAGGGTCCTTTGTCACATCGATCTCTCTAGCATAAGCAATGCAGATACCATTAGCCTCAGCTAAAGCCTTCACCGCCTTGATGCCAATCTCACCATACCCTCCTGGGGAATTGATGGCCGATATGTAGCTCCAGTTGTAATGTAACAAGATGTCAATGATAACCTGAGCCTGGAACTTGTCCGAAGGGACAACTCGCAGGAAGTGTGTGTATCTGACCTTGTCACTGAGCAGCTCTGAGGTGGAGACAGCACCTACCATGGGTATACCAAAGATGTTGAGCAGGCCAGCTGCAGTGAGTGTGTTCTGGGAGTTGGAGCCACTGACCACACCAACTACCTTGTAGTAGGGTGCTGTGGAGCTACTGTTGCACTCACAACATGGAGCTGGGGACACCCAGCTCATGGCACGTGCCAGAGCCGCCTGCAAATGTATGAGAGAGAAGTGATGTGCTGCTTTGGAGCTGGTCAACTGTCACTACTTTATAATGTATGAAATGAGCCAACAATCAATAGGTACCTCCCATAGCATTTACTATGGCTATGATAGCAAAGAATAATATGGTATCAAATAGAGATTACGCAGGTTAAGATGATTATATCTGAATGAATTATTAGCTGATCCTCCATAATGGGTGTCTGCAAACAATCTTCCTCTAGGCCTATGATGAAATGTGGTGGGCCTACTTTCTTATCTTAACGTTTTTTCCTCATCAGTATATCTTTGGTTTTTAGAATTGAGAAAGAAACAACTACAACAAAGGACAATTATCCAAAACATGAACTATAATGTTACCTGGTCTCTGGTGCAGTCGTCCAGGATGGCTATACCCAGGCTGGTATTTGGCAGGATGGAGGGGTCGTTATTAACCACAGACACAGCATACACCATAGCCTCATGGTATTGAAACTGTTTCTGAGACTGAATGGAGGCAGAACAGATCTGTGTGGAACTGTACTGATGTACTCTGAACAGACCACCAAGCACTAGGTCCCCAGACCGATAGTAGACGTCAGTGCGCATGTCAGGGACGACGAAGGACGCCATTATGACGTCACAAATAGTGAAGAGAGAGAGGAATATCAGCACCAGCATTTTGGAGAACTACATGTGGCATTGGGTTTCTGTAAATTAAGTGAAAACATTTGAGCAAGTAACAAAGTTAATAGGGCAACTGCTGCTGAACACAGTTATGGGTGAAATCATATTGATTACCAAAAAGTTAGGTTTTACATAACAAATCTGATGTAAATCCAAGTTAATGTGAAGCCTCTTATAACATGCAGCGTGGTAATCATCTAGCCACTCAGGGATATGTCATACTCTACTTGACAGACTGGTGTAGCCCGGGGATTTTACCAATCTCCTTCCATGAGGGGACAGTAGTACAAGCCCTGCCTGTATACGTATACATGCGTCTTCCAAGTAGCTATCATTCAGTATGTGATCTCCTCTCAATACTGTTTAATTGGGCTTTTACAATGCGTTTTATATCTCTCCACCCTTTGTTAACTTGGGTGGGAGTGTATGTGGGTGGGGCACCGGTAGGTTTTATTTCATATCAACCAACAACATGGTCTTAACAATTGATTAATCATTATGTGGGTTATTTGGATATCGGTTTTCAAAAGAACGTACTTAGAAAATAATACGTACCTTAAAAGTGACATTTAAGAAGTAAGAAACCTAATTGATGAATCGACCCGTTACCTTTGTGTCATTAACAATTAAGCTATTCCTTCAATTGAAGTTCATGTCCTTAGATGAGTAAGGAATAGGCCTTAAAACAAAGGCATCACCGTTCTGTACCTTTTTGCGATAATGTGGGTAACGCCTTTATAAGTACAAATTGATCCTTCTTCACAGGGTTATGCCTCCAGGGATCTCTGTGTGAACACTTAATGGCAATATTGGGCATATGTGGTTGAGAACCTTTATCAAAGAGGGAAGTGCATTATTGATATGCCTAATTAGCCCGTAGCCCCTATACTAAGATACTAGTTGCTTGGTGGCTGTGTTAGCAAATAACAAAGCAGTGCTCGACATGTTTACTATATCATATGACTTTGTCGTTCAAAATAAAATGTTTAATCAAATGGAAAAAAAATAGTACTGTAATCCTCTCTATAAGAGGCCACTCCCTCAGATTCCCCTCCCCCTAACTTGAGGGATATTTATGAACCAATTTTAAGGAACATTTGAACATGGTTTAAGTATAAATAACTTGACGAATATTCCGTCAGAAGCTCCCTCGCTCTCAGCTATAGAAAATGCTAGTTTAGGCCCAATCCCAAAATATGGTCGGCTCTTGGGAAGGTTTTACGGTGTATGGAATAATGTGCTGAACTAAATGCTTAACTTAAAATGATAAAGTAAAGATCCATGAATCAAATAATAGATAAAGGGAAACCTGCCGCAAACATCCAGCCCGGGCTACGACCAGCGTAAGTAGTATATGAAAACGACGCTCTGTGGATGGCAGAAGTGGTATTCAAGTTGCCAAAGTAAGTAGTGTAAGAAAATGACGTTCTGCTGATGGCAAAGTTTACCGTCATTGCCCATTAAAGCACACATGTACTTTATATGGATTTCAATCAGACGTTAATAGCCAATTTCCTTATATGAGATCTGCGCTCATTGAATACCATGTTCCTTTTGCTTTATTGGTGTTCAAATGAGACCTGTGCTCCTTTTTAAGCCATTGCGATAAAACAGATAGTGGTGAGATGGGAGCAGTTTTGAGAATATCGGAGATAAGAGATAAGATAAGGGTCCAATTGAGGCCCCCTATTTGTGACCCCTGGTTTACAAATCTCTCTACTTTTCTTTTAAACAGGTAATTGATATTGCTAAATTGACTGACTTTCTCTCTACATTCCTCAGGTTTGAAATTTCCTGACTTCTTTTTGATTTTTCTTCTGTATTTTTTCTTCTAACCTTTCAATGATTTTCTCACTTTGGAGAATATTTTTTCTCTCTCATTTCCCATTACCCAAAGGTTTAGAGCCCCACTGCCTCTGTCCATATGACCCTCTTGGCTGGGGAGGCTTCAGAAACGACTGACCTAGGCCTGTAAACAAGCAATACACTATACAAATCAGTGCAAGTAGTGTATTGAAAATCATATCTTGCTGATGATTAAGTGATGGCATATTATAGTAATACATGAATGTACGTTCCGCGGAGGGTAAAAGTGGTATATGAAAGCTGCAAGCGTACACAGTATAAGTGATCGCAAGGTGGTCTTTTTTTTTTGGGGGGGGGTTCGGTTTGGTTTTGGCGCTTTGCTTAAATGAGACCTGTGCTCATTTGAAACCTCTGTTGTTAAACGAGCCATTACATGTACAAACCAGATTAAGTAGTATATGAAAACGGTGTTTTGCACATGGCAAAAGTGGTCTATTCAAGCAAAAGTAAGTACCATAAAGCCACGTGTATAAGCCACACCTGCGTATAAGCAACACCCGGATATGACCCGCACCCCTAACTTTGAAGAGAGCCATAAGCCGCAGCTGAGGCCTGGGAATTCTGATTTAAGTACTGTTTTATAGTGTATCCCCCCCCCTCGTACAAGCCACATCTCCAGTTTGGGCTGATCAAAGCCACAACAGGTCTCTGAAATGGTCTATAAAGCTTATACACATGGTAGTAGGCCTATAGAAGTGACATATAATTGGGCATCTGCACTTACAAATTCAATTGACCTGTTAGGCTCTGCGCTTATATATGATCTGTTAACATTTAAAAACATTCAAAATCAGAGGTGTAGGAAGAAAATCTTCATTGGGGGAGCCCAGCAGGGCCGTCACCCTGACCACCTTGAATTGTTGGCTCAAGCGCAATAGTGCATATACTTACCTTATAAATATTGTACAGAAAAGTAATTTTTGATGAATTGTAGATCTGATCTTGGGCCCAGGACCCCATTTTCCCTATCACATTACTACTAGTATATCATTCTAATTTGAGATGCAAAGTTTTAGCTTCTTTTATTATGAATTCTTGACAATTTTTTTTTTTGGGGGGCAAAATATTTAGGCCCCACCTCCTTTATGATTAGGTGGGCCCAGGGCCCCCGCCCCCCCCCTTTTCCTACGCCCCTGCAAAACCAGGGAGAGTAGTGTATGAAAATGGTATTCTGAAGGTGGTCAAGTGAAAGTATGCAAACCAGTGTAAGTAGTATATTAATGCAATATAGCATAACTATGACAGCCCAAGGTTTGTATACTGAGGAATACTGCATGAGCTGAAGGCGAGTGCAATATCCTCAAAATACAAAACTTGGGCTGTCATATTTATGCCATAATGCGTTTATACCACCTTTTCGTCCATAATAACATTAATTACCTACCTGATATCCCCAGAATAAATACAGCAGAAGACATTTTGTAAGTGCCAGCAATACTCTCCGGTTCGCTCTGCACGAAGCCATTGTTATTGTTGTCCCTTAGCGGGTGCCCGACTTTGCACTCAGATTTCATCTTGATTCCAACCTTGTCATGTTATAATATTAAAATCCCAACATGCATACAATCCATATAGATGATGAATGCATGCACAATTTCTCCAATATATACAAAATAAAGAAGAATCCATTGATTTTTCCATCGTAAGTGAGTCGCAGTCCAACATTCTCAGCATCTTCCTCATTCATCCTCTGACCTTCATCCGGGCCACTGACACATTTCATTGGATGAGGAGGCAGACGCGAATGGCAGACTGTGACTTGCTTATGATGGAAAAATCATTGGATTCATTGGAGAAATTTGACATGCATTCATCATCTAGGATATCTAAGGATGTATACATTTTAATAACTCTACATGACAAGCTTGGAATTAATACATAAGGGGGGTGGAAAGCCAGCGGTACCACTACAGGGTAGGTGTTTCAGGCTTCTAATATATTTTTACATTGGATTTCTTCACTGTTCAGTGTGGCGCTATGGCTAAGAGCCTCGTCTACCTCCACTGTGGCCAGGGTTCAATATTCCTACGAGTTAGGATGATTTTTTACATTGAAACAATGGCGAGACTGAATTTGTATGTCTGCCAGCACTTTCCAAAAATATTCCAACTTGACCTTGAAAAAGTATATCCAAAAATCCCCAAAAAGCACCCAAAATGGTGAAACAGTGTGTATATGCTCTCATAAGGCACTGATACAGGACAGCATAACAGTAAGGGAGGTGGCAGAATAGTGGTATAAGAAAATGGTATTCTGCAGGTGGCTAAGATACAATCCAGAGTATCATTTAACCTGAGCGTTTCAATGACATGATATTCGAAGTTGTTTTGTATACAGTATTTTATGAAAGAGGCTCTCTTGAATGGCAATGTATCTGCTTGTATTCGAAATTATTTTCTGCAATTGTCAAAGCTTCCTGTTAATGCTGGAATATTAACTGGTATACGAAAATGATTTCTGCTGGTCTAGAAATGATGATCTAGAGATAATCTAGAGGAGTTATATAAAAACTAGAGTTAGGGGCTATTTGAAAGTCTGAGAGTGTCGAGATGGTTTAGAAATGATGTAAAACTGATAGAGTTCTGGAAGCCGAGTCACCATACTCAAGGGTCAAGAAGTAGAGATATAACATTAGACAAGAAATAAGCTATAAAAATTAGAGGAGCTTTCAGGAATTTTGATAACAATAAAGACAGCTGGTGCCATTATTTCAATTGTAGAGCTTACTCACCCCGTTCAGCCTCTTTACCGTTCAGCAATCATAGTGTAGTCTGCGCGTTCATACGCTCAACACCTTTATAAACCCATATCATATATACTGTGATAAACAGCTAAGACTGCCTACAGTCATATACACAAGACAATTCCCTCCATGCATTCCTGCCAGATGAAAAGTGAAAATGACTGAAATGTTTCGATGAACAGGCCCTAATGGAGGCGATTAATCATGCAGAAATTTCTCTGTTTCCTTGAAAGGTGACACGTCATTTGGTGGGTATAGGCTCAGATATAAGCCATGCTATCTTCTGATTCTCAGAGATGAAGCATAATAGGGTGATTTAGCGCTGTGTGATGGTCTCATTTATATAGATCTGTTATTCCTGGCCTCATCCTTAATAGGCCCTTTTATGTTTCCTGTAAAGGTAATGGCACTCAGCATGTCATCCGTAGACCAGCCCTCTTTTAAAGCATAGACCAAGACTTCACAATGATACATTGGTGATATGATGTATGAATGCTGCCTACTTACTCACCAATACTGCATTGATGACTCAAAATGGCTATAGGTAATTGATACACCAAGACGGGGCGCACTCATTATTTTTTAGCGAGAAACATAAATTGTGAAAAACAGCGCAAATTCCACGATAGAAAGTCTTCATCCTACATTGTGGGACCGACTCACCAATGCATTGAGTGGCTCTCTAGAAACGAAACCATTCACGGCAAATTCCACGATGGAAAGTCTTCATCCTACATTGTGGAACCGACTCACCAATGCATCGAGTGGCTCTCTATAAACGAAACCATTCACGGGTCCACCTTTTTACGTTTTGCTATAATAAGCGATATAGATCTTCTTTCTTTCTTTTTTTACCCTTATCTTTTGCAAAGGTTCCCGAAAATTGCGGAGGGGGGGGGGCTTTTGCCAAGTGGGAAAGCATTGCGGGGATGGGGAATGGCCAGTGTATAAGTGCAGCATGATTACATCCTTGCAGTGGGCTTCCCTAGCCCACTTAAAAGGGTCTATTTCTCCTCTTTCCTATCCCCTCGGGATGTGTGTGGTGCACATATGCGCGGGCACTGACACATTCCCCTGTGAAATTGTGTAATGTAGTTCTCGCCATGAATATGACCTTAGCTGTCGAAATGGCGTTAAACATCTATTACTCACTCACTCACATCCTTGCAGTGTACTAACCATGTAGGGTGAGCATGGCACTTGGATGCAGTCGTAGCGTCCACAGCTTAGTATTCAAGAGCCATGGCAGCATCTATCAGATGAGCACATGGCGAATAGTGAATAAAGAGAAGGTTGTTGTTTAGTCTCTTTGGCTAGTTAATCGTGAGAATTGCATTTGATAGACTGATGCCCAAACCTTAAGTCGTTATTAACAAGTAATAAGAATAGAGATGCTTCTATAATCACTTGTGATGACAATGTTTTCACCCTACCTATATTTCTGTTGGTCAAGTGTGGTTAGATGTTGATGATTATTGGAGAATCGTACCCTGCGCAGGAAATGATTGTATCTCTAGTCTACGTTCAATCCGTACACATTTCACTCAACATGCGCGTCTGAATCGATGTTCCCTCCGAACCTCAGTCACAGGCTCTGAAAACTGTGGATAGACTGCTGCGTGAGAGAAGTGCATAAAAAAAGATGTAACCTAGGTCTAACGAAACCAACTTCAGGAAACCCTATGAACTAATGTGCACGGTTTATAATGTGGCAAGGAAGGGCGTTCCCTTTAATAATCTGTCTCGGCTGGTGCTCATATTATACTGTGCATAACTAGATGGGAGTAGGTCTATATGATGTCAGGTACAAAACAGACATCAAATAGGTATGTCTCTATCTATTAATACCATTCCCATTTGGTCAAAACATCTATAATCTGTATTCACCTAGCTATTCTTCCACTCACCGACAAGATGATTATGGCTTCCCTCCCTGTGACATTATAAGCATGTCCCTTTATGTTATATCATGTATACACAATGTAATTGTAGGCCTCCTATACAGAAGAACACCAGAGACATCGTCATTTATCATGTAACATATGCTGCAGGGAGATGGAACTAGAGAGAGGTGTATGTAACTTTAAGGATGGCGTGATGACTCAGGTGTTTAGGGTCATTTATTACTGTATGGTGCAAAACATTCTCCGACTATCAATCTATATAGGCCTACGGTCAAAATGATAAAATAAATGCAGCCTTGACAATTATGTCTGGGGCCCATAAAGAATTGGGTGAAATAATGAAATAAGAGGTGAATTTCTTTCCTCAGTTAAAGGACTCTCACCCACCAATTCAACTGGATATCTTAATAGAGAGACTCCCAACGCAGAAATAGGGCCTTATCTCACAGATTTCCAGCTATTTTACAATGAAATAACCATTTACGGGATGGCAAAATGTTTAAATGCCTACATTGAAAACAAACTCACGAGGTCTAAACTATATCTATCATGACAACAACGGTGCAGAGTAATGATGCAATACGTGTCCTTCTGAGGGTTATAGAGTACATTAGGTAAGCCTATAGGGTTCCATTTGCATCTATTCTAGGCGTGTCGATTATCTAGTCGGTTTGGGACAATTCATGCTGACTGGCATCTTTTTCTTCTTTACCCTATTATTTTCTACATACATAAGGTAAAGATCACCGGTGTTATGTGCATTACTCAGGTCAGATACCACTTGTGGCACTGGCCGTATTCAATGAATTTTCAAAAATGTTTGTAAATGGACATGTGTTTTAACGGAAATAGGATACTTGGCCATGACCATGGGCGTGCTTTATAAATAAATAAAAAAAATGAAAAAAAAGAAGCTATTGCAATATTAGGCGTCGAGGGGCACAACCTGTGCCTTATTCCGATTCCGTTTTCCTAGCCTTAAAGTGTTACCATCACAAGCCATGCCCCGTGCCCTATTATATTCATGACGAGAGAACTATACATTATGATTTTCAAAATATATGTCTCTGCCCGAGCATATACGTGCACCAGGTACACAGAGGGGACAGAAGCAATGAGACTAAGACCCTTCTAAGATGGACCAAGGAAACTTGTGATCACTGAGGTCACCAAGAAAGCTTCAGTAGGCCACACAGAAAATAATCCAAGTTAGTAAATACTAATCTAACTTAGACAAAATCACCCATTAGGCAAAATACCCAACATGTTAGTAACATCTTACTAATGTGTTAGTAGTATTAACTAACCTATTAAGGCAAGCTGACTTGACTTAGCCATGTCTAAGGGGTAGTAGTTTTGTCTAAGGGGTAACAGTTTTGTCTAAGGATTAGTAGATTTTTTTCACACCAGGTGGCAGTGTGGTTTGCATGAGGATTTTTATGGTAAGTGCATATCATGGAAAAGCCTATGAATGTCAGAATAATGGTGCTTTCAATGACTATCGACATAATAACGCCTCAACAATTCAACCTGGCATGTGATTTAACAGAATACACTTAATAAATATATATTTGTTATTGAAGGAGCAATGAAAAATAATGGAAATACCTTTTCTGTGGAAATCTAATTTACTCATATATCCACATCTTTGACATTATGATAAACCCAGAGCAACTAAGTTCACAGGTTGCAAAGAAAATGATGTGAGGTATTGAACTTGCTTCTCAAATGGAGAGGCTCGTTCTGGATGTCTTAACCTATGTGGAATTTACACTTACCATTTCAAAATGAAGAGAATTGTTATGTTGCTTGAAAGTCTATGTAGTTAGTGGAAAAGTCTAAGGCAAGTTAGGAGAAATCAGGCAAGTCGGCATTTTTCAGAAGGGTTAGGCGTAAACTCCCAAGAAAACTTCGGTGGTTTGGGGACGTGCAAACTCCCAACTTGGGTTAGCAAGTCCAACAAATGTTAGGCGAAAGGCCTAAGATATTCAGAATATTTTTTGTGTGCAGAGGGACAAGGAAGCAATCGGTGTTCAAAGGGGTTAAACCTGGTCAGGCAGATAGACCGATAAGTAGACAGGCAGGTAGAGAATGGAGAAACAATTTAACACAGTCTCACCTTTTAGAATCTTGTGTCTTCCTTTCAATACCCCTGTCCCTGACCGATAGCAGCGGAGACACATGTGATCACCTGGGGACCCTGGCCTACAGATGATGACATGACTTTTATCATTGACATCAAAGTATGGTATAGTAACCTTTCATGCTGCTCACCAGCAAATGATGACAACTATGTGCTTAAAGGTGAGTGAGTGAGTAATAGATGTTTAACGCCATTTCGACAGCTAAGGTCATATTCATGGCGAGAACTACTTACACAATTTCACAGGGGAATGTGTTGGTGCCCGCGCATATGTGCACCACACACATCCTGAGGGGATAGAAAAGAGGAGAAATAGACCCTTTTAAGTGGGCTAGGGAAGCCCTGTGCTTAAAGGTACCCAGCCCCAGCAGCTGACTTATGCATGCAATACGCCACTTATATGTGTGGTTTCAGACCACATGGCCTTAAGGCTGGTCGCTACTTGTTGAAAATGAACCCATTGGGCAGGTCCCTGTGCATCTAAGTTATATTCATTTGAATAGCACCATTTTGGTAGGCAGACGCATACATAAGTCTTAAATAACCACAACAATTCTTGGGTCATTTCCATAAGAATTAAGCATTTTGCGACACTTTCAGATTTTGGTACATTTGTATAATTATTTACATCTAGATTTATTTTAGCCTTTTCTCATTTTCTTTTATAGCTTACATTTATAGCACCCAAATGTTCCAACTGAAACTATATCAGTTATTTTGATGCTCAGGATATCTGTGTGTATAGCTAGAAAAGTTTTTGTATTTATTATGATTGTTGCCATTTTACCCATCATGCAATGCTCCGAAAATGATTTTTTTTGAGTACTTTTTTTTTTTATTTCAATGGTCCAAAACCCTGAAATTATGTGCGGGACCATGTGTCAAAACTATCATCACAAGAATAATAATTCTGTGAGGTATTTTCTGAGAAAGTATAAAAAATATCTAATTGCTTCTACGTGGTATTTACTACCGACCGGGGGCTAATATAGAAAATAAATCTAACGCTATAGTTGAGAGATTGACCTATGACCCAAGTAGAGTTGACCTCATATTCGTCGGCGCTGGGATAAATGATGTCACGAGATTATCACACAATCCATTTAAAGTAAATCTACGGTACATAAACGTAGAATATGCTACACAGAAGCTGTCTGACATGTATGAAGCACTATTAGAAAGTGCTTATTGTGTCAACCAAAATGTCAAAATTCTTATCTGCACAAACTATGGCGTTGATTTGAGGACAGCAAACTCGAGTGCTGGACCTCATCCCCACCAGGCAATCTGTGATGAAATTGTTATGAGGACCAACAGTCGTATAAAATGGATTAACAGAGAGAGCCTCGTCATGACCCCATATCTTGAGCGACTCTGTCACTCATACCATCCTCTACAAGGGTTCAAGCACCACTATGAAATATTATTGGACGGATGTCATGCTCACCGAAATTCGATGGATAGAGCCGGTGATCTGATTGCATCGGCCATCCGAAAGATGATCCAAACAGGATGGATTTAAATGCTGATCCTCATCTGTGACTTGAGTATGGCGCTGTGATTACATAGCCAAATACATGTTTATTACTAATCTGCCATGAATTATCGGCCCAGTAGCAATTTAGGTATTGTGGATATATACTTGAACTCTGACAATATTAGACTACTGAGGACTTTAATTGAATAATTTAAAACAATGTAGCTCTGTAACTGAAACTATAAGAAATCTATGAAAGGGGGAGCTTAATCCATCTAAAAAGAACCACATATAAGTGTTCTCGTTTGATAATTGTTGAATTCGGTTCATTGGTGTTGGGATCGGCCTCAAGTCGAAGTCTACAATCTTGGGCCAGATTTGTTGTTATGTGCGACTTTCCTCTTTTCTTGTTCTACTTTTGAATTTTCTAATTACTGCATTGTTACGCGGTGATTTATCTCACATAAGGTGGTAAACATGTGAAATTCTACCACCTTTGACACATTAGCCCTACATTGTAGTGCCTGTGTTCAACCACTTTTGCACTGGTTAGGTTTCTTCCTTTTGTATTTCTTTTTTGCCAATCTGTACTGGTCATCTATTTTTTGTATAACGTCACTACAGGTTAAATGCAGTCAACTATGGTTTTCTGCAAGTTAGACCATAAGGTGGTATGGGTCCGGAGGAGGATAATCATTTGGCTTGAGCCCGTAAATGGTTTTATATAACTATAATCAGGTAAGCTCAAGTAAAGGTCTTAAGTTCATCAACATGAATACCCAGAGTTTAAATGATAAGATTGTTAAATTGAGAGACTTACACTTGACAGTTGATTACTTGTGTATAACAGAGAGCTGGCTGGATAATCGTGACCAAAACTTCAATATTGATATTGATGGTATGAAATTATATCGAAATGACAGAATAAATATGCTACGAAAAAGTGGCGGAGTAGCCTGCTATGTCAATAATAAATATGCTGATTATACTATAGGATTGGATGAATTTACAATCAGTAATACTGATATAGAAACTTTAGGCCTCCTAACTAAGTATGGAAATCAAAAATACCGCCTGATCATAACAGTGTATAGACCACCAAATGGTAATATTAAAGAGTGTTATAGGCAACTTTCTGCCATGATTAAAAGTAATGCAGCAAAAAATAAGGAAATCTGGATACTTGGAGACCTGAACGTCAACACACTAATTAGAACAAGTAGAAACTTTAAAATAATGACATCATTTCTTAGAAGAACCAATATGAAGTATCTTGCCACTAAAGCAACATACTACCACCCACGCGGAAAGTCAGCTCTTGACCATATCTATGTAAACTCACCACATGTCAAGTACCATGGGATAATTAATGACAAAGTAGGTGACCATTTTCCTGTATTTGTGATTAAGAAACAAAAGAACATACCGAGTAGCCCTACTTTAAATATCATTGGTAGATCATATAAAGATTATGATTCTGACAACATCAGAGCCAAGGTGTTAGAACACCAGTGGTCCCTTGATGAATTTGTACACCCTATCAGCATATATCAAGAGTTTGTTGATTTTGCAAATGAGTATCTTGATAATAAACACCCAATTAGAAATATGAAAGTAAAAGACACCAAAAAGACTGGTTTTGATGGTGAGGTCGATAGGATGGTTAAAATAAAAAAACGCCTACTTAAGAAATCACGCAAGGTCCCTAGGGGTACTTTAAATAGGTACCTCAAGCGAATCAGTGACATTGATAAGCAAATCAAACGACGGTTATATAACAACTGCAGGGACGAAATTGTCTCAAATCTCAATAAATACCCCCATGATCCGCGACGATTCTGGAATGAGATAAATAGGATCTGGAAGGGCCCAAAGGCAAAAGTAAGACTGAAACTGATTGACAGGGACGGTATAGAAGTTAGTGACACTCAAACAGCTGACTTTGTAAATGAGTATTATGTGTCTATCGGGAGAGACTTAGCTGCGGCTATACCACCGGTACATGATGCGACCCCAGTGATTCCATTGGGTCGTAATGAAGTAGAACATGATCCGGTGGGTGAATTACATCTACAACCAATTGACATCAATAGGGCGAAAAGGATTATCTCAGAGATCAAACAACATAAAGCCTCGAATATACATCAAGTGAGATCTCAGGTAGTAAAAGACATCCTAAAATCAAAACCGGAGTTACTGTGTAAAATTGTCAATGACTCTATTGCTCTACAGACCGTTCCATCAGTTTTTAAACTGGCCTGTGTTATCCCCTTACCAAAAGGGGGCGATTTACATAAAATCTCAAACTGGAGACCCGTTAGTCAACTGAACCTTGTTTCAAAACTGCTTGAGAAAGCTATACATGCACAGGTGATGCATTTTCTACTTGAATTTAATATAATTTCTGGAAATCAGTTTGGGTTTATGCCTAACAGATCAACTACACAGGCTATTTATCAACTAGTACAAGAACTATATGAGCATAGAAATAGGGGTGAATCGACTGTCATGGTCTTTCTAGACCTGAGGAAGGCCTTTGATACGGTCAACCATGAGATCCTACTGGAAGAACTTAAATCTATCAATTTTTCTGATGATACTGTGAATTGGTTTAGAAGCTACCTGAGTGAAAGGTCTCAAAGTAGTTTGGCCAATGGTATGGTGTCTAGAAATTGTGATATAGAGTGTGGAGTCCCTCAAGGCTCGGTACTTGGCCCCTTGTTGTTTGTTATTTACATAAATAGGATTACTGATAAGATTGAAAATTGTAATTGTATTATGTATGCGGATGACCTTGTGATTTTCATTAGTGGTAATGATAATGACAACATAAGTTACTTAGTTCAAGATGACTTGAATAGGATTTTCAAGTGGTGTTGTTGCAGGAAATTAACTATTAATAATGAAAAAACTAAAGTATTATGGTGTCTTCCACCAAGACTATGTCAATATCCGCTTAGTCCTATTTATATAAATCAGTGTATACTGGAGGTTGTAACAGAATTTGATTACTTAGGTGTCCCAATTGATAAAGACCTGAATTTCAAACCATTTGTGTTGAAAAAGAAGGCCTCTGTGCAAAACAAACTGTATCAGTTAAGAAGGATCCGATATTATATGACACATAAAATGTCACTACGACTGTACAAACAAATGATAGTTCCTATATTTGATTACGGTGATTGCATCGTTGACTGTACAAACAAGAATCTGATTAAGGCCCTTGAGACCCTACAAAATACCTGCCTTCGTGTATGTTGGCGTATTACCAATCCCTATGATATGTCCAGGGAAGAACTGCATGAAATCTCAGTCTGTGTCACACTAGAAACTAGACGGCAGAAGAGTTTGTTAAAAATAATTTATGCACTGTCCAGGAATGATGATAATATTGTTGTGCCTGTGCGTAATTTACGGGGTAATAATAAAATAAAGATAAGGGTACAGCGTGCTGCTGGTCAGCTATATGAAAAATGTCCCCTATACAGGGGGGTTATACTCTGGAACAAACTCCGTCCTGAGGTACAAAGAGCTGCCTCTATAGAAGCCTTTGTATCCCTATTACCATTATAGCTACGAACATTAAGACCAATATCAATTGAGCTCTGACGTTAATAAGCCAAACATTGAATGAGATTAACCGGTTGCATGAGTAAATTGTCCTTCGAACTTTGACCCATTTAACTCTCCTTATTATTGATGTAGTTTGATGTCGAATTTTCCTGTTGATATGTATTTGCTGATTATTGCACCTTTTGATGTACCGGTACACTGGCCTCTTTGGCAACTATGAAAATCATACATTGTTACGACAGTTACAGCCAAATAAAATATTTCAACAACATTGTTTTCAGGCCAAAATATTACAAGATTATGCAAAGATGACCTCACTTTTCCCTAGAACTGCACAATTTTACCCTG
This sequence comes from Acholoe squamosa, assembly GCA_949317995.1. Classification (NCBI taxonomy): domain Eukaryota; kingdom Metazoa; phylum Annelida; class Polychaeta; order Phyllodocida; family Polynoidae; genus Acholoe; species Acholoe squamosa. Next base: position 45,782,772 of record OX439038.1, read on the forward strand.
AATGCATTGTCGTATGGCAAAAAATATATTTCGTTAATTTTCTTCCATAAAAAAGGCTTCCTATAATTATGCGAAGTTTCAGATGTTTGTGATTGATGGTTGATATCAAGAAAACCTTCACTATTTTTCTAATTTTGGAGAAAATAAATGAAATACTTTTATTTTTTTTTAATTATGTAGTTTAAACAGTAGCTCGGGACCCCCATTTTTCTTTTCATTATTCAATTCTATAGGATATAAGCTGCCTATAGACCAAAAATGAAGATTTTCTGATGACTTTAGTTATAGAGTAGCGACCAACCTTAACGTGAATATATAGGCATATTTGCTGACAGGCCTATCTGCATACATCCATTTCCACTAACCTGCTGAATTCAACTTCCCTGCTATTTATCAAATTAAGGACATTCTATTATGTCCGCCATTCATTGTTGACCCCCTCAAAAACCCTAACTGTACGCCTGCGAGGCGGTTCCATTGCCCGATGGTCCACGCTAACAATTCGCCAAATCCTCAGTTTTATCAGGGTTTTTTTTGTGTTTTTTTTTTGTTGTTTTTTTTTTCAGCCAGGGTCACTTTAGTAATTCATCCAGATCCAATGAGATTCTATTTTAGCATTTATATGAGAGGGGGGGGCGGTCTGTCTTAAAATTCCGTCTGGTCACCGTTTTTTCAATGTCACCGTAATTTTTACGGAATTTCACCGTTATTTCTAAACAATGATTAAAGGTAATTAATTGCACATTGTTTTGGTTTCAATGCCATGCACCATTTACTTTTCATAGCAATATTAAGCCTCTGGCTTGACATTTTAGAAATTCCACTGTAAATTCACAATGGACTAGGTTATCTTTATACATGGTTTGGTTGCATGTACAGTTCATCTGGACATCCTAGTGTAAGGACATTCTAATCATTATAATTATAAATTAGTCCTTGAGAGGCACATCATGCCCTTCATAACTTTGGAGGAATAATCTAAGTACATAGATTACTTCAGAATTGTGTTGAATTAAAAACTGCAGTGATATGCCTATGTATTTTTTTCTATTACCACATAATGGGTGTTTATGACATCCCTGCTACTCTCCTTTGCCACACAAAGTTGGATTATTTTTTTAATATCTGAAATCTATGAAACTACAATGTAGACTGGCATTTTGATGACATGGTACATAAACCAAAGTGGATATGCTTTGAATTTTGTGACAATTTGAGCTGTTTAGGGTGTAGGGCATTGAATAAAGTCTCAAAGTGAGCCCCGAGGCCACCTAGTGGGAAGATGTGAAACTTCCGAAAGGACAGAGATTCACCGTAAATAAAATGGCGGTACTTTTCCGTAGTGTTTTACACAGATTCACTGTAACATCACCTAATCTAAGGCTGTTTCATTGTAATAAAAATAACGGTTAAAACCCGTAAAATTTAACAATGATTCTCTGTAAAATCTACGGAAATTTTTAACAGTGCACATCCCCTATATTTTCACCAAATTGCTCTTGCAAGACAAAATTGTTTTTACGGTTCAAGTATTTTTTCTCGTCTGGAGTATGTCAACGAAGTTGCTGTCATTTTATTTCAATGCCAAACTTCATGCAAATGAAAATATTTGGCTAATTGGGATTAATCTTGGCTAATCAAAGTTCGCCAAATTGGATAATAAAAAAGTTCGACAAATTTATTGGCTAATAAAAAATATGTCCTAGTGCTAACCCAGGGCACGGCATGGCAGACTTATTTGACGTTTGAGGGATAACTAATGATTGACCCATCGCCTCTATGTTCTATGCGTCTGGTCATTGAACCACTTTCCCACTTGGGAGGAAAAAGTAGGTTTTTTTTACAAAAATTTCTTTAGAAAATGTCTCACATAAAAAAAACAACACATTTTTCTTTTCTTCCTGTGCATGTATGATTCCAGACCCCATGGGGTTGAGTAACATGTATTTTCACAAACGTTTTACACCTGAAAAACTGTTCTGTTTTACCTTAATTCAAACACACCTTTTCAGGTAGGTTGTAACATGGTTAGGTGGTACACACAAGCCGATAAAGTCGACTTTGATGTAATTGTCTTCATATGACATTGTCATGAAACGCCACTTTAATTCAAACTCTACACCAAGGAACTGGGTGTAACCACAATACCAACTGTTCTTAACAATATGACGTTAATGTTGGTCGATATCTTTCATATAATCCTGGGCATATTCTTAATGCACTAAAGGTTCAGAGACGTGATTGTAGGGATAGGACTGAGAAAGGCTACACTGATCTCAGGTAAAACATGGTTTGAAGTGTGTTTTATCAATATTGTACATGTAAAGGAAGTGCCCTCTTAGTCATGATGATATTATTTCATCAATAACTAGTTTTCTTAGTTCCCTATGGTCATCATTAATATTCATTTTATGGTCAATAAGAAATGGCGCCACCATGCGCTTTGATATGAACGTTGGGGCCTACACAGGGTTACAGAGATCAAATCTCCATTGGGAGGGGGAGGGGGTGGTAGGAGAGCGACTAGAGCCACTTAGAATCATTTATTTCACTACCGTCCCAGGACACGGCCTTCTTCTGACCCCATTTTGCCCATCTCATCGATTCGGCCCATCAATTGGTCGAAGAGGGAAGGTATGTGAATCTTTTGTAATTCATTATCATAAGGTCTTGATTTTTAGGGGAGGGGGGGGGGCATTATAGCCCCCTCCCCCGACCATGGATTTGGAAGGAGAGTCAAATAGACGAAGGGTTTCTCCCTTTTGGTCAGAATGCCGACTATACCCTCTGACAATTGCCCACCCTTTATAAAGGAAAGCAATATGAATCCCTTTATTTTCTTAATAGTTGGGGAGCCAGCTCCTGGATATCGAAAATGCTGGTGTTGAGAGTAGCACAAGATATCATTATATGGATCTGGGTAATTTGATAGTGCTGATTCCGAATCTGAGGTGCGTATCCCGATATCTTGGTCGGAACAAGGTCAAAGGTCATGATCTGGGATTTGATATAGAATAGATAGAGGGTTTTGTTCCATTTATAACACTAGAGGTCCTAAGTTGACTGTGGATTCCCCATTCATATGTATCCTAAGTTGATTAGGATGCATTGCAATTGTATTGTGACCTTTGACCTTTGATTTGACCTTGTTCCAACCTAGATACACACCCAAGATTCGGAATTAGCACAATCAAATTTACCCAGATCCATATCTGATATCTTGTGCTACTCTCAACAACAGCACTTTTGGAAATATCGATATTTGAACCATCTGGCATCTCTCGTGGCATTTAGTCTAATGGAAGGTTTTAGGTGGCATATGTACGATCAAGAGGACCAGATATGTGCAAACACCAGTGAAGGATCCAGCATTTAGAAAAGGAAGCGGGTGCAGTGTAACAGGAGGGGCAACCTCTGTTTAACATATAATGTGCCTATGGTCTTGGCCATTATTTGGCAATAATTTATCAACCTATTTCGAGAACAATTCAACACATCACATGTGTGTGGCCGAAAGACTGTGGTAGTCAACTCAAGACAAATAATTAAGATCATATTTAACCACGATAAAGTAATGCTAGCATCTGGGATTGGCAATGATAGAAATACCACATCTAATCAGATGTGCTCCATAATATTCATTTAATGAGAACATCGCCAGGGTTACAATAGTATGATTTGACAAATAAGATAACACAGAGAATTGATGTACGCCTCAAATCAGCACAGCACCATGGAATTTTTTTAATCCATCAGAACATGGCACAAATGACAAAGGTTACATGGAACACACTGCTCTTTTATGTAAACAACCGATTTATTCAAGGTAAATCATATCCATAGCTGAAACAGTTTGGGCAGAACAGCATCCCCTAGCCCACATGTGCCGATTTATTTCTAATATAACCCTACATAACATTGGATGAACAGAGTACATTGAACTAGATTATAAAAGCATGTGGAAGCGCTTAACACAAAATGCACACACTTATATTTCGATCTGAGTTCCAGATATCTAACACTTTAAATGTCCATATTGAATTTAAAATGTCCTTCAATCTCCATAAATGTATGCAACCCTGCTTCCAATGTCATGGAACTGTATATAGAGACAAGGGTGCACGAGAATTCGCAGAGTGTGATAACCCTCAGTGCTGACCAATTTGAGTGCTCCTTTGTATCCATCTCAAGTTAATTTAGTCAGATATGTTCAACATTTCATTTACTTGGCATTAGAGATGATTCTTTGGAGTTGCAAGCTGCGCCAGCGGCCGGGAGTGTAGCGACCGTGCAACTTCATTATGTTTTCGGTTTCCTAGTGACGTCATACTATGACGTCACGCAGCTCAGTGACGTCATCCCGCTAGCAATGTTGCATAGCAACATCGCTAGCCATCGCGAGAGGGGCACTGATGCCCCGATGTGGACGTCCAACGTCACACTCGTACCCAGCACCCCTAGCTTTAGGGCTAGGAATCCCCCGCTTATATCAGGCTCTGTTGGAGTGTGGTTGCATGTAGGGCCCTGGGTGGGACCCATAGGTTTAGCTTTTGGATCATTCCACCACAAGCTCAAGAAACATGTGGCTTGGACCATGGAAAGGAGTAGCAACTCCTGTCCGTGGTCCTTGCCACATTTTTTCTTGTTATCATCAGTTAAGTCACTATTTTGGATGTTTTGCCTTGCAGGGTGATACGGGGGAGGGTTATCACACTGGGGGGTTTGATACAGAGGTTCTCGTATTCAACTTGAGATAGCTACATGTGTATATATGCCAAACTTTCATCATCACTATACCCTATGAGTAATTCCTGGGCAAGGTGCAACCCTCAGAGGGTCAGTATAATGCACCAACACAGCACCATTAAAACGCACATTAAAGTGTTCACATAAAGCCATAACTAATGTAGTACATTTTTACAGAGGCCTCTCTCAAAATAAAAATAAAAAAAAAAAAAAAAAATTCTATGGATATATCAAATACAAATCAAATCAAGGCAATTTTGGTGCGTTAAAGTACATTTGAGATGTATCTTGTAGATAAAACTCACGATACAAAAAGAAAAACAACAGTAGTAAACATGTTAACCCCCTTAGGTCGGGGGCGGCGGGGCAACCGAAAAGGTGTGGGGTGAAGTAAAGTCCCTTCCTCACACCTGAAAAAGTGTGGGGGGAAAGATCCCCCACAACCCCCTGGCTCCGCCGCCACTGGGAGGGCAACACCTTAGCTTCGGGCAACATTTACCGTAATAAAAGCTCCTAGGCTATAGATATGCCCAATACACCGGCATACATTGCATATATATGCATCAAAACCTGATTATCATTTTTGCCCCTCAATATCTACTATTTTGGAAGCTTAACAACAACATCAATGTCCCACCTAGATCTATCTTACATTAGGTATCCTAGTAGAGAGTGACAAAGCTAGAACGTCAAACTGACGAAAAGATAGCGATATTAGATTTAGTCTAATGAATTGGTCCAACATTCCCCTGATTATTATTGTTACATTTAGAATGCATGCAATCATGGTAATTAAGGCACCCATCCATGGGATTACTATCAACTTATGGCAACTGTGAGTGTGACATACCGGATAAAACTAATTAACATATTACACGTGTGTATAAATCTGATAAGCACCTAGATACCTTTCCTATATTACCGTATTTACTATATATCAGAATAATTATCAATGGCTTAATATTTCTGGGCTTAACTCTGGTTACAGTCATATTGGTGGTAGTAAAGGTATTCTATGAGTATTTAAATTGAAACATACCAAAGTGACCAATGGCGACCACCACCTTGAGGATCTTTGCACATTTGGAATATAAAAGCTGGTTAAACTTCATCACATTAATTTTACACCACACCTGGTCAATTGTCATTTTTACCATTTCATATCCTTACTGTCTCAAGAAGAAATATAAATTATTTCGAACAAGTAAGATCATTTCGTCAAACTGCAAAATGTCTTCAAATGTCAACAAATGAAAATAAATGTCTGAACTCAATTCCTTGTCTGGTTTTGTGTGATATAAATCACTCCATCATTTCATATTCTATAAACGATCAGATTGTCACGGGGTAATGCCAATTCTGCATATAATGTGTATAGGCGTAACAACGGAGGGATGCTCCATTTTTAGAACTATGGCAAGAAGGGACATGCTACAGTAACAACTATAACAATATAAGGGTCCTTAGAAAAGATACAATGGCAGATTCAGGATCTGGAAACGGAGGAGACACATCACTGGTACATGCTTTCTGATAAAAGCATAAGGTGGCAGTAAAGGAGCCATTTCACACGGTTCCCAAAAGTATCTCAGATCGAAAGTCCCTGACCAAAACTGATTATTTTCCCTGACCAAATCACAATGCCACAGGATATAACAAACCATCATTTAACATTAAATATATTCTAAAGGTCTTATTTAGAAAAACAATTACTAACGCTAATGCAAGTTATCAATTGTACATCAATATCTAACGTTCTGGGAAAAAATTGCCCTTGTTGAAAATAATTTTTGAGTGCCATCTGGTGAGACTTGCATTAAATCAAACACAACTCATACATTTGGTAATTTTTCCCTGATTTTCCCGACTCACGACAAAATCTCATGAAATTCCCTGACATTTTGTGATCACTTTATTTTCACTGACTTTCTCTGACTTGTGAGAACCCTGACTTAATCTCCTAACTAGAGCCAAAAAAGAAGGGGTGGTGCCCCCGCAATCCCATCTAAATCTGCCAGTCTGAGATGAATGAAGATTCTTAAAACAAAGGAGTACCTGCTTAAAACACTCCTAATCAATAACAGATATCAAAAACACGTACCGAGTACTTCAAGTGTTCTAGTAGGTGGAATGCATCCTATGACATAACAAATCGAGGTTTGGTACAGTATTTTTACTCTTTCTGCATACCGTAATCTCCCGCGTATAAGGCGCATCTTATACGCAAATCAGATCGTGACTGGGTCTTATACGCGGGAGGGTAATTGCCTTGAGTTTGGGGTGCGCCTTATAGGGGGGGTAATTTTACTATAGAACAGTACTAAATTAACAAAAATCTGCCCTTAGAGGTGCGCCTTATACGTGGAATTGCATTCTCTTAGTTAGGGATGCGCCTTATACGCGAGCTGCGCCTTATACGCGGGAGATTACGGTAGGATTATCTATCAACTATAAAAGGTCAGACAACTCATGAAAATCATTGTGACCGATTGCATATAATCACATCTATTAATTGATGCTAGCACATTTGTTACCACCTAATACTGTATGTCTTATTCCAAATCTCTTCTTGCATAATAGTCAAGAGTCGTCTAAAGTCGTTTGATGCACAAAATGGCTGTGTACTTCAAAATTTATCATATACATGTTGTTGTTTTTTTTGTTTGTTTTTTTTGCAAAATCGGTGGAAGAACTGCATGTCAAAATACACATGAGCTATGCGATAATCTTACATTCTGGGTGCAATATGTATAGAAAGATAGAGAAAATACCATTAAGCTCAATAGATTGGATAAGGAAAAAAACTACATCGGTATAATTAACCCTTGTACATGGCAAGAGTCTTCCTTGACGACCATGTGGTCTTCAGGTCTTGACGACCATGTGGCTGGTTTACCACGCTATATCTCACCCTGAAATTAAAATCATAAAATGTTCTTTATCAAACCAAATAATGAGAGTAACATACATTTTTTTTGTACACACAAAACTGATATTCAGATTAACATAGTATCAGGCACTACAATCTGATATTGTTGATACGTTCTACAGAAAACTGAGAAAGCCCCTTGAGAATAATGACAAATCGATGTTTGAGATGATGTCTACATGGATGTAATCTTTAAATACTCTCCTATGACATCCTTTCTAATCTTATCTAACAGGTTTTCAGCGTTTAGCAGCAGATTGTGTTTGAAATACAACATTGCAGATATAAATACCAACGATACAATATGTATGTAGACCTACTCACACTTTTTACTAGTCCTGGGTTGACAACAAACTGTTCCACAAGACTGTTGAAGATCCTGTAATGTTTCTTATGCAGGTTGTGCTTCCCATCTGCCATTTTAATGTATCTGTAACAAAAATGACAATGCCTATATATCTTCTACCCTACTTGAATTTGTTTAGTGGAACAAATACAGCTGAACTGTAAAATTCTATATCTTTCTCATGTATAGAGAAAGGACAACCTTTCAAAGTCCACAGCGTATTTATACACAGGTGCTGATAACAAAATAATTACATACTTTGTATATCTTATGGTCAGTTTCTGCATACAATGAAATATTAGATTACTTGGAGTGAGGGATGCTCTCATGCATGTGGTCTGGATGGAACTCTCCGACCAAGGAATCCTTCTTTCCGTGAATAATCAGTGTAGGACACTTGATGTTCCCCAACTCCTTGCTGCAAATATCCCCTACAAGAGAGGTTACATTGCAATATTACAACTTAAAACTCTGTAAAGGGTAGAATCAATCTCTCCACGAGACACAATGCCTCTCTCTGGTTTAGGCATTTTAAGTCCCCATTTGATGGGGAATATTCCTACACATGGTACCTGCCCACTTATTACTACTACTCTATTCTATCCCAAAATTCCTGTAAGCCAGTGACGACTCATTCTAGTGGTGGAGATGGGGTCAGCTTGGGACAGTATCATAGTGGTTTAATGCTTACTAGTGCTGCTGCATTATGTACCATGCCCTGCATGTACTTCGAGGTATCACCACGACACATTAACTAAGGCACTATGCAATCTTTAAAGGGTTAATCCATAATTTACCTTAACAGAATACTCTATTCAATGTAGTACCATGGTATGTACATGTACATAAGTGCCTATTCCTATCTTCAAGCGACGCAAAGACTACCGGCACTAAGGGTACACCCATAGTCTTTACAATGGTTTGTATCGTCTGTTACAAGAAAGGTTTCGGCTAATAAAATTTGCATAAATATGAATGAATTTACCTGCCTCATTTTACCAATATACCCTTTCTTCTCTCAGGTTAGAGAAAAAAAACAAAAAAAAAGAAACATTTCTCACCGTTGCTAAACTCAGTATAGCCATTGTAAGCATCCACCCACTCACTGCACAGCTTCCGAAAGTACTCCGGACCATAGACCGCCTCAAATGGAGCCCTCATCATGGCACTCCAATCATCTACATTCCTGATACCTGTAACAAAATATATACAAAACAATTGGGCCATGTGCAATGACACACAAAAAGGCTCAGGGTGGCTCCATCTGGTGTGTATTGGAGGAACTGAACCGGAAGTACAGCATCTCACATTTAGGTCTCGGACCACCGAATCATTTCTCATTATAATCTATTATAGCTAAACCACCGATAAAACCCGCCTACAATGATTCAAATCGCCCAAAACGACCACAAATCTTTAGATACATTTTTTATCCTTAATCTGAGATGAAAAAAAAATATAGGTTTGACCAATCCAGTTTTTTTGTTTTTTTTTATTTGCCTGCATGCGTACCTACCTACATTTTGACCTATTCTGCACCTAATAATTCAACAGTGCTCACTAATTTTTTAATGCCACCCACCAGTGCCTAACCAAAGGGCCAGTGTGTCACAATTTATATTCTATGAATCAGTACAGTTTAGTGAGTTATTTGATGCCTTATAGCAAAGCTGGCAATAATTTCCACACACTAATATAGACCAATCAGGGGCCACCATCTCTTAACTGCCTACATTTACTGTATGATCGTCGTCTCTGCGGACCTCTATGGTGGTCTAAGATCTTTAAAAGCTCTGGGTGCATGCTGGCCCCAACTCTCCTACGATCATATAGGAATATATAGAGAAAAGTCCCACCTGGACCTAAGCCTATGGAGGATTGGATTTGAGAAAAATTGCACCTGGAACCATTCTTCTTTTTACAAGGGGTCAATGGTTAGGAGGTTATGTTAAGGATTCAATTGAAAATTTAGGATCTAAGATCTATGATCAAGAAGCCCGTGTTAAGGATGCAATTGAGAGGATTCAATTTAGGATCTGTCATCTATGATCAAGATATTAGGATTTCATATTTAAATTTTACGATCAATTCTGAGTTTAATATCAATTCTAACAGCAGTTAAATTGCAGTGGGTTTCCCGGATTAGAAATTTATCCCATATTTTTGGCAAAGTAAACACAGCAAAGCTGTAATGCCGTGCATATTCATATCATGTTCTAAGAAGTATAGAATTGATTTACAACATTTTTAATATGATATTAGATCAAATTTTTCAGAACAAATATTATTTTAATACGGAATCTAAAAGCCCGTCATATGTTGTGTGTTTTGCAATTTATTAATCTATAACATACTTTCAGGAAAGTAAACACAGCAATGCTGTAATGCCGTGCATATTCCTATTATGATCCAAGGAAAAAAGATCATTATATATGAACTCTATGGCCTTTGGAATGGACCTATACTTAAATATATGCTCTGATTGTGGTGCTTCCTCGCTCTCCATGTAAAACCCTGTCCCATTGCTATAGTATGGAGTAAACCTATGCCTGGATTAAAATATGCAAATAAGGAATGTGTGTGAGGGTTGGGAGTAGTGTGGTGGTGGTATTGGTGGTGGTGGTGTCACAATGGTCACTAACATCCATCTGATAACTTTTGAAGATCAAAATTGACCATATATGGCCTGGATCCCTGTGATTCCTGAAACCAAGATGGCTGACACACAAGGAAAACAAAAGAATTAGGTAGTTTAGGTGTCCCAATGGTCACTAACATCCATCTGATAACTTTTGAAGATCAAAATTGACCATATATGGCCTGGATCCCTGTGATTCCTGAAACCAAGATGGCAGACACACAAGGAAAACAAAAGAATTAGGTAGTTGAGGTGTCCCAATGGTCACTAACATCCATCTGATAACTTTTGAAGATCAAAATTGACCACATATGACCTGGATCCCTGTGTTTCCTAAAACCAAGATGGCCGACACACATGGAAAACAATAAAATTGGGTAGTTGAGGTCCCCCAATGGTCACTAACATCCATCTGATAACTTTTGAAGATCAAAATTGACCATATATGGCCTGGATCCCTGTGTTTTCTAAAACAAAGATGGCCGACACATATTGAAAAAAATAGAATTAGGTAGTTGAGGTATCCCAATGACTACTAACATCCACCTCATAACTTAAAAATTGACCATATATGACCTGGATCCCTGTGTTTCCTAAAACAAAGATGGCCGACACACATGGAAAACAACAAAATTGGGTAGTTGAGGTCCCCCAATGGTCACTAACATCCATCTGATAACTTTCGAAGATCGAAGTTGACCATATAAGGCCTGGATCCCTGTGTTTCCTAAAACCAAGATGGCCGACACACATGGAAAACAATAAAATTAGGTACTTGAGGTGTCCCAATGGTCACTCACATCCATCTGATAACTTTTGAAGATCGAAGTTGACCATATATGGCCTGGATCCCTGTGTTGTCTAAAACAAAGATGGCCGACATATATGGAGAACAATAAAATTAGCTAGTTGAGGTGTCCCAATGGTCACTAACATCCATCTGATAACTTTTGAAGATTAAAATTGACAATATATGACCTGGATCCCTGTGTTTCCTAAAACAAAGATGGCCGACACACATGGAAAACAACAAAATTGGGTAGTTGAGGTCCCCCAATGGTCACTAACATCCATCTGATAACTTTCGAAGATCGAAGTTGACCATATAAGGCCTGGATCCCTGTGTTTCCTAAAACCAAGATGGCCGACACACATGGAAAACAATAAAATTAGGTACTTGAGGTGTCCCAATGGTCACTCACATCCATCTGATAACTTTTGAAGATCGAAGTTGACCATATATGGCCTGGATCCCTGTGTTGTCTAAAACAAAGATGGCCGACATATATGGAGAACAATAAAATTAGCTAGTTGAGGTGTCCCAATGGTCACTAACATCCATCTGATAACTTTTGAAGATTAAAATTGACAATATATGACCTGGATCCCTGTGTTTCCTAAAACAAAGATGGCCGACACACATCGAAAACAATAAAATAGGCTAGTTGAGGTCTCCCAATGGTCACTAACATCCATCTGATAATTTTTGAAGATCAAAGTTGACCATATATGGCCTGGATCCCTGTGTTTTCTAAAACAAAGATGGCCGACACATATTGAAAAAAATAGAATAAGGTAGTTGAGGTCTTTCAATGGTCACTAACATCCATCTGATAACTTTTGAAGATCGAAGTTGACCATATATGGCCTGGATCCCTGTGTTTCCTAAAACAAAGATGGCCGACATATATGGAGAACAATAAAATTAGCTAGTTGAGGTGTCCCAATGGTCACTAACATCCATCTGATAACTTTTGAAAATTAAAATTGACAATATATGAGTTGGATCCCTGTGTTTCCTAAAACAAAGATGGCTGACACACATGGAAAACAAAAAAATTAGCTAGTTGAGGTCTCCCAATAGTCACTAACACCCATCTGATAATTTTTGAAGATCAAAATTGACCATGTATGGCCTGGATCCCTGTGTATCCTAAAACAAAGATGGCCGACACATATGGAAAACAATAGAATTAGGTAGTTGAGGTCTTTCAATGGTCACTAATATCCATCTGATAACATTTGAAGATCAAAATTGACCACAAATGACCTGGATCCCTGTGTTTCCTAAAACCAAGATGGCCGACACACATGGCTAACAATAAAATTGGGTAGTTGAGGTGTCCCAATGGTCACTAACATCCATCTGATAACTTTTTAAGATCAAAATTGACCATATATGGCCTGGATCCCTGTGTTTCCGAAAACCAAGATGGCCGACACACATGGAAAACAATAAAATTAGGTACTTGAGGTGTCCCAATGGTCACTAACATCCATCTGATAACTTTTGAAGATCGAAGTTGACCATATATGGCCTGGATCCCTGTGTTGTCTAAAACAAAGATGGCCGACATATATGGAGAACAATAAAATTAGCTAGTTGAGGTGTCCCAATGGTCACTAACATCCATCTGATAACTTTTGAAGATTAAAATTGACAATATATGACCTGGATCCCTGTGTTTCCTAAAACAAAGATGGCCGACACACATGGAAAACAATAAAATAGGCTAGTTGAGGTCTCCCAATGGTCACTAACATCCATCTGATAATTTTTGAAGATCAAAGTTGACCATATATGGCCTGGATCCCTGTGTTTTCTAAAACAAAGATGGCCGACACATATTGAAAAGAATAGAATTAGGTATTTGAGGTCTTTCAATGGTCACTAACATCCATCTCATAACTTTTGAAGATAAAAATTGACCATATATGACCTGGATCCCTGTGTTTCCTAAAACAAAGATGGCCGACACACATGGAAAACAACAAAATTGGGTAGTTGAGGTCCCCCAATGGTCACTAACATCCATCTGATAACTTTTGAAGATCGAAGTTGACCATATATGGCCTGGATCCCTGTGTTTCCTAAAACAAAGATGGCCGACATATATGGAGAACAATTAAATTAGCTAGTTGAGGTGTCCCAATGGTCACTAACATCCATCTGATAACTTTTGAAGATTAAAATTGACAATATATGAGCTGGATCCCTGTGTTTCCTAAAACAAAGATGGCCGACACACATGGAAAACAATAAAATAGGCTAGTTGAGGTCTCCCAATGGTCACTAACATCCATCTGATAATTTTTGAAGATCAAAGTTGACCATAAATGGCCTGGATCCCTGTGTTTTCTAAAACAAAGATGGCCGACACATATTGAAAAAAATAGAATTAGGTAGTTGAGGTCTTTCAATGGTCACTAACATCCATCTCATAACTTTTGAAGATCAAAATTGACCATATATGGCCTGGATCCCTGTGTTTCCAAAAACAAAGATGGCCGACACACATGGAAAACAACAAAATTGGGTAGTTGAGGTCCCCCAATGGTCACTAACATCCATCTGATAACTTTTGAAGATCGAAGTTGACCATATATGGCCTGGATCCCTGTGTTGTCTAAAACAAAGATGGCCGACATATATGGAGAACAATAAAATTAGCTAGTTGAGGTGTCCCAATGATCACTAACATCCATCTGATAACTTTTGAAGATTAAAATTGACAATATATGACCTGGATCCCTGTGTTTCCTAAAACAAAGATGGCCGACATACATGGAAAACAAAAAAATAGGCTAGTTGAGGTCTCCCAATAGTCACTAACACCCATCTGATAATTTTTGAAGATCAAAATTGACCATGTATGGCCTGGATCCCTGTGTATCCTAAAACAAAGATGGCCGACACATATGGAAAACAATAGAATTAGGTAGTTGAGGTCTTTCAATGGTCACTAATATCCATCTGATAACATTTGAAGATCAAAATTGACCACAAATGACCTGGATCCCTGTGTTTCCTAAAACCAAGATGGCCGACACACATGGCAAACAATAAAATTGGGTAGTTGAGGTGTCCCAATGGTCACTAACATCCATCTGATAACTTTTTAAGATCAAAATTGACCATATATGGCCTGGATCCCTGTGTTTCCGAAAACCAAGATGGCCGACACACATGGAAAACAATAAAATTAGGTACTTGAGGTGTCCCAATGGTCACTAACATCCATCTGATAACTTTTGAAGATCGAAGTTGACCATATATGGCCTGGATCCCTGTGTTGTCTAAAACAAAGATGGCCGACATATATGAAGAACAATAAAATTAGCTAGTTGAGGTGTCCCAATGGTCACTAACATCCATCTGATAACTTTTGAAGATTAAAATTGACAATATATGACCTGGATCCCTGTGTTTCCTAAAATAAAGATGGCTGACACACATGGAAAACAAAAAAATAGGCTAGTTGAGGTCTCCCAATAGTCACTAACACCCATCTGATAATTTTTGAAGATCAAAATTGACCATGTATGGCCTGGATCCCTGTGTATCCTAAAACAAAGATGGCCAACACATATGGAAAACAATAGAATTAGGTAGTTGAGGTCTTTCAATGGTCACTAATATCCATCTGATAACTTTTGAAGATTAAAATTGACAATATATGAGCTGGATCACTGTGTTTCCTAAAACAAAGATGGCCGACACACATGGCAAACAATAAAATTGGGTAGTTGAGGTGTCCCAATGGTCACTAACATCCATCTGATAACTTTTTAGGGGGTGTGGATGGGGGGTCCCCCATGTCACATGTCAATTTTAAGAAATGGTTATGTCACATGTCACTTAAATCCCCATGTCCCATGTCACCTCTAAGAACCTCTCATGTCACATGTCGATTTTAAGAAATGGTTATGTCACATGTCACTTAAATTCCCATGTCCCATGTCACCTCTAAGAACCTCTCATGTCACATGTCGATTTTAAGAAATTGCCATGTCACCATGTCAAATTTAGTGGTCCACACCCATTTTTTAAGATCAAAATTGACCATATATGGCCTGGATCCCTGTGTTTCCGAAAACCAAGATGGCCGACACACATGGAAAACGGTCCCAAGACTCCAAATAATCCAATGCCACGCCACTTAAAACTCCTAAAAAATTGCATCATACTTATGTGTACATGTATACATAAATATACATGTAGGTGGCCTTTAGTGGGTTAATAGTCAGTGGTGCTGAGAAATGCACTACCAGCAGAAGAGAACCACATGGTGCTGGGGGAGGTGGTGCTAGGCAGGTATGGGGCCACCCCAGGAGCACAGCCACCACCACCATTCAGAGGTGGGTGGGGGGGGGCTATATATACTATATACCATGGCTCTGCCTGAGGTGTCCAGGGCTACCACCACTCTGTCCCCAGGCTCTACAATAACAGGTCCAGCAACACCACCACCACCACTTCTATGCTTGACTGGTTTGAAGATTTTAATCCAGGTATAGGCATACTCAATACTGTACCTATGGACAGGATTATACATGGAGAGCGAGGAAGCACCACTATGAGAGCTTGTATTTAAGAATGGGTCCCCTCCTATAGCCGTTCATTCCTAAGAATGAACGGCAATAAAAGGTATAATGGTGCTTTTGCTTTAGCTTTTTCCATTATTTTGTGTCAGATGGACACAATAACATCTTGTTCATCCATGTGCATGAGTTTTTTTAAAAAGTATTTGGAAATTTTGAATGAAAGTCACGATTAAAAATTGGATGACTGACTTTTTGAAACTGCTACCTCCTACCCGGCGGTATAGATTCAGGGGGGCCCTGTGCCAAATATAGGTTGTGTAGTTATTTTGTTTTGTTTTTATTAGGACACTCACTGAATTCAGAGTGTTCTACCTGACCTATTTCTTGATACACTTGTATATAATATTACACTATGTGTAAATTCATGCAACTTCTTCAATAAAATCCATACAATTAATCCTGTACCGGTACATTAAGTATTATGGAAGTGTTCATGCAGTATACCGTAATACGACCCTTTCATCAGCTATGATACAGCAGATGGCTCTAGTGGCGACCATGCCACTTTGCTACTCCAACAGGGGCATGGCTGGTTTGGACTCCAGTACCTATAATAGGTTAACATGTTTCTAATGATCTGCCTTATGTTGGGCTCATCATTTTGTTAAAATATTAATAGTGATTATTTACACACTATTTCTCTGTGTCCAGCTTTAATTTCTAAGACATAGAGCTCTATTTTACATTGCAAATTGGCATTTTTGTGCGGGGTGTCTGTGTACTAAGGGTAACCCTATGGAGCCCTGGGAGTAGATGCTTGACATGCCCATGTAAGCAGTGGGGCTACTTAAGTGCCATCTAGTGTATCGGCTAGCCTGAGAATTGTGCAGTAGAAATTATGCAATCATATGTGAAAACTTAAACTTGTATGCTACATACTTTCATTGACTTTGACATCAATGTCAGTGATGTATGATGCTGCACCCCAGATGATGAGCTTGTCTACGCGCTCCGGGTACTTGAGCGCTAGAAGTAGGGCCGTGGCACCGCCATCACTCCACCCAACCAGAGTGTACTTCTGGGATGTAATATTCTAAAACAAACCCAAAACATGACATACAATATATCTTTACTCTCTTGATCTGTTTAACTTCCATACCCACACAGTTTTAGACAAACTTATGTCAGTGAAGCACACTCGATTTCACACATTTGGGCCGCATGATTTATCTTAATTTCCTAAATCTGATACCCCACTGCGAACAGAATGCCAGAGGGGCTATCAAACTGGGAAACTTCACAGTAGCACAAATTTGTTAACCAACATCCCTCAATTATACCAGAAATGCATCATTAAATATCTGATTTATTCGGTTCTTTTAATTTAAAGGGACTGATCAATGACAAGCACGTCTTGATTCAATTGATCCTTGCATATATTCAATTGACTATGGGTTCTCAATCTGAACATAATTAAGCATTGTTTTCTCAGTGTTATCTAATCTATCACTGCCATACTAGTACTATTATAAATTTATTATTCGCGAGTTGTGTTTGCTCCAAATGTTATCAAGTTGACCAGATATCGCTATCAATTATTCCCTATACAGGGTGTCGTGCAGACCCCTTTGAAAAAGTAGGACAAATGTAGGACTAAAAATTTTCAAAAAGTAGGACTAAAGTAGGACAAAAGTAGGAAAATATAAGAAGAAGTAGGACATATGTAGAATAAACAATGCATGTGTAACAAACCTATTTATCCTCAAAATTGATAAGCTTATATGGAGAATCTATTAGGATAATATTCCAGAACATATTTCAATGGTGCTCAGTTTGTACCTGTATCATTGGTATGTGAAACATGATATACAGTGGTTTCATGAAGGCATTTACTGCGAGTCTGCTACGTCAAAATGATGTACAGTGGCCATGTTGGAGCACAATGCTTAAAATAAAACAGTAAATTGTCATGAACTGTTGCCAATGTATTACTGATTACTGATCCTAGATTGAGATTGAGAAATTGGCTAGTTGTTTCAGCACACTAACAGGTGAAACTTGTAATGGTAAGTTTATGGCAAAAGTTTTGCCTCAACATGGCTGCCATACAAGATCTGTGAGGTACTAACCCCTCTATAGAACTTACTTAATAGACACAGTTTTTGTACAATGTATTCATGTACTACACAGAGGGTATGTCACAATATCACTCTCTATGCGGAACCCTGTCTATCACTCCCCCTGTGGTGACCCCTCATCTCCATCTGACTGAAATTCCCTATCTATTTGATTGCAGCCAACACTGACACCATTAGTCTCATATTGACGTTTCAGGCTGCATAAAATTGATTATCAGCTTTGCCGACACTTTTTGAAAAAATATGGCGAGGGAGGGAGGCTTTTTATTTTATTTGTTATATGATATCTTGGCAATGAGGGAGGTACCTTTTTCTTTTTCCCCTTATTTGAAATGATGAGGGAGGTGGCTTTTTATTTATTTATTTTTTTTAGTTTATTCAATCACGGGTGTAAAATCCCTGACTAAAGCCAGAAATTCGACTTTTTCATCTTCACCACGACACTTCCTGAGATTTGTACAGATCCATTGAGAAAAAGTTTTAGTATTAGGTAGATGGGGGTGTACTTCTTCATTGGCCTGTCTGGGGATGTCTAACAGCACAATATATAGCTTGCTAAAATGCACCATTTCTGTTCTAGATTATAATAATATTCATAGGGGCCTCATTCCAGTGCATAACATCTTCCAACTAAATAATTTTCTTGTCATTTCACACCCCTGTTTATGAAAAGTGATATGGTCAACAGACGTGATTTAAAGGTTTACACAATATCTGTTGCTTCAAAAGTACAAAATATGTTCTTGTCTATGCTGTTGTGGCAATGAGGGAGGTACCTTTTTCTTTTTCCCCTTATTTGAAATGATGAGGGAGGTGGCTTTTTATTTATTTATTTTTTTTTAGTTTATTCAATCATGGGTGTAAAATCCCTGACTAAAGCCAGAAATTCGACTTTTTCATCTTCACCACGACACTTCCTGAGATTTGTACAGATCCATTGAGAAAAAGTTTTAGTATTAGGTAGATGGGGGTGTACTTCTTCATTGGCCTGTCTGGGGATGTCTAACAGCACAATATATAGCTTGCTAAAATGCACCATTTCTGTTCTAGATTATAAAAATATTCATAGGGGTCTCATTCCAGTGCATAACATCTTCCAACTAAATAATTTTCTTGTCATTTCACACCCCTGTTTATGAAAAGTGATATGGTCAACAGACGTGATTTAAAGGTTTACACAATATCTGTTGCTTCAAAAGTACAAAATATGTTCTTGTCTATGCTGTTGTGGCTTTGATATAAACCCCAAAACACTGCAAAATATGTTTCCAATTAAATCATCTCACAGCATATCAATCATTCACATAATCAATCCAACAATGTTATGTTGAGATAGCACACATTTTCGGGTTTTCAAAACTGTTTGAATTGATCAAGTAGAAGTACCACAATGTAGGCCGAAATACCTGCCTGCTCACAGGCAGGATCCAAGATGTATACAAGTCTATAGTGGCACAAACACATGGCTAGTCTGAACTAAGTACTCACTTTCAGTTCCTGGAAATTGTCCCTCCTATTCACAAACATGTAGTTTTCATGTACATCAGTTTATATTGACTGAAACATGAGATATATCCAATAAATCTGACATGTTTATCTTGAGCTTAGATATCACTACCTCAATGGCCTCCATTGTCAACATCTTGTGCTGCTACCTTGTGTTAGACTGCTCTTGAAACATAGGGCTAACCAACCAAGAATAGTGTAGTCTTTTTGGAACTAGGTGGCTACACCTGGCTTCAAGATGGCCGACAATGATTTGGAGTTAGGGAGGGAGATTTAAAAATCACCTGGATTATTAATTATTACAAGTATTTCAAGTGCTTTGTGTATTGTGAATCTTTGGATATACATTGAGGGAAGTGTTGGTGGAAGCATTGGACCTGACAGTAAGTACTTCTGTGAGAACTGGGCACTCAGCCAATCTAGCTGACCAAACAGACTACAACAGACACACTTGGTCTCTGAGGTTCCCTCAGAGCGTCTACGGAGTACCACAATGGTGGTGAGGGTTTTGAAAGCATTTTTTTATCATTTTTTTAAGGATGCGGATTTTTCAGGGTATTTTTTTGTACAATGATGATAAAAAGGGTATATGCGGCCGTTTTTAGGGGGTGCGTGCAGTTTCCACAAAGCTGACTATCAATTTTATACAGCCTAGCCACATTTTGATAATACCTCCCTGATCACTATCAGTCAGGTGTTTGCATGTATTCTGTTAAAGGGTTTATGAGTGAAACATTAGTATAATACTAGTTCTATTGCTCAAAGCATATATGTCCACCAAGTCAATCACTAACCATCACCACAAAACTAACTTTAGCATAATCCAACATCAATTGATGCACCAATGGTGTCAGAATTTGCTCTTTCATTCCACAAGCCAATATCTCTGAATCTTTAATGAAGATGTGATTAATTAATAATGCAAATTGCAATGATACAACTCACATGCTGAGTCATAGATATCTTAGATAACAGTAAAACTGCACTATTCATAAACGGTACCATGTGGAGGCTAAATGTAGTAGCGTTACAACTCCAGTACTCAGTTTCTTGCAAGTATGAAAGGAGCATGACAGACATTGCAAAATTTGAGTACCAGATAATAATGCAAATGATATTACAGAATTTGCTATCTACCCAAAGTAATGTTACTAGCCAGTACAAGACTAAATGGATAAAACATATAAGAGGAAAATCGTTCACATGCAATAGTTTTGGTAATAAAATCAGGTACTCCTTAATAATTTACCATGCCTGTGATAAGTTCCCTCATTGGGAACTACAATAGCCTATGCATGGCACACATTAAGACTTGAGGGTTGATTTCACTTGACGTAAGTTACTATAAAGATGTACTGACACAAGCAAGATGTGCTTCAAAGCAACTAACGGTATTTTTATATTGCACGCACCAAAGGAAAATAAAAAAGTAGGAAAAAGTAGGTATTTTGGAGAAAATGTAGGAAAAGTAGGATCGCCGGACACCCTGCCTATATCTAGGGTATTCCACTTAGATAAGATTAACTTTCACAGTATGCATTGGTATATTTCCATGCAGACTTCATAGAAATTAAATACAATATCGACTACAGGTTCATTATCATCCTTTTTTATATCTACATGACAACTTCTATCTGAAAGTTCGGGGGAACGTGTTTGTAATTCATGATAAGTTAGTGAAGTTATTGAAAAAGAGACATGCACAATGGGTTTGTACTCATAGGGTGTTAAAACACGTGCACGTGTAAAACATTACACTGAGGAACCACCAAAATGCAGCTGAAATGAAACCACTGACATTCACTTTGGTCTTGGTCAATGATAACAGGGATAACAATTAAATTTCTTTTTTCTTCATATTTTCAGGAAATATGGGTATAATAACCATTATATCTAAGTACCGAATTACACAATATTTTAGCCCCTGCACTGTATTAATGTATGAGCAGTCTTTCAAAAACAGTTTAGTTCCTTTTACCGATGATTAATAGCCTTTTTCAGACATAGAATTTCATCGACCAATACACATACAGCATGGTTCTGTGATCCCCATGGTGTACAGAATGTGTAAAATATGACATTTATTTCATTGTAATTGGTCAGAATGAGAATGGACCAAGTACTTCATTTTGGCCAGGTTATATTTACTTAAGTTGACTTCCTGGATTAAACGCATCACCATCCAGGATCACAAATGCCATCATAAATCACCTATAGTATGGATCGACTATAAAATAACTAGAGATCTCTATCTCATTGGTTATTTTTTGGAATCTTAATTTCGACAGAAGATGTCATGGACTTTTACAATAGGGCCAGTACCAAACCAGGGTGAGTCCCAACATACTGACTGTTTGCTGCTGGGGCCTAACGAGTAAAACCAGAGCAGAGAAAACTACAGAAAATATAGAGCAGTCTAATTCTATAGCAGTCCACGTAACTATATTTATATATATCAAAACTGTGAGTGCGCATGTCGATTATTATAAGCTGAAGTTTAATAGCAGGAAGGATTCAATACCCACACGAATGTCCCTTCCTACCTGCCCGATCACACATATAGAACTAAGGAACTATAGAACAATAGATCTATAACCATAGAATTATAATATAGAACTACAGAACAATAGAACTACCCTGAGAGTTGGACAAATGTCTTTTAAAGACGCACAACTATGTTCCAAGCAAAGAACGAGGGTTTTTACATAGTGTGACATACCATAGTCCTATATAGAGATCCAATAAGGACATAGAACTAGTTCCAGACCAAATTACACTCTACCTTTTTATGGGATTTTAACTAATATGCAGCTCTGAAGGGATTAAAACGATGGTTCAAAGCTATCACATTACCATAGTAAAAAAGGTAGTGTTTCTACATAGTCTAACGTATATCATTTTGTGGTACCTCGATACCATAGTCCTTTATTAATGCAATAATGGTTGATATTGAAGGCACTAGGCCCGTGTGCCTTCAATATTAACCCTTAATGCATTTATACCACGATTTATCCATAAAAAAAAAATCGATAAAAATTCAATAAATTCAGATTGACTAGACCAAGACTCGAACCCTCACCCAGCCTGGGGTAAAAGGAACATACAGAGCGCCACACGCTATCCACTATGCCAACGCTACTATTACTGGAGCTGTGTGTGCAATCCAATACCCTTCAACTACCACGACTGGAGGTAACCAGGCATTCGCGGTTATGACAGGTTGCCATAGTGCTGTACTGTATAGCCTCAGTCTCGTCCGGTCAGGATTCAGGGAACTCCCTCTCTCGTGTTTGGGGATTGTGGGTCCCCATATTCTGGGGAATATTACTATGCACTCTACCTGCCTACATTTAACCACAACAGCAACCAGCGCCCAGAACTACTTTTACCCAGAAATGCTGGTCGCCAGAGACGACTCATGCTAGTGGTCGAGCTGGGGCCAGATTGGTATAGCCTATGTGCTGCTTACCACCAGCAGTCCACATGGCATAATGGATAGTGCTTTGGACTCGCATTCTGTAGATTGCACAATCGAATTTTCTTTGGCAATGTATTTCTGCTGTTTTAATACGAAAAAATTATAAGTGTTACACTTAGATAATATATACTCAGAAGTACTAGTATATCCAAAAAAAAAAGCACTCAAAATAGAAAATTGTGCGGGTATATCCTGGATAATGCACACCTAATATAGTCAAAATCAGCCAAAAAAAAAACACTCAAAATGGCCAAATCGTGGTATAAAGCAATCTAATAAGGACACAGAACTAGATCCAGACCAAATACCACACTGTACCTCTTATGGGATTATATAACCATTATAGGCTCGGTATGATGGCCTGTTTATAAGACATCTAGAGCCCCCCCCCCCTCCACCCACCACCTCCTGTAGGCCATGCAATAGGTTGATGACTATTGTGACCAATGCACTGTGTTACCTCAACCAATATAGCAGGCCAAATTATTTGTACCTTATTGACCCTACTTGAACTACTTCAGGAAGTATCTTATTGACCCTACTTGAACTACTTCAGGAAGTATGCTCTGCCATAACGTCTGGACAGTCAAATTAGCAGTAATCACATGGAACAACCCTGTCTCCACAATCAACAGCAGCCAGGCAAAAAGGAACCCAGTGAGACAGCCTACAGGATCCTTTTGCCTTATTGATCCAGGGGAAAGGATACCCCAATTGCTAAACAAAAAGTCGAGGATGTCCATTTTTACAGTCTTCAAAAACACATTTGATGTGGGAATTTTCCAAAACCTATGGTTGTCCCATACAGAACCAATATTCAACTAACATGTATTAAAAGGATCTAACTAGAGAATAAGGAATAAAAGCCCTAGAGGGAAAAGAAAAAGCGGACATGATTTAACTATAGAAGTGAATAGCTGTGAAGCTAACACCACCAATCTGATACCCATAAATGAAAATTCAAGTTTCACAAATATACATGTTACATATTGCTTCAAATGATTGTAATAAAATTAAAGGCATGAATAGGTTCCTAGTGACTATATACCACTTCTTTTTGATGTTGAAGACATGTATAATCCAGAATGCATGCATTTAATGATGGGGAGAAATAAGAAGAAGGTTAGCAATTTCGTTGTGATATCTGAATTCAGCACCCCCGAGTTGACCAAGAGTTATTGGCTTTATCACAGCTTTTTTTTCGAAAATGCAAAAATGTTCCTCAGTGAACTATCAAGTCTCGTGCAGATTAAGATTAGTAAGTAACATGCATACTTGATTACATTGTGTAAGTCTATGGTGTGTGGTGCTCAATACCCAAGTCCCGAGTTAGGCTGCGGCGGCCGGTTTCACCGCCTGCCACCTCCAGGAGTCGCTCTCTGAGACCCTAAGGAGGGTACACTTCTCAGGAGGCCTATAGTTATAACACTAGCTGGATAGGAAGTAGTTTCTTAACTTATGAACTTCTTTGTATTTGAGTGAGTGAGTAATGGTTGTTTAACGCCAAGCCGACAGCTAAGGTCATATTCATGGCGGAAAAAGTACATTAGACATCACGTCACAAAGGAATACATGTGGCTGTGCCCGTGCCTATGGACACCAGACACATGTAAGAAAGAGGGGACAGGAAAGAGGAGATTCAAGGAACGAATATGTGTCAGTGCCTGCGCATATGGACACCACCCACACTCAGAGAGGATAAAAAAGCAAGACATAGACCCCTTTTAAAGATGGCCTGGGGCTGGGGAGGCCCGTTTTGTATTTGTGAATGAAACTTTTTCAGCATGACTGACATACTACGCTCCTTCCTTGGTTGAATTTATTAGGGTTTTCAATAAATAGAAGTATAGGAAATATGTACATTTATGTAGACAGGCTGACCCACATTGAGTCCATCCCCTGGCTACCCAGGAGTAGGCCCCTCCCTGTGGTCAGCTGTCAGGGAGCTCACCACCCCCTCCAACCGGTCTCTACTCCAACCCCTCCTTGGTGCCAAAGTGCCCCAAGCGGCCGTTTACGGTGGGGGCATGGTAACTTGGGTACTTGGGTATTGATCAAGGTATTACTTTGTACAAAATAACCACTCTCATGTTCACAGATGTGCAGGAAGAAGGTGGATATGAAATGAAATATAAATGTTGATTTTTTTTTATCATTCATAATACATGTATCACACTGTTAGAAAGTAGAAATAAAAGATACATGGAAAGTCACATTAGATTAAGGCAGAGCTCGATTCAGTGTTTATAGAGGAGAAACTTGACTTATATTTACCGGGTCGTGCTTTTGGACGAGCTGTAGACAAAGGCACATATCATTATTGTTTATTCACATTGTATACTACATGTATAGTCTTATATGGATAAATTTTACCTTTTTAGCTATAGGTTATAAAGAAATACTCTTCATAATGATAGCGGTATCAAAGTGCATGGGGAGATCCTGGACACAGTATGAGTAAGAAAATAGATATATAAGCAAATGTCCATGACCATGAAACATTTTTGCGACCAATGCCACCAAGGTGAATGCGATGCAAAAATGTTCCATGGGAGTGGACATTTGCATTCATTTCATGGTTTTACGATCTTAAAACAATGAAATTCTACTAAATTACAGCTCAGAAAGTCACGTGACTTGACCATGGAATACGGGAATATCGTATTCCATGGCCCCATGGAATACGGAGCTCTTTGGTTTAACCTATGAGGCTGGTGTATCAACCATGAAATAAAACGAATATTCGCACGCAATATACCATAGGAACAAAAGATACATTATTCTTTCGATCTATGACAGGTTAAGTTGACAATTCATCTTGGCCCTTTAAGGACCACATACAAGGCGTTTTTTTTTTTATCATGATGGTGATGCAGTCGACCAGTTTGGTTTGGTTGATCCTACCTCCACTAATTGTAATAGAAATGCGAGGCATAAAACCACAAGAAACTCCAAGTTTGTTGCCTTTTACAAATCTGGTGTGCCCAGAAATCAATAGAGAATCTGTGTTTTATGGACATGGATTATTCATATGCTGCGTTATTGCTCAACGCAGCAGTGATCGTATCTATAAATGACCAAATCTATGAGATGAATGACCAAATCTAGTATGATTAGGGATGAGGAAGAAAACCACTACCAGGGCATATTCAGAGGCGTAGGAAGCAAATCTTCATTGGGGGGGCCCGGCGAGGGCACCGTCGCGACCACCTTGAATTGTCGGCAGATGCGTGATGGTGTCTATATAATGCGTATATAGAATTCATATAGAAAAGTAACTTTTGGTAAATTTTGGATCTGACTTTAGGCTCAGACCCCCATTTTCCCTATGACATCACCATAATAATCTAATTTGAGATGTAAAGTTTTGGCTTCTCTTCCATTGTGTTTAAGAGTTCTTGGAAACTATGGAGGGGGCCCAGACATACTCAGGCCCAACCTCCTTCATGATTGGGGGGGCCCAGGCCCCCCTGGCCCCCCCTTTTCCTACGCCCCTGTAATATTGCCTACTCTTTTCGAAAGATAGCAAGTGTTCTTTTAATTGCCCGGTCCCATAGACAGGGCCAGACAAACCTCAGCCTTTGAACACTCTGAGTCAGCCATTGTTCACTGAGGGGGAATCCCATGACAAAAGACAAGCACAAGTAAACCCATACCTGTGCATATGGACAGCAGCTGCCCACACACCCACCATAAGTTACAAGTAACCCCAAGTTTGTCACAATTTACGAATCTGGTGTGCCCACTGTTAGTATGTTAGATTTCTCCTTTGTGGATTCCCAATGAATTTATTCCGCTCCTTCATGCCCGAATCACGAAGGTCCCCAATCCACATTTGGGGTCGTTGACCAGTCGCTTGCATCATGCATCACTGCAGTCCTTATGAGTTTACTCCCTGTTGCTAAGATGGCTCACTCGGACAAGATATTCTCTTTGAGGGGTTTATCCAATCACTTATCTTAGATATACTCTACCTGCATGAGTCGTGCAGCATCCTCAGCATCTCTCCGTAACCAGTCCTCCGGCCATGTTCTATCTGGGGGACGGCTTAGACCGTAACCGCGTGGGTCCCAGGCAATCACGGTGAAAAGGTCTGTGTTGAGGTTCTCTATTTGGTACTTGAAGTCTGTCTTACTGGAACCTAGGGGCAGTCATTTTTAATATATATTTGGTTGAATGGCTTTAAGGTTGCACCAAAAATGAATCCAAAATAGGGAAAAGAGTTGTGATGATGTATTTTAGATTTTTCAACAATTCACGGAAAGGGGTTCAGAAGGATAAATTCCTTCTCTCCCTCTGACCTTTGGGTATTTTGATTCATCCTCCTTTATAATGTGTATTGAAATACAGGTACAAATGTATATATTGGGTACTTACCAAGTGCCCCAGGCAACAGGAGAAGAAGTTGGTTTCCAGATCCAACACGATCATAGTGAAGCTTCCCTTGTCCAACATCAATTATAAAAGACGTTGATTCAGACTGGCTGAAACTGAGAGCAATGTAAATTGTAAGATACCAAGAATTTTGGCCACAATGTAGCAGGACATATTGAGAAATGACCCATTCCTTCTCCATTTCAAGTTCAAGTTCAAAAGCTTTTATTTTTTTCCTAGACAAACAGACATCATCATATACATGGTGATCTACCTGTAGAAGCGGTCTAGGAGGGAGAGCGCACAAGTATGACCCCTCTTAGTACTCCGCCGTTTTACAGAAGTAAAAATATATAAAATCTTATGCAATCAGCTTTATACGGATATTATTGTACATGAACCATACACATACAATTTATGAAGTAGATAAAAGTATAAAACACCCTAAATATCCCAACCCAACCCAAACTCCAAACCAGAGGTGGACTATATCGCATATCAGTGTTTGTATTTTCACTTTTAGAAAAAAAAAACGGAGCTCAAACTCACTATTAAATTCCTATGTATTTTGACCTGGGGAATTCAAAAATAACATCCATTTTTTGCTGGCGGCTCTCAATTTTGAGATACCCATAATGCCTAGAATTGCCCATTTTCATCCTCGGTAGCCAAATCCATATTAGTGCAAACTGTAAAAACACCAGATTTCACATCAAATCTTGGTTATTTATTTTTAATTACCATTTACAAACCCATATCTAATGAATTATTCATCCTTTGACTCAGTAATATGCAGTAAAAGTAGTAAATATGCTCGAAACGTTAACTAGATGACACTTGTTCAGGACTGTCTTGCCTATCTCTTGTATACAATGTTGGGGCTCATCCCACATCAGACCCCATTACTAGCCTGCTAGAAGAAAAGGTAACCACTATCTTTGGTAGCATTTTTCCATCTCTGAGAGGTTCCGTTAGAATCTGTGGCCAGGTGAGGGAAAACATGCCTCCTGGGGGAAAATGGGCTTTAAAATAAGATATCTTGAGCTAAAATATCCCTGGTAGTTTTGCTGTAATTGCTTGTCAAACATAGGTTGGTGTGTAACTGAAAATGGGAAATAAGCCCTAAATGTACTATATCCTATCATAAACACTAATAATGCAAAAAATACTGTTTTGTGGAAAAAAAAAAAACCAAAGAAATGTGATGTTGTTGTCATAAAATTGGTTCTAGAGGGAATTTTTTAGCTCTGTTTTCGGTTTCGGGTTCCTGAAGGAATTTAAAAAAAAATGTGGCAAAAATTCTCAATTGGAATAGGGGAGTGGTTTCCATGGCAACCAGAAATTGCCTATCTACCAATTTTCTATGTTTCCATGGCAACCAACGTTCCAAAAATGGAACATTTTCAGTGGAGATGGAATGATTTTAAGCATACCACTGGCCTAAGCATACCATTGGCCTAAGGATTTTTTTAGCATATTGTCAGTGTTTAACCCATATACTGACCCTGGTGGCCAAAACCAGTACTAAAAATCCCCCCGGAGACACTCACTTACCGAGCCACAGGTCTTTTTTTAAAGGATTGGGGGTCAGATGCAGAAAGTGGATCTTCAAGGACATCTTGCATTTGAGTTTTTAATATGTGGCAGCACTGTATCCACGCACTCTACAAAGTCCTCAGCCCTTTTGTTTCCCAGAAATCCTGTTATGACTGCAATGAGGGCAAGCCAAGAGTTCCATTTACTATGTAGCCTATTTTTGGTTATAATATCGAATTACCCCCTCTTTAATCTCATGATTATGGATAATCCTGATGTTTAGATGCAGCCTTACTCACCATAAATCATGGTAGGATACTCTAAATGATCAAAAACTCAATATTTTACCCTCTAGCATTCACATACCCTTGGTACTGACCTGCCCTGTGAGTTTGTATACTCCGTGACCTAGATATCCCCAGGCATTCACATTCACAGTACTCACTGATAGTGATGTTAGGTTAAGGGCATTTCACGGTGTATGAATGCATTATCTTATTAGAATAGCTTGAAAATCTATATGCCTAAAATGTACATGTCCCTTTGTCCCAATTTTGTGAAGATTGTATGTTTAAAGTGTATAAAACCAATGTATGGGAGCCTCAGATACAGGAGGTAGGGTGTAGTCATTTTCACAATTAATTAACAAAAAAAATCAAGAAACTAACAACCAAGTCTATCAACATTTGAGATAGCAAAAGGCTCTTATAAAGTTTCCCTCTATTTGTTTTTAAATTACTGATAGTTTTATCATCAAAAACCGTATGTAGGGCAGGTGGTGGAAGGGCTCCCACCACACTTCTAAACAGAAAAGGGACTTTTCCCTCTTCTAATCTGTTAAAGGCTCATAAATCTTGACAGCTGAAAAGCCCATTATCATCTTCCCATCCCCTGTCGTGACACCCTACACCATACCACATTCCTGGGTGCCTTTAAGACGAGATATCACAAGGGAGGTTAGAGTGGGGCTGTTTTTGGGCGGATTGAACACTGCAGTGGTGCCCCAGAGAGGCCGGATTTGGGCAGATTGAACAGCTGGAGGTGGGGCCATTTTTGGGCGGATTGAATGCTAAAGCGTTCTAGGAAGTAAACATGGAAATTTGGCTGTCTTTTGAAGATTACTGCCCTTGTACCAAAATGAAGCAATATATCCCCGAAACAAGTGGTTATAATGCAATGTACATGAAATCGAACCTATTAAGTGTGGATATACATAATTTGGCATTATTCGAGATGGAATCTTGCTTCTGAACTACCAAAGCTGCCACAACCATGCATATGTAGTGTGCTAACACTGAACATATAATATTCTATAAAACTGGTTCCGACGCTCAGAATGATAGAGGCCTAGGAGCCACTTTTGGGTGAAAAATGATTTGCACAAGTTATTGATATTACCCAGACAAATGCCAGGAAT
This sequence comes from Acholoe squamosa, assembly GCA_949317995.1. Taxonomy (NCBI): domain Eukaryota; kingdom Metazoa; phylum Annelida; class Polychaeta; order Phyllodocida; family Polynoidae; genus Acholoe; species Acholoe squamosa. The sequence goes on from OX439038.1 coordinate 45,813,205, forward strand.
GACATAAGAAAGTTCTCGTACATGTTTGGACTACACTATATAGGTGAACATAGTGAATTCATTGCCCTCGGAGGTGATTTTCAGCATATATGGCACCCTATGGATATCTCAAAATTGAGAGCCAATAGGCATTTTTTAACCTCATTTTCAGATTCAGCAGCCTCAAATTAGGTAAAATGTTTAAGGTTAGGGCTATTTCACAGCCCTAAGATGTTATTGGTTTCTATGTTCAAGGGCTAGACTCTATATGAAATTACATGTACATGCAAAAGTGGTATGCTACATGCAAATATAATACTTCACATCCTGCATCATAGCTACCGTCAATATAATACATGTATCATATGTTTATACTATTATACATGTAGGTGGCCCTGAAGGGGTTAATGGTCACAGGTAAACAGTACAACCCACTCAACCCCTTGTGCAGCAAGCTGGAACCTCTCCTTCCAATAAGCCAATGACACAACAAGAGAGCGTTTATTTTAAAACAGTTGAATCGAGAGTATGTCTTGGAGAGACAGAAAGGAAACGAGGCAAGGGTACAGAGCCTAGGCTAGATGACTTGCCCATGACTTTCCCACTATGTCATTAAGGACACATTTAGCTGCTTGATTGTCTTCCTCCCCCTCCCAACACAACTACCAGCACAGCTCTGAGTATTGAGGCATGCCTAAGTACCCCCCAACCGACCATAGCCCCCCGTCCATAGCCCCCGCGACCATAGGCCCCCGACCATACCCCCGACCATACCCCCCCGACCATAGCCCCCCTGACCATAGCCCCCGACCATAGCCCCTAAACCATAGCCCCCCACCATAGCCCCCCGACCATAGCCCCCCTGACCATAGCCCCCCGACCATTGCCCCCCGACCATAGCCCCCCGACCATAGCCCCCTACCATAGCCCCTCGACCATAGCCCCTCGACCATAGCCCCCCTGACCATAGCCCCCCCGACCATAGCCCCCCCGACCATAGCCCCCCCCCCGACCATAGCCCCCCTCCCATTGCCCCCCGACCATAGCCCCCTCGACCATAGCCCCCCCGACCATAGCCCCCCTGACCATAGTCCCCCGACCATAGCCCCCTCGACCATTGCCCCCTCAACCAAACCCCCCCCCCCGACCATAGCCCGCCCCCCGACCATAGCCCCCAACCATAGCCCCCCCGACCATAGCCCCCCGACCATAGCCCCCTGACCATAGCCCCCCGACCATAGCCCCCCGACCATTGCCCCCTCGACCAAACCCCCCAACCATAGCCCCCCACCCGACCATAGCCCCCCCGACCATTGCCCCTCGACCATAGCCCCCCTCCCGACCATAGCCCCCCCTCCCCGACCATAGCCCCCTTGACCATAGCCCCCTTGACCATAGCCCCCCCGACCATAGCCCCCCGACCATTGCCCCCTCGACCAAACCCCCCTCGACCAAACCCCCCCCGACCATAGCCCCCCGACCATAGCCCCCCGACCATAGCCCCCCCCCGACCATAGCCCCCCGCCCCCGACCATAGCCCCCCTGATCATAGCCCCCCGACCATAGCCCCCCGACCATAGCCCCCCTGACCATAGCCCCCCTGTCCATAGCCCCCCGACCATAGCCCCCTGACCATAGCCCCCCGACCATAGCCCCCTGACCATAGCCCCCCAACCATAGCCCCCCCTCCCCCCCCCCGACCATAGCCCAGCCCAGCCAGCCATAGACAGTCATTGTTGATCCTACAATTAACATCACAGACAGTGTAGCCAAGGTGATGTGACCTTGTTACAATTACTTGTTACATTTCCTTCCTTTCCCATGGGAAATGATTGGAAGCCAATTCTCTTAAAGGGCCCAGCTATCTCACTACTGATACTTACCATAGAGAAGCCTACTAGGCTCCTCTATGTACTCACCTACATTCACCTCCAATGCAAGACTAATGTTTTGTCTATGAGAGAATCTTGGAATTAAACCTATCAATAAACCAAATTGGAAGGCCTTCAAAATCAACTATATCAAAAGATATTTGCCCAGATAACCATGGCACGCACTGCCCCCATACCTACTCTATGCCCTCCTCTTCTAAAAAATCTGAAATCTGTCTATAAGTGGGGTTAAAGACAGTTTGATTACCCTTTTATTTAGGGTAAAAAGAGCCCTAAATCCCACGCATTTCTCCATAGGGAAAAAACCCAACAGTAATTACCATGTCACAGCCATCAAAGTACACCTTAAATGTAAATTCTATTACATGGATAGCTTTGTCTTGCTTTTTGTCTCACTATATGACTAATTTTTGGGAGTTCAGTTGTAACAGAAATAGGGCTAAATGACAGGTTTTGATGGTCTATGCAAATTCTTGGAATCTAAATATAAGAAAAGCATACCCCATGAAATGTTTTTTTCATCATTTATCAAAAGATTTTCATGTAAATAGAAATATGACTCATGGGGTCTTTGAAGGGTGTGATAGGGCATATGCTGTGTAATGGAATAGTTTTTTGGTGGTGCATGTAATCTGCTAGAGGCCAAAATAGCAATTGAAACTTGGTAATCATAAGAAACTCGGCTAAGGGCTAGTAGACAAGAGGTCAGAAAGGTGGTGTCAAAAGCCCTTGCCTCGTTTAATTACTACCTAATTAAGAGGATTATATCTGGTCCATCCAGATGTGTGAGCATGTACATGGCTATTTCTCTTAAGGCTAAACTCACCTTGAGACAATCTTTGCATTTTACTTTTTCATCCCAATACATGTATAACTTCCATCTAACAAAGGAGTTTTGTCATTATAATGACTAATGACTTTACCACATCCTGACATTTTAAAATCCTCTTGTAACATGACAAATACCTCTTTCAGATTTGAAATATTAAACTGAGTTTTGTCCTTAAAACTTTTAAGGAACCTACCTCAACCCCTAGATCCAGGTACCTTAGACTTGTCCAAGCTATGTGTCTCAGTCTAATCCTATGTGAACACTAAGGACTTTTATGTGGGCAAGTCTACCCATTTGGCCACATTCCATTGCATCGACTCCCCTTACGTGACTATGTTATTGGCTAGCCAATAACATAATAATTGGTATGATTGGTCTCCTTATTTTTCGGCTGTTGTACAGTGTAATCATACAGGTTCTGATGCCGGTATTAAATAGTACCAGTGGACGCCTCATAACCTCACTTGGTAAACCAGTATTGAAGGTCAAGCCAAAAATCAAAATAGGGCATGACCATGGTCTTAAGTATTCTTATCGCTGTAATCCTATCTATGAAATTACTTATATGCAATAACTTCCATACCTTATGCCATATGGGCTTTATCATCTGGCGGCGGCCAGTTTGTAGTCCAAATGCACTCCCAAATATTTATAAACTTCTGCTCTTGCTAAATTTACTCCTCTTATTTTCAGCTCAAGCGGGTTCTCAGCAGAGCACCCTACTGCAATGTAGTTGGACTTCTTCGGATTTACTGTCAAGCCATTATGCTCACACCAGTTCACTACCCTACTAAGATCCTGCTGCATCTCGGCTTCCAGCAATTCTAATGTTTCCGCACTGTGTACCAATAAAGTGTCATCTGCATATAAACGAATTGTTGATTTTGTGTCAAGACTGGGGAGGGAGTCAACATATATAATAAAGAGGAGCGGGCCCAGAAATGAGCCTTGTGCTATCTCATACTGAAGCCTTTTATACCCCAAAAGGGTCCCATTTGCGTATACGTTCTTTGATACATATTGTCCAGATAACTCCCGAATCAGCGGAGGGATTCCTCAGTGACCCCATAGCGTGGCAATTTTTCTAACAATATATTATGATTTAGAGAGTCAAATGCTTTAGAAAAATCTAGGAAAATCATCCCTACTTTTTTTCTTGGCAGTCAGGGCTGTGTATGTTTCCTCTCAGGCCTGAAAAACACTCTCATGTGTTGATCTGGACTCCCTGAACCCATTTTGGTTAGCAAATTAATATTTTCCAGCTGCCTATAAAATTGACTATGTATTAGTCGCTGTAGAATTTTCCGTGGCACCTGCAGGAGTGAAATTGGCCTAAAATCTGTAGGGCTGTTGGCATCCGTACATTTAGGGGCTGGGGTAACTGTAGCCAACTTCCACTTGTCAGGAAATCTTTTCTGGACAATAGAGCAGTTCAGAATATGGGTAAACTGCACCCGTAGAGCTATAAGGCCCTCCTTTAGAATTCTGGATGGAATCTCCGTAATTCCTGAGGACTTGAATACATCAATTTTTAAGATCTCTTTGATTACATTTTCCCTAGTTACCATCCTAATATTAAACTCTGGGGTTCCATATCAGGGGGAGGTGGAGGTGGGGGGGGGGGTCTACTATCAGTATATTCCTAGCTAAGTTGAGGCCCACATCTGCAAAGAAATTATTGATCACAGTTGCTGCCTCATCTAGAGGAATCAGAGCCTCATTCTCATCCAGTAAAGTGATCAGCCTTTTTAGTTTCCTCTTGGGGAGGACAGTTGCTGCTACTTCCCAAAACTTCGTTCCTATACTTCACCAGCTGTGCCCTGACAAATTGGCCCTTAGCTTTTCTGGTAGCACCATTTGCCCTGTTCCTGAGATTTTTCGCCATCTCCCTGTCCTCTGCCTTCCCTGATTTAATGGCAACTATCTATCCCTGTCAGCGTAAAGATCTAATAGCTCTTTGGAAAACCAAGGGGGTCTATCCTTCCTGACCTTGAACCTTCTGTCAGGACACAGGGTTTGTGCCACCTGTATGACCGCCTCCTCTATAGTAATCCAAGCCCTGGTCAGGGTCTGTTATATTTAGGAACTCCAACCAGTTAAAATTTGCAAGGTCCTCTCTTATCCTATCCTCAGTGCACCCTATATAAGACCTACCAGTGATAAATCTTTCTGCGTCGGGTTTCTCAGCTTCTTAGGTCTAATGAATACTGGCACATAATCCGAAATATTCAATTATATTATTGCAGAATCTGCCACTATTGTAGAATCAGAAAGTATTTGATCAAGGACATTGGTTGGGTGATATAACGGCCTCGTAGGAGAGTCAACATATGCCTTGAAATGCTGTATCTTACAGAGGGATAACAGTGTTGCAGTTAAAACCTCTTAAAGTCCCTCATATGCAATTACAGTTTCAAACAAATTGTCCTCAACCACCAATTCGCCTTTCCCACCATGGTAATTCTTAAACATTTAGTCCAGGTCCACTACTAAGATAGAAGCTCCGTTTCTGCCATGTCTATTTGCTGCTGCAATGTGCCAATGCACAGTGCTTTATCTTATATTGGCGCATCACATAAACCATGATGTTTCCTCTAAGCAGACATACTGAAGAATTTTTTTTTTCTTTTTTCTTGCCATTCATCTCAAAACAACATGATCTGCCTGACAAAATTTTTTTAGAGCAAAATTACTTATGAATGAAAAACTAGTGGGCGATGTGCATTTGCACAAAAGGCTCAGGGTGGCCTATATGTGATTTTCCTCTTTAACCTTGTATGGACTGAACCGGAAGTGAAAAACGTCTCACAATAAGTCGCTTTCTGGTTGGATGGGTTAGGCTTCATATTGAACAAAAAAGGAAATCATGGATTTTCCTTCCACTTTCGTAGGGCCTCCCTAGCCCACTTGAAAGGGTCTATTTCTCCTCTTTTCTATCTCTTAGAATGTGTGTGGTGCACATATGCGTGGGCACCGACATATTCCTCTGTGAAACTGTGTAATATAGTTCTCGCCATGAATATGACCTTAGATGACAAAATGGCGTTAAACATCTATCACTCACTCACTCCACTTTCGTAGTAGGCCCTATGGGAAAATCTCCCACAGCAAATTAACATCTGAAGCCATTTTTCAAAAGCTATAATGATGGGAAGCTCTACCCCTTTTCTTTCTTTTTGGTGTCAGGTGGATACAGTCAGGTATCGATAATCCAGTGGCTGATATCACCCCCAAATTGCCACCGGAAGCTGGAACACTGGATTATTAAATATGGGTCAAGGTTATGAGGGAAAGTGCAAAATAATAAACATGTCACCAATTAAGGGATGTATACATGTTGTTTTTTTGTTGTTTTTTGTTGTTTTTTTGTTTGTTTGTTTTTTGGAGGGGGGGTATTCTTCAAAGCATTTAGCACCCTTTAGCTGTTAACCCTGCTGGCTATGAATTTTGATGAGGCAGAAGTCTAGATAAAACAATGGTATTCAATTATTGCAAATACATTCTTGGCACACACACACACACACAATCGGTACACACACAGGATGCTGCCAAAACAGTTATGGCCAGTGGAACTTGAGAGGCAAACATTACATAAACAAACTGATTATAATTTCAATGCAGTATGTGTTATTGTATACCCCTCCCATGGGTCCAAGTGTCACCCTCTAATGTTCCAAAGAAGTGCTCCATCCTGCTTGGCCAACTGGATTATCAAGTTAATTTTAATGCTAAATATATATACTGTCTCTCATATTCCTCCACTGGAACTGGAATCCAAATAACTGGAGTATCAAAAGCAGATACAGTGCTGTAAGATTGGTCCCATAGGAATCATCACTGGAAGGTGGATCACCGGATTGTTACACACTGGATTATCGCGACCTGACTGTACAATAATAGCTTCTTCATCCATCTACTTGTGCTTCTTGGAACTTTATTTCGAAACTCTGGATGAAAATTATGATTTGAAATTGTATGACTGTTTTTGGGGAAATGCCACCGCCTACCCGGTGGTATAGACTCAGGAGGTACCCTGAGCCAATTACAGGATAGATCGTGGAAAGAAGTGTAATGAATGTAGTCAGTAGGTGTATAATCACGCTCATTTGGCTGCAGGAGACAGGGAAACGATATGTACGTGAATTTACAAAAATGAATGAATAAAGCCAGGTTATGAGAATATTATGTTTACTGAGACCCCCAAAAAAGAAAAGGGTAGAACAAATGGGTGGTAGCATGGAATTTATCAGTGGTCACTTCTTTGTTTTAGCATCTGGCCATATTATAATGGCTGTTTCAACATCAATTAGGCCTCTTATTTTTCTAAATTTTATTGCTGCACCCATAACATTCCTGTGCATGTGCTTAGCATGTCGGATAATTGCGAGGTGCTCAGCTAGAGCAGCTCCCAGATAAACAAAACACTTTCCTTTTTTTCTATTATTCTGCCTTTTATTCTAAGGCGGGTTCTGGGGCAGGCATTCAGTCTGTAGGTGGTTCCATACCAAATCCAGTAATTTTGGTAACAATCAGACATGTTGAAACCAGCCTAACATCTCATTATAGTAGGGCCACAGACAGGTAAAATCGACAAGGTGACACGGCCAATTCTTAAATTCGACAAGGGACATAGGGTGCATTAAGTTTAATAGGCTTAGCTGCAACAAGGGACACATGTCGATTTTAAAAATGGTCATGGCACTTGTCACGTAAATCCGCATGTCCCATGTCACCTCTAAGAGCCTATCATGTCCCATGTCGAATTAAAGAAAGCACCTTTGTCATGTCACTAATTGTGATGCCTCAAGTCACGAAGGCCCATGTCACATGTCGAATTTAGCAGTCCATACCCATAAACAAGCCAGTTTTCTGTCAGAATAGGACCCAGTTTGCCATGAGAATAGGCACATGCAGTGAGCCTACAGTGAGGACACTGAGGTGACAGGGGGTGGGGGTGTCAAGGACTGTGTGATGTCACATTTGCAAAAAAAACGAGACAGCAATTTTCAGTGAAAGTAGTCTAAATGATAATGAGTTACCAGTATGGGGGGGGCCGTGGTAGTTTGCACTATAACTATAGAGGTATGATATAGAACTTTAGAACAAGGGAGTTCATTTCTGATAATGTGACCTATAATTTTGAGAAGAAATAACATCCAACTCTCAGAGTTGATGTTTGACTAGAATTCAAAAAGATGATAGAATGCAAGCATAAGGTTGGTGGTGGTGATGTTGATCTATGGCCCTCCCCCCTCCCACCTACACCAACCACAGCTACTCTGACAGCCTCCCACCCACCCAAGGGATGACTGAGTGTCCCCTCCCTACTGTGTCATTAAGGACACATGTACCTGTTTGTTTGTTTTCCACCCCCCCCCCCTCCCACCCACAACTACCAGCACAGCTCTGACTATTGAGGCATGACTGAATAACCCCCAACCCACCTAGTGGGGTGCCTACATAAGGCTCTGACCCCCCACCCGACACCTCTACGCTACTCTCCGCTCTTCGGGCTGGAACCAGAGCTTACCGCAACTTTTGCGCCAGGCTGGTGGAGCAAACTCTCCTGGTGGAAATGAATCCACTCTATACTCCTCTGTGGTTCCCACCCATACCTTCACAGTGATAATATGAATGACCATTGGCCTCTTTCTGCACGTTTTACTTCTGAAGTACAATTGATGTCAACATGGGAAAGTAACGGGGGGGGGGGACAAATTAAACAAAATGCTGTAAATGTTGAAGAAAAAAGAAACAAGACTTAGCCTTTAATAGGCTTAGGGGGGTTCCCATTTAGCTTATGGCCTACCTTACTGTAAGGGGTAATCCATGTCGTTGTGAACATTCGAATGTGATGGAAATGTAGGCTAGTATATATTATTCCATGTGTTCAATTTTTGCCATTGCCAATGGTAAATGCTCCATAATACACAGATTGGTGATCACCTCCTTAGGCTTACCCCCCCCCCCCCCAATTAAAAAAATCATTTGAAAAACATCACACTACTACATGGGACTTTAATTAGATTCTGCACCTCTCTCCAGCCTTCTACAATAACTTACTGAGACCCTTAGCCATAGTAACTGTGTGCCTCTACAGATTGTTGCTGCTCAGCCTCCACACCTAAAGGTGTAAACACTCCACACCTGGAGGTGTGATGAGTGATGCCTCATGCTAATCCTCACCTTTGTAGTTACCGTAATCTCCCGCGTAGAAGGCGCGTCTTCTACGCCAAACAAAATGCTGCTGGGTCTTATACGCGGGAGGTAAATTGCCTTGAGTTTGGGGTGCGCCTTATACGCGGGGTTTTCCAACATCTCATTTGGGAAAATGCGCCGATGACAGCTTGAACTCATAGCGCCAGCACCGCGGCAGACCTGGAGGTGTCAACGCGCTTGGCGGGTTCAAGCCGACCGTGTGCCGATGACAGCATAGACTCAACAGGTTGACAATGCGGTGTGGCTTGCCGGGGTGTAGGGAACACGTGGGCCGATGACAGCATCGACTCATAGCGCTAGCGCCGCGGCAGACCGGGAGGTGTCGACGCGCTCGCCGGGGATAAGGCCCACCATACGCCGATGACAGCTTGAACTCATATAGCCAGCAGCGCGGCAGACCGGGAGGTGTCGACGGGCGCTCGGCGGGTTTGACGCCGACCGTGTGCCGGTGACAGCTTGAACTCATATAGCCAGCAGCGCGGCAGCGGAGTACAGGCGCTCAGCGGGTTTGACGCCGACCGTGTGCCGATGACAGCTTGAACTCATAGCGCCAAGCGCGGCAGCCCGGTCGCTGTATAGATTTGCTCGGCGGGTTTGACGCCGACCGTGTGCCGGTGACAGCTTGAACTCATATAGCCAGCAGCGCGGCAGCGGAGTACAGGCGCTCAGCGGGTTTGACGCCGACCGTGTGCCGATGACAGCTTGAACTCATAGCGCCAAGCGCGGCAGCCCGGTCGCTGTATAGATTTGCTCGGCGGGTTTGACGCCGACCGTGTGCCGATGACAGCTTGAACTCATATAGCCAGCAACGCGGCAGACCGGGAGGTGTCGACGGGCGCTCGGCGGGTTTGACGCCGACCGTGTGCCGATGACAGCTTGAACTCATATAGGGGGGTGGGGAGGGGGGGGGGGGCGCCTTCTACGCGAAACAGCCCCCCTGTGAGTTGGGGGGGCGCCTTATACGCGGGTTTTTCCAGAAATCGATCCAGAGGAGGTATGTGCGCCTTCTACGTGAAAAGGCCTTCTCTGAGTTGGGGGTGCGCCTTCTACGCGAGCTGCGCCTTCTACGCGGGAGATTACGGTAACATCTATTGTCACATCTCTTTGACGTAATCTGGTGGGGGGGTGAATATTTAAATGGCAAACAATTATGTCTATATAATTTAGGGATGTCACTGATATTTGCCATATCTAAATATTGACAATATTACAACATTAATGATCATATTGGTGTTGATATCATCTTGGTACACTACCGGTATGTGACAAACGGGAATGGTCAGTTAGAACAACATCCCCTCAAAATGTGTAAAGATGAATCACTGATATATTTGCCTTGTAACTCTTTCTGAAACTCTTTCACTGGCGAATCCAGGGTGGGCAGGGGGCCTGCCCCCCCCCAAAAAAAAAAAAATAGATGAAAAAAAAGAAAAGAGGAGGAAAGGGAAAAATTGCAGATATTGAATATAGTGTTCCATATACTGATGACAGCTTAGATTGCAAGGAAATGAACTGATGTCCACTCATATAATGTGCAATGAAATTGAAATTTTCACAATTTCAAAAGAGTTAAGAATTTTGGACCATTATGGGGTTGATACACTATGTGGTATGTGGCTAAAACAAATCTTTCCTGATGATTTATTTAACATTTATTTATAACAGATACCATGAAATGCAACAATCACATTCTGACCAAGGATATTTATGCCATGGCAATTATTGACGACACTATAGATTAGTACTACTTACGCCGTATTCAATGGGGGGGGGGGGGTGGAATACGATCCTCGCATATTCAGCGGCGCCATTTTGAAATTTATACAGAGCTAACTAGTTTCGTATTTAGGTAAGTTTTACGCAAAAAAAGAATGATTGAACTAGTTAAATAATATGTTATAAATGGTTTAAGGTATATCTAAGTATTATGCCATGTTAAATAAGAAGATATTGCCCTGCGCAAGGAACATTTATATCGAAACTAAAAGTAGCGGCTAGCTCCGTATCACATGACCAATTTCGTCGAGCAAGGTGTCATGGCGGATCAAAACAAACCGGGACGAGTCTATGCCTTCAAAACCAGTAAATATTGTTGAAATCCTTTATTTAAAAGCAATTTAAACCCGTGGGCCATGGCATAAATGCAAATGTCAACTCACATGAATAATTTAGGATCGTATTCCCAGAGGTGCTTCTGCCCGTATTCAACGAGGCCCTATAGGCCGAGTTGACTAACATTCTACCCTTTACCAGAGAACACATTTATTTATATGACCAACTACTATAAGGGGAGACTTTAGAAATGGCAAAAGGATAAAAATAAAACCATAGTGTTGTAGATTTTAATATAATAGTAGAGAATAGTCCTGTGAGACATGGCGCGGCGACTTGTAATCTTGTGTCTAGTTTCAGTTGGTGAGACAGATAGGGCATACTATCATCTGGGCTTTTGGTAGTATATAGCACAAATTCAACCTGAACTACCCACTGCAGTACTAATAGTCTGTAGACTGTCCATTCTGCATGCACCTCACTCAGCTGCCACAGGGACCTGTCTTATTCAATGTTCAATGCCATAGTCAACAGGTGTGTCATTATGAGTGTACACTGTTTCAGATTGCCAGGAGCCTGCTCTGCCCCCCCCCCCCCCCTACACACACACCCAACTGCCAATCACTTGTAATAGTCTGTACCTCGTCATGGGCCAGTGGTCATTCGTCATGGGCCAGTGGTCAAACTGGCCAGATCACTCCACCTCTCTGTAGAGGGGGAGCACAGTGTAAGTACCTCGGTGTACATACATGTTTTCAGTGTTCCACAAAATCGTTTATATAATGAAAGGAGTAATCAAATTAATCTTTCATCACCAATAGTAGATACATATTCTGAGATAGCATTTTTTCAATGTAAACTAAAAATTTTACACAGAAAAGAATGTAGCAGTTCCAAAAGGTGGCCTTACACTTCAACCTCCTCTGATTTACAAAAATGAACATATGGCAACACACACTTTAGCACTGATTTCTCCATAGAGATCTTTGGCAGTGAATACTTTGTTCAAATACAGAAAATATGATCCAATTGTACCATAACCCACTGAGATAAAACCTGTACTACATATATATAGTAGCTTCAAAACGAAAAATTCTAAAACAAAGGCTACAGGGATGCATTTCTGAATCTTAAAATGCTCTAATGCTAATCTGCCATAGGGCTCCAAATGATGAAATGTCTTATCTGCGAATAAAATCAAAAGTATGAGATATATTCTGAAATTTCCTTCACTGATAAGTAAAGTACACACACTGTTGTTATTACATTAGAATAGTGAGCAGGAATAGTCCATAGCAGAGGAGCCACAAACAAAAATAGATTGCAAGGCCTCCCTATCCCTTACACCATGGCGACTGTGAACCATACACTAGTCTACTCATCTCACGAGTAGTACTCACTAGTCGCCGCGCTAATTAATCCCTATTCTGATAGAAGAGAGGGCAATACGTCCATTACCACTACAATGTATTTTGGACATCTCTATAGACCTGTGATTCGACTGCAGCGCCACCCGCATGCAGCGGTCGTGAGTCAGGTGTACATCTGATCCACCGTGGTAGGATAGACGTGGACCAAGGCTAAGCTACCATCCCCTCTGCCTCCCACACCCACTGGTGATTGTCTGGTGGTGTCACCACCTACCCTGCCTGCACCTGCCTTTAGACCCAACTGCCTTAATTTGTGTGTTACTAGTAATAAGTAGGTAATTATAGCTTTGTCTAGACCAATCAAACATCAGTCATAGCTTTCCCTGGTCTTCAAGGCCAACCCAACTAGCCATGCTTCAGCTCATGTCTACTTTTAACAATAATAACTACATGATTTTCAATTCCATATTACCTACAAATGCATCCATAATGACTACCTTCCACACACAAACCACTAAAAAACAAAATGAGACAACTCTTGCAATTTCTATAATATTGAACTACACCCTTACTTGACTAACCTACAACATTGCACTTTTTCCTACAGCCTTAAACTCAAATACAAAAATGAAAATTACTCAAAAACTGCCCATTAGAACAACCTCAAATTTCTCACACATTTCCCATATGACCTGATCTATATGTTGACCGAAAATGAAGTTCCACATTACAGTAAAAAAAAAGTTGATTTACTATAGAGCTCTATGGACAATTTGGATAGCTTTTACAATCCTCTCTTTTTCTAATCTTTCCACATCAAACTTCAAGAATTCCTGAAAATTGTATGCACAAAAAATGTTTAACTTACTCACACTACTGTAGTGATCAGCGGAAAATGTCATGGAGAAACTGGGACTCGAACCCAGGACCCTCCAACTTCAAAGCGGAAGCTCTACCCCTGAGCTATTTCCCCTGGCCTGACATTCTCTACCTTCCAACTACACCTGGATCGGTATGATACACACACTAGGGGGCAGTGATTACCTGGTACCGAGCTCTCTAGAGATGCCCCTCGCGAGGCGGGACCACTTGGTATCTCCGCCAGGTACGGGGAATTACTGCCCTCAAATTTCCTGCTTTTACCTCCATATTTCTGCTATTTACCACCAACTTTATCTTAACTTATCGGCCAAACCCCTATCTAAAGAATAGGGGGAAGGGGGGGGGGGGTCATTCTGTATAACCAGACAGAGATACAGCATAGCACGGCCCCCCATAATTATTTTAAGACCCATATTAAAAACATCATAGGAAACAAGCTAAATATGTTAGCTAGAAGGGGAGTACAGAAGGTCAGCACTGTAATGGTAGAGGTGAGGTACAGCTATGCACCTACCAGGTACCTGTGACTGATGAACAGGATATAATTGGGAAGGTGTGAGGTAGAGCTCTGTAGCTATGTGTGACAGATAAACAGGCAGACATCCATCACCTGCTGAGGAAGCACATATTACCCCCTCCCCCCAATCTCTGGATTGGGGGCTGGCATGTTCCAACACCAATACACACACATCAAGCCAACATTGGGTCAAAAGTCAGGCCAACTATGCATGTCTGCCCATATTTATGATAGGGTGTTGACAAAACTATATATGACACCTCCTTACCAAAATTTACTATTTCTATTAAGGGAACGTTCAACAATTATGTCACTGATATTTAGGCATTTTCCAGGACCTACCCACCCCCTTGTCACTATTTCTTTTATGGGACATATAGAGGAACCCAAAGACCCCCCACCCCCTAAGCAGTGATGTAATTGTTGAACATTCCTTAAGATTACCTTAGGTACCGTATGCTAAGTGTGACACGTTTTGAGCTGGAGTGGTCTTCTTCTGGTGTCAGCCGGTATCCATCAGATGTTTATTACTGAGGTTCAGTATAAAAGTTGAGCAAGAACTATGATTCATATGATAAAAAGTACCTGTATTAGGCCAACATGATGCTAATGGTTGGGCCTACTTAGAACTAAAAGGCAGTCCCATCTAGACATGCTAAGCTTACCCTCATATTTATAAGCAAATGTCAACGAGCATGGGATATTTTTTGCATCGTATTCCCAGAGGTATACCGGCTTCGTTGAATACGGGCGGAACCAGCGAGGGGAATGCGATGCAAAAATATCCCATGTGAGTTGACATTTGCATTTGTGCCATGGCCCTAAGGGGTAAATTTGCTTTAAAATAAAGAAACACAACAATATTTAGTTACTTTGAAGCTATCAAGTCGTCTCGATCTGTTTTGATCCGCCATCTTGGCTTGCTCAAACAAGTAGGTCACATGATCGGGGAGCTAGCTGCACTTTTAGTTTCGGATTAAATGTTATTTACGCAAGGCAATATTTTCTCTTTTAACATGGCGCTAGTACTTAGATATACCTTAAACAAGTCATAACATATATCATTAAACTATTTCAATTGTTCTTTTACCGTAAAACTTCTATGGTAATAACAATACCTAAATACGAAACTAACTAGCTCTGTACAAATTTCAAAATGGCGCTGTTGAATACACAGGTATCATATTCCATCCCCCCATTGAATACGGCGTGAGTAGGTCTAGTCTATAGTAACAATCGTATCAGCCATGGCATAAAGCTGTTTTGTTTGTTTGTTTGTTTAGTTTTACGTCCGGGGGCCATCGAGGAACTCAGACATTCAAGGTTTCTCGGACATTAAGTCCTTTCTTTTCTTTTTGGACAGGTATTTATATGCTGCTTGCCCGACACAGCAGTGACTGAATCTATGAATGACCGAATCTATGAGATGAATGACCAAATCTATGAGGAGGGTCAAGGGGGTTCATTCCCCTACTCTTTTCGAAGGATAGCAAGTGTTCTTTTATTTGCCTGGTCCCATAGGCAGGGCCAGACAAACCACGGCCTTTGATCACTCAGACGTGGTTCACTGAGGGGGAATCCCATGGCAAAAGACAAGCATGTAAGCCCAGGCCCGTGCATATGGACACCAGCTGCCCACATGCTCACCCCAAGACACAAGAAACCCCAAGTTTGTCGCCTTTTACGAATCTGGTATGCCCACTGTTAGTATGGAAGGAGATTTCTCCTTGTGGACTCCCAATGAAGTAGGAGGATCCCAAAGTCAGGGTGTGGCTTTTATGTCATGGCAGATACGATCGTTACTATAGAACAGTTCTGG
The DNA here is from genome assembly GCA_949317995.1 of Acholoe squamosa. Taxonomy (NCBI): domain Eukaryota; kingdom Metazoa; phylum Annelida; class Polychaeta; order Phyllodocida; family Polynoidae; genus Acholoe; species Acholoe squamosa. Next base: position 45,828,767 of record OX439038.1, read on the forward strand.
ACATGTTGTATTCAATGGGGGGCATGGACTACAATGTGGTCGTATTCAATGGGTATCGGCCATCTTGGATTTTGAACAGAGCTGAGCCATTTTTCTTATTTAAAGGCAATTTAACCCTGTAGGCAATGACATAAATGCAAATGTCCATTCCAGGGAATAAATTTGCATAGTATTCACTGAGGTGAGGTGGTCCATATTCAACGATGCCTTATAGGCAGAGTTGAATGTGGACAGGCCTCACCGAAGTCATGGACATTTGCTTACCGTAATCTCCCGCGTATAAGGCGCATTTTATACGGGGGGTTTTAGTTCTCATTGGATCCACAAGGGGGACACCAAGACCTTTCTTTTGATATCTTACATGTCCCCTTGGTCAAAATAGGACAAAATGGGGCCCAGGAGGGCCTAAGGTGGCCCAAGCTACCCATTGGTTTTTGAATTTTGAAAATTCATTCAGTAGAACCAAAGTTATGAATTTTTCATTTTTTTGAGAATTTTCCAAAACTGTAGGTGCGCCTTATACGCGGGCTGCGCCTTATACGCGGGAGATTACGGTATGTATTTTTTATATCAATTCTGGTATCCAGGTAATCTTACTAGCCGCGGCTTATACGAGAGCCATATTTGACCAGAATATCATTGCAAAAAGGTCATGATCCCTAATATCTTTAAGCATGTGAAGTATGGTATATAGGCAAATGTTCACGAGTGGGGAGAATTTTCGAGGGTTATCTCACGCGCCGATCAGGTGCCGTATCGCACGACGCCCGCAGGGCGGAGTGCGATGCGGCACCTGATCGGCAAGTGAGATAACCCTCGAAAATTCTCCCCACGAGTGTTCATTTGCATTTATTTCATGTTATTTTGATCTAAAACTGCTGAATTACAATAGAATTTACCAGAATGAATCCCCGTGCGCATTGTTTACATCGCCATCTTGGAGCTATGACATCATCAAATGGTCACGTGACCTCGGCGTGTGATATTTTCGCGGGTTATCGCACGGGGGGTGTGAGATACGGCCCTCGAGTGCTAGATCTATGAGCCGTCAGTATCTCGGGCATACCAACATGAAATAAATGTAGATACCACAGGTCAATAAATGAAAATCGGGAACAGCATTGGTGATCCAGTACTGCAGTAGATCTAGTCACTGAACTTTGTGAACTGACCAAGTTGATAATATGGCTTGGGGGGGGGGGGAAGAGGTTCGATGGGGGTGTTGGCTGGTGTGTGACTAAGTGTGACAGGGGATCAAGGATATATGCCAGATCTCATCTGAATTTGAATTACATTCAGATGAGATCATCTGAAACTTATGGAAACTTACATGGAAGATTATTATTCAGATGAGATCTCATCTGAAAGGCGTGAAATGTGTTATATAGGCCATGTTAACCGGCTGTAGTTGAGGGGTTATCCGGGGGATGTGGCCGGAGGGGTCTCTCAGGGAATGAAATGTTTATGGGGCGGTATGACATCAGTCCACTTCCGGCCAGGTAAAAAATTTGAGAAAACGACGAGATGCACGTAAACTGCAATAACTCGACCATCTATCAGTGCTATTCAGTACTATTTAGTGCTACAAGAGCAACGGTCAACTCAAGTGTAGTTGGACTGTCCGATTTGGTGTGCACTCGACCTCCCATCTGAATGCAATGGAAGAGGCTACAGCCTCTTCCAATAAAGGTGATATTGAAGCCTTCAAAAACATATTAAGGAATGGAGACTGTCACCAAAAAAATAACATCAGACACAGCTTTAGTGCATAATAATCTGGCAGGATGTGAATTTTCATGTATCTATGACGTTGCCCAGTGATAGTTTTAGGATGACCAAAATATGTTACAATTTACATATTTCCCACTCCTCTTCACACATTTACCTTTGCGGGTTGCCTTGCAATGTATGTTACGATTTTTTAGGAGCCTTTTAGGACAACTTACAAAAGACTTGAAAAAGATTCAATTATTAGCTTCAAAAAGCTGAAGTTCTAAAGTTTCTAGAAATATAAAACTTCAAAAAATGGGATAAGGGGAACTTATCTGTCTTTCACCTTAAAGTCTAAATGGTATCAGAGAAAAGTTCAGGCCGTGTACATTGCCGTGTATGTTACGGTCTTTAAGGAGCATTTTGAGCCAGCTTACAATAGACTTGGAAAAGGTTCAATGATAGCATTAAAAAGCTGAGATACCAAAGATTTTAGAAATATGAACTTTTGGCAGATTGCATAATCACAGCGTATCATTCTAGGCACATACAAATTTGAATGGAAACAAAGAAAAGTGACGGCCATGCACATTACAGCCAGGTTACGATTTTCTGTTAGAGATTTAAGCCATCTTGGAATAGAATTGGGAATATTTTATAGATATCATCTGCAAGTTAAGAATCTAAATATTTTAGAACATTAAATTTCGTTTAGATTGGATTGCTAGAACCTTGTTTTCTAGGCCCTTAAATATCAAAGTCAAAATGGAAAATAGTAGGGTCAGTGCAGGCTGCCACACACTCCCACACTATGCAGCTGAACTCACATTACAGAAAGTGTAACACCTTTCCTACCATTCCTTTAGTGCTACTTGCCCTAATATTTTGGCCACTATTTTCCCTATATCTCTGGTTCTAGACAAGATAAAAATATAATTCCAAAAGATGTGGAAATTTCACAATAGCCTTAATTAAATGTGGTCACTGGGATCTTTCTGTATTCGATTTCAGTTTTTTGTTGAAGTGCCTACATGTGAGTAATCATTAGGGTAACTTGCCCAGTTCTCAGACAGTTTTATTTTTGGAAGACTACTAAACTGGCCAAACTCTGTTTCCTATATTTAGGCTCAGCAGGATGCATGGATAGGGCCCCTTGGTATCATAATAAAAAGTATCCCTAGCTGAAGCCTAATATTTATAGTTGTTATAAGGGGTTTTGTATAGACATTCAAAAATGCCCAGTTCTCGGACGGGTGTACCAGTTTACGGACAGCCTCTGTATTTTAAAGATATCTTTACAAGCTGATGCAGGTTCACCACCATTATTAGATATTGATGAACTAGAAGTCTTGACAAATTTGCTAGTATATTCACTCTAATTTTGGTTTTAGAATATCAATTATCAAAATTGTCAGGAAATAGGCATGTCATTGTGCCCAATTACCGGACACCGCATTTTCAATGGTCCAATTCTCGGACACAAGTTTCAAGTGATACCAACAGAGGGCACCACACACTTTGAAATTTATCAATTTCCCATTGGGAATAGACATCTATTAGATATAAAAGAGAGGAAATCAAAATAAAATAGGGTTTATGGCCTGAAATAACATTTAGCTAACTCCAAAAAATCGTCCGAGAATTGGACCTGTCCGAGAACCGGGCAAGTTACCCTACAGGAATTGGTTTTACCATCACTGAGTTTGGAGAGTGTGAAGCTAAAAGCAAAGGCTTGTAAGTTGTAGCTGTAAGGGAAACCAGGATAAACCAGGCCTACGATACAGTGTACTCGTAGACCAAACGCGCCAAACACTGCCAAACAGGCCTAGCTAAAGCTGTGCTAGCCTTGACCTGGTTTTCCGTCACGTAGGCCTCCACTCCAGTTGAAGTAATACTTTGGACTCTTTCTTCAAAGAGTGACAGCTTTATTAAGAAAGATACTTACCACGCTGAAGTTTGTAATTTTCTTTCCAATGATAATGCACCTGCAGTTTTCAGCTTGTGCACGGAGGGTTTTACAATGTGGTAGAGTTGGGAGACCCGCCTCAGAGTCGCTGCCATGTTGATGTCAAATCTTTATTCTGGCACTTTTCCTGGGCAAAGGTTCTTGGTTCGTCTATTCATCACTAGGTGGCGACAACGGCCTGAGCGAGAAGCAGGATACAACTTGTTACATCGGACTATGCCCTAGGGGCCCTGATTGCCGCGTGGGAGTGACGCGAAAATTACGCGGACAGCAGCAGCTGAGGCGTGTGCTTTCCCACACTCCCCAGGGCAAGTCTGAGAAAATGCCCCCAGGGCATCCATGGTAAGGATGATGCTCCCAGGACATGTAGGCCTATATAGGGTATTGGACTATGCCCCGGGGGCATCATTTAGTACATGGATGCCCCGAGGGCATCATCAATTATTTTTATGCATGTACGATTATCTAAGCTTACTATGAATGCCCTGGGGGCATTGTCCCCCATTGTTCTCTGTACCATGCCCCTGGGGCATCCATAATATGGATAATGTGTGATGATGTGTGATGATGCCCCCAGGGAATGCACTGATAGCTAAAAATATTTTGACTCCTCTTGAGGGGGGCGGCTAAAAAAATCTTTTTTTAGCCAAAAAGCCCGCGCGCTACTATAGATCAAAGAGGAGGCGAAAATTCTCCACCCCCCCTGTTGATAAATAATGACCACTCCCTTAGCTTAAAGTCCAATATTCCCTGAGGGCATGCATGGATGTCCCAAGGGCATACCCTTGTTTAATACCGCTTCATTTATCATAAAATTTATGCTCTGAGGAGTAACATTTGTAGACTGTAGAAGGAACCCGGGAGAAGGAAGATATATGCCCTGGGGGGTATGCATACTTAGGCCCTTCTTGTAGCTAGCCTACAACTTGTGGAATTGTACTACATGCCTGGAGGGCATGCTTTGGTCAATAATGCTTTAAAGAAGCAAGAAATATGCCCTGAGGGTATGTTGCCCTGAGGGCATGTGCATGTTTTTCTGGTCAATGCCAGAACGTCTAGATCTAGAGGTCAGGAATGGTCCTGTGTATGCCTATGCCCTGAGGGCCGATACACGATGCCCTGAGGGCATAGACTAGCATGGGTAAATTGCTGATTTCTGGAAGGCCAGCAATATGCTGTCAACGAGTCCGTAAATGATGAATAAGGATGAATACAGACGAATCAGGAATCCAGTTGATATCCACTTTATTCATAGAAGTCCACGAGGTATAGATGGTGATACAGTATAAAGGTGCCCAACAGTGTCCAAGCCTAGCCCTTGAGCCAAGGGCCTTGATCTCACGTGAGTGTGTGAGGTGTGAAGTATGAAGGTGGAAAGATGAGTGAGCTGCTCCCTCCACAGGTATTTGTAGTAGGAGCCGCTCACCCAGCTCATCCTAAAAATAGTATCAGGTGAGCTAAATATAGTAACTGGGGAACTCCAGTGCAGGTATGTAGGGGAGATCCCAAACATAGCACTGGGGTTCACAGAGTTCAGTGTGGTCCTAAATATAGCTGCTGGGAACTCCCGGTATGCTGTGAGCTGCTCATGATCAATGGGCATGTCATCCAGCATGGGGAGTTGTTTCTAAACATTGTCTGCTAGGAATTTCCAGCATGCAGTGGGCTGCTTGTGATTGACGGCGTATCCTCCAGTGGGAGGAGGCGGGGTCACTGAGTGCAGTTGACACCGCCAGCCTTTGGTCTATGGGTATGGCTTGGCTTGTGGGTAGACTCGGACACCGGGTTACATGGTAGAGTCAAAGGTGAAAAATAAATATGATAAGTACAATACCTATAACGGTCTACTGACAAATCCCCACATTCCTACTCGATTCCACGCGAGGTTTTAAGGAGGAAGTTCGTGAGAAAAGGTCTACTGACAATATGTTTGATGTGTAATGATAGGTATTACATCTTATCATTTAAGTTGAAAGTTTACAGTATTAAGGAGATATTTTAATATTGGTTTTTGATTGAACATGAATAATTTATAAACAGTACAAAACGAAAACTGTGCCAAAGAGGTGTTGTTTGTAATTTTGACAAGAAGAATATGAAAAATTCAGGTCGTGGTAGGATACAAGGGCTGGATTATTTATCTAGTACTAAAGTTCACACAAGGATAGAGGAATAAAAACTATCCTAAAACATGCAGTTATTGGCTTTAAGGCAGACCTTGAGGTAGACACGTTAATACTGAAGTTTGTTTCAGTACCGGTAGGCACTTATTATTTAGGTCTTGAGCCAATATACAATACAATATAATAGATAAAAACAGAGGTAAGGTAATTGATGACTGGCAAGTCGATCAATCATTCCTTGTAATACTGGTAAGGCTTAGGGAGTCTGAAGGCTTTTAGGTGATATGTTTAAGGAATTTTCTAAAAAAAAAAAAAAAATTTGGATTTTTGGTCTTTTATTTATCTGTAGAAGTTTCTGTTAATTTGTAGAAGGTTTGTCTTAGTCAATGGAAAATTTAGCATGTTTAGCCTTCAGTCTACCTGGGGTTATCATTTGCTGAAAAAAAAGGACGAGGTTAATACAAAAGTAAATGGAGGCTCTGGCTGATATTTAGTTTGGATCTCAATTGATCCTGCAAAGATACTGGTTGCCAGGGCTTCCTTGTAAAATTTTTAGAAAAATATAAACTAGCTAAAACCCATAAATATTTGACATGGTTGGGTTTGAAAAAGGTACAGTGTGAAAAGAAAAGAACCTTATGGCATCTTAAGATCACAAAACCTGCTGCCTGGCTTGTGTTCTTCATAATGTTCTTATAAAGGAAAATAAATGTAAAAATGCAGCGTGTTTTCATGGTTATGTATCATAGCCTTATGCAAACAAGAAAAACTGGCTTTAAAAATCAGTTGACTAGGCTGACTGAGTCAGTGTTCATAGTGTCCATGGGCGGTCGGTGAGTGAAGTGTGTCTCTACACTTTTAGTCCATAATTTAAATACAGTTTTTTAAAAATAAATAAAATAAATAGAGGATGGTTAATGAAATTATTTTCTCCTTCTATGGCGACTTTGGTTTGCAAGACCCTTTGGTGGTGGGTCTTGGTGGTTAAAGACATGTGGGTTGAGGGAGCGACCTAGTGAGGGTCTTCTCCTGGATCTGGATTTTTTGGTGTTGGGGACAAAGTTTACAATTTTGCTGAAATGCATTCTGCTAGGCTTGCCTGAGTCGGGCTGCAAATTCAGATCGGAACTGTATGCAGGGTCCATGTCTATTTGTTCTGCTGAGAGGGAGGTGTCAGAGTCACTGTCCTCCTCAGATGAAGCTTGGTATGTTTTGGGTAGGGGTCTCCAGACCTGGGTCGAGCCAATTGTTTTGAAAGTTTCTGGTCTATTGTCTTTGTTCATGCTGCATGGGCAGCTGTAGCTATACATTAGGTGGGGACAATTTCTTCCCAGGGTGGCAAATCTAGTAGGTGGCCCTATTGGAGAGCAGAATCGTGTGCTCCAATGGGGCAGGCCGGTTGGTATGGGCGTGCCTGGTCTGCCACTATCTCCTGCTGGCCTGTCAATGCGGTCTCCGCCTCCTCGATTAGGTCGTTGGCCTCTGTATTGAAAAAAAACAGAACAAGAGAAGGGGGATTTTTAGTTGTGGGGTCGATAACAGTGCACGGATTACAAGGCGACCAACAAAAATACCAAATTGACAGGTAAGGCAGTGAATTTAGGCAGTGCATATTGATGCGCAGTGTCACCGGGCCGGTGTAGACTCATGGCCAAATGTGAGCGGGAAACTGGAATATCCAGGGTCCAGGTTAGTTCTGCTGCGCGGCACGGGTAGCGCCACCGCATGGGGATCTGTTCTTATTTAGTTCAAGCGACAAACATTGGCTGGCGCCACTGAGCTGGCGTTTGTTCAGCGTTCGTGTAAGGACATGGTCAAATGGCATGGTCAATGGTGTAGACTTGCCATGGACTCATTGGGTTCATGTGTAAGGGTTGTCTCAACTTTGGGTTAGGTGATTCTGGGTCCCAAAGGTGGGTTTGGTCGGCTGGAATTTTGAATTTTGATGATGCGCTTTTTCGAAAAATAGGTCAAAAAAATTAACTTTATGCTCCCGTTTTGGATCCTGATATAAAAAGGAGCGGAGGCTATTTTGGGATCAGAAGCGACTGAAATTCAGCGAGGATAGAGCTGTACCAAAATCTGGCAGAAAACTTTCTTTTGCGCGAAAAAGGGGAGACCAGAAAGACCGGGAACATAATCATCCGTGCCCGGATAGCTGTTATGCCTTCGGGCGTAGTTTGTCTGGTCATCGTGGCCATCGGTTACAGTGGGTGAGTACTAACAGGGGAGACATATTTTGGAATTCTGAGGTGATGAGTAACTCGGAATCGTGCCGGTGGTTTGACGTTGTGCTATTGTTTTCTGATTTTAGGATCCTCGTCTTGTGGGTGATCTTGGGCTGGACTCCGGTGCACTGTCACCAAGTTTGTGGCCCGTTTGACGGCCCGGAGGGTGGTTCCAGCGGACCCTGTTCTGTTCACTGTTAAGCGTGGACGGTATGTATACCTTAATTATTCGTCGAATTGCGATAATTGTAATTTGTCTGTGGTCCGAATTGGATAAATTGAATTTGGGGATTGGCGTGGAATTTGGAAAATTATATGGCTAGTGGGTTCTAGAAAGCGGTTGTCGAATTGTTTTTCCAGGAATTGGTGCTTGGACAGGCGCTGGACGCTTGGCAAGGAACCAAGATGGGACAGGATGATAGAGGAGGAAAAACCTGAAGGTGGCATGGCCTAATGCGATGGAGCGTGATTCTATGATTCTGTGATGAAGAACTGTGATAATCATTATACATGCCAGGAGCTTGATTCGCTGTGATTTAAATTAATAATACATTTGAGAAGTCCACCACCAGTTAGAAGTTATGTTGTTTGTTCTGGGCTTCTAAATTGGCATGGGCGGGCTTCCAAATTTCATGCGGGGTGGTATTGTTAGCTTGGGTCGAAAACAAGTCTAGTGATATTGTTAACACGTGCTTATGTTATTGTTTTGACGCAGATATTGAGTGCGGGTGTCCTGACTGACGTTAAGTTGTCATGCCAACGTGGGAAAAATGAAAGAGATCTGACGTTGGGGAGGCCGACGGCAGTGGTGAGACGCAGCGCCGGCGTTCTGACGCAGCGTTTGGCGGGGAACCAGACGCGACGTCAGAAACAAGATGGCGACGTCTCATCGTGCGGTGGGCCTTCACAGTGAGTCGAAATAACTGTGTTATTGTGGGTCGAAACTGTGCTATGGTACTGGAGATGTTGTTAAAAAAGGGTTTTAATTGTGGGTGGGGTCGGATTTAGAGCTATTAAGGATGGGGATGATCCCCACATGAAGGTGTTAGATTGGGCTATCCGGTGGATTGGGCGACCGGGAGAGTCCATTACCAGGTTATATGGGGGGTGGCCGGCGGTTAATTGATCCCCACATGAGGATCAAAGTAGGTTTCTGATGAAAACTTACCGCTGGTTGATGTTGAGGGTGGTGTGAGCATCATCTCCGGTTGCTTGTACATGTATTTGTCTTTCTTTGGCTGATGCCGGAGTGGGGTGTACTTTGTGAGCTCAGCCGGGGAGTCATGGCGATCAGCCGGCCAGGACTCACAAGGTAGTTGTATGGCGGGGTCAGTGTCACTGGAGGCAAGTTGAAAATCGGGTTGTCCTTTTGAGGAGATGACCACTGTCATGTGGTGAGCTCCTTTTAAGACCCTGTACAGCGGTATTCTCCATAGAAGTGGTACCGGAGGATAGCGCTGCAGCGGGATCTGTCGGACTTGTCCCCCGATTATTGTCCTGATGTCAGACTTCCAATGGAGATCCAGGTGTCTGCCCAGGGGTGCCGTAAGGCGAGCTGGGGAGACCTTAGGGGCTGTGATGGTGGGGGCCCAGAGATTCTGTCCATAGATCATTTTGCCAACGGTGAAATCAAAGGTTTGACCATTAGCATGGATCTTGGCCACAATCGAAGGTGTCCTGTGGCTGTCCTGTTTGCAGTAGGGCCAGTGTCGCAGGCACCTCTTGGCGGTACTCCATGTGATGTACAGGAGGGTTGCTATTAAAATCCAGGTGAACATGTCCTGGTAGCGGTCAGGCGACTGTACAAAATCTAGATCGGTGTCTGGGGTCGTTTGTGGGGCTGGCCAGTTTTTGTTAGCCTGGCGTATCAGATCTTTAAAACGATCCCAGCTCTCCGCATTAGCCATCTTGGGTGTTCGGGTTTCTGAGACTAGTGTGATAAAACGCGCCAATTGATTGACACGAAGATGGTTCTTAAGGGTTAATGCGCAGCAAAGTAGTGCCAGGAGGGGTGATACCAAATGTATCCAGGGTGAGAACTGGAGGTGATATCCTAGATGCATCAGGGAGTTAGTGGATAGGAGGGCTGATTGGTCTTTAAGTCCCTGTGCGGCTCTTTTAAGGGTTAGGGTGTCTTGGAAGAGGGGTGCTATTTTTTGATTGTGTAGGTGTTTTAATTTTTCAAAATTGGGCAGGTGAAGGGTCTGGGTAGTGGTTGCCATGGTGATGCCGGAAACATTGGCTGGAGGTTGACCAAAATGTCGCCACAGTGGTAAATTGAAATAGGCCTTTGATATGGGTTCTAGGGTGAAATTTTGGGTGCAAGATAAATCAGAATTGGTTAAAATCATGCCAGCATTTTTAATGGAGCACAGACATGGGACTGAGATGACTGAGTATGCTCTATTCTTAATTTCGACTTGGCCTGAATCTGTGCATTGGAGCATGGAAGTGGGATGGTCGGTTATTAATAGGAAAGTGCTGTGAGATAGGGGTTGGATAAGATTTGGTATGGGTGCTGCCATGTGTGCTTTAAAACTGCAGGTATGGTGCACCGCCTCTGGTAGATCTAAAAATAAGGATAGAGTGCATGTGGGGTGTGTGGCCGACAACAGAGGTAGGGGTAGGTTACAGCTGATAAGGTGGCCGAGGTCACACATATCCAGGTCAGCTTGTGTAAACTGTATGTAGTGTGAGTGGGTCCTGGACATAGCCAAGTAGCCGGGAAGTGGCTCCACCTGGGTGTGACCTACTGACTTAGTGTCGGAGGTGTCGAAAGGCACGGGGAAGGTTTCTATTCTAAATATAGAAAAGGTGCTTCCCCCTCTGGTTATGGGTACTGGTATGGTTATTAACAGGCTCGAGTTATGGCTCCAGTGCACATGTACTCGGCGCTGATAATAATAACTTATGGGTAGGCCTTCTAAAATAATGCCGTGGTGTGCCTCGTGCAGGAGGCTGGATAAATTGTTTAAACCTAAACTGAGGTCGTCTTGTGTGATGATGGATTGGGGTAGGGTGCCCTCAAGTAGATTATTAATGGTTAAGAGCAGATTTTCCAAGTCGCTTTGGAGGTCAATTAAAGACTCTATTTGAGAATTTGCTGCTGTGAATAACATGGAATAGAAGGTATCTTGTCTGGATTGGAGTTCCAATTTTAATAATATTGATGAGATGTTTGAATTTAAGTGCTCTAATTTCACGGAAATAAAAGATAGAGCATCATCAGTGTCATTTTGGAATTTTGAGAAGATGTTGACAGAATTGTAATTAAATTCCGAAATATTTAACAAGAAATGTGTGGCTAATTCTACCACGTGCATTTTGGTGGCTAACTTTTTATCCAGGTCAGACATTTCAGAATTCAGAATATCAATTTCTGGTTGAGTCCCGAGGCCTATTGAAGCTCTTAAAATGTCACCAATGACTTGGCCGGGGGCATTTCTGGCTTTTCTGACGTTTGGAGGTGAAATCAATTTTGACAAAGTTTTTAGTGTTGTTTTTGACTTGGAGAATAGGCTCTGTATCATGTTATCTAGGGCATGGGCTGTGTGCTTAATGTATTGGGGTGCATCAGTGCTGATGAGAGGGCTGAGTAGTTTTGGCTGACTTAGGTTCTGATCAAAGGTCAAGTTGAGGCTGAAGGTCAATGGATAGTCCATGTAATTGGCTAGTAATGTTTGGGGTAACTTGGTAAACAGTGCGCCATAGTTGGGTCTGAAGATGGTGTTCAGATTGTTGTCTGATGTTGAGGTGCAGCCGAGGAGCAGATGTAGGAATATACAGACTGCTAGGATGGCTGCTGCTCTAGAAAATGAGAAAAAATTGAAAATTTTGATGGTGGGGTTCACTTTAAAAATAACATTAGCTCAGTCACAAATGGGATGTTAGTATGGTCAAGTATTTACAAAGGTCGGGGAATCTGTGGGTGGTAGGGTTGTTGTCACATGAAAGGTTTTATGCAGATGGACTGGTGCCTGTTGTCACCGTCAGGGGCGGCACACGAGCTTGAGCATGGAATCTGTTTATCTCGAAGACAGCAAACTGGAATACTATGCTGGCCGTATTCCTTATGGCCAGTTCACGTCCAATTCTGGAGTATTGGCGGGGTAAGTCCCTGAGGGGCTGTTCCGACGCTATAAGCGTGCGAGCACATAAAAGTGCTATGTATGATGCAGATCTATGATTAAACCTGCCCCATGGAGGTCGGCGGGGATTATCCCCAGCTACAGCGACCATGAAGGCTTTGATGGTTGCTGCTGTGGAGTGATTGCTCAAGTCCAGCTCCTGTCTTAGCACAGGGCTGCTGAGGTAATGTTTAATATCTTCCTGGGCGAGGAAGGTGATGAGGTGTTGCTGTTCCATGATTATGCTCCTAATTTCAAAAGGATCCATGAGATCACTCCTGATCCCATGTGGTCCAAGGAGGCTGTGTATGGTCCATGTAGCATTTGGGCCGTGCTTATTTGCCGGTGGGTCCAGGCTGTAAGTCATAAAAGGAAAAAGGGTCTAAGTGGGCTGTGAATGGGGGGAGAGGTAAAGGTGGGGAATTTGCTTGGCTGAAGAGGTTTAGTAAATTGGATTATCAATGTTAAAAATTATAGGGTAGTGGAGAAGTTCTTCCACATTTTACACACACTTAAGGCTCACACCGCCATTGGTTAATAGGGGTACCTGGGCACCATGATAATAAAGTGCTATCATGTACAATGCTAGAACGACTGTTAAAAATCCTAAATGCTAAAATAGACCCATAAGATAATCCTACCTGGGCTGGTTGCATGATGGGTCTGCCATGGTCCCTTCCCAGACACTTGTTGCCGTGCTTAAGGTGTGGTGGTATTGGTTGTGGGTTGTGTTGTGATCAGATGTGGGTGGGCAAGCGCTTATAAACCTGAGATTGAGTTTGGCTATTTCTCAGTCTGAGATCTCCCATAGGTGGTATGTCTTGCCCTGAAAGAGGCGTAGGCCAAATATTATTGGTGGATGCAAGTGGGGTTGACGGTCCCATATGCAAATTAGGGTTATCCTGGCCTGGATTGGTTGGTGGTGAGATATTGTCTAAAGATAGCATATTGGGAAGCTTGGCGGGGGGTGTTTTATCCCTGGCCAAGGTGATATGGTTGCTATGGCGTCCCTGTAGCTTTTAAAGACCTTGAGGGCAGTGTGTTATTGATTTGTATATGTGCCACCACAGCACTTAAGGGTTGGCGGAGACAGCGGTGTAAACATGGGGTGTGGGTGTCAGAGGTCCATCTTCCTACAATAGGTTTATCATTGGAGATAGTGGTCTTGAAGTGGTAACAAGCCGTCGCATGTGTGTATTGAAGTTTATACACAAACCGAGGATACAGCGCTGCCTTGGGCGGTCGGTATGTGGCGTGTGTAACCTAACCTAATTATTTGATAATCCATTTGCCAGTGTTTGGCGTTCCACTTAGAAGGGGTAGGTGTGTGTATATACAGTTAATCAAGGCGGTGTTGATTTTGGATGCATAGGAATTTTTATGGCTGTTAGTATAAATAGGTTGGGCGTTGGTCTGTGACTGTTGCTGTCAGTGTGTTTAAGTGGTTGGTGTATTAATGGTTGATTAATTTGGTTGGGGCGCGTGGCGCCTGTGGGGAATGAAGGAGGGTTGTTTATATGGATGTTTGGTGTTTGACACAACGACTTATGGCCTATAATGGACGCTTAGAAATTTTTCTTGATTTTCTGGAGGGCATGGGGCTGAAGGAGATTGTTCCCTTTTTGGCTGGCCTTCCTCTCTTTTTCTTTGTTTTGGGAGTGGTAAGACTCACATTGGAGGGGTCGTCCTGGTCGGGGTCGTGAAGTGAGCTTGTGGGCTCTGATTGCAGCCTTTTTATAATGGCTTTGGCGCTAGCTCTTGTGATTGGTCTCCTTAGCCTTGATACATGTACTGATTTCTTCAGTATTTTTCCATCCTGTAGCCTTTTTAGAATAGCTGTAACTGGTGAAGTCATCTTCATTATGATGTAGGGGCCTGAGTATGTGGGTTGCAACTTTTTTGATGTGCATTTGACCAGCAGGGTGGGTATATGTAAATATACCAATTGGCCTGTGTTATATGAGCTCAGTTCTGCTGAAGTGTCATGTCTGGCTTTCATCTTTTTGTGAGCAGAGATCATGTTTTCTGCAGCTCTCATCTGAATATCATCCCTAAACTGTAGTAGGCTGGTCATAATTTTCTCCCTGGTGCTTGAGTCTTTTTCAGCTTTAATCAAGGACAAAGCTGCTTCAGTTGGTAGGTGTGTCTGCTTGCCAAAGACTAACAAATTTGGTGAGTAGCCTAAGGCGCTGCTTATAGTATTATTAATACTGAAGACTACAGCCTGTAGGAAGGTTGACCAATGCTTTTGTGATTTTGATACAAAAGCCCTGAGGGATGATTCAATGGTTTGATGTTGGCGCTCACAGAGACCTTGAGACCTAGACCAATGTGCACTTCCTGTCACATGTTTAATGCCGAACTTTTCACAAAAATATTTGAATAGTTTTGAGACGTATTGTTGGGCATTATCTGTGTTTAGTACTGAGGGAGTGCCATGGATACATATGACTTTTTGGAAGAAACCAAGTGCTACAACTGCAGCAGTATTTTCTTCACTTGTCCAGGCAGTCACATGCCTGGTGGCATGGTCGGTCACCACATGTATGTAGTGGGAGCCATCAGCGGCCTTGGAAAAAGGGCCTATTGTGTCCATGGTGACATGAGAGTATGCTGTGAGTACTGGGTCACGTAGTTTCATTGGAGTTTTCAGGTTTTTGGGTCTCTTTTTGGTGGTCAGGCATGTGTGGCAAGTACCGCAGAAGTCAAAAACTTCTTTAAACATTGATCTCCAGTAATACCTAGCCCTTATGGCTGTATAGGTTTTGACTGGACCTAGGTGTCCACCTAGGGGAGAGCAATGGGTTGCTTCCACTAAAGATTCTGTCCACTTTTCTGGAATTACAATTTGCAGTGTGGGCTCTAAAGTCTTACCCAAATTGGTATCAGTAATTCTGAAGAGGACTTCATCCAGTAAGATGAATTGGTCGTGGTTACGTAGTATTTGATTCATTAATCCTGAGTCGTGTGGCAGGCTACCTTTTTCAATGTAGTTTGCCATGGAGGATGCAAAAAGGTCTTCTTTTTGGCTTTTAATCAGTGTTTCTCTAGAAGGTGTCAGGGATTGGTGTTTACAGATTTCCTGAATTGCCCTTTCAGCTAGAGGTAGCACACGGCGGGAGAGCTTAGCTCTCTTGGCGTTTGCAGCTTTGATGGAGACCCTAGGTGACCTAGATTTGGCGGGCCTGCCTCTGGGGCGAGGACTGCTGCACTTATGCTTGAGTGGGCGAGTCTTTTTACTGGGTGCTGATTGGCTGGCTGCTGGAGGTGTGTCGTCCTGAGACTGGGACTGTGCTCGAGTGAGTACACACAGGTCAGGGTTCACGCTTTGCTGCCTCTCTGGGGTGCCTTTCCTTGCTATGACGCCTTTTGGTGGTTTATTTGTGCTTCCCCAAATTTTGCCTCCTTTTAATATTGATCTAGGAGGTCCCAAACAGATGGGATTATTGGGAATTGGGTCGTCTGATTTGAAAACCTTTGTCATGGATATATCTGAAAATTGTACCCTTTTTGGTGGGAGGATAATTTTTCCTTGTGATCTAATTGGTATTGGATCATCAGAGCCAGGGGGATATTTTCTTCTGGACAGGCAATCTGCCACTAGATTAGCTCTGCCTTGTAGGTATTTCACTTCAAAATCATAAGACATAACAGTATCTACCCATCTTGCCAATCTGCCATTGGTGATATTTTCCTTCTTGTTGAAGAGGGAGACTAGGGCTGTATGATCTGAATATACCTTGAAGTGAGTGCCGTCTACATAATGGTGGAACTTTTTGACAGCGAAGATTATCCCAAGTAACTCTTTGTCAGTTATTCCATATCTGGTCTCCTGAGGTGTTAGACCTCTCCCAGAGAATTCAATGGGCCTATAAAAACCATGTTCATCTACCTGTGTGATAACTGCTCCTAAGCTGAAATTGCTGGAGTCTGTGAAGATGATGAAGGGTTTGTTATAGTCTGGGAATTTTAGGATTGCCTCAGTGCAAATTGATGCTTTGATTTTCTCAAAGGCTGTTTGACACTGAGTGGTCCATTTGAAAGTACCCTTTGTGGCTTCATATAGGGGTTTCATTATATGGGCGAAGCCTCTAATGAATCTCTTATAAAATTGTGCCATTCCATTGAAACACCTAAGGTCGTGGATGTTTTTAGGTGCTGGGAAGGTTTTGACTGGTGAGATTTTGTCTGGGGAAGGTGAGATGCCGTGTTGATCTAGGGTAAAACCTAAGAATTCCATTTTGGTGGTGCCAAATTCACATTTTTCTGACTTTAATTTGATGTTTCCTTTGATGAAAAGTTTTAGCACTTCATCTAGGTCTTGCAGGTGTCTTTCCCATGTGGGGCTGTATATGGCCACATCATCCACATAGGCTACTGCATTTCTGTATTTGCATTTCATGAGCAATTGTTCCATTACATTCATGAACGACAAACCAGAGGTTTTTAAACCCATGGGTAATACTTTGGCCATATACCTTGTGCCATTGGCAGAGAAAGTTGTTAAAGGCCTTGATTCTTTAGCTAGAGGAATCTGATGGTAGGCGCTGTATACATCCAATTTGGAAAAATATTTAGCACCTGTTCTGCCAACTTGTTGCATGAGGTCGTCTGCTCTGGGGAAGGAGTAGGAAAAAGATTTTAGGTTTTGGTTAACCCATCTATAATCCACGACTATTCTCCATCCTGAGGCTACAGACCTGTCTCCCTGGGGTTTGGGTACTAAGAAAGCTGGGGAGTTCCACTCACAGGGTTTGGTGCATTCTTCAATGACACCTTGCTGTAAATGTTTATCTAACAGCTCTCTTTGGAAAATCTCTTTTTTGGGTGACATTCTATAGGATGGTCTGTTGCAGGGTTTGAAGTCAGGGATTAATTCTAATTTGACCTCATTTTCAACATTTAATCCTATAGCACTCTCATTTAACACAAAAGCCTCTCTATTTGATTCAACGATGTTTTTGATTTGTTGTTTTTGGGCTTCAGAGAGCTTGTCACATATTGTATATTTTAGAGGGTCGTCCCCTTTGGGTAGCTGATCTAGGGGATCATCTCCACAATTGATGGGGAGCATTTCTTTGTCAGAGATTATGCTGTTGAGGGAGTGTTGGCTGTTCAGTTTTCCAATGGGAATGGCTTTGTCTAGATTGTTAAGTGCAAAGATGCCTAGGTTCATGTGCTTTTTGATATTGATGGAAAAATCATTTGGGTTGGCCACTGTTACCGGTATGATCTTTCTTGTTGACCTTGGTTCAACAAGGGCGTGTTTGATTAGTACCGGTAATGTTGTGTCAACATTTTCTGTGATGCCTGTTTTACCTATTAAGGAATCAGGTCCTATGACGATTGCATTGAATGTGGATTCAGAATTTGGTGGCATGGTTAGGCCTTTGGCTGCTCTTATGAAGTGTGGTGAAGGGGACTTGGTTCCAAAGGAAATTTTGGCCCTATATTTGGTCATAAAATTTACGCCAAGAATTATGGGGTGATTTAGCTTTGGAACAACATGTAGTCTTGTTTTAAACTCTGTGTTATTGATTAGGAAAGTTATAGTGATGGAATTGTTGACCTGAACTGAGGATTTATCAGCGAGTAGGATAACCATGCGAGATCTCCTACCATGTCTGAAATTGGGGGTTGATATGATTTTATCTGCCATTTTCTGGCTGATAAAGGAAAGGGAGGCTCCAGAGTCTACAAGGGCTCTGTAAGAACTGCCATTGATATCAACATTAACTGCGCCTTTAGTCAATTCAGTATTAATGTAAGAGGTCTTACCTTGCTGCCCATACTTACTGGTCTCGACTTTTAATTGGAGGGTGGAAATTCTCTTGTTCTGGTTCTCATAGAGGTCCTCACTGTCTGATGAGGAGTCTTCGTCACAATTCACAGGCTGGGGGTTGTGGTTCTGTTGTTCTGCCTAATTTAATTCTGCTCCATCATTTGTGTGTGAAATCTGGCATGTGGGGGACGTTCCAATTTTGTTGTCCAAGGTGGGGGCGGGGCTGTAAGATGCTTGGTGGCCCTCCCCTGTGTCCTATTCAATATTGTCATTGTAGTGTTCTCCTTGTCCAGAATCAGGAGGTTGGTTGTCAGGATGGTTGTCTCCTGTCTTTTTGTTGTCATTTCTGCCTGGTGTTGGGTCCCTGGATTTCTTTTGTTGCTGGGTCCAATCATCAGGGATTGGGAAATCTGCTGGGACCAGTAGTTTCTGGAAGGACACCTGGCGGGTGTTGGTGGGGGTGGAGGCAACAGGGATGAAAACAAAGTTGTTTCTTGTGTCGCTGGATTTGGACCTGCTTCTGTTTCCCTCCTGAGATTTGCTTCTGCCTGGCGATTGATACCTGTTCTTGGAGCCTGATCTGCTGTTTGAGCCGGGTCTGGGGTTGTTATAACCTTGTTGATTTTGGTTGTATCCTGATTTAGGTTTATCGTCATACTGCTTAATATTGCCATTTCCAGGGGGCTTGTTGTTATTGTACTGGTCCTTCCTGGATCTGTTATTGTTGTTGTTGTTATTGTTCCTTTGCCCATTGTAGTTATTATAGTTCATGGCGCACAAGTCTGAAGTTTGGTTTGAGGCATGGGCTGCTTTGGCTGCTTCCATGACCAATTCTTGTTTTAATGCTGCAGTCTCGGCTTCTCTAATGCTTTTGGGGCTGTCTGAGAGTACAACATTTTTTATTTCATCTTTGAGGCCATTTATGAGATAGTCCACTTGTACAGATTCATCCAGGTTGCTGTTGGATAG
The DNA here is from genome assembly GCA_949317995.1 of Acholoe squamosa. NCBI lineage: Eukaryota > Metazoa > Annelida > Polychaeta > Phyllodocida > Polynoidae > Acholoe > Acholoe squamosa. The sequence continues at coordinate 45,847,672 of OX439038.1, forward strand.
CAATAAGGTCATATCTGCTATGTATTCCTCCACAGTCTCTTTGGGTTGCTGCTTTCTGTTTCTATATCCTTTGATTATTGTGGCAGGGTCAGGCTGGTTGAATCTGCTGAGAAAGGCGGTATAGACTGCCTCAGTGTCATACATGATTGGTTTGTCAAAAATGTTTGTGAAAAACCATTGTGCTGCTCTGCCCTTTAAAAAGGTATACATACAGGATGCATGCATTGTTGGGCTGCGGGGGTATGCATTTCTTATATAGAATTTGAATTCTGCCAGGAATCTGGCTGCAGACCTGTAGGGCGAGGGTTTGTCAAAGGGTTCTGGCTTGTTAAAACAGCTTAATTGAGCAGATGTGAGTCGCTCAGGTTCAAAACTCCTATATCCAGTAGGAGCGGAGAAATTGGATTGTCCTAGATTTGGTATCATTGGTGTGGACTGAGCTGCAGGCTGGTGGGCAGCTGCTTGGGCAGGTGGAGTGTTTGTAAACAAGCTATACATTGGTATAGGGTTGTTGTAGGGCGTGTGCGCCTGGTGGGGTATGTATACATGGTTGTAAACACTGCCTGAAAGTGATGTGGCGGCTACCGGTGATGGACGAGTGGTAGAGGGCGCCATCTGGTGGGTTGTGGCTGAATTACCAAGACCTGCATGTGTCGCGCCTTGTTGGGTGGGCGTGGCACCTGTCGCTATCATTCGGGTTGTATTTTGGAAAAGGCTTGGTGGGCTGAGCCTGTATCCTACCGGTACAGATGTCGGCATTCTGGTAGAGGTGCCCATAACATGTGAAGGTTGGCCTGAAGGGGGTAGCCTAGTGTTGGTGGGTGAGAAAAGGCTGTTTTGGCCTTGGCTGGTAGGTGTTCTTGTCCTATCAATGGCCCTGAATATTTCAGATCTCATTCCATCAATATTTCTGTTGATTCTGTCAGACAGATTGGCTGACGCTATTTCAGACCTTCTCAGTACATCAGCGTTGTCCTGAGCTGCTTTTCTTTGTATTTGGCCAATGTCATTCTCCAGGTGCGACTTCCAAGTGTCCATGTCATTTAACCTGTCATTTATTCTCGACAGTTGGCAGGAGGAGTCGTCTCCAATCCTTTTTATTTCAGCGGACAATAAGTTCATTTGTCCTGTTAATAGGTTGGAGAGGGAGTCATTGACTGCCTGGGTGCACTCTCTGACTATGTTCCTCGTCATGTCATCCTGGTTGTACTCTGGAGGTGGAGCTGCAGTGGCCATGTTTGGGTAGGCAGGTGCTCTGTGCAGGTGGGGGAAGGTTATTTCTGTGTCTTCTTCAGAAGTGGATTCTGTTTGCAAATGGGCGGGGAAGTGACTGTTTCTGTGTAGTATGGGAGTAGTGGCCACAAGGTCGCCTCTTCTAGCTGCAGAGTCCAAGCTTCTTTGAAGTCTGTAAAATACAGGTGTATTTGGCCTTTGAGGGGAGGATGATTGCACTCTTCTCCTGGGTCTATGGGTGGGGTATGGCCTTTCAAAGGATCTGGCTCTTGGAGGCGTGCTCAGGGATGAATTTGGTGCTGGAGGTGTCGCTCTGTCTTCCTCGGAGGTAGAGTAGGGGTAGTAAGGCCTAGGGTTTCCTCCAGGTGGATTGCTATCAGGCTGTTGGTTTTGGTGCGGCCTTAGCAAATTGGTGGGATTGGAGTTGTCTTGCCACTGCTCTTCTAGAATACGGTTTATCCTGTCTAGAAAAACAGAGGGACTCTCACCACACTGGTAGCTTGGTGTAGCTCCGGTTGGTATCAGTTGTACACGTCCTGTGTTGAGTCTGTTTTCTCTCCACCTGTGGATTGCTGAGTCTAGCCTGCTCCTCCAGTAATTGTCTGCTACTGATGGGTGGGCTTGGATGTCCGGTACAGTAAGGTTGTCCCAACTTAGGTCAGGTGTACACTGTGGGTCAGAATTACTGCTGGATGAGGGTGACCGTCCGGCAGCTTCCAGGGCTTCCTGCAGGCTATTGGATCTTTCCTCTAGATGGCTATCTAGGTGGAGGTAACCAGGTGATTGATTTTCAGGCGTGCTGTATGTGGTACTTTGAAGACCACCTAATCTTAGGGGTGGTGATTCTGAGGGTGAATAGCCAGGTAGGGTGAGGTTTAAACCTGGTGGTGGGGCTCCTGCTGGTGTACTGGTAGGTGCACCTGCGTTGGTGTCCACTATGGTAGATGAGAAATGTAAGGTGTTTGAACTCACAGGTGTCTGTTTATGTGTGCGTCTATGGGCTGGTAGCACTGGGTCCAGCTGGAGCGCGTCTGGCGAGGAGTCTATCGGGGCGGCGTACTGTGTACTGGTGGCTTCTTGCTGGTCTCTGTCTTGAGATGTAGGGATACGTTGTGGGGCTGGCTCCTTTGGTAGGGTCTCACTGTTGTCCATGGCTCATGAGAGGTGGTAACTGTGGGATGATACGTGAGGGTTTTCCACCATTGTCAACGAGTCCGTAAATGATGAATAAGGATGAATACAGACGAATCAGGAATCCAGTTGATATCCACTTTATTCATAGAAGTCCACGAGGTATAGATGGTGATACAGTATAAAGGTGCCCAACAGTGTCCAAGCCTAGCCCTTGAGCCAAGGGCCTTGATCTCACGTGAGTGTGTGAGGTGTGAAGTATGAAGGTGGAAAGATGAGTGAGCTGCTCCCTCCACAGGTATTTGTAGTAGGAGCCGCTCACCCAGCTCATCCTAAAAATAGTATCAGGTGAGCTAAATATAGTAACTGGGGAACTCCAGTGCAGGTATGTAGGGGAGATCCCAAACATAGCACTGGGGTTCACAGAGTTCAGTGTGGTCCTAAATATAGCTGCTGGGAACTCCCGGTATGCTGTGAGCTGCTCATGATCAATGGGCATGTCATCCAGCATGGGGAGTTGTTTCTAAACATTGTCTGCTAGGAATTTCCAGCATGCAGTGGGCTGCTTGTGATTGACGGCGTATCCTCCAGTGGGAGGAGGCGGGGTCACTGAGTGCAGTTGACACCGCCAGCCTTTGGTCTATGGGTATGGCTTGGCTTGTGGGTAGACTCGGACACCGGGTTACATGGTAGAGTCAAAGGTGAAAAATAAATATGATAAGTACAATACCTATAACGGTCTACTGACAATGCCCTCAGGGCATGCATAATTCTGCGCGGCAGTCCCGAAAATATACGCGTCACCACAGGGGGGCGGCACTGAATGCCCCAAGGGCATAGACCGATGTAACAAGTTGTATCCTGCGAGTGGCAGGGGTAAGATATACCAAGAGGCATACCGTAGTACAGCTCTGATCTTCTCTAGGGAGTGGTCATTATTTATCAACAGGGGGGGAGGGTGGGTTTGAGGGGGGGGCGTAAAATTTTCAGACCCCTCCCGAGGGGGGGGCTAAAAAGATTTTGACCCCTCTTGAGGGGGGGGCTAAAAAAATTCACCCTCTTTTTAGCAAAAAAGCCAGCGCGCTACTATAGATCAAAGAGGGGCACGAAAACTCTCCGCGCCTCCGGCGCGGGGGGGGCGCAAAAAATTTTGACTGCCGTCGAGGGGGGGCGTAAAAAATTTTCGCGCGTCCGCGAGAAAACCCACCACCCTCCCTGTTGATAAATAATGACCACTCCCCTAGTAGGCTACAACAGTACAAGTACCGGTACCATAGAATATAGATGGACCTTTAAATTTCAGAGATGCCACTTTTCCTAACTTTTTAGGAATTCCGAATTTTTATTTTTTATTCCGGCCTATAGGTAGGTATGTCACTAAAAATTGAAAAGCTGTCTGATCGCTTAGCTTTTACCACAGCCTTTAGAGGCACATGTTAGTAATAATATTCTTTTGGAATTTTTCATTTAAAGTGAAAATTGATGAAGTTATGGTGGTTTTCATGATCGAAAGTAGGCATTTTTTTCGTCATCATTTTAAACTGTACAAAGAAGGAACAAGTGTGACCTTTCCATGATTTTAGTCTGATTTTTAAACTTGCTGTATCATGGAAAAGCTTACATCCCCTGAAAGGGGCCCTGGCATTGTAATGCATGCCCGCATTAAAAAGTCACATGACCACCCCTTGACCAATCAGAGCGCCGCGATTTTTCCGCTGGGACCCGCAATTTTATGATCACTCTTTGAATTGGTACCCATGTTGTTAATGTGCAGTGCTAGCCCCCCTTGAAAGCCTGGAACTTTGCCATCACAATGCAGTTCATCCCAGGTCATTCTGACCAAAAGAAGTGGAAATATCAATTTTTAAAGATAAAAAGTTAGTAAAATCCCTTAATTTGGGCAGAAATTATCAATTACAAATTTCTGCTGATCCTAGAAAACCATGTGCTCAACGATAGATTTTCTTCATATTTGGCAGAGATGATGCTAAGACCATATACTACTTCTTCTATATGTTTTTGAATGACTTCCTAAATTCCTTCATGTATTTGATCAGGAGGTATTGATTACATTGACCTAATTAAGGTGACAATAAATTAACTAATTAGAGTTGTGAAAAAAATCAAACACTGAATTGAAGGAAATTTTGTGTACTTGGGATACAAATTCTCAGGCAGTTAAACCCTCCAATATTTCCCATGGTTATAAGCTGATCACTGAGACCTGTCCCTGCACAAACCTTCCAAGCCTGGCACAGTTTTCCATGACGCAGTCCAGGCTCATTTCAGCCCCAATGCTGACATACCTACTATAGGTATTTCCTATTATAAATTGAGAAAATTAGGAGGATTTCCGAATTTTTGGGGATCAGTGAGTGGCATCCCTGTTTAATATGTTCCCTGCTGGTACCGAGAGGGGGGCAGCGACTGAAATGCGATGGTCTCGAGCTGACCATAAATTAATCAGGAAGAGGTGTATTTTTTATTGATAAAGCGGAGTGGACGTGGTCCCATGTCCATCGAAATACGTAGCTATTTCAATGGGGATAGGACCACGCCCACTTAGCTTGTCCCTTGTCACCCTTTTTAATGGGGGAGGGGGGGGGGGTAATTCACCTCCAGGTCACCAATCCAATGAGATACTATTGTAATTCCCTGCATATAAGGCGCACCCTTGTATATTTATAAGATGCACTCACTTCCTCACCAGGGGCATATCCTCACATATAAGAAACGACTTAGCTGTCTTAGGCCTATACACGAGGTATTACGGTAGGAAGACAAAGCAACAGCATATCAATTTTTGAATGTTTATTTATGTCTCAAAGATTATCAATAGATTCATGCTTTTATTAAAGTTGACTTTGTAAAAATAACTTTACTGGAAAATACAATCATATACAAAGCATCTCCCTGTCCTACACACAAAAACAACCTTTACCGGTATGTATAACACTTCAGGTTATATAATTGTATAGTGCGGAGCAGCTGAAAATGGGTCAGCGATGAGCTGTATCAATTCTATAGTTAATGTCACTATAATCTATTGGTCCAACCTAAGGTGGGGGCCACAAGTTACTTGTCAGTACTGCTGAGGTGCAACATGATGATGGCAAATGAAATCAAAACCGTATGTACCATTTTGTAATCAAAGAGTGAATCTCCTATAATGCAATAAGATACATTACCTCATAGTTTAGCACAAAAACAAATCCATCCATTCATGATCACAGTCACACGGACAAGGTTCAACGGTAATACATGTGTTGGTATAAGGCATAAAAATAATGTGTTCAGGTAACGGGGTCGGAAAAAAATAGGGTAGTTAGGTAATTAGGACATTTTTTTTTTTTTTAGAAAATTTTAAAGGCCTGCTGTAAATTTTCGCACCTAGGTTTGATATGTGTTTTTGATGTGCAGGATCATAAAAAAATTCAATACCTCTGACAAAAAAGAAATTTCCCCAAAAAGGCCCAAAACAGGTAGGGCTAGGTTAGGCCAAAAAATAGGGTATGTAGCGTTACCTGAACACAACACTTTTTTTTAGCCTAAATAGATATATTCCCTTTTGTTCATCTCCATATACAGCTGTTGTGTATCGACATAATGAGAACAGTTATCACACTCATTCAATTATGACATATCATTTCGAACATATTAAGAGGACTGGCTGCTAATGTGAAAATGCTGAGGTAAATGATTTCAAGAATTGCGCAATTAATCGCCCAATTCATTTGTCAAAGTGTGTATTCAAAGTTCTTTTTTGTTCAGGAAGCTTGCGAACATGTCAAAAGCTGGTATTGGCTTGTTTGTTGGTACCATGTGTCCAGCACCCTGAAAGAGAAACGATGAGAATTTTATAAACTGTGTTCAGTATATACATGTATGGAGGTAACACACACTCCGCTTGGTGACCAGGAGGGAGCACACTGAGTCACATTATAAACACTTTCAGTTATTCTTAATAAAGTAGGCTCATAGACTTAAACCTTTGAAGGAAGCTAGACATCGCTATAGCCATTCCCCAAACTGTATGTTACTCACTGGTGCTGCATTCATGCATCCTTATTACATATATCGTAATTTTACCTATAAGTCACAAAACTGACATAAATGGAATATACAAAAAAAATAATTGGCCTCAAATGACATACCCTGATTGTGGTGAAGACAAGTTGTTGGTCGTAGACTTTACTGAATCCTGCAACCTGCTTTGATCCATCTTCTGCTGTGTATTTCCAAGCAGTCATCGGCTTTATCAACTGTAAAAAAATGTAACATCTTTTGATATGTAAAAGAGAACATTTCATATGAAGGAATACTACCGTAATCTCCCGCGTAGAAGGCGCAGCTCGCGTAGAAGGCGCACCCCCAACTCAGAGAAGGCCTTTTCACGTAGAAGGCGCACGTACCTCCTCTGGATTGATTTCTGGAAAAACCCGCGTATAAGGCGCCCCCCCAACTCACAGGGGGGCTGTTTCGCGTAGAAGGCGCCCCCCCTCCCCACCCCTCTATATGAGTTCAAGCTGTCATCGGCACACGGTCGGCGTCAAACCCGCCGAGCGCCTGTCGACACCTCCCGGTCTGCCGCGCTGCTCGTGTTATGAGTTCAAGCTGTCATTGGCACGCGTTCGGCGTAAAAAAACGGCGAGCAAATCTACAGTGATCGGTCTGCCGCGGTGCTGGCTATATGAGTTCAAGCTGTCATCGGCACACACGGTCGGTGTAAAACCCGCCGAGCGCCCGTCGACACCTCCAAATCTACAGCGATCGGTCTGCCGCGGTGGTGGCTATATGAGTTCAAGCTGTCATCGGCACACGGTCGGCGTCAAACCCGCCGAGCGCCCATCGACACCTCCTGGTCTGCCGCGCTGCTCGTGTTATGAGTTCAAGCTGTCATTGGCACGCGTTCGACGTAAAAAAACGGCGAATAAATCTACAGCGACCGGTCTGCCGAATTGCTGGCTATATGAGTTCAAGCTGTCATCGGCGCATGGTGGGCCTTATCCCCGGCGAGCGCGTCGACACCTCCCGGTCTGCCGCGGTGCTGGCGCTATGAGTTCAAGCTGTCATCGGCGCATTTTCCCAAATGAGATGTTGGAAAAACCCGCGTATAAGGCGCACCCCAAACTCAAGGCAATTTACCTCCCGCGTATAAGACCCATGAACAATCTGATTCGCGTATAAGACGCGCCTTCTACGCGAGAGATTACGGTAGTAGCAAACATAGGTTCGTCAAATAAGAATACATTTCTCATTAGACTACCGTAATCTCCCGCGTAGAAGGCGCGTCTTCTACGCCAAACAAAATGCTGCTGGGTCTTATACGTGGGAGGGTAATTGCCTTGAGTTGGGGGTGCGCCTTATACGCGGGTTTTTCCAACATCTCATTTGGGAAAATGCGCCGATGACAGCTTGAACTCATAGCGCCAGCACCGCGGCAGACCGGGAGGTGTCGACGCGCTCGCCGGGGATAAGGCCCACCATGCGCCGATGACAGCTTGAACTCATATAGCCAGCAACGCGGCAGCCCGGTCGGTGTAGATTTGCTCGGCGGGTTTGACGCCGACCGTCACACCGTGTGCCGATGATAGCTTGAACTCATAGCGCCAGCAGCGCGGTCGCTGTAGATTTGCTCGGCGGGTTTGCCGCCGACCGTGTGCCGATGACAGCTTGAACTCATATAGCCAGCAGCGCGGCAGACCGGGAGGTGTCGACGGGTGCTCGGCGGGTTCAAGCTGACCGTGTGCCGATGACAGCTTGAACTCATAGCGCCAGCACCGCGGCAGACCGGGAGGTGTCGACGGGCGCTCGGCGGCTTCAAGCCGACCATGTGCCTATGACAGCTTGAACTCATAGAGCCTGCACCGCAGCAGACCGGTCGCTGTAGAATAGGGGGTGGGGAGGGGGGGCGCCTTCTACGCGAAACAGCCCCCCTGTGAGTTGGGGGGGCGCCTTATACGCGGGCTTTTCCGGAAATCGATCCAGAAGAGGTACGTGCGCCTTCTACGTGAAAAGGCCTTCTCTGAGTTAGGGGGGCGCCTTCTACGCGAGCTGCGCCTTCTACGCGGGAGATTACGGTAGTTATTTTTAATCATCTACCAGGTACGTGTTAAGGCTTGGGAGACAAAGACATTTTTTAAAGTCATATGAGAAGTTCTCAAATTGGACAGACTTCCAATAAAGACTGTTTGATCGTTGTTCACATATTTTCACCTTTGCAGTGCTTGTCTGACTTTGTTCTGACATTCGGAGATTGTAGCAGTAAGTTATAAATGTATTTGAGATACCAACCTTCAGACCGAGAGAATCGACAAACCACTGGTCACCAAGGAAGTTACATGCCATATCCACGTCCCCATTGTACACAAGGATACGATATTTCTAAATAAAAGATGAAAAATGGCCTTAGCATTAGAAATATATATTCATGCAGCGATGAACAGTAGGAGCTTTCCACTAGATTTAATTCAATATATGCATTGCAATTACTAGCACAGTGTAGGCAGTCATTATGGATATGATCTGGTATGTTACATGTAGTCGTAGGCCCATTTCATTACAAAACAGACTGACCATAGAACATAAACCACAAACACTCAACTCAGATGTCTTTTCTTCTAGCTATGGAGCAATTTTGAGTATCATTGCAGAACCGAGAATAAAAGCTCCACATTTTTATTTAACATTTTAATCCTTACCTTGGCTGCAAGGAGTTTCTGGAAGACACCTTTCATTGTCATGTATGTACGGACGTAGTGACCGCCAACCTCTCCACTGTAATAAAATCACATATTTCTCTCCACATTACTATTCTCATCTAGCTCTCTAACACCCAAGCTGCTTCACAGCATTGACTTAAATTCATACCGTATTGGCCAGTATAAGCGCCGGGTGCTCATTGATTTCAACCTGGCTCTACCCCTGCCGCTTATTCAAGACCGGCGCTTATTCAAGACTTAAAATAAAGTGAAATTTCAAATTTCAATACCACTGTTCCTATGGCGCTTATTCGAGACTGGCGCTTATGCAAGATTGGCACTTATACAGACCAATACGGTATTTTCGAAATCCTATTAATTTTAGAGGGTCATTTGTTGCTCTGGAACCAGTCTCTATTTCTCATACAATGGATCGGCCAAGGAACCATGGAGAGGCTAAACTAATTTTCTTATTGACCACTAATCATACTGCAGCATGATATTTCTGATAATTTTCTGTCTATAAAGGCATCAGTTGTACAGACTAAGCTGGTTTCATTATCAGCCAATGAAATAACACCAACTATTCACTGCGGCCCTCTTGGGGGGCAGATGGTACCCATCTGATAACTGCTATCAGTTATAGCCGCTGGGAACAGCCTTCTGCAATGGCGGCGCCCATTGGACAATCCGCTACCTCGGTATAAAATAGGAGGTCACTTGGAGGCTCTTTCAGAGATGACAAGTCATGTTGATATCCTACCTGCAGATGGACCACCTGGGCAGCATGGAGGGGATATGGAGCGCCTTGCGGACATCAGGCCGGTTCAAATAAACAGTGGCGCCAGTCGCATCTATACAGGGCGGAGCCTCGCCCTCACCCCCTTGGGCAATGCTGGATAGCTTCTACAAAGTGCACAAGGAGGACTTGAGTTATGATAAATAGGCTGTGAAAATGGATAATAATGTTGGAATCCCCGTGAAGCTTTTTTACCCATGTGGATGTGCTGATAACTCCCTTTAGTAGGTCATCAGACCAGTCTGAAGGCTCCTGTATTCAACTCAAGTGAGAGCAGGCACGTTTCAGATAGGATCTACTCTAATAATTCGCATATAAGACATACCCTGCGAGTTAAATGAAATGCTATAAGGCACAGCTGGGCCCTTAGCCGTTTAATACAGTTCTATAGCATAATAGCCTTGCCTATAAATTTTTTATAATGTGCACTTCCAACTTTTGCCAATCCTATAAGAAATGCTAGAGATCCATCCTCTCATATAACCAGCGCCTTATACGTGATGTATTCCGTTACGAATAATATCTACTTCCATTGACTGTGATAAAACATGTCACCCTGTCATACCGAGTACATATTCCCAAATATATATTTTAAAATCGTAAAATCGTACTTACAATACGGTGAGCATCCAGTGAAGGGGTCGGTTTAGAGAGGAGAGTGATTCGTGGATCAAAGAGCGCCTGGTTGGCAGACTGTGTCTTGGGCTGATAACACTCATCGTACAAGTTGTACACATTAAGCCCACTCATAGATGCTTGCGCCAAGGTCACCTGGTAATTAGAGGTATGTTAGGATTAACATGAAGTACCCTGTATGTTGGCATTATCATATGTTGATCCATGACTGAAATGAGGCTTGTGTTAAGTCATTCTACGTAATGAATGCATATATACTCCTCCTTCAAGCTTATTTTAGACGAGAACGGCCGAGATTCTCTGGATCTTTAACCCCTAGGTGCCCAAGCACGCTTTAAAGCGCGGTTTTGGGCTTAAATGGGGCTTAAATACATGTATATTGAAGAAAACTATCATCCAGACACTTCTACTGGTCCAATTTACAAAGTTAGACCTTCTATAGAATGGCCATGACCTGCCCATCACAATACAACCATCCATTTTTCTCTATCACCATTATATCTAACACAGGGAGTCAAAATTTGAAAATGATTCATTAGAGGGCCACCCTCCAGGGGGCTAAGACCAGACATGACACAATTATTACACTAGATCATATACATCCAATGTCCCATACTACCATTAGATTCTAAAAGAAATGTTCATATCCATATAGATAATCCATACATTGTTACTAGCACATTATGTCTCCTGAGTTGTAGTACACATATATATGCAGAATTGAATGAGGCCTCAGAATTACAGGTATTATGGATAGGGGGGGTCTATATAGTACACAAGAGAGACCAAATACTACCAATGAATGGAATGTTTTGGTAACTACCGTAAACTCCCGCGTATAAGACGCGTCCTCTAGGCCAAACAAAATGCTGGGGGGTCTTATAGGATGTACTGAAATTGGGGGTGCGTCTTATACGAGGGGTAAATTTACTATAGAAATGTACTAATCTTACAAATTTCAGCCTTAAAATGTGCGTCTTATACGCGAAAATGCATGTGCTGAGTTTGGGGTGCGTCTTATACGCGCAGCGCGTCTTCTACGTGGGAGATTACGGTACCAAACCTGACTAATAAATTCCATGTCCTTAACTGAAAGTCTTCACTAAGTTATGAGTATATAGGAAATGCAATACAGAGCCAATATCAAAAGATAAGATCAGAATAATACATGGGCTTATCAACTAAATAATATACCGTAAACTCCCGCGTATAAGACGCACCCCAAACTTAGCAAATGCATTTTCGCGTATAAGACGCACATTTTAAGGCTCAATTTTGTAAATCCAGTACTGTTCTATAGTGAAATTACCCCTCGTATAAGACGCACCCCCAACTTGAAGAAATCCTATAAGATGCACAAGGGATTTGTTTGGCGTAGAGGACGCGTCTTATACGCGAGAGATTACGGTAATTGTGAAATAATGTAAAATCTTCAAATAATTCTGGGCACCAAAAGGTTAAGTGATGGCTATAATTGAAATATCACAACGAAAATGTGTTGTAAGTTTTAATCAAACAAACTCGGTGCCTATTCCGTTGACTATGATAAGTACATTGTAAATACACATTAGCAATACATCACATGGTGTTATACTGACCAGGTCTTGGCAGTCCTGTGACTTGCTACCTACGAAGTCACAGCGGTCCATGTCTGGACTACCCTTACAGCAGGTGGAAACCATCTTTGTCCACAGCCTGTCACACAGAAAAAAGACATTAGTATTCGCATACAAATAGGGAAATGGGAAATCTGTCATATTTTAGAGAAAAATTGTTAATACAGATCTGAAACCCGTTTTAACCTTTTTTTCCCCTTGAATATGCCAAATTTACATATCTCTCATTTCCCTATTTTACTGATACCAATTTCTTCTATAAGTCAAACAGTTATAAGTAAATTGAGATTAGACTCAGGCAGATGAATACAGTTTCAATGTTGAAGTGAATGATTTCTTTTATTAAAAGTTATGTAAACCCTAAAACTGTTTATAAGAACAGAAATTAACTTACGCAGAGCCGACAATGCCATGGTAATGCATAAAGTACATTAACGAGTTGAAGTTCATCTGATAGCTCGTTAATCCATTCCCGATGGCAAAACCCTGTAAGAAGCAACAACAAAAGACCAATCATTATTTTCATTACCAGGGTATAAAATGTCACCCTCATATCCCCATGTGTGAATTAGTCAAAAGGGTCCAGATTGAAAGGATGTCTGAATGGTAGTGATCATCTCTCAATATTAACTAGAATTTGGTAGGGGAAAAGATACTCGCATATAATACATAAGTTGACAGTGGGTCCAAAGTATTAAATCCCATTTGATATTTTCTTCAGGCTGTCCCTGGAGATCCTCACCTTGAAGTTGAATGAGTTGTCTTCCATGATACGCATGGCTAGCGTGGGTATGTAGACTCCTCCGTAACTCTCCCCCGTCAGGTAAAACTCATTCTGAGCATACTCCGGGTAGTTCTGGAGGAAGTATTTTAGCGCTTCATGGTTGTCGAGCGCAGTCTGAACAAAGCAGAAAACTATTTATATCATTGATAATTATGACAACTGCCATGCCAAAAGATTTAACGCGTGCAATGCACGACTGGCCCAGGTCGCCCACTACCTACCGTAGGGGACTGTCAATATAGTGACAGTGTGTCGAAGATTCAATGCTTAAGGCTATGGAGGATGCACCCATTATCGCTTGCATGTTTCATTGGCGAATATCTCCTCTCCTGGCGAGTTAAGCATTGCACAATACCAGCAATTGTTGAATAAGGATCCATATTAACCATACAAACGCATGATACAATGTACTTCTCCATTTTGTTATAATCCAGCAGTTTCGATGGCACTGTGAGTCGATTGTCTTGCTGTCCGCCATTTTGGATTTTGATGTTCTGTGCGCATGAGCGACCACTCCTTGCCGGAAGTCGCATTTTCAACGGAGAAATGATAGATTATATTGATTTAACTTGAAATTAATGGCTTTTTTAATATAATCCATGTATGTTTGGCAATATTAATCGAATTGAAACGAATACACCCCCTCAATTTACTGTTATAAAATAAAATCTGACGACCGGTCACTCTGCGCGCATGTGCAAACTTGCACGAGGATGTTCTGGGTGGGAGGGAGAGTGTTAAGACTAGTACATATGGTACATATATATTATGTCAGAGGGCGCACGTAATGGCGGTGTAAAGGCTAACAGATAGAAATCATAAGAGCCTGCGTCCTCTGACTATATTACTTCGTACATAGAGTCCTACAATCGCCTTGCCGGAAATGCGATAGCCATAACAAACTTATGCCGGTCTGGTTTACAGGGTCGGTATATAAACGGTCTTATACGAAAATTTACCAATTTTTCCTCAAGCTATCGCGTTATATGGATGGTCTTCCACCCTTACCTACTGAAAAACAGCGTCTTAATTGGACAATTCCCATAGAAGCCCATGTGTTATGTCTATCATGAAAATCTATCGCACAATGCTATGCTATGGAGCCTTGTTTTCGTGAGAAAGAAGGTAAAATATGTCAGGTTTTTTTCTTCAGCTATTTTCATAGGTAAAGAAATTTTTTTTCCAGGAATTGTTACCATCTACAGAAAGACAAAGATCTAAAGAAGATTTATCAACTTTCCATTAATTTATAGACCCCTTCTTTGTATAAGAAATTCCTACTTAAAGTTGGCCATTCTGATCGACCAAAAGTGTTGAAAACCCGCCTCCAATGACCCAGCAGGGGCTGGGCCAATAAATAGATCAGGTGATGAAATACTATCAGAAAGGCCTGGTGATTATCAATTTACAAGAAAGTAGCACTATACGAGGAAATAGACAGTGGGATTAAGAAAAGCCCTTCCTTTAAAGGGGCCTACACATGTGCAAGTTAATAAGTTGATTCGGTCTCTCTTTCTTCTTGAAATACCTGGGATGGAGGATTCCATTTGATTATCACAGTTCTGCAGTCACATATCATGCCAACTGTAAAGAATGGGTACATTTACATAGGGTGTGCATGATGCACTAAGATTGTGCTGGCGAGTAACTCACCGCACTCTCTTGGTGTGTCATATTAAGAAAATAATTAATGATTCTTTTAGGCAATATGTTAATCTTAGAGGGTTGGGACATTACCTGGTCATCACTTGTAGTATAGTTCTTGTCCTCAGAGTAGGAATATCCCACACCGGCCGGCGCTTCCATATACAGCATATTGGCAATCTGCACAGAAAGAAAGGTTATCAAAATTTCCATGCCAATATCAGTTTGCGAACTGGGTGTCAGATTTGATTAGGGTATGAGCTATAACCATCACACTTCAAGTTAGAAATAAGGTGCCGTATCTTTCCCACTATATCATGCGATATATTCTTGAATACAAGTATCCTATATGGTAATTTCTCCGAAATATGTGAGTGATTATTCCATCATATGATATCTTGGGTAGCAAAATGTAAATGATCACCTACCTTATTCCAGGCATGTGGGTTTTCATTTATCTTCTTCCCATCGTCACTGACCTGAAATTGAACAGAACAATTCTTGGAAATTCCTTATGGAAATACATGTACAAAACAACCTATGGCAATGACTGACAACAGTGTAATTGGTTATGAGATACTCAAAGCCAAAAAATTCTTTATGATTACCTATGGTACTAAAAGCCATATCTCCTGGCATGGCAAAATATGGGGAATACCCTTCCTCTTCTTCTGACACAAAAACAAGTACCGGTAGCACATGAGCACAGACTTCATTTGTAAACAAATGTGAAGATTATTCCGTAAACATTTGGCAGAGGAAATGTATTACAAGGTGCTGGACCCTGGTCTCCATATTTCTTATCAAAAGGAGACTCTATCCTTGTCAACACTTTTCTAAAGGACTTTCTCTTCTTTCCATGGATTTTAAGCCTTTTTTTCTTAAAAATTACATTTTCAACCCAAAAACTACCCCTTTTTCTGCAAAAGTGCAATCTCTGATCAAAACAACCAAATACATTCATCAATCTGTTGATATGAAGTTTTCTTACCATGAATAGAATGGATATTATGTGTAGGAATGGTGTTAACCATTACTCACTCTGGTGTTTGGTGTATAGACACTGACATTCATAGATTAATATGTAATATAGTTTTCTCACCATGACTAGGACTTTAGATATAGAAACAAGTTTGAGGATGTAGAGCAAGCTCTAAACCTAGTCTTTGCATCCAAATGTGATTGTAGCATTTCAATCCATCAATTAAAATGTAATCTCAAAGATTAAGCATAATAACTAAGTACTGACATATATTTACTAATTACTGACAAATATAGTTACTGGCTGAGGCTGGTATTACTAGCTGCTTGCCGAGGCTGGTATTATTAGCTGCTGGCTGAGGCTGGTACACATGTATCACCATAGCTGCTGGCCAAGGCTGGTATTACTATAGCTGCTGTCCAAGGCTGGTATTACTAGCTGCTGGCCAAGGCTGGTATTATTAGCTGCTGGCTGAGGCTGGTATTACTAGCTGCTGGTCGAGACTGGTTTTACTAGCTGCTGGCTGAGGCTGGTATTACTAGCTGCTTGCTGAGGCTGGTATTACTAGCTGCTGGCCAAAGCTGGTATTATTAGCTGCTGGCTGAGGCTGGTACTTAGTATCATTATAGCTGCTCGCCAAGGCTGGTATTACTAGCTGCTGGCTGAGGCTGGTACACATGTATCACTATAGCTGCTCGCCACGGCTGGTTTTACTATAGCTGCTTGCCAAGGCTGGTATTATTAGCTGCTGGCTGAGGCTGGTATTACTAGCTGCTGGTCGAGGCTGGTATTACTAGCTGCTGGCTGAGGCTGGTACACATGTATCACTATAGCTGCTGGCCAAGGCTGGTTTTACTATAGCTGCTGGCCAAGGCTGGTATTACTAGCTGCTGGCTGAGGCTGGTACACATGTATCACTATAGCTGCTGGCCAAGGCTGGTTTTACTATAGCTGCTGGCCAAGGCTGGTATTACTAGCTGCTGGCCAAGGCTGGTATTATTAGCTGCTGGCTGAGGCTGGTATTACTAGCTGCTGGTCGAGGCTGGTATTACTAGCTGCTGGCTGAGGCTGGTATTACTAGCTGCTGGCCAAGGCTGGTACACATGTTTTACTATAGCTGCTGGCCGAGGCTAGTATTACTAGCTGCTGGCCGAGGCTGGAACACATGTATTACTATAGCTGCTGGCCAAGGCTGGTATTACTAGCTTCTGGCTGAGGCTGGTATTACTAGCTGCTGCCTGAGGCTGGTATTACTAGCTGCTGGCCAAGGCTGGTACACATGTTTTACTATAGCTGCTGGCCGAGGCTAGTATTACTAGCTGCTGGCCGAGGCTGGAACACATGTATTACTATAGCTGCTGGCCAAGGCTGGTATTACTAGCTTCTGGCTGAGGCTGGTATTACTAGCTGCTGCCTGAGGCTAGTATTACTAGCTGCTGACCAGATCTGGTATTACTAGCTGCTGGCCGAGGCTGGTACACATGTATCACTATAGCTGCTGGCCAAGGCTGGTATTACTATAGCTGTTGGCCAAGGCTGGTATTACTATAGCTGCTGGCCAAGGCTGGTATTACTTGCTGCTGGCCAAGGCTGGTATAACTAGCTGCTGGCTGCGGCTGGTATTACTAGCTGCTGGCTGAGGCTAGTACTACTAGCTGCTGGCCGAGGCTGGTACACATGTATTACTATAGCTACTGGCCGAGGCTGGTATTACTATAGCTTCTGGCAGAGGCTTAGTTTACTATAGCTGCTGGCTGAGGCTAGTAATACCATAAATTCTCTCATATAAGCCCCACCCCTGGTATAAGCTGCACCCCCGACTTTGGAGGGAGCTATGAGGTGCATATGGCCCTTGAAAATAGTAGCTTTAGTACAGTTCTATGGTGTAAAAAACTCTTCTATAAGCCGCACCCCTTCTTTGGACCAATCCTATAAGCCTAACCTTCATTTGAATTCTGGCGTAAGGTACTAGCCAAGGCTGGTATTACTATAGCTGCTGGTCGAGTCTGGTATTACTAGCCGCTGGCCGAGGCTGGCATTACTAGCTGCTGGCCAAGGATGGTATTACTAGCTACTGCATCCCAATGTACAGCAATAGAGACTCAGCTTGAAGAGGAACCTGCTAAGGGAGCGTTCATTATTTATGGCGGGGGGGACGACAATCTGTCAGAATGAATACATCAGAAAAAACTGACCCCCCCCCCTTCGGAATGGGTTGAAAAAAAATTACCTCCCCTTTCGGAATGGGTTGAAAAAAAATGACCCCCCCCCCTTAGGAATGGGTTGAAAAAAAATTACCCCCCCTTAGGAATGGGTTGAAAAAAAATTACCCCCCCCCTCAGAAAAGATTGAAATAAAATGACTCCTACCAAATTTAACTACGTTCAACAGAGGCTACATCAGGGTCATTCATTATACAAGGTGATATTAGCAGCTTTTGAACCATTTCAGTTATGTGTCATCTTTTGAGCAGATAAATTGTGAATACACTACTGTTGATTGATTTACCTCTAGGTAAAATATCAATTTGAAGGCTCCTCCCTTAAAGGACAGCTAGCATGGGCTACTACTGATGCAGCTAAAATAGGTACAGTAAAATTCCGTTATAACAAACTGCTTGGGACAAGCAAAACAATTCGTTATAAACGAATTTCGTTGTATCCAAATCATGTATTAAGAAAGTATTAAGGGTAATCTAACACCACCAAGACCTCCCCTATGCTTACCCACCTCCAAAGCACTGGTTAAGTGAGCTCAGAAGCCCTATCACACACCTTAACACCACCCAGTCCCCCCCTACCCTTACCCTCACCCAGAGCACTAGGTATAGGTGAATATAGAGGCCCTATCACACCCTGTGACACCTCTCACACTTCCCCTCCCAGCTTCCCCTACCCTTATTTCACTAATGTAGCGGTTGGACAAGCCAAACAAAAGACCTAGCTTCCTTTGAAGTCATTGTAAGGTTGGATAAACTATTGTATTAGCCAAAAGAATTCGTTGTAAACGATTTGAGGCCATCTAAAATTCGTTGTAAGGGGATTCTTTTACCATAGAAATGTATGGGGGTGATTTGGGACAATGGAATTTGTTTGTTATAAACGAAAATTCGTTGTAACAGGATTCGTTGTAAAGAAATTTCACTGTATGTCTTATTCCATGTGACCTACTCCTGACCAATGGAAGAATTGTTCAAGATTGAGGCACTTTGTTCTGGTTTCTTTTTCAAAAAATTTGTATACAGTACAGAAATAAACTTTTGTAGCTTGTCTTTCTCTTTAGATTTCATTATAATCTCAGTTTTTATATTAATTTGAAGGGTGTTATAGATATAATTCTTGTCAGGGTTGATTTCATCAAGAGGTGAAAACAAGAGTTAAATCTGGAAATTCTGATCGATCGCGAGTTGCGGTGATTTTAGCATGTAACATTTTTTACTACTGAGAACTTTGTTGGTGCCCTATTCACTCTCGTGATGTGTATGGTGTAGCACCACAAAGTGCTGTTTGTGGCGTACCATACCCTTTCCAGCACCCCTTTAAAGGAAAGTATTTATTTTCATGATGACATCTTTTGAAACAATCAGCAGGGTGAGCAAAAGAACAAGGAACATGGTATCACAAATTGGGCCAAATACTTCAATCTCAAGAGCTGAACAGTGTTACACCCCAGGGAAAACTGTATACATATACCATAGTGGTAGTGACTGGCCTCATCCATGTTTTAAAGGGGGCTTACCATGTTGAACTTTAATATGGGTACCTGCCAAAAGATCTTTCACAAATCTATGGGAACCAGCGGTAAAATTGCGATGCCCTGATTGGTCAAGGAGTAGTCATGTGAGTTGGTAACACAGGTACCAGTACATCTTATCCGTGCTAACCGACCTTTGACACATTAAGGAGTAAGACTCCCATCATATAACATAATCAAATGGATATGAATTAGAGGTAGCTAGTAACAAAATAGCAGAATTATATCTAGAATTATTACTGAAAACCAAATAATTAAAATTTGAAACGTGTCGCGGAAATTTTTGTTCCTTTGTCATAAAATTTGCATCACATTGGCAAATACTCCCCAATAGGAAACTACCTGGCCCTCGGGAATGGGTTGAAAAAAATGCCCCCCCCCCCTCTAAGAATACCGTAAATCCCTGGTCATAAGCCGGATTTTTTTTTCTATTTTGGGCCTAAACCGGCTTCTAAATGTTTCCCAAAGTCCCCCCGGCTCATGACCGGGTTTTTTTACTATAGAATAAAGAGAAAATGGGAAAAATTTCTCTCTGCAGTGACCATATTGACAAGGGGTAGAAGCAACTGGAGGAACAGCCACTTATGCCAATTGTGTAACTTTGGCACATACCACTGAAACATTTCCTCTTCAAAGAGAACACACCTCAATGTTCCTAAGAAGGAGATTCTTCTGGGCTATGGATCTAATGTTATCACATACTATCTACCCAGAATAATCTCCTTAAAAACTCCTATATTTCCACTATTGTAAAAGTATATTCCTCAGCCATACCAGCATTAGTAGACCAACTCCCCTCTTGATCATAACCAGTGAGGGATAACCAGATGACATGTAGATATCTTTATGCACTGATTACAGACCCTCAAAGTGCGACATAGTGCCTTAATACACGGTGCCCTTTTCCATGATGATGCATTCATGAATGCAGTATTGGCAATGAACTCACTGACGGTAGATGCATGCAGTATGTTATACCAGATTCTTTGCAGCAATCTATACCAGTCAGTATGATGCAGCAATACAGCGCAAAGGGGATACTCGCTAGTGCTGAATTGCAATATTCTGCATTACAAATGTTGATTTAGTTCAAAGCAATATGCCATCTTGAAAGGGTTAAGATGTTCATGGTCGTCCATCCCGGGGCCAATGCTCTCAAGTAGAGCATCACCATACTTTATGTTCATGACCCCCGGACACCACACCACCACCAATGGCCAACCCAGCCTCAAGGCATAAACAGCTCTGTGCCATCTACATACATGTATCTGTAAATCTACATATACATGCAGATGGATTCTTACACATACAACCCCCGACCAACTTCTCTCATCTGAGATTACAAATAACTCACACCACAAATTTTCAAAGGCTGATGCAGTCTTAATGGGTTCCCATGATACACCACTTGCCAACGCTGCATTGGTGCATCATGCTGATAAAAAAGTAGCACATCGTGTATAATACACTATTCTGTAAATCTGAATCATCCATAATACAGGGAGCTTACACTTCTGGGACTAACAGTCTGTAACCTACCCTGAAGGGTCCATGCTCGGTGAGAAGACCATCGAGAGAACTGCAGCCGGGGCCACCGTTCAACCATAAAACGAGCGGCGCTGATGATGGCTTGGAAGAACTCTCTGTAAACCTGTTGATGTTAAAGATGTATATCTTAACGATCAGTTTAGGCCGGAGACAACAGCTCTTGAGTGTACTGCTACAATTTCTTATAACTTTCCACATTTATGAAATGCTAATATAATTCTATTGGTTGGGCTTAAAACGCGATATTATGCCCCAGAACCCTGTTCTACATTATGTATTTCTTTTAAAGAGAAGGGCTCCACATTACAAAGATCAAAGGTTCATCATTTTGCTCTGTCCATTATGAAAAAAACTGGCAAGTCATCTATAGTTACCAATAATGTAGCTTCCTTGTGCCAGTGGCCTTTAAGTAGCCTGAGTAGGACTTGAAGGTGGGCGTAAAGGTGAGGCCAGGTAACGCTGTGACCAAATCACCCTTAATAGCGCCTTGTGCAGGTAGGGCCCACAGACACGATAGCCCCAGCACTAACAGCATATCATGATTCTGCAACATATAGAGGGGATTTATTAGAGGACATATCATTCAAAGTGTTAACATCATGGTGACATGGGGAAGGAGTAAACTACGAAACGAAGCAGGCACAGTGCCCACATCATGGTGACATGAGGAAGGGGTATACTATGGGACACAGCAGGCACAGTGCCAACATCATGGGGAAGAGGTATACTATGGAACATAGCAGGCACAGTGCCCACATCATGGTGACATAAGGGAGGGGTATACTATGGAACACAGCGGGCACAGTGTCAACACCATGGTGACATAAGGGAGGGGTATACTATAGAACATAGCAGGCACAGTGCCCACAGCATGGTGACATGGAGAAGGGGTATACTATGAAACAAAGCAGACACAGTGCCAACATCATGGTGACATGGGGAAGGTGTATACTATGGGACACAGCAGGCACAGTGCCCACAGCATGGTGACATGGAGAAGGGGTATACTATGAAACAAAGCAGACACAGTGCCAACATCATGGTGACATGGGGAAGGTGTATACTATGGGACACAGCAGGCACAGTGCCAACATCATGGTGAAATGGGGAAGGGGTATACAGTAAAACTTGGTTACAACAAACCTCTTGTTTCAAGGTTAAAAAGTTCGTTGTAACCAAATTTCGTTATAACCAAGTTCAGCATCATGGGTGGGGTTGGGGTGGGGGGGGGGGGTTGCTGAGGTGTCAGGGGTGTGCTAGGGCATCTCTACCAACCTTTATTGCACCCTGCACATTTTGTTAATAGTTCAGAATTCTAAGTATTTTTGTCCTTTCTTTTTTATAATGAATCTTCATTTTCCTAAATTCTTTAGTATTTTCTTCCACCTCTGAGAGCTGTAAGAGTGTGTGATAGGGCTTCTGTGTGTGGCTGTGTTGAACCCCTAGCTACAGTAGTGGTCTGAGAGATCTGAGAGGTGTAAGGGTGTGTGATAGGGCTTCTGTGTGCGGCTGTATTGAACCCCTAGCTAGAGTAGTGGTCTGAGAGGTGTAAGGGTGTGTGATAGGGCTTCAGTGTGCGGCTGTATTGAACCCCTAGCTAGAGTAGTGGTCTGAGAGGTGTAAGGGTGTGTGATAGGACTTCTGTGTGCGGCTGTATTGAACCCCTAGCTAGAGTAGTGGTCTGAGAGATCTGAGAGGTGTAAGGGTTTGTGATAGGACTTCTGTGTGCGGCTGTATTGAACCCCTAGCTAGAGTAGTGGTCTGAGAGGCTTCTGCACTGGCCACACATCAACTTTTATCTCACTTTCTTTCAACCTGGGGTTCAAAATAACTTCGTAATAAACAAGTTCCTCTCAAAAACACTTCGTTCTAACCAAGTTTTATTACTATAGAAATGTATGAGAGAGATTTGTGATATGGTATTTTTGTTTGTTATAACCAAATTTCATTATAAGGAAGTTTGTTATAACCAAGTTTCACTGTACTATGGAACAAAGCAGACACAGTGCCAATATCATGGTGACATGGGGAAGGGGTATACTATGGAACATAGCAGGCACAGTGCCCACAACATGGTAACATGGGGAAGGGGTATACTGTGGAACACAGCAGGTACAGTACCAACATCATGGTGATATGGAAAAGGAGTGTACTATAGAACACAGCAGGCACAGTGCCAACATCATGGTGAGATGGGGAAGGGGTATACTATGGAACACAGCAGGCACAGTGCCAACACCATGGTGACATAAGGAAGGGGTATACTATGGAACACAGCAGGCACAGTGCCCACAGCATGGTGACATGGAGAAGGGGTATACTATGGAACAAAGCAGGCACAGTGCCAACATCATGGTGACATGGGGAAGGGCTGGAACATAGCAGGCACAGTGCCAACAGCATGGTGACATGGGGAAGGGGTATACTATGGAACGCAGCAGACACAGTGCCCACATCATGGTAACATGGGGAAGGGGTATACTTGAGAACACAACATTCAGATTGCCAACATCATGGTAATATAGGGAAAGGGTATACTATGGAACACAGCGGGCACAGTGCCAACATCGTGGTGCCCCTAACCCGGAGTAAACTGTAAGGGTGTACACATACTATGAAACAATGGGAAATGGGATGCTTATTCATAACAGGTGTAGCACTCAGCTACAGCAGTATAGCCAGTTAACTTAAGTTGTAGATGTAAACTAGACGAATATCATGTACAAGAATAGCTGTTTACTTATCAAATGAAAAATAAAGGGACGAAAAAAAAGTTGTCATCACATAACAGGAGGTGTGGCAGTTGAGCGTTCTCACTCTCAGAACCATCGCCCAACATGTGCTTTTGATACCATTTTTTAGTGTTACTTCAGAAGAAAAACATGATAACTAGATGCATGCAAAGAGTGATGGGCAGAAAAGGAGGTTCAAGTTATCGGGTCCTTATCAATAGCACAAGGCAATCATAGATGAAGACTCATGACTTGTACCTTCTTGACCTGACTGTCACTCTGTCAGTGCCTCATGACCTATAATCATGTGATCCTATTCTCTTAACCATTTGAGGGAATGGCATGTTTCCAGCAAGTAGCCTACAGCATTACTTGGTATGATATGAGAAAAGTTTTGATGGGCGTTAATCCCATAGCGTCCTCTTCGCGGAGCATTGCAGGGGCCCCCAAGGGGACCCCCCATGAGGTCACAATGTCGCCAAAATGCAAGGCTTCAGGTCACATGTCACTTTTTTAGGGGGTAAAACATGTCTAATAATCTCAAAATTTAAGGCCTCAGATCAAATGTCACTTTTTTATGGATTGGACATGTCACTTTTAAAAGGGTACAAAGTTGAAATGTCACCAAAAAATGGCCAAATGTCGCCATGTCGTTTTTTACCCCTTGGGGGCCACATTGCAGATGGTTCTCGCCCTACATTCATTTCTTTTATTCTATTTCATGTCCCTTTTTAGGGATACGAAAAAAATTACAAACATTTCATGATATTTGATTGCACTGAGAAGAGTTTTATAGGTCCAGTAAGCACATGTAATAGGAGACTTCCTCAACTCTCTTTGGTGGAGCTAAACCATGTTTCTTGTGTGTAGGTTATTATGAAGTATACTATGTGTCCCACTGTACGTATTGACATTGTGGTGAAGGGCTGTGTAAATATGACATTGGCTGTTCCGGCTGTTCCTGGTTTTCACATGTCCTGGTACTAAAACAGGATCAAGGAGCGTAGGGACATGGGAAATGATATGTGGAAGGGGGGTGACAGGCAGAAGGAGGGGAGAATCCACCATTTTACACTGAGTCTAAGAACTGATGTCAATTTAGATATCTTGATTTAGGTCACACTTTCTTTCATATTACTGGTTTATTACTTCGTCAGTCACATGTTTGTGGAGTCTAAAGTTGTGCCTACGCTGGTATCTATTTCAAACTTTTAAGGGTAGCATAATGTCTCTGAATTTCTGTTCATTTGTCATCGATCTTGTTGCAGTGAGATAGTACTGACAAGTAGCTTATCTGACCGTCATGATTCATGAACATTACCCATGCGAATCATGGTACTTACCATAGCTGTATTCATGCATCTCGTCGATAAAAGGACATACCGTATAACCCCTGTGTGTAAGATACACCTTTATACATGAGGATTAAGTCCTGGTGCACCTTATAGAAGCAGCCAAAGTTAGAGGTGTGCCTTACAGGCGAGGAACAGTACTGAAGCGACCAAAAAAGACTCTAGGACGTAAGGTGCGCCTTATACACAAGGTACATTACAGTAGGTCATTGAAGCATTATCAAGTACATTATGTGGGACTTAAAATGTTAATCTAAAACTTTGTGTGGTCGATACCATATACTGGTACAGCATGCAGCTTATGAAACGTGTAACAGCTGTTGATTCAGGAAATGATAAACTTGTATCGTGCATGAGATTATTAAGAATTGAACAGCATATTGAGTAGCCTATGTATGGGCGAGTATTGTAGTGCCAGATAGAAAAGGGCTTGTTAGATATAGGGGGCCTTTTGAAAAAGAGATCCTTGTTGGGGGGGGGGGGGTTAAAAAACGATCACTTTCTAAGCCTAAGGGACAAGTCATTTATTGCCCGGTGAGGAGGGGGGGCTTTTTAGATATATGAGGGGGGGGCATTTTGAAAAAGACCCCCATGGTGGGGGGCCAAAGCTCAATAAACCTTCAGACTGTGGGGGTCAAAACTAAATATGGGCAATTCAAATTCCCATCACAATGTGTCATTTCACGCATGTGTCCGATTTTTTGTGGGGGTCATTTTGCAAAATCAGTTCTTAGTGGAGGGGGGGGGGGTCCACAATCTTTTTTGTCATAGTGGTGGGGGGGGGCGGAAAAAAAATCTGCCGATCCGCCAAAAACCATCAAGTTCCCCTAGCTGGCAAAAATGACTCACTCGTCAGGCTAAGGGAGAGGTCATTATTCATAAATAAAAAACATAAGGTGGTGGGTTTGAGGGGGTGGGGGCGCAAAAACTTTTTACCCCTCTTGAGGTGGGTGGCATGAAAAAAAAAATGACCCTCTTTTATGTAAAAATCTAGGCACTGAAATACCTCCAGTGTGTGAGTCTGCTGCAGTAGAGGTGTGAAACTGTGATAAAGCTGAAACTGGGTAGTGTTAAACTCTCATTTCTTTGCAAGCTTATTCTGAAACTATTTACTGGTGGATCTTTACAAACAAGGGCTCATTTTAACAGGCTTGGCTAGACCTTTAAAATGAATATATTTGTACAAGGTTAAATGCAGGGAATTTTGCCTTTGATCCCATTGAAGTTCAACCAAAAGTTTAGAACCATTTTATGATGAGAAGATCACTGAGCACCTAAAAATAAATGGTTCCCACCTGTTCTATGGATAAAAATCATCTAGAAAATGTCTAGCTTTTCTTTTTCTAAGGGGCTACAGTATGTTTGACAGACCCTGCAAACTTTTGGGACGAGATTATCTCTGGACACTTGTCCCAACCTCCCCCATGTTCGGCACTTACATATCAATTAAGACCTTATTGTATGCATTTTATATGGTGAGAAATTGATAGCTGTGATAAAAATAAGTGGTTTTGCTTTTTAAATGAAGTTTTTATGACAATTAAAATGGAAGTTATGATCATTCAAACATCCTGAGTCAAAGACGCTATTCTGCTGTGGTTCTGTCAGAGCGCACAGATCAAGGGAAAAGATGACATCAAAAATTTGCTTTTACATTGTTTGATTATGATAAAATGTATCATTATTCACATTCTTGGGGGTATATCTTTCTTATCTGAAAAGAAAATTGCCCAAAATAATCATTTTAGTGAACTAGTCTACCTTGGATTCATCTTGCTTGATTACAAAATTGGATCTAAATTAAACTCTTAACTATGGCAGAATTCTGGGTCTGATTTGGTACCTTTTACGGGTCATAATTCCACTTTAAATTGACATAGAGACTTCATTTAACAAGCAAATCCACTTCTTTTCTCAAGATCTATCCATTGCTCCTTAGATAAGTTTAATGGGATAAAGTGTTAAAAATCTAGGTAAGTGCCTAAAAAATGCGGGTGGTCAAAAAGGGCACAAAAATTCTCCGTGCCTACACAGGCTACATTGCGGGGGGGGGGAAGATTTTCATTAGGCCTAAAAAATTTTTGTTGTGTTTAGGTAACGGGGTTGAAAAAAATTAGGGTAGGTAGGGAATTTTTTGAGAATTTTTTTAAGGCCGGCTGTAAATTTTCACGCCTACGCAACGTGAATTTGATGCCTTTAATGTCTCGATAAGTGCCAAAATAAATATAACCCAAAATTCAACAAAAAAAATGTGAAAAAAGTCAATATGTGGGCATGTTTGGTATCAAATTAAAGCCCCCCCCCAAAAAAAAAAAAAAATCCGACCTACCTACCCTATTTTTTTGGGCTATGTTAGGGAGTGGTCATTATTTATCAACAGGGGGCGGGTGGTGGGTTTTCATGCGAACGTGCGAAAATTTTTTACGCCCCCCCCCTCGACGGCAGTCAAAATTTTTTGCGCCCCCCCGCACCAGAGGCACGGAGAGTTTTCGCGCCCCTCTTTGATCTATAGTAGTGCGCGGGCTTTTTTGCTAAAAAGAGGGTGAATTTTTTTAGCCCCCCCTCAAGAGGGGTCAAATTTATTTTAGCCCCCCCTCGGGAGGGGTCTGAAAATTTTACGCCCCCCCCCTGTTGATAAATAATGACCACTCCCTTACCTGAACACAAGAAAAATTTTTTTAAGGCCTAATGACCACTGCCTAAAGTAGGCACTTACCTAATATTTCAAGACTTTATCCCATTGAACCTATCTAATGATCAATGGATGGATCTTGAGAAAAGAAGTGGATTTGCTTTTTAAATGAAGTCTCTATGTCAATTTTAAGTGGAATTACGACCGGTCAAAGGTACCAAATCAGACCCAGAATTCTGCCATAGTTAAGAGTTTAATTTGGATCTAATTTTGTGATCAAGCAAGATGAATCCAAGGTATACTAGATCACTAAAATGATTATTTTGGGCAATTTTCTTTTCAGATAAGCAAGATATACCCTTAAGAATGTAAATAATGATACATTTTATCATAATCAAACAATGTAAAAGCAAATTTTTGATGTCATCTTTTCCCTTGAACTGTGCGCTCTGACAGAACCACGGCAGAATATCGTCTTTGACTCAGGACGTTTGAATGATCATAACTTCCATTTAAATTGACATAATAACTTCATCTAAAAAGCAAAACTACTTATTTTTATCATAGCTATCAATTTCCCACCATATAAAATACATACAATAAGGTCTTAATTGATAGGTAAGTGCCCAACATTGGGGAGGATGGGATAAGTGTCCAGAGATAATCTCGCCCAAAAAGTTTGCAGGGTCTGTCAAACATACTGCAGCCCCTTAGAAAAAGAAAATGAAAACATTTTCTAGATCATTTTTAACCATAGAACAGGTGGGAACCATTTATTTTTAGGTGCTCAATGATCTTCTCATAATAAAATGGTTCTAAACTTTTAGTTGAACTTTGATGGGGTCAAAGGCAATATTCCCTGCATTCAACCATGTACAAAAAATAATCATTTTAAAGGTCTAGCCAAGCCTGTTAAAATGAGCCCTTGTTTGTAAAGATCCTCCAGTAAATAGCTTCAGAATAAGCTTGCAAAGAAAGGAGAGTTTAACACTACCCAGTTTCAGCTTTATCACAGTTTCACACCTCTCCTGCAGCAGACTCACACAGTGGAGGTATTTCAGTGCCTACCTAAAGTATCGTACCGCACCTGGACTGGCAGTGGCACTGAGATACCACATTACCAGTCACTTGAGTCTGCTGAGTCACTGACTGAGTCGGGCCTCTCTTGCTTTAGAGTTTAGTCTTTAGACTTTAGTCTTTAATACAAACTCTTGACTTGACTCGAGTTAGTTGGATCGGGGCCCAACTCACATACTTGTTAGGGTCTCAGATCTGTGACTAGACTCGAGTCTGAAACTGACAAATTTGCGACAAACTTAGACGTCTTGAACTCGGCATTTAAGCCTTGTCCCTGACCTTTCTTGATGATCTCCAGACTTACCATATTTTCGCAAACTGTCTGTCACTTGTTGAAACTATAGTTCACGCTGCTGTATCCTGCTGTTGTGAGGAATTCTGAGTCAAAACTCAACAGTTATATGGTGGCTAGTGCAGCCGGTGCCTCCCGCGTGTATCTGTTTTGATCATGTGACTCGCAGGATGTAAATAAGAACTCTCCTCTGAGGAGGAAGGGAAGCAACATTTCCTCCTTCCGTTTTGACAGATCTTGGGGACTGGTAAGTAGAAAAATTGCAATATAATACAGATTTAGGCCCTAATGTGGTTACACTTTTACGATATTATCGATGCTTGACCTTCAGTTGTGTATTGGAACGTACAACATTGATAAATACTCGAGTACTGTCTGTAGACGAAGCATAATACTTTGTGCTACACCCCCTTCCTCAACTCAACTCAGTTTAATAGGCACAGTCACAAAATTTTCAAATACATTAGATGTGTAAACTGATGTTATGGCTGGATAGATCTAATTGAAATAGATATTCAGTGAAAATTTCAAGTCAATATCTTGTTTAGTTTCTGAGAAAATGACAATTATGTCGTCTGAGAATTCTTACTCTAGGGGCTGTGTACAAATTACGTCATGCAGGAGGGGGAGGGGGGGGTCCCACTTCCCATGACCAAGCATGACAAGGGGGGGGAGGGGGGTCATGGGCTGCATGACATCATGTCATCAAGAAATCAAAATTTGCTTTGGCTCTGGCAAGAAAAGAAAAATTGTAAAGGTAGGGAGATATAATACCTATAGTAGCCTAAGTAGGCACTTACCTACCCCCAGTGCATGCTTCTGTTGCAGTGGAGGTGTGAAACTGATAAAGCTGAAACTGGGGAGTGCTAAACTCTCCTTTCTTTGCAAGCTCATTGTGTAGCTATTTATTGGAGGATCTTAACAAAGATGGGCTCATTTTAAAGGGATTGATTAGGGGTTTAATATGAATCTATTTGAGAAATAATTGATTCAGATAAACATCCCATTCTCCCCAAGTAAAGTTACCCCATAACTTTGAAAGCATTTTTTGGTATAAAGGCAAAATCTCACATAAAAGAGAATAGTTCCCACACTTTCTCTAGAAAAAAATGGTTTAGAAACTGTCTAGGGTTTCTCATTTCATAGGGGAACAGGATGTTTGCCAGACCCCACAAAAATTTTAGTGTGCCATTCGCTATCACCCTTCCACCAGCTTCTCCATGTTAGGTCCTTGTCTGTTTGCTAGAATCCAATCCTATGTATATCATTTATATAACAATGGATAGAGCCGATAAAAATAAGTGGATTTCCTTTTTAATTAAATGAAGTGTTTACATCAATTTAAAGGGAAATTCTGACCGTTTAAAGATCTCATATCACCTCCATAATTTTGCATCAATTCTGTGAGATCGCTAAATCACAGATGATATTAGGTCAAGATAAAATCCCTTTAAATTGTTAAATTTTGATATGATACATTGATTTTCAACCTTTTATGGGGAACTCATACACGAAAAAGAAAATAGTCCAAAATGATGATTTAAGAAATGTAGCTACACCTGTATCAGATATGCTTGATCACAAATCTGGGCCCTATTTAAACTCCTAACAGTGACAGAATTTTGGCTTTGATTTGGGGTCTTTGATCATTCATAACTTCCCTTATACTTGGCATAAATACTTCATTTAAAGAGCAAATCCATTTCTTCTGATGAGATCTATCCATTGCTTAAAAAAATGCATGGGACAAAGTCTTGAAAACTAGGTAAGTGCCTACCTATAGGCCCTACATGCATGCCTTCCTCAGACATCTCACTCAATGAGTGTCATTGCCATCAATGTCAGTGTAAAGTCAAGTTGATGTCCAGGCCAGGGTGCACTACTCTTACCCCTAATCTAGGCCCCATACCGATTTAACCCTTTTTGAAAAGGACCACTGCTGCCCTTAGGCAGCATCTAAAATACCACTGAATCTCCGCTGCTGTCTCAGGGCAGCATCGATAGTTATCCACAGGCTTTTTTTTTGCTGAAAAGGCATGAATCTTTTTACCCCTCCCCCTCCCACTCCTTGAGGTATCAAAATTATTTTTCCTCCTCCCCCAATCCACACCCTCCCTTTGTTGAACTTGGAGAGGGGGGGGGGGTATCTCTCTGCATGACGTCATGCTGAGGGGGGTCAAGTGTTGTATGACGAAACATGACAAGGGGGGAGGGGGGGTCGAAAATGGTCCAAAAATGCATGACGTCATTTGTACACAGCCCCCTGTTTGTCTGGCGGGCGCTGACTCTTACCTGATGGGAGAGTCAGGCTTCCTGCATAGGGCTCATTTGTCAGGTGGCTGGAATTGTATGACATAAATCTTTTATGTCGATTTCCTCTTAAAGATGGCTTCCTAAGACATGTTTGTCTTCGAGGATGGTTTGGTTTTTTTTTATTGTTTTTTTTTTTTTCAAGTGCAATACCTATTGAAGTTATTCGCTATTTGTCAGCAAGCAGTCAATATCTTGTCAGTATTTGATCAACAACCTAGTCCATATGTCAGTAATAAGTTGATATTTGTCAGCACATAGGTTAAACAAAAAATTCTTTCGAGTTACCAGCACTTTTGCTGTATTATATTTAACAACAGGGGGGTTAGTGGGTTTGGGGTACAAAAATTTTAGACCCCTTTTAGAGGGGGGGGGGAATTGTTCATCCCTTTTGAGCGAAAAAGCCCGCAAGTTACTAAAGAATAAAAGGGGGGACGGAAAAATTGCAGACCCCTCGGAGGGGGGATGGAATTTTTTTTCGCCGCACATGCGCAGGATTTCACCAACACCCCCCTGTTATTAATTTAAAAAATTATTACTCCCGTATGTGTTTTCGGCAAAAGCCTGTGCATTTACTCGCGCATGAATATCGGCTCCTGCGGGGAGGTGGGGGGTCCAAAGATTTTTAACCCTTGCGAGGGGATGGGCAAACTTTTTTTCGTGCATCCCTGTGCAAACCCATCACCCCCTTCCCCCATCGATCGCGTTGCTGAAAAATAAAAGATCACTCCCCACTGATAATCCCTGTATTAATTGGAAAAGGTCACTGTCTTTATATTGAAATTTTGTTCCACAACCAGTGTCACCATGTTGAGCAGCGTAAGGAAACCTCCACCCTTAGTAACGGGTGTCTCTCCAAAGGAAGGTCCCCCAGGTACCCGGGTCACCATTCGTGGGGAAAACTTGGGCATCGATGCTAAGGACCTCATAGGTGAGTGTATTTTTTTCATTAATCCCTCATAACCAGTACAACGAAATAACGTTATGGTCTACCCAATTAAGTTCCAGTATAGTCCCTGAAAGAGATATGGTACAACATAATCTTGAGCATATAACATGTTTTAACAAATAACTTTCATCTCTTTGGTGTACATCTACGCTTTCACTGCCTAGAATGCAGTCTGTCAAAATCAATAAAACAAATGTGAAGGCCTCCGCACCTCAGCGCTACCTTGTTATGAATGGCACCGTTGCCATGCTCGCCTCACCTTATCAACTTCGGTTGGTAAGGGGGTCTCCAAGGGGATCATTGTCCTGAATCAACAATGATGTCATCATCACCTAGGATACAGAAATTTATTATGCATCCTCCAGGGCCTGGGGAGATTCACTCTCCAGGCCCGGTACATAAACTCCAAGCAGTTGTTTGGAATTTTATTAGAAATTTTCCAATAAGGGTGATGTCCAACAAGGTTTCGACCACTTTGGGTCTCATCAGGCATGTTCTGAGGGATGAACAAGGTGTGTGACATTGTCACCTTTGAGCTCAAAATAAAAATTAATTATTTGAGCTTTGTCATTCCCCATTTGGGTATGTTTGTATGGCAGAATGCTATATTCACAGACACACAAAGGGGGAATATCATGGGTGGAGACTGAGATGTACTATGACTAAACTTTTATTAGAGTCACTACTTTACATCTGTGTTTTATGGGTGGCCTTTAAACCAGGTGGATAAACTTTTGTGCATTTCCAATACTTTGAATGAAAACTTTGGCACAGTGTGGCTATCCCGGGTTGGGGGTTATTTTGTCCCGATTCCCTTTATTTCCCCCCCATCAGTAATCGATAAATTTTTTCAACGGAGCTTAGATGGGGGGTACGGTTCTGTTTAGAGACCTTTGAACTAATAGTTGGGTGCATCTATCAGGTTCAATCCATAAGGGACTTGAGTACGTAATTTCAGTATCCAATTCCGTTCTAATTTGTTGCGGAGTTTCTCCGCATACTCAGAGTGTGGGTTCTTGTTTATGAACTCCACAATATGGACTTTGACGTCCTTGAGGCCTAGGTGTCCATTTGAGTTGAAGTGAGCTCCCATGTCGGTGCTCATCCTCTTTTTCTCAATGTTGCCTATATGTGGGTAGAAACGTTGTCTCAAAGTTTGTAGCGTTTGGCCTACATATTGTTTGCCACAACGCTTGCAGGATATACAATATATGACGTTCGAGCAAAGGCAAGATATGTTTATCTTGGCGGGGTACGTCATTTTTGTCTGTCCCGACTGAATCTGGCCTGATTTGTCCAGTAATGGGCAGCTTTTACACTTGGGGTTATCGCATTCTTTTGATGGTTTACCTCCAATGGCTGCCTTGTGTTTGCCCTGTCGTTCAGGGTGGTAGTCAACTTTCGCACGTACTAGATTTTTCCGTAGGGATGGGGGTTTCCGGAGGCCTACGATAAGCCTAGTATCATGTAGGCGTCTAGTGCGTGCTGATGTGGCTAGAATATCCCAATTTTTTCTGACAATCAATTGAAGATTGTTGAAAGAGGGATGATAGGTTGTTACCAGGATGCAGGTATCATTGTTGTTGCGTCCCTTAGGGCCAATCCGGTAGTCCAGAGGGTCTGGTCTTGGTTTTGAAAGGGCTCTGACTAGCGATTCTGCTACTAGCTGCTTCGGGTAGCCTCTGCAGACAAAGTGGGCGGCTTTGATCAGGCTTTGCTTGACGAAATCCTCTGTTTTTGTACAGATTCTACGTATACGTAGAAATTGCCCGTACGGGATGCCTTTCTTGCAATGCCAGGGATGGGCTGATTGGTAGTGGAGGTAGTTGTGTGCATCCGTTACCTTGTTGTGTAGGTCGGTGACCAGTCTGTTGTCCACTTTGATTACACGGGTGTCCAAGAAGGAGATTTCTTTGTCTGAACACTCATGGGTAAATTTGATGGTGTCGTGGACCTCATTGAGGTACCTGACAAAATTTAATAGACTTTCTTCTCCGTGGTCCCAGAGAAGGAAGATGTCGTCTATGAAGCGCACCCATAGTGTGGGTTGCAAAGGGTATTCATAGACGAGTCTCTCCTCAAAATCTGCCATGAACAAATTTGCGAAAGTGGGTGCTACCCGGGTGCCCATAGCGGTCCCGCCCACTTGTAAATAATGTTCACCGTTGAATTCAAAATTGTTGAATTCAAGCACCAGAATGCAGTCTGTCAACGATTATTGTTCATGTTATTAACCTTATTACCGGGGTAGTCTTATTTCATGGTGGACACTTATGCCATGACTGCTACTTCCATCCATCTGACCTTGCAGTGTAACGTATGTATGTGAAGTGTTTATCACTTCCCTGTTTTCATATGCCTCTTGAATTTCCTCAGGGTTGGATTAGTAGAACATCCAAGCTTCACTCCGGTACTTACAACCTACCCTATCAGTATTAATCACAAGTGCCCGAAAGCAAGTATCCCCAATCAAGCAAGTCAGTGTCAGCATTGTACAATTTTATCATTTGCCTTTCTCCAGGTCTACGTATCTGTGGTGTGGATTGCTTGCTATCTGCTGACTGGAAGTCTCCCAATAAGCTGATCGTACGGACAGGGCAGGCTAAAGGTAAAGGCGACATTATCGTGGTCACTCGGGCTGGGGGAGTGGGCAGCTGCACAGTCACATTCAAAGGCTACTTCCAACAGACAGGTGAGTTCTTAAACTTCACATATAAAATTGTATAGACCCTCATAGATTGATTTCTATAGCCTCTATTATTCTATCTAAGCAGAAGCATTTAAGGTAAAAGTGTAATGTTTATATAATGCTGATTTGGCGTACTTTACAAAACACAAAAAAGTTCATGGATATCTATTATTTATTTATACTAATCATGCGTGCTTATTTGCAACACATTGTTTAAAATCGTTCAATTATTTTCCATCTACATATTGCAAGCAAACATATGCCAATTTCTGTTTATTTCCACTATATTTGCTTCGTTGCCCTAAGCTTTGAGATCATCCATTTGAAGGCATATGTTGCACAATGAGGCAGTTATAAAGGCAGCTATGTTCGCACATTGCTTTTTTATTGTCTTTCCCACAAAGACCCACCAGACGCTTCTCCAGGACGTGAAATTAAAGAACTGAACAGTATGTTTGTTGTAACCATGGTGTCTGATTCCAGAACACCATGACAGTTTAGTTAGTTTTGTGTTAAACATTTATGATATTCTGTGTTAAATAGTTATGAGATCATTAATATATAGATAAATGTAGGTGATGTGTTCATGATAAATTCTAAAATGTTTCCCGAAACCATTGGTGTAGCCATAGACGTACACAATATACTGTGTACTGTGTAGGTCTATGGTGTAGCTTTGCTACCTGACTATAACAACTGGACTAACTCTACTACTGGTTTATTTCCAAGGCTGATATGTTTATCTAACTCTCCACCAGAGATGACTGATGATAAACATCTAGCTGAAAACAGTATACTTTACTCCTAAGTTACTGAAATCATGAGAAACAACAGGCTACTGCTATTGGCTCTGACTTGATCATGTGGTATGTCTTATGTCTAAGAAAGTGGAGATATTGACACATGCTGGACACTTCACCTTCAGGGTTATATATCATTTAGATATACCTGTTTATGTGTCGATGGCGATGTAGATAATAGTACCGGTATACCATTTTTATCAGGGGTATTCAGTACGTAGCAAAACCGGTCGAGATGTTGAATGGCAATATCATTTTCCAGTTGTCTATCATGACCTATGTCCCTTCTTTTCGCCCAATGCAGTAAAAAAAAAGCCTACCCGGTGACCATACAGTACCATATGAGATTGCTTTTCCTATCTGATATCTAATTCCCCTCTCTTTTCTCAGTAGATATTGAGGATGACGAAAGTATGCATGAAAGTTATAAGTTTATTTTTCAGATTACTTTTTTCCATGTGCCTTAGGATTGTTTTTGTCAGTTGACAAATTTTTACAGTTGAGTGTTGAATGCTGACTTATGTTATAATAGTTGATGCACATTTACAAGATAAATTTTGAGTTGGGCAGTATAAATGAATATTTTCCCGTTACTCTGTAAAGTGACTAGGGCCGCTGTTGATATGTGGTCATTACAAGGTAAAATGTATTCACTTTACATGGTTGACAGGTACCGGTAATTTATCTATACTTCAATGAGGCTTTTGTACAAAATATATGCAATATATGAAAAGGATGAATTGTCAACTATGATAGATTTTGGGTACTGTCAAGATGTACCGTTTTTTTTCTCTTCAAAATTACCGTCTCATAAACTCTGGAGGGAATGTCAAGCATTTCCCCACAATACCATTGATTTGCCCTCAATTGTTCATAAAGGAGAGACAGTCATCAATCCTTTATGATAATATGTTACCTTGAAACTGCATAAGTGTATCATTCTGAACTTTCAGGAAAATATCAAGGTTCTGTTTTCATCTGTCACGATGAAAACCAGAACAGTGTGCACTAAAGCCTTCCGGGATAAAGCAAGATGATCTTCAATTATAAGAGATAGTAATAGTATGATACCTTGCTGATATTAGACTGGCAAGCGCTTTTTTTCATATAGATTTCCTATGTGAAAATAAACATAAAGTGGACTAATTCCGATATTCTTGATGGAATAATTTCTCTTCATGATGAGTGTCCACAACCACCATAATGTGTGTGCCTCACTTCTCCAGGTCCTCTGCAAGAATCAGCGGTATGGGTCAATGAGGATCAGATGGTCGTCTCTCGCCTCAACCGGAATCGCATGTCTACAGCGCTGATTGCCACAGAACATGATGACCCACTGGGAATCTCTGACGAGTCCAATGAGTGAGATATTTGTTGTTCAGTTTGTAGAGTGGGGTCAACTAATTTCACTTATTAAAAGATAAACATGGATTTATATGTCCAATCAATACCAGAGTGAATAATATGGAATGATTTGATCGATCCAATTTCCATTCCCCAAATTTGGAAATTTAGCTCGAGAGGTAAAAAAACATTTGTATTTCTTGAAGAACTAAAAAGTTTATCAGAACCACATTGTTAGTTGTGATATTGTACAATTTCGCAAAACATTAGACCTTAAACTGGATCAAGTTTTTAAAATTAGTGTATTCGTGAAACTAGCATTTTGCACATGTATGTATAAATTCGTATTTCTCACTTTCAGTTCCAAATTCCCTGAGGACGAGCTTCACGACATGTTCCCTGATGGTTAGTAATATTACTACGGTACATGTAGTTATTTGTAATCTTAGGAGTTGAGCACTGTAGGTTCTTTTCAATCTAGTCACATTTTTAATGCATCTTTTTTTTCTGTTCAGGATCTGGCAACACAGCTCAAGAGAACTTTGTCTCACAATGGTTCCTGTTGGAGAATCATCATGGTACTAGGTAGGCACTCTCTGTTAACATAAGGAGGCTACACGATTAATACTTTTATAAGTATGAAGATCACTGGTAATAGCTTGGATGATGTTACAAATATGCGTACCCATTCTACAGTTGAAAAAAGACAAGGATGTCAATCCAATAATGCTGAATCTCAACTAGTGCTATATGGTATCGAAGCTTGTAATTAGGGCGATGAGTTCTTGGTTACATCCTATTCCATACTATGCCATGGATATCGATATATAAGCATATAAAACCACTGCAGATAGTGTAATGCTATTTACTACATTCCGTTCCAGTTTTGATGATCTTAAGGCGGGTTTGGCATATCTTAAGCGCAAGTCGAGTACGCGTCACGAAGGTCCACTCGCCTTTGTCAAGGGCAACCTCACTACTTTCATGGACTGCCAGAACACTCTTGCTGGTAAGTGCTGCATCTAAGTGCAAAGTAAGCGTGTTGATGCAAGCATTCCTATTGACTCTGACCTTACATACACTACATGACTTTTACCAAGACAAGGGTTTCCACGGTTAGAACATCACAGTTTCATGAATTATAATATATAAATCTGTTACCGGCACTGAATCACCTTACATTGGTATAAAAGTGTTGTAGAGTAGCATATACCCTTAAGGCCATGTTATTATTAATAATGGATTACGGATTTTTTCAGTCAACACTTTGGTCAGCCAGAGGCAACAAAAAAAAAAGAAAAAAAGTCCCAAACCTGAGTCCAGAAATTCCATTGGCCAGAGGCAAAAAAAAAGCAAGAAAAAAAAGCCCATAATACGTCACATTTTTGGACATCAAACGAACTTTTAAGCCAACAAATGGTACATTTTTGACAAGTTTATGTCGGATAGATGGATCAATAGTGGATATTTGTTGGTCTTTTTATTAGAATAAAACGGCCTAATATGGCATTGGTGGTTTCTGGTGCTCGCATGACCTGGAAATGGCACATGATAACTAAAGGTAGATACACTTACACAGTGATAACCGGACTGGGTCAAGGATGTTAAGACATCAGTCTTCACCAATAGCATATGGCTATGGCTATTGATAAAGCCCATGACTTGCACCTTCTTTGCCATACAGAATCACCATGTGCTGTTATCTAGTTAACACTTTAGGGATGGCATGGTCCCCAAAAGTTGTATTTCATTTGTCCTCATTACACATCACTGCAGGTGCAGTGAGTAAATTGCAGACACTTGTACTTGTTGCATCATGATATCCTTTCAGGAAGGTATCAATCTGTAATAGCCTGTAAAGGTTTAAGATTTCAACCAAAAAAAAAAAAAAAAAACAAACCTGTAAAGGTTTGGTGTGACATAAAATAATAGTAGTATGGCTTACATGAACCATCTCTCTTGGGCAATACTGGTAAAGATATACCCTACCCCTAATAGTTCAACTGTTTTGTTTTATACTAATTCATAGCATAATCACTATTTCTTTATCGTGACAGATATGCATCAACAACTTATAGACGACCAGAAAAATGCGAACGGGTCCATAACACAGGAGTTAGAGGACATACTAGAAAGTAGGTACCCAGACCTGTACTGTCACAGAACCTTCATAATTAAAACTTCTTTTCCTGAAAAGACAGAACACACTTATTAGTTGCATGTATTGACATTGACAAGTTTAGCACTGACCACATTTCAAGAAGCACGGTAGATTTTCTCTGAAAGAAACAATGTACATTGTATTTATCCAAATAGACACGTGATATATAACATACAGAAAGAGTTAAAATATTAGATGATTTTACAAACAAAAAGTTCAGTTTATGTATTAGCTCTCCCCACGACGTAATAAATGGTCTCTATAATTAACGATAGATATTGCCTTATCAGCAGATAACAGTACCAAATAGATGGGGTTAATGAACTCCCTTATGGGTTGTCATACAGTGGCAATGAGTTATTTGCTGGCTGCTGTGTTGCTGTACTGCGACAAAACATGGCTTTTTTTTCTTGACATATTATGCTGTCACTAATGTATGAGAGAAACAAGTGCCGCTTACTATAATGCTTGCCTGTTCAACAAATAAACGCAGAGTCCAACAAGTCAGCAGACCTCCTCTTCCAAGACGTATTGGGACGGAAAGACCGTGCGGATGCCACTCGCAATGCCCTGGGTGTCCTACACCGGTTTAAGTTCCTCTTCAACTTACCTTGTACACTAGACAGAAATATAAAAAAGGTGAGGTTCTAGAACCAGTCATCTAATCTAGGCTCTACATTTTCCTTAAGTATGTCTTTGGGTTGTTAAAATGAGCCTCTCTCTCATTTGTCATCACAAATTTGATATATCCCAGGCTGAAATATAATATTTCCTTGAATGCCTAGAAAATAATCCTGGTTACCATGTAGAAGTTAGCAGCTGCTTATATATGTTTATTACTGATATCTGCAACTTGTATGCTGCCTGATGAGTCCATATTTTGTCTCTTTAACAGGGGGATTACGACCTGGTCATCACGGACTACACAAGAGCAAAGTCTCTCTTTGGGGACACAGAGGTTCAATTGTTTAAAAAAGGTAATTTCCTCATCTCCCTTCTCGGTCACTCCTTTTTAAAGAAAATTATTACATTTTCTATCTATAAATATTTTCTTTTATTGCTCTTTCCTCTCTAATCATCAATAATGGTAATAAACGTAGGTGTGAGAATCATGATCATCTTGCTTATTACAGTTTACCAAGAAGTGGAAAATAGGATCGCTGCATTCAGAGATATGCTTTATAAAAAGTTACTCCAGCTTCCAACAACTCTCGATGAACAAAAGCGGCTTATAAGGTTGGTGGATGTCGAAAGATTTATTAAGTATAAGTTATTGATGAACATATACGTATGATATTGGATACACACAGGAACAGATATTGACGATGATGAAACCTTTTTACTATCTTCTCACCCATAGTACTTAATGCATTTGTACACACCATTTTAATAGCTATTATAGGCATTCCAGGAGAGAGATCCAGAAAACAAAATGGAACGGTTCAAAGTGCAATATGAATAGATTTCAGAAATATTCGACCAGGATAGATGTAGCGGCAAGTTATCTTCATTGTGACATTAGGTGGAACCATTCTACTCCTTATTACAGGTATTTGGTACACTTGGAGACACCGGGGGATCCTGCCTGGGAGTGTCTGTGTAATATGCAGAAGTGGGTCATTAAACTGCTCTACTCCTGTAAGGATCAACACATAGCTAAAGGTAACATCCTCTTTTAATATAAGGGCCAACATATAGCTAAAGGTAACATCCTCTTTTAATGTAAGGGCCTACACATAGCTAAAGGTAACATCCT
This sequence comes from Acholoe squamosa, assembly GCA_949317995.1. Taxonomy (NCBI): domain Eukaryota; kingdom Metazoa; phylum Annelida; class Polychaeta; order Phyllodocida; family Polynoidae; genus Acholoe; species Acholoe squamosa. The sequence continues at coordinate 45,888,593 of OX439038.1, forward strand.
CTTTTAATGTAAGGACCAACACATAGCTAAAGGTAGCATTCTCTTTTAATGTAAGGGCCAACACATAGCTAAAGGTAACATTCTCTTTTAATGTAAAGACCAACACATGGCTAAAGGTAACGTCCTCTTTTAATGTAAGGGCCTACACATAGCTAAAGGTAACATCCTCTTTTAATGTAAAGACCAACACATAGCTAAAGGTAACATCCTCTTTTAATGTAAGGGCCTACACATAGCTAAAGCTAACGTCCTCTACTCATGTAAGGACAACTCTTTTGTTGTACCATGAGCATATATTCGCAATATCTAGTTATTGGTTACAATCTACTGGAGAGATATATTGGTTGTTGAAGTCTATACTCCTTTAAAAAATTATATTTCTAACAGAACAAGAAGCTGATAAAGAAAATGGTGAGAAGTCCGAAACCTCAAGTCCAAGTCGATCATTAAAAACTCCAAATGTAAATCGCGAGCCAAGCTTCAAATCCGGTAAGTTAAGTAGCCTACATGTATGATGAAAACATTTTGTCTCTAAATCATACAGAGAATCTATTTAATATCTTCAATTTTTTTTTCATCATATAAATGTTGCATCATTTCAGATAGAAAAAGAAAGGGTCCTTCAAATGGTACTTTGACTCTCTATTAATGGCATAAAAACACTGTTTTTTTCTATTTTTTTCTAACCGATGGCAGGTGGGAAGGCACCCCACAAAGTTCAGTTTGTGGATAACTTGAGTCATGTGCTGACTGATAACTTACCTGACCTCTGGCGGCTTGGTCAGGCCTACTTTAGCGGCAAACTACACAAAGAGGTAGGGATTTTTGTATAATTAACACGAAAAGCGAGTTATAAGGAGACACCCTGGGGCACTGCACTTTCAGTCATTTTGGTGGTGCGAATAAGTTTTAAAAAAGATGTAAATTTTATATATAAGAGGCAGAATTACTTAGTGCCATTAAAGGAGGAGATGTAGGGGTCTTGCAGGAAAAGGTATTTCATTACCAAGTTTTGTAAATTTTGAGAAATTGTCAATAATGTACAGACTCAGTTGGTTGGCAGCCATAAGACGCTTTTTGCCTCCAATGGTGAAGGTATATGATGTTGATCCATGTATCAACTTTCCCACCTTTTTTGCCAATGTTTTGGCGGGAGTTATGCAAATAGTGGCTTTGGTGGTGCGAATAACCTGGGTGAGGGAGTGCTGATGCAACAGGATGAGTGCACAACTCATGGGGGGGCCATCCACAAATGATGTGATGCTGAAGGGGGGAGGGGGGGTCAGGCCCGGCATGACTAAATAAATTTTCCATATACCTTCAGCATTGCAAAATTGGCAAAAAACATGACGAGGGGGGTCTAAAAAGGTCAAATTTTTCATGATGTCATTTATGGATGGCCCCTGGGAGCCATTCACAGGCTTTTCACTTTTCAAGTTATCAGCAATTTACATTGCTGCATTATATTATGAATATAACCATTGTGTTATAGATGGCTAAAAGTTGGTGCTTTAGTTCCACATGGGACACCAGGGACACGCATACAAATTGGCACACAACATAACCTTGCTCACAATTCTCAACTACCGTAATCTCCCACATATAAGACGCGTCTTATACGCAAATCAGGTCAGGGTGTGTCTTATAGGTTTTTGCTGAATTTGGGGTGCGTCTTATACGCAAACCTGCCTGCCTTTTGGGAGTTAAGGCTGCGCCTTCTTCTTGGGAGATAAAGGTTATTTGTGTCTAGTGGGTAGATTGGCGGATCTAGGATTTTGGAAAAGACGGGGGATGCACCAGCTATGCCTGGGTAAAAAGAGAGGGGGCGGACACCCCATATTTTTCGCTAGATTTGGAGCCTTATTAAGTTAAAGAGGCAGTTTAACTCATAACTACAGCTGAAAAGGAGGGGTGCGCAACCCTGCGCCCCTGTCTAAATAAGCTACTGCTCAGAATAGCTGGTTCCAAATACTCACTGGCTTTATGGCCAAAATTACTCCCGTGTGATATTCCACTCAAAGATTTCTTTTCTTTCTTTTAGAATATGATAGATATTTCGATGGAAGAAGATTTCTTGTGTCAGAATGAATAGGATGGTAGCTCTGTACACTACTGATGTCAACTGGGAAACAATTTCTACCTTTTTTTTACTGCCTATTAATACTTGTACCTTTTGTTTGAAAGGCAAAAGACAAGGCGAGTCGTTTTGATACCAAGAACCATGCACTCTTCAAGGTACGACTTTGAATATTTTGTATAAAGAATATTAATGTTAAACTCTTTCATATTCACAATCTTGTGTGGCATGATAATATCAAGTCGCATAACATTGTGAGTATGAATAAACAATCAAAAATGTCTATATTGAAGATGTTCTCTTCATCCCATTTAAATCAGAGACATGTAATAGTATACAGTACTTAATATTTGTGCTAACATGAATGAAGCCTGCGAATTAATTTTTCAAATTCAAATAATCGAATTACAGTTGATTTTTTTTTCTTCCATTTATTTTTCCAATAGATAGCTCTCCTCAAAGCAAATCATAATTAGCATGTCTCTCTTATGCAGCAAATGATCCAGGAGGTGGTACAACTCTTCTCATGTTTAGTCCGTGCCGCTTTCCTTCCCTTCTCCCTGGAGAACACGGGGGTCACTCGGCGGCAGGAATTTGGGGTGTGGAAAGAGAACAAGCGGGACTCGCCCACTGCCTGGTTACCTATATGTGTACGCTATGTTAGGTAAGACTTAGTCAGGATACCTATAATCTGTATATATGTGGACGCTATATCAAGTAGGGTTTGCCCTGTTACAGATGTATGTATGCTATATCTTCATGTAGTTAGGATGATGTGTAGTTAATGGTTGTTACCTGTATGTGTATACTACCGTAAACTCCCGCGTATAAGACGCGTCCTCTAGGCCAAACAAAATGCTGGGGCGTCTTATAGCTTTCTCTCAAGTTGGGGGGGTGTCTTATACGAGGGGTAATTTTACTATAGAACAGTACTGGATTGACAAAAATCACCCTTAAAATGTGCGTCTTATACGCGAAAATGCATGTGCTAAGTTTGGGGTGCGTCTTATACGCGCAGCGCGTCTTATACGCGGGAGATTACGGTATTACAGGTGGGGCTTACCTGGTTTTCTCGATCTGTAAGCTATGTTAGAAACTACTGATCAATGTTTCCACTTTCAGAGTATGTTCTTTAAATCTGGCCACATTGGATCTGCCAAGTGACTCGGCAGAGATATTGGAAGAGTTGGCTTTCGACATGCGCACAAATTGTATGACAATTTTATTCAAGAATGCAATAGAAGGTATGTTATAGATTAGGTTTATTTTACACCCTAGCATAATAAAAGTAATTCATAGGCAGAAGCATGTGTATGAATTTAGGCTATAACATGAAGGCAGGTTTCTACTTCTGATTCAGTGAATGCTCTCGAAGACTTATATACCGTTGATATAAGAAAGTTGATACTATGTGCGGGGAAAGTATACAAAAAAATCTTTTTTCATGTATAAAACACCTCCCACCTCAAACTCTGTCTAAACTAACTCATGCACACGGATATTTTAAGTCTTAGAACATTGTCATAAAAGCTCTACATTATTCTGACAGTACATACATAATTGCTTGGTTATGTTAGATATAAAAAACTTACACCAGCGGGAGACGTGGACAGTTGACTCTAATGATGAACAAGGCGGTACAACATTGCTCCCCGCGCTGTTTGAGAACATTGTCAATGAGACCGTCCAGCATCTACACGAGGTCGTCCAGGCACGGCCTGGAGAAAGTCAGGTCTGTGGGATATTTGCACTTGTATGGCTTATTTACAAGGATTTATGGTAGTAATTGTCAAGCAAAGATAACATACTATACATACATAACTATTTTAAAAAGAGTCATGATATGGAAGGTTATTTCACTATTTTTCAACCATTTTTTATTGTAAAAACCCTATCCTTTCATACATTATATCCTTACCAATACCCTTGTGTATGGACAGGTATTTGACCAGCGGCCAGTGCAGGTGGAGGCAGTACACTTGACGACTGAGCTGCTCCAAGCATTTGCTGGTACACTCGAGCAGCTTGCTGTTTGTGGGAATGTTGAGCGTGAGGTCAAAAAGTAAGCACTCTCTTGTATTTTTGTAATGGACGTTCTCTTATTACTATAATCACGGACCTGAAACACTGGATATGAAAGAAAGGCCTTCTTTGGGAGAGCTGTGCCATGGGTGTGTTTTCACCATCTGCCACTAGATGGCAATGGTAATCCTTATGTGTCACTAGGTGGCAGCACAGAGCCAGCATATTAAACATCTTATATTCTATTTATTCATAACTTATTTTTACAAATAATATGTAAATTTTGTAGCTATAACTATAATTAACCATTATGGTAATGCACAGATAGGTTATCTATGCAATGAAAACAGTATCTCTGTAAAAGAGAGAGAAGTGAGTGTGCTGCCCCCTGGTGGGTAACTATGGAAGCCTCCTACAAAATCTTGCAGTCACTGGCCCTTAGGGGATAATTTTCTTCTATCCCTTAAAATGTTCATAGATCCATGATTCAAAAGGATTTGGATAGCTATTTTCTTCATCTAAGTGACCCAAGTGATTTCCGATGGAAATCACGAGAAGAAAATTTTCTAGGAGGGGGAAATTTTTGGAAATTTTTCTAAAAAAAGATCTTCAAAACAGAGCCTTTTCTCAAAAAATAGCCACTTTTGATATCATAATGAAATAAGGTCAGTCAGAAACTTCAATTCAAGGGCTTTCTGATGCTTTTTAACTAAAAGAGCTGTGACATAACTAAGTTGGGAAAAGAAATTTTGGATCGGTCATTCTGATAGAAATATAAAGCTAATTCAGCCCCGAACTCATAAAGTGGCAGTCAGGAGTTTTCTTTTGTCAGTTAGAATTGTGATAGATCCATAATTCAAAAGGATTTGGATAGCTATGTTCTTCATCTAAGTGACCCAAGTGATTTCCGATAGAAATCACGAGAAGAAGATTTTCTAGGAGGGGGGCAATTTTTGGCAATTTTTCAAAAAAATCTTCATAATCGGAGCCTTTTCTCAAAAATATCCACTTTTGATATCATGATGAAATAGGGTCAGTTAGAAACTATAGATCAAGGGCTCTCTGATGCTTTTTGAATCAAAGAGCTGTGACAAAGCTAAGTGGGGCAAAAAAATTATCTTCTGTAGGTCATGTTAAGGCCTACCATTAGTAGTTCCCATTTCTCCCACCAGGGACCCATGGCACAGTTGATAGACTGCAATGCTATACTGATTCGAATCCAGTCTCTCAGGTCCGTGCTATAATTTACTGGATTAAAGATGATAACCACAACCTACCGGGTATATAAGTTAAAGAGGAAAGAAATATTTGAAATTGAAACTCAAAAGAGTACTTGGATGTTGTTATCCTAACAAATGCCAATTTTCATTTGACAGCCGGCGTACTGCCATAAAACCAGATATGTTTGCTGCCAATGCCGATCTGATGCCATCTCTGGTATGAATGTTTTTATTTACTTACCGGTAGATATTTATCCTCCATGTAATTGCAAAATTACTTTAATATTTCAATTGAATTGATTCTGAAAATTTCTATAGGGCATATGTATCGTGTCTGAGAAAAGATTTCTGTTATTAACCCAAAAGGGTTATAAGGCACAGGGAAATGGACTTTTTCAGACACTACTAACAGTGGGAAAAACTTAGACGCTTTTAGGCATATGTTAAATCCCATAGGTGGTGCAAAAAAACAAATATTCCCGCGTTTTTGGTCGGAGTGGTGCAAATAAGTGATGAATGTTGATGAATTTGCCATCATTTGATCCGTGTCGCGTCTCCATTGTCGTAAAAATGGTCGTTTTTTTTTTTTTATTATTCAGTATTATAATATAGAAATATGATAAAGTATGGCAAGAGGATATGATTTGAATTGATATGTTTTATTTATTAAAAAGATAAAAATTACGTCTTCGCCCTGTCATTAATTCGCATTACAAAGCCCGTGGTGGTGCAAATTGACCCAAATCCCCATGGAAATCAGGTCGGACATGCGCAGATAGAACCAAAATCCAAAATGGCGGACAGCGAGATGAGACGATCGACTTTGGGTGCCATCGACACTGCTGGATTATAACAAAATGGAGGAGAATTACACGGTCTCATGCCTTTTTATGGTTAATATGGATCCTTATTCAAGACCTGCTGCTGTTTAGCAATGCTTAACTCGCCAAGAGAGGATTTATTCGCCAATGAAACATACAAGCGATAATGGATGCATTCTCCATAGGCTTAACCATTGACAGTGATAATGCTCGAAGAAAACATGAGGTTAGTACCAGAAGGGGCCTAAAAGAAGAGATTAAGTGCCCTTTTGGGTTACTTGCATTGCAAAATGCTGTCCTTTATTTGACGAATATCATCTGAAGATCTGCTAAGAAGCCCACGTATCTTATTTCTCCCATAGAAAGAAAAATGTGTTTAATGTTTATAAATAAATCATGGGTTGTTTCTTCAGTTTGGTCCCCAGTATAAGATCAAGGTGAGATCTCTATGGCAACCAAAATGATGGTTGACCTCTGACCCCTCACCCTATAACTTTTAACCTTTCACCCCTAGGGTACCTACAGGTGTGAGAATGTGTTTGACCTCTGTTATGATGTGCCTACTAACCCTTCAAAATACTTTTAATGAAACCCGTTTACATATCTTATCTGATAACCGGATAACAGATCTGTAAACAAGCTTTATTTTTTTAATTTCATCATCTGGGACAGCTACAAAACACTCATGTTATTATTGTTTTTAACCGAACATGTCAAAGTCCCTACAATTCTTTTAACCAAAGGTTCTTGATTATCCACCAAACAGTTAAGCTATATATTGTATATATAAGTTTAATTCTTAGTCTCTGAGCCTAAGAATTTCCTTTTAAACATCATAGGTATTCACTCTTCTCGCACTTCACATTGTAGTAAAGAATCTTTCCATTATGAAAATACTTGAAGAGAAAACACACATTCTGATTGATTTTTACGCTTACAGATCCAGGTAATGCCAATGTTCACACTGGGAATTTTCATGATATTTTGGTGTGGGCGTTAAATCTATTTAGTCATTTTATTTTGAAGAGTACTTGTTTGCCTTGCGTGGTGTGTGGTGATGCTTCTATCTCTCTCACTGGTACAGATGTTACATGGGTTGGATATAAAACATCAATAGCGATGCAGCTACCATATGTTGGAAGTTGCATCGAGTTACCTAGGCATACATTACACACTGCGATGCTTATATATAACCCATGTAACATTTCGCTGGACTCTCGGTCACTTCATTAATGCTAACAGCTTGGTGCTCTATCACCGCTCCAACTGGTCGAATACAATGGTTCTCTACCTAACCTCTTACAGTTCCAACACATACTGGGCTTCCCTAGCCCATGTCAAAGGGGTCTTTCTTTACTCCTTTATGTTCTCTATTTCATGTTTCTGTTGCCTGTGTGCATAGGCATGGGCACATGTATTCATCTATGAAATCGATGTCGAATGTAGTTTTCTCGTAATAAATATGACCCTAGTGGCCAAAGCGGCGTTATGCAACCGTTACTCACTCACAGTTGCACATAGTGTAGAATCTACATGTGAACCACTGGAAATAACATAGTTGTGTCATGTTCTTCTCTACTAGAGAGCTGACATGATAAAATCCTGCATTTAAGTCTAGATTCTAGGCAATCTCAGATGGCCGCTGCAGCTCATAGCAAAGCCAACAACTCAAGGTGCGGCTTATATGACGGGCTTATGTTAGACAAAATAGACAGTACACAGATTTACTACCTTGCACATGGTAAGAGGAACTCATACCAATGTTTGACGCATTAGAATTTAAGCATGTGGTTTTCCAGTTGATTCTACGTATTTCGTTTCAGGGAAAGAAAAAATGTCGACTATCATGTTCATTTTCTACACCTATTTTATTCCAGAATAATGATGAATATGATCACATTAGGCAGATAGAACAATGGGTACAATTGCATGAATATAAGCCAAAATAAGCCAGATTAAAACATATTGTATGATGTCATAGTTATTAAGTAAATGTATCTTCATGCCATTAACTTTAAACTGTATTGATGCTGTAATTTCTAAATGAAAATGAATGTCCACTTTTGCATTTTGAGAAAGTAGGAATTTGTTGATTTCTTAAGTGCATCATTTGAATAAGTTTTAATTCTATATATTAAGCCTTTAAGGGCCCCGTCATGTCTCCAGGTCCATGTTCCTTTATTGTTATGATACAGCAGTGCACTTCCAGCGAGTAACTCGTAACTGTCGTAATACCTTGCGTATAAGGCGCATCCTGAGTTTATACAAATGTTATAAGGCGAATATGGGACTTGATTTTTGAAGTCTAGTACTGATCTATACTAAATTAAAGGTACCCCTCCTATAAGGCACATCCTGACTTTGGAAACCTCCAAAAAGCAATAATGACCCTCAGATTTTCAAATAAGCAGCGGCTTATAATGCACGAGGTACTACGGTATACATATTCATTCATGATGCCAACTTTTCTGGAGTTGAACAATACCACAGGGTAGGCTTGATGCACAACTTGAGCCCTGGCGAGTTACTCACCAGATTTGCATCATGCACCCTGACGACAAAGAACATTATACATCAATACACTGCGACATATAAAAGAATGCATATCAAATTCACCACCATCCTTACATACCCCATTGATTTTGTTTTATTTTACAATAGAGAATTGATGTCGCAAATGAATATATAATTTGACCAAAATGGAAAATATCAATCACTTTGTATTCTGAGATTATGACTTTAGTGAAAAGATTATAATTGTCTGCATGCACATTTAAACAAAATATCTTAAGTACTTGTAAATGCATGAAGGATGAGTAAAATGAAATCTCAGTATACCAGAATATGTAAAGCGGCTTTAGTAAGACACTTATTGAGATACACCATTCTGGAGAAGAGCAGTGCAATTTACCAGACCATTAGAATGCATATCAGACTAATGTCCCATCTGTTGGTTCCTTTGCCTTGTACTTATAAACTTAACACCACACCGTAGTTAACACATTATGATCTTATAATGGGAAGATAACAAATGCTTTATGTATTCTAATTCCTCCAAGAGCTTGTAAAAGAGTGTAGGCATGATATGAGGCTTAGATTTAAATATGATTATTATTTGACAGATATTATATGAATAGAACATATATCACGATTATTGTCTCGGTTGCACGTATGTCAAATATGATTTGTTAAAACTGTCTTTCGACAATGATGGTATCAATATGGAAAGAAATATTTCCAATTAATATGGAAAGAAATATTTCCTTATCAATAAGCTTAAGCTATAAGTTTGTCATTTGTAGGTGGAACTCAACACAAACCTTTACATCAGGAAATAATATTAATTTCTCGCATTATCATAAAACTTTATTTGCAAATGCATAAAATAAAATGATTCTGTAATGCATTTTGATGTTATTGTACCTAGGACAAGAGGTTGATGATTATGCTGAGTAACTGCCACCATACGCTGCACCTTATCCTTCCTCGACTCATCGACAACCTTGATCGCCATGGTTACCCACAGACCGACATGGTCCTCAGTGTAAGTTTATGCATTGTGTCATGGCTCCATTATGTGGTAGGGTATAACTCCTACAGATTGTGGTTAATTCAGTTCAATGCTCTAAACCAGCAAAATTCAAAATAATGGATCCACTGGGCTTCACTACTGAGCCCTATATAACGACATCCATGGTTGTTATCTTTTTTTTTTTACTTTGAAGTAAGAGTTAATAATTCTACTGATCGTTTTTCATGGAGTTTGATATTAGCCGAAACAATAACCAAGAAACATCTCTACTTTCTTCGCTAGGTGGCACAACAGACGTATGTAGAACTAGACGGTAAACTCTTTGAGGCATATATTGAGGAGAAAACGAACCCAATAGTTGGTGCAATTGAACAAAACATGTATTCTGGTAACTTCGACTGGAACGACTGCCATGGTCTTATGGGTAAGTTCAGTATAGTTCAATAGTTAAATGATCATGGTGATAATTTGATCGGGCTTCCCTAGCCCACTTAAAAGGGTCTATTTCTCCTCTTTCCTATCCCCACGGGATGTGTGTGGTGCACATATGCGCGGGCACTGACACATTCCCCTGTGAAATTGTGTAATGTAGTTCTCGCCATGAATATGACCTTAGCTGTCGAAATGGCGTTAAACATCTATTACCGTAATCTCCCGCGTATAAGACGCGTCCTCTACGCCAAACAAAATGCTGGGGAGTCTTATAGGATGTATTGAAATTGGGGGTGCGTCTTATACGAGGGGTAATTTTACTATAGAAATGTATTGAATTTACAAATATCAGCATTAAAATGTGCGTCTTATACACGAAAATGCATGTGCTGAGTTTGGGGTGCGTCCTATACGCGCAACGCGTCTTCTACATTGGAGATTACGGTACTCACTCACTCATAATTTGATGATCCTATGGCAAAGAAGATTCCGAAGAGAAGGAATTAGCAAAAACTACAATCACTAGGCCTAAGCCACGTTTTGTAAATTTCAAATCTAAATCTACAGTTTACTATTTTTTTTTTCATGTAGTGCTTATAAATCGGCAAGACTGTAACTTCAAATAAAACAGAATAATGACACTGCTCTTTTCTTTAGGAGTTCGGAGGTACATAAAGGAGGCGCTGATGGGGATCATCGATGTACATGCTGAGGTATGGTTTATATCTGACACTGGTGTCAAATAGAAAGTATATTTAGACAGAAGCATGATATTCCTTTATCTATTCATCCTGAATAGGCAAACGATTGATTTAAGCTCAGCATAAGACAACATAGTATTTACAAAACTACAAATTCATTTATGTCTCTGTGTATCCCAGGTTTATGCTATAAGCCGTCACTTTGTACCGCGGGTGGTGGATCGTGTGGTAGATGCCGTTGTTGAAGAACTTACACGTCTTGTCCAGTGTGTTACTGGATTTAATCCCAAAGGGGCACTACAGGTGAGTAAGATGTCGATCGGGGGGGGGGGGGCACGGTGATGGAGGCAAAGTGGAAGGCGACATGATGGAATTTCAGTGTGATTCCATTTGAATGAAAATACATGATATTAAGTTTTCTTATGCATTATTTCTTGTGGTGTTAAATGAGTTCATGTCCAGGAATAGTCAACGGGTATGTCTGATTAAAACGTACATTTAGCCTTGAGATGGATGTTTTTGTATGGTTGAGAATAACGCTGATCAGTGCTTTTATTCTTATTTTCAGGCTAGGCTCGAGTTGTATGCAATGGAAATCGCAATAGGTACATATAAAACTGAAGAAACCAAGTAAGTGGTTTTCATCGCCTATAACATCACATTTCTTTGCTCGTACTTAAATACATAACAAACTTGAACAAAAATGTTACAGTGCTTGTAATCTTTTTCAATATTCCTCTTACAGTTAGTGGACATGGTATAATAGTTTATTGTATCTTTTGCAGCAAAGCCTTCCAGGAAGCATTAGAGTGCTTGCCAGCAGTGAGCAGCTCAGAAGACAAAAAGTAAGATTGAGGAAGTTCAAGTTTCATTTCCGCAAGTTTTATTTTTGTTTCCGCAAGTTTTATTTTCGTTTTCGCAACTTTAATTTTCGTTTTCACAACTTATACTTTTGTCTCCACAACTTAATTATTTTTCTTTGTGCATAGTCAATCAATTGTGAATGTTAAGTTGTGGAAACAAAACATAAAGTTGAGTAAACAAAATGTTTACTTGCGGAAACAAAATATAACTTGTGGAAACGAAAATAAAAAGTTGCGGAAACGAAAGTAAAACTTGCGGAAACAAAAATAGAACTTGCGGAAACAAAAATAAAACTTGTGGAAACAAACTCTAGAAAAAAGTAGGTAGAAAACAGATATCCTTTCCAGGGCTCCGTCTGGTATAGAGTATCAGGAAAGCTTTATATTGAAGGGTATGGCCGTGCACTACCATGCTCTTATTCTATCCCTCCCGTGTCTCTGGTGCATATATGTGCTGTTACCGACATATTCATCTATTGAAGTGTAATTTAGTTTTCTCATCATGAATACAACCTTAGCTGTCGAAATGGCGTTAAACTACTATTACTCACTCATCAAATGCTCTCGTCTCGTTTCAGGCATCTTGAAGACCATCTGAACAAGTTCAGGAACCATATGCGGTTCCAATTAATGTGTTTCCAACCTGAGCACGGCCAGGCAACATAATCATTATAACCATTATCTCTCTTAGCTATGACATTGATTATAACCTAGTCTCCTCTTCAGGAGGAAGATGCATTCCTATGTTTCTGAAATATTAGCCAGAACATGCTTTTGTCTTGCTACTTCCAAGTCCTCCTTTCCTTTGTAAATTGACAAATATCATTGATTGTATGCTGACCTTATATTGATAGTCAAAAAGTAAAATGATTTACCGTAATCTCTCGCGTATAAGAAGCTTATGCCTGCTGTGCCCTATAGAATCATTCCAAAGTCAGGGTGCGTCTTATAGGCGGGGTACTTTTACTATAGAACAGTACTAAACTTTCAAAATTCATGCCCTAGGTGCACCTTACAGTTTTCTTTCAACTCAGAGTGCATCTTATAGGCGAGGTGCGTCTTATACGCGGGAGTTTACGGCCTGATTAAAGTACAAGCTATGATCTGTATGTATGGGGAAGGCACAAGCTTATTAGAGAGGTAGGGAATGGTAGGGTAGACGTTGCCGTACATGTTACAAGTAGCCAGATCTTAACCTCTCTAATATCTAAGGTAAACACATTCTAGGGAATGCATCTCCAAATCCAGGGGGATATTTCTACACATGGTACCTGCCTGCATGTAACCGCTACAGCAACCCACAGGCTGGAACTACTTTAACCATGACGCCTGTATTCCAGCAATGACTCACGCTAGTGGTAAAGGAGCTACCCGGCACTAGATTGAAAGGACTTTGCCTAGTGTAGGGATGTGCAATTGAATACAATTGTGAAAATAGTTAATCATATTGCATGTCTGAGAATAAGTGATGTACAAAATAAATTATTATACATCACTGGCTTTCTGAATTCTTTGCAGTGAATCCAATATCAAAAACTTTGACACCTTGTTATTCAGATATCGCCGTGAACTTTGGTGTATAAGACATACCCTTGTGACTATAAGACGGCTCATTTTTTATTTTGATATCAACTACAAGAGTAGTGTTCAACAGTGTGCAAAATATGCACATTGACCCCAAAATAGCAAGTTTATTGTGTTACGATTACACAGAATGAGCTATTAAAATCATAAATGTTATCTTTATTGAGCTCAATATCGTAAATCAAAGAGCTGTGGAAGAGACTCAATCCATACTGTAAACTTGCTTGAGGTGATATAGCAACAAAACTAAAATTTGGGGGGCTAGTCTCCCTGAAGAAAATTGTGAAATTCTGGAGCTGAAATTACTCCAGGGAAAACTTGATACCTTTTCCCATGAAAAAAAAAAACAAAAACAAAACAAAACACATAGCGTTATTACAGAAATCTTAGAGAAAACTAGAGAAAGTGGCATCATCAGAAATCAAATAGTACGGGATCCTACAGGTGAATCAGTTACCAAATTTAGAAACTATCATTTCCCACATTTCACATCCTATATTAATGGAAGACGCACAGAAGACTTGCTGTTGTCTGTACAAATATATTTTATTACCATCCATGCTTGGTTTGCTCATCTACAATTATGTACATTTAACTTACACAGACGCGTCACACGTCTACTTCACCATCAACTACGTCTGTTGGCAGCTTGTTCGTTATAAATAATCAGTCACAATTCATAACAATTGCTTATTTACCATAGCCAAAGAGTACAACAGAAAATTGTAAGATTATACATTAAATTAACCTTCAATTAAAAGAGGGTTAAAAAATCTTTGAGTTAAATAATGGGTATTTGACTGATCATCATTAACATTTAAATTCTAAACTAAGTACAATTATGCCAAGAATCTGCTGCTATCAAAGTGTTTTGTTTATTCAAATTAACTGATTTTGTTCTGTCCTGCTTTAGATTCCATAAGATACCATTCATCAAAAACAAAAAGTTCACTGATAAATTCTTCACATTTTGAGCCAAAATATTGTAACCCTTTTAAAAAGGACGTACATGCAGTACCTTCCATTTCAGGTTAAATATAAGTTCAGAAAGGGGTTTTTTTCCCACAAAGGATAAGGATTATTGGTACGTTCTGGTATTGTGCCAATCACATCTTGAAATTCGCATGCCATAATTTTGTCAATACCAAGGGCGAGAAAGCTATCACCATTAAAAGACCCTACATGCTTCATACAAGGAAAAGAAAGTGTTGGTTTTCTATACGCAAGAGCAAGTAATTAGTATAGTATAAATACCAAAACATCCATTATGTCACATCAATTTCACACACGTCATGAAGTGGAGAATAGTCGTATATATATATATATATATATATATATATATATATATATATATATATATATATATATATATATATATATATATATTTTTTTATTTTTTTTTATTGAAAACATCATTAGCTTTCCGTTTACTGATGATCTTCCGTTTTCAGTTTTTGTCCTCATACAAACATACAGCGGTCAGAGTTGTCGATTACAATTATGTATATATATATATATATATATATATATATATATATATATATATATATATATATATATATATATATATATATATGTCAACATCTCCAGTATCTGATATTGCAATGGTCTATTGTTGATCTGGCAATATTTTATTTTATTGTTATTTCATAAGTTGGGGTGAGTGATATATTTTTAAAATCATTATCGTAATGGCTGATACAACAGGATTAGCACGGATGTGATTGATAGCTCAATCTTGAGATTTTGTTCGATATCAAAAATGATTTTTTTCAGATCAGATGTCCCAACTCGGAGATTAGATATTGAAAGGGGGGGGGCTAGATGTGGAATTTCCACTAGATTTTAAAGTAATCATTAATATATCTCGTTATGTATATTACACTTCCTAGTTTGCAATATAACAAAATTAACTGGACTAACTTTGCCGCTTAAAAACTGATTCCAATAACAGCTTCGACATGATTTTAGATGGATTTAAAAGGACTCATATACAGTACAAGCATACATGATTTGGCCTATTACAAAATAATTATTAACAGTTATGATACAAATAAGTTAGTTTACAATTCAAGTTTACATTTCACAGTTGTATTATAACAGAAAAAGAATAGAAGAGAACAAGATTGGGTGCCACTTAACTGTGCTATCCTACTGTAATATTGTAGGAGTGTAGTAACTGCTTTTGTATTAAAGGGGAGCCTGGTCTATAATAAAACCATTCTTATTTCACACCAATTCACACAACAACACGTTAAATACTATGGCCACTAAACGCGCCAACTTTTGATTTCCCGTGCAAGTGAAAAGCATCAATAAATAAATGTACAGCAATTGTGAAATGCCAGCGGCATCCGTTAGCTTAGTCTGTCAGTGCCTATTCTGTTTCATCATAGCGGTGTCCACAACAGACTGGGATATAGGGTGGGGGAGGTTCATTTTGATAATATATAATTTACAAGACACCACCATATTAACGTGTATATTTACAATAGAACAGTTGGGTAGAGCGCCCATTATAAGGGAAGTCACCAACAGCCTGAAAAGTGCTATCTCTCTTATCATGGTATCAATATATTGTAGATCCTAGCTGACTGACTTAGAACTAAAATCAATATGTTCAGTGTTTGACTCTATCAGTCAAGAAAGCTTCTGCACATATATAAGTTATATAAGAGTATGACACATTTAGGTAAGGCAGATATGGGAGCTACGACATACAAAATTTGTAGGTAGAAGATAAAATATATCCCTCATTTTTGTTTGTCATGTTCGACGAAGATGCCCACAGGGATGGTTCTTGTGAGAACAGGCAAGGACAACAATTTATAGAATAAGATAATTTGGGATTTCTATCAAATCTCACTTAAACTTTGCTTTCGCAAACTGGGGTTTTTATCATAGCTGTCTTAGTTATTGCATACATAGTCTTTTCTGTAGAACGTGTATATTTACTTACGAACGTAGTGTTACATGAGAAGGTTTCTCTTTTCAATCCTTGACCAAATCAAACATAGCCTGGCAATAATAAAGTATCAAAGTTGATATCAAATGTATTCACTCAAGTCAGTAAAAGCATAATGAACACCCACCTAGCACATTCTGAGGGTGTGTAGTGGTTACCAAGTAATAAATAGTCTTTGGTGGTCTGTTATCTACAATAGGCTCTTTCTACATGGCTACACCTGGTGTATACGTTAATGGATAAATGTGTAAATTGTGTGCTTTATCATATCATTCGCCGGTCATGATCTTTTTCATAATAGAACCCGAGGATAAAACACAAAATGACCATGAGGTTTCTGTACATCGCTGAGAAGTTGACGATAGGGAATATTCACTGTCCAATCGTGAGGGCAGTGGGATCCACACAGGCACCCAACTAATCTGACCCCGAAATAGGGAATCATATACATGTTTGGTTTTTCGGGACTTGACTATTTCTACTGTGTACATGCAAAGTTACATCTACGGGTATTATATTTTATTATATGTTCTTTTTTCTTGTTGTAAATCCTGGCCACTGTTTACTTACGAACGTGGGGAGGGGCAAAAAAACAGTGCTTAATTTTGTACTCTGTCAAATGTATTTATTTTTTAATGTTTTAACCTTATAGATTATAATATAACAAAAATCCACGTTCTCATTACCTGTGGTAAGCAATTTAAGAACTTATAATGTACCTGCATTTTCGTGACGCTTTTTGATATCACAAAAATTTCTATCCTCAATTAGACATCTATTAAACTTGACTCTTAAACAGAGATTTTGTCAATAGTAGATATAGGCTAAGAAAACAATTTTCACATAAACATAAAACTCCAAACTGATATAGAAACCAATGGTCCATATACAGGTAAACTGATTATATCATATTTAAATCTGTGATAATTTTCATTGAAAAGATACCCCTTATATCACTGGAGAAGTAATATCGGCAGAATACGGCAGTAGAGCAAGATTTTGAGAGATACCATACTTAAATATAGGGATCAGTACCATATTTAAAAGAGAATCTTGACTGACAATGCATATCTTCAAAATAGATGGGGATGTAGACAAGAATTGAAATAGTTAGGGGTGTGGACAAGTAACAGATATTTCTAAACTGTTGATCCCAATGGAAAAGCATGATTTATGAAATATCATATTCAACATAAATACAAAATAACCATTCAGTGATCTCTTGTGAATAGGGTTAAAATACGAGAATACAAATGTCCGATCTGATATGCTTGACTTAAGTTTAAACGAGTATATTTCAATGTTACAAAACATGTATACACTCACTTGAAAAAGAAACTTATCATGAACAGTTAGCTGTCTCATGAGACAGTCAACTATTTGTATAAATGTCAAAATCAATATATATCAATGTGTGTGTCACCAGCTGTATCTACACCTTTAGACCAGCTTAAACACTTTTCTATGTGTCATCTTATTTCTATGATTATTGACTACTACACAGCGCTCCTGTGCACACTAAATTATGACGCCTTTACACTGGACTAGGTTCACACCACCACTGCACCAGTAAATATTATAATTATTTGTCAAATTGAGGTACAAATCAACACCACCATCTTCTTAGAGAGGCCGTGACAAAAGAAAAACACCGGTAAGATTAGGACGCGGTTGACCCGTTACTTTTTATAAGTGCTGCTCGAACTCCATATATAGCTGTTGAAAGTCTTAAAATAACTGACATCATTTGTCACATGTATGTATTGGCACTATACTAAGACCACTCTCCCTGTATGATGATTATTAGGTTACATGTGCACTGGTCATAGTGTTATATTAGGGAAAGGAACATATGTGGCAACATTTAACCACACAAGTTGACCTATGGTGATATGATAAATGCATACATCCACACTAAACGCAGCACAGTTGGGTTAATACACCTTGGCACTATATCTGTTTCCTCAATGTATGACTTTTGCACTTAAAAAATGAAGCTCCACCATTACAGGTAGGATCTTGCACTTGAGAAATGCAGTCACAACTCTCACCTTGCAGTCCATAATTTCGGCTCCACCATTTACAGGTATGACTTTAGACTCCATAGATGATGTGTCACCTTTGGATGTGCGACCTTGCACTTAGTAAGTTAGGCACATCGTCTGTAAAAATGACATGACACTTGGTAACATGAAGCTTCACATTTACACGAAGGACATGTCACTCAGTAAATGAAGTTTCACATTTACTCGAAGGACTGATCACTCAGTAAGTGAAGCTTCAAATTTATACAAAGGATATGTCACTCAGTAAATGAAGCTTCAAATTGCCAAGGATGGCAAGTCAATCAATGATTGAAGCTTCACATTTACACAAAGGACATGTCACTCAGAAAATAAAGCTTTACATTTACTTAAATGATATAGTACTTAGTCTAGGAAGATGAAGCTTTCCCTTTACTTAGAACTATGACCTTGCTCTTCATGAATGAGTTCAGTCATTAGTAGTAGATCTTACTAGCATAACTGAATACGAGACTCCCTTCTAATGGCAAAAACTGGGTACCTTGACACTGACAGCTACTTGATGTGAACACCAATGATTAAGTTGACATTATGATACATTGTACAGTGCTGCTGGTATTCTAGAGTGATACTCATTCACCAACCTACCTATCACTGAGTTCTTCTCATGCCCTCATGTAGCAAACTTGAAGGACCAGCCATACACTTTGTGTGCTACCAATATGGTAAATGTACTAAAAGTTGGTGAAATATTTATGGTACTGGATGATATCTTCACAAATGAATCTAAGACAGGTTCACAATTCTAAAGGAGTTCAGCCATACTAGAAACAGAAGTCCAGGTGTATATGTTATTTGAATAAAGTAACCAAGTGAGTTTGGATCGTTATGACACTGAGCAAACTGACAGCAGACTGCTGTGTGACAGCTATACTATACCCCATGCCAATCACCTTGACATCACTACCAGCTTCACTGTCACAAGTACGGTGCATCGTAATTATCATAGGAGGTGGCAATCCCCGAGAAATCTCGGCAAGCCTTGTGCATCATTACAATTACTGCTCTCGAGGAGTAATCAGCATATCATGGCAAATTGTAACTACCGGCAATATATTATAACCTACTAAATCTTTGACTCATATATCAACATTATTGCTATAATCATAATATTATACGGCTCACTTGGGACTTGGGATCTCCATTATCCTACAGTTAAGAAATGGTATAAGTTTGTGGGAATCCTGGTTTAAACTTAAATTGAAAGTCTGAAAACTTGGAAACATTGCTTTTTGTTCTGCATTTAACTTCCATGATTTTCAAAAATTAACTGCTATATTCACTAATATTGATATGTGACCAGTGGGACTTGGACTATCAGAAATGCAAGGAATAGGGCTTAATTATGAGTTGGCTGGGTTCGGAGCTTACTATAGATTCCATAGCAGTAACCTTATAAGCAATACAACAGAAATTATCAACTTGATGCATATCAGAATATTTGATTCTTCACATTATAGGTACTTGAAATCTGAATTACCCCACCTTATCACATCTTACATCTTAAAAGAAATGTGCATCAAAAGTCGAGATTAAAATGAGTGGTCATATAATGCTAAAAGATGCTAAAATTCTTCGGATCCAAAATAGCTTATACTTTTTAACAAAGTTCTGTGATTTCTCACACAGAAAATTCTGTCTATTTCCTCTAAAACCGATAAGAATAAGTCAATATTGAAATTGAAACAGTTGTAACCCATTAGGACTTTGTGGTGACCCAAATGATATATCAAGAAGAGAATGAACTTTACCCAAAAACCCAACATAAAATATAAGACTGGTGAGGTGGGATAGGGGATTAAGACCTAACGGAATAGGAAAAGAGATAAAAAGAGCAGGTTGTCATGACAACATGTCCTTGTTTTGTGTCCCTCTAACACAAAGGATAATAATAACAACAATATTAACAATAATATTGGTAGTAATGGACTAGGGGTAGGCTTCATCAGACAAGACTACAGCACTTTGTGGTCACTACACCGCTCTGCACCACATTACTTTCACTTGGTCCGTCTTGCTGAACATGGTCCTTCGCATTGAGCTCTGAGAAGCTGCCGTCTGCACGTGCAATCAGACCATTGCGGTTTATATCTGTTTTGATGTTGTTGCGGTCCTTAGAGCGGCGGCGTAACTTGGTGTGCGGCTCCCTGCAACCCAGCGACGGATCTGACTTGTGCGCGTTTGTGAAACGGTCACGCAGGTCACTGAATTCCTTGGAGCGCACATGAATGACGCGAGTGCGAGCACGGTTCTCCTCATTGAGAGCATCTACTACATTAACATCGGCACATCGGCCACGAGCAGACCGTGGAGATGGCGTATTAGGTGCTGAGGACTCTACAAGGTACTTACTGCTACGTGAGTTCATGCTGGCCAGGCTGATGTTAGATAAGTTGGAGCCCACACTCAGCGTGCTTATACGGCGCCCCAACTCTAACTGTGGCAAGTTCTCACTGTCGTCAGGTGTGGCCTCCCGCTTGCAGCTGCCAGCAGCCTGCTGCTTACCACTAGGGCTGCCAATGCTGTGTCGTCTCTCCTTAGCACTCTTAGAACTATGTCTATTCTCATTGTTGCTGTTACCCCCCTTGTTGCCCTTGTCCTTATCTTTATCTTTATCTCGGTCTTTGCCTTTATCTTGGTCCTTACCAGAAGTATTACTTTGGAAGGCCCCTTTGCTACCTGCCCCAGGACCTGGCGGCCCTCCCGGCCCATCATTGTCACTAGACAGGTCACTACTGTCCCGCCGGTGGAACTTTTCCTTAAGTTTCTCTTTCCGTTTACGGGTATCTGTGTCATCTGTGTCACTAGCGTCTGAGCTGCTGCAGCTAGTTCCCCGGCTGCTTGAAGTCAGTCTCTTTTTATGCTGTTCATATTTACGGATCACTTCAGGAGAGGCTATAGACTTACGGTGTGTGTTGAGTCTGCCAGGAGACCGGTTCTTTCGGTTTAGAGTCTTAGTCCCCTCATCATCCTCAGACTCACCCTCTTCAAAGATCTGGTTGAGTAGCTGTGGTGAGCTGCGTACTGTGTGCAGGGGACGCACACCTGCACCTCGCCGGTTGTGTCTGGACGGCGAGCCCTGGGCAGGTGACCCTGAACCTGACTCGTCAGACCCCTCCATGGACTTGGGCGGCTTTTGCTCGCCCTCGTCCACCTGCATGTCTTCTTCGTCCTCCTCGATGCATTCCTCCTGAATGAGGGAGATGCGCCGCCCCGGGAAGCTCGGACTGTGCGGAATGCCGCGTGTAGAAGGCCCAGCTGACGTCGGGTGGACTCCCGGCGGAGAGACAAGGGACTCGACTAGACTCTGATGGCGCTGGTGATGCAGCTGGTTCAGTCCGGTGTCTGCAGACTGGGCACTGCAACATACAAGCCGCATACACACGATCAGCATCACATGATTACAACTCTATAGTCAGTCTTACTGCTGAAAAAGCATTTCATAAGCACAGCTATACGACCCTGCTGGACCTTATCCAGACAATAAAAAAGGAAATCCATCAGTGCTAATTATAAATCGAAAAAATTCTTTCTTGAGATAATTGTTAAATGAACAAAACTAGGATGGGAAGATTTTATACATGTTTTGGCAAGGTCTGGTTAGGTCATGATGAATTTTACATAACACATCACATGAAAATTACAGCTATGAACCAGTGAAAATGTCGATAATCCTAGTGATAATCTATGCTTCATCTATTGATAAAATCAACATGTCTTTGCTTAGACCATGGCTTGAAATGTGAACCACTAAGATTTGACTGAAATGATTTGGGGAACACTTCCAAGAATTTACTTTGTGAACAAAGTTCATATCCATTTTCATACCAATAATTTAATCAGGGTTCCCACAAAAGCCTCAGATCGAAATTCCATGTCATTTCCATGACTTTCAATGATAAAAATTAAAATGTTCACTGGCACAATAATATATTTTTGGACAAAGGTGGGTACGACCCCCAGATAAACAATTCTGTGATCGAAGTGGAAAAGTGGAGTTGATTTTGCCACAAAATATTCAGTTTTTCAATTTTCTAATTAATGAACCAAAATTCCATGACTTTCCTGACAACTTTTTATTTCATGAAATGCCATGCCTTTACAACGTGATGTGTGGGAACCCTGATTTAACAGAGAATGCATTATATATTTCGTGATACTGAATTCAAACTGAATTTTCTTGTAAGTAGCAGCTCTATTATCAAGCAAGGAAGAAAGCTAAGCACATTGGACCTATCCAGATGTCCAATCTAGAGGTCTATCATGTACAGAAGAAGCACAACTGACTTGGACATAGATTGCTCCATAGAACCATGACGTGCAACAGTAACACGATAGATACCGACTGAATCAAAGAGTATACTAAATTATATATAAATAGATATAAATTAATTAATGAATTACCAAACCTTCATAATAAATATATATAAATGTTCAACAAAGTATAATGTATAAATCAATCAAATATAGGTAAAATGGGAAATATAAGAATACCGCTATGCATATGTACAAGGACATAGGATGTACTGTTGAGAAGAATACAGATCTGTACGTGGTTCAAAAATATTTAAGACATCATTTATCAGTTGTTTTTTCCCCTTCCCTTCGACTGTTGTTAATAACGGCATTAACTACAACACAATCAAAAGCTATCCCTAACAACATATTTCGAGAAATATAACCGTCTTCTTCAGAACCGAAAT
Organism: Acholoe squamosa; assembly: GCA_949317995.1. Lineage (NCBI taxonomy): Eukaryota > Metazoa > Annelida > Polychaeta > Phyllodocida > Polynoidae > Acholoe > Acholoe squamosa. The sequence goes on from OX439038.1 coordinate 45,911,597, forward strand.
TATATTCTATAACGATAATAGCAAGGAACGCTTGTATGCATAATAGATTGTGTTCATTGGGACATATTTATATGATGCACAACAGAGGATGAACAGCCCTCCTACAAAAAAAAAAGGGGTTGGGGGAAGCTAGTGATTGGCTGGTATCATTGCACTGCAGAACTATGATCATTTTTATCCTTTAAAAGTGTTATCGACTGGTATCAAGAGACCAGCCCGAGAAGCTTCTCAAACGGCCAGTACATTCTGGATAACATAGCAATTGCTACTTTGTAAAATACCTATTCATTAATTTGGTGTATATCTAAGTAGCAGGGATTTTGTCTTTTAACAGGTACAAATTTGTTTACCCTCCCCCTAACTTGAATTAAAGTCCAAGTCACTTCAAGAGTGCAACCTTGAAATCTGTACATCTATGATGAAAACGGTCTCCTGGTAAACATTCTACCAGCATTACTTTATCATCTACATGTAGCAGTATAAAAATCCACTGTACACAAGATATTTATATAATTACTCGATTCTGCTAGAGTATATTGGACCTACCTTGCCGGCGAGACACCCAGTGCTACTTTCTGGAAAGATGTGTGAGCCTATTGAATTGTTCTTTCAGCGCAAGCCAAAACTTATATGGATGAAAAACTAGGCATTGAGAAATATAAAATGATCTTAATGGAAGAATAAGATTTTTTTTTTTTTTTGAAATATGCCAAAGGTAAAACATAAATACGAGTAATCACATTTGTTAGCTTTTTTGGTATTTCCTTTTCATTCCCCCTCCCTTAGGGTTTCTTGGTTCTTTGTTTCTAAATATTCATACATTTACCGTTCCGTTAACTATTGACCGATGTTCCCTTTCAATATCTGAAAATTGATTCGGTTGTTACTTATCTAAACCTCTAGTAAAATAGGAGGATATTGCATTTTCTTACTTAATATAGATGTATGAACCTTACATTTCCCTAAAGTTTTCAGTAGTAAATCAACATTGAAATTGAACTCTTGAACAATAAACTTGTGAAAGCTGTGAACATGAGAATTGTTATCTATTTTTACCATGGCAAAAACAGCCCCAGGTAGTCGAGCCAATTTGTGTTCCTACAGAAGTGAGAAGAAAAATACATGCAAGGTGCTTGAGATTTTGTCTCTAAGTTATTGTGAGTATCATGATCTCCTTATTTCCTCCTTTATATTTAGAGAAGAAGTCTTCCACCAAGAAACCTATACATCTGGCTACCAGATTAGATATTTTTATCCAACACCATCCAAGAGTTTCCCTGAATCTCAAACTTTCAGTGGAGAAGCCATGAGTTCAAGAGGTTCCTCAAACCTTTAAGGACTGCTTAGTTCAAATTGCACATGTCCTTTGGCCTTCATGACACGGGTACACAGCCCGAGCGCGGCACTCCTCAGTTGCTTGCAGGGGCTGCGTAGGTGAATCATGGTGAGGAATGAACATGGAAAGATACTTTGCAGTCTGTAAAGGCTTACTGCCGGTCTTCCGTTACCTCAACACTTGATCAGCACAAGTTACAACAAAATCCACACTCGGTCCACACCAGCTGAGCCTTCCTGGGAAAAGCGGTCAACAACAAATTAATGATTAATCTACCGCTTTAAACAACTGGAAGAGTGGACTTTATTTTGATGATATTTGCCTTTTTTTTTTTTTATCCTGGTATCAAAATGAGAGAATATAGTTAGACTGTACTGTAAGGATGTGTATACATTATGGTTAGATTGTAGTGAGATTGTATATATATATAGCTCCGTCTTTCTCTGTACCGTGTTTGAGATACTGTAAAACCTTGTGTGTAAGCCACACCCGCGCACAAGCCTCATCCTATGGTAGGTTTCTCGCTTTACAAGCTTCTGTAACACAATATGTGAAACCCCCCGTATAAGCCGAGCCGAGTTTCTGGAAAGCTGATTAGCTGCAGAACCCATTTGTAAGCATTTACAAGTTTTATGGTTGGTATTTCAAGTTTTGACGATCATGGGTAAATGACAACTTAAGTTGTTTTCCTGTACATACCGGTAGTATATGAACACTGCTGTTGAATACTAACACTGATCATTAAATCGCCGAATAACCCCTTTTAAACTGAGGACAGAACAAGGAACAATTATAAAAAAAGAAAAAAAGATCAAAAACTAAAATAAAGATCCAGGCAACCGAGACCATGAACTTAGATATCAAAGTAATTTGCATAAATTGGGATAACAGACACTTTCTATTTCAATGACCACATTCTACTAGGACAACATATGTATACAGACACAGAAGAACACAGACAAGTAATGCTTGCACTGTTTTCTTGTTTCAGATGCATGGCATACATATAAAGTTTCCATGTAAGCGGAGTCTTAAGTGGGGAGTTGTGTATTCTAATAGCTTACCTTAGCAAATGTGTATTAACTAAGAGCAAAACGTGAAACAAACCACAGACTAGCTTCTTTTCTTTTCTTTTTTTTTTTGTGCCGTGACGCTATCTGGGTAAATCTGGGCAAACTAGGTTTGTATGAAGCAGGGACGTAGAAATACGGAATATTTAAGCAGTAGCACCCTTCTTTCAAAGGCTCTATTATCTCATTTACCCAGGAGTTGGATATATTGAACATCTGATCTGGCTGTATGACTTTAATAACTAGACTATGTAGGTTTAGATGACGGAATATAACTAAAACCAAACAAACTTGAGACTTTGGGAATGTTCATCACTCATACAGGGCTCGAAGGCACATCACACAAGTTCCACTGGCTATATCCCACGACCCCACTAGCCTGTACTAATGAAGAAAACACCCACATCCCAAAGTCATCCAGATTTGGTTATTTTACTTCCGTCGAGAGGTCAGTGTGAGAGTGTTAGCAGATTGTAAAAGAGAAGGGGCATGGACGGCGGGTCACATTCACGGGTTGGCTAGTTACCATGGACACGCCTCGCTCTGGTCTTCACATGTGCACGAGAAGCCCTGATCATCGAGCAACTTTTGCCGTGCAGTCCTGTGTAGCATTTGAGGGAAAACAATGCAAAGGGAAAATTCTATTGGATACTTTCCTCATCATAAAGGTTGAAATGTCTAAAGACTATTGATGGATGAGCTAATTTTCTTTACATTTCAGGAATTTTTCGAAGACAAAAAGTTTATGAGAGAGCTTCTATATTCTACTTCTTTACTCAAAAAAAAAGATTGACCGATCTTCTACATTTTACTCTAAAATGATCTTCCAAGCTTAATGTCTGCTTATCAAAACTTTGACTCTCTATTTAGCAGAAAAAAATACTCCCTGACATAATTGATACAGTGACGACAAGCGAAAAAAAAAACCAGCAGAGGGGTCATCTTTAAAAAAAAGCCTGTATCATACATGCAAACTCTTGATGAGAAAAAAAACTGAGCCCTTAAAAGTGATGAGATTTTTCCTTAGAAATGCGATTATATGGTTGGGGGGGGGGTCTGGGGGTCTGCCCCAGAAAAACTTTGAATTTAGAGAAGCTAAATGGGAGCAATTCTGGTCAGTGGTGCTTTTTGTGGAGGGCTTATACTGTGATACCCTTGTAGCTGAAATTTTCTAAGACCACCCCCACCATATAAAAGGTAAAATGATATCTCATTGGATCTGGATGAATCAGAAGATTGACCGTGACAGAACAAAAAAAACTGAGAAAACTGAGGAGTTTGCATGTATGCTGTATACTAGCGTTACACTAATTTTTCTTTCCAAATAGTTTACCACTGGGCTTCTTTCAACATTATGCCTCTCTATCAAAGAAAACAAAATTGCAGCGTAGGACACACATGTTACTGTTACCTGCATTTCATTACGTTAGGCCCCTTTTGGTCACACATTATACAAACATTGGAATGTATAATACCTTCTTACCACGGGACAAACTTGAACTGCCATATGTGATGACCAAATTTATTTATATTTACGAGGGTGTTATTTACGTGGCAGTTGTCTCATTGTAAATACCACTCTTGAAACTGTCTCATCACTAGGACAGTTGTCTCATTGCAAATATCACTAGTGAAACCACTGGTTAGCAATATTAGGGTTTGTTCAAATATCACCTGTTATGCGAATGTTGATATCACAGGCGTTACACTTCAGCTTTAGTGACATGTAGCAGCAATGCTCTAGACTCCAATTACATGAGATTCTATGTTAATGGGTAGGCATACTCTGACTGTAGTATGGAGGTACAAGCAAGGGCATCACTCCTCCTCCCAGGACCTACCGCCCTTACTTTAGACTCTAAGGAATTGGATAAGACTCAAATTCTTCATGTGAAATCCAGGTCAAATCCCAGACTTAGCTTTAGCTATTCATGGAGAGATCACCCTCTATATTTTGTACATCCATCATCATGCCAGTCTTATTTCTACACCTGACCCTCGCACGACTGAGGATTTTAGACTGAGTATCAGGGGTGTGAAATCCTGAAACTGATTTCCTCTGAAGCTTATTGTACCATCTCCCAAGGAATTTTTGTCTACATCGTTAAGTGGACGCTTGATACCACCTTATATTTATAAAGGGCAGCTCAGAACAACGATTCAGATGCTTTGATATATCTACTTTGGCTGACATTAGATCCAAAAATGAGCAAAATTCAAAGACCCCCTCCCTCCTCATAAATGCCTATTCAGTTTTTTCAGTGGATTTGCACAGATCTCAGGGATGGTCCTGGAAAGCATTAATATCACTCAATTCAGCGTTTCAGCTGAGTTTCACACCCCTGAGTATGTAAAATTGTTGTCCTGTCTAGCACACAAGGCAGGCTTTGATATGGGCCGGGTTTGAACCCTATCAGTTTGATATTTTCTCTTCTGACAGCCCTACACTATTGAATATAATCACACATGTATATAATCTACAGAGACAGACATGTTGGGAGTACAAGGTTTACAAGGGAACTCACCGTGGGGATAGGGCTAATGGTGCCAGTGGCGTCTTGTTGTTGCCATTCGTGCTGCCAACGTCAGGTTGGTCTGAACCATTGCTCTCCTTCCATCCGACAGGGGGCGACGACATCACTGAGACGACTGAGTGGTGACGCTTTAACCGACGCTCAGCAAGGAGGTAGTAGGTAGCCGTAATGTGATTGTATGAATCTTCCTCCAGTGACCTGCAATGTCAGCAATCTTTGGTGTAAAGCAGCATCATAAGAATCTTTCGAATAATAAAGCTGAAACAGCACATCTCACCTAAATCACTAGTTTATCGCTCTGCTGACTTAATTAAACCCATTCATGCATGGTCAGAACATAACGCCACTTTTATTGTACATTCTTAAGGCGCCAAGATGAAGCAAACATTTTTTTGTATAACACAGCAAAGTGCCTTCATTCAGAAGCTTTTCTTTTTAGATAAATATAGCTCAATTAGCTCAGTTTGTGGGATGACATAAAAAAAAAATCATTCTCTTTGGCAGGCTGATATTTTTGTCGGCACAGTCAGCAGTGGGAAGTGACCACATCCGAGCGTTCCTTTTCAGAATGCTATTTAGGTGTTGCATAATTAACCTGCCATCATTGATAGTGAACGCTCATTAATATTAACATGGTAGCAGTCAATTTCCACCATCTAATTGGTCGTTATGAAGGTATGGTTAATTAATGAGTTGTTAATGAATCGTAGGCAGCTCTACAGCACGCAGCATTAAGTACCCAGTTACAGATAAAGCCACTCCAATCCCGCCTGATTTAGACACAAGAAAGCTAGTGCATTATCTTAGCAACATCTAATGGCAAATGCTGCCTACAAAGTTATATCAACCTACATTACGTTTGATCTCATCACATTATGTGAATTCCAAAGTCACAGAATACCATCGTATGCAAAGCATTGTGACTAAGACCATGGAAATCGTGCGACTTTTTTCTACATTTATTTGTAAAGGCAAGGATGGAGTTTTAACTAGTATTATTCTAGTCTCCCATCCTTAAATAAAGCTGTATTTCAGTCTCCTTCTACCTGTTATAATTATAGATCTTCTCATTATAAGCCCCCCCCCCCACATCTTAGTAGTATCACCAGCCGCCTACTCACATTATAATCTCCTCCATCGTGGCTATCTTGCCGTCGACCATCTTCTGGAGAACATACTCGTGATCCTCAGGTGGTAGGTTCTCCCGAGACATGAGCGGCATGTCTGGCACACGCGGTCCCTGGCCTTTAACTCTGAGCCACGCATGTTTCATGATGTTATCTAGCGCCGCCCGGTCATGGGGTTCCCGCACCAGCATGACTGAGATCAAACTGTAATAGAGATAAAGGGATGTAATCATATATAACAATCACATATACCAGTAGCAATTAAAGTTGTATTCTATTAGTGGCATAACTCTTTTACACAAAGTACAAAAGCAAAAGGGGGAAAAAATCACTCACAAAGGCAAATGTGCATTATACCCAGAAAATGGAACAAATGTCATGTTATGCTCAGTGAAATACGAAAACACACCATTTTTGAGCTGTGACATGATTTTTTTTTCTGTTTCGAAGACAACGTGCAGAATAATTTGCAGAACTGCGATTCACCCCACTTATCTTTCCGTATTAAACTGGTCAATGACCCCCCCCCCCACTCACAGCACCTCTGAACCAAAAAATGCCACAGATTCCTGACATTTCATACTACAGATACCAGTACCGTAGTACCGTAATCTCCCGCGTAGAAGACGCGGTGTGCGTAGAAGACGCTCCCCAAACTCACGGTAGGCTGGTTCACGTAGAGGACGCATCCAACCCCCCTGAATCGATTTGTAAAAAAAAAAAAACCCCGTACAAGACGCCCCCCACAACTCAGCAGGGGGAGGGGGGGGTGGGTCCGCGTATAAGACGCACCCCCCCACCCTCCACCCCCAAAAAAATTAAAAGAAATGTTAAGTCTATGCTGTCGTTGGCCCATGCGTCCCTACACCCCGCCAAGCCACACCGCATTGTCAACCTGTTGAGTCTATGCTGTCATCAGCACACGGTCGGCGTCTTCCCCGCCGAGCGCGTCGACACCTCCCGGTCTGCCGCGGTGCTGGCGCTATGAGTTCAAGGTGTCATCGGCACACGGTCGACGTATTCCCCGCCGAGCAAATCTACACCGACCGGGCTGCCGCGCTGCTGGCTATATGAGTTCAAGCTGTCATCGGCACACGGTCGGCGTCTTCCCCACCGAGCAAATCTACAGCGACCGGTCTGCCGCGGTGCTGGCGCTATGAGTTCAAGCTGTCATCGGCGCATTTTCCCAAATGAGATGTTGGAAAACCCCGCGTATAAGACGCACCCCCAACTTGAGAGAAAGCTATAAGACTCCCCAGCATTTTTTTTTGGCGTAGAGGACGCGTCTTATACGCGGGAGTTTACGGTACCTGGTGTACAAGCCACGACTTATACATGTACATGAATTTGAGGCCTACTGCGCCTTAGGCCTAAAAAAGAATTGTTGTGTTCAGGTAACAAAGCCCAAAATAATTAGGGTAGCTACCGGTAGGTCGATTTTTTTTGATTTTTTTTTTTAAATTTTTTTTAGGATCATGAGAAAATGGTACTGTAATCTTCAGATCCGCGTAAAAGACATGCCTTTTATGCAGTATGCCCTGTATAAGGCATGCCTAATATACGAATCAGAGGCCTACTGTGCCTTAAAGCGAGCGTAGATGGGGAATATCTAATAAAACATCATGTTGCCTGTAAAGGGTTATTGTATAATTAATCTAATAAAACATCATGTTACCTGCACAGGGTCATTGTATGATAAAACAAATAAAACATAATGCTGTTTGTAAAGGGTTATTGTATGATAAATCTTATAAAACATCAAACTGCCCATAAAGAGTTATTGTACAGTACAACCAATAGAATATCATGTTGCCAGTAAGGGGCTATAATAGGGCAAAATGAATAAAACATCAGGTTAGCAAGCCACTAACTTAATAAGATGAATGATCGAATCTATGAGGAGAGGCAAGGGGGAAAACTGCTAACGGGGCTTCATTCTCCTACTCTTCTTGAAGGATAGCAAGTGTTATTTTATTTGCCTGGTCCCATAGGCAGGGCCAGACAAACCATGGCCTTTGATCACTAAGACATGGTTCACTGAGGGGGAATCCCATGACAAAAGACTAGCATGTAGGCCCAGACCCACACATATGGACACCAGCTGCCCACATGCTCACCTCAAGCCGCAAGAAACCCTGAGTTTGTTGCCTTTTACGAATCTGGTATGCCCACTGGTAGAATGAAAGATTTCTCCTTGTGGACTCTCAGTGAAGTTATTCTGCTCATTCATGCCCACTCCACAGCGGGGGGGGGTCTAAAAATAGCTCGGGGGGGGGGCAAAACCCAATACGGAGTAATGTCACGTGACAGCCCAGTCTGGGCTCAGCATATTATCAGGCCTTGAATAATATCTTTTTTTCAGGCCTTGAATAATATCTTTGAATATTTAGATTTTTTCTCAATTAGAACCAAAGTTACATCAATTTCAAGATGTTTTTTGAGTTTTGACAAAAGAAAAAAAAAAGAAAAATTAGGGTCGGGCCAAAAAATAGGGTAGGTCGGGATACCTGAACACAATTTTTTTTCAGGCCTTATAGAATCATCCTACAGACGGGATGTGCCTTATAGGTGGGGTGAAATTACATTAGAATTGTACTCAAGTTGTCATGATCAACCCCTGGCTGAGCCTTATACTACATGTACCTAGTAGGTCTGACAACAACTCAGGGTGCATCTTATATACGAGGTACTACGGTATTCCCCATACATCGGTTAAATCTTATTCATACCCCAAAAACTTTCAAATGAAAAACTGTTTCTGGCACGTTTTGCACATGCTAATCTGAACCTGCATAGTAGGGATGTCAGCGATATCCACAATATCGAGGTATCGTCATTATTGAAATAGTGAATATCGTATCAACATTGGCCTTATATCGATACATAATGATATCCATTTATAAAAAACTTGAATTTTACTGACTACCCTTTCATCTAGTAACACCTATAAAGGCATATTTGGTATTAAATTGAAGCTTACAATGGCAGGAATACAATGAACTAGAGGGGATATGTATTGTCCTAACAATATAGGGACAATCGACTCTTTTTCACTCAAATGTGAATTTATCCTCACAGATTTACCATAAAGGCTCCTAACTTTATATATATGGGTGAAAGTTACTTAATATGGCATTGCTATAGGATAGAGGGGAGGGGCAAAACTGGATGGTGCTTTATTGTTTACTAGAAAATTATATGTACCAGTGCATATACCATAGGCTAGTTCATATAGACCTGCTCTAATAATGACAATACATTTCTTTGATTACCTGTGTTAAAATTTCCATTATTATTTCAAATTGATAATTTTACATTCTCTGTACAAAAGAAAACAAAAAACGTACTGAGATCGTCAGGGTGGTGCAATTTTATAGCAGTTGATGCCTCTTCTCCCTACCCCACCCCACCCACACTGAGTTCCTGGACACATTTCCCTGATTGAACATATCTTTTTATGCAAAATAAAATCGGGAAAAATGGGAATATCAAGAGCAGAAATCATGATAATCGGAATCGACAAAAATAGGATGTCAATGACATCTCTACTGCATAGTGTATAACCTTCAACAGACAGAAGTATACAGCGTCGTAGACGTATCCTTAAACATTAGTGTAATAAATACCCTACACTGTATTGCTTGGTGTGCTGTGACACAGACCCCTTGGTGTCCTTACTGAGATCCTAGGTTTACAATAGATGCGCTAAGGACACCAACACATTAGTTTAACCCTGTAAGTTAGCACACCACTACTGTAAAACCTTGTATAAAAGCTACCGCTGCTCATGTCTGAAACAGACCCCACAGGTGCAGTTTAAATTTATTCCCCTAGCATGGGTAAGGCTTTTACGTGACGTATACGTTACTGGGCGTAATATGTAATAGAAAAAAATGAAAAAGTCTAAACAATTGGTGCTGCTTATACAGCCCTCCCCCCAAAAAAAACTGGCTGTGGCGTGCATGGGATATACGGCTTATATGCAAGGTTTTACGGTATACCTTTCGTCAGTGGGATGCAGTACTGGTGAGTAAGTCACCTGCACTGCCTTCATCATGCTAACTTTAAAGAGTATTGATACACTACCATAGGGTCCATGTGAGATGCACAAATGCAATGCTTTATAATTCACTGACATAATGCAGCATCGTGACTGATGAAGCCTTAAGGCATCATGCACTATTTTAAGGGTTATGGGGGGAGCCTTAGTGGGTCACCTACGTCAGAGGTGCAGTACACAAAAAGACGTGTCTACTTATACATTTTAACTTCTCTAAGACCCTATACTGCTAGAGCTGTTCATAATAAGGAGGCCGCCATCTTGTCCCCAGATATGCCACTGGCCCTTCTCTGTGGATTTCATCTTGTCCCCAGAGATGCCACCCTGTCCCTCTGTGGAGAACCGCGCCCACTCACATACGCATGTACTGAATTGTCAGACTACGGTCGCCAGCTAACACAGGAAACACTGGAGTTTGTTCTCTAATAATCGGGTCTTCTTGTTCTAAGGCCATCCCTTATAGATGAATTGTCCTAAAGTGCCCTTGCCTTTACTGATGAAATTCTCAATCATCTAGCCCCCCCCCCATCCATCCCATTCCCAAATACTATCATAGTCATCCTACTAGGGATGTCATTGACATCCATTTTTTTACCAATTTCGATTATCCCGATTTTTTGTTTCGATATTCCGATTTATCACGATATTCTGATGCTTTAGAATTCAATGTTAAACCCCATTTCACATGTTTCAAATCAGAGGAACAATAAAGGTTAAACACATAACTACCCTGTCTGTACTTATCATCAGATTCATGACATTTCTATTTGAAAGGTATACAGATCAACATAAATACAATACATGTAAATTTTACCATTTCTGCTAGTAGGGATATTCTTTAGGTTACAAATGCACCACAAAACATTATCCAACCAGAGCTTCCAGGATTGTTTAAGAGTCTTCATTGTACTGGGCAGACAGTCTAGCATACCAAATATTTGGGATTGATTTGTAAAAAATCCATTTTGCAATGGCCCCTATAAAAATGAAACATGCCACTCACCACCTGACTAATATGACTAATTTTCATCTATGCACTTACCTGGCCCCCTGGAAACCTGGCCCCCTGGACACCTAGCCCCCACAGAAAACCTTATCCTTAGCATGCTTAGTTTATCACTCAGTCCCCAATGTGTTATGTGTATAGCTTGGACACTGTAAACATTGCCTGCTGAAAAAAAGTGTCTCACTTGGTGATTACCCATAGGACTCCATGTGCTAATTTCATCGCCAAAATCTATCTGACCCATACACCCAATGGTTAAAGAACTTGTAGTCAGTATAGCTTCCAAAAACATGACGTAAGTACAGCAGCTTTTTTCGTAGAGAAAGAGATCACTCACCATAAAGGACAAAATGTTGTCTGATAGATGAGATTTGAAACTTTCCTTTGGCTTTTGAAAAATGTGTAAACTAACAGTATATCACTGAATGATTACACCCTAAATTTGGTGATTACAAATTTGTGGATCTGACTGAAAACCCAGCTCCAATAGCCCAGGGGATACCCTGGGCCAATTAATGGTCATATCAATACCAGACCTTGGTCACTGAGATACTCATAGATATGTACTATGTCCATGGTTACTAATTGGGAGTAATGTCTTTGGCATGTTCCATACCTAAAGATGTGAACTACTGCTACTGCGATCAGAGTTCTACGTATTGGGCTATCACAAATGATATTTACCCTAATAATTAACCTCCCTGCCCCAAGAAGTGCAATGGATTAGATATGGATTGCTCTCGCCTGTCAGCAGACATTTATTATTATTATTGGCTGTCAGTGGCGCTATCACTATCAAGAACCTGTTTCGGTTGGGTTAAATGTGACTGAACTAGCAATAGGCAAATAGCTTGCAAAGTCCACTTATAATTAGACATGGGGGTTATTTCATAGTCAGAGATAGATTAACATTCTAGCAAGTGGCCTACACAGCAATTAGGGTAATTTAGTTAAAAGGAGCATGATTCGTGCCTCGATAACAATGCTCTCGCTCTCTGTCTCTGGCTTCTATATGGCCCTATTTCTAAAAGTTTTCTTACAGTCTAAAAACGACATTTGGCATTAAACCCCGTGCTCAACAATAGTGCACAGCCAAGCAGACAGAATGGCCCATGCAGGGTCTTTGACAACCCTCCTTTAACACAGTATATCTACTGGGATATTCTATCCTGTCTCTGTCCGCCCCTGGGATCAGTGCCAAGAGGATCATGGACTTAGGGTCGTCATGGGTCGTCACACAGGCGACCAGTATACCCAGGAGCCAACTTATTCCTAGTCAGAACAAGCCCAGTGCACAAACCCTTACTTCCTGGAACCACCCAGCCGCAGCCAACAATTCACCATACCACGTCTTCTCTCTCCAATGATTTTCACAGAAATTTACTTGATGATACATATGATTCCATTGAAAAAAAAATTGTCGTCCTATGGGTGATTCATTCTGAGGTATTTTTATTTTGTCCAAACATCGCATTCAGGAATCCTTCGTAAAATGATTTTTTTGGGGTTATTTTTTGCTATTACCAGGGGTAATTTGTATCTCTAGTCGGTCTAAATATAATGTGGACTGCCATCAGAGCGCTACTTGCATTGGGAAGTGGTGGGGAAGAAATGTCCTCACTTCTCATAGAATTCAGAGCTTTCTCTCCGCAAAACATAAGGGCAGGTAAAACCTTATACATTTATAGGTGTACCAGCCACTTCAGACGGGTTATAGCTATCTTGAGACAGGGCGATCTGTGATGTCAATAACGATGTCTAGCAAAGTATTGGTAGACCTCGTCTCTATGTTACTTCAATTCAAGAGGTCTCTTCACTTCCTCCTTCGGGTTAGATGAATTTATACTACCGTAATCTCCAGCGTAGAAGACGCGTTGCGCGTATAAGACGCACCCCTAACTTGTCAATGGTTGTTTCGCGTATAAGACGCACATTTTAAGGCTAAAATTTGTAAGATTAGTACATTTCTATAGTAAAATTACCCCTCGTATAAGACGCACACCCAACTTGAGAGAAAGCTATAAGACGCCCCAGCATTTTGTTTGGCGTAGAGGACGCGTCTTATACGCGGGAGTTTACGGTAGTAGGGTGGTCACAAGAAATCAAATTACTGTAAACTCCCGCGTATAAGACGCAACTTGCCTATAAGACGCACTCTGAGTTTAAAGAAAACTGAAAGGCGCATCTAGGGCATGAATTTTGAAAGTTTAGTACTGTTCTAAGTAAAAGTACCCTGCCTATAAGACGCACCCTGACTTTGGGATGATTCTAGAGGGCACAGCAGGCATTTATTTGGCGTAGAAGACGCGTCTTATACGCGAGAGATTACTGTACATACCAGCACTGCTTCCCTTACCTATTTATAGGCCATATATAATACTTTAATATTCTCTCTCTCTCTTTCTGTCTCTCTCTCTCGCTCTTGGTCTCTCTCATCATGCCAGATCAAAATGCAGCCATTTTCTTCACGCTCTCCTCACATTCGACAAATCCCACTATAATGACTTCCGTACATTCTCTCGTATAAGCTGCATCCCTCGTATAAGCCGCACCCCTGACTTTGAAGGGAGCTATGAGGTGCATCTGGCCCTTGAAAATAGTAGGTTTAGTACTATTCTATAGTGCCAAATACCCTCCAATCAGCCGCACCCCTTCTTCGGACTATTCCTATAAGCCTAACTTTCATTTGGATTCTGGTATAAGCCGCGGCTTATACGAGAGAATTTAGTGGTCATTGTTTAAAGGGGAGGTGGGGGTGGATTGAGAATTTTCGTGTCAAAGTGCAAAAATTGCTCTCAGTTTCATTAGGACAAACTTTCAATTTCTCCCCCTTGCCTATCATCAAAGAAATGACCACCCCACTGTAGAAACGTAGCTGAAAAAGCACTTACTCTTTAACTTCATTGCTGAGGTGAGCAGGTAGACGGTACTTGCAATCCATGATCATGGTAAGTGTCTCGCTGTCGTTAGCCTCCTGGAACGGCGCTTCTCCACACACCAGCATGTAGAGAATAACACCGAGCGACCACACATCTACAAAGAAAGCATGTGAGAATATATATGTGACAGATCAACTTTCAATGTTGATATCAAAATCTCCACAGGTCTCTCCGTTCTCTTCTTAATTAAGTAAAGTAATGCCTTATGTTGTAAAAGAAGGCTCAGAGTAACCATAGAGATAATAAAATATCTCCATTTGGGCTGAAATCAGATCTAATATTAGGTAAAATTCTAAGACCCAGCCCCCTTCGTAAATGGTAGGCTTCATTTTCTCAGTGGATTTGCACAGATCTCAGGATCGGTCCGAGAGCATCAAAACCTCTGAATTTAGAGTCTCCTCTCAGATACCACACCCCTGATTAACTTAACCCCTGGGGGTACTACTCACCAGGACGTCATGCATCATGATAAAGGACATGCCCCATGAAACCTCGTATTTAGGGCGCACCCCATGTTAAAGGCGCACCTTAAGTTGATGCCAGACCTATATCAAAGGCTCGTATGTGGCCCTTTTTTGGTCACTTTAGTACTGTTCTATGGTGAACCTGAGTTAGGAAATATAGGGCAGCAATGTGCATTGCTCGTAACTCGAAAAGAAATAAATCAATAGCCTTGAGCAAGTCTAGCTTGTGGTCTGACATCAGCACTCCCTCACCCAGGTTATTGGCACCACCAAGCCACTATTCGCATAACTCCTGCCAAAACTGCCCTATTCGCACCACACTGCCAAAAAAGGCTGGAAAGTTGATACATGGATCAACATCATATACCTTAACCATTGCAGGCAAAAAGCGTCTTATGGCTGCCAACCAACTGACTCTGTAGAATATAGACTATTACTCAAAATTTACAAAAGTTGGTACTGAAATACCTTTTCCTGAAGACCTCTACATCTCCTTCATTAATGGCACTACAAATTCATTAAGTAATTCTGCCTCTTATATATAAAATTTCCATCTTCTTTTAAATTTATTTGCACCACCAAAATGACTGAAAATGAGGGGACCCATACTAAGTAAATGTGGCACAGTAATAGCTAAGCAGATCGTGTCCAATATGGTCTCTACCGCGATGGTTCTTTGATACCAGATATACCTATCCCCTACCTATAACCAAGTATAGACCTGAATTTACCTTATTCACCTTTTAAATATGCATATCACTGACCACCAAAGATATTTCCTGTAGTATGCAGCAGGCAGGCCCTAGACCGACTTACACATGTCAACTTATACATAATACATGTACAGTTCAGTTGAACCGTACACTTGGCTGTATTATCCGTGGTATTATTTTTCTTATTTCAATGCAATCAGGATTTTGAGATTTTATGATTAAACAAGGCATTGTCTATTCATAAGTGTCACTGCAATGATAGAGCCAAGACTGAATTTGTTTACATACACATTCTTGTCAGCTGTGTAACGTCATGTAAGAATTCATGCTTTGATCAGCCACACCTGTCCAGGGCCCTACATGCTACAGTGAGTAAATCAGGCAAACAAAGCTTCTTAAACACTTAGATTAAAATATAGCAAATCTAGGCTCACTCAGCAGGTCTTAGCATGCTCCTGGATTAAGGCACTGTTCTAAGACACCAACAATAGTAGATTACTGCACTAACTGTACTATCCAGCTCCTAACACAAAGTCAATATTCTAAAAAATTGGGCAATGTACATTGGCACAGTGGGCTCAGGGTGGCCACCTAGTGGAAGAACGAAACCGGACAAAAGCGTCTAACTTCAAGACACTCAGGGTGCATGCTGGCCCAAACTCACCAATGATCATATAGGAATATAGAGAGGAAAGTCAAGCCCGGACCTAAGCCTATGGAGGAGTGGATTGGAGAAAAATTGCACCTGGAACCATTCTTCTTTTTATAAAAGGTATAATGGTGCTTTAGCTTTATCTTTTTCCATTATTTTGTGTCAGATGGACACAATAACATCCATCTGCATGTGTTTTTAAAAAAAAATATTTGGAAATTTTGAATGAAAGTCACAATTTAAAATTGGATGACTGACTTTTTGAAACTACCACGACCTACCCGGCGGTATAGACTAAGGGGGGTCCCTGAGCCAATAAAAGAATTATGGAAGTCATGAATAGAACTCATTATTATACCCGTTTGCTACGGGCCTTATAGTTATACAGCTAGTTACATGGAGATAAAGGGCAAAGCCTACATACTGCTACAGAAATTACCAGAGAAAGAAGTGTTGTTAGTTCTTTCCTGGAATTATTGTTCGGAGCTTATTGATATTACAAGCAGGCCCCTGACTTAGAATTTTGATCTAGGTATTGTCAATTGTGTAAACGCTGTACCTATTGTTCCTGCAATGTGAATATGTGTCAAAAGGTATAAAATTTACAGAAAGTCCAGTGTTCTTGAAAACTTAAAAATTTGACATTGCAGGACATTCGGTCCCGCAATTTTTCTACCTACAGGACCTGCAAAATTTCTGCCAATAGTTGCGGGGAAGGTGGGGCAAAGCATTCAAACCTCTCTTGAGGGGAGGGGGTGCATGGATGTTGGTCATTACCATAATCTCCCGCGTAGAAGACGCGCAGCGCGTAGAAGACGCACCCTAAACTTAGCACATGCATTTTCGCGTATAAGACGCACATTTTAAGGGTGATTTTTGTCAATCCAGTACATTTCTATAGTAAAATTACCCCTCGTATAAGACGCACCCCCAATTTCATTAAATCCTATAAGACCCCCCAGCATTTTGTTTGGCGTAGAGGACGCGTCTTATACGCGGGAGTTTACGGTAGTTGATTTTGATCAACAATCACAACCCCCTTTCACAATCAGTCTTACAACAGCTGCAGTTCCAAAAAGGTTAAGTTAGGTGAAATAACAGATTTTTCTCACTTGAAACTACCAAACCTTTCATTGCTCCTTAAAAGGAGGGCTAGCACGGCTAAGATGTACCCGCGTTAGCAAGTCACATGACCACACCTTGGCCAATCAGAGCATTGGAGATTTTTTTCGCTGGGTCCTGCGGATTTGTGAACGATATTTTGGCAGGTACCCATGTTTAAATTCGCCGTGCTAGCCCCCCTTTAAGACCACTTCTTATAGGCCATTGAGATTCTATGCCGGAAAAAGCTTGGGTCATTTCGCCAACACTGCTTTTTACTCATCCCATGTGCATCCTCCTGAGCCTTTGGTTTGGATTCTAGTATGGGAATACGTCGCTCCTCTATGGACAGAAACCAATCTAAATGAAGGGAAAGTCGTCTGCCCCCCGTTGCAACTGGTAGCACCTCCATTTAATTTTATTTTCCATACTTCCCCTTCTCAGAATGCTTTCAAACCTCATAAACCATTAGTTTACTAATTGATGATGACTCGCTGAAAATTAAGTAAATGTGTTCTGGGTATAACTACCATTAATTATTTAGGAAAGTCAGGCTGTTGGTTGTGCGGGATTGTCAGGTGAAAAGTGCAATGGAGTAATGATATCCACATTGATTTTATCAAAACCTTCTAATGTAAATTACTTCATATTCAAACACAATATTCTTTGGTATCTGTAGGTAACTCGCTGAAAGTTTCAAGTAATTTGATGAAACAGTTTCAAAGAAAAGTGATATTTCTTGCACCCCAATGATTTACCACAGAGACTGCCAATGGTGGGCACTGGTCTGTTATTCACCTCCAAAGTATATCTGCCTTGGATGTGTGGTGGCGCCCCCTGTAAACAAAGGCCTACTTTTCGTCCAGACGAGATCAGTTCCCCTATACCCTATACCGATGTTGCAAGTCTTCCCGTGGGCACTAGTACTGTAAAGGCAGCCCATACAGGTGTGCTGCACTGCAGCTACCAGCTCAGGCCTACTTAACATGCATTCTCGGGAGACCTGCAGCTACAGGGGTCATAAGACACTCTATACATGGGTTACTCCCCACACCTGTAGGTGTGAAACCTAACCTGGAGGTGTGATGAGTGATAGTCTACATTTGTCATACCTTTGAACTTATATTAAGTCATAATTATACTCTTAACTTAAGCCAATCTGTGCTACTTAATGAGTCATAACAATAGTTTTGTGTGTAGGGTGGCACAGACTGGATTCCCACCAGGTATTACATAACTGTACCCTACAACCAGTGTAAAGTACATGCTGATAACCAGCTACAGCTAGCAGGGATGAAACTCACAGAGCACGAAAATCCCTGAAATGGTCCAATATCCACCCGAAAACCTGGGTTTATATATGAATGTATAGGGCCTTGGAACTTCAAAATCCCTGAAATCAGGGAAATCCCTGAAGACTTTCATCCCTGAGCTAGACAGGCCGGTGCCACCCACAACACGCTAGGTTAGATTTGAGGTTTCCCATAATACACTATGTTCGGGTGGGAAGGTCAAAATAATTTCACCTGTTTTCAGTGGAAAACCCCGCACATTACTATAGGCTAAAAGGGGACGTTCGCGCACGATTTTTGTCCCTTATGGGGGGGGGGGTCGAAAAAAATTTTACCCCCTCGAGAGGGGGGATTGAAATTTTTTTTGCGCATCCGTGTGCAAACCCACCAGCACCCCCCTAGACTGAGTTTCGTCTGTGTCCCCCCCCCCCGTTGTTAAAAAAATGATCACTCCCTTAGACTAAGGCTTAGTACACACTGCACTTTAGCTACAGATGTGTATTGGGCGTGTGGACTAGCCTGGGTCTAACTGTCAATATTTACACGGGTATATTATTAAACACGAGCTTCGGCGACAGCTGCAAGGACATTAATAATATCATTGATTATACATGCTTGCAAAAGATAAACAGAAACACAGGTGATATAACCTATAAACGATAATACACGTATAATTTGGGGTGTCACCCATTACCGTACCGTACATCTATTATACTTACCAACAGCTGGAGCGTCATATGAGTCTCCCAATAGTATTTCTGGGGCTGAGTAGGCCAAGGAACCACAAGATGTCTCCAGCTTACTTCCTGGCACAAACTTATTACTGAACCCAAAGTCTGTCAATTTTACAACACCTGGTTTCTCAAAGAATACCACATTCTCTGGTTTTAGATCCCTATGGACCACGTGAAGTTTATGGCAGTAATGAATGGCCTGTACGATTTGGTGGAAGTATCTTTGTGCCACTTCTTCGTTCAAACCCTTATCATGTTTCATGATGTAGTCGTACATGTCCCCTCCGTCTCCCAACTCCAAGATCAGGTACAACTTGGTTTGGGTGTCGATCACTTCGTAAAGTCTCACCACGTTTGGATGTTGCACCAACTTCATGCATCTCACTTCCTGGAACAGATGTGCTTTAGACACTTCGTCCAATTTAGTTTTATCGATGACTTTGACAGCTACTTTCTCGCCGGTGAAGACATGCCTAGCCAGTTTGACAACTGCAAAGTGGCCACGGCCTATCGTATCTTCAAGGTCATATAAACCGGCGATCTTGCCGTCATATTGACCTTTATTTCGCTTAGAACTCATGGTGAAGCTCTACTTGAAGCCTCTGTCATAAAATTGTCCATCGCATGTTGGTGGATACTCCTAAAACGACCAAAAACCTTTGCCCTACCTTCATCACCAGCACCTTCGGCACTATCAACCATTTTGAACCCAATTATTGGCCTACAGCGCATACCATTGCGCAGGAGTCCACGTGACCACAACTTCCGGAATTGGTACACTCTTCATGCAGATTCTTTGCGTTTAGAGTTCATCTTGAAAATTCTCAAGGTATGCTATGAGAGTGGAGAATAAAGTTGTGAATGATCGCTGATTCAAGTGCTCTTTTCCAGCGATAAAATCATGCATTTAACCATCACAGGTATCTTTTAATTTGTCAGTACTTTGCATCAGTGATAGAAGTATCAGGCCCGTACAGGGTAAAAATTTTAGGGGGCCTTGTGAAAAGGGAACCACTGTAGACTAGTGTGAAAGGTGGAGTTGGATCAGTTTGTTTACAACCAGATGGGAGGTGAGTGGGCGTGGTTGACACTAAATAAGGAGAGAAACAGAGATGTGTATTAGGCCTAAAAAAAAACTTGTGTTTCTGGTTGCCCTACCTAATTTGAGAAATTCACCCTATCTAGACGTTTTTTCTCATAGATCTATTTGAACTTTTTTTTTTTTTTATACTTAGTCCACATGCGATTTTGATCTACTTTAATGGGTCGATCTTACAATGAGCATCTAAATATGACTGAGCTCAAATAAAGGGAAATGGAAGTTCAAAGCATATGAAAGTCATTTCACAATCTAAAGTACCCAGTAGCAGTGTCTGATCATGGACCAGAAACACTGGATATGAAAGAAAGGCCTTCTCTGGGAGAGGTGTGCCATGGGTGTGTTTTCACCATTTGCCACTAGATGGCAATGGAAATCCATATTTGTCACTAGGTGGCAGCACAGAGCCAGCATGTTAAACATCTTATATTCTATTTATTTATAACATATTCTTACAAATAATATGTAATTTTAATAGCTATAACTATACTTAAGAATTATGGTAAGGCACCGATAGGTTAGGATAGGAAGGGGTAAGATGCCCTTTGGGGTAAAAGGCCCTTTACCCTTCATGTCTAAGGTAGTGGTTGTATACACCGATTTAACACTTGGAAGTAAAGATTACCTCAAGGAGACCTATTTTGTAGGTTTTCATTGTGATTGGAAGAGAAATAGTCGACTTATCAGACATTCAATATTTTATAACTGTTAAGATCATCATGTTCAATTTAAGATAATTAGAAATAAAAGGGTCCTGAAATGTGCATGGTTTGTTGGATAGCAAGTTAAAGGGGTTAAAAGTATTAGCTGAGGTGCTAGAAGGTAAAGGAGTTTAGAGTAGGCCATAAAGATACATTTTATTCACCTTCCCTTTTATCCCAACAGCTACATGGGCTTTTTATGTAAACATTATCTTAGCATCTGATTCATGGGCCTTTTGGCCCATCGGTGTGGGTGGGCCTATTTACCCCAGCCTTTAGACGTCCGGGGTAAAATGCCCCGCTTTTTGTCAAACATTGAAATGGAATATTCCATGAGGCTAGGCTGACATCCCATTCCACAATTATTATACCTTGTTACATCCCTTGATTAGTGTGGAAAATATGCATCAATTGGGAATTATTTTCTTAGAACTAGCTCATTTACATGTTATTAGGGTATTTCACCTTATCCTACCCTGTCTTTCCTTGAACTTCAATATGAAATATCTAAAGCGTTACTATAGTTCATTTACAAAGTCCAAATCTTAGGTGTAGCTTATGAAGATTATCTTTAGTATCTTTTCTTATGATAAGAATTTGAATTGAGCATTTATTCCAATTATAATGCTCTTTTATGTGCATGTGGGCCATTTACCCAAAAGGTTGTGGGCCTTTTACCCCAGCCCCTAGATGATGGGGTAAAAGGCCCACTTTTTTTCACACATGCTTTATCGTAACATTCTATCAGGCAGGGCTGACAAGCTTTTGCACATGAAGAACATGTTATTACATCCTTTGATTAATGTATAAGATATTCCGTAAGTAGCAATAAATTCCTTAGAAATGACACAGTTGTAAATTATATATATAAGGGCATCTTACCCCACCCTTCCCTAAATATGCAATGAAAACAGTATATCTGTAAAAGAGACAGAGAAGTGAGTATGCTGTCCCCTGGTGGGTAACTTTGGAAGCCTCCTACAAAATCTTGCAGTCACTGGCCCTTAGGAGATAATTTTCTTCTGTCCCTTAAAACTGTCATAGATCCATGATTCAAAAAGATTTGGATAGCTATGTTCCTCATCTATGCAACCTAAGTGATATCCTATGGAAAAATCATCTCGGATTGGTTATTCTGATAAGAATATAAAGCTAATTCAGCCCCAAACTCATAAAGTGGCAGTCAGGAGATAATTTTCTTTTGTCACTTAGAATTGTGATAGATCCATAATTAAAAAGGATTTGGATAGCTATGTTCTTCATATAAGTAACCCAAGTGATTTCCTATGGAATTCATGAGAAGAAAATTTTCTAGGAGGAGGGTAATTTTTCAAAAAAATCAGAGCCTTTTCTCAAAAATATCAACTTTTGATATCATGATGAAATAAGGTCAGTCAGAAACTACAAATCAAGGGCTTTCTGATGATTTTTAAATCAAAGAGCCGTGACAAGGCTAAGTGGGACAAAAAATTATCTTCTGTAGGTCATCTTAAGGCCTACCATCAGTAGTTCACATTTCTCCCACCAGGGACCCATGGCACAGTTGATAGACTACAATGCTATACTGATTCGAATCCAGTCTTTCAGGTCCATGGTCTGATCAATTGTACAAAGTAACAGCTAACAAAAAAAAAACACCTCAAAAAGATTTGCACCTGTTAAATCACCTCAAATTAGCGTTTCCTCAAGGCTTGAAAAACGTTTGTAAATAACGTAAATAATGGCCCCTCTACTCTACCCCCCACCCCCAATATGAAATCCTCTGCTAAATTCTTTTTCTTTTTTTCCACCCCTTCATTCATCTGTATATACTCATGTAAGAACGTCACTATTGTTAACAGTCTGCACCTATATAGCAAAACATGGGTTAATCAGACAATTAATGTGTTCATCTATCTCATGCTCAAAGTGTCAGTAATTCGTTGCTCTGTTTGGAGGATCTCATCAGAAATTGATAGGGTAGATCATGACATATTGTATTTTGCTTGTTGCGACTGATCAAATTTTGAAAAAAAAACTCGTTTGATTAACGTAAACATGGACGCTAAATAACGTATAAAAACGTTATACGAAATACGTTTTACATGAACGTTTACAAACGTTACATAACGTTTTTTCTGTCATAAATGGTGCCTGTACTATAGCCCCTGGAATTTTATATCATATAGGATTAACCACTGCCCGGTTTTGTATAGAGATCATCCTTGTTTTTCACCTGCAATTTAACTGTAGGAGGATATTGCATTATTCAAATGAACTTGATCATGATTCTTTTCCTGCACCCACCACAGGGATACTACGTACATGTACATGTAGTGTTAGGGAGGGCAGGCAGACCATTTCTATTTATTTGCAGAGTGTCCAAGATTGAACATACATATAGTTTTTTTCTAACTTCTACAAAAAGGGTGTTTATCAATATGATGCACTTATGGACCTTACATAATTTATGAAAATATCTAATGATCTATAGCTTTTGTATAGACTATTAGTTTGACACTTCATGCAGGTATTGGATTGACCAGATGATTATCATTTTACTTGTATCATATCTCTACAAACATAGGAGTATTCACTTAGATATCATACTGGGATAGTGATTCCACCTACCAGGACATACAGGAAACAGAGGGAAGGTTTAGAAACATTATAAAACGTTTATAAATACAACGTTTTTGAAACGTTGCTATATGGTTTGGAAGGAAACGTTTTCATCTAAAACGTTTAAAAACGTTTGCAAACATCCTAGATAAAAACGTTTCTATCCAGAATGTTTAAAAACATTTTTAAACGTTCTAGATGAAAACGTTTCCTTCCAAACCATATAGCAACGTTTTTGAAGATTCTCAAACGTTTTTTGTGTACTGGGTAGGCCTATTAGACTGCTTCCAGAATAACCCCTAAACAGTATTCATCGACAATCATCAATCATCACATTGTTTTTTGTTAAAGATTGGGATTACCCTCTGTATTCTGCACTGGTAACAATGCCTTACTGAATACTGCTTGTACACTTGGTATGAACTCTGGCATATAAACAATGGCTCAAATGTCAAGGTGGGGCTTTGGCCATTTTAATCTGAATAATTGGATTGCAGGCTTTCACAGCCAAGCTGCAGGTCCCTCGTAAAGAAAAAAATATTTTCAGCTTTATATCTTGTTAATCCCATTGGCCATAACCAAGAAAATAAAAAAAAAATGTTGAAAATACCAAAAATCTCACTGTCAGATCCATAATTTAAATACCGTAAATTCCCTTGTATGAGCCACCCCATATAAGTTTGTGGGAAAAAAAATTGAAAATGGTACAACATTTTTCCTTATTAATGGATCTTCAAAATTCAAAGATCTATGGGAACCTAGGGGGCCCCCATATCCCTCTATGGTGCTGGAACAATTGGGAAAATATAGGGAATTTGTCATACCTTACCCCTGCCCCCCACCCTTGCTCTATTCAGAAATACCCTAAAATAAAGTGCCTCCCCCTCGCAAATGTCCCAAAATGAGATCCCCCCCCGCCCCCTCAAAATGCTCACCCCCTGCCATAAATAATGAACGCTCCCTTAGTTTAAGCAACCCTGAGCTGTCCCCTTCGCATTTCAATATCAAAAGAAGTAGCATGGGACCCCCAATTTGTCAGATGATATAGTACATCTGACAAAAAAAAATGGGGCATTTCTAGGGACTTTGATTCAATGGTAGCGACCCACCTTAAAAAAATGATCACGCTAAACGCACGGCACTTCATATGCCCCCAGATCATAGACCAACAGAACAAATTGCTTCCTGGTAGCACCTGGAAGTGCACCGCGCTATGCGTGACCTACTTTGGTTGCCATGGTGAGCTCCCAAGCTGCGTCCGGCCTAGACCCTAGGATGATTCCATTTCGCTCCATTCAGGCTAGCCACTACTCCCTCTGGAGGGCATTTCAAAACCATAGCTATAGATATCATTTTGAAATGCCCTGCAGAGGAAGCAAGCAGTGGGAACGTAGAGGACCATTAATTACAAACACAGTTTTTGCCAAAAAAAATGACCCCCCCCCCCCCATCTTGCACTATGTACGCATTGGGACTACGCCCCCCCCTTGTTTACATACAACCCTTATGGAACCCCCTCCCCCCTGAAGAATATAAGGGGTAGGGGAGGGTGGATGAAGAATCGATGTATGTTGACCTTCTTTTTTTAAACGAATTTCAATGAGGAAAAGGGAGCGTTATAGGGTACCCGCCCCCCTACCCACCAAAAAAACACGATATGATTATGAGATAAACGTCTTTTTGCCCTTGTGAAGTGACTCAAAATGGTCTTGAATACCCAAAGGTTGGACTCTAAATTAGCCCAATATGTGTACACAATGCCAGAATGGCCCAAACCTCCCCCTGTACACATTTGACTTGACCCCCCCCCCCCCCCCCCACACACACACACACCCCCCTCTTAGTGCATATGTATTGGCCCCTTATTGTAGCAGCCATGCCGTGCAATGGCTTAGGATAACACAGACAGCCTTAGGCCAGACTGCGTCTGTGTTATCCTAGGCCAGACGGAGACAGCCTATCGCCGCGAGGGGTGAGAAAGGAATACAGAGCGCAGTGCACATTCAATGATCAGCTTGCATCCTGGCCTACCGTGCTGCCACCTGCCGCCTCACTTCAACGCAACTAGAATAACATCCGGTCCACAAGCGTGACAAGAAGAAACAGAAAACAGTTTAAACAGGGGTGTAAATGTTACCGCTACCCCCCTGGTACCCAACCCCCTGGCCCATAGTCAGGTAAGATATTATATTAGCCCCAAATCCCCAGTACTCTGGTTGATAGTATACTTGAAGGGGGGGGGGGGTCCAGCCAGGTGTGACGTACCGGGGTAATTTTTGAGGGGGGTGTTCAACCTGATAGTATCAGTGATACCACGGACCTGTGTTTCAACTTTCAGGTCCATGCTGATACCAGGGGCAGGTGTCACTAGCTCACTCCTATAGACTAGTAGAGGAGCAATAGTAAAGAAAGTACACAATGTACCTTCCGTAGGAATTTTGTGTTTATGGTAGTTTCTCAGGTGGAATATATGGTTTGAAGGGTGCATACCGCTCCAATTTAGATTTTTTATTTTGACCTATTTTTTAGGACAATTATGTAAATTACAGTAATTACACCTTACTATGAGATTCTCCTCCAAATGGATGGGAATATCATCAATCTAGCAGCACCTATCCCCAATGAATCTCCTACAGGGAATCTGGAGGTGTTGTCTATTTTTTTGCTATTAGCAATGGTTGCCTAGCAACAGGATAATTCTGTGATTTTGCCCTAGCAGAAGTGCCTTTTGGGATTTTGCATTGTGCCTAGGTGAGATAACTATTGTAGCGACAGCGCTATGCTGTTGCGGGGATCGGCGGGGAAGGCTGGTACGTCCCCGCACCACTAGGGGGCGCGCCGTTCGCAGCGCCTATATATTGTGCTGCGGGGGCGGCCGGGGGTCAGTCTATCTCTGTGTTTGGTCGAGTGCAGACTGCCAGCCCTCCCCGCAGAGCCTGACTGGAGGAACAACGAAGGGTTATTGCATCACATACAAGCTCTTGGCCTCAGGTGCCCCTGTTGTACTATTGGATTCATAATATACGGGTTATTCCCACAACCATACGTGGCTAGTCTCCGTCTCTTACTTCCCTGGGTTCCCTCTAACGTTACAGTGGTGGCAGCGGTAACTAGAGAACCAGCCCCGCGAAGGTAGGGGAAAAGTAATAGTGTGAGAATAGCTGCAAAATAAAGATGAGCTCTCGAGCAAGCACAGCGGAGTTGTCTCCAGAAGAAAGGCAAGAGATGATGGCAGGGGTGCGGGGGACATTGGTGGAGGCAGAGGAGGAGGTCTTCTTACGGGTCAGGCCAGGAGACACTGGGTTCCCCGCAATCCCCGCTGACCCCGCAATCCCCGCTGACCCCGCAATCCCCGCTGACCCCGCAGACCCCGCAGGATCGCTAGCCGGGGCAGCGGCAGCAGCTGGGGAAGGGAGGGAGGCACAGGAGGGCCATCCTCACAGGGTGCCTGGGAGGGCACATGATCTGGTACCCCCTGCTCGTTGGAGCAGGGAGGGTGGATCACCTGAGAGCGGACAGAGACCCATCCTCGGGACACCTCAGACTGTTCCAGCGATGACGACTGCGCCCCCTGCACCCTCGGGCTTGCTGGACTACAATCAAGTAAGGGGATCGCTCCTGGAGGACCCCGTTTATATGGGGAGAAAGAGTGACGCTGCAATCCAGCTACCTCCGGGACCACCCCCTGGGCTCCAGGGCAGGGGGGCAGGAGAGTCGGTCACTGCTTTCCCGGGCTCATCCTGGTCCGCGTCCCCATGGGGACAGCTGGTACCTAGCGTGGGGTTCCAGGCTTCACCCACCCCCTCTCTCCCGGTCCCCACGGATGGGGTTCGGACCCCCCACGTTGACGGGTCACAGAGATGGGAAGAGAGGGAGCCTTATCACAGGGCTCCCCAGCAGGAAGGGAGGGCAGAAGCCAATGGCCATATGGGGGCAGGGCAAGCTCCGCGTGCGACCCCTCCCCCTTCATGGCCACTGCCCCCACCAGAGAGGCGGGCACGCCCACTTCCCCGGGAGTATAATCCCCGGCCGGGGGAGAGGCTCGCTACAGCTCGAGCAGAAGAAGGTTACCCAGTTCAGACCCTTCACCCCTTAGAGAGAGGAGGAGGGGACCTTCCGAGCATCAGAGCAGCAGAAGAGCGTGGCCCGGCTCCCGCCCCTGGGGTGCAGGCATGGGCCCCCTCTAGGGCGGAAGGCGACATCTCAGGAGTAGGGGGTGGTACCCGAATACTCCTGGACAGGGCGAGGGGCAGCATGGCTGGATCCCCGGCGCCGTCAACCCCGCTCCCGGGTGGGGGAGCAGGGGACTCGAGGCAGGAGTGGGCCCCCAGGGAGAAGATGGCGAAACCAATCTTCATGCCGGGCAAATACGACGGCACGGGTCACTTGCCAGAATATCTCTCTCATTTCGACCTGTGCAGGAGGGCGAACGGGTGGTCCAGCCAGGAAGCCGGTGTTTTCCTCGGCTTAAGCCTCACAGGCCTCGCGCGGAGGCTGTTGAGCGGCATTGACCCGGGAGCGCATACGGGGTACGAGAACCTCCGCGCGGCGCTCATGAACCGATTCTTGCCACCCAACCAGAGTGCGGTTTACAAGGCCAAGCTGCGTAGCATGGTGCGGGCCCAGGGCGCCTGTCTTCAGGCTCACGCGGAAGACATCCAGCGCTACATGCGATTGGCGTACCCCCGAGCAGACCCAGCTACAGTGGACGTAATGTCACGTGATCACTTCATAGAGAGTCTCACCGACGAAACGGTCCGTAACTGGGCGTATCAGGCCGACCCCGATAAGCTGCAGGATGCCGTCCAAGTGGCCCTCCACGCGGAGGCTTGCCTGAAGTCGGGAACTGCTCACACACCTGCTGCCGTGGCCCGGAAGTGGCCTCCTTGTGGCAGTCCATGGAGGAGAGGATGGCACGCACAGATGCCCGCCTGCAGAAGATGGGCGCCTCGGCTACGCAGAGAGGTGGGCGTTCGCGTAATCAACAGGGTTCGGGATGCTATCACTGCGGTGGGGAGGGCCACTTCAAGCGGGAGTGCCCGGACCTGAAAGGAAAACCGTCTTCCGGGGAGTCTCAGACCTCTGCACCGGAACCGTCGGGAAACTAAAACTGGTCCTGCCTACCTCCCCAGACAGGACCGGGAATAAGATGGAAGAGAGGGACAAGGAAATCCGAGGAAGACTAGAGCTAGGCGGGGCGGGTCTACTAGTGGAGGGAAGTATAGAGGGCCGGGCGGCGCAGTGTTTGGTGGACACAGGCGCGACGGTCAACCTACTGTCCCTGGCCTGGTGGCGCCGCTGTGGGGGGGAGAGGGAGCTCCCCCCCTCCCAGGAGCGGGTCTTCTCGGTGGAAGGACGTCCTCTCCAACTTAGTGGTCGGTTGGATACGGCACTGGTCTTCGGCGAGGAGGCGTGGCCAGTCGTATTCCAGATAGCGGACATCCCGTCTGAGGCTATCATAGGGTCAACCTTTTTGAGGGAAGCCAAATTAATGGTGGACCTCGCGGGGGAGCGCCTATTGGTACGGAGGGGGATTGGGATTCCCCCCATGGCCAGTGTCTCCTGCCGTATAGTGAGCAGCAGGACCGCTGTGCTCGCCCCCGGGACAGAATCTGTAGTCGAGGGGTACGTGGTCGGTCCCTGGGAGAGTGATCGTCTTGGACTAGTGGAGGGCATTCGAGAGAAGGAGAAGAAGAGAGGCGTCCTAGTCGGGAGGGGGTTAATAGACCCGACGAAGGGCCATGCTCCTCTACGAGTGTTTAACCCGGGGCAGGACCCTGTTATCCTCTACCGGGACATGGAGCTGGCCACGGTAGAAGAGATGGGGGATCCCCCTGACGACGGGGCCGCGGTCGGACTTGGCCAGGATCAAAGATGCCGTGTCGTCAGCCCGGCGGATCCTAGAGTGGACGCGGTGGTGGAGAGCCTCACAGCGGAAGCAAGGGGGGAGGAGAAGGAACAACTGGCTGCCCTGATCCGCCGACACGCGGAGGCTTTCCAGCTAGAGCCGGGGGATATCGGCCGAGCCACCTGGGTGGAGCACCGGATACGGACGGACGATCATCCTCCCATCAAGCACCCCCCCCATTGCCTAGCGCCCCATCGTAGAGCGCTGGTGGACGAAGAAGTGGACAAAATGATAGCAACAGGGACGATCGAGCCGGCCGAGGGACCCTGGGCCTCGCCGGTGGTGCTGGTCCGCAAGAAGGATGGCACCATGAGGTTCTGCGTCGATTACCGTCGCCTTAACAAGGCGACGGTGAAAGACGCCTACCCCCTTCCGCGCATTGATGACAGTTTGGACACCCTGGCAGGGTCGGAGTGGTTCTCCACTATGGATTTGGTGAGCGGCTACTGGCAGGTAGCCATGGCCCCAGAGGATCGTGAGAAGACCGCCTTCACCACCCACAGGGGGCTGTATCAGTTCAGGGTGATGCCTTTTGAGCTGTGCAACGCCCCCGGAACCTTCGAGCGGCTGATGGAGGTAGCCTTGCGGGGGCTCCAGTGGAGTTCCTGCTTGGTCTACCTCGACGACATTGTGGTATTCTCGTGTTCTTTCAGGGACCACCTGGCCCGGCTGGGGGATGTGCTAACGCGTCTGGAAGGTGCGGGACTTAAGGTGAAGCCCTCCAAATGCCGGCTGGCCCGCCAGAAGGTTGCCTTTCTTGGCCATGTGGTCAGCAAGGAGGGTATCGCCACCGACCCGGCTAAGGTAGAATCAGTCCGCCAATGGCCCACTCCCGCCTCCCTCACAGAGGTGCGGAGTTTCCTCGGGTTGGCAGGATACTACCGGTCCTTTCTGCCCGACTTTGCAACAATTGCCAAACCATTGTCCACCATGGCCGACAAGGGCAAACGCTTCCACTGGGGGGAGGATTGTCAGAAATCCTTCTGCGAGATAAAACGGCTTCTCACACAGTCCCCTATTCTGGGTTACCCCCGGGAGGAGGGACGCATCGTGTTGGACACGGATGCCTCGGACACGGGACTGGGGGCCGTCCTCTCCCAAGTCCAAGAGGAAAGAGAGGTAGTCCTCTCCTACGGGAGCCGCACCTTAACCAAACCGGAACGCAATTATTGCGTCACGCGGCGGGAACTTCTGGCTGTGGTCTTCGGACTCAAGAAATTCCGCCATTACCTCTTGGGGCGGCACGTCCTTATAAGGACCGACCACGCTGCTCTCAAGTGGGTGATGGCTTTCCGGGAGCCTGAGGGACAAATCGCCAGGTGGTTACAGATAATGGATACCTTCGATTTCTCGGTGGAACACCGACCGGGTGTGCGACATGGCAATGCGGACGGTCTCTCTCGGATTCCATGCTGGCAATGTGGCAGAGGGAATGAGGGGGCCCCCCCAGAGTCGGAAGCGGAGGCTTCGGTTGCAGGGGCTTCGACGTCTTATGCTTGCGCTCTCACGCGAAGAGCGTCCGCTGACCCGGACATAGTGGAGGAGGTCCGCAAGGAGAGGCAGAGGGATCAGAAGGAAGACCCCCTGCTGAGCCGGGTCTACCAGTGGGTGGAGGACGAAGCGCCTCCCTCTCCAGAGGAATTGAGGGGGGAATCCTACCCGCTACGTACACTGGTATCCCAGCTCCCACGGTTGGAGATAAAGGAAGGCCTCCTGGGACGGTGGTGGTTTACGCCCGGCACCACCCGTCACTTTCAAATCCTGGTTCCGGAAAAGAGGCGTCGGGAGGTATGGGAGTCGTCTCATGGGGGCGGGGTCATAGGCCACTTTGGAGTCACCCGCACCATAAGGAAATGTGCCGAGCGATGGTACTGGCCGGAGCACCGACGCGACCTGACATACTGGGTGGCCACATGCCCGGAGTGCCTGGCTAGAAAACCCCCGCCTGCCGCACATCGCGTGCGGATGGGGCACATCCCGGTCTCTCTCCCCTTAGAGAGAATGGCCATTGACGTAATGGGTCCGTTGCCCCCCACAGCACGTCTCCACAAGTACAGCGTAGTCATGGTAGATTATATGACAAAATGGGCGGAGGCGGTAGCTATCCCAGACCAGGAAGCAGCCACGGTGGCAAGGGCCTTCGTAGAGACAGTGGTTTGCCGGCTGGGCCCGCCAGCCTCTCTTCATTCAGACCAGGGCCGGAACTTCCAGAGCCGTCTTTTCCAGGAAGTGGTGGCGCTGATGGGGATCCGCCAGACCAGGACATGTGCCTTCAACCCCAAGTCGGATGGGTTGGTGGAAAGGGCCAACCGTACCATCGAGGCGCTGCTGGCCGCAACGGTGGCCCAAGACCAGTCTGACTGGGACCTGCAGCTACCCTTTGCTTTGGCAGCATACCGGGCCTCGGTGCACTCCTCCACCGGTGTCTCCCCGAACATGATGATGTTAGGGAGGGAGACCATGACTCCGCTTACTATTCTCTACCCGGAGGGGGAGGGACAGGTCGGGGAGGGGGTGGCAGGTTATGTGGCGGGCCTGCGGCGCTCTATGGAGCGCGCACATATGTTGGCTCTGGACACCATCGGCACCTCTGTGGCTAGACAGCAGAGAAACTACAATCTACATGCCCGGGAGAGGAAGATAGAGGTAGGGGACACCGTTTACTACCTCCACCCGATCCGCCATAAAGGGGTATCACTGAAGATGCAGAGCCTGTGGACGGGTCCATGGGAGGTGACTACCCATGTGGCAGGTTCGGTGTTTGAGATAAAAAGGGGGCGCAGCAAAAAGATAGTCCATAGTGACTCCTTGAAGGTAGTCCCTCCCCCTCCCCCTGCCGTGAACCCCCTCCCCCCAGCAGCCGAGCCCCAGGTCCCTCCGGTCCTGGAAGCCGGGGAAGGGGAGAGGGGTGGGGGGGGAAGCTATGGTCAGGATTTTTTCCAAAACCCGTCCTCGGTCGCCCGCCTTCACCTCCATTGTTCCCCGCCAGCAGGGGACACCCGCTTTCGCTGCTGTTTCCCCTCCCCAGGGAGAAACCTCCTTGGCTGGGTCCCCAGCGGGGAACCTGCCTGGGGGCGGGGAATGCGGGGAAGGCAGGGACGGTGGTGACGGGACACTCACGTCACAGCGTCTGCAGCGTTGTCTGCAGTCGACAATGTCTGTCTGGCAGAGGTAAGGGGAGCCACGGGGAGAAGAGAAGATGTTTGGAAAAAGACCTCCTCCAAGATCTTATGTCATTCCTAAGGTCGGCTACCAGGCAACTGGCCAGGGAACCCCCCAGGCTGGGAGAGGGACTCGAAAAAGAGGTAGGAAGGGGAGAGGCCGGGGAAAGGGGAGGGGGCAAAGAAAAAGCCACCTTCTCTTCAGCCGGGGCCAAGGGCAGGAAGGGGAAGGATGATTGACCTTCGGGACAGAGCCCGAGGAGGCCGGGGACCTTCTCCCCGGAAAGAGGGAGGGGGTCCTACAAGAAGGGGGGAAGCCTTTCACCACGAAGAGGCCGGTCCCGCAGTCCCCAGGGTGCAACACGTAGCCTTTCACCAGAACGTCCAGGTCCAGGGAGTGACTGCTGGGCCGGCTCCAGCGGGGCAAAAGGGAAGGGCTCCCCTCACCCCGCCCCACTCTCCTCTCTAGCCAGAAGGCTAAAGGAAGCTCAGGGAAGGGGGGGGAGTCGCAGAAGGAAGGTGAGGCATTCTTCTTCCAACAGTGACAGTGAAAGGGAGGAGGAGACACCTCCTGGTGGTCGTGCCCGCAAGCGTAGCAGGGAGGAAGGCAGAGCAGCCCGCTCCCCGCCACGAGGCAAACAAAATCCACGTTCTCGTTCCCCGCCATGCGGCAAACAAAAACATTCTCCGCTGCGGGGCAGCAGGGAGGAAAACAGAACAGCCCGCTCCCCGCCCAGCGGCAAACAAAAACATTCTCAGCCGCGGCGCAGCAGGGAGGAAGAGGGATCAGCCCGCGCCCCGCTACGCGGAAAACAAGTGCAGCCTTCGCCGCGGCGGCGCAGCAGGGAGGAAAGCAGAACAGCCCACTCCCCGCCAAGCGGCAAACGAAAACAGCTCCTTCCCCGCTATGCGGAAAACAAAGACATTCTCCGCCGCGGCGCAGCAGGGAGGAAAACGGAACAGCCCCTTCCCCGCTACGCGGAAAACAAGTGCGGTCTTCGCCGCGGCGCAGCAGGGAGGAAAACAGAACAGCCCGCTCCCCGCCCAGCGGAAAACAAAGACATTCTTCGCCGCGGCGCAGCAGGGAGGAAAACAGAACAGCCCGCTCCCCGCCCAGCGGCAAACAAAAACATTCTCCGCCGCGGCGCAGCAGGGAGGAAAACAGAACAGCCCGGAGAGAGGGAGGGGGTCCTACAAGAAGGGGGGAAGCCTTTCACCACGAAGAGGCCGGTCCCGCAGTCCCCAGGGTGCAACACGTAGCCTTTCACCAGAACGTCCAGGTCCAGGGAGTGACTGCTGGGCCGGCTCCAGCGGGGCAAAAGGGAAGGGCTCCCCTCACCCCGCCCCACTCTCCTCTCTAGCCAGAAGGCTAAAGGAAGCTCAGGGAAGGGGGGGGAGTCGCAGAAGGAAGGTGAGGCATTCTTCTTCCAACAGTGACAGTGAAAGGGAGGAGGAGACACCTCCTGGTGGTCGTGCCCGCAAGCGTAGCAGGGAGGAAGGCAGAGCAGCCCGCTCCCCGCCACGAGGCAAACAAAATCCACGTTCTCGTTCCCCGCCATGCGGCAAACAAAAACATTCTCCGCTGCGGGGCAGCAGGGAGGAAAACAGAACAGCCCGCTCCCCGCCCAGCGGCAAACAAAAACATTCTCCGCCGCGGCGCAGCAGGGAGGAAGAGGGATCAGCCCGCGCCCCGCTATGCGGAAAACAAGTGCAGCCTTCGCCGCGGCGGCGCAGCAGGGAGGAAAGCAGAACAGCCCACTCCCTGCCAAGCGGCAAACGAAAACAGCTCCTTCCCCGCTATGCGGAAAACAAAGACATTCTCCGCCGCGGCGCAGCAGGGAGGAAAACGAAACAGCCCCTTCCCCGCTACGCGGAAAACAAGTGCGGTCTTCGCGGCGGCGCAGCAGGGAGGAAAACAGAACAGCCCGCTCCCCGCCCAGCGGAAAACAAAGACATTCTTCGCCGCGGCGCAACAGGGAGGAAAACAGAACAGCCCGCTCCCCGCCCAGCGGCAAACAAAAACATTCTCCGCCGCGGCGCAGCAGGGAGGAAAACAGAACAGCCCGCTCCCCGCCCAGCGGCAAACAAAAACATTCTCCGCCGCGGCGCAGCAGGGAGGAAAACGGAACAGCCCCTTCCCTGCTACGCGGAAAACAAGTGTGGTCTTCGCCTTCGCCGCGGCGGCGCAGCAGGGAGGAAAACAGAACAGCCCGCTCCCCGCCAAGCGGCAAACGAAAACATTCTCCGCCGCGGCGCAGGGGGGAGGAAGGCGGAACAGCCTGTTCCCCGCTACGCGGCAAACAAAGACATTCTCCGCCGCGGCGCAGCAGGGAGGAAAACGGAACAGCCCCTTCCCCGCTACGCGGAAAACAAGTGCGGTCTTCGCCTTCGCCGCGGCGCATCAGGGAGGAAAACAGAACAGCCCGCTCCCCGCCCAGCGGAAAACAAAGACATTCTCCGCCGCGGCGCAGGGAGGAGGAAGGCGGAACAGCCTGTTACCCGCTACGCGGAAAACAAGTGCGGTCTTCGCCTTCGCCGTGGCGCAGCAGGGAGGAAAACGGAACAGCCCCTTCCCCGCTACGCTGAAAAAACGAACATTCTCCGCCGCTTTCCCGACGCCATCTTGAAGGATCGGAAGAGAAAGAGCGGGGAAGACTCTCTCACGGCGGGTTAGGACATTCCGCACCCAATACAACAGCAGGTAAAGGGGCAGGAACCTCTCCACTTCGGGGAGACTTGGGGAAAAGACAGCCTGCAGTGAGTAACTCCCCTGTCTGTGCAGAGGAAGGAGACAGGGAAGACAGGTGTCCATCCCCACAGGCAGACAAGTGGGACAGAGGGCGTTCATCTTCAACGTCCTCTACTTCCCCGCAGTCTTCCCTGCTGCCAGGACAGGTGTCATCGCCCTCCCTGCAGCCTTCCCCGCTGCCACAGAGAGCAGCCCATCTCAGCTAACCATAAGGACCTGTGTGCATGGGGTGATGGCCGACTCCCGGGTGCCATGTGGCCAGTGCGCCCAGACTTTTGCAAAGAAGGGGGGCCTCACCCGACACATGGCTCGGGCCCACAGTGAGGGTCCCCGCATGGGTTGGGTGTGCCCCATACTGGAGTGCGACCATGATAGTGACAGGGCGGAGGACTTGCGGCGCCACCTGCGCACCACACACCGGGCGGAAGGGGGAGACCGCCACCCCTGGGTCCGCAATCCCAAAAAGATGCCGAGGGCAGGGCAGCTGAGGGAAAGGAGCAGGTCAGCCGGACCCTGGACCTACCTCCTCTCGCGCCTCCTCCTCGGAGGGTCCTTCCCCCCAGCTGGAGATGGATGCCAACCGAGGGAGCAGGGCGACATCCCCCACCCTTCCCTCCAGCTCTTCTAGTTCAGGGGATGATGACGTCCCCCTGTCTACCCCTCGCAGGAGGCCCCCTCCCCCCGGGAGAAAGGTCACCGGGCACCAGTCCCCTGCGGTAGGGCCCGGTAGTACTGACCGTGCCGATAGGAAGGCGGCCGGGGATCAGTCTTCGGGGACACCCGTAGACCTTGGGTCCTCACCCAGCATCGTCCTGGAGGTACCCACCACCCGCCTGCCAAGGGACCGCGTAAAGAGGAAGAGGGATGTCCTCAGTAAATCCCCCGGGCCCAGAACTCAACAAGGAGGCCCCTCCTCGACGGATAAGAAGGTGCGCCGTCATTCGCCGGAGGATGGTGTCAAGGCCAGGGTGCACCCCCCGGAGGCCAGGGCTAGGACCCCGGCCCGGTTGTCCTCCGCCAAGGTTGAGTCCCATGCACTGCCATCGGGTCCCCGTCACGCCGGCCAGTCTGGGACCCTCTCCGCTACCACTCAGGGCGGGGAGATAGTCCCCGCAACCACCATGGGGTCCACTCCCATGCTGGTGGCTTGGGGTCCGGACCCAGCCAGGACAGGGAAGCCGGAGCCTCTCACACGGGAAACCATGGGGTCTTTTATGGCCTCCTACATCTCTCAGGGAGGGAGCCGGGAGGGAGCCGGGAGGAGATGGCCGCTGCTGCGCAGGAACTGGTCTCCATGCTCAGCGCGGATGAGGGGCAGGAGGTGGGAGACAAAGGAGTCAGCGTGGGGCCAACTACTGTGGCTGCCCGTACTACTCTCTCCCAGCCTGCCAGCACCACCCTGGTTCCGGTGGAGCACACCCCAGTGCTCTGTAGCTCGGAGGAGGAGGCGCAGGAGGGAGGTCTTGAGGAGGGGCCTACTACGCAGGCAGCGCTCGCTACTTCCCCCCCGACCTCAGGGATTTCCTCTGGTACCACCGCGGCCGACTCGCAGGAGCTCACCGGCCCGGGGGAGGCAGGGGAGTCCCCGCCTGTCAGCACCTCCGCCGCCCCGGTTCCGGTGGAATATACCCCAGTGCTCTGTAGCTCGGAAGAGGAGGCGCAGGAGGGAGGTCTGGAGGAGGGGCCTACTACGCAGGCAGCGCTCGCTACTCCCCCCCCCCCCCCCCCGCCTCGGGGATTTCCTCTGGTACCCCCACGGCCGACCCGCGAAAGCTCACCGACCCGGGGGAGGCAGGGGAGTCCCCGCCTGTCAGCACCCCCACCGCCCACTCTACCACCGTAGCGGAGGGCACCCTGTCGAGGCGGCCGGGGGCACAGTCTATGGTCACCCCTAGCTCGCCACAGAGGTCGGAGAGGGTCAACCAGGGGCCCCATACTGGGGTGACGCCTGCCCCCCATCCCTCTCGGCAAAGTGACCTGGCAGGGGAAGAAGTGGGTGCGGTGACACGGAACACTCCCACTGGCACACGGCAACTTCCCCAGCCCGGTGGAAGTCAAGTCTCCTTGCCAGTAGGTCCTCGGGCTGAATGTGTGGTACAGCTGCATCCTCCTCCCGCGGTGCTCCCACCCAACGCCTTCCTTCTCGGTGGCCCGGAGGTCATCCCCGTACCGGCCCCTGAGTCGGAATCGGAGTCGGAGGAGAGGGGGGGTGAAGGTGTAGTGGATAGAGATAGTGACTCCCTGGTTAGGAATGAGGAGGAGGAGGGGTACACCAGACCCGGTGAGGGGGAAGCCCGCCCAGAGGCAGCAGGGCAGACGGGTGACCGGCGAACGAGTGAAGGCACCAGGGAGCATACCCGGGACCTAGATGGGGAGGCCGCGCAGGCAGTGGAGGGCCTGCTGGCGGCACAGATGGTAGGGGATCCGGGCGCGCAGACCTCGGACAGCATCGAGGCCATCAGCATCCCCGCGGAAGAGATGAGGCTGCTGAACTCAGTATGGGATCGGGTCAGCCCTATTACACTATTCAGGCCCAGGGAGGTGACGGAGACGCTCCCCCCAGTCCCGCGGGGAGCCACCTGCCGCCCTTGGCCTGGGGGACCTGTCTTGCCGGCCGAAAGGGAGGCCCTGGAGGCGGTAGGGGACAGCACCCCGGCAAATGTCCTCTGTGTGTCCGACGAGGAGGGGGGGCCGCCCCTACCTGATGAGTGGCAGTCCCCAGTCAGGCCACCACGCCAACGCCCACACGGACGACAGCCTTCAAGGGCGCCTCCGGAAGCTGCCAACAGTGGACCGCTCACGGGGCAGCAGAGGGAGAGCGCCCCCCACTCCTGGGTGGCCCCTTCAGCGGCGGCAGGGTCGTCAGGAGGCACAGCTGCCCACTGACCAGGAACCTCCGGTGCCCGACCCGCCCCGGCTGTGCCCCGTGCGACAGCGGGCTCGGCAATCCCTGGTGTGGGCCACCAAACTGCAACCGCACCACAGCAGGCGCAGTGGTCCTCCTATCACCGGACCCCCCCAGCAGTCGCCGCCGTTCCCCCCCGACCAGCGGCACCCTCGGATCAACGGCCACCAACATTTCCCCCCTACCTGGCCATGCCCTGGTGGCATGTGCAGGGTCGGGCCCCCGATCCACTAGAGCGGTTCTCTGTGTACCTGGTGCCGCCACGGGACCTGGGCCCGCACTACGGGGCGGTGGCGCCTTCTTACGTCTCCACAAACATGCGGGTTATCTCGGAAGATACCTATGAGATAGCGCATACCGTCACCACCACTTGGCGCCGTCTCCCCCAGGCCCCGCCGCCGCACGTCGCCCAGGGCCAGCCGCTGCAGGAGGATCCTCCAGCTCCGGTGAGTGTTCCCTCTCTACCACATTGTTAATCTCCCCCATGCTAAGGGTTTGAGAAGCACGGATATCCGCATAACAGAATCAAGTACAGCCGAGCTGCGTAATTCTTCTAGAGTGTCCATAGAGTACCGGGAAGGACCGGGAAGGACCTTAAGTGCCTCCTTGGGGGACGGGAGCGGGTGGAGGGAACCTCTCCAGGGGGGCTAATGCTTCAGGGCTAACATAATGTCGTGTTGTCATTGCAGGCACCGCATGGCCACGGGGGTGGTCAGTAAGTCGCGGCTGGAGTGGGATCCTCCGGGGGCTGTGCACGGAGCCAGCCAGGAGGGCGCAGAGCCCGGGCAGGCGGTGAGCCTGGTAGGGGGGGGTCGAGGCCGAGCCTCCCTCCCCCCAGGAGTTGGGGCAGTGTGCCCCCGTTACCGTTACTGTTGCTGTTCTTCTTGGACCCCGTGGTCCCCCTTTGTGCCGTCAACTAGGACTAAGACTGGATGCAGCTGATCCCATAGGATCATGGACTCTCATTATTCATGTTACATTTATCTTGTCATATCAGTATTCTACGTAGCCCCCGATCTAGGTAGTTGGGCACGAAAGGGGGGGTGCCATTTACTCACTGTTATCTATGTCATTATTACCCTAGAGAGTCTGGTTATGCGTTACTGTAAATACGTCAGGGTACACTCCCTCTTAACATTTTATGTATAAGGTTAAATTGAGGAGGGGAAAGTGTAGCGACAGCGCTATGCTGTTGCGGGGATCGGCGGGGAAGGCTGGTACGTCCCCGCACCACTAGGGGGCGCGCCGTTCGCAGCGCCTATATATTGCGCTGCCGGGGCGGCCGGGGGTCAGTCTATCTCTGTGTTTGGTCGAGTGCAGACTGCCAGCCCTCCCCGCAGAGCCTGACTGGAGGAACGACGAAGGGTTATTGCATCACATACAAGCTCTTGGCCTCAGGTGCCCTTGTTGTACTATTGGATTCATAATATACGGGTTATTCCCACAACCATACGTGGCTAGTCTCCGTCTCTTACTTCCCTGGGTTCGCTCTAACGTTACACTATGATATGCACATCCTTCAGTGTCCAGAGGTTGCCTAGCAATAGAATTATTCTACCTAGCAACAGAGATATTGCATAGCAACTGGCACTCAATGTCTCCTTTTCGACTACAGCTTCTTTCTCATCCCATAGACACTATTTTGAGGTGTTCTGGGATGCAAATTTCATGTTCCGCATATAAGGTTAGCCAATTGGCAGCAGAATTTGGGACTTTGTGGATGGCAACTATTACTAGCATTGTTAATTCTTTCATTTTCACATAGCAGAAGTGCAAATGAAAGTAGCAATACATGTATAGATAAGTTAGATATGGGATTTTGCATTTTGCTTAGGTGTGATATCATGAAATGCACAAATCAGTTTGCAGAGGTTGCCAAGTAACATAGACTTTCTGCCTAGCAAAAAAGATATTGATAGCAAATGGTACTCAATGTTTCCTTTTCTACTGTAGTTTTCTTTCTCGTCCAATAAACACTATTGACAACCACTATGGGATGCAATTTTTCATGTTCCATATCTTACAATTCATGTTTTGCAGCAACATAATTATGAGAATGACACTTATTGCTTATCATATAAAAATGTAATTCATATGCTATGAGGCAGTCTATGTCTATGAGTGTGGATCAAGAAGGGTGGGGGAAACCCTTTCTGATGTGTTACCATAACATATTCCCTCTCCTTGCCATAATATGCAGTAGAGATTGAAAAGGGAGGACCAAGAAGTTGTGAAAATGCCATGGTGACAACAGATAGCTACATGTACATGAGTGTAAATATAAAAGGTAGGGGAAGGGGGGGGGGCTGTCAAGGTGACATCTCTGCAAGGCTTTCCCAACCCCATAAACTAAGGCTACAGTAACCTATACATGTTCACACCTAGTATGGTCATTTAGTCTAAATTTACTAAGTGATATTTATCTTTACCCTGGATATAGGAAACACTCTGACTTTGGCATAATCCTATATACCGTAATCTCCCGCATATAAGACGCGTCCTCTAGGCCAAACAATTGCATTGTGCGTCTTATAGGATTTCTTCAAGTTGGGGGTGCGTCTTATACGAGGGGTAATTTTACTATAGAACAGTACTGGATTTACAAAATTGAGCCTTAAAATGTGTGTCTTATACGCGAAAATGCAATTGCTAAGTTTGGGGTGCGTCTTATACGTGCAGCGCGTCTTCTACGCGGGAGATTACGGTACTTGAAGTATGAAGTTGTGGCTTATGTTAGGGGTAAAACACCATCAGTCAGTTACTGAATTGGCTAGGGCCTTGAAGCAGAAAAATTTAACTCAACAAGAGTCAAGGGTAGACACTAACACTGTCCAAGTAGCCAATGGTGAGTACTTTTGGCTGTAGGCCAGTGTTTTTTCTAGATTCTCTAAAATTTTCCATTTTGTCCAGTAGAATATATATATTCTACTGGACAAAATGGAAAATTTTAGAGAATCTATGACAAAACATGTATGACAAAACAATATATAAGACTACTGGCTGGGTGGCCAAGGGCTCAAGATTTCGGGTCAGAGCAAAATGAATGTAAGCTTTCTTCCAAGGAATACAGACTCTTTGTATCAGTAGTAGGAAAAGGCTCAGACAATGCATGTTAACTGACCGAGGTCCAGTCACCTTCTGCACTCTGCACTGATATATACAGAGTAATGCAACTGTATCTCAATAATGTCAAGGTGCGACTTTCAAATGGTTTTGTAAAGCTGAGCCACATTTGTGCATTTTCTTCATGACAATTGACATTCATCGACATAATTCCAGGTAGAATATCATAGTATTGGATCAAAAAGAGGATATATGCCCAAAATCCTGTAATCCTGTTATACGTCATACACCCCACATATAACACACATCTTCAATTCAGGACCCTCAGAGGGCTGACTTCTGTACTAATCTACCGTAATCTCCCGCGTAGAAGGCGCAGCTCGCGTAGAAGGCGCCCCCCCAACTCAGAGAAGGCCTTTTCACCTAGAAGGCGCACATACCTCTTCTGGATCGATTTCCAGAAAAACCCGCGTATAAGGCGCCCCCCCAACTCACAGGGGGGCTGTTTCGCGTAGATGGCGCCCCCCCCCTCCCCACCCCCTATTCTACAGCAAGTGGTCTGCCGCGGTGCTGGCTATATGAGTTCAAGCTGTCATCGGCACACGGTCGGCGTCAAACCCGCCAAGCAAATCTACACCGACCGGGCTGCCGCGTTGCTGGCTATTTGAGTTCAAGCTGTCATCGGCGCATGGTGGGCCTTATCCCCGGCGAGCGCCTCGACACCTCCCGGTCTGCCGCGGTGCTGGCGCTATGAGTTCAAGCTGTCATCGGCACACGGTGTGACGGTCGGTGTCAAACCCGCCGAGCAAATCTACAGCGACCGGGCTGCCGAATTGCTGGCTATATGAGTTCAAGCTGTCATCGGCACACGGTCGGTTTAAAAAAACGGCGAGCAAATCTACAGCGACCGCTCTGCCGCGGTGCTGGCTATATGAGTTCAAGCTGTCACCGGCGCATGGTGGGCCTTATCCCCGGCGAGCGCGTCGACACCTCCCGGTCTGCCGCGGTGCTGGCGCTATGAGTTCAAGCTGTCATAAGCGCATTTTCCCAAATGAGATGTTGGAAAAACCCGCGTATAAGGCGCACCCCCAACTCAAGGCAATTACCCTCCCGCGTATAAGACCCAGTCACGATCTGATTCGCGTATAAGACGCGCCTTCTACGCGGGAGATTACGGTAATGTAGATTTTTCACACGTATAATATTTTTCTGTAGTATTGTTTGAACACTGATGTATGAGTTTGGTGAAATGTCTTTGGTTGAATCAGGGAAAGACAGAGGATGAAGGAGACATTGAGTGCTAGTTATCATACAATATCTAAGTTGCTAGGCACAATTTCTCCATTGCTGGGAACCCTCTGAACCCTAATTATGCGTTTCATAATATCTCACCTTAACACATTGAAAATCTCATTCTTAACTTGCAAATACTGTATTGGTACTTTCCTTGGTACCACTGCCATGTGAAAATGAAAGAATAACCATTGTTAGTTATTGGTGTCTACCACAAAGCCTACAATTCTTCTGCCAATTGACTAATTCTGTTCATATAGAACATGAAATTTGCATCTCAGAGCACCTCTCAATAGTGTCCATGGGATGAGAAAGAAGCTGTAGTCGCGAAGGAGACATCGAGTGTCAGTTGCTATGCAATATCTCTGTTGCTAGATATAATAATTCTGTTGCTAGGAAACCTCTGGACCGTAGAGGATGTTGATTATCTCAGCTAGGCACAATGCAAATTCAATATCTAACTTCCTCATGCATTGCTGCTGTAATTGGCACTTCTGCTATGGGAAATCACAGAATTGCTAGGCAACCATTGTTAATAGCAAAAAATGGACAACACCTCCAGGTTCCCTGTAGCAGATTGAGTGGGAGTAGGTGCTGTTAGATTGATGATATTCCCATCTGTTTGGACAAGAATGTCTCAGGAAGGTGTAATTACTGTAATTTACATAATTAGCCTAAAAATAGGTCAAAATCTAAAAATCAAAATAGGAGCAGTATCCTATCTTTTTCAGCACCCTTCAAACTATAGATTCGACCATAGAAACTTCCATAAACACAAAATTCACACTACTAGTAACCCCTGATCTTCTGTGCCCTGCATTGTGGGATATAGCCTGTACAGGCTAATTAGATGCATAGACCATTGGGCAACACAAGAAGTAGACCCTATGTTTAGTACTGCCCTACAAACATGTATTGTGACATACCGTACCTGCATATAGATTATAGGTGCAGTGGTACAGGTGTGCATTGACCAGGAGTATAGAGGTTCCATCTAGTAGAGTAGAGGCTCCTATTATCGGCAGGGCCCTATTATCAGCAGTTTTGATCAATCTGAGGTCCTAAACCAATGTTACTAAGTCCTTGGAGAGTGTACCAAAGGTAAAAAGCTAATTGATTGCATCCAGCACACATATGTGACAGGATCTGCGAAAAAGGCCCTTAGTGCAGGGTGCATTAAGGTCCCTATTCCCTTTGACAGGATCTGCGAAAAAGGCCCTTAGTGCAGGGTGCATTACCGTAATCTCCCGCGTATAAGGCGGGAGATTACGGTATTATCAGCATCTGTGAATAAATATTCTTCCCAAAATCTTGAAATCATAAAAAGAGAGGCAGTAGTGCATGTAGAATGAAGGAAAACTCATTCCATATCCCTCCCAATGAAGAGCTTTTGTAATGAAACACCTAGCACAAAATATATTCTATTTCACGTTTTTCTTTGTAAGAATCCCTTATTTTCCTATCTCATTATTTATAGAAGAATTGATTTTAATCATGTCTATTTTTGAAGTCATGTGTTTTAGTTAATACAGTGTGATTAGTCAATAAAAATCATGTGAGATTGTGAAATTACACATATTTTATAATCTGTACACTGGAAAACATAAACAATAGCCTACTATTTTATTAATGAGCCAAATCTAAAGGAATGTAGGTCAATGTGCTGATAATAGGAGACAGGTGCTGATAATAGGTGCTCAGAATAGGTCAGAAAAAATAACAAATGCTGACTGAACAGTTATGATATCTCAAGGCCACAGAGTAGAAAAATTCGGAAAATTACCACTCCATGTTTGGCATCTATTAGATTTCATATATCTAAAACCTATTATCTGCTTG
This sequence comes from Acholoe squamosa, assembly GCA_949317995.1. Lineage (NCBI taxonomy): Eukaryota > Metazoa > Annelida > Polychaeta > Phyllodocida > Polynoidae > Acholoe > Acholoe squamosa. Next base: position 45,955,944 of record OX439038.1, read on the forward strand.
AGGATTTACCCTTAAGGTGCCGATAATAGGGTCCAATACTCTATACAAACCTGACAACAACATATCTCAAAAACAATCACCTGTGACTATGCATTCAGCTCAACATAACTTGGGCTAAAGACCTGTGTGGGAATATTAGATGTTTGTCTACCACAAAATCAACAACAGTCCCACTAGCTCATGCAGTAGAGAGTTGAACTCCCAATCTCAGGGAGGTGGGTTCAAGTCACCATACGTCCACTAGGTCAATACTATCTTTTATTTAAAAGAAGCATATTACCAAAGACATCACCGCTGCTTTGAATATCATGGTTTCTTTGAGCAGTCATCTATTACACTCATTTTATAGATATTGATAGCAATTTATTAACACAATCAAAATCTAGAAATAAAATGTTTTGATTCAATAAAACCAAAAGTATCAGGCGAGGCTAGAACTTAGTTACCCTGCATTATGAGTCCAGTGTTCCAACCAATACCCTATTCTGGGCAGGTGACATATAAAGTGTTAAATTCCCCCAACCCATCCACAATGTATACTGACCAGTCAGAACACTGCTCCCTCTAGTGCCAAAGACCAGTCACTGAAATAGTGGAGCAAAAGAGATTTTTAAAACAAAGCACAGTGCAATCACAAGACAGACAAGCTACGGTTGAAAGTATTTCCACTCATAAAAAGCAAAGATTAGTTCCACAGCTCACAAAAAGGCAAGCTTTTGGGAATTTGCAAGGACTGTCTACTAAAATGTCAGAGTGTGACCAGGAACTTGCAAGGAGTTCTCAAAGACTTGATGCCAACGTTTTAGGGCAAAATAAATCATCATATCAGAGAGAACAGCAACCACAAGGGACTTCCCAAGGAAGACGTTAGAACAGAAGGAGACGCCAAAGATGCAGGCAAGTGAACTTCCATTGTATCAGTGTGCCGTGTGTCAAGAGAGCTTTGAAAATATGACACTCTGTGCTAGTCACATGCAAATTCATGAGGAGAAGCAGTCTGCTCAATGTTGTCTTTGTAGCAAGAGTTTTCCAAGTCGAGCAGAGCTGGCTGATCACAGTGACAATAAACATTGGCATCAAATATTTGGCACTGCCATTAAGGCAGATTAAAAAGTTCCAGAAAATACACAGCAGTACAAATGTGATTGTGGAAGAACCTTTAAGAAGGAGCATCATTATATATTACACTTAAAGGCAGCCCATGGTATTGATCACCCAGTTAAGTGTAACATGTGTGCAAAGACATTCAGCAATATTAGTCTTCTGAATACACATCTGGGCAAAGATCATAATGAGTGGCCTTATCTATGTAAGCAGGGTGGGAAAGGGTATATAATGAAATACAAATTCAAAGAGCATATGGGTATACATACAGAAAACTGGCAGTGTGACACAATGATATGTGATAAGCGGTTCAATTACAAGGTTAGTTTGGAACCCCACAGGACAGTTCACACAGGAGACAGGCCTTTCCAATGTGAAGAATGTGGCAAGACTTTCAGGCTTCAGAAAACACTGCGGGCACATAAGACATCACATCAGCCAAAAGAACGAAAACCCAGAGGTGATAACAACATACACTACCAGTGTACTGAGTGCAAAAGGCACTTTAATGACTTTAGGGACTGTCAGGAACATATGGAGCTGGAGCATCCAGTGGACTCATTTTATGAACCAAAAGTTAGTTCTACAGCTTAAAACTAACAGATCTTGGGGGGTAATGCAGCCAGAAGCAAAGACTTGACAAGAAAACTAGAAGAAGCAAGTGTTACCTTAACCACAAAGGTTGCTACTAGTGTCAATGCAGTTAATAGCACAGGTGTGGCCAGTAAACCAGTTAAGGGGTGCGTCCACTGCCCACGGATGGACCATCCGTGGGTTTCATCCGTATCATTTATCATTGATTTCTAAGGAGAAAATGACGGATGAAGGGAGACGGATGGTCCATCCGTGGCAGTGGATGCACCCCTTTATACAGAATAGCACAGCTTTATATAACAAAAGCACAGGTGACCTGGCAATGTGTCATGATACAGCTAGGGCCACACCAAATTAAATAGTTGGTCTATGGATTTCCCGCATCATTTTTTTTTTTGCGGCCATAATTTTTGAACAAACAATGGCAGATACTAGCTTTAAAAACTGGCCAACTCCTCTCAACTCCTTTCCTTGGAAATATTTGGTTATAAAAAAATTCGCCCTCTCCACATCTGTGACGTGCAGAATCCATTGACAAAATTTTTTTAATTTGGTGTGGCCTAAAGGCAAAGACAAAGTCAGTAGACCGACTTTGGATGTTAATACAGCTAGTGCCAGTAGCACATATTGTAGCAGACAGACAGGTTTGATTGTAAACATAGCTAAGACAAAAGATGTAAGTAGCAAGGAAACTGGTACATGTAGTAAAGGCAACTCAAGGGGCAACAAGGCCATCCCAGTGAAAATAAATCCCATTGGTTCTACAAAGCATATGCTACCTTTGATACCTCAAACCACACCAAGTGGTCAGACCTACCCCTGCCTGGTGTGCCTGGATGCATTCGCCACACTGGGTGGTCTAAGTAAACATGATGACCCATAGTGAGGATGAACAGTTTCAAGCAGCAATCAGTTTGCAGCAAGAGAATGCTCTGTAAATCGTTTGCTGGAGAAGAAATTGTAATTGGTAGTGATGGCAAAAAAAAAAGTCCAATCCTTACTTGATACTCTGAATGATGGGCAATGGAGGTATAGACGAGCTTGGATTATCGTAGGAATGCAATGCACACTGGCCCCATCTCGTAGTCTCACGATTACGTCACTGCTAGACAGGCATGCTATTTTTCTTAGCTTATTGCTGGTGAGTCAAGCTGGCAGATGGATACAAGCAAATGCTGGTTCCCACAAGCAACCCAGTATTGGGGTCAAAGTAGGTCCAACACCAGAGGTGTATGAATACGGCGATTTTTGGTCAAAATGGTAACCTAGGGGAGAAGGCTTAGTTTGCCCACTAAACTAGGTCGCCGGAGAAGTTGGATGCAATGTGGCAGGGAGGGGAAATGTATTCTCTGTTGAAATCCATCCTAACTCCTGTAGTGAGGATGGATTAGTGATAGTGACCTGTGTTAGGGCACTATTCTATGGATGAGAAGACTCTGTCTTGGTTCTGTAGATGGTGTTTATTGTAGATTGGTAGAAGGAGTACAAGCACTGTTATCAGGGGTTTGTGTGTCTGAGCATCTAAGTGTGTCTCCGCAGATGCTATGCGAGTACATATAGGCAGGGGCATTCCCTGTGTTACTATTCTAAGAGCAGCTCTCATTGGATAGTCCCCTGACGTCACGCCATGACTGATGTTATAGCTGTGACGTACATTGAATGACCAGCAGAGCCCATTCATGAAAAGGGAAATCAATACAGAGATGGTACTACAGATTTCTTAGAACTGAATCACACAACAGGGTAACAGTGTTCTTAGGAAATGTTTGTAGGGGAAGGGGAAATAGGATATATGGGAGAGTGACTAATAAGGGAGAAGTCAGAGATGATGAAACAGGATTGTAACATTAGTGCTATTTTGTTCAAAAGCACTCCCATTTGTTTACCTCAGGTTTTCTGTATAACTATCATCTTATTGAACACGGGTGCCATTTATACGCAAGGCCTGCCTTATATACGAGGTAATACAGTAGATACATTCATTTATTCTGTCCAAGTGTAACTTTCAAAATGTTCTTTAACAAAAGTTGGCAAGAATTGGTATTCCTCAGTATTAGGTTTGGTTGACAGACGGGTGAACAAGAATTAAATGAATTGTATGCTAGGAATTGAATGTATTATTACTGGTAAAAAGACAAAGAATTGGGTTAGAAAAGAATCTGTTTGCATTTATAGAGAAATACAATAACCGGTTTGTGTATCAAAAGATTTAATGGTGTTGCCAGCCCTGAGGCTAGAGTGAGGGTGATATAGGCCAGATAATTTTTGCCACTGTTATGGGTAAGGGAGTGGTCATTATTTTTCACTAGGGGGGTGGCATAAAAATTTCAGACCCCTCCCGAGGGGAGGCTAAAAGAAATTCTGACCCCTCTTGAGGGGGGGGGCTAAAAAAAACTAAGCTCTTTTTAGCCAAAAAGCCAGCGCGCTACTATAGATCAAAGAGTGGTGCGAAAATTCTCTGCGCCTTCCTTTACATATAATATTCCACCATTCGCTATAGGAAGGACGTTGTAGACGACTTGTTGAATCATTGACCAGTTGGTGACTAGTTAATGACCACTTGAGAGTTCACTGTTTATTTACCCTGTTCGCCATTCCAAGAAAAGAAGGGGCTGCCGCCTCTGTGGTAAACTGGATTCGGGTCACTTTCTTTGTCATTATTTCCCCTATGTAAAATACCGTTACAGCATAAATACGACTCTCATTTTGAATAAGCCTGTTTCATCATCGTTTAATTGTTTTATGAACACTGAAATTTACATAAGTAGTGCATGTACTTAGCATAGATGCCAAGTTATCTTGCTCACAATTGTTTAATAGGCAAGAGATTGCAACTTTTTTTAAATCCTATAAAATTCTGTCGAAAATCACATAAGTAAAACACTGCAAACATAAACTTGAATGTAAAAATTTGTCCATGGTTATATTCCTGGGCCCTAAAGAAATATGATAGAGGATTAAAATGAATTCAACGCTGATTTGCAAAAAATTTGAATACCAATAATACAGACCTTTAATTTGTTGGGAAAAAAAGTTTCAATTTCAATAAAATCACTTGGCATTTCTGTTTCAGGGATTGATACCAGAGTAAGAGCACAAATACGCCATGGCTGACACCGAGACAGTAGAAATTGTATCCACTGGTCATGATGAGCAGGATTCCCCGCCGTCATCCAATAGAGAGATTGGATCTGAGGTACAGTTAGCAAATGGACTACAACGCCAGGTACAAGAAAATGAAAATGAAAAGGAGAAGATCCCAATAGGGCAAGCAGCAGAGGAAACCCAAAATGATGAAATTCAATCTTTGGTACAGCAAAGTGTTGTATCACAGGTTACTACTGATCCTAGCCATCAGCAAATAGGCAATTCAACTTTGCAAGTACCGCATACAGTACAGCAAACAGCAATCAACATACAAAAAGTCATTGATCAAGCTATGTATGTGCAAAGTGTTCGTACGATACCAAGTGCCTTGGGTACTTTTCTCATCCCTATCACTGTCAGAGACACCAGCCAGGTTGAGTTGAAGAGTGTTTCATTACCAACTGTAGGAGTTGCCAACCAGAGCAAGGGAGTCAATAATATGGTATTATACCAGTGTGGCTTGTGTAACCTGGCAGTGCAAAGTCTTGAGGCTTTACACAAGCACATGATGCAACTTCATCAAGAGTCCCTGCACCCATGCACTGAGTGTGGTATGTACTTTGTCAATAAAACATTCCTATCAAAACACACCTGTACGGTGAAGAATAAGAAGAAGCGATACAAATGTCAATACTGCCCATTGGAATATAAAGCAGAGGGTAAGTTGGATAATCACCTTCGGCAGTACCACCCAGAGGGGAGCAAGGAGCCAATCTATGTATGTAAGGTATGTAATCAGCAGTTTGATGTGGAGCTTTATCTACTTGAACACATGAAGATTCACATGACTCTAAGCCCCTTCCAATGTGGGTTCTGTGGTATGGTGTTTGAGCAGGGCAGGTCTCTCACTGCACACCACTTTATGCAGCATAGCGAGGAACAGGTCAAGAACCTTGACCCACAACGATACCGACATCCATATCAGTGTGCGGTCTGTGGTAAAGGCTTTATGTGCAATACTATTTTGGGCCTGCATGTCCAAAGGCACACTGGCAAATACTCCTTTAAATGCAACAAATGCCCAAGAGGCTTCTCAAACAATAGAGCTCTGCAAACTCATTTGAAACAACATGCAAAAAAGCATCCCTTCAAATGTAAGGTATGTGGAAAGGGGTTTTCGAAGAGATATGTATTAGTTGCTCACATGCGCCATCATGATAAAGACGGGAAAACGTATTTATAAGTGCCAGATATGTCAGAAGGAGTTTACCTTTTTGTTTAACTTAAGTCGTCATATCCTTGAGGCTCATAATAGCCAGTCTGTGCCACCAGTATTCAGGGCAGACACCTTTAAAGCGAACCCTGTTCAGCTTCCTAAAGCTATTATGTCAAGACTTAATGACAAAAATTTGTTTCAAACAAATGTTTCACCAGCAAATATTTCCAAGTCAGACTCTATGCTATGTGAAATAGATGAAAAGGACAGTGTGCAAATACAGTCTGAAACTGCTACACTATCTGCCTCAGACTGTGCACGCCTTTCTCATACAAATTCCTCTGAAACAAATACTTACAGCATCAGTTCTACAGCACACCTTCCCATCGAAAAGCCAGTCATGTTATACAAATGCAGTGCATGCAAAAAGAGATTTGAGGATCGAAAAGATTGTGAAAGCCATCTGGAGACACATAATTCTGTGACAGAGAGTGTCTCTGACCAAAATAAGACGATGCGAAACCATGTTGATATTTCAAAATCAAACAGAATGGAATCCAGTCAGGTGGCTGGTTATGGAGATACTATTGATTCACTAACCGACTTGTGTGGAAGTAAGTCTCCGAATTGTGCAGTCACAGAAATGGAGAGTCCAGAGGACAAAACTACAGACTGTGGCATGGTACAGGATACTACTCAGTTGCTTGATAAATCTATTGATTCTTCCAGACAAAATGTGGGTATCAAAGAGGAAAGACCGTCAGAAGTAGCGGACCATGATTATCATAAGGGATCAACGCTGAATTTGAAAGAGAAAGAAAATGAAAACCCTGAACACTGTATGAGGGAACAGCTAAACAGCTCTGATCCTATTTTTATGTGGGATGTTGATGAAATGGGAGACGTCTCAGAGGATTGTGAAACATCAGTGCCGGGGCAAAGTCTGGATGTGCTAGATGACCTCATGATGATGGTAACCGAAGAGAATTCCGGCACACTTGAGGTAACCATGCAGGAAATTTCTGAACCTACTTCTCAATCCAATAATGAGATAGGACAAAGTAAAGACTATGTGCCCATTGATAGCATAGATACTGAGGGATCTCATGCAGAAAATAGTGCCACAATTGATGAAGTCGAACAAGTGTCTTTGTTAAACAAAGCCCGTGTTCCAGTTAAAACTGAAAAGAAAAAATCAGCTCCTGCTAAACAAGCGCGCAAAAGTGCTCATGGTGTACCAAAGTGTGTCAAATCATGCAGGGCTATCACTACTCTTAATATTCCCTGCAAATTCTCAAGAGACCCTTCTAAAAATGGCATGCAGGAAACTCTGACATTATACCAGTGTGGTGACTGCAAATTCCGCTTCTTTGATGAAAGTGCCTGTGAGAAGCATATAGAGAATAAGCACCCAAAGACTGTTAAGTGTCTTCTCTGTAGGAAAAGTTTTGACACCCAAATTGAACGCTTACAGCATATAACTACCTCCCACTCTGATCTCTTGTATCAAGGACCAGTCATCTCTCCCCAAACTTCAGGGACTTCCAGCATTCCCCAGCTTCCAGGGTCTTCCAGCCATGCACAACCTACATTAACAGATGGAAGTCGGCAACCCTTTCAAGGAAATGCAATAGGACTATCTGATGCTAGTATCACAGAACTACAGAACAAGCCACAAGATTCAAAATTTGAGGAAATCTTGCGTAAGATGTACCCAGTGTGTGGAGTGTGTGGCGCGACTTTCAGTGACGACCTGTTTGTTGATAAAGGAGCATTTAGAAAACACCTGTTGTTGCATTCATACACTGGTGATTGGCCACCTAAATGTGATGTGTGTGGTGAAACATTCAAAAGGGAAATAGATCTGCAGACGCACATGTATAAACACACTAATGAATGGCCGTATAAATGTGACATATGTTATAAAGGGTTTGTAGCGCCCAGTAAACTTGAGCGTCACATGGATGTCCACACCAATGCTAAGCCGCATAAATGCAGTGAGTGCGACCGGGCATTTGGTCAAAAGCCAGACCTAAAAAAGCACATGATGATGCACACAGGTGTCAAACCATTCCAGTGCCACATCTGTGGGAAGTCATTTAAACTTAGGTTTCAAATGAAAAGGCATATCCTCCAGGTTCATGAAAGTGATGACATGAAGCCATACCGATGTGAAGTGTGTAATAAGGGTTTTGTAGAGAACAGCCAACTGAAATCCCACATGATGCAACACACTGGAGACTCACCCTCCTTTTTGTGTGATGAATGTGGATTCAGCTTCAAGACAAAGCAGGCCCACTCAAGTCACATAAGGAGTCGACACCATAAAGAGATGGTTCCGATAAGAGCAGTTGAAGCAAAGACAACCCCCAGCGGTGTCACCTTCTATCCGTGTCATGTGTGTTTGGATGCCTTCCGCACAGCTGCAGCGCTAACCAAGCACAAGAAGATGTGCTCTGTTAACAATGACCCCAGCCAGGACTGATGAGGAGGTACCATGTTGATGGTGATCCCACTCAGGACCAATGAGGTACGATGCTGATGATGACCATACTCAGACTTATGTAGAGGTATGCAATTGAGTAAAACACTCAGACTCATGAGGAATCACAACGCTGATAATGACCACACTGTAACACATGAGGAAGCACCATGCTGATAATGACCACACTGTAACAAATGAGGAAGCACCATGCTGATAATGACCACACTGTAACACATGAGGAAGCACCATGCTGATAATGACCACACTGTAACAAATGATGAAGCACCATGCTGATAATGACCACACTGTAACACATGAGGAAGCACCATGCTGATAATGACCACACTGTAACACATGAGGAAGCACCATGCTGATAATGACCACACTGTAACACATGAGGAAGCACCATGCTGATAATGACCACACTGTGACACATGAGGAAGCACCATGCTGATAATGACCACACTGTAACACACGAGGAAGCACCATGCTGATGTTGACCATACTAAGACATATGACAGGGATGTAAGTCTTCAGGTTTTATCAGGATTTCCTGATTTCTGAAAATATTGAATGACATGTATTTTCCTTATACGAGTGGTAGGAGGGCTGTTTGGGAAAACAGAAGGCTTTTATATCAAGTAAACATATGGCTTCCTGATTTTTGCCTATGTCTGACTTACATCCCTGATATGAGGAAGCAACATGCTGATGATGACCACACTGAGAAATATGAGGAAGCACCATGCTGATGATGACCACACTCAGACTCATGAGAGGCACCTACCTGATGATTAAAACACCCAAGAACATGGAAAGGTGCCACACTAAGACATATTGAGAGGCACCTTGGTGATGGGAAACACACTCAATCATATGGGGAGGCACCATACTAATGGTGAGAGCAGTCAGGCATGGGGGGGGGGCTTGCTGTTGGTGAGAGCATTCCGATATGGAAAGGCACCTTGCTGTTGGTGAGAGAATTCCGATATGGAAAGGCACCTTGCTGTTGGTGAGAGCATTCTGACATGGAAAGGCACCTTGCTGTTGGTGAGAGCATTCCGATATGGAAAGGCACCTTGCTGTTAATGAGAGCATTCAGACATGATAAGGCACATTGCTGTTGGTGAGAGCATTCCGATATGGAAAGGCACCTTGCTATTGGTGAGAGCATTCAGACATGGAAAGGCACCTTGCTGTTAATGAGAGCATTCAGACATGGAAAGGCACCTTGCTGTTAATGAGAGCATTCAGACATGGAAAGGCACCTTACTGTTAATGAGTGTATTCAGACATGAAAAGGCACCTTGCTGTTGATGAGAGCATTCAGACATGGAAAGGCACCTTGCTGTTAATGAGTGTATTCAGACATGAAAAGGCACCTTGCTGTTGATGAGAGCATTCAGACATGGAAAGGCACCTTGCTGTTAATGAGTGTATTCAGACATTGAAAGGCACCTTGCTGTTGATGAGAGCATTCAGACATGGAAAGGCACCTTGCTGTTGATGAGAGCATTCAGACATGGAAAGGCACCTTGCTGTAAATGAGTGTATTCAGACATGAAAAGGCACCTTGCTGTTGATGAGTGTATTCAGACATTGAAAGGCACCTTGCTGTTAATGAGTGTATTCGGATATAGGAAGGCACCATGCCGCTGATGAACAAATTCAGGCAGCTCCACTTAGGTGGATAATACATTTTTACACTTCTTATGCTATATCGAGCATTTTTGATAGGAATTTCATGAAAATTAAACTTATGTTTTGACAAATAGTTTGTTGGTTTCTGCATATTAACTAAAAGGAAATTTGCCATGATTAACACAATTAGTGCTACAAGTACACGTCATATACAAATTCATTTCAAAGTCTCATCGGACCTCCTTTAAGTGAATGAATTTTAGTGAACACACACATTGAGACACAGATTCCCAAGAGTCACCATTACTATAAACCAAAAATATGTGATCCATCAAGGGAGAACACCCCTCCGTGGGGGATTTTTAATTCCCCATTTGGCCACCAGGGGCATTATACGTGCAAAATTACACTAAAATTATTATAAAAATACATTAGGCCACTCAAAAAAAAAACTGGTTTCTCATCACCACCCCCTGAAAAACATGACGAGGGTGATTTTTTTTTTTTTTTTTTTTTTGCTCTGGGCTAAAGGCCTACTGGGTGCCACGGTTTAGAGCGTCCCAAATAGTTCGGACCAAAAATTTTGATTTTAGTACTTAAGGGGTTGCTGATTAAGGAAAATTGTTCAAATGCACCCAATCTCTAGTCCACTGCACTGCTGGCATCAGTAGCTTTAATTTGATACCAAATATGCCCATATTTTTCTATTTTTACCATGTTTCTGACTAAAAATCTGTAAAAAGAAAAAAGAATCTTCAAAACACAATTTTTTTATGTGCGCGGTGATGAGAAACCAGTATTTTTTTTTAGTGGCCTTAAGCTAATTTTTGATGCAGAATTCATTGGTCTTATCTAAAATGGGTAGAAATGGCCCATATTTGGATGGTAAAATGAACATTTTTCATAAGAAATCAACCTATATGCCTGTTCCTGGTTGCCATTCCAATAATCAAAATATGTAGATTTTTATGCACATTTTTGGGGATACTCACCCAAAACTGAAAACGGAAATGGAAAATTCCTTCCAGATCAAAATCTATGAGAACAATTGCCATATTGTTTTGAATTAATCCTTTACGAGGAGAAGGAACAAGTAACAATGCGAGTTGGACTTGGACCTGTGAAAACTGAACACACCAGTCTATTTATTAATAAATAACATATGAGAATAACAAAAAAAAAATTGTGACAAGCATGGAGCCAGCATAGGCCTGCCGCGTGCAGGTGGAAGCAATATGTAGGTTAGCACACTTGCACGGATCTACATGTACAGGTCGAGCTTCCCTAGCCCACTTAAAAGGGTCTAATTCTCATCTTTCCTATCCCCTCAGGATGTGTGTGGTGCACATATGCGTGGCCACTGACACATTCCTTTGTGAAATTGTGTAATGTTCTCGCCATGAATATGACCTTAGCTGTCGAAATGGCGTTAAACATCTATTACTCACTCACTCACTCCTGTACAGGTGAGTGGGCTGAGCTCCCTCGGTTGATTAATATAAGTGCATCAACCAATGTTGATCCTTCATATTTCTTATGAAAAAGGCTGATTTATTGTGTTTTTATACATTAGGCTGTTTTATTATAATAACTTGGATTACGGATCCGCCGCTGGGATTTTTGGCATTTTCAACAAAAAAAAATTTTTTTTTTACCTCTGGCCAAAAAGTATATTTCATTGTCAAAAAGTCCCTCTGAACGCCAAAAAAAAGGGTAATTTTGGGGTGTTCTATGTGGATTTTTTTTTTACCTCTGGCTGCCCAAAATGTAGAGTTCAAAATCCCGTAATCTAAGTTATCAGAATTTATACATGGCCTTATTATGGTTTATAATGTTTAGAGATTAATAGTCAATTTCAGATATGAACAACGACCTGTGTTCAAGGAGGGGTTCTGACAAAACTACTAGGAATATCTAAGCCAATGATGTCTTATTTTAAAGATCTTGAGATGAACTTTGATAATGAATTTCGATGCAGGGGGGTGTTTTGCTTGCCTGGTCACATATAGACTAATAGCAGTGTTTTAATCATACAGATCTCTTTTACTTGACAAATGCCTATGTGAATGATGAATTACTCTTTTGGCAAGAAATGTAAAATCCCCTTTTGGAAAGAGAAAGTTTGCTGAGAGGGATTTTTCCCAAAACTGACCCTTGGTGAGAGGGATTTTCATCAAAAGTGACCATTTATCTTGTAATTTTTTTGTGTGCAAATTCTGAAAGTGGACACTTATTATGCTGCTTCACATTGAAATTTAGAATATAACCCCTGGTGAAAGGGATTTTGGCAAAATGTGACCCTTGGTGAGGGGAATTCTCACAAAAATTAGACCCTTGGTAAGACGGATTTCGACTAAAAAGTGGCCACTCGAGGGCCAGTGCTGTCAATTCTACTACCTCATGTGTCAAACCACTTTTGAATTGCCAACAGTGTTATCTAAAGCCTAGGGTTTTTAAATGTTGAAAATCGACACAGAACAAAATTTATGGCTTTTGTCTGAAAAAGATGGATACATTTCATCGTATTTATAGAAAAAGGTTAGACATACGTCCATGGCAATTGCACATATATGTGATTTGAAACCTTGGTACTTTCAAGAGGGATATGTTTTATTGGAAAACTAATTCAAAATTACCAAACAGTCAAAGAAGGGCAGTCACGGGGCAAAGAAGACCGAGGGGCCACTCCCTATCTTTTCTATAGTTTCTATGTGCGAACAACCATCCAAATTTACTGTACTCTCATCAAGGGACCAAACAGCACAGATATAGGGCCCTTTTCAAGGGGAAAAATCACAAAAATTACCCTAATCGAGGGTGACTCCTCAAAAAACACAACCCACAATAAGGTACAGTCAAAGATTGAGACTGCCTGACACTTCTGGGCGAAGTCTGTGCTCTTAAATAGGAACACTTTTTTTCTGGTATAAAAATGCACCCTTTTCCCTTCAAAATTGCCTAAAAAGCACCCCTCAATCAATGGCCCTCGAGGGGCCGTGCCTATGGCCCCAACATAACCCCTTTCTCTTGAAATCATGTTTGCACGTGGTGTCTAAAATTTGGGAAGTGACCCCCGCCCTTGAAAGATGCATTGACCACCTATCAAACCCTTTCGATTCTCTAGGTAGAGTCTAGGTAGCATATGTGGCCTAAGAAATTGTCGGAAGAGCGGTGTCCCCTATCAATTGAACGCTCCTCAAAATTAGAAGAAAAAGAAAAACGAAAATTGATGTTTCCTTTGTAAAAGAAGTGATTATAGGTAGGCAAAATCCCTTGTTCTTAAGCAAAAATGAGTACATGTACTCCTTTTAGGAGCCAAAGTATCCCCAAATAGGCATTTGTGAAAACCCATTAGAATGTCAATACAGTAATTCAGGGATGTAAGTCTTCAGGTTTTATCCGGATTTCCTGGTTTCTGAAAATTTTGAATGACATGCATTTGCCTTATATGAGTGGTAAGGAGGGCTGTTGAAAAAAAAGGCTTTTATATCAAGTAAATGTATGGCTTCCTGATTTTTGCCCATGCCTGACTCACATCCCTGTAATGTGTATACTGTTTTTGGTGCGGGGAGTCGGGGAGACAATTGCTCCCCATCAGTAAAGGCCCCATAACCAGACAGGCAGGGTGCACTGATCGCCCCTTTTTTCTGTATTCACTCTCTGCAATCATCCCGTATACTGGGTCAGTATTGCCAGGGTCAGTGCAATGATATGAACATGGTATGCCGGAGTTTGGCAGCCGGACAGTGTTCAACATATTCGCTGATACCTCTCACACCAGACACACCCAGTATCACCAATAGCCAACAAACATGGACAGACTTCTAGGCAGCGTTCTTCTTTTTGTCTGCATAGTAGGACATCTCCATGCTAGTAAGTAATTGATTTTAAATAATTCAACTGCTGACGACTTTGGTAATTATAAGAATCAATCTCACATGGTTATAATCGGCTTAGCACACTTATGAAGCCATCTTAACACTAGCATTCCATGTATTGCCAGAATTGGTCTTTTTTTTTAAGTTGAAATGGTTTAACATAATAAGGTAGTATAGCATGAATTTGCTGTAGGTTTTCAAGGAAATGGGACCTGTTTCCAGCCCATACCTGGTTATGGTAATTGGAAACAGTTGCTCTCTGAACTGTACAGTATATATATATATATATATATATATATATATATATATATATATATATATATATATATATATATATATATATCCTGACCTCTTTATGGTCACATTGACTTACAGGATTGTGCATGCAGTACATGGTTATTTGAACACATAAAACAATACCATAAACTGCTCAGATATGAGAGTGCTATACATGTACGTATCGTCCTATTCAAATGCCTAGTCTTATCTAAAGTTACTACGGTATATTACTTTCTAAACTGGAAAAAGTCAGCACCTACCCAGTCAACAAAGAACGTTGCAAAACGTTTCAGAACGTTTCCCTATGGCTCTTTATCACGGCAAAAGGTTTTAATATTTAAAAACGGTTTTTTGACGTTAAATAACGTGTTTTTTTTTTGACTGGGTAAACACCAGAAATGGTAAAAACGTATAGCTTAGTGAGAGTTCCAAGTGTCACTTTGTAACATTATTGACATTACAATTAATATATCAGTATATGTGTCCGTCCATTTCCTACCCAATTTTTCCTGTCGTAAATAATTGTTTTATCAGTAAGTTTCCATGTTTCAACCAGGTTCTTCTATTCTGGTCCGTTTTTTATGGACCTAAAGCATCACCTGGTATCTAGCAAATACTTAAATGTTGTGATTGCTAGGTTCCTCCTTCAGGCGGTATGACCTAATGGGCGTACCCGAGCTACGTCAAGGTCATAATGATATGAAGGCTGATGAAGACAGGGTGTCTAATGAACTTGAAAAGTAAGTATTCAATCATCTTTCTTTGTCTGTCAAACTTGCCAATCCATTACATATTTGGATCTCTTCAGCATAGAGACTAAATTATTCACTTCTAATATACACTATGCCTGAACTGAAGTCTACAACATATTGGTCACCCTTTGGTCCAAGCGTCCACCTGAAACACCCAGTTATTACACCTATGAGTGAGTGAGTAATAGATGTTTAACGCCATTTCAACAGCTAAGGTCATATTCATGGCGAGAACTACATTACACAATTTCAGAGGAATGTGTCAGTGCCCGCACATATGTGCACCACACACATCCTGAGGGGATAGTAAAGAGGAGATATAAACCCTTTTAAGTGGGCTAGGGAAGCCCGTATTACCCCTATGAAGCAGCATGAGCCAGACCTGATACCATAATGATTAACGACATAATTGCTTAGGCTTAAAAAGGTACAACCTAAACAGGTATCATCCTTCTTTGCATCCAATGTCATTTCTGGTTGCAGCTACCACTGTGATCCTCTTGAAAGTTTGATTGAGCAGCTGTTTAAGTCTCCTGCTCTGCAGATCATTCTTGACGCATCTCAGCCTGCTCCCTTCAAAACCACAGATGAATTCTTCACTGCACTGAAGGCGAGGACTGGTTTTGACCCACGTGATCATGATACTCGCCACTCGATGGCATGTGCACTCTATGGTGAGAAAATGACACCAATTTGCCAATATGAAAAACAATATGAATAAACTCCAACAGATTTGCAACCAATATTCATCTATGATTGTCAGAATGTGCTTATTATACATGGATGTATCCAGATGAGGATCATGACAGAGAATATATTACCCTTTAGAAAAATCAAACCAATTCAGTACCAGTTGGTAATTACTCAAACGTCTAACCTAAATAATGTCTGTATTGAAAGGGTATTGTTCTATCTCCAATCAGTATTGACAATAAAAGTATACTTCCTACATGCACATGTTATTGAATAAATTAATGATTAAGTTTATATCTCTGCTGATTTGGTGCAGGTATAAAGAGCCTGAATGATGTGGCAGCCATGACAGGCCTCCCATTGGACATGGTGGAGATGCAGTATTCCCTCATAATGAACAAGATTAAGGAGAGCGTGGGTGGTGTGGATGGAGTAAGCACCCTCATCAACATCACCATGCAGTACAACACCTGGCTTGTCAACACCGGGTATGTATTACCAAAGATTAACTTCCCTGGTATAGCATGTCTATTGTAATTTCTGTCTTATAATTCAATGGATTTCATTAAGCCTTCGATTATGAATGATTGATAATTTATCTGATAGCCACCCCCTCAATAACAACTGTCTCTGGTGGGTAGGAAATTCAGCAGCTTTAGGAATGTCTGAAGAGGAGGGTGTTCAATAAATGCGAAATACCGTAAAAAACTGGCCATAAGCTGGATTTTTTTTTTCTATTTTTGTCCAAAACCGGCTTCTAAATTTCCCTTTACCTCTACCCCTGGCTTATGAGCGGGGTTTTATTACACTAGATTGAAGAGAAATTAGGGGAAATTATGCACCAAAATCAGCTTATAACATTTCCTCAAACTCTACCCCCAGCTTTAATATGACTAGGGTCGGCTTATGAGCGGGGTTTTACGGTACTAACCCCTTTTGAACGTTATTTAGTATACCATTCCATCGTGGCAGGTATCCAACTGTACCACTGAAGGGGAACCAGAGTTATAGTGACATCCGAGACGTGATGGCAATGTGGCAGCAGGAGATAATCAACATGAAGATTCCTGTAATTACCAAAGCAGCCATGTTGAATTCACAGATGAGCCCTTTCAAATATTCCCCTGACTACACAGCAATGGTCCTAACAGGTATGATTTCTTTGAGTAAATCTTTTCTGACTGAGAGAGACTTGATGCGATGGTCAGGTGGTTTGATACATAGAACTGAACGACCATGCGATACATTTTCATCGATCCACACTGAGGGTAACTGTCGGGGGAAACAGCCCCCCCCCCCACCCCAAGGGGTGGATCGATGAACGTGTATCATAGAAAGTCAAGTTCTGTATTTATTTCATGTAATTTTGATTTAATGGTGCTTAAATTTACTTGATTTAGCCGCTAAATTGGTCACCAGGAACCTGGATGGAGACCTAGCTGTTACACCGCTGGGGGTGTGGCGATTTGTTCTGTAACATTATATATATATGGGAGTTATTGAAGGCTTGAAATTCCAACCACTTTAGCCAAAGATGTGTTATTACCTGGCATAGCTATTACTATCAAGCATATAGTATCCAGTAAACAATAGTCATTTAGACCATGAGGGAAAGGGTGTCAGCTTTGGCAAATAATTGTTCCAGAGTTGACGCATGATGTCCTATATGATAATGATGCAAATATCTTCAATATTGTTATTATAGTTTACATTTGCAAATCAATATTAAGGATGGACTCTTCAGGATATCGATTACTTCTTATTACATTAGATAATTCTCATCAAGGCCTAAAGGTCTCAAGCAAGGGCTTCTTATTGTTGAGTGTATCACTTCAAAGCTGTTTGCAAGTGTAAGCAAACGAGACTTACCTCATAGTTATAGCATTTCAAAGAAAAGAAAAGAAACCTTTTTGTGACTCACAAGTTGTCGCTAAATACATGACTGCTGTCTCTTTTTTTTTACAGGCTACACTTCCACAAACAAGGTTCTGGAGATGCTGTGCATTGAGGAGGAGTTGTACAACCAGATACAGCCACTCCTCACACCTGGCAATGTTAAAGCTATCAATGACTTCCTTCAGACCATCATGAAAATTGTCAAGGAACTAGACAGGATGGGGTTGTTTAATTTGAAAAGAGAATAGATTCTGTAGGATATAGTTTGTAAAGTACAACTGACTGATATGGAGCATTGCACATGGCTTCGATGTAATATTGCATTGATACCCTTGAATAAAAAAGAAGTTAATTGCATCTCTGAAGTTCCCACACATTACATTTTTTTTCCAGTATTCACAATATGTACCTGCAGAAATACTAAATTAAAAAGCCTGCATATTGCTACAGAATAAAGGGCAAAGGGGGAGGGGGTGCAGGATTAGGAGATTTTGGTGAGCATGCGCAAAAATCCACCACCCTCCTGTTGTTAAAAAGTGACTACTCCCTAGGACACATCATGAACATGAGAGCAAGCTATAGGCTACGACGCACGTGGGCCTCCATTTTAAGAAATTTAGGACATATACTGTTCTTTAATGCATCCCCAACTCCATCCTCGCCTCATAAATTCACCCCCCCCCCTCAATAAATAAAGATGAATTGCCTTTTGAAAGGTGGGGGGGGTAGAAAATTATTGTTATAGATCTACTGATGAGTGCATCCGATCGCCCATGCAAGGAAACAAAATTAAACGCAACTTGTTATTGAACAGTTCGACCTCACAATAATCTATTTCTCAGGAGTCAGACTCTGGGAAACTACCAGTAGCTTCATCCAGGGGCTTCACATGTATTATCTAGTTAGGTAGGCCTATTGGATATGCTATGGTGAAATAAGACATATAATTGAATCAGAACAATTAACCTAAGGGAGTGGTCATTATTTATCAACAGGGGGGGGTGGTGGGTTTTCGCGCGGACGTGCGAAAATTTTTTACGCCCCCCCCTCGACGGCAGTAAAAAAAATTTGCGCCCCCCCCGCGCCAGAGGCGCGGAGAGTTTTCGCGCCCCCTCTTTGATCTATAGTAGCGCGCGGGCTTTTTTGCTAAAAAGAGGGTAAATTTTTTTAGCCCCCCCCTCAAGAGGGGTCAAAATCTTTTTAGCCCCCCCCTCGAGAGGGGTCAGAATTTTTTACGCCCCCCCCTCAAACCCACCACCCCCCCCTGTTGATAATAAATGACCACTCCCTAATTACACGTATCCTTCATTGATATTTCTACTTACGGAATTACATTTCCATACAAACTAAGGTAGCACCAAACTCCCGACTACCGTAAACTGTCTTACTGTAAATCACAGTGAATCAGGCCCCAGACCCCGCCCAGACCACAGCGGAGAGGAGCGCGGGAACTTTAATCGCCAGACGGCAGCACTGGTTGAACGCGTGACCCCATCTTCAGCCTGCGTTCGGAGCTTATGTGAGAACGACAAAGCAGACGTTGAGAGGAGCATTAAGCATTTTACGTCGTTATTCTGAAGAAATTTTCATTTCATAGGTAAGCAAAACCGGAATTGATAACTGATCTATTAAAATACTGATGTCCCATGGACTCAATAGACATGTTTCGAAGTAAATTATCGACATAAGTGGTGATATTGTGGGCGAAAATAGAAGCATCTAGTAGTAGTAACTTTACTTGTCTTTTAACGACGTTTTAACCCGGACTTTTAATAGACAATGCTGCCCGGGCAACGCTGCCACTGTTGAGTTTCAACTTTTTGATAGGTAGAAGTTTCTTGTAGGTCTATCTCTTGATATCAGAAATAAAATTTAGCACCAATTACATGAGAGCCCTATGGCCTAAGCCTATAATTAGTATAAAGTATGCCGACCGAACCCGGGGATACCGACCACATACCGTCTAGCACCCCCGGCTAAGCACCGGGCCCGGGTAAAGAGTAAGGAAGTTAAGGTACTAGATCTAGGTCTACAGGTAAATCCATTCCTTATGCCGTCATTGTCATCTGACAGTAGAATAACCACCACTGCCATCAGTCAACTTCAACCATAACCTTGAAACTG
This sequence comes from Acholoe squamosa, assembly GCA_949317995.1. NCBI lineage: Eukaryota > Metazoa > Annelida > Polychaeta > Phyllodocida > Polynoidae > Acholoe > Acholoe squamosa. The sequence continues at coordinate 45,975,693 of OX439038.1, forward strand.
ATACTTTGACACGGTCTATTGTGTACTATTTTCCCGCCACTTATATTAAGAAACAAAGAAACTACCCAATATTATATTATGGGTCTAGACCCCTAAATTCGACAGGGTGACATGGCCATTTCTTAAAATCGACATGTGACATGGAGCTTAGTGACAAGGACATGGGAAAATAAAAATTTAGTGACAAGTGACATGGCCTTTTCTTAAAATTGACATGTGACATGGCCCGGGCCATGGTGTATCATGGGGACCCCCCATCTAGACCCCCTATATTGGGTAGATTCTTTATATCATATACTAGTGCCTTAGGCACTATAGCTCATTGCCGTATATTGGGGACCAAAAACTTAGTTTTTCCTATTTTTGCACCTTCAAAATGGTGCTGTGTCTCTCATAGTTGGCTGATCTACACAATTCTTTCACCATGTAAAAGTACACAATTAGGGCATTATTTCTAGATACCTCATTAAGTTTTTGGTGAAAATTAAAAATATTTTATCTTGTATCAAAGTGTGAGTTTCAGAAGCGAAAACCATGAAAAAACACCTACTTCTCCATCTTTAGGCTAAAATTACTATGAAAAAGTGAGTGATGACCCCCTATTTTCATTAATTCATCTTTTAGAGTGAGAAACAAGCTTTTTAAATATGTTTTTACATTTTATATGCCTCTAATAGTTCAAATTCTACCAAAAGATATGTATTTTTTTGAAAACTAACTAAAATCGCCATTTTGACCCGTCCTTTGATACAATTTTTCCCTATAGGATTTAACATGATCCCTATATATGAGAAAAAATGGAGCAAGAAAAAGAAAAAACATGGATTTTGTATCACATTTATGAGTTCTTTCAATATACTGGATAGCTTAGATATTCATGCATTTGTTGGGATTATCCATTGCGGTACTTCATGGTGACCTAATTCAACCTTGACCCCAATAACTGTGATTCAAGGTCAGACAGTGACCTACTTATACAAATGTAAGATATATGGTAACTAATATGATTTATATACTTCTGAAAAGTGTCAATGATATCTCTGACTTGGATTTGATGTCCCTGGTCCATTAAATCAAGATTTTGTTGTTTTATTAAGAGAGAAATCCATAATTTGCACCCAACCACCTGCTATTAATGCAGCTATTTTGCCCCAAATGGGCAGCAATTGGGCAGTATTTGCCCTGTTGTAATAATATGGCAGCTGAAAAAATTATCAAATATCTTCCAATTTCCAATAATTTTCAGTATAGATATTCAAAACACCCTATACAAGACTAGGGTTGTGAAAAAACTAGGATATTTTATCATTAATTAGAAAAAAATAAGGCCCTCATGCTGCAAATGCACCAGTCCCCAATATAGAGGAACGGACTATAGAGGGGGGGGGGGCAGCTGTGATTTAGGGTAAAACTGTTAATAGCACGGAACCCCCACCTCCCCAGCCTAGCCCACTGTTCACAAAACAGGGCGGCTAAATCTGTGGCGCCATCTGATGATCTGTGGCCGTATCTGTGACTGACCATGACCTCTGACCTAGATACGGCCTTGAGCAACCGAGGATTGCCGATTACAAAGTTTGCATTCATTTTTAATAGCGGTTTTGAAGTATTTTGATATTCTACTGAAAATGGGTTGTAATTTAAGGACCTAGAACTGAATGATATCATACTCTGCCATTAGTCTGCCACCAATATATTATTTTACAGCCTTTTAAAAGATGAAAACAATGGTCGCTTCATGTACATCATGTAACATGTTGCTATGGCCCAAACCTGGCAATTTGACGAGAGTATGGACATTTACTTTACTTTTGAATATAATTAAGATTAGGTTGGATAAGGGGGAATTTTATTATACCTTAATCTCCCGCGTAGAAGAAGCGCTGCGCGTATAAGACGCACCCCAAACTCACCACATGCATTTTCGCGTATAAGACGCACATTTTAATGCTCAATTTTGTAAATCCAGTACTGTTCTATAGTGAAATTACCCCTCATATAAGACGCACACCCAACTTGAGAGAAAGCTTTAAGACCCCCAGCATTTTGTTTGGCGTAGAGGACGCGTCTTATACGCGGGAGTTTACGGTGTTTAAAACCTTCAAAATAGTACTTCAATAGAATTTGAAAAGAAAAATCGAGTTAATTTTGGAAAAAGTACATACTTTCATGTAGCCTCTTTTGGTTTATCTGTTCCTGGCAAGCACTTAAGCTTATTTCAATGGTGTGGGGACCAGCGACAAAGGAACCCCTTTTTATATAGAGGGTAATAAGAATGGAGCAGTAGATCACCCCGGGTAGATCACGCACTTGGGCAGGTGATGGATATGAAAAGAAAATTCTGACCTGCGCCCAAAAGCCGTACATTATGAGTAATATGACTCTATACCGACGTTGCACGTTCTCCTGTGGGTGCTAGTACCATACTTGACTGAGTATCGCCTGTGTCACGGGTGGGCCGTTCAAACGGGACTAGATAGAGCTAGGAAAGTGGCAACACTTGTAGCTAGTATAGGCACTGAAATACCTCCAGTGTGTGAGTCTGCTGCAGTAGAGGTGTGAAACTGTGATAAAGCTGAAACTGGGTAGTGTTAAACTCTCCTTTCTTTGCAAGCTTATTCTGAAACTATTTACTGGTGGATCTTTACAAACAAGGGCTCATTTTAACAGGCTTGGCTAGACCTTTAAAATGAATATTTTTTGTACAAGGTTGAATGCAGGGAATTTTGCCTTTGACCCCATTGAAGTTCAACCAAAAGTTAAGAACCATTTTATGATGAGAAGATCACTGAGCACCTAAAAATAAATTGTTCCCACCTGTTCTACGGATAAAAATCATCTAGAAAATGTCTAGCTTTTCTTTTTCTAAGGGGCTGCAGTATGTTTGACAGACCCTGCAAACTTTTTAGGCGAGATTATCTCTGGACACTTGTCCCAACCTCCCCCATGTTCGGCACTTACCTATCAATTAAGACCTTATTGTATGCATTTTATATGGTGAGAAATTGATAGCTGTGATAAAAATAAGTGGTTTTGCTTTTTAAATGAAGTTTTTATGACAATTTAAATGGAAGTCATGATCATTCAAACATCCTGAGTCAAAGACGCTATTCTGCTGTGGTTCTGTCAGAGCGCACAGATCAAGGGAAAAGATTACATAAAAAATTTGCTTTTACATTGTTTAATTATGATAAAATGTATCATTATTCACATTCTTGGGGGTATATCTTGCTTATCTGAAAAGAAAATTGCCCAAAATAATCATTTTAGTGACCTAGTCTACCTTGGATTCATCTTGCTTGATCACAAAATTGGACCTAAATTAAACTCTTAACTATGGCAGAATTCTGGGTCTGATTTGGTACCTTTGACCGGTCATAATTCCACTTTAAATTGACATAGAGACTTTATTTAAAAAGCAAATCCACTTCTTTTCTCAAGATCTATCCATTGCTCCTTAGATAAGCTTAATAGGATAAAGTCTTGAAAATCTAGGTGAGTGAGTGAGTAATGGTTGTTTAACGCCAAGCCGACAGCTAAGGTCATATTCATGGCGGAAAAAGTACATTAGACATCACGTCACAAATACATGTGCCTGTGCCCGTGCATATGGACACCAGACACATGTAAGAAAGAGGGGACAGGAAAGAGGAGATTCAAGGAACGAATATGTGCCAGTGCCCGCGCATATGGACACCACCCACACTCAGAGAGGATAGAAAAGCAAGACATAGACCCCTTTTAAAGATGGCCTGGGGCTGGGGAGGCCCGAGAAAATCTAGGTAAGTGCCTAGCTAGTAGGGGTCAGAAGCCACTCTATACTTAGGTGTCTCCCCACACCTATAGGTGTTAAAACTCCACACCTGCAGGTGTGATGAATGATAGCCACACTCACTATAGGGGAGAACTGGGACAATATTTGTAAGTCACAATATTTTTGTTCATCATTCCTACAATAAGAACAACATCCAAAGTAATTTTCTTCTAGAAGAAGGATTGATGGTATGCCTACAATATAAACTATTCAGACATTTCCTAACTATCATCATTTCTTAGAGCTTGCTTTAATTTTAATTAAATCTGGTGAGAACTGGGACACCACTAGGGACAACTGGGACGCAACCTAATGAGAACTGGGACGGACCAATAAAACATGTTGTAAAGTTATCACATATTAATCAAATTATTGAATTCCTGTAATTTATATGATGTTTAAGACTGCTGACAAGATGCTAGATATCATTTTGATGTATAGTTACAAGATTAAGATACTTTTATGATATCTTTATCAATGTGTGCAGTATTATCAAAGTAGAAATAGAGCAATTATGGGAGAACTGGGACATCAAATACCACATTAAATGAGATGAACATATCATTGCTTGTTACCCAGTTTTTTAACCTTGTGATGCTGTAACTTCTTTTGGAGAACCTCCAGGTTCTTATTTTGACTGATAGGCTTCCTTTCACATGCTTATTTGTTCCTCATTTGTGTGATTTTAGAAAAATCAGTTGTAGATTGGTCCCAGTTCTCACCAGCTTGGCATTTTTAAGAAAAATATTTATATAGTCTGAAAAAGGCTAAACTAAGTAATTTTGGATAACTGATCATATCGAAAAGTTTTTAATACACATTTGGCACTATCAAAATGGACTGTTGTCATTTGGGAACCCTTTGAAAAAATAATCGCCAGACACTCGAAAATAAATCTTTTTTAGGGTAAAATAATATATTTTGTTTTAATTATTAATGTTAAAATAACAGAATTTTTTTCCCATAAAGTATAACTTCACTATCAATTAGTCAAAAAATAGCATTGTTAGATTTTCACTTAACCTCTTGGTAGGTCTAGAACAGAGGGGTGTCCCAGTTCTCCTTTGCCCCATTTCTCCCAGGTCTCCCCTACCTTTGAACTTGTAACTATATTCTTGAGCCACTATGTGCTACCTAATGAGCAATAATAGTACTTTTGTGTGTAGGGTGGGACAGAGTGGATGGATTCTCAACAGGTATTACATAATTGTGCCCTATATAAAGCACATGCTGATACCCAGCTTCAGCTAGACAGGACGGCGCCACCCACAACACACTAAGTCGGTATAGACAGCTATTAAAAGTTGACATGGCGTCTCTTTGGGGTGCCAACCTTTGCGTGGTGACTGGGGTAGCGACATGGATCCTTTTGGTCATATTATTTAAAGTGGGGGATCCACTGCTACGGATTTCTTATGACTTGCACTTGTGCATGAGTTCTCTGAGAAAACAATCCAGGGATTCCAGCAGTGGATCAGTTGCCTCAACTACGTTCATGCGACATCCGAGCGGCGTGCGACAACACTACCATAGTAGAAATCAAGATGCTTTGATTCTTCAAATGCGACTGCTCTCGTACAAGTACATGTATGAAAACATTCATAGTACTAGTCGCGGCAGTGGATCCCTAAATTATGTCAGAACTGCTGGCACGGCCCCTGAATGTAAGGTTGTAATTTCTCAAATTGATTGCTATCAATTGAACAAGATCAACCTCTAATTTAAGTACCATTAATCTAATTCAAGAGTGTATAACACCCTATTCCTCCAGTCCATTGCAGTCATTTTATGGCCCTGGATGACCTATGCTATCATTTGACTGCCTTCCTCCAGTAGGTCTGTCTTGACAATCCAACCATACTGACACAGCTTCTGAGTATTTTTCCCTTCTGAGAACTTGTTACCATATTTTAAAGCCTTTACTTAAAAAACGACATAGGGACATGAACTTTTCTTGAAATCCTCATCATGGATATTCCAGGGTTCCCACCAGGGTAAAAGTCAGTTAAAGGGGGCCTAGCACTCTAATGCATGCGGCCCGCATTAAAAAGTCACATGACCACCCCTTGACCAATCACGGCGCCACGATTTTTTCGTTGGGTCTCATGATTTTATGAACGATCTTTGAACCGGTACCCATGTTGAAATTTGCCGTGCTAGCCCCCCCCCCCCTTTAAAATACAAGCGATAAATAGTGGGAACCCTGACTGGGTAACCCTGGATATGCCGATTTCTTAAAATCAATGTCGAGCATGTTTCTGGTCCCTCCAGACGAGGGGTGTCAAAGATTCTATGGACCTTTTGAACCACAAATGAAAAACATACTATTAACAGTGGCCATTTCATTTCAGATCGGATACTGGAAGTCTGGGGAAACCTATTTAACCAGTGCAAAATAGAATTTGGACTTTGGATGGACCATCACCATAGAATAGATACTGAAGATAAAGCTAATGTGAGTTCTGTACAATGATCATGAGATCTTGATTGTCCGAACTTCTGACCTCTAATGCCCCGTCATACCCAGTACATATTACCTGCCAAGTTGACAAAGGGGAACATGTTCATAGCATTGAGATGCACCCGAGGATCCAGAAATCTTAATTTCCGCCTCCACCAGGCAATACTAGAGCATCCTAGATGTGTAGCATTATGGATAGTGATTTGCCAGTACCGTAATCTCCCGCGTAGAAGGCGCGTCTTTTACGCCAAACAAAATGCTGCTGGGTCTTATACGCGGGAGGATAATTGCCTTTAGTTGGGGGTGCACCTTATACACGGGTTTTTCCAACATCTCAATTTGGAAAACACCCCAAAATAAGGCCCACCATGCTCCGATGATGGCTTGAACTCATAGAGCCCTCACCCCGGCAGTCCGGGAGGTGTCGACGCGCTCACCGGGAATAAGGCCCACCATGCGCCGATGACAGCTTGAACTCATAGCGCCAGCAGCGCGGCAGACCAGTAGGTGTCGACGCGCTCGCCGGGAATAAGGCCCACCATGCGCTGATGACAGCTTGAACTCATAGCGCCAGCACCGCGGCAGACCGGTCGCTGTAGATTTGCTCAGCGGGCAATACGCCGACCGTGTGCTGATGACAGCTTGAACTCATAGCGCCAGCAGTGCGGCAGACCAGTAGGTGTCAACGCGCTCGGCGGGTTCAAGCCGACCGTGTGCCGATGACAGCTTGAACTCATAGAGCCAGCACCGCGGCAGACCAGGAGGTGTACAATAGTGGGGGGGGGGGGGCGGAGGGGGGCGCCTTCTACGCGAAACAGCCCCCCGGTGAGTTGGGGGGCGCCTTATACGCGGGTTTTTCCAGAAATCGATCCAGAAGAGGTATGTGCGCCTTCTACGTGAAAAGGCAATCTCTGAGTTGGGGGGGCGCCTTCTACGCGAGCTTCGCCTTCTACGCAGGAGATTACGGTATATTTTACCAGTCGATAGCAGTGCAGATATGTACTTTCCTAAATGTGATTAGCCAATGCCACTTCATGTTCTTTTAACGAAAAGAAGAATGTGATTTCATACTGTATGCGTATATAGCTTACGCCTATGACCTGCCCATATACCTATAGCTTATACCCGAAAAAAAAGAACACCTTTCCCCTATGTCAATCACCTTGGTCTTACAGTATATACACGTTGCCAGTAGCTTTTTGAATATGTTCATACCCTACGTTTGTACGTGTAGTGATATAATATTATAATCATATAAATTTGAAAAACATGAAAGGCCATTGATCTTAGAGCTGTGCGCTGAAATTCCTATTTCCTTTCCTTCTCACAAATGAATGTTTGTCTTATGGACCTTTTGTACCAAAAATCAGTCTCAAATAAAGACATGAATCGTATTGAAATGATGCATCTCATTTCAGATCGGAGACTGATAGTCCAGGGAAACGTATTGAAGCTGGGCAAAATAAAAGTTGGCCTTTGGATGGATCATCGCCTAATAGATACTGGAGATAATGCTAATGTGAGTTGTGTATAATCACATGGAATACTCTTCATTTGTTGATGTTCGGTTCATGGGAATCAAGAGGCCTACTCAATGCTGGGAGCATGGTGGTTTTAAGTCCAACATAAGCATAGACAGTTCTACTTATGTTGAAATTTCTTGCAAACAGGATTCCTTGTTACAGTTGAGTTACATAAATGTTAAGAGGATGTTCCTGTTCAATGTTAACTCCGTCACTAACTTGCTATGGACACCCGATAATACTTTAATAATCGGATAACCCGTGGTCTGTTTCCATGATAATCGCTTAGCTGACTTCGGTGGAAATATCATGAGATAGGATATTTGAATTGATCACAGCTTCGTTTTTAGTGGTAGTTGGGTATATCTTCTTTCAGGCCTATAAATTAGATCTCCCATAGATATAGTCATCAGTATTCTATGATGGGGTGGAAATGTCCTTTATGTGAAGATACATTTACTCCTTTAGATGAATTGAGGAAGCACATTGTCAATGCACATACATCTGCTAGACATAAAAACAATTGTGGTGATCAAACTCCGAACACTGAATATTATTCTCCTCTTCATCCAGGAAATGAGTTGTGTGACCCTCACCGGAAATCACTTAATTCTGAAACGACCCAAAATTATGAACAGACTGAAAACATATTTCCTACCACGAAAAATGAGGCATGTCCAGAAGTTCATGGCACATCTCCAGAAGAAGAATCAAAGCAGGCTGTGATGGAGGAAAGTGGTATTTTATTTTCCAACAATATGACAAATGACAATGGCAAAACCGGATGTCTGACAGAAAAACCTTCCTCCTCTTCAGTTGTCATAGCCATGCCATGGAGAATGTCTGTGGCTGATCATCGATTGGTCGAAATAAGTCCAGAACAGACAATATTCTTTAAGGGACAGAAACTGGTTTGGAAAAACAAGGCCCAAACCAAAAGACTTGACCAAACAAGGCCATCTACTTCACAAGAAAGCATCAGTGGAAAGTGGAACCACTATATTCGTCAGTTGAAAGCACAAGCAAAAAGAAACAACCAGGTATTAGTGTGCCCTCTATGTAACCGTGGATTTGTAGAGAGCCAGTTGCTACAAGAACATATAAAGGACCACTGTGTTGGACCCCCAACAACACAAAGATGGGGCACTCCAACCTCTGTCAGACCAACTGGACCCTCTGGCAGACCACCTCCATCCTTTGTCAGACCACGACCATACCCTGCTAGACCATCTACAGCTTGTGTTAGACCACCTAAAGCCTCTTCAGAACAACCTGCATCCTCCGCCAGACCACCCCAACCTTATGCTCTGGCAGAGGGTTGGGTTGGTCTTTTGCCATATCAGTGTGGATACTGTAATGTTGGGCTTGTCACTGAAGGTGAATTTGATGAACATTTACATACTGCTGAACATCTACAAAATACCAATAGACATAGATCTTCCCATACAAAGCCACATACTGGGTACGTTAAAAAAGAAGGGGCATTTAATCCGAGAAACAATCAACAAAATATAACCTGCCGTGTTGGGCTTGCCACTGAAGGTGAATTTGATGAACATTTACAAACTGCTGAACATCTCCAAGAATCCACCATAGATCGATCTTTCGCTACAAAGCCACGCACTGGCCACACTGAGAAACAAGGGACATTTTGTCCGAGAAAGAATCAACAAAATACAACCCCAGTTATAAACAGTTTACAAACTGCTGAACATCTCCAAGAATCCACTGTAGATCGATCTTTCGCAACAAAGCCACGCACTGGCCACACTGAGAAACAAGGGACATTTTGTCCGAGAAAGAATCAACAAAATACAACCCCAGTTATAAACAGTTTACAAAATGCTGAACATCTCCAAAAATCCACCATGGATCCATCTTTCCATACAAAACCAAATACTGAGTATGTCAAAAAACAACGGGCATTTAGTCCGAGAAAGAATCAACAAAATATAACCCCAGTTGATAAATCGTACAAAAGCACCAAGTGCGGGCTTAGAAAAGGCAGCAACTCTTTCAAATGCGAACTTTGTCACAAAGTGTTTATTGATGACAAATCTTTGGCGGCGCACATTAGAAAGCACAATATTATATGTCAATACTGTGGAAAACAGTATTCTCCTAGCCTTATTGCCGACCACCTAAACTGCAATAGTGCTAATACTATGGAGGCAGGTCCATCTGTGACAACTGCAAGTAGCACATCAAATCATGACTCTATCAAACATGCACGTCCAAGTGATAGACACAAAACAAAAAACGATATGAAGGAGAAACACAATATTTTATGTCAATACTGTGGAAAACAGTATTCCCCTAGCCGCATTGCCGACCACCTGAACTGCAATAGTTCCAATACTATGGAGGCAGGTCCATCTGTGACAACTACAAGTAGCACATCAAATTATGACTCTATCAAACATGCACATCCAAGTGATAGACACAAAGCAAAAAAAGATATGAAGGAGAAACACAATATTATTTGTCAATACTGTGGAAAGCGGTATTCCCCTAGCCACATTGCGGACCACCTGAATTGCAATAGTGCCAATAGAATGGAGGCAGGTCCATCTGTGACAACTGTAAGTAGCACATCAAATCATGACTCTATCAAACATGCACATCCAAGTGATAGACACAAAGCAAAAAAAGATATGAAGGAGAAACACAATATTATTTGTCGATACTGTGGAAAGCGGTATTCCCCTAGCCACATTGCAGACCACCTGAATTGCAATAGTGCGAATACTATGGAGGCAGGTCCATCTGTGACAACTGCAAGTAGCACATCAAATCATGACTCTATCAAACATGCACATCCAAGTGATAGACACAAAGCAAAAAAAGATATGAAGGAGAAACACAATATTATTTGTCGATACTGTGGAAAGCGGTATTCCCCTAGCCACATTGCAGACCACCTGAATTGCAATAGTGCGAATACTATGGAGGCAGGTCCATCTGTGACAACTGTAAGTAGCACATCAAATCATGACTCTATCAAACATGCACATCCAAGTGATAGACACAAAGCAAAAAAAGATATGAAGGAGAAACACAATATTATTTGTCGATACTGTGGAAAGCGGTATTCCCCTAGCCACATTGTGGACCACCTGAATTGCAATAGTGCCAATACTATGGATGCAGGTCCATCTGTGACAACTGCAAGTAGCACATCAAATCATGACTCTATCAAACATGCACATCCAAGTGATAGACACAAAGCAAAAAAAGATAGAAGGGAGAGACATTGCTGCGAATACTGTAAAGCAGAGTTTAAACTGACACAGAAGCTGAAGGCACATATGATTATCCACACCGGCCGGGACTATTCTAGTTGTGACACTTGTGTATCAGGTTTTATACATCCATCAGAACTAGAGGCACACTTAGCAGACCATATCATTGCTCCTATGTTGGTGTTAGGGGGCAATTTTTAGAAATCCACTGTAAGATTCTACATCTTGGTACTAGGGCAGGAATCTTTGTAGAAATGTCAAATACATATCAAGGATTTAGAGTATGCTTGTCTTTGAAAATTTGTCAAATCCTGTCGAGTGTAATGGTTGCATGACTATGAATTTATGTCGCTTTTGAAATCATATCATGTTCAATCTATATAAGACGCTGTGCATGAGTTGCAGCTAATAGACTACCGTTAAACACTCGTGTATATGCCACACTCACGTATAAACAACACCCTGAGTTTGTGAGGAAGCTATAAGCAACGGTCTGAAATGGTGATCATTCCTTACTCAACTATGTGTTGACAAGTGTATGTAGAACCCCGTATATTAGCTGCGCCTTGAACTCTGGAATAGTCTCTAATCCGTGGGGTTTAACGTTATTTGAAATGCCTACTGTGGCGTACAGTATTTAAACTCAGGATGTGGCTCACAGACAGGGTTTTGGCACTAAAGAACACTTATAAGCCAACAATTCTAAAGTTCCCAGTGTAGCTTATAGTCAGTTTTTTTTCAAAGTTAGGCTACAGTATATATGCAAGTGAAACTAGTACATGTGGTTTTACGGTATGCTTAGAAATGTTCTTAAAGAAATGACAAATGCCCTGAAAGATGTTTCATTGTTGATTCATTGGCCCAGGCTATCCCCTGGGCTATTGGAGCCGGGTTTTCAGTCAGATCCACAAATTTGTAATCACCAACTTTAGGGTGTAATCATTCAGTGATATACTGTTAGTTTACACATTTTTCAAAAGCCAAAGAAAAGTTTCAAATCTCATCTATCAGACAACATTTTGTCCTTTATGGTGAGTGATGTCTTTCTCTACGAAAAAAGCTACTGTACTTACGTCATGTTTTTGGGAGCTATACTGACTACAAGTTCTTTAACCATTGGGTCTATGGGTCAGATAGATTTTGGCGATGAAATTAGCACATGGAGTCCTATGGGTAATCACCAAGTGAGACACTTTTTTTCAGCAGGCAATGTTTACAGTGTCCAAGCTATACACATAACACATTGGGGACTGAGCGATAAACTAAGCATGCTAAGGATAAAGTTTTCTGTGGGGACTAGGTGTCCAGGGGGCCAGGGGGCCAGGGGCTAGGTGTCCAGGGGGCCAGGTGTCCGGGGGCCAAGTGTCCAGGGTTGCCAGGTGTCCAGGGGCCAGGTGTCCGGGGGGCCAGCACACCAGGGGGGCCAGCGGTCCAAGGGGTTTAGTAAGAGAAGATTATGCCAGACTGGTATCAGTACATGTATAGATAATAGTCTCTATTTGTAAGTAATTAGTCAATATTTCGCAAGTGCTGATTCCTGTGACCCTACAGGGTTGATAGAGGGTTTTATGGTACCTACCCTGAGCCTTCTGTGCTTCAATGCACAACACCCAATTGTTATATTGGGGGGGGGGCGGGTAGTAGACCCTGGGCCATATGTGATATATATCACACGTTAAATCTTTGATAAATGCTCACAGGTAAATGCTGTCAAAGCAGCGTACTTGTTAACTGCTGTTGGTGTTTCTAACAGAGGTGTAAGTTCGGTCTGATATCAGATTTTCTTCCTTCAAAGTGCCTAGATCAGGGATGAAAGTCTTTTGATTTTGAAGTTCTTGGGTCCTATACATTCATATAGAAACCCAGGTTTTGGGGGCGAATATATAGGACCATTTCAGGGATTTTCGTGCTCTGTGACTTTCATCCCTGCTAGATAGATGATGTACTCATAAACTGAATGCTTCGTATTTTTCAATTGATTGAGAATGACATCGGTTGTTTTAAGGGACCTGCATATCGATTGTAAACTCGTGGTAATATGCCCCCTTACCCCTATGAATGAACATTTTTCAAACACATTGATGTTTATTGACATGTCATGTGAGGCTCTAGTTATCCCATGTAATACGCAAATGTAATATATGATTTAAATTTATGTTAATCAAAATGTATGGAGTATTTTCCTACGATGTTATGTATTTTTGTGAATAAAGATTGATAAAATATGCCACAATGCTTTATGTAAATTATGGAACTACCGTTTAACCCCGGTCAGAAGCCAATCTTTTTTTTTGCTATTTATGGTCAAAATCGACTCCTAACTTTTAGCCACAGTCTACCCCCGGCTTATGACCGGAGTTTTTTGGGTGTTTTTTTTTTTTGCTATAAATTAAAGAGAAAATCGTGTAAATTAAGCACTAAAATCGGCTTATAATATTTCCACAAAGTTACTCTTGGCTTAAGACTGAGGTTGGTTTTACGGTAGTCAGTATAATTGGATGTGCCGGTACATGGTAGTTAGGGTGCCGTAGCTAGATCACACCAAAGAAAATTTTGTCTGACCTTTTTTTTTGTTTTTTTTTAAAGGTAAGGCGAGCATGGCAACCACGCCAGTAGTAGCAAGGTAGTGTCGAGGTGTGGACGGTCTTAATTTTCGTCTTCTGAGACCTTCTTTTTTTTCATAAAGTAAAGAGGAATTTGAATTTCAACTCCTTATAATCATTATAACAGCCTCAGCCATAGTTGCCATCTCATTCTTCATATTCAATTTACAAATGTGAGATAAGTAAAAAAAATGTATTACGTAATTTTAGTGTTTTATGAACACACGATGGCATTTAGAAGATAGACCAAAAAATAAGTTGCACATGCTGTCCATGTTTTTGTATAACTTAATTTCAATTTTCTCTTAATAATATTTGGCAAAATTTGAAAAAAAAGAGAAAAATTTCTTCGTGCATCACTGATTTCACAAGAAATCCATTGGAAACAAAATTCTTTCGAGAAAGAAATATTTTTTGGTGTGGTCTCAGTAAGAATCCTAATACCAGTAATGACAAAGCCTGTTTATATAGATTTGGTAGTGTTGTTTATGCTTTTGCCATGTACATATTTTGAAATCTTGATTCAATGCAAACATTAAAAATTGGTTAATTAAAAGTCTAAAATAAAGTGGACGTCTTAAATTGCTGCATATTTCTTGTAGTGAGTTATCTGCAAAAACAAAATAGTAAAGTGAAATTTTTATATTTTTTTGGCAGGTCCAGAGTCTGACAAGAACAAAGAGTTCAACACATAATGAGGACATGGCAAAATCATTACCCTGGATGATCTAAATTGTTGCTGGAAGTGCTTAGCTTGTCGATAAAACCAAGCATATTCATTTACAAAGCTGAGAGCTCAAAATCAGTTCTCTCAGCCTAACTCATAACGCTCAGATTATCAATAAACACAGTCACCATGAAGGTACCAGCGAATAAGAAGCTGTGCACTTTGTGCAAAGAGATGTTTAACTCACAGCCTGAACTCAGACAACACATGACTGACGTACACGGTAGAGCGATGCACGAGTGTCTGCAGTGTGGCAAGGAATTCTGTCGTGCGGCTGAACTGCAGAAACATGCAGGACTTCATACAAGACAACATGTGTGCTCCTATTGCTCGAAGACGTTCGCCTCGTCCCATTCACTGAAGATCCACATCATGACTCACACTGGGGAAAGACCTCACGCCTGCACGCAGTGCGACAAGAAGTTTGTTCAGCCAGTACAGCTCAGGCAGCATTTGATGAACTACCATGGTGGTTTCAAACCTTATGCATGTTCATACTGCTCGAAGGGGTTTTGTACGCCATCAGCCCTCAAGATTCATGAAACGATGCATACAGGAGAGAAGCTGTTCACATGTTCCCTCTGTGGTAAAGGATTCCGTTACTCATCTGGATATAAGTTACACATGAAGAAGAACCATAATGAAGAATACATGAGTACACTTGCTGGCCCTTCAACACCAACAACTTCAGTGACAGTAAAGGAAGAGCCTTTACACAAGTGTTCTTACTGTCAGGAGGGTTTTAGTGATCAAGAAGAATTAAGGACTCACATGTTGACTCACTCAGTGGGTAAAAGCCATATTTGTTCCTATTGTTTCAAAGGGTTCTCTCAATCCTCCCAGCTCAAAGTGCACATCATGACCCACACAGGGGAGAAACCTCAGCGATGTTCACTTTGCAACAAAAGGTTTATTCAGATTTCCAGTCTACAGGCACATATGCAGAATTGCCATGGAGTTGAGAAACCTTACAAGTGTTCTTATTGTTCTAAATCTTTCCGGGCCCCATCTTATCTGAAAAATCATGAAGTGACTCACACAGGTAAACAACTTTATGATTGCGCTCACTGTTCGAAGAGTTTTAACAGATACGCCACCCTCAAAATGCACATGAAAACACACATGGACAAGGAATATCATGACTGTCCTGATTGTGGAAAGAAATTCTCTAAGTTGTCTAGATTAACTTTACACACTCGTCGATACCACATCAAAACGCAGGACCCTGAACGCAGCATGCATCAGTCTAACATAGATGTTCCAGCCCCAGTGGATGCACAGATATTGGAAGGAAAAGCAAAACCACATACATGTAGTTGCTGTGGAAAGAGCTTTGGTAAACATTTCACGTTACAGAAACACCTCAGAATACATACTGGAGAAAAGCCGTTCAGCTGTTCCCACTGTTCCAAGGCATTTAGCACAGCATACAACCTGAAAATACACATAATGTACCACACTGGAGAAAAGCCTCACAAGTGTTCTCAATGTGCCGAAGCATTCATTCATGGTTGGGCTCTGAAGTCACATATGTTAGCCGTTCATGGAGAAAAGAAGCCATTTAAATGTTCCTTCTGTTCAAAAGAGTTTTCTACATGGGCAGAGTTGAGACCTCACGAAACGGCCCACAAGAGGGAGAAACCTTGGACATGTTCGTATTGCAGAAAACAGTTTCGATTCCGCTCTTCCCTAAGACAGCATATAGAGACCCATGCAAAAGTGAAAGAGGAGAACAATTTACCATTACATCAAAGTGGACAAGAAAATGTTCCCAAAAGTAAGAAAAGGCATAATTGTTTGTACTGTTCTGAGGTTTTTGACGATTATTCCACTCTGGAACTGCATCTCACTTCTCACTCAGGGGAAGTTATATTTGTGTGCTCCCACTGCAACAAATCATTCCCCAGTATGTCTGCATTACAAAAACACACAGATGAACATGGACTAAGCAAACAGGTCAGTGAGGAGCACCCTGTGACAAATACTGATTCTGTCATTGCTTCAAACACAGTAGAAATACCTGTGCCATCGACAAAAGAAAAAAGTTATACGTGTCGTAACTGTGGCAAAGGATTCCGCTACCGAACCGACCTGAAGAGACACAAGCTTGTTCACACAGGAGGAAGGCCCCATATGTGTCAGTACTGTCCTAAGGCATTCAAAACTGCATCCCATCTTAAATTCCACACAATGATTCACACCGGAGAAAGACCAGAGAAGTGTTCCTTATGTGGAAAGGGGTTTGTTCAGAAAAGTAGCCTGAAGTGGCACATACAGAACAAGCACAAGGGGGAAGATACAAATTCTCTTGACACAAATATCTGTGAGTCACCTGCACCACATACACGAGAAGGTGCCTCCCAACAGCTTAAAGAGAGAAGATACCTATATGAAAAACATAATGATCCTGCATCCCTTAAATCAAAGAAACTTCAGAAGGAACACAGATTGGCGAGCAAAGTTTCTCAAAGTGCCAACAACCGCCCAAAGAAGGTCTCAAAGAAAAGCAAGCGATCTGATGAATCTTCTTCAAGTGCAAAGAACATTAAATGTGAGCCGTGCGAAGAGGATCCATTGGTATGTTCCGACAAAACTACACATATCTCATACCAGAGCTCTCAGCTGAGTGACATATCAGAAGAAATGTTTCCAGATACTCAAAACAACCTACAGAAGGTTCGCACAAGTCCTAGACGGAAAGCTTCTAGAAAGCTAAATGAAATTATTGAACAGCTACGCAAGAAATCAAAGCATAGAAACACTTTGAAAAAGGGTTCGCCAAGTCTTAGAAAGAGTGCTCCAGCGATACACAACAGTTCAAAAAGTAAAATTTCGCTAGATCGAAAGCGGTTTGCCAGAAAACTGTTTAGGCGTTCTAAATGTGAGAAATCTGAAAAGGTTTCTCAATGTGCTCGCAAGACACCTGAAAAACTACATATTGAACCTAAGATTAGCAATACATCAGATAAAGCTTCTCAGCGTCAACCTATTTTGAAGCAGGAAAAGGATTTTCAAAAGCAAAACAAATGCGAGACCGCATCTGAAGACCAGGCTTTCAAAAGTGTGACCGACACTACTATTCCGGACCTAGCTTCTCCGAATAGGACTACCCGGACAAGGAAACTACCAATTCGATTCCGAGATGAAACTCCCTCAAATCAAAATCCTGCAAAATTGGACAAGAATACAAAGGTAGTGTTCAAAAGTCCTGATTCCTCCGAGGCAATGGTCACACAATTATCTACAAGTCCAAAAACGAATGATCTAGTAAAGGATGTGACCTCTGAAAACACCTCTGATAACATTGTCCAGAAATCTGAAGAAGTATCAGTAAGTCAGAACAAAGCGACTAAAAATGTGAATGTTGATTCAGACAGTTGTTTCACAATATCTGATGGAGGCACCTCAAAACTAAACAGGACCGGTCGTAAGAGGAAATTACCAATTAGATTCAGAGAAGAAACTGCAAATGACAAGATCTCTCAGAACCAAAAGGAAATTCCCCCGAGTGAGTCCATAAGGTCTGACTGCTGTAAAGTAACACCTGAAAATGAATCCTCAGATTCAGGAAAAGGTACACAAGAAAGCACTGGGACTGATGCTGTTGATGACATGAGTGAACATGGATCCCCAGGTTCTGGAAAGGTTAAACAAAAAAACACTAAGACTGCAACTGTTGGTGAGAAAGCATCTGAACATGGATCTCCTGGTTCTGGAAAGGTTAAAGAGAAAAACACTAAGACTGCAACTGTTGGTGAGAACGCATCTGAACATGGATCTCCTGGTTCTGGAAAGGTTAAACAGAAAAACACTAAGACTGCAACTGTTGGTGAGAACGCATCTGAACATGGATCCTCAGGTTCTGGAAAGGTTAAACAGAAAAACACTAAGACTGCAACTGTTGGTGAGAACGCATCTGAACATGGATCTCCTGGTTCTGGAAAGGTTAAACAGAAAAACACTAAGACTGCAACTGTTGGTGAGAACGCATCTGAACATGGATCCTCAGGTTCTGGAAAGGTTAAACAGAAAAACACTAAGACTGCAACTGTTGGTGAGAACGCATCTGAACATGGATCTCCTGGTTCTGGAAAGGTTAAACAGAAAAACGCAAGGACTGCTGTTGCAAACGACATAGCAAGTGAACATGGGTCCACATGTTCTGAAAAGGTCAAACAGAAAAGCACTCGGACTGAAACTCTTGGTGACATAACGTCTGAACATGGATCCCCTGATTCAGGAAAGGTTAAACAGAAAGTCACTCTGACTGCTGTTGCAAACGACATGGCAAATGAACATGGGTCCACATGTTCTGAAAAGGTCAAACAGAAAAGCACTCGGCCTGCAACTGTTGGTAACATAACGTCTGAACATGGATCCTCTGATTCTGGAAAGGTTAGGCAGAAAAACACCAGAATTGTAATGGTTAATGACACAATGTCTCAAAATG
This sequence comes from Acholoe squamosa, assembly GCA_949317995.1. NCBI lineage: Eukaryota > Metazoa > Annelida > Polychaeta > Phyllodocida > Polynoidae > Acholoe > Acholoe squamosa. The sequence goes on from OX439038.1 coordinate 45,994,513, forward strand.
GATCCCTAGATCCAGGAAATGCTAAACAGAAAATAACTGGGACCACTGCCGTTGATGACATGTCTGAACATGGATTCCCATGTTCAGGGAAGGCCACAGAGAAAAAGAACAGGACTTCTACCGACAATGACAATATGGAAAAGGGAGTGGATAAGGGGTTGATATCCCATGAATCTCCCGAGGAGAAAGTGCTTGATATAGCTTCTAGACAACGGGTCTCTAGGATGAGGAAATTACCAGCTAGGTACAGAGAGGAAAAGGCTTTAAGCGAAGAACCTGCAAAGAGAAATACCAGAAAGCAACCCAAGAGTCCTGATAGTTCTGAAACAACTGATAAGTCATATGAAAACCCCATGAAACATCTGAAGTCTAGAAGGGCCACCACAAAGTGTTCTCTATGTGGTAAGACATTGTCATCTGCAACTACGTTGATGTACCACATGCGGCAGCATACAGGAGAGAAGCCCTACGTCTGTTCTTTCTGCAATGCCGGCTTTGCACGCTGGTGCACGCTTGTCATCCACAAAAGGATCCACACTGGAGATACGCCTTATAAGTGTCATGTGTGTAAGCTGGGCTTCAGGCAGTTACCATCTCTACAGATGCACATGAAAAGGCACCCAAAGAAACAAGACTTTTATAATAAGAAACCTGGTCGACATTTTTCCAACAGTGCCAGGGTAGTCCAGGTCAACCGACGTCAACTTCAGAAACGTGCAAGGGTTATTGCCATAAGAAAGCAGCACAAGAATCCCACATGATGAGATTCAGGATCAGGACTTAACATAGCAGTGAAGCGTTACTGATAGTTGCTGTTCATTTGACACCCAGTGTACAGAAAGGAACGTGTCTCTTCTCCCTTTGTATTGTGTCAAATGACTTCACATGAATTACAACACAGTTCATGGCATACCACTGGTAAAGGTGTAACACCAGAACACCTATTTAGCACATGTGTATCAGAATATGAAAATTCATGGCAGACATGTAATAAAAGGTTGATATTGCAGTGACGTGTGAGGTTTCATCTGATTAAAAACGACATAGACTCACCATCGTAACAGAACGCTACCGTAATCTCCCGTGTATAAGGCGCAGCCCGCATATAAGGCGCACCTAGAGTTTTGGAAAATTCTCAAAAAAATGAAAAATGCATAACTTTGGTTCTACTGAATGAATTTTCAAAATTCAAAAACCTATGGGTAGCTTGGGCCACCTTGGGCCCTCCTAGGCCCCATTTTGTCCTATTTTGACCAAGGGGGCATGTAAGATATCAAAAGAAAGGTCTTGGTGTCCCCCTTGTGGATCCAATGAGAACTAAAACCCCCTGTATAAGACGCGCCTTATACGCGGGAGATTACGGTAGTACCCGACCTGTACTACCATATTCTCCCGCGTAGAAGACGCGCTGTGCGTATAGGACGCACCCCAAACTCAGCACATGCATTTTCGCATATAAGATGCACCTCTTAGGTACCAATTTTGTAAATTCAGTACATTTCTATAGTAAAATTACCCCTCGTATAAGACGCCCCCCAACTTGAAGAAATCCTATAAGACGCACAATGCAATTGTTTGGCCTAGAGGACGCGTCTTATACGCGGGAGATTACGGTAGTTGCAGTGAGAAAGTCAGTATAAATCCTAATCATTTTGGAATACACTCAGTCAAAACTATGAAACTTTTATTAGGTTCAAGAATATGTGTACCATGGTATCATAAGACGAGGCTACGCATCTTCCTGTCAGTAATTTGTGAATAGTTTGTACAGTAAACCGTATCAACACGATTCTTGCCATACATTGATGTATATGCTTGATATGATATGTGAAGCTGAAAGTTTTGAGACTATCTACCACATCCCAGGCCATAATCAGTAGATTGTCATTGGTTCTATTTCTGGTGCTACACATGCTTTTTGCACTGAGGTACTTTTGCTATAAGAATCAATAGTCGGCAGATTCAGTTATTTTCTCATTGTCTAATGATAAAAGGTCCAAAGTGTTCTTATGAAGTCCAAGCATGTTTACATAAATTTTATGGAATATTTACCCACGAAATGATGACCTGTATTTTAGATGACCAAGGTGATTTACGTAAATTGTCATTGTAAAACAGACTGCAGGTCCACACAGTTTCAGTGATAAAGTTTAGGTTTCATTATTGGTTAAAGGCTCACCTTTTAACATGATAACCTGATCAGTTCGGTTAGAACTTTGATCTGTAACATTACTTTCACATATAAAATGGTTACAGGTTAAGGACGAACATATATTGTGTAACTATTGTATTTGCTTATCCTATGGGATTTAATTTATTTTGTTTTACATTTATTGCACATTTCATTTATTTTGCTTTTATATACATTGCATATTGACTTCACGTCCAAAGATGTGATGAAGTAATGAGACAGAGAAAAGTAAAAGCCATATGTGGATATACTCTACACAACTTGTGTTGATTATCATAATCCGTTAGTACACACAGTTGGTTACATGAGTGTGGTATACATGAATTGTGTCTAGGAGTAATAGAGGAGGGATATCCATGGATGGCACGGAGTTTATAGCTTGATAAGGAATGTATAGCCCGTTTCTTCCCACTTACCCCTTTGAGGTTTTAAGTGAGAAAAAAACTAAATTAGGTGGAAAATTAGAATTGCCTAAAGACCAGACTCTGGTTTGTACATTCATTGCATGATCTTACAATATGCAGAACAAAATAGGCTGTGTACAAATTTCAATAAGTAAAGAATTGTGGTTGTCTTGATATCCCCTCATGAGACGCTTTCCTATTTCCTTTTGTGGTTTTAAGTTAGAGTCACTTGTAGTCACTCATTAAAAACCACGAAAGTGGCCTTTATATGAAGTGGCATATCTTGTCCTTCATAACACTCCCTGGCATCCCTTAAATTTTGTCAACATTATCTGAAATGAAAGTTACATTTCTAGTCAAACCTCTATCTTTGTCTGTTAATAACTTTATTGTGTCATATGTGAACAATATTGATGTTAAAAATTGGGCCGTTAGTAATTTACACATTATAATATGTTAACTTGTAATTGTGTAATACATAACAGGTTTTTCTCTATATATAAGGTTGTAACTGACATTTTTGGTAAAAATGAGTTTTCTTCTGTTTTAACATGTATTAACCATTACCTAGCTACTATGAAAGTGCTGGAGCTCTTGTCTATGATATGTGTGCCTACAGGCCCCAGTGCAATGTTGGTTGTTTCCACTTTGTTCTTTAGTAAGTGGAACACTTTTTTTGCCTCTCCTGCAAAACCTGAAAAATGCAGTTACAACCTTCTTTCACTAAGGCGACAATATAATACAATTGCATGTTGGATACATTGGTCATGATAATCTTTAGTTTCTAAAGTTTGGAATTCTCACTGGGAGTGGTAATACTATGTATTAGAAATGTTCAATTGTTTTCTGCAATCTTTAAAATAAAATGCTTCTTTCTTTGTTTCCTTTGAAGTTTCCCTTCCATCCATTGAATAAAATACGAAAAAAATGTACCTAACATTCATGTATTTGCCTTCGCACTCTTCCTGAAAAATGGCGTTAAACATCTATCACCCACTCATTCACTCCTCCTGAAAATGACTGGAGTATTGCTTTTTGAATACATGTTTGAATACATGTCTCAGCCAAGCACAATCCAATACTGAGTTTAGTATCGATGCAAAGCACACCTTTCGCTTCATTTGAGCAGATAAATACTGTTCTACAGCAACAACAACAAAAAAACTTCGCGGCTTAGTACAGAAATATTCTTTATGCCACCCCTATAAGGTTGCAGGATTTGATACAAACCAATTACATAAAGAAAATTACAAAACAATATCCAAAGCAGCCAATGGTGCTCTTATACTGTCCCTAACGTCATCATGCACTTTATAACATACCATATCCGTCACCCATCACCATTCTTGTCACGCACGGAGGTCTGCCTCTCCACCATCTTTAACCTACCCATATACTATTCCCAACTCTACTCAGAATCCCATTATCTTCAACAAGTTGAGTCAGGATGCTGTCAGACAGTCAAGTCTCTATAATTCGGCCAACTTTGTCTTAGATAAAAGCTCTGCAGGTTACTGAATAGGCTGGTCCTCCCAACCAGATCCATTGCCTCACAGATATATATATATATATATATATATATATATATATATATATATATATAGGAGTTGCTGGTAACTGACACAATGAAACGGCTTTATCGAGACTTAAGGGCTCTGGATGGCCATGTCATAATATCGAATTTAGTGGTAAAGACCAATGCTCCCTTTATAACTACCTTAGGGAGTGGTCATTTTTTAACAACAGGGGGGTTGGTGAAATTCAACGCGCGCGGCGAACATTTTTCTGCCCCCCCCCCCTCCAAGGGGTCTGAAATTTTTCCGTCCCCCCTTTTATTCTATAGTCGCGCGCGGGCTTTTCCGCTCAAAAGGGGTGAAAAAAATGTCCCCCCCTTAGAGGGGTCTGAAATTTTGTTGTCCCCCCTAAACCCACCAATCCCCCCCCCCCCTGTTGTTAATAAATGACCACTCCCTTACGTAGGACTACTCTGCCTCTACCTGAACCCAACCGTGTCCCTACTGTATCTTCTACTCTACCTAGCCCCTTACCCTGCCTCAATTGTTACCTACCTTGCCGACACTGAGATGACTAGATCACTAACACGGTATGTCATATTTTCAGTTTTATGCACTAACTTCAATATATAACTCAAAGCTAACATAAGGATTCGACTCACAGAGAAAGATATTTAGGAAACATGTAATGTAGGTATAAATAAACAATTCACCAAATCACTATTGCGGAGAGATTTGCAGTTGGTCCTATAAGCGGATTGAACAAATTGAAGTACCGTAATCTCCCGCGTAGAAGACGCATTGCGCGTATAGGACGCACCCCAAACTCAGCACATGCATTTTCGCGTATAAGACGCACATTTTAATGCTGATATTTGTAAATTCAATACATTTCTATAGTAAAATTACCCCTCGTATAAGACGCACCCCCAATTTCAATAAATCCTATAAGACTCCCCAGCATTTTGTTTGGCGTAGAGGACGCGTCTTATACGCGGGAGATTACGGTAAAAGAAAACTCAGGTATTTTTGAAAAATCAAGGCCCCCTTCTAATTTCCTTTTTGAATTTGTGGGATTAACAAATCTAATTGTATCTAATTTCCTACATTATATGGATGCTCACTTCGGAGTGCACAAACAATTTTACTTGAATCTATTGAATGTACGAATGATATTTGACTGAAATATCTAGAGAGTGTCACGAATTGTCAAACAGATTGTTCCCACTCAAAACTCATACATCCCTACAGTTAGTCAAAATCGTCAATGTGATGAACAATTTGTAAACTTTGCAATTTTCTCCTATTCTGTCACAGGTACAAGGCATAAATGGGAGCCAGTGGGATACTTAGACTCAACTGTGAATTTGACAATTGATGCACCCAACTCTAGCACCATAAGGCATAAAAGCGACAGATCAATAAGTGAAGTGTATACTTGGTCACTACAACTAAGGGCAATGAAGGAAGTCGAGAAGCTATTGCAGGCACCAGAGAATACTCAGCACTCTAATGGGATTGGAAGATGAATGTGCACAATTAGAGAGAAGTCACAAGTGCAAGGACTGTGGCCTGGCATTCTCACTGCCACAAGGGTTGAAGAAACACATGAATATCCACACGGGAAAAAAGCCTCACAAATGTTTGCACTGTGCCAAGAGATTCCGGGATATATCATCACTTAATGCGCATGTGATGACCCACACAGGAGAGAAGCCCCATGAGTGCCCATACTGCAATAAACGGTTCATTCAAAGAGGTGAACTTCAGCAGCATACAATGGTGATGCACACAGGGGAAAGACCTCACAAATGTTCACAATGTGCGAAAGCATTTATTACATCGACACTTTTGAAGTACCACATGATGAGTCGGCATGATTTGGAAAAGCCTCACCAGTGTTTGATTTGTCTCAAAAACTTTATTAAGCCATCCCAACTAAGAGAGCACATGGGTAGTCATTCTGGACAGAAAGTGTACAACAGTGAACAACCAAATGTGTACCTTGTTGAGTCAAATAAAAGGGGAACTTTTAAAACTGAGGAAGACCTTAGTCAGTTAAACACTATCGATAAGAAACTTGACTCTTCTGAAAGCTCTCACCAGTATTTTGGTGCATCAGAGTTTCCTGCAAAGCTAGCCAAGGAAATAAAGAAAGAAGACAATTCTAGCAAGGAATCTATAGGATTCTTCCCTTGCATACCATCCTTTGAATGTAGTTCTCGATCGAACATGGATAGAAACTATCCAAAGTTATCTGAACCACCTCTCTGTGAAGTTAACTGTAACTCGCTAACTTCGGATAATCACAGAACCAACAAATGTGTATACTGCTTTAAAGAATTCCGTCAGCCTTCTGGTTTGAAAGTCCATCTGCAGGCGTGTCATGGAGTGAGGAACCCATACTTCTGTTCCCATTGTTCTGAGTCATTTAGCGCACCATCTTACCTGAAGGTTCATGAGATGACCCATACAGGACAGAAGTCCTACAGCTGTCCTCATTGTCCCATTCAATTCAGAAAACAATGTACTCTCCAGTTGCACATAATGACTCATACTGGTGACCCATTCCCCACTCAGTGTGAATCTAAGGAAAACCATGAGGTTGATCATGAGCCTCAGCCCATTAGGGCTGAAACAAGCAGCAGCGCTTCAGTAAAGCAAGAGAAACTGTATAGATGTCCCATCTGCGGTAAAGGCTTTGGTTCCATGAGTAACATGAAGCAGCATAAGTCGATTCATGCAGGACAAAAACCTAACAAGTGCACTCGCTGCCCAAGGACATTCAGATTCCCATCTAATCTTCAAAAGCACATTGTTGAACATCATGGAGAAAAGTCAGATGTGCGTTCAGAGTCTGAGATAGGATTAATCGATAAATGCCATCAACAGAAGCACATAAATGAAGGGGATGCCTTGATGTTTGGTAGCTTTCAGCAGGCCTTCTGTGAGTTTTCTGCATTGCCAAAGAAAGAAAAGATTGATGTCCAAGATGCACATATTATTTGCAAATGTGAAACATCTCGGGATCTTGCTGTCAGCATAGATGAGGTCAGTCAGAAGGCAACTATACATAAAGACCTATACTCTGGTAATGATCTATCTGATGTACTTGATACCAAACATATCTGGAAACCTAGTACCTCAGAAGAAGAAGCACATGATCAAAAGCTGTATACTTGCACCGGACGTTGTAAGACTTTCTGTTATAAAAAAGAACTAGATCACACCATACCAACCCACACAGATGAAAACCCTCATATATGTCATTATTGCAGCACGACATTTAAAACACCCTCCGCCCTAAAATTCCATCAGATGATGCACACAGGAGAAAAACCATACAACTGCTCAGTGTGCAATAGAGCCTTTCGATTGTACTTTTCTTTTATAAAACACATGGCAATTCACACTGAAGAGAAGCCTTGCAAACATGGCCATTGTACAAAGGAGACTACATTATCTTCCAATATGAAGAAGCAAGTTATGAGCCATACTGGAGAAAAACCATTGAAGTGTTCATATTGTGATAAAAGATTCATTCATAGAGCCAGTCTGAAGTACCATATGCACACCCGCCACAAACAGGAGGAAAGACTCGTATGTTCTGAGTCAGACTTGGGATATCAAAATAAGGTTACAATTGCTAAACGTCATAAACTCACTGAGGAAGAAGGCATCATTTTGACTGCTGAGTCTCAAATGATGGAGGAATCAGTACTTTCTGTAACGGGATGCAAACAGAAATGGACTGCTGAGGAAGAGCGATCTAAGTGTAATCATGTGAGAGAGATACTCAAGACTAAAGACTCTAGAGAGGCAGTGTCTAGTGAAAAACAGATAATTGGTCAGCATCCTTATAAGTGTTCTCATTGTAAAAAAGAATTTGTTCATAAAAGTAGCCTGACTTACCATATGAAAGTGCATCACATAGACAAGGAGAGCATCAATCCTAAACAAAAGGAATGCCTCGAATGTTCCCGGTCAGTACATTGTGAATCTCAGATGGAAGATGAACTGAACATTTTTAGGGAGGTATCCGGATTTGATCAACGATGTGAGGACTTTGAAGAAAGCATTTGTAAAGTGAAACCTGAAAAGCTCCAGGAAGAAAGGATTTGCTTTGTGAATCCTAATAAATGCAAAGAAGAAAGGATTTGCAAGGTGAAAACTGTAAATCACCAGGAAGAAAGCATGTACAAGGTTAATACTGAAAAGCACCATGAAGAAAGCATCTTCATAATGAATCCTGACAGGTTTAAAAGCATTTGCATAGTGAACACTGAAGAGGTCCAGCAAGAAAGCAATTGCAGAGTGAATCCTGAGAAGTGTCATGAAAAAAGTGTTTGCATAGAGAATCCTCAAAAATGCCATAAAGAAAGCATTGGCAGAATGAATTCTGGGGAGCTCCAGGAAGAAAGCATTTGCATAGTGAAACCTGGAAAGCGCCATGAAGAAAGTATTTCCATAGTGAATTCTGAAAATCACCATGAGAAAAGCATTTGCATAGGGAATCCTGAGAAACATCATGCAAAAAACATTTGCATAGTGAATCCTGAAAAGTGCTCTGGAGACAGCATTTGCATAGAGAATCCTAAAGAAAGCCGTGAAGAAAGCGTTTGTATAGTGAATCCTGAAAAGTGCCCTGGAGGAAGCATTTGCATAGAGAATCCTGATAAACACCATGGGGAAACCATTTGCATAGGGAATCCAGAAAGCATTTGCATGGGAAATCCTAAGAAACACATTGCAAATAACATTTCCATAGTGAATCATGAAAAGTGCTCTGGAGAAAGCATTTGCAAGGAAAATCCTAAAGAAAGCCATGAAGAAAGCATTTGTATAGTGAATCCTGAAAAGCACCATGAAAAAAGCATTTTCATAGTGAATCCTGAAAAGTTCTCTGAAGGAAGCATTTGCATAGAGAATCCTGAAAAACACCATGAAGAAAGCATTTGCATAGAGAATCCAGAAAATGACGATGAAGAAAGCGTTTGCATAGTGAATGCTGAATATGACTATGAAGAAAGTGTTTGCATAGTGAATGCTGAATATGACCAAGTAGAAATCATTTGTGCAGTAAATACAGAAAAGCAGTATGAGACAATATCTGATAGACTCCTTACACACACAGGCTCCATCTCAAAGGAGTCAAGAGTAAAGTGTCAGTATAAGTGCAGAGTGTGTGCTAAGGTGCTGTCAAGTATGTACAGCCTTATACAACATAAAAGGATCCACACAGGGGAGAAACCTTACACTTGTTCTCTATGTAAGAAAAGCTTTAGAACATATTCAACTGTCCTATGTCACACCAGAACACATGTAAGAAAGAAGGGTCATTGTAAAGGCCAGGAGCTTAAAGAAAAGCGGAAGCAACCTAAAGCTGTGGCCGCTGACATTGGGTCAGGTCAGAAACACACCCATGGTACTAAACTGAAATCCTGTCCTCACTGCTTTGAGATCATCAGAGATTCTGCGGATTTGAAAATTCATGAAGCTGTACACAAAGCAGAGAATTATGCTTGCTGCAGATACTGTGTAAGGGGGTTTGACCTCCCAAAGGACTTAGAGAAACATGTTTTTGTGTGTCACCGTTCATTTGTAATACATTGATATAATTTGATAGACCATCGAACACAGTTAGAGTATAATTCTTAAGGCTTTCTGAAGGTTTAGATGGTAAATATACAGAGGACGGGAAACCATTGTTTGTGACAAAAATGGAAGTCATGTCATTTGTGTGTTTGTACTTTCTGATGGACAATTTAACCTATATTTGTATGTCTTATGTCTAGAATTAGTGTTAATGGTTAATTTACATTTCCTTAATAGTGTCTTTCGATTGTTACAATACATCAACACTGAGAGAGTGAGAGAGACATGGGGGGGGTGGACGGGGTAAGATATGGTCAAAATCTAATTGGCCTGGCATGTGTCTAAGAATCGTGTAATAAATTGAAAAAAATTGGTTTACATAGCATTTCTTAAATAGTGTCTTCCATTTGTTATAACACATCAACACCGAGAGCTTGAGAGAGATATAGAGGTGAGATATGCTCACTAAAACTGTCTGGCCTGACCTGGGTGTAAGAATCGTGTGATTTAAAAAGAAATTACCTACAGTGCTATCCTAGTTACAGAGAGGTTACACATTGTACTGTAAAGTGTGAACACTACCTCAAAATTTGCTAGAAAATTGCTTATTATGGTGAAATGTGTGTATCTTGGAAGATATGTCAAAGGTTGCTTGTAGATTCTCTTCATGATTATTTGTCTCTAAGGTTTAATAGGTCCCAACTTTCTTTATACTACAGTAGAGTGTCCAAAGCCGAAGTTTATGTAATGTCATATTATATATAGTGCTTAATGTCATATTATATATAGTGCTTAATAAAGTTAACGTTGTGTTATCTTGTAGAATGTTCATGAGTTTGTGAATGAGATGCATCTTTGTTCATATTACACTGATCTTAAAAAAACAAACTGTGCGCTGGAAAACATTTCATTTGTCATAAGAGCCAATGCGTTTCTAAATACAAGTCCAAATATAATAATCGCTAATGACCCCATAGCCTTGTATGTTTTAGCAACCCGATTCATTAATAGGCCTACAAGTATTTTGTAATCTAGCCAGCATGCAATGTGTCAGTGATTTTGCCTATATATAAGGAGTCATTGACGCAAGTCCATTTGAACAGGTAAGTCATTTATCTACAAAGGTAAGAATTATGCATGTGACTTACAGGGATGGAAGTCTTCAGGGATTTCCCTGATTTCAGGGATTTTCAAATGCCAAGGCCCTATATTTTCATATACAAATCAACATTTAGATAGGTTCCTAGGGAGCATTTCAGGGATTTTTGGCCTCGGTGACTTTCATCCCTGGACTTAATTTTTCCCTTATATAAGGTAAAATTTAAATTCCTGTTTACTGACTTCATTTTGTAAGTTCAATGTTCATATCGAACGTTGTTACAATTTTGTAAATTTGAATATTGGCACTAGAAACGATACATAGAGAATGTCACAAGTACAAACGCACTACTATAAAACCTTGCATATAAACTGGACCTGTGAATTAGCCACACCCACACCGAAAGCTGTATAAGGTTCCTCAAAAATGGATAGTTTAGTTCTGTACAAAGTTAAGAAACCCCTTTGTATCAGCTTCACTCTGATTTCCGGACAAACCACAGAAGGCTTATATGCGGAATTTTACAGTATATATTAAAACCAAGTAAAAGATTAGTCGTAACCTTAATTCTAAAGGAGCGTGTATTGGTTTACTATACTATAGTATATACTGCCATTCATGTGAAAACATAGATTTTATATTTTTTCTCACATTTGTCGCAGGTTCACAATTGAAGCGTAACAATCAGATTAAGTCAACCCCAGGACTGGGAAAAAAACACTAAGGTGATTCTTGATATAAAAAGAAGGTGGAATGCTTACCCACTACAAAGAATGAAATGATGCCGCTGCTTAAGAAATTATTTAATCAGACACCTCAGCCATACCAGTTCTCTGAGGAATCTGATATAATGCCAATATTAGAAAGGGAGACGAGCTTTGAGCAGTCCCAGTTCTGTAAGGAATTTGAAACAATGCCTGTGTTGGAAAAGGAAATAGAAAATCTGGAGAGACCAAATGTGTGTCTAAACGGTGGAGCAGCATTCGTCAAGCGATGTAAGCGCAGGAAACGTGTGACCCACACAGGAGAAATGCCTCACAAGTGTTCATACTCTGCCGGGAGATCCCAGCACTACACACTCGAACCAATGTCTAAGCAGTCTATCAAGAAAAGCACTGGCGTTGCACTGGAGCCAAAAAAAATCCAAGCTATATTCAACCCAAGTGAATTCTGTCAAGCAAGCAATATCATACAAGTGCCCAATTTGTGCAAGGAGTTTTGCTACCGCAGGGAGTTTGAAGAGGCATAATTCAATTCACACTGGAGAAAAACCTTACAAGTGTACTCATTGTTCAAAGGCATTCCGACTGGCAGCTTATCTTAAATTCCATATAAAGAGACATACTGGGGAAAGGCCATTTGTGTGTTCCACATGCGGTAAAGCATTTATTCAGAGGTACCTTCTTAAGAACCACTTACTGGTCCATCCCAAAGAAGGTATTTCGGTTCAACAAAAAGATGAAAAGACTGTTATTCGTAATATTTCGGAAAATGAAGCATCTGACGAATTCAATTTCAGGTCATACATGGTCAGTAAGAAAGTACCCATAGGAAGCGATCCTCTCAAACAAGCTAGGATTGCACCTGGTCTTTCTGAGGAAGAAAAACAAAACCAAAAACATAATGGCTTTAGCCAAACTATGGGCTATGCCAAAGGAAAACAATTTGAATGTTATTATTGTGATGAGGTATTCATACAGAAAAAAGGTCTGAAGTTGCACCTTCACAACTTCCACAAAGAGGAGGAACAACTGTGGTGTTCTGAGGCTGAACTGAATTCTGACTCTGAGTCTCACAGCAGAGACATTTTGAAGGCTTCTAAAAGTCATGGGTCTGCTGATAGAAAAGAGAAAGTTCAAACCCATAAATCTATGGAGAAGAGTTCTAATGTAAACCGCATTGCAACCCCTCACACATGTTCTGTTTGTGGAGACGTCTTCAGTACTGCATATAGACTGACCCTACATCTACATGCACATGAGAAAAAGGTGGCTCAGACAAAACAAGGCAATTCTAAAAATTGTATTGTAGTAGCTAGTCAAAAGCAGCAACATTTATGTTATGGAACAGGAGTTTCATCCTCGACAAAACTAGTTGAGCACAGAAGAACCCACACATGGGAGAAACCTTGTACTTATTCAGTAAGCAAAGAAAGCTTTAGGACACAGTCAAATGCCCTACATCACAACATCACGCATAGAGGAGGGAAAGGCCATGTATATAGTGCTCAGCCTGTAGATCAGGATCTAATAGAGAAGGAAAGAACTGTCACTAGCATCAGAGGGAAGTTTTGGAAAAGTACCCACAAGTATTGCAAAAGTGTAAAACCTTGTCCCCAGTGTGGCAAGATCATCAAGGATTCCTCGGATTTGAGAATCCATGCAGTTATTCACAAATCAGAGAACTACACTAGATGCAAGACCTGTGTGATGGGATTTGACACACCCGAAGACCTAGAAACGCATGTTTTTGTGTACCACCGTTTGTTTGTCTTGCACTGATACAACCTGGTAGATTACAGAGTGTAACCATGCTGGTACTTGTAACCTAACATCAAGAGACAAGAGTTCAGCAGGTAGTTAAAACTTCCCAGGCATGTTGGACATTGTAAATTTAAAAAAAAAGATACTGTAAATCAGACATATCACCATGTAAACCTAGGGTGATATCCTGGTCTTGAAATTATTCCGTCATACGGCCAGCCAAATAAGTTGTAAATGGTGTTCTACTAGAGCTTGATTCTAACATGATCATGTCATAGAGCTCATGATAACTACATTTCAACCCCATCTGCATTCTAGTTATCTACAGTGTATTATGTGACATTGAGCATTAAATGAAAAGGCAACGCTATGTTCAACAGGACTTCTTTCTGTAATCATTATATTGAATAAAAAGAATCTGACACAGTTGTCATGGAGCATTCATTATTCATGGCAATCTACATCAGGGCTATTCATTCATTGATATTTGAACTATTCCAATTATGTGTCCAAATCGCATAATAAGTGAAAAAAAAACACATTTTTTGCCCCTTCCAAATGGTTTTAATCTTTTGAAAAGTGAAATGTGAATACTCTGCAGTTGGTTGGTTTATCTCTTAGTAAAATATTGTTTTGAAGGCTCCGCCATTTAAAAAAGCATCCTATTTTTATGATAACTTTTTTGGTAGTCTTTGCATTGATATTAATGAAATGATTCTGCCATACTTAGGATGACTGGTGAGATGGAATGCACATATATCAATGCACACACTGTTGTGGGTCTGCTGCAGGTCTATGAATGGTATCCTGCTGTAGTCTATTCAGGAGGCTGTTTCACCACATTTATTCAATAAAAACAGACGTCCGTCTTTGCAACACAGACCTCCGTCTTTACAAATAAGTATGTCCATATTTGAGTTTTGTGTCCATATTTAACTTGAAAAGCGAGTTATGAGAGCCAGGTAAAGAAAATGATTTTCAGTGCCTCTGGTTGGAGGCAGATGGGGGACAGGAAGTGGAAATAAAGTCTGAAATAAAGCATGAAAAGAGGTAAAAAATTACAAAAAAATGTACATGGTGTTTGAGGTTAGAATGTTTTCTTTAAGTTTTTCTGTTTTATGGTTTTTGAGATATTGATTGGAACAACCAAAGTAGTCCATCACATTTTCAGAGGAGTAGAGTTAAGACACTTTTGGGCCCAATGCTAAGCCTATGGGATGTTCATCCATGGATCAACATTCCTGCCCTTTTTGACTGAGGTGGTACAAATAGACTAAGGTGGTGAAAATACATGCAAATGAGGGCCCACATTGAGGCAGGTCGTGCGAACAGGAGGAAGAGGAGGGATGGTGGTGGGGATGACATCAGCATACAGGCAGGAACTAGCTCCAAGCAGATATCAATTAGTGTAACCTGGCTATAATGTAGTTCTAATACCACAGCACATCTGCTTGGAGAGCCAGTTAATGCCCATGGTGGTTTACAGCACCATAAAAGGGCAGGAAAAAAGGTTCCGAGGGTTTCCAAATGGAATAAAACAGTAGCAAAAAAGTGTCACGATGGTAGGCATGCCTTAACTTTCTCACTGACACCAGCTTATCTAAGGGAGATAATACAATAATATATATACAGTTTCAATTTTCATGATGTTTTTGCACCCCCCCCCCATAAAGTCTTAATTCAAGGTGGCTCCTTTAACTCTTCTTTCTCTCAAGCAAAAAAAAAATCGGCTTTTCGAGTTACCTGCAATGCACATTGCTATCCTATATTTGAACACCACCTGCCCCATACCCCCTCCATATTTAAATACAGACCCCAAAACCCAAATATGGACGTCCATCTCAGGCACTTTACCTAAAATTATGGGTTATTAGGCAATTACATACCTAGCAACCAGCAAACAAGGTCACTAAACTCCTTAGTGATGACTTACTAGGGCAGGTAAACAGCCCCTTTACTGACACCAAACATACCAGTTGCTAGGCATTTTAGCTGGAATTAGTTGAGTTTTTTTTTAACAAAGTTGTCACTGGAATATTTGCTGTCAATTTAGTGGGGGTAGCTATCTATCATGGACCAAAATGCCGGTTGCTTAGCATTTCCGTTGAAATCAGCTGATTTCCAGACAGCCATATACCTAAGCAACAGAAAATCCATGCCAATTAAGTGCCCACTGTCAGTTTAGTGGGGTATAGTAGGGAAGGCTTAAAGTTATCTATCCCGGATCAGAATGCCTGTTGCTTATCCTTTTGATTGAAATTAGCTGGTCGCTAGGCCACAATATACATAAGCAACAGAAAATCAATACCATTGAAATCTCGGCTGTTAATTTACTGGGGCTAGGTGAACCTTAAAGCCATCTATCATGGACCAAAATGCCTGTTGCTAAGAATTTTGATCCCAATATGCTGGTTGCTAGACAGCCAACCACCCTAGCAACCAAGTGTTAATAACAATGAAATCTCTGGTACTGATTTAGGGGGCTATAATCTTTAATTCCCTTTATCTTGAATAGTAATGGCTGTAACTAAGCATTTCAGGGAGGATTGCTGTGGACTAGGACCTTATAGAAATGCATTGTGAAATCTTTGTTTGCAATTTGTTTGAGGTTACCCCTTATAATCAAATAAGCCAGATTGTCTGGGCTATATCACCGGTAACAACATAACATAGGCTCTATACGAGTATCCCAAAAATTGAGGATCACCGCCGGACCCCCTAAATATTTGCGACTATGAGAAACTCAGCCCTGAACTCTCCATAGGGGCTAGGCTAGGAGTACCACCTCTAATCTTATAGTGGGGCAATCCTATTGGACCAGGGCCCCAAATTTTTGGTAGGGGGGTTCTAAATCCAGTCCTGATTGTGTTATGTAATGCTTTAAAATTTAGACAATAAGAATTGTATAGAATTGTTTGTGCAGTACTATTTTTATATTTCTTTGGAGAGGCCCCCCCCCTGCGGTAGCTGGGCCGCATTGATCAAGCAGGCGCTACCCATTGGTCTTTTCTAACCGCTTCGAATATATCATTAGAAAGTTCATGGACTGAATTTAAAAATTGACTTTTCCCCTGGGGGACCCTTTTTGCTTGGCTATACACAACTACTGGTCCAGGACCATCTTTGGTGCCTAGGAAATCTTAGGCACCAAAGACGTAAATCCTCTTAAAGGACATAGGAATGAGGGTACCTTCCTCCTGTATGAAGTAGAGTGAGTCAACCTATTTCAATTTGAAAAGGGAAATTCCTGGCCCTAAGTTCTGATCAATAACAGCAAACTTCAACAAGAGATGGAAGATTCTATTCAAGAATTTATTTTTCACATATTTATAAGTATGGAACAACGCTCTCATATCACAGTTTTCCAAAAAGCAATCCAAAGTACAGTGTTGTAATGTTACAATCGATATACGTGTGTAGATACAAGTAGCATCTGTCATAATGAATTTATTCGAGCTGTGTGATTTAGTTTTCGCCTGTTCGGGTTTTCAGCACATTATTAGGAATAGAAATCTTAAAATGTTCAGAAGATCAGTTATTATCGACATAACATATACATGGAGAAAACCTAAATAGCTTTGAATTACATTCTGGTTTTAGACCTCATGTTAAATACGTTGAAATACTAAGGTCCTATAGGCCTAATATTACAGTGCAACATTACATAGGGAGGTGTAAGGAACATAGGCTGTGATCAGGCTAATTCTAAAATTACAGTTTAGCGTATGTTTAGATATTTTCCAAACCCCATACAAATCCGAACATACATTAATTATCACATGATGAAGTTTGTTTTTCTTTTAAATGAGAAGAAAAGTTTCCCACCCACAGAAACTTAGAACGGAACCCTTTCACTTTCACTAGGCCCACCCTCTATGCAGATCACTCATCAAAGTTCAGGAGCATAAAAATGTTTTACCAGTGATTAGCAACCCATATTCATCACAATTCTCTATTCTCTATGACACTTTTATCGTACTATACGCCGCCTTTCAGAACACATATTGATAACCATAAAACATGCAAAAACTGATCAAAATTTAGTGAATTAGCAGTGTAAAAATCCAGTATAGAATGGACCCCAAATTTATGGGTGGACGGGCATTACTATGCACTGTGTGCTTATAACATTGAAAACACTGGCTTCTTTACCTACTCACAGGACGGATACGACAGTATGTCTTTATGGGCCTCAAAGTGCATTAATCATTATGTACATTTGCACGATAGGGCTTGATTCATGCATTCATGGACCAGGACAACCCTATGGGAATTGATACTAATGGAGTGTCAGCATGATGCACGATTGCAACACAGGTGAGTTACTCGCCAGTGTTACATTAGTGCATCATGTTAAAGAAAAAAAGGGGCCTATAAAAGGCCTTAAAGGGTTATTACATAACAGTTATTACATCATTATGCCATTTCTGGATGTACAACAAGGTATTAAAACTGGACGGTTTAGATGTGATTTCAAGCAGTGCAAAAATGCATGGAAAAGGGAAACAAGTATCACTAACATAAATTAGAACATAGAGCAGATAATAGTCGATGTGGCACACCTGTTATCTGCATGGCACATGTGTCACAATTGCATACATGCAAACTATGCACCGTAATCTCCCGCGTAGAAGACGCACCCCAAACTCAGCACATGCATTTGCGCGTATAAGACGCACCTCTTAGGTACCAATTTTGTAAATTCAGTACATTTCTATAGTAAAATTACCCCTCGTATGAGATGCACCCCCAATTTCAGTACATCCTATAAGACCCCCCAGCATTTTGTTTGGCGTAGAGGACGCGTCTTATACACGGGAGATAACGGCACTTTCCATATTCTACAGCTGCTGGTCCTTTGACCATAAATACTTACCCCAACCCCCTCCTAGCCCTCTATATATCACATATCGATTTGCTAAGTGAAATAACAATGAATCCCAAAACCCACTAACAGAGTTTGTATGTATGCAATTGGATCTTTAGGTATCCATGTTTATTTAGATGACATACACATAATATCATAACAATAACGTCGACTTAACACTGATATATCACATTTGTTATGGACGGGACACATTGAGCATGTCCTTGAGAATGGTTCTCCTGAAGCGTGACTCGAGTTGCTGCATATACCCCAGGTGGTCACCAAAGCGGAACCCTCTGATGGGCTCCTCCTGTTTATAAACAAGACAACATTTATCGACATTATTGGTCGCTATGGATGTATGAAGACATTAGTATTTGAGTGGGCACACATATGATTTTATAATAATTCCTATAACGAGTCAATACTAAATGAATTGTCTAACTTGTCTATGAACATGTACAAGTACTCGTTATCACAATGTTAATTTTGAGAAATGAATAATTTGTTTTCCCTTTTTGGTTGGGCCAATAGATACGAGATCACGCTTGGTTGAGGACATTATTAAGAGTGAATTGTACATCACAGATGTAATGGCCGAGAGATCGTAGTAGAGATGTGTAATTATGAAGTGATTGAACAAACACTCAGAGACTCTAGGGGACAGAGCTGCGGCGCTGTTAGATGACCTGGGACAATAGCAATTGACTACAGGTACTTAGAGGCCCCTAGTGTGGGTGTGGAAGTTATCAGCCCGTCCCAGAACGACCTGGAATAATAGCAATTCACTGGTACACTGGTATTGGTACACTGGTACACCACAGTCTTCGTCATGGTTGACTGATTTCAGTAGCTGATCTATAGTAGAGGACTTTTGGCTGTTTTTGACATGACCTGCTGTCCCCCTCCTACATGATGTATATATGGCCGAGGAGACAAGTCTCTCGGCCAATAACCTCAGTAAAAGGGGGTACTCACCCTCAAAAAGACAACAAGGTTTTGTTCCTGCATCTGCTGTAGAATGTCACGCTGGAGGAATTTGAGGATGGCCACGCATGCGTACACCTGGTAGTCGACCCCCATCATCAGACACACCATCATGTAGGCCATGATCTCTGACCAGTCCAAGTAATTCCAGAAACACTGAGAGATCCAGTGCTGGCAGATCTGTGCAGATATAACATAGGAATATCATTATAATTCATAGTAAAAAGTTTATAGGATTGCCTTAACTTGCCAGTCCTAGTCCAGTGTGCCCTTATACGATATACTCTTGCTTTATTTATCTCATTTGACCTTAAATAATTTTCAGGTGTTAACTTTACTTTCATACACATATGTTTGATAAGGTATAGGTATTTAATCTTTCTCCTAGTTTCAATAAGTTGGGTTGGGAAAAGACATGCATGGCTAATCTGACCTGTGCTGGGGAGTAGCCGCTCATCTTGAAGGCAGAGTAGACCTGCGGTACGTCCGCCTGTAGAAGCAGCTCTATGTTGTGACATGTGGAGGAGAACAGGGGTAGCACACCACTCATCATCAACTCAGGCTTTAGATGAACCTGAAAACAAGAGCAGAGGATTCATGTGAAGATGGATAACAAGAAAAAAAACTGAGGCTTTGGGTGCACCCAAATAATAAGGTGAACAGGGTTTTAAACACTGCTGACAAGTATGACATACATGTAGGGTTATATGTTACAACATGACGTTACTTTCAGGGCCACAAGTGATTTTGTGATATGAAAATATAACTAGAGACTTTTCAGTTGCACACAGATCTAAATAAAAAAGAAAATATTAAGGGCTTTAGATCCACCTATAAACAAGGAGAATAGTAGCAGCCCATACTTCAACACAGAAGCTACTGCTGAAGATCGTCATATACATGTACATGCATACCATGTATACCTACAATTGCCACATAACCATGCAAGGGATAAGTCAAGCTATATACATGTAGATGTAATATTCAGCATAAGATTCTTAAAGTTAGAACAATAGCCAGAACTTACAGAGCAGTGCAGGCGATGAGTCCATAGGTATGCAGAGTGTGACAGGCTGGAGAAGTTATGTAAGAAGTCCCAGGACCGCTCCAGGTTCCCACCCATCAGAAGGAAGATGGTGGCCACAAACCAGTCAAACCCTGGGAAGGACTGCTGCAGACAGCGCATGGCTGATGACTTACAGTTACGCTGCTGTTGTTGCAGGAACACGCCACACTGTTTAAGCAGTAGCGTTAGCCGCTGTTGGGAGTCACTCGATGATGAGACTAGCTTCAGGTGTAGACCATACCTGCCAACAAAATTAAAGCTGAAGCATTTTAATTTGGAATCGCTGAATTTACTGTTTCCTAAATTCAAATATCGATATAAAAGATGCTTTGGCTACTCTGCCTGATTTTCTTGAATTTTAGGAATAAATAGAGGCCCCTGTGACTCAGGCCATAGTGAGTATGGATGCAAATGACCCTTTGGAAATTTGACAGATGGAAGACGGCTGTAATGCACCGAATTCAGAATTATTATTGTTTACTTACCTGACGGCAACCTTGACCCCTTCTTGTTGGATAGGAGTTAGCTTGTAACTCTTAACTTGTTGGTCATTGGCTGTGAAGAAAAACAGGCCTCATTACTTTGAGTTGTTCTTTCAAGATTCTATGCTTATTTTCTAATGGCTTTCAAGGGGGCGAGGCGTATCATTCAGATTTGCGTTTTAGAGCACCATCACATATTTTGGAAACAATTTCCTCTCACGACCCCCCCCCCTTAAATCGTTTGCAAATTTTCCATTATTTTTTTTTTTTTTCATTTCTAAAAAGAGGGGGGGGGGGCAAAAGGTGCTTCCGTATCTACACAGAAGTTCATGGCTATACTTCTTTTCCTCTCCCTCTAACCTTTGTACTTCGAAAGATCTTTCATTCTTCTTTTATTTATATATTCTTTCGACTTGGGAAAAAAAAAAAAAAAAAAAAAAGCAACCTACCCATGTAGTCCATGAGTGGAAATATGGCATCATCCAGTTTGGTCAGGGCCTCAACGCACTTCTCAAGGATCTCTGCCGTTACTGTAACACACACACCAAAGTAGAATCAGATTCACCTTCATGATATCTACATACGTGTAGGCCTATCCCATTTCTAACTCGGAGCGACCAAATGTACTTGTATAAGACCAAAACAGGGTTTGATTGGTTTAAAGCATACAGTATGGAAGTCACTCTCAGAACGTATGACGGATGCCTACTCTAGAACAAGACCCAGGATTAATACTACAGCCACCACTGGTAGTCTACTGGTTAAACTTAAAATGTCGCTATCAGCATAGAGATCCCATTTTCACCTCACGTACACTCAACATGTTACTACTTACAGCTGACTTTGGGATGGTCAGCCTTAGAGGTTAGGGTGGAACAGAAGGCTGCCCGACACTTCTCGAACCATGTCCTGTCTCGCTCGTTATTCTTCGATGCTGTCATGAACTTTGTCAATTCTGTCTCTGTAATACATAACCATAGCGGGATGAGTGTTAAAAACAATTACTACTCAGTATATGAATTCGTTGTGAACAAATTTAGGTGAAAAGTACGTCAGTGGTCCTCAATTTAGATATTGTTAGGAAGGCTAGGTGATGAGGCATTCAACCTATATAATTTAAAAAAAAAATAGATAAAGGTTTTTCACAAAAAAAAACAACTGATGTAAGTAAGGAATTGAGTCAATAATGAGTCGATTGCCAATAGTTGAAAACAATATTTCATAGCAATGAATCTTGGAACAGTTTGGTCAGTGACGACAAAGTTATCATCGTCTGTTAGAGCCAATCATGACACACACATAGATTAAACACACGGCACATCTCAAATGCTATAACTTAAATTCATTTCACTTCCACAACAAGTTTCTCTATCATAAAGCATAGGAAGACTTATTCTTTACAGAACGATCTTATGAAGATACTAAATGTCTGCCTTCGCTGTGGCATTATCCAATGCGATATTATCAAAATAACTAAGAAAATCCATTTGAATTTTAAGCAAGTAAATTCATATACCATTTGGTGATCGCTTAAAAAATCTTATGGTGGTTAATAAACAGGACCAAATTCGAAAAGTTAATAGACGCCTTAAATAACTAACCTGAACCTAGAACGACAGATGTAAATTAGGTCAGAAGGAGTGAATAAAGTAAAAGTATTTATGCTGTAGAAATCATCAAGTCACATTTTTACTTTGGTGAGAGTGTAGTGCGGTAGGAGTTCCAATACATAGTCATGCGGAATGATAAAACAGTGGCACACTGATGTACATAGCTTACTATATGGCCTTAGCTGGTTTGCTTATCAGCCAATGAAATGACACCAACTACAGTAAACTCCCGCGTATAAGACGCGTCCTCTAGGCCAAACAAAATACTTATAGCTCTTATAGCTTTCTCTCAAGTTGGGGGTGCGTCTTATACGAGGGGTAATTTTACTATAGAGCAGTACTGGATTGACAAAAATCACCCTTAAAATGTGCGTCTTATACGCGAAAATGCATGTGCTAAGTTTCGGGTGCGTCTTATACGGTATTCACTGCGGTCCTCTCAGGGGCCAACTGGTACCCATCTGATAGGTGGGCTGATCATCACTGAACTGCTACACATGTGCATTGCGGTTCAGTTACAATTAAACATCTACCAATCTTATTCAAAATAAAGGTAGATGTCAATTTGAACTGATTTCATGCATTATTTTCTCCTCTTTTAATTGATGCAAGCCCTTGTTGAGAGGTGTGGTCAGTCGGCCCTGTGGAGCCTACCCATCACTCAGTTAGTACCTGTCGTATATGGTTGACCCGGGATGCATTATTAACTTATAAGTTAATTCTCTTTATTCACTGCAGAATTGTTTAGGTGCATTATGTAACACCTGGTACCCATCATGCTGGTTCTTATCACGCACTAGGCGTCCATACTGAGCCCTATATAACAGACAACAACAACACTGTATTCTCTACAATTGAGCTAACCTTGTTTCAGTGCAGACTTGCTGGCGTTAGTTGGCATGTAGTCTCGGGGCACTGGGTAGGTTGAGAATAGCGGGAATGGGTATGGGTTACCCTTATCCTGCAACCAAGATACATGTATGTTTTAGAATTATACACTGTATGATTAAGGAGGAATCATACATCTTGCTACAGGTCTTACAAGAACTAAGACAGGCGTTTTGGGTACTAAAACAGAGGTAAGGATTCTTGGTGCTGTTTTTTTTTCTTCATGAATTCTACCATACGAATCTGGAACAGGATTGCCTATATGAATACTATCCCAGGAAGGCAGAATCTAAACGTGTATAAGTATGGATAGTCTATGTGTACATGGGACGAAATTGAAGAAACTTTAGATTTTCAGGATCTTTTGTGTATATATTATGGGTGGAAAATGAGATCAAAATTAATAAAAAAAAAAAAAGAAAAAAAGATGACATTTTTCAATTGAAAGTAAGTGAAAGGAACATAACTCAATTAAATAAATACATAACTAAAATTGACATAGTTAGCACATCCAATACACAGCACAGGCAATGGAACTCTCTGGTCATTGAAACGAAACAGATCACCCAATTCAAGAATATACAATAAATGGACTTTCTTTTATAAATGTGTAACATGGGAATATATATCGGGGACTATGTTTGTCTTGGGTGAATATTGTTTGAGACAAAGACAACAAAATACTGTCGGAATCAAATATAAGATACAAAACTCAGGAACTGAACGTAGGGTTGGTTATTTGTGAAATGAGGTGAAATTAACAAATGCAATATTGCACCCATTTGATACTCTTCAGTCGATTCCACACAGTACTGTTAGGTGGGAACTGAAGATGGATTTACAGCCGCACTCGTATATGTACAGACACTGATTTATTCTAAACCCTTAATCCTTTAGTGACAGCATGATATATGAATGCAGTATAGGCAAATTTAAATATTTCACTCATGGTGTATCTATGTACAGGTGTCATGCTACCCCTGAGGGTTGGTCCATAACATCAGGAATGCAGCCCCAATGAGTCACCTACGGGTACTCATTTAAAAGGCATTAATTTTGTATGGGTGAATGCTTAAAAGGTCAAGGGTTGAATAAATGCAAAACTCTTACCAACTGATCTGTGATAACATAATGGAATGATAAGCACAGACTAGCTGGCGTTCAGCTTTATCAGTGTGTTGGGGATGTTTGCCCCATTACCTGGTTAGCACGTCTAGCCAACAATTTGGGTTTACGGAGCGAGGATACAGCATTGTTCTGAAAGCACCACCAGACGCATGCCACCACCAAGATAGAAAGGAAAGAGCACTTTGCAACTGCGCAGGGGAATACATGACATGCATTGATATGTGTATTGCATAGGGTGCTATTTGAGACTAAGAATTAAAGAGACTTAAGACAACCCAAATCCAAATTGAGGTCCTGTACTCTTTTGTCATCGATAAGTCTTATAAATTTCATGATTTTTTTTTTTTTTTTTTTATAGACTAACGAAGCGCTTGAAATATGTGAAGATAGAGAAGATTCACAACATTTAAAGTGGAAATTCAGGTGGTAGAGGTAGCAGAAGTATAGTGGTATTAGCTTGTCGGATATTGCTACTCACCTAATGACACTATAAGGCAAAGGGCAGTAATGATACCTATAAAGTACTACCGTAATCTCCCGCGTATAAGACGCGTCCTCTACGCCAAACAAAATGCTGGGGAGTCTTATAGGATGTACTGAAATTAGGGGTGCGTCTTATACGAGGGGTACTTTTACTATAGAAATGTACTAATCTTACAAATTTCAGTATTAAAATGTGCGTCTTATACGCGAAAATGCATGTGCTGAGTTTGGGGTGCGTCTTATACGCGCAACGCGTCTTCTACGCGGGAGATTACGGTAGTAACTGTTATTCTGTCTAAAACATATCTGAAGATGTAAGACACAGTAACATACATAGAAATCGTGCTACCTCGACTTTCCATTATGTATATCATAAGAAGTATATTTCAGGAACTCCTCAAATGCCTTATGCTAAGTACTTACATCTGTCGGCTGGTGTAGGCAGTGGAAGCAATATGTGATAAATGTGTTAGGTCATGTGTTAGGTAAAGGTAGTGTTGTGCCTTTGTTCTTTGTGTATCGAGAAAGTACTCCATATACATGTATTTAGACTGTTACTTAAAACGAGGTATTATTTCCATTTAAATTCAAGTAAAACGTGTGTGCTGTCAAGAGTTTTATCATAGATTATGAAGCAGTGAATTTGTTAAGGTAGCTTTGTAAAAAGTCAATTTGGTCATGCTACATGACCAAATGTGGTAAGTTTATCTACTGGTGCATCTATCTACTGAAAAGCCGTGTGTGTCAATGTTGCTGCTGCAGGAGAAAACACATTATAAATTTCAGAGTATAAACTATCAGGATGCGGCTTATACGCAGGCGTAGCTTACACAAGGGACTTAATGATATTTCTTTTCTCTGCTCTCTTAAATAGGAGTTCATATGTGTGCTCTATTTTCCTTTTGATTGTATTTTAAGAAGTTAGTTACCTCTAGGAGTGACCTCGGTGGGATTATTCTCTCGGATGGACCTCCAACGACATACGCTCTAACAAGTATGTAGTTCCTTTCTACTGACAGCATGTCGAGCATGATCTCACTATTACTGTAATAAAGATAATGGATAAGAAATGGTGTTCATTGAAAGACAGTGGGGCTGGGTTAGAGGCTAAACATATGAAAATAGAAATGTAATGACTGACATTAAATTTCAGAAGTGGAAGTCCCTCAAGCCAAAAATCCCTGAATTACTCAATTAGAACCCCCTAAATATAGGTTTTAAAAAGAAGTACCGTAAATCCCCGGTCATAAGCCGGATTTTTTTTTCTATTTTGGGCCCAAACCGGCTTCTAATTTTTTCCCAAAGTCTCCCCCCGGCTTATGACCGGGTTTTTTTTTACCATAGAATGAAGAGAAAATGGTAAAAATTTGATCCCAAAACCGGCTTTTAGGATTTCCCTGAACTCTCCCCCCGGCTTATGACCGGGGCCGGCTTGTGACCGAGGATTTACGGTACATATCTTTGGACATTGACAATCCCTAAAATCAGCAAAGCCCAGGGATACCTTCATCCCTGCCAGTATGTGCTTGACTCACCTCTCAGCCTCAGCGACAACATTCTCTGCCTGTGCCTTGAGGAGTTCATCCAATATGGCATACTGCGTCTGTAGCAACAGCAGCGTATCCAACGAGGAGATCATCGCGCTCAGCAGCCTGACAACCAAACAGACCACATCACTTAGCTATTAGGTCACACAAAATTATATTTGCTCTGATATATTCCTCAAATACAGGTAGTATAGTTGAATGATTTTGTTCAAACAATCATTTCATCTTTAATCAGGTTGTTCAAAAATGTGTTTATCATTAATCAGGTTGAAATGGTATAAAGAGGAAAGAAACTTACTTCAGGCCAAATATATGGGACTGCTCGTAGTTGAAGAGTGAGTGAATCTTGGCATCCGTGTTGATGACCACGAGACGGTCCAGCAGTTCCTACAACATACCAGCAAACACCATCAATGGGAGAACAGTTAGAACTAATGGATGGAAAATATCTGATTTTTTCTTCTTTTCTTGTTTAAACTCTTATAAGACAGCATAATCCATCAAAGCGTCATTTCTATGCAAAATGTCAACAAAAGGGGCATCACTGATTAATGTACTTGACTCATAAAGGAAATGTCTGTAGTGACTCACTTGCCCAAAAAATAATAATGGTACAGGATAGCTGACATACTGGCGTGCTAATTCATTCCATTTTACTTGCGGCATATTATATTATGTTGGAACATACTGGGATGGTCTCTGGCATCTCACGGAAGGAGTACTCTTCTTTGGTCGGCAACGGCTGCCCGCCCAACACCTCGTTGACAGCAGCAAATGATGATAAGATGTTTAATAGGTTACTGAAAGACTGAAACAGAGAAGATGTTTTGTACAAATGCATTTTTTTTTTGGACTTGCTCATTGCATTAATGAACTGCTATGTTCATTTAAATAATGCTACAGAGCAGACCAAGTTTTATTGATTTTTTCAAAGGAAAGTCACAAATGAAACTGTAAAATAACTTCATAGATCTTGACAAATGTCAATATGAACAGTCAGGAGATGGAAAAATAGGGACTGGCAATATTCACTCAAAAGGACACTAACATAGAAAGTACAGACAAACAAACTGAAAGCAAAAAGAGATAGAAAGTAAATAATATGTCATACATAGAGATTTGTGTCTCTACACGTTATTTCAGTACATCATGATTACAGCTAGATACACCTTGTTTTGATTTCAAATAAGTGATAACTAGAGTAGGTGGTATATGCTGTTATATGCATATGGGAACATCAACAATATCAATATGGATGTAAACATGAAAAAGGATATGAATGTGAGTATGAATATGAATATGAAGTGGCGTGGTTTCTACACCTGCTTCTCATTGTCAATTATAACCCAATTTCAGGTTCAACCTTATACTTTCTATTCTCATCGCACCCTCCTTGAATTTAACTTTTGTCATAGCTTTCTGAATCTCCTCAGGTAGAGCATTTCTGGTTACTTTATAGTCAATACGTCAGCCCGTTGGTTTTTCAAATAAGGAGCTTCACATTTTATAGCCCAAGGAAATAACCCTCACTATTTCACCACTCGTAGTGTCCAAAATGTTCATATTATTATGATAAAACTAAATTTTGGAAGTTAAATGAATGGCCTCTTGAAATGAGGATGTAAGTGAGCCACAGTTACAAGCTCCCTCGGTTTCACCACCTAATACTGCTGGTACATAATAGATATAGACTATAGATACCTTTCGGGCTGTTTTGTCAATGGGGTTGACTGGCCATGACTTGGGTGTGTAGACAGGGTAGTCATCCACCACTTCTAATGCTGCCCACAATCCCCTGATCAACGCCTTAATGAAGCCTAGAAAATTCACAGAATACACTTTATACAGCAAGATGTCAATCAACACTTACACACACAAAGCCGGTCAAGGCAGAACAGTTCATGTAGCAAATCTGTACAAATACATGACGCCTGTCAAGCACAGCATAGTACATGTATCAATACACAGCACAGTTCATGAAGCACACCTTTCACACAAAGGTAGCCTCTCAATACAGAGTACAGAATTTTTGTAGCAAACCTTTCACAAAAATCAATTATACCAATACACAGAACAGGGTTTATGCAGCAAACCATTCACACACATGAGGCTTGCCAATACACAGGACAGTTCATGTAGAATAGTTTTATACATACTGATTACGGCATTGCACAAAACTGTTCATGTAGCAAACTGGTCATACACATACATCAAATCTCTCACAACACAGTAAAGAGCAAACCTTTCACACACGTAGGAAAACTGACAATACACAACACATTTGGTTTAGATTGAGTGAGCACCGATTGAAAAAAGATTGAACGTTTGATATAGATCACATGTGGCCCAGGGCTTCATGCAATGAATTCATTTTGCTATCTACAACCTGTGAGTACAATGTATAAGTAGAAATATGTCACTCAAAATCTCAGTTGAGCTACCCACACTGATAAGTCAAAAGTAATATCTATGCAATTAATATTTAGCATAGTACATAGGTGTGGAAAGCAGGGGGGACATGTCCCCCCCCCCCACTTTTGGCCAACTCCTCAAAAGGTCAAAACTAAAAGGTCAAGCAAAGGGAGGTCAAAAATTGGTCCCACCCACTCTGAAACTGCTTCCCACGCCCCTGTAGTAAGGCCATTATCATAAAGAACCAAGGTGAAAATCTGCTGTATAAGCCCTTTTTCAATCTATTTGTACACTATTTCTTTTTAATCTTACTCAAAGCTGAAATATGATTCTCTTATCTTATTCTCCATCACACGCTGTGTCAAAATGATATACAGTCATGTGTCTATAAACCAGTCTTCAAAAGGTCAGTTGATTCACTTACCAGCCACCTATTCCATCAAACAGATTTGATTATAGCCATTAAAATCTATTGTAATCATGATTCAGAGAACCAGCGGATTCAGGAACCAGCCAAATTTGATCTCAAACAGAGGTGGCCGGTTTATAGAGACATGACTGTACTACATTTTCTTGTACTCCTAGTATTAACAAAGATAGCAATTGTCAAGTTAAACACGCAGGTAATGCCAGTACTGGGACTGAACACACACATTGCGACTCCGTTTACACCTTCCACAGCTGTAGGCTGCCAGTTGCCGGACACGGTAACAACGCAAGGGCTAAACACGATCTGGGTGCACTAAAAAAGGCATAAAAACAGCTAAGGCCAGTGGGTAGACAAGTGTCAGGGGCACTGTGCAGTGATTCTTGTCTTGCCGCCTTTCTGTGTTTTATTCTGTGCTTAACCCAGGCATCATACTGCCTTCCGATAAAAAAATCGAAAAATAATAGGATTTCTTTGATTCAGAAAATAGGAAAAAAGTAGGAATATCAACGCTTTTTGAGCGAGAAAATAGAAATTTCAACACTTTTTGGGAGAGAAAACAGGAAAAAATTTGGTTTCAAACAGTGCTTTTGGAGATTTTATGACATTGATACTGTATAATAACAAGCTGCAAGAAGGGAGGATCCAGGATTTTGAGAAATGAGAATAGGATGTGGACATGGGAAGAGGATGAATGGGCTAGAGGCTGATCACAAGAGAAAATCCACTAATTTGTAAGTGAAACGAAGCCAAGCAAAATGACTGTGGTAGGGGGTATGGGGGCATGCCTCCAGGAAAAAATTTAACTTGCAAGGGCATTTTGTGCATTCTTGTGCATTTTTAGACCCATATTTTAAAGGTCTTGATGCATGGCCCAGGAAAATTTTGAATTTTGGATGACATTTGGTGCATCTTTACAGCCTTACCGACAATTTTTCAAGCTACTTCTTAGGGGCTGGTTTTATTTATTGCTGAAAGACACAAGATTTTTCCTTGACACTCTTTCCCTTGCCTTGTCCAAAAAAATTTTGAAATCTAGATATTTTTGACTGAGATGCAGTTCTAGTCCCTTATGATTTACTGCAGTGGCAGCACTAGGCTGCTGCAGAGCTCTGCAGGGCAAATGGGTTCATCCTTGCACCACAAGGGGGGGGCGTGCTGTCCACAGCAATTATATAACATCGCTGTGGGGCATTGCCTCCTCTGTCATTGCTTAGACTCAAACTCTCGTGGTTTGAGTCAGTCTCCCCTGAGCAGAGCCACAGCTTTAGGAAGGACATAGATGACCTTGGATGACATTTAATGACTCTTGTAATCTGTTGATGCTTTATGGTACAAACTTAAGGGCAGCAATCATGTTGTCTCTTATCGCCAGAACTTGTTCATTACAATACAATATCTTCAGACTTGGGTTAAATGGTAGGATATTCCAATTGGTTTAAGGGTGGAGGAATGAATGGTGGGATTAGAGTGAGGGTAGGGTGAGACTGTGGTTGGAATGTTTGTGGGGCTCAAGGAGAGGGGAGGATGAGACTAAGGGAGTGGTCATTATTTATCAACAGGGGGGTGGAAAAGTTTTTTACGCCCCCCCATAGTAGCGCACAGGCTTTTTTTGCTAAAAAGAGGGTTAATTTTTTTAGCCCCCCATGTAAGAGGGGTCAAATCTTTTATGCCCCCCCTTGGGAGGGGTCTGAAATTTTCATAAATCAGAAATCCTCATAATCTTTCTCAATTTCCAATACAAAAACACCTACAGGAACAACAAAACAAAAATTCAGAATTCATAAAAAGTTAGGAAAGGTGGCATCTCTGGAGATCTCTCCAATGTGCAGTGACCCCCTCCCCAATCTATCCCTGTGCTTTTTTTGTGCTTTAAAGGAGCATTGAATTGAGGCTTACTCTGCTGACTTTTGCACACAGATGACTTCCCCGATTCAGATTTCTTTAACTGTCATCATGATTGACAGGGTCACTGACATAATCGTCACAAAGTGACATGAAAAATTTCAAAGAAATTATTGAGTTTCCAGGCACAGACAACTCAAAATGAGAAAAAAAAAATCGGAAAATAGGAAAAAGTATGATGCCTGTAACCCCTACCAGCTTGTCTGAGGCTAGGGTATAGGCATAGTACAGAAACTTTATCCTTAGCATGCTTAGTTTATCGCTCAGTCCCCAATGTGTTATGTGTATAGCTTGGACACTGTACACATTGCCTGCTGAAAAAAATGTTTTAATTGGTGATTACCCATAGGACTCCATGTGCTAATTTCATCGCCAAAATCTATCTGAGCCATAGACCCAATGGTTAAAGGACTTGTGAGTATAGCTCCCAAAAAACATGACGTAAGTACAGCAGCTTTTTTCGTAGAGAAAGACATCACTCACCATAAAGGGCCAATAAATGGCTTAAAGAGGAGTGGTTACTGCCTTGCAGTTCATACACCCTAGTCTTTACATACATTTTGAAAATCTCTTATCTTGAGACTCACCTGTGTTGTGGAGGGCCACCATGCCAGCCGCAGTGGCTGCCACCTGGGACATCATGTAGCCGTAACCAAACTTCTCACATTTGCTCACCTAGAAACCAAACATATTTTTGCTATCATATTTCAAATCATTTCAAGTCACAAAGAAACATAGGGATGTGAATTAACAGAGGTTTTTTTTTCACTGTGTGAATTGAAGATGTGTTTCTTTTGGTTTTTTTTTGCTCTGTTCCCCTATCTCAATTCGATTGGTATGGTGTTGAACTGTCATTTATGCCCACAGGCTAATGAGTGCCTATACTTAGATACATACAAGTAAGGTATCAATAGATTTCTAATCATTGCCAATAGTAATTTAGACAATGATGAATCAAAGTCTCACCTGGAGTTTGCGTGCATATCTGGAGTACAGATAAGACACGCCATCGTTGGTAGCTCCTGTGAGAATCAAGAGGAGAAGTCCCTTCGGCGTTCCTGCGAAGTTGAGCAGGTTGTCCCTTAGCGTGTCCTCCCACAAGACGCTGTCAGTGACACGCGACAAGGTTTGACATGGTCAATTATACAGTTTAACATCCATTTTTAGTCAAAAACTTTGCAAATAGGTGGTATGCACGTCTCTATATTTAGAGCATTGCTTATTATACTGAAAGAAATAATCATCAAGTGATTTTTCCCCCTTTTTGACATCAAATACTTTTGAGACACTATAGCAACTCTCATTCCGCCAAGGTCCTACCTGCAAAAAACTGAGCCTGTAAAACCCAGTTTTTTTCTTTGAAAATGAGGTAGGAAAAGTTGAATATAAGGGGCGGGGCACCCCCTGGGGGCCCGAGAAATTTTGTAAATCTAGAGGCCAAATATATGTATATCGGTGGTTTTTGATATGTCTGTTACCCTCAGTTTAGAATTTTACTAAGACCCCCCCTTATGTAAATGTTGAGGTGAGATCTCTTTGGATCTGGATGAATCACAAGATTGACCCTGGTGGATCTTTAAAAAACTGAGAAAACTGAGGTAGATTCTAGGATGCTCAGGCACAGTCCCCCATACTCTGAAAGATAATTACCCAGTACGTAATAATTGATATTACAAGGCAATGTACTCACGCGTATTGAGAATCTCTGTTTTCATTGTCGCTACTATCCATGGAGGGGGTGGGTGTCGCTGCATTATCAGCTTCTCTCACAGCCTAAGGAAAAGGAGAAAAGTATAGATGGCTGTATCACGTATACACTACACACTTAACTCTAGCTGCTTTGTTTTGCCCCTACTTATATCGTAATGACAACATAATAATTAGAAAAATGACAATTTCACATTGTGTAAATCATAGGATGTGTATATATTACATTAGTGTGCTACATATACAAAATGGTATGGTACCTCTCTCCATGCGTTAGCAATGTGTGTGTGTAGGTTGTAGGGGTACATTACAAGCAGGCCTTCACATGTGTTGTACAACTGCCGACAAACATAGACAAAACTCCCAATGACCGCTCGAGATGGGGCGGGACCGGGCTCTAATGGCAGCTCATTTGCCAATGCCTTCTTAGCGAACTCTGCTAAAATAAACGCTGCTGATGATCTGAAGTGGAAAATTTATAAAACAAATATTGTTGTAATTTTCCACAACGATAAAAGCTATTTTTTACAGATGTGTGGCTTTGATAATTCCAAGTCCAAGATGTGTAGGTTACAATTCCTGAAAGATTTTTAAATAGATCTACCGTACATCTGGAATAGATTTCTTATAAGTTTGGAAAATCTAACTAAAGCAAACTAAGATAAACACTATGCTTAGATATGGTAAATGAAGGAATTGAAGATATACTAGTTTTTTACGAAAGACTTTATACAAAAGATGGTGTTATCTCAACTTGTATAGTACATAGGATTTAAATTCATTAACATTGAGTACAACGGCAAGTTATATTGACATTTGTTATGTATAATACTCTTCTACTTGGTCTGTTATTACTGGTTGTCATAAACTGGTGGAAACAACACGACCAGACACAAAGTAACTGTCATAAAAATGTACTTTTTACGAAACAGGGAAACAAAATGACTTATATTGGAAATCGGTCATTTAGTCCAATTCAGATACAGAATGTCTGGTGTGCAAGAAAAATTGTATTCCACCACTAATATCTCTGGTTTAAAATCTAATGAATGACCATATTGTACTTAATGGTTATGGCAAAACTACTCCACCTTCTAAATTCTAGTTTAGAATGGAATATCTACGACATCTTTCTTGTTAATATCCGGTAGTTATTGCTATGAACAACCTTTTGAATAATATCATCATTGTTATTGATGTTGAATTTTTTTCATGTGTAATTGGCTTAAAGATGTTAACTTCTTTTCCTGAGTTCAGTAAGTCATAGCGGGGTGGTCAGAACTTAACATGAAAGGGCTCACTTTGGATTTTCAACATCATCCCATAAAATGTATGTCGAATCATTTCGTTTGACATCTATCCTTAATGTCAAGAGTGATATGCATCTTTTTTTTTTTTTAACTTAAGTGGTCAAATTAGTTTTTCCACTCCCCTAAACCCCCTACTAGCCGGTAGACCTCCCTGCCCCAGCATTGTTAAATCATGACCACTCTTTAGGCTGTTGTTCTGATGCTATACAAACAAACCGTATGCGAATTATTGTGCAAGGTAGTGCATTAATTTAAGCTTGGACAGCTTCATTTATCTTCAAGCAAATCTCAACAGGCGCACTAAATTCCAAAGCAGCCACCACCAAGATTGGTATCTTTCGAAACTTCCCGAGAAGGAATTAAGATTTCCCGCCACTAAAGAGCACAGTGCCTGAATATCACGCAGGGAAGTCCATATAATATTCACGTTATTAAGAACAGATTGATTTTTAAGGAATGATTTTCCAAAATCCATTTCAAAGTTCAACCACCAAATCCCTATCAAAATTTCAACTCCACCAGCACCAATACGTAGAAATGACATCCCATATCCGTTTTGTTGAATAAATTTGGTCATAAACTTAAGTGCAGATATTTGAAGACCCTGCATATATTTAAAGATTGATGCATTCATGGGCCCATTTATGAGTTTCTTTTCCATCGTTTGAATTTGTTCGGTCAAATTTCATTACTCTGCTGATCGTACTCATGCAGAATTTGATATAGAAATTCTTACTAAAAGAGTAGGAATTCCTGGAAAAGTAAGAACAATTCGATCTCTGAATCATGCATAATTCTTTAGCACAATTAAGGTGATTCTCCTTAATGACAAACCCAGAGTCGTCCCCCTCCTTTTTTAATATCACATTCTTATATGATATTATCCCCCCTTTTTCTATACAAGTTTGCATGAGAGCTAAAGACTGCGTCCGGCTACTGCACCACCTTACCCGTCCGTCTGCACCGCCACGTCCTGGGTGCGCGATGTCTTCTTCTTTGACTTATTTCTAGGTCTGTACACATAAAGCAGTTTGTTACAGTTAGCTCATATTACTCCTACTTAAAGTCGGTTATAGCAGAGTTAGGAGAAATTCCTCTTCATCATTAACCCTACAAGGGCTAAATAATATTTCAACCTTCACTTATGTCATGTTGTACCAATGCAGCCAAGATAAGTAATTTACCAGTGTTATAATTGTGTATCAAGCCTGGACCCACAGGAAAGCATGATGCATGAATGCAATAACACTGGCAATTTACCCGCGTGGATGTTATCGGTGATCATGAATATAAAGGGGCACAATGCATGAGTGCCAGGGCACGATTCTAAGGCTTGGATCTCAGAACTTATTTGTTACCTTGCAATAGTAGATATGGAATACCAAAAGATGTACATAGTTTACTACATCAAGTGCATTTTCCCAAACAAATTGGAGCTTTGTTTGAAAAAAAAAAGAAGTTTTCCCTCGTAGACTTATTCAGACGTAGAAGTCACTAGACTTCACAGCACATCTGTCTTGTCTAACTTAACACGAGTAGAAGTCTGAATTTTAGACGTAGGAGTGCCAATGGCAATGGGCACTCCCAAGCATACTGAATTTACTAAAAAAAAACAACACGTGAAGATGTTCTAGGGTCGACACATATACTGATTTTACTACGAGCCAGTGGTGGACACCCCTCCTTATCTGCCAATGCTTGTCAAACTTGAACTGAACATCATTTTTCGACTGAAACTTTCCAAGAACTTTGCGCTTGTCGTGGGTCAATAAGCACAAAGCGTGAAGACAAGCCACCAACCATGCACAAGTCTATAGACCATATGCTGATTTCACCTGGGAGATGCCACTTTGGTGGTTTTCATAGGTCTCTGTCTCCTTTGAACAGAAGAATTTAGAGCCTCCATTATTTTCGATGATATAAATCATATGATCCTGCATGGATGTTAATTACATTTGTATTTCATCTCTTTGGATCCTGTGACTGTTATTATTATCCTTTCTGGTCTATTATTAACCTCAGCAAAAATGCCTACCCACTAGAATTATATCTTTTCTTTCCATACTTATCATTATGGCATCCTTCGCTTTTAACACTATGTTGCATCACGCTATAACATTTCTAAATTTACTGCTGAAACAAACTTGTCTTTTATCATAATTATTGTCAGGGCAAACAAGCAAAAAGCGCCATATAATAGCGGGGCTCGGTCAGCATGCACAGTTCTAATCACCTGCGTGGTGCCATGATGGGTTTTCGGGTTACTCTCGGTCTCCGCTTTATAGTACTGCATCAGTGAAAATAAGGGATCAAAAATGAAAAGAAGACCCTTGACTCATCACTTACTGGTTATACTGCTGATTTGATAATATTGAGAGAATTCTCATGATTCTGTAACGAGGGGCATATGTTCAGAACCCCAGCCCATTCACCTACTCAGCAATGATATTTTATGGATACAATGTAGCATTATTTTACTGATTATTCCCCCTTCCTTACATTATACCTCTTTTTATCAGAACTATTACATACGAGGAGAAGGGTGAGTGGACCCAATCAGCTTCTAATGACTTACAGGTCTAAGCACTATAGGTAACCAAGGCAATGTATTGCACACCAGTCTGCACAGGTGCATAGTGCCCAATAAAATATGAACACAGTTTAGCATGATCCTGCCGATTTTTATCTGCAGAGTTGACATTAAATGACAAAGCTCACCTGGCTCGTGTGAATTTCTCTTGTGACTCGCCGTAGAGTAGATGCTGCCTCCCCCTGCAGGACGAGGCAAGAACCGAGATGATGTCCGCAACTTGCAAAAGTGTCGTTTCATTCATGTGTAACTGACTTGAGTCCTGATTGCACAGAAAAAGGTGAGTATTAAGATGAAACATTTACCAATCAGTTTCAAGCTTTGTGAAAGAAATATTTGTTATTAATGAGGAAATGGGCTCTCTAAGGACTGTGGTGCTGGTGACTGGCAGATTTCCGGGTTAAAAAGCTTGTGATATGGTATTATAGGGGTATACCATTAACATAACAAATTTTAAAAGTACAAAAAAAGGAGATTTTTGTACATTCTTAAATACTTCGAAATGAATTACACCCCTGTTGTCTTACAATGACATAATCTCACACAAAACACAATTGTTCAAAGCACTTCAAAATTAGACGCGTACTAACGCTCTCTGGCCTCACAAATAAACAAAATATATGTGAACTCAAGCGAACAAAATGTCTTGACTGTTTTTATGGTGTGAATAATTCTTTTTAATAAAAATGCACAGAAAATGAAAATATGTCATTCTTTTTTTTACCCTCGTTTTTGAAGTCAGATAAAAAAAAACAAAAAAACACAAAAGATTATTTCATTGTTATGAAAACAAGTCCTGCCTCATCCAAGCGGCTGCCAGTTACTCACCTCATAATACATAAACTGTAAAGAAGCAATACTTTAGTGCGACAGATGAACTAGAGCCTTTGGTATATAAGCTCCATACGAAGTATAACGTTGGGGAAGATAGAGATGTTGTAAATCATGCTGGTTTATTTCGGGTATCAAACATTAACAGAGTTCTATGTAGCGATGGGATGACTTCTACATGTAAAATAGGATAATGTCAGGAGAGGCACGTTAAACATTTTTCCTTTTTCATTTTTGAATAATAGTTTAGAT
Source organism: Acholoe squamosa (assembly GCA_949317995.1). Classification (NCBI taxonomy): domain Eukaryota; kingdom Metazoa; phylum Annelida; class Polychaeta; order Phyllodocida; family Polynoidae; genus Acholoe; species Acholoe squamosa. Next base: position 46,032,291 of record OX439038.1, read on the forward strand.
ATTAGTCTGCATGTTTTGGTAGCAATGCTTACCGAGGAGCCATCAAGCCAGGCGGAGATAGGCGACAAGAGAGCGTTGGTGACATCATCTTTACAGATACACTTATCTACAATTCGCTCCGAGCTACACAGAAAGTGGAACAGCTCAACCACCAGCAGTCCCGGCTCATAGTGACCTGTTATAGATAATGAGATGCACAAAATCAAAAAAAGGAAATATCTATGAATATACTCAAGATTGTTGAAGCAGGAGCATTTCTTTCTGGAATCGCAAATTTTTCGAGTCAAGAACTTAAAATTTAACACTTACCCTCCCAACTAAACAAAATGTGTATTTCCCGAACTTACTTTCTGTGTACGTCAAATACCTTACCTGTTGAGAGTCGTGGCGGGATGCTGTGTGGCGCTGTCAATAACTGCACGAGACAGACAAGGAGACGCGTCACTGTCACTGGTTCTGAAAAAGATGAAAAAAAAATCACTAAATCATATCTTTGTTATTCGATAGTTTATTTAAAAAAAGAGCTAGATTCATTTTTTTTTTCAATCAGTGAGATCTCTTATTAGGAAATCGCTGGGTTCTTAAGGACGATTTTATTCACATCTTTCCCAAATATTTTTCCTACATACCGACACTTCAATCAGTGTCAAGTTTGTTATTAAAGCAAAGCTCAAAGTAAATACAAAAGTTTTAAATGCCTATGGCCTCTCACCTTCCCTATCCTTGAGTTTAAGTGGGAAGAAGCTGCGTCCCTTTTCATAAAAGAGGATGCGGCTGAGGAGGAACAGCGAGTGGATGAAGTAGACAAACTCCAGCTCGGCACTGCTGTACTGCATACGGCGCGACTCACCTGCGCACAAAATGGCGGGAAGACCATTACCGTAAAACCCCGGTCATAAGCCCGATTTTTTTTCTATTTTTGTCCAAAACCGGCTTCTAAATTCCCCCTTAACTCTACCCCTGGCTTATGAGCGGGGTTTTATTACAATAGATTAAAGAGAAATTAGGGAAAATTATGCACCAAAATCGGCTTATAACATTTCCTCAAACTCTACCCCCGGCTTATGACTGGGCTCGGCTTATGAGCGATGAGTTGAGTTTTAACAAGTTTATTGGCAGAAATCATACATGTACGTTTTTCAGATGTAATATTAGTTGATTGAATAACAAACAATACCTACAGGCTACACCAATGTCCAAATGAATGTTCCACAAAGCTGTACTGATTTTCAATATCTTTTTTTTTTGTTGCTAGATCAAAACAGCACTACCCGGTGCATTGTACTACGGTTCATGTAGTAAATTGGTATTAAAATCAAATCAAGCTTCCATAGCTCTGCTGCTGTTAGACAGGTAAGAACCTAGTGGTGCGTTATGACAAATAAGGCACTTGCCCACAGTGTGTAGAAAAAATTAAGACCTTTGTCCATTTTTGTAGTAAAGAAAGTGATGAGAGGTTTCCTACACGTACAGTAATCCCAGGGGACATTATACATATTTCTAAAATAGAAATATCTCCGATAAATCATTGTAAGCTGCTGTAATATACATGTCCTAAGATGTATATAGTTTTGTCATCAGCAGCTGTTAAATGTTACCATACTTATAGTAGGACGGTTGGAAGTTGCTTACTGGATGCACGTGAGAGGGTGTCTGACACGTCGCTGACTTGCTCATGTGGGATCTTCCTGGATGCAGCCACATCCAGACAGACCTTCACTGCATTCTCAATCTGAAGCAAAGAATGCCTTTTTATGAATTAAGGTTCATTTTTTACTTTGAAATTTACCATCTCTGTACTTATTCTATACATATGCACGGACTTGATCAGGGGTAGACACTAACACTGGCCCGGTGGCCAATGGCCAGTAGTTTTGGCGGCGGGCCAATGATTATTTCTAGATTTCCTTAGAAATTGGCCATTTGGCCAGTAGAATATCTGACAATACATTGCTCTATACCAGATTACTGGCCCGGGTGGCCAAAGGCCCAAAATGTTAGTGTCTACCCCTGCTTGATGATGAATGAACATTGCGCCTATGTAAGATAGATATGCATGCACACTTATCTTAAAAGATTCTCAACGTGTGTGCATTTCATTTACTACAGAGGTATATTGACCACTTTAATATACCGTAATATCCCGCATATAAGGCGCGTCTTATACGGGGGGTTTAGTGCTAATTGCATCCACATGGGGGACTCCAAGACCTTTCTTTTAACATGTTACATGCCCCCTTAGCCATAATGGGATATATGGGGGCCCAGGGGGGTCCATGGGGTCCAAGTTACACATAGGTCTTTGAATTTTGAAAATTTATTCAGTAGAACGAAAGTTATGAATTTTTCATTTTTTTTGGAGAATTTTCCAAAACTCTAGGTGCACCTTATACGCGGGCTACACCTTATACGCGGGAGATTACGGTACATGATAAAAGCTGACTCACAATGTTGCGGTAATTGTCCATCATGTGCAGTAACGGGTCCCGGCTGTAGTGTCCATGCTGTGGGAAATAACATTGAATGTTAATATCGGATTTTTACTGATGAATACATATATCACAGGGGCGCCATCACAGGTTAACACAGATTCTTTTAAGTTTTTTCTTAACTTTGAAATAATCATGAGAAAAAGACGGGATGATGATTAGGGTCATATATCGTCGCCTCAGTGCAACAAGGTTGGAACTGACATTTTGGCAAAATTGAGTTTTCTTCTGTTTTAACATCTATTGACCCTTATCTAACTATTATGAAAGTATTGAAGCTCTATCTATGATATTTGTGCCCACAGGGCCCCGTGTAACAAGGTTGTGTGCACTGTGTGTTATAGTGATTGTAATACTTCTTTTGCCTCTCCTGCAGAACTTGAAAAATGCAGATACAACCTTGTTACACTGAGGCGACGATATTATACGTGGTTAGGGCCATATATCATATATCTGGTTAAGCATGAGAAATCATTGTACTTGTTTTAACAGCTATGTGCAGAGATGTAGAAAAAATTTGACTGTGTCCTGACATGACCCCCTTGTTTGAAGAGTATGTAGCCAAGCAGAAAAGGTGTTTCACCCCCATCCCCCGCAAAAAGAAAAGGAAGAAAAAAAGGCACCAAAACACACACACATTTTCTGCGGCTTATTTATGCATATATTTTTTCAGGTCAGCACTTTTATACATTACCATCCACTTGATGAACCAGTTGGCACGTGGGTCGATAAGCGCTAGATAGTGCATCGGGGTCATGGTATGGGAGGACGAGAGAGGCGCAGAGGATGAGATCGCCAGTATAGAAAGCGTCGATTCTAACACCTCATCCAGAAATCTGAGTCAGAAAAAAAGACATCAACTTAGGTGTTAACATTATAAATCACATTTTTCAGAAGCCAGATATGAATAATTTGTAAAGGAAATATATGAGTTTATTTAAATACTTGCAGACTCAAAAATCAAAGACTAACCTGTCAGGGTATCGAACCCAGTATTGTGGGACTTGCTGCTGGAATTCATTCATCAGTCGGAACTAGAACACAAAAAAAAAGTACTTATCGAGATCTGTTCTTAATATATAACAATGAAGATTAAAAGAAAACGTAAATTTAAGAACTCAAAAATGTTTATAATTGTCAAATGTCATTGCACTATTTATAGTCTGTGATGTTCAAAATTCAATTTAGTTGAAATCAAAAAGGAAGATATAATCATAGAGATGTCGCCCTGACTGGCATTTAAAATGCTGCAACTGGGTTGAAATACATGATGAAGATTATCGTATGGGAGTGCACGGTGCAGGGATGCTTGGTTAATCAGCCTCCAGTATTTAACTAGAGATTTAAGTACAGGGCTATCAACCAATAATAGGTGTTTGTCAATCGATTGTGCCGTACATAAGCTTTATATAAAAGCAAGCCACCATTTAAAGCCTTAATGATTCAACGACTCAATGTTTCAACGATTGATGTGTATGATCATTTGGATAACTTACCCCTTTTAAAAGTCTTTGGTTAACATTTTTACGACAGTCACAACCATTTTTCAACTTGGGGATGTTTCCTTTGTTTGAAGTGTTGAACTGACTTGACAAGAACTCCACTGAAATGCAAGTAATAACCAGTCCCTTAAAATAACAATTTTGTGACCATTTTTTTTTACTTCAAATCTTGATATCCTTAGAGAAGTCTCGAACTAATACTGTAAACATATTAATTTTCACGCAGTACAAATTTTCGCTATTTTCGCGCACCTACCGTAATCTCCCGCATATAAGGCGCAGCTCGCATATAAGGCGCCCCCCAACTCCCTGTGGGGCTGTTTCGCATATAAGGCGCCCCCCTGAGGGGAGATTTTTGTCAATTTAGTACTGTTCTAAAGTAAAAAATACCCCCCCTATAAGGCGCACCCCAAACTCAAGGCAATTTACCTCCCACGTATAAGACCCAGCAGTATTTTGTTTGGCATATAAGACGCGCCTTATATGCGGGAGATTACGGTATGTAGTGCATGAAAATAAGATGTGCGTGAAAATTACCCACAAACTCTCACTAGACCACCCAACCTGTATTTGCGTGAAAATATGATTGGGAGAAAAGGCATTTCTGTGCCCTCTGCACGAAAATTTAGCTGCACAAAAATATGTACGTTAACAGTATGCATATCATAGTGTTGTACACTAGAATTTGTTAGAGGATTAAGTACAATTTTATAGGATACGAGTTATATGATTCCTCTTACCGAGAGTTGTGTACATTTCACGTGTAGAGGGACTGTTGCAGGAAAATCCCCTTGCGAGGAATTTTATACTGTTTGTCTGAAAGGTTGATAAAAAAACAAAAGGAATGATTATGTAAAGAAAACAATATCTGCACTGAGGAGGCAGCAAATTCTGAAACATGATGCTTCATCTAATATGGAAATGGGAGTTGTTTGTACTAACCCAGAGTGCGTCGTCTGTATGTGAGAGTGCATCGAGGAGACCTTGGCGGATGTTGCTCCACATCTCACAGTTCTGCACGTCCAGGGTTGGAATCTGTGCCATACTGTATAGAGCCTCCCTCCGCATCTTAACAACAATGAATGGACAAAATATTGTTATCAGCGATCAAACAGAAAGGATGCTCTATCCACTAACGGGCAGAGTATCCTTTACATGTGGATGCTGATATAGGGCATAGGGGTAAAACAGAAAAAAAATTAATTCTATTCATTAGGATTTGTAATAAACTCACGTTGATTCATCTTAAACCTTACTGAAAGGAAATCTAACCGCAGACTGTCTACTTTAAAGCTGTAAATGAGAAGTCTGACAATAGCCCGGACAAGAGTTACCAACCTCTATTGGGCTATCTTTGTCGAGTGCCTCTGCCACTTGAGCAAACTGCTCATTGTTCATAAACATGAATGAACTCTGAAAAAAACATAGCAGTATATGAACAAGTCAGTTTCAACTATTTATTCAGTCTTCACTAAACAGGTATATAAGAAATTCAATTTAACTCAAATAAGATCATAAAGTCCTTCCAAAATACTCAAAATAGCTTACTTGATTGAGGGAGCTGTCTCCAAGTGATGATTCACCGTCGCTGAAGAGTAGGACGCCGGCCTTGTGGCGCGGGCTGTTCCGTCCACTGCGTTGTGACCCCTCCCCAAGAAATTCCTCATCAAAGTTTTCAAGGAGATAGTCACTCGCTACATCGATGTTGTCCTTCAACCCATGCATCATATCACGATATCTATACATGCAAAAAAGGGTAGCTGATTAGCGGAGGATGTTTATGTCTTAGCGGTCTGCAAAAGGCCAGTTTGAGTTTGCCTTATAATTCTTAAATCAAACTATGTACAGTATTGAGCTACATTAACATGACTGTTAAACAGCACATTTGTTTCCTTTATTTCCTAAAAGTACCGAATAGCCTCACTTGAATGCCGTGACCCAAAGTTATACATTGTATATTGTGGCTTATATGTCCAAAGACATGGAGCGGCTTATAAAAATGTGTGGGTATTTCATTATGTTAATGAATGGGATGCATTTAATGTTAAACACCAGGTGTGGCTTATACACTTGGCGTGAATTCAGGGTCTGGCTTATAGGTGGGGTGTGAGGTAATACTCATTGCTTACTGTTCTGAGTTGATGATGTTATCAGTGATCCGGTTAACAAGTGTGTGCTGCCCGAAGACGGCGTCATGCCCTGCGGCGGTGAACATGTCCATCTCTCCCTCAATCAAGGAGCCCAGGTTTGTTTCAATCTTGTTACGAAGTCTCTTGACGAATTCATACCTAAAAGCACAATAGCAATGTAAAATAAAGAGAATATCCAAAAAGGGATTCTGAACGATTCCCCTTCGGAAAATCAATAAATGATCAGAATGGCATGATTTCCTTGCTATCTAATTATAAGATAATATCTATTGACTGGAAATTATGGATCCTTTATATTCCTTTAACTTATATTGCATATCCCTTCACTATATTCTAATATTCATCGTTAAATTTATAAAGAAAAAATCTCATAAATGTCCATCATCAATTTCTAATAGGAAAATTCACTTTTGGAGTTAGTGACTTTAATATATGCTTTTTATTGTGGGCTTCTTACCTATGGAAATTAGGATCATACTCTTCCATAAAGACGATGGCTTCCTCGGCTAGTTCAGCTGAGGCGACCTCACGGAGATAGGGGCCAAAGCTAATAACAAGCTGTTTGAGACATGAGACCAGCTCGTCCCCCTCCAGTCGGTCATTCAAAGCCGCCATGATAATCTCTTGCTATCCTGGAAAATAAAACAAAAAGACTACATAGTCCTACGATTTCTTCAGGATCATAAGGGAACCAATTTCAGTCAGTGAAAAGACACAAATAAAAAGTACGAATACTTTACTTTAACCTTGTTTCAGCACGCCTACGCTTATCAATTAACTAGTGTTTTGTCATTTCACTGGGATCATATCCCTGCACTTAAAACGGAACCTCTGCTTACTTAGAAGCCCTGTAGGCTGCACTTAAGAAATCCTAATAGTGTATGATTGGTCCTGTACGTAACAGAGCTCAGATGTTTGATTTAAGACGATTTATGACTGCTTGTAGGGGTGAAATTTTTCAACTCTTTCTGAGCCTGAGGTAGCATGAACTAATATTTGTAAAGTGATTACTATTTCACGTCAATTTATGGTAATTGTCGTCGATCATATTCTACTAAAAACCATCCCCCTTCCTCAAATTACTGCCATAGGGAACTTGTATACACAGGGCTCGACAAATCTGTTTGAAAGCAGTGTGTCCACTGGGCACAAAGGCAAATCAAAGTTGTGTCCATCAGGAAAATGTTGTGTCTTAGCCCTTTGGGTCAATGTATTATACTGGCTTAGAAACTGTGTCCACTTGAAAAATAAGCTGGGTCCAGAGAAATATTTTTGTGTCACGGGCACTGGACACAGGGATTAAAGAGGGGCGCAGAAAATTTGCTGCGCGAGGCACAGAGTGTCACTAATAATTTCGACTACCATCGAGGGGGGGCACAAAAAATTGACACGCGTCCGCACGAAATCCCACCACCCCTGTTGATAAAATAAATAATGACCACTGATGATCATGTTTTTTTATGCTTCCCTCAAGAGTAGTCAAAATGTTTTATGCCCCCCCACAGGAGAGGTCTGAAATTTTTAAGCCCCCCCCCCTCAAACCCACCACCCCCAGTTGATAAATAATGACTACTCCCTGAGGGAGGGGGCGTAACCTGGGCTAGGCTAGCCTTAGACTGAGTTTCGGCTGTGTCACGGGTTGGCTTTGGCAGGGCTACGAGAGTGGCTAGGCTAGCCTGGGCTAGGCCTAGGCTAGCCTAGGTTACAGGAATTTTGAGCCAGAACATAGGTACTTATCCAATGAGTGGGTTGACTATGGGTTTTCTATAGCCCTATGATATCATTCTTTCTTTTTAAATAACAAGCAACAATCCAAATTACCTATGCTCCTGTAAATATTGGCTCAAAGTGGCCTTGACATCAATGTTTGTCAAAACATATCAGCATGTTCCGCCATGTTTAAAGCATGTTCCGCCATGTTTAAAAGGGGGCTAGCATGACGAATTTCAACATTGGTACCATCCTAAAGAACGTGCACAAATCCACAGGAGCCAGCGAAAAACTTTGCAATGACCTCATTGGTCGAGGGGTGGTCATGTGACTTGCTAACGCGGGTACGTCTTAACCGTGCTAGCCCCGCTTTAAACATTCCTCACGAGTTTGGCTTACACGTCACTTGACTGGGCGAGAGGTGAAGCCATACAAAGAGCCACAAATTTACGCGCATCCGCACGAAATCCCACCACCCTCGTTGATAAAATAAATAATGACCACCGATGATCATTTTTTTTTACACCTCCCTCCCTCACGAGTAGTCAAAATGTTTTATACCCCCTCTCAGGAGAGGTCTGAAATTTTTAAGCCCCCCTCTCAAACCCACCACCCCCCTGTTGATAAATAATGACTACTCCCTGAGGGAGGGGGCTAACAAGAAATGCGGTTGTGACCACGTAAAAAAACGCCTCCCGCCGTTAATGTCGGTATACCAGTGTTTGATGACATGTCTCATAAAAGCAGACATAAAGAAGATTTCACAATTATCAATTTCTCTATTCAGTAATTTTGCATTGTGAGACCTCATCACATGGGGCAAATGCAATCATCATAGCGCACTCCTGTACCGCTTCGCAGTAACACCTCTACGCGGCGTGGGAGGCGCTAAAAAAAAGCCCTAGCCTGGCCCTAGAGGGTAGCTACTATAGATCAAAGTCAAAGAGGGGCGCGGAAATTCTCCACACCTCCTGCGCGGGGGGCGCGAACAATTTTGACTGCCATCAAGGGGGGGGGGCGTAACCTAGGCTAGGCTATCCTTAGACCGAGTTGCGGCTGTGTCACAGGTTGGCTTTGGCAGGGCTACGAGAGTGGCTAGGCTTAGTCACTGTGCGCGACTCAGTTAAGGACTGAGTCGCTGGGACTGCCCTAGCTAAAACTTGCAGGTGCTCTAGAAACAGCAAGTTTCTAAGATTAACATTTGACAGAAACAAATCCCCAACAATCAGCTTATAATATTGACAAGAGTACCACCTTAGTTTTGCTGTCTGTGAGTGGAAAGAGCGTCTTTTGTTGGAAATCTTTAGATCGCACCTTTTTCCAAGGTTTGGCACATGCTGTGTGGGCTGCAACAGGTAGCTATCAGCAGGTGCATTTTCTGCCAGACAGGAAGTCAATCTCCAATCACCAAGCAGATTCTCATGGATAACATTATTTCATGAATAACACCTCTGTTGTGAGACCTGAAACCACTTCCATCATGGCCAACCGTGGCAGCTAAACTTGATGTGAAGGCTAACAGATTTGCAAGAACCAAATAATCTGGGCCCCCGTATAAAAGGTTTCTCACCAAATGGCAACAAACATGTCTTAGGAAGCCATCCCTAAGAGGAAATTGACATAAAAAAATTATATCCTACAATTCCAGCCACCTGACAAATTAGCCCTATGCAGGAAGCCTGACTCTCCCATTAGGTAAGAGTCAGCGCCCGCCGGACAAGCTAGGCTAGCCTGGGCTGGGCCTAGCCTAGGCCTAGGACTAGGCTAGCCTAGGTTACAGGAATTTTGAGCCAGAACATAGATACTCATCCAAGGAGTGGGTTGACTATGGGTTTTCTATAGCCTTATGATATCATTCTTTCGTTTTAAATAACAAGCAACAATCCAAATTACCTATGCTCCTGTAAATATTGGCTCAAAGTGGCCTTGATATCAATGTTTGTCAAAACATATCAGCATGTTCCGCCATGTTTAAACATTCCTCACAAGTTTGGCTTACACGTCACTTGATTGGGCGAGAGGTGAAGCCTTACACAGCTGACCAATCAAATTTCCTCATACAAAGAGCCCATGGCGCTGTCCATAAACTAAATGCTGCCACCTAGTGAACAAAACTAGCACTTTCGGGAGATAAACATTTCTTCAAACAGTCTTCAGTCAGCCAATCAAAAGTGAGAAGCACGGACGGGGAAATTGCAATTTCGACAGCAACACACTTAAACAAACGTTCAAAATGTTGATCAAAGTAAAGGTAATTGACGTAAATTATGTTGTATTTGTGTGGAGGTAGTTTCCTACAATCAGTCTTCATTTGTTAACTGATGTCCTATGTCTAATATGTGTCATTTTGTCTCATTGCATGTGCCGGTTCATGACAGACACTCACCGGGAAGGAGGTAGGCTGAAACTTGATTTCTTATTCTTTCAATGATTGAATCATTGACAGATGACAGTTTTTACAATTGAATATAGAAAAAAAAACACGGCTGTCACAGTGCTATTCCATATCTAAGGCTTAGTCTAAGGTCCTTCTTTGAGACCAAAATTGACCCCAGTAGGTATGTCACTAAAAATTGAAAAGCTGTCTGATCGCTTAGCTTTTAGCACAGCCTTTAGAGACACATGTTAGTAATAATATGCTTTTGGAATTTTTCATTTAAAGTGAAAATTGAGGAAGTTATGGTGGTTTTCATGATCGAAAGTGGGCATTTTTTTCGTCATCATTTTAAACTGTACAAAGAAGGAACAAGTGTGACCTTTCCATGATTTTAGTCTGATTTTTAAACTTGCTGTATCATGGAAAAGCTTACATCCCCTGAAAGCCTGGAACTTTGCCATCACAATGGAGCGAGAGAACTTAGAAACTTGGTCAATAGAGAGGTTAGGCGGGCACGCGCCAGGTATCTTAAAAACCAATTGCATCTACAAAGGAAAAACCCTAAGAAGTTCTGGAAAGTAGTAGAAACTATCCTCCCCAAGAAGAGTAAAATCAATATAATACACCTTAGGGAAGGTGGGGAAATGGTTCCATTAAAACAAGCTGCAGATAAAATAAACGCATTCTTCTGTAACATAGGGGCTGAGTTAGCCAGTAAACTGCCACAGACCCCCCCTCCCCCTCCCCCCAAGGGGGCCATCCACTCAAACGAAAATGGACTGACTTTCCTTCCCTTCTCTGTTGACCAAGTTAGAAAGGAAGTACAGGATATAGATGTGTATAAATCGTCAGGTATGGACAATATCTCCAGCGAGTATTTAAAAGACTGTCTCACAATACTTTTGACGGAATTCACCATGCTTCTAAATAAATCAATTGAAACCTGTATTTTTCCCGAGGCGTGGAAAATAGGTAAGGTAGTGCCAATACCCAAGGTTACCAACCCCACTACCCCATCCCAGCTCAGGCCTATCTCTCTCCTCCCTGTCCCAGCTAAAATTTTAGAGAAATTAGTCCACCAACAACTATACTCCTTTCTGGAAAGTACTGGTGTTTTAACATCAGATCAAAACGGTTTTAGGAAATCACATTCTACATTAGATGCAGTCTTTCTGGTTAACAAATTGGCCTATGAAGCACTGGCAGACAATTCCCATGCAGTCATAGTCTTCCTTGACTTCACAAAAGCATTTGATTCCCTCCACCACCCTAAATTACTAGCTAAGCTTGGTACCCTTGGGCTAGGTTGTACAGCAGTAAAATGGTTGGAGAGTTATCTGCTTTCCAGAGTCCAGAGGACGGTCTGTAACAACAATGTGTCCTCAGAGTGTGGGGTGGCCTATGGGATTCCACAGGGATCAATTCTGGGTCCACTCCTGTTTATAATTTATGTAAACAGCTTGCCTAGCATTAATGTTGCATCTACTCTGAAATTGTATGCAGATGACACCTTGCTTATATATACAAACAAATCACTAGTTAGACTAAACAGGCAGATGCAGAGGGACTTAGCTTTAGTGAGTGATTGGTGTAATAATAACGGTCTCACAATAAATCCAGACAAGTCTAAATGTATGATGGTAACGCGGGAGGCTAGCTCACCCAGACTGCACCTGAGAATAGGTAATGTGTTACTGGAAGAGGTCACAGCATTTAAGTACCTAGGTATCACCCTAGATAGGAAACTAGAATTTGTATCTCAAGCAGAAATTATGCTTAAGAGTATAGCACATAAATTGTGGATGTTGAAGCGGATCAGATATTGTATAGACACTTTTACTGCACTGTCCATCTTCAAAGCAATGGTACTGCCCTATTTTGATTATGGGTCTATCTTTATTACTAATGTGTCTGTAACATATCATCATAGGCTACTTGTATACTGTAACACAGGGTTAAGAACATGTTTTAATATCTATGACCCAAGAGAAATGCATGTCAAGGAACTGTACACCGGGGCTAATCTATTACCCCCAAGCCTCCGCAGACTCCAGTTGCAACTGGTTACATGCCATAGAATGGTTTTTGCAGGTCAACTTGATGTCATGCCTTACACTAGTACTAGAGGTACCTCTGCCCCAACAGTGGCACAGGTGCGCCCCAAATTAACTGGTCTAATCAATTCAGCACCTTATCAACTTCTATCACAGTGAACGCTCTACCACCTGACCTCAGGTGGAAAGTGGCCAAGACGGAATTTACAGCGGAAATTAAGAGGAGGCTAAAAAACTGTCTGAGAAGATGGCCAAAAATAAAGGATCATTGCCTCCTCTATGAAGGAGTCTCACTCCTGAGGGACTAACATCAATGTAGGAAACTGATTGCCAAATCGGATCTAAGTCTCCTATTCCCAATCTCACAAAAGGAGCCAATCTTCTAAACAAGGCTGGTAAAACATTCAGCTTTAACCTTCCTCCAAAAGATCATTGGAACTTTGCATATGCTGAAAATGATATATATGAACTCACTACATGTACTTATAGATTTAAGGCTACTTGATGTACCGGCTGCCTAGGTAGTTAGAGAAACCTCAGACCAAGATCGAACTGCTGACGCTGTCATTGTTATTTTCATATCTGTTGTGTCCAATGTTTGTCCTATTGTGTTATTGTCATAAAATTTTTAAGGTGTAATTGGTCTTAGCATAGTTAGAGGTGGGACTAGAGAAGGTGCATATAATGAACTGGCAAACATAATTTGAACATATGGGGTGCATTCCCCCGCCTCCTCCCCCACCTGGTAGGTCAACGGCAGACCGGCGGAAAAACCGAGTTCACTGTTACCAGGACACAAATAAAACTGTTTAAAAAAAAAAAAAGTTAATCCTAGGTCATTCTGACCAAAAGAAGGGGAAATATCAATTTTTAAAGATAAAAAGTTAGTAAAATCCCTTAATTTGGGCAGGAATTATCAATTACAAATTTCTGCTGATCCTAGAAAACTATGTGCTCAATGATAGATTTCTTTCAAACTTGGCACAAATACTCTTAAGACCCTACCCTAACTCTTCCATTTATTGAGACGAAAAGTCCAGTAACCTTGGTAACGTGCCGACGTCGGCACACCGGATGCCGGGGACAAACTGGTGCTCTGCGCTCGGCACTCCACTTTATGTACCACACTAAAATGCTACACTGGAGCCCTGCTCATATTTCAAATGGGTACCACGGCCATAAGAATGCCCCAATCCCTTCTTTATTGTGGGATGATTATCTTCTCTGCAATTGTTTTCTATACTGCTATTGAATGTCCTTCGAGTCTTAACATACAAGAGGAATTTGAACTTTTAATAGTGGACGTAGTGCTGACGCACACAAATCTGTCCCCCGCACAATATGGCGCGGTCCGTGTGCACGTGACACGTAACCCTGGCGACGTGCTAGGCATCGTGGTTACCGTCCGCATGAATATATTTTAAAGTAACTTCCTACTCACCTCTAGAAAATGGACAGGGGTAGGATTCTGAGTTCCAATTCGTTTTAGTCTAGTTTTGGAGGGAAGATACCTACAGACTAGATTCCAACATGAGGCTGTAGGGGAATCTCTCCCCTACGTCATCATTCCCTACATGCACCTGAAACCCTGGGAATCCCCTTGTAATTTGCATATTCATGAGGGGTTCCCCTGCACACTAGTGACAGAGCTGGCACAGATTCACGCGACCACTGTGAGGCCGCGCAGAGCGCCGACGCTGGCATACCTAACCCCAGGTAGCGAAGTCAGGCAGATTGCAGGTCGCGGGAATTGTAAAATTTGTATCTGTAGGCACTTGAAGTTACCTTGTCCCATGCATTTTATCTATCAAACAATGGATAGATCTCATCAAAAAAGTGGATTTGCTCTTTAAATGAAGTCTTTATGCCAAGTATAAGGGAAGTTATGACTGATCAAAGACCCAAAATCGAACCCAAAATTCTGCCAGTGTTAAGAGTTTAAATTTGGTCCAGATTTGTGATCAAGCATATCGGATACATAAGCAAATGTCAACTTTCAGTGAATAATTTAGGCTCGTATTCCCAGAGGTGCTTCTGCCCGTATTCAACGAGGCCTTATAGGCCGAGTTGAATACGGGCAGAAGCACCGAGGGGAATACGAGCCTAAATTAATCACTGTGAGTTGACATTTGCATTTATGCCATGGCCCACGGGTTTAAATTGCTTTTAAATAAGGGATTTCAACAATATTTACTGATTTTGAAGACGCTGAGTCGTCTTGGTTTGTTTAGATCCGCCATGACAGCTTGTTCGATGGAAGTAGGTCACGTGATACAGAGCTAGCCGCTACTTTTAGTTTTGATATAAATGGGCAATATCTTCTTTTTTAACATGGCGCTAACACTTAGTTATGCCTTAAACAATTCATAACATATTATTTAACTAGTTCAATCATTCTTTTTTTGCGTAAAACTTCTAATAACCATACCTAAATACGAAACTAATTAGCTCTGTATAAATTCAAAATGGCGCCGCTGAATATGCGAGGATCGTATTCCACCCCCCCCATTGAATACGGCGTAAGTAGTACTAATCTATAGTGTTGACGATATTAGCCATGGCATAAAGGACTGGCTACATCTCTGAAATCATTATATTATTTTGGACTATTTTCTTTTCATGTATGGAAGAGTTCCCACAAAAGGTTGAAAATCAATGTATCATATCAAATTTTAACAGTTTAAAGGGATTTTATCTTGACATAATATCATCTGCGATTTAGCGATCTGACAGAATTGGTGCAAAATTATGGAGTTGATATGAGATCTTTAATTGGTCAGAATTTCCCTTTAAATTGACATAAAGACTTCATTTAAAAAGGAAATCCTCTTTTTTTTATCAGGTCTATCCATTGCTATATAAATAATATACATAGGATTGAATTCTGGCAAACAGACAAGGGCCTAACATGGAGAAGCTGTTTGAAGGGTGATAGCGAATGGCACGCTAACATTTTTGTGGGGTCTTGCAAACATCCTGTTCCCCTATGAAAAGAAAACCCCTAGACATTTTCTAAACCATTCTTTCCTGTAGAAAGTGTGGGAACTATTCTCTTTTATGTGAGATTTGGCCTTTATACCAAAAAATGCTTTCAAAATTATGGGTTAACTTCACTTGGGGAGAATGGGATGTTTGCCTGCATCAATTATTTCTCATATAGATTCATATTAAACCCCTAATCAATCCCTTTAAAATGAGCCCATGTTTGTTAAGATCCTCCAATAAATAGCTACACAATGAGCTTTCAAAGAAAGGAGAGTTTAGCACTCCCCAGTTTCAGCTTTATCACAATTTCACACCTCCACTGCAGCAGAACCATGCACTGGGGGTAGGTAAGTGCCTAGTATCTGTCACTATGAGTATGATAAAGACTAAAATAGGTATTTTTAAACTGTGGATTTCTAAGGCTAAGCCCCTAATCATCAGATTTTTTCATGGGTGGTATGATTTGAAATGGAAAGGTCTGATCTACACAGTGGTGGGTAAATATCTGATTTATTCTTTTATTTTCATTGTGTTAACAGCTTTGGATATTAGGGAGTGATCATTTTTTACCAACGGGGGGGGGGCTGGTGGGTTTGAGGGGGGGCAGAATTTTTTCAACCCCTTGACCGGGGGGTCAGAATTTTTTCAACACCTCTGATGGGGGGGGTCAAAATAATGTCATCTGTTTTCAGTGGAAAACCCCACGCTTTACTATAGGCTAAAAGGGGATTTTTGTCCCTTGTGGGGGGGTTCGAAATTTTTTTCACGCGTCTGCACACAAACCCACCAGCCCCCCCCTGTTGTTAACCCGAAAGGAGTTATTAGAGCCGGGTAAAACTAGGTCATTTTCAGTGCCTACTTCCGGTTGAAAAAACGAAGAGACAAACAAATTTCTTTTTGGCAAAATATGGGTAAAATCAAACATTTGTTTTATAATCTTGCTAATACAACAATAGTTAAATATGTTAGGCTTACCGTAATCTCCCGCGTATAAGGCGCGTCTTATACGCGGGGTTTTAGTTCTACCTTGATCCACAAGGGGGACACCAAGACCTTTCTTTTGATATGTCACACTCCCATATGGCCACATATGCTGCATATGGGGTCCAGTGGGGTCCTGGGGGTCCAAGCAACACATAGCTTTTTGAATTTTGAGAATCCATTCAGTAGAAGAGAAGTTATGATTTTTTGATTTTTTGACCATATTCCAAAACTCTAGGTGCGCCTTATACGCAGGGTGCGCCTTATACGCGGGAGATTACGGTACCTAGATACAGAGATTGTATTCTCATGTGCAGCAGATTAGCTAGAATCTTTATCATAACAGGTAAGGGTAGGGGTGCATAGTCCTCCATTGCAGTTTAATGGTTGTGTCTCCAATGCTTAAGGCCCCATAGGAGGTGCGAATAATCAACTTTCCCGCGTTTTTGGACTGACGTGATGCGGACCATTGCATTCTGGGTAAAAAAATTGATCCGACATTGATGAATTTGCCGTCATTCGTCTCATGCGCACACGCGAGATGTCGTAATTTCGGCACAAACATGGTGGATATCGATTTTTTGTAAATTATTTATAGAAATGTGATAAATAATTGCCAAAGTATATGATTTGAATCGATATGTATTATTAAAAACATTAAAAAAATTACAAGTTTGCCCTGTCGTTAATTCGCATCACAAAGCCGTGGTGGTGCAAATTGACCCAAATCCCCATGGAAATTGGGTCGGGCATGCGCAACTAGAACCAAAATCCAAAATGGCGGACAGCGAGACGATACTCACGGTGGCATCGAAGCTGCTGGATTATAACAAAATGGAGGAGAATTACACTGTCTCATGCGTTTTTATGGTTAATATGGATCATTATTCAAGACCTGCTGGTATTGTGCAATGCTTAAATCGCCAGGAGAGGAGTTATTTGCCAATGAAACATACAAGCGATAATGGATGCATTCTCCATAGGCTTAACCATTGACAGTGATAACGCTCGAAGAAAACATGAGGTTAGTATCAGAAGGGGCCTAAAAGAAGAGATTAAGTGCCCTTTCGGGTTACTTGCATTGCAAAATGCTGTCCTATATTTAAAAAATGATCACTCCCTTAGGGTAATATTCAGATGTTGTCAGCCTTCCCTGCAAGAGTAACTGCAACAACCTTAGTTCTTCTTGTGAAATCCTTTGATATTGTGTATCCCAGTGTAGATAGAAAAAATACAATATAATATCCAAATAACCAACATGTAGACCTATATTTTGAGGGGATTTTGATAATTTTTGACCGATTATTAAGAGCATGGCAGTCCAACAAACTTTGGACCAATTTTCAAAAATAAATATTTGTTACAGAACCTACAGAGCTATTCTACAATAGCTCTTAAGTCAAAAGGAATCCAGTTTTTACAGTTATTGTGTTGCGATTTTCTGCGATTTTTAATCTCCTGAATGCATCATACAAAAATATTCAAGAAAAAAGTAATTTGAAGCCTAATTTCAACTTGATATTTAAAATACTTCTACAGTTCATAGCAAAATGACTCTCGGATATGTCAATCTGCTAATATTTAGCTTTAAGGTGTCACCACCCCAAAAGCCTTGTGGCCATCCAAAAAATCACAGGTCTTCCACCTTTGACCTGATATTAAAAATACTTAAAATTCTCACAATGCTTAGCAACCTACACCATATTTTAGCTTATGAAATGGAGAAAAAAATAAGATAGGTCCACATAAACATAAGTAGGCTAGATTTTGCGCAAATTGCCATCGTAACCAGGTAGTGATTTTTGCATAGTGAGGCCTAATCAGCGCATGAATACACATCAGGACCCCTTCACCCCATAAACTTCCACTGAATTTATTTGTTTTGAACAAAAAATATTCTGGGATTATTGAAACACTGCTACTCATCATTTGGATACCAAATAACAATGGGTTTGGCCCCTCTTTCCCTTCCGTTGGGGCCAAATTCCTCAAAATAACTAAGTTCAGAAGGGACTATTTGGCCAGTAAACCTGGCAGTTGTCCGAATTAGGGTGGTGACACCTTAACAGAAAAGCTGGTTTTGTTGCCATGGTCACCAAAAGATTCCTTCATAAACAAAACATTTGAGGATCCTCAATCATAACTTGTCCCCAGATTCTACCTAAAAAACATATTTAACTGTTATTTTGGGCGATTTGGGACAGTGGTGGGATGTGCATAGACCAAAACTAACCTAAAAAGGTTTTTTTTTTCTAGCTACAAGTTTTTAATCTGACATAAAGAAAAATCTAGCCTGACTTTATTAGGCCAGTCCAAAATAAAAAGTTGGTCTATGGATTTCCCGCTCCAAATTTTCGGAAATCAAAAAAATTTTTTTCATTGAAAATTATTTTGTCTATGGATTGCACCCGCACCATTTTCTGCAAAAATCTGATTTTTTTTTTTTTTTTTTTTTTTGGCCATAAATTTTGAACAAACAATGGCAGATACTAGCTTTAAAAATGGCCAACTGTTGAGCTCCTCTCAACTCCTTTCCTGGGAAGTCTTTGGTTATCAAAAAAAAAAAAAAAATCACACTCTCCACATCTGTGATGTGCAGAATCCATTGACAAATTTTTTTTTTTAAATTTCGCCCTCCCTCTCGAATTTTTCAAAATGAAAATCCATAGACCACCTTTTTAATTTGGTGTGGCCTTATGGCAAATATGCATTAGAAGATAGCCCAGAACATCCATTTTCTCCAGTAATATTCCACTAAGGCCTAAGCACTGTGAGAATTAGGGAAGTCAGTAGAATTGGTGAAAAGGCCCTAAAACAGGCATTTTTGGGGCCAAAATAGCCAAATTTGACCCAAAATAGGCCCCATGGATATGAAACATGTTGTTATGTTGCCATGGTAACCATAACAATCAATGGAATTCTGGGATATTTCACCCCTAGAATGTTCCATTATATAGTGTCATGATATTCGCTCCTATAAATGATAGTGAGTTTAAAAAAAAATACCCATTTCATTAGATTTAGTTAGGAAGTGAAATTTTCCTATAAAATGCCTGTAAGGACTAGAAAAAAGGGAGTTAGTTTCAAGGTCTAATTTTTTGTTAAGAATTAGGCACTTTTAAGGCAAAACTCCATGAAATTCTATCATTTTTGGACACAAATCCCATATAAAAGAGGTGTCCACCACAAACAACCAACACTTATTGTTTAAAAAATGTGAAAAGGGCTCAAAAATGCCCCCCCTGATTGGCATATGTCTTAAAATCAGCTTTTCCTTTAATATGGTGTAATTGGTTAATAGATGGGCCTACGCAATCAGAATCTGTCAGTAATTGGCCCAGGGTATCCCCTGGGCTATTGGAGTCGGGTTTTCAGTCAGATCCACAAATTTGTAATCACCAACTTTAGGGTGTAATCATTCAGTGATATACTGTTAGTTATCATATTTTTCAAAAGCCAAAGGAAAGTTTCAAATCTCATCTATCAGACAACATTTTGTCCTTTATGGTGAGTGATGTCTTTCTCTACAAAAAAAGCTGCTGTACTTATGTCATGTTTTGGGGAGCTATACTGACTACAAGTTCTTTAACCAATGGGTCTATGGGTCAGATAGATTTTGGCGATGAAATTAGCACATGGAGTCCTATGGGTAATCACCAAGTGAGACACTTTTTTTTTTCAGCAGGCAATGTTTACAGTGCCCAAGCTATACACATAACACATTGGGGACTGAGCGATAAACTAAGCATGCTAAGGATAAAGTTTTCTGTGTGGGCTAGGTGTCCAGGGGCTAGGTGTCCAGGGGGGCAGGTGTCCGGGGGCCAAGTGTCCAGGGGGCCAAGTGTCCAGGGGGCCAGCAATCCAAGGGGTTTATGGTACCTACCCTGAGCCTTCTGTGCTTCAATGCACAACGCCCAATTTTTATATTGGGGGGGGGGTAGTAGATCCTGGGCCATATGTGATATATATCACACGTTAAATCTTTATGTACAGCAGTGCCCAAAAACCATGCGCCTAGTGCATGTTTAATGGACAGTCTTATCTTAAGAATTTGACAAATATACATGGTGGGGAATGACATTTACAAATTATAAAGTGCCATAAAAATGGTTCTAGTAGGCATATCAACTTGATTCAAAAAGCTATAAATTTCGATTAACAAGCCCGTTCATTTGGTATATGATTTACATGAATTGGCTGAAGTCCTGATTTTTGTCTGACTTTGCTACCCTAGGCCCCCCCCCCATAAATTAAGGAAATGACAAGTCATTTTCTAGCTAGGCCTACCCATAGTCATGGCATATATTTTTGAATTTTGATAATTTTCTTAATTATTCATTGAGAACAAAAGTTATATTCTAGATGATCCAGGATATTCGCTGTGGGCAATCACTGTAATCTTTGCACAAACCTTCCTTGTTACATGGGCCACAATTGCCAATTAGATAACCTTGCTTTGGTAGACAATTTGACTTTCTAATAAACCATGACAGTCACCGGATTTCGCTCTTTACATGACCCGTGCCATCGTTATTAAATGTTTTAATAGATATGTAAGCAATGGATCCTGCCTCAAGTTTAATAGACATTTCAATTGTGACAAAAGATTTCAAGGTTCAGACAGAGACAAGCCATAAGGTTTAGCCTTTAGGCCTAAGGGAACTGCAGACAGGCCAGATTGAGATTCAATGGGAGTTAACCCCTTCCACCCTATAAAGCAGGATTTGCACGCAAATCCCATAGAGTAACAGAAATTCAGGGGTGAAAGGGGGGAAAAGTCGGCCAATCCGATTGGGATCATTAAACATGTTTGATATTGTCAGACTCAATCGGACACACATGAAGACATTCCCTGATCATGCCGCTTCACCGATCAAGTCAGGCTGATTTGAGTCAGGCTGATCTGAGGTAACCTTAAACATCTCAGCCTGTCCCCTGGAAGATTGGAGTATCGTAATACTATATAACTTACAACACACCGTGTGTATAAAGGCGACTGCAGACGGGCCAGACGATCAGGAGCGTCTGCACATAGCTCGATCGACCCATTAAACATGACTTTCTTTGTTTGATGTTTAAGATCCGATTGAGACAATACTCCCTAGATATCAATCGAATCTAGCCCATCTGCGGTCACCTTAAGACGCACCCAGACTTCATGGATCTTCTAGGATAATCTAAAATTAAAAATGAAGTAATTTGGTTCTACTCAATGAACTTTCAAAATTGAATTCAAAAACCTATGCCAGGCTATGGGTAGCTAAGACCCTCCATAATGACCTAAAATCACTCCCAAATTGAATTTCTGGAGGGGGCCATGGGTAAATTTTGGTTTCAACATTGAACTTCTTGTCATCCCATAAGGCGCACCAGAAGCTGAGCCTTGGATATAAGGCAGGCCTTATACGCCGGGTATTACGGTAATAATCTAAGAGCTCAGTCCTGTACCATGTATCTAAATGTAGTTCGACGGTAATAAAAGGTTCTTTTTAAGTACATTATTTTTTTCTCTTCTTTCAGATTGAAATCGACATAGAGCCAACAGATAAGGTAAGTGATAAGCAATTTCTTACAAACACAAAAAAAAAATATATAAAAACTAAACGCAAATGCTAAGGAATAGAAAATGTGAATCTCTTCCCTAGTCAGTGCATCTCATCAAGAATCAGGATAAGATTATGAATGAAATTCTCTCATTTCATGAAAATGGATCACGTTTTTGTTAATATAGGTTGAACGGATCAAGGAGCGGGTAGAAGAGAAGGAAGGCATTCCACCTCCCCAACAACGGCTCATTTTTAGTGGTAAACAAATGTAAGTGTTATCTATGAAATAACCTGTGTATGTAAAAACAGTATGAAAAAGAGTCCTTTAAAGAAAATGGAGTTGTCTTTGTAACTGAATCAAAGCACGCTTATTCATGTTTCTGCTCTCAAAAGAGGTTAAGATCGTGACATGTACGGCAATGGTACATCTAGAATGATAGACAATTGTAGGCTAGACGTTGCCGTGTACGTTAGAATTGGGCAAATCTTAACCTCACTAATGAAAATAAAATACTTGTTGATTAGCACTTCCATTCATTACTTTCTTTTCACAG
The DNA here is from genome assembly GCA_949317995.1 of Acholoe squamosa. NCBI lineage: Eukaryota > Metazoa > Annelida > Polychaeta > Phyllodocida > Polynoidae > Acholoe > Acholoe squamosa. The sequence goes on from OX439038.1 coordinate 46,054,639, forward strand.
GAACGATGAGAAGACAGCGGCAGATTACAAAGTGACCGGCGGATCTGTGTTACATTTGGTTCTAGCCTTGAGAGGAGGACACTAGCAAATTATGAAGAAGGAAACATACAGAAACCCAACATTTTGAGTATATATTCCCATTAGAGAGATGTCAAGTGGAGGGCCGAATACGGTCCCGAGATCTTGGAAGCATGGCATGTATCAAGGCTATTCCAGATTGTAAGAACGTCAATCCGCTGTACCGCGCAACATGTTAGGCCCTATTTAAAGTGAACAGATCCATGAAGGCTTGGGGCTAGTGTCTAGCAATGTTCCAGTTGATGTTTTTATCAGCAAGGAAATTACCATTTTGATGGCAGGGTACGGTAATGATAAGCGTATTGACTACATCGTTTATTGTATCCTTATTGTTTTGACATAAAAGAACTCTTTGACATTCAACTTTTCACGCTTAAGATAACCATAGGATTCTCTATTCCCATCTCTAGTATTGAGTACTTTAAATGCTCTTATGTTCAACATTACCTGCCAACTCTTACTCCTTTATTTAAAGATTGTTTTTATCGTCTAGTTGGAAAAGAAGGCAAATTGCCAATAAACTTCTTGCGTTGATAAATGATGGATATTTATTGTTCAATGGAGTAATAAAAGATTATGCGTATGGAGGATGTTGTCGGTTTTCTCATTTAAAAGTGTCATTCAAATCAATCAGTCTTTCAGGGAGAGCCCCTCCCCCATAGCTACCTCATGTAAGACGCCCTGTGTTGAGGGGGAAAAGTATACAGTGCGCGCCATCTTTGATTGGGCAATTTAGTACAAGCCATACCCCTTCTATAATAGTACTGTCTATAAGTTAAACTCAGTAAGGCTCTGATCTGCAACGCAGGTATACCTTACACACGAGGTACGCCAGTAGTGCACTTGGTATTAGAATCTTGGTTCACCATGGCCAGTTAACTTATCAGTTCTTTATTCATACATTACTATGTTAGTTACAGCCTTCAAATTGAACCTGGAGACATGCGGCTGCCATTAAAGTTATCAATGATATTGACCCCTACGTCATGGATAACTTTTAAAAACTACATTCAGTAAATGAGAGAGGCTTTATGATAGTATTTTCACCTTCATTGCAAAGAAAATAAAAATGGTGGGTGCCCCTAATTATATATCCGCACCAGTGCACTTATTATGAACAAGTAATCAATGGATAATTCATGACGAGTGTGTTAGTGAAGGATACTTACACGAGGCCGTAGGCCGAGTGTAATTAGCCTTTGCTAACACACACGAGTCATGAATTATCCATTGACTACTTATTTTATACCACGAAACCAATAAATAATCAATAGAATACCAATAAATTCAAGTTGAAAACAAAAATTATTCCCCCTCCCCGGGATTCGAAGCCAGCCATAGTGTGTGTACAGGTACATACACCTCGGTGCCCGGCAGCGGACAGCGACAGCCCCGGTCTCGGCTTGGCTTGCTTTGAATGCGTCTTGCAGTTATGTTTGTGTATAATACAGCGCACATGGCGAAAAAATGATGCGCCCGGACCGGGACTCGAGCCGCGTACCTCTAACGGCTGAGCGCAATGCGCTAAGCACTAGACCACCACGTCTCCTCCTTCAGCGCCCGTCTCGGCTTGGGTTTGTTTGAATGCGTCCTGCGGTTATGTATACACGATCGGTACACACACCTTGGCACCCGGCTAGGCTTGCTAGGGGGGTCACAACCCAGAATGCTGGGGATTTTCACACTTTGAATGTATAGAAGTTATATGTGAGTGACCTCCCCGGGCTTTGTATCATATCCAGACCTGGTTCTAGCCAGCTAGTACCAGTCAGTTCCTGTGGCGCAATGCATAGAGAGTTGGATTAGGGATCTGAGACTGCAGGTTCAAGCCCTGCCCAGCTCATAAGATTTCGTGGGTTTTAACATGTAGCATATGACATGTAGGGACATGTAAGGTGTGCAGGTTATCCATGGATAACGGCACCGGGTGCCTGTTATCCTTAGATAACCGCACACCTTACAAAAGTCATGCTACAGCATTCATGCTGTGCAATATCGACAGGTATGTGTATGGAAATATCCAGCAAAAAGCACTGAGTAACCCAGAAATCGTGGTATAAGAAAGAATACAGCGATGTGTTTGTGTGATCTTAGAGTTGTATTCGGGTTAAGGGTGTAATATGTAATCATGCTATGGGCAGGATTGGAAGGTTTTAAAGTAAATACACATGTACATTCCACTCCCATGGAATGCATCGTATTCCCCCGTGATGGGGTCCGTGTATCCTTCGAAACCATTATGTGGCTGAGTGGGATGCGACTGGTCCTCGGAAAACGATGAGAAGTATTCCATGGGAGTGGATATTTGCATTTATTCCATTGTTGAACAGTGATATTCACTTCTTTTCTGGTGTGTATTGACTGAATGTCGTGTGACTTGGGCATAGAATACATGGATGTTGTATTCCATGGCCCCATGTGATACAGAAGTCCTTGGTTAAACCTGTGGGACTATCGTATTTACTATGTATAAGTGCCATGGCCTCTACAGTATGGCTTATCACTGACAGTCTACCTGCCGTCCCTAATAGATTTTCCACTAATGTGTCGTAAACTGACCAGGGGGCTCAAATGGCATTGACGCCAGATTCTCTAGATATGCTGGGGTAGGGGCTCTGATATCCAACCCCATGTCTAAGAATTTGTAGGGGGCTCGTGGAGCGTCTTATATAGTTTTAGCTCCTTATTCAAGAGGGCAGGTCAGTCGGTGTGGTTACCACTGGTAGGACCAGAGGTCGCTTCGATCTCTGGCCACTATGGGGTGATGGCAGCGCTTCGATCTCTGGCCACTATGGGGTGATGGCAGCACTTGTTGTCGCTGTTCCAGTCCCCTCCTGGGACCACGTAAGGAGTTCAGTTGGCTTCTGGCTACGGCCAGAGCAACACCCCTTGAGCACTGAGCTATGTCCATAGCACCACTTCGAACCTATGAAAATACTGAATAAACATGTGCCGGTTGCACATACCCGAGCTAACTTGTCTGGTTTTGCTCCGCCCCGGCTTATGTACTGATCAGCCTGGTCCAAAGAGTACCAAAAGCAGGACTGGGATTTCCCCAACCATCTTGAAGGGCGCTCATTCTCTCTTTTATTCTGTCTTCTCTGTGACCTTTTCTCTACTACCCATGCTGGGTCTCTGGCATCCCCAGCCGAAAGGGGTCTGATCTTTTCTTTTCTATCCACATGCCTCCCCCAGCATGTTTCCATTGGGGGGCATGCTCCCTCCAGCATGTTTCTCTTGGAGGGCGACTTGTTTGCCGTGAGTCGCTTACTCGTGAATGGGAGGAAGAGATCCTGGCTGTCTGAGCCCCCAGAGCAACGGGGCCTAGTTTTGCTCTGGCTGGCAACACGGCAGCTTTGGCTCCTACTTCAGCTAGACGAGCAATTGGACCGTCCCGATCCAATTAATCGGCAGTCGTGCCCATGCCTCAGGATATTTAACATACTAACTACGTGTTACCACTACCTTTATTCTTTCAACAAACTTGTTCGTTCATGAAATGTCTAGTATTGTAAATACTTTATCCTGGATGGCGACGGCTTAGGGACAATTGAGTACTGTATTTTCTCATTGTTTTGCACTGAGAGGGATACATGATTACTTAAGTATGTCATTCTCGTAGTCCCTGGTGTGTGAATACACATCAACCAAATTGGGGCTCCAACATAAGCGGGTGGGGAGCGAGAATGATGAAATACTTGGATTATTAACTATGGATAATCAACTTACACCCCAAAAAACTAACCAACCATTGAAAAGAAGGAAACCAGCAACGGACAACGACTCGGACGACGAACCTCGACTAACCCAAGAAATGACATCGAACTGGCCAAAATTTGTGATCCTGGAATCTACCAGTCCAGACACACCCTTGACTAAGCTGTCCCCTTTTGCCATCCAGAAAGGCATACAGGGGATAGCCGGCCAAGTCATTTCGATAAAGAAAACCAAGAACAATCAGCTTCTGATCGAGTGTGGCACTCGTGCACACTCTTCCAACCTCCTCAAAGCAAAGCAATTCGCTGGTATAAACATCAATTCCCACCCCCACCGTTCCCTCAACTCAAGTAAGGGTATCATCCGCACTAGAGACCTTGAGGGTATGGAAGAGGAAGAGATCTTGAAAGAGCTGGCGTCTGAAGGTGTCACTGCAGTCAAACGCTTCAAAAGGAAGACTGATGACGGACTAGTAAATACCAACACGTACCTTATGACCTTTGATGTACCCAAACCTCCACAAAGGCTTAAAATTGGCTACCTGATCGTGAAAGTAAACCTGTACATTCCGGATCCTCTGCGCTGTTACCAGTGCCAGAAATTCGGACATGGAAAGAACTCTTGTCGCCTGGAACCCATCTGCTTTCGATGTGGCCAAAATGGTCATGACAACACTACCTGTCAAAACCAGGCAAAATGTGCCAATTGCCAGGGCGACCATTTGGCCATATCAAAGTCCTGCCCAGTATGGAAAAAAGAAAAGGAAGTTCAAACAAAAAAAGCTGAGAACAACATCTCCTACCCTGAGGCGAGGAAGTTGGTTGAGGCTTTGAACCCACCGACACCAACCTGGTATACGACTAAGAAAAAGTTTACATCGGTAGAAATTCAGACCGACGAGACCCACAACTGTAAAATCAAGGCGCAAGCTACAACAAGCAGTTCAGTTGGAGTCGTCACTGATTCAGAGAAACCAAGATCAAACCCACAGAAGACAACTGGTACTAAAACCGCACCAAAGAATGACCAGCAAACAAACAGAAATCAAACAAACAAAGGAAACAGAGCCAGCGGAAGCAATAGTCAGAAAGCAAACAAGCCCCAGCGTAGTAGCAGTGGCCAACCACCCAAATCGGGTGATCGCACCTGCCCTACCCAGAACAGATTCAACTCACTAGAAATAGATATGGAAGAGAGTGGCCCAGTCCGCTGCTCCTCATCACCTAAAGGTCCTAATAGACCTCCCTCCCCTATCCACCACCCGGTATGATAAGTGGAGGAATCATTCAGTGGAACTGTCGTGGCTTTCGAGCCAATTTCAATGAACTCAAAATATTATGCCAACAATTTAACTCACTAGCATTTTGCCTACAAGAAACCTATCTAAAGGACACAGATGTCATATCACTTAAAAACTTCAAAACGTATAACACGCTCGGGCCAGATGGTGATAGAGCCACTGGTGGCACCTCTATCTTGGTCCGTTATGATGTCTTACATAGCCCACTACCTCTCACTACAAACCTCCAAGCAACTGCCGTTACAATTACTCTAGATAAAACCATCACTCTTGTCTCCCTTTATATCCCACCAAGATCACCTGTCACTCTGCAAGATTTCGTCCAACTGACGAACCAACTCCCAACCCCATTTATGATCCTAGGGGACTTGAATGGGCATAATCCCATATGGGGTGGAACTTCAACTGATGCTATAGGACGCACCATAGAGAATTACCTAGCTCAAAACTCTTTGGGTCTTCTAAATGATGGCTCAAATACTTATCTTCATCCGGGACATGGTACATACAGCGCCATAGACCTATCAATAGCTGATCCGTCCCTCCTCCCAGACTTCTCATGGAAAGTCTTGGATGACCTCCATGGAAGTGACCACTTCCCCATCCTTTTACAATTACAAGAGCCCAATATTGGAAAAAGAGAACCCAATTGGAAATTGAACAAAGCTGACTGGAACACATTCCAATCATTGTGCCAGGACAAACTCAATACCCAGGTCACAATGGAAAGTTTCACCAGCACACTACACTCTATAGCAGAAAAGACTGTACCAAAAACATCAACATCACCAAAACGTCCAAGAAACCCCTGGTTTGACAATAACTGCAAGAACGCCATCAAGGCACGCAAAAAGGCTTTGCGCAAATTCAGTTCCAACCCTACAGCTGAAAACCTGGCAAATTTTAAAATCAAACGGGCGCAGGCTCGTCGCATCGTAAGTGAAGCAAAGAGTGCATGTTGGAAGAAGTACGTATCTAGTATTTCTTCACGTACACCCATTGGCAAGATCTGGTCAATGGTCCGCAAAATAAAAGGCAGAAGTGCCGGGTCTAGAGTCCAACATCTTGTCAATGGGAATCAGCTGTTGACTAGTCCTATGGACATAGCCAACAAACTAGCTGAAACGTTTGAGTACTACTCATCCTCTCAAAACTGTAGCCAACCTTTCCTCAACACCAAAGTGAAAGAAGAAAGAAAGCGTCTGAAATTCCATTCAACCAACCTTGAGGAGTACAATCAACAGTTCACAATGCAGGAACTAAGGAAATCTCTACGGAGGTCTCACAACACTGCAGTAGGACCAGATAAAATACATTATGAATTTTTAAAACAATTACCTGTATCCTCACAAGAAGTACTCTTAGAACTGTTTAATCAAATATGGGAAAGTGGCGACCTGCCAACATCATGGCAAGAATCCACAGTAATACCCATCCCAAAACCTGGCAAAGATCATACAAAACCAACAAACTATAGACCAATAGCATTGACAAGCTGCTTATGTAAGACCATGGAACGAATGATTAACGACAGACTAGTGTGGGTTCTTGAGAAGAACCATGCGATCTCTGACCGCCAGAGTGGGTTCAGAAGAGGTCGGAGCACCCTTGATAACCTAGTCAACCTCGAAGCCTATATCAGAGATGCCTTTGTTAGAAAAGAACATGTCGTCGCTGTTTTCTTTGACCTAGAAAAGGCGTACGACATGGCATGGAAACATGGCATCATGAGAGACCTGTATGAAATGGGTTTCCGTGGACGCCTGCCCATTTTTATTTCAAACTTTATGGCTGACAGACGTTTTAAGGTGCGAATGGGAACATACCTATCCTTGGAACACAAACAAGAACTGGGTGTTCCACAAGGAAGTATACTCTCAGTCACTCTGTTCAACATCAAAATTAACAGTGTTGTGAAGGCAATTCAACGAGACATGCCATGTAGTTTGTATGTGGATGACCTCCTCATATGCTACAAGGCCAAACACATGCACACAATAGAACGGCAGCTTCAACTCTGCCTCAATAACATCCGAGACTGGTCAAACGAAAATGGTTTTAAGTTTTCCCAATCAAAAACAGTTGCTGTGCACTTCTGCCAGCATAGAAAACTTCACCCAGATCCTGCTCTCACATTAGACGGGAACCCAATCACTGTGGTAGAACAGACCAGGTTCCTGGGCATGCTATTTGACAAACGTTTGAACTTTGTACCACACATGACAGACCTTAAGGCCAGGTGTACTAAGGCCCTTGATCTGCTGAAGGCTTTGGCCAACACAGATTGGGGCTCAGACACTACTGTTCTACTCCAGCTATATAGAGCACTTATACGATCAAAACTTGATTATGGCTGCCAAGTATACGGTTCGGCAACACCATCTAGCATCCAAATGCTTGACCCAGTACACCGTCAAGGTTTACGTTTGGCACTTGGAGCTTTCAGGACCTCCCCGTATGAAAGTCTGTATGTTGAGAGCAATGAACCATCACTAGAACTTAGGCGCACAAGACTCTCATTACAGTATGCAACCCGACTGAAGACAAATCGTTCTAACCCAGCCTACAAGTGTGTCTTTGAACCTGAAAACAATCAGCTGTACAATGATAGACCAAGAATTGCCAAACCTCTCGGTGTGCGAATACGAACACACCTAACACAACTAGAAGTGGACTTGACAATGTTGAGTCCAACCCATATCCCAGAAATACCACCCTGGCAGCTGATGTCCCCACATGTAGACTTCAGCCTAGCCATGACCACAAAAACCGGAACTTCGCCAATTGAATACCATACCAGATATGCAGAAATACGCTATAGCTTCCCTCATCATGTACCTTTCTACACAGACGGCTCAAAGGTTCAAGAAAAAGTGGCAGCTGCTGCAGTTGGAGCTGGTAGAAGAGTAGCTGCTCGCCTGCCAAACCATAGCTCCATTTTCACTGCGGAAGGCTGTGCTATATTCCTTGCATTAAAGCGCATAAAAGAGTCCCCAGGGAAACAGTTTATTGTATTCAGTGACTCAAAATCATGCTTAGAAGACCTGCACAATACCAACCTCGACCATCCAGTAATAGTGAAGATACTGAAAGGCCTCATCGGGTTCAAACAGGCCGGATATGACATCCGGTTCTGTTGGCTCCCTGGCCATGTGGGCATCAAGGGCAATGAGGATGCCGATAAATTGGCTAGACATGCACTTGATTACCCGCAACAACCATGCCCTTTACCATCATCGGACTTCAAACCAGTAATCAAGAAATACACTGAGGACCTGTGGCAAACACAATGGGATGAAAATCCCTATAATAAACTGTTCTCGATTTGCAAGTCTGTCAAGGAGAAAAGACATCACATTCCTTCAAATAGAAAAGATCAAACAGTCATATCACGCTGTCGTATTGGACACTCCAGATTGACCCACTCCCATCTCCTCAAAGGAGAAAACGCTCCAGCATGCATAGCATGTGATGAAGATCTCACTATTAAACACCTCCTCTTGGAATGCACTGATTTTACACCTATTAGACAACGCTTCTACCAAGCAGGTAGTCTAAGCGACCTTTTTAACACCATCAGACCTGATCGCATTACAGCTTTCCTCAAGGAAGCTGGCCTTTACACCCTTATCTAATTACCTTTCAAAATGTATGTTATTGAAAAACACATTACTACTTTATACCACAGGAAAAAAGGAAAAAAAAAAAAAAAAAAATGGCTGGTCCGTCGGTGTCAGGATAATGTGACCGACCGGGTGATGTGTCTACAGTTTGCGACATGTTACCTGCGTGAGGCAGCACGATAAAGAGGGGCCTTGAGCCACGAGTGGTATTTCACCACTACGAGCCGTGTCCCACTGCTACAAGCAGACTCATAAATATATGCACGCGCGCACACACACACACACCCACTCATATGCGCAAACCCGAGGTAGGCCCGCAGCCTACCATTACTATTGAATAGTTTAAAATTCTTGAATGTCTGAGTTCCTCGATGGCCCCCGGACGTAAAACTAAACAAACAAACAAACAACAAAAACAAAAAAAAAAATCTTCAGTCTTCAATCCTTTTTTATGTTATTCTCTATTTCCTTCTTCTTAAAACAATGACTTAAACCATTACAATTTGAGTATAAAACTTAACTAAAATAGTTCCCTAAAACATGTTTGACCGCCATGGATATGACCCTAGCTGTCGAAATGGCGTAAAACAACTACTTACCTACCTACCTACCGAACCAGACCGAAGTTATATAAGAACTTGAACCATTACACTGGTGCCGTGATCAGTCTTGGTTTTAGTGCACGACCCTGGAGGTCGAACCGAACCATGACAGATCGACCCAAGGAGACTTGGGATCCGACAGTGATGAGTCCACTGAATCTGACTTCAGCTACTTAGGTTCTGAAGTGAAAGCGCCACCATTTACGGTTGGTACAGGCCGAAGCCTGACTATTGAAACCGAAGATAGTTACACATTGATCGCTGATTCATTTGCTGAAAAGATAGTTCGATCTCCTAAAGTGACAACTGCTCAGATACAAATGACTTCGAACCCGAGGAAACCGCATTTAGCAGGATCATTACAGGATTTATTCCTACAAAATAAACTGAATACTTCGAATCAGACAACTCAAAGTCCCATCGTAATGATGAATACTTCGGTTCGAAGGCAAGCTAGTACTACTACCAGTACTACAGTACCAGCATTGATAACAGACAGAAAGTCCTTAGAAGGCTTAAGTACCGTAATCTCCAGCCTATAAGGCGGACCCCGCCTATAAGGTGCACCTAGAGTTTAAGGATTTGGCCAGAAAAATGAAAAATTCATAATTTCTTTTCTAGTGAATGAATTTTCAAAATTTAAAAAGCTGTGTTTCTTGGACCCCTCTGGACCCCATATGCTGCTGATTGGGTTACATGGGAGTGTCACATATCAAAAGAAAGGTCTTGGTGTCCACCTTGTGGATTCAGGGAGAACTAAAAACCCCCATATAAGACGTGCCTTATACGCGGGAGATTATATTTATATTTGATATAGGTGGAAGCAAAAGACAGGGAGACAGAGACAACAAGCGATCAAACGAGATGAAGTGATGAGACTTGATCAACATAAAAAGTATTCTGAACGCAAAGTGTTGCGACTTTGAAATCTCAAAAAACTTTGAAATATGAAAATGAACAAAATATTCTGCTTTTAACTTTGAGCAATCTAGAGCAAAATGTAGAAAATAAAGAAGGTAGAAATGAATCCCTCGAGAATGAGTGTCTAGTTATCCAAAAGAAGCTCAAAATAACAAGAGCCGAATTGGAAAACGAGAAACTCAAACTGGAAATCGTGCATGAACAATGGGAAGCGGACCAAGAAGAGAAACGCATTATTAGCTGAAGAAGAAAAGATCAAAAAGCACATTGATCTTAGGCCACACCAAAAAAATAAGTTGGTCTACGGATTTCCCTCTCCATATTTTCAGAAATAGAAATTTTTTTTTTCTTTGAAAAAAATCTCGTCTACAGATTTCGCTCGCTTCTCTTTGTGATGTTTGGCAAAATTTTTTTTTAAATAATATTTTTCGCACGCCTCACTTTTCAGCAAGGAATCCATTGGACGCCAAAAAAATCTTTAAAAAATTAAAAAATTTCGCTCGCTTGCACCACTTTTTCAAAACTAAAATCCGTAGACCAACTTAATTTTTTGGTGTGGTCTTAGAAAAACTGAAGATGCTATGATACAAGACAATGAACAGTTAATGCAGGAGATTAAGGACAATAATGAGGACTTAATCACTCACCAGCAGGAGCTGTGTCTAAAGATGACGATGATAATTCAAACATTGAAGATGTCGAGATAGAAGATGATGAAAAATTGTTTCATACAGACACTACTTCAACATTATGTTGTGATGTGGCTGACAAAGCTGATTTGGAAGAATTCGAAGAAGACAAAGCAATACCTTCAGATCAAACATTTGTCAAAGGTGTTGCACCAATAACAACTTCGACACCAGCAGGTGGTTTGGTGAGGTGCGGAGCACCTGAATACGATCCATTCATCAATGATAATGCTAGGGTGAATGTCACCGATGACGGTGTATATCAACCTGGACAAATCTGATGGGGGTGGACGTAAGAATCTGAGATTTAGTGTCGGAGGTGTTAATTTGGGTGCCTACACTGATGAAATTGGTGGATCCTATCAAGGTTCCGACACAGTTTAAACCAGTGAAGATAGAGCACTCGACATTTCATATGAAGACAACTCCTCTCAGTGTGATTTAGGAGCTGGGAATCCAGGAGCTGCTAACAACCAGAACCAAGGAGCCACCAGAGGTACTTCAGGTAATACTGGAGAAACTTCGAGAGCAACAGGAGGAGCTTCAAGGTCCACTAGTGGAACTGCAGGTACCACTGGAGGTACTTCTGGAAACAGAAAATGATCTTGAGCCACTATTGACGATCTTTTGAATTGGTCTTAGAACACTTCCGGGTGTGCTCATAACGAAGAAACGATTCGAGATTGGAGCGTTAGCCAATGTGAAAAATTGGTACGCACCAATAACGCTGCTCGAAGAGTCGCCATCATTCCTAAATTCTATGATGGAACCACCACATGGAAGGAATGGTTTTCGACCTTCACTGATGACATGTGTTGTAACGCATGGACTCCTGAGGAAGCACTTCCACATCTGATCAGATGTTTGAAGGCTGGACCAGGTAAGATTGCTGTGGCCAAACAGAATGAAGTGTACAACGAACATGGTACCTTCACGGATTTGGTGGAGTTTGCAAGTGTACTTCTATATAACTTGGTAACTAAAGACCCTATGATGGCTTTTAAGAAGCGAACCCAGAAACCTCATGAAACTTTCAGAGCTTTTGGATTCGAACTGCAGACTCTGCTGCATAAAGCCCGCCCTAGTGTCGGTTTGAATGATGAGTACTTCATCAACGACCTATTACCTCAATTTATACAGGGATTGAGGGATGAGGAGCAGCAACAGGCCGCTATAGCAGCTTGGAAAGGGAAGAATGCAGGGCTGACTGACCTTTTTGAAGGAATAGACGACTTTAACAAAGTTCGAACCTTAATGACAGGTAAAGTCCCCATTAAGGCAGCTGCTACAGCTATTGCTCCGGCAAGCCTTGTCTCTTCCATGCATCAGACCGATGGGGTGATTCTGATACTGAAATTAAAGAGATCGAAGAAGATGGAAGCATTTCTGCTGTCCAGGTGAAATGAGACATGAAGAGGAAATCTATACCTCGACGAATGTTCAGTAAGAAAACCCCTAACTGGGATGCTCTACTCAAAACTTATTCTACCACTGTAGAAGCAGTGACTACTCACAGTATGAGGTCTTCCTCTGCACCCACTTCGACAACATCCAATACCACTACTACAGTGGCAACCCCATCACATAACAAGTGGATGTAGGCCGGGGGCTGATAGGGCCCACCATGCAACCCCCCCACATCCCAATGCGACAAGTATTTTTTCGATCCTTAGGGTCCCCTGAACAAGATTCAAGATGTTAACATTGATTATCTTGGGATGCACTACCGGTTTTTGCTCATTATCCATGTGCGGGTTTAGACCACTTTTGGGTCAATTTTGCTACCATGTTATTCAAGGGGTATGCTCAATCCCTAAGCTCTAAGACTATCTTACCTTGTCTAGATCCTGAAGCTATTGGTCTCGTTGGAAAGAAGACATAATAAGCTTTTCATTAAGCCCTAATACATGTTTTTAAGTTCAGATTTGTGTGTACCAGACGGTCAGGAAGACGGAAGATTGAAATCACAAAGTTCCCTTTTTAACTGAAAAATGTAAATGCACTCCAGATACATGTATAAAACTTGCTCTTATCCCCATCTAACCAAAATATCTAATATGATTTACGTAGGCCTAAACTTTTCCATGCTAAATCTTTATCAATTCTCCTGACTCTTATGTAAATAAGGGTGCTGATTAAGAACATACATGTTTCTACTTCATAAGATTTAATGGCGAGGCTGTATATGGCTGAAATTCAAAATGGGCGACAATAGAATCAAAATTTAATGTCACTTTGAATTACATATATGTGCAGTCTAGAAAGTATCTGGTGGGTCCTACCCCCTATAAATGAGCTTAGTAGAATACAGTGGTGCCTTTTTGTTGCTAGGTGGTGTGGTTGCCTAGAAACAGTAGCTTTGCATAGCAACCAAGCCTGAAAATATGCTCAAATGTGATATCTGCATGTTTTTTTTTCAGTAACATACTCCCTTGATGTAAACTTGCATATAACTCTTCTGTGACTTCCATCATAGACGAGGAATATAGGTGATAAATGGTTGCTAGGTTGTGTGGTGGCCTAGCAATAGTCGTTTTGCATAGCAACAAAGCCTAGATTCTTATCTGTAGGTACATACTTGTGCATAGTCTCCCCTCAAGGACATAGTTCACTGATTTCAAATTGCATATAACTCCCCTGTGCCATCACACAGTATGAACATAGGTAGTAAATGGTTGCTATGTCATGTGGTTGCCTAGCAACTGCAGCTTTACATAGAAACCCATGTACAAATCTATGCAGATAGTCACAGATAAGTGTATGGTCTCGGCCCAAGAAATTGTACAGTAAAATTCCGTTATAACAAAATGCTTGGGAAAAGCCAAAAAGTTTGTAATAAACGAATTTCGTTGTATCCAAATAAGACTTTTTAGGGCCAAGTGCTTGAAGTAGGCAGCTGTAGAAGCCCTCATACACATCCTTCCTGCCCTCAGATATTCAAAGCAGCCTTACTGCTGCACAGAAGGCTAGGGTGGTGAGTGAAGAAGGCCTCATACACGGCCTAACACCTTTGTGATGTCTATGCCCTCCCCCATACTGCTGCACACAAGGCTAAGGTGACGGCTAAAGAAGCCCTCATACACGGCCTAACACCTCTTTGAAGTTCAGAGCAGCCTTACGGCTGCACAGAAGGCTAGGGTGGCAGCTGAAGAAGCCCTCATACATGTCCTTACAGCCTTGTGATGTTCAGTACCCTTACTATTTATAATTGGAGTTGGTTAGATCGGGATAAGAGCAAGTTTTATACATGTATCTGGAGTGCATTTACATTTTTCAGTTAAAAAGGGAACTTTGTGATTTCAAACTTCCGTCTTCCCGACCTTCTGGTACACTCAAATCTGAACTTAAAAACATGTATTAGGGCTTAATGAAAAGCTTATTATGTCTTCTTTCCAACAAGACCAATAGCTTCAGGATCCAGACAAGGTAAGATAGTCTTAGAGCTTAGGGATTGAGCATACCCCTTGAATAACATGGTAGCAAAATTGACCCAAAAGTGGTCTGAACCCGCACATGGATAATGAGCAAAAACCGGTAGTGCATCCCAAGATAATCAATGTTAACATCTTGAATCTTGTTCAGGGGACCCTAAGTATCGAAAAAATACTTGTCGCGTTGGGATGTGGGGGGGTGCATGGTGGGCCCTATCAGCCCCTGGCCTAATGTGACAAAGATGATGGAAGACATGGTTAAAACCTTTACTGAAGCAATAACCATGAGACGACCTCGACAGAGGGTAGATTGATCTCGATTGAGATGTTATAGATGTCAAGAAATGGGTCATTATGCCCATGAATATACTGCTCCGAAGCCTGTACTCGCTCGTGTTACAGCTATCGAAGAAGGTGAAGGTGAAGTAAGAAATGAGGAAAACTAGAGGGGGTCACATTAAGGGCAAAGGATGTGATCCCTGAAAGGAACTGCCAGAATACAGGAAACAGCAAGATCGAACAGTCAACAGAGCCAATTCCTCCTGGGAGCCTGGTAAGTGAGATGGATGCTCTCACTCCAGTCGGGGCCGGGAGCTTCGATGTGATGGCAGATCAGAGGATTCGAGACCAGAGGGAGCAATCCTGCATCAAAGACGATGAAGGGTGGGTTAGAGAACTGGCCCAGGTGAGTGCGACACACCTTTCCCCAGACCATCCATGTTTAGCTTTTCTGAAAGGCTTTGGATGGGAGCTTGGTGACTCTAAAGAACAAGTTCCATTTGCTGAGAATCCTTCCCCACTAGGAGGGAAAAGATGGTACGTATATATCGGTGAAGGAACAGGTTGGGGAATTCTTGATAGATACTGGTGCCAGCCATTCGTGTATCTCCAAGAATTGATGCCGGGTAAGCCTGATGCACTTCCACTAGGTGTAAATGCTTGCATGGCGGACGGTAGCCGCATGCAGACTTTTGGTAAAACCTTCATACAGGTCGAAATGGGTGGATATGACTTCGTCATGGGTACCACCATTGCCCACATTAGTGATGATGGAATAATTGGGCTGGATTTTGCTAGCTTGTATGGTGCTGTGTTAGACCCAAGACACAGATTGTTGAAGATCAGGCATCCATATAACTGCGAAATCCGATATGTGTTAAGACATGTGTCTTCTGTCACTATGGTAGTACAGACTGTGAAGATTCCACCTGGAACTACTTGTACCTAGTCAGGAGAAGCTCTGTTCTATGAAATTAGAATCTGTGGATACATTAGTTGGTAACGGAGCTTGGACAGTAGTCCCAGTGACAAACAGAGGATCTGATTCTATATATTTGCATAAAAGTGAATATATAGGACAGATGTCCTTAACTGTACACATTTCTGAAGCCCACTTCGAAAGGGAGATAGACTAGAAACCTGTTAAGAAATTGACAGATGAACTGGATAAACTAGTTCAGGACTCTTCATTGACTGATGTTGATGAGAAAAGGAGACTTTGAAATCTGTTAACAGACTATTCGCATGCCTTCGGAGATGATGGTAGTCCTGTGGGTAGAACTGATAAAGTTCTAAACAGTATTGATACTGGGGATGCTAAATTATTTAAGATTCCTTATCAAAGGCTTCCTTTGAAAAAGAAGCTTGAAGCGGAGAAGCAAATCCTTAATCAATTGAAGCAGGAGGTTATAGTACCTAGTACTAGCCCTTGGTCTAGTCCTGTTTATATGACTACGAAGAAAAATGGAACCATAAGGTTCTGTGTGAATTATCGAAAACTTAATGGTTTATCTAAGAAGAACTCCTGTCCTTTACCAAGGATAGACGAGACTTTGGAGTCTCTCTGAGGGAATAAGTATTTCTGAACCTTAGACTTAGTCTGGGTATTGGCAAATTGGAAAGGAACCTAAAGACATAGAGAAGACAGCCTTCTCAAGTCATATGGGACTATTTCAATATAATGTATTACCCTTCAGGTTATGTAATGCACCAGCATCGTTCGAAGCCATGATGGAGACCATGTTAACCCATTAACTCTTCTTCTACCAGATTCTACATAAAGATAAGTCTACCAAAACCAAATAATTTTAGACCTTATTTGGGTGAGAAATTTGTGAATAGAATGTGATGTGAGCTTTCAAAAACTGAAGGAATTATCTTGATATTCCAACTATAAGTGATTCTTATAACACAATAACCTATTCTAACCTTTGAAAATCGAGCTACCTATATTAACCTATTTAGGCCTTATTTGAAGAGATATGACATGATTTGTATGCCTGACAGATGAATATTTTTGAAATATTATCAATTTTCAAATTTAAATATTTCAGTTGAAAATATACTTATCTAAATGAAATAAATTGCATGGATTAGATAATTTTCAAGATTTATCAGATATATCATTGGACAAATATTTAGAGAAGACATTCTTTCCTGTTGTCATGGCAACCAAAATAAACAAATGATGCAATATCTAGTTATTTTGTTGCCATGGCGACCAAAATTGTACCGATAATGCATCAGAATATGATCCTGATTTTGTTACCAATATTTTCGTCATGAAAAATTGGTCAAAATCACTAATTACTCCAAAATTGATGATATTTTCCATTTTCTTCTTATTTCCCCCCTAAATCTTGCTCTCATCATATCAGAAATAAAGTTAAACCCATCCAAATTCACATCACCATCATTCAAAGGGAAATCTGTATTCAGACCTGTGCTTTGGTATATCATGAGAGAATATACCAAAGAGCACAGCCTAAATAAATCGTGGGATTCTAGCAAGTTAAGAGGAAGTTACAGAGGCTCAAAAATCGGCGAGTAACTCGCAAAAATGCGTGTCCGGTAAAGCAGCACAAACTTGCAAAAATGCGTGATTGGTAGAAGAAGAGTTAAGGGCTGATATTGAGAATACTCAACATCCATGTAGGGGCGGATGTTGAGTATTCTCAACACCTTTGAGGATTGCGCTAACAACCTTGAACTTGTCTTAAAATGAAGCCAAGCCAATGGATTAAAACTTAAACCTAAAAAAAGTAATTTATTTAAAACATCCTTTATTTATTTAAGACGAATTATAACACCTGACGGCATTGAAGCCGACCCTGAGAAACTTCAATCAGTTTCAGAATGGGCCAAGTCTGAAAACTTCTAGGGAGATTCGATCCTTCCTTGGTTTTTGCTCATACTATCGCGACTTTATCCCGAACTACTCCAGAGTAAGTTATCCTTTACAGATACTTGCACATTGGACTCCAGGACGGGCTAAAGAACATTTCCCATGGGGTAGTGAGCAAGACAAGTCTTTTCAAGCTATAAAAGATTTGTTTGCAAATACGCAAGTGTTGAAATATCCAACTCCAGATGGGCATTTCGTCCTTGATACTGATGCTAGCCATGATAGCATAGGGACTGCTCTGTCCTATTGCTTCTGAAGTTCCTATTGCTTTTGCAAGTAATACTTTGAATAAAGTGCAAAGAAATTACTGCACCACTAAACGTGAGTTGTTGGCTGTGGTGGTGTATACTAAGAAATTTCAGTACTTTCTATGGGGTTACGACTTTACGTTGACAACTGATCACTCATCTTTGAAGTGGCTTTTGAACTTCAAAGATGCTGAAGGGATGATTAGGCGCTGGTTAGCTCATTTATCTGAGTTCGGATTGAAACACAGCCAAATCCAGTGAGCAGGTTTAAATGCCCTGTCTAGATGACCGATACGAAAGTGTCAGAAGCTCGATTGTAATGATTGTGGGGCACACAATGCTGTGTTAGCTGGAGTTCGAACCTGAAAGGACACTCGAAAAATTGAACAATTGCCTGATCTCTGTATAGAAAATGTTATTGAATGGTCACCTGATACCATTAAACAAGTTCAACAGAAGGACCCTGCAATAATCCGAGTAATTTTGCTACTATAGAATGGTAAGAAGCCTGAAAGGCCTGCAATATCTATTGAATATTGAGAAACTCGTAAATTTCTAGCCCAATGGACTGAGCTTGAAGTTATAGACGGGTTACTCTGTCGTTGGAAGACTTGTCCTACCAAGGATAAGATTTCGCAAATAGTGATTCCTATGGCAATGAGATATGACATCATGTATTTCTGTCATGGCCACAAAATAAGTGGACATTTCGGGAAGAAAAGGTCACTCAAACGTCTCTCCAGGCACTATTACTGGCCTGGAATGAGTAGCGATCTTACCAAGTTGGTCATGACATGTCTTGAATGTGGTAAGAACAAACCTGGCCCTGGTATAGGTAAAATGCCTTTGATTCAGGAACTGTTCGGGGTAAGATTTGCCCGAATAGCTATTGACATCATAAGTGGATTAGAACCCACACCTCATGGAAACACCTGTATGATGCTAGTTTCAGATTATTATACGAAGTATACTCGTGTATTTCGACTACCTAACCATAAAGCTGCTACTTGTGCTAGTGCATTTGTTAGAGGATGGGTCCTACATTATTTGGCAATATGTAAAACCTGAACTAACCCCTACAGACCCGTCTGATGGCCAAGTAGAAAGATTTAACAGAACATTGATTTAAGTCCTAAAACCCTTGGTAAATTCATGCCAAGATGATTGGGACGAACAATGTGACTTAGTAGTACATGCTTATAATAGCACTGTACATGCTTCGATGAACTGCTCTCCAAACCTTTTGGTGTTTGGTGAGGATATCATAATGCCTGCAGACTTAGTGTATGGTGTAGTAGGGATAAGTCCTGAAGTCCCATGCTCCGTTATGTTTGTAGAATCATTGACAAAACATTTCAAACAAGCTTATGAGCTAGTTCGAATTGAATTAATAAAAAATGCTCGCTGGCAGGAAATTGGTTACAATACTAATTTGAAGCATCTACATTTTAATGTTGGTTGTATTTCGAATCCATGAGCCCTTGTCATCTAAGAAATTAGTTTCAGGGTGGGATGGTCCTCATGTAGTGGCAAAGATTATTTCTGAGTCAACTGTGATGATATTAAGTTTACCTACCGGTAGAATTAATAAATCAAACGTCTGTGGATTACGACAATGGAGAGGCAGAGAAGCTGCTAATACTGAATGTAAGGAACTATCTGAAAGATGGAATACAGAGAGAGATGAGATCCTTATGAAACAGGAAAGTTTAAAAACGCCACTTAAAGGTGTGAAGTTGAATAGAAAGAAGTCCAAGAGGACTGGTACGAAAAGAAATTCGAATAAAAAAGAGTAAGAAAACTGATGTGAATCTAAAACCCGATCACAAGGAATATGTCTCGCCAGGACACAGGAGTAGAGGTAGGAAGAGGACGCTGGTATCTTCTGATAAACCACCTCGAACTTCTGGGTTGAAAAAGAAATGTAGAATAGGAGAGAGATGCAGTCCACGACTTGCCTTGAGGTCTGCTGTTACTTAAGTTCTGGTACACAACGAGTGCATATGTCCTGTACTGTCTGATGTTATTTGTTAATAAAAGTTGAGATACTTTGAAGCCGACTCGAAGTGAGGTTCTGTGCACTGAAGTGCCCCATTCATTGTTCCTGTGAGTGACAGGTAGGCTGGCATGCACGTATGGTACTGCATGTGATTCTGAACAGTGTAGGTACACACTGTTAAGGTCCCTTATTGAGCTAGATAGGTGAATTAGTATATCATACAAGGATAAAAGGTAACTATAATTGTGTATGGGTAGAGACTAAAGAACACTAAGGTTGGAGAGTGCTCTGAGGTCAAATGGTAATTAAGGAGAGAGCTTGGGTCACATGAACAGGCATGAACTATGGGTCAGTGATGGACTGGTGACTCAAAGCCTATGTTGAACTATGTGCTTGGGATGAACTTATGACTCGAGGCCTGTATGAACCCATGTACTGGTGATGAACTCAGTGTGACTCACAGAAACCTGTGAACTGTAAACCAGGGACTGGGCCATGACATGACATGGGATGGTGAACTCACACAAGCTGAACCTAATTCAACCCTGAACTCAAATCTATGACATAGATGGGGTCATGACCTCTTGGACTATATTAGATCGGTCAGACTGCCAATCTGGAGGGGGAAATTAAGTGAACATATTGCTGGTGAAGACGAAGAGCAATTGGACTTGGGATTGCTAACTGTTGCTGAAATCAGGGTGAATTGCTGTGTGTGAGACTACCCATGGATAGTGCTGCCACTTAGTAGGACAGTAAGGACTTATAGATATCCATGGCCCATGAGACTGAATATTGGAGCATTCTCTGACTTGGACATTTACCACTATTCTGATCATTGTGATGTTGTGCATACCAGTTGTGAATATCACCAATAAAGTGTAAAAGCTTATTATCTCTCACGAGTGCTCTGTGGCTAATACAGATGAGCGCGTATTGGTCAATTACATACAAGCATTGGCTTATCATTCTGGGGACATTACTGCTAACTACATCAGTGGTGCTGGAGACAAGGTAAGCAGATAAGACCTTAATATATGTGCATTTATCCCAGAACACAGACACGCTCAACATATGGTGGAGAACCCTGGTAATTTTGGAAAATCTTTACAATTACTATAGAATTACTACCAGAAACAAGGTAATGAAGGAACCCAAACATGACTAAAAAAGCTGAAAGTCAAAAAGTCATGTAAGGGAAGTTGTAAAAAAGCAAATTCTAAAAGGTATGAAACACATATAAGTAGATGAAACAGAAGTATCAAAGTAATCGAAAGCAAGCATCATTATAATGCATATATACACATACAGGTTAATCAATGTAATAAGGTAAAGTAGAAGAATGAAGATGGTACTCATTCTCTAAAACATCGGGGGCTGTGTTAAGGTCCCTTATTGAGCTAGATAGGTGAATTAGTATATCATACAAGGATAAAAGGTAACTATAATTGTGTATGGGTAGAGACTAAAGAACACTAAGGTTGGAGAGTGCTCTGAGGTCAAATGGTAATTAAGGAGAGAGCCTGGGTCACATGAACAGGCATGAACTATGGGTCAGTGATGGACTGGTGACTCAAAGCCTATGTTGAACTATGTGCTTGGGATGAACTTATGACTCGAGGCCTGTATGAACCCATGTACTGGTGATGAACTCAGTGTGACTCACAGAAACCTGTGAACTGTAAACCAGGGACTGGGCCATGACATGACATGGGATGGTGAACTCACACAAGCTGAACCTAATTCAACCCTGAACTCAAATCTATGACATAGATGGGGTCATGACCTCTTGGACTATATTAGATCGGTCAGACTGCCAATCTGGAGGGGGAAATTAAGTGAACATATTGCTGGTGAAGACGAAGAGCAATTGGACTTGGGATTGCTAACTGTTGCTGAAATCAGGGTGAATTGCTTTGTGTGAGACTACCCATGGATAGTGCTGCCACTCAGTAGGACAGTAAGGACTTATAGATATCCATGGCCCATGAGACTGAATATTGGAGCATTCTCTGACTTGGACATTTACCACTATTCTGATCATTGTGATGTTGTGCATACCAGTTGTGAATATCACCAATAAAGTGTAAAAGCTTATTATCTCTCACGAGTGCTCTGTGGCTAATACAGATGAGCGCGTATTGGTCAATTACATACAAGCATTGGCTTATCATTCTGGGGACATTACTGCTAACTACATCAGTGGTGCTGGAGACAAGGTAAGCAGATAAGACCTTAATATATGTGCATTTATCCCAGAACACAGACACGCTCAACATATGGTGGAGAACCCTGGTAATTTTGGAAAATCTTTACAATTACTATAGAATTACTACCAGAAACAAGGTAATAAAGGAACCCAAACATGACTAAAAAAGCTGCAAGTCAAAAAGTCATGTAAGGGAAGTTGTAAAAAAGCAAATTCTAAAAGGTATGAAACACATATAAGTAGATGAAACAGAAGTATCAAAGTAATCGAAAGCAAGCATCATTATAATGCATATATACACATACAGGTTAATCAATGTAATAAGGTAAAGTAGAAGAATGAAGATGGTACTCATTCTCTAAAACATCGGGGGCTGTGTTAAGGTCCCTTATTGAGCTAGATAGGTGAATTAGTATATCATACAAGGATAAAAGGTAACTATAATTGTGTATGGGTAGAGACTAAAGAACACTAAGGTTGGAGAGTGCTCTGAGGTCAAATGGTAATTAAGGAGAGAGCCTGGGTCACATGAACAGGCATGAACTATGGGTCAGTGATGGACTGGTGACTCAAAGCCTATGTTGAACTATGTGCTTGGGATGAACTTATGACTCGAGGCCTGTATGAACCCATGTACTGGTGATGAACTCAGTGTGACTCACAGAAACCTGTGAACTGTAAACCAGGGACTGGGCCATGACATGACATGGGATGGTGAACTCACACAAGCTGAACCTAATTCAACCCTGAACTCAAATCTATGACATAGATGGGGTCATGACCTCTTGGACTATATTAGATCGGTCAGACTGCCAATCTGGAGGGGGAAATTAAGTGAACATATTGCTGGTGAAGACGAAGAGCAATTGGACTTGGGATTGCTAACTGTTGCTGAAATCAGGGTGAATTGCTTTGTGTGAGACTACCCATGGATAGTGCTGCCACTCAGTAGGACAGTAAGGCCTTATAGATATCCATGGCCCATGAGACTGAATATTGGAGCATTCTCTGACTTGGACATTTATCACTATTCTGATCATTGTGATGTTGTGCATACCAGTTGTGAATATCAGCAATAAAGTGTAAAAGCTTATTATCTCTCACGAGTGCTCTGTGGCTAATACAGATGAGCGCGTATTGGTCAATTACATACAAGCATTGGCTTATCATTCTGGGGACATTACTGCTAACTACATCAGTGGTGCTGGAGACAAGGTAAGCAGATAAGACCTTAATATATGTGCATTCATCCCAGAACACAGACACGCTCAACAACACCAATGCAACGTCCAAACAGAGAGCAAATCCTCGAACTGCGACAGGCGCGCGCCTGACGTAGTACCAATTCCGGCCGCGGGGGGAAAGGTGGTGTTCCGGTTAAAAACTGGAGTGGCGCAGGGTCCCGTGCGCATGCGCATCGAGGTGCCAACGTTTGTTGTGCAACAATTGTCGCTCACAGCACGCGTCCCGACCCAAAGGAGATGGACCTGTTTTTGTTTGGTGCAGGTTTCCACTGCGAAAAGTGAGATTCTTTTGTGAAGCAGTGTACTGAATATTGTTCGAGAGAGTGTAAAGGACAGAACTGACTGCTCTTGGGCTAGTAAAATGGCCCAGAGCCACCTTAATTGCCGATCCCGAGAGACATCTCATCCAAGCTACCAAACCTGAAGAAGCAATGGACACTTTGGAGACTATTGCTGAATCGATCCCACTGACTACATCAACCACCGATGGTGCAAAGGACTCTTTGAGAGAAGACACCGAGGCCAAACTAGTTCCTGACGCTGCCCGCCCTGACTCTGTGGAGGAAACTCTCGAAGAGTTAGAGAAGAAGCAGGCCGAAATGGAGCAAGAGAGAAAAGCTCTTGTTAAGAAGAAGACCGACATGAGAAAGAATATCGAGAAACTAAAGAAAGCAAAAGATCAGAAAGAAGGTTTCAAAGAGATTAAACCTCGACAAAACAGAAAACGAGTGACCAAGAAGGAGGTGAAAGAAGATTCTGATAGTGAGGACTCTACTGCCTCAAACAGGTCTTCTCGAAGCTGGAAAAGATCAGCTTCGAAGCCTGAGAAATCCACCTCACCTGATGGGGCGGAGCCCATTGCTTCCACTTCGAAGTCTATGACTCCGAAGAAAGTACAGGCACCACCCCCGGTTCCAGCTTTTGAGGTGACTGAGGAGGGTGAAATATAGAAGTTGACCCCACTGGGAATGGAGACAGGGATAAATCCCTTGATAAGATGAACCGACACCCTCAAAGTTTTACCGAGTGTGGGTAGCGAGCCTGAGTGATACTTCAAAGACACCAAAAACCTACTACTAGCTTCAAACTATAGCAGCCGACGAAAGACATGTCCTTCTGAAATATGTGTCAACATGCATGAAACTGAGAAGAAGTGGTCCTCTAAGGATCGCTTCTATCGACATCTTGTTGAGGCGCATATGCACCATGGCCCGATGTACAGATGTACAAATGAGAAAAACGACAACAAGAAGTGCAGTGGTTACGTCACGCGCCATCGCAGCAGACTAGCCGAGCACATAGTGAAGAAGCTTGGACGGAAGGCCGAAGACGCAATGGCCAAGGTCCACAAGCTACATTACCTCATGAAGGCATGGTACGACATGAAACAAAAGGATCAAAATGGGTTAGTCATTACGACCGATTTCTTTTGCCATGTATCCGGAGGTAAACAAGATGCCTATTTTACGAGAAATGTGAAATCTCACAGGTTCGACATGACACCGCGAAACTCACTGGGAGGTTAAGGTCATGAGAAAGGACAAGGATACCTTGGATAAGCATGGCAAGGTGAAGCCCCATCCCGGGGTTGATCCACATCAGAAGGATAAGAAAAGGACGAGATCTGAGTCCCAGTCGCCTGCGCCACCAGAGACTCCAGAGATCTCCAACCCTCGAAGACTAGTCCTCGAGGTATGGAGCAAGTCTCCCCTCTGATGCACCGTTCAAATGCTGGCGACTTTCTGACTTGGCTCAGGTCAGGGAGTCAGTACAACCACGACGACTGGGTTCGAGGTCGGGTTGACCAATCTGGAACTCCAGTTGACACTTCCGACATCAGACAGAATGTGCATACCACTGCACAAGTAGTTAGACTGCACAAGTAGTTAGAGGTGAAACAAAGAAGGATGACTTCCCTTCCCTTCAAACCATGGTGACCCCTGGTAAGGAGTCACAAGTTCTGACCACCAGTGGAAAAGCAAAAGTACCGATGGGTCCTCCTTCAGGCCCAGCACCGACTGCAAAGGGTACGACAGGTGGGTGTGGCACGCCTGCCAAATGACCTGGTACTGGTAGGGAGGTACCCATGAAGGACCCGAGCCAACCACTACCTATTCCAGGTGGGGGTGGCGATACTCGTACTGTAACTTGTGCTAGCCCAACTCTTGAGTACAGCAACCATAAGTTCTGCACATTCCGACTATGCCAGTGGTGAGGATAGTTCTGCTACGCCTCCACCACAGTCATCAGCTGGAATGTATTGGCGATCTGTACTACATAGGGTTAGGAAGCCACTGACCTCGAAGTAAAGGATCCCAATGTCAGCAGTCCATCAACATTCAGAAGGAGGTGTTCGAAGTTTGGCAAGAACGTCACCTAAATCAGAGCGTGACCTACCTCCGCAGTATGACTGAGGGTGCTTTTGAATGCCTTCACCAAATACAGCGGAGAGAGACAGAGCGAATCACAACAGAAGCTTATGCTAAAGTTGATAAGGATCGCCAGACTGCAGATCGAGAATTGAGGGAAGCTCCCAATACGAAGGGCATGTGTGACCTGAAACTTAGGGAAGAAATGGAGTTCATGGACGCTAAGTTCATGGGGGCTTTTGGGTTCCTATTCTCTGAATGGGATGGCACACCTGAATCTGCTTTCGAGATGCTAATGAAACAGCAATCCAAGAACTGTCACTCTAAGTCCCTGAATCCTAAGTCTGGACCAAGTGCTGCAGCCGGCTCTGCTTCGACTGCTTCACCTGCTAGGCCTGATAAACTGACTAGTGCTACTCTCGAATATACTGTTGAAATAACACGAAAGGTGTAGATCACAAACATATTCCTTAGAAATTTACAAAAATAATGCTTCTTTAAATCAAGATAAATTTCGATAAATAACTGATTTGTTACCGATCCAACTTAGAAGTATTTTTTTTTCTAAATTTGAGTACTACTCACCTGGATCCGGCAGCACTGGTCATCGCTGTTCCAGTCCCTACCTGGGACCGCATAAGGAGTTCAGTTAGCTTCTGGCTATGGCCAGAGCAACACTCCTTGAGCACTGAGCTATGTCCATAGCACCACTTCGAACCTATGTAAATACTGAATAAACATGTGCCGGTTGCACATACCCGAGCTAACTTGTCTGGTTTTGCTTGATATTAACATATCTCGAACCTGACCGAAGTTATATAAGAACTCGAACCATTACAAATTGAAATACAAACCTAAGACGCTGTTTTACAAACATTTATTGGGGGAAAAATATACATTTTATTACATAGGATTTCATAAAGTTTTATTACAAAAATAATGCATTCTGCTACATGTATTTTATACAAGGGACCTACAGTATTACCTATCACTCTCTAGACCTACCCCAAGAGAAACACCACCTTACAAGATTTTATCCAGTTAATGTGTCCATAAAGAAGTCTAATCAACTTCTACTAATTGTTTTATACCAGTATTAAGCACAATATTTTTCTTTTATTCAACTACTTCAACCTCACTTTCTAGGTTAATACTCCGTGAGAAAGTTTGAGCTGGTTTGCACCTGAACACATAAGTGAACTGTTACATTATTCAATGTTAAAAGTTAGTCTACCAATTTTTTTTCTTTACAGCACCACATGATGTAATACATGTGAACACAACCTTTCATGTTATTTCAACAGTATATATTTCGACATTAAAACATAATCTCTGTACATTTTTTTCATGGCAGTCGGTGCACTTGTTCAGACCATTTGACATTCGGAACGGAAATTACTTCCGGGTAGTAGATCACAAACATATTCCTTAGAAATTTACAAAAATAATGCTTCTTTAAATCAAGAACGTTTTGCCGCCTCCTTGGCTTCTTTGATTTTCTGTTGGAGCCTGAAAAGAAAAGGAAAGGGAAAAAAAGTGTTAGGAATATTCATGGCCTGTCCATACTAGGGCTCGACAAATACTGTAATTTCAGCACCCGTGTGTTTACTGAACACACACACACAAAATCAATAAGCCGTATCCAGACTTTTCTTATATTTAATTATATAGCGCTCATCTAGGCATACCTATTAGACAAGGAAAAGGTCTCAGGAAAAACGCTGTTTAACCCTGGTCAGCTAGGTCAAAGATCCTGTGTCGTCACGTCGTGTCAGGATTTATGCATATCGGTACTTTCATTGTAATATACTCTAGTGAACCTTCTCAACTCGATAACACTCTAGAACTGTACAACACTTAAACAAAATTGTGAGTCTTACTTACTCTTTGATACGAGGCTGGTAGAAGTTAGCGACAAGGTTTTTCGACAACTGGTAAATCTCCTGCGTTGAATACTGGCAATGACAAAAAGACATGAGATATTTATTTTAGTCACATTAAGATTCAATGCAGGTTAAGCTGCTGACTGATTTACAGGTTTACAAGCACTGACTCTTGGTATGGAAAAAGTTTCTCACATGCTGGAATTTGACATTGGTGATGCAATGCGAGTATGTAGTCAAGATGGGAGACTGGTAAGCCCTGCTTCCCCTACTTTAATAGGGTGTGCATTTTTTCTTCTTTGTGTGAGAAAAAGTTATCCACTGTTGTTCATGCATGATTTTGCTTTTTATCACATCATTTCATTACTCATTGAAAACAGTTATTTATAGGAACACATCTACTGGTACTGACCTGCACCATTGAGGCCTGTTTACGGAAATGCGCCTTGCCCTGCTCGTCTGTGTGGATCGGGTGCAGCTTCATCTGCCCAACACCCGGCGGGTTCTTGTTACGTGCGTCATCCGGGTCCCATGGTTTGATGATGATTTCTATGACATACCCTTGTGCTGTGATACCCTGCAGTGGTAAAAATACAACAGTTCAATGCTACATCATAGTTAAGAGTAACAACGGTTTTACTGGGAGGATGTGCCTTTTGCATATTAGCCCTGCTATTCTAGGGAAGATTGGCAGTGACTTTTTTTTGCAGGAGCGGGGAACAAACAGTTGACAGCATATTCTTAAAATGTCTCACATTGTGGCTGAATGGTTTCAAGCTATTAGCCTCTACAGCCACCCAACCTTACCCCTTAACTCTAAAAGGCATGAAGCATTAATAAATCAAATGCTATTCATCTTTTTTATATCAAGGACAAGGATTGACAGTGGGCAATTGGAACATCATTCAAAAGCCCCATAGGTGTCAGGGAAATGGTTTTTAACCCATTAAGGGCGAGCTATGAGGGTACTTTTTAAGGCTGGGGGACTGAATTTTGAGCAGTACATGTACCAGGGGGTGGGAGGTTGCAAGGTATAAAACACTGTTGATGTTTTTAATATCATTTCTAACCATTTTTCAATATCCCTATCACTCTAAACTTTCTAGATTCGAATTCCTCAGCCCCTAAATAGGTTGATCGATTGAAATTATTTTATTCATACTGAAATAATTTAGGCAGATGCGTGCCTGTGGTTACAATCATTCCAGTCGATTGTGCACATGCTCCACTGGTTTGCAATATACTCAGTATGAAGTAATGAAAAAGAAAAATATAATACTAATATAGAAGGGCTTAAGGCCATGACTTAAGCTAATAGAAAGTGTAAAGGAAAGAGAAGAAATAATAATATATTGGGCAGGCAAGTGCCCTGTTTTAGCTTTAGATGTTTTTAAGCTATGATAGGGCTGATGTAATAACCCTTGGTAGAGATGGACTGGTGAAATTGTCCATATAACTTGATTGGTCAATTCAAGTTATTTACAACTGATGGTATGTCGATAGGACTGATGGTATTGCCCTATATATGGATAATTTATTGCAAGACAGGAATTGCTTCCTGTCTTCTAGTTTTGTATGATAATCTGAGGGGGGAGGAGGAGTGGGTGGGGGTATGAGTAGGGTCTAGTTAGACCCAGGTCTGATCATTATAAGTATCAATTAGCTTGAGAAACTGGGTAAATAATATCCTCAGACCAAAAATAGCAGTCTATCGCAAATTTCAAAACATGGCTGCCATATCAATATATGACTGATAGTCACAGATCATCATCAAATGGGTTGTCTTTGCCTCCCACTCAATAAATTGTTCAAAATAAGAGATCTAGTTGTGTTATTTATGCATTCTGGTTCTTAACGCTCAGAGCTTGAAGGGGAACCATGGTTTTGCCTAGTTCTTATGCATAATAAGTGAGCTACAGGGGTGCAAAGGGCCATAAAGGGTCATTTTTTGGGTAAAAACGAGGGACTAATTTTTTCCCCTTGCTACCAAAGAAAAAAATAAAGGGACAAAACCTTATTTATTTCATCTGGGATATCCCCCCTGGGGTAGAGAATATTTTTGGGGGTCCATGCATTATCTTTTGTGATCCCTGGGTGCATTAATCCTTTGGTGTAATCGTCGTGAGGACACGTCTACGACCCTTTAAGGGTTGTTTTGCACCATGAAAGACACTATGGATGGACTGATAAAATTTACCAGGTAGAGACCTTACATGTACCTATGTACCCCACAAAATAATTTGAACCTGCCTACTAAACTGTCTGTCCCAGAGGCTATTACCGTAATCTCCCGCGTAGAAGGTGCACCCCCAACTCAGAGGCCTTTTCACATAGAAGGCGCACCTACCTCTTCTGGATCGATTTCTGGAAAAACCCGCGTACAAGGTGCCCCCCCAACTCACAGGGGGGCTGTTTCGCGGAGAAGGCGAACCCTCAATAACTAGCACTAAATCCCCGTAATGTTAGGTTTTCCCACGTTTCGTCACATATTCTGCCTGACTGCAACTCTAAGCTATGGCATTGAATAAACAGTGCATGGACATGTCTACGACCATGTTATAATGCATTGTACTGTGGGCATCCTATGAAATATATTTAACCTTCCCTCATATATGGGCATTGTAGCCCAACATATGTCCACCATTGCTGCATCCATGTCCAACCATTGCTGCATCTGTGTCAAACCATTGCTGCATCAATGTCCCCCATTGCTGCATCCATGTCCCACCATTGCTGCATGCGTGTCCCATCATCACTGCATCTGTGTCCCACCACTGCTGCATCCATGTCCCACCATTGCTGCATCCATGTCCAACCATTACTGCATCCATGTCCAACCATTGCTGCATCCGTGTCCCACCAATGCTGCATCTGTGTCCAACCATCATTACATCTGTTTCCCACCATTGCTGCATCCATGTCCCACCATTGCTGCATCAGTGTACCAACATTGCTGCATCCATGTTGCACCATCACTGCACCCATGTCCCACAATCGATGCATCCATGTTGCTACACTTATGTTGAACCATTGCTGCACCATGGATTCAACCATGTTGCACCATAGCTGCATCCATGTAATGTTGCACCACTGCTGCATCCATGCTGTACCATTGCTGCATCCATGCTGCCCCATTGCTGCATCCATGCCACATCTTTGCTGCATCACTACAGGGGGCACACATGCCCATATGCCCCCAGGGCATGGACCGACATAACAAAATGTACCCTCCTTAGAGCCTAGATGTCCCCAAGACATCAACCAATATAACAAGTTGTATCCTACATAGGTTGCCATATTGGCAGTTTTAGTGCACCACGAAAAGAACCACATTCTTAGTACACATTGGGACTACCCCCCCCCGCGCCCCAAAAGCATACAGGGGATAGGTTGAGATGGTGAGTCATAAAGAATGTATTTGAGTACTTTTCTTTTAAGAATTTAAAGAAGAAAACAGAGCATTAAGGTAGCCCCCCCCCCCAGAAAATCATAATGAAACATATTATTATGCTCCTATAAAACAACCCCAAAAATGGCTGTAAATAACCCTTAATTTGACCTCTAAAGTACCCCCCTGCGTACATAATGCATATGCCAAAACTGCCCTAGACTCCCCATCTACCCTGTACGTACCTGGGTGGTGGTGGGGAGAGGGGTGGACATGGTAGGGAAGTTATACACAAATTAAATTATGAAAATTGACCTAATCCAGGTGGTCAGGTGCAAAGGGGAGAGTCTGAGAAGTCTATTGCAACAATCTGCATAATGATGTTATCTCTGTCGTATCAAATGCTA
This sequence comes from Acholoe squamosa, assembly GCA_949317995.1. Classification (NCBI taxonomy): domain Eukaryota; kingdom Metazoa; phylum Annelida; class Polychaeta; order Phyllodocida; family Polynoidae; genus Acholoe; species Acholoe squamosa. The sequence continues at coordinate 46,085,931 of OX439038.1, forward strand.
GTGCCTAGAATGCATTCACATTCATCTCCAAACTTATCAATTTGAGATCCATAACTCCTCAAAAGAAAACATTTACATGTTCTGTTTGTCAAGTTTACTCATTTGCATCATTTTATTTATGAAATACCCCCCATAAGTGACCAAGTCAAATTGTGGTTGTTATGAACCACCCTACAGTAAAATGAAATATTTTGATTCCCAGAGCAAACCAAGGGATATTTCCATTATCATATATGATTGTCCAAATGACTTAAAGACAGGTAGATAAGCCTTTAGTTCTTCGGGAAGTGACTTCAAAATAACCCTCCCAGTGTACATGCACTCCCAGTGTGGTGGCCACAGGCAGTCTATTTGTTATGTTTGAGTACTTGGGACTGGGCAGCGTGCTGGATCCCCTAGTCATGGCGGTGGAGACAGGCTGTCTGCTGTTGATATGATATAATTAGTGACCTGTGGCTGGTGGGAGGGGGAGGGGGTGGGGTGAGGGCAAACATTCTTCTCTACAAGGGAACAGTGTGTTGGGTGGGTGGGGGGACCCTTATTGCACCTGTTACTACAAGTTGTACACTTTGCTATACATAGGTCTACCACACACCCATGGGGGGGGGGGGTACTCATGGAATTATGGATACCATATGTAGGGTGATTACCCCCTAATAAAAATAATCGTCTGACAAAAAATTAAAAATATGTTAGATGAACAATGCAACAAACCCCATGTTGATATCTCTTATGGTTACTGAGATATTAAAGGAAATGTGAGGTAAAGTCAGGAGTTTTAAGTGAAAGTATCCCATACAAACTGCAGGTAAAAAGTGGTCATGGTCTGTGCACACTCTACCACTCCACCAACCCCACCATACAGGGATATACACAGGGCTCAGCAGTGGAGGTGAACAGCCTAGATAATATACTTTAATTGTTCAATACACCTTTAATATTGATTATTTCTTTGAAATTCCTTAAGTGGATGAAGCCTAATGCATTACCCAATAGCACCACTGGTCAATTTTGTCATTCCTCTCCACTGTAATTATGAACTCAGCCCAAACATAATAAAAATCACTTATTAAGGCTTAGATATGCCCCCATATAACTGTAAATCCGTTCTAAACTACTCAAAATACATCCTAACACATAAAAACCTTTTTTAAGCAATAAATTTAGCTATAAGATGTGCCTACCTCCATTACCATCATATTAATTTTTCAGTTCATTTTGAGCTGCTCAGTCCTCTGGGATGTGAGTAGTAACACTTATAATAAAGACAGAAAAATGGTGGATAGTTTCAAATGTAGATCAATGTGTCCCCTGTGCCCTCAGGGCATCAGATATACTCATAGGAATGCCACAGGGCACGGATTTAAGATCATAGACCATACCCCTCACTCCCCTACCACCCAAATAGACCTAGATTGGAGTACAGCAGACTCTATGGGGGCCGTTTTCACGGCACTCAGCCCTGCAGGTAAACACCCTACCATATGCGTACACAAACTAGCGGGGAAGGGAGTACCTCTTGAGACCCATGAGCGTACCCGCCCGGACCCGTTAAAAGGGGTCCTTTTGGGCCAAATTTAAGCTAAAACTAGTAAAAGTGGTACCCTTTAAAAGGGTTTTCGAATGCGAAAGAATTTTTCAAATATTCCAACTAGAAGGATTACAGTGTACCTATCTATCCCTAACTAAGAAAAAAAAATGGGTGTTGTGCATTGAAGCACAGAAGGCTCAGGGTAAGTACGTAAAACCCTCTATCAACCCTGTAGGGTCACAGGAATCAGCACTTGCGAAATATTGACTAATTACTTACAAATAGAGACTATTATCTATACATGTACTGACACCAGTCTGGCATAATCTTATCTTACTGTACACCTTGGAACGCTGGCCCCCTGGCATGCTGGCCCCCTGGTGTGCTGGCCCCCGGACACTTGGCCCCCGGACTCCTGGCCCCCTGGACACCTAGCCCCGGACACCTGGCCCCCCCTGGACACCTAGCCCCCTCGCTCCCAAATCTCCCTCCCTCATAAATCTATTCACTTGAGCAAGTCAAATGTCAATTCACCTGGAGTTGGTGACTTTTCTCTCTTTATTCTTATATGATTGAACAAAAGCGTCTCACATTAAGACGCTTTTGTTTAATCTATGCAAGAATAAAGAGAGAAAAGTCAGACCGGGACCTAAGCCTATGGGGAAGTGGATTGGAGAATCATTAAAAATCGATCTACATTTCATTTTAAAATAATCATGATAAATAGATGAGTGAATGTTTAGTTGTTTTTTTGCATGAATATACAGACAAATATATGAACTAATCGTTTATAACAATTTAATTAATGTATAACTTCTATTTCCTATAGAATACGTAAAATGAAAAATTAACTTTTGTTCATTTTTAAATGCCACCTCCAACCCGGCGGTATAGACTCAGGGGGACCCTGAGCCAATAATTATGGTAGGTTCATGCCTAACATCTTCCCCTCAAATTTATCAATGTTTCATGATCGGATGGCTATTATACATTTATTTTCAAGCGATTATGAAGACATACCTCTTGGAACCTATACTGTCTCAGAACAGGACATTTTGGGTGATACCAGTAATGTGTCGCTCCGCGTTAACAAGGGCTGTGTACACACATGGTCATGGGTGTGGTAAGCAGGGGGGACAGGGGGACATGTCCCCCCCCCCACTATTGGCCAACTCCTCAAAAGGTCAAAACTAAAAGGTCAAGCAAAGGGAGGATTGCAGAAAACCCCCTGGTCCCACCCACTCTGAAACTGCTTCTCACGCCCCTGATGGTTACTATAGCGATTTGATTGATTTGTGTTTTACAGCACTTTAGCGGCACTAAGTGGCTTTCCCGTGCTTCACAGGTTGATAATCTAACAGAGGAATGTGTCAGTGCCTGCGCATATGTGCACCACACACATCCTGAGGGGATAGGAAAGAGGAGATATAGACCCTTTTAAGTGGGCTAGGGAAGCCCGGTTACTATAGCGAGTGCCCCCCCCCCCGGGCCACACACTCTGAGAGTGAGTCAGGGGAGGCTCTGGGTGAGCTTCAGTAAATAGGTCTTGTGTTATGTATGTTTGATTTGACCCTCCTGAAAACACCTTTTCCATACAAGTTTTGAAAAAAAAAAAAAAAAAAAAATGAAAACGAAATAGGAAGGACATCTACGTCAAGAATCAGGTGACAGAAAGAATGGAAAGATAATAACCGTAATCTCCCGTGTAGAAGACGCGCTGCGCGTATAAGACGCACCCCAAACTCAGCACATGCATTTTCGCGTATAAGACGCACCTCTTAGGTACCAATTTTGTAAATTCAGTACATTTCTATAGTAACATTACCCCTCGTATAAGACGCACCCCAAACTCAAGGCAATTTACCTCCCGCGTATAAGACCCAGTAGCAATTTGTTTGGCGTATAAGACGCGTCTTATATGCGGGAGATTACGGTAAGCTTGACATACTTACCTATGTTTCACATAAAAGTAGGTAGAATGCTCTTGTCTTTGGAATACTTAGTTAAGATGTGGGTCTGGAAATCTAACCCCAATATCATTTTGAATTTTAATATAATCCTTGCAACGAAAGAGATTGCAAAAATACATAACTTGATGTACTTCTGAAAGAGTGCTGGTGACTTACAAACCAGCTATACATGTACATTGCTGCAGTATGCTGATGAATATCCTGGTACATGTATAAGAATAATGCCTACCATGTTATATCGTGCCAAGCTGTCCTTGTCGCACCAGCAATAGTTGTGAGTTCTAAAGACGTGTGGGCGTTGTCGAGCCACATTATCGATACCCTTGCTGTTAGAGACAAGAGATCTGGCATGTTAGTGAAAAGAACAATGTATTAATCAATGAGTGTAATGAGATAAATGCATTTTGGCATAAGATTAGAGCTCACTTTATGCAGTGTAAATTCTATAGCGCATACACGGGGTTTGACAGTTCATGATTTATAGGTTTAAAGTGTTTCATATTACCATAAAATCACACTTATAAGCCCCAACTTACAAACTCACGGCTTATTCCTCAATTCTGGGTGTTGCTTACGCATGAGATATTTTCCCCATTAGTCTGGTATGTCTGGGTGCGGCTTATATACCAGATGTCCCGGTGATTCTATTCTTAATACTTAAGTTATGACTTTGAGACTGCACCTGTCACATTTATTCATTCATTTGTAAAATAATGTAGAGAACACATGTTTACCTTGTGTCAATTGAGAGAATCTCATCAATCTCCTTGGAAGTGTTGTGCTGGCCAATTACGGGGATAAACTTGACAGTATATCGGTGATTTTCGACAGGGGGCGAGTATGAGGCCATAACATCGTGTAGACTGACGATCATGTGGTCCTTCTGTAACACCATACACTACATCAGACTGCTGTCACAATTATAACGTGTATGCATTAATGATTGATCGATATCTACAGGTATTCTTTTTCATGAGAAGAGGTAACCCCCTACATGCCATGGACAACTTTGTAAGCAAAAGTCGATCACGTTACGATTGTTTAGGGGGCCTTTTGGTGTTATATACTAGCATCTAGCATTTTGTTTCTCAACATGTTCTTCTTAAAAGATCCTCCCCAATTCTTCTTAAAGATGCTTCCCCCTCCTAATCTATAGCGATATATATGTACATGTATCTTCCATAAAACATGGTAGAGTCGGTATCTCCAATGCCATTACATTTTGCAATTGGTTTTAGATCGATAGGGCAGAAATCACGTGATAGCAACTTGTCGCCTCAGTACAACAAGGTTTTAACTGCATCTGGATCAACAAGGTAAAAAGTACCTCTTGTAATACAGTTACAACCTTGTTGCAGTGAGGCGACGAACTGTGATACAGTCTACCCCATAGTCAGGGTTCCCACTATTTACGGGTCGTAGTTTCAACTGACTTTTACCTGACACTTATCAGCTTTTAACTGACCAAATATTCATGGTTGCCACCAACATGGCACTTCGTAATTCCCTGACTTTTCCCTGACATACCGTAATCTCCCGCGTATAAGGCGCGTCTTCTACGCCAAACAAAATGCTGCTGGGTCTTAAACGTGGGAGGGGCATTGCCTTGAGTTTGGAGTGCGCCTTATAGGGGGGGGGGGTATTTTTACTATAGAACAGTACTAAACTGCAAAAATCTGCCCTCAGGGGGGCGCCTTCTACATGAAACACACCCCCCTCCCTGTGAGTTGGGGGGCGCCTTCTACGCGAGCTGCGCCTTCTGCGCGGGAGATTACGGTAGTAATCGATTTCCCTGACAACATCAATTACATTTACTGTAGAAGCAAACATATAAGGCATGGCTTATGCACAAAACTATGCCCTACTGTACCTTATAGCACCTCCAGGTACAACTTATGTCTTATGGCATCACCGTCAACTTAGGGTTTCACTTATTGTTGAGGTTACCTTAAAGGGCATCTAGCATGCTAAGACCTGCTACCCGCCTTAGCGAGTCACGTGACCATCCCTTGGCCTATCAGGTCATCACAATGTTTCCGCTGGTTCCCCCAGATTTGTGTCTTACATAAGCATTGCTGTCTTAATTGAAGTGTATTGCCTCACTTTTCTCATGTATCCCTCTTAAGCTTTCCAGTTTTCCCTGACCAGAAGACAACATTTCCCTGACACCAAAATATTTCCTGACATTTTCACAAAACCTGGGATTACCTGACAAAACTCTTAAATTCCCTGACCTGGAAGGAATTTTTGATTTCCCTGACATTTCCCTGACAGGTGGCAACCATGATATTGGATAATTGATGAAGATCGCGAAAAAAATGCATCCACTCGAGAGAGAGGGTGCTTAAGAAGTTTTCACCCCCCACTAAATTAGTCAAAATGCTATTTTTAACTGACTTTTTCCAAAACATCTTTTTTACTGACTTTTAACTGACATTTAAAGACAAATAGGTTTAACTGACCAGTGTAAACCCTGATAGTTTTTACCTGAAACTGTGATAAGTTAAGGCCCTCAACCTGACCAGAGTCAAGGATACCGATGTAGACGGTGCCGCCATCTCCCGTGTTCAGAAATGCATTTATAGCCCTGAAAGAAAATAAAGACTTCAATGAGGGTTCAGACTAAGGCCTTCTCCAAAGATAGGGCTCATATGAATAAACATTTTGTAATATAAATAAAAAAAAGGCACAAGGAACTTTTGATGAAGTTTACGGTTCTGTTCGACAAATTAAAATATTGTTTAAAACATCTTTTAATTCTTTTAACACATATCAAACAAGTAGCAGCAGGGTACGAAATGGTCAGTCTCTTTATATGCACATTCAATTTGCAGCTGGGTAATCATAATATATATATATATATATATATATATATATATATATATATATATATATATATATATATGGACATTCACGAGGGGGAGGCACTCTATTTTAGGGTATTTCTGTGGGGGAGGCGCTTCATTTTTGGATATTCATGTAGGGGGGCCCTTTATTTTAGGACATTCATGCTAGGGGATATTTTATTTTAGGGCAATTGTATTTGTCATAAGCCAGATTTTTATTCCTATTTTTAAGCAAAAGCGGCTCCTAAATTGTTTTCTCCCAAAGTCTCCCCCAGCTTATGACCGGGTTTTATTGCTATAAATTATAGAGAAACCTCTTGAAATTTTCAACCTAAAATCAGCTCATAACATTTTCCCAAACTCTACCCCTGACTTATGACTGAGGTCGGCTTATGAACAGAGTTTTACAGTAATTCCTAGTCTAAAAGAAGGGGTGTGCACTTATTTGGGTATGTGCGCTAATTACATCAAAAAAGGTATATAGCCCTTATTAGGCAATCGGAACCTTATCAGGCATCAGGTGCAACTTATAGCATTCTTCCAAATTTAGGCTATACATGTAGTTGAAGCTTGTTTTCTGGGTTTTACAGTAGCATAATCTAGTATGCTTGTAGGATCAATTAAAGGCAAACACAAACACTTGTATACTGTAAACATAGATATTTTCGTATGTATAAATTTTTGTGGAAAAGGTAAAAAAAGACATTTTTGAGTGTACTTAAATTCACAGATTTTTAATTCAAAAGTCTGTATTGTCAGGATACATACCCCTTTTCACCCTTTGAGAGGGGGGGGCAGAATTTTTTTAGAGCGTCTGCGCGCAAACCCACCGAACCCCCTATAAAAAATGATCACTCCCTAAGTATGAAATAAAACATAGGGCCACTTATAATGGCATCTATTGGGGCAACACTCGATGTTTGTAAGTGGTACCACCATTGGTAGTGATTGTGTCTACAGGAGTTTCCACACCTACTACACCAGCTTGCAGCAACATAAAGGGATGCACACATAGTAAGGTGCTAAATGCCTTCAGGTAGCCAGTGTTGTTGTTCAAAGGAAAGTATGCTAAGGGGAAGGGTGATTTCTACTGACGTAATCAATTTTAGTGTATTACAGTGAGCGGAATTGAGTGGCGGCGGCAATTTATCTTGCGGTACTCACATAGTGGGGGGGGGGGCGTTCCATTTTGGAGTATTCACATGGGGGGGCAATTCATTTTGGGGTATTTCTGTGGGGGAGGCGGTTCATTTTGGGATATTCACATGGGGGGATGCTTCATTTTCAGGTATTTGCTTTTCTCACCCCCCCCCTACCATAAATAATGAATGCTCCCTTAGGTGTTGAAATTTCAAAAAAAATATACCTTGATATTGGGGCACGGGTTCGACCCCCAGGAAGCTTTGAGCTGGGAGGTATGTCCTCCATTGTGAGGTTTTTATGAGCCTTGAATTCATGGTAATGATCTTCCTCAAAAGGCACAAATGATTTCGATACATAATACCGCTTTCGGGTCCGACGACCACCCGAAGGCTGCTTAACCCCTGAAGCCATATTTCTGAAATCAAAACAAAAACATCATATCTAAAGGAGTGCAACAGTGGGGATAATTGGTATTACCTCACACATTTACGCAATTTTTCTTTGGGGGGGGGGCATCTTACAAAATCAGATTTTATCAGGGGGTCTGACTGATAACTCTGAACATCTTGGTGGGGGGGGGGGGTCATAAATAAAATAAGTTGATGGTCTGTGAAAATCCATGCATCCAGCCGCCCCGCCCCCTTTCGCAGATGGCACTTGCATCTAAAATATGCCCATGGCACCAGATTATGCCAGTACCAGTACACAGTACCAGTACACTGAAATCTTGCCTGTGTTCCTGTGCGCTGACCACAGACACTCAAGTGGGGGAATCCACCAACATGCTGTGCCTTTCATGTGACTTGCAGTTGCACTCGCATTACATTGTTGTAGAAGAACAGGTTCCAGCAGTGGATCAGCTACTGCAACAACATTCATGTGGGATACAAGTGGAGTGTGACAGGATTCACAAAAATCGACAACTTTAGATATCTGCAACTGTTCACGCACATTCCGTCAGATGAGGACATTTGCAAAGATTGTCGCATGACTAGCCCCGGGTAACGATATCAGGTTAGTTGCAGGGATATTGCCAGGGCCGCGCCCTGCACCATAGGTGCATTTATAATTAAAATGGCGCATTAAATGGGCCATATTGTGCGCCATTTGGTGCATCCCTATTCCCCTGATAAAGGGCTTTCAAAAACTGAAAGAATTTTGTAAAAATTCCTATTAGAACCAGAGATATTGAACAAAATGTGCCATGATATAACTGTTAAATGTTTAGGCCCAACATCGTGATGAAATCTCTTCAGATTCTTACAATGTATAGTTAGTTAAAGCATAACATTTACCGGGGTACCCAGTAAATATACTCGTGAGGCAAAGTATGTCCCTTTCAAAATCTGAAAGAGGCATGGGGCTTATTTCACCTTCGAATATCTGAGATTTTGAATATATCCTAAAAAGTCCCCATGCAGGGCTCGACAAATCAGTTTGGAGACTGTGTGCCCACTGGGCACAAGGGCAAAAAAAACAGTTGCGCCCAACAGACAAGCTCTGTGCCCAGGACCTTTTCTTTCGACACTCAAAATAACATATTTAGCTAAATGGCACACATATAGTTTTATGATAAACAAAAAGATTTTATTTCAACCTATCTCTAGTGAAACGATAGAACAGACTGGAGATGACAATCTAGAAAATAGAAAGTCATCTCCAGGTCCCAGGTATCCACCAGATGGATCGGAGATGACTCAAGAAAGTCATCTCCAGCGGGACAGGTAACCATAGAACTGACTGGAGATGACAATCCAGGAAATGGAAAGTCATCTTTAGGTCCCAAGTATCCTCCAGGTGGATCGGAGATGACTCAAGAAAGTCATCTCCTGAGACTCCGGGCTGCAGGCAATACAGGCCCTACCCTACCAACAAATAGTCATAATCATAGCAATTAATTCCATTAATTACCCCCTCCCACCCTGGGACTGGCTCTGGTAGGTCTACACTGCCCCCCCCCCCCCCCCCGGCCCCCTTACCACAGAACAAGGATTTACATACAGACTACACAACGACTGGGAGAGGACTCTCGGAGATTTTGAAATGGATTTCGGTTCATTTCCTACCTGCTAGCCCTAGGTCAGTAGGTACTAAGCCTAAGGAGTAAGATACTATACTAAGGTACATCAAACAATGCCTACACCACTCCTCTAGGAGTGTCCATCATTTGTGACACATTTTTTGTGACCCAACAAACTGCTGCACTGGAAATTAAACTGCACTGAAATTGGCATATTCTTACAGAACAAAGAATAAATAAACACATATAAGAAGTTATCTTGGTATTTCATGGCTTATTTTACCTATCTGAAAATTTTTCGGGGAAATTGGTGCATTTCTAGACATTTTTGTAGATTTCTGAAGTAGATGACTGAAAAGGTCATCTGAATCAAGTTGTCCAAAATGAAAAAGTAGAATGAAACTAAAAGAAAGTAATAGTATGTTTCATGGCGTTTCATATAAGGTCTAGTTTGTGCATGTGGACTGAATAGTACAGCTGGTGACTGCAAAAGAAATTCGGAAAAATCACATTTTCCTGTGTGAAGGGGCGCAATGGTGATTTGGCAATTTTAAAACCGTCACTGCATGACCCATGTACATCATACAGGTGTGACACTTACAATACCTGCTAAGATAAACTTGTTTTACAGGCTTCCCGACTTTGGGAGCAATTAACTGATTTTTTATGATTTCCCAACCATGTGAACTTGCTACCACACAGGAAAAAATTATTTGATTGTGTCATCAAAATCTAGGTCATGAGCTAATGTTGGTCAAGCATATGGGGTGGTCTGAAACTAGGAATAGGAAACCCATTAGATGTTAATGTTAGGGTCAAATACCAGTGATTAGGTTATCAGAATGTCTACTTCTTCATATTTTACAGCATCTGTTCCTATATACCGTAATCTCCTGCATAAGACACAGTGCGCGTATAAGACGCACCTAGAGTTTTGGAAAATTCTCAAAAAAATGAAAAATTCATAACTTTGGTTCTAATGAGTGAATTTTTAAAATTTAAAAACCTGTGTGTAGCTTGGTCCCCCCTGGACCCCCCTGGGCCCCCATATGCCCTATTATGACCATTATGGCATGTAACATATCAAAAGAAAGGTCTTGGTGTCCCCCTTGTGGATCCAAGGAGAACTAAAACCCCTCTTATAAGACACGTCTTATACGCGGGAGATTACGGTATTTGATATCAGAATCCAAGTCATGAACTAATGTAGGTCAGATATATAGGTCACAGGAAAATTAGGTCAAGGTAAAGTTTTTTTACAGGTAAACATCCGGGTCAGATAGCTTTTTATTTCATACTGATATTGTGGTTCATTCCAATTGAATTGACAATTTACTAACTTCCCTCCCTTTCATTTCTTCATTTATTATGGCTAATTGGCCCATTATTGGGATCCAGAAGGTCACAACAAATTGCCTGAATACTTAGGACAAAAATGTCAGATTTCTAGATACTACCCTAATCTCCCGCGTATAAGGCGCGTCTTATACGCGAATCAGATCGTGCATGGGTCTTATACGCGAGAGGCAGGCTGCCTTGAGTTGGGGGTGCGCCTTATACGCGGGTTTAACTGGTACCCCAATTTAGATCAGGTGGGTATGATGCTGACCATATATTTTTTTGAATGCCACAAATGAGGTGTGACTTGAAGTAGAACTTATCTCTGACATTGTATTATCAGTTCTTTTGACTTCTTTTTCCTACATTCATGCTTTCTATCAATGTTCTAGCATGGTAGGAATGCATTTAAATCAAAACATTATCTAAACATAGTTTGAACGTCTATTCTTAAGTCAAACATATAGCAAGTGTATATAAATGGTATACTGGTCCATCTGGTGGCACTTCTAGGAACCATTCCTCTTGAATACAGGATTATAAATTATCATGATCAAGATAGAGTTTGCATTATTATTATGTGTTAGATTGTATTCCCAGTACTGTAGTTGTAAATGGATTTTAGGTTTTCCATGCTTTTACATGATACATTTCATGTTATTATGTCAATAGGTCATCATGGTGTCTTGATTTGTCAAAACTGTATCAGAAGATAGTATACAATTGAAATTTACCTCAAACTGTACCTTGATCATGATCATTTATAATCATGTGTTCAATAGGAATGGTTCCTAGAAGTGCCACCAGATGGAGCCAGTATACCATTTATATACACTTGCTGTATGTTTGACTTTAGAACAGATGTTCCAACTATGTTTAGATAATGTTATGATTTAAATTCATTCCCTAACATGCTAAAACATTGATAGAATGCATGAATGTATGAAAAGAAATCAAAAGAACTGATAATACAATGTTAGAGATAAGTTATACTTCAGGTCACACCTCATTTGTGGCATTAAAAAAAAATATATCATCAGCATCATACTCAACCTGATCTTAACCCTACCTAAGGCTATCCCCAACTACAAGGAGACCCTTGTCTCCTTGTAGCAGGCCATGGACAAGGTGTGCCTTGTACGCGGACCAGACTCCCTGACTTTGGGGTGCGCCTTATACACGGTTTTTTTCAGTGTACCAATTCAGAGAAGGTATGTGTGCCTTCTACGCGAACCAGCCTTCTTTGATTTGGGGGTGCGCCTTCTACGCGGGCTACGCCTTCTACGCGAGAGATTACGGTAATTCTCCGATTCTGTGAGAACGAATTGAGATATCAACATGATTCCAAAAGATTTGAAATCCTTGCACTATCCTGCCAACTAAGACACAGGGGTTTAGCTCTAACTCATTATCTTAATTTTCATGTGATGTACCTAACTAAGGTAGGTGACAAGTCACTGTCAGTGTCAGAGTGTCACTGGTTTACACTGTCACACTGTGACTTATGAATCATCAATGTATTAGAACATCTAAATCTATGAGTATAAGTGATCCACGTTCCTTACAACAGAACGAAGTAATTTACCGGTATGCAAACTGCAGAGACTCAATTAGCGTAAAATAAACAGAACAATAACAAACTCAATATAACTCACCTCAACTCAATTGTTCTGGCTGGCGCTGGCCATGTGCTTCCGGCAACTACAGATTACACAGCCAATCATGGGAAGTGATGCTAACTACAACATCCAATGGCAAGCCTTGGTTCAAGTACCGGAAGTTTGGGTTGTGGCCGTAGCGTGCCGCGAGACGTCTGTTCAAAATAATGGCGCTTACTATCACAGAGGATTGGGTCCGTGAGCGGGTCCAGCTAAAGCACAGTAATTTGGGTGAGTATAGAAAACATACAGTTTACTTATGGGAAAGAACTCTAAAAGTTAGGATCCTGCTTTTCTCATTCCGTGGTCTGCCCTTGGAACACAGCGTCATTGTACGTGCTCGGCGTTTACCCGGACAACCTCCGCAATGCCTATGCCGCTAGTATGCGTAGTATGCCATGGGGTCCGCTCGGAAAATCGATATCTGATATTGAAACTCACACCCTCTTGTGCTGTTTTTTTTTTTTTTTTTTTTTTTTTTTAATCGAGTCGCTGCAATGATTTCAATTGACTACAATCTAACATTAAGATGCTAACAGTAATAATGCTTGTTGTAAAACTGTAGGTGTCATTAGTAGTAGTTAAATAGTAGACTAGTGGGCTTCTCCCGGGAACACGGGAAGGTTGCGTGTCAAGAGGCGGGCTCCCCGCTGGTTGGCTCCCGGGAGACGCCGAACGTATCCCCGTTCCAGGCCCCGCTCACCGACCGCCTCAAGTGCACCAAGCCCGGGTAAAGAGCGTAAACAAGTCCGTTCATGCACTACACGTGCTCTAATACAGGGCTAGTTGATCCGCTCCCACAGGGCCACAGTACTCACATGTTTCTATGCTGGAGGTCGAATACCAGGGCTTTGCCAATTGCTGTTCAGTTCTGAACTGGGCCCAGCCTCAGATTTACTGACTGCCCGGGCCCTTGCTTTGGCATATCATATGACAATTGACATATAGGAATGGGGGTGGCGAGGAGGGGGGCGTGGCATCTCTGTAACACTGGTTGAAGATAAAGTATGACTTACCATAACATTAACTTAAGCATTGACATATGGTCAAAGTTAAGTTGTCATAAATGACATGTGCGAGTATCGGGTACCGGTACGTAAGATTATATTAATCACAGCTTAGTAATGAACCATTTCTTGACAGAAAAAAGGAGGAAGCTAAGCCTAAGGGAACGTTCAACAATTACGTTACTCCTTAGGGGGTGGGGGGGGGGGGGTCTTTGGGTTCCTCCACATGCACCAACTTGAGTCAGTCTCCATGCAGAGGTTGTGGAGAGAAGTGTAGAAAAGTGTCAGTCACTGTAGTTCCATGTCTTCTTTGAGCCCATAGGATTTGCACTGTGTCTGCAATGTTCCATGTCTGAGCCTACTGTCAAGCAATATGGTGGCCCTTTAGAATGCCTGACCCTACTACTAAATATAGCTTCATTCTCCTACCCGATTTCTAGATCCAGTTCTGGCCCTTGGGTTCCTCTATATCTTCCATATAAAAACAGTGACAAGGGGTGGGTGGGTCCTGAAAAATGCCTAAATACCGTGACATAATTGTTGAACGTTCCCTAACCGGCACTGGTAGTCAATTGTCTTCAATCTAAATCTGCTTGTCGTATATATGCATGTAGACATTATCATATTACGAGGAGGGGCGATGATGTCAAAAGTCTTTTAGCTGCCTTGCTTCTGAGCCAGAATCTGCCACTCCGAGTTTTTTAGCCAGGTCCCACGGAGTACAGTGTCTAATTTTTTTTGACTTTCTAAATTGAAATACAGAAGACCACTGTATTGACTGTGTGGTCCATGCCACCTTGAATATGTGTGTGAAGTTTTTGGCATAAATATTGTTTATTTTAGGATTTATTGATACATTTCATTTTTCACAGTGAACAGTGGTTACAGTCCATGTCTGGCATTCATGAAGAACTTTTTCTGGGCCCATTTATATGTAGAAGTACATGGAAGAGAGTCTTGGAAAGCCTACTACTTATTAGAAAACATCCTTTGGGTCATGTTGGTATATCTTTTAGCCTTATGACTTAAGTATACAAGCTATAAATACAGATTATTTCTAGCTGTATTTTACATGTACATACTTGGACTATAGAAGCTATCTTGGGGTGTATGGCATGAGGAGGGTGACTGCTTTAGAAATATAGGCCAGGGGTTGAATGTTGGGGGGGGGAGGTCAGAGTGTGGGATAGGTGCAGCATGTGGGCCCTGTCTCCCTGTTGTCAACATTTCCAGGGTCAGGGGTCAAACACCAGACACTGGAGGTGTTAGATTGACAGGACCAAAACATAGAGCTGTCAGCTCTTATATTATGTATCATACTGCAATGACATATTTAATGTCTTAAATGAATCATTATACATATGTCTATGTATTTTAATGTGTGAAATTGGCATGCACATCTATGCTCTATAATGGGTATCTAGCTGTTTCTTGACAGCCTTGCTTCTGTCCCTACATCCACATGATGGACATGTACACTGTACACAGACATGTATGGCTCTGTCACTGAGTAACCAACCAATTAGAGTGTGTATACACTCCTGGGACTATTATTCAATTCCTCAAATGGTTTTCTTGGTTGAAACATTTGAATTTACAACCCTTATTACTACAATATACAATAAGTATGTCAAATGAATTGCTGATGGTCTAGCTTTTGCTTTAGATTTGATTGTAGAGTTTTAGAATAACAGCAATTCTTGGAAACATTGCTTAGTGTGCCCCTCAGCTCATATAGAGCCCCTCCTCGTTATGTGTCATTAAGACTCACCATTTGCTCCTTAGTTTTACGACTTTGCTTCTTTGTTTCTCTAATGTCTTGTCTTACTGGTAAACCAATACCTACATTGCCAGTCGTTGGTACATCATGCTGCATAATAACAGCCATGATGTATCAATACGGTGTAACCCAACTAAGGCAACTACCGTAATCTCTCGCGTATAAGACGCGTCCTCTAGGCCAAACAAAATGCTGGGGCGTCTTATAGCTTTCTCCCAAGTTGGGGGTGCGTCTTATACGAGGGGTACTTTTACTATAGAAATGTACTTATCTTACAAATATCAGCATTAAAATGTGCGTCTTATACGCGAAAATGCATGTGCTGGGTTTGGGGTGCATCTTATGCGTGCAACGCGTCTTCTACGCGGGAGATTACGGTACTGTTAATTCTCCCGTAGAAGCCACACCCTCATATAAGCCGCACCCTGAATTAGTGGGTGAGCTATAAGACGCACTTAAGACTTGAAAATTGGCAGTTTAGTACTCGTCTATAACTAAAGTGTCAAATACACTTGTATAAGCCGCACCCCGACTCATGGCCGATATTAAGTGCACCCAGAGATAGAGGGCACTATTGGGATGGGTCTATTAAAGCTGTATCTTATGTGAGAGATACCACAAGCGGGGCGGCTCTTTGAATATCAATATTGAAGTTAGACATATGGTACGTGTATTTAGTGCTAACACATGCCCAGGCCTCTGTAATGAGGTGGATTATGTACACAAAGCATGCTTGTAATCGGTTCCAGGTGCTACTTCATTACCCAGACACTGACCTATCACATTCACCTAATTTTAGACATACACCGCAAGCACAGCAAGATCAAGTTTCAAGTTTTAAAAGGTTTTTATTTCTAGGAAGGTTTGTACAATTCGTCCTTTCGACGCTCCACCTGCATGAACCACCTAGGGGAGCCATGAAAGGGTGGGTCCCTCAGACACCGTGACGCTTGACAATTAATGAAAATGTTCTTATGTTAAAATCCTTACATGAAGTTCAACCTTATTGGTGCAATGTTCAGAAAGCAAAGAACTTAAGGCCGTATACAATATAACCAACTAAACATTACATCCAGACTATACAACACGTTCAGGGCAAACTGGACAGACAGGGAGACAACTTTGCCTGTTTAAGAATACTAGAAATTCATACATTAAGGAGTGCAACTTCAGGCCAGCTAGAGCAGGCTATAGCCTTCGTAAAGGAGACAAGGGAAATTTGGATTCCACTCATTATAGAAATATGACACAATCCTTTTCTTTACGGCTTTCTTAAAATCATCCTTATCGGTCAGCCACCTAAGGGGCGGATCGAGTGCATTCCACTGGGAGTGTGCTTGATAGATGGGGTCATTAATCAGGCTTGTTAACTTGGGAGCTCCCTGTAAGATCTTAGGGGCTGAGGTACCCCTGGTTCCAAGGGACGGGACAGTGAGAGCCTGTCCGCTAAAAACCAACCTATGACAAGTTGTCAATTGCATATACAGTCTACGCAGGTCAATAGGTAACATTTTGGCCTGGATATACAAGTCTTTTACATGCATTGTCCTTGGATCACCAATCCCTAAACAGGCTCTAATGCCTGTGTTACAGAACACTTGCAATTTTTTATGATGGACCTGGGAGAGACCTGTGGTAAATATAATTCCATAGTCAAAAAAGGGCAATACCATGGTTTTTAGGACAGTTATTGCAGTGTGCTGATCAATGTAATTCCGTACTTGCACCAGTAACCAGATCTTATGCCTAAGCGACTTATACATTGATTCAATCTGATTTTCAAATGAAAGTTGATCATCAATTACAACTCCTAGGTATTTATACCAGGTAACTCGGTCCAACGGGATATTTCTTATATAAAGGTTTACCGAATCCTGCACTGTACAATTGACCAACATAAACTTTGACTTAGTGGGATTCAAGGTTAACCCATTAACATCACACCAGTTCACTACAAGGTTAAGGTCATGCTGAAGTTGTTTAAGTAAGTCCTGGGGGGTGTTGCTCTTACATAATATCAGAGTGTCATCAGCATACATTTTTAACTCCCCCAAAGTTCTCAGAGTAGCCAAGCTATTCACATAAATAATAAACAACAAGGGACCAATTATGGAACCCTGCGGTATCCCGTGGGTGATTTCGGCAAAGTCAGACGTTACTTTTTTACATACAGTGCGTTACTTACGGCCCTCCAGGTAACTTCGCATCCAGGCTACTGACTGGGTGCTAAGTCCAAAAGAGGGAAGCTTAGATAGGAGCAGGCTGTGGTCTAAACAGTCAAAAGCCTTGGCCATATCAAGATATATAATGCCAATGTTTTTTTTTATTGATCAGGTCCAGGTGGGCCAAATGCAGTACTGCCACACCACCGATACCCAGTACTTCTGGGTGTGTATGTTGGTACATTGTACTCCTACTATGGTTACGGTAAAATCTGGGAGAGAACGACAAGGAATATTTGTACATTATAATTAATATACCTGTACAGGGGTAGACCCCAAGTTTTACACAGGCCTAGGTCAGTCGTATCTGAAACGTCCCCAGCCGGGAGGGTGATGTGGGCAGAGGCAGTGCGGCTCTAAACCTCTGAGAAAATTCTCTCCCATTTACTATTACCCAAAGTCACAAAATCATTGATAAGTTATAAGAAAAATTTACAGAAAATCTAAAAGAAATCAGGAAATGACTTGATGAAATATAGAAAAAAAAATCAGGCTATTTAGTAATAGAAATTGCCTCTTTAAGAAAAACAGAGAGATTTGTAAAACAGGGGCCAGGAGTAGATGGCCTCAATTGGACCCTTATCTTATCTCTTATCTCCGATCTTCTCAAAACTACTTCCAACTGACCACCAACTGTACAGGTATTTCATGGCCACCCATACCCGGGCCCATAGCTTCAGCAATCTATGGGCCTTGAGCTAAAGCTATAGGCCCAGAAGAACTAGTCTCATTTGTTTAAAAGAGAAACTGATGTATACTCATTAGTTACATTATAACATAGCAAGGTTGACCAGATTTCTGAGTATGTTATCTACCCAATGACATAAAACATGCCTATACTCATTTAAAACAAACTTTTATATAGGTCATTCTATCAACTTCTGTGGGCTATCCCGAGCCCACCGGAAGGCAATTCCTAAGAGTAAGAAAACTATGGGCCAGCACCCAAAACTGCGGGTCATTGGCCCCCGGGCCGGCTTTAGTGTCTACCCCTGCCTGTAGCATCATCAGTGGCAGGTGGGTTAAGGTAGTGAAATGCAATGTCACTTGATCAGTTCCTGTAGATAAGTACACATAGTGGCCGGGGCACTCATAAATTCCAGTCAAGGTGTACCCCAGCCTCGGCCAGCGGCTATTGGTACCAGTGTGTATTCCGGTTAATTGTTGTATTGCACTCTTTGCTCCAGATAACAATCTGTTTGAAGTCGGATGTGTATTGGGCCTTGTCCTGGCAGTATAGTGTGCAATACACAATTTTGCATCACCAACCTGGTGCAAATATCAAGTTAAGGTCCAACTCCAGCCCATAGTATCTCGGGCTGGATGGGTCAGGCCGGGTGCACCCCCGGCTCTCATACAGGATGTAAAAGTGCTTCTTCAAGACATACTTTATAGTGCATTTCTTTTTTCATTTTTTTTACTTTCAATATACCAGGTAGTAAAAAAATATGCCCCTTGCGCATATTCACGACCAGTGCTTACTCAAAGACCTCGCGCGTAATAATAATCAGGGGTGTGAAATTTCCGCGGTAATCCGCGTTTTTGATGCTCAGAAAGACCATTCTTGAGATCTATGCAAATCCACTGAGAAAAGAATTTACCATTTGTGGGGGGGGGGGGGGCTGACTTAGAATTTCTGCCAATACCATTCCAGATTGAAAAATGTGGGCATCCCAATGGTAGTTCCAAACATACTTGTACAACAGAGTGTTATATTCTGCCCAAAGAACATTTAGATCACTTTTATCCAACATTGAAACATTAGCTAGCAAGCCGTATATTACACTTCACAGGAAATAGGTTTTGGGATTTCACACCCCTGAATAATATAGTATACAGACGGTATATAGACGGTAACCAGCTAATACCATCTGGTGTTCTAAAACCTTGCCCATAAGCTGCACCTTACTCACAAACAGCTCCCAGAGTTCATGTTAATCCTACAAGCAGCACCTGCTGTTTGAATTTATCCTATTCATTGGCATAGTCTACATAATGCCTCATCTGTGTTAGCCTCACCCAGGCCTTGGCCAGCTCCTCTTTAGGGGTCTTTAAAACCATGGCTTATACCTAAAGTCTTTATGAAATTTATTTATGTGAATGTTTACCGGTACATGTGTTATCAGGTCAATTTTTAAAAGCCAGATATTAAAGGTTGCATAAACTGCTTCGTCCCAGACTAATTGAGTAGTAACATCTTTAGTATTTTTATACACGCACATTCCTTTGCAGGAAATGAGGGGGGGGGGGCAGAGAAGGGTATGGCGCCTGTGAAACAGGAGACTGGCACGTGGTATCTTTAGTTGTACCACCGTGACTACGGACCTTAATGCAGAGTATCAAACCCCAAGGTATTCTATCGCCATGGTTACACATGCAACAATTTGGGTTTGAATTATTGATGCATTATCAGGGTTTGACCAGAGAAGTTGTTTTGTATGCACCACTTCCTACTCAACAATACGGTTTGCTTTTACACAGAATAACAATGATTAACGGTCTCATCTCTACCTTTAGGACAAAAAAAGCATACACACAAAGAAAATGTTCAATGAAACGAAGAGAAATATCCATCTCTTGTAAAAAAAGAAATCGCTTGATCTTCTGAATTTACCTCACAGTTTACTTAAAAAGTCAAGATACAGTACTGGAGTTTTTGGACGAGTTTCTTTTGGTAATTGCCGATTCCAATCAGATACTAGGTACAGTCATTGATTTCTCCACCTTTACCTACAGTACTGATTTTGCTAAGTTGAGAAGTACGGTCATGGTTGATTTGGCATGGACACGGTCGGTCAGAGTAATTTAAGGTGCGGTGAAGATCTTCAGCAAGTGGGAATTGATCGTTTCGATTAAGTGAAGAAATTCAATAGACATGTTTCTCCTGGTGAGAATCATTATTGATTGAGTAAAAAAAAAAGAGAGAGAGAGAGTAATATAAGTGATAGGATAGAGGACGTTAGAGAAGAATTTTGGTACCTGTTTTCACCTTTCATCACACATGCCTGTACTCCATACATAATCCATGAAACGCAGTTACGGTATTCAATTCAAAATTCCCGCCTGATTCTCTTCATAAAGCTTAATTAATGAGAGCTGATTATTAATGTCCCACAAAAATTAAAACCTGCCGTTTTAAAGAAGATGAAGTTCTGGTTCCTTCAAAAATGATTACCGGGTACCATGGCAACATTAGATAAATACCAAACAACAGGTCAATTCGCACATTCAAACCACCTCCCCTGGAGATTCCTGACCTCATCAGCCTACTTCATTCCCTTTCCCATCAGGAAATTAGCCCCTACACTCCAAGCAGATTTCAGCCAGTGAACGCGATAGAGCATGTGGCTGGAGATGAGTGGGAAGAGCAGCTCTGCTAGAGTGCATTATTGATACAGCTGACCTACTTTGGCCCTTCCCCTCCCACCATCCGTGGGACCATTGATCTTTACTAATAACACCCACCTACCTCAAATCAGCCTGTCCGAACCACTTCCCTTTTCAGTTTCCAGCGTCCCCTCATGGGCTCCAACCCCCAGGAGTTTTTTTTTGTGACAGTGCGATACAAGTTGCAAGTGTATTATGCCAATACCAGCAAATTAGGTTTATGGGAGGACTATATTTGCTTAGAAATTACAGAGATTTTTGTGGCACCTTTTTCCTAGCAATATCTGACCCTGACTCCACTATAAATATCCTCTCCCCACCCCCACCACCCTAACCGATCAATTCCTCCCCCTTCCCATTTAACTTACTCCCCTACACACCACTGTTCACCCTTGCTCACCATCACTTCTGCCTTCAATCGCTGCGTCTCCTGCCCAACACAAGCTCCTGCCGCCCATCACTGCCACCTTCCCACCAATGATTCCCCTTCCCACGCCAATCATTGACTATCCCACCCATCACTGCCGCCCTTACCTGTCACAGCCCATCCCCACCACCTCCTCCACTTCCCACATCCTGCACATCACTGTAATCTCCCGCGTATAAGGCGCGTCTTATACGCGAATCAGACCGTGGATGGGTCTTATACGCGGGAGGCAAGCTGCCTTGAGTTGGGGGTGCGCCTTATACGTGGGTTTTTCTGATATCTCAATTGAGGAGAAGTTGGGTTGCTTGCTTTGAATTTTAACCTCACCTATGTGCCCTTTGGACACGTCAAGGGTGAGAGGTCCCGTGGCGTGAAACCCGGACCCGTACACTAGAGGGAGCTAAGGTAGAAATCACGCCCCTACACATTTACCGAGGCAATGGTTCTTTAACATCCGTCACTACATAGGCATAGTGAGAGATGGACAGGCCTGTTTCAAGTCATTTGTCTGCCATGACCGCCGAGAGACTTTCCAGCACAGCCTAGCCAGAGCAGGGAGGAACTCAAACGACACCTTACGGCGACGTTTGGAACCACCACTATGCCCCGGCCGGGCCGGGAACCGAACCCACGACCTTATGGCCTGTGAGCGGACGCGCTACCGACTGCGCCACGCCTCCCGACTGAGAAGTTGGGTATGATGCTGAACATATGTTTTTTTTTTGGATGCCACAAATGAGGTGTGACCAGAAGTAGAACTTATCTGTAACATTGTATCATCAGTTCTTTTGATTTCTATTCCTACATTTATGCATTCTATCAATGTTGTAGCATGTTAGGGAATGAATTTAAATCATAACATTATCTAAACATAGTTAGCACATCTGTTCTTAAGTCAAACATAAAGCAAGTGTATATAAATGGTATACTGGCTCCATCTGGTGGCACTTCTAGGAACCATTCCCAGTGAATACATGATTATAAATGATCATGATTAAGGTACAGTTTGAGGTAAATTTCAATTGTATACTATCTTCTGACACAGTTTTGACAAATCAACCACATCATGAGGACCTATTGACATGATAACATAAAATGTATCATGTAAAACAGTGATCTAAGCATGGATAACCTAAAATCCATTTACAACTACAGTACTGGGAATACAATCTAACACATAATAATAATGCAAAACTATATCTTGACCATGATCACTTATAATCCTTTATACCACGATTTCTGGCTTACACAGTGCTTTTTGGGGTCTATTCCCATCCACATATCTGTCGATATTGCACACCCTGTAGGCTTTACCATCGATTTTGGAAGGCGTGCTGTTATCCATCTAAGGCGTGCTGTTATCCATGATAACAGCACGCCTCTCATGTCCTCCCATGTCATATGTTACATGTTAAAACCAACAGAATATTTCATTGCAATGGTAGGGGTCGAACCTCCATTCTCAGGTCTGTAGCCCAACACCCTATGCACTGCGCCACAGGGACTGACGAGAAATGCTTGGTTCGAACCATGTCTCGATATGATACAAAGCCGTGTGCGCTGTCGCTGTCCGCTGCCGGGCGAGGAGGTGTATTCTACACAAACATAACAGCGAGACGCGTCTTTTTTCGCCGTGTGGCATGTCGCTGTCCGCTGCCGGGCGCAAAAGGAGGAGACGCGGTGGTCTAGCGGTTAGCACGTTGCGCTCAGCCGTCAGGGGTCCACGGATCGAATCCCGGATGAGACGCATCTTTTTTCGCCGTGTGCGCTGTCGCTGTCCGCTGCCGGGCGAGGAGGTGTATTTTATACACAAACATAACAGCGAGACGAGTCTTTTTTCGCCGTGTGCGCTGTCGCTGTCCGCTGCCGGGCTAGGAGGTGTATTATACACAAACATAACAGCGAGACGCATTGAAATCTTTCGCCGTGTGCCGCTGCCTGTCCGAGCCGAGACGGCCGCTCTCGCTGTCCGCTGCCGGGGAAGGAGGTGTATGTGACGGATAATAACCCCCACTCGTCATCAGTTATCCATTGGTTACTTGTTCAGTATTCAATAGGAATGATTCCTAGAAGTGCCACCAGATGGAGCCAGTATACCATTTATATACACTTGCTATGTGTTTGACTTAAGAATAGATGTTCAAACTATGTTTAGATAATGTATTGATTTAAATTCATTCCCTAACATGCTACAACATTGATAGAATACATGAATGTAGGAAGAGAAATAAAAAAGTACTAATGAGACAAGGGAATGGACCCGTCTTCACCTCAGCACTACCTTGATTCAAATGGCATGGTTGCCAACTGCCCTCCTCCAGTAACTAGGGGGGTTCTCCATGACAATGATTGTTTTGTACACAATTTTGTTGATCACCTGACCACAGAGCCTCTCTCTGGGGCCCATCACCTCCTGGAGATTGACAATCTCCAGGTGTGATAGATATTTGGTACCTATCACTGATTTGGATGATAGAGGGGTGACTGAATAAAGGTTTCGATCCTAATAGATCTCATCAGGTGCATAATTGAGGTACACAAGGTGTAAGGCATTGCCTCATTTTTTAACTAAAGTTTCATTAGAAAAGTTAGGAAAAACACCGTAGGTGTTTTTTTTGGGGTTTGGAGACATAGCAAGAGAGTTTAACTTTTAGTCATTAATCTCCCATGTTTTGCTAATTGTATGGATCAAGCAAGGCAGCTGTCTAGAGAGATTTAAAATAATTCAAAAGTCTAAAGATAAAATGGTTCCAGCTCATGTAAAAATAATTAAAAAAATATATGTTCAGCATCATACCCAACCTGATCAGGGGTGGGCATATTGCGAAGTGATGGAGCAAACATACGAATCAGTATAGCAATGTGTATTCAATGGGATTAGTGGGAAAATCGCTTTGATCTCGGAGGACGAAAATTAAACACAACCACACCTCTACACTACCTTGCTTCTACTCGCTTTGAGAAAATTTTCAGCTTCTACTTGTCAAAGTTTGGGGGTTATGGGAGGCATAATCCCCCTCCTCCCCCCTCCCCCCGAAAAAAAAAAAAACAAGAAAAAAACTTTTCCCTCTAAAGGTTGTGTCCTAGAGAATTTAATGGGCAGATTACTTTGAGGAAATTTTCAGATTCAGTCTCAAAATATTTAACGGTGTTTTAGAAGAACAGATGGCAAATCGCTGCCAGAAGATTCTCACTTTTTATGTTTAAAATGAATGGGTTTGCAACGTCTTTGTGGAAAACCCCTCCCCATTGCATATGTTATAAGTTGATTTAAATGAAAATTGGTGTGTTCTAGCTGATTTAGAGACAAATATGTCCAAATTACTTGATTCTACCTCAAAGCATTGTGTGTTCTAGGGATTTGGGTGGCAAACTGCTACAAGAAAATTTCAGATTCTGCCTTTAAAATCAATGTGATCTAAAGGTTATTGGAGGCTTATTGCTCCAAGTGAATCCTCAAATTCTGCCTATAAAATTGATTATGATCTTATAAAAATATTCAGTCTTCCTTCATAATCTGAACATGTATCCATTCCAGAAGATTTGGGAGCAAATGAGGATATATTACTCCAAGTTAACAATGAGAGTTCAATCATTAGCTATTTAGACCTCAAGGTGAAATCACAGGAATGTTTAGATTCTAACTCAATTTGTGTTTTAAAAGAATTTGGAATACTCAGCCCCTATGAAAAGTAGGAATTCCATCCTTAATTGTATTGATGTGTTTTTCAGCATATTTCTCCAAGACATCTCCCTTTAGATTGATGATTAGATAGTGTGTGGAAGTATAGAAAGTCTTCCTTTGAATTGTTTTGGTCAGTGTTCTATATGATATTATAGGGGATATTGGATATATATTGAAAAGCTCACAACTTTGGTTCTATTTGGAATATTTACAAAATTCTTTCAGATTTAGAAAGCTCATATAATCCTCCATGTCACTGTCGCATTTCTAAAGCTCTTTGTCGCACATTTTTGCGACATTGCGACAGCTGCCCACCTCTGCTGATTTCAAGCTTAACTAAGGCTATCCCACCTACAAGGAGACCCTTGTAGGCAGGCCATGCACAAGGTGCGCCTTGTACGCGGACTAGACCTCCTTGAGTTGGGGGTGCGCCTTATATGCAGGTTTTTTCAAAATACCAATTCAGGGGAGATAGGTGCGCCTTCTATGTGAACCAACCTTCCCTGAGTTGGGGGTGCGCCTTCTATGCGGGCTACGCCTTCTACGCGAGAGATTACGGTACTGCCTGCCCTACCCATCACCGTGTCCCCTGCCCATCAATGCCTCCCTCTAATCATTCACTATCCTGCACCCACCGCCCATCAGTGCCTTACTCATACCCATCACTGTGCCCCTTTATCCCTCCCCCTCCTCTCCCCGTCTTTACCCTGACCTTGTTACTGTAACTGATTGTATTTGTTGTGAAAAAATCTTAAGCGCACAGCACTCTTTTTTTAATCACATTTTATACTAAAAAAAAGATCAATTCCCGATTTTGAAGTAATTAAATTCTTAACGACTGACATTCATTTGAGCTAGTGCAATGTGTCCTATTGACTTGGAAAAATCAATCGACAAATATCAAGGATATTTTCCCAAACTGTTGCAGGTATGTATATTGGTACACCTGAAGTCAGATCCTGGTTTCATAGCTTAGACTGAACATCACTCCACGGGTCAGCACCCCACACTGCCCTCCAGCGCAACCACCGCGGCATTATTTAATAACCGCTATCTAACGATTTGGGCTTGGACAGTGCTTTTTTGTTATAATCCACGGTTCATTATCCAGCCATAATGCACTCTGAGACCTTTTGTTCGTCTTCAAGAAGGTGCTGGTTTCAACCCGGACATGTTAATAAAGAGGCGAAGCATACAAAGTCAACCACGCCATTGATTTCCTATTAAAACTGTTTAGGGTTCAACGGGGAATCAATCTCCGGCCGCTGGGGCAGGAAACGAGCTCACTGTCCACTATACCAAGCCGACCGGTGATAGAAACCAACGTACATGGAGGATTTGAAAAAGTTTTCCGACAAACCTGAAGTTTACACACCTCGTTAGGATAGAATCCAATGGAGCCAGGTGGAGTTATTAACAGAGAACCATCCTTAGATATCCTAGATGAACATGCCATGCCTAATTTCTTGAAATAATTAAGAATCCACTGATTTTCCATAGCAATACGTCTCGTCACCCGCCATTGCGGCTTGCTAACCTTTGACCCGTAAGTGTGTCACGCGCCGACATCCGGTCTACTCTTACAGTGTCAACATGGCCCGGCTTGGTTTTTGGTTCGATTTATAAAGAATCTGTTGGCTTTTGGACTCTATATAGACCAGAATGGCAATGAAACATGGCGAGAATAATCCTCGGCACCATGTAGTAAAGAATAGATAGGTTAAAAGGTTAATATCAAACATTTCCATAGCGATACGGGTCGCATATTTGACCTAGTTCTTACATCCGGGCACCTACCCGCTTCGCTGAACAAGATGGAATGGCCGTGTGCGGTGGATCGCTATGTAAAATCATTGGATTCTCATTTATTTCGAAGAAAATGTATACAAAATGTAGGCGAACACCAACTAGAGATCATATATTTGGGGTGCTAGAAGTACAGGACTTGACATGCTTAAATTATACCCGACCAATATGTGTAAAGGTGGAGGTATATCGGGCAGAACAACAAAATGGCCACGATGGCTTTGCAAACCGTGCGGATCGCATGCACTTACAAAATGTCTTCTTCTGGATTAATTCTGGGGTTATAAGGTAAGAAATTAATACAAAATGGAGACAAATGTTAGATAAACGCCTTAATCAAGTTATGAGACAGCACTTGTGGGTCTATGGTTCAATATTCCACTCCCCGCTGCACGGGTCGTGGAATATTGAACCATAGACCCATGCGTGCTGTCTCATATTTTTTATTAAACGCTACCTAACTAGCGGGTTAGTAAAATGCCAGTTGATGCCAATTTACCCCATGCTGTGTTAGCTAAACCATTAAAGTGATCAAAAATGAATTGGCGGGGCTTTTATCAGAGAGTGCGTTCCCACAACCCCTGAATAGGGGCTGGTCACACTCCCACATGTTGTTTATAGGGACTAAATTATCTAACAGATAAGAGCGTATCATTAATATTGCCAATGACCACCACAAGCCTATGATCTCTGGAAGCAATAGCAAATGTCAGAAGAGTGAGCTATTCCTAAATTTTTGAATGGCTAATTAAAGTTGTAAGGTAATGTTATCTAATATAAGGCCAGTTCAAAATAAAAAGTTGGTCTATTGACTCCCCGCACCACATTTTCGGGGAAAAATTTTTTCTTTGAAAGTTATTTTGTCTATGGATTGCCTGCACCATTTTCTGCAAAGATCAGTTTTTTTTTCGGCCATAATTTCTACGTTTTTGCCACTAAATATATTATCATAGCTTAAAAGAAATATCACCTGGGGAATCGTTATAAAAAAAATCGCCCTGTCCACATCTGTGATGTGCAGAATCCATTGACCAAAAAAAAAAGAAAAAGATCGCCCTCCCTCTCCATTTTTTCAAAACGAAAATCCATAGACCAACTTTTTAATTTGGTGTGGCCTAAATATTAATGATTATGACCTCATAGCATGAGTTTAGATATCTAACAAAGTAGTGATTTGCCTTATAGGAGGGGAAAAATAACTTTAAATTGGTATCAAAGTGCTGAAAATGAAGTCACTGTTGCACTTTCTAGCATTAGCTTCAACTTAAGATATGGCTTATACACATGCTTTTTATGGTACACATACTTTATCGTGCTCTCTCTACAGCTTGACAGTTGTTACGAATAGGTTCTGATGGACAATTATGTCCTGGAGTTTCTGATTCAATTTTAATGACTACCCAGTTCTGATGTGGAACCTTGTTGCACAGGGTTCAGAGTTGAGTTGGTGGTCAAGATTTTGTAAAGTCTACTAGTGTACTTCTAAGTACCTGCTCTTATATGTTTTCTACCTTATTGTGCCAGTATTTGTACCTTTGTGTAGCTGTGTTCTGTAATTTGTAAGGTTTACATGTCGCCCTGTTGTCAGTTTAACCTACAGTACAATATTGACACAGCTTTATTAGACTGCTACACCGCTACAGTCACACTATGGAACCTGTCCCACATTACACCCAATTCTGTTCATGGGGATATACTCCATTACCGTATTGTCACGATTAAGTTTCAGATATAGAATAAGATTGGAAACTAGTGTGTCCAATTGACTGGTATAGGTCATGTACCCTTTCCTAAATATCTAAACTATTTTGCCAGTTGCAATGGATACTAGTTTTTTTTGTGAGTCCTGACCACTAGGGTATACACGGTTTTGAAATAGATCGTGAACATTTAACAAGAGCCCATCTTGCACAAGTGCAGGGGGTAATCAAGACTCCACATACGGGACGCTCACTCATGTTAGTACGGTATATTGATTCTGGAGCTTCCCTGGGGGCTTTCAGGGGGTGTAATTGAAATGTCTTGAGTCTAATCCCACCCTTAAATACAGCAACTTTACGGTAACAGAATCTATTCCTTCCACCCGCCCTCAGGATCATCAGGAAACTACTTGTGACCTTCTCCCTATTGCGGTTAGGGCCTGGGTTTAGGGAGGGATTATGTCAAGATCAGTATTCTTGAAGGTAACATTAAATACCCCGGTATAACCTTTCAAGGCATACATAATTCCTAAATGTACTTTGGTCTTATTGAGGCCTAAATTCAACCCAAATAAGGTCGATACCCTCCCAAATGGGGTGTATCATGCATTCGTGTAGCGCTGTAAGTTGCTTAGAGGGGGTGCATAGGAACATCATAATGGAAAACAGACGCAAACTTTTAGAGGTTACTGCTAGGTTAAAAACGTTGGTGAAAGACCTTGGTAGGTCTACTTGGTAGGTCTACTTGCCAATCCACTCACTGCCCAGTTTCTATCCACTGTGGGGTTCTGTGAATCGATAGGAGCACATGTCTGTGGTGGAGAACAGATCGATATTGATAGATTATTGGCAGTCAGTCACTGGGTGCTAGTAGACGGATACATTGGTACACACTTCCCCTTCCCCTCCATACACCCATTCTCCTCCCAGTCTCCCCAGCATTGGCACCTGCTGGTGGTGGGCGGGAACTCGTCCAAAAGCTGATCTCGAGCCAGATCCCATACCCTATAGAAAATAGGGATATCTGGGTTGAATTTTAGATTTACAGCCTCCAATTTCTCAAATAAAAACATAGGCTATGGGTCACTCAGGGAAAGTCAGAGATGGCCATTTCCCTTAATTTGTATAGAAATCCCTGCATTTCCCCTGGAACTCTTTTATTGTTAATTTCCTAATGTGCATTACATAGATTCCCACCTTCTGTGTACTTGTAATGGGTGGCACCTCCACATGCACCATTCATAAGTTGTCAGTATAAAAGGGATCATGTAAATTTTATTGTGTCAAGGCTGTGTGTTTCATGAACAGGGTAGGCGCAGCACCGTTGTCAAAATACCTCTTTCAAAGGTGATAAATGAATCGTACCCATTGCCCCCCGCCCCCCCGCCCCACAAGTCAGAGCCATAATAAATTAGTAACATGGGAGAGTAATGTACCACAATCGGAATAGCTGGTATGGCTTATGAGCAGGTGTTGTTTTTTTTTTTCATGGAAATATAATACACACTGATTATGCGATAGCACACTGTCCATGGTCTCAGAGTGAGTGTATTGTGTAACAGGTATTTCTTAGGTACAAACTGCAATGTCTGTTTGCCTAAACATTCTGATATGATTTTCTCATAGGATTGATTATTTCATATGTATGATTTTTCAAACTTGTTTTTTTATGCTTTCATTTCTTGAAATGAGAAAATCATATTCGTTGTGTTCTCTACTGTAAATCTGAATTAGTAGAACGCATCCACAATAGATGATATAAGTTGTATTGATTAAGGTGTTGGATGAAGTAGAAGATAACCACCTCTTCTGGCATTTCAACAACCAGTTACCAGAGCTCTTTACACAAGCAGGTTTTAACCCATTAAAGGCCCATAGACTGCTTTAGTGTACCATGTTCTATTCATGATGCTTGGATGTAGCCCTGAAAAGTAACTTGTCAGTGATGAACCTTTGCATCTTACAGATGCTACGTGAAAAAAATAGAATCCCGTATTTCATATTTTCAATTATAAATTTGGTCCATCGATATGTATGATATGATTAAAAGAGTGTCACACCCTTTTTGGAATAAAACTTTAGTTGGAAGAAAGAGCTCTTCATACTATAGCTATGTGTGTATGAAATCTCAATGCAAAGTGAGCACGGACACATACAGTTTGATACACACATGACTGAGCTTAGCTTTCATTCCTATCAAATATATATATATATATATATATATATATATATATATATATATATATATATATATACATATATATATACATATATATATATATATATATATATATGTGCACATATAATCCAAACTTAAATATCCCTTTATATAACAGATTTTGGTGAGAGTGAACACCATGGTATGATCTAATTTAATGTTTGTTGGATCTTGACCCAAGGCCTAATTGCTCCGACACTCTTTATAACAGAGGATGTCCGCTCGCTGTCGCTGCCCGGTACTTACCATGAGAAGATCAGTGATCTCGGGTCTGCCCTGCGCAGCTTCTCCAGACTCAAACATCTTGACCTATCCAGAAATGCCATCGACAGTCTCCAGGTAGGTCCATCATAATACAAGTCAAAAGGTACTATTCGATACAATATATACCCCACCTATAAGGCACATCCAGACTTTTGTCTATAAGATGCAATAAGGGTCTACCCTCACGTATAAGCGGTGCATTATACTCGGGGTACCATGGTAAGATACTGGGAGATGTACAGATAGGAAGACTCAAGAGAAATGATAGGGCTCTTTATAGAAACGTGGCACGGCATAATACTATTGATTCTTTCACATTATCTGTTTCAATAGACTAAACAAATGTAACATTGAATATAATATCACATCAGTCAAATTCAGATCATGAGTAGAAATTACACACGCTTTTTTTCTTTCTTTTAAGGGACTGGAAAACTTGAAGATGATGGAGAAGCTAAATCTGTATCCTTTTGATCTTCCAATGATATTCTTTTTTGCATAAAAATGTATTTGTAGAAGTAGGTGGGTATGCATGATTCATCAGTATCGGCATTGTAAGTGTCATATACACACCTGAAGGTCCCAGGTACTGTAAAACCTAGGCATAAACCGCACCGCTGTATACGAGGATTTAGGGTATCAAGTGTAACGTTCTACAGATTCCCATTATTCCTCACTGTTGTAAAATGGGGCCGGTACTTGTTGTAAAAACAAACGTGAACTCTGTCACCTTCATAAACATACCATAATATTGGAGTTGGTTTGGTCTCAGTTACGTTTCAACAATATCAGGTGTTTTACTTGAGTCACACAAAGTTCACGGCGTGTCAATGAATAGGAGTTGTAAACTGTGCCAAGTTTTGTTAAACACGTAGGTATACCTAAAAATGACAATTTTGTTAAGTGTCCAGATGACTCTGCCTCCCCTCTTTTCTTTTCTTTTTTTTTTGCGCAAGCACGATGTTTTTTCTTCCCTCTTTATCTAGAGAGACAACAAGTGACATAACTCAGCCCCCTCCCCCTGTAAAATGAATATTTGTGCTAGAAGTCCTCAACTCTTACAAAACATATTCAGTCAGTCGTCAGTCGTTTCTGAAACCTCCCCAGCCGGGAGGGTGATGTGGGCATGGGCAGTGGGGCTCTAAGCATATGGGTCATAGAAAATGAGAGAGAAATTTATCAAAATCACAAAATCATTGAAAGATTAGATGGAAAATGAACAGAAAAATCGAAAATAAATCAGGAATTTTTAAACCTTAGGATATGTAGAAAAAATACAGCCAATTGAGTAAAAGAAGTAACTCCTTTATAAAAAATAGAGAGATTTGTAAACCAGGGGTCAGAAGTGGGAGGCCTCAATTGGACCCTTATCTTATCTCTTATCCCTGATCTTCTCAAAACTTCTCCAGACTGACCACTGACTGTATTGGGTATTCTGTATAACAGTGACATTTTTTTGTGAACATTCCATGGTTGCCCAATGTGCCTAATATTGAGAAAGTGTTTGATTAGCTGTAAGCTAAAACCATCCTGTGCCCAGGTCCTGAATTCTGGAACTGAGTCATCCATCCCCATGTATCTGTTGTAGTATAGGCTCATGCCCGGGGCTTATGTTTCATGTTTTCTATGTTCTATGTTCTGGTTAGATGTGTTCCTTTATGATACCTGTATCGCGGAGAGGCAATTTGTCAGATAAAGAAGAGGATTTTATTAGCGCGGCGACTCTAAGTCCTACTAGTGAGACTTGTAGACTAGTCAATGGTTCAGAGTCGCCACGGTGTAAGGGATAGGGAAGCCCTGATTTCTATTTTCGTTCACTGTTCTTCTCCTATGGACTATTTTGGCACAATATTGAGGCATTGTTATCAGCATATGTATGTACTAATGGTAGATAACTTATTTTTGTGATATATGTTTAGTTTAGGTTTTATGATTAGATTAGACATTTCAGCTCCTGGAGCTCTATGGAAGATTAGCATAAGACAAAATTAAGATTCACCAATACATCTCTGTAGGCTTTATCTGATAATTCTGTGGTCTGAAATTGCTGTATATATGTACTAAAGGTTTCATCTCACGGGTTTATGGTACATTTCGATCATATATTCTGTATTTGAAGAAGATATTTACTGTTTAGAATCTCTATAAATCTCTATGGAGAGACAAATGCTAAACTTGGTGTACCCTGTCTACAGAGGGGAGGGGGTTACCAGTTTGGTGGGGAGGGGGTTGTGACCAGCTGTATGCTGTTGGGGTTGGTAAGACTGCCACACACAACCCTAGTCATTCTGGGGTCCTTGGTGCATATGGTTCTGTGTCATTGAACATGCCCACCTCTACCATTTGTAGTGGTCATCTATGGGCAGGCAGAACTTCTCGGTAGTAGACCTAGTAGTACAAGGCAGCACAAGAGTTACAGGGTGAGCCAGATGGTACAACCTTTAATTGCCTTTGAAGTTAGCTTTCCTATTATTCTATCACTAGACACAAGATTACAAGTTGCCGCGCTATGTCTCACAGGTCTATTCTCTACTATTCTATTAAAATCTACAACACTACGGTTTTATTTTATACAATGTACCTTTGTTGGAGAAATTTGTGAAACACGGAAGTCTGGCCAAGAGGAAGCTAGGGGCAAGCCTAAGTTGAAAGATAGAACTCAGTTTAGCATCCAGATATAAAATGGAAAATCGACTGGGTCAGCAGTTCTAACACTCGAGTGCAGTTGGGTTGCCTTTCCTGCAATCTGTTTGGTCAAGAGCACATGTTGGGTCAGGGGACCCAGTAAAAGCCCTTCCGGTCTCACTTCCTGTTTGTGGCTTTTCTGTCTTATTTGTGAATTATTTTGAGAAAAATCAAAGCTTTTTCTTGTGTCAGAAAGACCTTGAGCTGGGCTGATCGCCTTCGGCGATCTGGCCCAGCCCTCGGACCTCGGGCATTGGGTCTCCGGACAGAGACGCTCTGTCGCCCTTTGTTATTACGACAGGTACCAGGTTATCCAGTGGAGACACCATTGCTTGATCTGGTACCTGGTCCTTGCGAGATTAGCACTGATAACAACCAGCTTGATGGGGGCCGGATGTTAAGTAGTGCCCCCTTAAAGTCTGCAATGAATGAAGGGGGTTGTTAATGCATCCCACTACCTTGATATAAAGCGCACCCTGTGTGTAAGTCACACTATGCTTTCTGGATTCGAACCATAAAAATGAAAATGTTGTAATCCTAACCTTTGTTCTACTCAATGAATTTTCAAAATTTAAAAAACAAAACTAAATATGGATAGGACCCCATTGCTGCTGTAGGGTTAAGGGGTTATTGCTGCTGCCACCTGGTGTTATGGAAGCACACTATGGCATGATTATTGATTGTAATGCTTCATAGATTCTCTTGATTAAAAGGTCAATAATGGAATTAATAAAGCTCTCAGTGAGTGGGGTGTACACATATTTCCAAACACTTTAATAGTGAGCAGAATAACATGCATCATTCAGCAGTTTAAGGAAATTTAGACCACCATGGGTTAGACTACACCTTTTCTTTGGTTAAAGAAAATACATGACCAGTTGGGGGGTCGGTATCTACAGACAATATTTGAAATGCCCTTTTAGGTTGGGTCCCTTATGTGGACCATGCTCCTTCAGTTAGGGGTGCGCCTTATACACGTTTTTTTTTTTTTTTTTCAAATATTAGCCCCAGGATCAGCAGATGTGCCTTCTACACGGACCTGCCTTCCCTGGGTTGTGGGTGCGCCTTCTATGCGGGCTGCGCCTTCTACAAGAGAGATTACGGTAGGTCTTGGTGTCCCCCTTGTGGAACCAGGGATACCTGCTTATAGGGAGGTATTATGGAGGTTGTACCTCGTGTATAAGGAACAAACAGCCTGCCTATGAGGCAAGGGGGTTGAGAGGAGTTTTAGAAGCGGTGGGGGCCCAAGCTATCTTTTACCTCTTTCAGGTTGACTCTTTGGGGGTCGGCCAAAAGCTGTCCCCCCACCCCTATTCCCTCCGCTTCCCACACCCATGTAAGGCTTACTTTGAATTCATGCCATACTTATAAGGTGTACCTAAAGCGATATTGTAGCCACTTTAGTACTATTCT
Organism: Acholoe squamosa; assembly: GCA_949317995.1. NCBI lineage: Eukaryota > Metazoa > Annelida > Polychaeta > Phyllodocida > Polynoidae > Acholoe > Acholoe squamosa. The sequence continues at coordinate 46,121,031 of OX439038.1, forward strand.
ATAGTGCTAATACCTTGCCTTTAAGGCACTCTAGGGGTTGCATATTAGCTGTGCTTGCACGTACAGTACTACGGTAAATCATCAACTCGTTGGATAAATCATCTTCTTTCCATTTGCAGTAGCATTGAGGAATCCAGTTGACCTCAAATAGCCTAAAGTTCAGTGGATAAATTAGTGAGTTAGCACAAGAGTCACACAAGGTTAAAATAGGGGCACATGTCAATCAAGAGTCCCAAAACTCTTACATGTATTACATTGTACCTACACTTTGCTGGGGTTGAGTACCGGGTAGTGGGGATTAGGGTAGATGGGAATATATAAATATGTACTTATGTCTGATATAACATCTATTACTTATGGTGTACCCCACTGTAAACATCTAGACATTATGCATAATATGAGAAGTATTACTATACCCCTCCTCTACTCCTCACAGAAACCACTCAGCGCTGTTAAAACATAGCGTTCACACTAGGGGGCAGTATTGAGCAGTGAGCATTATGGGACGCCGGGGTAACGCACATAACAATTTAATCTTAGGCCTGCCTCCTGCTCCACTCCAGACATCGCTAGTGCCTACTTGGGGCACCCTTAATAGTTATAGTAAACTCAGCATTCCCTGGCAGATCTACCACTATTAGGCCAGATATTTCAATCATAGTTTCTGATTTTATGGATTATACATTTAAAGTGCATGATTAGTTGTTGCTTTTACAAAGGAAAGCCCAAAGCTTAATTTGGTCCGTCAACCAAGCAATACATTTTGTTTGGCATTCAAGATCTATATTGATATTTGAAATAGTAAATCAAGGAGACATATGTATGTTAAGATTGAAGAATAAAGAAAAGACCTTCCCATCAATCATCATACCATGTCTACACACACACACAAGTATGCCTTGGCTGGGGTATATAAATCGATAATCAGCTCAGAGTAGAAGAATTAGTAAATTCCTCCTAATATTGAATAGATGTCTTATCCATAAGTGCCCATTAGTGGCCTAAATGTGACAACCTTATAGTGACTTCTTGACCGTGTGCTAATATGTCTGCCCCCCCCCCCCACCTTCCTCTATGCTATAGGCTTTTAGGGCTGTAATGTGTTAGTTGCTGTTCTTTGCCACCCATGGATTACTATGAGTGGTAACAGAGAACAAGATGGCAGTCACAGCAGAGAGGGTGATCAGTTATAGCTCATCTTACATAGTTTACAGGCTTCTTATAGGGCTGAATATAGTTGATACATATTATAATTACGTTGGGATCAGAATACTGATGGACCATTCCAGGTTAATGGCTAAACCACCACACTGCTAAGCGGTCACTCAACAAGTACCCTATGGATAATGTCATAATGACTGGTTTCCCCCTGACATGGAGTGATTATTAAGTCCATCTGGATGATACCTTAATGCCTTGTTTTAGCCCCGACATGAAGTGATTATCAAGTACCCTCTGGATTATATTTTACAATTGTGTTTTACTCCTTATTTGGAGTGATTGTGAAGTATCGCCGGATCATATCTTAATGCCTTCCTATGATGGGGTGATAGCAATTACCCTCTGGATGATGTCTTAATGCCTTGATTTACCCCTGACATGGAGGTTCATGGGTATCTACACCTTAATCTACCACCTGATCTTACCCCCAGGTCCTGCCCCTGGAGGAGGCAGTCTGGAGCAGCGGCAATATTAAGTAATTTGAAGCTTGTGGTGACTTGGCAAGGTGCTCTGATTATTGCCAAGCTTGAGCCGCCTATAAGAGCTCTACTTTAGTTCTTAGTCATAAGTTAGTAGTTCTATGTTTATATTGTCTCTTTTTGTTAGCTAGTGTACATTGAGTGAACACAGAATCGTATAATAGTATGTATCATAAATGGAGACACAATAGGCAAAGATAGCAGATAGATTGATAGAGGTACCAGATTAATACATTTATATATGTAAACAGACAGGAAGATAGGGTTGTAAAATAGCCGTAGTGTCATCTTCTGTGTAAGTTATACCTGGTTTAAATTAGACTACTTCCATATTCCTTATCATAATCCACGGCTGTATGGTATTGATTACACGCAGACGTATCCTCTAGTAATTGTACATTTGCATAATTAGGAAATCACGATGCAATGATATGGAAGTAGCAAGTAACTCGTCCACGTTGCATCGCTGCATTATCCCAGTGTGTCAGCATGCATTCAAACATCGTGTGACGCAAAGGTATTGGTGCGTAGAAGCATCACATTGCCCTTAAAGAGTAGTAATAAGTGAAAGAATGAATCAGTAGTCTCGAACTTTAATAGCACAGTCCTACTTTAAACTGTTGACGGCACAGCATTCCTATGTTGCGTACAAGGAGTATTTTGGTACAAAGTTATATGTGTAAACTATGAGATACCTACCGTAATCTCTTGCATGTAAGGCGCACCTCGCGTAAAAAGGCGCACCTAGAGTTTTAGAAAATAGTAAAAAAAATGAAAAATTCATAACTTTTGAGTTGGGTTAGTCTGTTCTTCTTAATGAATTTTCAAAATTCAAAAAGCTGTGTGTTGCTAGAGCCCCCAGGACCCCCAGGCCCCCCTAGATCCTATTATGACTTGGGGGGGGGGGGGGTGTAAGATACCAAATGAAAGGTCTTGGTGTCCCCCTTCTGGATCCAGTAAGAACTAAAACCTCTCGTACAAGACGCGCCTTGTACGCTGGAGATTACGATAGTGGCCAATTACAGTGACTTATAGGTACTACCTGGTACAATATGTAGACTTCACTGGGATCTAAGTCATAAAGTCAATATTGAGGCGTACTTGTCTAAACCATTAATAGGCAGCATAGTGCCCAAGTGATCTATAAGAGCTCTGTAACTCTGTCAGCATGATGCTGGATGCATTTGCACTGCATCATGCCGACATTTCACAATGGTCAGCATGATGCACCAGACCGCCATTACCTCAAGTCTAATGTGAGTCATGAAGCCACAGATGTAGCATTATGGTTTTAGATCACCTATTACCTACAGAAAATTAATTATAATGTATGACTACCAATAGAACTGTTTAGTAGTATTTTCTTATTTTCATTTATCTATATATTTTTTTTTTTGCTGGCTATCAGACTTCATTCTTTCAGTTGCACTTAAGCAGGAATTGACATGTTAATCCACATGGAATGTGATCTGGGGTCGTTGAATGTGCGCCATGAGTCTGCACACTTAATTCCAGATCAAGTATATAAAAAAGAAAAAAAAAGTAAAATAAACTTTGTAATAGGGGAGTAGAGGTGACTTGAGGTGAGAGGGTGCCAGGGGACAGAGTTGGGTTAGTCTGGATGAATATCTCAGGGTATGTGGCTGCGTCTCCCGTCACCTACTTAACTGCAGACGCTGGTAGATACGACATTGTATAAGAACATGAGGATTACAACAAAGGTGGATCTGGAGCGTTGATCAAAGAGAGGTTACAGTCAGTGTTGGCCTTAGGAGATACAACCTTACAGGTGTAGTAAATCATTGTGAGTACCGACAGACTCTGCAGTTAGATATTAACAAGCAATCTATTATTAGTAAGCAAGATCAAAACTGGCGACCGTGTCCCAAGTCGGAGTAAAAATATGCATATCGTTAGTATTTTGTGCAGCATATAAGACACACGAACCATAACCAGATGAATCGGTGAAATTGGGTAAAATATTGAAATATCGTTTGAGCTTACTAAATTATCGGTCTGCACATATAGTTATTTACAAGGAAAACGTATTTTGACATTTGATCGGTGTCAGAAAAAAGCTCCGGAACAGTACTAAGTATGGGCTGCGCCAAATTGTGAAAATGAGTTCAATTCAGGAGTCTTCTCTACCAACGATATGCTAGTGCTCCCGACGGGTGGGCAATAAGAGAACTAAACCAGCCTCATGTAACGCCTAAAAATACACATGATACCATGCAGAGATAGTATCGGAATAGGCTAGATATTATCTTCACTTGATTGGCATTAATATTGTCATAAGTGAGTCTGTAACTTCAAAAAATATCTCTAACCTAACTGACATCCCTTATCATTTTTCAGTGGCGCAGTTCTCAGTTTGACATTGTAAACTTTATATTTTTTAGCCTTTTATTACGCCACATAATATATTACTATCAGAATGTCTAAATATGAGGCACTCACTATTGCTGTATTTATAACTCATAACAACCCTTCATTTTACAGTATCAGGACAGGTATTGGAGGCGGCATGAGGCTAAATTAGGGTATCATGATAAATGACCCTGGGGCCTTGAGGCATCATGATGTCCCTAACCCTTTAAAGGCGGCTTATTATCCATCAATGCAATATGTCGACCCTATTCTATGGGGTTGATACACTCCCGGAGGGTTGGCATGATGCACAAATGAGGTGCTGACCAGTCTGTTAATGGACATGATGCACTCCTGCATTGTCAGCCCTTAAAGGGCTAAATGACTAAATACAGATGGCATGAGTTGTCGTTATCAGTGGCTCCTTTATAATAGATTCACTATCTGGTGCCATTATCAGCAGATGGAGAGTTGTACATAACACCAACCAATTGCAGCATTGTCATCCACACGCTACTCCAGATGTACTTTTAGTAGATCCATGTACCTTAGTAAACATTCTCTCTGACAGAGACACAACTGGACTCTACCTCCTTGGGCTAAATATGGATAATCTCTCATACAATTGAGTGCCGAATTATAGAATTGAACAAGGATTTTGACCGGTATCTATACCACTGGATTACTATCAATTGAAGATAGATAAGTCATTGTTTTTAAAGAAGCCGGTATCTGATGGATATCCATTTGAACCATCAGTATGCTAGTGTCTGCTTTACCAATTAGCTGCCGAGTTCTGATTTAATCATCCATGGAATAAGGAGAGGGATGTGATATGAACAAAGGTTTTAGCCAAGACAGCCCATGGTTAGACCAAAGACAACAATACTCATTACACCAACCGACACTGCTTGCACAATGGATACAAAAATCTATGGGGTCGCATATTCTTTTTGCTGCTGTGTCATAAAATTATCTTAAGATTGCTGCTCTTAATAACTTTTTTTCATTACTGGTATTGCCATAATATCCTGCGTATAGCGGGTAACTTACATTCGAAAAGCCTTTTTTTTTTGCCTTGTTTCAGTTATTGGATGCTCTTTGACTCAGGGTGTGCTTTAGAGGCTGTGTAGAATTACCGTGCATTAGATTGATATCAAACTGCTCAGCTTGGCCGGCCAGGCCCTCGAGCTGGGCTGATTCCGGGAGAGTGCCCTCCAGACTAGGCTACATCCTATATAGCAATTCCTTCAAATCATGAGGTCGCCTTAATAAGATTCTAGCGAGTCTGGAGCTGGTTCTAGCGATATGAACTGATACGAGCTGATAAAAATTTGACCAAGTGTTTCTCTGGAAATAAGTGTTTTCCAGGTACAAGGTACCTCAACCATTTAATATTCGAATGATGGCCATTAACTCCTATACACGGGGCATCACGATAATACTTATTTTCCAGGCTATAACTGGATGTAGTATGTTATAAAATGCTGTTATTAACTCGAAAAGCGAGTTATAAGGGGCACCCTGGGGCCTGCACTTTCAGTCATTTTGGTAGTGCGAATAAGTTTAAAAAAAGATGGAAAATTTATGTATAAGAGGCAGAATTACTTAATGAATTTGTAGTGCCATTAAAGGAGGAGTGAGGGAGTGTTGATGCAACAAGATGAGTGCACAACTCATGGGGGCCATCCACATATGACGTCATGCTGAAGGGGGGGGGGGGAGGGGGGTCAGGCCCGACATGACAAAATTAATTTTCCATATACCTTCAGCATTGCAAAAAAAATATGACAAGGGGGGGGGGGTCTAAAAAGGTCAAATTTTGGATGATGTCATTTATGGATGGCCCCTGGGAGAAAATCACAGGCTTTTCACTTTTCGAGTTATCAGCAATTTACAGCAATTTACATTGCTGCATTATATTTAGATATCAGATTATACCTGTTCCGGTAGGGATATTGGGTTTACGATTGATTAAGAAGACAGCACAAGCGATGTGAATTCCCCAATAACCTCTGGGACCTACTGGTGATCTATGGTAAATGGGGTGGGGGTGTATGTAAATATAGGTTTTCCTTAACAAGTTCACCAGGTACTATAACAACATCGGTGGTCTTCAGGAGCTTTACCGCCTACGCCAGAACCAGAAACTACAGGAGTTAGATTTACGTCTCAACCCTGTCGCTCGTAATGAACCCGACTACCGTCTCTTCCTCATTCACATGCTTCCAAACCTTCGCCGGCTTGGTAAGTGATCTCAGGGCTGATTCACTAATCAATATTGTGTAACCCTTATTACATTTTAATATGTAATCATTTTTTTTCGTAAACGCTCTGTAAACTTGTGAATATCCACCCCAATTGCTGCACGCAGGACTTTCAGTACAGTAAAATCATCAGGTTTACATATTCTTTTCTTGCATTTACTATGTGTAAACATTCTCATGTGAGTCTAGCCGGGTTGAAATTAACCCTCTCTCCCAATACACGTTCAGGTCCTCACAACACTACATACATTGCCAGCAAGCCAGGCCTTGGTTCAAGGTTTTAAGATTGCTCATTTTCTTCCTTGAATTTTTCCCTCTATACCTGGCTTTGGTATGTGTTCCACTCCTTGCATCCCTTGACGTATCTCTATCATTGTTGTGATGGGACCCTAGGTCATGATGTGCCAAAGAACCTCTACCTCATCCCTAGACACGCTAGATGAGCCTTGGTTCCATCTTTATAACACCTTAACATCTAAGAAGGCAATCGTGTATTTTGTATTACTGGCACTCAACTTTTGTAACAGGCATGGATTTACCCTATTTGTGTATCTCTCTAACAGATGATCGTGCAGTACGTGACAGTGAACGTAAAGCAGCGTTGATGCACTTCAGTTCTGACCAGGCGGCATCACTCGGTGAACCGCAGCGCCGCTCCGTCCCTAATCAGGAGAAACATCCGAACCCCCGGGCAGAGCATGTGAAGTCTCTGGCAAAACCTGCCTCTGGTAAATATGTTTTGTAGAAAAGTAAATGTATATTTTATGAGAGATTATCTGGTTATCTGTTTCTTAAATAGAAAGTGTCAGATGTAACAGAAGCATTTTACAAAGTTTGTCAAATTTTAATTTTTGCTCTAAACTTACCTGTCTTTTTGAATACAAAAAAATAAGGCGTTTGAGATATTTTGGAATGGCGTTTTGGACTCCCTTATCAAGTTCATTCCCCGATGAATTGTGTAACAGTGATTAAGCAAGCATTTCAATAATGATTTTAATCCTTACTGTTACAGTGTTGGACGATGACGATCCTAACCTCATGGACCTGATTGGGCGGACGAGCTCCGAATTGGCTGGAATCACTGGGTCAGCTACCTCTGGACCCCACATACAGGACTACTCACCAGAAAGTGAGTTAACGCTTGCTTGGTCCTCATGTTACTAACTAGCCTCTTGAGTTCTATAAGTCTGCGACCTAAGGTAGTGCCCCGCGTATAAGGCATATCCCATGCATAAGACTCACCCAGAGTTTTTGGATATGTTATAAAAATTAAAGATGACTTGCTCGAATCAAAGGATTTTTAGAATTCAAAAACCTATGGGTAGCTTAAAGCTCTCCAAGCCCACCGTACCACTCTTCTGGAATGGGGAGGTATTTGGAAGATTTTACAAAAAATAAGCCCCTCACCTATAAGGTGCACCAGTGGACCATCCTTGCACATACGGTGTGTCGTATAAATGGTGTATTACTACATAAACCGTGGTACAACCAAGGTGCTCTTCTGGCTCCTGAACGGCCAAATTTTGGACATTTTTAGACTTCTGTAGCCTGTGCATATCAGATGGGGAACCCTGACTTCAGGCAGATTCTATAACTGATAGGCTCAGCAAGGTTATTTCCTTGTATATAAGCCTCGCCTTAAATACACGAGGTATTACGGTAGTGTTCATTCGTAAACCCGGGTACTGAGCGTCTTAGTATCTGACAGGAAGCAGTATTTGGAGGTGTAGCATTTCCTAGAATCATAAGTGCTCCACCGTTTATGGCATGTGTCAAGAGTCATTTCAAATCCAACAGGAAGACGCTTTGTGAGGTGATTCATGTATAACTGCATTCCTCACAATGTCTACTCTTACGTCCTCCTAAAATGGAGGGATACTTCTGGGCTTTCCTTTACATCACAATGTGCTAAACAGGTGGTATCATTCATTCATTTAAAATGATTGATAATCCAATCATACCAGTCCTGAAAAAATTTGGTATGCTATAATGTAGATGGTTCTGTTATCCACCTTTTAGGGCCCATTAGATTCAAGGTAGGGCCAAAAATAAAAGGGGTAGGTAGCCAGACTTGAAAACAGAATAATCTTTTAAAGGCACTAAACAGGAGCTGCCCAAAAGTAGGTAAATCTGATTGGATTATGAGAAATCAAAACTCTCCAAGGTTATGAGTTTGAGATGCCTATAGATTTACCCCAATTTCTTTTCTCAGATCAATTTTTCTACTATTTTTCAATGAATTCTGGACTTTAATGTGCATCTTCAGAATATTTCATACACCCCGACTTACATCCCTGCATACTATAGTCACTAATCCGCCACTACTCTATGCAGACTTGTAACCAATGCACCGTGGGTGTTGTAGAATGTACCCTGCCGCCACCTGGTGAGAACTGGAGCAAACATTGACAGAAACAAATGGCACGAGCAGAGAGAGACAGGGGAATTCAACTGAGGCTGACAAATGAACGAAAAGGAGGGGCAGACAGAGAGGGGAGTCTATATAAAAAGCAGGAGGCACATATAGGGAAATGGAGAGGGAGGGAGATAGCCAGGAAGGTGATTTAGGCTGACAGGGAGTCAGAAACAGATGGTGGAATGGAGTGATACAGCCAAACAGTGGTGTGTGGAATAAAATTACCAGACAGGGAAGTAGGTCTCAAGCAGACAGCATGGAGAAACCATCAGGGGATCGGTCTGAGACAGATAGGGAGGAGCGCAGCGAGAGTCAGAAAACAACTGGGGCTGAGGTAGAGAGAATAGTATCACTATGAGGAAGAGGCAGACAGTCAAGGGACCGAGTCTGCCACAGACAATGAGATCGGAGTGAGATATGAAGGGGAAGCACATGTTGAATGAGTCTGAGGCAGGCAGAGGGCGAGAGGGAGAGGCAGACAGGAGGTGGATTAGACATTGGAGTGGGAGGAAGAGACAGACAGGGCAATTAGGCTCTGACATATAAGGGAGTGATCATTTTTTAACAACAGTGGGGGGGGGGGTTTGAGGGTTTCAACCCCTTGACCGGGGGGGGGGTTAGAATTTTTTCAATACCTCTGATGGGGGGGGGGAATCAAAATAATTTCACCTGTTTTCAGTTGAAAACCCCGCGCGTTACTATAGGCTAAAAGGGGACATTCGCGTGCGATTTTTGTCCCTTATGGGGGGGTTGAAAAAATTTTACCCCCTCGAGAGGGGGGGTCGAAATTTTTTTTGTGCATCCGCGCACAAACCCGCCAGCCCCCCCCCTCTGAGGCTGAGGCAGGGAAGGGAATGAGGAGGAGGCAGACATGGAGTCAGGCAGGAAGCAGACAGTATGGGGAGTTGGACTGACAGTGTTGTGGTGCAATTAAAGGCAGTTGAGGAGTGATCAGATAGGCAGTCAGAACTCATTTGATACCCTTCAGACCAATGTCTCAAATTAGCCTACCCTAATAACCTGCATACATTAATTGCCGGTTTAATGCAGGGGTTTCAATTTAGTGCAGGGCTCATATGAGCGAGGGGTTATCACCCCCTGAAACCCCAAAACCATCTTTAAATGGCCTCATGAGTGCAGGTCCTGTTAAGTGCAGGGGCTGTCAGGTGGTTGAGATTTATAAGTGCATGCAATTTCGGTAAAGGCAGAGCTTTTACGCGAGGATGGACCCCTACTACACCTTATCAGCAGAAGTTGGGGTACACCTTATAAGTGGGGATATGACTGGTTATTGTAAAGAATCATACTATAAAAGCTTCAAAAATGTATCCTCTAGCTGTGTGAGGCCTCTGGGATGGGCCTGAGATAGTGGCGTGCCTTATACACAAAGTGTGTCTTATACAGGGGCGTAGGAAGCAAATTTTTATTGGGGGGGGGGGCCCAGGGGTCTCGGTTAGGGGGGGCTGCTATATTTTTATATAGGCTTATATAGGGGACCTCCTCTTTTCCTAGGACCCTGTTATATGCAGGGTATTAATGATATCCCCACACTATATTCCTTCATCTAAACCCATTACATACAATATCACAACCTCCTAGATAAGACTATGTTAATAGCTTGTTTGGCGGGTTGATCTAACACGTTGTGACATGCTCGGACAGCAATGGAGAACTGGCGCACACAGCTTTAGATAAGGGCAGCAGATTGACCCAGGCTTAGAGACCCAGAACAAACCCTAACACGCTTAGTGATATGACGAGATACACTCTCCTGCTGCATACTTGTGGGGAGGGGGGTGATTGATTTTCATACGCTCACACAGAAAACATTTCTCTCCCCCCACCTTGAAGGGGTCTGAAATTGTTCTGTCTCCCTTTTCTTTGTCTTTTTTTTAATTCTGTCGTGACGTGCAGTTGTTTTTGTTTTTTTGTGAAAGGTGGGAAGTTTTTTCCTGTCCCCGTCCAAGAGGGGTGTAATTTTTTTTTTACCATTCTCCTCCTATTGTTTAAAAGGTGACCAGTCCCCGCGTGCTGTAATTATCTTTTTGACAATAGAGAAGGTGGATTGTAACAATAAATGTGTAGGAATGAGACTCCTGTCTTCAGCTCATCCCATGGATTCAATCATCTCAGATGTATGTATGGCTCCAAAAGTATGTAAGCAAGTTTTTCACATTTCTCTCAGTTGACCTGTTTGCTTTATTTGTGCCACTGTGGGAGTATTAGATTAGCGTACCAATATTACTTCCATGGAGGACCATTATGTCAAGCACTGTGACCACCGTTACTCAACTGTAACTCAATTTCTGATTTAGAGGACTTACAATGAGCGTATAGCCTATTCCCCAAGTCTGGGTGGGACTTATAGGCCAGTTATTTATGTATCCAAATCGAAAACTTTGTTCCGGCGAGGTTATAGTAGACAAGTCAGGGTGTGGCTTATACCAGAGATACGGATTATATGAAAGGATTTACTGTGCCATGTATAGCCTTCCAAAACAAACATACTCAATACACTACACATTTAGACACAATTCAACACACCCTAAAAGGGCTGCCAAAAGCACCAGGTCTTTACTTATGCATTACAGACAGAATCAACATGGTCAGATGTGTATGGTCTTTGCAAACTATAATGGTAGGCAGCTACTAATGTAGCCTCCACCCCCATGTTCATGCATATTACGAATATATTTTGAAAGCAGCTGGAAATAAGAAAAGAAAAGTTAGTATTATAGTAATGGCCTTAGATTATCATATGTATTCCTTTGTAGTTTTTTTTCTTCTTTCAAGGATCCTGGATTGACTTTCTTTCCCCGTCTGATCACCCCAGTGTTCTTGAAGTGATAGAGATATGGTCCTGATAGGTTCTGAGCAGGAGCCAGGAGTAAGCTGAGATAAATTACCTTTTAAGGTCCAGGAGAGGGGTTAATGGGCTTTGATGATGTTTATTAGCCTCATGGTCTTAGACCGCTTTAAGCTATAAGTGGTATGTGATAAATAGATGATAGATTTAGTGCAGCTCTTGCCAATCATCAGACTGAGAATCAATCATGCAGTATATATTTAGTCCATTAATGATGCTCTAATGTCTCAAGGCCTGTTAGTTCAGCCCCACCTGCATAATAGACAGCAGGTAATGTTCGCTCTATCATTAAGCGGTTTAAACATAAGGGTGTGATTCATATTTACAATATAAAAAAATGAAAACCTAGAAATGGTCAGTTACTATAAACACCGCCTTATGAGTTGAGCCTTCAGGTCTGACCTTTATAGAGGTTGAAGCTAATCTACATACTGTAATGGCCCCTTTAAGCACCGGGGTCTCAAATAAGCGCTGGGGGTAGGAGGGTTTTGAAATAAGCCTTAAACACTAAATAGAATATTCAAATAAGCGCCTGTCTCGTATGAGAGCCTGTGCCACTACGGTATATGTACAATATATTTAGTTCACACTAAATATCATTGAGTCACACCCACAACCCATAAACAGAGTGGGTATGTGAGTGAGTCAGTTCATGAGCACAGAGCGTGAGTAGGGAGGAGGCGGTTGGGGTTGGTCTGTATGGTATGTAATGTATTGACAGAGTAATGATCAATGGGTGCTTACAGTTATGTCACAGTCAGCATTGATGTGGGGAGGTGGTGACCTGTAGTCTGTTATCATCTAACACATAGCTTGGTCACCACTCAACCACGACCTACACACCTCTCATGATTACTACGATGCCTCTAGGATCTCTATGCAACCTGACTGAAGGTGGAATGTGCACTTATTAAGTATAGGTCGGATTATCAGAATGAAAGTTGATGCAGAACATGTAAGAGAAATCACGGTCTCTACACAGAAAACATGTACATGTATATATGGCATGATCTAGGCCAACTGCATTGGCCACAGGAGGTGTGGGGCAGAAATAAGGCCTACTGGGTATATCGACCCTGGATTGTTCAAAAATTCTGAATCAGACCTATTCAATAGACTACATGGCAGTAATGAAGTCCACTTCTTAGGCCGCATGGCTGGTTGAGTTGGAAAGAGGTGCTCAATCTTGTCATATGGCAGAAATCAAACCAAATCAACTTTTCAGACTATGTGTCTGAAAAATAGTGAAATAAAGCTTGATATGTAGAGCACGGGACAGAAATCAGGCCTAATGTATAATGGGAATGTAGATACTAAGCCTGTCTGTAGATTACAGAACAGACAGTGCACCTGCTCTCTGTACCACTATCAGTAGGGATTTAGCCTACTGTTTAAACTCCAGGGCCTAGGACTTAACAGGAAGAACATGTCAGTTAATAAGTGTGTGCACAGGCACGAACAGGATCTAAAGGCTTACATTGGAAAGCGAAGCCGACTTTGGTCCAAAGTCTGAAGTCCACTGAGTGTAGAGTTTGTGTTTGATCGTGAATGATTACTTTTACATTCCTATTGGTTCGGGTTAAACTGTTTGAGTATTCATGAAGTTGTGTCGCAGGCTGTGTGTTTAAGGGCAGGAGTATGAGGGAGCGGTGAGTCCGGCCGGAGAGGCTCCACTCCGTCCACATGTCGATAACTCGGTTATCCCTCCCCCCTGTACATAAACACACAGTAGTGACGGCCGGACAGATATGGATTTAGGGTTTTTCATTCAACAAAAAACATCACCAGCTTGTAGGCCGTACACTAGGACAGTATTTTCTGTATGGGGATATAGTGAGATATCCTGTGTATGACGCCATTTTCTGGCTCAGCACTGGTTTCTGTGGATTAGTTAGTACATTATGTGACAGTCAGATACCAGCAGCAGTTTAGATATTAAACCATCAAGTATAGAGTATTAGACAGTGTGGAGCAGTTTATCCAATGGAGCTGATCACCCTATGTAGCCTGCTGGTTCCTGTAGATTAGAGAAGATAAAATAGCAGATACCAGTGGGACTAAAACTAGTCTCTCCCAATGTTGTCTATGGGCTGAACCTGTTACACCAGTATAACCATTGATAGGGGAGACTAGCTGAGATGGACCTATCTCTTTTGTTGTGCATAACGCTCAGATAAAGCACGACTGGATTACTATACCTGTGAGCTATCCTATTCCTATCACACCTCACTGGATACTCTAGAAAGTTACTTATTCTGTTCTCAGAAGGGATAGCTGGATAGCTTTGTGGTACTTTTCATCAAGGATGCACTAATTCTAGCTGGATATATTGTGGTAAATAATAACGTATATGAATGGTCGAACTACATAAGAAGCTAGTTGCATATATGCATGTTGTATTAGACGGCATTCCATTTACGGGTATTTCGATAACATCAGCTGTTTTGGTTTTTTTCACTCACAAAAGGTGTCCTTGCTATGGCCCTTTCCAAGAGGATCCAAACCTGCCTCTAGTATATACTTTGTCATTTTGCTAATTGAAGAACAATGTCACGATATTGGTAGTGCAATAATTGCCCTTTGCATTTACAATGTATTATAGCATAGCTCTATTTTCTAAAGGTTAGTTGACCTAACGTATTGTAAGCCCATTTGACACGGCCATACTATATTTCATGAGGCCATGTGATACAGGAATCCCATCAGTATAACATAGAGCTAGCCATATCAGCCATGTGATAAATACCTGTTACCCTCCAAAACATACACACAGTAGAGTAAATCAACCACAGGTGTGCATGTTCTACCCTGTTCAGATTAGTCACAGTGGGTAGCATCTCTTAACGTGGTATGAGTGTATACACCCCGGTGGGTACTAATCACAGGTGCTACGGTATAGCTTCTCATAGGGTAAGTTTGTATTTTGGTGACTGTAGGGAGGGTGTTCTTTAGTATTAACATAACCCACATGCCTGCCCCACCTTCCCACTCCAACACCCATACCTAGGATACTAGTCCCTCCTCCTGGGTCTTAAGGCCTCCTTCATTACCAGCTGGTGGTTAGGGCACTGCACCAGTGCATTTGGCAGCCATATGACTGCAGGATGGCTCCTGCACCTCCATTAGACCTTAATGTACATAATGCATATGGATTATACTAGGGAGTTACTGACCTGAGAACTGGAGCTAGCCTTCTTGGAGACCTATCGCAGGTATTTGCTTGTGGATCCTACCATGGAGAATCGTGATATTAAGATGAATTTGGATATCTGATGTGATAAATACCAGTACTTCCTGACTCTTTAAATGTAGCATAGGTCTTAAAATGTTGTTTTTTTTCCCTTTTTGGTATTAGCTAGTCACAAATGTTGATTGGTACATTATGAAAACTACTGAATGTAAAACATTGTAGAATGATACAGTCCTTAAAGAGCTAATTAAGGTAAACTTCTCACATATATAACTATCATGTAACTACATCTGCTCATCTCTTTTCCTTTATAATGGCCAATTGCCAAGAGTTACTTGATATTTGAAGTACCTGACGCACTGCCATAGAAATTAAGTCTCAATAGAGGTCCATTAAATTAACAGTTGGTTATTCAGCCTTGTTGATCACTACGATTACCACACTGGAATATGTAGCCCTATTAGCTAACCTTAGTGAAAATCCATATGGAGACCCTAGATGCCCCCTGCACTTACCACTACCATATATCCAGTAGATTACAAGCAGTAAGATCAGCTCTGTGATCCTTTAATCACGCCCCAAAAAGACATTAATGAGGCACTCGGATGACCATTGACCCCACAAAACCATGAACCCTGGCATATAACTTTACCTGTAGTGTTTACTTTAGGGTCAAAACAAGGGTCCTTTGATAGGTTACAGGACTATGCCAACATATCCATGTACCCAAGTGAGTTGGTGTTGCACACTTCTAATGTTAGATTAGTTGTGAGAGGGGTAATCTGGCCTTAATACCACTAAGTGATTTCCATTCTTCCCAGGGATTAATCCAAAGGGTCTCTGGCTCATGATCTCTCATTTATCATCAAGCTTTACTTGTAATGCCTTCAGGGGCAGGATACTAATTTGGCAGCCCTTAATAGTCTGGAGAGAAAGTCATTGCTTTCAATTCCAGAAAACGTTCCTGTGTTATTGTGTCTGGCTGTAGGTGATCACCATATTGCCCATGAGCACCCCTTGCTTACTTTAGATTGTTCATCATAGGAGAGAAAGGGACATGGATCCCAAAGGGAGTAATCTTTAGTTCTCATTTCTCCAGAGTTACATTTTGGGAAACAAGACCTCTGTAGAAAACACACTGAGCTACTTTTACCCTGAAGGACAGGGTGAGACATCTGGCCTTTACTACTTATGGAAGAGACCACTCAAGGAAATGTGTTATGACAATAGGAGTGGCCACATTGAGTTTTGACTTTATGCTAGTTGAGGCCGTATTGGATACAGGATTAGGATACATATAGGATATGATTAATACAGTTTGAACATGGATGATATCCCATACTACGGCCGCCCAATCACAGTAGAGGATCTCCTCCTCAGGAGCCGCCGCCACTTCATGAAAGACAAGCCGCGTCCACAGTCTCCAGGTAGATAGTCATTTACTGTTGACCCTTTAAGCTCAGCATTATTCTTGAATGCACAATCTCCCATTGTCAGTGTGATAAAACAATGTACTTACCAATGATTAATTGGCCCAGCACCTGCTGGGTCACTGGAGGCGGGTTTTCAACATTTTTGGTCGATCAAAATGGCCGACTTTAAGTGGGAATTTCTTATACAAAGAAGGGGTCTATAAATTAATGGAAAGTTGATAAATTTTCTTTAGATCTTTGTCTTTCTGTAGATGGTAACAATTCCTGGAAAAAAAAAATTTTTACCTATGAAAAAAAGCTGAAGGAAAAACTTGGCATGTTTGACTAAATTTCTCACGAAAACGAGGCTCCATAGGATTGCATTGCGCGGTCCATTTTGGCGGTCGACAGGAGGTCAAAATAACACATTTGACTCCTATGGGAATAGGGCAATTAAGATGCTTTTTTCAGTAGGTAAGGTGGAATTTCCGGGCCAGGACGGGTTAAGACCGTTGATATATGAGTGTGTAAATCGGACCACCATTTTTTTTGTTATGTCGACTGCCTCCCTTCCGGTCTGGAGACTTGACGCATGCGCGCAGAGTAACCGGTCGTCAAATTTTATTTTTTTAACAG
Source organism: Acholoe squamosa (assembly GCA_949317995.1). Classification (NCBI taxonomy): domain Eukaryota; kingdom Metazoa; phylum Annelida; class Polychaeta; order Phyllodocida; family Polynoidae; genus Acholoe; species Acholoe squamosa. Next base: position 46,137,888 of record OX439038.1, read on the forward strand.
TAAATTGAGGGGATATATTTGATTAAATTAGATATATATTGCCAAAGATGTATGGATTATATTCAAAAAGCCATTAATTTCAAGTTAAACTGATAGAATCTATCATTTCTCCGTCGAAAATGCGACTTCGGGCAAGGAGCGGGTCGCGCATGCGCATAGTCAAAATCCAAAATGGTGGACAGCGAGACGATCGACTCACGGTGCCATCGAAACTGCTGGATTATAACAAAATGGAGGAGAATTACATTGTCTCATGCGTTTGTATGGTTAATATGGATCCTTATTCAAGACCTGCTGGTATTGTGCAATGCTTCACTCGCCAATGAAACATGCAAGCGATAATGGGTGCATCCTCCATAGCCTTAAGCATTGAGTCTTCGACACACTGTCACTATATTGACAGTCCCCTAGGGTAGGTAGTGGGCGATCTGGGCCAGTCGTGCATAATTGCACGCGTTAAATCTTTCACCTTTGTTAGGTTGATGATTCATACTGACTACTGTATTCAATGTAATAAGCACATATCCCCAAATGAGCGCACACTCCCTCTATTTGCTCATGTTATAGCCTAGAAGTTATCAAAAAACTTTCCGATTTTGAGGTCCAATTAAACTCTTAACTACAAAACATTCATCCCAAAGTTCGCTAATAATGTCGAGTATGGTATATGGGTTCATACATTCCCAAATGGTCAGTATGATGCAATAATGCAGTGCCAGTGAGTTGTTAGTGTGGTGGTTCATCATGTTGAAAGTAAACAATAAGCCTTAAGGAATGATATTTTCCTTTAAGGGTTAAGGATCTAGGTAACAGGATATTCATTAGTATTTCAGTACGGGCTTCAGAGAGTCAAACATCTCATTAAGACTGACAATTTTTAATGTAATATCTTTATTGGCCCAGCTTCACCTGGGCTATTAGCGGCGCCTTTTCAGTCAAAAACTGATGGTCATGAATTGGAACTTTAGATGGGAATTGCTTATCGAAATTGGGGGATAATTAGACAAAAAAGCATGGAAACATATTCTTTAGGATCTACTCTTTCATTGTACATGCAGGCGGTCAATTTCGGCGGTCGACAGGGGGTCAAAATAACACATTGACTCCTATGGGAATTTGGCAATTAAGACGCTTTTTTTCCGCAGGTAAGGTGGAATTTTCTGTATAGGACGGGTTAAGACCGTTGGTATATGAGTGTGTAAATGGGACCTCCGGTCTGGAGACTTGATGCGTGTATGCAGAGTAACCGGTCGTCAGATTTTATTTTTTGAATTAATAGTAAATAGATAGAGTATATTCAATTCAATTGATATTGCCAAAGATGCATGGATTATATTCAAAAAGCCATTAATTTCAAGTTAAATCGATAGAATATATCATTTCTCCGTCGAAAATGCTATTTCCGGCAAGGATGGGTCGCGCATGCGCACAGAACATCAAAATCCAAAATGGCGGACAGCGAGACGATCGACTCACTGTGCCATCGAAACTGCTTGATTATAACAAAATGGAGGAGAATTACAGTGTCTCATGCCTTTTTATGGTTAATATGGATCCTTATTCAAGACCTGCTGCTGTTTTGCAATGCTTAACTCGCCAAGAGAAGAGTTATTCGCCAATGAAACATACAAGCGATAATGGGTGCATTTTACATAGGCTAAGCATTGACGACTTGGACATACTGTCACTGTAGTGTCAACAGTTAGGTAGGTTTAATTTCTATATATTTTTTTATGATATTTGGTGGAAGACCTGGGCCATAAGTGCTCTATAGCACGCATTTAATTTTTCCCTACTTTCATTGCACTCATCACATTCTCAGTTGCTTCCTTACATATGTGATGAGTCGTGCATGTAATCTGACCCCAGCTGCAAAACGTAGTGGTCCATCAGCCAGGTTCATAGCCATGTGGAAACCTTCCTCGTCATGATAGTGCTCAGCATCTACCCCATCATCTTTCAGCCTCTTTAAATATAGGACCCCTTCATCACGAAGTGTATCATATCCCATTGTCACTACCAGAGCAGGTGGCAGGTCCTCCAAGCTATCCGCCATTAAGGGGAAAGCATAAGGATTGAGTAGAAATGCCTCTAGTTCTGCATTAACATGGCTGACTTGTGGGTACAAAGGTGGTTTGTAAGAGTCATGGATGTACTCTGTAGGGATATTGTCTAAACTCATATATTGCTGGATATGCCTTCGTGATTTAGTTGATATCTGTCTTCCTTGTACCATATTGTCTATGTAAGATAGGGGATAGCCACCATATGTAAGTGCAAAGGTAGCTACACCCTTTTTATGGATCATGGCAGGACTGTAAGCAGCGTTGGCCTCATAGGATGGTAGATTGATATCAACTGCCTGTAAAGAAAAATAAAATGAAATATCACAATAACATTAGCTGCAAAATAACAGTACTATCATTACTGAAGTATACTTGTGGGAATATTTTATCATTCTTGCACTTACTCAATAGAAATGAGAATATATATCTTTGAAAAAAAAACCATATTAATTAGATTTACAGTAGGGTAGTTAGTGTTGCCTGTTTAATAATAGGGTTGCTCTTCTATTTCGTTTTTTTTTTTTTTTATGAAATATGTTAAAGGTTTTAAATATGACGTCTGCGCATATCCAAACTTTTCACATTTCATGTTTACCTGAATCCAAGGGTAGATAAGCATCTGATACATAAACTGTGGATCATTCCCTGCGTCTCTGAACTTCTGAGTTAAAACAGCTGCCAAGTTCCCACCTGCACTGCCCCCTGCCACACCCACACGTGCAGGGTCTACACCAAGCTCATTAGCATGAGTGAAAATGTACCTTTTAGAACAGTGTATTGAGGTTAGTGAAAGAATAAAAGAGAATTCACTGATAATCTGCAGTTAATAGGAAAGTCATTGCAAAGGAGTTTATATTGTCACCTTACTGCAAGAAGGTTGTAACTTCATGATATCATGGGTTAGCAGGGTACAGGTACCTCCATGGGGAGGCCTTACTGAGGTACCTTTTACCTTGTTGCAGTTCCAACCTTCTTGCACTAAGGCAATGACATGATAGTTCATACATATCCACGAGAAAGAGGAAGGAAACCTTTGCATACCTTGATGCTGCTTCAGAATCATCAACTGAAGCAGGAAAGAGATGTTGCGGGGCAAGGCGATAATCCACTGACACTGCAAAAATCTGGGTCTTCCTCACCAATTTAACCAGGAAGGGTAGTGCTGAAACAGCTGACCCAACACAGAAGCCTCCTCCATGCAGATATACTAGGGCTGGAAGCGGTTCTGAAAACCTACGGTGCCTGGGCTCAAACACCAAAACTGGGACCCCATTATATATGGACCTGGTGACTTTGACTTCTGGATCATCATAATCCTGTTTAATCAGATGTTCCTCAAGGTACTGCATAATACCTTGAAGAAATAAAACTTTGTCCTTCAAGCCCAGAAAGTCAACAGCCTAGATAAATGGAGAGAGAAAAACATTAAAAATTGTTAAGAAGTTATACTACCGTAATCATGTTTTGAAAACAGTCAAAGGGGAGGGCAAGGGGGATGGGTGGCTTTCATTTCGAATAGTGTATTATCCCGCAAAAAGGCTGGTAGTTTGATAAAGTCACTACTTACCTCAGTTACATGATGTGTCATTTGAAAAGCCCCCATCAAGAGGCCATATGAAGTAGGCTCATCCATGGTGGAAGGCATGGGTTTGTAGAGGTGATACCCATATAGTACTACTAGAACAGCTAACGCACCTAGGAATTTCAGGCCTATCGGTGCCATGGTAGCCTTGAAAGTAAACGAGACATCAACTATAATGACAAGTTTTCATGTATGGAAATAGAGAAAAGTAATCAAAGCCACTGAGAGATGCAAGTTAAGTCCAGGCCCAATGCCAGTGTTGACTATCTCTGACCACTTCTTTCTCCATGTTTATGTGCCACCATGATGCACCAGGTGGAGCTAGCAGTGAAATATGTATCCGATTAAACCTGTATCAGTGTATGTGTTGGTTTTAAAAATTTGTAATGAAATACATACACAGGTGTACATAATATGTTCCCCTACCGTGGGAGTGCATTGCCTATCAACTAATAGTATGAATAAGCTAGGGACCCTCAAACTTTGAACATTAGCAAAGTCTGATAAGGGTTCATCTGCAAAACCATATACAAATAGAGGTGCCATCTTTAGAACGGGAGAAATTCAGTTAAGGGACAGCATGGATAAATCCAAATAATTCATGTAGAAAAATTACAGTAAGTAACTAAAAAAGACAAACCTAAATTGTAAGACTAGAGAGTGTGAGTGTGTGATCAGAGACCGACATGAGACCAGCAATAATGTTTGGTTGTGGAAGACGTAGACTGTGGTATGTGCAGCACTAGGAGGATTTGTTAACATGCTGTAAGCTGTTATGTAAGCTGCACTGTGCACTTCTGATAGCCAACTTTGATAGTAATCACTGTAATGGCTGTATCTTGACACCCACCCAGTTTTTCAGTCCTTGACACACAAAAAGGTGTGACCCCTCTACCAAGTGCCCCACCCACAGTCATGGTGTTGATTTCGCACTGTATACATTTCTGTGATTTATTATGGTTGTATCCTCCCTGGTTTTATAAAATGTGAGTGCAGAAAACATACCAGTAGCATCGGTTCTTTCGACAATTTGTGATGGTCGAGTGCAGACCTTTCCTCCCTGATGGATAGAGCATGATGTAAGCACGTCTGCATGTATCATTCAGGGTACCAAGCCGCGGTCCCCGTATGTAGGTCACAGCCCCGGCTATAGTCTGATGCCCTATATTGTGGACCACGTTAATTTTTTTCATTTATTTATTTTCTTTTTTATAATCAGCAGTACAGGTGTATATGTCTTCCTTACCAATCTTTTAGGAATATGCTTCATTAGAGTAGTCACAAAAACAGGCAATGATGATATGAGATAAAGATATGAACGATGAGAATCCTTGGTTTCAGATGAGATCCCTGTCTCATCTTAATGTAATATTCGAAGTGACCAAATTCAAATGAGATCTCAGAGAGACTGTAGGGTACAGTATCTCTGGTAATATTTGAAGTGACCAAATTCAGATGAGATCTGACAGATGGAGTCTAACATGATTCCTTGATCGGAGGCAGAGCCCCCGAACCCCCGTTTTTCTTTTTTCCTCTTTTCTCTTCTTTGAAAAACCATATTCATTTGCACAACCTGAAATTGTAGCCGTCAACCATATGCAGTGCATTGTGGGTGGGGGTGACCTCGAACGCTAACTACACAACCTTAGTTTGTTCCCTCCACCCCCTTCCACCCCAGCCAGGTCTGGCTAGGTACCAATCCTTAACTACCGTAATCTCCCGCGTATAAGGCGCGTCTTATACGCCAAACAAAATGCTGCTGAGTCTTATATGTGGGAGGGACATTGCCTTGAGTTTGAGGTGGGCCTTATAGGGGGGGTTAATTTTACTATAGAACAGTACTAAATTAACAAAAATCTGCCCTTAGAGGTGCGCCTTATACGTGGAATTGCATTCTCTTAGTTGGGGATGCGCCTTATACGCGAGCTGCGCCTTATACGCGGGAGATTACGGTATGTTTGGGAGTGTAGTAAGTTGACTCAGGGATCAACATTGACCCACATGGGGAGGACCAATAAGGGGTGGCCTTACAAACCAGCATTGATCCCTCGGCCATTTTATGAATGCCTCGAGTGGTCTATTCCGTTCCCCTCTGGTGAACATACAGGACAACGATGGAATGGGTGGGGTGGGGCGGGACTGAATCATGGTTCTTATTTTATGTATCAATAGAGGGTGCAGAAATCTTCTAGCTTGTAGTTTCAATACAATGGCCTCGCAGGTGAAAGCTTTGAGCATTTATCAGCACAAATGGGCACCTTAGATGGATTGTTTTGAAGAATATGCAAGTCAACCTTTGTTTACCTACCGTAATCTCCCGCGTATTAGGTGCGTCTTCTACGTGAATCAGGTCGAGGGTGCGCCTTATAGGATTGGTCTGAGTTGGGGGTGCGTCTTCTACGCGGGGTAAGGTGAATTACCCTTTGGGAAATCAGTCAGAGAATTATACATTATAATTTCTAGAAAGTCACAAACTGGGTGTCACAGCACCAGCTGCTCCCTTATAGTGCATCAGTAGTAATACTACATGGTTTAAGCACATGGTACTTTATTGTAGACATTGTGTACATCTGTCATTATGTAATTCTGTGATTTAGAAGAACATTTTAACATGTGTATCACTCAAGACTAACAGGCATTATCATGTGTGTAAGTCCTCACAGGGTTCTTTCTCCCCACACTGCAATGACACCGGCGGGCCGCATCATTTTTACTACCGCCGGTGTCAAATAACCCCAGAATCGCTACCAGTGTCATTTAAGCTCTCTGTAGATGTTTGAATTTTGAAAATCCATCAATTAGAACCAAAGTTATGCCCCTTTTAGCACTTTTCCTGTTTCAAAACATGTAATTTCTTGTGAAAAGGATGGGAAAATCTCCTAATATGAATATCTTAACCACCATATATCACTATAAATGGGCATCAAACCCATAATTATTTTATTGAAAGTTTGCATAATGACTTTCCCACATCGTCTCGCTCGGGCTTTACGGTGTGATTTTTTAACCTGCGGAGAACCCTGCCTCAAACCCTGTAGTGCTGCCACCTGGTGACATCTAGTGTAAATACTAGAAGGGGTGTAAAATGCTGAAATTGGTTTAGGCTGAAATATATTGTGAGGATTTCTTGTCAATTTTACTTTGGATAAAGGTTTTTCAAATAGCACATTATACCACCTTTTGGGGCTTAAGTGTGCTTTAGAAGATATCAGAAACAAGTTTAGAAGGTATATATCAAACATTATGAGACCATATATTTTCAGTTACTCCCACCCAATATAAATGGTATTTCATTTTCTCACTGGATTTACACAGATCTGATGAATGGTCCTGATTTTTAGGGTGGTTCCTCAAATTGACACCAGATGGAGCCTGTATAACATTCCTTTATAATTGGGTGAATTGGTGATCCTATATAACCCCCCAAAAATGATACTCAAACCATCTATAAATAATGTGATGATATATGATCATTCCCTTACATGCCACAACATTGATGGATGGTCAAATGGAGAAAAAGAAAAGATGATACAATGTTATAGTTAAGTTCTTCTTCTGCTCACACCTCATTTGTGACAGTCTAAAAAATATATGTTCAACATCATGCTTAACTATAGTCTTAGTCGGGAGGCGTGGCGCAGTCGGTAGCGCGTCCGCTCACAGGCCGTAAGGTCGTGGGTTCGGTTCCCGGCCCGGCCGGGGCATAGTGGTGGTTCCAAACGTCGCCGTAAGGTGTCGTTTGAGTTCCTCCCTGCTCTGGCTAGGCTGTGCTGGAAAGTCTCTCGGCGGTCATGGCAGACAAATGACTTGAAACAGGCCTGTCCATCTATCACTATGCCTATGTAGTGAAGGATGTTAAAGAACCATTGCCTCGGTAAATGTGTAGGGGCGTGATTTCTACCTTCCCATAGATGCGGTCACCATCATCCCCCCTCCCCATTAGACTAGGGTCCGGGCATGCAACGCCACAAGGGTAATCTCACTTCGGTGTGGATACAACCCGCGGGACCTCTCACCCTTGAGTGTCGGCCGCAAGGAAGGCACGAGGTGAGATAAAATTCGTCACTCGTCACTCAACTATAGTCACATGTTGGACAAGGTGCGCCTTGTATGCGGACAAGGCCTCAGGAGTTGGGGGTGTGGCTTGTACGCGAGGTTTTTTCAAAAACCCATTCAGAAGCAGTGGCTGCGCCTTCTTCGTGAAAGAGCCCTCTCCTAGTTGAGGGTGCGCCTTGTATGCAAGCTGTGCCTGGTACACGAGAGATTACAGTACATAGGAGGTGAATATTACATTCTGTAATGCTGCTAGTGTGCATTGAATTAGTGGGATAGCTGTCATTTTTTATTGCCACAGTAAAACGGTTCTCATTGATTAGGCCATTTAATTAAAATAACTTGGATTACGGATCCGCCGCTGGGAATTTTGGCAAAATTAATTTTTTTTTTTTTTTTTTTTTTTTACCTTTGGCCGCTGCGATTTTTCAAGAAATCAGGCAAAAAAAATGAAAAAAGGTCCATGGTGATCGTCAAACATCTAACAATTCTCAATCTTTCCTATATTTACTTACCCAAAAAGTATATATTTGATCACCAAAAGATGCATAGAAAGTGCATTTTTGGGGTGTAATGGGTGGATTTTTAAAAAAAAATTTCGCCTCTGGCCACTGGGAAATTTAGGCTTCAAAATACAACTCACAATTGTTGATTGAAGCACTGGTAACTTTAACACATGTACTTTAGAACAAACGAAACAAGACCATTTTATGTGATATTTTTATTTCCTACTGTCATCGCAATCATCACATTCTCAGTTGCTCCCTCACATATGTGATGAGCCGTGCATGTAGTCTCACCCCAGCCGCAAAACGCATTGGTTCATCAGCCATGTTGAAAGCAATGTGGAAACCTTTCTCATCGTGGTAGTGCTCAGCATCTACCCCATCATCTTTCAGCCTTTTTAGATATAGAACCCCTTCATCACGAAGTGTATCATATCCCATTGTCACCACCAGAGCAGGTGGCAGGTCCTCCAAGCTATCCGCCATTAAGGGGAAAGCATAAGGATTGAGTAGAAATGCCTCTAGTTCTGCATTAACACGGCTGACTTGTGGGTACAAAGGTGTTTTGTAAGATTCTTGGATGTACTCTGCAGGGATATTGTCTAAACTCATATATTGCTGGATATTTCTACGAGAATTAGTAGATATCTGTTTACCTTGTACCATTTTGTCTGTATAAGAAGGGGAATAGCCACCATAAATAAGGGCAAAATAACCAATGCTGGGGTTGCGAAGTCCTGAGGGAACATAGGGAATGTTAGCCTCATATGATGGCAAGTGTGTATCAACTGCCTGCAATGGATTTAAAGACCACAAATTCTATTAAGGGGTGTAAGACAGCATCCAATTGCTGAATTCAGCATGATAAATTGTTATTGCATGACAATTGCTATTACTACATTTTGTATAAAAAATCAATGAAGTCATAGTTCTATTATTGCCAAGAAGTAGTTCTACTTAACATTACTCTTGCTTTTGCTGCTCTAATTGCATTCTACAAAAACATAATTTTTTATTTTCATAGATAAGTCATTTATAACTACCTGGAAAATGTAACCTTACCTGAACCCAAGGGTAGATTAGCATCTGATACATAAACTGTGGACCATTCCCTTCATCTCTAAACTTCTGAGTTAAAACAGCTGCCAAGTTCCCACCTGCACTGTCCCCTGCCACAGCCACACGAGCAGGGTCCACACCAAGCTCATTAGCATGAGTGAAAATGTACCTAACAAGCAGAAAGATGATGGTTTATCAAGTAGAGTGGTATTATGATAGTACAGTTAGTTGAATGATAAATTTATAATTCTCACAGGTAAGAGCTGTTTTACGCAAGAAAATACTGATGATGGATATAGCATTTAGAAAACCTGGTCTGGTCTGCAGATATTATATGATGCCCAACAGTGGTCTTCTCCCTCACATAAAAGTAGAGTATCACTGCTATGAGTCATATGTACCTTTTCACACTCTTCTTTTTAAACAAATGTTAAGAGTGATACCTGGATGCTGCTTCACAGTCCTCAACTCCAGCAGGGAAGGGATGTTGTGGGGCTAGGCGATAATCCACTGACACTGCAAAAATTTGCATCTCTCTCACCAATTTTAGCAGGAATGGTTGAGCAGAAAGAGCTGACCCAGTACAAAAACCTCCTCCATGTATGTATACTAGGGCAGGAATTGGGTCTGAATGCCTCCGGTGTCGGGGCTCATACACAAGTACTGGCACCCCATCATAGGTAGACTCACTGACTTTAACTTCAGGTTCATTCTTTTTCAGTTTCATGAGGTAGTTTTCTGAGTGCTTATTGATAGCTTGAAGAGTCAAAACTCTATCACTAATTCCCAGAAAGTCGAGAGCCTGGGAACATGAGAATGAATATTACTATTTAAACCACCGTTAACGAAAAACTAGTTTATCAATCATAAAAATATATGTCTACAATCTACCAAAGTACCTTGCATATAAACCGAAGCTTATGTTCATCTCATACTTATAGAACCTCCCAAAGGATGTGGGTGTATTACATACCATAATGATATCATCCAATAGTTGAAAGTACCCCAGGAAGAGGCCATATTCCCCAGGCTCGTCCATGGTGGCAGGCATGGGTTTATAGAGACGGTAACCATACAGTGTGACAAGAACTGCCAGAACGCCCAATAGCTTTAGGACTGTCAATACCATGTTGATGACCTAAAAGGTTATTGAGGACTCAATATTATTATATTTAGCATTCACTCAGTACCTAAACCCCAGAAATCCTAGTATCCACTGTTTACTACTGGTGGATGTCTCTCTACAGCACTCTGTACATATGCAAGATTTTATCTGCATATTACTCTAACATGATAGGTACTGGACAGAAAACACTGTATCGATTCAACCCTTTTGACCTTATGCTTACTATTACCATGCTCAACGGATACACATGTCATTATCAAATGCAGAATAGAAACTTGCCTAGATTGTAATGAACGTTGGGTGCCCTCCTTATATGCTCCAAGGAGTACCACTCTCTAGTTATATGTGACTGTCATGGGCAGATCAAGGGCATGTATTTACATATCTCTCTGTGTGTTAGGCTGTTATATAACTCGTGGTGCTACATCCCAGGGAAAAAGAACCAGGTCAAACTACCAAGGTAGATTATTGTCATTGTGTCCAGTAGATTAAAAGCTGCCTTGTGTTGTAACGATAAAAGGTGCTGTCTATATGAATGGTGTTGGGACCTCCTAATGAGTCCATCACCCTCCTTCGAGTTTAGAAAGAGTGAAATATATCAAAATTAGTGACCACATAACTTAGATAGTTTGTAGGGTTACGTCAGTAAGGGAATGACATTAATGCATATAGTTTTTCATTATATGTATTCATTCTCATGACCTTAGAAAGTTATTATTCATTTAACTTTGGCAACTATCCGTATTTTCCTATAGTATAAAGGAATAGCACCTATTAGGGTAGAAATCAATGCCGGCGTTTAAGGTACGGCCCACATGCAAGGTAGGGGATGGAGGTGAGTCTCCCTTAGACCTTTCCAATCCAATACTCACCCAGCCCAATAGCGCATACATAGGTGGGTGGAGGGGATCTTAGCTTAGGTGTTTTAATTTTGAAAATTCATTGAATGGAACAAGAGGTATCTGATGTAAAACTCTCCCCACAAACTACTAATTCCAGATTGGTCATATATGGGGGGTCATCTTATACATGAAGCAATAATGTAGATCGCAGTATTGGGCCAGACAGTGTATCCTAAAAGGGGCTTTAACTGTTTAAAATTCAATATGTGACTATTTTTATACAGGTGTGCGCAGGATGAACATTGCCGGTGTGGGACTGGGTGAGCAGCCAGCATCAGGCGCCTATGACCAATCTGCATCATCTGAAGCCTATGTAAGTTTGTGGACAATTTGATACTTTACACCTTTATATCCATGATTAAGTATTAATAAGATTTTGTAAACTGGATAAGCTTATTATCTCATGGTGACGTACTTTATGGACTGACGAAAAGCATTGGATATTGTGTCTTTTATTTACATAGTATTGTGCCATCTATTCTATCGGAATGACTACCTTAATATATAATATCTCAAGTCAATGCCATTTGTAAAATCATCTTAATATTCAGTATAGTATTGTGCCATCTATTCTATCGAAATAACTACCTTAATATATAATATCTCAAGTCAATGCCATTTGTAAAATCATCTCAATATTCAGTATAGTATTGTGCCATCTATTCTATCGAAATAACTACCTTGATATATGATATCTCAAGTCAATGCCATTTGTAAAATCATCTTAATATTCAGTATGGTATTGTGCCATCTATTCTATCGAAATGACTACCTTGATATATAATATCTCAAGTCAATGCCATTTGTAAAATCATCATCCTGGTGAGGCTGGCAAATGGCCGGGTTAATTACTTCTTTGTGGAACCTTTACAGTTGTCGCTATTGGTTACATAACTCACCAAATACAGCCAATAAACCTTTCCTCGGCTTCGTTGATTGAAATGATGATGAAAGTCCATAAATTTTCATACCGGGGTAGGTCCTAATGCTATTTTTGGCCAGGATGGTAAAAACAAGGTATTCCCGGTACTTCAGGGGTGCTTCCTTGTACCCATACCATTCACTAAATTCTTTTTTTCAAAATGCTAAACAGTTAAGTATTGACATACTTAAAACAGCAATATAGTTGAGCCTGATTCCGTATCAGTTATGTGTGCTTTAGTTAATCCTTTTTTTCATTCTGCATTATAGATTACACCTACTTCAGTTACGGAATCTGAGTCCGCGCTGCCAGCATTCCCCGTACCTCAGCCAGGTCAGTGCATTTCTGTTCTTTATTCACCTTTTTTTGAACAAGTTTTTTGACCAAAGCTCATGTAGACGGAACACGTTCTACCGCAATAGTCAGAACAGAACACGAAGAAAGACACATAAAACAACCCAGTCACTGATTTACCGGTAGGTTAATTACCTAATACTATATATTTACACATGGGTGTAATAAGAGAGCATTTCGCCTCAATACTGCCATTTCTATAAGAGAGTATTTGACTCAATATATTCATGAAGTCATCTTTAATGGAGTAATCAATATACAATATATTGATAAGATCCATATACTAAATTACATTCACAGATTTGAAATATAACAATGACAGTGAAGGTTCGTTCACTAATACTCGTACCTATAGTGCAGATCTATTCTTTATATGCCCAAACCAACATAGTTTGTAGAATTTACTTCCAAACTCAAATTACATTTGCACATTTGTATATTCATGCAGCTTGGCAATACAGATGGTGTATGTAGCCAATAAACTAGTTTTAAAACATTTTCTATCATACCGGTAGTTTTGCCTAATGCTTTGCACGCATAATTTGTGTGTTTGCAGGCGTTTCTGTTTCTCTGTGGAATAGTTAAAGGCATATATATCAGTCATGGTTGTGGAAAGTCTTGTCTTGTAATGTTCCTTATTCAGGGTGTTGGGATAGGATGGTGAGGCGCGGGAAATCTTTGTTATGGTAGTGAACACCACTTCCCATATTGTTCCCCGAAGATTTTACTTTTATCTGCCTTTTGATATGTGTGCTATGTCGCCTTCAATCACACCATGAATATGGAAGGCATACTGTGCTGGTATTTTGCCCTCTGTGCTTTTGGCTATGCAGTTTTAATTTATTAAAGATGTTCTTGGTATTGAATGATACGTACCACGCATACATCATTAAAGTTTTATTCAACTGTTGGTATGATGTGAATTGGGATGGAATAACTGATACCTTAGATATTGAGTTCTTGACTCCTGTTTTATGTGCGCATAGCCATTGTAGTGTATAATTGTTCTTATACAGGCCGGGGACACTACAAAAGTATGTATATCTGGGTCCTATGTCCTCTCCAATTTCCTGGGAATAAGTACCTGTGGGCGATGCTGTTTGTTAGTCTTGTTTCATCCATTCAATGTGTGAATAACAAAATAACCGTTTATGTAGTAAAAACTTGGTTTGCATGGACATGCCAAATTTATAACAAGTACTCAGTACATGTCAACTAGATTGATATATGTTCTTGAACTCACTTTGAATGTTGGGGATGAATGTGGTAATACATTAGTTACGTTGTGTTTTAATCTCAATCTAAGTGCTTTTCCTTAATTGTGTATGACTTGGCTGGTTAGTCTGTTTCCATACTTTGTAAACTTTTCATATAGTTTTCTCAGTCTAAGTTGAAGGTCACGCGAGTGATCTTTCCCTTTTCCTCTTTCCTTGAACAAACAATTTAATGTTTTCACATTGCTGATCTAAAATCTAATCTTATTCCTAGGACAATTGATGCTGGACGTTGCTACACCATGTAAAAAAAAAATTCCTAAGACAATTCGATGTTATTAGATGCATCTTATCTTATGCTATGCTTCAGAGGTGTAATTCAATTTGAAGGCTGTTAATTTAAAAACGATCATTTGGCGTTGTATGTGAAGAAAATTGGTTATATTTTGCACAGCAACATTGCTGAGGGATACGGTTTTTAATGATGGACAGTAAACATGAAGTATGCATTGTCCTGTGATCCTAAATAAGATCAAATGCGAACATGGACTGTAGGAATATTAATACAGAACTGAGACACAGATGCCACATTCCCTACTTTTGTAGGAAATCCTACGTTTATTCATTCATCTATTCTATTTATTTTTTGCAAAAACTGAAACAACATTGATTATCTAAATTTTATTCACCAGCGATTGGCACCTCTGCACAATGCATTGCATTCTTCGTTCATTATTGCTTATTGTTGTTCTATGATATAGCCGAGGCCCTTCAACAGCGCTATCCTAACATCCCGGTGATTGTAGCCACCCCGCCTTCACCCCAGCATAAGGATTCTGGAAAGACGTCAAATGAACAACCTCCTCGCAAGAACAGGTACCGTTGAACTCACAGAAGTTAAAGGAAACAGTACCCTACTTTTATAACATCGTATTTTGATAGCTTTTGTATCAAATAAAAAGAATCTAGCATAAAATATGTGCCAGTATAGAGATGAACACTAAGTTTATGTGATGTATCTGATGATGACACGATTGGGCTAAATGCATCCAATTAGTGCTTGCACAGCACTGTTAGTCTATAGCTCACATAGCCATTATCAGCTGGGGGCCGCCATTAGACCCCGATGGCACTATGACTAACACCTTCAGCCCCTGACTCTGCAGTATATGCCAGGGATGCCTCCCATTGGTCAATAATACAATAGCCATGTGCCGTATAATCAGATACTGTTTGTACCTTTTTACTGGTAAAATTTGTGTATTTCCTTTAAGAGATCTTACCAGATAAGCCTACAGAAGGTTCTGGTATAAGATTACGATGGTGTATAATTCATTATTCTAATTATGATACATTCTGTCATATCCTTCATGTATAAACAATGCAACACCTGATGCATTTAGCCCAATTGTGACATAATCAGATGCATCACATAAATCTGCTGCTCTCCTTTATGGTGATGCATTATTTGATAACTATGCTAGATTCTCTTTATTGGATACAAGGGCTATCAAAATATGATGTCATGAAAGTAGGGTACTGTTTCCCTTTAATGTTTTAACAGAGAATTTCAGACTAAGATAGTAAAAGTTAGCGCATCTCACACGTCATAGGGAGCCTAAGTCTCGCGATAAACCATGTCATAAAAAATATTCTGATTTGGAAGTAAAATGACCAATATTTGAATTGACCTAGAGGCCCACCATATATGAAATTTTAAGACTCAACTCTCATTCTTAAAAAAGTTATGCTATGCCTAAAAAAATCTCCTATCCTTTAAGCCTGCGGGCGATAATATGCTAGGCCTTGAACGGACTTAGTCTCCCTATAGAGTTACTCTATGACTTTTGAGATGTGATAACTCAGTAGGCCCTATATACAGTATGATTAGCAGTATGAGTGGTGTAGTTTGTTGTCGTTTCCTACTTGGAGGTTCAGGCAAAGCCCGTAGCCATGATAAATGTGGGTCACATGGAACCCCCTTCTCCACATTTGGGTTTTATTAGACTCCTAATGTCTGCTTTTGATTCTTTCAGGGTTCAGTTTGCAGATGATGCTAACCTCAAGTTCCAGGATGAAATCGAAGCCTACACCTCGTACAAAGCAAAAGGACAATTCACCCCAAACCCAGGTTAATATTACGATAGTTTATCATTGATAACTGAAAAGTTGTAAATTAACCTTGATAGACTGACTTAGAAAAGTAGCTATTCCATCTGTATCTCATGATTTGTTTTTATTTTTAAGGTACCGTAATCTCCCGCGTAGAAGACGCGGTGCGCGTATAGGACGCACACCAAACTCAGCAGAAGCATTTTCGCGTATAAGACACACCTCTTAACGCTCAATTTTGTAAATCCAGTACTGTTCTATAGTAAAATTACCCCTCGTATAAGACGCACCCTGATCTTGAAAAAATCCTATAAGATGCACAAGGCTTTTGTTTGGCCTAGAGGACGCGTCTTATACGCGGGAGATTACGGTACCTTAATTAGAAAACTTAGTATTATTGAGTGTGGAAGACAAAGGAATACTCAGGAAAAAAACACACATTATAGCCCAGTATATATATAAAGTTTTTAAAGGAACATATTGGTTTTTTTAATCATGATACATACTTACTGGTAGATGTTGTAAATGGATTTAGGAGTCATTAGGATATAGTTAAGAGGAATATACAGTTGGTATCTGAATTTTGAGCAGGGAGTAACACAAATTACAACAGATTATCTTTGAACGCTTATAAAAACGGACCCGCTAGGAGTTGCTGCGTATGTCAGGTGTTTTTACGCAGCCAAGACATTGCCCTTTGAATGTAGTAAGGTTGTTTTAACTTATTTTGAGTTTCACTGTTTTTGCTTTGTCAGGGCCAAAAGTACCACATTGAAAAAATTTGGCCCATATATATATATATATATATATATATATATATATATATATATATATATATATATATATATATATAAAGATATTGCTCCTTACATAATTGCTGTTGATGAAGCATATATCTAAGAAGTTGTATAAAATTTTGGGATACCTGATTATTCATAGGTTTCAGATTTCACCGTTTTTCACGAAAGAGAACACAAAGACGAACAAACGGTATATTGGTCAGGTCACATTATGACTGAGCATATCATTTTCAATGTTTGTCAAATTTTGTTTTAAAGTTGCACTGTTTCTAGGTTGTAAGATGTTATCAAAAAGGGAAGGACTCTTTAGAGGTTTCACCAGTCCCTTTCTCCGCTATTCTTGCACATCCACATCTTGATAACCTCACATGGACATCCTTCACACAAAAGAAGACTAACATGTGCATTATGTTTTAACATAACAAAATTATCAAAATCAAATTTTGAAACAATTACAAGGCTAACAATCATATTATGTAGATATTTAAAAAAAAAGAAAAACCAGAAAACTTGCTGTGGACTTAGTCTATAAGTGTGTTTCCGTTCTATCTCTGTAAATGTGTGCCAGATTTTAGATTTACTTCAGAATTTGTGATAAATATCCTTCACGAAAGTATGACACAAAATACATATATGTTATATACCATAATAAAGGTGATGTGTTAGGAGTATGGCAAGATAGGATACTCAGTCGGAATGTTGATTTGTAAGTGATTTACATGGGCTTGACCAGGCTGACCGAGGTAACGGAATGTCCAATGGGCACGGCCATTGCTGAAGCTGATTACCAGTAGGTACCTACTGTCCTCCAAGAGGACCACAGTGATTAGTTAGTGTGACTTCATTGGCTGATAATTAAACCAGCTGAGTCGGTGTGATAGGTCATTTTACCTGACCGAACACCTTAAAGCCTTGATTGGCTAAGCCTGGTGGTAAAGGAGTAGGAACAGTCCTCAAATTGCTCCCAAATTTATTTGCGTGAACAAAAATACTTCAATAAGATATTTTTCACCCATTGAAATATTGAACTCCATGCAAAGTACAACAGTTAATATCATCTTTCTCAATGGACCGGTATTCAAAGAAAAGCATATGCATCATCGGTCCTCATAGTTGATATGAATTTACAAGCTCAGAAGTGCTTGTACTGATTAACAGCGATATGGTTCTTCTTATCTCTTAGGCTCCGGAGCACCGTCGAACAGAAATGGTTTATCGGGGTCAGGAGCCCAGAATCCTCCCCGTCCGGACACAGCCTTCGGGAACAACCCATACTATCCCCCGGCACCAACTACAGCCAAACCCCAGCACCAGTATAGCTATGATGGGGGCCAGGCAGGTGTTGAGCTGTATAGCAAAATGTCACAGGACAAAAAGGAAGTAAGTACTGGTATTTAACGATTTATGTTATTATGTCATTCATAAAGTAAGGGTTATAGTGAGGAGATTGGAAGAGATGTCGATTAACTAATTTAGGCGATATATATATATATATATATATATATATATATATATATATATATATATATATATATATATATATATATATGGGAAAGTAGAGAGAATACTTAGTGAAGTATGCCACATATAAGGCGACACCACATGAACGATTCACCTAGATTTGAAGGCTTTGTTTAATTTGGACTCCCTGGAGGAATTAAGGGGTGGGGTGTAAGATATAAGAAAGAATTGTGGTGCTTACCTAATTGTTAAGCGAGAATTTTCAATGCAAAAACCTTTGGTTTTCAGGCAGAGTTTTACGATCCTACAGACCCCATATACTATAATGGGAATGACCTGGTGAGCAGGTGGCCCAATAATTTCTCAACTTCTATTGTCCACCTTTTATTTTCTCCTCACATTTCTCATTCTCTACTCCCAGAGAATAAGGGCTGTATTCCTAAAGAGAAACATTTTCATTTAGTTTCACTTTTTACTCAAACAATAGCCGATGACACATGTTGATAGATCTATTCAGATATGATATTCTAGTGCCATTTTCAATGCATATTTCATTTAGAAAATAGTGTTCTTACAATATTAGACGTGTAGTTATAGTCATCATATTTTATTTATCCTAAGTGCCCAAAGTAAGGTTATTGAAAGTCTATGAAGTCCATGAATATAATACGTTTTCTGTGGTAGGAGAATGTTTTAAGTTATCTATTTAGATCTGTGTTGTATATTTCTGAAGCCACCCTTTTAACAATTTACATGTGACAACTAAAACCTGTCTTGTGTTTGGCACCAAAAGAACATTTTTCTCATCCACTGATTGAATTAATAATCTTTTCATATCCATTATCCATTGAACAATTTAACAAACTGTTGCTTTTTGCACTGTTCGTTTACTATTGTTATATCACCTTATCTTAAAACACGAAGGGGGAGAAATGATTCTTTTTGTGAACTTACTTTAATTATCTTCAATTTGAAGTTTAACTAGCATTCACCGATTTGATGTTACATGTTCTTTCAACATGACCCCTCTTCTCACTTTAGTCAGCAGTATACCAGGAGTTACCAAGCACTCACTCAATAGCACCGTCCTCCATCACTGCTGCATCATCTGTCTTCCATGCTGGTAACACCTTTATGTCGCAGGATGGGACCAGCGACCCATTGCCACCACCAACTGGCGACCCATGCGACCCGCTTGTCCACCAAATCAGCGACCTAGTGGACCGCTACTGGAATGGTGCCAAGTCACTTCAGACCAACAATAAGTTCCAAGGTGAGTGCCATACTGATTATATATAAGTAGTGCATTAGAATTTGATCTTAAGCAAGTTTGGATACCAGTATGTATATAACCTAATGTGCAATATCATATGGAAGATATCATTTTCTTTGATCTGCTCATCTAAAAAATAAAGATGAATATGCTAATATCTTGAGGATTAATCCCCTCTCTTTCTTTTTTTTGCCACAGAGTCCAAGTTGATGAAGTCCATGAGTGTAATGTACTCTTTTTTTTTCAAGAAGTGAGACTGAATCTTTTCATCTTTTTTTTCTTCTTTCTCTGCATGATCCACTTGGAAACCTGGCAGATCAAAGAAGTGAGTTGAAATGGGCATTGAACCCAAGGGACATTTTTGACCTTTAGTTGTTGTCTTTTCCAGTGTACCCGCCATCGCTCCTTCCAGTGGATTGTATTTTTTACAAGCTTCAGTTGCAATACAGATTTTCTCAATCCTTTTACAGTGCAACTTAACTCATTGCTGAGGAACCACCTTGGCAGTTCTCTCTCCATGGATGCTGAGCGAGAGCAGCGTCTGACACAAGTGGAGGAGGAGGTGACACGTCTGCGGGGAGAGAACATGCAACTCCGAGAGAGAGGCGCCTTCTCTAATGACCTCGAAAATGCAGATGACAACAAACTCAAATCCATGCTCATACGTGCACAAAGAGACCTGGTGAGTCATCCCATCATTTCCAGAAAATTGACTGATAGCCATTTTTTAAACAAAAACAGAAAATATGATTCAATTAAGGACATGGCTACACTTTCCCTTATATCTTTGTAGATCTTTAATGAAATTAAGATTCATTTTGGTTTGTTACAGTCAATTTTGAGAAGTCGCTTGCAAATGTCGATGGACGAAAATAGGGGCCTTCAGGACAAAGTCGCACATCTAGAGAAGAATTCCTCAAACATCAACAAGGAAGGATTCACAAATGTCGAAGAACTTGGTCAGTTAGAGTCCTCTTACTATTAATTGATCTGTCTAGAAAGTCAATACCAAAATCTTGATATTTTACCAATCTATGTTATATTTGAAAGAGCATGTCATAGTTTAGAAAACAGACGCACGTTCTCATTTGAAAAGGTTAGCATTCATGTGGTGCCTTTGAGAGAAATGAGAAGGTACTTCCATTTTTTTTTAAACCCAACACTGAAATTGATATAGATTCAATAATTTCAGTGTTTCCTTGTTAACTTTGTAGAATCAATAAAGAAGGAGAATGAGAACCTGCGACAGGAGATCAGCTCCATGAGCGGCCGCATGAAACAGTCATCACAACTTCAGGAACTAGCCAACATGCTTCAAGACAGTCATAAGTAAGCCTGCTTTTAATTATTTTTGTGCCTTACTTTGGTGTTCTAACTGGCTTTGCGATGGCCATATATGTATTCAATAGTCCGATGACAAAGTAGAGAATTGCACCAACGAGATATTACCGGTAGTTCAGTTCTGATTTTGACATTACGGTTATCTCCTTATTTTATCTACATTTGAACAAGACATTTTCATCGATATACATTTATACTTTTAATTAATGGAGGACATTACAATGGAAGATGCATATATCACATAGGGCCAGTGGTTCATGAGCGAAGATTTTTTGATGGCTCGTTATCAGAAGTGAGAATAGAGCAAAGCAATCAGACATAATTACATCTCTACCTAAAAAGACTAATTCTGATAATTTGAAAATGAACACATGTCATGATATACATTGCCAACTATTTCATTATATCCTTGTGAATTGATGTAACCAGTAAACTGTTCTCATACAGTTTCTTTACATCTCCATTTTTTTCCTCCACCACCTCAGAGTCATAGTACTCAGCAATAGGCATTTTTGTAGGTCAGTGGCGGTGCCTAGTGTCGATCAGATACACAAGATCCCTACACTACCCCTAGTGTCTGCATGGCCAACTACTACTACCTGTTCCACCAACTTGCATTCCCTTAAAGAGTGAACTTCTGTCTTGTTATGGAAAACTGCTGCAGCCACTGCTCTGTGTTTTTTGTCATAATGCATTACACATCAGTTTTGGAACTTATAGAGTATCGCGCCTACCTGAACAAATAGCTTATTTCGTGTTGCTCCACTCCAACTGACACTCGCATGCCAATTTTTCAGGTACTTGTTTGAGATGAACACTTATGTAATGTCCGACATGAGTAACCACATGGTCATCAATCACCATGACAACAGCAGCAACTTTGGCAACAGCCTTGATGACCATAGCAACGACTCGCTTGACTTTGGTGACAGAGCATACAGTAGTGCAGTCAGCAGTTTGCAAGACAGAACTTACCCTAGATACTCTCACTACCGCAGTCTGCTCGACACACGGCAACCCTCCGCAGGTCTTGCGCTGCAGCTTTTCAGTTATGATCCTTGTTGCCCATTATTGTAATGAGTCTACCGTTGCGTCTTGTCAAGTGTCACTGTCGTTGCTATGGTCACTGCTCCTGACTGAATCTGGCTATGATGTGCGACTGCACTTTTGTCTGTCCATTTGCCTGTTATGCAGACTGCTTTTCAAGTCCAAATCTTCATTGTTCGACCATCATGTTTTCATGCAATATCCTATGTATGCATGCATTGCTTTGGAGAAGAAATTCCTCAAAGCTCTATGGAAAATTTCTCAATCTTGTTTGCTCATTTCTAAAAGGTATCTTGGATTTGGTCTATTTGGTTTTCTGTCATATGGTCATTTTGAGAGCATGTCAAATTTTGCATTTATAGAAAACTAACACTGTTCAGCAATTTAAAACTTGACCTTGCTTTCCCAGGCACTGGGTTAGAATGCAACAGAGGATGCGATTTGAGTCTATAGTTTTCCAGAATATTAAAAGGACCTTTTCATTTTAAATTTTAGATTAATTGGAGGTCAAAGAATGGGAGGGGGTTAACTCTGTGGTTCCTATGCAAAGTTGGGTCAATATTCATAAAATTAAGTGCAATGTTTTACACTGCTGATGTACCAAACTTGTGTATTTTAGTTGTGAAATTGAGAAAACTATGGAACAAGACTAAAATAATGATATGGAAGCAGAATTTGTTTCTGGGTTTCTTCAGAAATTTCTCATTCAGTTTCATTCTCTTGTTGTGATGACAGCTCCTTTCCATGTCTGCAAGATAAATCATGTGAAAGGCCAGTGTGTGTGTGAGTTTTGAAGAAAGAAAAAAGAAAAAAAGCCAAGTGCCGTTGTGCAGTTGATTTAGGTCAACATCAAACCTTGTTTACCTGAACTCATCTCCTGAATATCATCAGTACGTGTTGCATCCTTGGTGGCTTGATTGACAACACCCGCTGCATCATTCATCAATGTATGTGACCTTCACTGACCTTCAGAGAACCTTAAACCATCTTGTCATGCCCTTGATACCATGCCATGTCGTGTAGAGGTCTTACTTAGTGGTGCGTGTTTCAGACTCTTGATGCAGACTATGCTGCTAGACTACAGGTAGTAGTCATACCTACCTCTTGGTTCACCACCGCCCCACTATCATACCTATTTCAGACCCCTTTGTTTTTTTTGTGTGTTTTTTTATCACATCAATTCGAGTCATTTTTTTTTGTGATAGCAACCCTATGATGAAAGATGGCGTCATATGCAGAGCAAGATGGATTTTTTTTCAGAAGTGTGTCGATTGAGATGATATTTCACATTGGACAATAATTATCAGTCTCAGAATGAATGTTTCGAAGAATTTACTGGTAAAGGACCGTAGCTGTTAATCAAAAAGAAAGCAGGATATGAATGCACATTAACCCTAACTCTTTATGAATACGTTAGCTTTATTTAATTTGGTATATGCCCAAAACAGTGAATATGCAGAATAGAGTCAGGTTTTCTTGTACTTTCTTATTTTCATACATTATATAGGATACACACTTTACAGACATAATACTATAGTGACTGATATGGCGTCATCTTAAAAATTCAAAATCATTATTCAAACATGGTTATTGGCAAATAAATTTAGCTCTTCTGTCTGCCATTTCCTTCCTTCTCTTTCTCCAAAACTACTCTGAGAAAGGTATGATATGAGGACTTAAATGAATGAAATAGGCAGCACTCCTAGTATTGTGTTGTAGGCAATTCCTCATAGATAGGAACCACTGGCCTTTTAACTGTAAGTCTTGCACTTTTCAAATCTTTAATGAAATAAACCTATATTTTTCAGATAACCTGACACTTTTTTTCTATAGAGATGACTGAGCATGGTCACCCTTTTTTCTGCTATTGATGAATGTTTTACTTTATCAAAAAAATAAATGAATATTGTGAGAAGATATTTTAGACAGAACTATAATATTTTCTCGATGTCTTTAACTTGTTTACACGATTAATATTTCCGTGTACACTTACCAATATATATATATATATATATTTTAAACTATGGTTGTTGTAAATTCAATGAACTAAATGTTTCTATTATCAAATTGACTAAGTTTTTATAATTAGTATTCATCACAAGTGTACCCATTGTGTCCATGAATATAATACTTTTTATTCATAGAACACAACTTCTCCAGTCAGTTACCTCACGGCAACATGCTGTTGTTCAGTTTTCAACCAGCATAGTTATTCAAGATAAAATAATCATTTGAACATAATCGTTATTTGTAATAAAATGTGATCATAAAAGTAAGCATCCGTATATAATCAGTTTGAGCTACTGACTTTCAGTATTGGCGATTTGAAATGGTGTTTTTCTAAGGTCCTGAGGCTAATTTAAAAAAAAAAAAAAAAAAAAAAAAAACGCATTCAAACATCTAGCCAGGTCTTTTAAGGAATATTCCTCAGATTGAATTATTGTTACCAAATACTTGCTTTCAGTAATGTACCTGCATTTTGGTTGCTTTTGATGGCAGAGTTGGTTATAGATTTGTACATCATATCAACTGGTGGTATATTTTTGCCCATAGTGGTCAATCGCCCAGGATACATCAGGGTCCCTATTACTCTGCAGAGCCAACTCGGTGCCATCATTCCCAAATAACAATAATGATAATGGTAAAATCGCTCCTATTGCCCAGTCCTCACTATACCATATCCTCTACTTTCTCTGAGCTTTTTCCACAGGCATGCCGATCTTGAAGGCATTCTTGCTTTTACTCTTGAATTCCCATACCACATGCTCGAAAATTATAGGATATCCTGGTTCTGCCGACCAGAGTGGCATCATTTATTACTTGATTGACTAGACGTCAATCAAGTATTTACATCTATCTAAACCTTACCATATTTTGCAGATACAGTGTCTCCATGAGCATTGCAAAGCTGTTACCTTATAGAACAGGGACCCTGTATAAATCTATTGTGCTGACAAGGCATTTTAGGAGGGCCACCAGCAGATTATTTACACATGGGAATAGAGTATTGATGTTGTCACACCTTGGTTAATCCTTAACCCTTTAACAGGCCACCTACATATATGTACAACCATACAAAGGCTTTATTGCCCTAAGGTTGGTATACTAACATTCTGTGTCCCTTGAGGTACTCAAATACTTCAGCTCTACCCAATCTCAAAATGCCACTACAAGAGTGTTGTTCAGTCCCCACTGCCACTCTTAGCCCCCCCCCCCCAAAAAAAAAAACAAAAAAAAAAAAAAAACTTCCAAACTCCCACGCCTGGCCAGGTGCTTCTCTGAAGGGAACCTTTAAACCTTGCACATATGCTTCACTGACTTTTAGCCCTTTAAGAACAGGATCACTTACACACTCTTATTATCTCATTGACAAGACATTAATGTCTAACATTGCAGCCCTGGTGAGTTATGGCCATAATACATGATAGTCAATCATACTTGTGCCTGTGGCACAGCCTTAGCCATTTTAGGGTGTCAAAGTATATAATCTCTGGTCGACTATGCATTAAACCCCATTGAGGGCTAGCATTGGCAATAGTTATAACCATGTCAGGCCTAATGTGGACTACAGCCAATCCTCATTATATAGCAATTCTATAAGATTTGCATAACGGCCTGTCCTCCTAGGAACTCTACTTCCCCCATGACCAGGCAAATCATTTTCCTTACTCCTCAAATGGTATAGTGATAATCTCTGCCATCCTCTATGCCTTCTAAATATTCCAACCCATGGTAAAACCTGTCTATCTCAACTTTACCAGGTCTCTGGTGCAGACAAACGAGCACCTACTGCGGGAACTGGAGGAGACCCGTACCCGCCATGACCAGGAGGTCCGTCAGCTACACTGGAGCTATGACCAGCTTAAGTCATCGGTCGGCTACATGCCGAAGATGGGCAACGCCACAACAGTACTCAACGGCAAGTCCACCTGATCTTCGCCCCTCCCACATGTACTTCTCCAGTTTCACCTGTACCTGTTCTAGTATATTACCTGAACTGGTGTCCTGAGATTCACCATACACGTTCTTACCTTTTGGGCCAATTGTTGTTGTTGTTATTTTTTTTTCTTTTGTTAAAAGGAAAGAGTTCTAAGATATATGATAGTTTTTTTTTTCTATGAAAGAAAATGTTTCCAGAAAAAATGTGTGCATATTGTAAATTGTCATGAAAAACAGATACTCCTTTTTTCCTGGAGATGAATGAAAAAGGACAATAACTAGTTGTATCCATCCCTAATTGGTATAAGTTTGGTATGATAGATATTTCTATGGCTCGTGTAATAGAATTCTCACTCGTTATTCAAAACTTTATGAATACAGAAAAATGAAAAAGGACCAGTTTTTGTTGGAATGCACAAATGCCACCCCTTTCCAACTAATTGTATGTATGATGTACACACGGTTACTTTTATACATGAGGGACAATCTGGCAGTTTTGTATTTTATATACTCGAGTTATTATATTGTTATGAAAATATGGATATTGTCTTGTGGTGAAATGTATGCAAAATACGGGCATCCCACACCACTTAAGGAGTATAATTCCCCTTTTCTATCTTTATAAGCATTAATTTGTAAATGTATTTTCCCTAATTGAAGAATCATGTGATTGTTAGCCCTCTAAAGAATACACGCTTTAGACATTGCTATTCGTATCTTGCTAAATGTGGTTATTTCTTAGTAGTATGCATTATCATTTATCGCAAATTCGATATAGAAGATTAACTCGTAGTCTTTATACTTTAGCTTATATTTATTTATTATAATTCCAACTGCTGACTTAATGGTACACTTATATTAATGAATGAATAAAAGATATCTGTGATATGTTATCATAAATATGAGATTGCAATGTATCCATTGCCTTAGGTTAGATTTGGAATGATTAAATGAAATCCAGTTTGAAATATTGAATTGAAGTTTCAAGTGAGGAAAGAACAAATATGTAACCCTCTGAATATCCATGGCTCTGGGTGACTGCTCTGCAGTTTAAAGAGAGTGCCCATGCCTTTCGGGACTCGGATCGAGCCGCAACCAAAAATACTAATTATCGACTCATGCCCTACCAAAAGTAATGACAGCCAGTGAAAGGCAGATATACATGTGGTTGACGAAGACAGCGTTCCTTCCCTTGTGAATAAGAAAAGATAGGAATACCTTATAACAACCATAATTTGCAAATGATCACCCAAGGGTTTCGATTTGTCATCAACAAAGAGTATCTTCCTCAGCTGCACCAATTAGCAGATGGTACTGTGGAAATATCTCCGTCTCAAAATTTCTTCAGCTTAAAATTATATCCAAGCACTTAGATCAAAGAAAAATTAGTTAACCCTTTAAGGACCGCTGATGCCTTGATGCATCATACCCATTGGTCATCAAGATGCATGAATGTAGCCCTGGCGAGTGACTCGCCAGGGCTACATTGATGCATTATGCCAACCCTACAGAGTCAATACACTCGACCCCGGAGGGTCGTCATGATGCTCCAATGAACTTCTGGTGAGACCACTCGCCAGTACTTCATTGGTGCATCATGACGACCAATGGGCATGATGTACTTCTGCATCAGAAGCCCTTAACGGGTTAAAGGAAATGTTTTCTGTAATAGTGGTTATCAGCAAATGGTGTCGTGTCAGATGGCAGTTACTGAAAAAATAAAGGAACAGAATTTGGTAGGGCAAAAGAGTAGGCTTAAACTCTTAACATCCATTACTTAAGTCATAAACTAACTCTTCTATTATCCACTCACATGTGTATTACGCAATGATAATTAGGTGCTGTTGTAATACACCGTAATTTATGAATATGACCAAAGCCGACCAAAGGAACATTTTTCATCTCACTGAGCACGGTGAATTTTGTTGCAGCGTCTTGTATTTATAAGCCAGATATTCTGCACACATTGACACGTATAATTTCCCCCCTTTCTTTTTTTATGGGTGAGAAAAATGTCAGAAATCCGTCCATTCTTACGTTGCCTGGATGCATCGCGAGTTTTTTCTGCATTGAAGGAATTCATACTTAAACATCTTTTAACATTCCATGTGAACTATCTTTTATACACAATCCCTTCAGTTTTTGCAAAATATGTATGAAAAGTGTAGCTTTTTTTATACTCATATATATTAGAACCTGCGAGAAGCTGCCGACTCGTGAAAAATATACGAAATATATGGTGTATATTTGTACAAAGGGATAGTTCACTCAAGAGATTCCGTTTTATATGATTCAATGGGACACGGAATTTTGAACGTCATTGTTATATACAATTGTACAAGAAAATGAAATAAATGAATATAACACTAAATTAGCATCCTGCATTGGTCACTGGTTGCATCCTTAGCTTTAGTTCTATAACTGCATTTATTCTGGACCTTATTTCAAAGTTAGCTGGAAATGTATCGAGCAAGTGAAAAAACGATCAGACATTTAGTGCTTGTGGCTAGGGTAAGGAATATGATGGTGGGTCGTTGTAAATTGGATTCATTATAAAGGAAAATTAAAACAGAATACACTCTGGCATTTACAGAAGAATATCTCCCTGACCCCAACTCTTGGTTGCATAAAGCACCAATGAGGAAAAATGGAACCTTTCCCGATCGCAGATAATGCTATTTGGCACCCCTGCAAAAAAAACACATGAATTCAAACATCACAAAAAAAACAGGCTTTTTGCCTACCTCAACTTAACGCAATCTGAGATTCAAGTGATAATAAATAGAGTTACCTATAGCCAGCTATAGAGTAACTAGTAGATTGGCAGTCATGTACGCCCGCATGCATAAGTATTACGTAAATATTTTCGTATTTTCCGAAAGGACATAAATATGAACAAAAAAATCACATACATATGATTATATCTCTGATTGTAAAATTGCTATAGAATTTGCTTAATACATCTAAGAACACCTGTATTGGCAGATTATCTTAGTAACCCATTAAGAGTATCTAATGCACACTGTCCATTTTTCTTCTTTTTTTTGTTGCAATGATCCAAGAATGCAACACAAATATAAATAACAAAATGCAAGTGCTGCATTCATGCCTCATACTCTCCCTAATATGTTGAGACACTCAACCACCCGCATGATGCACCAATTCAGTACTCACAAATGCAGCTGCATTGATGCATCATGTCAATCATAAAACCCTGATGCATCATTGGGTCATGAAAAGGTTGGTGGATGTACATTCGGCTTGGGTCGGACAGGCTTTCCCAAGTTGAATCTGGGTAGCATTGATTGGGACTACCCAGCAAGATCATACTTGAACACCAACTTAATACCATGATAAGTTTGATTTCAAAAATTGACTAGGCCTCAATGAAAGATATTTGGCCAAAAAGGATTAGAGCTCAGCTCACGAATTACCTCTTCCAGTACATATACTTTTCTCACACTTACAGTGTCTAATGAAACTTCATGACGAACACCCATTTTGATCACCCCTTTGACCTAGTCATAGAGGGTATGAATCAAAATACTGTAAATACATATAGTATGCACAATTGCCTCATGCTAAATCCGTGAAGTCCTATCTTTCTGGTTATATGCTGTACGCCCATTTTACTAGCAGACTTGACAGGCCTTCCTACAATAGAGCAGCATGTAACCAGGGTTCTTTGTACACTCCTGATATGCTGCCCATGATGGACATCCAGTATTGTAGTCCTTACAGTCCGAACCTGCAGGAGAAGAGAAGGGGATAGATAAATTAATTCCACGCAGACATGCTTAAATGACTAGAGGAATCATACTGATTTGTGGATGGGGGATGGAGGTGATTTTTTTTAGTGAAGTGATCATTCAACAAAGTCGTCAGTCAAACAGAAACAATCTGCGAGCGCTCTCAAGGAAAATCCTTTGAGTTTGGGTCCTTGAGCTTAGAAAAATTCGTTTGGCTTTTAAGCCACGGCGCATAGTCTTCAGTTTCAATATTTAATCTGTGTGTGGCTTCAACTGGATTAGTGACTGGCTTCGGATGTGGCTTTAATACAAAATACACATTTTAGGCTTCTAACAGTGCAATAAAAGAGGCTACAAATTCAGTTGAAGTCCAACTGATCCTAACAATAGGATCCTAAATTAATATAGAACACTTGTACAGCTTACCTGGGCCGCAGACCTTGCAGGTGTTAGGGCAGTTGGAGAACATGAAGGGACGTTTTGTCTCACAGTCTCCTTGTCTAGCTTTCACCTCGCACTGCGTCTTGTCATAATCTGTGCATCTCACTGTAATATCAATTAAACATAACCATTATACATATAGCTAAAGCCGAATTCTAGTGAATGTGGGAATTGAGATTCTATCGAGGTCTGCAAATGATATCAAGAACGAAAGCTTCGAACTATTGGTGCCTAGAATATAATCTGCTTGTTCATTACATGATGTGTACTGTGTGTCTAAATGACTTAATGGTTTTCAATCAGAATCTCCAAGTAATACATAAATGCGTAGAAACCCTTAAAGTTTGACATACCTTTGTCAGCGTCTGATAGGGTGGTGGTATCTGTGCTGGGAGTAGTGATGGTGACTGGAGGAAGTGTTGGTGTGGTGTTGGGGGCTGTCTGACAGGAGGGGGTACAGGCAGCACGGCAGAACACCAACATGTAGCCCGGGTTAGCCACACACTGATTGGTGTTAGCCCAGTGTGCACAGTTAGGGTTGTAGTTTTTACATATAGCATCTGCAAACAAGACACAAATTCCCTATAGACATTGCCATCGGAAGTATATACGAGAGGCAGCCAATTAACAGTTGGTATTTTTACATTCTAGTTGCACTTTGATCTAAATGTCTGTCTGTCTGCTCGACGGACCATGAAAATTTAGGGAGTGATCATTTTTTAACAATGGGGGGGGGGGGCTGGTGGGTTTGTGCATGGACGGGCGAAGAAAATTCTGGCCCCCCCTCTCGACGGGTCAAAAATTTTTCGACCCCCCGGGAGGCAAAAATCACGTGTGAACGCGCCCTTTTAACCCATAGTAACACGCAGGCTTTTTCGCTGAAAACAGGTGAAATTATTTTGACCCCCCTAGTCAAGGGGGCAAAAAAATTCTGACCCCCTGGTGAAGGGGTTGAAAAAATTCTGCCCCCCCTCAAACCCACCAGCCCCCCCCCCTGTTGTTTAAAAATGATCACTCCCTTAACTTTTGATAATGCCAACATACACCATACTTCCATGGATATTACCAAACATGGTACAAAATTCAAATTCGGCATTGAATCAATTTTGGAAAGTAGTTGATCAATCAATGTTGGGAGACTGTTACACTGTGCACACTGGGCTAATTTAAATCAAATTTGATATTGAAAGCAGTACCCAGTGTTGTACATGTATTGGGTATGTTAACTAGATCTACTTACTTGAGCCACAGTTCCGGCAGGTTTTCATACAGTTAAATGGCATCCAGCTGGCACCTTGTTCACAGGTGTAGCCAGTACCCACCAACTCAGAACAGTACTTGGTGCCTGCATAATCCAAACAATCTGAAACAGAGATAAGATGGGTTGCAGATATATACATGAAAGGCCAGGCTTGAATGACCCATTTCGTTATATCTATTTCATCAGAATAACATCTGGGTACACGATCAGCAGACCAGGTCGAAATATGCGTTTAATTCCTTATCAACAGTTACTCAGGTAAGATAAAAGTCCATCACAATTGTGGGAAAATTTGGTTTCAGTAAAGTTGATAGAACCCATCAAGTGTCGCTGATTTCTGGGGCTATTGCAGAAATCTTCTTTAAGAAACTAAAATTAAAAGAAAATGTGCCAAATGCATACTAGTCACATTGAAACATACCATCTTCATCTGGTAAAGTTGTTGTTGCCAAGGTTGTTGTAGGCGTAGTGATAGGTCTAGTAGTAGTAGTAGCGGTTGTGGTCGTGGGAGTTGTACGCCTTGTAGTTCTTCTTGTAGAAACAGGAGTCGTTGTCGCATCTCCAGTAGGTGAAGCATTACAGGAGCCACATGCTTTGGCACAGGCGATGAGCATCCAGTTTGGGTTAACTTCACATTCTCCCGATGCTGCCCAGGTGGCACAATTGTCATGGTAGTTGTCACACACTGGAGCTGTAGTAATAAAGAGAAACAGGATGTAAAATGGTTTACTTCTTTAATAATAGTGTTTAAGATTCATGGGTACGTTAATCAATTCAACTGTTTAGGCCTATTTTAAGATACTCTATTCTGTCATCACTGTCCAGTGTAAGGTCATATTTACACGCTTTTGAGTAGGAGCCTGTACACGATGCACCAACCATTATGCTGTTACAATTTCTATCCAACATGCCTATATTAATGATACAATGTAGTTACCTGGGCCGCAGATTTTGCATGCTCTTGGACATGACCACAACATGAGGTCAGGGTTGGAGTGACAGCGTCCCTCACCTTCCCACTTTTCACACCAGGGGGAGAAGTTCTGACAGGAAGCTGTGGTAGGAAATTGGAATTATTACATTAATTGGATTTAAAATGCAATGTATGGTCCAGAGCATTAGCCGATTATTGATTTTGTGAAATAGGATAAAATGAGTGTATACATTTGTAACCAAAAGGATTAATCCATCTTTTTACACCTGTCAATCTATTTGCATCTATAGGCTATATGCATATGATTATAATAGTTATATCTCTTTCTCATTAATTGGTTCTCCCCCAAACTCCCATCAATATCTCCTGCCCGGCATTCTGCCTCTATCTATGTTTATTTTCCTCATTAATTTTCTTTCCTCTTTCATACTTTCTCTCTGAGACTTACGATTATGGGTTCCAGGTGCTGGGGTACAGTGGCCACAGGAGGCGGGACAGTAGAAATACATGTTGGGACCATCAACAGAGTGATCACAATAGTCATTCTTCCACCCTGCACACTCCGACCGACGGTCTCGGCACTCTTTATCTGTGATTTTAACATGATATTAATTGTAATGGATCGACGAGTACCATAGATGTAATGAATGTCTACATATCCAAGGGTGTGTTTGAATTAATGCACAGTACCCGGGGCACAGGATCCCCATTTTCTAGTTCATATGCAAGCTAGCATTGAGAATCTAGCATTGGGATCTATTTGCAGTTTATTGTAAGGATTAATTGCACCCAATTAGCTTTTACACCTGTAAAGTAAAGCGAACAAATGAAACGTACTTGGTCCACAGCTGAGACATGATTTGGCACAGTTAAACAGCATCCAGGATGGGTTGGTTGCACACTCTCCTTCCTCTGCCCAGCGAGCACAGTCAGTGTCTACTGCATAGTTCTTACAATCTATGGGTGGAAAGCAAAGAAAAAAAACATTTATTGGAAGACAAGGCATTATCACAATCATTAGTGCTGATCATTACTGATAAGATCATATAAGAGCAGTAAAAGGCCCATATTACAGCCTGGGCACTTGACAGAGCTCCAAATAGGGTTCAAATCGGCAGAAACCCCGGGCATATATGTGGCTTCAGTTATGGCTTCACAGTGTGATTTCATTTATGACTCTAATATAGAATATGTGACGGTGTGGCCACTATAAGCAATTGTCTTACATCATCTTTCAAATCTCCCATGTTAAAAAGAAGTGGTCTACTGGATCTAAGAATGGTTATATACTTACTAGGTACACTGCCACCAGAGCAAAGACCACATGCACGCGGACAATGTAGTCTCATATATTCTGTCTCGGAATTACATCTTCCAAACTTGGCCCACTGGTCGCACTCTACATGCCAGTTCCTGCACTCAAAATCTGTTAATGACAATAAAAAAAAAAGGCCATTTGTAAAGTTAATTTTGGTAATGTGTATTTGCAAAGGGACTACAAAACATAGGAAACACTATGCCCTTTGCATAAATAACCTTAACTGTACACACCAAAAACTTTTTTTTAAGTAATGACCTACCTGGGGTATTAAGACAGGCCTTACAGGAGCGGGGGCAACGCTCTAACATGGAGTCTCTGTACTGTTCACAGTCTCCTGAATTGGCATAGTTGGCACACAAGGTCGACTGGTCTTCACAAACTGTAAAACACAAATCAACAATATGTACAAAAAGAAAACAAGACAACTTAGAATAAATCAACATTGGTTTATCACTCCAGTGGGCTGATGGACTGATGGAAATTTAGTGGCCGTTAACTCAGGGCTGACAGGAGTGCATGTGTGATGGTATCATAAGTAGTATATGAAAGGTGACATTGTCTCAGGGTACTAGTACATGCAGAGTGTGTGTGTTTTCTGTTAATGTCAACACAAGATTACTACATGTATTATGCATCAAGTAGTGACAATGGGTTTTCTTCTTCAACACTATTTGATAAGAGTAACAGCTGTACTTGTAACCCTCAAAACACCACATGGTTTAGTAATTTACCATGCAAGTAGACGCATATCGGCTGAAAAGATTCGGGCCTCCCTAGCCCACTTAAAAGGGTCTATTTCTCCTCTTTCCTATCCCCTCAGGATGTGTGTGGTGCACATATGCGCGGGCACTGACACATTCCTCTGTGAAATTGTGTAATGTAGTTCTCGCCATGAATATGACCTTAGTTGTCGAAATGGCGTTAAACCTCTATTACTCACTCACTCACGCTGAAAAGATTTAATCTGGAAGGCTTTGCATGACACTAAATGCATTGCTGGTGATGTAGACTCACCAGCACTTTGATAGCACACTACGTAGACCAGAAGACATGGAAGTGTAATTCCTCTTTAAAGAGATAAACTTACCTCCTGGCTGTGTGGTTGTTCTGTTACCACAGACTCCACATGACCTGCGGCAGTTACGGTTCATCCAGGACGGATTACGCTCACACTCTCCTCTCAACGACCAACCCTCACACCGAGTATCGTAGTCTTTACATATAGGGTCTGAAAAGAGGAGAGACCCAAGAGATATATTAGAGGAGAGCTTTGGTTGCGTGCACTGGACCACCATAAAGATGCATAGGCCTACACATCTCACGTACATAATGTATAAAGCTGACATTCTGTGAGTACTTCAGGTCACACCAGCTTGTAGGGATGTTCCCAGTTGATATGCATGTAGATGGCAAGATTTAATATATTCACGCCTGATATTAGACCTTTTTTTTGAGGGAGGGCTTTCTATAGCAAAATGTAATCTATATTACCTTTGAGTGAATTATGGAGAGATCCAACTGTTTGATCTATCAAAGATAGTCACAGATACTCAGTGGAAGCAATAGAAAGGCATTTGCAAGCAATTATATCAACAATGGGCTAAACCCTTTAGTCATTAAGAACAGGTGTTCACGGAAGTATGCACTTCAATAGATGTATAGGTATTAAGACACTCACTGGGGCCACAGATCCTACATGAACGCCTGCAGTCTATCAGCATGGAATTTGGGCTGGAATCACATTCTCCTCTTCCGGCACGAGCAGTGCAGTTTGAGTAGAAATCCACACATGGATCTGTAAGGAGAATATACGTGAAATCACAGAATTGGGTAAACGAGGGAGACGGTAAGGTCTCATAGCGCTAAGTTAGCGGATAACCCACAGGACTGCATTCATGCATCAGGCGGACTATTGATTTACTGCCAGATAATTGATATGGTGAACCAATATCGCACTGGTGAGTTACTCGCTGTGGCTGAACTGATGCATCATAAAAAGTGAAATGGATAAAGACCTTGAGATATGAAGGATTAAAGTTTTAAAGTCTTCTCTCATTAATTTACCTGTGTAGTCATTGGCACTCTTGCAGTCACCAGAGCCGTCCCAGCGTACCACTGGGTCGGCTGGGTTTCCGGTGTTACACCAGCACTCACACCTTGAGTTTATAATGGCATCCTTAGGGCATCTACTCTTGTCACAACGTGCTGAAAAGGTGGGTAATATATATCAAATATAATCCTGATGAATAAGCAGTGATGACCTTTAGAAACTACTAGTTATCTGAATTAGCTTAAACCACTTTTATGAATGATTTTGTTATTTTAAGGTATATGCGTTTCTTACCTGAACACCTGTACATGTACAGAATAGTCTGTATGTCCCTTACACTTGGACCGGGCACGGTACCGATAAGCTCCTGATACTGTGAGTCTTTTGTTACAATAGTCCGCTTACCATTCCTTGTAAAGGCCTACAGTGAAAAGTAATTAACTGATGTAAATTCTTGAAATCGTATAAAAAGTAGTAATATAATGAGTATATCTGATAACATGTTCTGAGCGTCACAGTAACCTAATAAATTAAAACATGTTAGGGCCAAAAAATTCATTTGTTTGACTAAAATACCTAGGGTCGGTAGGTCAGATTTTTTTTTTCGATTTTGTATATGTACGGGCAGATCTATCTGATTCTTTGAAATCACGGAAAGAACATTAAAACATATGAGAAATGTGAAAAAAAAAATCCAAAAGATATGCCTAACAAAGCTATTAACTATATTTTCAAAGAATGTATACATATCCACTAAAAATTAATGAAAATTCATAAAAATACGACAAAATTCTCAAAATTGATGAAAACTCTCTAAATAAAAAACAAACAA
This sequence comes from Acholoe squamosa, assembly GCA_949317995.1. Taxonomy (NCBI): domain Eukaryota; kingdom Metazoa; phylum Annelida; class Polychaeta; order Phyllodocida; family Polynoidae; genus Acholoe; species Acholoe squamosa. The sequence continues at coordinate 46,174,233 of OX439038.1, forward strand.
AACAAACTGGGTAACTGGAAACAAACCTTTTTTTCGCCTAGGTAAGCATAATGCACGAATGCAGCAATGGCGAGAAACTCGCAGGTGCTGCATTCATGTACCATAAAATGGCGCGTCCACAGGATTGATAATGATACCCTCTGCAGAGGTCGACACAGTGTTCCAATATAGTCACAGCTACATGAGTTGCTCGTTACATCAGCGAGAACCACCATAAAGACAAATGACCATTGAGACATCACATATATGAGTCCGAACTTCCAGTACTTACCCATGGCCCATAGTGCATGATGCTGGAGTAGTCATACTTGATACCGTAGTCTTTAACGAAATCCCAGTTATACTTGTCAAAGTTGTACTCTAAACCAGACTGGATGTTGTCTAACTTAATCTGGACGTGCTCATCCCGATCAGGGCGCGTCTGTTCGTGATGGAAACCCATCGTATGGCCCAACTCGTGCATGATGGTGTTTTTCTAAAAGTAAAGTCTTTTTATTTAGTAAGCTATTTCAGTGCATTGTCAATTTTTCTGCTTATTGTAATCTGTATCTAACACTAGAGGCTGAGTGTGGAATCTACCCTTTTGACGTCAGGGTAGGTCTATTTTGATCCCCAATTACGGTAGTAAAGGCGATTAGCACCTCTGGCACCCCTTGCGAATAGAATAATAGATATGGTCTATAATGGGTTGATACACTCCCGCAGGGTTGGCATAATGAAGGAATGCAGTAGCGCCCCCTGAGGAGTTAAACTTTATATAAATGTAGGTACTATGGTGGTCTGCCATTGCCCCCTATAATGATTTTTTTTTTAAATAAGAATCTTAGTTAATGGACACCTCATAATCTACACTTTTAAGACACCTTCTGTCACCTTAGGTTTGTGGTATTAGAGATATAGTGCATATATATGACAGTTCTAAAGAACTCAGCAAATAGGATATACACACAACCCATACATAATGGATGCTATAGCACTCCACTTGTGTTTCTGTAACCACAATGTGTAAATAAATACCCAATATTCTGCTTGGGTTACCACAGCTTTTACGTTCTCGGAACATGACCTAAACATCATTGTTTATTTGGATATGACTCATGATAAAACCACAAAGGTGGGTTAATACCCTCATCTCTGCTATATTTACTGACACAAAAGAAAGATGATTGGCCTTTAGATGTCAAATCAGAAATTTAGCTATGTGGATGTCTATAAATATATAATTAGAAAGTTGGCGGTATGGATAGATGTCCAATTCAAACACGATCCCGTGAACTTCGTGTGCATACCTATTTCTTATCTATTGTCAGTTTCGAACCACCCTTAGTGTATGTTTACCCCTCAAGACTGGTCGTGATCATGTGTGGCTATTTTTACCCTGCACTTTAAGTACAAACATCTACCCCTGGAAGACTCCTTAACATCCTGGCAGTGGTTTTTTAAGCCTATCCAAATATCTAGGATCGTCTGCTCAAATTGAGTTAAACGACAATTGCGTTTTCGTTTTCAGAGATGTGTAGGGTTTATACAGACAAATAACGGTAGCTATAATAACGGTAGGTGCATTGTAATATCTCAAAACTAAGGCAATGCTATAATACTACTTACATAGAGACAACCATAGACATCTATTGACAGGGACTGTTTCCCCCTAACCATTCCGACCTCCGACCAACACCTGTGCAGCAAAATTCAAACAAACATTAGAGATCACAATCACAGTGCATGTACATCGATATGAGGGGACCCAGTCTTAAATGTCCAAATAGGATTCCATAAATAGAGCGTCTTAGATAGCATACTCCTGATCTAATAATAAGGGCTTAATACAGGTAGGTAGATTGTTATTTTTTCAAATAGAGGCATTTGTAATGTCAGAAAGTCTCTAAACGAAAAAAAAACAACACACACACACGAAAATAACACATGACCACACGTTTTGACCAATGTTCTGCAGCCTGTTGCACAGAAGCTAAATAGAGCACTGAGAAGGTGCCCTCTCATGCTCTGCTTCACCATCCAACTTACACTCACCACATTAGACACAAAAGCCACCTGCCTTGTTTGAAAATTGCTGGTACTGCCCAACCTTTTGAAGGCTTTTATATGTTGTATTGATAGGAACAGGTGTAAAAAGGGGCACAAACAGTGCTACCAGACATTAATAATATAGACTCAAACAGACACGCCTGGATGAGTTGCTGAAGTACATGTATACACAGAGTAGGTAATAGACTGACTAACTATACATGTTCCTACTCACTTCAGCCCTCTCTAGCACTGGACTGACACGACCACTTTTTTTGCAAAACGAAAAAAAGGTAGGACTACTGCATGTGATACACTTTTCAGGCAAAACTACATTTTCTACTATGTGCAACACCCTCCAGAGCATGCTGGCCTGCATTGTTGGCATACTCACCCGTAGTCACTAATGATGTTGACGTAGTTGTTCTCACCACGTCTTTCTACGAATTTTACACATGTGTATTTCTCCCATTCATCCATGCCGTCTCTGATCATGGCTCGTTGTTTTGCATCTGAAAGAAAGATAGGTGCGCTGCATTTATCAGTTTCTAATATAATGCCGTATTCCTTAATTTTCAGACTTTAATAACCATCAGAATGGTTGAAATTTACCGCACATGTTTATAGATGCATTAGCAGGATGAATCAATGGAAAATAGAAAGTCATTTGTTTCACATGATGTATAAAACACACCCACACTGAAGAAAGCTTGCAACATAACGATCTCATGTTTGCTTTGTTATTGGGAGAGTAGTTTAATCTGTATTAACCATTTCCCTGAAAGGTCAACCTTTTTATGGACGGATGAAAAGTGTTCTATAACCTACAAAGATCAAGATAAATATAATGATAATGACCAACCCCTCATACTCGCTCTTAATCTCTGGTATCCTCCTTCTTAATTCTCAATATTCCCACTATTTTCTGCAGTTCCTGGATCCCTCTTGTCATGTAAATATAGACGGTATACCGGGTTCAATTGTATGTTGACAGAAAGGATTGGCCCACCTCCTTCTAACCGCCCCTTATCATACCAAGGCCTCCAATACCCTCTTTCCGCCTCTCCTCGTGCACCCATTTCTTCTGCCTAATCCTTTCTCACCTGCTATTTAGATCTACCCGGTATATAGTCTAAGCCGGGAGTCTAAACCACAATTGTATTAGGAGAGCAACTACTGACCTTAAGAATTATTAGGTTTCAAGGGTTGAATTATTGTTCGGGCCAATGCTTCCTTGTGGCATTTTTACTCTTTTTATAACTATATCTATCTGTATTCCAATTTTTCACCTGCTTATGTCACTAAATACATTCTTTCCATCTCCGACGACCTTCCTTAGTTCCCCTCAGCACACTTCATGCAGGGTGGTTCCTCCTGTGTACGTCTCCTGATCCACCCCCGCCTCCCACGATCAATACCCCACATTATAGTACAATGTCAGCATAATTATCATTACCTGACTCCCCACCTCTCCAACTCAACTGGGCACAGTGCCCTGGGGAAAACCAAGTCCTCCCTGGAGGTGAAGGAACTACATGTATACGAGGTGTTCTGCGGTTCTTTAGACATCCCAAACAAAGATCCCACACAGAGGTGACAGATCATGATTCATGCATTACCAAGTTGGGGTTAAAGGAGGGGAGAGTTTTTATTGTACATACAGCTGATCACATGTTTACCGCTATGCCACTGTGTGGGCTGTAAATTTTGAAGAAGCGCCGATTTCCTCATGGACTCTCGACTAAAAATAGACCTTGGAAGTAATGATCTTACCCATTGTTCCATAAAACATTTCTAGGTGTAAACAGGAATAAGCACACAGAGAAAAATACTCCATCTTATTAGCTCACACTTTCTTTTATCATACCATTACAAAATACAACGTTTGGCCTAATGAAGTAGGGCAATCCATAAGTAGATCGTTATAAGGTAACATTCTGCGGCTCTTCTATGTGCAAAGGTTATTGTTGATAAACACCAATGGGATAATCATCTTAAATAAAGAGCCAGTATTTGCATCCTGAATGGGGATATATCCCCACCCATGCACCCCCACTTTATCCTACTGAGTCATTGTAAACCTGGTATTTAACACTCTTAGAAGTGCACAATTCCTTAAATTCATTATCATTATCATTTGTCATGCACCTTTGGGCCATGGGCTGCATTGGTTCATTGGTACTTCTCTAAACATTTGGACTTGCACTGACACCATTGTGTGGATAGTGCATGAATGCAACACTGTTAATTCAAGCAAAAACGCCAGTATAGGGCCTACTGCATTCATGCATGTATTTTGCGACAAATGGGTCATGGTCCATAAATGCGCCGTGCCCACCCTAAATAGTTTACCGGATCATGTGCCTTTCACCTTGTAAGTTAGGGGACTAGCTACAAAACCCAACTATATATATATATATATATATATATATATATATATATATATATATATATATATATATATATATAGTATTCCTTATTAACTTGCACATCCTTAAACTGAGAGCATTTGTTAACACAGCCCACGCATAGCTCAGTTTGAATCAAGTCTATTTGACTTACATGAAGTGTCAGTGACCATAGAAAGGGCAAGTCCTGGCTCCTTGGTAGAGTCCCTATGTACATGTTTTGTCATTCCGGTGGATAAGCTTAAAAAATGTGAACGTATTCTTGCTGTGTATATACGCTCAGTTGCTGAATTTACAAAGGGCCAAGAATTTATTGCCTTGTGGGGGGGGGGGGGGCCTCGGTACATCTAGGAAGGGGGGGGGGGTAGTGAAAAGGAGCCCCCTTTTTATGGAAGAGGAGGGGCGGGGGTCTTCTTGCAAAACCAATTCATAGAAGGGGAGAGCGTGATAACTGGTTGAGGGGTGGTCGAAAAGAAATGCCAGCCCACAAAATTCCAATAAGACTCGGCCCTAAGTTCAGTAATCCTATGTACATTTGTTTATGTCAAGGTGCATATGACTTTTGTCTTCTCAAAATCTAAAAAAAAAAATACCGATCAATTTCTCTGAATCCCTACTTTTTATTGTGCTTATCCATCAATGTTTTTTTTTGTATCATTGTAAACTTTTAAGTTAAGATCCCGCTTGCAAGAGTCCCCTTCATTTAATAGATTTGGAAATGTTTTGAAATATCTCAATAATACACAGTAAGAAAATGCGTTAAAGGAAACAAGTTGTGGTCCCAGAGCTATAAAGGGACCAAATTCACACGATTAAGACACCTGGATGTCGGCTGTCTGCTCACGACCCCCACCCTGGCTCCGGTAGGTGAGCGTGTTTTTACCTTGGCACCTTCCCCAGGGGGTACAGCACACACCCCACTTGCCAATGTCAATATTATGTATTGATTTGGTTCTTTTTGTGATATAGTTTGAGAAAAAAAAAGATTTTCTTATTGACATGTATGCCTATCTGTTGTGCACGATTCTTCCTCCTATGTCTAGCTTCTACCTTGATATACATGACTAGGAAGTAATCTATTAGCAGGTATTAAGTGGTCTGCACGTCTATTTTGGGAGCATTTTTTTAGTATTCATGCAGCCATTATGATAGTAGGAGTGACAACACGATTTAGAGTACTTACTGAATACTTCGTCAATTACATATGGAATTGTAGCATCGGTCCACCTGAAGGCCTCATCACTGATAGCAATACGTGCCACTGGTATATCCCTACAACAGATAATGATGTAATTTTAAGTGAAAATGATTTGAAATAGCTTGATATTAGCTATAGGGAATTTTATTCCAAAGATATTTTAAGATATAGAATGTATATTTTCCTTACCCCACAACTGTCACAGGTCTGTGTAACGCTTGCTCCTGTACTTCCGTCAGTTTCATGTCCATCTCCACCATACGGGGCTCCTGTCTAGGGGAGCCTCCAGGTCGTGACGCACGCTCTGCAACCAAGGTAACAGATCATAGCATTAACATTGATGATTCATGTGATATACAGGGAAATACGGAATGCTGATATAAATGTGCATATGCATATCATAGCGTAAATCATAGCAGTACGCCCTAAGATTGAGAGACATGTATTGCTCATCGCGTTATTTTGAGTACCTCTAGCGTTGGCATATCACTTTGGAAAATAATGTGTTGCAATAAAAAAGAAATGACTACAGATATGATATAACCTAACCTTTTGCTTTCATATATGCGTCATGAATTACCACGTCTATCTCTGGGCGTTGTGAACGAGGGGAGCGTGGGGCAGGTAGTCCTGGCCCTCGGGGTTCTGTCATCCTGTTTGGTAATGGTACACCAAGCACCACAGCCAGCAACTGGTAAAGGCAAGGAAACACGTGCATTAAACCCCAAAATGAACAAACTTTCCACTGATGGCATGGTTCTTCAGTATATTAGGGGCCATCCACAAATGATGTCATGCTGGAGGGTGACCCGGTAAGAGGGTCAGGCCAATCACGACAAAATTGATTTACCATATACCTTCAGCATTGCAATATTGGCAAAACACATGACGATGGGGTAGGGGGAGACCAAAATGGTCAAGTTTGGCATGACATCATTCATGGATGGCCCCTTGTATCAATTTGTCCTCATGATGCACAGACAGTTCGTCCTACAGTAAGTCGCGGCTGTCTCATAAATATTGACACAACAGCATTTTATAAATGTATCAAACCAAGGCACAGGATCAATGAGAATCAATACTGCATGAATGCAGTATTTAAGGGCACTGTAATCCATGCACTGCCTCCATACATCACACCTACAAGGGACGTATTACTATATATAGAGTTCAAATCACTACATTGTCCCAGTGCAGTTAGAAATACAAAAAGTTGTAAAAAAATAAATCATATACTGATATCTAAGTCGATATTTGAAATGAAATAGATATATTAACTCCGAAGCAACCTTCTAATAAAGAACGAGGGCGCCATGGTGTAGTGGTGGGCACATTGGACTTTGAATCCAGGAGCCCGAGTTCGAACCTCGGTGGTGCCTCCAGTCATTTTGTCTGTAAAGACGTGTCCACAAGTATGCTGTTGTACACCGTGATTGTCGTGTGGTGAAGGCGCGAAGCATGAATGGATCTCGCACATGTTTTTGGGATAATCCCATTTTGTAAATACTGCACAATTAATCACTCTTTTCTATTAATCTACGACTGAGAGCACAGCTGCAATACACAAATAAACGCTTAATATCTATCCACCGCCACTGCTTTTCCCCGGCTCTTTTCCTCTATATGCTAAATTGGATACAGTAACAGGAAGTATGCATATCTCCCAATGCAAAGGATCTCTCTATATATGGCGGCCAGAGTTCATGTGTCTGTGGTGAACCTGTGGCTGACAGCCTCCCTCCACAGGTCAAAGGGGGTCGTGATGTCCACATACAAATGGGTAGACAGACCCTACACAGACAAGGCCTTCTGTATGTGTATATCACTCATATATATCTTACAATGTATATCAATTATCGAGAATAAGAGGGATACAGCGTGATTAAAGGATCTAATTAAGAAATTTAGGACTTCTCACGGAACTAAGCGTGCAGAGGTTCTTAAGCAAACGGGATCTAGGCTTGTTAAGGTACTACATGTTTATGTGTCCGGGATATGTGTATTCAAAATATAACCCCTACTAGAGTGCGATAGGATCTGCTATAGCCCAATATCCATATATCGATTCATGTTTGACAACGCACAGTTATATGAGGACCAGAATAATGTGGTTGGATGTGTTTGATCTAATGAGCTCACATACAAAGTGACCTCTGTTGATAACTTCAGACAATATCTGGAGATCTAAAGAGCACAAAAACGAATGGTGTAGGAATATTACAACTGCAGCATCTGCTTCATACAAAATAAGAAGGAATAGAAGGATTGGTTTGCTAGAACAATCTATCTACATCCAAACAGGTCTAGTTAAATTGTTAAAAGAAATGAAAGATTCTGACAGGTTTACTGAATAATCAATGTAGACCACGTTGTGATATATGCTATTTAAAAGGCACACATATGTCATGCATTTTAGTAGGTAACAAGGAGGTTTGGGTTGTCATAGAGCTGTAATGAGCCTATAAAAATGGCCATATGCCGCATGTGGAGGGTCTGACTTTGAAAGGCTAGTGAATACAGATGGACCGGTCTGGACTAATCAATCAATGACTCAGGCGGGAATTTTCAGAGGTAACCGTGAGGTGATTGGCTCAGTGAAGACCTGTTCAATAAATTATACACCCTACATCATTGAATAACGAATTAAACCCAAGGAAGGACTTCTAGGATTATAATGTGTGAAATTTAGAAGATGTACTTACACATGATGTCAATGCTAAAGTTGGTAATAAAGTCCACATATTGATGTTTTAGCAGTAGTATATATGTGCGTATATGTCGGTGCGTATATGAGCGAATAAGGAGAGGAGGAGGAACGCTGACTTTTATATTGAAGAGACGCCGCCGGAAGTAGAGTAGCCACCATCCACCAGGGTGCGTCGTGACGTCACGGCACCAAGGGGACGTCCCAGGGGCGAGAGGGGGGGGGGGTTGTATATGAGTCGGTGTGTGAGGATCGTGAGTAGAGCGTGCAGATTATAGCAACACTAACAATGAGTATTGTAGGTTAATATAGGGTCAAGTCCCACGAATCTGAGCATAAACCCTGTTTGTAGTAGGTAATAGTGGTACTGGTCATCTTTTTAAAATAGAGGGTCAAGCTCACGCCAAAACTCTCTCCTATTGTAAATACCGTAATACCTCGCATGTAGGCCTAAACTATATGTAAGGATGGGACCATGCCACGCCTTAAAGGATCAACCAAGGTTCGAGATGGGTCATATTTTTCAACTACCGTAAACACAAGCCATACATGCATTTTAAAGGCTTTCCTTCAACCAAGGATGCACATTTTACGCGAGGCATGCCTTATATGTGAGGTATTACGGTAGGTCAGATATAGGAATATAAGTAATCCGAAATGAACGAGCCCACCTCCATTTCGATATACTCATACCCCACAGCAGTCCCACATCATCTCTGTTGGAAAAGGAGATAAAACATGTTTTAGTTTGAGCGCAAATATGCCCTACTAAGAGGATCGGTGCATGGAATTAAATTGAGCAAAAGTCTTCGACAATTACTGATGTATTAAGTTCGTGTATTGTGGGATCTTATAAAATGCAGCTACACGTGTAACGAGTTGTAACGACACATTGATCTCTGCTATTCATTGAGGATCAATAAAAAAAAATGTATGCCCTACGTTAGGCAACATTATCCAGCACTTTGGGGGAAATGTAGGCTATCAAATATAGGAACTATCGTTGTAGAAAGGGGTGTTTGTAAAAAAAAATTAAAAGAGGTTGGTGTTCTTTCCCCCTTCCCTGTCACCCTCCTTCCAACCCATACATCCTCCCTCTCCCACCCTCCCTCTCCCACCACCCTCCCTCACCCCCTCCCTCAGTCCCGCTCTAACCACCTCCCCCACTCCTCCCTCTGTTCCTCGCCTTCCATGGGCAATAGACTCTGCTTACCTCGTCTGCGTGCCTCTTGTTCCGTCCTCCTTTGCCCTTCCCCTTCCACTTCTGGAGGATGGGTTTGATATAAGCGGCTGTCATCATCACCTATATGTACAACTACAACAGGTGTTCATTCTAGCTGGTGATGATACTAAAGTGATACTATACACACGGATTCACCACCTCCTAGACCATAGACCACAGCCCATGACAGCATTCGCCCTTTCTATAACCAGATCCACCTTCTCTTCTCCTGAAGTGACTCACTCTGAGTTCTTTCTGTGGCTATTCTTGCTATTGTGGGCCACCGCTTGGCAGTTTTTTTTTATAGTTTGTCCTTTCCATTTCCTTCTTGGCAGGTTTCATGGTTGAATTGTGTCTGAACCCCAAATACTTGCCGAGGTATGAACGTCAGTAGCATGTACCTACTAAAGATATGAACCTCACCAATACATGCACAGCTCGACCTTGAGATCACTTCAAAAGACACTACGATCACACGTAGCACCATGAGTAAAATGCCATGAAGTTTTGGTACGACTTGAAGTGTGCAACCGTAGGCTGTTAAGAAACAACCTACTGCATTTAAACATGTGGTTACTTAGGGAGTGGTCATTATTTATCAACAGGGGGGGAGGGTGGGTTTGAGGGGGGGGCTAAAAAAATTTTGACCCCTCTTGAGGGGGGGGCTAAAAAAATTCACCCTCTTTATAGCAAAAAAGCCCGCGCGCTACTATAGATCAAAGAGGGGCGCGAAAACTCTCCGCACCTCCGGCGCGGGGGGGCGCAAAATTTTTTTGACTGCCGTCGAGGGGGGGGGGGTAAAAGATTTCTGCGCGTTGGCGCGAAAACCCACCACCCCCCCCCTGTTGATAAATAATGACCACTCCCTTATGTCAGGGAGGATAGAGTATACTGTATACTGTATATTCATGCTTATGTTGCAGAAGAAACTGCATACTGTTTTGTCATCAATAGCCAATAATTATAATGAACGGGTATAACAGGGTACACTTGTGTAGGTATTTATTGTATGCTGTATTATGTGTGTATTTATTGTATGCTATATGGGAGAGTGCTATGGGAGTCCTGTATAGGGTTTATGGTAGCTAAGAGTTTATGGTAGGCTGTGGAATGTGTAGACGGAGGGGAGTCGACGAGATCTGGTCAGGTAGATTCTGTAGAGGGGGAGGGGGGAATACGGGTGAGCCAAACATCGGCGTCTGAAAGGTGTGAGGGGTTGGTAAGAGATAGGGAGGAGTTAGTATTGTGGGAGCAGCCGAGGAGGCAACACATACTCCTGGAGTAGACGAGGATGAAGCTGTTTAATATTTAGTATTACACTTAGCCAATGTAAGAACGGATTGAGCAGGATCTCTATGGCACTCATACCTCTCCAGTAGCATCGGATTGTTAAAACATGAACTGCTTGTATGAATAGACTGATGTCGTTGAAGCTGTACAACCTGAGTGGGCTCACCAAACAACTGTAATTGTGAATAACCAATGAACAATAAATGGTGACTTGTATCGGCGTCTTGGTGTTGGTTAAAAGGATGGGCTAGGCCAACATCATACCACTAGAGTTAGTCTTCCCAAACACGTGAGAACAGCGGAGCGAGCTGATAATAACTACACAGCTTATACCACATTAATATACATATAAACACAACCCACACAGCCCAGATGGTGGAGAATTAGTGGTTGGGCTTATCATTGTACTGATGAGCGGCTCGCCGTACCCGATACCTAACAGCTCAGACGCTGGATGTGACTCAGCGGCATCGCCACACACTGACAGTAGTGACGGTGTGGAAGTCTATACTATCATACCTGCAGCGCGCACGTTGCCTGGGAATGCAGCGGTAGCACATAGTGGTGTAGCAGAGGGACAGGGTGGAAGATCCGAAGTGAGTGAAGCGGGACCTGATCAATCACGTGTCACTCTTAGATCGGATCACACACATGTGCATGTGCAATTAGGACCCAGGTCGCAAGTGGTGCTTTTGCCTGGAGAGGTGGTGTCTAGAGAGATTGGATTCCCCGTGGCTCGGTCAGAGGAGGAGCGGGCGTCGTCTCAAAGGGATCCCAAGTCTGGGGGGACGTCTAGCCTACAATTGTCTACTGCGGCTGATTCTGAACCAGCAGGGTCGGTGGTAGTGGACGATACCTCTGGACCATTCTCAGCATTGGGAGTGGAGAACGGGCATCAGTCATCTGCGGCAGAGTCGGAGACCAGGGCTGATATTTCTAGTGATGGGCAACAGGCGGCGGTTCAGGAGCACACAGTAAGTGCTGATGCGGGGGAACGGCCTGATAATCTCTGCAAGGGATGGACGACAGGAGACAGATTAGTAAATTATAAGTATTTTTCGACGCCCATTGCTAGGAGCTCCAGTATTAATTTCTGTAAGGCTACTCCTAGGTGCCTTGAGTTTGAGGGTACAGCGGACCAGGGACGAATCAGACGCGCATCTGAGGGGGATGTGGCGGATATTGGTGATGAGGATTTGAATTTTGAAGCAATTGCAACGTCATTGGGGTTAATTGAGCCAGTACATGAAGACGGACAGGTGGATGAGAGTGGAACAAGGGATAGTCATGAGAATGAGGGGGACGCACATGGGGAGGATGATCCAGTAGACGGGGCGTCTACAGTGGTGGCAGTGTCAGGACAAAGCGAGGACGTCGGTGAGAAGATACAGGAACAGGGGTCGGAGGCCTGTGGTGATTCACAAGGGGGGAGTGCAGGATTGCTACCGTCTGGTTTTTTGGTGGTTGTTGAGAATGGGAGAGAGTTAAGTGATAAAGACTTGGTGGGTCAGGATGAGAATGGTGGAGTTGGACAGGATTGGACAAGCTGTACTACACCGGTCATTACAGGTGATCAAAGTGGCAGTCGTCTGGGAGAGTCTGTGAGTAAGACAAGGGTGGATGAAGTTATTACAGGTCTACAGAACACTAATATTAGGGTACGACGAAGCATAGAGAGGGGGAGGGCCATATTGGAACAGGAGCTGAGATACCGGCAGGCCATTAATGGGGGGGAGCCGCCCGCGGGGCCGGAGATAGACCGGGAGCGTGTAGCACGAAGGGAGAGATTTTTGAGCGACACAGTAAATTGGAGGAAGGTAACTGCGAATATCCGCTCAGGCAATAGTACAGGTCGTACTACAGATGAGGGGCATTTAGATGATGTTCTAAAAAGCCATCTTCAGACTGATGTTTCGGGTGACTGGGAGGATTGGTGGGTTCGGAGAGCGGGTGAAGAGAGAAGACGACAGATAGAAAGGGAGGCCCGGGAGGAAGCCGCCGAGGGCTCCGTAGCTGGAGGTGTTGGAACTGGTGTACAGGGGAACGATAGTGAAGAGAGCTCAGTGGGTGATTTGGATGCGGAGAAACAGGTGGAGGAGGATATTGCACCTATTATTGGTTTTGAAGACGACGACATGGCGCCTAGTCCGAATGTTAAACTACCATCCTTCAATGGGGAGCCTGGGGAGGATTATCGGAGATATTTCAAGGAATTGAATGGAATGCAAAAGCTATTTGGATGGTCCCCGGATCAACATCTTGAGTATGCAAAATTGGGCTTGAAGAAGGGGGCATCGAAATGGATGGATGGTATTCCAGAGGGGGAAAAGGATACTTTGGACAAAGTAGTGGCTATAGTGAAGAGGGTTTTTGAAGACAAAAGGCCACTGTGGCAGAAACATAGGGATTTGCACTGTCTGAAGCAGGAAAAGGGACAGTCGGTCTGGGACTTTGCATTGAAAATAAAGGAATATGACGAGTTGGATGTTCCTGATGTCATCAAACTGTCAGTCTTTGTGGGGGGTTTGCTTCCGCCCATTGATAAGGACCTGATGAAACACAATGCTGATTCTTTTGAAGAGGCTCTCAGGCTGGCGTCTTATTGGGAAAATGTGGAGAAAGGCAGGAACTCCAAAGGTGTGGCGCAGTTACACATGCTAGAGTCTGAGGGGACTCGGGATGGAGCGTGTGGGGATGATCAGTTTGATCCTAAAGAATACGCTAGGGAACAAACTAAAGCAGTGGTGGAGATGTGTACTATGGAATATAGACGGGGGCTCAGAGAAATGGAACATGGACGGGAGAATCAGCAGGGACAATATGCTGGAAGAGGTGGTAACTCACAAGGGCAGTATCAGGCGCAGGCGGGCAGAGGGACCGGCGCGGGAACATATGGTCAGAATAGGCAGTTTGGTACAGGTGGCGGAGGCCGAGGATGGAATTATCAAGGAGGCCGCGGTGGAAATCAATATAACGCGTCTCAGTATTTCAATAACAGGTTTCAGGGACAGAGATACACAGGAGGAAGCAGGCAGGGTCAACAGGGGGATGATAAAGGTCAGAGAAGAGCTCAGGAATATGCTAGGATGATGGGAGATGCAGGAGAGAGTCAGAAAGGAGGAGGGGCGATCTATTGTTTGATTCATGACTCTACTACACATTCTACAGAGGAGTGCACGTTTTTGAAGAAATACAGGGATCAGTTGTCATCCTCTCAGCAGAACAGAGACCAACGAGATCAGGGAAATGATGTTCGCAGGCCGGGAAACGGGCACAACGGCTCATTCCTACCCCAGAATTAAATTTGATATCAGGGGATGGGTCGGGAAACAGGGGATCAAAAGACAAAACGCCATGGTTGGTTCAGTGTACTATTGACGAGAATACATACAGATGTTTAGTGGACACGGGCGCGTCTGATTGTTTTATAGCACGGACAGTTGTGAGTAGTATAAGTGAGAGAGCAATTTGGGACAGGCAGCCATCTCAATTGGGGAAGGTGCGTCTGGGGGACAAAACATCATTACAAGTTTATGAGACGGTGCGACTGCAATGTTTTATGGATGGTGCTTGCATATACTATGATTTTAATGTGGTGGATTCACTAGCTTATGATATTGTGCTGGGACGTAATTTTCTGATTGACGCAAGGGCACAGATTATAGCTATAGATGGAAAGGTACGTCTCTTTACTGAGGATCCGGTCTCAATTGAAGTAGCGGCGATTTTGGACCCATGGGAGGAAAGATTGGTGACGGTGAAAGGATGGGATGTTGCGGCTGAAAGGGTTGGAACAACGGTCTTGTTGAGACCATCTAATTTGGCGGTGGTAGCTGCGGATGGTGCGGTGAACTATGTGGGGAAGAAATGGTATATGAGAATTGCTAATCTCTCTGACAGGCAAGTGTATGTGGATACAACTGAGGTTATAGCATATGCGGAAGACATAGATGAACCGGAACTTAATTTGCTGGAGGTAATTGATACAGCTAATGTTGGCAGGGATAGAAAGGATGAGGCTCGTGAGGTTTTGGCACGATGTAATGAAGACCGGCGGGAGAATGGTCAAGATGCTTGGGGAGGGTCAAAGCACCGGCAGGATCCTCAGGACAATGGTGGTGGATGTGGTGTTTCTACCTTAAGTGAGCAGGAGAGGCTGGATAAAATTGAGAAGATCAGGGGCATTGATTTGGGTGACACTATGATGACGCCGGAAGAGCAGAGGGTATTCAGAGAAATGCTGGTGGTCAACATGGACACTATAGCATTTTCTATGAAGGAGTTGGGTCATTGTTCATTGGCTCCAATGAAAATAAGGGTCGATGAGTCCAAGGGTCCGTGTATGGCACGACCATACAGGTATTCTCCTCAGAAAATGGATATTATTGATGAACAGGTGAGGGAATTGTTAAAGTTGGGAATTATAGAGCCCAGTGACAGCGTCTGGAGAAGTCCGTTGGTGGTGGTGCAGAAGAAGGATGGAAAGGCTAGACTATGTACAGACTATCGCATGTTAAATCTTATTACGGCGGATGATACATACCCTATGCCCACAGCCAGAAGCATGTTTTTGTATATGGCATACAGAAAACCTATAATCTTTACAGCCATGGATTTGCTCAGTGGGTATCATCAGTGCGATCTACATCATGACAGCAGGCAATATTCAGCATTTGAATCACCTTCGGGGGTTTGGCAATGGACGAGGATGCCGTTTGGTATGAAGCAGAGCCCATGGCAATTTACTAAGATTATGTCATTAGCACTAGGAGGCTTAATACCACGTACTTGTCTAGCCTACCTAGACGATATCATTATCTTTGATCCGGATGTGGACAGCCATATCACTAATGTCGGCAGAGTATTGGCAGCTTTAGGTAAAGCAGGTTTAACAGTGAAGCCGGAAAAGTGTGAGTGGGGCAAAGCGGAAATCAAGTTTTTGGGGCACATTATTAATGCTGAAGGAGTGCAGACGCAATCTAAAGTGATCAGAAAGGTGCAGGAATTTGGTAGACCGTATAATGAACATACAACTCGATCCTTTCTGGGGCTTTGTAATTATTACAGGAGTTTTATTCCTAACTATGCTGTTTTGTCGATGCCTCTGAATAATTTGTTGAAAATCAAGGTGCCATTTAAGTGGACGGATGAGTGTGAGGTGTCATTCAAGAAAATACAAGCAGCATTAGCAAGCACACCGTTATTGGTACATCCAGAGATCGGGGGTCACTTTTATGTTTTAACGGATGCTTCGGATGGCGCGTGTGGAGCGGCCATCTGTGTAGAGAGGGACGGATTGCTGAGACCGGTAACATATTATGGGTATACATTTACAAAGGCTGAAAGAAACTATACTATAACAGAGAAAGAAGGCCTAGCTGTTATAAGAGTATTGAAGAAATTTGAGGATATGCTGACGGGAGCTAAGATTACGATAATAACAGACCATCAACCATTAATACCTTTGCTTCAGCAAGCCAGTAAGGCTCCATCCAAAAGGTTGACTAGATGGGGTTTAGCAATGACTGACTTTGACTATGAGATCAGGTATGAGCCGGGAGCCACTCACTACCTGCCGGATTTTATATCCAGAGTGCCGTTGGCAGTGGGACAGGATACACCTGGCGAGGAGTCGGGGGAGTTTGAGCCTGAGGTGGGATGTGAGTTACTCGTGATGGAACTTGTAGGGGAGGAATTGGATAGGGAAACCTTCATTCAGGAGCAGTGGAAGGATGGATTCTGCAGGGGGATGATGAGATATTTGGCGGGAGATGAATTGCCAGTGGATGAGGAAAAGGCGCGAGGGATTTTACATAATGCTGATTTCATGGGTATGAAGGATGGATTGTTATGTAAGTATATAAAACCAGCTAGAAAGAGGGGTGGGCCTATAGCTGACCTAAACCCAAGGATAGTGGTGCCTAAGGCTATGGTGAATAGAGTGCTCTATCTCATGCATGATGATATCATGTGCGGAGGACATGTGGGAACAGTGGCGCTAAATACAAAAGTACAGGCTAGGTTTTATTGGAAAAATATGATGGTGGACATAGCTAGATATGTGCGGCTGTGTGAAAGATGCGCGTTGAGAAAAAGAGCACCTCACTTTAGGGCCAAGGCAAGATCATGGGATACACCGGATTATCCATGGCAAGTGATACAGACAGATTTTGTTGGGCCACTACGTAGGTCCAAAGAAGGTTATAAATATATTATGACCTTCATAGACCTTCTGACGGGATGGCCGGAGGCATTCTGTACTAAAGACACAACTGCGCACACGGCAGCTGGGGTGTTTCTACGGGAGATCGTGTGTAGGTACGGCAAGGTGGAAGTGCTGTGCAGCGACAGAGGGTCTACATATATGGGTCAGGTTTTTCGTGAGGTTACAGCTAGATTATCAACCAAACAGAGGTTTACGTCTTCTAGGAATCCGACCGGAAATGCCAGGGTTGAAAGATTGCATAAATCATTAGAGGACACGATAGGATGCTATGTGACTGAGGACCATGAACACTGGCCAGAGCTGTTACCCATTGCATTGTGGACAGTGCGCTCCAATATTAGTATGAGGACGGGGTTTTCACCATATGCACTACAATTCGGGAGGGATCCAGTGGCTATGTCCTTTGCTGAGGAAAGGCCACTGCCTAAAGTGACATCTGAGAGGGATTGGTTTATTAGAACAAATCATAGCATACAGTTATTACAGGAGGCGGCCAACGCTCATACTGCTAAGTATGAGGAGCAGCTCAGACGTAGACTGGATGGACGGGCGCGACCTATATCTTTTATAGAGGGGGAGTGGGTATATTATTATGATCCGAAATGCGCGGTGAACAATACATCGAAGTTTGCTGGTAGATACACTGGGCCACACAGGATAATAGAGGTGGTGGGGGATAACAGGGTGAGGTTGAGAGCAGTGAAGACGGGCAAAGAGATACCTCACTTGGTAAATGTGAATAAACTGAAGAGAGCATACAAAGGGGAGGGTGAAAATGACGAAGGAGTAGCCAAAGATGAGAGGTCTGTGGAAGTGGATAAGTCAGAGGTGGAATCACAAGTGGATAAAGAAGACATAGGACATGAGAACCCGAGAGGGGTGACTGAGGTGGAACATCCTTCATCTGGTCTGGAGGATACAGCGTTAGCGGGCGCTGATAAGGAGGACAAATTGAATACGTCAGACGACGATAGAAGTGCACATGAGAAAAAGAGAGAGGTGGCCGGAGCTGGACCGCGCGTACCTATACAGGAATTTGATAATGAGAAAGATGGAGTTGTACGGCGAGATAGCCGGGAGAAGCACAGGCAGGAAGCTGTGGTCGATAATTGGTGTAAAAAGAAAGGGTTACAGGATAGTGATATTGATAAGGTTGAGGGTGGCCGAAGACAGGATAATGAAGAGAAAAGGAAGGGTAGAGTGAGAAATGTCGAGGTGAAGAGGCAGATGGACGAAGAAAGAGAGAGAGAAGAAATGGAGAGAAGACAGAAAAGAAAGGAGAGAGAGGATAGGGCTGAGAAGAGACGGAGACAAAGAGATAGGAGAGCGCAACTGGCTGCAGGGGCTATTATGAGTGAGGAATCTAGCAGTGAACATATCATTCCAAAGGGACCGATTTGTAAGCATCACAGGAGAGGCAGAGAGGAGCTCAGCTCATCCAGCGATGGAGAATAGGGTGAGTTTAGACGGGATACTACAGGATGGGCGATAATCCTGTAGTATGGACGTGTGTTGCTATGAGGGAAAAGAAGGGGGGGGTGATGCAGGTGCCGAAGGGGGAGGGGCCGCCCGAAGGAGCAGGTCAAGCTGACTCATGCAGGTAGACGGAAAGGAGGGCGATACACAAAGAAAAGGGAAAAGTAGGGCAAGGTAGGAAAGGAGGGGAGGGGGGGAGACCAGCGCAACAGGTATATGCAGGAGGAGATGCATCAGGATGTGGCAGTGCGCGCACAACGAGGGACGAGATAAGACCTCACAGTAAATAGCAGGTGCTGATGGACGGATGGCAGATAGCTGGTACGATAGTGTTGGAGAACAGCAATACCAACAATACTATAATACGTGGATGATTCAAGACAACTATTGCAATAGCACTTACAATGAAAGGAGCACAGTGTCTGCAGCAAGTTCAACAACAACAGAAACAAATGAAAAAGGATTTGGTGCGACTTCAACGTCAGGCCAACCAAGCTCAGCGCAAGAGCCAATACAGGTGGTGGAAGCAGCTCAAGCCGAGGTCCTGGTAAATCATCAGGGAAACATATGGGATAGCATACGTGACATCACTGTGGGACAGACAGAATGGGAGTGGTTGTTGGATGCCACTCTACAAGGCACCGGTGGTATAATTAAGAGAGAGACTCAGACCACAGAAACAGCGACACAGACAGAACCATCAATATTTTATAGTAAAGACGATGAATTTGTGCTGGATACATCAATCAGATTGGATGACATATTGATAGAAGAGTATTACAGCAGAAGACAAGTGACATCAAGGCTCTGTCACATTTGTGGCAGAACAACAGCAACAGCGGCAGGAGCGGCCAAACACCTGGAACAGGTACATGGGATAAAACATCTCATATAATGTCCACTAGTGAGGATGCGGGAAAGAGAGCACCATCTATAGTAAAGGCAGGGAGATATAGGGGACAACAGGTAGAAGACGCGCTGGATGCTATATATGGATTTGGATATTCATTGCCGAAGGTATTCAGATACAATGGGGCGACGTTACAGGATATAGTAATGCAGAAAATATCAAAACTGAAATTGGACATCGCGAGATTGCCAAGATATTTGAGGGAACAAGTAAACAGACATCACTTTAAATATGGAGTAGGGAGTGTGACTAATGCATTCTTTTTCTCAAGAAAGTGTAGGAGGCATCGCAAGACTAGTAGAGGGAAACGATGCAGGCAGTGTAGACAAAGAGATGAAACTTGGGAAATGTTTAAACTGAAGCAAAAGGGAAAGCATATCACCCAAGGAGTATTAACATCCGGGGTTAAAGACAATGAGACGACCCTGGAGGAGGAGGATGTAACCGAAGACTTTGATAAATATAACTAGAAAGGATATGAGTTGATAGAAAAGAACAGAGGGACTGTAC
The DNA here is from genome assembly GCA_949317995.1 of Acholoe squamosa. Classification (NCBI taxonomy): domain Eukaryota; kingdom Metazoa; phylum Annelida; class Polychaeta; order Phyllodocida; family Polynoidae; genus Acholoe; species Acholoe squamosa. Next base: position 46,194,205 of record OX439038.1, read on the forward strand.
GGTCATAAAATACAATACCTGTTAGGGGAACGTTGTGAGGGGTTGAAGAAATGTACAAAATGGCAGGTATCAGTATAACGCCACCTACCTTTAGAGGAGCACCAGGAGAAAAGATAGAAGAATATTTCTACGACATGGATCTGATTAAGAGAATATATGATCTAGGGGAAATGGAATATGTGGCATTATTATTGTGGGGAATGAAAGGTGAAGTGAAAACTTGGGTTAGGAAATTACCTGAGGAAAGTAAGAATACTGCATGGAAGATACAGCAAATAACCATGGCAGTATTTGCAGCTCCAGATGCCTGGAAAGAATGGGGTACAGGAGGAAAGAGACAGAAAAGACAGCGCGAGAATGACGGCGCGGAAACAGAGCCAGCGGGGGAATGAACACGAGAGTGAGAAAAGGGGGGGGGGGAAGTGTCGGACACTGAGACAGACATATGTATATTAACAGCCTAGTAACAGAAAAAAAAAAAGGGGGGGGGGAAGAGAGCAGACATGCGCAGGTAAAGAAAGAGATAAGATGCAATGACAAGCAAGACAGTTGGCAGTGTAGGAGCGGAACTCCAGCTGTACAGATATCGGCAAGCAACAGATACAGACTACACTCAAAAGTTTAACAAGATAGAACAACTAGCATGCTACGCGGACATAACCAAGACAAGACAACATAATCAGCAGTTTAGATAAGCTATAAACATGAGTTCTAGTGGAAAAGCCTGGATCATAGACAACGGAAGGTTCATAGCGGTTGAGATGAATTAATGGAGATCAGTAATAATTTACTGAAGGAAAGGAATCATCGCCCACTGTAGAGAGGGTAGAGATATTAAGGCTCAGATACACCCTACTCTATGGATAAGACTTAACTACTTAATACAGTTTGTGGAAAATTGTAAAAGGTCGGATCCATTTAGGATGCATTTAATATAAAATGTATTAGAAATACATACCTGAAGTGAAGATTTAAGGACTAGTAGGAGTAGAGGCATCATCATCATCAGCAGATGAAGTGGGAGAAGAACTGAAGATAGTAAATAAAGCAGGTATATGAGACAAGAGAAAGAAGTGCATCACATACAGGAGGCAACCACTATGGGGCACCTTATAAGTTGTCTAAGGGTGAATGGAAACACTAGTCGGAATCAGCAGGACCACAGTCGCGATACACATAGAATGACTCCAGTAACAAGGTCCATAATTAAGAGACCTAAATTTAAAGGATATATTTGTCCAGAAGTAAGGCATTCTGTTAAAGAACCAGAGCCTATAATGGTTTAATTATTTAAGAAGCCCAGACTCTGAGAAATGAAATACGATGTCTATAGTTGTAGATATATATTCAAAAATAAGTGTGAGTGAAATTCTTTTCTAAGAAGGTATTAGGACACATAAAATTCAGCCATATGGGTGTATTAATGAGATCAATTATACACCTGAGACTGTGAATGTGATCGCCACTACTCACAAATCAGAGGAGCTCAGCGACTTTATAGAGTTAGCTTATGCAGATATTTTAAAAGAAAATATGTGTATAGTATCTTATTACAAGAACGAAGTGAGCGTCTCTAGGAATCAAAGTATGAATCACTAGGGAAATATACTTACTTCTGCGAGAGGGTAGAAGCTGGGGAAGACAATGTTGGAAGGATAGGACCTCCAAGATTAGAAGAACGGGAGGCTTGTGGTATGGCAGAAAGCTGATAGGGATGATGTCGCGTAGTGGTAGCAGATGAAGATGTCAAGAGAGATATGATGGTAGAAGAACTGTGAGTCAGTCGTGAGGAAGAGGCCATGGTGCTGGACTGACAGGTCAATGGTGAGAAGGGTGGATGTCCAGGTGAGATAGCCAGAGTACTCCAGAACGAGGGCGACATTACTGGAAGGTGTGGAAGTGAAGCTGCAGTGGATGAAGATGAAGTAAACTGACCGGAGGTGGAAGAGGTCAGGGCCAGAGCGGGCGTATGTAGGCAGGAAGGCGGAGACCTAGAAGCCGAGGTGGCGCGGGCATCTGCAGCTGGAGCAGCTCGGATGGTGATGTGAGGCATCCTTAATGAAGATACAGCAGGAAACTGACCGGAAGTAGTGGCGCTAGTAGTAGAAAAGGGACGAGAAGCAGCGGCAGAATAGGTAAATGTGGATGTTAGGGTTGTTCTGGACGTCAGAGGTGCAGTGGTGGTTAGCAAAGGTGTGTATGGTAAGGGCGAAACACCGGAAGTAGCAGGAAGGTGAGAAAACACATTGTAGTCTACATATGAAGAGTGATGCTGAGGTGGCAGTGGACGAGAAGTTGATGAAACAGCGAAGTTGGCAGGCACAGAATATTGGTGGGAGGTGTCCACTCGTAGAGGAAGGGTCGCTGTGCAAGTTGGTAGCGCATTGGAGGTAAAGGTGGATGCGAGGCTTGGAACAGAGGTAGCAGGCACTATGGCGCTATAGGTGGGACGAGCACCCAGGGGAGACATCTGTGTAGGATTCCAGGGTAGCACGAAAGAGGTGGTCAAGTTGACAGACGGAGGCGTGATGTTGACATAAGCAGGCCGATAAGCAGGTGCAGGAACAGGAGGTACAGCAGCAGTTGATTGCAGGCGGTAACTGGGATCGGGCATCCCATCCAGGTGGATGACGCGCAGTGTCATGTCCGTCATGTTACAAGCTAAGCGTAAATGATCTCGAATGGTGGTGTGTGAGGGCATGGTCGCGCCTTGCGGTCCGGTGCATACTAGCATGCACGGAGTAACGTTAGCATCTGTGGAGGACAGGTCTCTGCAGCCGACGATGTAGGTAAAACCGGGCTGGAGACGATCTATCGGGAGATAGACGAGTGCGCCATTGACAGAAACGCTGGAATAACTAGCCATCTTCAGTGCGAACAGGGTGGAAGTCAAGCATCGACTGAGAATTTAATTCTAGGTATCTAACCAAGGGGATGGGAAGTTGAAATAAGAAAACAAAAATATAGTGAAAACTATAGTAAAAAAAAATTGAGGGCACATTAGGAGGAGTCGCTGAGACAAAGACTCCAATCCAATAAATTGGTGTTATCAGATGGAAGAGACGTACAGCTAGATAGGAGAGGAAGGCACACGTGTTCAGATTGACGGGAAAATATATACAAGAAGGGGTAAAAGGGTCATGAACTGGTGAACTATTTGACACGATAGGGCTTATTAAGTGTTCAAGATCCATAAAAACTTCCAGGAGCGATCAGTTAGGAGTCGTAGTAACCCAACTCGAACTGTAACTGGAAGCCATAATAAGAAGAAAATGGCGTGGCTAACTATACTATGTGTCTTATGTTCCTTGTGGGGTGTGGTAGATGCTGGAAGGCACACTTTCGAGACTTTAGAGAGAGCCGAATTAGGTGTCATTTTGCAACCTGGTAGACGTATTTCTACAGCTGAGCACAATCATGTGTCACAAGTGTTTGTATTAGAGATACCAGATAGATTACCAGAGCCGGAAATGGAAAGTATTTATGAACAATGTGTGAAGAACATGCAGGTTATGTGTGATATTCAACATCATAACAGAACCTTATTATTTGAAGATACCTGTGACAACATCAAACAGAAAGAAGAATGGTTGAATCAAATTATTAGAAAATTAATACAGGCCAGAGAGGAGGAAGTGGAAAAGCTGATGGAAAACATACCTGAACAACAACAAGTCAAAAGATCTAAGAGAGCAGGTATACCAGGTCTAAATATTATAGGAGAGTTGTCGTACTATATTTTTGGCACTGGAAGAGCTGATGATGTAGCCAGAAATGAAAAGGATATTCAATTACTGAAGACTTCGTATTATAAGATGCGTGATGTTATTAAAACATTGGCCACAAGTACTAGCAATGGCTTGGAGGACGTCATGGCGGAAGTGGGAGAGTTGGCTGATAGACAGTTGCAATTGTATGAAATGGCTAAGATATCATTGAAGAGACGGAAATTGCTGGAAAGAACTCAAACTATGCACAGTGTGGCATTATATGAACTATCCATTGTATACAACCATGAAAGCCTGCTGACAAGGGTCAAATGGGGGTATATCATTCATTTATTAAATGAACTCATTGAGATAAAGGATATGGCAGCTGAGGTAAGATTGGCATCACGAAGAAAACTATCCTCAAAATTGGTCACTAGAGAAGATTTGAAAGAAGCTATAATCAACACTGAAGTATATCTAAAGGCTACGTACCCACGATTTAGAGTCGCTTTTACTGATCCTGAATATTACTATGATAATAGTGTGGTGCGAGTATATCAGCACCAAGGTCGTGTGAAGATGCAGATAAGGATTCCGGTGGTGTCAGAGGAACACATATTTTGTGTATACTCTGTAAAGGTGTTTCCAGTACCAGTGCGGTTGGCCAATAAAGAAGCTGACGGGACGAGAATAGAGGGATTGCCATCAGAAGTAGCCATATCAAAGAATGGGCGGTATTATATATCAGAGCCAGTGGTGAATTGGGCGCGTTGCCATGGCAACTCAATAGCAGTATGCCCAGATATTCCACACATGAGAAAAATAGCCGAACGAGGGTGCATGGCGGCACTAATAAGAAATGACAAGGTGGCTATAGCAGAAACATGTGAGATCAACTATATAGTGCAACCAAATTTTCCTTCATTTGCGATAGCACTGGGAAAGGGTCGTACTTTGGTATCGGGACCCGACATACAAGGTCAATTGATGTGTCAATCAAGCCCACCTGTTAAGGTGAACATGCATCATTACGCCATATTGAACATTGGGTGTGATTGCGCATTCATGACTGCCGGGGCGTGGATGCCTTACAGTTTGGCAGGATGTGGTCATGTGAACATGGAAACTAATGTGACTTTTGTAAATAACGATTTGCTACAAATGAACAGCGTTAAGAAATTGACATGGATAAAGGCCGTATTAAATGGTGAAACTGTAGAGGTATTGCAAGATGAAGTGTTGCCAAAATTAGTAAAGACCAAAATGAAACACAAGGCTAGGATACAACAGTCGCCAGCAGCTGTCAATCTTAAGAATTTGGTGAGTGCAATGGAAGACGGATCGGCATTACCTGATTTGGATGGCATGAGTGGTGGAGGCCATTTTCCTACTGAATCACTATGGGATTATTCACCAATAATGATTGCAGGGGTGATTGTTATGACTCTGATGGTGGTACAATATTTTTGTTTAAAAAGACTATTAATGGCATACATATTAGCAAGAATGCCTATGAGAATAAGGAGTCTAGAAACTTGGGACTATGAAAAATACGGTGAGGATGTTGGAGGTAATTATGAGGAAGAAGATCCGGAACACAAAACGACAATAGCTATGTTATCATTGATATTGATAGTACTGATAATAATAATAGCGCTACTGGTGAGGAAGGTGCGACAACTAAAGAGGCTTCAACCAGTGGATGGACTGTATCTACAGGTGGCAACTAAAGAGATCACAGAAATAATACCATTGGGGGAGAGTCTAATGCCTTTGGACCAGGTATTTCAAAGACCAGCAGAACAGGCTCTTATTAGAGACGTAGCAATAAGTTATTCGTGCCCGAAGTACATAGCTACAGTGCAGTGGGGTCGAGTGTTATATTCCACTGAGATGGCAACGGCGGAAAACGCAGTGCCATTGCCATTACCGGCCACTGTGAAGGTGTCAAAGAAGTTAGCAGGGATACTGAACGGTGACTATGGATTTACGGTGATGACAAGATTGATTAGGTATAGTGGGGGCCTGGCGACAGGTGTACCACTAGAGATACCTATGATATCAGCGGCGGGCTAGACACCAATAAGGAACAGAGAGATAAATACACATCAGTTATCTGACACGGGCCATGCCAGAGCCATGGCTCAGTTAAGAAGATCAAGACAGTTACCAGAAGTACCTGGAGAATCATATGGGGCTACGGCTGTATCATATTCAGTAAACAAGGGTCATAAAGAGTCGGTGAACGTGGCTTTGCGAGGTCAAGAGCCCAGGACGGGATCGTCATCGGTGTACGTGGACCTGAATGAAAGAGACTGAAGGTGATGAATAAAACGCCATCATGATAGAGACTTGGCATAGACGGTGTCAGGACAAGAGAAAAGGGGGGGGGAGAAAGATATCGTGCAGCTGGCGTGAGACGAAAGGATGGAATAGACAATACAAAGACTGTCTACAAATGAATTGATATAATGTCTGGGATTGGTGCCAGTGTATATTATTAAGTAAGATAATATAGCTAAAAGAAACTGTAATTTAAATGTACGACCAACTAATGAGACACTAACTACGACGTAATGTAGCAAGTGAAAAGATTTCTGATGTATATACTCGTTGACAAGCTGTGCACGCGTGAGTTAAGTAAGAGGTTGCCAGGTGTAACCCAAGACGCGTTAGAGTGTGTTTTAGAGTGATGCTTGGGGCAAAGGGTAGATAGAGGGGAACGTTTCGGAACAAGGAGTTGACAGATGTAAGGAGATTTATTGGCCCGATTGGGTGTAACTGGTGTCGACTCCCGGGTAAGGATAGTAAAAAGAATATATAAACATAGAATGGGACAAAGTGCTTAGTAAAGGCGAGTGAATGAGTAAAATAAATAACAAAGGAAAGAAAAACAAATTGAGAATCAAGGAATGAGAGAATTGTAATAATAAAATATACGTTAGAGGACAAGTTTGCGCTAAGAATAAGTCACCAATGCAGTGTGGAAAATATATATAGTAATAATGCATGGTATTATATAAGTGTGTTGCATATGTATGTACATAAATAACTATTGAAATGTATAATATGATAACGATGATTACCTCAGGTATTAGTGACAAAACAATATATAAAATGTATTCAGGCATAATTTATGCTTGACAATTGGTGTGACTCGCGTCACAAGAGGGGAGCGCCCGCACCTGTTTTGTCATCAATAGCCAATAATTATAATGAACGGGTATAACAGGGTACACTTGTGTAGGTATTTATTGTATGCTGTATTATGTGTGTATTTATTGTATGCTATATGGGAGAGTGCTATGGGAGTCCTGTATAGGGTTTATGGTAGCTAAGAGTTTATGGTAGGCTGTGGAATGTGTAGACGGAGGGGAGTCGACGAGATCTGGTCAGGTAGATTCTGTAGAGGGGGAGGGGGGAATACGGGTGAGCCAAACATCGGCGTCTGAAAGGTGTGAGGGGTTGGTAAGAGATAGGGAGGAGTTAGTATTGTGGGAGCAGCCGAGGAGGCAACACATACTCCTGGAGTAGACGAGGATGAAGCTGTTTAATATTTAGTATTACACTTAGCCAATGTAAGAACGGATTGAGCAGGATCTCTATGGCACTCATACCTCTCCAGTAGCATCGGATTGTTAAAACATGAACTGCTTGTATGAATAGACTGATGTCGTTGAAGCTGTACAACCTGAGTGGGCTCACCAAACAACTGTAATTGTGAATAACCAATGAACAATAAATGGTGACTTGTATCGGCGTCTTGGTGTTGGTTAAAAGGATGGGCTAGGCCAACATCATACCACTAGAGTTAGTCTTCCCAAACACGTGAGAACAGCGGAGCGAGCTGATAATAACTACACAGCTTATACCACATTAATATACATATAAACACAACCCACACAGCCCAATACGGAACTGCATAAGATAGGGAGTAGACAGATCCAGCTGGTTCGAAATTGACCAACAATTTCTCTTAGTAACTTTTAGGGATGTTAGATTGATATAGGTAACATAAAGAAGGCATAAAAACCATAGGTCATGGTGTCCGTTTTTCCACTGGAAGGTATTATAGGTTGGTGGTCTTAACTATGGCCGCCTATGAGAATTTGTGTTTTCCCACATTTAATTCCATAGAAAAAAATCTTCTAACATTTTTTTAACCAAACCTCATGTATTTATACCTGAGATCATTAGAATTATTTTGGAAGCAAAAAGTAGGGGGTCACAAGCAAATTGAAATTTTCCTGAATAAACTAAAAATATTTCTAATTCCTTTAGTATAGGAGTCTATGGGTACAGGAAATATGAAATCCAGTGATAAGAATGTATAGAATGCCAATGTATCACACCTAAAGCATTAATAAAGAAGGGTTATGTCATATTTATGAATATGAGCAAATATTGTCAAATTTGGCAGTTTCATTTTTTGCCACCAGGTGCCGTTTGAGTAGATCGTGTCTACTCCCTTTAAATACCAGATCTGAAAAAAAAAACCACTTGTCTTCACTGTGGCCTTCTCTGCACAACTTCTACAAGATATTGCATCTTACATGCCACGTTGACGGGAATGTGATTAATGCAATACATATGTAGCAGTTGTAGGTCCTGTATGCATTATCATGAATTGTCCCATGGCCGTTTGCCATCTTGGATCTCTCCCCCGGCACTGGGACCTTGGTTAAGGCCCCTTCTTTTAAAGAGTGCACTGTTCAAAGAGAGTGCTTCAATTACATTTTTCTTCTCACGTAGCTCTCAGATTCTGGTAGCAAGATTAGATTCATATGAGCTTTTTGGAATGACAGGATAAAAAATGTGTCTGAATTTTATTGAAAAAAGAGAACGTGTGTCATTTAGTTATGCTGAAAACATTAGTATTGAATTGACCGTCTGACTATACCGTCGTCCCACCTTGATTGATTATCCTTACGTCGATAGTCCACTAGGCCTCTGTCGCAGAAATGTATATAGGAAATGTATGGCTCAATCGACCGACAGAGGCCAAGTGGACTATGGGTTTTAGAGTGTTCACATTGGGTAAAACACCAAATGATACGTCGGTATTGCCCATCGTAATGCATTAGTTAGTACATAAGTATACATTCTTGAAGAACTGCATAATGATAGACCTATAGTTTTCTGTATCACAATGTCACAACACACACGTCATTGTTTAATTGCAGATCAGCTGGGGCCTTTGAGTTTACAGGTTTGGTCTGGGCTCTTCTACAGTATGGGGTCACTACAGTACCATTGGTCACACGTGAAGAATTGCGAGGAAATCGCAGGATCTGATAAGAGATAGGATAAAGGTGCGCCTACTACTTCTGGGTTACATGTTTATTCATCTATTTTATACAGAGGTGATTTCTTTACTAAATTAACTGTTTCCCGAGTTAGAAAAGTTTCCAATTTTTCAATAATTTTGGAATGTTTAGATACATTTTGATGTCTAGGTCCAGAGCCCCATTGCATCGCAGCATCACCCTCACTACCGCACCCTGGCTGTGGGGATGGTCTCCACACGTGTGACCTAGGTGTGTCTACACCCCATTCACTGTCAGTGGGTGAGTTATGAACAATTATTCCACGATTTCCGGGATTCTCAGTGCTTTTCCTGGATATTCCCATGCACATACCTGTCGATATTGCACACCATGAAGGCTGTAGCATCAATTTTTTAAGGCGTGCGGTTATCCATGGATAACCTGCATGCCTCTCATGTCCTTACATGTCATATGTTACATGTTAAAACCCACGAAATTTTCAAGGCCAGGGCAGGGCTCAAATATGCAGTCTCAGATCTCAGAGGCGACGACTGCGGGCTGTCCGCTACCATAACCGCGGGACGCATTCAAACATAGCCAAGCTGAGACGGGCGCTGAAGGAGGAGACGCGGTGGTCTAGTGGTTAGCGCTGCGCTCAGCCGTCAGAGGTAGGCTGATTGAGTCCCGGTCCGGGTGCGTCTTTTTTTCGCCGTGTGTGCTGTAGCTGTCTGTTGCCGGACGACGAGGTGTATTATACACAAACATAACCGAAAGACGCATCTTTTTTTTTGCCGTGTGCGCTGTAGCTGTCTGCTGCCGGGCGATGAGGTGTATTATACACAAACATAACCGCGAGACGCATTCAAAGCAAGCCAAGCCCAGATGGGCGCTGTAGCTGTCCGCTGCTATCCGCTGCCGGGTGATGAGGTGTGTTATACACAAACATAACTGCGAGATGCATTCAAAGCAAGCAAAGCCTAGACGGGCGCTTTAGCTGTCTGCTGCCAGGCGCTGAGGTGTATGTACCGATCGTGTACACACAATGGCTGGCTTCGAGTCCCGGGGAAGGGGAACAATTTTTGTTCTCAACTTGAATTTATTGGTATTCTATTGATTATCTATTGGTTTCGTGGAATAAAATAAGAAGTCAATGGATAATTCATGACTTGTGTGTGTTAGCAAAGGCTAATTACACTCGGGCTACGCCGTCGTGTAATTATCCTTCACTAACACACACTTGTTATGAATTATCCATTGATTACTTGTTCACTAAACAGACAGTGTATTTCTTGCTCTTTCCTCTTCCCTCTCAAGCATAGTTCCCCCTGTCCTTATCTATGTATAGTTAACAAGTAACCAATCGATAACTCATGACGAGTGTGTGTTAGTGAAGGATAATGACATGAGGCCGTAGGCCGAGTGTTATTAGCCTTTGCTAACACACACGAGTCACGAGTTATCCATTGACTACTTATTTTATACCATGAAACCAATAAATAATCAATAGAATACCAATAAATTCAATTTGAAAACAAAAATTATTCCCCCTCCCCGGGACTCGATGCCAGCCCCTGTGTGTGTACACAGGTACATACACCTTGGTGCCCGGCAGCGGACAGCGACAGCGCCCGTCTCGGCTCGGACAGGCAGCGGCACACGGCTAAAGATTTCAATGCATCTTGCTGTTATGTTTGTGTACTAAATACACCTCCTCACCCTGCAGCGGACAGCGACAGCGCACACGGCGAAAAAAGATGCGCCCGGACCGTGTTACTAACTGTTAGACTAGATATACACCTCGTCGCCTGGCAGTGGACAGTGACAGCGCACACGGCGATAAAAAGATGCACCCAGACCGGGATGCGATCCGCGGACCTCTGACGGCTGAGCGCAAAGCGCTAACCGCTAGACCACCGCGCCTTCTCCATTCACTGCATCTTGTGGTTATGTTTGTGTATAAAACACCTCGTCGACCGGCAGCGGACAGCGACAGCGCACACGGCTTTGTATCATATCCAGAGGTGGTTCGAACCGAGCATTTCTCATCAGTCCCTGTGGTGCACTGCATAGGGAGTTGGACTGAGGACCTGAGATTCCATGGATAACCGCACGGGGTGCGGGTTATCCATGGATAACCGCAAAAGTAATGCTACAGCATTAATGCTGTGCAATATCGACAGATATGTGGCTGGGAATAGCCACCAAAAAGCACTGTGTAACCCAGAAATCGTGGTATAAAGCTAGTTAACACCCATTCTGATCTCATGCTTATGTATGTGTTGTCATGTGGTGTACTTGCTCTGGTCGTGTTCCTCCTTTGATATTTGGATAGATAAGGTCCTCAAATGAGGAGATGTCCCTTGCTTTTGTTAGATTTGTGGTCAGATTCTCTATAACTCACAATTCTGTCATCTTCAGATACATAGCACACCCAAATTAGGTAGGATACGCGCCCATGCTATCATGAACGCAAGCTCCTCATAAGTTACTCCACTCGACTAGGCAAATGCCCAGAGATCCACTCTGGTCATTTGCCGCCTGCCCGATATGGTTTCTTATATGAATTGGTTAAAATTAAATGAATTGGTTAAAATCCTCAAATAATAACGTCTTCGTTTTGTAGCCTGGAGACAGCCACATCTATGATTCGCAGCCTGGAGTCTGAGAACAATCTGACCTGCATTTGTGTTGATAACCATTCTCTCTGTCTCTGCCTGTCTGTCTGTCTGTCTCAGTCTCTGTCTCTCTCTAATCTCCCTGAACATCCAGGGGGTGGGGAGAAAAAATACCTTCATTGTTAATGTTTCATCATTGTAAATCTTGTTAATAGTTGTGCTATTATATTATATAGCAGAAAATGATATCAATTAAGCATTCGTATATGGGTAAGCCGGAAAATAGATATGGTAGATCATTTCGAGTTGAGGTGAATGTTCAAAAAAACCAAAACATCTATCACTGCTTAGAACTGTATGTATTGTTGTATTGTTTGTCAGTGGGAAATTAATAGATGGCGTTATGATGACGTTTTTATGATTCAATGATTGTTAGATAGATGATGATCTATTTCACAAAAACTTATGTTTTTACAATCCGCCACTTCTCTCTCTCTCTCTCGCTCTCTCTGCCTTCATTCAGATGGCCCTACTAAGGCCTACATTTGGTGGCAGGTGAAACCTTAAGGTACGTGAGGATGTGGGGAGATACCAGGATGTGTCTTCTCCACAGGGAAGTAACATATGCAGTATCTACACCCCGATCTACACCGAGGTAGAAACTCCAGGAAGAGTAGGTACACTAAGTTTTGTGCACAATGGTTCAAAGATTATAATTGTAGGAATATGCGGGTAAATCACATGTGTGGATCATGTAAAGTATAGCCTCCATCGAGATCGAAAAAAAGAGGATTAATAAAAGAGCATAACTCCGCATGTATTATCATAATGGGTTAAGCCTAAATCTATGTGTGTTGTGCTGGGTATAGAGGAGAGGGTTAATATAGGTTGGTTTGGTCATTTGCACAGCTTATTGTAAGCCTTAGGCAGAATCTAAGAGAAATGGCGGGTTTAAGATGATTACCTGTATCGTGGTCGGCTTAAACAGTGGTGTCGGATAGGCATTTTTTTAAAACTAACTGTTTATCCGGACTCACACACTCACTGTTAACGATGAAAGTAGTATCTATCTGAAGTGGCTCGAATGTACATCTCGTGTGATATCGATCCACTGAAGCAAGAGTTCTTTTATTTCTCCTAATGCAGAGTCACGACAGAACGGTAACCTGACGGGTTCACAATGACCTATATAGGTGGAGGTAAAGAAGGGAAGATGGAAGCCTGCTATGTGCCCTACACTGTGTTTATCTTTAAACGCTAAAAATGCTAAACATGTTTAGAGGCTACACATCTATGAGATATAAACGGATTTCAGGTGTGCTAAACACATGATTTCTAAACATGAAACAGCAAAGATGTTGATGTGTTTAGGTGTGTATCATTTAAACACCATGATTATGAGTGTTTAGTCTTTAAACACTTATGATTATGAGTGATTAGTCTTTAAACACTTATGATTATGAGTGTTTAGTTTTTAAGCACATATGATCATGAGTGTTTAGAATTTAAACACTCATTTCTTGTGTGTTTAACTTCGGAACACATGTTTTCTAAACAAGTGAGCTAAACATGTTTAGGTATTTAATCACTAAACACATTTGTTCAAGTATGAAACAGGTGTAATTTATCTCACCAGGTGGCATTACAGTTCATGACAGTGTTTTGTCCACACAACTAGAAGTTAACCTATCTTCAAACATGTCAAATTAATATCAAAACCTATTATTTGTGGTAACAAGACACACAAGCATGTAGTTTATCCTGCATTGAAAGATTCTTTTTTGGAATTTAGTGATTACTGATGTGCACAAGAGAAGTAGTTTGCTAAGACACCCGTTATGTGGAATATAGAATTATATAGAGGACTCTTGGACATGATACTGTACAGTCGGTAGGCGTGGCGCAGTCGGTAGCGCGTCCGCTCAGAGGCCGTAAGGTCGTGGGTTCGGTTCCCGGCCCGGCCGGAGCAAAGTGGTGGTTCCAAACGTCGCCGTAAGGTGTCGTTTGAGTTCCTCCCTGCTCTGGCTAGGCTGTGCTGGAAAGTCTCTCAGCAGTCATGGCAGACAAATGACTTAAAACAGGCCTGTCCATCTCTCACTATGCCTATGTAGTGACGGATGTTAAAGAACCATTGCCTCGGTAAATGTGTAGGGGCGTGCTTTCTATCTTCCCATAGATTCGGTCACCATCATCCCCCCTCCCAATTAGACTAGGGTCCGGGCAACAATGCCACAAGGGTAATCTCACTTCGGTGTGGATACAACCCGCGGGACCTCTCGCCCTTGAGTGTCGGCCGTAAGGAAGGCACGAGGTGAGATAAAATTCAAATCAATCAAAGATACTGTACTCTTTCAGAGACTACTTTCCCTCCCTCTCTATTCTCCTCTGAGAGGTAATGTATAGTGAGAGATTTATGTACACTTCCAAAGAAGTGCCATCACCCACTCAGAAACATTATTTTGCATAAAAATATTATGATACAGCAGGAAACACCAGAAGCTATTCATAGAACTAAATATTTCCCAAGTTAAACACAAGGAGAGTGTTTAAACACTTTCTATACCTAAACACATTGGTATCTAAACACACTTTCTCTAAAACATGTTTAGAAATCAAACATGGAAAAAATGGAAAAAGATGTCTCAAAATGTGGGACAAGGTAGTGTTTAGAAAAGTGTTTAGCTGCACTATACGACTATCGTGACAGATGTGCATTATCTGTCACGATATTCCACCTGAAAGACTGACATGTTTGATTTTTTTCAAGCGATCAGGTACCGATCTAGGTACGGACAGCTGTACAAGGGAGGTACCCCAGCCCCATTCACACACTCACAGACACCCACAGCACCATACTGATCAGTAACGAGGGTCTTTCTGGTTGAATATCGCCTAGTGGGGAAAGGCCCTCAAAGGGCACCCATAGGTTAATGCATTTCATCGTCATTTCATATAAAGCATGGACCCGGTATGGATGCGGCACTCGATGAGTAACTCGCCTGGGTAACTCACCAGTTAAAGGACTGTTGATAGATACACCAAGGCCAACCTTAGCGAGTTACTCGCTAGCAATGTGTTGATGCAACATGACGATAGATGAGTACTTGTAATCTGCTAACGATCTTTCTTAAGGGAAACCAATGAAAAAAAAGACAGGACAAAGAGAATGAAAGAAAAATAGGTGAGATATAAATATCCAGGTAAATTGGATAGGGAGGGGGTGTTCTGAGGACATGGGGGTGTTATGAGTTGATACACTCTTAGTCACGACGTCCACATTTACAGCCCCTCTAGACTAGACTAGTCGAGGCCCCTAGTACAATGTACACGATAAACGACCGCTTACATCATCATTAGGGGGTCAAGGGGGGCATAATGCTTTCTGCTTTCTTGTGGATCGATCCACCATATTATGCAAATACCATGACTTTGCAAGAAAAGGTAGGGTCTATAGTGGTGGAATGAAGTCCAGAAAGGGGTCATATTTAGCCTATTAATTCCATATAGGTAGGGCCTATAGGGGCGACTAATAGATTAGCACTATAGTGCTTCCATTCAATACTATACTTTGCTTTTATGATACATTGTATATAAATGCAGCCCATGCGGCTATCGTATACCTATACATTTATGCACCATCAGGTCCAAAGGATCAGTGCTGGTAAGTTGCACGCCAGCATTGCAAAATTGATACATCATAAACACAATATAGAAAATCTAAGAACCGTCAGAGGACTAATAATAGATAAGGTGAAAAGGATGCTTACATTCAAGCTTACATTATGATAACTAAGCAGCCCACGGGTTACCTGTACACTCTAAGCCCCAATTGAAAATGGGCTATAAGGACCACTGTAGTGGGTATGGTAGAACCCACTGTTGGGTCATTGGATTTGTACTGACAGTAACTACCACTGTTTTCCAAAAATAGAAGCAATATACTGTTAAAAGCTTGCCCTAGTCTGACAGTGTACATGTATCTATTTCATATGTGTGTGTAGGCCTATATATAGGTGTGAAAATCGGACTCGGGCGATATTGTCTACAGTAACAGATGGATAAATGATTGTAGCAAATAAATATAATGTGAGATAGGCTCTATGTCCTAGCTTTTTCCATGTATAAGGGACACGGTATTAAATAATGCTATGATAACCATCATCCTTAGAAGGGGATGTGCATCCTTGTATAATGAACATTCGTCAGCAGATCCCCTCCTACGGAATTCCTATACTCGTATAGTTTTGCTAGTCTTTAAGGGCGAGAAATTAATTCAATGCAAAATATCCTTTTCTTTTCATAAATGCCGCCCTGGCGAGTGGCCAATGCTGTATACATTATGCTGACCCTACAACAGGGGTAGAGACTAACCTGTGGCCTGTATAGTTTTGGCTGCCAGCACATATCTTTTTTTCTAAATTTACTGTTATTGTCCATTTAGGCATAAATACAGTAGAATATTTGACCAGGGGCGTAGGAAGCAAATTTTTATTGGGGGGGGGGGGCAGGGGTCTTAGTTGGGGGGGGGGCTGCTATAATTTTATATAGGCTTATATAGGGAACCTCCTCATTATTGGGGGGGGGGGGGCAGACCCCCCTGGCCCCTTGCCCCCCCCCCCTTTTCCTACGCCCCTGTATTTGACAATACATTGCTATACATGTACTTGTCTGCTAGCCAGAGTTGCCCAATGCCCAAAATGTTAGGGTCTACCGCGGTTACAACATTGATATACATCCAATGAGCCAGTACACAGACATTTTTTTCAAAATCTTAGACATATGTTAGTCAAAAAGACTAACTTAATACATGTACTAACAAACGCTAGTCAAAACATGTGCCTAAGTGTTCAAGAATTTATTAGTCAAATATGACTAACCCTTAGTCAAAGTGTCCAACTTGCCTTGGCTTGCCTGATTTTGACTAGGATTCATTGGTGGTTTAGACTAAGTGCACAATCTAATACTTTATGTTTAATTCATATGCTGGTGTAACCTCTATAGATACGAGATTCAGACCACGAAATTCAGAGTCTCATCAATTTGGAAGCATATGAAATGCCTCACAAGATTGTCATTTAAAACCCCTGAGCCAAGTTAATGTGGTTTGCCACAAAGAACCAGGTGCAACTATGGATATCAGATTTATCTAGATATCCACAGAAAATGTGCTTCTATCTAACTGCCTATAGTTCATATTACAACTTGTCTACCCATTGGTATATTTTGCCCAACCTAATGTTGGATCGAATTTTGAAAGCCTAATATGTGCAAAGTCCCTTATTTTGACAACCATGGAATTATTCATGGTACACACCCACCAGAATTCATGTTTCAAACCACACTGCCACCTAGTGTGTAACTATCCCTTAGTCAATCTTACTGCTAAAGGATCTTAGTCAAAGTGACTGAAATTCCTTAGTGAAAGTGGCTAAGATAAGTTAGCAATAAGTTAGCTTACCTACACTCCCAGCAGACACCCTGTTCAAGATTGTGTTTGGAGAGTGAATTTAATTACATAGTCAATATAACTAACATGAGTTAGACATTTTAGTCACACCGACTAACTTGGATTATTTTCTTGGTAGCCCCGTCATGCACCATAGCTGGTGAGTTACTTGCCAGTGCTTTATTGCATGGTGCAAGATGCGAAAAAAAAGGATCCTGATCATGGAGGCACCATGTGTGCGGTAAAGCCTAAACGGTTGATATTTATACATAACACATGACATGTTATGATTTAGCTTATAGTGCCATTGTATTGAGGGCAGTAGAAATGTATTATATAATCATATTCTTTTTGAGTCAGCATTTATCTTGTGGCTGCTAGAATTTATTTAGTATTGGGGTCATTCAATCAATGATTTGATTGGGGGGGAGGGGGATTTCCTCGGTTTCCTATGCAGTTTTTATATGAAATAGTTGGCAGAATTACTATAAGGCAGAATTACTTTTACTGTTGACATGGGTGAAATCCAAATCATTATAACTTTTTATACATATCAGAAGCACTACACAAGTGCTATAGATGTCCTATTATGTAGCTTAGGTTTTAAACATGTTTAGGTCTAAACATGTTTCAAGTCTAAACATATTGGATAGGTAGGTGTACTCTTGGCTATCTATTTAGGATTTAAACACTTTTATCCTAAATGCCTAAACACCTATGCTAAACATGTTTAGATGTTTAGCATTGAAACAGTTTGAAGTTTAGGTGTTTAGGATATCAACATGTATATGTTTAGGCATGAAAGACTTGAATGGAGTTTCTAAAAAGAGTTATACCCTCTTCTCATCAAAAATATGTTAACAATCCTTTGTAAATCATTAATTAGGAATTTCATATGAAAGAACATCAATCATATTATCAAAACTTTTGGATTGGCCATTTAGATCCTATATTATTTGGATAAATGAGCAATTCTTTCCATAGACACCTTTTCTATCTAGTCCAAGAATAGATAAAGCTATCTTCTTTCATCCATTCCATTGTAATCTACATATATAGGGTTACTCCCTATTGTGGATAACAGATGTGATGTTATTCCTTGAGAGTATGATGTACTCTCTGCCTACTATAGACGTAAGTAGTAGAATTATTGAGATGATCTACAAAAGTCGAAATCTATGGATATCATATCTAAGCACAATATCATAATGCTAAACACTATAACCCTAAAATGTCATCTAAACATGTCATATTGAAACACATGAGCAAACCTAAACATCAACACAGTAAACACTTCAAGATAGACCTAAACACATTGAAATCTAAACACAAAGGCTAATCACCTTATGAAGCTAAACATGTTTAGGATCATAAAGTGTCCTCAAAAACGGGACAAGAAAATGTTTAGCAATGTGTTTAGACTCTAAACACCTTTTTACAGTGTGTATATATATATAGAGATTTCAACACCTTAGTAAACTCACGAGTCATATTATACAAACCACACTCTCCAGACCGATAGCAGCCACAGGGCTAGGATTTTGTGTTTGCGAGCCAATCACGACCATAATAGGGCGGATCCTTCCGGGTGATCTTTCTATCTGAGATTCTGGGGGCAGAATACAGAACATAGCAGACTGCTCTATATCCAACTCATCTTTTTTTCTACATGCTGATTGTCAAGATGTCTGTCTCTGATTCTTCCCCGTTTGGCTTAATTATTAAACCCACGCCAGGAGTGGCTAAACCATGTACATATTCAGAAGCAAACAATTTAGAAAGGAAGATAATCACAAATTGAGATAATGCGCTTCATCAATGGTACATTCGGATGCTTCGCTGACTGGAAATGATGTAGAAATATCAGTCATAAACTTAATCTGAACTCTTCATATGAACTATTGATCCTGACGAAAATTACTATTCTGTGTGATATTTTTTTTTTATTAATCACTCTCCAGAGCATCTTTCTCCATTTAATGTTTATGTACTTGATTAACACATTTTATTGGCTATTTGTTACTGTTTCTCATGCCAATTCAACTACCCAACATTTTCACCCCCTTAATCAATTTTTCGTTGACCACTTCCTAATGCATTTCCCCCCGTTTAATCTGTCTCGTGTTCCAATGGTTCCTGGTATTGTATTAAATCAGAGTTTTCCCCTGATATCCCTGATGGAGGAGTGAGTCATTACAAGGGCTAGGAAGTCCGGATTTGAGACATAGGCACTTAGTTACTGTAAATACAGTTTTTGTTGTGACGATGAGGGTTTGCAGTGAAATAATTTTCCTTAGTCACTATACATGGGCCACTATAGGTTCGTGAATAAAGCGGAATAGTGAGTAAAACCCAACAAGGTTAATGCAAGGGATGTTGATTTGAGGAAGTGCTAATGAGAAAACAAATGTTACAGTTAAGGAGAAAATGGAGGAAGGAAAGCCGGAAAGCTCTAAAAAGAAAACATAGAAGACAACTGAACGTAAACAATAATTAGTCCACGCCCTGATGATAATGATATAAATGAAAAGGAAATAGGATAGTGCGGCTATAACCGCCGCTCCCAGACTGAAAACAACAACAAACAAACAAGACCCTAGGTGGGTTACAAACGACCCACAGCAGATTGCATGTAAGACATGCATAGTGCTGTATAAAAGCTATCAGCTCAGATGAATTTGAGGCAGCACTTTTTTTCTGATCACGATCAAATAATAACACAATGTATAGAAAGAAGTTCAATAAAAATCGAAATTATCGTCAAACGTTTTCAGGACACGTCAAGAAAATTATTCTAGGGAAAATGAAAAAAAAAAAAAAAAAAATGCAAAAAGAAACAACGATGTCCTGTTGGGAGCTTAGATACGACAACTACGTTGTTTAATTTTAATCATAAATGTCATTTCGGTGTTTTGATATGGCATTTCTCAAATTCCAAGTTAAGTTGAAAATTGGAATTTCAATTGTGAAACAACTGTTGTTGCTTGACATTGACCCGGGGCTTCCGTGTTCAAATCCACTAAAACATATTTCTATCTATTACTCACTAGCAGGTTGTCCAATGGGTGCGGCCATAGCTGGAGCTTGTTACCAGCGAGTTCTACTGATAAGAGTTATCAGGTGGGTACCAGTTGGCCCCCGAGAGGACCGCAGTGAATAGTTGGGATCATCTTAAGGGGTGCATCCACTGCCGACGGATGGACCCATCCGTCGGTTTCATCCGTCCCATTTATCACTGATTTCTATGGAGAAATAGACGGATGAAGGGAGACGGATGGTCCATCCGTCGCAGTGGACGCAGCCCTTTATTGGCTGATAATCAGACCAACTAAGTCAGTATAACCTGCTAGTTGACAGTTTATCATCCTTAAACTGAATTAGTGCCAAGAACTACAACCACATTTGTAGTCTGATTGTAGTGATACTACATCCTGTAGACACGTCTTTACATAGTTTCGGCGTTTTTATGTGAACCGCAGACCACCAGGGGAGGGGGCGCGGCACAGCCACAAGTGTATACCAGGCTGTATGGAGGAAACTTCTCTGTTGCACATTTCTTTCTGGGGTAAATATGCTTTCAACTGGTTTCGTTTTATATAAGCCTGTTTATATGCCCCCACCACCCAACAGCGAATTGTCGTGACGTTTAATTGACACTCTTAACATGCTACTGTTTATCATGTTTGATTCATCTTCATAAAGTCACCCCTGGATCATGATACCTGGGAGTAATTTCTTGATAACATACTATTCAGTCCAGAGTGACGTCCTTACTAGAGGTTACCGTACTGGAGGTGTCACCTATATAGTAGCCATGACCATTTCACAATGAGCAATAGTACAGATCACTTTTTATACCTCTCGTAAGAGACACTACTATTTAGTAATAATATTTTGCCTCTAGTAGGCTTCTAGTAGATCATACAGAAGTGAACAGTACAGATCATCCAGCAGTAGTAAGAAAACTTTGGAAGAAAGATACAGGAATACCCTCTATAACATAATCCTACTTATTATGCTTGTTACTGTAATATCTCACATAGAAGGTACACCTTATGTATAAGGTGTAACCTGAGTTTGAGGAGAACCTAGAGGGTGCACCTATGCCATACTCTTGACCATTTTGATACTGATCTAATGTAAAATGTCCCTGCCCATAAGATGCACAGTCAGAGATTCTATAAGGTGGAGCAAGGGATAAATACTTAGGTATCTGCAATATGTGGGGTATTACTTATATCCAGGCAGGTTCTTTGTTCGATTGAAAGGGGGAAGGGGTTATTTTGGGCTTATGGGGTAAGTTACAGTTGGCTCCTGGCAATGTCACTGGGTGGTTAACTGTGGGCAAATATTACCAACAGGTGGTCAGAGTAGGAACAACTTACAGCATTCCCTTATCATATTTTCAAATCACACATCGTAAAATGAATTTCAAGTACCCCATCCATTCAAATTACCATTATTATCAAAAGATTTTAATAATTTAACCTACAGAAAAGGACCTGGGCCACAGTTATCTTAATCTGTGGTAATTGCAAATGATTGAGATATAGTCACCTTACCCTACACACAAACATAGGTCAATGTAATGCATTGGTGTCTTTGTCTGCAGAGGCATATGATATAAAAGCAATCAGTAAATTGTATCTGATCTATAAACTAAGTGCATATCCATACTGGATGGCACCAAAGACTTACGGAGTAATGCAAATATTCCTTTTATTGATAGTTCATGTCAAAGAGCTCTATCATGACACACAATTACCCACAACTGTGTTTAAGCTATTTGCAGTTATTTCTAAGAAAGAAAACAAAGAAATTACCTTCTGAAAATCAAATGCATCACACTGAATTTTGAATTTGATGTTGCAAAGTACAAATTTGTTACAAACAATGTTTATGAAATACATCTATATTCACTTGAGGTAATAAAACAGCCATCGAAGGAGATTGAGATGACCTCTCTCAGCTAAGTGCAGTTGTACAAGACCTTCTAGAGGTTAGAAGGAAACGTATATAGTACAAAGTTGTACTATTTACCCCTACTATTACATTGTGAAATGGGTGAAGTTAAGCCCTACTAGAGGCTCCAGCTGTTAACCTTGTACTAGAGGTGGAGTCCTACTATTCAGCCATATTCTTCTACTAGAAACGCAAATCACCTCTAGTACTGACCTGAACCTATAGTTACGGGCTTCCCTAGCCCACTTAAAACGGTCTAAGAGTCTTTCCTATCCCCTCAGGATGTGTGTGGTGCACATATGCGCGGGCACTGACACATTCCTCTGTTAAATTATCAACCTGTGAAGCACGGGATAGCCACTTAGTGCCGCTAAAGTGCTGTAAAACACAAATCAATCAATCATGAACCTATAGTTAGCCATTAAGAAACGCCACCCTGTGGTATTAGGATTCGGAAGAGGAGGGGCGCAGCCTTCCTTTAAGATAAAAGCATGGGCACGTCAAAAATTGATCGACCAATTTATCAGTAATAATTCAAAGGCACGGTTTATACGTGAATATACCTAGTTATATATGTCTGATAACTCTGTTTTCTTAAATTTCTAAGTTACCATTTCATGGAAGCTCTTCTCGCCCTTTGGTATTCTCCCATTCCATCCCCTTAACTTTCTTTTCATCCTATCTTATTCATCTTTTTATAATATCATACATGTATATATTTTCACCAGGATCTCCTCTCTTGTTTCCGTCATTACCCAAGTGGTATTTGAGCTCTAATCATCGCCTGGGCTGCGTTTCTCAGCTATGGATGTCACCCACGGAAGTCTTACGGTCAACTTAGGGAGTGGTCATTATTTATCAACGGGGGGGGGGGGGGGATAAAAAATGCAGACCCCTCCTGAGGGGGGCGTAAAAAGAGTTGACCTCTCTTGAGGGGGGGGGGGTAAAAAAATTCTTTTAACTTAGAAGCCTGCGCAATTTTGACTGCTCTCGGTGGGGGGCATATTTTTTTTTGCGCATCTGCAAGAAAACCCACCGCCTCCCCTGTTGATAAATAACGACCACTCCCTTATGCCCTTATCAAAAGTACATGTATTGGCCTGTATATGCGTTCATTGATTTCTACCAGGCTATATCCCCGTGTTTATTCAAGACCGGTTTTTATTCAAGACCTAGATTAGAGTGCACTTTAAAGTTTCACCATTCACATTTAAAGATTGTCTTAACCATAGATTCATCCTTGACCGTATTACTAAATGAAAATATTGAAGTCAAAAATCTACATGACTGTGATATGAACTGGGAATAGGGACCTTAATGCACCCTGCATTAAGGGCCTTTTTCGCAGATCCTGTTGCATACACCTCAATACGACTTCGTGATCCCATTATGTGATCGTTACTTTGTTGGGGGGGGGGGGGGGGGTCACTGACAACAAATGTATCAGAGACGTGATAGAGAGCTTATACACACAGCGACAATGAGACAACTTGTCTACAGGCCTACATTTTAAACCCCCATATATCTACTTGGCCTCTATAGCGCGAATGGGCCAAACACAGCAGGGGTAGCGGAACATGTTTGAAGTTTGGGAGGGGGGACACCCACTGTAACAGGGGCGTAGGAAAAAGGGGAGGGGGCAGGGGGGCCTGGGCCCCCCAATAATGAGGAGGTTCCCTATATAAAAATATAGCAGCCCCCCCCCCCAAACCGAGACCCCTGGGCCCCCCCAATAAAAACTTGCTTCCTACGCCCCTGCCACACATGGGTATTGGTTTGAAAAATACTTAGACCAGGCTCTTGGGCCTGGGGCCCCAAGAAACTTTCGAATTTTTACACTTAAATTGCTGTATTCTTTAAAGATTGGGAATTTTACCATATTTACATATCTATAGGGCATTTTGAGCCCTTAATTTCTTGTCTCTCCCAAAACGTTGGGGGCCCGAACATAATCTGCCCCCCCCCCAACTTTCAACTTTGGGGACTGGCCCCCAGCGAAAGAAATGTTGATCCCCCGGGCGCGAATGTGCCCTTTTAACCTATAATAATGCGCTGGGTTTTCCACAGAAAACAGGTGAAATTATTTTAACCCCCCCCCCTAATCAGAGGGGTTGACAAAATTCTGACCTCCCTCCATTCAAGGAGACGAAAAAATTCTCCCCCCCCCTCAAACACACCAGCCCCCCCCCCTCCCGTTGTTAAAAATGATCACTACCTAAGGGTATTGTTGACCTATGTGTTGGTTCAAGCTTTGTACATCAAGGCCCGACCCCTCCCAATAGGAAATGGTAACAGCATAGCCAAATGACTATACTAGGATCCCAGCTACGCATGTAGAAACTAAGTAATAGGATTTTTTAATTATATGAGAGGAAAAGTGGAATATATTCATTTACAGAAATGGGGTCCGAATTGGATTTTTTTTTCAGGACAAAGATCACTGTGATAACTGACATTTAATGTGACTGGGGGACAATATGGTGCTCTACAACTATTGACCAGATTTAATATTTTTACAGAATGACTTCACCTGCAGCCCCATAAAGAGTGTGTGTGACACGAGTGGACCACCTCACATAACACCATGACTCATATGGTATACATATACACACTGTGGTTAGTCTCATCACGCTTCCTCAACCTACAAAACCCAAGTATATGGGTAGCCCTAATAAGCTCCAATAAGTTCCTTGATCCTTTATCCCTTTAAGGTTAGTAAATACTATTCTATAGTTATGATACCACAATGCAATATAACTGATTGCTAGCATTACTGTTTGCATCATGCTGACACTCTTGAACTGAGTCTGCATGATGCATGAATGCAGCATTGGTGAGTTATTGGCCAGTGCTGCAATAATTGATGCAGCGAAGGTGGGAGCGGGTGCAGCACTATGCCTCTCTTCCAGGCATATATTGAAAGGTATCACAGTTAATTTTTATCTCCCCAAAATTTCAGAAATTAGAAGGCTGATATTATACATAATCTCTGGTTGATTTAATGATTATGCATATTTGCCATCATGATACAAGAGTGCAGTCCTGGTGAGTGATTGATGCTTCATATCAACCTTGTTGCCACATTGACCGTGGACCCGGTGGAATTGCTAATATTATTAGGGGCCATCCACAAATGACGTCATGCTGTAGGGGGGGGGGGGGAGAAGGGGCCAGGCCGGGAATGACGAAACTGATTTTCCATAGACCTTCAGCATTGCAAAAAACATGACAAGGGGGGGGGGGGGCAAAAATGGTCAAATTTTGCAAGACGTCATTTATGGATGGCCCCCTTATTAAGAGAACATCAAAACATTTTCAATCATGAGTATAGTGCTACAGAGCAACTCACCAGTGCTGCATTATCATATATTTTTGTGTGTACATAAATCATTCGGTGTCATGAATTCAGTCATATTCCGAAAGAGCAGTTTTTTTTCTGAAATGAAAATTTTGACCAGACCCATTCTATTCACTCCTTTAGGCGAAATCCATTGTTCAATGTAGCCATTCAGTGATAGTAACTCCACCCATTCAACAGCATCGTAACCCGTGCATTGCACAAACATGATGCATCAATGCATCACTGGCGAGTTACGACAACCTCAGAGGTGCAAGTTGGGTATCGACACAATCCATGAACGTTTACCATATTTAGGTTAAAACCCCAGGAAATCCCTACTTTAGTGACCAGGGAAAGGCCCAGTGCATAGAAGCGCTATACGACCCTAAAATGGATACAGTACAAGCCAAACACAGTGTGAATCTGTGTTGGAAAGAACAATCTCAAATGCAGGCGGCAAAAGACCCCTAGTGGTAATTGGTATAACTAAGGTATTACATGTATATGTATATGAATCTTTAAAATAAGGTAGTCTTTATTATGGCATCAGATATGTTCCTTCTAAATACTCCACAGAAATCACAGATTTTATAGGTTGCCATATGGTTAAAGTGACGTCAAAAACACTGTATGTAATCGTGATAAATTTTATTTCATCTGATCAATCCCAATATGTAGCAATACAATGGAGTAAATCCAGCTCCATCACACATTAATAACACATCACTCAACACAAAAAAAATAATAATGAAAACACCCTTAATTAGTACATAATGCAAAGAGATTTATCTGTGACCATTCTGATATCTTAGTTGACAAAACACGATTGGTAGTATGGAGAAGTCCTCGGCGAATTCAGACTCAGCTGTGGTAAATACTTTTGGTCTCTAAACCCACCACCCATTTCACCAGTTTGATCTATTAAGTACCTCGAAGGCTTTTCATTGATCGCAACAGAGGTTCATATAATTTTGTCCTCTTACAGCAAACCTACTTCCATTTTCCATCGCACATCATGGTGCAGAAAAACAATCCCTTAATCATTTATTCTCGGCATTTCTTGTACAGCGTTGATTATTTCTTGTGCATTATTTCAGCTTTTCATCATCTGACTATAAGTATAGCCTGCTTGTGACTCTTGAGATTTGTGATTAAACTATATCAAACATTTAGAATTGTGACCTGTTCAATAAACAATTAATCTATATTCATACAAGGTGCCATGCTTTATTGTGCATAGTGCATGGTAATGTGTCTGGAATCCATAAAAAAACGAGTCAAGTAAATGTGGGTCAACACAGTAAATTGTACGCCCCTGCACCCCCTTGTAGGAGTACCTTTCAACGTGTTGATCCGCATATAAACCCCTTTGAGGGTCCAGCCTGTATATGTACATGTATTAAAATTTGAAAGTCCCGACAAAAGTCCCGACAAAAGTCCCGACAAAAGTCCCGACAAAAGTCCCGACAAAAGTCCCGACAAAAGTCCCGACAAAAGTCCCGACAAAAGTCCCGACAAAAGTCCCGACAAAAGTCCCGACAAAAGTCCCGACAAAAGTCCCGACAAAAGTCCCGACAAAAGTCCCGACAAAAGTCCCAACAAAAGTCCCAACAAAAGTCCCAACAAAAGTCCCAACAAAAGTCCCAACAAAAGTCCCAACAAAAGTCCCAACAAAAGTCCCAACAAAAGTCCCAACAAAAGTCCCAACAAAAGTCCCAACAAAAGTCCCAACAAAAGTCCCAACAAAAGTCCCAACAAAAGTCCCAACAAAAGTCCCAACAAAAGTCCCAACAAAAGTCCCAACAAAAGTCCCAACAAAAGTCCCAACAAAAGTCCCAACAAAAGTCCCAACAAAAGTCCCAACAAAAGTCCCAACAAAAGTCCCAACAAAAGTCCCAACAAAAGTCCCAACAAAAGTCCCAACAAAAGTCCCAACAAAAGTCCCAACAAAAGTCCCAACAAAAGTCCCAACAAAAGTCCCAACAAAAGTCCCAACAAAAGTCCCAACAAAAGTCCCAACAAAAGTCCCAACAAAAGTCCCAACAAAAGTCCCAACAAAAGTCCCAACAAAAGTCCCAACAAAAGTCCCAACAAAAGTCCCAACAAAAGTCCCAACAAAAGTCCCAACAAAAGTCCCAACAAAAGTCCCAACAAAAGTCCCATAGTCCCATAGTCCCATAGTCCCATCCATCCATCCATCCATCCATCCATCCATCCATCCATCCATCCATCCATCCATCCATCCATCCATCCATCCATCCATCCATCCATCCATCCATCCATCCATCCATCCATCCATCCATCCATCCATCCATCCATCCATCCATCCATCCATCCATGACAGTCATTGTTGATCCTATAATTAACATCACAGACAGTGTTGTCAAGGTGATGTGACCTTGTTACAATTACTTGTTACATTTCCTTCCTTTCCCATGGGAAAATGCAAGTGCTAGCCCCTTCTCTTAAAGCGGCCACAGCTATCTCATTGCTCAAACAGGACCAAAGGTGGTGCCACCTTGTGGGTATTGAGTGAACTAACCTAGCAATATGGCAATAACAGCTCCACAGAGGGTTTTTTATGCCACAAATATTTTTATGAATTTTTTTATGTATCTTACCTTTTTGCGAAGGAAACGAAATGAAAGGCATTTGTTGTCCACTATCCAAAGAAGCTATTTTGACCCTTGGTGACATTGTCCCCTTCTCCTGGGGCCTGTTGCAATTTTTTTTGTGATGTCACACAAATCCATGGATCTGGAGAATTGGGCCAAAATGAAAAAAAATTCCCAGCACCCCCCCCAATGAAAAAAAAATTTGATAACAGTGACAAAAAATCTAACTATGGTCATACTTCCCCCAAAAAAAAATCCATGGACATAGATTGGAAATTAACTGAGATATGAATTTTTTTTTGTTTCATAATGCCCCTTCTATAAACGAGTTCAAGTAGAAAAATTGAGATCTGGAGATAATAGAAAAATGGACAATGGTTTTACTTGACTCGTTAATAAATTAATATCAAATAGGGGGACTATCTTTGATCGACCTTTGGTCAGCTGATACCTGATTTTTGCCAGCCATATAGGCATTTCCTGTGAACTGTATGTTGTCTGTAAAGAGCTCTATCATTCAAACAGACTGGTACAAACATGAAGAATACACATTCACTGAAAAACTCAACCCAGCGGAAACACCTTCAAGTTCAATACATGAAATGCAATTTACAAAACTCAACTTTCGACACTCATCCTCCTTAATCAAGGTCCATATCACCAAAAGATGTATCGTAGATATGTTACTAACACAATAATGAAAAATCAACAAAAAGGAACAAAGTACAATAGTAGCATAATTCTTTTGGAATGATACCAAAGATAACGTCATTGTGGAACTGTCATGTACATAAACATAATCAGAGACATGGTAAATGCACATCTCACAATGCAATTATAATGATTTATAGATTCAAAGATTTTTGCATTACGGATTGAAATATCCAGTTACACCAACTTGCATAGAATATTTGTTGTGCATATTTTGTAAGTTAATATGTTTACATAGATTTTATCTACAAAGTACAGCATTTCAAATTTAGTATAGCATGATTGTAACGTGTAAGTTTTCAGTTTCTTTGTCCCTTTAAATCCTGTGTAATCTCACACATAATTTGTACATAAGTACAATGGTATTGCTTTGGTCGAGTAGAAGGGTTGCATATTTTATCAACTTAGACTGGTTCCTTCTCAGTTGTTGGTTCTTTCTGTAAGTACATATACAACAAGAAGTACACGGCTCCCATGGCCGCTACAAAGGCACTCAGCATCAGCAACATATCCTGCAACAGAATAAAACCATAGTGTTGTAGATTTTAATACAATAGTAGAGAATAGTCCTGTGAGACATGACGCGGCGACTTGTAATCTTGTGTCTAGTTTCTGTTGATGAGACTGATAGATAGGGCATACTATCATATGGGCTTCTGGTAGTATATAGCACAAATTCAACCCGAACTACCCACTGCAGCTAAGTACTTATAGCATGTAGACTGTCCATTCTGCATGCACCTCACTCAGCTGTCAGAGGGACCTGTCTCATTCAATGTCCAATGTCATAGTCAACAAGTGTGTCATTATGAGTGTACCCTGCTTTGCCTTACCCCCTCCCCCCCCACACACACCCAACTGCCAATCACCTCATAATAGTCTGTACCTGGTCTGGCCAGATCACCCCACCTCTCTGTAGAGAAGAAGCACAGTGTAAGGACACCTGCATACATACATATTTTCACAGTGTTCCACAAAATCTTTTATAAAGTGAAATATAATGAAACGGGTAATTAAAGTAATGTTTCATCACCAACAGGATATAGATATTATGAGAAAGCATTATTTCAAGGTGAACTAAAAACTTTTACACAGAGAAGAACATAGCAGTTCTAAAAGGTGTCCTTACGCTTAGACCTCCTCTGATATTAAAAAATGCAGATATGGCAACACACACTTTAGCACTGATTTCTCCATAGAGATCTTTACCAGTGAATACCTTGTTCAAATACAGAAAATATGATAAAATTGTACCATAACCCTCTGAGATAAAACCTGTACTACATATATATAGTAGTTTCAGAAGAAACAATTCTAAAACAAAGGTTACAGAAATGCATTTCTGAATCTTAAAATGCCCCAATGCTAATCTGCCATAGGGCTCCAAATGATGAAATGTCTAATCTGTTAATAAAATCAAAAGTATGAGATATATTCTGGAAATTCCTTCACTCATAGTTAAAACACACTCAGTGTTGTTATTATATTAGAACATTGTGTAGGAATAGTCCATAGCAGAGGAGCCACAAACAAAAATAGATTGCAGCCCCCCCCCCTATGCTTAACACCGTGGCGACTCTGAACCATACACTAGTAAACAAGTCTTACGAGTAGTACCTAGAGTCGCCGCGCTAATAAAAGAAAATTTATCATTTTTATAACTCTTCTTGATATGAGTCTATTGATAGGTAGGACTGACTGAGGGGTATACCACATTATCCTCCTTTGATTATTTTTTTCTTCCTCTAAAGACAAAATTTAGGATATTATAGCAGAAATGACGTATCTGTTTGGTAATACATTGGTACATATCAAAAGAAAATATAGCACCGTTCTAGTGTCAAGTAAGGGCATTTTTGGTTGAATGGGAGACGTTCGATGCAGTTTACGCTCTATTTTTTCGACTCTCCTAAATGCAATTTAGTATAATGCCAGTAAGGCCACCTCATAAAAATTACCTGGACGTTGTTGTGCACTAAAGTCACCTTTTTGTCAACAAAAATGTAGATTTTCGGCAAGAATTGGACAGATGAATGAAATAATGCCTAACTTTTGTTGATCTCGAGGGACATTTTTCTTTGCCATAAAATGATGTAAATTGTCAGCGGTAAGAGGTAAAAAAATAATTTGAAAATGACAAAAATCTCTGAGGCGGATCCGTAATCCAAATGATTAGAATGCCTTTTTTCAGGTAGGATCTATGGACTATTATTCTTACCGTCAGTCCATGAGAATTGTTCTTCATGTCTGCTTGGCGTTTGGCCTCACGTACATCCTTCTTACTCTTCTTCCAGTCTTGTTTACCTACAACATCATCATTTCAAAGGGAAGTTCTTAATTAGAAATCAAAGTCTCAATATATTTTCAATTGGGTTCAATTTTCTATCTATAATACATACCAACATCATATATTCAAGAACTCATAGACATATACCATACCAAGGTTGCGTGGGGTTGTGGAAATTTTTCAGTGATGAAAATGTATCCTATTGGATTTGGATGAATCACGAAAGTGACCCTGGAGGATTTTTGAAAATGAATCAATATATTAAAAAGCAAACTGGAGGAAAAAGGGGGGATTCAGCAAGAATGCGTTGTGAATAGGAGGGTTCAGTCCCTTTAAGCCTTTTAGATTACTCACCAATTTTCTTTCTGTAGTCCTCTATTGGCATGGACGCTGAGCCCGGGGAGTCTTTGCGCCCCATGTTTCTGGCCTATGTCACCTTCTAAAAAGAACATATTCAAGTTCTAGAACATAGAAAAAAAGCAAAAAATGGTACATTCTATTTGCGATTGTCTCCAATGCTATGTGGACCATCAACATCAATTCTGTAGTACATATGTAAGATTTTAGCTAGGCTGTTTGCAGTTATTACCCTGATTTGATACAAATAGACAAAGGTTCATGAGAATTGGTCTGGTTGAGCCTTATATAGCAGTCTGCCATGCTTCCTGTCGATTTTAAGAGATGTCCATGTCACACTGTCGATTTAAAAAAATGGCCATGCTCCTGTGTCAATTTTGAGAAATGATCATGTTCCCGCGTAGAAGGCTCACCCCCTTTTTTGGGAAGGTGTGGTTCACGTAGAAGGCGCATCTAGTGCCTCTGGATCAATATTTTGAAAAACCTTGCGTACTGTATAAGGCACACCCCTTACTCTTGAGGTGCGATCTGCGTACAAGACACACCCATCACCCCAGGTGGAAAATGATAATGTACTACTGGTACATAGATTCTTGAATATCCCCAAATGGGTGTCAGAGCAACAGCTGCCCCCATATAGTGCATAGGTTATGATAATATAGGGTAGAACCACATGATCTTTTATTGTAGACATTGTCTATATGTGTCATTATGGTGCCTATACATAGGTGCTCAAAATTTTTAGGAGGTCATGCCGTCACTTTTTGATAAGGATGGCGTGTCATTCCATCACTTTTTATGTAAGTAATATGCCAATGTACTGGGAACTTTTGATAGTGTTGCGTCTGTCACTTTTTAAAACCCCTGCGTCACAAGCGTCACTTTTTAAAACCCCTCCGTCACAGCTTCACGAGCAGCACTTTTTACCCAAGACCAAGTATAGGCACATAATGCCACATTATGATTATGTCAATATGTGATTCTGTGATATAGAAGAACATTGTAACATGTATATCACTGAACACTGAAAGGTATTGTCTCTGTATTAAAGTCTTCAAACCATGTAGTGCTTAATAATCTTACCAAGAATTCAATATTCAATTCATCTCTGTCATTTCACAACGTCTATAGCTCATTGCCGTATATTGGGGACCAAAAACTTAGTTTTTCCTATTTTTGCACCTTCAAAATGGTGCTGTGTCTCTCATAGTTGGCCGATCTACACAATTCTTTCACCATGTAAAAGTACACAATTAGGGCATTATTTCTAGATACCTCATTAAGTTTTTGGTGAAAATTAAAAATATTTTATCTTGTATCAAAGTGTGAGTTTCAGAAGCGAAAACCATGAAAAAACACCTACTTCTCCATCTTTAGGCTAAAATTACTATGAAAAAGTGGGTGATGACCCCCTATTTTCATTAATTCATCTTTTAGAGTGAGAAACAAGCTTTTTAAATATGTTTTTACATTTTATATGCCTCTAATAGTTCAAATTCTACCAAAAGATATGTATTTTTTTGAAAACTAACTAAAATCGCCATTTTGACCCGTCCTTTGATACAATTTTTCCCTATAGCATTTAACATGATCCCTATATATGAGAAAAAATGGAGCAAGAAAAAGAAAAAACATGGATTTTGTATCACATTTATGAGTTCTTTCAATATACTGGATAGCTTAGATATTCATGCATTTGTTGGGATTATCCATTGCGGTACTTCATGGTGACCTAATTCAACCTTGACCCCAATAACTGTGATTCAAGGTCAGACAGTGACCTACTTATACAAATGTAAGATATATGGTAACTAATATGATTTATATACTTCTGAAAAGTGTCAATGATATCTCTGACTTGGATTTGATGTCCCTGGTCCATTAAATCAAGATTTTGTTGTTTTATTAAGAGAGAAATCCATAATTTGCACCCAACCACCTGCTATTAATGCAGCTATTTTGCCCCAAATGGGCAGCAATTGGGCAGTGTTTGCCCTGTTGTAATAATATGGCAGCTGAAAAAATTATCAAATATCTTCCAATTTCCAATAATTTTCAGTATAGATATTCAAACACCCTATACAAGACTAGGGTTGTGAAAAAACTAGGATATTTTATCATTAATTAGAAAAAAATAAGGCCCTCATGCTGCAAATGCACCAGTCCCCAATATAGAGGAACGGACTATAGGTAGAGCCGAGAGGCGAACAATTGTTTGGTTTCAGATTGGGCGATATTATGGCACTGGAAGAAATGTTTGTGTTTAACGATCGACTACTGCAAGACAGCTGAATGCTTACGTCCTCAGATGTATAGATTACAATACCCTACGCACGTACTAATTATTAGGAAGGTCAAACAAAACTGGAAAGCCATGGAATACTTACAAAATACAATAATTGTTCCTCATGGACTCCAGTCTCAGAAGCAGACAGCCACGTAAATAATAATGTTGGTCTCTCGGCAGTTTAACCAGCGAAACGAACATGGCGGCCTCCTGTCAACAATTCCGAATAGCACATGTCCCCAAATGTCCTTGAAGTGGTACACGGTAAGTTAATTGATAAGTCAGACGTGAAAATGATCGAGTAAATCACCAATGCTACACAAGGCCAGAAATATTAATGCTTCATGGATTTAAATCAGTGAAATTACGCGTTTAACTGTCATGTATGCACTGCGAATTGTAACTAACGTACGTTAGTCGTTACAACTTACACTTACAGTATTCAACATACATAACTTATACATGCATGACCCCCATCCCCCATATTAACAAGCAGACGTAAACCGACTACAGAGAGAAACATTCTCTCACCGCTTATTATCAAACAAGATTGAAGGTAAGGCACTTTGAGTTACTCCGTAGACACTCTGGGCCTGAGGGAACCTCAGACACTGAGACAGTCAGAGACCAAAGGTGTCTGTTGGTAATGGTAGTCTATCTACTCTGCCAGAATCAGATTGGTTGAGTGCCCAGTTCTCATAGTCTAGAAGTACTTACTTTCAGGTCAAATGCTTCCACCAATACTTCCCTCATTGCATATCCAAATGTTCTCAATGCACAAAACACTTGAAATACACACAGCAATTTATAATCCAGGTCATTTCTAAAACTGCTTTCCTCAGTAAACAGCATGGCCTTCCATGTTGGGAGACTGCACGCTGAACATAAACATGCCTGATTTATTGGAAATATTTTATGCCTCAACCACTTTAAGTTGCTGTACAGGAAGAGTACATGTTTGTGAATAGGAGGGACAATTTCCAGGAAGTGACATTGAGTACTTAGTTCAGAATAGCCATGTGTTTGTGCCACTATAGACTTGTATACATGTTGAATCCTGCCTGTAAGCAGGCAGGTATTTTGGCCTACTTTGAGTGAACTGGAACATATAGATATGTAATGTTAAGTCTCGGTAGACTTAAACTATATAGCAGCTACCCCGGACCCGGAACTGGTATGTAGTTAAAAGGAGGGGGTGAATTTACTAGGGCCTCAGACTGCCTAGGACATACCGGTACTACCCGGTATGTCACAGTCATAGTACCAGTAATATATCTTTTTAAAGACCACCCCTTTCCCCCCTTTCTTTTTGTTCTGTTGAGTTGAGAGTAGAAACAAATGGTATCATATACTGTGCCAATTATCTACTGGCAGAATGCGATTCAAATGGGTCTGGACCACAGGATTTGAGTCTGTGTGCCTCTTTAAACTCGTTCAGAGTATAAAAAGGGATGGGTGTCTGTAAGGGGGTCCTGGCCAGGCTGATGAATAGAATTGAAGAAAATGCCACTCACAAGCAGTCATACATTATTCTTTGTTCCATTTACAGCTGATAAAAGAGGACATTCAAGAGTCAAAGCGCAGAATCACTGGGGATGGCTGGGGTGCTGCGGTGGGGCCAGTCACCACTGGTGCGGCACTTAAAGAGGGCTTCAGAGTTGCTCTTCTCCCGCTACCTACTTGCCACCAACACAACCATCTGCGTCTCACTGGGCTGCACTGGAGACATACTGCAGCAGAGCTATGAGAAGTTTCGTGGCAGACAAGAGCAGCTCGATAGGCATCGTACAAGCCAGGTATTCATGAGCGGCTTCGTCATTGGACCGGTATGTCATTTCTGGTACAAAGCCCTGGACTCTTTCCTGCCTGGCCGCACCCTTCGGGTTGTCGGTAAGAAAGTGCTGATAGACCAGATCATCTTCTCACCCATCAATATAGGACTCTTCCTGACCATGATCAGTTACCTTGATGGCCGCAGTGCTTCTGGCATTGTAAGTGAACTAAGAGACAAAGGTTTGGATCTATTGAAGGCTGAATGGGTTGTGTGGCCTCCTGCACAGATAATCAATTTTCTCTTTGTGCCTTCACGTTTTCGGGTGCTGTACGACAACAGCGTTTCGCTCTGCTTTGACTCTTACTATTCATATGTCACATTTTCACGTGACCGGCTCAGAGACCGAGAGGCTAAGCTCCACTCACTCCTTTCGGAGTCAGAAGGTAATGGGGACCCTTCATACTACGAGAACACAGTAGACGAGTTGGAAGAGGAGTTATGGGAAGACAGAAAACTGGCACCAGCAGAGTTACTCAGGTACACCTGTAGGATCGCCAGATACCACAACTTGTGACATCTATAAAAACCTTCTGTGTATCAGTTTTCTTATTGTTTAGAAAAAAAGAGATTTAAGGATGCACATCTTGATAATGGCTTATAATAAGCTACGGTAATGATAAAAGAATTATTTATTGTGTGATGAACCATTTTCCATTCCTAAGGAAACCTGTATGGATAATCAATTGCATGTCAAGCAGTTATGTAATCAAGCGAACTGTAATATGTGGGAAGAACAGCACCCATTGGGGTTTTTTCTTGGCTGTAAAGGTTGTCTCCCATCTAAAGGCGAGGCCGACAAAGGCAGCCTGGGCATACAAACCCACCAGGAGACCAGCCATAAACTCCAGGATGGTACCACTGCTGGCTCGCTCAAATTATGGTCACTTTAATGACTAGTGGTTACATTAGGGTCAGTTAGCTACCACAAATGAATAAAAGTATCTTGTACAACTAAGCCAGTGCGTTTCTTGCCACCAGTAACCATAAGCACCCCCACAATATAGGGGCTCGCCTTTAGATGGGAGACAACCCCTAGATATGGGTATGGTTAGCTATTTTAATGTTGAACAACATGTTTGTAGAACTACCTGCCTTGGTAGGTATGTTAGTGCATCAGCATATTGCGGTTAGTTCTCAGTTCGTTTACATTGTACCATAGAAATTCTCTGAAAATTCACATCTCATGAAATGAATGTTTGTACAAAAATATCCAGAGCAAAAGTTGCTTTCACTGGTTATCAGCATGTTCTTGCCACCGCCATAGTATGATACATATAAAGTGCTGCCTTTGCCGAGGAATGACCCTTGATGTGTCTTATACAATCAGGCTGAATCGGGGTGTGCTGTATATGCGAGGTACAACATGGCATGGCCATTGCTAATACCCATGCCATGTTAACAGGACATATGGGAAAAAGACGTTAGAAGCATACCATTTTACTTGAATTCAGAAGAGAACCCTTCGTGAAGGCGTTAAATAAGGGCCCTATTGTTTAGGTCCCTATCCGGAATTGAATTTAGATGAAGGGGTTAGTTTTAGTTGAGTGTTAGGATATACCATATAATGGTAGGATTCTCCTTTTGTTAGGTCGCACATTTGTGGAATTTTTGCTCCACGGGAAGGGATGCCTAGTAGGCCTGGAATGATGTACAATAGGAAAGTAACATGAATTAGGGCCCCTGATACCACCTAATACTTACCCTTCTGTTATTTAGAATGGAAGAATATGCCTTGTTTTAGCAAATTACCAAATGTATACTTCAGGCCACACCAAAAAAAAAAAAGTTGGTCTATGGATTTCCCTCTCCATATTTTCGGAAATACAAATTTTTTTTCTTTGAAAAAAATCTCGTCTACAGATTTCGCTTGCATCACAAAGTTTTCTCTTTGTGATGATTTTTTGTGATTTTTTTCGCTCGCCTCACTTTTCCAGCAAGGAATCCATTGGATCCAAAAAATTCTTTAAAAAAAAAATTCGCTCGCTCCCACCATTTTTTCAAAATCAAAATCCGTAGACCAACTTATTTTTTTGGTGTGGCCTCAGATAGATATTAACTGAATGTATCAGTCCATATCAACGATACTTATTTGGATGTCATGATGAAGGGGGGGGGGGTTGAATCGTGAATGTTGCTTTGTGGTAGTTACTGAATACTCATCCTTGGGATGGCCACTATTGTTAGACGTTTAGTATGGCATACAGTTTAAAGTACCGATACTTTACCCAGTTTGTTATGTTTTGATGTTTCAGTGACATGTTACACCAAAATGCGTGAATAAATTTGCTTTGCCAAAGTTCTAGTATTGTCTTTTATTCTAACATATCATTCCAACATGATCCTCATTACTAATGATTAATAGAAATACCAACTGTACATCGATACAGATTCTGAGAACATTGAAAACAATGCATTGTTTCAAACATCAACGTTTGGTTGATGGTCAAACAAATGAAAACTGCAGAATCTATTCCGCAATCTGTAGCCATATGTGATTACTGTTTAATATCAATTATCATTGCACACGTATTGACTGAAATTCCTTTCCATCAAATTATGTAACTTGCTAAGGTTACTGATCAGGTCATTGTCAAATCACGTTATCGAAATTTATTCTGCCCTACTTTTTACAGATAACTTCACTCAAAAACAAGTTTATACTAAAATAACACCGAACATGCATGTAAATGGATACTTTCTTTGATTCATTTCAAATGAGCAACTACAAACAATACTGTATATTGTTCACAAGGCACTGGGGTTAAATCCTCAAACAAGATTTTTTAATAGCAGTATCAGACGCTTATTAAACCTTACCATCCAATCTTTTTCACTCCATCACATAGTCAAGCTGCCATCGTTTTATCTAAAAGGCTGTTCATAGTCACTAATAGTTCTTTCAATTGCATAAAAGTCCCAACAGAACATATCAACAATATGATTAGCAAACATTACTCTATAACAGTCTCCACTGTTTGCGTTGTGTCGACGATCATGACCTGCTCCCCGGTATGCTCTTGGAGCTGCTGCTCGGTCCCCTGCACGAGCTGCTCCCCTACTCCGAGGTCGTGCACCATTTGGACGGTCATGACCTGCTCGTCTGATGCAAGTACTGTCTCTTCTGTTAGAACCACCTCACTTCCCTGTTCTACAACGTTCCCTTCCACAACCTCGAACTCTAGCACCTGGTGCTGCTCAGCCGCAGTGGTATCGTCCTGAACTAGCAGCTCAGTAGCCTGCTCCCCATCAATAAACTGCTCCTCGCAAAGCTGCTCTGACTCTGTGAGGTGCTCATGTTCATTTGAGTAGTGTATCTCTACACAACGCTCTATTTGGTGAGAATTGACCTCGTTTGCGAGTTGCTCAGCAGCCATGACCTGCTCAGGGTCTCGAGCATCTTCCAGTTCCACCTCGTTGACATTCACTTCAGGTACCTGGTTCATGTCGGCTGAGTCGCCTTCTACGACAAGAGTGACTGACTCCCCATGTTCAGTTAACACATGGTCATTTATCTCAGATGCCGTTGGAAATAGCTGCTGACACATACCACACATAAAGGTTACTGAGCCGCCTTCGGTGTCTGCTCCCGCAGCCTCGAGTTGTGCCAGGCTGTCTGAACCCGCCACAGCTAACGTACCATCAGGCTCCTCCAGCTACAACAAAAACCATTGGATTTCTTGATACCTTTGGTCATGTGTACAAATTAGCATTGATAATATTTAGGGGGACAGGATAGATGTAATGTCTTACTAGACAGTATTGGACTTATGTGTAAGAACCCTGCAGATTAGCCGCACACTATGTAAGGATGACCCAAGGTGCACCTTATGGGACAGGCTAAAGTTGGGAGTGCACCTAAAATTGCAAGGCTTTCAACCTATAGAGCAGTTCTACGATGAACAAAATCTAACCCCAAATGCACCCAATAGGTTCCACTCCATGCAGAGTTCGAAGGAAATATTTCTCTTTGGAACTTAATACATGTAGAAAGAAAATCTGCCATTTTGAATCTGAATTTAATTTAAACATAATAGTTTGTAGTTTACCATCCCAATATTAGAAGCAGGAATGCCAACTCAAAACTACAAATGATGGCCGAAGCAACACTAACTGGCCCAGATTAGCAACTAACTTATTGCAAAAAATTGAGTCGTGAGGACTCTGGAGACTAGCTCACCTGTATGTAGATCTCCTCTGGCTGTCCTGTATTATCCTGCATTTGTACATAATTTTGTGTCGTCCCTCTGCCTGCGTCAGTGTATACGGGCAGCCTACAGCGGTGCTTACGGAGTGTGGCACGCTGCGTGAAGGCTTTACCACAGGTGGGACAGGTGTGGCGGCTCTGGCGCGTGTGGGTTATCATGTGGGTGGTCAGCTTGTAGCGGAACTTGAAGGCCTTGTGGCATACGGTGCAGCGGAACGGGCGCTCCTCCGTGTGCTTACTCACTTGGTGTTTTGTCACTGTAATATGTTGCATATGTATGTATAAGGTACAAGTTTTAGGAAAGCATATTTAATATTACTAAGCTAAAAGCAAACTATTACTGCATCCCTATAACTATTTGACTTACCTGAGATATGAGGTTTTATCTATAACTCCAGTGCTCAAATCCCATTCATATATGCAGCAGGTTGGAGTTATAGATGGTACATTTTTCTATTTTCTTAATAATAGAGGATATATGGCCACTTCTTCATTGACTGCTGCTACCTTCATTCCCTTGAACCATCTACAACTCAATACACAGTATTATTGTTATATTGGCTAACTTACACTCAGCCTTCCATGTGAAACTCTTGTTGCATGTGGTACACTTGAAGGGTTTCTCGCCACTATGGATGTTAGCGTGCTGTAGCAGCTTAGCACGGTCACGGAACCGACTGCCACACTCCCCACACTGGTACTGTTTTCTAGCCTCACGGTATTCTGCTGGTGCATGCACCTCCCTGCATGACAAATACATACATATATATATATAATCAAGATTAACAAGTTAAAATATAAATGAAAAAACTCTTTAAACTCAACAGTGATATTTTAGATCTCTAGGTTTATTTGTCAAAATAGACCAAAGCAGTATGTGTAGGTGACTGCAAGAAAAGGGTTTATGTACACACAATTCTTCAGAAAATCTTCCATCCCCCCACAGTTGGTACACACATTCTTTGTGTAAGACCCATACTCACCTATGCTGTTTCATTTTGACCTTCTCAAAGAAGCCACGTCCACATATGTCACAGAAGTGTTTGTTCTCCTTGAGGTGCATACGTTTAACATGGGTGGTCATGAAGCGGCGCACAGTGAACGTTTTCTCACAATGTGGACACGGGAAGACCTGCGGACTATCCGAGTGCTTGTTCTTTATATGGTTCTATGAAATAAAATCTTAAATTTACTTTCATATTTATTAAGCAGGTAAATTGTGGAATTCAATGGGAAAACTAAATAGAATAGGCAAAGTAAACATGTTAACTCCAATAGTTTCCAATCATTATCTTCAGACATGGAAAGGAGAGAAATACAACGCATTGTGGTTTTATCACAGGCATTTTAGAGACAAGGCAGGATTTCTTCCAAATTCAGGGAAAAAATAAGCCACCTGCAAAATGTACCCAGTAGGTTAATTCTTGTTAACTAAGGTATCTTACCTGATGTGCTGACTTATAGGAGAATGTTTGCCCACAGATATGACACATGAACTGTTTAGGACCATGTTTAATGAGGAGATGGTTCTTCATGGCAAAGCGCTTCCATGTCTCAAAGCCGCAGAAGTGGCAGCGCAAGGTGACACGGTTGTGTGTCTTCATGTGTTGGTGGTACCACGAGAGGCGCACCTCTTGGCCACACACTTCACACGCACACCGACTCACATCCCGTGGCAGTTGCAACTTCTTATTCTGCCAATAGACATTATATCCGAGGTTAAAGATCTCAAATATTAATTATGGAAATAAATTTCAAATCGAATACATCTAAATTGCCTAAGTTTTGACATAGGTTTTCTATGTAAAAGATTTCGGTTTGAGAAAGTTTGATTAACTCACATGCTACAAGGATATGGATAATACATTTTGTTTATACATTTCTTTTCACATTTAAGACAATTTTAAATCCTTTTGGAAATGACAAACTAAACAT
Organism: Acholoe squamosa; assembly: GCA_949317995.1. Taxonomy (NCBI): domain Eukaryota; kingdom Metazoa; phylum Annelida; class Polychaeta; order Phyllodocida; family Polynoidae; genus Acholoe; species Acholoe squamosa. The sequence continues at coordinate 46,235,775 of OX439038.1, forward strand.
ATTCATTTGATTTCATGGTAGATGGAATGTAATTCTTGACGAAAAAGAAAAGGCACAATGAATAAGAGCAAGTTGATTTAATATTACACTGCACCTCTTTACTTATCAATTATATGGACCAACGTAATTTTAATGCCCCTACCTTTGATGGAAGTATATAAAGGTCCCGGTGCTCAGTTCTGAAGTGTCTCTGCAGCATGCGTTGGCTGAGGAAGACCAGGTTGCAGCGTGTACACATGAGGCGATGTGGGTGTTCTGTCTTGACATGTTGTATCAGGTCGTCTTCTGTTCCACGGTGTTCACATGCAGTACAACGACAGAACTCACCCAAGTCTGTGGCAATACATACAAAGTCAGCAACATGTTTACATACCATATCGAGGACAAACGTCATACTAAGGAATAAGTTCTGTATTTCAGTAAACTGATCCTACAGACAGTGCCAACCCTAGACATTTTATTTATTTTATTTCATTTTTTTAAAACTTATTATAGGTGTATTTTTTCCAATGTATTGTCTGTGAATCAACGTATCGAGCCATTATGACATTAAAACGAAGTTGGGGGGGGGTATCTCCGGTATGATGAACAGAAGGCACACGCTAGAAATATGGTAAAATGGCTGAACAGAGTGAAGCCATACATACCTTCAAGGTTAATTTCTCTAACATTTTCGGTTGAATCATCATGTTTTGTGTAGTGGCGGAGGAAGTCGGCCAGCTCTCCCAACTCAAATGGACACTTGGGGCATTTGTATAAAAATCTTGGATGACTTTTAAGTTTGTGCTGGAAAAAAAGAAACAAAAGTAAAGAACCTTTACCAAAGAAAGCCACAGCACTTTGTTGATTTCTGTTTTCTTTCATCTTTTTTTACGCAGTTCAAAATTTGGATACTAAATCAATGAAAAGCACCGAAGATACAAATAATCTTGGATAAAATACTGAAACTTAATGAAACTTACTTTACTGAGGCTAGCAGGAGGCCCCTGAAAGTCACACTCATCACACATGTATATCTTCTTCACTGCCTTCAGAGTTGGCAGTCTATTTGGCTTGGACGGGGCTGGAATATAATATGCAAAGAGCTCGATTGTTACTGTAAATTCTCTGGTACATTTAATCGTAGATATCTCCCGCACACATCATAAGTATATCTAATCCAAATATGACAGCAGATTTAGTGTGTTTAAATGTATTACTTCCAAAAGAAATACTGGTATGAGTAAATCGAATAGTTTCTCAATGGATAACTCATAACCAATTGTTTGGGAAAAACCTTTCACTGATTGAACAAATTACATTTAACAGGGAGGATGTACAAACCTGTGTCATTTTCATTTGATGCCTCACTCTGCTCTGGTTCTTGCTTCTCCTCCCCGTCCTCCTTTACAGAAAACTCAGACTCGAGAATCCCTAGTGTAATCGGGCCGGTGAATTCAGGGAAGCGGTTTCGGAATGATGTTTCAAAATTTGCCTTGAGAACGCCATCTTTATCAAAGTGCTGAATGCGATGTCGTCTCATGTCGTAACGCACCCCAAACTTCTCCAAGCAGATCTCACACTCGAAGACCAACTCAGGGTGTTTGCGCATCTTGTGTTTGAGCAGCCCCTTTTCTGTTGTGACAAAGTTACACACGTCACAAGTCATGGTGGCCATTTCGGGGTTGGTGTAGATAGCACAAGATTTGCTGTAACGCTCGCCTGTTGTCGGGTTGATCATCACCAACGGCTGCTCCAGTTCTTCCTCCTGGTGCTGCTCTAGTTGGTCCGCTGGTAACTCTATTGCTGCTGTATCTGTTTCTGTATCTGGATTAATTAGCCATTTTGTATAACATCAACTACTGTTATAATCAATGCAACAGAATAAAGGTAGTCTCGTCCATCTTTGGAGATTAATTTAAATACTCTCTACCAAGATTTAGACATAATCGTTCGATGAGTGATAGCCTGGCATTGATCGAGGGATTACCCCTGGTACACCTTATTACACATTCCTGAACTCAAATTGCAACTGATATGTGAGATGAACGTTATATTCAGCGATATACTGTACATAATATACTTTATGTTACAACAATGTGTATCAGTAGGGGAGCAGATATGGACTTAAATATGAAGTAAATGAAAGAGCTTAGCCACCAGTCAGTGATTGCTATGGATATGTTAAAGATCACAAAAAAGCTTTGTTGGCAATCGGGGAATGGTGGAGGGCTGTCGTGGCGGCCATCTTTGTCTAAAATGTGATAAATTTAGGGATATGTTACAAACAATTAGTAGTGGCTTTTGTTATCCTATTTTACTTTTTCATATCGTTACGCAGTTACGGCCTATTAGCACAAAATCATTTATCTTAGTGCTTTCCTACTCACCTTGTGATACACTCTCGTCAGCAGACTGTGATATTAATTCATCCTTCATTTCTGTCTCATTGTCTTCACCCTCATCGATGTGGTTTTCCTCTTTGTGATCCTCTGGTGGCGCAGTGGTGTCTGGGGGTTGTGGCTCCTGAGCAGGCTCCTCTGTGGCTTCGATCAGTGTAACAATGGTTAAGTTCTGTTCGGCGAAACTCTCTTCCAAAGACTGCCCCTCACACACCTAGATTCATGGAACGATTTACAAAGAGCTTTTGAAGTTGTAAAATTCACAGCAATTACAACAATAGGATACGAGGTCAAAAAGACACACACAAAAATAAACCGTTGTTTTTCAGGCAACATGCTGAAAATCATTAGCTAGGGTAGGTCGTTTTTTTATATTCCATTTTTTTCAACTTCTAGGCTGACTTCCGATGAGTTACGGTGACTCTCTGACGACTAAATCTAATCTTGCTCAAAAATGTATATCTTCAAAAATGAAAAAAAACAACAACTAGGATCGGCCCTGTTTTGCTAGGTAGGATCGGGCTACCTGAAACAATTTATTCTTTTTTTGGCCTAAAATGGTTTACTATTTCCACGCTTCTAATATAAAACCATGGCTTTTTATTTACTATATTCATCCCATTGGAGTGCTGCTTCTATAATTCTACCCAAGTTAATAAGTACTCACTGGTAACCAGACAAAACTACCTACCTGCTGCAGGACCTGTTGGGCCTGTAGGAGAGTGGCGAGATCGCCATGCAGGAAGTGAGTCTGTTCTCCAGCTACTGACCATGTCAAGCCAAGGACTGCTGTCAGCTGACCCATAACGACATCTAGTCCAGCTTCTGTAGCTGTTAGCCGGTCAGTGGTGTATCGCGACAAACACACCGCAGCATTGCTGAATGGCTGCATGTTGAAGAAGATGATGTAAAGATGTAAGTAGATAATGTTACTCTTATTCTAAATCATCTAAATTGAAGTTTAAAATACCCGAATGAAAAATTCCATCATATTTGTGTCTGCCGTAATACTAAGAATCGGGAAGACCATGTAATATATATTCTCCTATTCATCCCCTATGGTAAATTAAATAAATAAATAATGTTGTCCTAGCTGCTTTAACATGAGAAACAACAACCAATACCTTCTCCTGGCTCTGATCCTGTGTCTGCCCACTGTCCATTTGCAAGATTTCCTCCAGCGTCTGCCTTTCATCTACAGGAGGTGTGGCGGATACTGGCTGTGCTACCCGTGGAGGGCGGCCACGACCACGCTTACCGGGAGTCGCTCCTTTCACTGGGATACTCCTGGTCTTCTTCACCACCTGGTCTTCTGCAGTATCATCATCTTCTGACGACTCCTCGTCCTCTTCCTCATCTTCCTGGGAACTTCTCATCAGGGCCTTCCAAGGTGCTACATAACCAGATTTTCTCTAATAATGCAAACGTATTAGATACATTTTAAGACAGTATTCCAACCGTGGTTGACAGGAGCTATTGGATTATTATCGAGGAACATTACAAAATGAAATGATATAGTTAAGAAACTCCTTTAAGTATTGTGATAAACTATTACGCATGACACCACTGAAGTGATAAACTTAGTAATTCTTACCCTGCTGGCTAACCGACTGGAGGCACGGGGCTCTGAGGGAGAGAAATACAACTGCGTTATATTGCAATTTAACGAAGACACCATTTTTTTCAAGTTCCATACGTTTAGTCATTTTCAGTGTTTAATCTATCAAGGGTGTGGAATGAACAAAATGGTCTATTGGTATTGAAGGCTACTGTAAAATGTCATGACGGTGTAGACTCCATTTCTTCAATAAGAAAACACATTATACAACATCTTGCAGGTATAAACAATGGAGCAGCTGATGCTTTTTGAAATTGTGATTTCATAGAATGCAAAAGCTAATCTTACTGCTTTGCTCTATAATTATAGTGCAATAACCATGTCAGAATCACTATATTTGAAGTCTATCAAAATATGCTAACATGGAAATAGGCTCCTATTTTCCTTTGGTAATACTGACCAGGCACTGGAGTTGTTGATTGTCCACTTAATCCATCTTCTGCTTGAGTTAACTTCACCTGAGATTCTGACTTACGAGGTCGACCTGGCTTACGCTTTACCGGCTGATTTTCATCTGTAGCCTTTGCAGCACCGTTGACCTCTGTTCTTACATTATCTCCTGGACTAGCATCATTTGTCTCTGATTCTTGTCTCATGATGTAAATATTCCTTTTTGGAGGCCTCCCCCGTTTTCTCTTCACAGTGCCTATGGTGTTTATGTTAGAGTCGCTACTACCATTCTGAGTTCCAGTCTCATCATCTGCTGCTTTACGTTTTGGCGGACGGCCTCGCTTACGCTTGATAACAACATCCCCAGATCCACTCTTGTTTACAAGCTGACTGATGTGACTAATTGTAGTCACTAAGCCGTGACTAGTACTGTCTGTGACTCTCACAACTCGGGGACCTGTGCCATTAATGATGGTATCCACTCCTTGTGTGTAAGACAAGTCTTCTTCATAACAAATATAGTCACCAGAACCACTGTCTACAAGTTTACTTATATTTACTACAGTAGTAGCTGGACTGACATTAGTCACTGTGACTAGATCAGTGTTAGTCCCCGTGACTAGATCATGGCCCTGTGGTGGGACTGTATGTAAAGTGTTAACATCAGGTTCATGGAGGATCTGAATCCTATCCTGAGCAGCAGAAGTATTGGTACTCATCATATGCCCGTTGTTATCCATTTTCCCTTTGCTTAATTAATCCTTTGGTTCTATATTACGATAGGTCATTGTACCAATAACATTGAGTTATAAATATGTGGCATATGGACAGTGATGAACTGATGAGGAGTGGTAGCGATGTCTGAGGTAACATTTTCACTTTGGATCACATCAAGAGATAATAGTCCTTCCAACGGTGTTAACATTGCATCCTGTCAATTTTTGAAGAGAATTTAGGTTTTTGGCCAAGTTTTCAGTCAATTTTATTAGTCATCCCTGAGTTGCTGTGACTCCCCCTGAGTCGTCACGAGTCTGTGAAGCAATTAAAAATGTTTACTTATAATACTAAATAAAACAAATTATATCAGACCTAATTTTTTTCAGCATGTTACCTGAAACACACTTTTCTTTTGGCCTAAACTGTAGAGATTGATATGGGCAGAGACATGTACTTCACATCCATGATATGGGTGTATTTAAATTTTCGCAACATTTATCAGGTTTTTAGTGGTTTTCACGATATGTGTTGTTTGGTATAAAATCTTTTTAGTAACATAGTCACACATGTGATAAAAACAGCTGATACATAAAATCAAATAAGACAGTGTGTCCCGAATTTTTAAAGGGCACTGAAAAAGCAGGGCCTTAAATAATTAGCCTAAGGATCGCTCCTTTGGAGAGGTAAGGGGGGTGCTTAAAAATTCTGGATGTGTGTCGAAAATGTCTGCCCCACCCCTCAGCCTCAGAGCCTAGTGTCAGAGGGGTCTGAAATGTGTCTGTCCCCCACCCGGGGGCTGTGTACAAATGATGTCATGCAGGAGGGGGGAGGGGGGGGGTCCCACTCCCCATGACCAAGCATGACAAGGGGGGGAGGGGGGGTCATGGGCTGCATGACATCATGTCATGAAAAAAAACTGCAAGTTGCTTCAGTTTTGGCAAGAAAAAAATGATTTGAAAAGGTAGGGAAGTTTAATGCATTCATCTGTTATGAAATATATATTACCTATACAGGCATGCTTTCCTCAGACATCCCACTCAATGATCACTGCCACCAGTGTCAGTGTTGGTCCACTACTCTATCCTACCTCTAACCCAGGCCCCATACTACTTTGAAATGCCCTTTTAGTTGGACTCATTTAACCAAAGGACCCCATATATAGGTTGATCTATGCGGGTAAGAAGCACCCTGGCATTGAGAATTCAGTAGAAAGATTCAAATGACCCAACTTCTATTCTATTTGATAAATTTCACAATTCAAAAACACATTGGTAATTTAGGGATTGCTCATTACTCATCAGCAGGCCTGAGGGGTGGGGTAGATTGCAATACAGATGTGCAGAAATCTGAAAATTTTATGACCCCCTCCCCTCGGACAGATTGCCCTGGTCATTCTTCCTGTTCTACAGTAGTTCACAGAAAAGGCACAACATTTTTCTCTGCCCCCTTCCCCACTTTGAGGAGTCAAAATTTTTTTCCTCCCTCCCCCCTCAATCTGCATCCTGCTCCCCCTGTTGATGAATCACGAACTGTCCCTTGGAAACAAAAAGCTTATTCTCTCCTTTTTTCTGAATGGGACTCTAGGGGTTACGCCTTATATTATGCCTTACAGTAAAATGATTGTTTTGTAAGTGTGATCTTAATTATATATGTGTAATCATATTACCACACTTGTAATGTTACACTTGTAATTCAGTGAAGCCACTGTAACTGTCGGCTAGATCTGATTTCTTCTCTTATTTCCTTTCCTTTACCTCTCATGAGGATGTGAGGTAACAGGACCTTTACCCCCTGGACATTTGCCCCCAGACATCTACCCCCAAACCATTTACCCCCATGGACATTTACCCCCAGACATCTACCCCAAACCATTTACCCCCATGGATATAATAAAGGTTGAAAAAATTAGGGTAGGTAGTAGGTAGGGACATTTTTTTAGGTTGGCGCTTCTAGAACTTCTAATTTTTTTTTTTCGACCGATTACCTGAACACAACAATGTTTTTTAGGCCTTACCAATTCACACCCATTATTAGCCCAGCACGGTTTCAGACCAGGGACGGTGAAAAAAAGCCCCACCTGTTTCCAGCACCATTAAGTTAACCCAATATATACATGTCCCTTTGAACCATCTCAATTTGCTATACTCTCTTCATGTACTTTGGGCTGGGGGGGGGGGTATCTCTGCATGACGTCATGTTAAGGGGGGGGGGTCAAGCATTGTATGACGAAACATGACAAGGGGGGGAGGGGGGTCAAAAATGGCCAAAAAAAGCATGACGTCATTTGTACACAGCCCCCCGGGTAGCACAGAGACATTGGCATAACGTTGGGCCAACATTGGCCCAACCATCGGCTTTGCATAGGCTAACCATCCTGCCAACGCAGGCCAGACAGGGCCAACCAAATGCCAACATAGGCCCAACATTGGAAATTGGTCGGCACACATCAGTGTCAGCAAATGGTCGGACACTTTTGTAAATTTTGCCAATGTCCTGCCAATGTCGGCATTTGGTCAGCAAATGCCACTGGTCCGGCCTACGTAGGAATGATGATGCATCGGGCAAACATCGGCAAATTTTTGTGTGCTACCTGGGCACTTTTATTCTTTAGTGGTGCACCTGCTTTCGCTCAAAAGCCCCCGCCCCCCAGTGACACTACAGTCGATCTTAGACTGACACTGTGTAGTGTCACTGGGGAGGGGGTGGGGCTGTCTCAGCTTCTGATTCGGACTCAGACTGAGTCTAAACACACACTAGTGTGGGGGTTTCCACACCGTCTGCCGCTCAGGGAGCTCTGTACGGTGTGGGATGGTTATAATAGCAAATGTTTCGGCCCTACAGGAGGACTTTTCGTGCATCTCTCATGCACTCAATCCTTAATCAATCCTTCTAAAAATTTAGATATGCAAACATCCAACCCTCCTTTAGCTTCGCTGAAAGTTTGGGGATCCTACGATTATTTTAAGATAGGAAAAATTGAAATTTATTAACCCAGGCCGAAATGTGCATGGGCAGGATGCAGCACCAGTAGCTGAAAGGTCTCATAATAGAGAGGAGCCAGTCCCTAACACCATGGCATATGCCTAGGGCCTAGGCTAGGGACCGGTTGGCAGGTCGAGCCACACACTGACTGACACAGTGACTATAGCCGTATAGGTCCGTCCAGTGACAGTGACTAAGTGTAGCGATGACAGCCAAATACAGCTCAACACTCCCTATATCTGTCACAGTGCAAAACACCTGGTACTGCAAATTCAATTCTGAGGGTTCTATTGGACAGAATTACACCAAATTTACACCAAATTAAAGGGGAAATATAGCTCTAACTCACTGGTACACTAGTTTACTGCATTTTATATTTTTTACCCCTTCAGAGAGTGAACATTTAAGTGATTTTGGTGATTCTGTCAGACAACCCTGTTTGAGTAACATGAAGAGGTCATATTGTTTTTTGCCAAGCAGGATGAATATACTGAGTAATTCTTCTTGAATTTTTTATTTAGAATGATCTGGTGTTATAAAAATTGATTTTAGCGATTTTTGGCGATTTTTAAACATCTAGAGGTATTATTTAACAGAAAGAAATTAATATTTAGATTTTTTAGCTTGCCATAAAAATCTCTCTATTGGGAATATCAATTTGATTCAAAAAGCCTTTAAACGCAAATATTAAGCCCTTTTAGTGGATACATAGATTGTGGAGTTCTGTTGAGGTCTTGATTTTTGGCTGTCATCGCTACTAAGTGAGTGCCAGTGGCCCAGAGTGGGTGTCACTGGATCTTAATCTGGGAGAAATAGGGAGTCCAATGTAACAAAAAGCCCAGGCACATCTAGATGTAGAATACTTCACGAATAATGAAACATAAGGGGAGAATGTTTATTTAATAAGTCCTATTAAACCCGTAGTCAGTTGGGGCAGTGAGGAGACAGATGTGTTTTGGGGAACCCCTCTCGCGAAAATGCGAGAATGTGAATTTGAGAACACAAGCACTGATAATGTACTTCAATACAAGGGGTTGTGTTTGTTAGATGAAAATCAAGGTTCTTAACAAGATTCTGTGAATTAGCGACCATATCACTTACCTAGTATATGATGAAATGGCGGCGGAAAATAATTGTTTTAAGACATTTTCCCTGCATCGTTTTGTCCATCGAACTGCACAGGGCGAAAATGGCGGAAAGTAGGTCACGCTTCAAGCATATACTGGCTGACAACAAAGCAACGTAAAAACTGAAGAATATGCTTGAAGATCAAGGGGAACCTGTTTTAGGAAAACGAGGCTGGAGGGAATCCCCGCCATACTCCGAGGGAAAGATTGATTTTGGGGCCTTCACTTCAGCTTTGAAAGAAGTTGTCAACTGTATTTTCATTATTAACTTCAAATTCAAAGGCGGATTTTCACTGCGACCCTTCCTGGTGGAAGTGAAAGTTACTGTGTATTTGCACAATTTGCATGTGTTTGAGACAGAAGATGACCAACTAGATTAAGCAAAGAAAAAGTTCAGAGAAAACCCGCCATGGATGCCTTCGTCCAAATCAACAAAGTCAACAGCAACATAGCTTAGAAATCTAAACTCTCATCTCTGTGCCGCCGTGAGAGTTTAGAAAAGCGGATGTTTACAAGTGGGTGAAGAACTCTCTAGGGAGGAGGGGAGAAAGCAGAGGTGTCTGACCTACTTTCAAGTCTATTTCTACCTCCACCACTCTCCCGCCCATACAGGGAGCTGGCAGAATGACAAGAGGTGTGTGCAGGGAATCTGCTCTAAAATCTTTAATATCAGCCATCCGATTTCCAAAATCGGCCAGTGTATAACCAAGATATCAGGCTACCAGTGGAACTTGAAATTTAAAAGAAATTCAAAGTATTAGTTGCCGAAAAAGTGCGGTTTTGGACGAGATACGCAGCCCAGTCACCCACGGCAAAACAAGAACTTCTCTAAACTCTCACGGCGGTACAGAGATGAGAGTTTAGATTTCTAAGCTAACAGCAACAGTGAAGTGTCGCATTGAAACAATTTAGATTGCATATATATATAGTTAATTGATACCATCAGAAAAATCAGCCATAATTGAAGAACATGTGGAATTTAATACCCATCAACGAAGCTGGTAAGCAACCTGGTTACTGGTACACTGAGTATTGTCAGTGACAGTGTCAGTAGCCTGAGTTAGTGAGTAGGGCATTGCAAAATCATGGTTTGCAACAGCACCTGGAAATTTTGGGTTAACTTACATAGACTTTGTCCCATGCATTTTATCTATTAAGCAATGGATAGATCTAATAAAAAAAGTGGATTTGCTCTTTAAATGAAGTCTTTATGCCAAGTATAAGGGAAGTTATGACTGATCAAAGACTCAAAATCGAACCCAAAATTCTGCCAGTGTTAAGAGTTTAAATGAAACCGTTTAAATAGGGTCCAGATTTGTGATCAAACATATCGGATACAGGACTGGTTACATCTCTGAAATCATTATTTTGGACTATTTTCTTTTCATGTATGGAAGAGTTCCCCATAAAAGGTTGAAAATCAATGTATCATATCAAGTTTTAAGTTTAAAGCGATTTTATCTTGACATAATATCATCTGCGATTTAGCGATCTGACAGAATTGATGCAAAATTATGGAGTTGATATGAGATCTTTAATTGGTCAGAATTTCCCTTTAAATTGACATAAAGACTTCATTAGCGCAGCGACTAGTGAGTACTACTCGTGAGATGAGTAGACTAGTGTATGGTTCACAGTCGCCACGGTGTAAGGGATAGGGAGGCCTTGCAATCTATTTTTGTTTGTGGCTCCTCTGCTATGGACTATTCCTGCTCCCTATTCTAATGTAATAACAACAGTGTGTGTACTTTACTTATCAGTGAACGAATTTTCAGAATATATCTCATACTTTTGATTTTATTCGCAGATAAGACATTTCATCATTTGGACCCCTATGGCAGATTAGCATTAGAGCATTTTAAGATTCAGAAATGCATCCCTGTACCCTTTGTTTTAGAATTGTTCGTTTTGAAACTACTATATATATGTAGTACAGGTTTTATCTCAGTGGGTTATGGTACAATTGGATCATATTTTCTGTATTTGAACAAAGTATTCACTGTCAAAGATCTCTATGGAGAAATCAGTGCTAAAGTGTGTGTTGCCATATGTGCATTTTTGTAAATCAGAGGAGGTTGAAGTGTAAGGCCATCTTGTGGAACTGCTACATTCTTTTCTGTGTAATTTTTTTAGTTTACATTGAAATAATGCTATCTCAGAATATGTATCTACTATTGGTGATGAAAGATTAATTTGATTACTCCTTTCATTGTATAAACAATTTTGTGGAACACTGAAAACATGTATGTACACCGAGGTACTTACACTGTGCTCTCCCTCTACAGAGAGGTGGAGTGATCTGGCCGGTTTGCTGACCACTGGCCCGTGACGAGGTACAGACTATTACAAGTGATTGGCAGTTGGGTGTGTGTGGGGGGGGGGGGGGGGGCGGGGAGGCAGAGCAGGCTCCTGGCAATCTGAGACAGTGTACACTCATAATGACACACCTGTTGACTATGGCATTGAACATTGAATAAGACAGGTCCCTGTGGCAGCTGAGTGAGGTGCATGCAGAATGGACAGTCTACAGACTATTAGTACTTAGCTGCAGTGGGTAGTTCAGGTTGAATTTGTGCTATATACTACCAAAAGCCCAGATGATAGTATGCCCTATCTGTCTCACCAACTGAAACTAGACACAAGATTACAAGTCGCCGCGCCATGTCTCACAGGACTATTCTCTACTATTGTATTAAAATCTACAACACTATGGTTTTATTTAAAAAGGAAATCCTCTTTTTTTGATCAGCTCTATCCATTGCTATATAAATAATATACTTAGGATTGAATTCTGGCAAACAGACAAGGGCCTAACATGGAGAAGCTGTTTGAAGGGTGATAGCAAATGGCACGCTAACATTTTTGTGAGGTCTTGCAAACATCCTGTTCCCCTATGAAAAGAAAACCCCTAGACATTTTCTAAACCTTTCTTTCCTGTAGAAAGTGTGGGAACTATTCTCTTTTATGTGAGATTTGGCCTTTATACCAAAAAATGCTTTCAAAATTATGGGTTAACTTCACTTGGGGAGAATGGGATGTTTGCCTGCATCAATTATTTCTCATATAGATTCATATTAAACCCCTAATCAATCCCTTTAAAATGAGCCCATGTTTGTTAAGATCCTCCAATAAATAGCTACACAATGAGCTGTCAAAGAAAGAGTTTAGTACTCCCCAGTTTCAGCTTTATCACAGTTTCACACCACTGCAGGCAGCAGCAGAACCATGCACTGGGGGTAGGTAAGTGCCTAACTTACGGTAGTTAGGCCTTAAGGTGACCGCAGACGGGCCAGATTCGATCGGTAGTTAGGGAGAGGGGTCCCGATCCGATCGGGGACATCAAACATGTTTGATATTGACAGACCTGATCGGACCTACGCGCAGACATCCCCGATCCTCCCAGTCGGCCGACCCAGTCGGGCCGGCTGTGGTCGGCTTTAAGCGGAAAACAAACATAGCATGTCCCGTGCACGCTGAGGGCAGTAACCATGCCAACGTATGTGTCAGGGCGTCAGAAAACCACTACCAGGCATTATCTGACACGTGCACACATGGGTCCACGCATTGGGAAATGCGCTCCCTTTTGTTTTCCGCTTTAAACTGTCCACAGACGGGCCAGACTCGACCAGCCGATCTTGATGACCGGGGGCGTCTGCGTGGAAGTCCGAATCAGTCAGTCAATATCAAACATGTTTGATATGCCTGATCCGATTGGGAGTGACTTCCTTAGGTACCGATCGAGTCTGGGCTGTCTGCAGTCGCCTTTAGGGTAGGGTTGACTTTGCCGTGCCTTGGATATTTTTTTCTTTATTTTTCTATGAATGATTGAGATTTGAATTTTAAAGGGGGTAAGTAAACCTATTATAAATAGGTGCTACAACATTAACGATGTTCAGTTGTTAAAAAATAGAGTATCAACCTCTCAACTGCCCACAAAGTGACAAACAGAAAGATCCAATCAGCTGACTCAAGTCATAGAGTTTGACTCGATAGTCACGGTATTAAAACTATAGGGAAAGATCTGTGAGAGAAGGACATCCCCGACAGATCGAGTCTTTCCTGAGTTAAGACTGAGCCAGCTGACTGGATCTCTTTATCGTTGGTAGGGGATCCACGACAACATTTCTGTGCCTATGCCCTTTCTGTGTAAGTACTGTACATATGAAGTTTAACCGAAAAAAAACAACAAATCCAAACATTCCAGCACTGGATCACCTGCTGTAACAATTCAGTCATACTGTGATGGATGAGGCATAAAAAAAAGAATTGTTGTGTTCAGAAAAGAAAGAAATTAGCGTAGGTAGGTAGGGATTTTTTTTTTGGAGAATTTTTTAGGCTGGCTATAAATTTTCATGCCTAAGCAATGTGAATTTGATGCGCGAGGTAGTGAATAAAAATTCCATGCCTCAATAAGTGCCAAAATATCTGTTTTTCCCCTGAAATGCCCATAAAAAAAAGTAAGGGTAGGGCCAAAAAATTAGGGTAGGTAGCATTACCTGAACACAATTTTCTTTTTAGGCCTGAGTGGCATGCATCAGGATTTGCTGAAATTAAGAGGTTTTGATTGGTGAGACTGCTTTGGTCATCAGATCAGGGTTGAAAGAGTTCAAGGTTTTCCTTGATTTCAAGGGTTTTTTTTCACTCACTTAAGAAAAATGAGTTTTCTTGAAAATCCTTTGAAAACAGGATAAAGGAGTCACAAATTACCTCCAGAGGTTGCATACATGCACACAGTCAGGTCCCACAACACTGCATACAGTGGCAGCATGCCAGTATTTAGTTCAAGGTTTTCAAGGATTCTCAAGTTTTTCCTTGAAAACTTTCCCCTCTATATTGGTGTTTGTTCCACTCTTCAGTGTATTCTTAGCAGCAAGCTATAGTCCCTATGCTAGAAGAGTGTTGGAAAGTATACCCCTTTTTTGCACATTATGCTTTCACCATGTAACTATATTGGTCATATATTCCCTGCACCATTTGACCTATCTGCATACATTTAATATTGTACTTGGACCATAGGTCGTGTTGTGCAAAAGTACCACTACCAGGTGGTGCATATTTTGGGTATGCTATCCGAACAAAACCTTAGAAAACATCTATACAGTAGCATTCTGAAGGGATCCTAGGTCATATACAGTGCATTTAAAGTTGTTTCCTTTTTCAAGGTTTTTTGTCATTGTTGACTTTCATCCCTGATCAGATGAATGGTAGGCATACCAATTGCTCCAGTGACTGAATGACCAATGTTAGGTTTCAATATTGAGATATCGCTTCAACAGTAATTACAAATAGCCTGGTGTTATATGCTATACATTGTACACTTCGGTTGTTCTTTATTTCAGAAGGCACAACACGGTTCCGGCTTCTTGTGGGTAAGAAGTACACGCTGGGAAGACAGAGTGCTGATTTCACCATTACAAATGACAAGTCCATCAGCCGGATACATGCCACCCTTGAGGTGACACACCCAGAGACCAATGTGGTGCGAAATCAACTAGATAATTTGCTCAAAAAGTATAAATCATGAGATGTTAAACAAAAGATTTTTTTTTGGTTATGTAGATTCAAAAAAGAAAAAAAATGAAGATATATGTTCATCTAGACTTGCAAAAAACAAAAAAAAAACAACCACAAAAGAACCAACAAAACAACTCATATACCGGTAGTAGTTTTCACGATAGGATAGAATTGGATTTGTTGTGCTACTTTCATACTGATGACAGAAGTCTGTCATGATGTGTATTCATTTTTAGTCACATCCACACAAGCCTCCTGTGTTCACGATCAGAGACAGCTCAAAGTTTGGGACAGTTGTCCGAGATGAGAAAATTGTCAACGCTGAACAACTTGTCAAAAGTGGTGACCAGGTCAAATTTGGGACGGTCAACAGCATTTACAGGTATTCAAAATGCCATCTTCATACATTTGTACATTGAACATCCATTTTACATTATAATTAAGACTTTTTGAGAATGAAGTAATGGGTTAGAACTGTATTTGGGCAATTCTTAAATACTAGACCCCCTGATTATTTGTACCAAAGGAAGGGGATGGGTTAGTTCACTTATTCTATCTTTTCGGCCCGTCTGTCATGTCTGGGGTTCATATGCATGGACAAAACCACTAGTGTTCGCTAGGTATTTGACGAGTAATGTTATTTTCTCGTCATTACAATAATCTTAGCTGTCAATCAACGTTTAATGAAAATTACCCCAGGAACAAACATTTGGTAACTCAGAAATATACTAAGTCTAACCTGAAATAGTGCTGCTCAACAACCTATCCCTATGTTTTATTTCAGGGCAGTATATGAGCCGTATGTAGTAACTACGTCCTGCCTGGACCAGGTCAATAAGCGACAAACCAAGGCGCTTACCATACAGCTTGGAGGTCATGTGGTCAGTGACTGGCGCAAGGAATGTCAGCTACTTGTCATGACTAGTCTCAGCGCCACTGTCAAGGTAATATAAAATATTGCTACATAAGAGGGAATACACATTGATATTATCAGTGTGTTACATATTTTCATTTTGTGAAATACAAAGGTCAAAGTCTTGGTAAATTCTTGAAACAAGCTTTCACAAATTTTTAATTTCGTCTTATTTTCAGGGTTTCCCTCTTAATTTATGCATTTGATCATCAAGTGTGAAGTCCTCATGACACTTAACGCTTATGATGAATATAACCAAAGGGGATTGATAGGTCATCTCTTTGAGCTTAATGAAAGTATGCAAGATATTGCATTCTCGTATTATTCAGCCCTTGCAGAGCCAATTGTCATCAGATGGCATTACTGTTTCAGGTTATTTGTGCACTGGTGTCCTTACGTCCCATCGTTACAGTGAAGTACCTACAGGACCTGACTGAATGCATTGGGGCTGGCCGTCCCCTACCAAACCCTGAAGAGTATGTGTATACCCTTTTTTCCATTCATTATGTATAAATTTGTGTTCTAAACTGTGTGACTTCTGCTCTGATATTATGTGATATAATTCGATTCCACAAAGTTAAAGTTGAAAATGCTTTTCTTAAAACCTTTCGAAATCCTTATTCAAGATGAAATTTCGACAATTTAACACCATACACATATAGCAGAAGGGCTGATGCGTTGTCGTTGATCTGAAACTTTGCTGTGGATCCTGCACAGAACTATGAGAAAAAGACTAGGTCTGATGACTTGCCATCTTTATCTTCCAGTTACACACCACCATTAGCAGAGTCACAGCTAAATCCAAATGAAGTATCCTTTAAGAAGGACGAGCGGCGGCGGACTCTCTTTCAAGGAAAAACTTTCGTGTTTCTCAACCCAAAGCAGGTCGGTAATACAAAAGAAAAGAAAACGAACCATAACAGTTCTGAAGATATCTTCAAGTTTAATGGGGTTTAATGTTCAAAAAACATGTGGGATGTATTGATGATGCTGTAAGTTACATTGAGCTGAGCCAAGGCATTAAACTATGGTAGTACTCTTTTACAGCTTACGAACTCTTACTAAATACACAGATTAAGGCAGTATGTTCACATATTGATCAGATCCATAATTTTGCTCTGTAGAAGATTCAGCCCATAACTTAAAGATGTTAAGGGGTGGAGCCAAACATTATTTCCTTATCAACAGTCTATTACAATTGATAACTGTTTAGTGAGTCATCATGCTCATTAGCTCTCATGGTGCACAAATGCTACACTCAGCAAGTAACTTGTCGATGATGTGCCTTCTACATCACTGATCATGATCACCTACTGGGAGCGTATCAACCAAATAGTCACAAGTATGCAGATGGGGTTGACACATGAATGCAGCCCTGTTGAATCTCTTTGCCAGAGCTGCACTCAGATGCATCATGCTGACCTCTAGGGGGTACACTTAGTATATCAACAATATATTGACATGATGCATTAATGCAGCACTGGTACGCATGATGCACTTTTGATGCTCATACTAGGCGGACAGGCCCCAAATGCCTCAATGGGACCGAGTCGGAAAAGGTAGGCTTCATCAGGCATTAAGGGCTAAAACCATGTCAAGTACTTGAAGGGTTAAACTTCTTCTTGAACAGTTTAAGAAGCTGAATGTTGCGGTGGAGTTGGCGGGAGGTATACCTGTTCTGATGGAGGAGGGCACAGATGACAACAAAGACGACATTCTCGTAAAACCCACCACGTGTGTCATGCACGCCGACCCAGTCGACACGTCAAACAATCTTTCTCAGAATGCACACGATTGGGTTAAACATGTCTTCAAGGTGCTAAGGAAGTAAGATTTATTTTGTTTGTTTTTGATTTCTTGAACAAGAGATGGCACCAAGAAAATTGTATGAGAAATATCACGAAAGGATTCAATATATTCCCCTATGCAGGGCATCCCTAACTTTAGCTGATCCTTCAAGGCACACAAGGGATCTATCCTCAGGTATAAGCGGATAAAACCTTAAGTGCACCAAGGTTGACCTGTACAGTACGTAACTAATTGCCAGCTTTGAGTTACCGTAGATATGAATTAAGGACAGACACGCACAAGGTCCATACAAATGGAATTTGAATTCAACATGCATCATTTATCTTATGTAGATGTAGACATCCATAATATTATGTAAGATGCTGTTTATCCTAATCTTTCAGACATGGTCTGCGCGCAATTCCAGACTGTGAATTGGGGTTCGCTGTATTGTACTGTTCAACAGAACGTTATTGTAACCCAAGCCTGGACTCACGTGAGTAGATTCTAACCTTTAGTGTCCATTGGCCTCACTGTCTATGATTTCAGTAATATTATGATACTTATGTTAGTGAAACTGACTCGCAGTTTTGGCATCTCCTATATGCTGTAAGCTACTTGGGCTCAGACTGATACTATTCATTAGGGAATTCGGTATTCGTGATAATTCGCATATAAGGAGCCTTAGATTTTGGCCAGCTACAAGCCACACCAAGGTCCTGCTTCACATATATGTTATGTAAGCCGCAGCTAATATATGAGAAATTCACAGCGTAAGTTTAAGTACCAATTTCTTGTGCCACCAGTGGATGTCCCATACTGCAAATTAGCAAGCATTCAAAGTAAATTCGAATGTACCATGTCAAGACTAGATAACATCTCAGATTTGAACTTATTGATTAATCAATTAATATTTTCATTTTAAACCAGTTCCAAGTCAGGCAGCCCATCTGCCATCCCAGTCATTGTCTCAGCAGGTAGCACCACCCTCACAGTCTCAGCAGCCCTCAGAACAACCAGCCGCCGCCCCAACAGGCAATAGGTAAGGCTCAGTGGGACCAGAGAAAAGTCTATGACATCTGATAAAAACATTTTCTTAGGTTTTGATATAGCTTTGGTATGAGATATTTTTGAATAAAAACGCTGCTCTCCCTCACTGGTTTCAGTTTCTTTTTTTCATTTTTATTGAAGATGAAAACTAAAAATTGAATATATATATTTTTTTACACCACCAAAAATTGAGTGTAACTAAAATACTGTATTGTTGATCTTTGTTTTTAGCAGGACTCCAGCGCGGGCGAACAGAGCTGGGCCCGCCACACCCAAGGTACTATTCAGTTCTACTAACCAATTGCCAAGATTATTTTTCATCTGTCAGAAAGATAAAACCAGATGATGCCAACAATATTGACTTGAATCATGGACTTGTAATATAGTCAGTTTTTAACTTACCGCTAACCACTACTCTTAGGCCACAGTAAAGGGTGTATACAGAATAATGTGTTTTTCCGCAGAACAAATCATAATCACCGTGATACGATGCATATAAGGCAGAGCGCATACGCCAGCAAAAGTTGGGGTGCACGAGGACATCATGAATGGCACTAAAGTGCCAAAAATCTAGCCACGAACTACAATTTTGTTTTGAGTTGGTCATGTGCCTTATGATGTAGGATGTGCCTTATACACGAGGGATTACGGTATTTACATATACATCAAGAATCAAGAATCCACTTAATGAAGATGTTGTTTGTTTTACTTTCAGGTTAAGGTTAAAGAGGAACCTGTGAGTCAGACAGGAACTGAGATAGCCACAGCCTCAACTTCAACAACAAAGACCTCAACTAAGAAAAGGTCAGTTTTGATCGAGACTTCACATATGCTACCGTTAGGGAAGGTGTTTTTGAGCCAGGGTAGAACAGCCTGGACGAATGCATGCATATTTTTTTCCTATTGGCCATAATATACTAAAATCGGCCAATATTTCGGTAAAGGAGGGTATATTTGCATGAATGCGTGATTGGTAAAGGGAGAATTAAGGCAGCCATTTGAGAGAAATGTCTTTTCAGAGGCAAGGCCCTGTCTCTGTCTCGTCCATACACTTGACACACTCAGTCTCTTGAACATGGCTATACATGTACAGGTACTGGTACCATTATTTCATTTTCTATCTTCGTTTATTTCAGACTTAGAAGTGAGGATGATGGTAATGCTGAAGCAAACCTTGCCAAGATCCCGCGCATTAAGGATGAGGCTCCAAGTCCAATACCTCCCAGAAGGTCAGTACGTCGCAGTCCTTCTCCGGTTCCTGTCAGCCCCGCACGGAGTCGGCGTGCAGACTCGCCCGAGTCGTCTTCCCACAGTGCATCACCTTCACCACCCCCAGCCAAAAGTGCCAAAGCACCTAAGCGCTCTACATCACCAGCACCCAGACGGAGTGCCCGGTCTCGGTCTCCTTCTCCAGCTCCCCAAGCTCGGTCCCCAGTGGCACGACGTGCTCGGGGGGCGTCCCCGTCTCCAGCACCCTCCCCTGTTGTGTCTCCCAAGTCTGAACCTGTATCAGATGAATTAGATGACTTTGATGCATTTGAACCACGTTCAAGGCGACGGAGGAGCCCTGCTCCAGCTGCACAGACAAAGACTGAGAGACCAAGCCCTGCCCGGGACCAGGGCAAAACAGAAAGTGTGGCTAGTAATAACACCAATAATACAGCTGGAGAAAAAAGTGACCCAAAAAGAAATAAGCGGAAAGCAAAAGCAGAAGCTGATATAAAACCAGTAGTGAAGAAGCCACGACAGGTTGCACGGGTCAGTCCTGAACGAGACAGGGTTCCTGAAGTGAGTATGAAGTGCTGGATGTATTTACATACCGGTAGTATGGGTTGATAATGATACAAAATAGATCCCAGATGTGCCTCCTGAGATCAGCCTGAGTTGGGGATAGCCTTACATGCGAGGTACCGTAATGGCCCGTTTAAGTGCTGGGGGCTCAAATAAGCACCGGTCTCAAATAAGCGTTGGGGGTAGAGGGACCCTGAAATCTATCTTAACCACTAAAACAGTATTCAAATAAGCGCCTGCCTCATATAAGCACTGGGGGTACAGTCGGATTGAAATCAGTGAGCGCCCGGGCGCTTATACGGGCCACTATGGTAATACTATACTATACTGTAAGGATAATATTAGCCATAGTTTGTGTTGTCAGTATTTTTTTTATTGATATTTGACATGAATGCTCCAATTATTGATTTTTCAGACTCGGTTGTTTGATGATGAACAGAGAGAACCACCAACAGAGCACATACTCCCTCATGGGTTCTTGACGACAAGGAGACCAATCAAGGTAAGGGCAGTGATGAAAGTCTTCTAGAACCTATAGTTTAACCAATCATAGTTGCATATAAAGAGAGCTTAAGGTTGATTCAAGGGTCTTTTTGTTGGTATATCAAGATTTAAGTGTCATCCATTTGACATCTGTGAGGTAAAAATGTATCTTGTGACCAACAGGACCAGGTGGAGGCTCATGAAGATAACATTGTGGACCATGACATACCAGAGGGTGCTGGCACAGTCACTGCTTCCGCTGACCTCACCGTGCCACGGCGACCACGGCCCATGGTCGTAGCCGAGAACAACAACATTGTCAATGGCAAGGCAGTTAAAAACTTCAAAAAGTTTAAGAAGGTACTTAAATATTCCTTTTAAGTCGCGAATCCGGAAGATTAAAATTACATGAAATAATATGAAGTTTCTATGATGAAATGGTATTCTGAAAAAAGGGCGATAGTAAATTCTTGTAGAATAAAAAAGTTCTCAGTTTTTGTAAGATATCTGAATGTGACCAATCTGTGTTTTATTTTGTGCTTTTTTTTTTATTGTTCCTCATAAAGATACAATATGACCTTCCTGAACGTATGAGCATCAGATAACCCCAATTATTTAAAATGGAATAAGAATGGTTCCCTACTTGTGTTTTTTTTTTGTGTGTGCAGGTGGCTGGTGCTGGTGCTGTTGGTCTGCCACGTATTCTGGGAGGAACAGACCTGCGGCCACATGTCAACGATGCACGTAAAGTGGATGCATGGTTTGAGGAGGAACGACAGGAGATGGAGAGAGAGACAGCAGCGGAAAAAGCTGCAGATGACATGTTCAGGTAAGTGTTGCACAACCATTGAAAAATGTCACAATTGTTTTATCAAAACTGTCCCCCTGCACCTTATAGAGTCAACCCACAGTCTGAGTGCGTCTTATAGTCGGGGTATCTTTACTATAGAGCAGTACTAAACCTTAAAAACTCAAGCCCCAGCTTCACCTTATTACATTTCTTTCAACTCAGGGGGCCCCTTTTATGTGGGATGCACCTTATACACTTATACACGGTGTAAGATGGTGTAAACTCCCTTCTATAAGCTGCAACTTGGAGCTTAAGAAACTAAACTTTAAAAGGTTTACTATTGTTCTATGCTGCTAAATATCCACCTATATGCCGCCCCTTTTTTGATCATTCCTATAAGTATAAGCCAGAATACGCCTCTGCTTCAGACAATAAATTTTTAGTACTAGTAGCGCTCTCTACAGGAAACCTTTAGAGATAACTGTCAGTGGATGCCAGGTGGCGTCCTCTACTGTCTGGTATTTGCACTAGCCTAGAGAGTGGGCAAAATGAGCTGTACCGTGGGGGTTGGGGTAGAGCAGTGTGATCACTTCCCTGATCAAAAGAGTGAGTGGGTCGAGGCCAGGTGGCCAGCTTATATCACATTTTAACATTGCCCGTCAACCTGCGTATTCTTTGAGTATGCAGATTTGTTGCCCCCCCCGCCGGCAAAAATCCTGGGTCTCTTTAAGGAGCATGTTACTATGATCCATTCATGTAAAAAATCGCATAAACACTGATAACAGCCAGCATTATGGATACCCGTTGTTACCCTAACAATTTCGCAATGAATGAAGGGAGTTATCTCATTGGTCAATAATACATCCCGTTACCCCCTAATTCCTTGTTGTAAGCCACACCTGAGATTCGACTTATTGTGAGTTTTAGTGCTCTATATTGAGAAATACCTGACATTTTTTATAAGCCACATGTGCATTATCCAAGCCAACCATTTTATACTTCCTTAAATTCTATGTCAGTAGGGCCCTTATGCCCCCCCCAAGATGATTATTCCTTTTTGCATTCATATGTTCTACATCTCAGTAGTTCCGTCTAAATGTTGGGTGAACATTGTATTCTATGCTGTAGTCATTTATCATTTGTGATTTACTATAGTAATATAACGCCGCTTGGTGCAGTTGCAATAAACAATTAAAAAACCCTTTGATTGACGCCATTAGTAACAAGCTTTTTTATTTCATTCCAGCTGGGAACCATCGAAAACGAAAAAGAAGTCTGCCACAAGAAGACGCTAGAGTCGTGTTTGTTGCTCAGAACTTGGCCACGAGGGGGAAGCTATACCCTTTTCTAGTTCCTCATAATTACGGCAGGTGGCGACACCGGCCGCACTCGAACAGGCAGAACGCCAGGAACACCGGCCCCAAATAAAAAGAGAAAAAGGCCAAAGAGATTGGTTTCCGTATACAAAAACGGATACACTGTTAGGAGATTTCTATCGATTTCTTTTTCTTGTATATTTTTTCCACCTTGGATTACATGATAGGAAAAGGGTGATTTTGTTATAAAATAACATTTGGTATACATGTTGTCGGTACAACAAGATTTGATGCATTCAGCATTGTATATGCACAGATGCACAGTGATAGGCCGTCCGGGTAGGCCGTATATGCTTTGTAAACTGGGATTACATCTACCCGGTATGTAAAGCCATAAACCTACATACATGCAGGTCTATCGTTAAACCAACAACTGAAAATTAGAAATAACAGAAGCTAGCATTTGTACGGAAACTCTGTATCAGTTGTTATGTGTAACCTGTAAATCAATGTGTGATGAGTCGGCCATATTGAACGCACAAAACCAAACAATTTCAGCTCTTTGCTCCATTTAGATCATGACTAGGGCCAATACTTTGTACTCAACAGTATGAACAGTATCATTGGGTTCCAAGAAGACACTTGAGAATCGAATCATAACGTATGCCCGGAACTTCTGTCCGTCTAAATCCGCATTCCCGGCTGCGGGAGGTTTCTATTTGAATCAACCTGGCGGGACTCGATGAATACCAGATACGCATCATATCGACAGCAGCTCTAGTTTTGATGAAACCTGATTAGTGAAATGGACGCTACCCTCATACCTTGCGTATAAGGTGCAGCTTATAATGCAAGGATGGAACCCCAATACGCCATATAGGATTGACTAAACATGCGTCTTGTACACGAAGATTAAAAACTAGAACTGTACTTAATTAGCCAAAATATGATCCTAGATGCACCAGCATAAAACAGGCTGTGACCTAAAGGTGGGGGGAGGCGCCTTATACACGAGGTATTACTGTATATTCCACCAAAAATCAAAGACACCTTTGGATATGCGTGAACTTTGAGATATTAAATATACTCTCGCCACGCTGGTACTATATTGGAAAGGGTCTCCATGTTAACCTGATCCCGTAAGTTCGGTATCATGTGCCGATGTAATGCTGGCAATTCACTAGCCGGCACTACTTTAGTATATCATGATAACGACCGAACATGAACCTGGAGGCCTCAGATTTCTGTAATGTTAGGGAGTGGTGCAAGAATGTACTATATGCCAGTTTGACCTCGGTGGTGCAGGTATGACAGGATATAGAATGGAGCTTTATAAGACACCCAAAACAGGCACAAACAGGCCGAGTCAGTGCTATGGTATTAAAGCCGTAAGGGCATAATGCATGCATTCATTATGCCTGCGTTTTGGGCGGCATTATGCATGAATGTATGTATCACCGATCTGTATAGAGATAACATTGATTATCGTTAATCATGTATTGATCATGTAGTATGTCAACCAATAAATGTTTTATTATTTTCAGTTAAGGATGTCTTGGTTATTTTTAATGTGATGAAAAAATATATATCCTTGAATAAATTTACCCTCTTAAATGGGATGTCTGATTTCCGAGCTTAAAAATTACAGAATATCACTGCGGCATACGAGGGATTTGCAGGTGAAATGAAAGATTCTGTATTTACCCTGTATTTACCCAACCTCATTTTCAAGAGCACCAAATCTATGACACCTACGCCTACTTCTTACTACCTAGAGACACCCCCCTCCCCCGCCCACCTCCTCGCACAGACACCATTCAGAGATAAACCTCTGGCGTCAGACCTCACCCTGTCATTCAGTCATGATAGTTACATTCCAGCAAAAAGTGCCCCCTCCTTTTCCGCGACTGCTCCACTTTGGGCTCCTCCCCCCCCCTCCCTCCCAACCAGCTGCCCTGAATCCACCTCCAGGGCCTGGGGCGACAACCCGGGCCCAAACAGCGGCAATTTGGCCACTGCAGTCATCCTGGTGCCTTTTACTGTGACTGGTGCACAGTACAGGACGCTGGTGGAGAGGCGTCAAATCAAGATGGCTCTAATTTCAAAGTATCCATCCTGTCCACGGCCAATTTACCCCCGCCTCTTCGCTAAATGCAGTCAGACCAGGCTCCACCCCCTAAGTGGCTGGGCTAAGTACTGGTTTCTCACTCTCCAAAAGGCTTTCCCACTCCACCCCTCCCCCATCACAATCACACAGTGCCACACAGGGGAGGTTTTGATTGATTTCACCTTTGGTTTGTTATGTAGTGTGTAGGGGTGAGATGATCTGTGGAGATGGCAGCAGGCAGCATCCCCCTCCCACCCCTTCCTCCATCCACAAAGCTGGATTCCCAGTCCTTTATCACTGCTTCCGGTCAGCCATCACTTGCATAGTATCGCGGTAGACTTGCTCGTTGAATGATCACCAGCTTTTCACGTTTTGTCACCCTTTTGTGGTCACCCTATTTTAACTCTAACAGCAGTGTTCAGGTAATGTAAACGCTCACGTTTCTGAATATAATTTTATGACTCTCCCATGTGTCTTAGAAATCTATCTTGAGAGATTGTGGATTAAAATTACAATATGCGTCTGAAAGTAGTGCAAAGAGTGGCGATTTATATAGGCTCTCTTTAAA
Organism: Acholoe squamosa; assembly: GCA_949317995.1. NCBI lineage: Eukaryota > Metazoa > Annelida > Polychaeta > Phyllodocida > Polynoidae > Acholoe > Acholoe squamosa. The sequence continues at coordinate 46,261,310 of OX439038.1, forward strand.
TGTAAGTAGTACAGAGAGTGGCGTTTTATATAGGCTTTCTTTAAATGTAAGTAGTACAGAGAGTGGCGTTTTATATAGGCTTTCTTTAAATGTAAGTAGTACAGAGAGTGGCGATTTATATAGGCTCTCTTTAAATGTAAGTAGTACAGAGAGTGGCGTTTTATATAGGCTCTCTTTAACTTAAGTAGTAAATAGAGTGGTGCTTTATACAGGACATCTGTAACTGTAAGTACATGTAGTACAGAGAGTGGTGGTTTATAAGGACATCTATAGCTGTATGTGATATAGAGAGTGGCGGTTTATACAGGATGTCTATAACTGTAAGAAGTATAGAGAGTGGCGGTTTTATACAGGATGTCTATAACTGTAAGTAGTATAGAGAGTGGCGGTTTATACAGGATGTCTATAACTGTAAGTAGTATAGAGAGTGGCGGTTTATACAGGATGTCTATAACTGTAAGTAGTATAGAGAGTGGCGGTTTATACAGGATGTCTATAACTGTAAGTAGTATAGAGAGTGGCGGTTTATATGGGATGTCTATAACTGTAAGTAGTATAGAGAGTGGTGGTTTATACAGGATGTCTATAACTGTAAGTAGTATAGAGAGTGGCGGTTTATACAGGATGTCTATAACTGTAAGTAGTATAGAGAGTGGCGGTTTATACGGGATGTCTATAACTGTAAGTAGTATAGAGAGTGGCGGTTTATACGGATGTCTATAACTGTAAGTAATATAGAAAGTGGCGGTTTATACGGGATGTCTATAACTGTAAGTAATATAGAGAGTGGCGGTTTATATGGGATGTCTATAACTGTAAGTAATATAGAGAGTGGCGGTTTATACGGGATGTCTATAACTGTAAGTAATATAGAGAGTGGCGGTTTATATGGGATGTCTATAACTGTAAGTAATATAGAGAGTGGCGGTTTATACGGGATGTCTATAACTGAAAGTAATATAGAGAGTGGCGGTTTATACGCGATGTCTATAACTGTAAGTAGTTTAGAGAGTGGCGGTTTATACGGGATGTCTATAACTGTAAGTAGTATAGAGAGTGGCGGTTTATAAGGGATGTCTATAACTGTAAGTAGTTTAGAGAGTGGCGGTTTATATGGGATGTCTATAACTGTAAGTAGTATAGAGAGTGGTGGTTTATACGGGATGTCTATAACTGTAAGTAGTTTAGAGAGTGGCGGTTTATATGGGATGTCTATAACTGTAAGTAATATAGAGAGTGGCGGTTTATATGGGATGTCTAAGCTTGAACATTACAGAAAGTGGCGGTTATACAAGGTAGGACAGAGGGTGACGGCTTATTCAGTGCACGGAGTGCCGGTTTATACAGGCAGTGTCGATCATGAAACATGAGCTTGTAAACTTCTATTTAAACTCGGCCGTTCTGTTGCTGATAGACACACTAACCAGGTACATGTGAGCCAATTTCGTCTTGGAATATGCACCTGACACCTGTTTACTCAGTGAAGGCTGGAACGAAGGGGCTGTGGCGAAGGGTGACGACTACGACTGTAGAGAAATTGTGTTCATCCAGTAAAAATAGCACGATGGTTGGTTGCTTTATTCTCATTTTAGTGACGTGCATCGTACCTGTTTGCCAGTGCGTTGGTGCATCATACATGTATACATGTACTGCTAAGGGTTTCCAAAGTCTACAAGGTCATCATAATGTAGTAGGGTATGGCGCATAGCTGTGCACAGCCCTTAAACACATTAATGCATCGAAATTTATAACATTAGATCTATAGGGCATTAAATAACTATGCGACCAATAAAGGATCAAGGATAAGCTGTGTGCTACTGAAATAAAAATGACATTCACTAAGCAGCTCTCATCTACACCATCTGGTATTTATGATAGGTATTATGCTAATCAGTGTTTTAACCAGTTGTATGGGCCTTCCTAATTAATACTCAGTACTGACTGGTTCTACTGCTCATTAACTGGCTCCAAATGAGCAGAACCCCCTGCACATAATGATAAGTAATTACACTACCTAAGGAGGAATTGTACTTGGGGGCTGAAACAGGGAAATCTGCTGTATTAAGGATAATTCTTTCACCAGCAGGCCATTTAGGTGACAAAAATAGAAAATTAAGCTCATTAGACAGCTCTGGACATGAAAATTGAATAATTTTGCACTTTTTGGTGAGTGGGTTTTAGGTGCTGTGTAATGAACAATTATCCAGGGCTCGTCGGTTGTTTTGTTCTCATGCTGTAAAGGGGGCTCTCCGGTAGCAGCGGTAATTATTGCCGTTCACTTCCTAATTAACAGGACTTCAGAAACAATCAATTGTAGGACTTGTTCTACCAGAATCTCCCCATCTTGCCACACCAACCAGCTCCATGCACCTCATCAAATACTTTTCAGTTATGTTTCAGCAGCCACACTATAAGGATGGCACATGCGGTTGTGTACAAACAATCCTCTACCCTTAGCAAGTCAGAATGGGAACAAGTATACCTAGGGGCCTCTGCCATGACAATGTGAGCGGCCAAACATAACGGATGAGTTGAATGTTCTTACACGGGACATCCATTCTGCAGAGCTGCTAACATGTCTCACTTTTCGACTTTTCATCTAAATCCATTCCTTCCGAATTGCAGCCGTACCTCATCTCACATACCACAGTCCCGCATCTGCCTCTACTTTGTCCCTCAAACACTCATCCACCCTTCTCTCTCCCCTACCTCCTGCCTTCCCCCTCAGTAAACGTCTAGCTTATTAAACCCTTTTTTAGGCGGCACAAATTTGGCGTCCATTAGGAAGTAGTAGTGGAGGCGGCCCGGATCTGTTGTCTCCCGGAGTTCTACAAATCTAAGTGGCGTGTCCTCTCTTAAGCCAACCCCGCCTCGTCTTGTTTTTGAGTTACTCCCAACGAGCGATATCTACATCAAAGCCGCTGCTGCTCATCTCGACCCCCTCTCCTTCCACCCTGCCCTAACTAGGCTCCTCCAGCGCGCCTCATGTCTCAAAGCTACAGGGGTATGTTTCACACTGTGTTAATGACATTTATCTTTGTCTGCCTGTCTCCCGTGCTGTATTCTTTCCTGTATTTCTCTCCTCTCCTTTTAACCACTCTCCATCTCTCAAACTCCATCACTGATAGAGGGGTAAATTTCAAACATTGTAAAAACAACAATATCGTGGTGATGGAGGGAATACGCACACTGTAAAAAAATATATTGAAATAACGGCAGAATCCTTATCCCAAAGGTGCCAGAGATCCGTCGTTATTTTCACAGAGATTCCTTGTATCACCGTACTGTCTTTTGTCGAAACAGCTTCTTGTAGAAACTACACTGCTTCACAGCACTGCAATGGCAGTGTTTCACTCTTCCGTTTTACGAGGATCCCTGATAGATTCAAAATTCATTTTTCACAGTGCAGCGACCGCTGAGCTTTCTGTGTGGAGGGCTAAGCACCAAGCTAGTGAACCCGATTACCAATGGTTCTCTCTTACCCCCCCCCCACCAGTTAATTAGCTGTCAGAGTAGTTGTCTTAGTATATTGATTAGCGCTACAGGAGGTAAGAGTCATTAACAGCTAAGTCCTTGTTAATTCTCTGTTAGTGATAGGGTAAATACGAAAATCCCCTCCAACTGATGTACACCTAAATACAAGTAGGATAAAGCCTGCCTCTAGCCAAATTTATTAGGTCTACATAATATGATAGCTGCACACTGGTCATCCTTTCCGTTTGGCTTCTCAGATTGCCCTGAGATGTATCCAACCTTGTTTCCAGTGAGCCGCCAAGCAGAGAGGATGATCCGCAAACCACAGGGGGAATCCTTTTCATACATCTCCCAGATGTCCCCGCTGAAGCCATTGTGGCTGATACTGTGCTGAATCCCAGTGATAGCAGTGTTGCATTCCACTTCTAAAGTAGCAATAGTGGATATTTGCAAAAACACACCAGTGACTAGTAGGCCTGTACAAGAATCTTGATACTTTGCATTGCCTTACATCTCTGACTCAACAATGCATCCAGAAACTTCTGGAAGTATCGTGCAAGCCTATTGTGTAAGTTTAGGTGATCGCTAAAGCATTTACAATAGGTTCTTCAGACAATGGTTAACTAATACTTCCAGTAGGCAAGTTTGGCAATGAGGTGCTTTTCCCATCTAGTGAAACATGTTACTAGTAAATGCGATTTATATTTTTGACAGATACAGATTCATTGGTTCTCACCCTGAGGTTTATCAGAGTAGGTATACTGTTTAAGCCATGACGAGAAGCAAAAGTGAAGATGTTTCGCCCTCCAGGGTCTGATGAATGGCTGCTCTGATTTCTTGTTTGATCTACCATCACTGCAGGCACATTTAAGTCTTTATTTGTCGGAGATGGCTATGAATCACATACAGGCACATTAAGCACACAGCTTTGGTAGATTTACACTGTACATGTGGCATGGGGCTCGTAATGGATCCTTAGCATAGTCAATAAATACAATAATGTGAATACAATTTTAATAATAGATATCCTGAAATCAGGCCTATATTATGTAGGCCATATGACAGACTTGTTGCCATAGGTGTCACGTATGGAAGTCTGACTACCTGATCACACTTACCATGACAAGACTTGACAGGTGATGTCCAAGGATCAGACTAACTATGACCAGTGCCTCACTAAAGCCAGACCTGACAGAATTAGCTATCCCATAACCATACTTCCCAAGATCAGACATGTCTCATAAAGGGGGGTGCATTGGAGATAAACAAAGGTATGCTTGCTTCCACCAAACATCCTGCACTTACAGGTATAAACCTTAACCCTTGACGTTGCACCCTTTATAACATCATATCAATTCAGGCACACCCCATAACCACATAGCCCTACTTACTAACACAATGTTCTGATTATCTAAAACAAAACAACAACAAAAAACAACACCGAGTCACTTGTGATGTCTGTCACACGTCCAATCCTTTGGCAGCACAACCATACGTACGCATATTAGAATAGAGGGATGTCTACTGCTTTACCAGAAGCATGTTTCCTAACATAAAGGGGATTCTCACGTCATGGCGGAAGGTACCTGACGTAAAAAATGCCATTATACACGTCATGCCATAGTGTATCGTGAAGCGTATTATGGGATGCCATAATGGTAAGGGGCCTAGGCTAGACCCCTCTCTATCCTGTCTCAACATTCATATCTGGTAGGATATACAGTTCTTATAAACCTTTGGTATATTCAATTGCATCAAGGTGAATGGATTGCTCCTATAGGATAGGCTTACTTATGGGTAATCTCAGATAGGCCAACTTAATACTCTGATCAAAGTCAAACTTAAGTCACACCTGTCTAACATAACTCTGGCTCTGCTAAGTGAAACGCTCACACAATTCCCATTTATTTCTAGTATGGCCCGTTCTGTACAACACCCTCGATCCCCTTCCAGTAGACGCCATCCGTGCAGGACGCAGTCAAACGCGACATGCTGCGTTCCTGTGGCCTAATGCGTCTGTGCAATGCTGACAGCGGCTGTACACATGCAGGTTTAATTTTCCCCTCCTGTGTTTCAGCCGCCATTTTCTCCCCTACCGTTATTGTTTTTTTAACTTTCACTCTCACCACAGTGGCCCTTTCTTGGCATCCCTCTGCATGGCGGGGCGCCGCCATGATGTAAGCTGAAAGCTGCAGCGGGCCTCGTCAACGTAAAGCATTTTAATTGGATTAAAGACTAAACGGTTTCTTGCGTGCCGCCAAGTCGGGCCCATTGTACGTTTGTACATCTTGGCGTGTGAGAGTGTCCCTTCCTCTCTCTGTCTCTGTGTTCCTGCACCCAATCCCTCTCCTTTCCTCGTGCAAAGTGTGGCTTTCAGACCCATTCTCCTCCGACCAACGCTTTTACCGCCCGACCACCGCCCATCAAGGCTGGTCCGCTTGCCGCCCGCCACACTTTCAACTCCAATTAAAACACTTAAGGCAATATCCCCACCACCCTCCCAACACGCTGCTGTGTTTTGCTGCGGTGATTATGACCATGTGGCCGACAGGATAAAGGCAGCCACCTCCCCCTCCATTTGTCCCCTTATGACTGCTTTTACCAGGACCAACTTTCTGTTTTTTTTCAAACCTATCTCTCCCCATCTCCATGCGGAAAAGTGTTGCCTATTGTTATGACACCTTTTCTAAGGAACAGTCGCTGTCAAACTTTCACAGTTTCCTTTCCGCCTAAATAACTATGACATTTCAAAGATGTTCCTGCCGGAGAAAGAAGAGGATTTTAGTCTGAGTTTTATTTGTCACTCAATAAAACATCTTTCTGTAAATCACACACTCCGCCCTAATACTAAAAGATTAACTTCTGTGTTTGAAAGCCCTGTTCATGCCACCTTATGCAAATGGTCAATCATATTATTTTGTAAAAGGTATCATGTTCTGTGCATTCGTGTCGGCTACGATGACTTGTAATGGCACCAATATATACACACCTTTCAGTTTCCCTAACTAGGTATATCTCTTGCCTACAACTTGCCAACCTTCTCCATATTTACCGTAAGGCCTATTTCCTATAAAGTTACTCCTTCCCCTTTTGGGTATACATATTACTGAAAATATAATTTTTTTCCTACTTTCACTACACTACTCAAAGGCTGTGTATCGGTGTGTTCCTTTCCCATGTTGAAGTGTTGTTTAACCAGCGCATTGTGAAGTGCGACATTGTCTAGGTCTTGTAAAAGGTGAAATGCGTAACAATGAGAAATAATGAGCAAATCCATACCATGCAGTAACACTAACCGCAGCAATGTGTTCCCTAGCCTATAGTTCTCACAAAGTGGTATCTATCCCATTTCATTGAATTATCCTTAAAGGGTGTACACTGACCCTTTTCGCTATACTGCTTACAGGGCACTAACCTTCAACTTTTCATTATATTACTTACAGATTATACACTGTCTCCTCGCCATTCATTCACCAATGCCTTCACTTAGAGTAATAACTGCGTCAATCCATTTTTATTGATTAAGCCAATCTAGTGAGATTTTATATTCATCATTTTTGTTATTAACATAATCAACAAAGTAATAGACGCCAGGTATCTGCAGTAGAGGGGGCAAAGTGAAGTTATAAGTAGGGACTGGGTGGGTACCTAATAAGTCACATTAAGTCAGTTAAACTACAGATTGACAGAGATGGTCAAGGAACAATACATGCATACAAGTTCGTACAAGAGGTGAGTTATGAGTAGGGATGAGTGAGGTTGATATTCCGGGTTACTGGATTCCTTAGTGGGCTGACCCCTGCTGAAGCTGATACCTTGCGAGATAAGGATTGATAACAGCGAGCTGATGGGTACCAGGTGTTACGTAATGCACACTGAAAAGTCTGCAGTGAATGAGAGGAATTTTCTCATTGGTCAATAATGTATCACGCTAGGTCGGAATATGATTTGATCCATTACGTTCTGGGTCTTTTGTCTTCGTAGGTGTTATGGTTGATTGGCGGATTACTGAGAATGTTAGTGCTTTTTCAGACTGCACTTAGGCTGGTTTTCCACCACCCGATTTGGTCCCTCTAGCGGCCGCTAGAATTATAGACCCGTGGTATCGGCCGCTGGGGCTGCCATAGGATTATCCCACAGAGTGGCATTTAAGCCAGGGGTAGCTATGGTATATAGCAGGATCTCGCTTGCAGATTTGTCATTCTTACAGCGACCGCAGTGGAGGTAGGAGCTCAGCTCCTTCCCCCTCCATGGCATAAAGCTTGCAGGTAGGAGTTGGACCCCAGGGTTAGGGGGACTATAGGGACTAGCCCTTTACAACCTTACAACCATGGAGACCGGCTTCAAAGCACCTGCACACACCTGGAAGGTAATAAAACGCCGCCACATAATTTATGCACCCAAGTGCGACCAACTGCCGCCACACTGAGCAAACAGAGTGAGCGAGGTTCTCCCTCTGATCCAAGGATCAGAGAAACCAGGCGAAGGGCTATAAAACTGCCCATCCCGCCACACTGAGGCCCCACCCTTCCCCCTCCTGATCAAATCTAATCTGTAAAACCTCATTTGATTGGAGGATGAGGAATCCAATTAAAACAAAGGATGGGGCGGAAAAGATGAATAAAAGGCTGAGCAAAAGACGCTCAGCATCACTTCTCAAAAATGGAGCACCAAGCTACCACCCCGAGCCCAGACTCTACCTTTCCCTGTGGACAGGTTATCCCCCAGGGGGAACACCCAAACAACAGTGTCCAGTCAGAGTGTCCTGGAGGACATTATACCTGTAAACAGGGCATGTACGGCCCAACCCAGCTTTGCCTCTGACGCCAGCACCAATGCTGAATCCAAGGGCGACATCCCAAGACAACAGTTTGACTCAGTATCTGAGGATGGGATGGAGCCAGAAACTGAGCAACATAACGCCGGCAGGTCGGGCCAGGCGGAGGATCATGTACAGATCCTCAGGGAGTATGGGAGGGAGATGCCCCTACTGCAACCACTGCAGGAACCCAAGATACTCCACTAAAGGGGCAGCTGAGACAGATGTGGGAGCAATAGCAGAAAACACTGGAGTACAGTGGAAGAGCCCAAGGCACCTACACGTCACACAGCACCAACCATACCACACCAGAGCGGGGTACACCAGGTACACGCCTGACTCACTGGGGTAGGTTAGCCTATCAGGTGAGGTGACCTACTTTTTGAGACCACTACCCAAGGAAGCCACTCTGGGGCTACAGAGATGTCACCTTTGACCACAGACACAGTGGCTATCCATCTCCACACTACAGCAACCTGCAGGAGGGAGCTACAAGGAGACCAGTGCACTCTATCTCACCTGAAACAGACATGGAATACTACCTTAACCCCAGGTACACAGTGGATACGGGGAACACCATCACACACAGGAGGACCATACCCCCTTCAACCCGCCTCCACAACATGCCCCAGCGCCAGGGCAGGCAGCACACCACCTGGAGGCCCTCAACCGCCACCTAACGGTGCATAGAGCTGAACCTGACGCCTCAGCCAGACCAGCCCCGCCCACCCAGGATACGGTGGACCACAATATGGACACAGGCAAGCTGTAAGAAAGGGAGGTAATGGACTCACCACTAACAGCAGTGAAAATCCCTAAAGAAAAGCCCATGGACAAGACCACAAACCAATGTAAAAACACTAATCGGTGATATATACAAGGCACCTCTGCGAAAGACGGACACAGCCACCCTCTATGAAAAATACCCCAGACCAGACAACCTGGAGAGCCTACACAAAACAAGGATAAACCAGGAGATCCTTGACAAACTGGAGGCCAAGGATCCCAACAGATTGTAAACAGGGATGCACCCTACAAGTCCATGCAATGGGCTCTGCAGTTTGCAGCCAGACCACTCATGTCAGCGCTTAACAGTCTGAACACAAAAACACAGACCCCGAAGGATATGGCGGTGAAAATATCCGATTCTCTAACCCTCATTGCCAAAACCTCCTGGAGACTCAATAACATGAGGAGATCACTCCTCAAAAACACTGTTGCAAGCCCACCTCACACTTGGCCAAAGATTCGAAGGATTCCAATACCTGCTTGGCGACAACCTTCAGGAGGTAGTCACTACACGCAGTAGACTGCATGATACCTTCAATGAGGTCTTCATCACACCAAAAGACAAGAGGAAGCCTACCAACCAGGGAAACTCCAGCAAGGGCCCAGCCCAGGGCCGGGGTCAACAGTGAGGGCACCACCAACAACGACAAACAACAAGCACCACCAAAACAACCAACAATCCCGCAGAAACAACAGCTACCAAGGGAGGTACGATGACAAGAGAAAAAGATTTTACGTGTGCTATAGAGCACTTATGGCCCAGGGTCTTCCACCAAATATGCAAAAAAGATGAAATTGAAATAGAACATCTGCTGTAGAGCAGTTATGGACATACTGTAGGGGACTGTCACTATCTTTTTTCCCATATTTTGTAGAAGAAATTCCCACTTATTCTGATCAACCTTCCATAGCTGAAAAGATGTCACCAATGACACTTCCTTGCCAAAAATCAACAGAAGTGTTATGAGACAGACATTGGCTACACGGACATCGCATGCCACCTGCCGATTGAAAAAGAAGGTATATGACAGGTCCTCGAATAGACCTTCCTGAGATCTAGTGATGAAACATAACTACATGAATGGTCTTCTAATAATCGGTTTCCATATATGGAGACTGTTCACTTTTTGACAATATATATAACCCTTTGGCTGTAGGTGCTATCGCATTTGTTATCAGTACAGCTGGACTACATGAGGCTCACCTGCTGAAAAAAAGCGTCTTAATCTGGTGATTCCCATAGGAGCCCATGTGTTCATTCTAACGCAATAATCTATCACACCCATAGACCCAATGCTTAAGGGCCTTGTAGTCAGTATGGCATCCGAAAACATGACATAAGTACAGCAGCATTTTACCTAGAGTAAGACATCACTCACCATGAAGGACAAAATGTTGTCTGATAGATGAGATTTGAAACTTTCCTTTGGCTTTTGAAAAATGTGTGAAATTACAGTATTGTACTGTGTGTTTACTTTATTAATTTGATGTTATTTTGACCTTGTTTTTTAATTGCTGCATATAGGTGTAACAAAGTACATTTTGGGGTTTGAGCTAGCTCCTTATAAATGGTAGAGTGTGCCACTACCTCAGCCCAGTACACATATTAAGCTGTGCAGTGATCCTACTCAAATAAAACTAGTGAGAGATACCTCCTGACTGAAGACTTTTATTGATTCCTCTCCTCGGCTACTAACACGTCAAGCACAACAAGGGTACAATGGTTCATCAAATACTCTGGCACTTTTCGATGATCAACACTCCGTCATATCCTCTAGTTCATACAGTTGTAACACAATAACCTTTATCTCCTCTTCATATTAAGGCTCACCAGCGATAACTCCCACTTACTAAAATCACATATTATCACACAGCAGGCAAGGCAGCAGGCAAGTTTGGTCCAATTCAACTTCTAATTAAGCAATGCAGTGTACTCACATGGAGAGTCTTAATAGTTGTTATGATAGTCCAACTTTAATGTGGATCCTAAGTCCACACAGGGAGGATCCCTGCATGGAGAGGGAGAGGCCCTTCCCAGGCCTGGAGTCTGTCGATGTTAATTACTGCTATTAATTCCTATCTCCATTTTGTATTAAGTTCATAAGTTGAAACCCTATCATTCCCAGGCAGTGTTGTTCTAAGTCCCAACTGCTTATGTCTGAGTAACTTCTAGATCTACTCAGCTATAAAAGGTGAGGATGTTACCACTAAAAGTGCATGTTGAATCTCCACTACTATAGTGCTCCTTTCCTTAACATGTGTAGGCTACTCCGTGTTGTAATCTAATGGTATCTAGCTGTTAACAGTTAGCTTAGATATGAGTGCCCAACTTTCAATGCTGTCTCCATGCTCCCTCTGAACGAACTCTCTGTCTCCCACTCTGAATTCCACAAATATGTTATTCGAGGATTATTGTTATCCCGGTGCGCCTGCGCAGAGACATGTATTTGTCTCATGACATCACCATCTCATATTTATTTCCCTTTTATTACTCAACTTTGTAAAGTAGTTATGTCCTAATCTAATATTCTTCTTCCCATTATTCATCATTAATCCCTCCAGTTCTACTGGTCCTAAACTAATTATCTCTTTCATTTTCAGATGGGATTTCGGAAGTTTATCTCCTTCATCTCTCGACTGGAGCCATCAAGCCTTCCGTCTCAAATCTCATTATGGACCTGAACATCACAATTTATACCTTAATTCCTGTGGAACACGCCATCAACTCATTTTGTTTGTCAATAAACATTAATCACTTTGTCTTGCCTTACTGCCTTTTTCTTCGCCTCTCTATTAAATTACTTTACATATCCCATCATTGTCAGCAGGAGAATAGACACTGAGCCCTGAAAGCCAAAACAAAATATTCAAAAAGTTCCCAAAACCCGACATTGACCTTTTTGCCTCCCCAGCCAATGCTATATGCAAACACTTTGTATGCCTACACCACTACCCTGATGCATATGCAACTGATGCATTCTCAATAAGCTGGTCAGGCCTGACTGTACTCATATTTGCAGGGCTCTAAGGAAGCTAAAGGAGACAAACCCAGGGGACTCCTGCTAGTACCTGACTAGAAGACGCAGCCCTGGTACCCAGACGTCAAGAGACTACCAACTTTCAAGGACAAATAGATCCTAAAGGTCAACCCATCAACACTACAGTAGCCAGGGGACAAAAAGAAAACCTTCCCCATGGCCAACAGGATGAAACTCCTGTGCCTGCCCCTATGAATGAAAAACACCCTCTGGAGACCATGGTGCGATCATATAGGAATTTCCAGTGCATCATGGGAACATCTCATCGGGACACTCATCAGTAGCCACCACCAGGTCCCTCCTGTCTTGCTTCATCTATATAGAAGGCAGGCCAATGGGGGAACATGCTCTTACCCAAAAAAACTTGTCAGAGAGGCAAAAGCTCTAAACCCATCCCAGGAACCCTTCACGTAAATATGGGACTCAGTGCCCGTTATACAAAAACTGGCACAGTGGGGCGACATAGAGGACTTTGACCTAGATAAGCTAACAAGAAGAACACTACTCCTCTTCATTCTAGCAACAGGCCAAAGGATACAGAGCATCTATGCCCTACAAGAACTGACTTTAGACTCTCAGAGGATACCATCAGGATTAAATACTCCACAAAGCTAAAGTCAAACCACCCTAAAACGAACCCGCTACAACTCAGATTTGATAAGCATGAAGACACATGCACATGTGTCTACTCACACCTGAAAGCCTACCTGGACAGGGAGGACACAAAAGGAGCACACCCCAGAATGTTTGGCACCATCAAAACACCATCAACCCCAGCCAGCTCTGTCACCCTGTCAAGGTGCATCAAAGTGACCTTAAGAGACACAGGAATACAGGAACACTTTGGGGCATATAGCACACAACACGCCGCCACCAGTGCAGCGGACAGGCTAAATGTACCAATAAATGACATACTTAGCTCGGCAGGATGGGCAAGAACCAATACATTTGCCAGGTTCTACAATAGACCTCTACTGGAAGACATAGAGGATAACACACATGAGACTAACTTCATCACTGCCATAATGAACCGTGAAACAGACTCTTAAGACCACCAACCAGACAGTACACACTCAACACTTAGAGAGTGGAGGTCTTACCAACCAGAGTCTTATACATATACATTAAGATATACTTATAACTGAGATATTTATCCTAGAAAATATATTATTACTCAAGGGCTGAAGAGCCATATGTATACTTAACATGACTTACATTCATGAACACCATACCGCCCTTCTTTGATACATACCACTCAACATGTACAAAGGAGAGGGGGTGGGGGATCAGCATAGGTGGCCCCGACCACCTTTCTTCATAAAGAAGGGGGGGGGGGAGACGTTAAAGGGAGTAGACACGATCTACTTAAACGGCACCTGGTGGCAAGAAATGAAACAGCCAAATTTGACAGTATTTGCTCATATTCCTAATTTATATGACATAACCCTTCTTTATCAACCCTTAAGGTGTGATACATTGGCATTCTACTCATTCTTATCACTGGATTTCATATTTCCTGTACCCATAGACTCCTATACTAAAGGAATTAGAAATATCTTTAGTTTATTCAGGAAAATTTCAATTTGCTTGTGACGCCCTCCTTTTTGGTTCCAAAATAATTCTAATGATCTCAGGTATAAATACAAATTATAGAAGATTTTTTCTATTGAATTGAATGTGGGAAAACACAAATTCTCATAGGCGGCTTTATTTAAGACCACCAAACTTTAAACCTTCCAGTGGAAAAATGGACTATGTGACCTATGGTTTTATGCCATCTTTATGTTACCTAACCATCAATCTAACATCCCTAAAAGTTACTAAGAGAAATTGTTGGTCAATTTTGAACCAGCTGGATCGTGTCTACTCCCTTTAAGAGTGTAACACTGTGTCCCACATCATAGATTAAAAGACTATACATGAGATCTACCTAAAAGATGCATAAAGCATTTATGATCAAGTCACACTAACATGTATACATAATCTGCCCACGAGCAGACAAAATTACAAGAGTGTAATAAAAATCTGTCTAAATAATATAAATCTATGACGTGTGGTCCTTTCATAGGATATTCACCCTGAGTTAGATTATCAAACGAGACAAAATAGCTACCCCTGGCTTAAATGCCACTCTGTGGGATAATTGGATATTAAATGTAACTCAAAAACAGCTATGACGAATACATGACAAATCTGCAAGTGAGGTCCTGCTATATACCATAGCTACCCCTATGGCTTAATACCATAACTCTTAGGAATAATTCATATGAAAAGGGACCTTATTTCAGGGGAAGTAAGGTCCCCTTTCCCATTACAGATCACATATTGTTAGGTTTAATATCCAATTCAATGGTGTGGTGTGGCTCTCTGTCTGTCAATGGACACGTCTATTGGCCGATAGAACTACCAAATCGGGTGGTGGAAAATGACCCTTACTGGGCATAATGTTACTGGGCAATATGGTAGGCCTATAAATCTAGATTTCGTGAATCAGTTACAAGATTCAGGATTTTCACTCAAATTGGTACTTGTAGATCCATCTCGTTTTACACACTAACCTTATGAACGTACTTTTACCAGTATAATTATTCAATACATGAATTCAGATTGATTACAGACGTTCCCGTGAATGCATGCCCATAATCACATTGCGTGTTTTATAACCTCCATCCTTAAAAGGAAAAGGGCTCTCTGAAACAAACTCTATTCTTGGCAGGTATTCTCTCATGATAATCTAATGTTTTACAAACTAACAGATACATCAAATGGGAAATTACATGGAACGAGATCAGAGTCAATCCCATAAAATATCATTAAAAAGATGGACATCTTATTTTACATTTAGCACCATGCCGCACACACAGTCACTGTGCTCTCCCATTTAATATGGCGCTTTTATTGCCAATATTGCTCGGACCCTGAATACCCACCCACCCCATCCCCTCAAAGCCTAACTGCCCCTCCCCCGGGGGCCGACCAGAGCGTCCCTGGTGGCCGGGCCGGGCAGCACAACTTAAAGATGTAATGCCGTATTCATGTTGCTCGTGTAAGATAATCAACGGTAATAAAATTTCCATTAGCTGGCCCGACAGATCCAATAATTAAACTAAATGCGGCCTGACTGGGTGGGAATCAATGCCCCCAGTAATGGTGGACGTAGGGGACAGACAACCCCCAGTCCCCCACCCCAACTCTGTGGCAGACGCTCAATTAGGACATTTACGACTGAAAAATAATAATAGAGACGCAGCCCTAATCTCACCTGCTACTGCTGGGTGTGCGCAGGGTGGAAACGCCAGGCAAAGAAACAGAGGATAGGTTTGTGAGAAGATGAGAGCCAAGAGTAAAGGTAGTCAGATTGAGAGAAAGGGGAATGAGAGAGAGAGAGAGAGAGAGAGAGAGAGAGAGAGAGAGAGAGGGAGGGGGTGGAGGAGAGAGAGAGGGGGGCTACAACCCAGTGGGCACACCAACGTTGATTCAACGCTGAATCAACGTTTGCATGATATTTGCACATCAAGAGTTGATTTGGGGTTGAAATAAGTTTGAGTTGGAAAGTTGACCCTACAAAATCAAATCAACTGCGATTCAACATCAAACCATCAATAGTGATTCAACCTTTGTATTTCTATATTGAGTCGATGATGTTTCTACATTGTTAACATTAATAGTTATAATTCTGGGTTGACATGTCAATGTTGAGTCAACATTGACATTGACATTGTTGAATCAATGGTGACAAATCAATGTTAAATCAACATTGAATTGAGAACAATATTTAAACATTGATATATCAACTGTTGATCTTATGTTGAAATGGTCACGGTTGACAAAATTGAAATGGAGTCATTCAAAAAGTGTTGAAGACAGGCTGATCAACACTATCTACACAATATCAACAAGTTGTCATTGTTCATGCAATGTCCTGTGCCCCCTGGGAAGGAAAGGGAAGAAACGTGAGAGAAGTAATCAGAAGGAGACGCGATGTAACATTAAAGGAGACACCAGAGGAGAGAGAGAGAGAGAGAGAGAGAGAGAGAGAGAGAGAGAGAGAGAGAGAGAGAGAGAGAAAGAAAGAGAGAGGGATGGTCGGAAAATAGGGAAAGAAACAGTGGTGGGGGGGGGGGTCAGAGAAGTGCATGGAGAAATACTTGCCGTGCATTTCAACACAATACTTTCGGGGGTATACAGTAACTAAGAAAGAGAATACAGGTAGAAATTCAGCAAAACATGGAACGTTCTTGTCCTGTCTCTGGAAAAAACTCTATAATGGTTTGGTCTCGATGACACAACATTTATAAGCTGTTTTGACTTGAGGTTCATTGTTAGTGGTGGATGGTGCAGTGGAAAGGGAGATTGGTTATTGAACCCTTGGTTCATGTGCACAGGATAATACAGTCTATCAAGTGTTAGTATATACATCACATTGGACTGTTTAAATTCAATTGTATTCCATCATATTGGTTACTCCTATCTTACACACACAGGTGTTGACGGGTACTCCCGCTTATATCAAGCAGGTCAGGATGGCGGCAACCAATGAACATGTTTTTAGGCAATGGTTATATTGCCTTGCTTGGTAAATTAACATTGATTTATTCAACGATCAATATGAAAACATTTGATGTCTTATTAAAACCTGTAATGTTCACTATCCATTTGTGGTAAAACACATGCAGGTAATAAACATGACAGTCATGGCTCTGAGACCAGGGCAGTGACCTTTGCGATCTGTGTGTGTGGCAGTGTCACTAAGGCCTAAAAAAATTGTTGTGTTCAGGTAACGGGGTCGAAAAAAATTACGCGATGCAAATTTGATTCGCGAGATCGTGAAAAAACTTCCATGTCTTGATAAGTGCCAAAATATCAGGTTTCCCCTGAAATGCCCCTATAAAAAGTTAGGGTAGGGCCAAAAAATTAGGGTAGGTAGCATTGCCTGAACACACAATTTTTTTAGGCCTAAATCAAACAAACTGGCCGTAGTTAACATTGTGGGGTCATGCAGGAGATCTGATGACCAAATACACACTACATAGACAGTCCAGTCAACCCTTCTATACCATCAATTATGCCAAACCACCTCCCCGTGATCAACATGGCAGCCATCTTGGAGATCTAAGATGTCATTCAACCAGAATCTTTGTGTCACGTGACACAAAGTCTGCCCCCTGCCGACATGTATAGGAAGTACGGGTAGGTGACAGGAAGTAGGAGGTCTGCCTGTATCCTAATTAACTAACATAATTACGGCCTATCCACCTCTGTCATCTCAGACTCAACCATCACCCCTGACTGCCACTCAACAACTATAGCTCAATGCAGCAAGTTGGGAACCTAAAACTTAGTTTTTCCTGAATTTTCGCTAAGAAATGCTGTAGTTTAGCCAAAAATTATCCGATTTACATAATATTTGCAGCAAATGAAAGATGAAACTCATTGCTTTCAGGCCAGGGTAGATGGTATTACAATAATATAGTGCACAGTTTACCACTGAAGTACAAATTATAAATTTAAAAATCATTAGTTTAAAAAAATCACTGTTTTTCAAAGTTTGGCCCTATATATTTTGTGAAAAAATATTCTAACCATCAGTTTTTGATAGATAGTGCATATTACTGACCCATCAAGTTTATAAATGAGTATGCTTTTTCCCCCTACCTCTATGGCGGCTTATTACACTATGGGAGACATGTGATTTTTGTTAGTTTGCAAAAACTGTGATTTTCAGCAAAATTTCTGCTTGGTTTTTGATGAGGGACCACATAGATCACCATATATGGACGCGTGATCACCCACTGATACCAGAATTATCCATTTTTATGTTCTACTCGATCATCTTTAAAGGCATATTAAATATCTAAGTGATACAATAAGTGTGAGAAGAATTAGCCACATCTTATGATTCTAGTCTTTGGTGCCGACAACGCTTTTGTTGCTATTTGCAGCTAAATAGCTCAATAGTGCATTATAATAGGGCTCACATGCCTTATATGGGGTTCTAATAGCATTTCAATATGGTTTTCAATGGGTCATCAGGTCAAAACAACAATGGATGATGGAATTTAATAGAAACAAAAGGGTTTTGCACCATGGACCTGTTCACATTGTTCAGGTCTTCAGATATTCTTATCTTGAAAATGATGAAGACATTTATGAGCATGGTGCTTTT
This sequence comes from Acholoe squamosa, assembly GCA_949317995.1. Taxonomy (NCBI): domain Eukaryota; kingdom Metazoa; phylum Annelida; class Polychaeta; order Phyllodocida; family Polynoidae; genus Acholoe; species Acholoe squamosa. The sequence continues at coordinate 46,279,596 of OX439038.1, forward strand.
CCAGCCCATATGGGACCTACAGAGGTCATTTTGTCTAGTCTGACATGTATTATGAGGGAATAATGCATAGCAATTGATTCTATTTTCATATTTTGTTATGATTTTTGAGATAGAATCATACACAAGACTTGTCTTGTGCATCATATACAAAAATGTCCCTTGAATGAAGGCATTTTACATGCACAGCTGCCTCCAAAACTGGAAAACACTCAGGTTCCCAACTTGCTGCATCGAGCTATAGCTCCAAACACTCTTAGGCCAAAAATAGGAAAAGTTTGGTTTGCGGTCACTGACCTATCCCAGCAAAAAAAGGCCGATCTCAGACAATTTGAACAATTTTTCATAACTTCTCTAATTTTTTAGACATTTGAAAGCTCCCCATTTCTTTCTCTTGGCATCACCTTTTAATGATGACCCCTCTTCCCAGATATTGGATACCTCATCCTTCATTTACCTGGTCGCAGCCAGGCAAGCAACAGGTAAAAGTGCTCATACCGCACAGAGACCCATGCAGATGATAACCCATTGTTGGTTGCTCCTTTTATTTTAAATAGTCCTCGCTTAAGCTAGCTATAAAGCAGCCAGGTCAGCCCAGGTTCTATCCCAGCAAATTGTCATGACAGTTCGTCAGCCTGTTTTGAAGTGGCTCACACATGTTGCTAGATGGAACACGACGTCGCTATAGCACAAGATCACCAGGAATAGCAATGGTGGGGATCACATGGCCTCACCTCAGGTGGCGAGGATGGTGATCACTCATCCTCACCAGGGATGGCAACATGAGTGATCACTCATCCTCACCAGGGTTGGCGACATGAGTGATCACTCACTTCGCTAGATGAGATGCACATCAAAACGCACGTTCACCACGGATGGCAAGGATCGTGATCAATTACACTCACGGGGGATGGTCACTCAGGTGATCACTCACCTCGCTAGATGAAACGCGTACCTCGTGATAGCACAGGTTCACCACAGATGGTGAGGATCTTGATCGCCCACACTCACCAGGGATGGCGACACGAGTGATCACCCACCTCGTTAGATGAAACACACACCATGCCATGGCGCACGTTGACCACGGTTGGCGAGGATTGTAATGACTCACACTCACCAGGGATGGCAAGGCGGTTGATCACTCACCTCGCTAGATGAAACGCGCACCACGTCATAGCGCAGGTTCACCATGGATGGCGAGTGATGATCACTCAGACTCACCAGTGATGGCGATGCTGGTGATAACTCACCTTGTTAGATGAAAAGCTCATGATCATTGACATTGGTAATCATGCAGCCTCACATCTGCCAGATCAAAGTATGTTTTGCCAGAGAAGGTATTGCCATATGTATCTTCCCTCTAACCACAGACAAGGTGTTCATGTAGATATTTCCCTATGTATTTTTCCTGTAACCAGAGAAAAGGTGTTTATGGATAGTTGCTTTCATTTTAGAGATACCTCTATCTAAATTCAACTGATATTTTCTCTATATAATCTTGTTTGATTCAACTCTGAAGTATCACATGGAAATCAGTGTGAAACAAAGCACATTTGATATGTTTGGGACTTATACTTCATGCCCACACTTCCTAGATAGGCTACATGTTGAACAGTGGTGCTGTCTCAACAACTTTGGCTATGGTGGTGATAAGTTGCCATTCTGAGTGAGAGTGAGTAACAGATGATGCAATCCTCAGAGAGCATTGACTTGGAGTGACACAAATTCATGCAATGAGTGAGACCAATGTTGGCAATGGTGGTGATAAGTCGCCATTTTGTGTGAGAGTTGATGACAGTGGCACACACTCACATAGCGAGTGACATCCATGTCAGCGATGGTGGTGATAAGTCGCCATTTTGAGAGAAGATTAACTAGGAGTGACACAAACTCACGCAGTGAGTGAGAGCCATGTTGCAATGCAGGTGAAAAGTCGCCATTCTCAGTGAGAGTTGACAGACAGTGGCACATATTCACAGAGTGAGTGAGATCCATGTTGGTGATAGTGGTGATAAGCTGCCATTCTTAGTGAGAGTTGACTGGGAGTGGCGCATACTCACGCAGGGAGTGAGATCCATGTTGGCGATGGTGGTGATAAGTCACCATGCTTTGTGAGGGATGACAAGGGGTGGCGCATACTCACGCAGTGAGTGAGATCATGTTGCTGGCTGTTGTGATAAATCGCCATGCCATGTGAGACTGACACACAGTGGCAAAAGATGACGCAGTGAGTTATCACTCAAAAAGGAGTCACCATTGATGACCAATCATGGCAACAGATAACGACAATTTGCTGGGATGTATGTGTGAATAATAATTGGTAGATGATTACAGTGGCGGTATGTAAATCTGAACCCCGTCTACCAAACACACTGTCACGTAAGCATAATTAACATGTACAAGCTACAGTACATGTATAGAGCAATAATAATAACCAAACACAGTTGTGGATAACACATATGTATACTGTACTTCCTCCAACAAACGTTGACATCCACATATTATCACATACCAGTTTTATCGAGCAACACGTGAATGTCCCACTCTCGCCCCCCCCCCCCCCCCATCCCCAGTCCAGGTAGAAACTTATTTTGATAGACTTCTTGTGACTGGAGCGAGAATAGGACGAGAATGCATAGCATTTGTTCTGCATTTTGGGCATATCACTAGCTCTAAGTCTCTTTATTCGGAAGTTTCACGGTTTCGAACATTTCACTTATAAGGGACAAAATAGTGGCCTCCATAGTATGACATACAAAGTTCTCCATACACCCCCATACCTCAATGCACCACCCCACTCTCTGTACATTGTGTATCACACCGTTTCAGGAGTGCCGTCGGAAAACGCCGTGCGATTCCGAATGAAATCAAAGTCGATAAGTATCCAGTCGACGCCGGAAGCCTGAGCCGGAAGCGCGGCAGGCGGCGGAACAGGGCACACCGGGATCGACAAGCAGGCGCTGAGAGGAGGACGCGGGTAGAAATGAACATGACGTATGACGTCATGACGTCACGTGGTAGGGGGGACGGACAAAGACCGGGACGCAGCGTCCATTAGGCCGGGAGGAGATCGATAGCCGTCACCAAGGTTACACTTCCGGTCTGCGGGAGGTTTAAGTAGTTCAGGTGCAAATGGAGGCCGGGTTAAGTAAAAATTACAATCGGCCTCATGTAAAGGGAGTGGGGTATAATGGAAGTAGGCGCTAATATACATCCGCAGGGAGGCAAACAGTGGCAGTGGGTGAGGATTAAAACCCTTTAAGGGAAGCATTGTGTGTATATTGTTGGACTACGCTCTCTGTTATGATGCGTGGATACAGTCCTTATTATGAGCCGAACTCACCAGAGCCGCTCCCATGCAGGCACCGTATCGATTCTACAAGATTTTAACACTATCGAAGGGTCGGCATGATGCACTGATGCATTATTCGGGGGCATGGTCATAAAGCCAAAACATCACCCGGGCCTTAACGATTTATGCAAGGTAGGCCTATGTACCGCTGTATTGGGGGGGGGGGGGTCTCTGCATTTGCATTTGTACTGGCGAGGTATACGAGTGTGGACAAAGCTATGTTGGTAATATTGGCGGAGGGAAAGAGAAGAAAGTAGGCCTAGGAGGCTAGGTGACAGAGGCCTGTTATACTTTTATAAGCCAGGATTCTTTTTTTTTAATGATAATATTCATGGCTTTAGTAGGCCTACAGAAATGGCGGCCTACATATAGTCATAGGTAGTGTCGACTTGGAAAGACGGTCTGTAGTGATAGGTGTCGGTGGTAATGGAGCCCAAGTCCTAAGGTGACTGCTGCCTCTTCATCGCCCGGATTATCTCTGTATTGGCGAGTCCCGGACCGGAGACCGACATGAAGGGGAAGGCAGGGCCGGGATTTGGCGGCGAGATTGGGAGAAAGGCGGGTGGGACGTTGTCGGAAACAAGATTGGGTGAGCAGAGGGATATGGGAGTAGCATTGAGGTTGGGTGGGAGAGGGGGTCCATGGAGGAGTTCGATAAAAAGCAGCCTGGGAACTGCTGCGGGAGGTGGGAGGGACCCCGGGACGCTTGTCAACCACTCCCGGCACGTCCGGCGCCGTTTGATGTCTGCGATCCTGGCGGCCAATAACTGAGACCACTTTTACACAACCCCCGCCTCCAATTGACATGGTGGGTCTGCGGGGGGGGGGGGCAGGAAGGTAAACAGCCGCGCCGCCTGCCGCCCGGTCAGCGCGCCAACACGCAGGCGCACTGCGGCTTCCGGCTGCGTGCCGGATATGTCAGGAGACGTTTACGGCGTGTTTACACAGCCCGACACCGACCCCACACGGTTCGGACCACCTCGACTGGACTCGGAATAACTCGCCACACGTCGGAATAACCTCGGCAGGAGCGTCTCATTAATCACTGCCCCCTATCTGCAGCGTCCCCAACTTCCGGCGCCGCACCGACGCGGCCAACCGGAAACAGACCCTGGCGCTTCCTGCGGGATGTCGGACGGCGACGAGTGATCATCTCCGATTGGTCAATACCCGTCTTCCCTGGCTGTCTCTCTGTTCCGGTTGCGCGCGCACGAGGACTGCCGGGTGGTGGGAGATGAGTGTATAATCAGTGTAGGACGTATTGTCTATGTACGGTGTCCACATGTGTCAATATGAGGGCCCTCATTGCATACCATGATACATTTTTAATCATTATAACACAAGATGTCTATATCATTTCTATGATATTAGATTGAATAAGAACAAGTATTTCATTTTTTTCAGGCTCAGGATATCGATTCTGTCCATGAAGTAGAGGCCAAATATACAGTTGCAGATAGATCTTTGTATGTTTTCTCGTGGCTGTAGACAAGGAAGATTATCATATTAATTAGATCTGAAAATACATGTCAATTACTATCCCAAGAGTCTTCCTCTTGCCGTTATGAGGCATGACTGTGGTGGTTTTCCCCTGCGCACAGTTAGTCATGAATGGCCTTTGCATTGTATACAACACCCCTAGGTCTACTTACAATCGGTTATACAACACTCTCTCTACTACTTACAATCAGTTAATAGATGACCTGTATAAAATACCACTCTCTGTACTACTTACAACGAGTTAAGTATATGGTCTGTATAAAATACCACTCTCTGTACTACTTACATCGAGTTAAGTATATGGCCCGTGTAAAAGACCAATCTCTGTACTAATTACAATGAGTTAAGTATGGCCTGCATAAAACACCACTCTCTGTACTACTTACAATGAGTTAAGTATATGGCCTGTGTAAAATATCACTCTCTGTACTACTTACATCGAGTTAAGTATATGGCCTGTATAAAATACCACTCTCTGTACTACTTACATCGAGTTAAGTATATGGCCCGTGTAAAAGACCAATCTCTGTACTAATTACAATGAGTTAAGTATGGCCTGCATAAAACACCACTCTCTGTACTACTTACAATGAGTTAAGTAAGGCCTGTATAAAACGCCACTCTCTCAGGGGTGTAGGAAAAGGGGGGCCTGCCCCCCCCCCCAATCATAAAGGAGGTGGGGCCTGAATATGTTTGCCCCCCCCCCAATTTACCAAGAATTCATAATGAATTGAACAAGATTAGATTGATGTAGTAATAGGATATGGAAAATGGGGGCCCGGACATCAAATCAGATCTAAAATTCATCTAAAATTACTTTTCTATACAAGTTTTATATAGGAATGTATAGGCGCTATTGCGCTTGAGCCAACAATTCAAGGTGGTCGAGGTGGGGCCCCCACTGGGCCCCCTCAATGAAGATTTGCTTCCTACGCCTCTTTCTCTGTACTACTTACAGTCACTTATGGATGGTACGCATAACCAGCCACTCTCTGGATTGTGAATAGATGCTTCTGACTCTCTGGTAAAGTATGGGCTAGCCGTCACATCCCTTGGGACATGCCCTGAGCATGACCATAACCTAGGACTTTCTTTCTCTCATGGTAATTAATATAAAAAAAATGCCACTCATCTTGAGGCCTGTGCTTAGGCTTGAGGCTAAGCTTACCGATGGGCAGACCACCTATAGGCCTACTCAACCGAACAAAAGGGTGAAAGTACATTCAACATTGAAGGTAATGGGGTTTAAAGTGCTCGGGAATCTTTTCATGTGCTCTATTTGTGGGTTAATTACTTTTGCCTCCTTGTGCCTTTTTCCATACAGGCTTCTACCGCATCACCCCCTCACCCTCGGGCACCCCTCACTCCTTACTCCTCTTTTAGGTGCGTTCCCACACCACCACACACGCCCCTGTCTTCAAGTGCTGTCATCTAGAAGAGATTCACATGGCTCTAACCCTTTACGGTTGCATTTCGCCCCGAAAGTGATCATAATGCACCAGTGCTGCATTGGTGCATCAGATTCGGGAGTGTATCAACCCCGTGTAGTCAGCAACCCACGTGGATGCAGGCAACATGAGTGACACGCCAGAGCTGTATTCACGCATCGGGATGACAAACACTGGCTGCAATAAAAGAAATATGTCGCTCTCAAAGGGCCAGGTTTGTGACGGGACCGGGGGATGGGAGCAAATTTGGATGTGGGGATCAGGAAGAGTACTTGGGCTCGTGTCGAGGATAAAAAGGTGCCATGGTCTTTACTATTGTTTGGACCGAAGTTCCCAACCCTTGCAGCAGCAAAGGTTGCATGGCTGTGGCAGAGATAGGAAGTGATATTGTAGGTTTTTACAAAGTAGTCTCACTCTCGCTTATTCAAAATCTCAATTAAATTGAGTGACTTGCTAAGACACATATATTGGAAGAGAAGATGACGATTTACTTGTACAGAATCTGATGAAATTGTTTCAAAAATGATACTCTCAACTTTAATAGAACAGAGGTTACCTGGACCCTTTCCTAGGAGAGAGCTCAATCCCATACCGAGCTGCTCCCCAACCCTGAGCTGCTCCCTCTATTGCTCTTACAACGACTCATTATTTCCTCAGACACTCTTCTCACACGGGGGTACAATGACCGGACCTACCCCGCCCCCAGAACGAGGTTTTGGGTGGTCACGTGACCGGACGCACGGCTTCTGCACCTATTATCGCCCAACACGTGGCCGGGGTAGAGAGGGGAGGGGGCGGGGTCTGAGAACTAGCTGACCCCGGGGCTCCCACAGCCCCGCCTCTATTGTCAGTATGATGGCCGAGCCCTCCCCTGGTCCACAGCCCCTCCGACAATAGCAATCAGGATCATCAACGAGCGTAGATCACCGCCCCACCTCACTGCTACCTCCTAGTGGTGACAGGGTGAGTGATGGAGGCGGGGAGCTGACGGACGGGTTAAGTGTCAGATTAACTACCGGCAGGACAGTGGGTCAGCCAGTGAGGGCAGGAGTGGTGAATGGAAGGGGTGGCATGGTTAAAAATAAACAGAGAAAAAGGTGCGGTATTTAGGAAGGCAAAAGGGAGGGGTTGGGATTGAAAAAATGTCCCCTATAAATGCCATTGGGTTGGCTGCCCTATATATGTAATACTAATAAAGGACGGGATCTGAATGACTCAGGAGTTTACCCAGTTGCCCCCTATAGACTCTTTACACGTAGGCAAAGTGCCAAGTCTACATTGTAAGGTTGCGTGTGGAGGAGAATTGGGTGTGATCATATGGGGTAAACATCATACAGGGGAACCAGCAGCATGGGTGGCAATTTCACGTTGGGGATGCAGAAGTAGTTCAATATCAACAGTGTTTTTTTCTGAACATAGTCAACAAAGACAATATATTGTTGTGGCTGATCATATTTGTGGAATCGTCTCTATTCTCACCCCATATACTATAGACCATCAAATAGCGGTGTGGCTAAGCTTCACATATCAAAGGAATTGTTTATTTTGTGACTAAAGCATGAAATTTATACCATGTAATCTGAAGATCACAAGGAGTATTTTGAGATATGGAAGCAATTTGAGCTCCTTCGTAAAACAATATGGCCACCATCTGAAAATTGAACATGTCAAAATTAATGTTTCTTGTCAATTCTCATTGGATTTCCAAATGTCTGCCATGGAAATTGGATTTTAATGGATAGAGAGGTAAATGTGGAGTCAGAAGACACTGATAGGCAAAATGATTTTCATTGTTATATATCCAAATCCTATATCCATGACTAATAAAATGTATCATTTTGTCATCATTGTGGATTCAATATGCCTTTTCACTATCATATTACCATATTATATCTACCTACTCTAACAATTAGAATGCACCACTGCTTTAGTTACCCATTTCACCACCAGGGACACACTGTAGACCCTGACATATAGTCCATCAAACAAGGGCCTACTAGATAACTCCAAGTCAAAATAACCTAGTGAGAAATCATGTATCACAAACTTTTATTTTACAAATGCATGAATTAATCTTCAATCAGTCCCTTCCTAGATGAGGTGTTTGCCATCACTTGTTATGTCATTCCATGTATTCAATGATAGATATTGTTTGAATAGGACACAATACAAGCTGTAAAAATGATGAACGTAAGAAAAACACTTCTACAAATTCCAAACACAGCATTGTCATACCTTCAACCACTTTCACTGGTACCCAGCTGTGAATGAGGGCTGCCCAGAACCAGCTCAGAAGAACACCTGCTTGAATCTCTGTGCAGAGGGTATGCACATTCAGGAATCTCAACGTTCCTGAGCTTATTATGTGAATGCACTTACTAAAGCAATCAGCAAGATGGGTAATTCATTTATGGAAGACAGTAGCCATTTGTTGGTGCTTGACTCTACAGACATTATGGATGAGGCTGTTGGTGAAACAGTTAGGAACATCAGTGATGTTGGGAAAAACAGTACATAGAGCTTGTTGAAAGAATACTTTCAAACAAGTGACAGAACAATAAAAGAAAATAAACTGGCACTCTTTCAATCTCCTCCAATAAATTCAAAGTCAAAGTAAAAAACAGAACTTGCTGCCTTGAGGAATGATCAAGCCCTATTCTCAAGATTGTATATAGCATGTAAATCACACGATGGTGATCTAGACAGATTCTTCTCCCACAAGAATCAGGCTTTCCCACCAGCATTGACATCAGCATGGAAACTATGGCAAACTGCAAAGGCAGATCTCCTAAAATGCATCATACCAGATAGTGTGCATCCACCAACAGGGTTCCCTGAGGTCACAGCAGTTATTGTAGATGGTGCATCCATTGTGCAAATGCTTGCTCCTGGCATGACAAAATCTTTTCTACATCATACCCAGAAAGCCTCCACCAGGGAAAAGAGGGGAAAGCATATAAGGAAACGGGTTACTGCCTCTGCCTTGATGCCCAAAAACTGGAGGGATTTCCTAAGGGTGGATAAGAACAAGACTGAACTGTTTGCATTCCTATCTAAAGAGGTGACAACTTCTCTGCTATGGGAGGGAAAGATGTCTATGCCACTCATGGACAGGATGTCCTTTGTTCATCAGGCCAGGCAGACCTTTCTCACATTGCCCCATGTACTCAAGAAGAGGCTGATACCTATATATTCCTCCACCTCAAATATGCTCAGCATAAGGGTCATGAATGGATAGCAATTCAGGCTGTAGATACTGATGTGGTAGCGCTAGCAATATAATTTTTCTGGGCCATTATTACTTTCTGAAAACTCTGGATATTTTTTGCCAGTGGATCACATTAGCAGAATATACCGATTCATGACCTTAACCATCAGCAAATGTGACAACCTACCAATGTTCCACACACTGTGACAAAGTCTCCTCATTCACAGGCAAAGGGAAAAAGACAGGTTGGGAAACATGGAAATGTTTTGCAGAAGTGAACATTGCTTTTAAAGAGCTATCTCATATGCCAAGTCATCAAGCATGGCACTGTTAGAGAGGTTCACAGTGTTGTTATACAATCAAACAAGTGACACTGATAATGTCAATGATGCCAGAAAATGCCTATTCACATAAATGTAAAGGTTGAGTGAAAATATACCCCCAAAAAGAGTAGCACTGGAACAACATGTAAACCGGGTATCCTACTAGGCAAACATTTGGAAAAGTCCATTGCAACCCAATCTAGAGTTGCCCAGTCCATCAGAGTGGGGCTGTTAAAGAGATACATCAGGATTACAACCAATGTGGTCAACACTAGATGAAGCATCAAAATCCTGTTATGAGCTTATACATTGAGGATGCAAAAAAGGCTGCACTAGGTGTTGCAGGTGTCGAAAAGCCACTCTCATATGTACTGCCTTGTGCGCCTGCTCAGGAGATTGTTAGATTAGTGAAGCATCAATTTTGAAGAAAATAGGCCCAATTCATCAAGGGTAACATGTATACTTGATGAATAAGCACTTACATCAAATGCTCATCAATCATCAGTATTCCAGCCTGATAATGGAATGTGAATGGACCTTTAATTTTTTACTCAAAAAGTTTTATCAACATATAAAAATAAATAAAGACATGATACTTCTCAGTCAATTTATTTGTCTTTTCAATGATTTTATTTTTCCTAATTGTAGACAAAGCCCTGTTCTGGTTAGTGTATGCCCCGGACTACAGCATATCCCTGGTGGTGAAATGTGTAACTCAAGCAGTGGTGCATTCTATTTGTTATAGTAGGTAAATATGGTATGGTAGTATGATAGTGAAAAAGCATACTGAATCCACAATGATAATGACAAAATGATACATTTTATTAGTCATGTGGTAGAAACATAATGCTTTAGTCAAAAAATGAACAATTCGATAGCTTAGCTGCCCCGCTAAAATCTATATAATAGGTGCCATGGTTTCCCAGCTCAAGGACCTACCGACAACACTAGACATAGGCCTATTGTAAATTAACCAAATGGCTAAAAACAAAGCATGCATGAGGGGGGGGGGGAGTACCTCACACAGAGCCCCAGTTATCCTTTAAAATGCCTCACATCAAGCTGCACTTGATAATGGTCGTAAACCATTAGTTATTAGCCAGGCATGGTGTCGGTATCAGATATCCTGTCCCAGCTAACAAGCACGGAGCCCACATTAACACTATGACCCCCTTCCGCAATACCTCCATCGCTGTATCAGCGACATCAATATGGGTGTGGACCACTAAATCTGACATGGTGACATGGCCGTTTCTTAAAATCGACATGTGACATGGGCCTTAGTGAGATGAGGCAAACAATTAGTGACATGACATATGAGCTTTCTTAAAATCGACATGGGACATGCCAGGTTCTTAGAGGTGACATGGGACATGGGGATTCAAGTGACATGTGATGTGACTATTTCTTAAAATCGACATGTGACATGGGAGACCCCCCATCCACACCCCCATTAATGGGGCCTTTGTAATGTCTCTGTATTCTAATACTAATATAAGCTACCGACCCCAAAAAGCATAAAACCCTTCACCATGTGAATGAAAAACATGGGCGGGTGTAGATAAGTAGTGATTGGTTAATCCTATGATTACCCACGAGTGTCATTCGAGGTGGTGATCTGTTATAAATAGTAAGGGGTATGAACCAAGACCGTCACACAGATTTTACACGGGGTGAAGACGTCATTTCCCTGGTTGGGCCCTTTCTCTCCCTCTCTTAAAGCTCTCCGCCACTGTGATCCACCAGCCACCCGCAGGTCCCGATAGTCAGTTTTAATTAAGCCTTTCTACTTAAAAGTAATGTAATTCTCCATGCCCCACCCAGTATCCAGGGGGTGCTTTTATAACCAGTGTGTGAGGGATGGGGAGTGGGCGCAGAAAGGGGTAAAGCGAGAGTGAGCTGTAAGCCACCCCAACCCCTTTATTGGCTGCGTGATGGCTAAATTGTCCGTCACCAATCATGTCTTGTGACATCCCACTGCCACCCTGACAGGCTAACCCACCTCCCTCCCCACCTTCCACACACATCTTTTCATCCCCTCTAACCCGTCTCTGATGAAGGTTTCTTCATCATAGCATTTATGAACCACATTTGCAATGTCAGCTCTCTTGACCATTCGATTGCTTGTTTGCTTTATTGCTTCCGTAATTCCTTTCACCATGACTAGCACCATGCTTTGCTTGCTTACCTCCTGTCTGGCTATCTTCATTCCTTCCCTCCTCCCTTCCTCAATATGTCTTCCTTCCTTCCTTCCTTCCTTCCTTCCTTCCTAACTTTGCTCCCTTCTTTCCTACTTAACTCCATTACTTCTTCTCCAAAGTTCTCGCTTACTTACTCATTGCACCTGTCAAGACACCTCATTTTCACCAATTCCTTCCCTGACTTCCTCTCTACCTATTCCCTCTCTCTGCCTGTCTGCTTCATCTTCTATCTTTTTGCCCCCCCCCCGAGCACACAGTCTGCACTCACCCTGGTGTGTAATTCTCTGTTCTGAGACCAGACGGCGCTAGCAGCGTCCCCGGCGTGGCTTTGATCTGGGTCAACATGGCCGCGACTTCCGGTTGTTAATGTGGCTACAGGCGGGAGGACGCGGCTCACCCGGCCGTACACACCGCCCTGCCTGGCGGGCTGGGAGGGGGGGGGGTAGAGTCTACATGTTTCCGACATATAGGGTGTGATTGAAACTAGAGAGAGATTGTGTGTATTATGAGTGAGAGGGAGTGGGAGAGAGAGAGAGGGAGGGAGAGACTGGGAATTAACAGGAAGTTAATAAAGAGCAAGCCAGAGAAGGGCCAATTGTTTGAGAAATATTACCCTTAAACGTGACATTCAGGCATCTCTGTAAATATGCATACGGTAGGCCTATCGTAGGTCTTAGCATCTGAGGCTTACATGTTGTTAAGGTATGTGGGGTTAAGGGCTACACAGAGAAAAGAACACTGATCGCTTTGACGCATACTGCACAGGTCACAATTTGTCTCCCACATGACATGTATGAAGGCATGTCAAATGAGGTTGACCCTCTCATATTTGGTTCGTCAACTCCATTTGACATGCGTAATGAAGACACGTCACATATTTCTGATCCATTCACCTGAGTGCTAGGTAATACTGTGAGACAATTATGTAGGGGTCAAGAGCAGTCAATAACTATGTACCAATGGTTCAATCAAGGGAGGCCCTATAATAGAAGGCAGGGGATATCATAGTCCCACAGGCCTGCAACACTAAGGCACTTTTTCCTATCTACAGAACTCCTACTTTGGTATTTTTACTGACCCACACATAAGGTGTCTAACACTCCAGTTGGAGTATTCAGGATGGTGGGTGTCTATTTTGATATTCAATAACAAATGCAGATTTAACAATGAAATAGAATTCACTACCATTCATTGATAGTATTTACAGACCTTAATGATCTATTCTTCATAAAAACAAAATGACACAGATACATCAAATGTCTCAAGTGTTGGTAATACTTCTTGGTAGTGATTAGTCCTGGTACCAAAATGGTTGTTTGCTCCATCTAGTGGAATATCCTAGATCAATTATGTATGTCAAACCATCACATGTCAAGTGCCTTCGACATGGCCGTGACCCTAGTCAACTCACAGATGACATGGCATTTTAAGGCATATAAAATCATATGAGAATTACTGTGTGCTACAGTTGTCATGGTGACATATGTGCACATGTCCCAATGACGTGTGCTCTCTGTGTCAAATCAAGTTGACATGGGTATACATGTCATTTTGTCAGGAAGACTTTTTTCAGTCTAGATGTGATTGAGGCATGTCGGGAGGCTGCATGTATTTGATGTAGCAGGTGACAGATTCCTAGTCAGTGCTAAAGATGTACATTGACAGAAAAGTGTGGCCAACATACAAGGTACGGCAAGGGCACTGCATGGCTTAGCTGACACTGGTACTTTCAGAGCATTTCTTAACATGCTCATAAACGACTTAAGAGGTTCTTTCTCGTCATCTTTTGGCAGGACCCTCCTGATGTCCATGGAGGTACGACTGCAACTGCTCTATATGACTGAAATGTCATGCACCAAAACAGGGTGCTTGTGGCACGACTTAAATAATTGCAATTGTAGCTTGTTAAAGAATGTACCCCAGACTTCTGGCATGTTGGTTTTACGACAAGGGATAATGTTTACTAGATGACAGAATAAGAGAATGAGCTTAACACCTTGACGGATGGAGGGGGCGGGGAATATGATGGTGTACTAGAGTGCAAGAATCTGCACGGGGACTAAAAGGGGGACCTATTCAAATGGACCGAAATTCAGTGTTGTGAAGACGGTCCATGCCTAGACCTATGCAACAGGTGAGGGTATAGATGAGGCTCCAGATATGAAATAGTATAGCAAGTGGCATAGAAGAGAAGTGTTACACCTCATCACAATTATCATAACTACCAAGAATGGCTGTTATACATGTACTCATATTCATGACTGATTTATCTATTGTCGTTCACTATTGTGTTAGTGGTTATCTATCTTCCAACAGATAGTGACCTCTATCAATTATCACGTAATATCTCAATCCTCGACCGACCGGGTGCCTGCCTTGGGGCCTACTCCCATTTGAGGTCATTCTGTTAAATTACAGACTAATGGTGCTGCGAGATTGCAGAGAGCCGAGTTTATATCCCATTTTAAATCATTAGATAAAGACACATTTAAGAAGCACACAGCTCGGATGCAAGCAGGGGGTTCTGCACACAAGATGGTAGGAAGAGTCGAGGGGAGGGGGCTGCACACGGGGTGGGGTGGGGTGGGGTGGGGTGGGGTGGGGTGGGTATTGTTGCAGGTCTGAGGAGAACCCTGGATGACACAGCAAAAAAAGCAAGGTATCGACAAAACCCAGTTAACAGCTTGTTGATTAAGACACGGCATCAGTTTTCTGTCAGATTTTCCCCTTGACTGAGGTCCCGGCTTCAGCCGAGATTAAACCACAGTGTAACTGATGCAGTACTTTAGGACCCTATCGAGGTCCCAAATCACAGTGTAACTGATGCAGTACTTTAGGACCCTAGCGAGGTCCCAAATCACAGTGTAACTGATGCAGTACTTTAGGACCCTGGTGAGGTCCCAAATCACAGTGTAACTGATGCAGTACTTTAGGACCCTAGCGAGGTCCCAAATCACAGTGTAACTGATGCAATACTTTGGGACCCTGGTGAGGTCCCAAATCACAGTGTAACTGATACAGTACTTTGGGACCCTGGTGAGGTCCCAAATCACAGTGTAACTGATGCAGTACTTTGGGACCCAGGGGTTTGTTACTCAAACCCTGATTATGCACGCAAAATGAATTTAGGAACTCTGTAAAGAAAGATGTGTTACAGATAAGATCAAGAATTGAGTGGGATCATGAATGGGACCAAGAATCTGGGTACTCATGGTCTGATCAGCCCTGTAAGATCACCTAAGAGCACCAATCTTGCTCACACCAGCCCTGTAAGATCACCCAAGAGCACCAATCCTGCTCTCACCAGCCCTGTAAGATCACCTAAGAGCACCAATCTTGTGCTCATCAGTCCAGTAAGATCACCAAAGAGTGTCACTGGAAGATCACCTGAGAGTAATACAGATCCCCTAAGATCACAGAACAGATGGTGCAGGTACCTAAATATTTGAGGTACTTCTGAGTAACAGACCCCTGGTGAGGTCCCAAATCACAGTGTAACTGATGCAGTACTTTAGGACCCTGGTGAGGTCCCAAATCACAGTGTAACTGATGCAGTACTTTAGGACCCTGGTGAGGTCCCAAATCACAGTGTAACTGATGCAGTACTTTAGGACCCTGGTGAGGTCCCAGATGGGCTCTCTGCACAATCACTCTGGTGACTATAAGGAGGCTGGCTCTCTGTGCCCATATTGTCCCTAAGGGGCCTGGTGAGGTCTCTGTAACCAATGTAGCTAGATAAGACCTTTGTGTACAAAATGCAGTGTGTAAGGACCCTGGCAAGGTCAAGATCGGATCTCTGTGTAAAAGATGAGCCAGGAGAGGTCACAAATAGGTCTTCAAAACGTAGTGCGCGGGGGAACAGGGGCTTGTGCCCCCTTCTCTGTATTGGTAGTTGAGAGTTTAAGTGCCTCTTTTAGCCTCCCACATTTAGCCCAAATTTGAGGTATGCCCCTTCATTTTAGCCACTGGAGGAGTGCACCTCTTCCTTTTCCAAATCATGGATCAGCCACTATGGGCATTGTGTGAATAATGTGGTAACTAAGAACCCTTAGTGAGGTCCCAGACGGGTATCTGTGTGACAAATGTGCTCACTGAGAGGCCTGGTGAGGTCACAGATAGCATTTCCATGTTTACAACATGGTATGGAACTTTGTGTAATCACTAAATATGGTCCAAATGACATCCCTGGGATACCTGACGGAGCTCAGGATGGGATGTCTACGCTGTTATGTATTGACTGAAAAATCTGATGGATGGCATGCAAAGGCTTGGCTGAGGCCCCATCTTCAGTCAGTGTTTAGTCTCTCTGTAGCTAGTAGCTTCTAAATCTAAAAAAGGCTATTATGTGATTAAATTACTGTCTATAATAACTGCACTAAGACCCCTTATACATAGTGGTGCCTCCAGTCTGAATTCCTCATACACAGACACATCTCGGCTTCTCTGCCACTCTCATCCACTTCATCATATTCCCTGAGCCTCATTCACCCTGCCCCCACAGTGATGAGATCAGAAATCCAAACCGGTCCTGTAATCGGGCATTGACGGAGCGTGCCCACTCATTCAATAACCGTAAACGATTTCATTGTGGGTGATGTGTGTGAGGTGTGTGTGTGTGGATGGTAGGGGAGGTTGTGTGTGTCAGAGATGGGGTGGGGAGATGGATAATAAGAAAGGCGGAGGCAGGGGCTGTGGGGTGTTCCAGGAGAGGGAGAGGAAGTGCAGAGAAAGGTGGAGCAGAACTAGCATGATTTGCATTCTTTCATGAGATCGATTCAGGGACCAATAGTACTCGTCTCTGTACATTTAAAACCATGTTTAGCCATTAGTGGTGCTGGCGTAAATCCTAGATGAGCTCCTTGTTCTAGTCAACCACTGAAGATGTGCTTCACAAGTGATAAATCTTCTTTAGGTTTGAATCTATTAGTTATGTTCATACATAGACTCCGGTTTCCATCAGGCTGTGCATTTGGGCAGGGTGTGGGTGGTGTAAAGTAAAGACGGCTACGTCTGACAGCTTTTCAATCTGCTCTGACAAATTAAGCCGCTGTGATGGGCAGTTATTTGGTTGAATGACACTTAGGTGGGGGTGGGGTGGATGACTGACATTGTGCAGTTACACTAATCCATATCTTCAAGGATCATTCTCTTTGACGCTGTTGTTTTATGATATCACCCCCAAACATTTCCCTCTTTATGTGGGACCATGATAGTCTTGTATGTATATACATTCATCTTCCCACTTAAACCATATCCTTGTTCAGGTCTCCCACTTTTGCCACCCAGCGAATACATTTCTTTAGTCGATCATATTGCATACACTTCTTTACTAAAATTAACCCCTCCCATCCAACCACATCCCAAAGGGCGCATTCTACATGGTACCCCCCTGCCCTCATTCAACACCCCTTGTCCTCATCAAACTACCCAGTCCTCAATGTATCTGAACAGAGGGCATGACCCCGGGGAAATATGACCATGACTCTTGACCCCTATTGACCTTTTGTGGTCTACAGAGTGTGAGAATAGAAAGAGAGGTGTGTGCATAGAGGGGATTTAGGCCTTTCATGGCTGCATAATGCATTTACATGTATGTCCTTTGCTTATTGGTCATCATAATATATGAATGCATCCTTGGTCATGTACTAACTCAGGCTGCATTCATGCATCATGCCAAGCCTACAGGATTAAAGGCGTGATGAGCCAGTAATGCATTGCTGGCGAGTAGATACCATGCTGATTGGCATTATGTATGTACTCAAGTAGAGAAAACTATATACTGACGTGTCCCTATACAAAAATGTTTCGAATTTGTCCAGGCGTCTCAAATCACCATAACAACAATTAATGACTCTTAAAACTTCACTTCCTAAGTAGTATGAGTAAATGGGACTTTGGCCCAGGCCACCTGCCGATATAACCACCTGGTAATAGTATGGTGGTCTATGGCCTAAAGCATTCACTGATGCTTGTAATGGTAGAGGTCTGGGCTATAATGGAATATCTCCCCCTTTCTGAATTGGCCTAATACTCCTTAATGATTGACAATTTAGAGATCTCTGATTGGGCTTAGGGCTGCAAGGGTGAGGTTATGGTATTGGGATGATGTAATACACGCAGGTGTGGATCAAGGTGACGGACAGTATGGACATTGTGTGAAGGTGGGATAGGGCTGGGAATAGGTGAGGTTTGTATGAGTTCAATTACAATGTGCAATGGCACTGAAGTAGAGGTACTTTGATGTCCACACGTATTATGGTGGGAGGGAGAGAGAAAGAAGGAGAGAGAGGGAGAGAGAGATAGATAGAGAGAGAGAGAGAGAGAGAGAGAGAGAGAGAGAGAGAGAGAGAGAGAGAGAGAGGACCGATAGGCGAGGACCGATATGATAGTATGCGACATTTTCCCTATACGTATCCCTGAAGCGAACATGAGCGCAACTTTTATCCACTTAATTTTAAGTCACTCTTTATCTCCACACCGAGAGAATGAGTGACACAAAACACATGTCTCGTATCTTTTTGATAATCGTATGTTATCCCATACTGCGATGTTATAACATATCTACGCTGTCGTATTTCCGAGATGGAGGTTAGAATGATGTCAATGAGTGGCTGGATGTACCAAACCACAGATTATCATCTAATCCACCTGTAACCCTCATTCTCTCACACTCTCACCTGGCCTTTCTGTCCCATACTATTACCCGTCCCCCTCTCCCTTCACCACCTCCCAACAAATTCAACACTAAAACCTTCATAATTATGGGACCACACCTCTCAGTACATCGGGTACCTGCTATCCCCTTCTCAGCCAGCCCCACCCATGTGTAATCATTTAGAGTGACCTTTCACCCGCCGCCATTTCAATGACAAAGGCCGCCAGGGGGCGCAGGGGGCGTGTCGATAAGCCGGTCATGTGGGCATCATCCTCATGAATATTAATGAAATGTTCGCGAGGTTTAATCAATACAGCAGGTATGTGTGTGCGGGGGTGGTGGTGGTGGGGGCAAGAGGGTGGGTATTAACTAAACTCTCTTCAACTGGTCATCAAAATCGTGCCTCAGGTTGGATAAGTTTTACTACGATTCATACATCATAACATATTTACACAACAAACTTGAATCCCATAAAATCGACAGCAGAAACTCTCACCGTATCTCTCAGGCCAACACTAGGCCTATATTATAAAGGAGATGGTCGGTGAATGTGTCAGGGAAGTAGCGTATCATGAGCTATTAGCAACAGGAAAGTTGAGTTCCGTCCGCCGGCACACTGTGATTCTCTGCTCTCCATCTGCTTCCGCCACCCCACCACCATCCCGCCTAGCTGTCTCCCTCTCTCCTGAAGCAGCCTATCTACACTGCAAAAATGGTGTTTAGATTTTAAACATGTTTAGGTCTAAACACGTTTAAAACCTAAACATATAGGTCAGTTAGGTGTCTCATCGACTACACATTTAGGAAATGAACACTTTTATTCTAACTACATAAACATTTATGCTAAACATGTTTAGATGTTTAGAGTTGAGACAGTTGAATAATAGGTGTTGAGATTTAAACATCAATATGTTTAGATACTTGGATGTTGAATCCACACCAGGTGGAAGCACTACCTTTGACTGGACTATCTGCACACAGTTATAATCAACTGTTGTGACAAATGTCCCCAAATCCCATGTTTATCATGGTTTCATTTCATAGAATGTCATGCGAATAGAAAGGGCAATAGAAAATTGACTAGATTCAATCATACCACCATCATTACCATAAAATAATCAATAAACTCCATGACTGACACCTATTTGATGTTATTCTGGAATAGATAAGGCAATGTCCTTCCTGCCAAGCTGTTGCACTTTCTCAAGTCTCTCATTCTGATGCAGTGTGTAATATATGTACATGTATATAGCTGTGGCTGACATCTTTGGAGACTTTGACAAGTAAATACCTGCTGATGTCCCCCTCCCCCAGTAAATGAGAAAAGAAACCCAAAATATATCTCTGTTTTTTAATGCATACATGCCTGCAAACCTTAACTCTCTATCAAATCAATTGAACATCTAAACACAAAAATTCATAAACACCTAAACACAAAAATTCATATATCTAAACACAAAAGTTTTAACCTAAACACCTACATTTCTAAACACTTGAGCTAAGCACATTGTTTGGCTAAACATGTTTAGGAAGTTAATGTGATTACAAAAACGTTGCAAGAATATGTTTAGAATTGTGTTTAGGATCTAAACACCATTTTTGCAGTGTATATACCTACATTGTTCCCTTCCTGTCTGCCCCATCAGTCTACAATTTTCCCTTCCTGTCTGCCCCATCATTCTACAATTTTCCCTTCCTCTATGTCTGTCCCTAATAACATCTACCGTAATTAATGTCTGCCAGCTTTCCTTACTCCCTGCTTGTCCCATCCACCCAATGCTTCTTATCTATCTGCCTACCTTGGCCATTCCTCTATTGCTTGCCGTATACCCTGACTTGCTACCTGTGCTCCCCTACGTTTGTATCTCTAGCTCTGCCTGTCCCACCCAACTATATGTTCCTGCCTACCAGTCTGATTTTCTATCTCCTCTCTGCCACATCCCTAACACACTTTCTGTTGCTCTTCTCCTCCCATCCTTTGCTTGGCCAACCCACCTCCATGCTTCAATTTTAAGCTGTGCACATACTATCCTTTCTGGCTTCCTCACTTCCTGACTGCCCTTCCTGACTGCCCTTCTTGACTGTCCTCGCTCCTTATCTGCCACTCCCTTCCTGTGCATTCTGACTACCCCCCCCCTCTCACCTACCTCCTTCCCTACCTCTCCCTCCTGCTTCGCTGAAACCCCTCAACACCATAAACACCTTATTCCCTCGATCCCCCTTCCCTACTACCCAACCAGACTCTGGCAGGGTTAGTTTTATACAGGAGGGTGTGATAGTCTCTTGGCGCAGTGAAATTCTGATAAGGCGGTTTGTTTGAAGTTGTCACCGACTAAAAGGCGGCGGGAGGCGCGGGCCGACAAGCGGCCGACGCTTCATCCAGCCCGCTTTTAGCGCCAGTCGACGACCGGAAATGAACACATCCATCAATCACTTCCTGTCGGCCAGAGAGGCGGTCGGCAGTGGGGAGGGGGTGCATGGATGAGGTAGAAGGGTGGGTGGGGGAGGTGAGTGTAGCACTGTTGATTATGGAGATGGTATATAGGTGGGAGATGTGGTGGTGTAAAGGATGCTGGTAATTCACCTCTATATCCGCCACTGTTATATGCTGCTACTATCGTTAATGACATTTGGTTACTTTATAGGCATATTCTGCACTTATACACCAAAGGTCTGCTTGAAAAATAAATGAAGTAAATTTATTGCCAGGGTAATATTCTCCGAAACAACCAATAGTGAGTTGGGGCAATTTGTATTTTAGAGATTTATTCTCATCCTCAACGACCAAAGTACGTTTGTTCTGGGGGGTGGGGTACAGTCCAGATTCATCGTGTTGCAAAACATGCTGAAATTACTCCACTGAGCGTTTGTTTTTGCATTGATTCACATTATGACCAGTATGAATATGACACATTATATATATATAAGTATGCCGCAATGCCAGGTCAATAAAATGTCAACAATAACACCAAATTTGCTCGGGGGGCATTGAATGCAAAGCTACCATAATTATGTTCAGCATAGAAAGAACCGCCACTGAAGAATTCTCTGGTCCCCATCCTGCTGGCTGTCATCAGTGCTTATCTCACCAGTGGGGTGTTTCAGAAGCAGGTAATGTTTACAACCGGTCATAAGGAGATATGATAGCAGTTTTAATAGTGATTGTAGGCTTATAACTGCATGTGTTTCTAAACCATTACCATTACCTTACTGTGTCTATGACTGGTGAGAGATGATAATGGTTGCAGTTGTAAGTTTAGAATCTAACAGTTTTAGAAAAAGATATTTAATGTTCATTATCATGTCCGGCTTCTGAAACACCCCACAGGTACATGATCGACCAATGGCGGTCCCACCAGTGGGGTGTTTCAGAAACCAGACCTAATAATGAACATTGAATATCTGTTTTTAAAACTGTTGGCCTCTAAACTTACAACTGCAACCATTCTTATCTCTAACCAGTCATATCTCAGTTGTCAGCTATAACTTTAGGTGTTTCAGAACAAGATATGACTACAGTTATAACTACAGTTATAAATATTTGTGACCGGTCTGTCACCAGTGGCTGGTGTTTCTAGAGGCCAATCTGTGTGGACCTATTTCATCCACATCAAACAAGAATTATTGAGTTTTCATCGGGGAGAAAAACCCCTGTTGGTTCTGCATGTTCAGCATATATCATACCTCTTTCCTTATTACTTAATATCTTCTTCCAGACCTTCAAATTAAAAGAAAAGAATTTTCTTGTGCTATGGTTTGGTAGAGTTCACTCTTAAAACAGTTGTAACTTTACAGTTTACAACAGGTCACCACTATAGTGAGATTACTATAGTAGGTAACTATAGTATGTTATATATAGTGCAGCTGCCACTAATGTTACAGTTGCTCCCCCCCCCCCTTGCCATACATGCCCAGTCATGGCCGGCACACACAGGCTTGGAGGGGCTGGATTGCTGAGCAGCCAGTGGTATTTGGCTGTTTCAGGTACCCTTGTACTCATCATGACACTTCATTCCACATGTGTATCCAAATTCTATTTATCCATTTTTGCCTGTAGGTCTACACTAAGCACACCAAGCACTCCGCATATACAAAATCGCCACATATCTAAACCCTGTCCCCTCCATTTAATATGTATAGCCAGTAGCTAGGCTGGAGTCTTAGGCCCCGAGTGTTTTCTTTTAACAGGGAGGGGGGTATAGATGATCACAGGTGTGGCCCCAAAAACCATTCCCTTAAAACATAGGTATGGTACAGTACAGTGGGGGTGGAGCAGCTGAAAAAGTGTGAGGGATGAGCTGGGAAAATTATAGTATGATTTCTATTCTGATTTCTACATAATCTAGGCCTATAGTAAAACCTGAGAGACTGTGGGGGATACATGACAGATGGATTTCCCTACACAATATGACCACATAGAGGGGTTTCCCATGAAATACACTGGTTTCCCCCCTCTACAATTGAAATTGTAACTTACAACCAGAGTTATAGTGGAAGTTACAGTCTACAACTGTTTCAGTCATAAGTATGGACTTACAACCAATATCTGTTTCACAACAACAATCATTAGCTATAGTTCTAATTTTAAGTAATAAAATCAGTAACATGATAATGATCGTTTAGAAACACCTGTGGGGTGTTTCAGAAGCCGGACATGATAATGAACATTAAATATCTGTTTCTAAAACTGTTACATTCTAAACTTACAACTGCAACCATTATCATCTCTCGCCAGTCATATAGTTATAGACACAGTAAGATAATGGTAATGCTTTAGAAACACATGAAGTTATAAGCCTACAATCACTATTAAAACTGCTATCATATCTCCTTATGACCAGTTGTAAACATTACCTGCTTCTGAAACACCCCACTGTGGTTATAAGCCTACACCCAGGTAGCAAACATGCTGTGGCCCGAGTCTGGGCCAGAGCGGGCTCCTGATGTGGGCCACACTGGGTTAACACAGTGGGCGCCCGATGGGTTTTGTCCTCAGCAAAGGGTCTGGGCCACACTGGGCTAACCGATTCGGGCACAGATCTGTTTGAAAGTGGGGTCACCGATTTGGGCTCAAAGTGAGTTTAACATGGGTTTTTGGTGTGGCCCAAAGTGGGCTGCCCAATTTGATGAAAAATTAGTGGTGACATGTTAAAAATTCTTTTTGAGAAATTTATCCAATATGTATTCTTTTTTCTAAAAGTCAATGAACAACAAATCCTTGAGCTAATCTCACCCCCCCATACACCAAAGCAGTAAATGCAATATCTACCTAAGTGGAAAGGCAGAGCAGAACCATTCATTTGAATCAAACTCATTCAGCGAACACAAGGCACTTTGATTCATTAAAGTGACATTCTGGCCTCAATCTTCCCCCACTACTTCCTATGTAGGAGTAGAGAAGAGAGCCTTCAAGTTCACAATGACTGTACCTCTGCATATCTGCTCTTGGTCCAAGTTCAGTGCAATAGAAATGGTGTTGCCATTCCACTACTACTCAGATGACCTTGATTTACACTTTTGACTAGAATCATCTAAATATTTCCAAACTGTGAGAAAGTCTGCACATTATTACTTCATATATGATTTAGTAGTCAATTCCAGTTGTCCTATGTCTAAAAGAAATAAGTTTTGTATGGGTAGTAGAATTCTGCCTGGAGTCCTGTGAAACCACTTGTAGTGAGTCTGCTATGGACTGGCCTACAGGGGCAGGGGATATTTTTGGTTTCTCAATTGGCTCTATATATAGTCCACTTATACCCGGCCAGGTGTGAAACCTGTTTGCCCCCACACCACAAATACACCTTGCAAGCCTACTAGTATAAAGAAAGACATGAAGCTGTTATTTCCAGGACTAGTCAGTGTTGCATTTTACTAGAAATATCTGGACCCCTACTATGAACCTACCTGTGTATTAATGGTATATGGAAAGTGTCCTACAGCAGTGGTGGAGGGAGGGGAGGGGGGAAGGCATGGCAGGGTGAGAGGAGGGCAGGGCAGGGCATGTTTGTGAAGGGGATGCTAGGGCAGTGCAGGGTGAGAGTAGGGCAGGGCAGGGTGAGAGGAGGGCAGGGCAGGGCATGTTTGCGAAGGGGATGCCACGGCAGTGCAGGGTGAGAGTAGGGCGGGGCAGGGTGAGAGCAGGGCAGGGCAGGGTGAGAGCAGGGCAGGGCAGGGTGAGGGCAGGGCAGGGTGTGGGCAGGGCAGGGTGGGATGAGAGCAGGGTAGAGCAGGGTAGAGCAGGGCAGGGCAGGGCAGGTGAGGGCAGGGGAGGGTGAGGGAGGGCAATGGAGGACAGGACGGCAGGGGAAGGCAGGGTGAGAGAGAAGGGCAGGGCGGGGTGACAGGGGAAAAGGGCAGGGCGGGTTGAGGGGAAGGAGGAGGAGATTGAAGGGGTAGGGGATGGATAGGAGAGCGACGAACAAAAAAGGGAGAGGGAGGGGGATCACTCATCTTAGAGTTTAGAACAGTTCAGAAGATGAGGCTGCCCTGTCCAGACCCACTCTCACCCCAGACTGAGAAGAATTTATGCAGCTAGGCACCCATCTTGGGATGCCCATTTTGAAACCATCCTGTGCCCAATGTGGTTGCCCATTTTAAAGCTGACCAGTGCCCAAATCGGGCAGCCCAATGTGGCCCAGACCATATGCTGAGGTCCTTTATAGGCTATCACACGATATGTTGTTTTAATCAAGCATGTTGATAAAATCATGTGCTATCCTATTTGAAAATGCCAACTTCTCTACTATACCTAAAAGTAGTTCTCATTTCTACCACTTCTACTTGTAATTTGGCGCTGTGCTTGACCTATTGTACCTTATAGATTAGACGTGGTTTGAGCGTGTGGGAGGGTGGGTGGGTGGAGGTGGGGGCGTGACCAGTACGCAGATATTGACGTCCAGTGCTACGGGGGTTGCTGGCCGGGGCTGAGGCTTGTCTGACACGTATTGGACACGGGAAGTCTTGTTGACATGAAGTGTGGACTATGGGATGGTGGAAGATGTATGTGTGTGTAGGGGTGAGGGTGGGGAGGGATCGAGGTGGGGATAGTAAGGAAAATGGGATGGGTCAATTGGTTATTGGCGTTGTGAGTCTAGCTACGATAACTACCTTTCTATTGATGAGAAGTACTTTATATATATAGATCATAAGCTGACTCGTAAACATTGCTACGATGCAATAAACGTTTTCTCACTAGAATCATATAATTATTTCGGGTTGTTGCATTCCATTTACCAGTATGATACATCGCATGAAAAGCTGATTGTATGGTTTAAGTCAGATATTGCATAGTCCCTGTGTCATATTCAATCGCACCCATGATGCGTGAATTCATGCAACATGACGAAACTATAAACAGGTAAAACCGGCACGAGGTCATGGTGCTGCTGACACACACCAGGTGGCGTTGTGAACGGTGGCCGGGGTCAGTGCTGTTAACCATGGCTATTGGTAATGGTAACTTCACAATTCAATAAAGCCTAGTGATATGTATGAATGATTATCTCCACGGGGAATTTTGTAAATATGATTCAATACAAACCTTAACCAGAATGGCCTTTGTAACAGAAGATTTTTAACATTAGTATTACACGTCAGTTGCTTTCTGCACACTGACTATCCATATAATAGAAATATGCGAATTGAAGGAGGAAAAAGGCCCTACCAAAAGAAAAAAAAAGGCTTATACATATACGTGATTTTGAATTGTGCAATTCAACTCTTAATAAAGGCTTGAAATATCCTAACAAACCTTCACAACTCAGTTGATCCACTCCCTTCTAAGTCTATGCCATCTCCACTGCTCGCCTATGCGATACGGAACAATCTGCCTACTAATATTACTTGCCAGCATCCAGCTGCATACCCGCAAAAAAGTTCTCAGTCATGTATTCTTTACCTGTCATCCTTCAGCTTCTGGCCACTCATTAGCTACGCTCGTTTAGGCTTAGTTAGACAAACTCATGCAATATGTTTAGAATTGAAATAATCCAGCCTTTTTGCCCACTCGTAGTCTCCTCTCCCTATACACTACCTTACCCACTCATGTAGTCGAAAACCTGCCACTAACCAGAGCCTGACACACTCATGTACAGGGGCGTAGGAAAAGGGGGGGGGGGGCCAGGGGGGCCTGGGCCCCCCAATCACAAGGGAGGTGGGGCCTGAGTATGTCTGGGCCCCCCCCAAATTTGCTAAGAATTCATAATGAATTAAACAAGAAGCTAAAACTTTGCATCTCAAATTAGATTAATATAGTAATGGGAGAGGGAAATTGGGGGCCTGGGCCTCAAATCAGATCTAAATTTCATTAAAAATTACTTTTCTGTACAAATTTTATATAGGTATGTATAGGCGCTATTACGCTTGAGCCGGCAATCCAAGGTGTTCGAGGTGGGGCCCCTGCTGGGCCGCCCCAATGAAGATTTGCTGCCTATGCCTCTGATGTAGTCTACAGAAACTGGTCTATACCTGCAGCTGACTCACTAGGCCCTCTACATCTCTCTAGGACATCAGTTACCACTCTTTTCCCCTGACCCCCTTCTGGCTACCTGCCTCCCTCAAAAATAAGTCATCCAATTTTCGTGACCTGTAACCTACACCACCACACCATTTCCGGTCATGCCCCCTACACCTCCCTCCTCCCTGCCCCTCCTTCTCTTCTCTTCCCTTGCCTTCCCACTTCTCCCTTTCCTCCGTCGCATCCTCCTTGTTGTCTTGTCTCAGAAACGCCATCTTTCCCTGTCTGTCCCAATCCCTGTATAGCTGCACCCTTTTTTTATCTACTCCCCTGTCTGTCTTCTGTCTCGGTTCAGGCCTCCTGTCCTATTTACTGCCTGTCCCGGTACCTCTTCCCTCTCCCGCCTGGCTCTTGCCTCAGTCTCTGTCCCATTTCCTATCTACTACCTGTCTCAGTGGTTGTCTCCTGCCCTATCTACCCCCTGTCTCATTGCCTGCGTCCTTCCTGATTTACTTCCTTTCTCATTGCTTTTCTGCTTCCCTATGTTTTCTTTTTCTCAGTAGCTGTCTTCCGCTCAGCATCCCTCCCTACCACTCCCCTTACTATCCACCACGCCCACCTTATCCCCTCCCCATTTTTACCTGCTTCCGTATGCTCGTTCCTGTTGCCGACTGTAAACACACTGAGCACGTGGTTCCTGGCTTGTTAAACCATGTCGATATCCCCCTCCCCCTCCCCCCAGCACTAAGCCTCCCAACCCCCACCCAACCCGACACTCACCCTGCTTTCCTATGCAGGGTGCGGGGCCGCGGCCTAACAATAGCGGGCGGGCGGCTATTCTGCGCGCTGATTGGCCGTAATTGGCGGGGTAACCTTTTCATTGGTTGTCCTTATTACATTATGGGTAAACATGAGTCAGGTATAAATAGGAGGCTGGTGCCGACCTGGCGCCATCAGTCAGACCCCGACAGACCCCGGGGGACGCAGGGAGCAACTCGGTGATACAGGAGCACACTGCAGGAAGTAGGAGGCTAGAGGTGGGAGGGGCCTGAGGGACAACTTAACCCGTCTACTCCCAAGTCTACATATTGCTAACTAATCTACACGATACTCCCCAATTCTACATACTACTTACAGGTCTACAGCTCTATATACTGCTACCAGGTCTACACACTACATCTATTTGATACATACTCCAGTAAGAGAGACTTGACCTACCACCAGGGGCAATAACCTATACTACTGACACTAAGGCACACAGGAGGTGACCTATACTGACAGCCATAAGGGATGAGGAGGGACACACCCACGAACCGAGGACCCTGGTACTAACATACAGAGACAGAAAGAAGGACAGCTGCCACAGGGTCAGTCCAGGACCAATCCAGGGTTCACACAGGAGGACGGACCAGGGCCTTCCATAACCCTAGCTGGAATCAGTTCTAAGGACCTATTTCACGCTGACATTGCTATCCCCAGGGACCTGTGTACACTACTGCTATAGACTTCCAGGAACCACCATTCTGTGCACTCTTTTCCTGCCTCCTTCAGGGTGGTCCCCAGGTACTGACAGTAGTCTGTGGTGCCTACAGGTACCCAGGTGAGTCTGTCAGTGCTACACTAGAAGCTTAGTGTCTACAAGTGAGCTGCTCTCACCAATCCATTCCATGCATTCAACTTCTCCAGTAAAGTCGGTGGTCGGGCGCACCCTGTGACCGGGCTTTTCCCCCGGCCTCCCTGTGTGGAGACCCCGGCGAACTCAAGCCAGTGAGCACTCGTAAACTGGCAGTGGCAGTAGTAGTACAGGGAGAGTGGGTTGAGCAGCAGGCACCTATACCACCACCACCACCACAGACACCGAGCTGCTCCTTGCATTGAACAGGAGCAGCTCAACACATTGGTAAGGCATAGAGTGCATCTATAACTTTACACATCAGGAAGAAGCTAATAGGAGCTATCACCTGTTCGATAACCAGAAACTACTCAGCCCTCAGGACGGGTTGGACATAGGCCGGCGGGAGGTTTAACAGACCGGGAGGACGGCTGACTGTAGGCGGAGAGGGTGAGGGTTGGCGGCCGGCCTCGTCATAATGCAGGGCGGCCTCAAGACAACCCCCGATTACTACAGAGCTGCCTGCACCTTTGGCAGTATACCGGGCATGATGTTCACAGGTTGGTGTTCTATTATTTTAATTTTACTATATGAAGATTGTAAATCTAGAATACAGCAGTTTAGAGTACTTTTAATACCCAATTCATAATTTACCTAAATCACAGTCTTTTATTCAAAGCATCATATATTTTTGTATCTAAATCAATCTGCATGCAATTTCAATAAGGCAATCCTTTACCACACTCTCTCCTCGATTACTCGATACACATGATTCAAGGCCAGGCTCTCTCCAGGCAGGCCCACTCGTATGACTTTTTTAGGCATAATTAATTAGATTTTATTGATTGAGTATTCCGTGGAAATTGTTTTCCATAGGTTTAATATGGAGCGAAAACGTATATTTTACTGACACATATTACAGAAAACTTTATGCATAATATACCGTACTCTAAAACACCATCAGGCCTATTGATAAACGCAACAACTACTTTCTTTCTCCTTTCCAAAACGGCTGTTGATACACCTATTCCTCTATCCATCCCTAAAAGCCAACCAGTCATTTCAAGTTCGACTAAACAAGAATCAAACCAACCCCACCACAACAGAGGTCTGAAAATCTCACGGGCAATTTGAGCTGAAGCCCCTCGGAACAGAATCAGTGTCGGCCTTAGACTTTGTGCCTTGTACTGGAGGTAATTGATAAAAGGGGAGGAGGATTGTGGAAAGGGAGACAGTGTGTCATCCTTATCTTCTGTTTATGTCCGACAGTTAGGGGTGATGGGTGGGGGGGGGGTAGTAAGGGGCGCAGTTAGAGGGGGTTGGGTGGAAGATGACTATTCACTTCTGAATGATTTCTGCGTGACTGCTGACTCATGTGATCCATGGGAGGCCGCCTCAGGAGGAGTCTTTGATTCATGGATGAGGGAGATGGGGAGGAGGGAAATTATTCAAGTCATAACTGGTCAAACTATCGCCTGTTCCTGCAATCAGATCTGCAACATTTACTTCAGACATAGACATACACAATGAGAAACACACCATTTACAAAAAGATTTCCAGGTCAGCCCATACAGATATTTTATAGTAGACATGCAGTTATAGACATTGGAATAAAGGAATAAATAAAAGGCAATAACCAGTTAGCTTGGGGTGATTGGAACCCAAATTATACATTCATGCTAGATTGAAATTGCAGGAAATTGCCTTCATTCAGACTTTATCACTTTTTTGTAGTGACTACTTTGCCGTATGGAGGAAATTACCCATGAGTTTAACAAATCAGAGAGGTGTGACGGGTGCACTTAAATTCATCAAATATTAAAGGCTAATAGTGAAATCAATTCAGACTCACCTGTATTGATTTATCATCTGTGCCAAATGAACACCAGTCTAAACAGGACAGAGGCAGGATTCATGCCTGCCTAGAGCTGAAGCCTGATCCCAGATGACCATAGGTCCGAAAAATGAACATTCCAATGAATGCCGTGTGTGCTAATTTGCAGTAATTCTCCTCCTCCCAGTGATACCGTGGTCAAATGATATAAAACAGGTTGTTTAATCAAATTAACAATGGTTTATAGCCTATGTAACTTAGCATGTTTGCAATAAATGACTCCATGGGATAGCTATTGGTATGTCCATGATATATGTTCTAAGAATTACCGTCCACGTAGGGCTACCTTTATTTTCTCAGTTGTCCTAGCAAAAGGGGATACGCTTTAAAAGATATATCTCGTACACCCATACAGTGTATAGGTCCATGTATAATTTCGCCATTGACAAATGCCTGCGTCTATACTACTTACGGTAATATGGGCCAAGCGTCGTAGTAGTATATGAACATATATGACTGTGGCGCGGGTCAGAGACACATCCTCCTTCACGGGTAATTGTCGGTATTGACATATTGAGTCTGAATGAGTGTGGAATTGTGACATTGGGCATTGGTCTATTACTCTTTATGTTATTCCCCACAGACCTGCATGTAGAAGATACATGCTGGACTATCCACTGAATTTAGTTATCAAGTCTGCTTTATTTC
Source organism: Acholoe squamosa (assembly GCA_949317995.1). NCBI lineage: Eukaryota > Metazoa > Annelida > Polychaeta > Phyllodocida > Polynoidae > Acholoe > Acholoe squamosa. Next base: position 46,310,889 of record OX439038.1, read on the forward strand.
GTTCATCATTTGTGACCTATAAACCTACCAAAGGTAATATGGTTTCAATAAAACGTTTTACACAGCGCCTAGAATTGAATTCGGTCTAGTCATAGATCTGTCGTGATGTGCACATTAATGGAAATAAATCGCACAACTTACATGTATTAAAATGACTAAGCCGTGTTATGTTTCTCATTTGACCAGACCCGTCTCCATACACGAAACCAGCATGGACGCCACAGCACAGTCCGCAGACACAAGGTTAGTTTACAACATCACGTTTTACGACATGCCCGTGCGGACCGGTTAGCGACATGCCGCGTGTCGCTCCACCCGCGTCCCACACGGACAATGCTGGTCGAGTGGCATAGCGTGTCGAGTCGCCAGCCCCCCCCCCCTTCCTCCCCACTACCCTCTCCCATCGACATGGGCGCCCGGCATGGGCAATACTCAGGGTTTGCTGGGCAGGGCGGACGTCAAGGGGACGTACCGCCATATTGATATAGACAAATGTGACCACCTGCTACTAGTCGTCAGCTAGCCCCGATCCTGGAGCGTTCAATGACTGCAATACCACTCTTATCAACAGGTAGGCAGGACATACAGAAGGATTGTTGGTATATCTCAATCAGAAAGGTGCGTTTATTGATACTTAAACACAATTAAACTTCTAGGCCTATCACGTAAAATACAGCTGAATGCCACGTACCCCTCTTTCTTGATATAGGTGCTTTGGTTCTTGGCGGGAAACTTTGTAGAAGCATACGTGGGATCTAAGCTTATTTTGCCTCTAGAGTCCAATAATAAGTCTATGTGGAAAATTGTTTATGTTTAGATCATCTCCAGGGTTTTCCTCACACTGCAATGATACCGGCGGGCCGCCGGCATCATTTTTACTACCGCCGGTGTAAAATAACCCCAGAATCGCCGCCGGTGTCATTTTAGCTCTCTGTAGGTTTTTGAATTTTGAAAATCCATCAATTAGAACCAAAGTTATGGCCCTTTTAGCACTTTTTCTGGGTCAAAATATGTAATTTCTTGTGAAAAGGATGGGCAAATCTCCTAATATGAATATCTTAACCACCATTTATCACTATAATGGGCATCAAACCCATAATTATTATATTGAAAGTTTGCATAATGACTTTCGTACATCATCTCGCTCAGGGTTTACAGTGTGATTTTTGAATCTGCGGAGAACCCTGATCTCCATACACACATAAGATAGAAGAGCAACAAGTCTGTGACTCATGGTCAACTGTGTCTTCTGTGTCACCCTTTCACAACGTCACAAACTCACCTGGTGTTTCCAATAGGGATATTACCTACGAGTTGACAAATCGGTCATAAGGTACCATGATGTCAGTTGCAATGTCACGTAGAAGGAGAACAAGACGACCCATTTCCTATATTTGTAGAGCTATAGACGTACACTAGCGCCTTACACTCACTATCACACGAAATAAATTATAGACTGAGCCTACTATAAATGTCCCCAGGGGACAAGATGGCGGCCTGCGCAATGCGACCAGTTACATTAGCAAACAGCCTTAGCTACAACACTGCGTGGTGCCTAATGACGGTCATTGAGATTTCTGATGGTATATTACAGTCAGCAGAATCAATAGCCGTGACCGTACTGAGAACTGAGTACAAGCGTGCGTTAGGGGCAAGTGGGCAGGTTAGTCTGTACTGCACTGAACAGCAGCTACTGCGCACTGCACCTAACAAACCTGCTATAACCAATAACCATAAAGAACCATACTATAGAGCTAGTTTTCCTGGCTAGTGGGTGGCTTGGGGTCAATTGTACATTGTACGACAGAAGAGGCTTTGCACTGCTGGCAGTTGACCCCTAGGGCCCGTAGGTCTCTCGGCGAAATCGTATATTATATCAAATACAAACCACAATGATAATCATTTTTATAGCGTCTATTTTCTAATAAAAATAACTAGGAATGTGATCAAACTATTACTATTACGTGGACCTGGCGCTTCCATATACGAGAAAACCTTCAATCAGATATTATGGGATATATGCTGACATTTGACATCACTTCGTCATGTTCATCGGAAGCTGAGTGCGCATCACGCATAAAGGTGTGACGTGTTTCCGTTGTGTGCATTGATACATGACGTGACGTGATAGGAGACACATGACGTACTCGATGAAATACTCTGTGGTTTGTAGGTCAATCAGGACCACGTACATTGGTGTATTAACCACCTTTAGACATGTTTCACATGTGGACAATTACCGTGATTCTAAACAATCGTCAACGGTGAGACCAATAACATAAACTTAAATGTTGGGATTATATATCAGGTAACATATAGCTCACATAGCCATTATCAGCTGGGGGCCGCCATTAGACCCCGACACCACTATGACTAACACCTTCAGTCCCCGACTCCGCAGTATATGCCAAGGATGCCTCCCATTGGTCAATAATACAATAGCCATGTGCCGTATACATCCCCCAAAGTATTTTAGCTTCATTACCACAATATGAGGTGTTTTTTGTTGTTGTTTTTTTAAAAATAATGTTGATAACGGATTACATTACTGTCGGTTATTAGGGTATGAGAATGATTCCTGTATATCATACTATGGTACGAGACACTATAGCATGGTGACGGACTGGTCCTAAAAAATGATTGAAAATTAATTATGTAACAATTGAATACGTCCCCATAATTACTGGCTACAGGACAGCCGACCCCTACTGAATTTGTCTGATGGAAACTGGCTTTTATTCGTCATACATACATGGGTCTAGGCATAACGAGTACGACAATTACCCCCTACAGCGGTAGTGTCATGTGGTGGGCGTGGTGAGCTACACACAGAGTGACAATTCCCTGATTTAATTAGCTCCGTCTTTTGTTTTGCCGCTCTCACTGACACAGGCCTGTCACATGACTCCTCCCCTCTCCCCACATGCATACACTAGCACGAGGGGGTAATAGACAAGACCAATACAGACACGAATATACATAGATATGGACACAGAAACAGAGGAAAGACAAAGGGAGAAATGAGATAGATAAATGGAAATGGGTAGACAGATAGACAACCAACCAGCCAGAGAGGAAGGAGCAGTGAGGGGGAAACCCAGAGACAGAAAGCCAGAGGGATAGTGACAGAGAGAAATGAAAGAGAGAAATATAGGTTATGAGAGAAAATGAGAGAGAGAACGAGAAAGAGAAAGAGAAAGAGAGATAGATAGATAGATAGATAGATAGATAGAGAGAGAGAGAGAGAGAGAGAGAGAGAGAGAGAGAGAGAGAGAGAGAGAGAGAGAGAGAGAGAGAGAGAGAGGGAGAGTGTGTGAGTTACTGAGACGGGGGGTGGTGACACCACGGGGGATGAAGGTAGGGACGGGTGGAGCTGTCAGCAGTTTTCCATCAGTCATAATTTGATCATTAGACGTTTAATTACAGCCACGGTCTGCACAGCGGGCGGGGAGAGAGGTAGGACGGGGGTAGGGGACGGGGAGTTCAGTTTACGTTTACGTTGACACCCATGTAGTTAGTGTCACAATAGGGGGAGTGGAAGATTGGGGATTGGGGACAGTGGAATGGGGGGTGGGGGTGGAGTGGGGATGTAGTGTCGGTAAACAAGGACCGAGGGTGGTGGGATTGAACACGACTGGGTTAAGATATTTGTTGGGGAGGAGAGCACGGCAGCAAAGACCCGGGATGCTGGTCGCAGCATGGCCGGGGATTATTGAGATGGTTTACTTGGGTCGTGCCTCTGTGTAGCGCGGGCAGCAGAGGCCATGATGAGGGGGAAGGTGCCGCCGGGAGACGCTGGGAGGAAGGCGGTATGCATGGACGGCGTGTGTCGTACTCAACAGGACGCGTGCCGCCTACGCCGATGTTCTAAAGGACGACACTGATCCTCAGAGAGTGGCGTACGCCCGGGTCAGTGTGGCGTACCCCAGGCGTGACGACCCAGGCCATGTGGCAGCCATATGCAGGATTTAATCCGTGGTTTGTAAATACGGCTGTGGGTGGAGGGGGTGACAGGACAGTGGGCAGGTGTAGGTTCTGGTATAATGTGCGCCTCTTCCTTCTGGCCTGACACTGTTGGCATAGTCTACTACCAAAATGGACATCTATCAATATTTACACAAGTTGCACTATCTCCTGTGTATTGAACCTAGAACTAGGCTGATAGAAATCTGTGGCCTCTGCAAGGGTAGCCTGTTTAGGCTTCGTGTATCATATATTCCGCTGACCTTCACATTATCTGGCATAACTTTCTCTGGCTATAACCACGCCGCAGTATGGCGAGGACCTTGATTGAGTAGTTATATGTAAATCGGGTGCCCTGCGACAGAGGCACTTCAGCATATACTACTCTCACTATCCATGTACTGAGTAAGTAGTATATGGAAACTGACGCCGGCTCAGGGCATCTCAATGCCACCTTTAATGTACGCCCAAGTGCCCATATACTCTATGGAAAACGACACAATAGCCCCTGTTAACGGCTAACGTGCCCAGTCTGGGCTGATCTCTTGCCTAATATACACTGCAGACAATGAAACTCAGGTACATCAGAAGTGCAAACTACGTACGCATTTCCAAATTATACATCAAACTTATGCGGTGTCCAAAATTCTTAAAGTCTCTTTCTATATATATTTGTAGGTACTAAAATATTCTCAAGCCACATCTATATTTGCCAATAGTCTTTAGGTTTGGCGGGGCTTTCTGCACTGCCCGCTCCTACACACTATTACCCCGCCTACTGCTCAGCTTCCCTCAAGGCTACAGTCAGGAGGCAGAAAAGGGAGTGGGTGGGTGAGTGAGGGGGCCTAGAAGGCAGTAATGGCCGCCTATTGTAGGTTAGACAGTGGCATTAGGTGACCGCTAGATGCCCGCAGGGGATGGGTTTGTTTTGGGCGGAATAGAACAGTTACCTGTGAGAATGGACTTTGGGTGGAGCGAGGTAGGAGTGGGGGTAGCCTGAAGGCAGGGGAGACTGGTGGTGTGTACAATAAGGAATAACTGCCAAATTGGGAATGTTTGATCCCTGATCTATAGCAGCAGGTTTTCGGCATATTCTTTATAACATAGATACATATGTTTATAAATATACAGAGACTGGCCTTTTACCTGGTTTAATTGTTAATCCTTGAAGAGCTGCAGCAATTTAATGCTCTTTGCTTTCGACCCTTAATCCCCATGATGGATAAATGTGGCCCTGGTGATTGACCCACCAGGACTCCATTAATGCATCACGCCCATTCACTCTATATGGAATCAATCCAGCTCTGGTGAGTTATGTGGGACTGCAGTGACGTACTAACATGGCTGTAAATGAAAAGGGTCGGTTAGCTCATAGTTAGAAGAACATTTGTAGGGTCGTCTTGATATTGTGTGTATACACCTAAATTAGCACGACACCATGAAACATTCCCTATTATTTACATATTAATATTTACAGAATGACCAAATGCGGCAGTGAACATTACATCAAGCCATGTACAACACACAGGATTAGAGTGTTAGGGATTTTAATTATTAATATTGGAAGGCGCATGGGTACGTGGGATATTAGTGTGAAAGGTCAGAGGTGTGAAGGGAAGGGATGATTAAAAATAAAACAGCGTTAAGACTGGTAGTATGGGACTGGTAATATAAGGCTGAAGGTTTCCTAGCTGCTTCTCAAATATAGATCCATAGCACAACTCACCCAACAAAACATTCAAGGTGAGAGGAAACAACATTCATATAGATAATGTTATGATACTTGATGTAAAATGGGTGTGATATAATCTTGCTAAAAGGGATAGCTGAGGAGTGACTCAGTGGTCGTAGGGCGGAGACCCACTATACTGTGTTATACGGTCAGCTATAGGGTATCAAGGTAACCTGAAGAGGAGTAGACTAGAATGTCTACTCCCCACTTTATAAAAGACCGCCACTCCCACACCACTCTCCTCCTCCTCTCCCCCTACTCTCCGCCTGCCCTCTCCTCCACTCACCGTCAATATGTATACCCCACCTTCACTTACCCAGCAGGCCCCGCGCGCCACCCGTTTCCGTGACGCCCGGATATTGTGTATGAGTGCCACATTCCTCACATCCGGTATTCAGCGGCCTCTAGCGGACTAACACGGCAACGGCCACGGCCGGCGACACCGGAAGAATTAGGTGACGACGAGGAGGGCGGGAATATGGACGGGAAGGAGTAGGGAGGGGGTTTAACCCTAGAGAGTCTGTAGGCCCAAACGCCGTGTGGGGTGGTTGTCGTGCGGCGGGCGGGTCTGTGACGTGGTTACCACGGCCAATAAGACGCTATTGTGGACGTGTGGGCAGGGACGCAGGGTCAGCGTCTAACTATGACGTACAATGACTGCCCGGACAGCCAACGTCACGGCACAAAACGACGTGCATTATGGCCATATTTGGGTGACAGAGAGGGCATCCGTTCCCCCGTGTTGGCGGATGGGGGATGGGTCTCATCTGGGTCAATTTAAAGCATACATTTAGTCATTAGGGGTTACTGTCAGGCAGCACGGCAGGAGACCGGTCTGTCAGGGGTAGCGGTCAACAGATCTAGAGATGGGGAAGGGGAGAGGCATAGGAGATGGACAGAGGAAATGTAGACCTTATGTAGGCTTATCTCACTGGCCATGTAGCAAGGCAAATCTAGTATCTATATCTACTACACATAACCCGGTAGGCCTATCTACCATTTCAGGCTAATTACACTTATTCCATTCCATATTCCATTCCTACTGACAAATAAGGCTACCGGTACCCATTACTTCACACACATACCCCATTTTAATCCTACTTCCCACACCTAGCCTAATATACTACTCACACATACCCCATTCTTATATACTACTCACACATACCCCATTATTTATGTACTACTCACATGTATCCCATTCTTATATACTACTCACACATACCCCATTCTTTATGTACTACTCACACATACCCCATTCGTATATACTACTCACACATACCTCATTCTTTATGTACTACTCACAAGCTAGCCCTATTTTATATTTAGAGAACAGACAACAATTTTCAGATGCATTCGTGCATTATAGAACAACGGACAGTCTCGATGTGAAGAAAGAGTTGTCTATTGTCTTTATAAAACTTTTACATTGCCATCCAAACAATCAATCAACCAACCAAGGCATGTCTACACAATTCAATAACCATTGAACTGTTACATATATATGGTGACCTTGCTCAGGTGTGCACTACACTCCTATAATGCACTCAAGGTCACTTCTATCGTGCAGCAAAGTACTGCCCACCGTTTTATAAAGTGTATTCACACATGCCTCAGATGCGCATTGGGGCATTTTTCTTAATTCAGTGTGCGTCTTATATGTAAGGTACAATTTTACGCGCGGTACTACAGTACCACTCACATAATATTATACCCTAATTTCATCTAGCGCGGACAATCGACTTAGAAAAAAAACTTACATTTTATATAGGCCTACTGCTCGTATAGACGCTAAATCAAGATACAGTATGTAACACATTTAAGATAGATATCTGAGATATCAATCTACACGTGAATGGTCAACTAGCACATACCGTGTCATTTGTGGTTGCACCCACTATAATCACATGATATCTAAAACGGTCCAATTATACTCCATAGAAAGGCTCTGGGTGCACATGAGTACACACTCTACACTTGGGTGGACATGTCAAATGCCAGTCCAGCATTCACCACTTCCCTCACCTTAATCTCCCCCACCCCTTCCCCAATAACCCCCGGTTCAGTCACGCAGCCTTGACACTACTACCATGCTGACCCTGCCCTTGACCCCTCAGCAGGTCACGAAATGTACACGGGTTTACAGGGAAATGTACACCTGCCTTAAGTCGCCATACCGTGAGCTCCTCTTAACTCATCCACTCTTCCAGCTCATCTCATATTAATGTGTTACTCATCTCAGCAAGATGTAAACTTGGAATAGACGTGAGAGATAAGGGGGTGGTGGTAAGAGTATGTGGAGGTTGAGGGGAAAAGGGTGAGATGACCTGTGTGAATAGCACATGTATAAAGTATTTGAGGGGAGAAGGGGAGATGGCTCGTGTAAATAACACATGTCTAAAGTATTGTTCATAAACCCATTACTGCATACCCCCTCGTTAACATCTCTACTAAGTCTCCTTGTCCTGTTGTCGCTGGTCAACTCTGCTTAGAGCGCAGCAGGTGAACTATTAGAATCATCATACGATCCTTTCAACCTCGCCCTACCTCCATTAAAGCCATCCTCTTTCTGCCGATTTTACCTTAACCCCTTTATAGGCAGCACAGTGCTTTAATATGCTCCATGAATAACCCTTGCCGTTATAGTATGTAACTCCCCAATGCCGTGTTTATGCAACATGTATTATCAAGGTTGATAATTTTACGAAGTTCGCCATGATGCACCAACACAGTATAGCTGAGTCACTCCCTGGCTCTATGCTGTATCATGAATACAGATAAACACAAATCTTTGAGGTATCATTCCATCCTGAAAGGCATAAGCTCACCTGCATACGCCCCTGCTGAAACCACCATGCAATTGGTCAGCCAGTCTGGCGCGTGGCAGCTGAAGATGGAGGGGGTTGGTGTAGGGATGGTGGAAGACTGGGGTGACTATGGCTGGGGTTGGGGGTGGGGGTAGAAGACAGGTGTGTATAGACCTGTTGACACAGGTGTGTTCCCACCCTACCTACCTGCCTCCTTCTCCCTCCCTCTGTCACATATACACACGGCCACGTGCCTGCCACTGCCCACTGTCCTCAAACTGACCCCATCTCATACCTCCATTTCTGTCTCTGTATATATGCATCAACTCAATGGCTTTATAAATCTCATTTTTGAATGAACTGCTGCAATACAAAAAAAAAAACGAAGCTATAAGAAATTGTTCTAGAGAATAGGTTTCAAATATGTTTATATAACATCAAACTGATTAACTGGAGCAGTATCATCACATCGAGTGTCTTAAATAAACATTAGAATCCTAGAAAGTTAGCATTATTTTAGTACTAACTCACTGTTCTCTATTTGCCTACAGGGTATGGGTCGCCGCCATTACCCAGCATGAAGCCGGAGCCTAACCCCAACCACTGGCGACCACAAGGTGAGCATCTACTCTATACTTACCTTTACACTATCCTTGACGCTGACTACCCTATACCAACTCGACATCGACTGAACCAACTTAAAGACTAATCTTGACAAGGACTGAATGAGGTTTATTGCTAATCTTGACCCTGTGTATACCCACCTCAACTTTGACCTTGACACTGACTTCCGTGTTGACCTTATACATTTAATTAGACTTGTTTTCACGAAATGGTTCATTGGCTTAATATATTAGAACCACAGAATGATATGGATAGTAATTTATGTGCACAGCTAGGGATGGCTATAGATGTTCTCTCAAATGCCTGCTTACCATTAGTACTGGTTGACTCAAGGGGATGGCCTGCTCCTATACCTCCCCTAGAACCCATGAAAACAGGACTTCACGTGGCCCTTTGTAGGAAATGTGGCCCCGGACCCTCCCAGTGCCCCAGACCAAATCTTCCTGGCCATACTCCCAATGGACCTACCTTTTTGGATCAATGTAGACCTACGAATCTACAATAGCTATTTATTACTTTACCTTGCTCTATAGGGCCTGCTTTTGACGATATCCGACACAATAGAAATGAGGAGGTTTATTGTAGCAGATTGACTCTCCATAGTTATAACATCTGTATTTACCTGAATCATAAAGCCAATTACTCTCTAATAATCCACATATAAACCACTTATTGGGCAATTCAAACACATTATGTCCATGATGAAATCAGCACACCCAGTACCTTATCCTCTGGGGTCTGTTTATGGTTTTGGTGACCCACTAGAACCGCTCCCCGGGGACTAGCACTTTATAGACCACATATTGTATAACACACTACGACCATGGTGTCACCATAATGTATAGTTGATGTCTTATTGTTGATAACCTGACATATGCATCCATGCATCGTGCCGAACCTGTGCGATTGATACATTTAAACAGGTTTGGTATGATGCACCAATGCAGTGCTGTAGATTTACTCACTTACACGGAATTGGCACATCACAACGACAAAGGACCATGAATAATTATGGGGTATGATGCGGCCCCTGATTGCAGATCAATGTTTAAGTTATTCATGGCTAATGGAGAAAGTCAGCTTTTCACAGCCCCCTCGCTCACCAAGACCCTGAGGTAAATGATAGTTTGATTGCTGAAAAAACGGTAGCCATGAAAGTGAAACAAAAGCCCTGAAAAAGCCGCGAGCTAGAACAAATATTAGCGCAATGAATCACTACAGACTGATGTGCATTAGATGACCCTGACATGGTGGGTGAGGATGGGAGTGGTTTGGGTAGGGGAAGCAAAGAAGGAGTGGTGTTGAGTAGGGAGAGACAAGGAGGGCGAGCTAGAGGTAGAGCGGGAGAGAGAGAGAGAGAGAGAGAGAGAGAGAGAGCTAAACAACATATTCATGAGAGAGACATAAAGAGCCAGGTAGAAAGAAAAAACAGAGATGGAAGAGAGAGAGAGAGAGAATGGGAAAGGGAGAGAAGTGCAGAGGAATAAATAGGTACATATGCAGAATAATGTGTGGCTTTGTTTACATTTACTTGTACAACTTAAAATAGTGCGTGTCTATTCAGGGATAAAGCATACTGCTTTCGCTAATGTCAAGTCTCCAAATCGTATGGTGCTATGGTGATGCTTGTGCAAGAGTGTGTGCGGGGGGGGGGGGGTGATAGGCTGGGGGCTGGCGGGAAGGCTGTGCGGTCAAAGACACATCAAGGTTTTCGCACAGGACAAACAGGCTGAGTTAGTGAGCTTCTCCATAAAGAGCAGTTATGAATTGCTCCGGTGTGCTCATGAGGCGTAGGCTAGACCTAGCGAGTCCTAACTTCACCCCTGAATATTCTGTAGTGGATGGAGTTAATAGACATTTACTTCACCACTCATTATAGGAAGCACATTATACTATCTACATTAACTAATAATCTCATATAAAACACCTGCGAATTTGATATCTATTTACTACTTATATATACATATAATTATACCATTATAACTGGTATTAACCCCAAGATCTAACCGAATGGCACATTAGTCTATCTATAGCCTATGCTCTAGCCCACCTGCCGGTGTCCAATAACAGCCTGCATTATAGGCTGGAATATCTAAAGGTCTGTCGGCCACTGCCATTATACATTATATAATCAATTAGCGGCTGCAGCAACCCCTCTGTGCATTTCCATTTTTGATTAATGTAAATGTAGATTATCAAGCACTGAGGGTATGAGTATAGATGCAGTGGTCTAGGATTACTTTCATACTCAGAGAGGTGGTAGTAGAGAGGGAGAAGGGGAGGGGGTGAGTGGAGAGAGAGAGAGAGAGAGAGAGAGAGAGAGAGAGAGAGAGAGAGAGAGAGAGAGAGAGAGAGAGAGAGGAGACATTTATAAGGTTGAGATAGGATGACGCGGATATGATATTGACTATATGGCTGGTATTAGATTATTTCTCTTACTCAGAAAAAAAGTGCTTTACATGATATGACTAATTCATAGCCTCCTCCTAGATGAATCTCCTAATTGACCATTCAGTTGAACTACATATAATTATACGCACCACACATAGTATTACACTGATAATAAAACCTATAGTCAGTAGTGACTATACCTCCAGATTTTGACCCCTGTGGTCAGATGACTATATGCCTTAGTCACTTATTAGTCATAGAATTAGTCAATCTGACTATGTCTAGAGCTCACAAAGTGATGATGTCACAGTTTTCTGTGCACAAAGATGCCACCAACAAAGAGCACATATTTTTGGATTCTTGGACATACCTTATCAGGACAATTAAAATCAGGCATTATCATCATCATAGCTACTCCATCCATGGATAATGACTATGTCTACTCATCAGTACATAGGTAAGTCAACTATTTGTCATGATATTGGCAGGTATTGCAGAAATAGGAGAGTTATTTTTGACCTAAACTGATCATAAATAGAAGGTGTATGGCAGCCATATTGAACTGGGTGGATGAATTTTGTTCACATTGCTCTGTCTTAAACCTTTGTTGATAGGATCACAGGGTGATGGTCAATGGACAGCATCACAGAGATCATGGAGATGACCGACAGCTCTAGACAGACAGAAAATGATGCAGACAGACAGACCACAGTGGACAGACAGACAGACAGGCAGCCTAAAGGGCAGAGAGATAAACTCAGAGACAGATCCTCTGTGGGAGGTATAGTCAGTACTGACTCTACATGTTAGCAGCAATGACTAACTAAATGATGCCAGGCATCATATTGATAGTCATCTGACTAAGTCATTTTACAATGGTTTAAAGGCATGACTATACATTGACTATATGACTAACCTAAGTTAGTCACAGGTTACTATAGAGGGATAGCCAAAAATCGCACTATCATTTGACTAACTAAAGTTAGTCACTATTGACTAAGATATTCAACTGTATTTTTATCAGTGTAGTAATAGTGCTAGCCATACTCATACATTTTGTGTGATAGTGGGGTACTTTTGGATACACATGGAGAATTTGTCAGTCAAGGTAAAGAAAGCAGTCATAATCAGCCAACCAAGAATGATATATGTACATAATCCACGACCACAATGGTCTGATTCCCAAAGCACAGATCAATCAAAACAAGCAGTAGACTTAATGTGATGCGTAGGGTGCCAGGGTGTCATGTTGTCCTACAGGCCAGTATGAACTATGATAGGTATACAGTATATAGGGCAGAGTGTGACTGATTAAATTGTGGAGGATGGCTAATTGTCATGTGGTACCACCAGCAGTTGTAGGTGTACGACATGTAGGACACTGCCTGACTAAGGTTCTATCACAGAGGATGACAAGGTGTCAGATGGTACGACCATGCCTGGTAGACCCATAGAGTATAGGACAGCACGTGCTGTGTCCCTAAAAAGACAGCAATGTGTTATGTAGTACGACCAGCTATGGTAAACCCACAGTTTGTAGGGTAGTGGGGGTCTGTGGCTGTGTGTGGTACGCGTATGGATACGCGTTGTTTGAGGTGGTTACAGACATTATCAAGTTGCAACCCACTGCCACTGCCACACAGAACACTGAGAGACTCTGTGGAGGGGAGGGGTGGAGAGCAGAATGAAAGAGGGCGAGAAGTCGCCTATGAAATACGAACACACAGATAATGATTCACAAATCAAATGTGAACAGGGACATTGGGCACTGGGCGTGCAGAGACCGCCCTGCAGGGTAACGTCCATAGGGATGTAACAGGCTGACTTGGAGCTCTACTGATAGAATAGTGGCGGCGGGCAAGAAGGGAACTAACATAGCTAATGATTATACCCGTAATGAGTCTCACCAAATACAAACTATTCTGTGTGTGAAATAAGGACAATGTTGAGGTCTAGACAGGCGTAGGGTGATTAGAGATACAAGATGGCGGCTCACAGAAAGCTGTCTTGTTACATCAGCTTATAGGCAAGGAGGCTCAGTGTGTGGGGGTTGGGGTGAGCTGGAGGAGGAGGGGTTGACTGGGGGTGGGCTGCCCTGTCGGCCCCACCTCACGGCGTCCATATTGAAAGTGCAATAATGTGGCGGTGTTTGTTTTGGCATTAAGCTCGGGGGGCACCAGCCGGGACGTGAGCATTCACTGTTTGACTGAGGGGCCACCCCCACCCCAACCCCTCGTAACCAGCCCCCCACCAGGAGTCAATGTCGGCCTAAAAGCCTAATTGATCTCGTTCATCTCAGGCGGCCGAGCCTAGTCGGCACAGGTCGGCCTAATGAAAGCCTAGGCGGCCAGTCTACAATGGCAGCAAGTCGCATTCCTGCTCCATACCTCTATATGCAGGGAGCAGTCAGAGGTAGGGGTGGGGGTGAATTGACTGTGGGGCTATTAGACTGTAGTGGCCATGTTTGTCTAGTGCTGCTGACCCAATATGGTCGAGATGCGATCAAACAGAACCCAAACAGGCGGCAACCAGCAACGACCGAAACGAATATGGCCGCCAATTATACCTGCCAAGTACCAGCGACAACCAGCGGCAGAGTGCCCGAATATCACCCACCCACCATGTGTCTGCAGAAAGAGCAGAATACATGATATTGTTAAGAGCCTCTACACGGCCCTGTCTAATGTAGCTCTGGTGGGAGAAGGGTGTAGTGAGTGGGGAGCAGACACCGGATGCAGAAGTGAAGGAGGCGTCACCGTTAAGGTTTCCCTCACCGGAAGTGACGACAGTGATTCACTCTGATCCGGCGGAAGTGTTAACTGGCGTTTAGCCCCTTAACCACACCATCTTCTTTTCCCACATAGGCCTTCCTCTCCCTCTCTCTTAATTTATTTTCTCTGTCAGAATTCCATGTGAGTAGTATAGCGAATGGGATTTACACGGGCTCAGCTATGTAGCCATGCATTATGGTACAATTTCAAAGAAGTATGCATTGGTTCAGATTTCAATCACCATTCCATCTTGTATGATATTATATGCCTACCTATTACCGTCCACTTACTGAACCAATTTTACGGAGATTATCTTTTACTAGGGCCTAGACATTGTACCTACTGTAACTAAAGGCTCTGGGACTAAAGGCTCATGCAGAGATCACGAACTGAGAATGAGAAAGCTAGGCGATAGAGAGTGGGGCATATAGTAAAAGCAGGAACATATCAGTCATTCCTGTATGAATCCGCTCCCGGAGCGTCACCCGGCAACACAGCCAGCCTCACCGGTGACGCTGCCTGTCCGAATCCCGCCCCGCCACTAACCCATCCACCATGAGTGCTACTTCATAAACCTACCTTGAGCTGTTCCATACCTGAACTTTTCCTAGCCTAAATTTCTTCCACATCCTATTCATAAGTTACTCTTTATACCCATAGCTGCTCCCTCCATGCCAAGCTTCTATACCACATTGAGCTGCTCCCCCATCACGAGTTGCGCTTCTTGCCCTGAGCAGCTTCAGGGCCACGAGTGGGTGGAGAGGAGTAATAAAGTCATAGTGCTCTTTCTCCTCTGAACACATCAATTAGACTGCTTTTTGACTGACAATGACGGATACATGCATTGATTGGGTGTACCACATATATGTTGTGAACTTATTTCATAATGTTAATTCGTTATTAAATAAATATTGTAATTTTGATCACTATTTATCAGCTCAGTTTCCAATCCCAATCTTACTCGACAGCTAGACTTACATTCTACAGTGCATGATTATAAATACTGATATAATCAATTAGCATATTACTAAGAAGACTCATAATCAAGTACATCCAGAGCCTATACATATAAAATTCCTGACCTATTTTTTCTTTTTTTTGTAAGTTGCAGGCTCGGGGCAGATCCAGTTGTGGCAGTTTCTACTTGAACTGCTGTCCGACTCCACCAATGTACAGTATATCACATGGGAGGGCACCAATGGCGAGTTTAAACTTGTTGACCCTGATGAAGTTGCCAGAAGATGGGGCGAGCGCAAGAGCAAGCCCAACATGAACTATGACAAGATGTCAAGAGCTCTTCGTTACTACTATGACAAGAACATAATGGCAAAAGTACATGGCAAACGCTATGCCTATAAATTTGACTTTGCTGGTTTAGCCCAGGCTATGCAGCCCTCGGCAGCTGACCCAGCTGCCTACAAATACCAACAGGACTTGTTTATGTCCACCTACCACCACAATGCCAAATTGAACTTGATGAACATGAACCTTAACCCGCACACACCCCATATCCCGTCCTCTAACGGTTACTTTGCCTCTCACCACTCCTCCTACTGGTCAGCTGGTGCAGGGGCTAATGTCTACCCCAGTTTGTCCAACCACACCATGTCTCATCACCCCCCTCACCACATGACGTCACACATAGGCTCCTACTACTCCTGATCTACACCAGCGGCCACGGACTATTTTCAGAAGAGGAGGACTATTTTTGACCTGTCTATATTATGACATAGCCGTGTGAGACGTGACGATGATGTGGACGTCGCTGGTTGCGTCCTCCCATGCCCGGGGTAGGGGTGTAAATAGTGTGCATGGAAGAGGTGTATCTGGTCATGTTTGAATTATTTATAAAAAAATGCAAATTATGACGTGTAATTTGCAGTTAATGTACAGCGATATCAGCCATGGTAGAGACAGTGCTTATTATCGCGAACGTTGCCTTTATTATTAATGGTGATAAGGGGCTACCCAGCATGCCCTATTTCTCTGCATCCGGGAGCTAAAATGAAAATGGTGGTCGTGTGTAATCTGAATAAGATGGCATAAATGAACTTGACTTTCAAATATGCCACATGGGGGTTACACAAAAATGGCGCCGAAAGACTACTCAGATTCTAATAGTCACAATTGAACAAAGCGGAAAGTAGACATCCGTGTCATGTCTAAAACCGCCTTATGAGCTTCAATGAAACAATGGAAAGATCGTATTCTTACCGTGGCCACCAGTTGTTTTAGACATCACGAACTGACTGCTATGAATTATGAACAACATGAAAGGACACAAAGATTATTTTGATTTATGTTACCAGTCGACATACTAGAGTCTAATGAGTACAAACTGTACTTAAAATGTGTGTAATATAAAGAAAGATTGTACATTTTGTAATAATGTATTTATATATGAATTTGAAATTCTATAATTTATTTCTGTGAATCTGTTAATACTACACTGAGAGTGTCGTATATTGGTGGCTTCTTTGACTTGTGAAAGGGCTACACATTGTATTTATGGAAATACAAATATTTCTGATACAAATTTGTCTTCAGTTATAGCTTTTCTGTAAAATCTCTGACAATCTTTTTTATATTTCAAACAATCAGTTGGGATCGTTTGAACAAAATAATAACTCAAAGTGGAGCCCAATCAACCTAGGTACAACAACGATAGACAAGGGAGGTTATTGAACATCATGTAGGCTACTCTGAATCACTTATATTGCAGTGCGTCATTGCTGAGCCTAGCTAGGCCTATGCAATGCTGAACAATGACTGAATGGCAGTTCTCCCCTAGTCACCTCAGCCCATGCTCTAAAGTAGGCATATCCTCCCCAGGCTTTTATATTGCCCAATCTAATATCAGTAATTACATAATTGATTCACCTAATATCGCCCAGCAATACCGGAAGTAGTTTAACGCCCTCTATCAGGCCCCTCCCTAAGCTGTCATCAAGTCCATTATAGTTGTAGGTTGGAGCTGGAACTATACACTCAACTAGAGATCAAAACTACCTCTAAAAAGCATGGTTCCTCTGAATGGCAATAGAGATATCTTTTTATTGTAGATTTACGCACCATCACGCACACGTAAAAACGCACAATCACTTGGGAATATTTCACCATCATCTCCAAATCTGTCACAATTGGCTGGTTTTAGGTCGGGACATATTCTATCTATTAAAAGCAAGAAATAGTCATGTATAGATTTAATAAAGCTCGCGCTTAACCTAACTTAACCCTAGGCACCGTATCGGAAGTAATGATCATACAATAAATCGACATCTTGTACGTACATAATATCAGATCATGTTGACAAAATGCATCGCCAAAGGCATACGTTGTCCTACTCGCCACAAAACAACATTAATATTTGACTACTTGAAGTGAACCTACATGGCTTTGATATTCATAATCCGGACATAAAGCAATTGGTGAATATCCGTCCTAGGCGGGTTTCCTACCATGATAGTCTTCCTTATGTCAACTCACTCAGACTCCCCATTTGTCATCCTTCTGCCAGCATGCCTAGGTCTTCCAGTACGACCTCTATACCTAGGTAGCAGATTGTCTAATGGGCGCCGCCATTGCGTAAGCCTGTTCCCAGCGGTTGTCACTGATAGCAGTTATCAGATCGGTACCACCTGCCCCCGAGAGGACCGCAGTGAATAGATGGTGCTATTTTATTGGCTGATAATCAAACTAGTTAAGTCTGTATAGACCATACACAGGTCATACCATGGGCGCCGCCATTTCGCCTGCTGAAAACACCGCTCGTCACTGCTTTCAAGTCCGATAGTTCATAGATGTAGATAGGGCTAACTGCAGTGATAAACAACAAGAGGTGTACAGGTAAAGTTCGACCTTGTCAGGGTGGAGGAACCTAAAATATATCTAAACGATCGTCAGTTCATTTAACGTAGAGTCTTGTGGCTGCCCTCTGGGTTACATCGCGATCCCATTATCTCTGAAAGTAAAAATAGATTATCACCTCACGGCAAAAATTGGCCCAATCCTCCCATATAGACTACATTTTGCTAATCGTTCAAACGCCGGTCGATGTTACTGTCCACCTGGAGACGTAGCTGGCCCGTTAGGCCCCTATATAGAACCTGCGTGTGAGTGTCAGGAGTGGAAGCCCCCGTGTATTACTGGGCGGCGCGATCAGGGTTGAAGTGAGTTGTCTGAGGGTTGACATTATTCGGCCTACTTTATGTGTACACGAGTCAAGGATCGCGCGTCTATCATACCCGTGTGGCCGCCCTGTTATTGTCGGGTATGACGAGGGTGGTGGAGAGGCGGGGATTCAGGCTCGATGGCCGACCGTCAGGCTAGTGCTAGACTAGGGTGAAGGGTGATAGTAGTGAGGATGAAGAAGAGTATAAGAGCCAGAGATTTATCATGTAGCAGAGGGAAGGTGGCAATATCATTCCATAGCATTAATGCTACATACTTCTGGATACGATTATTGGGAGAGCAGCTCATTTGATTAAAGATAAAGGCCATTTCATTTACATAAATGATAAAGAAATCATTATGAACGCACTAAAAAAGGTATAGACAGACAGGTCTATATATCCAGCTTTGCTTAGTTTTTTATGGCTCTGTTGAATGTATATACAACGCTCACGATCAGAAGTTTCAATGCATGGGTTTTGCAGGCGCTGCAATAGATGAAATCCCAGATAGGCCCATGGAAGATGGGCGGCAACAAAACAACAACAACAACAACTGCAACCCCAGTTCCAGTTTTACACCATCGTTTCTAATGTTACACCTTTAGATCTAAAAAAAAAAGGCAAATTATAATTTTTACCATTTTGTATATTATAGCATAACCAATACATAGAGAATGATGTCGTTCATAGCGCTTGTGGTTGCACTGCTAAGTGCAGAGATATTAAATCTGCTGGTATACCTGGAAAATCCCTGACTTTATAATCTAATCCACGGTCTCTTCCATAGGCCAAAAATGCCATTCTCTAGGTACTGGAGAAGTAGAAGGGGGTCGAGTGTTTTGACTATACTACTACAGCTGGGGTGTACTAGGTACTATTTTACTGTGAACCCAGGCAGATGAACCTGTAAACACGCTGCTGTGCTCCGCGCTAACAGGCGCCGTCGTGTTGGGATAGCTCTGGACAAGGAGGGTGGAGTCGAGTGCGGGGGGGGGGGGGTGCGAGGAACTGACAGGGAGGGGGGGGTGGCGCTTGGCGGTTGGAGGGCACGCTAAATGGACCCAAGCTCTCTGATAAACGAGCTAGATATCAAGGCGTAGAGCGCGGGTTGATTCCCTATCTGGCGATCAAGGCGATAGGAGGAGGCCAAGGTGAGTGTGTAAGGGGGTGGGGGTTTTCTGGGGTTGAGTGGGGGCGGGGCACAGCATTAGAAGGACAGAACATAACATAGGGGAGGATTCGAAATGATTTAGCAGGGCAGGGTAGGACTTGGCAGGGTTCAATATGGCACGTCATCTAACGATTTGGGCATTGACAGTGCTTTTTTGGTTATAACAGCGCTGCGTTATCAAGCTATAACCGCATTCTGAGACCTTTTCTTCGTCTTCAAGAAGGTGCTGGTTTCAACGTGGACATGTTAATAGATTGGAGAACTATACAAAGTCAACCTCGCCATACATTTCCAGTTAAAACCGTTCAGGGCTCTATGGGAATCGTTCCCCGGCTGCTGTGGCATGAGACAGACTCGCTGTCCACTATACCATGCTGAACGGCACTAGAAGCCAATGTACATGAAGGATTTGAATAAGTTGTCTGACATACCTGGGCTTTGCACACCTCGTTTGCATAGAATCCAATGGTGCTATGTAGGGTTATTAACAGGGAAACATCCTTAGAAATCCTATATTAACATGCCATACCTAAATTCTCCATATTGTTCGAAATAAATAAGAATCCAATCATTTTCGTCTCAGCACCCGCCCTGTCGTCCTGCCATAGGCTGACCTACATACGGGACCTTCCCACACTGTCAACATGAAGCTGGGTATGGTGGAGGCCGGTGGCGAAACGTATCGCTATATAAAATCATTGGATTATTATTTATTTAGAAGAAAATGGAGAGAAAATGTAGGCGAACACCAACTAGAGATATTTGTTGGTGCTAGAAGTACAGGACTTCACATGCTTGTATTCTACCAAAAAAATGTGTGTAAAGGTGGAGGTATGTCGGGCAGAGTGACAACATGGCCACCGCGGCTCGGCAAAGCAAGCGGATCGCATGCACTTTCAAAATGTCTTCTCCTGGATTTTTTCTGAGGTTATAAGGTAAGAAATTTATACAAAATGATGGAATCTGTTAGATAAATGCATTAATTGATGTTATTTGAAAGCACTCATGGGTTTAGGGTTAATAATCCACTCCCGCTGCACAGTCATGGATTAATATTAACCCATAAACCCACTCATGCTTTCAAATAACATCAATTAAACGCTACGTATAGCATGACAGGGGAGAGCATAGAAATTATGAGCATTAAGGGATTATACATACCAGTAGGTAGTAGCCAATGATAAATACTGGGGAGTCACCGCTTAAGGCGATAGTCCACTAGGCCTCCGTCGCCAGATTTTATATAGGGTTTGTATTGCTCATTCGGCCGACAGAGGCCTAGTGGACTAGGGGTTGAAGTGCTAGGCAGCTATGAGAGTTGGGGATGGTGGTAGTGGCAGTGGTGGCGGGTCACGGTGTAAATGTGAGGGCACTAGATGTATTACGATCACTAGATCTACAACCATTCTCTATACCATTTAGAGGGGTCCAGTCTGAGCATCTGTTGAAATGAGTCCATGAACAGATATATTCTACACATCCATTTGCTTTCAAAAACACAATCCTAGTACATTCCGGGTCATTAACCATAGTTGAATGGCGCTTTCCATATACTACTCACTCTTACCGCTCTATGCTACTTTCAGGAGAGTGTTGCTCCTAAGGGAAAAGATAGTACTGGCTAAGAAGCGGCTTTTCTGCAGAACTGGCTTTCCATGTGGTCATGCTAGTACAGTGTTAGAAAAGGGTGATTTGAGTAGGTACCTAGTCAGGAGAAGTCAGTCAGTATAGTGTAGTATAGGTATTGTGACATGAGTAGGTACCTGATAGTGCAGCTCTCTCTCTATTAAACAAGGCAGGTGACTTTTCAGACCAATGTGGTGAGTGAAAGTTGAATGGTGAAGCAGAGCAGGACTTGTTTTGAAAAGACAGCACATACTGACAGCTCTATTTACCATAGGAGCAACACCCTCATGATTATGCAAGGTGCAGAAAAAATTTTACCCTTTACCTCGCTGTTCACCTACATAATTAGCCCTTTTCCTATAACCACCCCTGTTTGGCCTCATAGAGGTATTATCCCTGTTATTGCAGACTAAGAGGCGGCCTGTGATTCCCCCGACTAGCCACATCCATAATAGGCAGGCCGACCTCTCATCACATGGAGGTAAATTACCACAGCAGTAAGCGGACGTGCACAATGGCCAAGGTGATGGCATAACAGAGAGAAACAGAGACCGAAGAGACAGATATATATATATATATATATATATATATATATATATATATATATATATATATATATATATATATATATATAGAGAGAGAGAGAGAGAGAGAGAGAGAGAGCAGAGAGGAGAGAGAGATGAGAGAGAGGTGGATGTGTGTGTATGAGAGAGAGAGAGAGAGAGAGAGCGAGTGTGTGTTCATGAGATCCTTTAGGAAAACAATTACAAAAAATATATTAGCTATTATGATGGATTAATAGGGGTTAGATAAACAATACACAATTGATTAGCGATATTCAAAATATGGTAGGTACAAGTAAGTTTTTACTCACTTTCCATCTGAATTCTGTGTCTGTTGCTCTAATGCCCCCCCCCCCCTTGGCCCAGCACACTTTAGATCAGTGCATGAGACGAGGAATGGCGTCCTATTCATTGTCTTAAGTCAGCCAATGGTGTGGCTGCCACCCACCTTCGTGCTGGGGGCTTGTCTATGGTGTGTTAGGGACTACCCCAGTGTCGTGCCGGGGGTACAACAATAATTGTCATGGTGACGGTGACGTGTTGTGGGACGTTGAAAGCCGCCATTGTCCGGCGGCACGTGCCGTCACGCGGCCAGAAGCAGACGACACCGGGACCCCGCCAACAAAAGCCCGCCACCACCGTAAACTGCGGGAAATTAAGCGTGCGGCCCGCCGACTTTGATGCGTAATTAAGGTTTGGCAACAGCCGAGCCATGATCAGCTACCCTGCTGAACAGGGCCTGAGGGGTGAGGCGGAGGGGGATCTAACTGTCCAATACTCCCTCTTCTCCAACCACGCCCTCCATTCATCTAGTTTTGTCTCCGAGAGGCAGGGGAGGGAGATGCTGTGAGGGAAAGGGGATAGGCAAGGTGGAGAGTAGTGGATTTAATGAAGAACATGAAAAGTGAGGGCATAGTAAATACTGTGCAACACCATTATATAGTGAAGGCAGTTTTATAGCGAAGTAAATCTAATAGAGCAGTAGGACATAAAACACTAGGCCTACCTGTAAAGGATACATGTGGTGGTCAGAAAGAGAGAGAGAGAGAGAGAGAGAGAGAGAGAGAGAGAGAGAGAGAGAGAGAGAGAGAGAGAGTCAGGGGTATGAATAAAGGCCTTCGATTCCCTTCCATGTTTTGTCTTAGACAGCCATAGAACAGGCGTGCAGCATGTAGGGTGTGGTGTTGGGTACAACACGCACGGGGACTGTTACAAAACCAACCCGTCTGGCAGGGATCGGAATGAGTTAATGACATAATTAGCGCGCCAATCACGACGCGTGGCGGCAGAGCAAGGGGCTCTCTGACCCAGAGACGACTCACTCACACAATGGACTTCCACCCCCTCCCCACACACGCTTTTACCCCCTGTCCGCTTCTTCTTATCCTTTACATCTCCATCTTCATGGTTGGTCCTGCCTTAAAGAGAAAAGGCCTTGGGGTGGGGGGGGGGCAGTTAAGGGGAGGGGGGTGGATGGTTTGCTGGCTGTTCAGTGGGGTGGCACCATAATAGAGACTTCTTTTTAGTGACCATAATGTTCTAAATTGATTAGGGGACCGATACCTTTATTTTTATGTGCCAGTGTTAAAATCTAATTCTGAGTGCATTCACATTCGTTGCTTTTTACCAAGTCACGTTTAAAAGAGTTCACAGAAGCAACCGGGGTTTTGATTTTAGCCATCGGCTGTAACTGTGTGCATGAGAGGCAAAGTGGAATGGTAAGTAATGGTTTAAATCCAGATGCTTATCCTAATCCACAACTACTCTACAGAAATTAATACTTTACTCAGGGTATAGTCGACCATATCTATCTCGAATCCTTATGATACACTCGATATATCTATCAAGTTCATAGAATAGATTGTCCGACCCCATGTAATGTATGTATTTTACGAACCATTCTTAAGCAACCCTTAATACCGGTAGTCCCATGCTGTATGAAGAACCCCCCCCCCCCCCCGTGGTAATTGCTAAGAGTTAGTGGTAATACCTAGATGGAAAGTCATGCTAGGAATCCCCGGAAATGTTAGGCATAATAACAAGTAATATTTCAGCAATGTGCCCTATTGGTTTCAATATGACGCCATCCCTGGCTACTTAGGCACTATTAAGACTCTTTATTACGGGGTGTTAAACTTCAATAGAGACACCACTACTAATGTACCCCTCCCCATAGCAGAGCCTAACTTACCCTGAGGGGCATGCTGCTTGTGCCTACCCTAGCGGCAGGTAACCCGAGGCTGTCACGTGACAAGGGCATTACATGACGTAACACCGCATCTCATGACGTAACGCCAAATAACGTCAACGCAGGCTCAGTGTCAGGTAGCGTCGTCTATACCCTCACTCTCCCTAATACTAACACAATGAAACACTGCACCTTTTATTCCACCCCTCCCCTTCTGTAGCACCATTGTGGGTGTGGATTATGTGACAATTATTACCACTATATGCCACTGCTGTGTGGCGATATGGCAACGTGAAGTATTGACACTGGAGTCCTGAGCAGGCTGATTGTGGGTTAGAAGTGTTTAACTCTAGGTTCTAGTGACAATAACAGTTTACTCAGTGACTGTCCACCACATACAAAGTAACCACGTTCAGTGTGAGTTATAACTATTTAACCCAGGGATCAAGTAACAATATAGTTTACATAGTGACATTAGACAGTGCTAGGTGGAGATGGGGAGAGTTAGTTACGAGTGCTTAACCATGAGATCTGGTGACGATGTGGTTTACTTAGTGACAGAATACCTCCTATAGAGAAACATGACCCACCCTAAGTCACATGTAGGAAGTATGGTGGGAGAGAACACAACAATACAGAGCTTGTATGCTTGGGCCAGTTATGGTCAGCTGTGGAGATGACCGATGTGACATTTGGTGGAGGGGGGGGGGTGCAGTAACAGGGCTCATGTAGGCTTTGGGTGAAAATAGCCTACATTGTTAGAGACATGACATTTTCTTGATTTTCTAATAATATGTCATACATACCTGCAGTATATCTGTGGCAAATGATTAATTGAAATGTGTTCAGTTCAAATGGTTCCACAGACATAAAATCGGTCGGAATAGCCCTAATCCGACGATTTATAATATAGGAAAAGTACAGAAAAAAATCGGTCGGATTAATTACGTCTGGGGAACCAGCACTTTTTAATAAGTAGAGCATGATGTGATGGGCCACAGTAATCATTTTGTCACCTGAGCCGAGTTCCACATGTACAGAACAGCCTTTTGCAGTAAGTAGTATACAAAGTTGTGGCTTTTGTATGTAGCTTGTCACAATAAGTACCATAGCATCCCAAATATAAGTCATGGCTTTTATGTGAAGATGGACTCTTATGCACTTTATAAGATCAGCAAGATTTGGAGCAGCCTGTCATAGTAAGCAGTATACACAATTGTGACTTTAGTACATGTAGGCCTTCGTAGAACATAGGACAGTCTGTCGCAATAAGTATACACACTTTGAGTATTGGAACCTGTAACCCAGTGGGCACAGAACATTAATTCAACGTTGACAAAGTGTGTTGATAGTCTTGATCAACCTGTCTCCAACACTTTTTCAATCATTCCATTTCAGTGTTATCAACCATCACCATTTCAACAGCAGATCAACAGTTGGCATGTCAACGTTGATTCAGCATTGATTTGTCAATGTCGAAACAATGGTATCAATTTTAATGTTCATTCAATGTTGACAAGTCAACTAAGAATAATCTAACAACTATCAACATTGAAACAACATTGAAACAACATTGAATCAACATTGAATATAAACATTGAATCAGTACTGATGGTTAGATGTTAAATCACAAATTTGATTACGTTGTGACAACTTTTAAATTCAAACACATTTTAACCCCGAATTAACCCTTTATATGCAAACATCGCAAACGCTGATTCAACGTTGATGTGGCCACTGGGAAGTAGAACCGTGGGTAGGGCAGTCAGTCATAGAGTTGTGGCTTTGGTAACGGCAGCCAGTCACAGTAAGTAGTATACACAGTTGTGGCTTTTGTAACTGTAGAAATTAGGGCAGCCAGTCACAGTAAGTAGTATACACAGTTGTGGCTTTGGTAACTGTAGAAATTAGGACAGCCAGTCACAGTAAGTAGTATACACAGTTGTGGCTTTGGTAACTGTAGAACCTAGGTCAGCCAGTCACAGTAAGTAGTATACACAGTTGTGGCTTTGGTAACTGTAGAACCTAGGTCAGCCAGTCACAGTAAGTAGTATACACAGTTGTGGCTTTGGTAACTGTAGAGATTAGGGCAGCCAGTCACAGTAGGTAGTATACACAGTTGTGGCTTTTGTAACTGTAGAAATTAGGGCAGCCAGTCACAGTAAGTAGTATACACAGTTGTGGCTTTGGTAACTGTAGAAATTAGGACAGCCAGTCACAGTAAGTAGTATACACAGTTGTGGCTTTGGTAACTGTAGAACCTAGGTCAGCCAGTCACAGTAAGTAGTATACACAGTTGTGGCTTTGGTAACTGTAGAGATTAGGGCAGCCAGTTACAGTAAGTAGTACTGTAAAACCCCGGTCATAAGCCAGATTCTTTTTTTATTTTTGACCAAAACCGGCTTCTTAATTTCTCCCAAAGTCTACCCCCGGCTTATTACTGGTTATTTTTTACGATAGAATAAAGAGAAAATGGGAAAAAATTGACCCCGAAACCAGCTTATAGGATTTCCCTGAACTCACCCCCTGGCTTATGACTGGGGCCGGCATATGACCGGGGTTTAATGGTATACACAGTTGTGGCTTTGGTATCTGTAGAACATAGGTCAGCCAGTCACAGTAAGTAGTATACACAGGTGGGGCTTTGGTAACTGTAGAGATTAGGGCAGCCACTCATAGTGTCTGACCCTTGCGGTAACAATGTCTTACTTTTGGGTCATTTCCATGATGACCATCTTGGGTCGGCTGTCCAGGGTACCCTAGCTGATTACCGCCACATCTCCGTTCATCCAGGCTGGAGGCTGGTGCTCCAGATCTGGTTCCCAGGGCTCACGACTGTTCTCACCACTTGTAGAGCCGTGAGATCCAACCAGCTGGATCAAATCCCTTATCTTCCCAAGCTGGTCCCAAGCAGCGCAATGTCATCTCCATCGGCTCTAGTTGAATGCCTTCTTACTATGTGGACTTTAGGCTGAGTGTGCCGAGTTACAGAAATTGATTGAAATTATTTTTAAGAGGGCTAAACGGAGGCACGTTTATGTGTTGACACTCTAAAAATGGAAGTTCGCCATGAATTTGACCTTAGCTATCTGAAGTTTGACATTAATTTCACAATCTTCAGGTGCTCTCTCTTCAGTTGTCATCTTCAGTCCTTCCCTACCATTTCATAATTCTCACGGTGTCTCGCTAGGTCTCGAGCTCCCACGGAAACGGACAGAAACACGTGCTGCCCTCTCACGGACGGCGTGTGCAGCCTTAATTTTTAATCTGGAGCCATTGACCGGGAGTAAACACTGCGCCACCAATCGATCCCAGAGGCACGAGCGGGGAAGAAAGGGGTGGGGTGGCTGAGGTGGTGGTGGTGGGGTGGGGGTATCGGCTCAGGCCGCAAGAGAAGTGGCGTACCGGAAACAAAGGTCTGCAGGTTATCTTTGTAGGCTTAGTTCCAAAAGACACTAATGGACTTACTTGTGAGCCAGCAAGCAGAAATGGGGGCTCCTGCGGGATTTAGTACCTGTTTTAGCCACCAGGGGGCATCACTATGGGCTAGAATAGGAAAAATATGCCTAAAACTGTTTTAGGGTACTTTTTCATGGAGAATTCAATGATTTTTGATAAAACGTTCTATTTTGGGTGGAAAGGTTCCAAACAAGGCATGTAAAAAGAACGTTTTTGGGCCTAAATAGGCATTTTTGTTGATTTCTGTTGCCATGGAAACATGATTTTCATTCTAAATAGGAAAATCAATGATCTCATTTGAAAGTATGTTTCACCAGGTTTACTATGGTAAAAACAGAACGAAAATACCTTTTCTAGTTCAAAAGTTATGGGCAAAAGAATTAAAAAATTATGCTAATTTAGTTAATTAGCATAAATTATGCTTATTTTAGATGTATCTCATGACCAATTAGATCTAGAGCTTATTGCCATTCACGAAATGGTCATAACTACCCATATTTAGCAAGCCATTCCTCGAAGACTAACAGGAGTATCTTCTCTTGCAATATATCACTGTAAAGCTAGTGATCTGAATTTTAAAGTTGACTTTTAGCACGGAGCACCTATTCTCCTTGCCTCTACACACTTATGCAATAAAACATTATGTAGAATTAAAGAACTGACCACGTGCACACTGTAAACCCCTTCTATGAATCCCATCTTCATGACCACAGTATATTATGTACACTGCAAAAATGGTTTAAAATCTAAATGTAATGAACTTCTTGTGAGGAGAAGCGTCCATGCTACAAAAGATACAGAAATGCCTCATTTGAGGCATGAGTACATGCATGCAGGACTGAAAAATCACTTGTCGAGGCTGTATCCACACAGCACAAACATAGAAGAAATAACAGAGTAAAACACAAAGTCGCCCGAAAAGGGTTAATGTACTTTTTATCATCATGGTTATGGGGCCATACTGTTCTGTTATGATATATCTACCTTATCTCTAAGTTTGTACGCTGAATTGATTTCAAAATCCGTTTATTTATCTTGGATTGCAAAACATTCTCATATACCGCGAAGAAATATGTAAATAGGCCTTTATCTTGGTGCAGGGTTGGCATGATGTATGTGGGGAAATCATATGACCAAGGGCTCGCCAGGACTGGATTTATAGACATAAATTACGAAGGCAGATAAACATAACTTATCAATACACCATGCAGCCCTTAACAGATTATCATCACCTTTTAATCAGAATATCATGAGAGAACCTAGGTACACAGATAGATTAATTGTCAGAGATTAATCCATCTATTTGTCGTTGTGGCAATCAATGAGTCCTTAGTGGAGGAGGGGGGGGGGTGAAGCATATGGAACTAGGGAAGCTGGGAGGGTTAGTGGTGGGGATCCTCATAGTGGGACCAGCTGTCGGTGGGTGGGACCTGTGGGACATGGTATTAATGAGGTTGTGGGGGATGGGGTGTTAGTAGAGAGGGAGGTGCAGGAGACACAGACTGAGAACCCACCATCTGGTACCAGATTCCTACACTCCTATAACCTGTTGTGTCCAAGATGAACTGTGGGAGCAGTGACGCAGATAGGATACTGCTGGCAGGGGCCCTGGATCATCCTCACTGTATGACTTATCACTCTAGAAACAAGGTCTGATCAGTCTGATCATTCTATGGAAGAGAGTATCAGTGGCATGGGTAAAAGGGTAGCACATCATGTGAATTATTGCTCATATTGCGACTCATTATACAATTGACCGAATAACAAATTTGTTGCCAAGGCTACAAATGGCGGCGTTAAAAAAAAGTCAACAGGAGGGATATTGCCCTCCTTTTAATTTTTTAATATAAATTGACGTCAAAGACGAATCAACACCAAATGTGGAGATGGCCAACAAGCAATTCCAATTGCTAACAGGTAATATCCGCCCATCCATCAATTGATGCTGTGGCTAGGTATTGTAATTGTGTATGTAAGTGTGTTTGTGTGTACCTCACCTATGTAGGTGGGTAGTGTGGACTGTATGCTGTAAGTAATTTACTAATATAGTACGGGGTTAGGTAGTGATATGAGACGTGTTGTGGCCAGTGAATATCGCACTCAGGGACCCCAGCACTTATTGATCCTGTCTACGAGGAAGAGGCTGACGGCTATAAAGACAACTGAATAAAACCGCATGGTACTTGCCTTAAACTACTCACCTGTCTGCCTGCCTCTGTAAATCACCCACATGGTGCTTACCTTAAACTATTCACCTGTATGCTTCTGTGCATCCGCCACATATTTAGTGCTCACCTTAAACTACTTACCTGTCTACCTGCCTCTGTACATCCCCACATGGTGCATACCTGAAACTACTTACCTGTCTACCTGCCTCTGTACATCCCCACGTGGTGCATACCTTAAACTACTTACCTGTCTACCTGCCTCTGTACATCCCCACACGGTGCATACCTTAAACTACTTACCTGTCTACCTGCCTCTGTACATCCCCACATGATGCTTACCTTAAACTATTCACCTATATGCTTCTGTGCATCCCCCACATATTTAGTGCTCACCTTAAACTACTTACTGTCTACCTGCCTCTGTACATCCCCACATGGTGCATACCTTAAACTACTTACCTGTCTACCTGCCTCTGTACATCCCCACACGGTGCATACCTTAAACTACTTACCTGTCTACCTGCCTCTGTACATCCCCACATGGTGCTTATCTTAAACTATTCACCTATATGCTTTTGTGCATCCCCCACATATTTAGTGCTCACCTTGAACTACTTACCTGTCTACCTGCCTCTGTACATCCCCACATGGTGCTTATCTTCAACTACTCACCTGTCTGCCTGCCTCTGTAAACCCCCAAATGGTGCTCACCCTAAACTACTCACATGTCTACCTGTCTCTGAACATCCCCCACATATATAGTGCTCACCTTAAACTACTCACATGTCTACCTGTCTCTGCTCATCCCCCACATACAGAGGCGTAGGAAGCAAATCTTCATTGGGGGGGCCCAGCGAGGGCACCATCGCGACCACCTTGAATTGTCGGCTGATGTGTGATGGCGTCTATATAATGCGTATATAGAATTCATATCGAAAAGTAATTTTTGGTAAATTTTGGATCTGACTTTAGGCTCAGACCCCCATTTTCCCTATGACATCACCATAATAATCTAATTTGAGATGTAAAGTTTTAGCTTCTTTTCCATTGTGTTTATGAGTTCTTGGAAAATATTGGGGGGGGGGGCCCAGACATACTCAGGCCCCACCTCCTTCATGATTGTGGGGGCCCAGGCCCCCCTGCCCCCCCCTTTTCCTACGCCCCTGACATATAGTGCTCACCTTAAACTACTCACCTGTCTGCCTACCTCTGTACATCCCCACATGGTGCTCACCTTAAACTACTAATCTGTCTGTCTGCCTCTGTAAACCCCAGACATGGTGCTTGCCTTAAACTACTCACCTGTCAATCTGCCTCTTTAAATCCCCCACATGGTCCTTGCCCAAATTCAATGTTCACATTGAATAGTATCATATCGAATAGTATCATATGAGTAAATGTATTATATCAGCCCTCCTTCCCGACACCCCCCCCCCCACCGTTTTGTCTGTGCACACAGATTCTTCAAACTTACCGTGTTATTTTAAAAAGTGGTTGCTGTCTTATAGATATACCTCCTAAAGTAGATCCAATGATGCGGACAGGATTCTGGAAATGAACCTATCTTTGACCCTTAAAATCTATCCTGATCGCCTAAATAGGCTGTAAATTGGTGTTGTCCGCTACCTGTTTCCCCTCCCCCTCTAACTACATGCCCCTATCTGTGAGCTGTCGAGCCGCGTTCGATGGCTTCCTATGGGTCAGGAAGTAATTCATCAGAGCTGTCTCCCACTACACACAGGTCTCTGTCTGATTGCATACCCCCTCCCTCAGCTTTTGTCACAATCACATGGGCTTTAGGATAGATGATTCCCCCCCTCTCATACAACTGCCCACTATTTTTCTTGCATATATTGTCAGAGAGCTCGGTCATATAGCGCAGAGGCAAGATGGCTTTTTCGACCAATCAAATAATTCCTTTCATTCACTGCAGACCTTTAAGCGTGCAACTGGTCCCCGTCGTGATAGCTCTTATCGGTGCTTATGTCACCAGTATCACCTTCAGCAATGGATGCTCCTACTGGATTAGACGAGAGAAGCATATGTGAGCCAGAAATGGGGGTTCCTGCGGGATTTAGTACTTGTTTTAGCCACCAGGGGGCCACTATGGGCTAGAATAGGAAAGATATGCCTAAAACAATTAAAGGGTACTTTTCTATGGAGAATTCAATGATTTTTGATAGAATGTTATCTTTTGGGTGAAAAGGTTCCAAATTAGGCTTGTAAAAAGAACGTTTTTGGGCCTAAATAGGTATTTTTGTTGATTTCTGTTACCATGGAAACATGATTTCCATTCTAAATAGGAAAATTAATGATCTCATTCGAAGGAATTTTTCACCAGGTTTACTATGGTGAAAACAGAACGAAAATACCATTTCTAACCCAAAGGTTATAGGCAAAAGAATAAGAAAATTATGCTAATTTAGCTAATTAGCATTAA
Organism: Acholoe squamosa; assembly: GCA_949317995.1. Classification (NCBI taxonomy): domain Eukaryota; kingdom Metazoa; phylum Annelida; class Polychaeta; order Phyllodocida; family Polynoidae; genus Acholoe; species Acholoe squamosa. The sequence goes on from OX439038.1 coordinate 46,342,961, forward strand.
TTATGCTAATTATAGATGTATCTCATGGCCAATTAGGCGTAGAGCTTATTGCCATTCAGAAATGGTCATACCTACCCATATTTAGCAAACCATTTCCCTGAAACTAACAGGAGTATCTTCTCTTGCAATATATCACTGGAAAGCTAGTGATCTGAATTTAAAAGTTGACTTTTAGCACGGAGCACCCTTTCTCCTTACCTCTACACACACACACACACACACACACACACACACACATATATATATATATATATATATATATATATATATATATATATATATATATATATATATATGTTGTGGGCGCAGCCATAACCTGAACTGGTTACCAGCGAGACCTCACTGACAGAAAGTAGTTAGGACAGGTACCAGTTGCATCATAAAAAAGTCTGTATTAAATGCAGGGAATAATCTTACTGGTTGTTGATTCACCCCACTGATGAGTTTTGACTTCCTTTAGATCCTAATAGATGTAATGAAATAAGTTGACCCGTTTTGGACGGAGTGCTACCCAAGGCTTTGTGTTCATTTGTTGGTGCGGTGTACCAGTGCAGCTCCAGTAAACTTGCCGGCAATGTGTGGGTATCTCAAGCCAGCAAAATACACTAAACTAAGTTACCAGTGATTGTGCCAGGGTCATTTCGCCCATAACAACAAGCAATAGTGTTACTACAAGTGCGATGGCTTAAGCTACTCCCAGGTACCTAATCCGACCACCAGGTGGCTCACCTGCAGCCTCCACGCCTTACATTTACACCTGTCCCACATTACATCATGCACTTTGTAACCTGTATACCAAATATTGCACATAACAAAACACACTGAACCCAAGCACCCACCCACCTGCCTGCCGACTGACCCACTCATCCACCCCTCTCACGAACTTAACACACCCATAATACTACTAACCCTCTTGTACCAAAGTACTCTCTGCAAATCCAACCGGGAAAATTCCGTCCCCAACTAACTTTGCATATCCACCACCTCATGAGTGTATTGTACATAGCACTACACTATTATCATAACTGACAGTATCGTCAGTTTGAAAATATTTAATACGACGTCGTACCAGGAAGGCATTTCACCAAAAATGACACTAATTTACACTATTCTGAAATACACTGATTCTTTTAACTGAAGGTAGAATACACTCCAATAGTTTGAATTATTTTCGGGATAGACTGACTTAAGTAAGTAATTCCATTTTCATATCAGACATTTCCATAGCTGCAGAACTTAGTAGGAACACCTGCTCTCTGTATCTGATTTAATCACAGGTTTGTAGCCCATTCAACCACCGAATTTAAATAAATAAATAAATATCGATCAATCAATCAACCACTATAATAGAGTTACCGGGTACTATCATTTAGCAAGTGGAATGCCTGTTGTCGTGCTGCCCCCACCCTTTTGAACATTTCATGCAATCTAAGTATTGGTGCTGTGGTGACAAGAGTGTCATAGTGTACAAGCTTAAGTTTTGTAACCAACTGACACGATTTAAAGATGAGGGCATCCATCCACTCATCCCACTCAGCCACTCCTTCATTGAGAGCTATTGAACCTGCCAACCCCCGATTTACCCGTTGCAGAGCTTATAACGATATTTCCTGTCACTCTCTCTATCCACACTCTTCCTGCAGTACCAACCCCGATGCCCTACTTATGAAATAGACCCAGGTTATCTGACTGACTCTCTAAAGGGCATTGCAATCTTCTTCGCCCTCCCCTTATATGCAATCCAAAATCACCAGTTCTCCGTCACCTCTTATAACAACCACCTCAGCGATCTTCATTTTAACTTTAGTAGGCTTATAGCATTATAGCTCAATAATCGACATGCTTTGAGAGACATGGCATCTTCCAAGACCTACTCTACACCTACCCCTCCCCTGCCTCCTTTCTACCCCACCCACCTTTATCTCATCCCCTACTCTTCGCCTCTCTCTGACACTATTCTACGCACCGCATTGTCTTCGTTCCCAGCCGCCATCTTGTCCCACCCATACACCTGGCGGCGTTCGACACTTGACTTCCGGTTCCAGATGCTGCGTCCATTAGAGTCTAAAGTCGCGTGGCCCGCGGGGGGTCCTAATAGTTAAGCATGCAGTCCCACGGGCGTGGTGACTTTGTCAAAGTAACCCCTCACCTCCGTAATCAAGGTCTGTGCATAGCAAATAAAAGCACCAGAGGGCAGCACTGTTCCCTTTAGTTTCTCACCCTTCTATAGCATATGGATAACACCCACACAGACTAAACCTGGTAACCAGTCCACACCCGTGGGCAGTCCTGATTTTCAGAAATGAAGTCCGGGGAACGGGTAGTTGAGTAGAAGGTGTTAACTGTGTAAAATCAGGGTATGTATAGATCTGTTGTATATCTTTGGCATAACTATGACGCGTAGTCTAGGCTGTAGACTTTGGGTATTAGGTAAAGTTTTCCCAAAGTTTCAAATTGTATGTAAAATTCTCAAATAGTCCCTACATTTATTATCAACCCATCGATTCATTTTCTACATCAATTACCTAGGTGCATTTTATCAGATTTCAATGAATTCTTCTCTGATAGAAGAACCATTTTATATTATTTAGTGCTAGGCCTACTACTACATGATACCAGAGTCTCCCAGAGCTCATCCCGCATGTTTTTGTTATGTTGCCGGCAGTAAGCAAAGCATGACTACTGAAGGGCCTTGCCAACAGGTAACGAGCATGAACCTCTGCAAATCTTTTCAGAGAGTGCTGAGGAAAACGTGTATGGCCTAACTCGTTTTCATAGTGTTGACAAAAACATCACAGCAGAATGTATTGAAAACTCTTTTTGGGATGTAATTAAATGTGTACTGTTCGTTTTCTCTAAACAATTACCCAGACAATTTTTCAGGAAGACACGTTTTCTTTCTTGGTTCTCATTTCTTTTTTGGCAAGACCCTCCTGGCCAGGTCGTACATCACCCACCTCATCCCCCATCCCCACAACGCACTTCGTGTCTCCTCATTTCATTGTTAGTTGCCTCATACCACCTTCTACAAGGGAGATAATAGAGGATCTTCCAAACTCCCCATGTCTTCACAGCAGGCAACCCCACAAGTACGACGCCTGGCGTTACGTCATCAGTTATGTGTATGACGTCATTAGTAATGGGGTTATTACGCACATAATGATGACTAGGAGGAAGGGTGCAGCAGCCATTGTCACTTCAGGAGGCTGTTGCTCCTATTGTAAAAAGAGCTGTGAGCATATGCCCTCTTATCTAAACAAGTCGTGTACTGCTTCACCAAAGTACTTGCACTCACCACAGGAGGGTGTTGCTCCCATAGTAAAAGGAAGAGCTGGCTAAAAATGCCCTTGTTTCCAGTCCTTTCTTTTCATGTAGCTATAATTTGTCCCTTTTGTTGCTCACAAGTGGTCATTCAAGTACGGTGCTGAAAAAGGGGGATTTGAGTAGGTACCTAGTTGGGAGAGGTCAGTCAGTATAATAAACCTTAGAGTGTGTGACATGAGTAGGTACCTGGTAGTGCAGCTCTCTCTGTTTTAAACAAGGCAGGTGACTTTTCAGACTAATGTGGTGATTGCAAGTACTTAGGTGAAGCAGTACACGACTTGTTTAGAAAAGAGGGCACACACTCACAGCTCTTTTTACAATAGGAGCAACACCCTCCTGCAGTCTGAAAAGTCACCTGCCTTGTTTAAAATAGAGAGAGCGGCACTACCAGGTACCTACTCATGTCACACGCTCTATAGTTTATTATACTGACTGACTTCTCCCAACTAGGTACCTACTCAAATCCCACTTTTTTTAGCACTGTACTTGAATGAACACTTGTGAGCAACAAAAGGGACAAGTAATAGCTCCATGAAAAGAGAGGGCTGGAAACGAGGGCATTTTTAGCCAGCTCTTCCTCTTACTATAGGAGCAACACCCTCCTGGTCTTGTTGTGAGGAGGGAGACGATTGCAGGTAGGGGGTGGGGGACTGAAAGTAAGGTGATCGGACAAGAGGTTAGTAAGGTATGGAGGACATTTCTCAACTATGTAAACTAGCATGGTCAAGAAATGCCTTCCTGGACAGTGTACCGAGTGTAGGTATCATCGAATTGTTGTAGACATTTGCCACTATCGCATTTTCCCCTTTTTTGGAGTTGCAAGCCGCGTAAGCGGACGGGAGCGTAGTGACCGTGCAACTCCATTATGTTTTCGGTTTGCGTATGACGTCACTAGTGACGTCATGCAGCTGCCGTGACGTCATCTGTGGCAACTCCTATCCGTGGTCCTTGCCACATTGTTCTTGTTGATGACCCCATACCTCTTACCTGAGTGAAAGTGATGCTTCCGGGACTCACTTCAGCGCTATCTACTTTGTTCGGTAGAATTGTCATATGGCAATGCCAAGCATAGTAACCACTAAAGTAGACCGCTTAATAGTGCTTCTAATACTGAGGCATGTTGCCTTTACTACGGATCAGGGATCTTCCCCTGAGGATCTTGCCAGAAAAGAAAGGTGAACCAAAAAAAGAAAATGTACACGTTTTTGTGTTGCTAAATAACTGTTAAGATAATCGTTTAGATCAGATGTGCACGTTTCTTACATCTCAAAAAGAGTTTTCCATGCATTCTGCTATTTTCTTTTGTCAATAGGCCTACATTGTACAATGAGAACGAGTTAAGTCATACACATTTTCCTCAGTACTCTCTGGAAGAATTTACAAGGGTTCTTTTAGCAAGACCCTCCTGGTCATGTTCTAAAAGGTTTGTACATTAGCAACACATGGTCATGTATATTCCTGTACCAAATTATTTACAGGTGTTATATCATTAGGTCTCCTTCACTGCTGTTAACATGCATGGACAAAGGTTCTCTGTATTTTACCTGGAGCTGCTATGTTGCGCAGTGGTGGATGTACATGTCCCCTCCTAGTTGCCTATAGTTAGGAGTTTACCTATATTCTTTCTGGACTCAAAGTTTTGATGTGCCCTCTCCTCTAGGCCTGTGCCCCTCCTTCCAAATTCCTGATCCGCCACAGCATGCATGTGTCCAAATCTATGATATAATATAAGAATCTACAAATATAATATGTAGGTTGAAAGGCTTACAGGTATAGGTGATTAATGACTTCTAGATTCAATAATGCCATACACTGTATATACTAGACCTTCTGGCGAATCCAATTATATAGATGTGCCAGATACGTCATTAAACTGACAGTTCGTGAAGCATACCGTTTCCTCATTTTTGTCCGCAAATATGTTCTTCCTTTACTTTCAAACCTATACATTAAGTTAGCTGTTGGAGGACGGATCCTGTCGTCCATTCACAGGAGAGCCTGAATGTTCATCTTATCCAAAAAAAAAGAGAACTAGGTAAACTTTTCACCTGTATATATTAAATACATTTTATGAGACGGATCTCATAGTTCTACATCAGTCTTTTATCTATTTTGGTTCAACAAATTGATAGATCATAGGAACCACAATTAGTAGATCTATGGTAATGAGGAAGATCAGGCACCCCTGCATGGTCGGATAGTCACACTACATATTCACTAGACGCAAAGAAGTAAATCTTTATTGGGGGGGGGGATCAAGAATCATGGTTGGGGGGGGGGTAGCATCTACTTGAGTGTTATAATTATAGAGGGCATTACCATTATTGGGGGATAACCCCCTCCCCTTCTCTTCTACATTAGTGTAAACCACACTATAACCTGTAACAAAGCTGGGAATCAAGCTATGTAAAATGGTGGTCTACACTCTCAGACTGCACGACTCTATTTACAGCACAATGCAGTGTATTTTTAGAAAACACTAGAACCTGCTGTTAGTACAAATCCATAGACCGTACAGTAGATTGCCATGTCCGCAGTAAACTGGGATTTACTCCTGAAAGTGTAGGGTATACCTAACCCACACGTAAATACATAGTGTCTCAAAATGTGTTGCAAAATATGTACAAGACCAGTATGTAATGTTAGAGATGCTTTATTGTCACGGTGAATGAATGTGACTCTGGTGAGCAAGTTTCCACCAATTCTGAATCATAAGTCGTAAGTGGGTATTGTGGGAGCACTAGTATCACATATATCCTTACTGGAAACAAGGCCACCACACTGTGTTACAATACATTAAATCTAATCAATAAGTCCCATGGGTGTGTGGGCACAGAGGGAGTGAGCCTCTCACCTGCTCATATTGTACCCTTGAGCAGCAGGAGAGCAGTTCCTACGGCTCAGGTTGGGGTCCCCCAGGGGCCGTTATTATGGCCTGCCGTATTGGGACTACAAATCGGTGCATGCCCAATCCACAATAGAGGAGTGGGGACGGCTCAGTGACAAGGAGTCCCTGCGGACTTCAGGTTGCTGAGATGACCAAGGTAGGCATGGGAGCAAGAAATAGAGGGCATGAGAGCACAGGCTAAAGGTACTGTAGTAAAGGGAATTGAGGTGCGCGAAGGGGAGGGCAGGGATAGGAAATTAGTCGATCTGGGAGATACGTCTTAGATGGAAGAAGGAAGCAGGTTGGCTGTGGGGGTGCACAGTGCATAAGATATACATATCCATGGATAACAATAGAAATTAAATGTGTTACATTAAATATCATTTGACAGTTACGAAACACTTGAACATGTCCATATTTTAACTCTTATTTAGTCCCCTTCCAACAAAACAGCCAATAAATTTGTTCGGGGGGGGGGGGCACACGCGGGTTTTCAGGCCACATTTCCTATAGTTAAGAGTCATGGCCTGGCCCAATTTCAGGGGGTCTAAGGGGGTCATGTGCCCCCTAGGCCCCCCTGGATCCGTCCCTGGACATTTACATTCATGATCCTCCAAACTCTCTATCTTCACCTCACAACACAAGGACAATAGCTGTACCCCTGGGGGCTGTATCTGATAACTGCAGCCATTAGTATCAATACACCTCCATAAGGGGTCTGGTAATACCCTAATGACACTCAACGACTTATGGTGATAGTAGGGGAGGAGGGGGGGTACAAGGGGAGACCCATAGTTCTACTCCTCTCACAACATGTGAAAGGCATATTGGCAGTGCCCCATCTAAAGCCGCTCTAAGGAAAATCCATATTACACACTTCATTACAGTTCTACATTTAGCTAAAAAAGTGTGGATTAAGGGGACTGTTTTATGATGTGCAGTTTCATGTAATACAACATAAAGAGACACCCCTCATTTTAACACCCTACACAGTCCTTGATATTCTGGTATACGTAGATACATTTGCACTAGCTTTATTGATAAAGTGCTCGATCACTGAGTTACCAATTTGATAGACAGGATAACTCATATCCTATGTACAATTACCAATGTTGGTGTTCACAGTATCAATGAATCATTTTAGATCAAATTAATACGATTTGTAATTAAATAATTTTTGAATCGAGAGCAAATACATAGTTATTTTGTAATAGCCATTCAGCACAGCAAAACTAAGCCTCCACATAGTACTACCCCTTTGAGACACCCTGGGGGAGATGAATTATTCTACTCCAAATTGATATATTATACTCACCCCCTAAATGCATGTACCATGCCTATACTATATAGTTCCATGTCCTACCTAGCAGTACATACTGGCCTTCTCTCTATATTTACTGGTATAATACCCCCTATTCTATCACTACTCTTATCTATATGCATAACTATAGACAGCACACAGATTCTTCTTCTATGATAATTGGAATCTACGGACACAGTTGGGGAGTGATCATAATTCTAACAACAGGGGTGGGTGCTGTTTTTTTTTGTGCGGACGCTCGAACCCCTTTGACCTAGCCTATAGTAACGCATGGCTTTCTTTTTGCTGAAAGCAGGTAAAATTATTTCCCCCCCCCCTCAAAGGAGCGAAAAAATTCTGCCCGCCTGGTCAAGGGGTCCGAAAGAAATGTGCCCCCCATGTTTCTGATTAATCTATCTCATTCTTGATTACAATGTATGCATGTACTCCATCCTGGAAATATAAAACTTAACTACTTCCAATCCCCGAATGAAAAGACGAGCGAATGCTCAGTGGTACCAATTTAATTGGGATCCAACCAATCAAAGTCTAAAACCGTTGTCACGACGGGGCATTAAAAATCACAATGCTGACACGATGATTGGTGATAATATCCAGTTTCCAAACTTGATGAAGAGTCAAGCCGCTCTATTTTAATGGTATTTACTCGCTTAATCGTTTGAATCAACAGTGAATGAGATTTGCGGGTTGAACACAGCCGCCCCGAGACGCCCAACGTCATCTGACACCAGGAATTCGGGCGGAGAGTGTTGACACTGGAGGGTCACGTGATTCACTCTCCATCACAGGTCATGGCAGGGTGGGGGCAGGGTATGAGCATGAATATCTGCGACGTCCTGAGTGAGACGGGTCGGGGGTTGGGGTTGGGGGATTGAGTGGGATAACAAGTGAAATGGACTACAAATATAGTCTTTGGCTGTTGACATTAGAAAGGAAGAGACAGAAGAGTGGGGGGGGGGTACCATATTAGATTTGTTTTGGATGCATGTTAAAAACCAACCACGTGAATTCAATAAGACAACACTGTGAATTAATCCCAAATGTTAAAGTTAGTAGTTGACTAAAGATCACATTAAAGTGGCATACATAGGTAGGTCTACACTATTTGAAATAGAGAAGAATAAACACAGGCGCATTTTTTCTCTGCCTAGTATATTGTCCGCAGTTTCTAGAATCAGCTGTGAACACATGTACTTATTCGCTTATGAACTAGAAGAGTGTAGTAGACATTATCTTCATATACGATTTTCTATCATCTATAAAGTTAGACAGTCCTTTGGATATCCCACGGTAAAACACAATAACAGTGGTATATAGAATTTACATAGGATTTTCTCCTGTCAAAATGAATGCGGAAAGTAAAAAAAAAAAAAAACACAAAAAAACAACACTGAAAGAAAGAGATAAAGACGACTGAATGTAGTTAACAATGGTATCTCCAAATGCTGGTTTTCAAATTCAGTTGGATGCTTGTCGACAGATCCGAGTCTTACGTCAGTAGTATACAAAGTTGGATTTTATACTGGAGTTCAACAAACAACACAGTCAACAACTTACTTTGATATATCCTCCATCCCACAAAAAAGGCTAATATGAGATAATAAAGTAGATTGGCGCCTGATAGCCAACCCTTCGTGCCTGGGCTGGGTGAGTACACTGATAATAAAACCTATAGTCAGTAGTGACTATACCCACATATTCTGAGCCCCATCGTCAGATGACTATATACCTTAGTCATATATTAGTCAGAAAGATAGTCATTCTGACTATATGTAGAGCTCACATACTGATGATGTCACAGGTTTCTGAGCACAAAAAACGTCACCCATGCAGAAAGAGCACATATTTCTGGTTGCCTGGACTAGGAGGAGACAATTACAATCAGGCTAAATCATCATCTTAACCTGTCCATCCATGGAAACTCAATATGTCCGGTCATTAATGGATAGGCAAGTAATCTATTTGTTGTGATATTTGTGGCCATCTCAGTTTAACAAAAGTTATTTCGGGTTCAAACTGTTCATCAATGTGAAGGCATATGGCAGCCATCTTTGATTGGGTGAATGTTTGCTTGCAGGTATAGTCAGCAGTGACTGTACATATTAGTCATATTTACTAACTAAATGTTGCTTAGCAACAAAATGATAGTCATCTGACTAAGCACTATTCCAATAGATTTAAGGCATGACTATGTATTGCCTATATGGCTAACTTAAGTTAGTCACAGGTTACTATAGAGGGATAGCCAAAAATCGCACTATCATTTGACTACCTTAAGTTAGTCACTACTGACTAAGATATTAGACTCTATTTTTATCAGTGTATAGTTATATATACAGCTAGCAGTGAGATTATGGAGTCCATTTAAGGTAACCCCCGCCCCTTCATAAGGGAGGAGTTTGTTCCCCATCAATAACTTCCTAAATCCATTTCCTTCAGAGCTGCACCAGCCACGTGACATTTCCTCTGACTAATGCTTCTCCCTCTCACCTGCTCCTCTCAGCGGGGGGTCTCAGCTATACTGCTCTCTCACCTCCACCTCCTGCTCCCTCCTGCTCCACCTTCCCTAACTAACCCCCGCCACATTCCTCTCCTCGTCATACCTGCTGATTTGCCTGTTGCCATGCGAACCTGCATGCCAATAACCCGGCCTTCTTGTCTAGGCAGATTCATCTCTTCGCATCATCACTGTGTGGCAGGTATAGGCCTTCTCAGAATCGGATCTAAAGTCTTACACAGCTTACTAACTGATTACTGGAGGGCATTTCAAAACCATAGCTATAGATTTAGGTGTCATGGCACTAATAGGGCCAAGTACGTTCTGATTTCCCTCCCATCTTCCACCATAAAACTGGTGTAGATCGGGTTCTAATTTGATGGCATTTATAAATAAAGGCTTAAATTAAAGCTGAAGTCATTCCTGATCTTTTAAGCATAACAGAGTCAGATCCGTTTTTGCACCTGTTGCCATGAAAACCACCACATTGAATAAATTAAATGATACAGGCGCCCCTGACAGATCACAAATGTGACCTTTGACCCCTCTCTGACACAATAGGTTTCCACGGTGAGCAAAGTTTTTTGCAACTCCCCCCCCCCTAAATCGTTACCTTTCTTATTAATCTGTGATTATACCAAGTAAAACACTGTTTTTAGTTGGGACTATTTAGCTGTCATAGGTTTACTGGGGCGGAATACTTCTGTGAGACCTTGACCTCCAGATTTTAATCATGACCCCCTCAGCTGCCTTCCCGTATATGCCTTACTACAAACCTTTATCTCAAGTGTGGCGCTTTTATGAGTTTTAGGTTCGGGTTTTGGAGTGTTTTTATTGCTTTACTTCGAGTAAGTAGTGTTCCACATCTGTGCAATTTGGTGATCAGTCCTACAGGTCTAGAATGGCATTTCTCAAACAGTGACGTAGGCCTATGGACTCTCCCAAACCGTAGCCAGGCACGCTTCGTCCCACTAATCCCTAGTAGAAATATCCCTCCGTCGCTGTTTGAGAAATGACTTCCTGAAAACCCTGAAAAACAAAGCCAATGATCTAGGCTATAGAGTGGTGTGGAGAAAGACTGACAAGTGTGGACAAGTGAGGATAATAAAGCCTTTAATACTGTACACTGTACCCCCTCCCGTACACCACTGGGTCTCAAAGTTGAATGAGGTCAGGACTCTGTGACCGGATGCGAGTGCCGCCCTCGACGGTAAGCTGGCGTACTAACTGTAGTGTGGTCACTTCCGGTTCCGGCTGCAGCTCTAGCTGTCATCCGGGCACCCACTTATATCCCGCCATGCTTTGCAGACCCGATAGTAGCCTGCAGTCAGGATAGAGTCCGCAATAAGGACCTGTTAGAAGGGGCTGGGCTCTGAGGTATCTATATTTGTTAAAATAACGTATTTGGCCCCCTCTAATAGCCCCCTTAGCGCGGCCCCCACCTAGATTTGTTCCGTTTGGCCGCCCGGTTACCACGGTTACGGCCATCGATCGTCATGGCCGCCGGGAGAAAAAAGGTCCAATCAGCGGCGGCCCGGGTCTTTTTACTTAATGCATCTTGCTTCATTTCCCGACCACTCACCCTGCCCACCCACTGACCTACCCACTTTTGTTTGGGCTTCCGATATCGGCCCAGGATCGGGCGTAAGTGCCGCGTCTCGTCAGGCCTGACGTATAGGGGGCGCCACCAGGTCACGTGACTTGCCCACCAGCAGCAGCGCTGCCCTCAGTGCAGCGGCAGGGGACGGAACTACGGCGGAGCAGTCACACAGAGACACAGTGATGGCGGCCTGAATAGAGAGACACTACAAGAAAGGACGGAAGTAGGGAAGGAGGTGGGCAAGGCAGGGGGTTCTGGTGACTCACTGACAAAGCCTGGAGCCGGAGAGTGTCAATTCTCCCTCTACGGTTGGAGAGTGACACACCAAGGGCTGAGGTGATCTACAATCGGCGGTCATGACAGTGTGAGTAGAGACGGGCGGCGACACATCAATTAGCCTACTGCTAAATTGGTCATTATGAAGACAGGGAGAGAGGGGGGTAGGGGCTAATGGTAAGCCATGGAGCAGTGAGGAGTGACCTACAGAGTGAGCTACTGGTAATTAAACTCTGAGCTGCTCACAGGGAGCAAGCATTAAACGCCGCCTGCAGTCTGCAGGTTAATCACATATGGATGTTATAGGGTTGTGCATTCTAATCAGAACAGTTGTAAATACTACAGGTGCAACTCTACTGCTGGCTATTCGTGAATAAGATAACGACTTTTTAAACATTCATTTTAAAACTCTGCCGGTCTGCAAAGGGGACCTCAGTCTACACTATTCAGTTTACTTTTTATGAACACTGAACTTATTCCAAATTTAGCAGAGCAAACTGTGGAATACTCATAATCCTCCCTTCCATCTAGATCTACTACACATGTGCAGTTTTAGCAAATTTAGATAATAAATTGTATTTATGATCTAGACTACATAGTGAGCACAAAACAGATAAATGATAATATAAAAAATAGTCTGTCTGTTTTCCTCTGGTTTATTGGTAGCGCATTCTTTAGTACCGAGGATGTCTTCATTTCATTAGTGTATTGAACCCTTTTTAAGATTTGCAGTTTGGTTGACCAACGTTCTTTCAATTTCACCTGGAGATGAGCATTTAGAATTACATGCAGGCATAGCTGTCATTTGATTGGCATGCTTCCCATAGGAGGCGCCAAAGTCTGTGTTTTAGATCTTTGTCACTTGAGGTGTGGAGATCTGTATCTTCACTGTGGAATACTCATAATCCTCCCTTCCACCTAGATCTACTACACATGTGCAGGATAGCTTCATTCTCACATCACACGTATCATTCATCCCGGTCATCTCTCATATGAACTATCCATCTATATAGATTACATTTACTGTACGATTTCTGACTAGACCTTATTTCACCATTTCTCATTTTCCCTTCCCCTTCTTCTGCCCCCGTCCCCTACAAAGGCTGAGGTGTGCGTGCGCAGCTCGCCACTGGGGGCACTAATAGAAGCCTGCCGCGCATGCGCCGTTAGAAGGAGGCAGGAGGAAGTGTGGTGAATGAAGATCATGTGTCCTTGGTCAGGATCGTCAAATTAGAGCTGTGATGTCGGTAATTAGGTCTGCCAGGGGGCGCCTCAATCACGGTCTGCTGTGCCAGAAACCAGGCATCTCCCCCTGTCTGCTGTCGTGCCAGCCTCCCACCTTCCCCCCTTCTAGTCAGATATCATGTGTACTGGAACATTGTGTATCATGTCTCTGATAAGTACAAGTAGCAGTTTCTCTGTCTATATACAACTTGGACAAACACATACGATCAAATATCCATTCATTTTGGACACCAGGACAGCAGCAAGTGATCGCCTGATCTACACTGTATAGGGTGATTACCCCCTACTAGAAATACTCGTCTGACAAAAAAATAAAGCCCCTCAATTGAAAGGAAAATGTCTGATGAACAATGCAGAAACCCCCATGTTGATATCTCTAATGGTTTTTGAACTATTAAGGGAAATGTGAGGCAAAGTCAGGTGTTTTCTGTGAAAATGTCCAATACAAACTGAAGGCAGAAAGTGGTCATGGTCTGTGCACACACCACCACTCCACCACCCCCTCTATTGGGTGTAAGCGGGGGTGGAGCTGGTTCTGGCAATATGCACAGCGGGCCATTCTCGATGTACTATGACTACACACAGCCACTACGATTTAAAAATGACAATATTAGGGACTACTAGTGCATGGTACTGTTATGGCCGAATCATTAGGTTCTCACTACGATTTAAAGGACAGCAGTCATAGTGTGTAACGAAATGGCCTCCTGATAAGCTGATAAGATGGAAACCCCCTTGTCCCTGGATAACACCCACTTCCAGGGACAAAGTACCCACCTTGAAAATGCCTTATCAGTGTGTTTTGCCACCTTGGCATAACCAGTGAAATTCAAAATGGTGGACCAACTGGATATGGGTCTAGGCTCCTATACAGGGTATACAGGGCTCAGCAGTGCAGGTGAACAGCCTATATGGTGTACTTTAATTGTTCATAACACCTTAGATATTGATTATTTCTTTGAAATTCCTTACATGCGTGATGTCTAATGCATTATCCAATAGCACTACTGATTGATTTTGTCATTCCTCTCCACTGTAATTATGAACCAAGCCCAAACATAATAAAAAGTCACTTTTTAAGGCTTAGATATGCCCTCTTATAACCCAAAATCCGTTCTAAACTACTCAAAATACAATCTAACAGATAATAATTTTTTTTCAGGCAATAAATTAAGCGTTAAGATGTGCCTACCTCCATTACCATCATATCAAATTTTCAGTTCATTTTGAGCTGCTCAGTCCTCCAGGGTGTGAGCAGTAACACTACTAATAAAGACAGAAAAATGGAGGATAGTCTCAAATGTAGCTCAGTGTGTCCTCTGTGTCCTCAGGGCATCAGATATACTCATAGGAATGCCACAAGGCACGGATTTAAGATCATAGACCATACCCCTCACTCCCCTACCACCCACGTAGGCCTAGATTGGAGTACAGCAGGCTCTATGGGGGCCATTTTCGCGGCCCTCAACGGTGTAGGTAAAACCCTTAACACTGTACACCTGTGAGTGCTCCGTCCCAATCAGCAATGGAGCATTGGGCCATGCTTGTTCATGCTTGGCCCAAATAACGGCACTAGCATATTGCTAGTACTGAGAGAATCAGCTGGGTGGCTCATGTAGTCGGGGGCTAGATCAACATTTTGTCCTCTTTGTATAGTTTACTTTGATGGTCTCCTCCTCATTTACTACCTATAGCTATATTCAAAAAGTCATATATGATCTATGTATAGCAACTACTTTCAACTTTAACTAGATAAGCTTAGTTTAAACCTAATAGTTCAAATACATTAGAAATAAAACTTTAAGATTTCAATAAGTAGTTACATATCACCCAGATTGAGTACAACTAGGCCATTGTCTCTTTACCAAGCTAATCCACTCCCCCCACATCTGAAACAATAGGGAGATACTTAGGGTTATTAAGATAGGGGCAGGGTGCAGCTTGTCACCTTTCTCAGTCTTATCAATCACCATTCTTCAAAATTGTGAAAAGTGGCTGATAAGAAATTTACCCAGAATGCACTGCTGTGGAGTCGGGGGCCTACTCATGATGCAAAGCAAGATGGTGGCCTCCTTGACCTGATGCTAGTGCCCTTATAGCCGACATTGGCCCTATGTATCCTTGCTACCTGGGGTCCCTCCGGTACACGTGCAGGTACGGAGCACAGGCAGGGTCTTCAGTCTATCGCCTGATCCTCAAAGTCACCGTTTTTCCATGACGTGCCTGGTGATCTGGGCTTAGCATTCTGGGCCTTATATCCTTTTGTTTTGTTGAGGTGTCATGGCACTAATAGGGCCAAGGATGTTCTGATTCCCCCCCCCCCATCTTCCACCATAAAACAGGCATCAATCGGGTTCTAATTTGAGGGCATTCATAAATAAAGGCTAAAATTAAAGCTGAAGTCATTCTTGATTTTTTTAGCATGGTCAACCATAATGGAGTCAGATCCGTTTTTGCACCAGTTGCCATGGAAACCACCATGTTGAATAAATTAAATGACACAGGTGCCCCTGACAGGTCACAAATGTGAACTTGGACCCCTCTCTGACACAATAGGTCTCCATGGTGACCAACATTTTTTTTGCAACTTCCCCCCCCAAAATCATTACCTTTCTTCTGGTATCAAAATTATTAATCTGCGATAAAAATAAGGGCCCCTGGCACTGATTATACCAAGCAAAACACTGTTTTTAGTTGGGACTATTTAGCTGTCCTAGGTTTACTGGGGCGGAATACTGCTGTGACACCTTGATACAGGCCTGCGTCGACACACTGACCACCATCTACAACATTGCATAATTATGGCTCAAAAGTTCGAAAAGTCCAAATGTGCGGTACCTCCGATGTTATTTCTTAACATTCTATGACCGCTTCCTCCAAATCGTTCCAAAATCCCCACGGGAATAGTAGCCTTGACATTTTTAGTCATAGGACTGTGTGCGATCGTAGTGCCTTAAGAAATGACCAGCAATTGTTTTGTTCTACATTGCATGTACTGTTGTGTTGTGTGCTCGAAGTGGCCATCTTCCAGTTCCTCCAGCTTATAGAGACTATGTGGCCATCTACCAATGCCTACTGCATGTGGAGACACTGTGGCCGTCTTCCAATTCATCCAGCTTATAGAGACCGTGGCCATCTACCAATGCCTCCTTCATGTGGAGACACTGCAGCCATCTTCTAGTTCATCCAGCTTGTAGACGGGTGACCATCTACCAATATTTACTGCATGTCGGATCTGTGTGACCAACTTCCAATTCCTCCTGGTTGTTGAGTCTGTGTGGCTATCTCCCAATGTCGGCTGGTTATATAGTCTGGACAGACATCTCCAAATGGCTCTTGCTTGTCTAAACTGTAAGGCCATCCCCCAATGCCTCTTGCTTGCTACAGTCGCTGCTACTCTCACCAAAGGCGCTGCTGTCGATCAACCTATTACAGTCCTATTGGGCTAGAGTGCAATAAACCTGGAACAAAGGCGTGTATAGATCTATATTTGCATACATGGATTGTGTCGGGGATGGGGGTTCACAAAACATAACCATAAGCATATTAGGACCTGCGCATTAATTGTGTACATGTGTGTTATTTGAGGTAGGTGCATGTGTGGTTGGCGCACACGTTGAAGGTGTGTGTGTTTGGAGGGGGAGGGGGTGGGGGGTTGTCGCTTCATACTGTATGTATACATGGAACTTGATTAAATCACCCACAATGCACCACTCTCTATCGACCCTTACCCAATTACCTCACGGACATATTAACCACCATGACCACCGAGAGACGCTACCGGAAGTCGACTGTTTACCCCACCTGGTGGCGGGTAGCCGGGCGTGGCGGCAGTGGGGTCAAAGTCAACAAGTGGCGTATGCTGCAGACAGGGTTCTGGTCAGGTACTACCACCTGTAGGGTGGATATTTAAGGGGGGGGTGTGAGGTCAGGGTGAAGCTTTTATGCAGGTAAGTTTGTTCCCAAAGTAGTAAAACAATGCAATTACCCGAACATACACTAAAACCAATTTTAAACAGCTTATACCAAATGCTCATTAGAATCATAGAAAACAACAACAACAATAGCAAAACCCTCAGACTAATCTCGTTAATCTGATGATTCTATCTATGAATGATAGGGGAACACTAGGTACAATATATATTCTTCCAGATAAACATATACATCAATGGGTCGCTTATGATAAATGCTCGACGTTTTGACCTACTAAATTGATAACAGTCTTCAGGATCAGACACTTCAGACATCTGAGCTACTCAGCTACAGACTTTGCGCATGTAACATTGAGCTTTTTATTTATGTTCAATAGTGGGGTTATATAATATTCAATTGATAGGGATACATTTCTTTATTTTCATATAATAATGTAACAACCTGTTGCAAGGTTATGGTGTACTCTCATCAGCAGGGACTCATAGATATTGATTCCAATATTACAGTACAGGTGGTATATGGCTTTCTTATTCATCTATAGTAAACCACTATGTCCCCTGTGAAAATGATGTACTAATATACGCTCTGACATTTGTGGTTCATTTATATCGTTAACTGATATAGTCCCTCAGATAGGATCGTCCACATTGCGACAACAAAACAAACATGGCAACATGTTTGATGCAAAGAATGAAGAATGTGAGGGTTTCTGAGTTGTATTTTCATACTTAATTATAATTAACAATAACAACCTTCAGGCTCACCTCTTACCAAAGGTCTGACATGTGCAGGAAAGAACTGTTAGGATCAAAGTGACTTAGACGTAAGTTAAGTGCACTATGAAGATTGTTAAAGCTTTCCTACGTCAAATTTGACGTCATATCCTCTATCGTAACGTTAGATGTCTGGCGTAGTAATAAAGAGTGAAGTATTTTACATATTTAATCTTAATAAACAGACACGTACACGTTCATCCACTCTAGATAACATGGTTAAGGAGGTACTTAACGAAGTACTTTGTATTCCAGGGACCTCTTAAATCTTAAATCTTCTGGTCAGGATACAGGTAATCAATATAAAACATCCTAAGGTAAAGAATGCTAGTCATGTACTGGCACACTTTTGAATACCCCCGGGGTCATTTTACATACACGTATCTGTCATTTAGCTACAACATATTATACCAATTTCAGGAGTTTACAAAAAGGCAAAGCGAAAAAAACAAACGAAAAGAAACAAAACAAAAACGAGTCAGCAAGTTTGTCAACGTATTACAGTTTCACAATTCATGCTTCCTTCAGAATTGAATACCCGAATAAGGCCCCTTCTCGAAATCACCATTGGGAATGTTTGAAAGGTAATAAAGGTTTGAAATAACAATAAACCAGTCTAGCTCCTGCGAGGTGCTACAAGTGATCTATTCAAAAAAACAAACCAGGGATTTTCTCACTACAAGGTATCCACTCTCAGCATTAGAACAATTGGTGTTGACCGTTGAGATTTAGTGGCGGTTACAGATAAGTGCTGATCCCTAGTTCCATGCTAGTTGAAATTGAATATATACATAGAGCAATGACCTTCTAATGTAGCACTAACAGAATACTAATGCTAAGTGAACTCACTGAAGCTCATGGAATGCCATCAATACGGCCTGTACGTTACACTGACCACGTAAGGGTGACACTTTAACGTTCCTCCCTGTGAATCCCTTATGACTCCGGGTGATGAAGTCACTGGTGGAGGGGGGAGGGGGTCACCTAACACTGAAATAAGTCACAACACAGGATCTAACCCTCCCAGGACTAAATGATCAAGGTTCATGTTCATTTCTCCTCATAATGCAATAGGGCAATGCTGATGAGTATAGCTTATGGACACTGCATGAATGGGTGTATCATTTGATACTATAGTAAATCTATGCCGTAGATCGGCACGACAATATCTACGGTATGGGACTTGGTCATTAATTAATCGCCAGGTCAATGAATCTACAAAAGTGATACGACCCTTAAAGGGTCATATTAGGGTCATCTGTATAAGGGTTGCCTGCTTTTGTATCGTGCCAATGAAGGGATTGACATGTAGTTTTGCGTAGTTTTGTGATCGGTCATTACTGTAATCCATAAACTAGATCTTGTCACTCTCATGGTCATGGGTGGGGTATGGGCTAGACAGTGGGAAACAAAATGGCGGATGACATGGGATGAACAGCTAGAACCTTATATCCAAGAATCGGGCGAGGTCATAGACTTTACTGCCACCCAGCCACCCGGCCTCAGCCACATTTCATTCGGCGCCTAGCGATAAAGGTGAAAGGCGGCCCCGCCTAATGATCTACGTTGTCTGTAGTACAAAGCCGGCCCACTAGGGGTCACCCCGGGAGTTGTCACCCTCACCGGAAGTTACCGCCCGCCGTCTAATGGCGGCATTATGTGCGCGCGCAGCCGGAATGAGTCCTAGTGGCTCCGCGTGGCGGCGGCGTCCGATTTGATTAAGTCGAGGTTTTTAAGTATGCTGCAGGAGGCAGGGCAGGACAGGAGGACTCAGGTGATGGTCACCAAGGTGATGACCTCCAGCATCTTGTGTGTCCCTCACAGGCAACAAAAAGTAACCTACTTAAACAGCACCCTCTATTATCGCCCTATTATCGACCTGCAGTTGGAATTCAGAACTTGTAGGAATGTAAATTGCGTCAATTACATACATAATAGACTAACAAATGCACTCCGACAGTAGCCTTACTTTACTCTCCAAAAGGGAAATGGGTCTATCAGTGTTAAATTAAAATGTTGAAGCAATAAGCTCAGTTCAATAGCCATGTTCATTATTGAGCAGATAATCAGGCCTATTATACAACTGTAGTTGCTAAAAATCGGTAGCGCAGCCTTGGGATGTGTCATCATCTTTAATTGGGTCTTCAGGACCCAGAAATATTGTGTAAAAGGCATGGAATATGTTAGAGAAGACCATGGAAGACACTGAAATCATTCACAGTTTTTCTGGTTTCCAACCACAGGCGCCCCAGTCATCCCACCATTGCCATCTTCCTAGCCCATTCCTCTCCCAAGCCGGACGTCGTCGCCATGTGGACGACACGGGACATTTCCCGTCATACACTCGTCCTGTGTCGAGACTTCCGTCGGCGTCTCCTCAGTACCGCCCCATTACCGGCTGCGCCTGCGCAAACAGGACTTCCGTACTCCAGGGGAGCTCAGGAAGTAAGGCGGCCCTGGACCAGACTGTCGTCTACTTATAGTGGGAACTGGGCATAGGTAAGCGGAACTTGCGGCCTTAGTAGACGGAACTCCGGTCAAGATGAGGCATACTAAGGCCTGACCTTGACCAATGTGTGCCAGAAGGGCGTACATATTAATGCAGGACCTGTGTATTCCGTGGGTCTGGCTAATTATGCCTCAGACATAAGAAATCCCCCAAGGCACGTAGGGGTTATAAAAATTGAGGGGAATAAAGAACTTTTGATATGAAAAGGGAAAACTTAAATTATTTAAGTATGGGAAATTCCTTCACGCCCCTCAACCTATACGTTGTATATATACTACCTTCACTACCGTAGGCTACTTGTGGTGGAATGGGTGTTTTTAAAAAATCTGATTCTTGATTTTCAGACCGATATCATTTTGATCTATTCTTGAAAGGAATAGGAGACAATATTCAAAACTCATGTACATGTACTTTACCTCAAGGCATTCGACCCATGGAAGATTGACGTGATCATCCCCGTGTAAAAACCCACTCTATATACTACTTACATTTACAGTACAGTAGACAATGTAACGAGTCATTCACACTATCCGTGTGTCTACCGTCCTATAACTGTAAGTGGTATATCCAGGGTGTGTTACATACATACAGTGGATGAAAAAGGATAACTTTTATGTCAAAAGTAAAGACATGGAAAAATGAATAATAAAAAGGAGAATTATCCCAAGCCATTTCTAATAGTGTACCTAAGGACATTGCTCCTCTATAAGGTTGATTTCATTCTCATCTACTTTTTTTAGTACCTCCAAAATGAGCAGGGTCTTTCTCAGTTTTATTCAGAGGATACAGATGTAGAACCGAACGTGTGTAATTCTCTTTAATTCCAGCGAACTGACAGTTTGGGACTGGGTGTGGGTGACTCACTTAGTCTGAGTGATCCTAGAATCGGCCTTAATTATACATAATCAGGCCTGGCTGGGTGCCAGGGGCCTTTATTGAGGAGGTGTGAAGGTTGTCAGGAGTGAAATGTGATGACTGTGGCAGTTTCACTGTCAACCTCATCATAACACACAAGGGTGAGCATTAATAACATGCCTGCAGCCACATTGAATGGATGCTTCGTGTGCAGATGTAAGACTTATCCTAGCTGCTCGTCTTGCTCATTTTTTACTTTAAATTCGAAATATTAAAGACATTTATTTCTGAGCAGCCAAGCATAATGGACGCTCCAGGAGCCCTATTCTGTATAGGTGTGCTGCCTCAAGAAAGATGTGAAAAAGAAAACAAAATACAGCACATGTATACAAAGAGGTTTCTCAGAGGGTTGTGGGGTTTGTATAACATGGGTACTATATATCCAGAATTGGACAGTTGCACACAAATTGCCTACACTGCAATCTTGATTGACCAAAGTAATGGTGAGGGATGTGGTATCCAAAACAGAAACAAAAACAACCCCAAAAAAACAAGGAAAGCAACCCAATGGTAATGCTGTAGGTCTTGTAATATATAGTATATAGATCTTCCTGGCACGAAGTCGTTTTATACATGTACAATAAAAATGTTACGGCCATTACGTACAACACAGCAGTCAACTCCGGATGTACTGAACCCTCATCCCGGAACTCACCCACCCATCTATATGCGCAGGCGCGGCCGGAAGTGGAGCCTATCTGCGTCTGTGTGTATCATTCCGCCGTCACTTGTTCACATTAATCATACCTCCATCCTGAAAGCATTACAGCCTCGTTTTGGACTGGTTGCCATATGGCCCCTGGTTTCTGGTGTGTGCTTGGTGGGCGATAATGGACACACATGGCGGGAGGAGAGTGATAATGGCCGCAGATGACGGGAAGAGTGTTGACCTTGGCAGAGGAGTGAGATAAGCGGAGGGGATGGCAAACATGGCACCTGTTGTACGGCTCCGCTTTGATACCCACCACCCGGGGAGCAACTCGGAACAGGCCCGAGCAGCTCGGGAGTGGGTGAGAGTCATGAGGAGAGGGTGATGACTTGGTGCGGAGGGGTTTGAAGAGGAGAGAGGAGGAGCTTTTACCTCCTACTCTACCTCCCCCAGCCTACTCCCCTCCTGGTATCAGTCAACAGTCAGTGGTTGCCTGGACAGCTCCCATCTGTTGTATGTAGGTGATTCCTGCCGACTGTGCTGTTTGTTCTATCCCTTATATCCATCACGCTCTATGATTAATTCTCAGTGTTATGATTTCAGTATTGATGAAAATATCCGCCCCTGTACTGTGATGCACCTATACTAACAACCCACATGCCCTAATTACACATCTAACTTCCGGACATACTAACCTTACACACCTTACCCCCACCCATCCATCTCACCCATCACTCATCCTGTCCCCTACCTGCACATCTCACCCAACACCCATCCTCTCCACTACCTGCATATCTCACCCAACACCCATCCTCTCCACTATCGGCACATCTCACCCAACACCCATCCTCTCCACTACCTGCATATCTCACCCATCACTCATCCTGTCCCCTACCTGCACATCTCACACAACACCCATCCTGTCCCCTACCTGCACATCTCACCCATCCTCCATCCTCTACCCTACCAACACATCTCACCCAGCCCAATCCTATCCCCTACCTGCACCTACCTCACCACCACTGCACACTGACGTGACTAGATCTCGCCCTCCACAGATACAGACTCCTACCTTCATATCTTACCCACTGTCCACACTATAGCCCTATAGGGACATCCCCCTCCTGTCCCCTACCTGCACATCTCACCCACCCCCCATCCTGTCTCCTACCTGCACATCTCACCCACCTCCCATCCTGTCCCCTACCTGCACATCTCACCCACCCCCATCCTGTCTCCTACCTGCACATCTCACCCACCTCCCATCCTGTCTCCTACCTGCACATCTCACTCACCCCCATCCTGTCTCCTTCCTGCACATCTCACCCACCCCATCCTGTCTCCTACCTGCACATCTCACCCACCCCCCATCCTGTCCCCTACCTGTACATCTCACCCATCCCCCATCCTCTCCCCTACCAGCACATCTCACCCACCCCCCATCCTATCCCCTACCTGCACCTACCTCACCACCACTGCACACTGACGCTACTAGATCTCGCCCACCACAGATACTGACTCCTACCTTCATATCATACCCACCTTCCGCACTATAGCCTTATAGGGACATCTCACCCCTCCTTACTGACCTTATACCTCTCATGCACCACCGATACTACCTGCACATCTCACACACTGCCCATACTAACCCGACTTCCAAATCACACCATCTGGTTGTAGACCTCCAGTGATACCGGACATCTCAGCGGAACTAAGGAGCAGAAGACACCGGAAGTAGAGGGACAAATGGACTCTGCGTCTTGATGTCAGAACGCCCTGAAAGAAAGTGACGTCACGTCAGTCGGAGGTCAATGGTAACAGTGCCCGGATGTTCATGATGCGCATGTGCAGAGGTCCGCCAACGGAAGTACTCAGCCCTCAACTGAGGATGGACAGCAGGCGATGGACCGGAAGTGGTTTTACAAGGAACTGGTGTATAGGAATGGAGGTGGAGAGAAGGACTGAATAGAGATGGTGTGAGGAAGTGGCAGTGTGTGTCGGGGGGGGGGGTTGTAGCCCTGCAACACTTCAGGCTATGAATAGGGGCTGACATGTTGTCCATCTGAAACGTTCCTGGCTCCTATGATCTATCGCCAGCTGTACAGAAATGTATTCAGCTTATCACAATTTTGCCGTATTAAGCCATACAAATAAATGCTGGGTTAGATTATGCGCCAGTTTTGAATATGCACCATAGAGGGTTATAGTTAAAATTCATAAGTGAGCAGGTGCGAAGCCAGGCCAATACCTTACGATAAGTAACGGGGCCTACATTTGTACATAGAGTATGCTGTGTTCAACCTGTTACATCCTGATGTAGCCACACAGTGGGTGTAGGGCAGCAGGGGGGGGGGGGGTTACAAGGCCGCCCATAGATTAAAGTGGACAGTAAAGGGTGGCACGTCTACACAGACCTCTCTAGACGGCCACCTCTGAACGTCTTGGGGCTGATTTGTGCCGGACATCCGGTATTGATTGTGGGGGAGAGCACAGGGCAAGGTTGAGGGGTGTGGGTCTGTGCACGGCAGTGCAGAGGGGGTGGGGTCTGGATATGGAAAAGGGGTGTATGGGGTGTACAGAGGGTAGGTGAATGAGTTTGGTTCTGTGTTTGAGAGGGGTCGGGTCAGGTTTGGTGCATTTCTGTTTTAAATGTGTTATACCAGTAGATGTCATTCTGCACATGCAGACAACAAGTATTTTCCATTTTCTATCTGACATCTCCACCTTACAGTTTCTGTCACATTAAGAGAGAGGTCAGTATTCGCCATGTTCTTGTGAAAAGTAATTATACCTGTTCCTAGGCTACCATGAGTAGATTAGTCCTCATTCTTTGAGTTACCTAGACCTGCTCTTGAGCTACTCGGGGTAGGTCAGTAGTCATTCTGTACCTGTGAGCAGTTAGACCTGCTCCTGAGCCACAGTGAGCCGCTCACTACTCGCGTTGTGCCTGTGTGAGTGGCTGCTCCGGAGCTGCTCAGGCAGATGCTGACAGACACTACAGACACTGCCCCAGGCCTGCCCCCTGGTGTGGAATCTACACACTGCAGCAAGCAGTTACTTCTCCTGACACAGTATATCACCTTTTGACGATGGCATTAAATTTGGTCTAATTCCATTCTCCGTTGTCCTGTTTTGTTGGCCCTTGTCATGGATCTATTAATAAAACGTAACATGCACACAATTATACAACTGTATTTTAATCAAAGGTACGTTTGCTTTCCATCATAACCAGGACTAAAATAAACAAAGTATACATGTCGTGAATATTGAACACTGCCATGTGGTCTCTTTCAGGGCTTCATATTCCTACATCATTTGGCTTGCTAAACTGTTAGCCTGCCTGATCAGGAGTGTTGCTAAAGAACTAGGCATGAACAGTGTTCCAATCAGTTTTCTTGGTAGCATATTCATTAAACATTCACTATACAATTACTTCCCAACGAGTCTCTTCTAACTTCTGAGCTCACCTACTCAGAGGTAGCAAGATGTCTCCACGACAGGTTAAACTAAAGAACCACCATACTTTTACCACTATGGTCAATCCCAGGCCAAAATAAAAAAAAAAAGAAGTATGCTTCAAGTTACCCAGCCGTATTTTACTAAACAGAGCTCACCCAAGAAATATTTAGCTAATTTAGAAAAAAAATGGGGTGATTTGAACACTTCAATCTGGAAGCTTCATGTTCAGTTGTTTTCATGATACACCATCAGAGGGCTTGTGGAGATAGCTGGCATGATGTTGATATCAACCAGTCCCTATAATTTATATACCATCTCTTTGAATAAAAGAGATTGAACAGTATTTTAATTGTCCTACCACAGCAATGTTCAACTGCAACATCCTCACCCTACCAAGTGACAGACAGACATGCGCACTCCCTGCCAGTCCTGCTTTGTTTCACCTCCACCCTGGGACGGCTGTACTGGGGGTTTGGGTGGTGATCAGGGAGGTGGGCATGGGGCTGGCAGATCCCCCTGGCGACAACTAGTCAGCACCGACCGGAAATGGACGATCAGCGTTCATTACTGTCTTCATTTGTCAGGACGCGGCTGTGGCGGTCGGCGTCGGACGCGGCGCCCGCCCCACTCACCGCCGCGCGCATTTACCCGGCAAATAGAGCCGCTCGCGCGCAGACACAGGCGTCGCACAGCGCCGGAAGTGGGTCTATCAGCGGAAGGATAACCGGACCCCGGACCGGTCTGGTCGTTGGCGTCAGCAAATACGTCCCAACTCCTCCCCTTCCCGTTCTCCCTCCCTCCCTCCCTCTCTCTCCCCCTCCCCCTTGCACACATATAATATATCAGAATTATTCCCGCTCAAGATGGTGGCTATTCCGGAATCGAGATAAGAAGATCGGGGATAGAAAGGAATTGGCAGAGTGGATGGGATCTATGAAAAGAATTAGAAATCAGATACATGGGGAGAGATTGAATGAGCACAATAGAAGAAAAAGAAAAAGACAATAAACAATTGCATGTAGGGATGGGGTGGTGGCAATATGGTTGCCAGCGCGTTGCATTATGGGTGGGTAATCCTGGCGTTCTGCCGCCGCATATAAAACAAATGTCAGTCGGATATTCTGCCCGCCATGCGGCCGCTCCGCGCAAACACACCCTTCCGTCACCAGCGTCCTTACAAAAAGTAGGAGGCCGGTAGAGGACTGGAAGAGGCATTTCCCGCGTCTCAAGGCAGCATTTCCCGCCGTCCTCTTGTTGCGCTGGTCTCGGTGTGCGGTACTTTATTTTATTGCCGGTGTCCGGTGTCCCCCGGGCACTCTGCATCGTGTGAGGACGCATGGGTTGTGGTTTAATTCAGTTAATCCTGGTTGCCGCCTGCCTCACTCCTCACCACCCCTCCCCACTCGATGATCTGCTCTCCACACCTCACACCCAGCTTACCTATGACCCCCCCCATTCCACTCCGTCACATACTCATTGCCAAGTGCTGCACATGTCCTAAGCAGCCATTTTGTCCCCTAACTTTTGATTTGTACAGAAACCTGACATTCGACCATAATAAGCGAGGGTAGCTATGATGTAATTTGCTGTTAATCTGTGAAATTATAGCAGATGAACCAACTGCATTTTTATAACCTTTCCTGTCACCACCATGGCGCCCCAGAATCCTGGCCATTTCCCTATATGTCTGATGCGGGTGTGGGTTTATAGGAGAGAGGTGGTGGTTTGATTACTCTGGTGCCGACCGGCAACAGGCGGCTTGTTTACCCGTAATGGCCGCCTTGTTTGGGCGCGCCGTGCGGGGTCAGCAGGACACAATAACTAGGTCGATGAGACGCCGCCATCCGATTGTCGTCTGCTACGCGGACCCCGTGCCCCACAAACAAACCGCCCCGTGGGAGCGGGTTGGTTCCAGCGTTCCCAGGGTTATGGAAACTGTAGTAATGGCTACCAGCGAAATGGGGAATGAAGTTCGGGGAGGGAGTAGGGACTGGGGAGATGGGGGTTGGGGTTGGAGACACGTGTACGGGGGTGTAGACGGACGCTGGCCGCTACTTATCTGACACTCTACCCTAGTGGTCGATTCCTTCCCGGACCACCTCCTGTGGGAAACGTAAACTCAAGGAGAATAACCTCAGAGACTTTCCCATGTCACCCCTCTCCAGGCTAAACCTCATCCAAATACTCAACTAAAGCCTATCCACGCTTAACTCATAGACCGCCTCTATAGGCCCCAGTACTGATATCTAATAGCCTGCCATTAGTGCCGACCACTCCAAAAACAATCCACTTTGAGAACAATACAAGCAAATTAGAATCCTTCGAGTGGGATGAAGCATCTCTTTGGGACTTAATGTACCTTTATCTTAAAGGTAATTTAATACAAAGATAGCAAGGGAAAAGCGAAACTCAAGGATGCTGGGAAAGGAGGTAAATTGTGGGAAGGGAGGGAAGGCGCCAGGGAGGTAGCGATGGAAGCCTGCAAGATGACTCAGGGACGAGAGAGAGAGAGAGAGAGAGAGAGAGAGAGAGAGAGAGAGAGAGAGAGAGAGAGAGAGAGAAAGCCAGAGGAGCGACTGAACATGTCTGCATGCTCAAAGGCTATAAATGATAAAATGCACAAAAATCCAAAGTTTTAACTCTTACATTTAAACCAATACAGAAGTAGGATGGCGAGAATGGGGAACTGTGTACTTATAAAATTAAAACTAAAAGCTACCCAGACATTACCTTTTTTTCTAATCAAATCCTAGTACATTTGCAAAGGCATGCATAGACCACAGCATCCTCATACCGACGATTTAACGTGGACAGGGCGGGCCCTCTGGGTCCTTTCAATAAAGATTTGCTCCCTGCGACTCGGCTGGTACACTAATGTTGGGGTAATGCCACTGAGGAAAACCTATCATGTAGTTACAGACTGGAGCATCAGACACACGGTAGGATGCCGGCGGATAAGAGTGTTTATTGACAGACCCATTGGTGACAGTAAATGGGTTGTTATGGGTTATAGTCTGTTACTCAGTGGCAGCAGCCTCTCCCCTGACACAATCAGACTGGTGCAGGACCCTGAGTGCAAGGGAGGGATGGTGAGAAGGATACGGTGATGAGCAACCAGTACGTTTTAATTCGTGGTCTAATGTTACAGCTGGTAATGGGAGTTTTTACATTTGTCAATATTGTATATAAACGAGCGCACAGTGCTCTCACATTCAAAATTAAGCGCGACTCTAGGTTGTGAATAGTATATACAAACTGGGGATTGACACAGGCTTCATGCACTACTACTAGTACATGTATATAGACTGTGAATAGTATGATATACAAACTGGTGATTGACAAAGGCTGCATGCATTACTTTTATAGGCTGTGAGTAGTACATATAATCAGGGTATTGACGCAAACTGCATACACTAGAGGCTATACATAGGCTGTAGTATATATAAACTGGGGTATGACAAAGGCTGCATGCATTACTATTATAGGCTGTGAGTAGTACATATAATCAGGGGATTGACGCAAACTGCATACACTAGAAGCTATACATAGGCTGTAGTATATAAAAACTCTGGGTTGACACAGGCTGCATGCATTACTATCATAGGCTGTGAGTAGTACATACAATCAGGGGATTGACGCAAACTGCATACACTAGAGGCTATACATAGGCTATAGTATATATAAACTGGGGGTTGACACAGGCTGCATGCATTACTATCATAGGCTGTGAGTAGTACATACGGTCAGGGTATTGACGCAAACTGCATACACTAGAGGCTATACATAGGCTGTAGTATATATAAACTGGGGGTTGACACAGGCTACATGCATTACTATTATAGGCTGTGAGTAGTACATACGGTCAGGGTATTGACGCAAACTGCATACACTAGAGGCTATACATAGGCTGTAGTATATATAAACTGGGGGTTGACACAGGCTACATGCATTACTATTATAGGCTGTGAGTAGTACATACGGTTAGGGTATTCACGCAAACTGCATACACTAGAGGCTATACATAGGCTGTGAGCAGAATATACAAACTGGGGGTTGACACAGGCTGCATGCTCTACTATACCTCCCGTAGAAGGCGCACCCTGATTTGAAGACCATAATTATAGGGTGCACATGGGGCCTAATTGTTACCATCATACTTATTCTGGTGCCTTACGTTAAAATGATAGCCAACGGACAAAAAGCACCAAATTTTGCAGACAATTATAAAGAAATATGTAGGTTGACTATATCCTTTGCTCCGAAAAACCGATGACAGCAATACCATCTTTTGACAGAAAACTGTCAAAAATTGAAATCATGTCCAAATCATTAATCAACTACCAACAATTGTATGTACTACTATATACGTTGTAAGTAGTATATGCACCAATAGTCCTTTGCAGAGATGACTTCAGAAAGCAACCTGAAAAGGAGGATCGACACAGGCTGCATATGCTATTATGTGCTATTAAGGGGGGAGGGGCTTAAGACATGTTCTACGCAAAAGGTTTAATAAACAACCCTTCAGAATCAAAGCAATAGCCTATATGCTTCCTGTGAAATATTTGAAAAAATGTCAAAAGGAACAAGTATCCCTTAATGCTCATGAACTAATGCTACCACACTTACATAAACTCTTCAGCTAAATGCATATATTTGATAAACCTGTAGGTCTATTAACATAAAACTGGTATCCCTTTAAGGACCCCTTAACGGCACCAGGCTCCTGTTTATTGGTCTCCATGATGCACCACTGCAGTGCAGGTAAATCTACTCGCCAGCACTGCATCTGACACTTGGCCATGTGGTCGATATGGCACATAAAGGCAGCCCTGATGCATCACTCAATCATGCAGACAAATGAGCATACTACAGCATTGCACTATGGGGGCCCCCAAGGGGACCCCCCCTGATGTCATAATGTCGCCAAAATTCAAGGCTTCAGGTCACATGTCACTTTTTTAGGGAAAATAACATGTCTAAAAATCTCAAAATTCAAGGCCTCAGATGACATATCACTTTTTTAGGGATTGGACATGTCACATGTCACTTTTAGAAGGGTACAATGTCGGAATGTCACCTCAAAATGGCCAAATGTCACCATGTCGTTTTTTACCCCTTGGGGGCCACACTATGCGGCCCCAGTAGGGTTAACCCTGCCGACCCCGAACCCACTCCTCCATCCTCCTCCCTCTTCTCCCGTACGTGTCCATTACCACAACGACATCTGACGGCCGCCGCCCAGGGCAACATTGATCGGAGTGACACCAGCGCCGCCCGTGGCGGGTGGCAGAACTAAGTAAGTAAAGTAAGTGTCGGCTTAATGCACGGCCTTGCCGGAGGGGGCGCGGCGATCGGAGGCTGATGTTGGGTTGTATGTCAAACGGGATGAAAGGAGGACGGAGGTGGAAGACAGCAAGAGAATGAGAGGATAGGGCAGGGCACGATGGAATGAATCCCAGGACAGGACGGGGGTAGAACACATGTAGATCACGACAAAGCAGTTTATAGGATAAGGCAGGGAGACCGAAAGGGGGGGGGGGGTGTACCGGGGTGTACCAAGTGGAGGGGGCGGGGGGTAGGCATAAAAAAAAATGAAGGCCTTGAAGGAGGGAGGGTTGGGTTTGGGGTCAGGCTTGGAGTGATATAGATCACAGTCTGATGTTGACCTGTCTGACTACATTCAGTCTTAATGGTAGATTAATTTTATGAAGTAGACTAGAGTCTACAGCGGGAGGGGTAGCGGTTAACTGAATGGGCGTGCTGTACTTTATGTGCTATACCTACTAGCATACATAATTATTTCTTACGTATGCTTATGCGATGGAGAGAGAGAAAGATAGAAGAGAGAGAGAGAGAGAGAGAGAGAGAGAGAGAGAGAGAGAGAGAGAGAGAGAGAGAGGATCAAGGCAGAAAGGCAGGGCGGGACAGAATATAGATCAGAGGCATCCAGGAATTTATCAAGTGAGGTGGGAGTGCGGATCGAAATACAATAAGAATTATTTCTATTATTTCTAGGAAACATGGGATTGGTAGATCGTGAACCGTTACATCTCCTGCATGCTTATTGAGAGATAACCATACTAAGGTAAGGGCTTAGGAACAGCCGTCGCAGACCAATAACAATGTGAACAATAATTTACCTTACCATGTCAATTTGAAATCCTCTTGGGGTTGCTCGCTTTCACTAAAATGTGTAGGCTATTTCTGCTTCACGGTATCTTAAGTAAAAAGGTAAACAAAACGCGACGTTTTCCGTTTACAATTGTTGAATACAAATGTTTATTTCAGCCCAATTTTGAAAATGAAATAAGTTCATGGTTCTTTCAGACACGGATATACGTATTTCGAAACCATTTCCACTTGCCTTCTGAACCACCCCTACTCCAGCTCTACTAATCACCCAACTTCACGGCTAGATTTATGTACTTCCGGTACCCTGGCCTCCACCTGGCGAGAACTCCGGCAACCACCTACTTCCGGTCTGGCGAGACGCGGCTGTTGACATCAGGACCGTCATCCCCTGCGCCGCCCGGATACAGCCTGACTTCCGGGGGAACCGGAAACGCGCCATTAGACAAAATGGCGGGTGCCGACAGCCAAACTACCGCTATTGGGTGTGGTGAGAGGGCGACCAGTGGCTCTTCTTGAGTTCATTTACAACGGGTAGGGCGGCTTTGTTTTAGCGGGTGACGTTTTGTACGATTTATCATTGAAGCTGGCTTTTACGTAGGGGGTGAGTGGGTGACAAGGGGATGAGACTGGGGAGGGTTGAGAACTTGAGGTGTCACAGATTATGAGGTATGTAATTGGGGGAAAGGAAAAGGTCAGTGTAAAAAAAAGGGGGGGGGGCAAAAGGAGTAGCCAGCAGTGTTTATGGATATTGCGCGTTGGAAAAAGAACAACATGTTAAAGTCTTCTTTCCCTTCTTCTGGTTTTCTATTGGAGGGAATGTGGAAGAAAACCTGAGTTTCTTAGTGGTACCGGGGTACAGTACATGTTCCAATTATGTTGTAATAAACACATTGAGAGTCCCCTTGGCCCCCCTCTCACCATCTTACAGGAAGTTCCCTACCCCACCCCTAGGTGGCCCGCTTTCTAGTGGCAAGGCTTGAGTTGGAAGCGCGCGTCCAGATCCTCACCCCGACGCAGCCACCCCGACCTGCACCACTAAAACACCACCGGACATAGAGAACCGGAAGTGCCGACTCCATTGGACCCGTGTAGTCATCACTTCCTGTCTGGGATACTGGGCTGAATAACCCTTATGTGACACGGTTTTACCTGAAGATAGATGGGTGGTGAGAGAAGTGTAAAATTAATGCTTATAATGTAGGTCTGCTGTTCACATTCCAAGTGTGACCTAGAGTCGACCAAGAGAATAAATAAGCCGTATTAATTAATGCTGATCCATGCAGAAGGGAGAGGAAAGTCCGCTTTAGGGGAAAATGGATTTTTTATTCAAACTGTCTACAAAGTCCGATCTATTGCACTCCCTACTCAGTCTATTTTGTTGTTCAGTAACCCCCCTTAGTTTACCAAGTTCCTATATAAACTCCTGTTTATAATCAGAATTGTGTGCAGTTAGCATAATTGAAGTCTGATCCCTACTGTACCAATACACTCCATTCCCTCAGATAAAACCCACCATACCCTGTTCTCCACCAGGGGCGTAGGAAGCAAATTTTTATTGGGGGGGGGGGGGGGGCAGGGGTCTCGGTTGGGGGGGCCTGCAATATTTTTATGAAGGCTTATATAGGGAACCTCCTCATTATTGGGGGGGCAGGCCCCCCTAGCCCCCCCTTTTCCTACGCCCCTGTCCACTGCCCCTACATTCTCCCGTTACCACCTACAAACCTCTCTGCCCTCACAACCTAACCCAGCCCCCTCCTTTACCACCCAGAAAGCCGGTTATTAGGACTTTTGTTACCAACGCCGATCGATAGCCGTTGTCATGGCAACCGTTCCGCCGGCGGAAGTAGCCGAAGGCGCCTGCGCCTTATTAAAGTCCGGTAAGCGTTGTGTTGAAAATAAAGATGGCGGCACGGCGCTTTGTCACGGGCCCGGGAGAGGGCGCCCCGCACCGCCTTCCGGCTTCCTTCCACTTACAGACGAACTCTTTTATGGTGGAGGGAGAAACGTGAGCGTCCAGCCGGTAGAGGTCCTCCGGCTATCGGGCACGGTGTGTGTCTGTGTGTAGGGGGACCCGTTTGTGGGCAGACGGCAGGGGAAGGGCTCCTTCATTAGCTACAGACATTTTACACGTTTCCCGCTCTCAAGTAGCAAAATATGTTATCTTTATCAAGAAGGCTGGAAATCAAAGGGAGCAGACGACTTTTGTCCTGAGGGCGTGTCCGGCGACGGCATCTGGTACCTGGAAACTGGAAGTAAACTGATTCTGCTATGGCCTGGGTAACACAAAATGAGCTCACTGCTCACTATAGTTGCTTCTTTCAACCGGCAACCACAGAAAAAAAGAGTAATGGTATTTTCACCGATATATTAATATGATTAACAAAAATATAGCTATTGGAAGCCATGTACGGATGGAGAAGAAAGGAGATAGAGCTAGGATATTAATGACACAGTCATCAGACCATCAAGATGCTTACATGTACCAAAGTCCTACTGCAGTCCCTACCCCCTCCCCCTGGTCTGAAATTTAAGATATACTGCAATAAACTTTAACAGCAGAAGACACAGAACACAGGGGACGCTTTCCGTACCAAAGACAAAATAGGATAGCTTCATACCCACAGGCTGCAGGATTAAGTTCTTACAGAACCCTCAAGGTGGCGGTAGTGCGAGGAGCTGCTCCAGGCCATGTTATGGACCTTGTGAGCAGCTCCGAATCAGGTCGTGCTGCTTCAAGGATTCAGGTTCATTTGGTTTCATGATGTATGAATGCAGGCCAGGCGAATAACCCCCAAGACTGAATGTCAGCATCATTTTGACCCTAACCAGTTCTTCATGAGGCACCAATCAGTGTGATCGATTGGTTTACAATAATGATAGATAAAAGGTAGCATACCAGCAGCATTATCACCGTTATTGGTTAACAACAAAAAGGCCCAATGCTGAAAAGAATCTTCCACAAACTATGATAGGGCAAAATAAAAAAAAAAGGTTTGTTTCCAGTAACCCGACCGACCGTAGCTAAGCAGGGGCAAAAAAAATTTTTTTTTTTGTGATTTTGAAGAATTTTGTCTCATTTTTTCAAATTTTAAAGAAGTTTATCATTACTTTTTGAGGATTTTTCCTGTATCCTTTTCGTGTTCTTCCCCTCTCTCACAATTGTCATTTTCCAATCATTATTTTACAATGAAATTAAAGATTTTGATACATGCATTGATATGTGCCCTAACATTTCATATATAAGTGTAAAAAAAATCCGACCTACCGACCCTAGCTCTTTGAGCTTTGTTACTGAAAACACACCTTTTATTTTTATTGGCCTAATAATCATGATGTACATGTTCTAAACTACAACGGCTTGAAAATGAGATACACAATCGTTACAGAGTTGTATCATCAGTTCTTAAACAGCACTTGTGGAATCTTAGCATGAGCGACATGAGAGTGCGTCACCAGTGGGTATGACTTGGTGTAGCTTGTCTATCAGGGGAGAGGTCCTTTGTTTAGGTTGTGTACCAGTGGGGTATACATTTGTCCTTATTACCTAGCGAAAGGGTATTATACATTGAGCCTTGCTATCTACCAGAGGGGTGTACCTTGACTCTGGTTGTCTACCAGTGAGCTATACCTTTATCCTGGTTGTCGACCAGGAGGGCATTGCCAAAAAGGAAACGAGAAAAAAAACGTGCACGTTTGTGTATTGACAAATGAATTTCAGATGAAACATGCACGTTTTTTTTTCAACCTCAAAAGGTGTTTTCCATGCATTTTGCTGTAATTCTTTTTTGTCAACAACATGAAAACGAGTTAGACCATGCGTGTTTCTATCAGTTCTGTCTGAGAATAAGTTAACAGGTTCTTCTTCGTTATCTTTTGGCAATACCCCCAGAGGAGTATGCAATGGTTCTGGTTGTCGACAAGATGATTATGCCATGGTTCTGGAGGGTCTTGCCAAAAAAGAAACGTGAACCAAAAAAGAATACGTGCACGTTTTTGTATTGCTAAAAGATTGTTTGGATAATCGTTTGGATGAAGCGTGCATGTTGTTATACATCTCAAAAAGAGTTTTCCATACATTCCACTGTAACCTTTTTGTCCATACTATGGAAATGAGTTATGCAATACACGTTTTCCTCAGTACTCTCTGAAAAGATTTACAGACATACGTTGTCTCTTGGCAAGACCCTCCTGGTTTTCTGTCAGTGGAATATACCTCGGTTCTAGTTGCCTAGACCAGGGCCAAGGGCTATACCTGGAGGCCATTTCTTAACACACTACGACTGCTGACCTTTAAATCGTAGTGAGAACCTAATAATTTGGCCATAACAGTACCATGCACTAGTAGTCCCTAATGTCTGCACCAGTACGACTGCCCTACTAAACCTTATGCAATTACTGCATAGCTGCTAATCGCAGTGAGCAGTCATAGGGCAGTTCCTACGATAGCCTGGCTTATTCTTGGCATTTGTAAATTGTAGTGACTGTGTGTAGTCGTAGTACATTGAGAAATGGCCTCCTGATTCTCTACCAGTGAGTTTGCTTGGCTATATCTGCGGGTCTCTCGTTCATTTTTTATATTCAGTAGTGCATATTACCTTGGATCCAACAACAGTCTGATTTCTATATGAATTCTGCTAATCTACCTGAGGGCTTATGAGGAGGTGGCGGCAAGATTTAGATGAATCACACCATCGACATGAACTACATTAACCCCTATGTACAAACCAGCAAAAGGGGCTGGCCATACATAGCAGCACGAGAAAATTGATCTAATCATTAATCCCTACACTTATAACTAACACGACAAACATAATAAAGGGCATGAAGGTGGGTATGCTTGGCTGTAATGTTATGATGGGTACCTGGAGACTACCTCAGGGAGTTACTTCAAAACGGCCTAACATCATACCCCATGATGTTAGCAAAATCTATGTCTATAACAGCAGGCTCGGTTAGTGTGTAGTTTCACCTATCTAAACGGCCTGCACTATTCATGGAGTTATTTTGGTAAGAGCAAAGGATATCGTAACAGTGTTTTAAGTGGGCCCCACTCACCTGGTACTAAGTGGCAGGCCATATTGCAATACATGTACTATTGGTGAAAAGTTCATTTACAAACTTACAAACATCACTACTCACAGTGCACTAACATCCGTCCTTATCAATGCCACAGCTTTTTCCAACACTAATATGTTGCAAGGGGGAAAAAAGCTCCTGCTCTGAGGGGTAAGCATACACCTCCCGCCCACCACGTGGATATACACTAGAGCCTTTTTCTTTCTGGAATACAGTTGTACCTGCTGTAGGTATGGACCTACATACTAGAAGGCCATTCTAGTGTAGGTGCAGGTGGTTGTACTGCCTACTTACAGGGGTATTTATAGCCCATTTACAATTGCGACTGAGAGTTTATATGCTATTTGTGCATGGATATTATGCCTTGGCATGTACATGAAGTACTTTATCTTACTGCACAGAGAGAGGAACACTGATCGCTTTGATGCATACTGCACAGGTCACAATTTGTCTCCCACATGACATGTATAAACGCATGTCGAATGAGGTTGATGCTCTCATATTTGGTTCGTCAATGAAGACACGTCACATATTTCTGATCCATTCACCTGAGTGCTAGGTAATACTGTGAGACAGTTATGTCTCAGCTATGTACCAATGGTTCAATCAAGGCAGGCCTATAA
The DNA here is from genome assembly GCA_949317995.1 of Acholoe squamosa. NCBI lineage: Eukaryota > Metazoa > Annelida > Polychaeta > Phyllodocida > Polynoidae > Acholoe > Acholoe squamosa. Next base: position 46,380,183 of record OX439038.1, read on the forward strand.
TAGAAGGCAGGGGATATCATAGTCCCACAGGCCTGCAACACTAAGGCACTTTTTCCTATCTACAGAACTTTTACTTGACTGAGGACCTCTATGCAGTCCATAAGACAAGGGCATGGAGGTGCATGGCACTGCCATCTGTCTCCATGTAATGAAGATACTGAGATTATAGACTGTGGGTTAGCTTACAATCTTTTGGTATTTTCACTCACCCTCACATAAGGTGTCTAACCTCTCCAGTTACAGAATTCAGGGTTGTGGGTGTTTTTTTTTATATTCAATAATAAATGCAAATTTAACAATGAAATAAAATTCACTACCATTCATCCATAGTATTTACAGACCTAGGTGATCTATTCTTCATGAAAACAAAATGACACAGGTACATCAAATGTCTTGAGCAAGTGTTGGTAGTACCTCTTGGTAGTGATTAATCCTGGTACCAACATGGTTGTTTGCCCCATCTAGTGGAATATCCTAGAACGATTATGTATATCAAACCATCACATGTCAAGTGCCTTTGACATGGCCATGAGCCTAGTCAACTCACAGATGATATAGCATTTTAAGACATGTAAAATCATATGAGGATTACTGTGTGCTACAGTTGTCATGGTGACATATATGAACATGTCCCAATGACGTGTGCTCTCTGTGTCAAATCAAGTTGACATGGGTATACATGTCACTTTGTCAGGAAGACTTTTTTCAGTGTGGGTACAACTGTCTATGAAACCCTTTAAATCCCTATACTGCATATGAAGCACTATGTACTGCACATATGCAGTATCAACATTGAGAAGTGGGAGATAACCTTTTGTTAACTAGTTGTCAATGTTGATTCGAGGTCTTGTGCCTACTGTAGCCTAAGTAAATGCATTTTGCTGGGACTTCCGCACTGCTGCTCATTTATTATAAATTAATGTATGAATTAGGTCGACTTGCTTGTATTAATCATTTTATCTCCTATATCAAAGAATCAGGTACGATTTCATTGAAATGTCATTTGAGTGCAAAGCCTAGCACTGAAACAGATCCTTCTTAAGATTATTTTTCTAAAAATTGGCCTTTAATTCAAGACACGTCCTCATTCAGAGATCACCTTTGACATACAGGTTCACATAACTGAAGCATACTCTATAGTCTTTACTTCCGTTGTGTATCAGTACTTGCTGCGGCATTGCTGCATTCACTGCGGTCCTGTCCTGGATGTGGCTGGCACCTGCAATAGATTGAAACCGCCGGGAACCATCGCGTGTCATTCTCCGCTAACGTCAGCCTAGAAACGACCATTAGTGTTACAAGATGACCGCCTAGCAACCTACTTATTGCGGGCCTGGTTATGCCTAATCCTCCAGGGTGTAATTTACAGTTTATTGTGTGACTAAATCACCTTATTCTGATTTGTCATTTCAAAAGGGGATAACACATTTGCATGGAGATACAGGTAGTAACGGTAGTAACGACGTTCCGTGCTAGTCCAGCACAAGAGAGAGAGAGAGAGAGAGAGAGAGAGAGAGAGAGAGAGAGAGAGAGAGAGAGAGAAAAAGAGTGTGTGTGTGTGTGTGTGTGTGTGAGAGAGAGAGAGAGAGAGAGAGAGAGAGAGAGAGACACGTACACACACACACACACACACACACACACACACACACACACACACACACACATACAGAAGACAGACAAAGAGGTTCTTGCCGTCGCATTTATTTCAATGAAGTGTTATTTCAATATAGGCAACGTTCTGTGGAAACATAGTACATTTGTACATGTATCCACAAACCAACCCCCAAAACAGCATATAGTCACAAGCCTTTCAAACGCTATATCTAATTTTCTCTTGTCTAACATTTGACTATAATCTACACAACTGCATGTTTAGTAGCCTAGTCTCAGCCCCCCCCCCCCGTCCTTCTAGATATCCCCACCCACACTGTCCCACCACCCACACCGCTCCACCCAAATGGACTTCACATGTACATTTCAGCGGCCAACAAATTCAATTTGGTCGCACGACATGTGGAGGCCGGCGGGAGGAGAAGGGTGATGGGGGACCACCTGGGATAACGGTGGGCCGGGTTGCAAAATCCAGGAAAGGGAGTCTGTAGGGGGAGTGGAGGTTAGGACAAGGGGAGGGGGAATGCATAGGGATGTGTAAACAGCTGTGTGTTGTATTGATGTAGGTTAATTTCTCACTGATGGATAAGCGACAGAACAACAAGAAAACTTTTTGACATTTCATCCACCACATCCATTTTATTATGTCATGATGATACACAGGTCCTCAAGAGAACCGACGCGTATAATTGGGCATTGCAGAAAATGGAACTGGTATAGTCTCGTCCAAGAAGTACCTCACCTGCAATACTCACTTTCTTTTCAGTCCTGACATGTTATTTCGTATTTCCCAGATGTTGTCAAGAAGTTGAGTGTCAGAAGAGTGTGATGTGAGTAGGTCACTTTTTAAGAGTAGTCTAATTCCTTCCCATATCGATGGGAGAGATAGCTACTCAAAATGAGAGAAGTGAAGGGAGAGTCAGACAGGAAGGATGAGTTTGAGGAATTATGATGGATAGGACGAATTTGCTTTGGTGGGTCACGATGATAATAACAGATTATATTAGATAATCATGATATAGAGCAACTATCATTCCATACACTACTGATACACTGAAAATCCGCCGCTATTGGAAAGTCGTCATATATGACGAGTTTAGGGTCGTCAGAGGGTTGTCAGGCCATTATGACTACCCTAAGGGCGTCACACTGACCACCTTGGCTTTACCATTAGTCTGTTAATATACCATAAGAGGGCCCCATTATGCATTCCTGTAATATATATGATGTTCCATTGGGTGTAGAGAGGCTCAAATATATACATTGTACTTGTTGCATATTCTATCATGAAAAGGGGAAAATAAGTATCATTTGATACAACATAATTGTAGAAAGATCGGAATGTTTTAGTAGAAATATAGAAAAGCAGATAGATCATTCGGGTAATGACACCTATCTTATGGCTAGTGCTATAACTCCTTACTCATTGAGTGTGCCTAACATATAGTAGATCTGGAGCATGTTGCTTCTATGATATAAAGAGCTGTCAGTAGGTACCCTCTTTTCAAAAGAAGTCACGCTCTGCTTCACCATTCAACTTGTACTCACCACATTAGTCTGAAAAGTCACCTGCCTTGTTTAATACAGAGAGAGCTGCACTATCAGCTACCTACTTATGTCACACACTCTATAGTATATTATACTGACTGACTTCTCCCAACTAGGTACCTACTCAAATCCCCCCTTTTTAGCACCATACTTGAATGACCACTTGTGAGCAACAAAAGGGACAAGTTACAGCTACATGAAAAGAAAGGACTGGAAATGAGGGCATTTTTAACCAGCTCTTCCTTTTACTATAGGAGCAACACCCTCCAGTGTACTCACACAGTTCTACAGTTCTATGTAAGGTTCAACTAAACCTATGATAGTGGGTTAGGACCCCCCCCCCCCCACTGCCAATAAATACTGATTTATGGGTGAGGGGCTGAATATGATTTACAAACAAAAAACAATTGGGACATTGTAGAGGACGAAGAGGGATACTAGAATATCTATAGTTTCTACTTTCTACTCAGGTTGATGTGGCTTCAAAGGGTAGCCATACTGACAACTTTAGGTCCCGTAGGTTTTCAGTGTATGTAAATAATTCATTTAATTTGGATATTAAGTTTTCAGGAGGGTGTTGCATATAGGGGAATGGGTAGTTTTGCCTGCCTCACTCTCTTTCTTTTCAGAACCTTTCAATGAAGATGATAGCTACTCAAAACAAGAGAACTAAAAAGAGAGTCACCTAGTAAGGTATGTGCTCATGCAATACACGCTCTTTTTAAACAAGGCAGGTAGATTTTCAGTCTAATACTTATGGTGAGTACAAGTTGCATCATGAAGCCGAGTGTGACTTGTTAACATGAGAGGGTACCTACTTGGTGCTCTATTTACATTATATGTAACAGCCTCCTGTTTGACAGAAAAATATAATACAGCTACAAACTTAGCTGTCAGTTATTTGCCACATGTTGCATGTTTGATTGCGACCATTGTATCTTCTTTAATATGTTTTCAATTCATTCTATAACTTCTTGCTTTTCCATATACCTGCCCCTGCCTGTGTTCTTCCGTGTCTCCCTCCTTTACTCTCTTCTGTCCTGTACATGTCCATCATGCACCCTCTCCCTGTCTGCTCTGACCCATCTTACTTTTTTATTCATCCTCTCTAACGCCGGTCTCACTGTGTCACGGACACCGATTACCCGATCTCTGCTTCCCGCCCGTGAAAGCCGCCATTTCCCGCCATCCCGGCCCTCCTAACCGCCCCTACCTCCAGGCGCTGTCACCAGGTGCCGCGTCCTGCCGCGGGAAGGGAGGCTGAAAGGCGGCGGAAGGACGTCAAATCAGATTTCACTCCAGCCTGGTCCGTATAAAACATGTCGGCCGGCGCTAATGGCGAGAAACCAGAGCCGGGCACCGGCAACCCGCGCCGCCTCCAAACACTGGTCGCCGACATGAGCTGCGCATGCGCTACTCTTACAGCCGGAACCGGAAGGACGGCGCCGGGAGTAACGCTGGGGACCGGACGACGTGTAGTCGGGGTGCCCGTGTGGGGTGGGGGGTGGGGTGTGCTGCGCACTGTGTGAGGGACAGCAGCGTCTGCGTCTGTCGAGTTCCGGTGTGAGTAGCAGTGCATGCGCAGTGTGTGTAGATGAAGGCGCGTCGCGGTAGAGGGCGCCTCCTGTGTAGGATGCGCGCGCTGCCTGTAGAGTTTTTATGACAGGAAATTTGCATACAGGAGAGGTGGTGGCACAGAAAGGGATGAGAGGGCGGGCTCGGGTTATCTGTGGGTCTCAGATCCAGACTCTGTCCCTTTGACGTTGGAACGTCTTCTTGGGTCGTATTTTTGTTACAAATGGGCTCCTCCATGACTAAAGGCCGCTCAGCCACGACCCCTCATGCTCCCCCCCCCCCACCTCCGACTCCTTCTCCCACTGACCTTCTGCTGCTTCGAATGTCTCTCACCTCTTGCTTCTTTTTCAGGTTATGATGCTTAAGGATGTTTTTGAATTCTCATATAGTCGCCTATATCTATGTAATATAATCTCCATTAATTTTATCTATCCAACTACAAAAATCATTTAAATGGACCTCAATTCTATGGTTGGAATCATTGAATGTTCATTAATTCAACATTGGGGATGGCTGTTGATGAACTAGGCACCTATGATAAATCCGTTGCTTACGGTCACATCAATCCCAGATTTCCAAACTTGTATGACAGTTTATTAACTATGAATAATGTCTATTTCATCCCTCTCCCTTGGCACTAATTGTTCTATAATCTGCGTCACATTTCCATGACACACATATCAATGAGTGATGTGGAGAGGGTGACAGCGATAGCTAAAGCTTGGAAGGAGTCATAGAGGGGGGGGGGTGAGGGTGCAGTGAAGAGCTTGGAAATGGAGGAGGGAGGTGGGGGTACTGACAGAGTACCTCATGTGGTAGGGTATAATTGTGTTGTTAAGTACCGTGATAGATTATGACACCCTCCCGTTTTGACATGTCCTGCTACATCCACTCCCCCACAACAGGGTGGATGCCTAATAAATCAATGTTCTCTATTTCTATAACACATGTAGTAGGCATATATTTAGGAACCCTTTGCCATGCCCTTAAACAGGCCTCATAATGGCTAATGTAATGACTAAATCCGATACACCGTTGCATCAATGTGTTACTGTATTTCCCCGGCACAGATTTCACGTTGATCACATAAATGGTCCAATAAAAGCAAGATTTTTGTGTGTTTTCATTCTGAGTATTGGCAACATACTTTCAATAACTCTAGGGCCTCTTATCTTATAAAAACAACTAATATCTTAAGTGAACAGAACTAGTGGCCAACTCAATATTTTGGTATCTATTTATGATACCACTTGAAACATCTTAACCTCTGAGGTGTTATACACTTTTACATCACCTCCACACTCTTAACATTGTGTTTCCATTTTCAGGTTTAACCAATGACAACATATAACTAATGTAGAATTTATTTATAAAGGGGGTGGGGTATAGCCTGTAAGAAATTATAGCCTTTTTTACATGCTCTATAATATTGTTGGATCCGAGCCCCTCTGATGCCGAGACGAGATGCCACCTATAGGGTGTTGGAGGAATCAGAGCAGCCCTGGAGGAAGGCAGCAGGTAGTGCTGGTATCCAACATGGAGCAGTGCCCAATGGCCATGTCTGAAGGTGATAAGGCTGAAACAGCTCATGTTGTAGAGTCACCGTTAATATAGACAGAATCCAACAAAGGTGGAATAAATCTGATTGTTCCTCGTGAGTGTATACTCTAGGATATATAACACAAGGCTCTAGGATGAGTTTTATATGAGCCAGTGTCTGATCGGAAAATCGATAATATATCCTGTTTCTTTGTAAATAAATCATCCATGTATATAGTGAGTATAAGGCAGGGTATTATCAGACGCGCATAACGATACTCTAAATGAACCATACTCTAAATGAACCATTACTACCCAGTGTTTAACCCTTTACATAAATCTATCTGCGTACTGGAGGCTTCTCGTATATCGACAATCGTGTTCACAAACCCAACCATACACATCCTCCCAACCAACGCCCTAATGAGTCCATTTTAACAAGCCTGAAATACAATGCCACTTCCCCTTTCCACAACACCATCAACACCTCATCCCTTTACCTCCCCAACACACGACCAACCCTACACCCTGACCACCCACCTACACCATGGAAGTACCCAGCCCTACCCTACACCTACCCCACCCATCACCTCTCTGTCCTACCAAGCACCCTCCAATTTCAACAAGACGGGATTAAAAAAGATAATCACCGCCTAGACCACGTGATCCCTCCGGGTCCTGCACCTGTGCACAAAGACCCACAGCTCCAAACCACGCGTTTTCTCGCGGCTGGACACGTGACCGGCACAAAGCTGCGCGCGCAGGTTTGTTGCATGCTGGGTAATTAGGAGGGTGTGTAATTGGGTGATGTCTTAATTGTGGTGGCGCCTCGTAGCGGGGAGGGGGTCAAGTATGGGGTGATGCAGTGAGTATTGGGTAGGGGTTGGGGGTACAACAGAACGCCCTGTAGGTAGACTAGGGGTAAAACAGAACGCCAGGTAGTTGACTGTTCATTTTACAGATTCACCCGGTACCTCTGTTAACTTTGTAAAGATTAGATCACACTAATGGCATCTTGCTGGGAATTCCCTATGGTCAGGATCTGAGGTGCTTAGGCCTATACATGTATATCAAACATGCTTTGCCCTCCTATTTAATCCATCCATATAGCCACTATGTTGGACTGGCAATACCTTACAGAAAAGGCGCGGTTTTCTATATTGGTGTACCCTTTCCTACACATGGTAGACGACCGCGAATAGGACAACCAGAATCGTATGAGGGTAACAGGGGGTAACAGTGACGTACCATGACCAAAGTACGTCAACTGAGGACCACTTGAACGGAAATCAGGTGTAGTATTGAAAAGAGAAAAGCGACCACAAAACAAGCCCAATTCAAAGCTGCCTCTTTACCGCCGCGGTGATTGCTGGAAAGTAGATATGTGTGAAAGTTAAAACCCAGGTGTAAAACCAGCATTCAAATATTTATGAAAATTTGTTGTTTTGTGATGCATCGGGACTGTTCCATACGCTGTTAAGTCAAACTTTAAGAAAAGGTCATAAAAGAGAGAGTGCGTTGCATGACCTGTATTTTCATACAGATTCGCCTTCATTGCGAGGATTTTTTTTCAATAACACTAATTCGGGGGAAAGAAGGTTCAAAGTGATATTCATAACATCGAGTAACAAGCAAAAATTGGTGGCGTCAAGTTTACATCTTATAACTAATTAAATTTCCACCTGTGAAAGGTTTTAGGAGACAGTGGATACTAATATCATAAATGTAGTTAGATAAAATAGCATTTATAACGCCCGCAGTCTGGGCTGCTTAAACGTGGTGAAGTTTTTCTCCTGTTTTGTTAACAGCAGTGAAACGTTATCACGAACAGGAAACACCTAAAGAAGCGTGTCGGGAATAATGCATGTTTTCAAAGGGTGTGTTTTTGTGCCAGAAATGTTCAACTCGGCAGTTTTACTCCTCAGCATTTAGAATTGGTTCCATAAATCAGTTCTGCTTTTAGTCACATTTTGGCAGGCATGAAATGGTGCTGGAGTAACCTGAAACCAAACTGATGTAAAGCACGGAGCAAAACATGCTTAGCAAAACTCAGCAATTTGAATAAAAGTTATTGAGGGATTAGGTTAAAAGTAGCGTTCAAAGCGCTCGGTTTGGTTCAGCTAACTTCTGAATTTTAACTGTTACGGATATCTAGGATCAGGGGATGGCTTTAAAGGTAGTTTACAGGAAAGCATGCTGGTGGGACAAGGATCATCAACAATGAACCCTGCCCTCCAGCGAGATATTCTTATAATTTTCATGGTAAAGCTAATTTTATGTAGTATATTTCACGACAAAATTAAACAATTTACTATGCTTTCGAGAAAATAATCTATCAAATACACTGCACTGAGTAAGATGCCTAAAATATATTAGCATGTTCTAATTTCAGATAAATTTGCATGCCATCCATTGTCCAGTAATTACCATTTCTCGTGGTCTAATTGTTGTCCCCTTTTCACCTCGTGTGGTATTCACCGCTGTTCTGAACAATACGCGCGTTCAGCCTCCCGATTACAAAACAATATGTACTTTTTACCAATGCACATTCAAACTTTGTCCCACGAGATTAAAATCTAAAAACCGCTACAAAACATCTCTCCCATCCATATCCAACATGTCTGAATTGGCAAAACGTTCACGTTACCGGAAACCGTCACGCACGGCACATCGGTCTGCCGGAAGTCCCCGTTACGCATGCGTACAGGCGTCTAGCGTTCGTGACGTCACCATTGAAGAGCTATTAATCTGCGCAGCCGCCATCTTTACAGCTAATTCCATGATCACACACGCTTTAAGGTAAGTTTACATGGCGTGTCAAGAGTGTCAGGGTCTCAAGAGGGATAAGTCGTCCCTGACTCGACCACCCAGTAAGTTGGTACCTTAAATCGATTATCCTGGCGATTATCCCAGGTTGGCCAAGTTATTTTCACAATCCAAGAGTATAATTTCCAAGGCCTTTCTTATGTAGTTGATAGGGCATAATTGCTAGGCCCTACCTGTAGTTGTACGTTATCAGAAAGAAGTTAGTCTACGGTGGTCGACATAAGGTACCAACATTGTTTAATAGGCCCTACTAGTTTCAACAAGTTACTTACGATTAACAATAGTTCAAATATCTTGACAAAGATAATGTAAGGTGGCCTGTCAGCCCTACCAAACGTATATGAAATCATAATTTAATTCTCTATAAAAGACTTTGGCTTCCTAATAGGGCAATGCTTTCTTAACCCATTGCACTTCATAAGACAACAGCTCGTCCAACACTAGGTTGACTATTTTGAACAGCAATTCCATTAAATACCCCCCTCCACAGCAACCTTTGAAACACTTTGTCCCACTTTCCCACAGTACGACCGCCACATTGGTGCGTGTTCTCGCGTTACTTCGCAGTAGACGAGATAGCATCACAAAGGTTGTATGAATAACTGTTTCCCTGATGGCGGCTCACTGCCTCCCATTGTGTCCTAGCTGCATGAAAACACGGCACTGATCCACAATCTGAGCCACAGTCAGGAACGCTCGGGGCTGCGCGCGCATATCTGGTGGTCACGGCCAATTTGAGTCGGCTTTTAATTACCTCTATCTAAAGTCAGGTCAATAATTCAATGGGGGCGCGGCACACTCTCCACCCCCACAATAGTGTAATGAATAGGACCCTGGTGGCCTCTGTATTGTGTTAATAGATGCCTTGTCCATATGGACAATGCTACAGATACAGATTGTGAATGACTGTGATACGTTTTGTCGATATGGGGTGGTGTTAGGCTATCTGTGTCATTGTGACATGAACAATACTGTATTCTGATACAAAACCAGTATGCATGATAATACGGGGGGAGGTTGGTGGAAATAGCTGAAATGTAAGCTTTCATCTTGTCTCAATATCTGGGGCATTTTGTGGTAATTTTAGTGTCAAATCTCATAAAATTCAGTTGCATATTTTGCTCATCTCCAAGAATACATGGGAGAAAAGATAAACATAGATATAACAAATAATGATAACTAGCATTAATGTGGGTCTGTGTGTCATGGCAAACAGTGGATTACTTGACGATTTGAAGCCTTTGATGCTGTCATTAATATTAAAAAAAGCCCAAGGTGTCGATGTAGGCCTACCTATATCGCATATCTGGTGGTCACGGCCAATTTGAGTCGGCTTTTAATTACCTCTATCTAAAGTCAGGTCAATAATTCAATGGGCGCGCGGCACACTCTCCACCCCCACAATACGTGTAATGAATAGGACCCTGGTGGCCTCTGTATTGTGTTAATAGATGCCCTGTCTGTATGGACAATGCTACAGATACAGATTGTGAATGACTGTGATACGTTTTGTCGATATTGGGTGGTGTTAGGCTATCTGTGTCATTGTGACATGAGCAATACTGTATTCTGATACAAAACCAGTATGCATGATAATATGGGGGGAGGTTGGTGGAAATAGCCGAAATGTAAGCTTTCATCTTTTCTCAATATCTGGGGCATTTTGTGGTAATTTTAGTGTCAAATCTCATAAAATCCAGTTGCATATTTTGCTCATCTCCAAGAATACATGGGAGAAAAGATAAACATAGATAAAATAAATAATGATAACTAGCATTAATGTGGGTCTGTGTGTCATGGCAAACGGTGGATTACTTGACGATTTGAAGCCTTTGATGCCGTCATTAATATTGAAAAAAAACAAGGTGTCGATGTAGGCCTACCTGTGTGTGTGTGTGTGTGTGTGTGTGTGTGTGTGTGTATACATGAATTATGTTTGATTAAGAACTGACATTTAATGCACTTTACTCACAACCAGTGGCGTTCTGGCGTACGCATATTGTGTACCATTTTCACTATACTACTCACGGCAATGTTACAGTCCACCACAGTGGTAAGTAGTATAGGAAAGTGGGAAGTTGCCGCAGATGATTTCATAAAGGGCAACGGGATACGTCTTTGGCAAAAGATTCAAACTACTTGTAATCACAGGAGAGGGAAATCACTGCTCTATTATGTATACCTTCTGGAATTTATCAAATTCTTAAAAGACAGTTATGGACAGTTCATCTCCTGGCCCGTTGGAATCCTCAGGATCCGTTTCATGTTCTCCACCTTACGTCTTTTAACACTTGAATTCAACAGAAAAGACGGACAATTATCAGTGAGGATGGGAGGACCCCGTGGGGAGGGAGACAAGACAGTTGAAGCAAAGTAATCTTAGAGAAAGGGGCGTTGACGGTCAATTACCACAGAGTTAGAGGAGTAGGGCCGGTGTAGGGCGGGCAGATAATGACAGATATAAGGACGATCCATCACCAGCCAGAGACAAGATAATCAAAATAAACATTCTCACCAGGCGGCGCCACCCGCACCGGGACGCCGCGCACACTGCACCACGGGACGCATCAATTGAAGACGCCAGGGGTCGCTGCGGACGTCCATCCGGCGGGGGGCCCTGCCTAAACAAGCCGCGCCCAGCCTATTTCCTGCCGCTTTGTCAATTCCACTATAATGGCGGGCGCGTCATTAACTGATATAATCGCGGGAGAAGTGATAAGACGCAGAAATTACACTTTCAGGGGATAAATCTGGGCGTCGTGCCGTTCTGGGAGCCGCTTGGTGGTAGGGTGGTAATGAAACGACCGCCGTCCACGGACACTGTCATCCAGCCCCTCAATAGGTGTGCAACTGGTATACTAAAGTTCCATGGCTACATTATATTAGTGACAGAGGATGGAATAAATGTGTAGGTACTATAGATATTTCACTGGTTCCTACTACTTTTAGATTAGAGGTGGTTGTCAGAGAAAGCAAGCACAGTGTCTGGGAAGCAAGGGCAGGGGACAAGATGGCGGCGTCCATACAATGATTTGACCCAGAGCTATAGGTACTACCCCTTTACTCACTCCCCCTCTCTCTTATCCTAATTTCTACATCGCCCACACGCATCTATTTACCCCTCTTTTCTCTCTCTCACGCCCCCAGTACGAGCAGAACGATGTGCCATTTTATTTTCTCAATGTGCATACCAAGTACATTGTAGGCTCCCCACCAACCCACCCACACACGTTGGAAAACAATTCACTACCCCCCACCGTTCCACGAAGTTCACCCTCATGGTGTTCACACTTTACTTGTATGGCATAAGTGTGCATGTTGAATCACATCATAAATAATTTTGATAAAGTTGCCTTTGCGATATGTACAAGACTAGATTGGCGGGGTGTCAGCTTTTGTTTTGGGAAACTTTTCTTTTTTTTTCAATTGTCTTAGAAGAATATGTAGCAATTTCTATAGTTATATAGGCCTACGGATTACTTTTACCATATAACATCAATAGTCCACTAGGCCTCTAAAGCAGAAATTTATATAGAAAATGTATGGCCCGATCGCGCGACAGAGGCCAAGTGGAGTATGGACTTGACATCGATAGTCCACTAGGCCTCTGTCGCAAAAAAATTATATGGGAAATGTATGACTAAATCGCGCGACAGAGGCCAAGTGGACTATGGGTTTAAGGGATTAAAAGATTATCCTGTTCTCTTAGTTAATTGATTAAGCACGATTGAGATATACATTTCCTATATAAATGTCTGCGACAGAGGCCTAGTGGACTATCAATGTTAAACCCACAAGATACAGCTTATATTGGGCCAAGCATGGACAAGCATGGCCCAATTCTCCATTGCTGATTGGGGTCAGGGCCTACATATATATAGAAGGATTTCTTAACTGCATTACCTGTATTTTACGGAAACGTGTGCTTCTAGCACTTGCCGTACCCAATCACATTCTGGTATCTTAAACTATTACCTCAACCCTTAATAACGAAGAACTGTTACTTTGAGGATAACAATTTCTGCGTGCTACCCATTTCATGAATACCTGCCCACACCTCCATCTGCATCCCTTTGCCCAATTATCTCCTTGATCGCCCTGACATTCTTTGGGGCTATTTGTGACAGCTATAGATTTATCACCAACCAATAGAGCGAGTCATCCACCTAGCCACCTCAACACACGTCCAACCCCTGCACTTTACTTCATAGTTTATTGGCGGTAGACACGTAGGATGTTTTATTGGGACTGGCACCTGGCCAAGCCTATTCCTTCTCGTCCACAGAAGCACTCTCCCTATCTTACTCCATCCAAACTACCTGATCGTCCCCTCTAAGCTAAAGTCATGCAACAATATGCCTCCTTTCGTTCTTCCTTCCTTGCTTCCTTGTTACCTCCTCGTTCCCTTGTCCCCTTTGTTCCTTCCATCCAGTCTTGCTGCTTTGATTGATTGGTAATTTGATTTCCGCTCACTACATTGCTTATCGGCAAAAAAAACAATTATACATTTTACTGTTGTTCAGTTGCATTTCTTGCATTGCATTACCCAAACGTAGTTCACTATTATCCCTCTTTCCATGTACAAACCATGTCCTTCCCCTTCATTTCATCAATCTAAAGTTTTCCTCTGCCCCCCTTGTTTAAGTCCCAGGCTTAGGCCGAATGCCCAGGGCCTGTCCGGCCGGCACGTGCCATCTTACTCTCCTACTTTTTCCTCCAGCCCGTCTCCTACCCCCTCCCCCGGGTCGTCGTCGCCCATTGTCTTGGCGGGGTAAATACGGCGTTTAATTGTCCGTGACCCCACAATGGGGAGGAGGACGCTCGGGTTTTATTTGAGCCGTCACTGTTGATTACATGTAGGGAGGAGATGATCCCAAAGGTTGGGGGGGGGGGCTAAAAGAGGTAGGGGTGTCCAGTGCCTAGGGTTGGGACTTTCCTGTTCACAGTCAGACAAGCAGAGTGGGAATGGTAAAGGGAGAGGGGCTGTTGACAGGAGGGATTGAGGTTGTAGGGATGGGGGTGAGTACTTCGTTAGCCCATCCCAGTCTCTGCAGCTCAGGTTTCCCACTGTGTAAAAAGGGCAAAACTCTGAAGGTTAAAAAGGTCAAACTGGTCAATTATACCTGGGTGTGAAATAAAGGTCATACTGCGATCATATTTCACCCTGTTCTTTATACAAAATACCACCCTTTTAGATAACTTCAATCATTGATGCAATGTTGGGATCATAGATGTTTATTGCACAAGCCTATGTCGTGATCATAACTTGTAACAGCTTTATATGATAAAACAATCCATAATTCATATTTTCAAAAAGATATAGTCATGAAGTCATTGAAATTTAATTTTAATATTTCGGGATATAAATACAGAGCAGAACCTACTACTGATAGGAGTGTTACATTCTGAACACGCTTTGGTCTGCTACACCGTGCACAAGATGAGCTCACTATTTCGTCTCACCACTATAAATTGCAAACCCGTTCCGGTTAGTTGGAATAGACAGACACGTCCATGTGACGGCCGGTGATGGGCGTCTCTAATGTTTCCCGCCACTTTCCGCTAAAACATCCACCACTTGTGCCGCCAGGCCTGATTAATGTCACACAGCGGGCACTGGCAACCAGCAAATCAGCGCTGGGTCTCAAACAAAGGGATGTCGTGAAATGTCGGCTGCTATCTGTCCGTTTGTCGTCTGCTATTATTTTGAGGAGACGGGGTTCTAAAACTGTCACGGAAACGTAGGAAGGAACGGGTTATTAGTTGAAAGCATTTAGGCATGTGCATTTCTGGTTTTACAACATTTAATTGATGGTGCACATCGTTTTATGACTGTTTCCAAGATTTACAACAGAAAATGTGGCGAAAATCAACATTTCTCCCTTCAGATCACGTGTACTGCACTGAAAATACAGCCATGCTCCATGATTGTGTTCAAACTAGGGGAATCCTTGATCCAAATAACTGATTATTGGTAAATATTAGGAGGGCATTTGAAAAAATGGAGAGGATATTTCAACATCAGAGGAAGTGCTGCAGTCCCTCCCAAGAATATCTCAATTATTCGCAAGCAAACATTGAATCCGGATGGAGAGTTCAGCATAGCCAAACTCTATTGACATCAGTGTGGAACTCGGTAATGCCGTACTCTAGACACAAAATCTTTTTGGCGACTAATACCTATAGTCCACTGGACCTCTTCGGCCGACTTTTGTGTAGGAAATGTATGGCCAAAATTGGCCGAAGAGGCCCAGTGGACTATAGGTGTTACATCGACAGTCCACTTGGCTTCTATCGTAGCAATTTACATAGGAAATATATGTCTCATTCGCCGCCGAAAAGCCAAGTGGACTATGGGTCTAACATCGAGAGTCCACTTGGCCTCTATCGTAGCAATTAACATAGGAAATGTATGGCTCATTCGCCGCCGAAAGGGCAAGTGGACTATGGGTCTAAGCGGCATTTAGTTTGTTCTAACCTTTTAATTTCTACATGGTGATAGTACCCGCTCAGTTGTGTATGGGGTGACAAAAGTCTAACGGACACAACTCGGTGATGCTCCTTGTTGTTAATGATATACATGAGGTGCCGTCTGATTTCAAAGCTTCTCTATAATTATATGGACATCCATAAACGAGAATCCGTCACCAGGATCCCTGGCTTTACCCCAATTTACACATTGTTTTTGGGGATAACTATTAAGTATAGAAGGAAGAGCAGGAAGAATCAATAAAGGGTATCACCAGATAAATCCCACTCACAAAACCTTAAGAGATGCCTATTACCAGAGATAATCACCTTATTCTGCCACTCAGGTGTGGAGCCTGTCAGGTGTTATGTATCTAATTAACTATACACTATAACCAGGTGTGTGTCACCTGTACGTCATGACGCCCCCTCTACTCCCTCCCCGTCCCCACCTGCCCTCTCCTCTAACCTACCTGCCGTGCACCTCTTCCCCCCAAAGCCTCCACCCCATCTTTCCTGCAGCTATCTCCTCTCACTCCCAGCTCATCTTCTTTCTACATATATGAATAATAATGCTGACGAGACTCATATATAGTTTCTCTATGTACTGGTAGGCTGTATTTTCACTCTGTTTTAGTGTTTACTGTCCGATCTATCTTCCCTTTCTCTTCTCCTTGAGAGATACATAGACTATGCCCATGTATATAATGATTTGAGTTTGAAAATATTTCATTTGCAACAAGGACGTTCACAACATAGTCACAATTTTCATTGACTTCTAGCCCTAATCCTAAATTTATCTCTTTCAATAATACTTACTTTAATTCTAATTACATCTTTTCATTTTTTTATAACAGTTATTATTATTTATTTATTTTTTATTTTTTGGTGGTGGTGGTGGTGGGGGGTATCTGGAGAGGTTTGTTTCATAGGGGATGTTCTGACACCCTTCCCATACCACTCCCCAGTCCCGAAACCAACGCTACCACATCTCAATCTCCCAATCTCCCTATGCCTGTGGACATTCTAGTCAAGTGTCACTCAGTGGCATCTCTCGTCCCTAACCAGTCAACAGCCCCCAGTACCATACTGACACTTAATACCCTGAGGGTACTCCGAGCGTGCAGCTAATTTGGTGGGTAAATCTCATCTACCTTGTCAGCAACCTTATCTTTGTCAGAGTTGGATGTAGTGATTTGTACTCTGCTTGCTGTGTTGATCGACAACCAATTTTATTTAATGTTTAGAAGAGAGATACAGAGACAGGAGAGAAAGAGAAAGAGGAAAGATAGAGGGGTAAAGTAAGGGAAGGGAGAATGGGGGGATATAGAAAGACAGAAAAGGAGGAAGAGAGAGAGAGAGAGAGAGAGAGAGAGAGAGAGAGAGAGAGAGAGAGAGAGGAGAGAGAGATTTTTTACAAGAAGTGTTTGTTGACCGCGCCACTACGTGAGGAGGTGATAATAATGCAGTCAACGTTATATTTAGGTCCAGTGTTGTTTGGGAATCACCATTATAATAACATGGTACAAATAGATGAGATGAATAGACAAACAAATGGGTACTTACATATGAGCAGTGACAAGGTGCAAGGACATAGAGTATAGGATTGTCCTACTACATCCTACTTATCCAGCCAGTCAGCTAATTGCTGACTAGTCCGACATGAATGATTTAAACTCAGAAACCGAATTTCTAAATTAAGGGAAACTTAGTTATACAATTCTATTGCATTTTGAATATAGAAGCAGGTCATTTTAACCTGGTTATAGCCTAGCACACAAAATTGCTATATACAAGATATGGTATACAAATATCAGAACCACCTTTAAGAAAATAGATCAAGGAACATAAAAAGGACAGATGAGGGTAACTGCAATGAAAACAGCTAAATATAGTTGAATTTCTTCATTTAATAAAATCTTATTTTTGCATCGTATTCACCTATGTGAGGCCTGTCCGCATGCAACTCCGCCTATAAGACATCATTGAATACTGACAGCCTCACCTCAGTGAATACGATGCAAAAATATTCCATGGTCATTGACATTTGCTTATGTACACTACCAATAACAAGAGTATTTAGAATAGAAATAAATCTAGTTGAAACCAGTAGTAAAAGGATGAGGACAACACTGGACCAAGCAAGACTACCAGTTGTAATCTGCTACAGTTTTTTAGATGTATCATAATGAGTCTTAGATATTAAGTCTCGACTTTAAGGAATACTCTTTTTATTCATCAAATATTTCAATGGATGGATCCAGCTCTATGGGCGCCTGGCTCTTCTTATGCAGATCTTGAATCCTACAAACTCTGGCCTTAAATTGTTAGAGGGAGGGGGGGGCAGAGGGAGAGAGAGAGAGAGAGAGAGAGAGAGAGAGAGAGAGAGAGAGAGAGAGAATGAGTGAGTAATAGATGTTTAACGCCATTTCGACAGCTTAGGTCATATTCATGGCAGAAACTATATTACACAATTTCACAAAAGAATGGGTCAGTGCCCACACATATGTGCACGACACACATCCTGAGGGGATAGGAAAAAGGGGAAATAGACCCTTTCAAGTGGGCTAGGGAAGCCCAGAGAGAGAGAGAGAGAGAGAGAGAGAGAGAGAGAGAGAGAGAGAGAGAGAGAGAGAGTGTGTGTGTGTGGGGGGGGGCGATAAATGATACCTTAGTGCACCATACATTAACTGTTAGGCAGTCATACCATACCCTATGCATTATTTGCGTTTCAGATCATAAGGTAAGGCATCAAATATCTGCAATGTTCAGAATTCATTAGTGATCATATTCTGAAAGAGAAAACATAATCGGTATTTAAACTAACTTATTCATCACATAACGTATCTGTTATTACACCCGTGTTTCCTAGGTATATGTAACTCAATTCCGATAATTTAATGCACCAATCTACCTTTACATGCTCTCTGGTGCCCGACTGGTTCGACCTCCTTTCATCCCTTGGGAGTCCTATGGCCGCTAGCAGGAACCGACTCGCCACCTGTGGCAAAACGGGAAACTAAACTGCTCTAGTCTGCAAGCACTGGGGAAGATTCATCTCTACGGAGCTAGCATGTCCTAGTACCACAGGTATTCGGGAGCAACACCTCCCTGTGGCCTCTTTGTGTAGTCTATTTTCAGAGACTCTCATTTGATAACTATTCATATGAATTTTCTATGAATTAGATGTATGGAATCTAAATAAAATAGAAGAGAAAATGGATTCGGTAGAGTAAAGACCATCAGATTTAGAAAAGAGAATCAGGTTCACATTGGCATAAAGTTTAGCCAAAGATGGATCCCCCGTGGTTATCCTGTGGCCTATGAATAAAAAGAAACTTGCTTCCTTATTTCCTTCCTTGAGTTTTGATAACCTAATATTTTTTGACGGTTTACAACCTCGAGTGGTAAACGGATGATGTCTCATAAGCGGCATAATGTCGATAGTCCACTTTGCCTCTGTCGCACGATTGAGTCGTACATTTCCTATATGAATTCCTGCGACAGAGGCCTACACTGCAAAAATGGTGTTTAGATCCTAAACACAATTCTAAACATATTCTTTTTAAGTAGGGGGTAGTCACACAAAACCAGACAGGAGGATCCAGTTCATCAAATTTTATTAACAACTTCAAAACATTGCGCTGTTACATAGATGAGTATGGAAGATGATCAGTATAAGCAACGTTTCAACTCATTTAATGAGTCTTCATCAGGCTTGACCATGAATGATTTGGTGAAATACAGCCCTTAAGGTACTAAAAATGATTGCCATTTTGTTGACTTTTTTGTCTTGCCATGGATACACAGGGCTCAGTGTGTTTTTTTCGTAGTGAATGCTTTGGTTGTTGGTGTACTACAGCTTGGCTCCAATGTGAATGTATCAACAGTGCTTGATAATTTTAACAAGCTTAAGTCATAAATATGATTGACAACGTATTATATAATTTGTTATTATATAACGATAACATTTTGTAACGCGTAACAATATAATTGTGGATCATGGATGCCCATAAATAGTCAATTTTTATATACAGGATAATAAGTGTACCGGTAGCGCTTATTTTGCTCGTCGACAATTATTGGTGGTGGTTTATATTTGTAGAGAAAAAACCGGTATGCAAGCATAATGATTTTCTGGTTTTTATCTTAAGTAGTGGTGATGTTGTAGCGAATAATAAAATTCTTCAGCGACCTGGGTGTCGATTTTTTCCATCATTTTAAACATGTAGAATAGGGTTGAACTTTTGAGTATCATGGCAGAGTTTAGGTGGTGGCTGTGTCGTTTCTGGTCATACTGGTGTGGTTTTGTGTCGTGATGAGTTTTATCGTCATGGCGTCTATGTGAGGAGCTGCTCCTTGAATGGCTGCTACTGTAGTGTGAATCACGGCGGTGGTGGGAATCACGTGGGGTTTTGTCGCTTCTTTCCTTGTTATGGCGTTTGTCCGGCACCGGGGTGGTTTTTGTAGTGGTTTTCTTGACGATGGAACTCACTTTTGGTTTTTTAGCAGGACTTGGACTGGATGAAGGGCTCCTCCTTGGTGGGGGGCATATTCTTGCAACGTTTTTGTAATCACATTAATTTCCTACACATGTTTAGCCAAACAATGTGCTTAGCTCAAGTGTTTAGAAATCTAGGTGTTTAGGTTTAAACTTTGTATTTAAATATCTATGAATTTTTGTATTTGGATGTTTATGAATTTTTGTGTTTAGATGTCTAAATGCTTTGACGGAGAGTTAGGGTGTGCAGACATGTATACATAAAAAAAAAGATGTCTTTTGTTTGTTTTCTCATTTATTGGGGGAGGGGGTATTTACATGTCAAAGTCTCCAAAGATGTCAGCCACACATATTTACATGTGCATGTATGTACACACTGCATCAGAATGAGAGACAACAGCTTAGTAGGTAGGAAATTGCTTTGTCTATTCCAGAATAACATGAAATAGGTGTCAGTCATTGAGCTTATTGATCATTTCATGCTTATGGTGGTAGTGTAAGGTGAATCTAGTCAACTTTCTATTGCCCTTTTTATTCTCATGACATTTAATGAATAGAAACTATAATAAACATGCGGTTTGGGTACATTTGTCACAAAGATTGATTATAATTGTGTACAGATAGTCCATTCAAAGGTAGTGCTGCTACCTGGTGTGGATTTAACATTCAAGCATCTAAACATAATGATGTTTAAATCTAAACACCTATTATTCAACAGTTTAAAATTCTAAACATCTAAACATGTTTAGCAAAAATGTTTATATAGTTAGAATAAACATGTTCATTTCCTAAAAGTGTAGTCGATGAGACACCTAACTGACCTATATGTTTAGGTTTTAAACGTGTTTAGACCTAAACATGTTTAAAATCTAAACACCTTTTTTGCAGTGTAGTGGACTATGGGTGTAAGCAATGTAATCGTCAATCAGAAAGCTGCATTTGAAGGCATGTCTTCAGCCTATCTTGACAGATCCAGAAACAGGGCGCACATAAAGTGGTTGGTTACAATCCTGTTGCTACAATACATAATACTTCTTAACGTTGATATTCTAGTATGAAATAACACGATATCGAAGTAATTATTTTGTTTAAAACGAGTTAGGTATGTGGGGAAATCAATGCAAAGTTTAAACCGAGCGCATGAAATTTGGCACAAGCCCCAGTACTCAAACATAATCATCCATGAAATCAACTTTTCCTCTTTACAAAAACACCCTGACACTTCTTTAATGGTTGCACGATGGGGGTAGAAGGTGGGTGGGGGGGGGGCTAAGGGCTTTGAGGGGGGTCAAGGGGATGCCACAAAACGCCAGTAGAGGACGCCCCTTAGTACAAGTAGTGCCGTGTTGCTCCCCTCCTACCGTCAACACGTCCGCTGTGTACCCCTCCGCTGCCAACGAGACTACATGGAAGTTGACCCCTGCGGTAGGGGTCATGGGGTTATGACCCCATCCTCTCAAATTGCCCTCATCCATCTTGTAGTCCTCAGCCAGCTTCTGCCGAGAGTTGTGGGTTGGATGGGGGGGTTTAGGGGTAAACTGTCACTTGGCATCACCACTTTTGTGTCTATTTTTCTATTCTTAGGAGTTGATTAAAAGATAATAGTATATAGAATAAGGTAAATGAAAGATATCATCTGTTACCGGTATAGGAAGCCCGCTAAAAAGAGCGTGAGTAACTTCATTCTTAGGAGTGTAATCAATTTGTAGATTAATGTGTTACGTACTGGGGTATATGTACTGAGAAAGTAAACTCTACCACTTCTTTCCCAAAGGTCTCCAAAGGTCAGTAATAACACAAGGAAAGTCTCTTATGATTTTCAGAACCTTTCATCCCAAACCTCTACTCCAAGCATTTAACATTGACCATGCACAAGACTTTGTTGCAGGTCTTACAGTTCTTGTAAGTCTATGCATAATTCAGTTATGAATATGTAAATGGCCCGCTCCCCCTACATTGTGGTATTCAATGTGAAGTGAGAGGGGCGTGGAGGATTAGGGGGCCCCTCGTGACCCCCAGCGACCCCCCGGGGGGTATTGTCACAATATCTTGCATAATGACAATAGTGGACGCCGTTGTGTCGACAGGCGCCCTAGTACCGACGGTCGTCGCCAGGGGCATATAGGCTGTCTGCGCGCGCACCCAGGGACGGAAGCCACGTGCTTAAATAATGAGCCACGTGACCACTCAGGGTGCCAGTCGCCATCTTGGATTGTTCAAATCCTTGTGAGGTACGCATGCGTATCGATGGGTGCAGATAAACCATGACGACGGGAAAAGTAGGTGTTTAGCTAAACACCTCTTTGAGTTTACTCTAGAAGCTCTACCTGTTCTAATTTATCTCCTTTGATATCAAACTAATAAACTAATTCTTATGACATTGTTTGATGGGTCATTCACTTAAGTACAAACCGAGAAAAAAGTGAGAAGAATTTGGGTATCTAGGATATGTTTATGCACACATGAGCATCATATCATAAATTCATTTCCATAAAAGCCATATAGGTTAACGGGCCCAGGCGAACCACAGTTGGAATGAAATATGAACACGAACCCAATGTCAAGCAAATAGGTGTTTAACTACACAGCTTTTCGAGTTTACTGTTGCGGCTCTACCATTTCTCTTTTGATATAAAATTCATGAAGCATTTCTCCCATGACATTCTTTGATGTCTTCTGGTATATAGGACATATCCCAGGTAGCAAGGATACATTGGGCCAATGTCGGCTTATGTTGGGGCCAAGCATGGACAAGCATGGCCCAATGCTCCATTGCTGATTTGGATATGTTTGAGCATATATCTATGTAATAGGTTGGTGGGCCTGAATGAATCCGAATGAAGTATGACTGGATGAGCAAAACCAAGATTCAATTGATCTGAAATTCCCTAACATTCTGCTCACCTACATACAATGTTTATATGGATGTACACAGTTCAACACAGTGGAAAGTTTCCTCCACCCCTCCTTCATTCCACCTCGTCATACACAATCCACTCACTGCCAACTCATCAAATTATTCGGGCGGGCGGCCGCCATATTCAGCTCATGTCGTCACGCGCCAGCGGTCACGGCCACGGGTCAGTGCGCATGTGCAGCTTTGTGTTTTCCTTTTTATTTAGACACTGGTAGCAGGGGGCGTGAGCTGGTGTGTGCTTACTGGGGAGTGGATGTATGGCGTTTCTATACAAACCATAGATTGGACGATAGGACAGCACGGGAGGACTGTTTCTATAGATACCACTGCAGGTGTATTTAAAACTCGTGCTCTCACATCAGAGACACGCGAGACGAGATCTGGTTTGTCCGGTTTTAAAGGATAGGGCAGTCTGGTATATGGAGACTTCAACAAAAGAAAAACGTACCGGTATGTGGGTAGCACACAGGTAAATGATGTGAATGAGGATGTGTACTAAATAAATCTTTATATATATTGTGGCGTAGACCGAGCCGACGTCGGTGGATCCCGAAACCATCCTGGCATGGGGGCGGGGGGAAGCCGGCGGAGGCGGAGTCACGTCAGCATTGTGTTATTCGGAGTAGCGTCTTCGGCGGCGGTGTATGTTGTACATACACCAGCGCCGGTGGACTTGCAAGTGTATAAATACTGGAGGTGTCCCACCGGACAGGCAGTCTGAGATTGGGGTGGCTATAGGACGCACCGGCACTTGCACCAGAGAGGAGGAGCAGCGGCATATAGATAGAGATATACTTAGCTGGTGTGGCAGAGCAAGCCAGGCAATAAAGAATTCACGTTAATTATACTTGTCCGTGTTACTGGTCGTCATTCTCTTATCCGGAGGAGCTTGGAGAGCGCTACATTGGTGACAGCGGTGTTTTCAACGGATCCACGCAGGACTAGAGATGGCGGAGGCAAGGATAACGGGAACAGACTCATTGAAATTGGAAGGAGAAGGAGTTGGTCGGGGGACCCTCTTGGAAGTAGTGGACGAGGAGGTGACAATCAGAAGACCCGCAGAAAGCAGACCTGGGGAACCATACCCCGAAAGGCAGGAGGAGCCTATGGATCGGAATTGGACGGGGGAAGGCAACCAGGTAGAGGTGGGAGGAGGGCGTGCAAGTCCCGTAAACGACTTCAGATGGCCATGGGAGAAGGAGGAGGTGGAGAGGGAGATACCCCGGAGGCCTAGCCGGGGGAGGCGCCAACCCAGAGGCAAGACTGAAAATACTTCAAGCATGACTCGGAGGAGATTGGAGGAAGGGTCAGAGGATTGGACGGAGGAGGAGTGGGACCAGCTCCTAGAGACTCTCTCAAAGCATAGGAAGATGAAACCGGCAGCGGAGGGACGGGAGGAAGGAAGAGGGACGGAGGGCCCTGACAACAAGGGAGAGGGGATGACGGTAAAAAAAGAGGTGATCGGGGGAGAGCAGCCATCAGTGGATGAAACCCGGTTACCTGCGTTGCCGTCCCTATCTGGCGGAGCTGACGGCGAAGTGAGTGCAAAAGGAAAGCCGGTGGTTAAACCCACAAAATACGACGGGACGGGGGATCTAGGCGATTACCTCAACCACTTCGACCTGTGTGTGAAGGTGAATGGATGGGACGAGGCTGAGGCAGGCATGTTCCTAGGGCTGAGTTTGGCGGGGGCCGCTCGGAGGCTGTTGAACGGCAGAAAACCTGCTACGCCGGAAGGGTACACCGAACTCCGGAAGGCGCTGGTCGAAAGGTTCGAGCCCACCAATCAAGAAGAGACCTATAAAGCTGTCCTCCGCACCAGGGTACGGAGGAAGGGGGAGGCGTTGCAAGAATTGAGGGAGGATCTGATGAAGTACACCCGACTAGCTTACCCCGAGGCCGACGCCCGAACTACAGACACCCTGGTTTTGGACAGATTCCTGCTATGTTTGGATAATCCTCTAAGACAATGGGTCTATCAGTCACAGCCAAAGGACCTACAAGCTGCCGTCATGACAGCCGTGGGGGCAGAAGCCTACCTGAAGGTGGAGCAGGAAACATCGCAGAGGGTTAGGACCGCTGATGCGTCGGTAAATGAGCATCTCAAAACCAACACCGACAGGATGGATAAAATGGTGGAGCTAATGGACCGTATGGCTAAGAAGATGGAGGAGCCTCTCTCCACCGAGAAGAAGAGGCGGAGTACTGCCTGCTATGGGTGCGGTCAGGAAGGGCATTTCAAGCGGGAGTGCCCCAACAGGAGAACTGACAAACCTGGGGGGGCCCCCGAGACGGGAAAGGATGTTATTCCATCGGGAAACTAGAACCGACCTCTACCCAAGGCCAGGTACAGGTCGGGGGGATTGGGCCTATGAATATTGTGCAAGGAAGGCGAGAGAGGGGCGGCGGAGGACTAATAGTGGAAGGCAAGTTGGAGGGAGCCGTTATACAGATGCTGGTAGATACTGGCGCCTCACTAAACCTTATCTCCCACGGGTGGTGGGAACGACATGGGGGTGATCGGCCGCTCCAAGAAACGGGGGAAGTTGTCTTTTCGGTGGATGGAAGACCCCTGAAACTTAAAGGGGAGGTGCAGGCTTCATTACAATTGGGGACCAGGAGCACGAACGCGATGTTTATCGTGGGGGACACAGGGACGGAAGGAATATTGGGCGCCGCCTTTCTACGAGAAAACCAGCTTGTGGTGGACGTGGCCAGGGGAAGATTAATCTGGACCCAACCAGAATCGTTGTGTCGAGTGGTGAGCACCCGCTCAGCAGTGGTCGGAGCGGGGGAGGAAGCATTCCTGGAAGGCGCGGTGATGGGTCGGTGGTTGGACGGTGGGAATGGCCTGATAGAAAGTATGGCCGGGCACAAGGGTGAACCCCACTTCCTGGTGGGCAGAGGCCTGGTCCAGCCAATAAACAGAGAAACCGGGGTCAGGGTGCTGAACCCTGGGCTGGAACCGATCATCGTCTACAAGGATATGACTCTGGGTGGCATCCAACGGGTGGAAACGCCGGGAGAGGATCCGGGGGTGAACCCCGGAAGCTGGTGCCGTCGGGTGGAGGCTATGTCGCCGGAGGAGAAGAGAGGGCTTATAAGAGAGCTGGTGGAGGGAACAGAGCCAGACAGAAGGAAGGAGCTTGCGGGGTTACTTAATCAACACCTGGCGGCCTTCCAGTGTCATAAGGGTGATAAGGGACACACCACTATGGCCCAACACCGAATAGATACGGGGGATCAACCCCCTATAAAGCAGCCCCCAAGACGCTTAGCCCCCCACCGAAGGGCCACGGTGGAAGAGGAGGTTGAGAAAATGTTGGAGGCAGGGGTAATCGAGCCTTCAGTAAGCCCATGGGCATCTCCGGTGGTGCTAGTGAAGAAGAAAGACGGGACAACCCGTTTCTGTGTGGACTATAGGCGGTTAAACAAAGCTACAGTGAAAGATGCCTACCCTCTGCCCCGGGTGGAGGACTGCTTGGATACTATGGCGGGGGCCACCTGGTTCTCATCAATGGATCTTGCCAGTGGGTATTGGCAACTAGATGTAAGGGCGGAGGACAGAGAGAAGACAGCGTTCACCACCCACCGGGGGCTCTACCAATTCATCAGAATGCCGTTTGGGTTATGTAATGCCCCAGGGACGTTTGAGCGAGTGATGGAGGTTGCCATGCGGGGGCTTCAGTGGCGTACCTGTTTGGTATATTTAGACGACATTGTCGTGTTTGCCGAGTCCTTTGAACAGCATATGGAGAGGTTGGGCGAGGTACTACAAAGACTGGCGGAGGCCGGCCTTAAGATAAAACCCTCCAAATGCCAACTGGCCCGCCGGAGGATACTGTTTCTGGGGCACCAGATCAGTGAGGCTGGGGTAGGGACCGACCCAGGCAAGGTGGAGGCTGTTCGGGGGTGGCCCCCACCACAGAATATCACAGAAGTGAGGAGTTTTCTCGGTCTGGCGGGGTATTATAGAGCCTTCATCCCCGACTTCTCAACTAAGGCTAAACCCCTCAGTTCTCTGGCGGAAAAGGGACGGCCTTTCAAGTGGACGCCGGAGTGTGAAAAGGCCGTTTCTGGGGCACCAGATCAGTGAGGCTGGGGTAGGGACCGACCCAGGCAAGGTGGAGGCTGTTCGGGGGTGGCCCCCACCACAGAATATCACAGAAGTGAGGAGTTTTCTCGGTCTGGCGGGGTATTATAGAGCCTTCATCCCCGACTTCTCAACTAAGGCTAAACCCCTCAGTTCTCTGGCGGAAAAGGGACGGCCTTTCAAGTGGACGCCGGAGTGTGAAAATGCCTTCGAGATACTGAAGCAGAAATTGATAGAAGCTCCTATCCTGGGGTTCCCCCGACCAGAAGGCCAGCTTATTATGGACACGGACGCCAGTGATACGGGGTTGGGCACGGTGCTGGCACAAGAACAGGATGGGGAAGAGAGAGTATTGGCTTATGGCAGTCGCACCCTTAGCAAACCTGAGAGAAACTATTGTGTTACGCGGCGGGAGTTGTTAGCCATCGTTTTTGGCCTCCGGAAATTCAGACACTATTTAGTGGGTCGGCCGGTGGTAGTGCGCACCGACCATGCATCCCTTCGGTGGCTATTGGAGTTCAAAGAACCAGAGGGCCAGCTGGCGCGGTGGCTTCAGATCATAGGCACTTATGACATAGTGATACAACACCGACCAGGAAAGGCCCATGGTAATGCGGATGGCCTATCCAGGACACCCTGTAAACAATGCGGCAGAGACCCTGAAGAAGACAGGCGGTGGTGTCGTGTCTTCACAAGAGCTCAGAGTCAAGTGCTAGAAGGAGGGAACCGATCCCCCGCGGAGGGACCGGACCCTCCAGTGGGGCCGGCATGGGAAAAGCTGCAGAATGATGACCCCCTTCTCAGGGAGGTACGGGGGTGGGTGGAAGGAGGAGAGGTCCCCACTGAAGCGGTAAGACGGGACTGGAGCTATGAGAAGAAGGCCTGGTATGCCCAGAGAGAGAGGCTGACAATACACAAGGGCGTGTTGGGCCGGAGGTGGATAGGGGAGGCGGGGTCGGCCCACTTCCAGATAGCAGTTCCCAAGCCTAACAGGAAAGATGTGCTGCAGGAGGTACACGGAGAACCACTGGCCGGACACCTAGGGCGTAACAAGACCATCAGGCGGGTACAGGGAGGATATTACTGGCCTGAATTCCGGAGGGATGTCACCCGGTGGTGCGAGCAGTGTGAGCCGTGCCTGCGGCGGAAGGCAGCCCCCGCCCCCCACCGAGCTCCAATGGGACATGTTGGGGCTGGTCTACCACTCCAAAGGGTAGCCCTGGATGTGATGGGACCTCTGCCCCCGACCTCACGGGGTAATCAACACATTCTGGTAGCGGCCGACTATTTCACTAAGTGGACGGAGGCCTATGCCATTCCCAATCAGGAAGCGCCCACCGTGGCAAGGAAATTGGTGGAGGAGCTCATATGTCGGCTAGGGGCGCCGGTGGAGATTCACACCGATCAGGGCAAGAATTTCCAGTCGGGGTTGTTCAAGGAGATAGTAGCCTTGCTGGGGGTCAAACAAACAAGGACTTGCGCTTTTAGGCCTCAAAGTGATGGAATGGTGGAAAGAGCTAACCGGACCATTGAGGCGTTACTGGCTACGGTGGTGGCCACCGACCAGCAGGATTGGGACCTGCAGCTCCCCTTTGTGATGGCCGCCTATAGGTCATCGGTGCATAGCTCCACCGGAGTATCGCCTAACATGATGATGTTGGGAAGGGAAACAACCGTCCCCCTGCATCTGATCTACCCATTGGACCCACCTCCGAGGAATAAGGCTGGATACGTGGCTGAGGTCCAGGAGAAGATGGCACGGGCGTATGAGGCAGCTAGGAGTAACATAGGGAGGTCGGTGGCCCGCCAACGACGTAACTATGATGCGAGGGCGGAGGAGGGCCATCTGCCAACGGGATCCCAGGTCTTCTACTATCACCCCCTAAAGAAGAGAGGACTGTCACCCAAGTTGCAATGTTATTGGACCGGCCCGTGGACTGTGCAGGAGAGAATAGGGGATGCAGTGTACAAGATAAAGAGAGGCCGTGTAACCAAGGTGGTACATTTTGATTCTATAAAGGAGGTCTGCCTGCCAGAGGAAGAGGATCTGGGGGATGAATGCAAGGAGATAGACCCGGCGAAGGAAGAGGTAGCCAACCCCGACCATGGAGCGGGGGATGGATCGCCGGGGGCTAAGGCGATACGGGCGATAATAAGGGACCCTAACCCCGGGCCGCGTGACCAAGCATACTTACCTGTTAAGATGGCTGAGGGTGGGGACAGCTGGTGGAAATGGTGGCGGGAGGAGGAGACTCGGGTGAGAGCAGAAGCTGCAATGGCCCACTGGAGGGGTGAACCCCCAGATGACGAACCCCCCCTGGATGAAGAATATTTATCCCCTCTGGAGGAGGAGACCGAAGAAACTAGGGAAAGAAACGAGTTCAAGAGGGCAGAGTGGGCCAGACGGAGGAAGGACCCAGAGAGATGTCGTATCTTAGGCAGGCATGCAGAGAGGTGGCGGGTCTATGAAATGCTAGAGGAGGCAGAGCACGATAACGAACGGAACGAGGAGAGGGAGAGCCGTCTAGTAGCCCCGGGTCGCTTACCCCGGAGGCCTAAAACACCGCCTAAGGCGGAGGAGACGCCTAAGGTTGCGCCTACGTGTCTACACTTAGTACAGGCTGGGGTCACGGCACCGCCGGGCGCCTTCAGGCCTGCTACGCCGCCTAGCTCGGGGGACGGGCCTAAAACTCCGCCTAAAGCGTCGAGCGCGCCCTCTGCCGGAGTTATAGCCCCGCCAAAACCGGTGTTGCTACGAAACCAGAATGCGAGTGACGTCAATGAGGAGGGAGACGACCACTATTTGAAGATAACAGTCACTTTCCCGATAGAAATGGCGGAGGACAGACGTGTTGTAATGAGGAAGGTGGAGGAGAGCTGTAGAAATGGTGTAACAGGGGACACACAAGCCGGGCGGGAGGAAAAAAAAAAAGGGCCAAGGGAGCGCGTAAAGAAAGACGGGGTTCACCGGGAGGGCCGCCGGAGGGAGAGAGGGGGCCGATCTCCACCCAAATCCTCGTCCTCACGGTCCCACAGCCGCCCTAGGCATGGGGGAAGGGAGAATGATAGAAATAAACACCGCCAACGGCCCACCGAGGAGACAGTCCACCGAAAAGTAAACAACAAACCCTACAGGAAGAAGGACCGTGCGAAAGACAGCTGGTCAAGAACCCATTCCCACGTCCACTACCCACCGGAACGTTCGGAGGGAGGAGCAGAGCGGACGTTCTCACGGTCGGGTGACGGCCTCGTGACAGGGGAAACCCCGGTGGCACAGGCGCGCGGGGAAGGTTCCTGGCTGCTAATTGGCCAAGACAACTCAAGGGGGAGGGGTGTGGCCGGGCCGGGGGTGTATAAAGGAAGGACTCATCCCCGGGATTCGGCAATATCGACCATCGATTGGAAGCAGTTAGAACTCGGTAATATGCCTAAGACACACGAAGACGAGAAGTCCGTGCCCATGGTATGGGTAGGGGGAGTGCAGATACCAAAGCACAGGTGTGAGATCTGCAGGGAGGAGGGCAAACCGTATGCCTTTGGACGCAGCGATGCTTTAAAACGCCATCAGAGGAAGCATGAGGCCGTGCAAGAAGGATACGAGTGCCCCTCCACCGGCTGTGAATACCAGGTCGCCAAAGATTACAAGAATGACCTGGTGCGCCACGTGGAGAGACAGCACCCGGACATAAAAGGATGGGTGCCCCCGAAAGAGACCAAGCAACTGCGGCTGGCTAGTGAAGAGGAGGCGGGGGCCGTTCCAGCACAAACTCCAGGCACCTCCACGTCTACAAAACCCAAGTCTAAAGGCAAACCCCGGAAGGTTAAGGTCCACACGTCAAAAGGAGGGGCTGGGAAGGCAGAGGAGCCGGCCGAGTTCGCCGCCGCAAGCACTTCTAAAACGGAGGCGGTGGTGCCCTCCAGCCAGACACCGGGCAGCGCCTCTATCATATCGTCACTGGTGTCCCCCGGGATAAGCATAGGGGCTGAGGAAATGGAGGAGGTGGCCGCAGCGGCCAAATATCTAGAGGAACTGGTGGGACTGAAAACTCCCCCCAATCAGGGACTACCTGCACAAGGGGTGGCCACCCGGAGTAGTACTGGCAAGGGGCGGAAACGGGTGTCCGAGGAGGCAGTGGAGGAGCCCCCTGACAAAAAGGTGCGCCGGTCCCCCGGTAAGGAGGGAGCTGTCCGCCGGGTTACAGAAATGATAACGGACCCCGTTACCGGTAAATATCAATTGGAGCCAGAGGAGGAGGGAAAGGTTCTCTTTGTTCTTAAATTACTAATGGACAGGTACAGTAGGGAGGGGGAGACCCCGACCAAAACCTTAACTAGACTCCAGAAGGAGTTGCCGGTGGGCACACTAGACGTAGATGAAATAGAAAAGGAATATGAGGCGGCTAGGACGGGTATACCAACACGGAGAACCCAGCTAAAGGTTGGGACTTACGATGACGTCACAGACGACGGTTCACAGTCAGCTCAGGAGTCCAGCCCGGAAAAAGGAAAGGCATTCGAAATTTCCGGGGGACTCGATTCCAGCCCTGAAAAACTGCCGGAGTACACCTTAAAGGAGGACCGCCCCAAGCCCCACATTGAACCGGAATTATGCACACCTGCTGAGGAAGGGGCCACCTCCACCCCCGACTCCCCGGAGGAGGAGGAGGACAGGGGACCAGGTAAACCCGACCCCGAAGACGTAGCCATGAAGATGGTCTCCGCTCCAGCTAAAGTTGATGAAGAGATCTTTGAATACCCCCCCGGCGTGGCTGGCTACCCTGACCTCGAGGAGCAGTATGCAGCGATGATCAAAGCTGGTAGAGAGAGGGCCAGGCAGAAGGAGTTAGAGGAACAAAAGAGGTTAGAGAAGGAGAGAGAAATGGAAAGACAGAAGGCTATAGAGGAAAAGAAAGAAGCAGAAGCCAGGGTGGCGGAGGAGGAAAGAGCTTTGAAAGAACAGAAATCTAAAAAGACAAGAAGAGGAAAAGGGAAAGGCCCGGGAAAGAGTAGCCAGAAAACAGGATTAGAAACACTGATGGAGCAGGTTACCGTGCGCACGGGGGAGACCCCGGAAAAGGCTAGTCCACCAGCGGTGCCCCAGACTCCCACCCCCGGAACGCGGCGCAGCCTTGAGGAAATATTACTGAGTACATTAACTCCCACGGGCCAGCGCCCCAAGACCCCGGCAAAGACGAGCTCCGGCAGCAAACCCAGGGACAATGAGGGGGAACCCGTTGGTGTAACCCCCCAACAAAAAGGCAAGATGGCCGGGAGAGCAAAAGGGAGGCCTGACTTAGTGCATTACCCCAGGACGGTTACTGTTGGATTGGAGGGGCTGGTGGTGCAGTCTCCCAAGGGGGACTTTCTCTTACAAATTGAGGCTGGGGAGGAGGCGGGACACATGGAGACTATGGTGTTGGTGCCGGAGGGGGTGGAGACGGTGCAGGGGAGTGTGGAGGATGAGGACCCTTTAGGCCCACCGACCTCCGAACGTGTTATAATAGTGACAGACGCCCAGGTGGTACCCATACCTGACGGGGGCGTGGCTCCCACACAAGGAGTAGTGTCTGTAAGCCACGTGGTGGTTGCCCCTTCCCCGGCTCCCGACTCTGGAAAAAGGGTAGAGGTGGAGGAGAACTTGATGCCCTGGAATGAGGACTTCACAGGCCCCCGTGAGCTGCAGGAGTATACGAGGCGCTTGCGGAACCCGGGGAACTTGGGGCCCGAGATGAGAGTGGTGCCGGGGGGGGTGTGCAGCTCGGCAGTGCAAAGCTTGGCTGACGGTGATGTGGAACTGGTTCAGGTGACCCGAACCAGGTACGCCAAGGCGTCCAGGGAGGGACTGTGCTCCAGATGCGGGCAGCCATGGCCTATTACCCCGAAGGCCCCGGAGAAGGAGGAGAGACAGGAGGAGGAAGCCTCTACGAGCACCCAGTAAAAAGGGTAAGTGTCTCTTCCGGTGTATCTACGGCGGGGGAAACGGAAACTCCAGTACAGGAGGGCGCCGGCGGAGGTCGATGGGAGGAAAAGGAGGGAGGGCGGTGATGCAGCCGGGTCGGAGGGTGACTGCGGGATAAGCTGGGATGACGTGGAATGCACCCGAGTAATCTATGGGTGTAAGCCAGTACAGGCTGGGGGAGCAGTAGCACCTTAAATGAAGGACAAAATGCATCAGTTCCGGTGGGGTAAGCAGTACAAGTGCCTTACCTTGTGTTGCAGACCTGGTCGAGCCGCGGGGGGGCGGCATCCGGAGGCAGGCGGAGGAGAAACGGCAACAACCGGAGGGAGGTGGCCGTCGGTGGACGGTTCGGAGGACCGGTGGACGGCTCGGTGGATGAGTCGGGGGCATCTCGGCGGTGGCAGTGATGTTGTATTGGTCTTGAAGGCAGCGGTTGTATAATAGTTAAACCATTTGTAAATTATGAAGCTATCCGTTGGAGCATGCTATAAGTATTGATACTGTGTATACTGTATGATTATCTATATTGCTCAATGTATTTGTTTAAAAGTAATAATCACAAACACCCAGGGGCCATGGTGTATAATTGTTTATTCAAAATTGGATACCCATCTGCAGGAGGGTACTCTGACATTCTTTCCCAGTACGACTGTTAATTAGTTGGGGAGAGTGTGGCGTAGACCGAGCCGACGTCGGTGGATCCCGAAACCATCCTGGCATGGGGGCGGGGGGAAGCCGGCGGAGGCGGAGTCACGTCAGCATTGTGTTATTCGGAGTAGCGTCTTCGGCGGCGGTGTATGTTGTACATACACCAGCGCCGGTGGACTTGCAAGTGTATAAATACTGGAGGTGTCCCACCGGACAGGCAGTCTGAGATTGGGGTGGCTATAGGACGCACCGGCACTTGCACCAGAGAGGAGGAGCAGCGGCATATAGATAGAGATATACTTAGCTGGTGTGGCAGAGCAAGCCAGGCAATAAAGAATTCACGTTAATTATACTTGTCCGTGTTACTGGTCGTCATTCTCTTATCCGGAGGAGCTTGGAGAGCGCTACAATATATATATATATATATATATATATATATATATATATATATATAGATCCTCAAGAGTCACTCCCTGCCTAATCCAGATCATTGGTAGCCCCCCCCCCCATCAAAACCACACATTCCCTATATTACTTACATATGGTACTCTGTCCCTTTATCTCCTTAAAGTGTATATTCAATTTTCTCGTGTTTTGTCTTTGAGCGAGCGGAAGTAACAGACCGAATGTACACTGAGAAGGTCAATGAAAATGGAATACTACCGATGGATGATGTTTTTATTTGCTAATCGAGGCTACTACCATTCTATAGTCATTCAGTAGTGTTTAGCAGCAAGTATTGATACACTGATACAAATGTTACATTAGCTCTGATACAAATGTTACATTAGCTCTATTATTTTATGTGAATAATTTCTTCCCATAGAGATAGCATTGCAGGGCCGTTCCGCACACCCCCAGTGGCGTAACGTGTGCCGATCCACCACAGCGGCCGATCCACCACTACAGCCTCGTTCTGGGTGCATGTAAACATTCTAAATGGTGGACCGCCGCTCATACGGGGCACTACGGTAACAAATTTTGTTAATTTTCAGTTAATTAAAGACTCTAAAAACATAAAATAAATATAGAACTAAACTCCCCTGGTGTTCTCGGTGGCCGATCCACCCCTCGGGGGGAGTCTCCCCCGAGGGCTAACGCCCTCGGGGGAGACCCCCCCTCGTGGTGGATCGGCCACCTTGTACACCACGGTCGTTTAGTTCTATCTATTTATTCTCAGTTACATACATATCAAAGCAAATAAATGCATCGAGTACTATTGTAGTACCAGATATAGTGTATTGTTACACATCGTGGTGCATTGTATATATTTTACTCAACAAAACACCGGGTGGTGGTCACTCGGTTTGTCCATACTAAACTGGTCAAGGACCTCTCTACGTGACACCACTCTCATCCAACACATGCCAAGTAAATATTTCTACGACCCTTTTCCCCGCCTCCCCTGTCTGCCCTCCCACCTCCATCGACACAAGATGAAAGTGCCCCCAGTGGTTCACTCCCACTCTACGGAAGGCAGTGGCGCCATCTAGCGGCCCCGTGGGCACTCTTCTAGCCGGAAGTCGGGTGCCCGCACCCCTCAGAAGTTCCACGTGACCTGGGCAGTAATGGCGACCAATGGCCGGTGCTGGCCTCTGGCGTCCATTTGGTGAAGGCGACCTGTGGTGGCCATTAGTGCGGCAGTAGGGTCGGGGCCTGGCTGCGAGGTCAGGCTTGATTGGTCGACGATGGAGTGGCGGCAGTGACGGGGGATGGTCGGCGGGGCGCGTCCCCGGCGCCGACTTCCGGCGGAAGACGCAGGAGGAGCGCGGCGTCCCGGAGAGTGGACGGTTGGCATGAGAAGCGGGAATCAAGCTGCGCCTGGCATGACCCCTGGTGATCAGTGACAGAACTAAAAACTGGCCGCTCGCCGCGCGCACCTGGACTTCCGGTGTGACTGTGGGCGCAGCCATATTGATACTGTCCCTCTGCCGCTGTGTCTATGTGGGGGCGGGGTGTACATGCTTGGTACTCTGGTACTCTGTATTACTTCTTTATGTTATTTATCGGTACATGGCACGCGCATACGCCCTGAAGACGTCACGGCAGGTAACGGATCATGATAAACATAAAGCAGTTACGAGCTCCCATTTACAAGTGTAGCAAAAGAAGAAGAAAAAAATACAGAGACAGGCTTCTTCTCCAGTGCTATGTCGGCAAGAGTGCACAGCGATCTCTTGCCGATATGTTTCGGAAATCCCACCTTGAGCTGCATCAATACAGCAATACAGCTGCAGAAGCGAGAGAGTTGCCACAGCTGCATTACATCGAACCCTTGGCAGTGTAATAAATGTACTAGTTTTTAGGGTTATAGGATAATGCGTAAAGCAGAAATACAGCTTTACTCGTTAGGACTACAGGGTTATATTGCCAAAGTGATATGTGATGGAAAACCTCCTTGGAGGTGGTTATGGCCCAAAACCTCCGAGGCTTCGCCAGTCCCATCGGCCAAATAAATGATGTTATTTGTAGGGTTTTATTAAACAGTAGTATTTACATATGCAATATGTCTCCAGAGATAATGTATGAAAAAATAATAATGGATAACCAACCTAGACATATCATGAGTGGTCAGACATCTCATACACTGGTTTCAGAGAAAGACACATCCCAGCAGAGCCCAGCTAGGTCATCTGCACCATGTCCTGTAATGGATGGACCACCCAAAGGAATTCTACAGTTTATGATGGGCCTACAGTGTACACAACAACGGGATGAAACATTGTTTCAGAATTGAATTCAGTTCAGCATTAGTTCAACATCAATTTATGTAGATAATAACACCCGGAATAGGCAAAGCTTTTGTAATACAATGGTTTGAGAAAGGTGACAGAATTCTTTAAATTGGTCTATCCCACTCAAAAAACGTGCTGGGAATGTATGTATCAACGTAAATCTATGTCTAAGGACATAGAAGAATCTAATTATGACATCTACGTATCCATTACGTTACTAAACCTTAACGTTTGAACCTCCACATACCAAGCAAATCTACGTAGTTGGCACCAATATTCTACGTATCTCTGCCTCTGGGCAACCTCCACCTACGAATGTGTGTTTACTGGGTAGTAGTAAACACATATACATTCGTAGGTGGAGGTTGCCTAGAGGTAGATCTACCTAGAATATTGGTGCCAACTATGTAGATTGCACCTTAAATACCACATGTTTCTCAATCACGCCAATGGATGAAGGCAGTACTTATAAATAACGTGCTGGGACATTCTGGGTGTGCAGAACCAGTAGACTACAAGTAGACTTCCCATTTAACTTTCCATCTATGATTACATGTGTATATAGAAAGGGAAAGCAAAAAATAAAGACAGACAAAAAAGAGACAAAAATCACAGAGAACTTTCCTAAGTGAAACTACTCAGGACTTCAACTTCATTCCGCAAACGTCTAGGTACTGACAGCCTGTGCATACCGGTGTCCATTGCCCCTTTCAGGGAGTCACACATTCTTACTTCAACCCCCACACCTTACACACCATGCCGTGACAGACTGCGACCACCTCTGCTGCCCCGACCACCATTACGCTACCCGTGCTTACGCCGGCTGATTGCAGCGTCAATACTCCTTTGCCCTTTTCTTGTGTGACTTGCCGTCATTAACAAAGTCGGGATGGAAATTGAAAGGAAGTCATTTTCCTTCCCGCGGATCCGCGTCCTTGCTGGAATTCGCGGTGATTTTTGCGCAATCGGCGTCTGTGGCGCCGCCATGCACCCC
Organism: Acholoe squamosa; assembly: GCA_949317995.1. Classification (NCBI taxonomy): domain Eukaryota; kingdom Metazoa; phylum Annelida; class Polychaeta; order Phyllodocida; family Polynoidae; genus Acholoe; species Acholoe squamosa. The sequence goes on from OX439038.1 coordinate 46,417,597, forward strand.
AAGTCATCCATCATGGCGCTCATTGTTTTGGTGAGAGAGACGCCATAAGTCACGTGACGACCAAGGAGAATGCGCAGAGAAGGCAATCAATGGAGGGCAGCAAGTCTTTAATTACAGCAAGTGGCCGCTTACCTGTCACACCGTGCATGGTGGTGGGAGGGAAGAGGTAGTGAGGATGGAGGGGTGCATGCAAGTGGGGGCTGCATGAGAAAGGGTAAGGGGAAGCATGTGAGAAAAGGAAAGGGAAACAGATGTACTTTTAGAAAGAGAATACACATGTAATGGATGTGATTGGAGTTAGGGAGGTCCTCAGGAACGACGGAAGAGGGAGCAAAGGAGCGGCTATAGAGGTTGTAATATAGGTCTACAGATACCCGGAAAGAAAGAAGTCGATGATGCAGACTAAGACGGTCTGATGAAATAGCTAAGGGTTTAAGGGAGATGTATAGAGGTGAGAGACAGGGGTGAGTGTTAAAAGAATATCGAGATCAGTAAAAAAGGATGGTTGTAGTGATCGTCCATTGGGTTTAGCACCATGATTCCACATTAACAATTGGTTGATCCACATTATACCTTCATTTGGCAATGTCAATTCAAGATTGAGACAATTCTTTTTTTTTTGTGCTGACTTCGGAATATAGAGGGAGGTAAGGATGTGGTCGAGGGTACTGGGGATGGAGTGGAAGGGGGTGGATAGAAAGGAAAAGGAGTTCGATATGATAAGGGATAGTTAAAACTTAAAGCCTAGGCCTGAGGACAGTGGGCAACATAGCATGGCGACATCACACCTATATATAACCGTGGTGACGCGGTACATTGGGACTTTTGTTCTAAATGAAAACAGTACCCTATTTTCATGATAACATATTTTTATTAATTTTATGTACACATGAAAAGACCATGATATATCTAGTGAAACATATATTATTCTGAATCATGAAATGCAACGTGAATAGAGGGGGGGGGGAGGAGTGCATGAGTATAAACGACAGATAGCCTTCGTAAAAGCCAACTCTCTATACTACTTACAGACAATGCATAAAGATAGAGGCAAAGAGAGATGAATAAGTATAGAGAGAGAATATATACAAAGGGTAAAAGACAGAGCAGGAGAAACTCGGCATAATAGATAGACAGAAAAAGAGACGTAATAACAAATATTGCAGAAATAAGACTTTTTTTTTCATCTGTGACCAACAATAGAGAAGGGCCTAGGCCTAGTCTATTGATCAAAAACCGAAGCCAGCTCACAATAATAATTCTTTAAGCCAGTTAAGTGCTTCCACCACAGGAAGGCTTAGGATAGATAGATTAGTATGACTCACAATAAATAAACACACTTTATAACAAAACCTACAGGTGTCAGCAACAACCAGCGATGTAACCATAGCAACTAATAAGATGGCTGCCCAACGGGTGCCACTTGTTACCAGCCTGTGGCGCACGTCGGCTAATCCGTCAGCCGGCAACCAGCGGAATCCGTTCCACTCCTCTGACTTTCCGATGCACTTCCGGTTTCCTTGATTACCGCCGGTGTTTTTGGCCCTCATTGATGTAAGAGTTCCACTAGATGAAAGCGGGCTGAGTGGCTTAGTTCTGGCGGCGCCCGTTGGTGGCGTGTGGGACATGGTAATGAGAAGGGGGTGGGAGGGGGTGATTTGGTGTTATTGTGAGGGTCTGACGGATGGCAGGGTGCCGTGATATCATGCCCGCCCACCAGGGGGAGTGGCAGAGATAATACTGAGTACCTTTAAAGGTCACAGGTTACCTCAATATTTCTCTATATTTGGCTGTGTGATGCACTATTGCAGTGCTGTACAGTCACCAATACTGCCTTGGTGTTTCATTGGTCAACATGAGGCATGAATGTAGTCTACTCACTAAAGCTACATTCATGCCTCATGTTGACCAATGATAGTATGTATCAATACACAATATGTCCTTTAAAGGACCAGCCATCCTGACGAGGGGAGACTTTACAAAATAAACCTGCGTCCATTATTATGTTAGAAAGGCCTTTTACAGCGCGGCCTGTCTTCTAACTAGGGGCTCATGAATAAAGGCCGCACGAGATCTGTATCAACCATACAATACTGTGTTCCCTGGACATGGTTTTGTAACAGAAATGTATTTCCCGTGTAAAATATTTGCCTTATTGGATGAACACTGTATTTTGTTCAGCCTATGAATCTATCAATGTGGTGCAAGAAACAACATCCTCATGAGGACGATTGCACTGAATAAAAATCTGATCTAATCTAATCTAAAATAGGCTGTAGGGAGGCGCGGCTAAAATGAGTTGGGGAATAAATAAATAAGTAAGTATATCTCCGAAAAGGAAGGAGTGCGAGCCCCTGCTTCCCCTGTCTGAATCCCACTCTAGGATTCACCCTCCGGGATCCTCAGTTCAGCTACTTGGGGTGGCTCCACCTTCTCCTGGTGAAGTGGAAACATCGATACATACATGAATAGACTTATGATGCCGTTCTTGGTGTAACCCAACCGTTATCTAAAGAATTGTAGCTAATCATGAAAACCACCCGTGAATCTGTCAATAAAATGGATTAAAAAAAGGGGACTATTTCCCATAATTGATCAGATCTAACGCCGCAATAGATGGTCTATACACACTAGTTGAGCACTTGGAGTTGCTCTCTTCATCTGACACTGACAGCCCACCTTGGAGGGACCTGGGAACCTGTTCGTGTTGCCATTTCACCGTCAGTCCCTCACCCCAGCCTCCTAACACACGCCCACAGTTAACCCTTTACAGCATGATGCCCCAAGGGTGATACTTGTTTATCATGATGTACCAAGCCAGAACTGTTGACATATTGGCTCTGTCCTGTTCTGTCTTTCAGACATTCCCAGATTCTACCAACTCTAAAAGGGCCACAATGATGCTTGAATTAAGCAAAGGCGAGTTACTCACTATTACAACACTTAGATCATATGATGACCAAAGCGCATAATACAATAAAAATACAAAGTACATAAAGGGTTACCACACATCTACCTCTAGGCACGCATGGCATGCCGACCCCAATTGGAATAAAAGCTTTAGCAGCGTCTTTGACAATTGGACAATGCATCCACTTTTATTTGTCATTGAAAAAAAGCTAAAAATGATCTATGCTGGGGTGGTTTTAAGTACCAGATGCAATCACATGAAACTGGAAGTTGGCATGGAGGAGCTGATGTGCCTCTGAGTGTGCAATGAAAACAGGTCCCTGGGAACTTTAATGTAGAGATAGATTTGGAATAACTATCTGCTACCTATCTATAGCTTATTGTATCAAGCTTCATTTTTTGAATTCCATGTTATTCCTTGGCGGTGGCATGTGCTTTTGTCCTGGATTGAAAAAAGGTCATTTCTTGGGTAGAAGCATGTGATTGCTCGCATGTTTGCATGCCATTGCCCATTTTGCAATCTACTTTGCCATTTGGCAGGTTGTTAAGCAGAATTGGTCTGTCAGGAACCAAATTGCTGACACGTCCACCGACAACTTGCTACACTTTCTGGCAGATTGTTAACACTGGTGCTGCCCTCTTGGCATTTGTGTTTTACGATGTTCACATTTCATTATTAGAATAATCCCCAAAGGGTTGCTGCCACAACTGTGCTGAGTAAGCATAAAAGCAACCTGCCTTTTGTTTCAATTATACTTCATCATGGATATCTGTATATCATTTTTTGTAAAACCTGACATCTATGGTGAAATAAAAGATTATCAAATCTCAATTTCAATCTGTTGTACATTATTTTTGATATCACTGTCACAATAGTACAATGATTTACATACATGTATTGGATATAAATGAACTAGGAGATATGATTGTTTGAGACTGAAATCTCACATTGCTACAAAGATAGGTCATGTTGTTCTACGTACATAGGCGTACACTTACTTATTATGCTTGGTTTACTGTTTACCTATTTCCTTTACCTGGAATAGACCGCATATAATTACAATATATTATCTTGCAATTGCTGTTGTAGATTTAATTGTAGTATTGCTAATTTGTCAACTCATAACTACAGTAGTTGACTGCCCATTGATCACGCTGTCACTGCTCTGGAGGCTGTTGCACAAGCTAAAAAGAGCACTAAGTAGGTACCCTCTCATGTTAAAAAGCCATGCTCTACTTGACAATTCAACTTGTACTAACTATATTAGACTGGTCGTGCCTTGTTTAAAAATAGCACAGAGAAAAGAAGACTGATTGCTTTGACGCATACTGCACAGGTCACGATTGTCTCCTACATGACATGCATGAAAGGCATGTTGAATGAGATTGACACTCTCCCATTTTGTTCGTCAACTCGACTTGACATGCAAAATGAAGACAGTTGTCATGGTGACATATGTGCCATGTCCAAATGACATGTGCTCTCTGTGTCAAATCAAGTTGACATGGATATACATGTCATTTTGTCAGGAAGACTTTTTTCAGTGAGTGTGATACTTTTAATACAGTACACTTTTTAGTGCTCTTGTTTTAAGTAGCTATCTTCATTGAAAGGCACTTGTACCTGACTGACATGAGCACTTCTGTGCAACATGAAAAAAAGTCAGAACTGAATAGAAATGAACTACTACAGGTGAGGCACTTCATAGACAAAAAATCCATTTTCCCTACGTGCAACACCCTGCAGATTGCACTGTCCATGCTCAACTTGCATTCTGCAATACACATTCTGAAAACAGTCTTCCCATTCATCTGCTTGTCAGTGCGCATTTTTCTCCCTCACCTCCATTTAGCATTTTGTTACTCCCCATTTAGCAGTCTGTTACTGCACAGATTTTTTGTCACTGCCCATTCAGCAGTATGTTGCTTCACATCGAACATCCTTTTGTTGTCCAAATGACATATTGCCATTGCCCCATTACTCTGCCACGGCCCAGCCTTTAAATTTCATTGCCCGTAAAGTTATATGCTGCAAGTCACTATACATATCATTCTGCATCGAATACACATATAATTCTCCCTCCAAAAGCAGAGATAGCAAATCAAAGAGCTGAGAACCACGAGAAACATTTACGCAGCAATTTATATTTGGTACACTAAGTTTTCTGTCTTTATTTACTGGTCATAGCCCAATCACAATCTGGTTTCTTGCAAGTTTGTAGCCAACCGAAATCTAGGCAGCAATCCCTTATCATAAGCCCTGTTTTCATCCTACATCTCCTCATAATTCAACCTATCCTATCTATATAACAGTATGGTGATGACCAATTGACAGCAGGTTTCTGCCAACAGGTAATGCTATAATTCCATAATTGGCAGTATTTTAATTGGCCCTTCATCAACTACTCCTGTGCAGCTGCTAACCTGTAACCTCCCCAGTGTGCCAGTCACTAGATACCCCCATGTTAATGTTCACTTTCAGCCTGCCAGCCCCCTCCCCATCCCCACTCCCCTACTATTCCACTCTTTGTGGCATTTATGTTGAGCTAGATGGGGCAGGTACTCTGCTTCTGTCACCTCACTATAGGGGGCGCCCAAGTCATCCATTACCTGGCGCCCGTCCCGCCCACTAGACCGTGACCGGTAAAAATCCATATTACCAATTTCCATATCCGTCCGTGGGAAATGGATGCTCTCCCTTTCAGGCTTTTTAACTGCCACCCCACGTCCGTCCCACCTCCGTGCACACACGTCCTGTGCCCACCCTGCTCTTCCATCCCCAATGTCCCTTTAACCCCTTAAGTGTTGCATGGCTCTTTACTGTATTATACCCATTTAGCTCAATTCTTCAAGATTCACCCTTATGAGTACATATTGTTTATCAGTGCAGAGCATGCATAGTGACTCTGGACGGTTTTGTATGATGTACAATTGGGCTAGTCAGTAGCATACTCTGGTGAAACTGTGAAAGAGAAGTTCAAGCCATTATGCCAACCATAACGGGGTTAGCCCCTACCTGCCTCCGCTATTTCCCCATCCCTTACATGGTCCCCTTCCCCTCAATCATCAGTCTCACATATCTCTCCTCCATTTAAATTCACCTTTCTATCCATTCACTCTATTTTCAGGACCCTTCTGTATACCCATATGCCTCCCCTCAAAGCTATGTATGGGAACAGGAACGCAAAAGGAATAATTTGCATTCACCCTTGCAGAGAATCCGCGCACTTTGCGTCACTGCTCATTTCCATTAATTGAAACAATGTTTTTCTTTCCTCTCATCAAGTCTTCTATCACAACTTTGATACTACTATGTTGTCCCTGTATATCTAACACAATGAGCACTCTTTATAAAGTGAATGTAGAATTAAGAATTCACAGGAGCTGTTCATATTAAGGGGTAGGTAGGTGTGTGTCGTTTGCATGATGCATGTTGATATGTACGTGTGTCTGTGAGTGTGGGTGGAGGTACGCTGGATACCTACACCTCGACTCCGCTCCCGCTTCTCACGCAGATACCCAGCGTAGGGTGGAGGGTGCCCATGCCAGGTCCCAGCATATACAGACTTAGCAGGTTTAATTATTAGCCAATGAGAGAACCCCAATCTATTCACTGCGGTCCTTCGGGGGACAACTGGTACCCATCTGGTAGGTGTTATCAGTAGAACTCGCTGGTATAAGCTCCAGCAATGGCCGTGCCCATGTGACAACCTGCTAACTCGGAATACTCAGACCCCCAGCCGTGATTGCTGGTACCAGCCTGTACCACTCAGGTCACGTGGCCGTCATCAGCCAATCAGAGCGCAGCGGCCTCGACCTGGCTGTCAGTGGGTGCCGTCACGGTCCAGTGACTGTGAGAATCAGCCGAGCTCAACCGATGAAGGTGGACTGGAGAGGGGAACAGCAGGGAGGATGTGTTGCTTATGGCCCTGTAACATGTTAATAAACGGTGGCAGTTGCAGTTTGATTATAATAAGAAAATAAATCGGAGCTGAGATCATTTTCCGCCCGGGCTTTGCATAGGGGTTTCCTTGATGTTCCATATGGCATTCGGAACGGGTCTTAATGTTGGGTACATGCAAGGTCTGGAATGTGAGAACTGAGATAATCACATAAAACAACCATCCATACTGCTATGTCTGCCTGCGCCCCTTGAACAGTTATTCCTCTTGTGATATAGGTAGGGGGTTTGTACAGAGTGGGGGGGGGAAGTGTTTCAGACTCAGCTAATGGCCAGAATGATCACCGTGTTGAGCCTCCTGATTCCCAGCGTCCCTGCCCCACACGCTACATCCGGTGAGAAGGACGCTGGGACCGGAAGTCACGTGGTCGTTGGCCGACAATATAAGCTGTCAGGGGGGTCCGGACAGGGCAAATAAAGGTAGTGAAGAATGACCTTGCCTTGGTGAACAATGACCTTGTGCTGGGACATTAGGGTCGTTAGTATGACTGGAGGATGTTGAGGGTCACAGAATGGCTGCCAATAAACACCTAACTGTGCATGGTTATTAGCTGGTAATATTGCTCACTTTGGTGTACAAGTTCACATTGATATTTTGTGGTAGATCTCCTGGATCTTTCATATTTTAAATAATATCACACTCACCAATAGACGTTCAATTGGCATCAATCTATAACTCAGTTTCGTACTCAGAGTGTGTACTTGAATTAAAGCAGCCACTTCAGAATCAATATGACAGTAATTAACATTAACCATTGTACTAAATTACTCATAGCATAGTGCGCATGACACATAGTTGGTTACACATGAGTGTTCCCATTACAGTCTGACTCCATGCTGAGTGTTAATTGCAGGAAATTTGAATAATTAGATATCAATATTCAAAATTTTAATCTATCATGCAGGTATCGCGTGCAGATAAGTGGTTTCATGTAAACAAGTTCTTCACTCTTGGTGTACCTGTCTAGTTCTTGTATGAAAAGTTGTTCTCAAGATTGGAAGAAAGGTCTTGACAAGCGAAAGATAAACAAAAAGGTCATATGGCTCTATTCCCGTATTGTATACAAATAGATGAAAATGATTTTATACAATAAAATAATAGTATACAGTTGGTACCAATTGTATTATACTTAGAGCCTGCCAGCAAGCACCAATTGTATGCTACTTAGAGCCTGTCACCAAACACCAACTGTATGCTACTTAGATCCTGCCACCAAGTACCAACTATATACTACTTAGAACCTACTACCAAACACCCACTGTATACTACTAACAGCCTGCCAACAAACACCAACTGTATACTACCTAGATCCTATACTACCAAACACCAACTGTATACTATTTAGAGCCTGCATGTATTTAGAGCCTACTACCAAACACAAAGTGTATACTAGTACTACTTAGAACCTGCTACCAAGCACCAACTTATACTATCTAGAGTCTACTACCAAGCACCAGCTAATACTACTTAGAGCTTGCCACTAAGCATCATTTGTATGCTACTTAGAGCCTGACACCAAACCAATCGTATACTAAGTGTAGCGTGTAACTAAACCCAGTAGGAATTATGGTTGATTTCAGGTCTTTTGAAATTGGATGTTATGACGTAAGATATTCCTTGTAGTTCCTTTAGATATGCTTCTCAAACATTAGTTGTCATGTACAACTAAACATGGAAAACGTTCTTTTTATGTTCCAAATAAGGAATGCAAAAGCCATAGGGACCGGTCCTCGGTGTCTATTATACCCGACTCCGACTCATAGAAACTTGTATTGAAGTTACATACCCATTGTAAGTTACATATTCAGTGCATGTAAAACTCATTATAGTTGAATAAATATCAAAGCTAAGGCAAGTTATAGAATATTTTCAAGTAATTGCACAATCGTCTTCCAAAAAACGACTAACTGGGTCTACTGTAGGGGCTATATGGAAATATGGCAGCCTTGGAATGGAAGAAGACAAATTGCTGCAATCACGTGAGATTGATATTAGGATATGGGTCGGCTAGGGGTGTCAAAAATGCTAGCAGAGGGGTGGTTTCTAGGAAGTTGTGGGTTGTGAACAGGAGGGAAGGAGTGGCCTCAAGAAGTGATGTCATGTGCCTAGACATAGTAGGAATAGTGTGTGTTTCGTGCGAGGAGAGGTGCAGCGCTAGAAACAGTACCACCCTGAAATAACGTTAAAACAACATTGCCATTTCTTCTACACGATCTCTACTCCAGCCATGTATCATTAATGATGCATGGTATACGTAGCCTTTGTGACAGTGCATTAGGTCACTATACTACATAATTGTGACCTATCAAGGGAAAACGCCCCTCCGTGGGGGATTTTTAATTCCCCATTTGGCCACCAGGGTGCATTGGAGGGCAAAATTACTCTAAAATAATTATAAAAATACATTAAGCTATTTTTTTTATGCAGAATTCAATGGTTACATTTAAAATGCACCATTTTCGTTAGAAATGGCCCATATTTGGATGGTAAAATGAACATTTTTCATGAGAAATCAACATATATGCCTGTTCCTGGTTGTCATGGCAACCATTCCAATAATCAACATTTGCAGTTTTTTATGATAATTTTTGGGGATACTCACAAAAAACCCAAAACTGAAAACAGAAATGGAAAATTCCATCTAGATCAAAATCTATGATAAAAATCACCATATTATTACCCAGGTAGCAAAAATGGTGTGGCCCGAGTCTGGGCCAGAGCGGGCTCCTGATGTGGGCCACACTGGGTTAACACAGTGGGCGCCCGATGGGTTTTGTCCTCAGCAAAGGGTCTGGGCCACACTGGGCTAACCGATTCGGGCACAGATCTGTTTGAAATTGGGCTCACCGATTTGGGCTCAAAGTGAGTTTAACATGGGTTTTTGGTGTGGCCTAAAGTGGGCTGCCCGATTTGATGAAAAATTAGTGGTGACATGTTAAAGATTCTTTTTGAGAAATCCATCCAAAATCTTTTCTTTTTTTTAAAGGTCAATAAGCAACAAATCCTTGAGCTAATCTAACCCCCCCCCATCACCAAAGCAGTAAATGCAATATCTACCCAAGTGGAAAGGCAGAGCAGTACCATTCATTTGAATCAAACTCATTCAGCCAACACAAGGCACTTTGATTCATTAAAGTGACATTCTGGCCTCAATCTTCCCCTACTAATTCCCTATGTAGGAGTAGAGAAGAGAGCCTTCAAGTTCATAATGACTGTACCTCTGCATATCTGCTCTTGTTCCAAGTTCAGTGCAATAGAAATGGTGTTGCCATTCCACTACTACTCAGATGACCTTGATTTGCACTTTTGACTAGAAACATCTAAGTATTTCCAGACTATGAGAAAGTCTGCACATTATTACTTCATATCTGATTTAGTAGTCTATTCCAGTTGTCCTATGTCTAAAAGAAATAAGTTTGGTATGGGTAGTAGAATTCTGCCTGGAGTGCTGTGAAACCACTTTGTAGTGAGTCTGCCATGGACTGGCCTACAGGGGCAGGGGATATTTTTGGTTTCTCAATTGCCTCTATATATAGTCCTCTTATACCTGGCCAAGTGTGGGACCTGTTTGCCCCAACACCACAAATACACCTTGCAAGCCTACTAGTACAAAGAAAGACATGAAGCTGTTCTTTCCAGGACTAGTCAGTGTTGCCTTTTACATGAAATATCTGGATCCCTACTATGAACCTACCTGTGTATTAATGGTATAGGGAAAGTGTCCTACAGCAGTGGTGGAGGGAAGGGAGGGGGGAGGGCAGGGCAGGGTGAGATGAGGGCAGGGCAGGGCAGGGTGAGAGCAGGGCAGGGCATGTGAGCAAAGGAGATGCCAGGGCAGTGCAGGGTGAGAGTAGGACAGGGCAGGGTGAGAGGGCAGGGCAGGGTGAGAGCAGGGCAGGGTAAGAGCAGGGCAGGGCAGGGTGAGAGCAGGGCAGGGCAGGGCATGTGAGCGAAGGAGATGCCAGGGCAGTGCAGGGTGAGAGTAGGGCATGGCAGGGTGAGAGCTGGGCATGGCAGGGCGAGAGCAGGTCAGGGCAGGGTGAGAGCAGGGCAGGGCAAGGGTGAGAGCAGGGCAGGGCAGAGTGAGAGGAGGGCAGGGCAGGATGAGAGTAGGGCAGGGCAGGGCGAGAGCAGGGCAGGGCAGGGCGAGAGCAGGGCAGGGCAGGGTGAGAGCAGGGCAGGGCAAGGCAGGGTGAGGGCTGGGAGTGAGAGTGAGTGAGTAATAGATGTTTAACACCATTTCGACAGCTAAGGTCATATTCATGGTGAGATCCTCATTACACAAATTCACAGAGGAATGTGTCAGTGCCTGCGCATATGTGCACCACACACATCCTGAGGGGATAGGAAAGAGGAGAAATAGACCCTTTTAAGTGGGCTAGGGAGGCCCAGGGAGGGCAGGGTGACAGAAGGGCAGGGCAGAGCGGGGTGAGAGGGGGAAAGGGCAGGGCAGGTTGAGTGGAATGAGGAGGAGATGGAAGGGGTAGGGGATGGATAGGGGAGGGACGAACAAAAAAGAGAGAGGGAGGGGGAACACTCATCACAGAGTTTAGAACAGTTCAGAAGATGAGGCTGCCCTGTCCAAACCCACTCTCACCCCAGACTGGGAAGACTTTATGCAGCTAAGTACCCATCTTGGGATGCCCATTTTGAAACCATCCTGGGCCCAATGTGGTTGCCCATTTTAAAGCTGACCAGTGCACAAATCGGGCGGCCCAATGTGGCCCAGACCGTATGCTGAGGACAAAACCCGTTGGGAGCCCAACGGGCTCAAGTGGGTTTGCCCGATTTGGGCTGCCCTGTGTGGCCCTGACTGGAAACCCAGCATCTGCCGAACCTAAAACCCATGTACTGAATACTGCCCGCTTTGAACCACCTTATCCCAGGTAAAACCAATTTGGCCCCGAGCGGGCTTGCTACATGGGTATGTATTTTTGATGAAAAAGGCTGATTTATTGTGTTTTGAGACATTATTATGGTTTATAATATATTTAGAGCTTAATCATCGATTTCAGATATGAATAACGACCTATGTTCATGGAGAGGTTCTCTCATTTTAAAGATCTTGAGATGAACTTTGATAATGAATTTCCCTGCAGAGGGGTGTTTTTGCTTGCCTGGTCACAATTATATAAAAGTCTTGAAACCTTGTTTGGGCCAACATCATTGTGGAGTGACAGCAAGCTGAATTTCAATTCAGTGATGTCGCTATATTATTTTTTCCGTTACTGGTTAGTGGGGGTCAATTTATGAACACTTTTTATGTCACTGTGGTGGTACTGTAACGATAGAGGAGATGACCTGCATTGGTTTAACAACATTGAGCGTGACTGCACTGGTGAAGGGCGGGCTGGGCCAATGAGAGGAGAGTACAATATACAAGCCAATTTAAAGATAAAGTGACCCTCCCCCCCCCCCTCCCATGAGAATGCCAAACCCTGTACGTTGGTTTAACGTCATTGTGACGATGGTGTGACCGTGCCACAGAGTGGGTGTTAATCTGTGACTGGGTAAGTGGGCACCGACTGGAAGTGCCACCGTGCAGTGTGATTTCCAACAGAAGCTGTTCTGTGGTAGGAGGGATATCCATATTGGGGGAATGTTCGGTTGGGTGAAGGGTGAGGTGTATCATATTGTATGTGACAAAGAAAAAGACACACTTATATTTCAAAACTATGTTGCTATTTTGATGGAGGCCTACGGTCCAAATCAACTCGTCAAGACACATTGTTTCAGGTGTGGCATCTTATTTTATGGGACGCTGTTACGAGGCAGGTAGGAACCATGTGTGTTCAGCTGTGGATATAACATCTTTTATGTTCCACGTGACCTTTTTCATTATAAGAAACCTATACATGGACAAAGTATAGATGGGGTGGCGGCTACGGGTTGGGGATGGGAGGGGGTGGGGGTGACTACAGGGTAGTGTAGCAGCCCTGTTGGAGAGTGGCCGGTAGTGGAGATGAATGTCCCCCTCCTGTGTGAGTCCCCTTCTACAGCATGTCCTGTAATGTCCCTCCTCTCACCCTCCTCCTCCTCCCGTCCTGGGGCCGGGGCCGCGCCGCCCCGGGCGCTGCACTCCGTGTTTTAGGGCTGCGCTGATTATAAGAAAGGCGGGAATTTACAACTAATTCACGCCGGAGACCCGGATATTGAGGATGCAGCGTCCGGCCGGCGTTCTCTAATCCGGTAGCCGGCGTGTACCGGAGTAAATGGAGGGGGAGCGGCAGGAGGACAAATGGCGCAGTGGGCTGCTTCAAGGGGGTGTTATTACGCACCATTTCACACGCCATTTGCGTCATGCCGCCGCCTGCAACCTATTCATCCGCCGCTACCAAATCACCGCCAGCACAACGCCCGCCGATTCACCACCAATGCGGTTTGATATCACTCCACCACTTTGCGCGGGAGAGGAACTATAATTGAGGGCGGAGGGAGACGTGGTAATCGGCCATTATTAGCTAACTCTCCCATAATCCCACTTTGTCGGCGTCCAGCAGACTTCCGGCGCCATACGTCACCGTCAGGGCGCCATCTAGCGGTGCGTGCTGCATAATGACGTAATTGGCGCGCTTTTCTGGAAGCAGACGACAATTTCTGTTTGAGGGGATGTGGCCGATACCCAGCGGTCCCTGTCTACAATACGGCAGCCACACACGCTCCTAACGGCCACCCTCCATATAGAGCCTCGATAAGTCAGCTTGCTGACACAAAAACTATAGGGTGGAAAATAAATACATCCCAACTTTCCCAGGTGAGAGAGAGAGGGGGGGAAATGCAGACCGATTTAATGACCTTGACATGCAGTAATCATGTTACATACTACATAAACATAATTAAAAGATGAATGTATTGGAGGGGGAGAAAGAACTAAAGGAAGTAATGTGGGAAATGAATACACGATTGCCTCTCCCGCCTCGCGTCCAAGAGGACTACCTCTACCCCTGAGATTTGTTTTTCTTTACACTATAGACACGGAAATGAAGAGGAATGAGAAGAAAACACTAGACATTCTCAGATACCGTGATGCAGCCGGCACCAAGTACTTCCTACAGAAATGCAGATTGATGCAGATTACTCAAAAATATTGACTTTCCCGCTCTTTTGAAAACCCAGGAGCAGACGACATTGGGCGCGTGTCGCTGGTTCCTTGTGCACCCTTCTATACCCCTACTTCACACACTAGGTATCCAGGCCCCCGCCGCGCACCCCCTAGCGGGCATTGGGGCAAGCGATGGCCGCTATCTGACTCACGTCGTCGACGCATGCGTGAAAAAAGCAGGGCCTTAATGCAGCGGAAATCACGTGACATGAAGAGAGGGAGGCGCCACGTGTCGGGACGCAGTGGAACTACAATAGACGCTGCCCAAGGTGCGCAGCGGGCTGTACACCAACACGTGACCCACACGTGGCCGGCGGGCGGCAAGATGGCCGCGGCCGTAGGGGGCAGCCATGACAGTCGGGGTAGAGGAGTCGGTCCGTGTTGATACACGCATTACTGCCGCAACCCGACCCCACAGCGCATGTGCAAAATGGCGGCCGCAATATGGTCGTCGAGAATGACCAATTAGACGCAGCACAAGGCCCAAGGGTAGGGAGAGGACACCCTGCTGTGTGTGTGGGGGGGGGGGGGGGGGTGGGGTTGTGGTGTCTACAGAAAGAAGGGAGAGAGTGTTTGTTGTCGCCAGAATGTAACCCCGACCGAGGACGAGGGCAGGACGAGGTTAACTTTCCGACCCAGTGAACCACGGAGCCCTAATCCCATGTTGTACCATAGTGATCTGGACATTATTGCCCTCATCTAAACAGCAACAATTCTAATGTGGTGCTATATTTGATATCATTGTCATATATACTCGAAAGTGTCTATTACTGACATAGCTTTCGAAAATTAAGAGAGTATGAGCATATCTATTGAGAAGAAAATGATGAAAATGTGTATGTACAGTACCCGTGTAAGCAGTATACGAAGTGTATATCTTAACGTCAGTTAGGACGTGTGTGGATTTAACTTTTCAATGGATTCGAATACATAAATTTAAATCAACATGTGACATGGATATGTGAAAATACCTTTCTCAACCCCCCCCCCCCTCCTTGGTGTCCACTGCTTCCCTTCACGTCGCTCACCACACTTATCACACTTGTGTCGACCAGCTGACATCAGGAGTTTAGAAACTAAATTCTTTAAACCATTTAATAGATGTATAGATATTTTGGCCACTGGAAAATACTGAAGAGTTCCTCATCAATACTGAAATATATTGGACGTCATGACAAGAAATGCTACCTTGAGGCAATTTTCCCGGCAATTTGCCATCTTTAAATGGTTAGGTCAGAGAGGTGGGAGGCATGTGCTCACCTTCTGTTCACCTCTCTGATCTCTGATCCCATCCTGCCGCCACCTCCATCCCTCGGGCATCCCTCACCCACTATTCCATACAAAAACATACACCCCACCTCCCAACTCCACCCATAGGGTCAAACACTATACGCTTAGCTCCGCCCCCAGGGTTACACCCTGTACCTCAAGCCCCGCCCATAGGGTCACATTGGATCCCACTAGAGGACCCTATCAGATACTAACACGATCTGTGACATCTGGATCCCCTCCCTACACACGACCTGACCCCAATGTATGCAGGGACCACCCCTAGCCTGACCCCATCCTACCAACTGTCACACAGGCTGACACCCCATATGGGGATGTACTCATGTTACACAAATAGTAATCAACTACTTTTCATGTCTCTAATGCAATGATTGCTCGATCGGTAAGGTTTGGTTTGTCTGTGTAGTTTCTTTTCTGCATGTGTAAAAAAGTACCTATGAACAAATTTGGACTACCTTCACACTTTTAGCCTTTCTAGCTCCCCTAGTGACCAAACCTAGTACTATAAATCCCCTCATCTTCCCACAAAAATTATATCAATACGGTACATTAACCTTTTGGTGCCCAGAATTATTTGAAGATTTTACATTATTTCACAATTATACACTGTAAGAAATGTGTGTTGCATTTATACGCTTTGTAACACACTTCTTTGCAGCATATTTTTACTCACTTATTTTTTTAACACACAACACGCTTTTGCCAAAAGTGTGTTAAGAAGTGTGTTGATGTCAAAAGGGTGTTACAACAAAAGTGTGTTGCAAAAAGTGTGTTCATGCATATAGTGTGTTCATAGAAAGTGTGTTGCTTCATAAAGTGTTAAGATATGAAAGTGAGTTGATATTTCTACAATGAAGTGGGTGGAGGGGGGGGGGCATTTAGCCTTTATTTCTTCATATATTCAATTTGGTATACTTGTTATTGTCCTGAGATGACGTGAGGAAGGTAACCATGAGGCACACATACTTAATCTGGAAAGGAATAACAATATATTTTTGTAAGACCATAATTATGATATGTTGATTTAGTGCATAAATTGTCCTAAAATCACTTAAAATTCTACATTAAAATATACTAATACATTAATAACATATCTTCTGATTTCTCTGTCTAGAATTTAGAATGGTGACTGAGTCTAGGCTCCCATATGTAAAAAAGTCGTTATGTAGGTACATTATAATGATAAAGAATTATATTCAAAATGCAGAATAGTCCAACTTACCTATTCCTGGTATTTTGTAAATCTCAAATCAGCATGAGAACTTGTCAGTAACTGGAGCAAGCAGATTGTAGTTTTCTGAAACAGAAGAATTAGTGAATGAACACTGTAAGCTACACTGGATAGTATGTTAGGCAGCATATTGATACAGCTTTTAGAGAATTTCTTTATGTGAGTGTAAATTTATGATAAACCAACTTACTATACTCTTTTACAGCTTGTATAGCACTAGTGTTGAGGATGATATATAAGATTACTTACCAGAAATAAGCAGAGAAGTGAAGACACTCCTCTCTCCAGCAGGTGCAGATTCAAACTGACTGTGTGTAACTGTTATAACTGACCTTTGGTTAGGTGAGGGGCAATTAATGGGTTACATAATACCACTGATAAGACTGAAGGATAAATAAAATGTGTGTTGATTTAACACACTTTTCAGTACCTAAACACTTTTGAGAAAAAAGTGTGTAAGTGTGTTAGAAAAAGTGTGTTGATGCCCTCAAAGTGAGTAAACTGCTCAAAGTGGGTTGAATATCCATGTGTGTTACAATCTTGTGTGTTCCTGCAACACACATTATTTACAGTGTATTACTTAGTTGATAAGCCCATGTGTTATTTTGATCTTATCTTTTGATATTGGCTCTGTATTGCATTTCCTGAATACTCATAACTCAGTGAAGACTTTCAGTTAAGGACATGGAATTCATTGGTCAGGTTTGGTAACCATAGTTACCAAAACATTCCATTTGTTGTCATTGGTAGTATTTGGTCTCTCTTGTGTACTATATAGACCCCCCCCCCCTATCCATAATACCTGTAATTCTGAGGCCTCATTCAATTCTGTATATATATGTGTACTACCACTCAGGAGACATAATGTGCTAGTAACAATGCATGGATTTTCTCTATGGATATGAACATTTCTTTTAGAATCTAATGGGAGTATGGGACATTGGAGGTATATGATCTAGCGTAATAATTGTGTCATGTCTGGTCTTAGCCCCCTGGAGGGTGGCCCTCTAATGAATCATTTTCAAATGTCCCTGTGTTAGGTATAATGGTGATAGAGAAAAATGGATGGTTGTATTGTAATGGGAAGGTCATGGCCGTTCTATAGAGGGTCTAACTTTATAGATTGGACCAGTAGAAGTATCTGGATGATAGTTTCCTTCAATATACATGTATTTAAGCCCCATTTAAGCCCAAAACAGCGCCTTAAAGCGTGCTTGGGCACCTAGGGGTTAAGTCAATATTCCAATGTTAAAGAGGTTTATTGTTAAAATATGTATATAGTATTGTATAATATAGCATAAACTATATGACAGCATTATACACATGCAATGTACCAAGCTCCAGGTTAAAGAGTTTCCAGGAGGGTGTTCATCCTATAGTAAATAGAGCTGTCAGTATGTGCCCTCTTTTCAAAACAAGTCATGCTCTGCTTCACCATTCAACTTGCACTCACCACATTAGTCTAAAAAGTAACCTGCCTTGTTTAAAATGGAGAGAGCTGCACTATCAGGCACCTACTCATGTCACACACTCTATAGTTTATTATACTGACTGACTTCTCCCGCTAGGTACCTACTCAAATCCTCTTTTCTTTAGCACCATACTTGAATG
Organism: Acholoe squamosa; assembly: GCA_949317995.1. Classification (NCBI taxonomy): domain Eukaryota; kingdom Metazoa; phylum Annelida; class Polychaeta; order Phyllodocida; family Polynoidae; genus Acholoe; species Acholoe squamosa. Next base: position 46,435,703 of record OX439038.1, read on the forward strand.
ACCACTTGTGAGCAACAAAAGTGACAAGTTATAGCTACATGAAAAGAAAGGATCGACTGGAAATTAGGGTATTTTTAGCCAGCTGTTCCTTTTACTATAGGAGCAACACCCTCCTGGATCATATCACCCTATGAGCTGTAAAAGGGAGAGAAGTACATAATCTTTCATGACGTAGTCATTATTATTTCTTTGTCTTTATGCTAACATCTCTGGAGGGTATTGCTCCTATTGTAAAAAGAGCTGTGAGTATGTGCCCTCTTTTCTTAACAGGTCGTGCACTGCTTCACCTAAGTACTTGCGCTCACCACATTACTCTGAAAAGTCACCTGCCTTGTTTCAAATAGAGAGAGCTGCACTACCAGGTACCTACTCATGTCACACACTCTATAGTTTATTATACTGACTGACTTCTCCCAACTAGGTACCTACTCAAATCCCCCTTTTTTAGCACTGTACTTGAATGACCACTTGTGAGCAACAAAAGGGACAAGTTGTAGCTACACAAAAAGAAAGGACTGGAAACAAGGGCATTTTAGCCAGCTCTTCCTTTTACTATAGGAGCAACACCCTCCAGGGCCAAAAGTATCATACTTACCATTTTCAGAGAACATGTTCAAGTCAAGTTCAAGTTCATTTTGTTCTACTTGATGAAACTGGTTCATGATAATCCCTATCATTTTACACCATATTCCGTCTTTGTTTAGTTTTAACATACGCTTCTACATGTGACCTTGTCACCGCTACAGAGGGTCTGCTGCATAATGACATCACAGATCAGATGCGCGCGCATGTCCATGCATCGCCATGATAACAAAGGAGCCTCTCAGAAATGGGTGAATGATTTCCACAGTAAACAATCTGCTTTTCAGGCAGAGAAATCACGGGTGGTCTGTTGATCGGTGAAAGATGTTGTTGACTCTCTTGGCGGGAGGCGTGTTGACAAACAAATCCAGGAGAGGGCGCAATGCGAGGCTAGCTACAGGTTTGAACAAGAGGCGGGACGGGGGGCGGGGTGACGTCATGATGCCATGGTGGTTTATTTAATTTCTACAATTGATGTGTCTTTGTCTTACTTTGTCTGATCCTGAAGGACAAATCCAGGGATAGGGGCGTGCTGGAAGACCTAGAGAGTTCCCAGGACGGGAGGGATGGAGGTCATTGGGGCGTGGAGAAGTTTGGCAGGAGGGCAGCTTAATACATAAAGTATGGGGTCATGATAGTGTCATGGCCACTCAAATGTAGCTTAATTACAACATGCATGACTGGGAACTGCATCAATAACACACCCAGGTGGAATAACTATCCTGAAATGAACCACGCTATTATTGGGTTTTGTTACATGAGCTATTTATCACCCCTTTATTTCTCAGCTCACACAGAAAAAAAGCCATGGAAATGAAAAATAAATATCAAATTAAATCAGGTGTCGAAAGGATCGAGGCGACTTTATTAAGGAAGTAGAAATGTGATTCGTCCAACTGCGTGGAATGAATACAGATTGAACTGATCACATTGTTGATAATATGGGACGCCTGAAAACCCCCATCATCAAATGAGGATTTCTCGCGTGATTAAGCGGGATGGGGAAGTTTAATAGGGTAAAACAGTGACCAAGGCAACAAAACTAAGGTTCGTAATAATTATATCCTATGCAAACGGTGTTTTCTTAATTGAGTACCACAGTGTTTATAATAAAAATTATTCAGTGGCTTCTTTGAACAGTGTAGCCATATTGTATGAGGCGATTGGCAAGTAAAAGTAAAAAGTTGCATCCTGTGCTTTTACAGCAGGTATAAATGTGCTACGACATTCTATTCACTCGACCTTACAAAGTCACATTTTTCACAAAAGCCACTGTTACACAAAGGTGTTGTACCCTCCGGTGTTTTGTTTTTGAAACTCAAAATTATTAGCCATGGGCACAATGCAGAAGGTACTAGGATAACTGGCAGTTACCCTATCCAACACAAAGTGCCATGTTCAAACAAGTGTGAACTTATTTCCTCAGTCTATGCTGTTAATACACTATTCTACTTCATTACAATATTGCATAATGTTAGCTAGGGCATGGATACTTATGAAGACGAGCTCTGGGGTTACTACATTACTTGGATTACATAGAAAATAAGCAAAACTGAAAGTTGGGTACTAGGGTAACTCCTAATGAAGTTACCCTAGTACTTGTTATTGTAAACAATCCGAGTTACCCTAGTACTAACAAATCTAAAAACCCCTATACCACTGTTCTAGACAATGTCAGCATTCGGTTATTATATCAGATGAATGTGCTTGTTGAACACCACATTTAAACAACTTAGTGTTACTCAAATCAATAGAGATAATGTGTAATCCCCCTTTTAGTTCAATATATATATATATATATATATATATATATATATATATATATATATATATATATAGGATTCGCCATGTTGGAAGGGGTAACTGGCCAGTTACCCTATAGTACCTTCTGCACTGTGATGGGCCCATAGCGCGATATTGGTCCCGATTCTGCTTTTGATCCGGCCTATAAATATCATAGTGGAGATTCCTTGGAACATTCTCACAAAGTGATTACCCAGAAATCATTTAAGGTATAGGCTGTTGACAGTCCTAAATTGTTAACATGAGATTTGAGGGGTCACTTTTAACAACAGGGAGCATGATTACCTAAAGTTCTGTTCATATTTACTCCAAACATAAGACTTAGACATCACACTGGTCATGCAGGGTCTGCTGTAAAATTACAACACAATATGATATAATAAACAGCACAGCACTTCAACAACCTTAAACTACGGGCTCTTGTCCTGTAAAATCAAACTTGTCTGATATTGAATTGCAGAGACTCCCCAGTGTGAAAATCTGCAATATTTACATAACATCGGCTTAAATTTGTAAACAAAAACATATTTTGACAACAAAAATGTGCCTGCAGTTGCACACAAAGCCTTCCCCACATACACAAATAGCTGTCTCAACATTCTATTCCTATCTTGAAATAATAACAAACAACACTCTATAATCTGTGTTTGTGTCTGCTTTTTTTTTAAAATAGCTCCGATTCTCGGCAAAAGGCGTAATGGAGTCTCCACTATTCTCATGTAAATGAGTCTGCTGAATAATGAATCTAATCGTTATCCAGTTAGATATTTCACTCAGTGTGCTATCTTTTTGTGAAAATTAGGCTAAGGTCCTATTTAGGAGATTACCTCACGAAGTCCACTTTACAAATTTTCCTGATCTTTGCTGACAAGTACCTTTCTTGTTATATGCCCATGTAGCAAGCCCGCTTAGGACCAATTCAGTTTCAGCTCTGATAAGCTGGTTCAAAGCGGGCAGAATACTATTCATGGTTTTAGGTTGGGCAAATGGTGGGTTTCCAGTCAGGGCCACATTGAGTTGCCCTATTAGGGCAAACTAAACTAAGACTGCTGGGCTCCCAACAGTTTTTGTCCTCAGCAAGTTGTGTGGGCCACATAAGGCTAACCGATTTGGGCACAGAGCAGCTTCAAAATAGGCAAACACTTTGGGCACAGATTGGTTTCAAGGTGGGCACCCCAAATCAGGCATAGATCAGTTCCAAAGATAATTCCCCAGAGAGTACACACATTTTCTCAGAGTTTGGATCTACTGGCAAAATACATTTGAAATGTGCAAAGTTAGGTGATGTCAGCAGTTTTTAATGTGACTACACCATTCCTGTGGTAATCGTTTTATATTGAAGTATGCTACCCATTGGGAGGCACTATGAACTTGAAGGCTAGCATGTTACTGGACTAGGTCTGGTTGACATGCCTTAGCCAACTAAGTTTGAATTGATGGTTCTACTGTATTATGATGATGGAGAGAGTAATACAGCATCTCTAGTCTCCCTCCAACTATGGAGGCCAAGGGGAGGGGCTATCACCTGGAGGCTAGCAGAGCATTTCCAGGGTTCAAAATTTTAGAAAATGAGGAAAAAATAGATTTTCTATAATATCTAGCCCAGATGGCACCTCCTGATCAAAGTTGTCAGCCCACCAAAAACCCTTGTTGACCCCAAAATGATAAATTTTGACCAAATGGCGCCATGTGATCAAAGTGGGCAGCCCACTTTCAGCCACACCAAAAACCATGTTGAACCCAAACCCACTCTGAGACTGATCTGTGCCCATATTGGTTAGCCCAGTGTGGCCCACACACCTCACTGAGGACAGTTCTCTAAACTGTCAGCAGCCCATCAGTTACCCCATTGCGGCCCACATCAGAAGCCACACCAAATAAAGTGTGGGCCACAGTAGGGTCACACCACCTTTGCTACCTGGGTGTTGAGCAGCTCGTGCGTAGCGCCATTGCTTTGGTTTGGAGAGGACAACAGCTGCTCTAGAGGCTTTTGTGAAAAGATTCGGAAATTGATTCTCACTGTAGTTAACTCACCTTCCAGTTTGAGGTGATTCTCCACCATGAGAAGTCACTTCCCACCTTATACTGTATTGGAATTGTCTTCCTCTGAATGAGACTGTGTTGCAAAAAGTTGGGGGAACTGGTTCCATAATTGGTTCCACCTCAATGCATCCCACAGGAAGTAGGCCATGGAAATTGGAGGAAGGAACTAGCTGGGTATTGGTTCTTACTTGGGAAGTATTCACCATTTCAGTAGCACTCCTGAACAAATTCTATGACCAATTACACAGAAAAAATAATGATACTCACCGGAAGCCTAATGTTAGCCTCAGGCAAATGTCACCAAAATGAGTATATTTTGATACTCAGGGTGAGCCTAGGGTGTAGGCATACTCCAGCAATACCTGACACTCTACTCTAGATTGTTTATGGCCTAGCTGTACCCTCTCTACTGCCCTACTTTCACAGTGCAGGAGTCTCTTTAGAGACAGGCTCAGGGTCAACTGGAGTAACATAATAGAAGAGAATAGGACTTTGCCTGAGTATCTCTATGAAGAGGGTCAGGCAATGCTGGATCCTACCTGAACAGGCTCCACCATTGCAGGAGTCTTTCTTACCTATGGTGTAATGCACTGCCAGAGTATCCCAATACATAGGATCACACTTTACTGGATTCTATCTTCAGAGTGAGTCCAGCAACACTACCCAGTGGGCACAACCCCACTTAAAGAGTTACTAATCAGCACTGCATTGTAGGGCTTACAGACAGTCTAAATTGTAATGGTTATGTAGCCCTGCATTTGTAGCCCTTATTGAACTACTAAGCTGTAGGGTGTATCAAGCCCAACACATAATTGGTTTGTTAAACATTATAAAGAAATATAGAAATTAAGGTCACCGTTTGACAAAAGCCCATAATTTCATACACACAAGGATTTCAGATGGTCGAACATTCAACTTCCTAAGGCAGTCCAATTAATCGATGAATAGTTTGTGTATTCCTGGTTTCAGTGTCCTTTTTGCTCCTTGGTGGGATTTGAACCGGGTACCTCCTTATTGTGACTCCTTTGTGCTCCTTTATGTGCTAGCGGGTCAGGTGTTGAAAGTGGCACTATCAATATGATATTTCAACCATAGACCTACTACAGTGAGATGTCATTGGTCATATGAGGCCCAGTAGACTAATAGGGAACACAGACTGGAATGACCATAGTAAGGAAAAATGCCCATAGTAAGGACAAATGTCCACAATGTCCTCAGTAAGTATTGCACAGTCCTACTTATATGCCTATTGCAACCTGGCTCACCAGTTGTAGAGGTGGCACAGCGTTAGGATTCTCACTTTGCATGTGAGGGGTCTCTGGTTCAAGTCTAGGTGGTGCTGAGAAACATTTTTCTTTTTTTCAGTTTAATAGGAAACATCTCATCTATTACAGTGTATTTTTTCTAAGACCTAACTTTGTAACTAATTGAAATAGATGCTTGCTTGAAAACTGACAGAATCTTCAACATCTGCCAAGTCAGAAAATAGCAAGAAAATAAATCGTTTGCATAACAAAATATTTCGGGTTGAAAACTTGCAACTTTTGAAGAGCATCCCTGGGCTGGAATCGAACTCAGGACCTTCTCATATGAAGGTATGACATGTTAGCACTACACCATCTTGACTGTGCTGAAAGATCTCCACTTGAAATCTCATATGATCTGCTCCCTCTGTGTGTTGAAATCTGGTATTCTACTTTTTCTCCAAGCCCCAAAACATTAGAAATATGCCTGGGACCATATGTTACTTTTACATTTACTGCAAAGATATGATCATACTCTAAATTTTTTAGTGATTAATTCCTATTATATTCCTAAATAGATAAGATTATATTCTTAGATATCATGGTTCTAAGGACTAGAGGATAATAGAAAGGATATTGAGTATGTGCAAGAATGGGTGGGGGGGGGCTTAATAGGGAAAAATCTTCTCACAACCCCATTATGAATGCATATTCATGCTCACATTGTAGCAATAAGATTGACTTACCGAGAATGACTTTACAAAAATTCTCAATGGGGCTTGAACTCACCACCTTCAGATGCAGAGTTCAGTACCGTATCAACTAAGCTAATGAGGCACATGGTGTGGTGGGTGCTAGGATATGATATAATCTCAGACATCAGTGTAAGGGCTAGACCCCTGCTTTGCTGGAGTATTCAGTTAGATTCAAACTGAGTATGGCACCATGCCTGAGCCTTGTGCCATACTCATGCTGATCCTTTTTCCCAATGTGTGGCATTGAAGCAGGCTCAGCATGAGTATGGCATGTCAGGGGAGAGCCTCTAGCAGAGGCTCTCTTGATACTCAGACAGCACAAGAGACTAGGTGAAACTCAGGCTGATCCTCTTCTTTCTGTCAGTGTACCTTTTGGCGACACAACAGAGAATTGATTCCCCGAGGTCAGTCAGTTCCCTTTTGGGAATAGCACCTCCGACAGAACTCGATTCCTATCCTTTCACAACACCCTGCACAGCTATACAAGAGGAATTTTCTGTACTGTGTAACCTAGGCGTAAATATTCAGAATCCGATGGTCCATAAGTCATGGTACTTGTGAGGTTTGTTGAGTACACTATCACCTCATTGTTTATTAGGAAATGATGTTGGCTACTAACATAGGATGTCTTTGATAAAGACACTATCTTATGTCTAGCCCTTAACTCACGAGCGGTTTTTCAGGATTGAGACCCATATCTTGTTGTTTCGAGCAGGTTTTTTTTCGAATTCTTAATTATTGGCAATTACATGGTGTCTATGAGATATAAAGTCCTGCCTCGCTGTGAGATGTGTCAATGAGAGATTTATTAAACAATGAAGGAAAAATTGTCACCAATTTAAACACATTCCCTAGCATCAATACCCGGTAACTTTTTACATCCAGAACCATCCATTCTTTTACAGGACAACTCCTATACTTACGTAAAGTGACCAAAGGGGTCACACTCACAAAGGGATAGTTAGGAAATTTAATTCCTCTACTGAGGGCCAACCTCTCCTATTCCACCACAGCCCCTTTTCCGATCGTACTTCCTCCTTCACCTTCCCCAAAAATAACTACGAATTGATTTGGAGAAATCAAAGAGAGAAAAGAGAGCTCAAAGGACTATAGATGAAGTCAGATTGGGGGACGTACTTCCTGTTGCCTTGGTTACTGCGGTACAGGTCTGTCTGTTTTCTACATCTCCCGATGACGAATATTGACTGGGTGAACCAAAGGAAGAGGAGGAAAACTGATTCTCGTTTGGAAGATTTCGGTAACCCCTAGAATCCCAAGACAAGAAATATTATTCCTTCTATACCTTCTTCTCGCCGAGTCTGGATTTTAGAAATTTAAACTGTTGTTGAACATATTTGCTTTTCCATGTCAAGGTGTGTGAAACACCTTGACATTATATTACAGACAACAAATGGTTGAGACATTTTTTCTTCATTAGTGCTAGTGCTCAGTTTAGAACTCTGTATAACACCGGTGCGTGACATCTCCTGTATGAGAAATTATTGAACTTTACTACACCTTTTATATGCTGCAGAATAATAGTAAAACACGATATAGATAAATTCTGCACATATGACCTTGTATCATCATCTTAATCTTTAGCTTCAAACCGTATAGGGTAAAGGCTCCTTGAGTTGGACAGACAATTAAAGTCGGACACCTCATGGATTCAATTACAAAATCAATATGAGAAATTCAGCCATTACATTGACTAGATGTAGAAAACTAAGCTATCATTCTCTCTGACAAATGCTGCTTTAAAAATTAAGTCCCTTCATACATGGTTTTCTGCACCAAGGGTGTTCTTGTTATATTTTGATGCTGAAGAATGGTGAGTAAATGGGAAACATGTTTGATTTCCCAATCTGTTGAGTCTTAACACCTATGTTTATAGGATTGCTATACATGTCAATGGCAACATATACATGTTTACTGATAATCTGACTTGGCAAACCTGAATACATCACTCACTTTACATTGTGGGAGTTTTATATAACCCTCAGATTAACCCTAAATCCAGACACCAATTAAACCCCGTCTTGGACAAAATTATATCATAATTTCTCTGATCTTATAATGGACATTTGGTCACAAAGAGAATCCTTTATGATAAACTTTTACTCGTAGGCATGCATAGCTAATCTGTGTTTGTTTTAACCAATTTATTACACCTCTTTCTGATCACTCCCCCATCTGCCCATGGAAGTCATGTTTATCAGAGGCTGCTGACAGTCTTGTTACAGTCATGCAAAATCAAACATTTGAAAGTATCCTGGAGAGGAGTACTGTATCAGCTTATATTCCCTAGTGTTATATGCAATATTCCTGCATTGCATATTTTACATAGAGTGACTCATTGTGCCTATCTCAATTAGATAACATAATGTCCACCTGTAGGGTCATCTCTGGCATGGGGTGTCCGAATTTGATGTTTTGAAGACAAAATGTATGTAGTTCATTTACTCGAATTTATTGAGGAGATTTATCAAAACCTCATCATGAATATAAGTGGCCAAGGGTCTTGTATCAACTGGTGCAATAGAAAGTTAAATTCACAAAATCTTAAGGTACAAGATTTGAGCATCAAGCGTCCGGAATGGGTGCCTTTACCCTATTAAAGTTGGCACTGGATAATAAATTGGTCTGCTGTAAGTTCTACCTGAACTCCATCAAATCATGCAAAGGGATTTATAAGTTGAGCTATCCAGACATATCCAAACAATGGTGTATTGCTGAGCTCCTACTCTGAAGTATTGCATGGCAGTTGTGGTCTATTAAGTGACAAGTATAACATAAACAAGTTGAAACATAGCAGATTGACCTGGCATTAACCTGTGGCAGGATTGATGAGTCATTTTTGACAAGTTATCATATCATTGTCAGGTTCAAGTATCTCGTTGCTCAGTTAGTAGACTCTGGCAACACAGACAGTATTCCTCTTGAATGAAGTGCTATTATAACATTATATAATATATAACTAAGCAATGACAAATTTTACCAAACCAAGATATCTTGGAATGAAAGCAATGGAAATGAGACTGTGCGCCCGTCCCTCTCACTGATAGCAATAATATCTATTTTTATAACATCTATGATGTCCAGCATCCCAAACACTCCACACACTCCTTTCCAGTTCCTGACCCACAGCTCATTCACAGCATGTACAGCCATAGAACGGTCCACCTGGCTCGTAGATCTCCTCCTAAAGCACCCATCAAAGGCTATACCCCCTGCCTCCCCTCCTCCCCCCTGTACCTTTGATGACCAGGTATAAAGGGTCGTGATTTCAGGTAACTACCACCCCGCCTGACGCGCCCTAAAAGCCGCTCCCCGCCCCAACGAGTCCCCAACACGAAGTCAATTTGTGCCTGGCCGGGCTAACCGCCGACATAAAGGCACCCCGTCCTCTCCCCACACATCAGCGTCTCCTTCTTCTACTTGTTGCCATCAACTTTCACAGTGGCCGGCTCAGAACTGGCCCCCTGCGTGACAAACCGGTGGATTTGGCCAACTACCTATTGATGTAGAGTTGACGTCGGCCGTCTTGCATGCAGCAGTCCTCCACTTCCGGTGCCCACTGCGCCTGCGCCGGCCTCAGAAGGAGGCCACTGGGTTCGTTGCCCGGATGGTGACCTTAGCGGGGAGCTGTGACCTTGAGCATCGTTGTACTGGATGTAACTTCCAGTCTGGTTGGGATTTTTATCAGATCTATGTGAGCTTCAATGTAATCTCGGTGCCAAAGCTCTTAGTTCAAAGCTAGAGGAGTATACATCCAAGACAAATATGTCATTATTCTACCCAGGCCCCCAAGTATCAGTTTCAGTGATAAAAGTTGTATATATATTCCATTGAATGGAAAACAACAGCGCATGATCATCATCTGCCGTAACAGATTTGTCGAATTGTACATAAAACCAGGTGAGAACGTGACGCGAATTAAGGCTGGTGTATTCTTGGTAAAGGTTAGACGATTTTATTTGACTGGTTTAAAATGTCAATTACTTATAGTGATATGGTGTGGATATAGTAATCACCTAAGACCAACCTGTTTATTATTCACTTCAATAATCCTAGATTTAACTATACGAGGGTTATGTATATGTCACCTGTGATAAGAGGCTCTCGTGTCGTAATACAATGTATCTGTGATTTATGGAGATCACTGGGATAAATTTCAGGAGGGTGTTGCTCCTATAGCCTAGTAAAAGGAAGAGCTGGCTAAAATGCCCTTGTTTCCAGTCCTTTCTTTTCATGTAGCTATAACTTGTCTCTTTTGTTGCTCACAAGTGGTCATTCAAGTACGGTGCTAAAAAAGGGGGATTTGAGTAGGTAACTAGTTAGGAAAAGTCAGTCAGTATAATATACTATAGAGTGTGTGACATGAGTAGGTACCTGATAGTGCAGCTCTCTCTGTTTTAAACAAGGCAGGTGGCTTTTCAGACTAATGTGGTGAGTGCAAGTTGAATGGTGAAGCAGAGCGTGACTTCTTTTGAAAAGAGGGTACCTACTGACAGCCCTTTTTACCATAGGAGCAACACGCTCCTGATCACTAAACCACTGCACATGCAGTTACCAGAATATAACTCTGGAGGCTGTTGCTCCTATAGTAAAAGGAAGAGCTGGCTAAAAATGCCCTCATTTCCAGTCCTTTCTTTTCATGTAGCTATAACTTGTCCCTTTTGTTGCTCACAAGTGGTCATTCAAGTACGGTGCTCAAAAAGGGGGATTTGAGTAGGTGCCTAGTTGGGAGAAGTCAGTCAGTACTATAAACTATAAATAAACTATAGAGCGTGTGACATGAGTAGGTACCTGGTAGTGCAGCTCTATCTATTTTAAACAAGGCAGTTGACTTTTCAGACTAATGTGGTGAGTGCAAGTACTTAGGTGAAGCAGTGCACGACTTGTTTAGAAAAGAGGGCATATACTCACAGCTCTTTTTACAATAGGAGCAACAGCCTACAGATCCCAAAAACTGACTGCATTGTACAGGGTATATGCATTGTGGCAAACACAGAATTAGCTCTGAAAGTTTGAGACACTTTTCCCCGCATTTAAGTATGTACAATTATAGGCAACAAGGTGATCATCTGCTAATTGCATACAATTGCTGATCCATTTGTTGTAAAATTAACACCTGAAGTACTATAGATCTTCTCACCAAGTATGGGCCTGAAAATTAAAGTTTCCCTGACTTGTTTGGGGAGGTTATTGATAATTTCCCAACCACTCAAGTTGCAATATTGATCTAGATATCAGGTTAAAGCTAAGATAAAGGGCTGCCTGAATGTAGGATCATTTCTTCAATATTTTGAAAATCATGTGACCGGTTACCATGGAAACCATGGTAAAAGTTTTCTGAAATCTTCAATTTTTTCCTACCTTTCATCTTTTTTTCTGTGTACGTGGGAAGTCCACAGAAGTTGTAAAACAAAATTCCGCTTCATTTGAGACTATTTTTATAACTGTAGCATCTTTACTTTAAAAAATATCAGTCACCAATCAGGCACTCAGATTGCCGGAAATCGCCATTTTTCACCAGAACCTACCCTGAGAATCATCCAGACTTTGCACATTCTTCCCTTTCAAATACATCAAATCCTCACTCAATTGATTACCGACACATTGAGAGATTTGTCAAAAGAGTGCAAATATTTTGTATGACAATGATTGGACAGAAATGTTTAAATCTCTTAAGGGGGGTTTCTCCTTCAGACCATTGAGGAGGTGCAAAGATGAGCCAGTAGCAAGGGCTACAACCCCAATGGGAGATGCGATGGTAGGGGGATGGAGGTTCCCGAGGGGAAGGAATAAGCTTATATTGGCAGCTGAAGGACCTTTTATGTAATCCCACTGAGTACAATCAGAAAACTTAATACAATCATAAGAAATCTGACTATAATGCATCTCAAAGAAGTTTTCATTAAAACTACAAAATCTGTGTTTTATGCAAATGGTATAATCAACCTCTCTGTAACACATAATATGCCTCAAAATGTTGAAAATGTGACAGCATATAGGCCTGTTTAGGCCAAGTTACCCCCTACTATAGGCTATTCCTATCATCTATTTAGCTCTAAAGATGAAATATTGGCCTCATTTCTCATCAATTCTGCTTGGAAATGATGTGCAAGGCTTCTCCTGTATGATTAAAACAGAAACGACTGACAAATTGCATTTAAACTGAAAAATTCCTTCAGTAAAGACATATCTTAGATCAGTCCTATACTTGGTGGGAACATCTATAGTATGCATGAAGCCTTGGTTAGCGAGAAATAAAAGAAAACAAACAATAGCTATCCCTTGTCCTTTATTCCGTCGTATTCATTGAATGGTAATGAAGGAGAGCTTTAGGCAATAAAACCTGTCTCATACAACCCACGGCCTCCACAGATAACGAGCAACTTGTCTCAGAGGGGTTCTCCATTCCACCACTAGGTGGCTCCATCACAAATTACACTTTAATATGCATTTATTCCATGTCAATCAGGAAACTGACCTTAAAAAGTCACAATTCACTCCCACCAAAATTAATGTTCACCTAAGGGACGTTTGGCTTTAATGAATATTCACTTGGTCTTAAATTAGACAGTAATGTATTCCATATGCCCCACATCAGGCCCTGCTGGGCATTGATAACTCTACTTGTGGGTCGAGGAGGGTGGTGCCATAATTAATTTTTCCTATTTATTCCCTAGATATGAGCGGTGTATTTATGTGGGGCCAATATGGGTGGTTATGATTAGGTTTGTGGCTCCTTGGAGTGAAAAAGGAACACGTTGGAGAGTCCTAAGGTGAAAATGTGATTTTAGTTCCAGATGTGCACACCAGATGTCAGGTGGGGGCGGGTCAGTAGGAGGAGGCAGTAGCTAGAGTTTGGGGACGGGTAAGGGGCGAGTTTCTACTGTTTAGACGTAAAATAAAGACAGGTGGACAAGAGGGAAATGCCCGCATAGGTCGTTGAGACCCTTAAGTGTCTATATCCCGGGAGTCATAACTCAAAATGACATTTTATTTGATGTTTGGAGGAGTTTCCTGGGCGTGGTGCGGCCATCAGAAAGGCAATAACCTCAGGTGGCGGCGTTCTGCGAGCACTCAGTTGGTCTAAGGTAAGCCCAAAGTAAATTGAACGGGGTTTCTAGGGCTACTCCCCCTCCAAGGACACCTGAAGGGCCTGCTGCCACGTGGGCACCCTCCTAAAGTCTTTTGTTTCGGATGAAATGAAAATAATTGGATAATTAAATGCTTGGGCAATAACCACAGCAGACGTGGGTGTAAGGTACTTGGGCTGTCAGGGAAAGGGGAGCCTGAAAGGTAACCTAGCGGCGGTCAGGATAACTACCCTTACATTTAAAAGCTGTGTGACTTTTTGTGGTTAATAATTACTTCTTTTCAGTCCCCCTGGGACGCCGATGACTCCGTTAGAGACCGATAAAGGGCGGGTCGACTCATGACGTAGATAGGTCGCACCCTCTATTGTCTTTCTACAGAATTACCCGGCCGGAACGTCTCACGACGCATGCGTCTGTTTATCACATGACCCATAGAGACCCGGCTGTGACAATGACGTCACACACTGACGTCTGAAAGGGGAGTGTGTCAGTGAATGGTTGCCCCCCAATGTTTGACGACGACGACGTATGGTGGGCAGAGAAAAGGCGAATTGTTTCAGTCTATTATGCAGTGAAAAAAAGTCAGAAGTCACTTACATAATCGGTAAAAAAGGCCAGTGGTGGAGGTACTCTGAGCAAACGACTTTCATTGTGTTCATTATGTAACCCATACGATATCACACAAAGGGGCAGACGATATTTGGTATAAGCACACGTTTTGTGGTCTGATTCTGATGGTAATTGTAGAACAGAAAAAGCTATATCCCTCTAAGGACAGCATTATGCACCCAGGTCCACTTTCATTTACCATAATGATAAACCAATTCAGTATCGGCGAGAAACTCGCCAATACTTTAGGAATGCAGCAGCCTCATCTGTTTGCATGAACATTCTAGACCATAATGGAATTGTCAAGGATAGGAAAATTCTTATTTCAGCATATATATGTAGGTAGGTTCTTTCAATCTCCATTCCCATGTTACTAGCGATGTTCTATTCCCCAAAGAACATGGTCAGATCCAAATTCATTTGCCTATAATTTATGTTTAAATGGACGTTGGCCTATACACTTCGGATGATCATTTTAAGACAAGTTTGAAAATCTATAATGGCTACTCGTTATCCATTTATAAATCTAAGTGAACCCTTCATTTTAATTTCGAATGGCATATCTAAATTGTTATCTTTATCTATCATTTTGGTCACACCAAATGACAACCTCTGCTCCATGTTATCACACCAAATGAAAACGCCTTCTTCTCACCATACAAACTGACGCGTCCGTTGACCACTGGATAGGAGTCACAACGACCAAAGGGTCGGTCCCTTTGGTTTGAATGGAGGGGCGGAGATTGGGGTTAACTGGTGGCTATCTCAGCGGGAAATGGACAAGATGGCCACAGAGTGACCGGCACTGACCGCCGCCTGCTTCCCTCCAGGGTATGTGTGCACGTTTGTACGGGGGAGAGCATAGAGGGAAAGTAGTCCAGGGAATGTGGGGATGGGGGAGGGGTGACGCAGAGACCGATTGAAGCTAGTGAGGGGTATTTAACTCGGAAAGCCGAGTTTTAAGAGACAGGTAGGGGCTGGGGAAATTTTTAAGACTGGAAGTAAGCATTTCTGAGAAGAGGTGGTTGAGTTTACCCTCAAAATTACATCAAAACCATCAAATATGAGATGAAATGAAACCTGTCATATAATAGTTTACATGTTCACGATCATGGAGGTTTAATATTTACCTCTTATAAGATTCTAGTCTTTGTAAAATTTAGGTTTGCAAAAAGTAGGTCACCTGAAGTCCAACTTAGACGCTTGGTGCACTCAATGCTTTTCTAAGGGGGTGACATTTTGGGTGACAGGTTTTCCGGCCCTTTTCAGCAGGATGGTGTTCTCATTGTTCATTATTTAGTAGGGGGGAACTGAGGTGTTTCCATCTAAGGGGCAATGGGAGATGAATATGCCATACCATAGTGTTTTCTTCTTGGTTGGTTCCAATTTGAAAGTATTTCTGATATTTTCTGATACTTGGTCCACCTATGTTAAGTACATCCTGTATCCCCCCTGCTAAAATATGAGCCACCACCTAGTTCACTCATAACTCACCAGGAGGCACCACCTCTATAGAACAGTGCAGATGTCACCTACATCCTGTCATCTACTGTAGATCATTATTTAGCAGGGGAGTGAGGTGTTTTTCATGAACGGGCACATTTATAACACTTATGTAGTTAAAGGGAAATGGGGTGGAGGAACAGACAAGATGCAAGAAGTATTTCTTAGAATCAACAATGGACATGGGACTCCCCTGTCTAGGGAAATAATCATATACCTATGATCCCATAAAATTGTAATGTATGCAATTTAAATAACATTCATACAAACAAAAACGCTCCTTTCCGAGTTACCAGTGATATCAATCGCTTCAGCACTCGTTAACTATCGCTAACACCGTCCATGGTATGTGTGTGGAATGGGGGAGGGGTTATCTTCTGTTGAAGATCTCAGATGCTTCTATTACTACAAGGCCCAAGAAATACAGAAACTAAAGTATTTATTTCTTGGTGAACCACCCCGTTTATAGCAAACGGCTCAGGACACGTATATTATTGACAATTGTATGATGAGACAAAGGGTGAACGGATAGGGTTACAGGAAAATACAGAGGAGGTGGGTGAGGGATCTTGCCAAGAAGACGCGTGTGTGCCAATGGCGACTCCAGGATCTGGAAAAGGAGGGGGCGTGGCCCAAAAGGAGGGGGCGCAACCCCTATCTTTTGGGGTTCAAAATATGTAATTAAACTCTTGGGAAAAGGGGGTGCGCGCGGCCCCGCACCCCCCTCTAAATCGGCCACTACACTGTCCTAAAAGGGTGCTGGTGGTTACAAGAGCCGTGATGCCTGTTTAAAATGACACTCCCTATACTACTTACACTGAACGTTTAGGGACAATCACACAGGGACCCATGCATATCACAGTGACGACTCCTATGAGCGTAATTCGAATTGCGCACATACATGTGGACTTGTGAACAAAATCAAGGGGTGTAAGTAAGTATTTATGAACGATGATAGAGCTGACTGTGCATTCATATTATGTGTATACATGTACATATAAGGTATAGATGTAGCTGTAGGTAAGTCATTTCAAGTGACAAATGCTAAGGGTTTTATATGAAAACCTAACTTAATTCAGTTGCAATTAACATATAAGCGTTATTCAATTTACATGAATACCTTAATTACACTTACAATCTACATTTAGAAAAAGTAGAAATACACCAATACTATTACACATGTATACATGAAGTAGAATTGTAGGCCTGTCTACGTTGAACAATAGAGAGAGAGAGAGAGAGAGAGAGAGAGAGAGAGAGAGAGAGAGAGAGAGAGAGAGAGAGAGAGAAATGGGGGGGGGGTAAGAAAGTACGTCAGACATGCAGAACAAATAAACATAGATAGGCAAATCGAGAAAAGTAAAAAATAGTGAACGAAACCAGACAGGCTGTCACTGGAGAATAAACATAGGATAAAGGACAAATCTGTTAATATTTAGGTGTACAAGGATAGAAGACTCAGCAACCAAGATAAATCTCTGGGGGCAGTTTTCAATAATGCCTCCTAACATTATTGATGAATGCCCTACAGACTTTATACCTTCGGCGACTTCAACACTAAGGCAAATCTGATCAAACTCACTGCAAGGGTTATGGGCTAAGAGGGTTGGCTTTAGCTGGATATGAGGTAAAGTGCCCAGGGGTTAAGGACTCCTTTGGTGACTGCCCATTGTGTAATACAATCTCACCACCTTCTCACGGTCAGCTTCATATACTGACCACCAGGCGGCAGCACCCCGCCAACAACCGGAAATAGGAACATGGCCACCAGGAAATGTTCGCCGACCCGCAGTTAGCCACCAAAGTCGGGCTGGTCACTGAGGGAAACTCACTTCAGGGGATTGAAGATGGAGGAGCAAGTTAAGGGGGGTTGGGGGTAGGCTAGAATGAGTAGGGAGGGAGGGAGGGTGGTAAGAGTGGAGACAGAGAGGATCGTAAGGTCTTATGGAAGTTCAAAGTGGGGTAATCCGCACACCTTATGCTAGGAGTTCGTGACTTGCTGAGAAGTGTTTAAGTGCCAAGAAGTCAGATAAAGGTTACCACTTGAGCGCCCCTGTGTGTGTGTGGGTCGGGGGGGGGGTAATTTAGGTTGGGGAGATGCAGGATGGCTAGAAGAGCCTTAGTGCTGTAGGGGTGTCCAGCTCTGTGGTCCTTGATTTGAGCCATGGCTCACCCTGTGAGACCCTGACGACTTGTTTGCGTGACCTGTAAGGGAGAAGGACATGGACTACAAGCAGATAAAATCTCACTCCTGGCATTACTCACTACAACTTATGGCCTTAACATTACACAGCCCCCTCTTTCACATCACACACAGCATGTCCACGCGTCCTAACAACACCAATTCATGACTCTTTTATTCCCAGTTCCTTTCATGTCACTTTGAGTAAATTGGTGCTGCACTCTAGCCTTTAACTCAGTGCTAACTGGTATTGTGGGACATTACGCTAAAGGACTAGACTGCCCATTTCTATTAAGTACCACTACTTCGTGCATTAAATTCATGAGGACATATGGAAGGGGAGGACTCTGATTTAAAGGTCAAGGGGAATGGATGACAGCTAATAGATCGGGGACATAAAAGAATGAGAGGTAGAGAGAGAGGGCAGAAAACACACACACACACACACACACACACACACATACAGGTGTAACCAGCAAATCGGGGACACTGTTGCACACTCCTACAAAGCGGGGACATTCCAAAATTCACCCAGCTTTCACTTACTTGAGGTTCAATTAGGGGCATAGATCAATTTTAACTCAAATTAAGCTGTTGGAAGTTATATTGAAAAATACTGAGCTGACCTGTGGTGCTCCAAAATAGAATAGTACAATGCCTCTAAACTGAGGACATGACCAGTGCATCATTACCAAAGTGAGGACATGTTTGTACAATTCAAATATTCATCTTACATCTACTTTTCCATCCTTAATTACAAGCATATTCAGTCCATTTAAGAAGAACAGTCAGTTTAAAAAAGGGCAAGATATTATTGCCTAGCTATGTGCTGAAACAAAGTGGAGACTCAAAGTGTGTATGCAAACTGAAGACATCATGTGAACACACTCTGTGTTTATGCAAACTGAGGACATGGCCACACAATGTGTGTTGGCAAATAGAGGACTTGGTCTTAGATTCACTCCACACAGTGTGTGTAGGCAAACTGAGGACATGGCCACACTGTGTTTGTATGCAAATAGAGAACTTGGTCTAAGATACACTCCACACAGTGTGTATATGCAAATAGAGGATACAGTCGTAGATACACTCCACACAGTGTGTGTAGGCAAACTGAGGACATTGCCAAACAGTGAGTGTTAGCAAATAGAGGACTTGGTCTAAGATCTACTCCACACAGTGTGTGTAGGCAAACTGAGGACATTGCCACATAGTGTGCATGGGCAAATAGAGGACTTGGTCTAAGATCTACTCCACACAGTGTGTGTAGGCAAACTGAGGACATTGCCACATAGTGTGTGTTGGCAAATAGAGGACTTGGTCTAAGATCTCCTCCACACAGTGTGTGTAGGCAAACTGAGGACATTGCCACATAGTGTGTGTTGGCAAATAGAGGACTTGGTCTAAGATCTACTCAACACAGTGTGTGTAGCAAACTGAGGACATGGCCAAACAGTGTGTGTTGGCAAATAGAGGACTTGGTCTTAGATCTACCTCACTTACCACAAAACCTTTCCCGGAGGCTGACCAAAATTTGGGATTTGAACCTAAATTCAGCTTATAGCATTTACATAAATTGGGGGGTCGGCTTATGGGGGAGGTTTTTAAATCAAGTGAATTACTGTTTAACCATATTTAAATAGTGCAGAATTCAGCTTCTAAATTCTGTTGAAGTTATGGGGTCGGCTTCTGATGGAGGTCAGCTTCTGAGTGAGATTTTACGGTAGTGTGTGTAGGCAAACTGAGGACATTAGCACACAGTGTGTGTTGGCAAATAGTGGACTTGGGTTTAGATCCACTCCACAACGTGTGTGTAGGCAAACTGAGGACATGGCCACACAGTGTGTGTTTGCAAAAAGAGGACTTGGTCTTACATCTACTCCACTTAGTGTTTGTAGGCAAACTGAGGACTTTAGCACACTGTGTGTGTATGCAATTAGTGGACTTGGTCTTAGATCTACTGCACACAATGTGCTTAGGCAAAGTGAGGATGTTAGTACACCGTATGTGCATGCAAATAGAGTACATTAGCACACAAAGTGTGCATGTGTCATACTAGTAATTATGCATGATCAAGTTGTCATATGTGAAATATCATATGACTAGTGGTATATAGTGTAAATACATCAAGCTCTCATAATGTGTTATTCCCAGTTATCACTGGTTTATTCAGCTTTAGGCAGACATGTAAGAATATCAGTTACACACATGTTAATATGCAGGTAATTTCCACATACAGTAAATATACAAGTGTTTATAAAGTATAATGTTCTGTTCCACCCAGCTACACGACGTGCCTGAGCAACACATGGGGAACCATGGAGCAGATTGGCTGCCCCCAGAAGGGGGACACGATGTGACCTGCCACCAGGTGGCAGCATCCAACATATGTTGGATTCTTAAGAAAGAGAATGTCACAGTGTCTGACTGAGGACATCTGGTGTCATGTCCTCAAAAATCTGAGGAAATGACACACAGTGTGATCATGTCCTCAGTTTGCCTACACACAGTGTGTGGAGTGTATCTAAGGCCAAGTCCTCTACACACTATGTGGGGCCATGTCCTCAGTCTGACTACACACACTGTGTGAAGTGTATCTAAGACTAAGTCCTCTATTTGCATACACACACTGTGTGGCCATGTCCTCAGTTTGCCTACACACACTGTGTGGGGGAGTGTATCTAAGGCCAAGTCCTCTATTTGCATACACATTCTGTATACTAATGTCCTCAGTTTGCCTACACACACTGTGTGGAGTGTATCTAAGACCAAGTCCTCTATTTGCATACACATTCTGTGAACTAATGTCCTCAGTTTGCCTACACACACTGTGTGGAGTGTATCTAAGACCATGTCCTCTATTTAGAGAATAGACAACGATATTCTTCATGTTGAGACTCTGATATCCCACAGGAATGATAGACAAGCTGTGACCTTGCTCAGGCGTGCACTGTACTCCTATAATGCACTCAAGGTCACTTCTACTGTGCAGCAGTGCATTGGCTGCCGTTTTATAATTGCCTACAAACACAGTGTGGCCATGTCCTCTATTTGCCTACACACACTGTGTGGAGTGTATCTTAGACCATGCCCTCTATTTGCATACAAACACAGTGTGGCCATGTCCTCAGTTTGCCTACACACACTGTGTGGAGTGAATCTAATACCAAGTTCTCTATTTGCCAACACACACAGTGTGATCATGTCCTCAGTCTGCCTACATACACTGTGTGGAGTGTATCTAAGACTAAGTCCTCTATTTGCATACACACACTGTGTGGCCATGTCCTCAGTTTGCCTACACACACTGTGTGGCGGAGTGTATCTAAGGCCAAGTCCTCTATTTGCATACACATTCTGTATACTAATGTCCTCAGTTTGCCTACACACACTGTGTGGAGTGTATCTAAGACCAAGTCCTCTATTTCCATACACATTCTGTGAACTAATGTCCTCAGTTTGCCTACACACACTGTGTGGAGTGTATCTAGGACCATGTCCTCTATTTAGAGAAAAGACAACGATATTCTTCATGTTGAGACTGATATCCCACAGGAATGATATACAAGCTGTGAACTTGCTCAGGCTTGCACTGTACTCCTATAATGCACTCAAGGTCACTTCTACTGTGCAGCAGTGCATGGGCTGCCGTTTTATGATTGCCTACAAACACAGTGTGGCCATGTCCTCTATTTAACTACACACACTGTGTGGAATGTATCTTAGACCATGTCCTCTATTTGCATACAAACACAGTGTGGCCATGTCCTCAGTTTGCCTACACACACTGTGTGGAGTGAATCTAATACCAAGTTCTCTATTTGCCAACACACACAGTGTGATCATGTCCTCAGTCTGCCTACACACACTGTGTGGAGTGTATCTAAGACTAAGTCCTCTATTTGCATACACACACTGTGTGGCCATGTCCTCAGTGCCTACACACACTGTGGGGGAGTGTATCTAAGGCCAAGTCTTCTATTTGCATACACATTCTGTATACTAATGTCCTCAGTTTGCCTACACACACTGTGTCGAGTGTATCTAAGACTAAGTCCTCTATTTGCATACACACACTGTGTGACCATGTCCTCAGTTTGCCTACACACACTGTGTGGAGTGTATCTAAGACTATATCCTCTATTTGCATATACACACCGTGTGGAGTGTATCTACGACTGTATCCTCTATTTGCATATACACACTGTGTGAAGTGTATCTTAGACCAAGTTCTCTATTTGCATACATACACAGTGTGGCCATGTCCTCAGTTTGCCTACACACACTGTGTGCAGTGAATCTAAGACCAAGTCCTCTATTTGCCAACACACACAGTGTGGTCAAATCCTCAGTTTGCCTACACACACTGTGTGGAGTGTATCTAAGACTAGGTTGTCTATTTGCATACTTATTCTGTGTACTAATGTCTTCAGTTTGCCTACACACACTGTGTGGAGTGTATCTAAGCCAAGTCCTCTATTTGCATACACACAATGTGTGGTCATGTCCTCAGTTTGCCTAAACACTGTGTAGAGTTTGAGTCCTCAATTCGTTTGAGCACACAGCTAGAAAATGATGTCTTGTCCTTGTTTAAATGTGTCTATTCTTCGTAAATAGACTGAATGCTCTTGTATAGGGGTAGAAAAAGATATGATGCCTAATATCAAGACCTCAGTTTGTTTACACTATTTGCATTTGACCATACCCAAGAGAAAGTCTCTTAGGCCTCAGTTTGCAAGCACACACTGTGAAGTCATGTCCTCACTTTGTAGACACACAGGGTCTATTAAGGAAATTCCTCAGTTTGCAGGCACACAGATTCAATGTCTGGCTCAAATTTGTGACAATTTTTATGCAAATACACTGGATTAATCCCTAATAGGTCAGAAATGGCAATAAAGCCAATTAGGCAATACACCCAGATCACTGGGCGAACTGGGGACACACAGATCTCTCAGTGTGCAAAACAAACTGGGGACTTTTTCACACAGGCAAAAATCACAAAAAAAATAGCTCTAAATTTTTACACACAGCACAAGTTGCTCCAGGCCAAATTGGGGACATTTTGTTGACACACTAGAAATCATATTCATAACCATTTTTCAAGGTCATTTGTGATACCCAAACCCATTGCACCCCTTTTCTCAAGGTCATGCGAAGTGAGCCGTCCCCGGTTTGCAAGACGTCCCCAGTTTGTAGGTGTGTGTTCCCATGAATGTCCCCAATTTGCTGGTTACACCAACTCACACACACACACACACACACACACACACACCAAACAGACATACTAGTAATCATAATTGAGTCAAATTAAGTCACACGCTAAGAGCTGAGACAATATGAGGCCCTGCGTCAAAGGTCACTCTCTATACTACTTAAAAAAGCCACCGGACTGTACTACCCGTGTGTCCAAGATATGGACCCACTTTCCGACCATTTTTATCTATCTTAAACATTTAGAATGTGCTGCCAGGTGGTAGAGGGCGATTCTTGAACACGCCAGAAGTCTTTATAGGAAGACAGCCATGCGTGACGACACCATGCTCACCGACGGAAGTCGACGGTGGCGTCGCGTGATGGGAAGACGGTCGACACCGGAAACGTAGACGCGACGGCGCAAATGGCGGCGACCAGTGACGGGAGCGGACGCCGAGGGCGTGGAGGAAGGCTGCGGGAATGAGATGGGGCACGTCACAGGAAGGACGCCATAATGGCGGTGCGGAGGACGCAGGGTGGGCCAAGGAAATATACGGCGCGGAAATGGGAAGCGGCGTGAGGCGTGAACAGCGCGGGGCGAGCTCTGTGAGCGTCTCTCTCTATGCCCAATGGACGCCGACCGCGCGCCCCACCTCACCGGAAGTGCCATATCGTGACGGAAAATGGCGGCGCTGCCGGCGGCAGAAGGCCGACCGGGAGGAGAACGGCGCCGGAAGCGACCCCGGAGGACTGGAGCACAGGGGGATTGTGGGAAGCCGGCGGCAGCGGGAAGTGGCTGCTGTGACTCGGCCTTCCCGCCTTCTACCCCGACCGTGTCCTCTATTCCACCCCTACCCCCTCTCCTCCTCCCTCATTTATTTGCCCGGTTTTCCTCCGGCCACTGACCGCGGATGCAGAGAGGACAAACACTACCGGGTCTACCAGCCCGGGAGCCGTGTTCCTCCGGGGGTACCTCCTTCCCCCTACTACTCCCAACCCTCCCCCTCCATCCTCTGTCCCCAAATCTCATGCCGCGCCATTTCCGGCTATTTCCGTGCTTTGTGCACGCCGGGATTAATTTCCCGTCGCCGATTATAAGCGCTGCGAGGAACATGGTTGGGGAATAGCGGCGATCATTTATACGACGTTCTGCCTATCGGACACGAGTATCCAAAGAAATGGGAATTTTAAAACACAATGTTTACCTTTAATTACCGCACGTCGCCCGGCAGGATATGAGCCGCGGCAGCACCGTCCGCGACCGTCTTGTGCAGTACTGTGAGAGGGTGTGCTGGAGGCAGGGGTAAGGGGTAGGGGTAATGGATAGGAGCCCCGGGTACACCACCTTAACTCTTCGCCTTATCTATGCCACCATCTTGTCCCCCTACATACAACTGGTTCCTTCTATAATCTCCTTCCTCCTGGTTAAGGCGTATCAATTTTTAAATACATTGTACTGGTAATAGAAAATGTACCATAGATATTATTTACATCTTGATGAACCAGGTGCAGTAGACCTCTACAACCCTACACTATCAATGGCTGTAGGGTTTGGGGTATAGGAATGGAGGAGTTGGGGACAGCGCTGCAGGGTTTGGGGCAGGGCTAGCGGGCCACTCCTCATTCTACAAGAAACACCGTTGTGGTCGCACCCGCCCCACATTCACGCCGACACGAGCACCAAGAATCGAGTTTCGTAAATTAATATTGACCTTTTTCGGGTCGTTGTCAAGTCCCAAGGCGGGACATGAATGAGGTAGTGGTGGCAGGGTATAGCCCCCACCCCCCAGCCAACAACTCATCACCTCCTCCCACCTTTCACATTCTTACTCTCCCGGCATCCAAGAACTTTTCCTGCTGGCACTGTGATTCCTCCGCCTGAGAATGGTCATGTTTTCGTCTTCGTCCCCCATCTGTCAATCTCAGTCCACTCCGTCTGTCTGCTTCTGTCCGTCTGTCTCTGTATCCCTGTCCCCCTCCCCATCTGTCTCTGTCTGTCTGTCTGTCTCTGTCTGTCTGTCTCTGTCTGTCTGTCTCTCTGTCTCTGTCTCTGTCTGTCTGTCTCTGTCTCTGTCTCTGCCTCTCTCTCTCTCTCTCTCTCTCTCTCTCTCTCTCTCTCTCTCTCTCTCTCTCTCTCTCTCTCTCTCACGTTTGAATTAAACTGCACCTCACACAGCCACTATGTTAGTTTGACGTGCATCTAATTGAATATTTTTTATCCCTTGATAGCTCAACTGCTCATACCACATAGTATCATTTGTTAGAATTCCTTCTAGTTTGTCACGTAAAGAAACATACATGTATAACATCATAGAAGGCACAATTTCACCTTATTGAACAAGAGGTTAATTCAAAAGGTCCTGGGATCGCTACCTCAGCAACCTCAGGAATTATTCTGCCTTATCCAATTAAGCGATCTTAAGATTAGACTGTCTTGCCTTTTCACAGCCAGAACTAAGATCGCAGTGATCTTAGCCTCAGCCCTCCTACACCATTCCAAGTAGAACACACTGTGTACAGGGGCAAGAGGCCCATAGTGAAAAAAATTAAGGGGACTACCTACTGGAACGGACGTGGCCATGTCCTTCCCAGTAGGTAGTTGCCTTCTTATTCCATGCTAAGATCGCAGGGGTAGAACTCCCAGGACCTTTTGAATTAACCTCCAGGAAGTTAATTAAAAAAATCCTGGGATTTCTACCCCTGCAATCTTAGTGTAGGCACATATCATAAGACCAGGAGGTTAATTCAAAACATCCTGGGATCGCAACCTCAGCGATCTTAGAAATTATTCTACCTTATCCTATTAAGTGATCTTAAGATTAGACTGCGTTCACATTTCCTAGCAAGCACTAAGATCGCATCGATCTTAGCCTCAGCCCTCCTACACTATTCCAAGAAGTACTGACTGGGCACTGCCTGTATAGGTGAATATAACTAAGAAATAATGGTACAGACTGGCTGGCTACCTACCCTGCATGGCAATACTATACCAAATCATTCATACTGGGTGCAATGTTTATTTCTTCCGACTTTGTTATATTATAAGAATGATTGAATACACCACATCGAAGGGACAGATGACACTATATCTTTCAAAAAATCAAATAGGGAAACGTTCAGAGATCACTTCACGTGGGTTGTGCACCGACTAATACATGGCAAAAGACCGAAGGGAACCAGTTAGGGCGTTTCTTATCAAGGCTTATTAACAATGTTAAGAAATGCCCTCCAGAGTCATTAGATTGATTTATAGACACACCATACTCTTTTAATTCTCAGGGGCGTATGTATAGCATGTCGCATATCCCACATTCTCTAGTCCTGTGGCCGACATCTTTATTTTATGTCACCAAAATTCATTTATTCTATAGTAGACATAATTTCACGACACAATGCACCCTTAATAAGTTTTCCACTCCTGCCTGACATCCATTTTTAAATCTATACCAATTTGTGACCCCAGTGGTAGACCAAAGAATACACCATGATTGGCGCACAGGTCAATCAGCTTAGACTGTAAGTAGACCCTGCGGCTGACGACAACGTCCTCAGTCAATATGGCGTCTTGGTTACCAGGAGGAGACTTGTTCCTAAGCGGCCACAGAAGGGCCCCTTACTTCACACATAATTAAAGTCGATCTACGATGGCGACACCCGGTGCCTCTACCACACATCACACCTAATTGACGTCAAAACACGTCGAAAGACACAAAAAGCACATTCTTCATTTAGACACCACTCAAGTAGGCTCTGCATCGACCGCCATCTTGGAAGTCTTGGCGCGTGCACATTGTCTCTCCACAAGTGGCCCAATTAGCCCCACCAGTCTCGGGGCTCATCTCGAGTGGCGCGAGACAAGGCGGGATTTGTTGACGGCTACCCGGGCGTGAAATCACATCGAGATCCCAAAGCGCATGCGCAGGGATTACATCAGAATAAGGCTGAGATGTCAGAAGGAGTCAGACTCCGCACCAACTGCTAACCCTACCCTCTGCCTCATTCTACCCCTTATCCGCCGCTACCATCCCATCCCCCATCACACCTCCGATAGGAAAGCCTGCAAGAGTCAATGCAAACATCACTGCCAGTGGGGATATGTTATTTTAATGAGAAGAAAAAATGAAAGACAAGAGGATGAAAGATGACGTTGGGAATTGACAAGTGAGATGGGGACGGTAGGCAGATTAGGACAGGCAATATTAGCATCGATTTTAAGATTTGTAAAGGGTGTGGGAGGAGGGGGGGGGGGCTGCGTACTGGAAAAGGGATCAACTCTGGGGGAGAAACAGCGTTAGGTAGCAGAGAGCGAGAGGCTGGAGTTGTTGTTAGTCTGGTGAGGTGTTGTGTGGCAGAAAGATGAAACAAGACTGGATTTTGCTAACCCTTTTAGAACAACAATCAGAGGCGTAGGAAGCAAATCTTCATTGGGGGGGGGGGGGCTAAGGGGGGCCCAACCCCAGCCACCATAAATTGTCGGCTTGAGTGCGCTGGTGTTGATGCATCACTGTATTGGATTTATATAAAAGAATACTCCTTGATGACTTATCTTTAAACAAGTCTGCCATTTCCCCTATCTTAATTACATATTTGTCCAATTTTAGTGCTGAGCTGTGGGAATCTTGTACATTTTATAGGGGGGCTTGACTCATTTTTTTTTTTTTTGGGGGGGGCCCAGACATATTCAGGCCCCACCTCCTCTGTGATTGGGGGGCTCGGGCCCCCTGGCCCCCCCTTTTCCTACGCCCCTGGCAATAGTGCTTTTGCTCCATAAACAGTTTGAGTCACGACACATCGATTCATCACCTGTGACTAACCTTCCTTGATAATTTCTGATTCATATTCATGATGCAAGATTGATACATGTATCCCACGAGGATGACATGCACTGTGTTGGTGCATCATGAGGACAACATGATTCTTAAGGTATCCAAGTATTGAACAGGATTTTGCTCGAAATGCTACCAATGCCTTTGGGATATAATGATGGTGTAATCACATGGAGGCCTTTGGCTTCATTTTGAAGAAAATCCTATCCTTAATATTAGGTAAAAATTGGCCGATGCGAGTTTTTGTTCCATGATATAAGTCCTTTGTTTCATTTTGACGTGTTCCAAGGCCGTGAGAATTATACGTTAAATTGCTTTTTCAGTTTTTGTGAAGCATTTGCTTTGATAAAATATATAGATAATACTATAAGTAGGTTTGTCTTGTATCCAATAGCATAACACCGTATTCAACACGCTCGAATCACCACCCATCTCAACCCAGCCACACTTAAATACCCAGCACCACTGAGGCATGAGGCGCCAGCAACCTTAATGTCTACCATTAGACAGCCTCCAGTGGGTATTTATATAACAAAACTCTGCAGTCAGTCACTGCAGCCCACCAAGAGGAAGGTGCCCATACGTTCAGCGCCCATACGGTAAGCTGAGCAGCTCAACAAGACTGGGGGACTACTCACGGGGCCATAGAACACTGGGTGCCTCTATCTTATCTCCCTGTGTTCTTGAAGACTAGGGCACCACTCCTCTCCTTTTATTCCAGGTCTTTATCGCTCAATTTTCATGGTGTCAGAGATGATATTCTCATGACATGCCACAACCCTACTACATATAGCATACTGCCCATGCCTTTTGTTTTCTTTCATGGTGCGCACAATAACAGCTCAACAAGAACATCAAGAAGAAGAAGAAGAAGAACAACAACAACGACGACGATGACGACGACGAAGACGACGGCGATAAGAGAAATCTACCAAAATATTGAACCCTTTAGTCGACCAATGACTACTTTTACCACTATGGCACTACTTTTGTCTCATTACACGCCCTCTAAGACTCCATTTGCCATGACTGGGGCATGTTTCAGAACAATTATCATTCACTAAATGGCCCTACGACCACCACTTTCAGATTCTACAAATGAAGTCTGAAGTAAACCTCTAGATGACCACCAACTACCTTGTACAAAGCAAATTGTACAAGGTGATTGTTCAAATATCCTTACCAAATTTATGACAGCACTATGCATTCTGTAGTTGTAGATAGTCTGTTTCCTTGTAGAGAAATCAGTACGATTCTGTTGTGCAATTTAAAAAAAAAACGATCATGATTGTACAGATCTTATGATTTTGTATTACAAAGTTTAAAATAGGACCAGAGCGTTAGTTCTTCTGAAACATACCCCTGGGTAGCTGCTATATTTAGCACACACAGCGAGTCAAACAGGGTTTAAATTGTGGCGATTCCGACTTAAAGCAGCTGAACGAGACGTGGCAAACGGTCTTTGGCGTCTAATTGATCCGCACAAATGGAAGCGAAGGCAACCCGGAGTGAGCTTTTTGCTTCATAAATGCTCTCATAAACACGAAGGTATCAAAAGACGTTTGGATTGCTCAACTTGCGTGCAAATGTTCCATTTGATATTCATATTTGAGAAACAAATTACATTAGGAAGGATACCTCTGATATTTCGGATCCAATACTTCGTTTATGAAGAATTCTGTCTCATCTCAAACCTCAAAGATTTGCGAAAATCTTTGATTTTAGTCCATTTTAGAGTTGATTTCATTGCCAATGAGTTTATGTTGTGAATTCCTAAACAATTGAGTGCATTCTGATTTGATTTTATGACCTTCATTGCTTTGGAAAGGAAATCTTTATGAATGCAATTATGTTTTATTTCCAGGTCCTCAAGTCAATGGACATTGACATGAGGACAGCGCTGTGAATTATTAAGTGGCGACTTGTATCTGGGCTTAGGAGTTAAATGCATATATTGTATCTGATATACATTATGTAGTATAGAAGTGCCTAACCTGCAGCAGATACTTTCTTTTCAGTCCTGAATTATTTTTCGTGTTGCACAGAAGTGCTCAGGACCTTGTTTCAATAAATTCTATGAGAGGTTCAGCCAGCTACGACTGGAGATGGGCCAAATCTTACCAGCTGATCATAGGATTTTGGCCATAGTGACCAAATAGCTGGCCACATTACTGAGTGATTGTACTGCATGCTGGCTAAATAGCCACCAGAACAGTGACTCAATAAGGGGTGCTTGTATGATAGCCCTCTATGTGAATAATTAGTGGGTAGCCTTAGCTGCTGCCCTCTGCACTCCTTTGCTCAAATGTTGCCAATCTGTGCTCTTTGCTTTGTTATCATATAAGTATTCTCTATATATAGACTAATGATCCAAAAGGTCTTGACCACAGGCCACTCACAGAGGTCATGGAGCCTTCCTATATATAGCATCTCTGGCCTAAATCATCCTCTGAGAGATTGTGGGATGATAACATCTATGCATTTCTGATCTCGCCTATGCATTGATTTTGCAAGTTTATTTCAATTAATTGTGTTGTACATTATATATATATATATATATATATATATATATATATATATATATATATATATATATATATTATATGGGCTCCTAGAATAAATAAGCAGTATGCAGAATCACGACCATTGAACTTATTTAAAACTATGATCCATTTTTATGAGCATTGACCATTGTGTGACTGTGTAAGCAGGCGGGATCACCTTTATATAGTTAGGGATGAGTCATTTATTGCCAGGTGGGGGGCTTGATGGATTTTGGCGGATGGGCAGATTTTTTTTCTAACGAAAATGATTGCGCCCCCCCTAAGAACTGATTTTGCAAAATGACCCCTCCCCCCAAAAAATCTGATACACACATGGAATGACGCATTGTGATTGGTATTTGAATTGCCCATATTTATTTTTGACCCTGCCCCCCCACAGTGTGAAGGTTTATTGGGTTCCCCCCACCAAGGGAGCCTTTTTTCAAAATGACCCCCCTATATTTAACAAGCCCCCCCCCCACGTGGCAATAAATGACTCGACCCTTACTGCAGCCCTATGCTCATTTGAACACAGGAGTGCATACAGGAGTGAATAAATAGCACCTGCTATTTTGAGGCCTGTACTGTAGCTCACTATGTAGTCACTGGTATGCAGTCATTTCTTATACCTCCCACTACGATTTGAGGCCATCCTGTCTTGGAAACTATTGAAACACGATCCAGGTCACTCAGGTACAAGTACCTTTCAATGAAGATGATAGCTACTAAGAACAAAAGCACTAAAGTGAGAGTCACATAATAAGGTACCTTCTTGTGCAATACAGACTATTTTTTACAGGCATGTGGCTTTTCAGTCAAGTCAGGTTAGTACAAGTTGAATGGTGAAGCAGAGCATGACTTTTTAACATGAGAGGGCACCTACACAGCACTCTCTTTAGCTCTAGCAGAGGCTCTCATGATACTCAGGCAGCGGCAGAGACTACCCGGTAGGTGAAACTCAGGCCGAATATGTAAGCACCAGAGCCCCATATGACACTTTCCATACATTTGCGTTGAAGCTGTGTGACAATGTTACTCGTATTTTCTTGCATCTATGCCCTATGTATGTGGTTAATACTGAACCATTTAAGTGCATCACTCATGTGAAGGAAAGATCATATTCAGAATTAAGGTCCTTTGGATCAATTATTCAGGTGACGTTTTGATAATGCCTAAGGGTCTGGGCTCTACATATATTCTGGACGTTGTGATGTATTCTATTTACAAATTGTATGTTAATTTTTCACCGCATCATCAATTGCAATCACTTTCCTTTGGTACCAAACTAGAGTATTCTATATTGGAATAAATTGTAGTTCCCGGCATCTGCACCAGGGGGCAGGAGGGTCATGACAGCACTCACGTTGAAATACCTTAATACCTCGCGTATACGGCATAGCACCTGTATAAGGCGAACCCCGAGTTGAAGGAATGCTACATGGTGCTCATGGAGCTTGATGCAGAACAGTTTGGTTCTAATTTAATGTAAACATATACCTCTCCACTAGATGGTCTGAAGCTGATTCCGGTGACACACACTGATAAGAACTGATAAGATGGGACCAGCATGTCCCTGGAAGTGGGTGTTAACCAGGGACAAGGTATCCATCATGGTATGTCTTATCAGTGGGTTTTAGCTCAACCAGTGCAATTCAAGACGGTGGCTCCACTAGGCCTCCATACTGAGTCATATAGGGCTCAGTATGGACGCCAAGTGGGTCGACCATTGATCTGGCATGTGGCGAGATAAGTACTGATAAGAACCAGGGTACCAGGTATTACATAATGTACCCAAAAATTCTTCAGTGAATACAGGAAATTATCTGATAGGTTAATAATGCATCCTGGGTCAACCCTATAGGGTTGACAAGGGAAATATTATAGACCAATCAGACAATTCCCTATATTCACTGCAAGAATTCTTTGGGTACATTATGTAACACCTAGAGCCCTTCATGCTGATGGACTAATCACACGGGATTAGTCCATCAAGGGCCTGCTTATCTCGCCAGGTGCCAGAACAAGCAATGGCCGACCCACTAGACCTTTGCAGTAATCCCTATAAGGCGCACCCTGTCCATTGGAAAGATCTATGAGGTACACTAGTTTTCCATCCTCGAGTACTAAGATATGGGTAAGTGTCCTCTCCTCAGAGACCACGTGCAAAAACTAGCTTATGATGTGCCTATTAAAAAAATGGTCTGGAGGTTAATTCAAAAGATCCTGGGATCGCAACCTCAGTGATCTTAGGAATTATTCTGCCTTATCCTATTATGTGATCTTAAGATTAGACTGTGTTCACTTTTCCTAGCCAGCACTAAGATCACACCGATCTTAGCCTCAGCCCTCCTACACTATTCCCAGAAGTACTGACTGGGCACAGGGGTAAGAGTCCCAAAATAAAGGAATAGCTGTGGAGTCACTCTTCTTCACAACAGTGTTTATACCATCGTTCCCCGTCCCCATATGGGCTAACAAAAGAGCACCAGGTGCAGTTGACCATGTACAGTATTCAAGAGTTGTTCCCATGAATGTATGGCTTATGCTTGCCTATTAGAAGCACTGTGCCCCCAGGACAAAGAGAGAGAAGGAAAGAATTACCTTACAGTGCAATTAATGCATGAGTAGCCCTAAGAGCCCTCAAGAACACTCAGCAAACATCCTCCCTCCCCTCTATATGTATGCAGCAGGCTATTCCCTCTTTCGATCAGGAGTGTTCCCTGTAAGTGCTCTTGAACTCAGGTTGAACCACTATGCAATTCTTTCACTAAGATAGCAGTGATCTTAGCGCTGGAAAAGGAATAGTGAAGTGATCTCAGGACTTGCTATTCTTGACAGGCCTGCAACCACTGCATTAGATAGGGTAGACTGGCCAGGTCTTATGATCTGTGCCTACACTAAGATCACTGGGGTAGAAATCCCAGGATCTTTTAAATTAACATCCTGACAAAAGTGGCAAGCACTTTTGTAGAGGGTTTCTCGACATTTATCTGCGGAACAAGACTCAATATCATTTGACTGCTTATATAAATAGTATATTTCTGACTTGTAGAACTCCAATGATAACCCTAGATGCATTTAGGTAAATGACAAATATAAAGTCTTTCTTGTTAACAAAACACATTATGGTTTATTCAAAATTATTACTCCAGTAAATATGAAGCTGATGTCATTCTCCAGAAAGCACATGTATTTTACGTAATATAAATACTTTCATTTGTGTTTTATCATTTTGTGACTTATCGTTGATGAGATTACTTTGATGTAGAATAGAAACAAAACAGATATAGTTGTCTTGAAGACCTTAAATAATTAATGTACTATCATCACAATTTACAATAATATACATAGCTCTATTTCTATTAATTACAATTATCATACAAGATTAAGCTTATAATTTATTCAGTTCCACATACACAACAGCACTTTAGAATCGATCTACAGGAATGATATAACAATGACCTTAATAACCATTAATATACCAATATAATTTATAATAAGTCTCCTGAGTCCAACAGTATCAACGCCTGAGGCGCTAGTACATGGTAGACATAGACCAATTGGGTCTCTCCAACCCTGCACATTAAAACACAAGCTTCTCGGTTCATTTTGTATGTTACAGTCACTCTTTAACCATTTTATATTTTAGGGAGAAATCTTTCACTACTGTCTCTTCTCCCTCCATATGATAAGTTATTATCACCATGGTGCAATTTGAATATATACACATATTTATATAGCCAGTTCCGTGGTGTAAATGTGTGACTCATGAACAGATATATCTGCGACATCAACACACATATCAGTGACATCAGCACTCAAATAATCTGAATCTGTGACGTCACTACACACAGTAGCGTGATATAGTCTGTGTGACGTCCTATACGATTCGTAGGCTCGACCCTGTAGGCTCTTATGAGATTCAGCCTGTGCCTAGTCTCCTGTGACTCTTGTTAGATTCAGCCTGGGCCGCTGTACTCGGTTCCATTTGACTCTTGTAAGATTCAGCCAGGGCTGCTGGGCCCGGTCCCGTGTGACTCTTGTAAGATTCAGCCTGGGCTGCTGTCCAACTATTCGAACACCAAGGTTTCCTACCAAGCACCTTGTCTGCCCCACTCTGCATTGCAGCGCATACTGACAAAGCATGGAGTTCTTACATGTGGAGTTTGTTCTGTCCCTTTCATACATAACAATGGCTCTCAAGGATGCAGTCTCCTGTCCCATATTACTCCTTCACAACACGAGAGGAAGGTTGACTGGATACAGAAAGGGCAGGTGTGTGCCAATGTCCAAGACGTCATATCATCATTCAGAAATCACGACTTTTGTTGTTGATTATATCTATGGCAAATCTCTGTGCTAGTCCTGTTTAGGTGATGTATGTGTTGTTAGTTTACATTCACTCTTCTATGACATGAATATTCTGTGTCCACGGTATACGTCAAATAGGAAATGGTATGTGGCAATATGGGGGCTTTCAGTTCAAGTAGTCCCTATCGGATATTGAAACTTGCAAGTTCCCCCCACACACTGACTGTCTCGGCACACCACATACTGAAGTATTTACATCTACCCCAGAGCTGGATCAAGCATGCCCACACGCAGCCTATCTTGTCACCATAGCAACCAACATGGCCGCATCTTCACTTCCGGTTCACAAGTAACACCACAAGACGTCTGCCTCAAAGTCAGTCTGTTCTAAACACAGGCAGATTTATAGCCCTCTTTTGGAAGAAAGGTAGGGTCCTCAGTGTCTCAAACTGTCACTGGGCCATGTGTTATGCTACAGACTTAATAGAAATAAGCACACATAACCAGCACACATGCTATATAGTACATAAATGTGTGCAGTCTACGTGAGAAGTGAGGCCAGTCACATGTTAGATAAGGCCCGGTTACATGCCGGGTGATCACGTGTAGTAGGATCCTAGATGTGATGACATGTGGCCGGGGTGGTGGGACATGGCATGGTTGGAGATGTTGGGGTATAGGTTGGAACTGGGTGACGACCAGTATGGTGTGGGTGTGGCGAAGAAACCAGATGTTGAGGAAGGGATGCCGGGTGCGTGTGACATTAGGTTCAGCTTTGGGGTGTGGTGATAGCTTGACATAAGCAGGTCCTGTTGGTATTTGTAGGCAGCTGGGTCAGCTGCTGAGGGCTGCATAGCCTGTGCTAAACCAGCAAAGTCAAATTTATAGGCATAGCGTTTGCCGTGTACCTTGGTCATGATGTTCTTGTCGTAGTAATATCGGAGGGCACGGGAGAGTTTGTCGTAGTTCATGTTGGGTTTGCTCTTGCGCTCACCCCATCTTCGGGCAACTTCATCAGGGTCAACGAGTTTAAACTCGCCATTGGTGCCCTCCCACGTGATACAGTTGGCGTTAGAGGAGTCGGACAGCAGCTCAAGCAGGAACTGCCAAAGTTGGATTTGACCAGAACCTGAAAAAACAAAAATATATCAATGTTACTATTAAGCACAAGAAAATGTTTCTCTTCTTTGAAGACTAATCATCCCAAACGTCAATAGGTCTTGGAAGGCCCAATACAATACAGAAACACTACATCAAAAATTATGAGCTCATTATGAATATCAAAGGCATAATGGAGAAAACTATTTTAAAGACTTTTTGTCTAAACAAGAATTCTCTGTAGATATGAATATTTAATTACCTCTCAAATAAAGAATGTTAATGTACATAAAAATAACTCTCTAAAAGTGTTCATGTTGGGTGTATTGTCTTGGCTCCATGTGATCTAAGCCACTCCATTTAGAAAGAAATATGAGAAACAAAGCAGAAATCCGAGAAACTTTGGAGCTAAGGCGATCAGTATTTTGTTGAAACAAGTTCTGAATGCTCTGAACTTCTTCTGTCTTCTCAAATTGATAACAACTTGAATACCCATTCTGAAGCCATGGAATTGAGAAAAATAGCACACCCTAAATATGCCATAACTGTGTGGCTCTTATGTTCGACTGCGGATAAAAGCTAATCCATAGAACTCACAGGACTGAACATCTAAGAGATGCAAGCAAGTTATTCTATGGTAAAACAGGTACATTTCACTTGTCTGCTACTCCTGGTTAGCTCCAATACCTTCCCTCTGGCTTCTAATAAAGTTGACAATTCGTTCACACAACTTTAGTTAAACCCTGAGCACCAGCAGCCAATCTAAAATGTCACCCAACACGCAATGGTGCGTGTTTTCTACTGGATTATCAACTACTCCTCTCAGTCTCAGTGCCTTTAAGAAGGTGTGTTGGGAGAGGGGGCACAGTCAAACGTAAAATATCGTGTGAGTTATTTCCTACCGAGATGATAATTGCTTTGTCAAAAAGGGAGTGGGTGAGTATTTATAGCTTGTGTACCTGCATAAAGCTTTGTTATATTATTCAGCTTACACAGACCTCCCCTTTCGCCACCCTCTTCTTTCCTTGGGTTTCTCCTTCGGTCGGAATCAGCCAAAGCACACAAGGAACATGCACTATGATTGGCCATGGCCGGGGGATGTAAGCCGTTTGGTGATTGGCCATGAGGCATGTGGAGTTAGAGACTGAGGTAGAGTAAGGCTCTGATTAATCACGATCTGAGCATGTGCAGTTCTACTCTAGACCCTGCCAGAGTCTGCTATTTTGCCTGAAGCCAACCCGGCTGTCACCCACCTCTATACCGGCCACTCAAATCAGAGCTTTTATACTTCACATGTTGAATCATATGTCTTGGCCGAAATGGAGTTGTGCAATGTTGAGATCTCCCAGTAGTGTACAATACATTGAAATAAATCAACCCTTTATATGTGAAGCGTAAGAGTGTACAGATTTAATGCCTAGTCACTAAAAGTATTGGACAGTATCAAGATTCCGCACTAGGAAAGGGATTTGAATCAATCATATTTTGAAATCCTCGATACTTATAATAGGATAGGTCTGACTTCATAAGCTGGCACTACATTTCAACTGTCTAGACAACAAGCTATGAATCTTGCTCTCTCAACCCTTCACACTGTCAGGAGAACTCCATGATGAATCCAAACACAACACCCTAGTATTGTACACACTATACGACCGTAGAATATAATTATATACACCTTCTCGTCACCACGCCTCCCACATCACCTCATAGGTGTGTTAACAGGTACTACAGAAAATACTTTGTTCTCACAGTGGATCTGTACTCAGTTTACTCAGAATCATCTGTGACACTTGCACAGAGGTAACAGTGCCCATACGGCGGTAGTGGCCGAATGAGATTATAGTTGACACAGAGACACAGGATACTCCTGCTAACTGCATACTGCATACACCTACCACCAGGGGGGTCTGACATGGTTGTGCCTCTGTCTAGTAGCCTCTGTCCTCACGATTAATAGCCACAGGGACCTCTTGTGGTAGTGTGAGAAGTCATAGGAGATGAGGTAAAGGGAATAAAAAATGCGTTTGAGGCACGGTTTCTAGGAAGGAAATTAGTAAGAGAGGACATAGGGGATGTTCTAGGAAGAATAGTTGATGCGGTTTAATTCCAGGAACAGTTCGTGACTCATGGTCAATTGAAATGGAGATAAAACGAGCGATAAAGAGTAGCTGTAGTGTTGTTAAGTTCACATAAACCGTACCCCGTATGATCAGAATATACCAAGTTGTAGGTTTTATATTTTAGGGCCAGTTCACTTGTATTCGTAGTCAAAATATGGTATTCTAAAGGCGCATTCTAATTTGCGCCTTAACTAGAATTCGACTACCTCAATATCTAACAAGAAGTTCGTCCAGTCAGAATCATTTAAAGCAGAATCAACACCATGAATACGCATATCTGTATTATATGAATACTAGTATTATACGACAGCTTTTTGTTTATACCCCTTATTCCAAACATATCAGCATAAAACAGTCGCCCCAGGTTAGAAACCAGAGCCGTGTGTACGCATATGCCCTTAGGACCCTACCTCCCTCAGGGCTCCTTATGTCTTAAACTGCAGCTCAGAGAGCAGCTCCCCCGATCTGCCTCCAGTGGCTAAGTGGATACACCCAGTAGGACTTAATTAATGCCTAATCACATTTAGAGCCCCCTAACGGGTATAATCTACACTGGCAGGCAGCAGGGATATAGGGGGCGGCGAGAGGTGGTTTGAATATAGAACTGGGGTTAGCAGGCTGAGGCTTGAATGTGGAGGTGCTGAATTCAATAGTACCGGTACTTGTTCTGACTCTACGAGAATAGTGCCCTGATGAATGACGATATTCTTGACCAATGATTGATCCTTGATGACATCATAATGCCTCAAAGCATCATGCTCATTCATTCTTCATGATACAACAATGCAGCACTTTCTAGGACTGCTCACCAGTCCATCAACCGTCAAGGCCTGGCTTGCAGTGTCAATGTATAGTTACCGGTGCCGTCATCATGCACGCAAAGAGGTACTACTATAAAGTATTGAAACTCTACGCTGCCACATGCCCTGACTACACAGATACAAGGGTTGCCTTGATAAGAGGTCGGTATCCGTTTACCCACCTACTGGTAGAGAACATGGATTATGTTTTTGGTTAGAAAGAGGCACACCACAGACCTATGTACTATCCCTTTTCTATAGGTATATTTACTTAATAACTTACATTATAAAATCATCATGATTTTGGCAATGGTTCAGAATATTTTAACCTGTATGAATTACGGAGGTCTTCGAGGCGGGCGCGTGGCGAATAGGATGAGAGTGGACAACAGGACGGGCTGATGCCGTGAGTAGTAGATAGGAATTGAAGTTTGGTAGCCGTAAGTAGTATATTGAAATGGGATTCTAACGCAGGTCACATCAGTTTAGTAAGGCTAGCAAAATTAGAAGAGTGAGAGAGAAAGAGAGGCTGAGAGAGAGAGGCTGAGAGAGAGAGAGAGAGAGAGAGAGAGAGAGAGAGACAGAGAGACAGAGACAGAGACAGAGACAGCGACAGAGACAGAGACAGAGAGAAGAGGGATAAAACGTAGATTAAGGATTATATAGAGGGCAGTGATACTAAAGTTGGCAGGATGAATCTGTGTGCCGTTGATACTAACCCCTTGCCGTCTATCTCCAACCCTGCTACCACCAGGAGACCTTACCTTCCCACGGGGACCCCGCCCGACCGTTCAAATACCGCCCACCGGCCTCCAGCACCGGATACCCCGCCCTCAGGACGATGGGGCCCATGGGAATGCACTATGTCCCCAAGGGGGCAACAGAGGGAGGAAGGCGGAAGGGCCCTGGTGGAGGGAGTAATCCATATTGACGGAACAGCGGCTAGATGCTGGGGCTGGATGCAGTGACCATGAGTATCCTGTTGGTTATAAGGCCGGGATAGGACCCTGGGGAGGGGTGACTGGGGTCTGAGGGGACTGGAGGTTGGTGAGTAGTGATACAGTCAGGGCTATCCATCATGTATGGGGGTGAGGGTAAAGAGGGGACTAGGGGACATGTAGAGGACACTCGGTGACACTTTGTGGTCAGTCATAGCATGCTATAGAGCACAAACTGCACCTTATAGTATGCAATAATGGCTTTCATTTGTATATCAGTCATGCGAAACAGTTCTCGTCGGGACTTGTACTCTGTAGATAAACCTCCCCTATACATTAGATTATTACACGACCTCTGTGATTTTGGGTGCTTTTTCTGGATATTCCCAGTCTGATACCTGTCGATATTGCAGGTCCTAGGAGTGCTGATATCCATGGATATCGGCACTCCTAAGAGTGCTGATATCCACAGATATCGGCACTCCTTGTCCATGTCACATGTTAAAACCCACGAAATTATCATGGCCATGGTAGGGGTCGAACCTGCAGTCTCCTGATCCCTAGTCCAACTCCCTATGCATTGCACCACAGGGACTGACGAGAAGTGGTTGGCTAGAACCAGGTCTTGATATGATACAAAGCCCGGGGAGGCGACGACTGTGGGCTGTACGCTGCCATAACCGCGGGACGCGTTCAAAACAACCCAAGCCGAGACGGGCTCCGAGGCGTGTGGCCCAGTGGTCTAGTGGGTAGCGCATTGTGCTCAGCCGTTAGAGGTATGCCGGACATGTCCCGGTCCGGGCGCACTTTTTTTTTGCTGTGTGTCCACTGCCATAACCGCAAGACAGGGGACACGTCCAAACCAATCCAAGCCGAGACGGGCGCCGAGGTGTGTTGCCCGGTGGTCTAGTGGTTCGCTAGAGGTAGGCGGGACGAGTCCCGGCCCGGGCGCATCTTTTTTTTTGCTGTAGACTGCGGGACAGGTTCAGACCAAACCAATGGCTGCCAGGCGCCGAGGTGTGTGTACCGATCGTGTACACACACTTTATTTATTGGTATTCTATTGATTATTTATTGATTTTTTATTGATTAATTGTGTAATAACGACAGTAAGGAATGGGCTAATGGACACCTCATTCAGTGTATCGTACGGCCACTCGTTACGATATCCTACGATACATTGAATTCGGTGCCCGTTAGCCCATTCATTACTCTCTTACTATTCCGTCACAGTCGTGAAATAACAGTTAGAGGGACTGAAAACTACATTTAAAGTATCATTCTTTGATCTCATTGAGGATTTGAGAATAATTATTATAGTGCATCAAAGTATCATGCTGCTCTAACATGGTTAATAACTGACAAACTACGGCCACACCCATACTGCAGATGCTGCTCAGTGCCGCTCAGCCAGGAGCTCAAACAACCTAATGGATCCTAATCCGTGCACGCACAGCAAAATACAAAGAAAAACAAGACTGGGTCTATCATTTAGAATTATACTACATTGTACCCGAGGGTTTTGCTCTGGTATGTGCCAATACATGTGTGTTCTGTGACGAGTCAATGACATGGAATCCATGCTGTGTGTTTAATAACATCAGCTATATCTCTGCATGAATATATATTCAATGATAACAATGTCACCACTCCTTGGTTAACACTTGCACATGTATGCACCCCTCCTTCTGTAGTTAAATTGTGAATTGGAGTAAACTGGGATACTGCATGATACAGATTAGGGACCTCTGTTGTCAGCTGTTTGTTTTACACATGTATACCCATGACGTAAGTAATGCTGATACGTATCTCATTTCTCTATAGTACTTAAGAAGTCATGTTTACAGAGCAGTCGCTATACAGGGGTATTCCTATATCACTGCCTCTACAGTCAGGACACGTCCCATCCCCAGTCCTTACTCTATATACCCTGTAGTGCCCCACCCAACCCTCCCCCTGCCCATACCGGACGTGGCGGCTTAGTGTAATGGCTGGTAGTTCCGATCCTACTCCGGGTGGCGGCGGGGCGGACAGACCGCCTTCCTGCACTGGGCAGGCCGCCTTCACGGCCACTGAGCCGACAGAAAGCCGCCCGTCTGCCGCCGACGCCGCGGCTACTACTGCCCCGAACACTGGCTGTGTATGTATGGTTTGGTGGGGATGGGGGTGGTATCCACATCACTGGACGGCATGTTAACCCTTACTTCTACACTGTGGTCTTGTAGAACCTAGCTAACTCTCACAGGATAAAAAGCCTGGTTCTCTTTTTGACATGCTTACAGTCTAGATAGCAAGTTTCGGGTTTGTTTGTTTAACACTTCCCAGCCTGTTTGGACAAATTCAACGCTTGTTTCTGTCACTCTTGCTGTGAGTAGTATATAGAAATAGGAATCTAACGCAGGTCACATCACTTTCATGAGCAGGTATGGCTAACAAAATTGGGGGGGACAGAGACAGAGAGAGAGAGAGAGAGAGAGAGAGAGAGAGAGAGAGAGAGAGAGAGAGGAGAGAGAGAGAGAGAGAGGGATAGAGACAGAGAGAGAAAGACAGACAGAGACAGACAGACAGAGACAGAAAGAGATTGAAGGGGGATAAACGCAGAGGAAGGAAGAAATAGAGGGCATTGATACTAATGTTGGCAGGATGAATCTGTGTGCTGCTGATATTATAAACCCTTGTCTTCTATCTTCCACCCTGCTACCACAAGGAGACTTTCCACTCCACCTTATCCTATGTAACCGCTATACTCGTGAGATAACTCATTCCTAAACAATACAGTTGCTCGGCTTCGATAGTAGTATAACATTTTATATATACAGCTAAATGACTTTCTCAAACACCATGCAACATACTTGGACTCATCCAGGAGTCTATAAAACTTCTTACCCACTATAGTTCCAATTCATTTACTAGGATATAATGCCCACTTATTCTTCAATGTCTTTCCCTCATATATCACGTTACCCAATATGTTTTCTACGATATGAATTTCAAAACAATTGACTTCGTCAAGCCTAGAATATACACACATGTATGTGTCTAGCACATTCAAACTATTGTCAACACCCCATCCTATGTATCCCTCCCCATATACCCCCCCCCCCTCCTACGTCCTGCTGCCGGCGCCGGGCCCGGAGCGGGACAGGGCGGCAGGCAGGCGGCGATTAGACCGACGTTTCCCGTTCCCTTTCTGCCGACCTAATCGAATCAGCACGGCTCGCCGGGCGGCCAGAAAGAGCGCCCGGACGCCACCTTTTCACGTTGTCGTTTATCTATTTTGCCAGTTTTAATCGCACTTCAGAGCGGCCCCGTGCGACCCGGCCGACGCCCTACCCGCCCCAACCCACTACAGACCGACCATGTGAGAAATTGGTGAAATTGCGTGAGGGCAGGGGTGAGAATTAGCGGGGGGGAGGGATGCAACTAGACACAGGGCGGCAGGGAGGAGAGAAGATGTAATGAGTGGGGGCGGGGGTAGGAAGGTAGGGAGGTGAGTGGGTATGGGGAGTGGCAGGCAGGAGAAGCAGCGAGGGTCGAATGGGTATGG
Organism: Acholoe squamosa; assembly: GCA_949317995.1. Classification (NCBI taxonomy): domain Eukaryota; kingdom Metazoa; phylum Annelida; class Polychaeta; order Phyllodocida; family Polynoidae; genus Acholoe; species Acholoe squamosa. The sequence goes on from OX439038.1 coordinate 46,478,915, forward strand.
CGACTGATAGGAAAAGGAATACAGTAAGGGGAGTGGTACATGTGTATAGACAGAAATGGCAGTAAGGGACAGGAGGGTGGGGAGCGGCAGAACAGGGAAGAAAGTGGGTGTGTGGAGTGGTAGGTAGGGAAGACAGGAACGGGAGTGGTAGGAAGGGAAAAGGGAGGGGATGGGTGTGTGGAGTGGTATGAAGGGAGGTTAGGGAAGGGGTGGGTGTGTGGAGTGGTAGGAAGGGAGGAAAGGGAGGGGAGTGGGGAGTAGGTATGGGCAGACAGGGAAAATAGGGAGGGAGTGTGTATGGGGGATGGCAGGAAGGGGAGTGATTGTGAGGTTGGCAGGCAGGGGGTGGTGGCAGGTAGGGGTCAGAGAGTGAGTGGGTGAGGCGAGTGAGTAAGTGAACGGAGAGTGAGTGAGCAGGAGAGTGAATAAAAGAATGAGTAAGTTGATGAGTGAAAGAGTGAATATTGTAGAATGAACTTGTAGTGGGCTATGGCTATGGGTGGGTATGGAGAGTGGGGAAGGCTCTAGATCGGTCAGTGTGTGGAAATCCATGTGAAGATAGGGTGTGTGTGTGGGTGTGTAGGCATGTAGGGGTACAATGTGGGGTGAAGGAGGCTCTGTGGTTGACGGAAACAGGTACTTACCGGTGTTAGAGAGACGACTGGAGATCGGGCCGAACAGTTGGTACGGATCTAAAAGCAGACAAAAACACGGGTCAGTCAGTCGTCTTATACACCCGGCCGCCCCGTCTCCGGCCCCGCCCGCGCCACCCGTCGGGCCGGAAGTGGAGTGCCCCCGGTCAGCGCGGGCGGCGCCAGGCGGTGTCCGGAGCGGTCATTAAACATTCATCATGGAGGGTAATAGCATTAGACGGCCGCTATGGTTAAGGCGCTATCGTTGGGCCTGCAGCTCCCACAACCCACCCACACCACACCCTAATAGGATTCTCCTAAAGCGCTCAATCACAATATTTTCTATAAAACCCGCGCGGCGTCGGGAATCAAAGCCCGGCCCGACATCTGATGCGATTTCAGCGATCGACGATGCGTGTGTGGGTGCTGGTTAGGCGCCCTGAGCTGGGCGGTAATTAATCGTCAGATGGACCCCTTGTGTGAGTCCAATCTAATAACAGTCGTGCTGACAGGGTAGGGTGGGAAGGGTGATGACCTGCCGACAAGACCCCCACCCCATGAGCTGCTCCCTAACCTGCTCTCTAACCTTGTGAGCTGCTCGTGCCGCTATTCTGATACCCATTCGTCGGCCGCTGCTCGTCACTACTCAGCTGCTCAATAATAGTCCCATGTTCTGCCGTGTCATCTATACGCTGCCCCTGACTTGGAACTGTTCATACGGAACCACCGCGCATGCGTAAATCTCCATTTAAATCTACTATTGCACCTAGACGTGCTTACCATTTCCAAGTATTGAGTTTAAGGGATTCATATTTTTCTGACACGTTCTGAATTGCTCAGTCCTCTCGCTACACCCCCTCCCTATCTTTCTATTCTGGCCATACGTGTGACGCTATTCACATCTAAGCCTGGTCCTGCCCTAGAATCGTGGTCTTTGACCTCCTTAACCTAATCTGCTCCGTCACCCCTCGAGCTGCTCCCACCTCCCGCTCAGACTTTATAGCTCATTCCTAAAGCTGATCTGCTAGATCTCCTGAAGTGCTGACATTGAGTCGTGGTTGCCGTCATTTCTCTCCTGTAGTCGATCTGTCATTTGACATTTCCCTTTCTCATTTTTGAACTACAAGCTTTTGTCTGGTGCAAAACATATAACTGTCCATGTATATAGAGACCTACTCCCAACTATGAATCTGTCCTAGTACTAAGATAAGACCTACTCTCAGGACAGTGAGAGTCCTTAAATCGTGAACATTTAGCTGCTGACGCAGGCCAAATTCCACCAGGGGTGCTGATACTTCGCCTATCCTACAAAACAACGCCATACTTAAAGGTGAAAAGGTGATAGCCCGAGGTACATATATACATTGTCCCGTAGGTGTGATTGGATTAATGTCCTTTTAAACAGAATATAAATATATTCATACACATTAAGACGGAAGAGATATTGGCAGGTTCGGGTAGTTAACCGCGACAGGCAAACCGACAGATCTCCCGAGACTCTGATACGTTATAGCATCATAAAAAAAAGTATTGGCAAAACTATGATACGGGACTTGTTTCATTACTTTGATCTAAAAGGGAATTCACAAATATGGCCTTGGGCGAACATTAGATATTCAGGATAAAAGAATGCAAATACTGAGGATATTCCCTTGTTTTAATGTTAGAGATACTAAAAGATCTATCCAATCAATGTTGACACAAAGATTACCAAGCACACCCCTCAGATTAAGACTTTAAAAATGACAAAAACACTCAAACGAGACAGGCCCATCCCAGAGTGGGAGCAGTACGCACCGCAAATCTTGCTGCCGCATCCCACTGGGACTAGAGGATGGGATGGGGGAGGCGGGAGGGGATGCTGAGTATTTGAGGTTAGTCCCTTTAGTTAACCCTTCAATGATGGCATGGTACATTAATGCGCTACGTCCTTAGGTCGTCAGGATGCATGGATGCAACCCTGGTGACTAAATGCATATTGGGGTTGATAAAGTCCAAAGCGGTCACCATGATGCACCAGTGCAGCACATGGGAGTTACTGGTGTATAATGTTAGCAACTATTCATGCATTTAGGAGCAAGATGGGTTCTCAAAGGATTAATGATTATAGACTTTATTCCGCTTGACATGCAGCAGTCGTCCACTTTGTAACAAAGGCTGTGTGTGAGAGGGGGCCGTCTCCCTCGGGCTCACAAATATCCCTCCGCCCTCTGTGATTTCTGGTCGATAAGAGCGGGACAGTAGTCCTGGAAATCCAGGTCTCTCACTCGTCAACGGAGGCGAGAGAGATCAGCAGTAGGATCTCGGGTCGTAAGGTTGGGGGGGGGTGTAGACATGCATAACACAGAAACACTTCCAGTTGCTCTTCACCCATGGAAAACTGTTTCTAGGTACATATGGGCAACATTGTCTTGGTAGCATTGACCCGTCAGCACTGCTTTGACGACGTTGTCTTGTCAGCAAAGTCTTAGCAATATCTTAGCATTGGCCTCTCAGCACTGCATTGTCAAAGCCGCTTAAAAGTTATATCTCTCTCTGCATTACCTGCTAACATAGTCTTTGAATGAATTGCTTAACAGGTAGCATTTCAATATTTACAGGGCATTTTCAGCAATGTGATGTCAAAAGTGACTGTCAACACCCAGTTGAAATATATGTCAACTCCACACATTAAAATATCTGTCAAAACCAAGTTAGAATGCCTGTTGGCACTAAGTTAGAATCTCTCTCTACACCAAAATGGAACGTCTGTCACCGCCAATGTCAGCAGTAAGTCAGAATGTCATATTAGAGCAACTGTCAGGACCAGTGCTACCCCACAGTCAGCTCACCCAGCCCTTTAGCACACTGAGAACCAGTCACGACACCAATGTGATATTCCCGGGAGGTGTCGGGGGCGCCTCCCAGATCACATTTAGCAGAATACGGAAAACGGAGTTAACCTTTGGAAATGGCAATTACCGCATCACATTTGCTGCCAGCCCGAGGTCGCCCACCTCCTTACCCGAGTTTCCCGCCCCCTGCCCTAGTGGCTTGCCACCAGAGGCGCCAAAGGCGACCTAAGAGCTGGGGGAGGGGGCCCTGTAAATTGTGTTCCCACCCGACTGCTGACCACAGGCTGGACCATGCTACAAGGCTGTCTAGTTTGTAGAGTCGATGGTATGGGGAGGAGGGAGAGGACTGGCTAGGTAGTATTAGGTCAGAGGGCATATGTGCTATGAGCATATGACTTACATCAATTGTTTTGCTGCATGATGTCAAGGTGATTTGAAATGATATACTTCACTGCATCGCCAAGCAAATTGGGTAAATATGATAATAATTGATAGTGGTTCATGCATCTATATTGCTCTGTGACACAGAGTGTCATAAGGTCATGCTTCTGTATTCAGCCTCTTAACCCTAAAGTTTAAGGGTAGCATGATGCCTCCAGGTTTACAAAATATTCATTTTCACGATGAACCAATATAGTGCCTGGTACTATCTTGCCAGTATTACTTTAGTGCATCAGTAAATTCTATGTAAAGGGTCTGCATAATGTATGGACGCAGCCCTGCTGAGTTACTCACCAGGGATGCATTCAAATACATCATGATGACAATGTTCATGGTTTTGTTACCCATAAATGGTTAGAGGGCCGTGTGTCTGTGTCTGTGTGTTCACAGAGGCAGCAAACTCACTTCACACCCACCCATCCCGATTGATCTGTGATTGGCCTTTGATCTAATCACTCCCTCTCTGGGTTGACTCAGCCCCCTCCTGCCCCCGGCCTCACTAAATAGCTCGTCTTAACCTCATCGGGTAGCGTCAACTCAATATGGAGGCCGTCATCACCGCATTGATCATAGCCCCACAGGGGGGAGGAGGGGTGAGATGTCACCCAGCAGGATGCTCACCTTAACACCTACCAGGTACATGTTATATACTTCCCAAAACACTAGGTACTAAATGGCAGTGTATAAATTGTAGTTGCCAAAGAATGGGTATACATGTGCATGTGTCAATGGTAACCTACAAATGCCAAAGATCCTAAACTACCGAAGACAAGTTACTCAGTCGAGGCTGAGCATCTTCTACAAGAAGACATGACTAGAGTTGGGCTTTGGTGCAATCAAAATTATATGACGGTAAACACAGACAAAAGCATGACTATGTTTTTTTTTGTTCCAAACCCAAGTTGAGCCACTTAGATGTCCCTAATATCATGCTAAATGGCTCTAGACTTCCAAGCTGTTATAGTTATTCATACTTGGGTGTGGAATTAGACTGTAACTTAAGTCTTAACCTTCATATGGCTAAACGGAAGAAATCCTTGGGCTATAAGTTATACAAGTTGTGTAAGATATGTAAAAGCATGTCCAAAGACATAAGCTTGCTTGCGACTTTAGAGCATAGAAGGAACCTCCCATTGCTATTACTTATTAAGAATAAATCCATTAATGGTGAGGCTGCTGCGGAAAGAGAGGTGAGAACACGTGGGACAGGAAAATTAAGTTTGCCAAATGGCATGCAAAAACTAGTTTTTATCAGAAGTCTCCATGACCCTCTGGGAATCTCTTGATCATGAGACACAGCACATGAATACTAGGTCTCATTTAAAAAATACTGCTGATAAATTTCTACGTAAATAGTCCAATCTGAGTTACCCTATTGCTTCAAATTGCCTCACCATTGAGTTGGATCTTGTCTTGTTCTTCACTCTACCCAAATATTAATGTTCATTATAATTAAGTTGCATAAATGTGGTTTCTAAAGCACTGGAATTGTCTCAACCTACTGCATCATGCCACATCCCTGAACAAGTGTAATGTAATAGATGTGTGCGCTGAAAAACGTCCCATCGGGACGATTCCGTACAATAAAATACAATTCAATTCAATATACAAATTGGCAGTTGTGCACAAATGCCATGTACCAAATGGCAGTACAAATTGTACTTACCAAATCATATTACGCCCATGGGGTCTAAACACAATATCACCAGAAGCAGTCAGAAATAGAAGAACTGCCCAACAAAGGCCATGTTAGATACAGGAACTAGTCCTTTCTATGTTAGGTTTGTGCATCTCCAAATGATAACTTGGTTATGTGATGTGCATCATACTTGGTGTCTACCATTCGCCAATGCACACTCAATTAGCTCACACCTTGTTTACATTCTTGAGTTGCATCCTTCTCTCTCTCACTAACTCTGTGAGCAGCACATGTCAATAACCCTCTTATCCTGTAAACCTATCTGTGACCAGAGGTCAGCTGACCAAACACCACCATCAGCCTCCTTTCTAGACAGCTCTAGCATGTTGTTCTCACACTAGTCTTTAACCCTTGTCTACTCAGCTCTCCCCAAATCCGGTCTATACCAGTTATTTTTTTAAGATGTTTTGCGTTATTTTGAAATCTGTACTGTCTTTCATCAGGTTTTGAACACACCACCCTCTCGGCTAGGTATGGGGAAAGGCAGTTTACTCCGATTAGTTTGTGTCAATTTATTGCATTCCAATGAGAAATGAATGAGACACTTTGAGGCATCATGTTATCGTCTTCCTTCGGTCCTTGCCTACTATACCCCCTGATCTCCTGTCTTATAATCCTCTGTACGATGGCTCTAGCAGATATGTTTGTTTGTCTCATAACCTCCATTGTCCATGGCTGTTATCCTCTAGGCCATCTGTGAGGCTTATACCCCTCCTTACGGAGTGGCCAACCCCCCCCCCCCTTCGACGGCAGTCAAAATTTTCTGCGCCCCTCTCAAAGAGAGGTGGGAATTTTCCCGCCTCTCTTTGATCTATAGTAGTGCGTGGGCTTTTTTTTTTGCTAAAAAGAGGGTAATTTTTTTAGCCCCCCCCCCTCAAGAGGGGTCAACATTTTTACGTCCCCCCCTCAAATCCACCACCAGTTGATAAATAATGACCACTCCCTTAAGCAGGTCCCAAAGCGTTATGGCTCCTTTTTGTCCAGTTTCCTAACCTACCTTCCTATGCCTCGCATATGCATAGAGTCGATTTTGTAGGAGGTGCAGCGATTACATCTTCTCATTAAAAAATTGTAGTGCCTACAAAATCTCACCAGTGGACTTCACCCAATAGACCCACACATTCACCTAGTCATGTAGCAGAGAAGGGAAGCTGCTGACAGCCAACTGGCTGCCAAATCACGACCACAGTGTGCGTTCCGTCCAAATCCAATCGGCTGACGATTTAGTGGGCGGTGGTGACCGGGTAGCGCCGAGGTCGGCCAATTCTATTTGTGCTGCGCTCTGAGGGCGTCAACGGTGCACCTTGTGTAGAGGGGCCTCACGTCCCCCAGCCTCCCCCCCCCCGCCCTACAATAACATATGGCGTCCGGCGGTGGAGGCTAACGTATTTAGATACCTCGGTGGGCACGGGAGACCAATAGTGGTCGGAAATGTCGATGGACAATTTGACTCGGCAAAGATTTCTGCTAAACCGATTAGCTCTCTGGGTCGGAAAATGCTTTCCTGTGATTTGTAAATGCAATAGACACGGAGGCCGAGGTCGGGGTCTTATCTGGGGGTGGCCAGGGTCGCCGCCTCCACCCCCTACTCTGTGTCCCTGCGCCTCCCACACGGGCTCATGGTAATGTATTCTCTATGGCCGCTATCAGAAACCACCACGCCCCATCGCCCCGCCCTATAGCAGACTAACGAGTCGTAGGATGTAGGCAGCCATATTGCGTCTGCATAGCTGCTACAGATAGGAAAAGATATGCAGGGATGGACCTGTTCTAACACTATATGTGGTTTTAAACTCCCACTCTGACAGAGGGTTTACACCAGTTCGTAACGGGTGGTGTGTGTATATATATATATATATATATATATATATATATATATATATATATATATATATATATATATATATATATATATATACCCTGTCACTGTGTACCTTTTACAACGCCCCAACCTAATGCTCTTTAGCATATCGCTCCTATTCTGTGCATCTAACTATGGTACCCATATAATAAAGCTTTCATATTTCCCATTCAAGTCAAGCAAATATATAGGAGGGTTATTTGCGTCACTCAGTTGTAACAACAAACTCTCAACTCACTCATTCCTTTCTACCCCTTTCACCTCAGTCATCACACAGTATGCTTCTCAGTTTAGACCCTAAACCCCTGCTTTGGTCTCACCCACCCCCCTAACCTCCCCTCCTACCCTGAACTCCCTTAGCTCCAGGCTCCCCCTCCTCTCGTCCCTAACCCTGGAGTGTGACCCCTTGTCAGGCCGCAGTCTGGCGGCTATCCTTTATTTGCAGATAATGCACGTCTACAGCAGGTCGGGTGGTGGTAAACCAGCCGTGTAATCACAACCAGACCCCGGTCAGCTGCCGTCAGGGGAAAGCTGTTGTAAGCAGTCACATCTCCTCAACATAGAACACCACAACACCCCTCCACTCCCTGTCAGCAGGCGGGTTTTGTCAGTAGATTGCTCCTGTCAGCGGATAGCTTACGTTATAATGGAATCTATGTATGGGATTTCAGTATGGGATTTCTAGTAGTGGTTAGTCAGTGGATAACAATTGCTCAGAATTTAACTTTAGTATGTCGGAATGAGACATATTTCAGTGGATAGTTTATGTGAGTACAAGGCTCATGTCTAGATTATATCAGTATAGGACTGATTTTACCAAATGGTTTAAAAGAAAGATGTCATATTTACCTTGCGTCCGCCACTGTGTGTGTGAGTGGTCCAGGTTGGCCTTACCCATGCCAGTCAGCCCGTTGGTAGGGTAGCCTGTGGTATACAAATCATCAGTCTCATTAGAAAGGAAAAGGATGTTTCGAATAACATCGATATGTAAACGTATATAGATAATAACAATTGGGTGTACTCAGTGTATTCTGGTCATCGACAACATGTATACACAAGTATATATGCCTCAATATGGTCACCCAGTGAATCCGCCATTTTGAATTTTCTTGGTTGATATAAAATTCACTGACAAGTCATGCAATGATGGGTACCTTGTCCAATAGGAAAGACCCGCTTTGAGGGACAAGTTGGTCCCCACGTGAATCCGCCATTTTGAATTTTCTTGGTTGATATAAAATTCACTGACAAGTCATGCAATGATGGGTACCTTGTCCAATAGGAAAGACCCGCTTTGAGGGACAAGTTGGTCCCCACGTTATCAGCTCTTATCAGTCCATATCACCAGAACCAGACACAGCACCACATGAAGACTATAAAAACAGTGTGATTGATACCATTCAGTAGCATGATATAAGAGTTTATGAATATCACTACTGTTTAAGCAGTAACCTTGAATGTAGAGGATTCTATTTCTATCGCTCCATATTGACTGACCTGGCTCACACAGATCATTACAAATGGCAGGTTCAAGTACTGCTGGTAGCTGAGCCTACAATACAACATGCCAGCAGCAGGACTGCAGGACACCAGCAACCAGCTCACTCACATGCCAGACGCAGCAGGGACGCAGTGAGAGACGCTGATACCCGACATGCTGAAAAGAACTCTCCCCTCTCACTCAGCCCCACTCAACCCCCCTCTCCCTCACACATTCCCTTATGCTGCCCCCTTCACTCTGCCAACTATTCCCAACAACAACAGCAGCGGGGTTCACAGAGGGTCTGAGATCAGGAGATCAGGGGCTAAGGACTGCTTTGCAGATTCTGACCCATGGGGATGTCAGTAATAGAGGATGGTGAGGTATAGAGAGGAATGAAGGGACCGCAAAACATCTAAATGATTATACGGTTACCTTATACTAAATGTATCTGGGCTACAGCAGTCGTGATAAACATCGGTACACATAAAACATCAATATACTTCTTCAGGTGTGACGGATATTCATCCACGTGTCTATGAACTGCTTAAATTAAAATGTGCCTTACACTCCTTCACATTTCTATAGATGTATTACAGTAAACACGTGCATAAATTTCGCATCAACACCAACCAGAAGTATCCTGTGGCTTATAAAACAACTCTGAACATAGGGTGCAGCTTATTGGCAGGTATTTATTTATAGACCAGTACTAAGCAATTTCCAAGCCCTCGGTGCAGCTAAATAGCTTCCGGTTTAACTCAGTATGTGGCTTATATGCAGGTAAGACTTATGCAGGAGTTTACGGTACTTACAATGTTCCTGAAACTTGCCCACATTGATGTGTACTACCTTATTGTATGCCTGGCACTAACCCACAATTCTGTGTACTACTTACAGTGTGCCTGGAACTAAACCACATTTCTGTGTACTGCTTACAGTGTGCCTGACACTCACCCACATTCATGTGTACTACTTCATAGTATGCCTGGCACTAACCCACAATTCTGTGTACTACTCACAGTGTGCCTGACACTCAACCACATTTCTGTGTACTACTTACAGTATGCCTGGAACTAACCCATTTCTGTGTACTACTTACAGTGTGCCTGACACTCACCCACATTTCTGTGTACTACTTACAGTGTGCCTGATACTCACCCACATTTCTGTGTACTACTTACAGTGTGCCTGGAACTAACCCACATGTCTGTGTGCTACTTACAGTCTGATACACATAATTCCTAATACCGCTGCTTACCCCTCACCTCCATTTCTACGTTATACCACCAAAAAGCTACTGATATTTCTCGTTAGTTTGCTCATACCAACAGTTAACCCCCCGCGTTCGGTGACACACACAGCCAGAGGGCCACAGATGGATTATTTGGCCGTGCTAAGTGCATTAGCCACACAGTATCATACAGCAGATTTACACTACTGTGTGCCCGGAGATACCATCCCCCAAGCCACAGCCCCTAGATCGTGTAGGGTGTGAGATGTGGATGGATGTAAAGGTACAGAAAAAGGCCATAGTTACTACTTTGCTCTAACCTATACATGCTATCCTTCACTCGCTATTGGATTTTCTTTCATTGTTTTATTTGTCCAAGGGTGGTGTCTCCCAGCATTTCTGCTCTTGTGTCCTTCCTTCTTTAAGTGACCGCAGCTAAGTTTTACCAAGCTCCTATTCCTGTTGCATCAACCATGACCTTCCAGCATCACACCTAGAACCTTCCCTTGCTCTGACCATAACACCCTACACCTCCCATGTCACACCTCCCTAGCCCAAACCGTATATCTTACCCCACCCCCACCTGCTCCATTCCTCCTTCGCCCCCCCCCCCTCCAACCAACCTGTCCCTGAGCCCCTGTTAATGTTCCGGTAGGCGGACATGCCGGGAATTCCGGCCGGACCTGATCCCCTGTGGAGGGTGGCTATCTACTATGTACGCTGTGATTGACGCCCAGTGTAGTTTGTCTACATCCTAGTAGGTGGCACGGGTGGAGGAGTGGGGAGGGAGGGGGTATAGGGTGTGCAATATGCAGTATTATGTGTACACATAGCTCTACACACTGGTACATCATGAAGTCACGCAGCTCCACGTTACATTGATGAGACTTACGTCCGACAGCCCACATGTTCATGCCTTCATGTTACCCACCTTTACTACTGCAATCCCCCCTCTCTGCTCAATTGAGCTGCGATGTGGAAGTAATTAGAACTTATCCTCGAGAGATCTATTTAGGGTTCTAATAAGCAGAGGGTATGATAGGAGGTACATGGGCAGGGGTTAACTCCAAAGGTACCCTGTGCTCTAAAAAAGATAATTGATACTCAGCTGCTGTCACATACATACACACCACATGAAGCATTTAAGGATGGCATAGTTCTATAAATACATTATGTGCTTTTCCCATCATACATAATTATGTGCCTTGGAGTAGCGCGGAAATGATGCAGTTGACAGGGCTGAACTCATTCAGGATTTTAAGCATAGAGGATTGATACATTCATTACTAGTTGACATGATACCTTGGCGAGTCTTGGCCTGGGTATCATAAATCTTGAGGGATCATGATATCGTCCTTAAAGGACTAATGCCAATCTGCAATGAGGCAGGCAGGAGGAGGGGTGGCATTGCCAGTTGTGGTATTTATCTGGTAATAACTCCCTCCGGCTGACATATTGTTACATTGAAGTGGTCCTAATGCCTCTTGATGAGCCTCCACTACAGGCTGTCATTGTTTTACAGATACACCCCCCTCCCCCCATCTTGACGCACCCACCCCAACCCTGCTCCACTCCCCCACTTCTCCTCTCGCTGAAGTAATCACGTGATTATGACGTGAACAGCCGCCATCTTTGTCGCTAATTGATAAAATACGGAACGTCGAGGAGGCTCCTGGAACGATCACGGATGCCGTCAGGCGGAAAGACTCATAGTTGGAGGATGAGGTTGCTATGTGGGAGTAGGGAGGGGGCGGTTCCGATGCTGAGGTCGGGGAGGGGTAGATGTTAAGGCTAATACAAATTGATACACTGTTTAAGGTTAATGCGCTCTAGTGGGGGGGGGGGGTTGTGGTGGAGGTGGTCCTCCCTGTGTGCTGACTCTCACATCCTCAGGGTGTCACATTCTAAGGGATATCAAAGAGAGAGAGAAAGAGAGAGACAGAGAGAGAGAGAGAGAGAGAGAGAGAGAGAGAGAGAGAGAGAGAGAGAGAGAGAGAGGTAAATGTCCCTCATACTTAGTTGTTAGAGTGATATCCACTCTTCCCCTACAAACTTCCTATTCCTCCCTCAACGTCCGACTACCCATCAAAAAAGCTGGTACTATGAAGTTATATAGGAACATATATCAACACCCTCGCATTCACAACTCGCCTCATGCCCCTATTTTTGACTTGAATTTCTAACTTCGCCATCACCTTCCCATAGATAAGTGGGGCTATAGTGAACCGAGCGTCTCACCGACCAGACCGGAAGTCCTCAAGTCGACTTCCTGTTTATTGAGGAGAGTCTCGCGGGATCTCATGGATGTGTTCGGGGTCGTGGTCGGGAGGTGAAGTGGGTCAGAGCACTGTCATCAAAGGTCCTAGTGTCCTTTTCACTTCCCTAGCCAACCACTCCCCCGACGGACGCTACTTGGTCACGTGGTCAAAGATGTGCCGTAAGTGGCGCTACCTCCCGGCAGAAGGCAGCATCAAAGTGGAAGGCAAAAGGTGGTGCACGCAGCGTCACTGCTTCCGTTTGTGGAGCATACCGCGCGGAGTCCTCCGGGAGATCTGAGCGCCATCCAATTCAGTGATCGGGAATACCGTCCGTGAAATTGACGACACAACACCACGTCCCTCGCCATGGCGTGATTGACGTCACAGACACGTCACGGCCAAACTTAGTGACATGGGATTAACACAATATAGATGTGGACCGTGTCTTTCCAGTTAGCCGCCATAGTGAGATTATTCCACCCATCGTACCAATGGATGGATTGATATAGTATAGTTTTCTACATTTGTTTTCTTTCATAATCTTCCCTTTCTTTAGGGAGTGATCATTTTTTAACAACAGGGGGGGGGGGCTGAAAAAATTCTGACCCCCCGGTCAAGGGGTTGAAAAAAATTCTGACCCCCCCTCAAACCCACCAGCCCCCCCCCCCCCTGTTGTTAAAAATGATCACTCCCTTAGGTAAGTTATATTTTACTTAACCAAACTGTGGACTGCCTACATTTACATGAAAGTTTGGACGACAACAAAGTCCTGATGTCATTTTTCTATATAAACGGTAACAAGCCATACACAATTACCGTACTTCCTTTTGAATTAACATGGTTGGATAAAATCAGCTGAAAAACAGCTGAGTGAGCAGACCATACTGACTGGTTATAATCTGACCCTGGCTGACACAGGGTGGGTTCAGGGTGCGTAGCCCTGCAAGATAGACCTGGCTGATTAGGGGCTGTGTGTTGATGTGGGGTGGGGGGGGGCTGGACCTGGAGGCTGATCTCAGACTGGGCTCACCCTGCCGTGAGATGGGTATAATCGGCGACCAGCAAGCCTGCAACCTCTACCCTAACCTCTGGAGGTGGCCACAGACACAGACCTACCCTTCAAGCACTGTCCTTCTCCCCTCCTCATCCAGACCTCCTCCCCCCTCTACACAAGCACATCAGCCCCTGAGGGACACCCCTCGTCTCCCTACCCCACTCCCCACCACCCACCGCCACACTTTGATAAACAGCTCCGCCAGATTTCGAAATAAATTCCATAATTTCGGCGATGAATAAGCGTTCACTGCGGCCATATTGACGTCACGTCAGAAGTCATGGCGGCCGTGTGTGCGGTGAGGCGTGTAGCCGCAATCCGGCTTAGTAAGGGGTGGTGGAGGGAGGGAGGTAGGGGTGTCTTAGCCGGGTCTGAATCACAGCCTGCCCCACCATGCCCACTAACACGCTCCGTCTCACGTGCAAAGTGAAAAGCAATGGAGCGCTGTGTGATGTAAACGAGATTTCAATTACTCGGCGTGGTCTCGTGAGATTACGCGAGACGGGACGCGGCGTCAACAGACGTGCCGTGAGCGGCCAGCTTAACGCGAGAAGACGCGAGAAGCGGTTAGAGTACAGGGCGCCCCTGGCGGGGGAATAGAGAAGGACATCTGTCGGGGCGTTTAGGGAAAGGGACTATCCCGGCTGACTATATAACTGTGACATGGATTCTAAATTTATCATCCGGATACCATATGCCTAAGATTTTTAAGCTTACATTTAAAAAATACCAAGAAGTTACTTTTCATCTTAATGCCGGTACTTACAAAAATGCCATTTACCCTGTTTTCAATATGGCCTCTTCAAATATGTTTCATTTAGACACTGAGGGAAGCAGCACGTCCCAGAGGCAGGTTAAAAGTCACTGTTAGCCGTAGTGAGGTATAGGAGGGGAGAAGAGAGAGAGAGAGAGAGAGAGAGAGAGAGAGAGAGAGAGAGAGAGAGAGGGGGGGGGGGTCACCAGGGGGCTAGTGTCAAATGAAAGTCAGTCGCCCCGGGTCACATTCTACTCGACCTGTGATGTGTCTGACCAGTAGGGGTTGGTCCAATTGTGGGAGATAGAGAAGGGGGGGGGGCGTGTAAATAGGTGAGGAGGGGACAGGACCAGATGAGCTGCCTCTTAAGTGACAGGGGATCTGTGAGGTAGATGAATATTAGAAATTTTAAAGCTTTTCGGGTCACAAAATCTGAGTTGAGTTCTTTAATTAAAGCAGTTTTTGAGTTTTTTTAAAAATAATTTACAAGGACCTACAATATTGGTCAGTCGCAAACAACTGAGATATCACATCATGCATTTTCAGGTAAAATGTAACTTCTACAGATAACTTAAAGTTGAATATCAATAAACTAAAACCGCGAATAAAAAGCTTTTTGTTTCCAAATTTCTCCAAATGGTCGGAGAAGGTATGGATAGATAAGGGTGAGAGATGTGTGGGAACAGCAGAGGTTGAGGGCCGGGGTTGAGGGATGAAGGCTTGGGGTAGTTGTTGGGGGGGAGGGGGGAGGAATGGGGTGTTGAGTGGTGACCACTATACAGCCATCTACACTGCTGTGAGGACGCCCAGATTGGCGGGTAACGAGGAGGTATGACCAACCCTCTAGTACCAGACTCCTACACCGGAACCGGAACCGCCGCCATTACATCAGGAAGTCAGCCACCAGGGGCAGCGACATTACCCAGCCCACACCGCGCCACTCCCGGAACCGGAAGCTGACCGAAAGGGCTATATTTGGGGGTGAGGTGGGAGGTTGGGGAGACGGGGAAAGCTGGCTCTGCGATTGGGTGAGGGGAGGGGGAGAGGATGAGGCTAGATAGGAATAAAGCTAAACAGACGACCGACTCACTCTTTCCTGCCTGCTCCTGTCGCCTTGGCGCCCCGGAAGTCGCCGACGATTTTATTAGGTGGTCGCGTGTTGGTTGGTCGTGAGTTTTATTGGTGACCATGTTGGATAAAAGCGGTAAGCAGGATGAAGTGGGGCAGGGTGGGGGGCAGGTTAGAAGGAGTGGGGCTTGGGGAGTATCAGTATAGGCTATGGATGTCTCTGCCTGGGCCAAGGTCTGAAGTCTTACTTCTGTATCAACACTATAATAATTTCAGTTTTGCTAATCTCTCTTTTAACAACTAAGAACTTTGCATTTCTGTTTTTACACCTATAAGAACTAGGTAAAATATACCTGCCCAACTCTCTGACTGCCCTGGGTGACACATGCTTTTAGTACTTTGGAGATTGTAAAGAACATGGTCAGAAACCTTTCTCAGTAAG
The DNA here is from genome assembly GCA_949317995.1 of Acholoe squamosa. Lineage (NCBI taxonomy): Eukaryota > Metazoa > Annelida > Polychaeta > Phyllodocida > Polynoidae > Acholoe > Acholoe squamosa. The sequence goes on from OX439038.1 coordinate 46,494,672, forward strand.
TACAAATGTAAATCATATATGTAAAGATATAAGTGGAAGTAACTCACCTTGAGGTTCTGGTCCTGGTTGAGAGCCCCACGTGCTCCGCCCATAGGCTGAATCTACAAAACAGAAAATGTTTAAATCTTAGTACCATTGTTTAAATCTTGGTGTCTTTTCCATTGTTAAATTTCAAAGTACTGCAGAGTCTATAATCTAATGTACTGCAGTATAGACAAAAATGCCGGCCATTTTACATATCTACTCTTAAACTTCCTCTCTCAATTAAGCATTTCTCGACGTTTAACCCTAGTCTTTGCCCCCCCCTCCCCTTTCACACCATTCTTACCCCAGAGCCCATGGACTCGATCCCACATCTCCCCACTCCTTCCGTTCTGCCCACCGCCCTCCCGGACGTTCTCGATATTAAGTCCGGGAAATGGTCGTCCTCCAGGCGGTCCTCCAGGCTGCCTCCCCCGCCCCTGGAGGTGGTTAGCCGCCTCTCCACGTCCACACCAGGCCGGGTGGTGGACGTCAACTTGAGGAGGGAGGGCTGGGAGAATAAAGAAGGGGGAGCCATGCTGGGCATGAGGCTGCCAAATACACCTTAACAGAGATCTACGTCTATTAGGGAAACTATTAGAGGGGAGAAGTGTCCCCCAGACTGAGCTAATATCTGACTGTGGATATGTGTGTAATATATATATACATATAGATATAGACACGGCAGGATGAATTAAGTGAAAAAAAATATAAGTGAAGTACATATTAGTCTTATTCCACTTCAAGTCCTATCTGCTATTTTGAAGGCGATGCACAATACCATGTCAATGGGGTTAATACGTAACACAGCATCCTTCAGTGTTTCTCGGAAGTCTATTTCATCTCCCAGTCCCATCCTATCTATCATATATGCGCCATTTGCCTATCAAAACACTGCCCATCACTAGACTGTTGTCGGTTGTATTGAATATTGGTAATCGCAGGATCCGCTGCTTCAAAAGTAGGATAGAATAACGTACCTTGGTATAGGTGGCTTGAGTCATTGCGGCCTGTAGGAGAGGTCCGGCCCCAGTAAGAAGCTGGAAATCAAACAAAGAAACTGCTTAATCCTTTAATCAAGGAGTCATGACTCTACTGAGGCTTTTAATGTGTGGGTTTAGTCTGCATGGTACAGCGGGCCGAGTAACTCGCCGTTGCTGCACTGTTGTGTCAAACACATGCGGCCTACATATATCACCAATCAGGGACTGGGGGTAAGTAGTACAAGGAGACTTTGCATTGATTCAGCCGTACCTCGGTACCAGCCTACAATCTGTTAGTAGTACAGAGGAAATGGGCATTGAGTCAGGATATCCAATGGGCAGCACTTAGGAGCATAACAAATGTAGGCATCTGGTTAGACTCTGAATTGGACACGCTAAAGTCTTATTAAAACGCATGCATAAAGCTTCGATGCATCATGCTATGCTTAAAGGGTGAATGGTTGATACAGCCCCTATTTAATGGCAGTACAGGGTGAGACTGACTGGGCAGTGGTCAGTGGTCAATGTGTGTGTGGTCAGTGTAAGCATTACAAAGAGGTCTAGGGTGAGTCAGACAATGAGATAGGCGTGTCTGCTGTAATACTATCAGCATCACACTGAGCCTACTTATTCTGATTCAGGGACTCTTAGTAGGTGAGAGGCACCACCAGGACGTGCTCTGTGTAGTGTTATCTAGACAGGAGATGCGCATGGTATAATATCACAGAATATATGTAGAGGTTATATAGATAGGCAGTTTAAAAGGACAGGGTTCAATTGCAGTATTCATAGTGGGTCTACATCTTGAAATTTCCCCAGTTTTAAGCATGCCACTGATCACCAGAGTTTTAGGTTGTATATATGTCATTGAGGCTCGAAAATGTGTCTCTTTCCCATGTTTGAATGGATATCTGGGTAGCCAATGCCTCATTAGTTACAACACATCCCATCTCCCAAATCCATAACTCCGACACCTTTCTGTACAGGGAGGCCCCCCTAGGGTAGCCCAACCTCTGAAATGTCATTACCACCCCAAGGGTCAATGAGTTCGGCGTCCCTGTGAGCTTCGCTCACACCTAGTTAACTTCAATCATCACAGACATTCCCACTGACACATTGCACCCCCATATCCCTATATCCTCAATGTTAACCCCTGGATTCTCATGCAGGATCTATTAAGACTAATACTACAACCTATAGATCTCTAGCTCTAATCTCTGTCTTTTTCTCCCGCCACCCACTTATCTCTTATTTCTTGTCATATAGATACACATATTTTCTGTCTTAATCACCAAAACTTATGAGGGGCTGGTCGTTTACACTGTGTTCAGTGGACTAACGTCCAAGGCTGATCAAATTAGAGGGACCTCCCTGAAATCAAACATCAATGACACATATATCTCCCGTGAATAATAACTACAAGTCTTTTTTTATAATCATAAACATCTACCCCCTGCACCAACACGCATCGACATCCTATACCAACCGGCGCCATGAACACCGTGACACAATCTATGACGTAATTACCGCCTAATGACGTCAACGCCTTCCATGTCGGAAATGCCAGAGTCTAATGGTGTGACGTCATGTCCGTGGCTGCGTCCGGTCCGAGCCGGTGTCTAAAAAGGGTATTGTGTGGTCTTTTGTTTGAGTCGCGTGAATGAGGTTGGGTAACTTTCCTGTACATTGTGTACCCTCAGTTTTAGTCTCGTATATGTAACTAAACCAGTGACTATACACATGTTAGTATATACTACATGCAGACACGTCCCTTTGCACCGTGCTGTAGTTGCAGACGACATTTAGACCCAACCCGTTACCACGGGCCGCGTGATGCTATTTTTAACCGGTCTCATTCCGGAACTGAATAGCCGGGGCTGATCAGTGTCGGAAACAGCCGATGGCGGCTCTTGGGTCACACTTTCCTTATTTATTAGTCGGCATAACCTCGGCAAGATACGATTAGGAAGCGGCTTTGGGCATGCGCCGACCGCCATTGTGTCGTAACAGACGCGCTCCCTAGGGGGCGTGACGGCGCTTTGTTGTTTCATTTACAAAGATGGAAATGAACGCTCGCGCAGGCGTACTCAGCGGCTTACGGCGACAAACCCAACTTCATTGGATCTAAATTTCAATTAAGCATCGTCTATAGGCCCGCCCATCGCCAGGGGAGCACTGATTTCTGCAGCCAGAGGGTAGGGTGGTTGGAGAAAGGGTGGGCTGCCTGAAAAGGATGGGGTAGTGGAGGAGTTAACCTATCTCTGAGAGATAGCTGCTCAGGAAGCATGTAAGTGAAGACTTTGTAACTTCCATGCTTCCTGAAGATGCAACTGGTTATTCTACATATCATATGCAGCTGAATTAAAATGATAGTGGGTGCATGAAATGTGGAGAAAGATGCACAGTGCTGTCTCATTGCAAGGAATGAGACAACCTAATCCACACAAGCCTAGCAGACGGAAAGCCTCGCCTTCTTCCACCTTCTACTTAGTACGATCCCTTGCCATAAATTCCAGGTTTTGTTATGTCTGAGGCCTTGTGTTTTTTTTGTTCCTGGGGGAAGGAGAAGGAGATGCTTTTTTTGTCGAGGTTTTACAAAGTGAGTGCTCCAATCTTGAGGCAGCAGTCAGGGCCGTATCAGGTTAGAGCTCTTTGATGTTCATCTCCCGCGGCCGCTAGTCGCGACCCCTAACGGAGCGGCGATGAACCAGAGCTTCTTTATGATCTGCTGATATCTCAGCTGTCAATCAGACCCTCCCCCTCTCCACCCGCCCTTATCGCAGAGACTCACTCTCCCACGTCGGTGGTACATTAGTACCCGTCCTAATTTACATATCGCCATGGGAACGCTCTTCCCGCCATAGATAGCTTTCACTGTCCACCTTCCTCATCTGCATATTGTTTGTGTCGGCAGATAACGTCGTCATTCACGCCGCTATGATGGGACTACGCCAGCAGACGACATTTGGCGCGGCAGACGACATTGGGCTTTGTTTTGGCGGGAAAGACGACGGCCATTGTTATGTATGAGGGTCCTTCTCGTCCATCATGTAGGGACCTCACACCCTTAGTTACACTGGGTGGTCTTAACCACTGTAAGGGGTCATACACAGAATGCCACCATTTTGTTTATCTATGAGGATGTCGCCGGGCCTTGCAGACAAGACCTTCACTACATAGCAGCACAGTGGTTTAGATGGGACCACTTAATCTTACATGATTCTCCCTGGGCTCTTACTACTCTACCGTTGACCCTTTCAAGACAGCACATCGGTTCGATATTTCACCTTGTTTCATGCTCATTTGCCATCATACTACACAATAACTGCCATTATGATATACATTTGTACCAACGGACCCTTCTCATAGGGTTAATCGTTACATCCTTATGACCCCACCCTCCCCACACAGACGCTCAGCAGGCACGCGCTTTGTAGCACCCACCCTCTCCTCACCCCTTAAAGCGGTGCTTACCACTGGCGCTAATTCTACTTTATGATTTTGTCGGAAGGTGTGAGCAGGACGGTATGCGACTATTCCGACAGGGGGCGGGGTGATCGAGGGCGGGAGTATCACGGGTGGTACACTCTCAGCTGAAGGGGATCAGAAATCCGGAATCACCTCCCCCACCCCCTCTCTCCAGCCGTCTACTCTGCCCTCCTACCACGTTACCTCCTTTCATCGAGCAGACCTCAGAGGACCCGGGGGCGGGGGTAGGCGGCGGAAAGCCTGTTGGGCATCAAAGGCCTGCTTAAGGCGGCCTAACTGAGGCTTAAGGCTCGGCCTAACAGGCTGTATGGCAGCGCGGGATGCTGTAATGGTATTTCCCAAAAAAACTGAGACTAAGAGGAGACCGACTCCACACTCTGTGTCAGTGTGTGTGTGGGAGGGGTGAGGGATGGTGTATAGGGATGGAGAAGGGGGTAGGATGTGAGAAGGAAGAGCAAGGAGGATATAGAGGGGTAGAAGGTCGAAATATAAATGGAAGGGTTAATAAAAAGAATCGCCAGTGGGAGTGAGAGGTGGTATAATACATGTTGAAAGGGATTGAGGAAGGAGATAAAAAAAAGTTGAAATAGAGAAGAGATAGAAGAGATGCACACATGATAACTGGCAGAAAAAGAAGTGTCAATGCTACTTTCATTGCTGTAGGCAAACGGGGGGAAACGCCCCTCCAGGGTGTTCTTTAGTACTGACTTTGGCCACCAGGGGGCAGTATATGGGTATAACATTGAAAAATATGCCAAAAATACTTTATATCAACTTTTGATGGGGAATCCAGTGGTATGCTTAGAATTATTCCATCTTTACTGAAAACGTTCTATTTTGGAATGCAACAGGAATGTTTGTTTCCTTGGCAACATAGAAATTGACATATATATGGCAATTTCTGGTTACCATGGAAACCACCCCATTTTCCAAATTGGAATTGCTACATTTTCTGTTGGAAATCCCTTCAGGAACTCAGAACTAAAGACAGCTCAAAATTTCCCCTAGAACCAATCTTATGATAGAAACATCACATGTCTTTGTTTTTCCACAAAACTGTATTTTTTTTTGCATTATAAGTATTTATGATAGGATATAACACATGTAAAGCTTATTTGTCATTTTCAGTTGCACACTGCAACCTATGTTTGACAAGCGATTACAGCAAAATTACTGGAAATATTTTAGCTCAAGATATCTTATTTTAAAGCCCTGTGACTCAGACCTTAAAAACAATTCCCCCTGGAGGCATGTTTCCCTCATCTGGCCACATATTATCATTACCCTGAGAAAGAAAGAGTTGTGGATGTAAGCTTTATATTAGAGTGGATATAGACATGGTGTCTAGGGGTGTGAGGGTGCATGGTGATGATGTGCTGACGTGCGGGGGTTGAAGCTGGCTGTAGGGTTAGAGGTGTGTGTTGGAGACGGGGGGGTGGGGGAGGGTAGATAAGAGCTGATGGGTTTACTGAGCACGCACAATGCCTGATAAACCCTCCCCACTAGAGCAGCTCGGACTGGGGTCAGAGGTCTGCCCGAGCAGCTACTGAGCAGTTCCATGAGCAGCTCTCAAACCACATGTCTATAGTGTGTCTCAACACACATATTTTTCTCACTCTGCATGTCTACAGGGTGGTAGAACACAGGCACTTTAGTATGCTACTATGGAAAAATCTCCCGATTCAGTATACTACTAGCAAAGGGAGTACCGTCAATTCAATATGCTACTAGGGTAGAAAACCGCCTATTCAGTATACTACTAGGATAGAAAATATGGTTATGTCTTAAATTCTTCATGACCTGAGCAACGGTATCTGATTCTTTAAAATCTGACGAATAAGACCAGTCTGTGAAGTGGCTATCAGGGCTACGGTGTCCTTATAATACCAGCAGCCAAGGTTGTTTTGATAGACAGGGTGTTTGAGACAGTTGGCCGTGTATGAGTGCAGGAATCTTGGAATACCAATCTTCCATTCCTAAGGTTCATCCAGGGGCACTCAGTCTCATGCGGGTACCTATAGATCGGGACGGAAGGTACCTCGCGTGACGTCACGGCCTCTAACCGGAAGTGCCCGTCAAAAATTATCCCGTCGCACCCTGCGTCCCAGATTACCTTCCTCCAGACGCCATCCGCGCCTCCTAACAGGCACCCTCGGTGACGACGTCGACGTAGATGATGACGAGATTACGTCACTTGACCTCTTTACACTTGGGGGCTCCACTGGGTATGGCGGGCATCAAGTGTGCATGTGAAGAAATGGGGTGCACGATGGCGTCTCCGTGCGTCCTTGACCTTTATAGGGTCACGTGGTGGTAGTCACCGTAGTGGTACCCTGACGGCGGCGTCTGGAACTAGTTGGGTGTGCTAATTGTCTAAACACTTTGTCCCTGATTCAAGATGGCCGCCGTCACGAACGCCGACCACTTAGCGCATGCGCACAAATGGCAGCCGACAACGAGGCGGCGCTGGTTAATTTGGCTGGTCACGTGTGTTGTTGATGGCCGTGAATCGATGCCGTGCCACCTCCCCACTCCTCACCACCACCCCTCTCATTGATACACGACCCCACCACCAATACACTACCCAGCAACACACATACACACAGACTATCTGAATCTCACAGCAAGCTGCATATACCGGGAGACCTCTAGCAGGATCATGTAAAACTGATGCCCCATGACGGATTGATCATCTTTCTATACATGTACCTGTTACTGCCCACTTCACTGCGCCCCCCCCCCAACGCACCCTCCCCCTTGTCTATTATGACCAGAGATTGTACATGGCTAACTAGAGACATACCTAGTCACATTTATGTATAAAAAACCCGGGATAAAAACTACCGTACCCCACCTTAATAAACAACACAACTACGGTAACAATCCGACCTGCGCTTTCATTTGACCTGGGACGCTGCTTACTTGCTCACGCAGCTTAAGGACGCTGTTAGGAGTCTTCCCGTCATGCTGTGCGCGTGGCGGGATTTCCCGCGGGAGGCAGGAAGCAGAGAGTGATTTGTGACGAGGTGGTGCCTACTGGTAGGTAGACACGGAGTAGGTGGAAGTAGGAGGAGGGAGGGGGAAGCAGGGCTCTAGACTTGTGCTAAACTAGAGTGGTACCTGGCGCTACCATTAGAAGGGCGGCGCATGGAGAGTGAGCGTATTTAGCGGGAAATGGCGCGCTTTCTGCAGCAGACGACATTTAGCGTGGCTGCAGATTGACAGAGATTAAGGCTAATGAAATAAAGTTTTCGCCGTAAATTCCCGCTGCCTCCCTCTGGCGGCAAGTCACGGCATCCGGCGAGGATGTCGTGCTTCCCGCCGCCCGGCCCCGCTTTTTGCCGCTTTTAGAGGTAATAACTTAATTTGAAGCAAATGAGAGGTTTCGTCCATGGCGTGAGAGGTAGAGGGAGGTGGGTGAGGGGTGGGCTGAGACTGCGCATGAAAGGGAATTACGCCCGTCGTAGGCTGCCTGGTAAGGATTGGCAAAAAGCGCGGTAAAAGCCACATAAATCATGACCAATGTCGTCTGCTCCAGGCAGTTCTAAGGTAGACTGGATTTAACCAAGAATCTATAGATAACACTCGTATCATCTATTTATGTTGAATGTGTATATATGCACATATATATCTGTGTGATCTAATGATGGTCATTGATTATTGGACTCCTTTCTAGAGATCTAGATCTAGAGGGTGTAACCTATATGAGTCACATGTAGCTGATTTAGTTTATTAGATGAGATGATTTTCCCCAGTAGTCTGGTGTCTGTGGACGTAACGCTTCATGAGTTGATCTGTATAAAGTGAAGCAGCAAACCTACCAGTAAGTATGCGGAAAGAGTCAAGGTACACAACGTTGATATGAGTAGGCTGGAGAGTGGGCAATATGAGAGTATGTGCTGTTGACAAATATGGTCAGGTCGCGACACGTGCCGTCACGGCTGTTAAAAAGTGTACCCAATGGGTATAGCGTGAGTTACAGCTACCAATTGTTACTATTTATGGGTCTCTGTGGGCAAACAAACCAATGTAACGAATTGACCTCTGTTTTTATGTTGGGTAGAGTGACTATGTCTCACATACATACACAGTTTGATTTCATACACAAGGGGTATTTACATCCGTATGCTCTATTCTGGGTGTTGATTTGTGCTGTTATCTTAATAAGAAAATATAATACAGTGTAGAAGTGCCTTTCATGTAGCTATCTGATCACGTGTAGGCAATGTTTGCCCACAGTTAACCACCTTGTGGCGTTACAAGGGCCTACCTGCAACTCACGCTATGTAGGTGGAGCTGTGTGTGTGTGGTGGTTGGTTTAAAGAAGTATGGAAGGGGCGGGGTTAAGCTGAACTTTTGGGTGACATGTCAATAAAACCCAACCACTCACCACGTCACGCTGACGTACCCTGTTGACGTCTTGTCGCCAATGCCTGCAGGCAATGGCCATGACACATGAGGGTGGAGCAGTACAGCTTTTGTGGTCTTGCAAATTAGATAACTGACTAAATTCACCTAGTCAGGTACTTGCACCATGAGTTCGAACACACTCAAATTATACCAGGTGTCATTTAATACACGGTAAATAATACTGTAGAAAACAGATATGCTATACTAGTATAGAAAAACGTTCACTCATAGTGGGAATGACTGAGGGTTATCTCACGAGGCCCCGAGGTGAGGCTGTCCGTATTCAATGACGCCTTATAGTCGTAGTTCAATGCGGACAGGCCTCACTGAGGTGAATGCGATGCAAAAATGTTCCATGGGAGTGGACACTTGCATTTATGTCATGGCCTACAGGGTTATCTTGTCTTTAAATAGACAAATCAACTTCTTTTATCAAACATGAGTCACATGATCATTAGCCATTGAATATAGACACATTGTATTCAATGCCCCTCATTGAATACCCCACTGAATATGGCGGTTCTATTGCTAATCTATAGTGACATTCGAATCAGCCATGACATAAAGGGAAGGGTTATCTCACGGGGTGTGAGATACGGAGCTTCTAGGTTAATACTATGGGCCTTCTGTATCCCACTGTTTCAAACATGAAATAACTATGCATTCTATCTCTTTACCTATAAATAGAAGTAATCAAGGAAGTGTGATTAGGGCAATACGCATTGTGGTGATCACTGGACCATGGGTTTATAACAGATCAGTAGACTGACTCAGTTGTGCCATTAGTAGATACATATAGCTCTTCTAAATTAGGTAGCTTTCACCATCTACATTAATCTCATTATGTCAAATGACAACATGAAATTCGTGCAAAAGGGTGATACCCCACAGAGAACAAGCTGGACACTGCAGCAATTACCTGTAGAGACAGTTAAGAAAAGCCACGTCAGGGTTAAGTACATGTACAAGTACCTAGTGGGAAAACAGGCGTCTGTTTGGCCTCCACCATCACCCAAGTGATATTACATTTACTTTTCTGCCCATTGACACTTTATATGTAACCACAGGAAACAAAACACTATCTATACATTGCTGGCTGTCTGCAGAGCTCGATAACGACCGGGGTATGTCTCATCCATTTGCAAATGCATTTATGTAGTACACACTTGAACATTGTGCCCATGGACCTTATACTGCAGTCCAAATGACCTTATAGCCAGGGCGTTAGAATACATATAGGAATAAACACATATTGAATAATATGAGGGGCCATGCCTGTGTTTGTAGAATAATGTGACAGTGTCTTGCTTATTTCAAAACAAATTTACATTATGCTTTTAGGTCCTATTCTGTAAATTTTACCTTTAGATTTCGCTTATTTAGGACGTACATATGCACAGTTATTGTTTAATTATTTGGCAGAGTGTAGTTTAGTATGTGCTAAATATTTTCAGGTTTTTCTACTCATGGTGTAGTTACTTGACAACGTGGATGTAATGTTTGCCAGCAAACAACGGCCATGTGACGTAATAAGCTCTGAAGTTTAACTTGTGCTATAAAGGAGGGAGTTACAGTAATTGATTGTTTCTATTTATGGCTCTCTATTGGCGAACAAACTAATGTAATGAGTTGAACTCTGGATGTATGCAGGGTAAGGTGACGAGGTCTTATTTACTTGCAGTTTATGCAAAGTTGACAATGATGTCTATGGGACTTATTCTGCATGTGAAATCATGATACTGTCTTAGAAATAAGATTCGTAAAATGTATAAGTGTCTTTACCTTTTAACATCGTATTGTTTTACATAATTTGGTGTTCTAGTGAGTTCCAACTTATGGTGCATTTACCCCACCACGCGCAGGCATTGTTTGCCCACAACTAACAGCCCTGTGACGTGACAAGGACCGAGTTGTAACTCGTACTAATGACCCCTGGTGGTACGGGGTTGGCAGTAAGTTCAATCAGAAGAGCTTTACAGACCTAGGTTAGGTTTCCACTGGTGCCCTCCACAGCTGGACTGAAATCTTTCATCTACTGTCGTGAATATTATACAGGCCTATCCATCTCCTAATGCCATTTGAAATAGTGGGAAAGAGCAGCACCTTTACCTTCAGCTCACCTCATAGATTCAGTGACTAAAGGGCCTCTGTTGTTTTGGGGTAAGTTACTTGATTGACTCTATATATAGGTTTATACACGCAAACCTGCCTATGCATGCGTGACAACTGGATGTGGGAGAGGGTAGGATGACGATACCCAGCTAACCGGGCCCTAGATATGGTTCCGTCTAGGATGACGAGGGCCAACTTGCAATAAATGTAGTTATATGTATGTAAACATGCAGTGTGTGGGAGATATACCACTTTGGCCTAAATTTTGTATACTGGCTTTTCGTTAAACAACAAAAAGGCTGCACGGTGAGCAAGGTTCTTTTAGTTAACGTTACCTACATATATCACCCCTGGCTCGCCTACACCTGTCATCTGTTCAGGATCTGTTTCTACTGATTGTACGTAAATACTTCTACATGTTTACTCTCCCTCTCGACCCATTCTTTAAGAAATGTACAAAAACACCCACACAGAATCTACACTAGAAAGGGTTGTGTACCGCCAATTAAATAAGAGATAGATGAAATACTCTAAAACTGTGTTTACCCAATGAGCGTGATTTTTAACCCTTTAATGGCTGAATTATGCATTTTAAGTTACATTTAATGTGTCCTTGTCAATACTTGTCTAGTGAGTAACTCGCCAGCCTGCATCCATGTATAATGGCAAGCAAATGACCTAATAAATGAATGAATAGATAATCAAATAATACTATATGAACAATAGTGTCCTGCAGTGCAAATTAGCATTAAATGTCCAATGCCCTTTCTCTTTAAAAACAAAATAAAATGATTACCCTGGCCCCACAGATTTGGGCCCAAAGATGTATAAGGCTACAGGCCTCAGTGATCAATAGGTGTACGCCCGTGTGAAGCATTTTGTTAAAGTCCTATACACAACAGGGTGACTGGGTAGTTAGTATGTGTATATTGATAAATTAGGGCATTTGTACAATGATGAATTAGGGCATTTATAGCTTTATAGTTAGAGTCAAATACCTTTTAAATGCCATGCATCGACTGGAGTATCATTATACTAAAAAGTACATTTAATCTTGAAAGTTTAGGATTTCCCTTTTCTGATCTGGAGTTGTCATAAACTATTCTTTCCATACCCTGATATTTTAATGCTACAGTTGTAGTAAACGCATAGCCATTTTGTTTCTCCTTCTACATTACAATGTGACCAGTAAAGTGCGGGCTGTCTTTGGAAAGTGTCAGTAATTTCCCGCTTGAGTACCAAAGCAAAATGAAGACATCACTTTGGCGTTTTAAAGGCATGAAATTGTCTGTAATCGCCATAAATTGATATTTTCTCCCAATCAATAACCTGAGATATCATTAAGGAAGAAGATTACACTAATCTCTCCCAGCCCCTTCCCAGAAACCATCCTGTCAGGAGGATGTCTTTGTCTGTAGACTTCCTAAACAAAAGTGAGGGGTGATTATTTATTGACTTTAAGGAATGGTTTTATATCGATTGATCTATACGTTCTATATAATGTTGAGTGTGTTTGTATCCAATTCTATTGTGCCGTATGTGTCAAATTGATGTGGTGTTATGATTTCGGATTGCGTGTAATAATGTTTATTGTTGTATCGATCTCATGTGGCATACATATTATGTTGTATTTTGATCTTGGTGTTGCATGCCCATTGTTGTATTGAGTTGTATGTCTTATATTGTGATCTAGGTATTATAAACCGCCATTGTATTGAGACGTATGTCTTGCATTGTTATTAGGGTATGTGTACCCATTTTGTTGTTGTATTTAGTTGTACGTGTTATAAAATATCTTACAGTGATCTTAGTGTGTGCATGTTGTAAACATACACATATATACGTGTGACAATCCTCTTTGGATGACATTGAACCCCATTGAACTATGACAGTATTCCAACCCCTGGCATACACACAATGTATATGCAGAACAAAATCCTCTTTCTATAAATCTGTTAAATATATTAATGTGTGCAAGGACTCTCCATGATAATATTATGTGCACGCTTTCCATTTACTTCTTACAACCTTTGCCTCCATTCCCGCTACACCAACACTGAAGTGACACTACCAATCCCTATGGTATCACACTTCTCATATACTACTCACAAAGATGGAACAGTGAACTTTATGATTTACATTGAATTTAAGTTAAATTTATTTTAGATTATACAAAATCAAATTTTAGTAAATTATTTTACCGGAGAGGGCAACCACCCCATGGAAGCCGGCTAGGGCACAGGGCCGGAAGTAGTCCTGGTTCTTGAGGCCTTGCATGATGCCCTCCTGCAGTATTGTCCTTTTTCTGCCCCACTACCCCCGGGTGGGCAGGGTTTAACACGCTGTGGCTATCAGCAGTCTGGGTGGGTGGGCGGTGACGGCGCCCACTGAGCCGTGTTCCCTTGGTTGGCGCGCGGCCCCGGGTCCCGCCCGGAGGTGCCGCGCCTGTCAGGCACTGTACTGGTGTCACAGGGGTGTAGGAAGCCTCCCACCGTCAACGCTGTATCAGCTCTCTTAAGTTACACACTCCATGACACCTGATATTGTAACTGACAATAGTGGGTCTTTTCGTGGGTATGCTAACTTAGAATTCCCTTGGATCGTGAGTAAAGTTACTTTACATATGTATGTCCATTAATTTCTTGGTATCCCTTTGATGTTATTTTTATACTTTGGATAACTTTTTTTAGCAACACGATATCGATTCCGAGAACTGCGTCTGGAATCAGGGAGTCTTCAGTGAAAGTTGAACAGATCAGCATAGGGAGGGTTCAGCCCATACCACCAACCTGTAAGCTCTATCTGGGACCTGTTGTCTTGTCCTGGTGAGGACCTCCTGCAGGGTGCTTCCTCCCTGCGTCCGTCCAGTGCCTGTCTAGGAGGTGACTGTCCTCCCGCCCTCATGTAGTGGAGACTTCCTCCTGGGTGTTGAGGAACCTCAGTGTGGTGGCTGTAACCTCAGACTGACCTCACTGCCCCCAGTTATTCCTCCAGCACTCCTGTACATCAACACGCCTCCTCCTGCTCCTCCTCTCAGCCTCCGTCCGGAGATGTCCTGGATCCTTGGCCGACACTGTCGCCCTGCGTGCCGCCTGTCGCCTACTCTCCTGCCGCTCTCCCGCTGCCTCACTCCTCACCCTGACCACGTCGGTTCCGCCCGGCGCCGCTGCCACCCCATAAGACGCTCATTGGTCCAATATTAGCGTCTCCCGCCATGCATTGCGCCACCCCCCACGTGACGGGCAGGATACGCTGGTGCTATCCGGCGGTTCCTTCCTGAGGAACCAGCGGCGTACGGGCAGCTACCGGGGGTGGGAGGGAGGTGCGGGATGGGTGTGGAGGTGGGGGGAGGGTACCAGCGCACTGCCTCTGGATCTCTGGTTGTGGTCGGGTGCTTGGGGTTGGTGGGAGGGGTGGGGGTGTACAAGGGGTAGGAGATGAGGGGCGGGGCCTACAGACAGGAGGAGAGGAGGTACATGTGTAGAGCTCCTGCAGCTACACACTGAGGAGCTGATCCCTGCTTGTCCACATCCCCTACCCATACCTCCCCCATCTCCTACAGGTATGAGAATAATGAAGGTTCAGGGGTTGAGGTTCTGTCCTTTGAAGAATGAAAAGAGGGGCGGTTGTTCAAGCCCTGGTTCTAGCTTAGTTTAATTAGAGACATGCATGGTAGAATACAATGTCATTCTCTATATTGAATTAGTGCATTATAAAATAAGCGCCACACTCTTGGAAATGCAATGATTCAGTCACTGCATTTTGAACTATATTTATGTGAGGCAAAAAAAAAGGTTTGTTTCCGGTAACCCGACCGACCTCAGCTAAATAGGGCCGACCTCTGAATTTTTTTAAGATATTTTTCAATTTTTTCCTGATTTTCTAAAGACTTGTTGAAGATTTTTCAACATTTTCAAAGATTCTCTTCCAAAATGGTTATTTGACATGTATACACATATTTTCCAATGGTTTTCTAATATCCCATGCAGGCAATGAGCATTTCTAACACCCAACAGTGGAAAACCTAGCAAAGAATGACTATATGAGACCTTGGAACAAAAAGTGACTAGTGTCTATAAGTTAGTCATACAGTCATTCTGTATTATCTAATGAAATTGATTTGGCAGGACTGTGCTGTAGCCAACAGTAGACCACGTATTGCATTGGCGCCTGAGCTTTGGCACAATCAGAAATGTATCCAAAGAAGGGCACAAGAGGACAGGTGGAAACAGGGCAGGGGACAAGCTGGGAATTGAGGCTAAAACCCATAGTGCACTTGGCTTCTGTCGCGCGATTGTGCCATACATTTCCTATATGAATTTTTGCGACAGAGACCTAGTGGACTATCAATGGAAGGTAGGTCAAGGAAGGTGAAATAAAGACAGGGCATTGCGAATCAAAGCAGGAAAAGAGCTATGTTAATATTAAGTAATTCAGAAAGGTCATGACAATGTACAGAGCATAGGAAGGCATAACATTCAGTTATACGTATTTCATGACAGTGCACTGTGGGGTCGAATGGTTCCGACTTAAGGAGAGTAGGGCAAGGCAGGACAGGGTAGACGTATGTCCTTTCAATGCATGGCAGACCAGACCAAGGAAAATGTAGCAAGAGATTGGGGATCAAGGTAGACAAGACAGGAACAGTTTCAATACAAGACAAAGGTACAGAATGTTTGAGCGAGACAATTACACATTGATATCGCGGTGCAGGCAATGAAGATATGGCTCAGGTAGAGAAGGACAATACAAAGGGGAAGGTGAAATGATAATTTTGGACAGAATAGACTAAGCAGTTCAAAGGAAACACAATTTACTATAATGAATTTACATCCAGGCAGGCTAAAGCAGCTACGGCAAAATAATATCATAGCAATTACTGGTAGGTTCTTCGTAAGGGAAAAACTTTATCAAATAAAGAATCCCATTACATTAGGTGCAACCCTTCCTATTTCATTGATGTTTGGGTTACAGTGATGTCTGAAAGCTTCATGTTTAATTGTCACCACAGCTCGAAATGCACTGGAGTAAATCTAGCGAGTAACTGGAGAGCACTGCACTGATACCTCACACAAAACCCTGTGTTACCAATGGTGTAGGTTACGATGTGCAGTGTGGTTAGAATAGGGCGCAGTGCATTATAGTGCTATGTCCGAGTATACTGTAGTCTAACTAGATCTAAATAGCACTACAGTGCCACCAGTGGCAATCCTACATGTTCTTTTTGTGTCAGGGTCTCTCTGCCCCCTCCCTCCTTCTGTTTGTCTATGTCTCTATGCCTGTTTCTGTCTCCTCTCTCGCTGCCTGTCTCGCCCTGCCTGTCTCTCTGCCTGTCCCTCTCTTTCTCTGTCTGTCTGTCTCCCTCCCCCTGTCTGTCTGTCTGTCTGTCTGTCTATGTCTCTGTCTCTCTCTGTCCCTCTCTCTCCCTCTGTCTGCCTGTCTGTCTCTGTCTCTAAGTATCTCTCTCTGCCTCTGTCTGTGTAACATTTATAGAATACATCGGGGCAGTCTGTTTGTATTACTTTCATTAATTACTTTACTCTATATCACATCCCTCCCTCGCATACATGTACCCACATACAGATAACATAATATCCCATCGGAGTCCATGTTTCCCTTTGTTCACCACCAACCACCCAGTGCTTGTAGTGAACATCCTAATTAGGCTCGAGTTGACCTAATTAACCTGATTCTCTCTAATCACTCACATCTAGTGGAGATGCTCTTTGTTAAGTACATGTACAGAAATTATATCAGCATGGATGAGAGTAATGTGCAGTCTCTCCTATTGATTAATTAGTGTCTTGTAATGTGTAATTCTAAAGGTATGGTATATCATAAACATAATTGTACTTGTGTCAGAACACCACATATATATGATAACATGGGTTAGAGTATTTGTCTACCTCCACCCCCCCCCCAAAAAAAAAAGAAGAAAAAAAACAACAAAACAAAACAATAAAAAAAAAATGCCTAGAATAACACCTAACTAGAATACATAATCAATAATCGACTAGAATAAAGAATCCCTTTTCTTTAAAAAGAACCATTACAGATACACATACAATGATATTTTGACGTTTGTCACATGAATTAATTAAGCCAATGTAGATTCCCTTGTGTAATTACTTAAGTTAGATAAACTGGTTGCAATTGAGGATCTTTGTAATGAGGAATAGTTACTACACCAGTCAATGAGAATGAGTGTGTGTTGGGGGTAGACGGTACAGGCTTTAGGCTGAAAGATAAATACACAAAACTCAAGAGGGGGCTCTAGTGGTGCTGCCAAGGTCGCAACAACTTAATTGAAATTTAAAGTAACAAGTTAAGATGGCGGCGTTTGTGAAGTCTTCGTGTAAACTGCTACTTTATGTCAACACTCCTTCACCCTCAGCCCCATAGGCACACACAAGCTGTAGTGTGCCATACCCCCACACGGTGGCAGCACCGTATGGCGCTACTGTCACCAAACCCCAATCTCACCAGTTGACGAACAAACTAACACGTTTTCTCGTATCAACAGTATGCCAAGATTATTGGACGTCCCAGCTCTCCTCCACCACGTTACCTCCCAATATTGGCGTAACCAATGTGATCCTAAGGAGGGGGTATATGAGTGTAGCGGGAGGGATGGGGGCAAGTTCAACAGCATGTCAATGGCCGAATTACCCCCCTTTAGCTGCGCAGACTGGACAAATTGACGACCATCCGGTGCACTAATGGGCGTCCTTTGACACTGGAGGTGAGGTCGATACAAGGTGAGGAGGTGGTGTGTGGGTGCTAAGTCCCACAAAGACACCGCCCCTGGGCATGGACCTCCTGTAGGTACCTGTATGTACCTGGGTATTAGTACATAGTATGTGTGAGGGGGAGGGGGTATGGAGTAAACATGGGTCTGCGCTGGTCAAGCTGGACTGATGATGAAAACCTGAGATATACTTGAATAGATCCTTAGCGGATTCCAATCATGGTGGTCGCCATCTTGGTCTAGCTTAGATACCATGACAATTGGTGCTTATTGCCTTCTTATGTGTATTTCTCCAACCTGATATCAACAAATTACATGCATAAATGTACTAAATGTAATATAGTCTACGGAAGCTATTTCAGCAGGGATCCACCTAAAAGCCATTGTAATGCCCCCTACATTGTGAGGCAGCCATCCATGAACACATCACATCCCTATATAGTATGAATTGAACAGGTACCAAGGTAGTTACATATATGTCCACATATACATATACGTAAATGCAGAACTGTGGACTATAAACAGTCCAGGGGGTGGTCAGCAACAACCAAGGCGGTTTCCGTCTCGGATGTTTGCCTCAATTCGATAGGTTTCCTTCAAACCCTTTGGTCTCCCTTATCCCACACCAGCCTGTATACATCTAAAAGTGTCCCAATATAAATGTGGTAATGTAGGTATACTGGTGTGAGATCATGGACATTTGAACCCTTTAAAGGTGATATGATGCCTTTGTGCTCATATTCCTGTGCCATGTGATGCATCAATGCAACGATGGCGAGTAACCTGCCAACACTGTATCGGTGCATCTTATTGGCCCTACAAAGTGTATCTCTGGTAGGATAGGTATGATGCATGAATGCATGCATCGCATCAACCAATGTGTTTGACATTATACACATCATGAGGCCATTAAAGGGTTGATATATGCCAGGGGGGGGGGTGTTATTAGTTTTCCGGACACTTGCCGCTACATGAATAGGTGTCTCCAATGCCGGACATCCGTGCACGTGGATACCACGTTTATTAAACACGATATACCGGTAATGGAGTGGTATTATTGCTTCCTGGGCAACAGCAGAAAGTGTGGTGAAAATGGAGTGTATGGTTCTCTATATAATGGAGAATTCTGTATGGGCTATATATATGTCACATCTAAGCCATTATAAAGTAATGTAAACCGTTCTATTGCAACAAGGTACACCCCCCCCCATTTTGGCAATCCCATAGATTCAATATTCTTTGGTATCAGTTTATGAAACAGCAGCCCCTGTGCTGCTGCGCAATATAGAAGTGAACTTTAGTGCATTGTAGGAGTGAATTGCACCCCTGAACAAGGGCACGGGTTGTCCACCATTGCTGTGGGATTTTGGAGGATTTTAACTAGACGTTTTTTCATTTAATCAAATGTGATCCAAGGTATATGTACTTGTTTTATGAATACAATAAACAGCTCCTTCTTTATATTACTGCCTGTTATCCCATAATGCATTCAGATGCATTTGTGCATTATAGGACAACAGACAGTCTCGATGTCAAGAAGGTCGTTGTCTATTCCTTAAGTAGTGGCTCCCACCGGTAATGGCCAGTAGCTTGTAAATCGTCAGGATTCCCAATTTTGATTCATTTTGAATTCGAGTTTATTTTGCATAGGAGAACAAGTAGGTATATCTTATATATTGGATGACACCTTTCTTTGGGAAATTGTGTTGTATGGGAAATTATCAATTCTAGTTCAGGGTATACAGATATATTACCACTTCCAACAAGCCCAGGGGCTTTTCCTAAATGTTAGATAGAACACTATCCTGTGATTCATAGGGATTATTGTACGAGGACAGTGTTGTAAGCGATATATAACATATATAGGCCCCCTCTGCTGCACACCCCTTTCAACACTGTCCAAGTATAATAACCAGATTAAACCACAGCTTTATGCAATATATAAGAGGTGTGAAATCCATTGTTCTCCGTGCCCACTGTGGTTTAATTATCATATATATTCAGAAGTACCTCTTCTCTGTCCACACATCAAACTAATTTCAGTGTTCATTAGTTCTTAATTCAGTTCATTCACATGGAGTGATCAGTCAGCCCCTCCCCCTTCACTCTCTTTTATTTTCATTTATTTTATTTTCCATTGAGATATGCATGCAGAACACCAGACAGAAACAGCAGTAAACAGCAGTTTAGTCCACAGTATTTCTGTCATTGACCACTAGGGGGCTTAAGTGTTTGCCCCAAACCCACACTAGGTGGCGGCAGGGGACTGTCATCGACACCACTAAGTGCACCTTGAGGCTGGAGGCTTTGCCCATGCACTACGGCTGATCTTGTCCCCCTGACCAGCTTAAACCTCCAATGGTGGCCTTGAGTGTAAATAGGGTTCATGTTCTTGTCGTTGAGGCCCTTTGTTACTGTATCAACCCCATTCCCTGGTGTGGGAGGTGTACACAGTATTGCAACCCCATCACAAACATGTAGCGTTGACAGAACACATGGCATCTTAAGCTATTTTAGTGTTCATCTTATAGTTGGTATGTAATCAGAAAGTCCAAACTGATTACTTTCACTATTTAACTCCTCGGCTAACTACAATTACAATGGCTCTACTCCCTCGCCCACCGAAATTACCAAGAACTGTTATTGAGTTTCCCTTCTCTGTGCATATTTACTCCCCTGGGAAGTAAATACAACCAAAGTTAACATTCTATGCTATTTGCCTTGAAACCACCGGAGCTCCTTGTAATCCTTTGAAGGTAGCTCATTTGACTTCAGCAGTTCATTTGCGACATACTGAGTCTTCAAGTAATACATCACTCTTTGGGCAATATCTTTTTTTGTCTTAATCTTTTTTTTTCTCCTAGGTATGTGATAATTACACAAAAGCGTCACCTACAACTTCATGTGTAATACTTCAGAGGCATTGGAACCATTGTTTTTGTTGTTGTTTTGTTCTTTTTTAGGGGTGGGGGTCCTCGTTTCTGGGGGCGCCATATCTAATTATAGTCTTATATAGGAAACCCTTCCATTATTGCTATCCTTTTCCTACTCCAATGTATACATTGGCAAAGCAAGTTCACAATTATCTTTACACTTTGTCGAATATTCAAAACATAAGATGAATGGGATCGCTACTGCTAGAGTCCATATAACTCGAGAAAATCATTAAGTCGTGGTTGATATAACCATTGAGTCCCTAAACCATTGAAGTATATGACATGCATGTATGAGCTCTAATAAAGGTTTCAAGGGCAATGTTTGCACATGTTTTCAAGTAGCAGATGGCACAGACCCTGAATAGCTTCACTTCTACACTATCATTGTAGGGTGCAGAGGTTAGTCTATTGGCCAATTAATACTTTGCGTCTCTCCTTGAAGAAAAATGGATGCTACTTGTACACACTGAGACCCCCGCTAAATTCAGTCCCCTATCCATGTCAGACTGAATGGCCCAATCTCACTCAAGCTCGATGGCCTACGAATTCAAAATCTTTCTGTGCAAAGTGTTCGTAGTGTAAATGATATACATAGAAGATTGGTTGCCATTGTCTTAATACTACGGGGGTTACTAAGAGATGCATGGAAAGTTACTATTCACCAACTCCTCCTCCATGGGAACGCTTCAGTACAGTGGCGCCCCCAGTGGATCAAACACCAACCAACTAACTGCATGGGGGTTCGCGGTTTGGTCGCCCCACCTGGTAGTTTGTTGGCGAAGTGAACAATGACAATGATGTCACAGACAACAGCTCTTAACATTTCACAATTAGTCTGGATAATGCATGGGCATGTTGTCTTGGTAACCCCTGAATAGGCTTGGGATGGGAACCTTGTGAGGCTGAGGAGGATGTATGAGGGAATGGTGGTGAATTCTGGTGTTCTCAATATTGTCCAAACTGTTTTAAACTACATGTACCTCCTCACCATATCCCCGACAGTCTACTCACACTCAGTGTGTGGTGGACAGGTGGCAGATCATGTACCTATTACCAAACACTTGATGTGTACAGTTTGCCATACACTCGTCATTAAACAAAAAAGAATGCAAATAGAAAAGATGCCCGGACAGAGAGGTGAACGTGATATTACTGTTAATTTATTGATGCCTGCACATATTTCTACTCTCATGTATACAGTTTACATATTTCTGCATACTGGTAAGATACATTATAAAGATTAAACCACCACACTTGAAATTACAAAAGAAAAGATGTCCTGACATAGAGGTGTACATAGTACTCCCAATAGTACTATTGCCATTGCCAATTTATTGATGCCTACGTATATTGTATATTTCTACCTTCATCTACACTCTATATAATTCTGAATACTGGTAAAATACATGAACAAGCATTAGACTACCCCCCCCCCCCAATCCCTAGTCTCGGACTGGCCCAGACTTGACTACCGTAAGTACAATCTGGGATAGAGCACATGAATATGCTGTAATGTTATTGTTTGGGGCTGGGGGTCAAGGTGAATACTGTTAGTAGCATAAAGTACATTTAGTAACTTGTGTTCTATTATATCCTCTTCTTTGAATTGATCACAGCTAACAAGCCTGGCCCATCTTAGTGTAGGGCCTGTCAGTCTACCACCCTACTCATGCATGGCAATCACTTGAAAGCGCTACCACTGAACCCAGCTGGCTCTACTGCATTGTAAAATGAACCAGGATTTCTCTCATTTTTAAAAAGATGAATGGGGTTACAGCGGTTTAGTAAGGAATGGTCCAGTGCTGCTCTATGAATTGGGAACTGGGGGATCGAGGATGGCCCCCAACCAATTCTGATACTGAGGCCATGGTACAAGCACCTGTCGCCACCTGGTATTATTCATCAACACTACACAAACTGTTGACGCTGCTAAGTGAGCAGCACCAAGTAGCCTGGGCACCCTGTCCAAGTGTGAAGAGTGACAGGCGCAAGGTGGCATGGGGAGGGTCTCAGCCTTTCACTGCAGCGACCCGAAGTGGACACTAGCTGAACCAGTGAGAGGCAACGAGAACCATCTCCAATGAAATTATTCAGCCAGGTTTTCTTGTTCACTTAAATATGATTTAAACTCTCGCTATACTCTCGCACTGTCAAAAGGTTGTTTGAGGATATCAGGGTGTAACCTTTGTGTATAACATACTCAAGCTGAGAGGGGAGGCATCCAGCATGACTGGCAAACTGTACCTAAACATCCAACCCCCCCCCTCCTTACCTGTCCCTACCTTCCAGTTACACTCATGACATGTTTGGACAGTAATTTCCAAATGATTTGGAAAGAAGGGAATTTCAGCAGAAAATATCGTACAATTCAGTACATTTTGTTCCATGCTTTCTTGGTTTCGACAGTCTACAGGAGACTCCACACAGGTGAAGTGAGTAGTTTTAGGCTGACCTTGCATCGGAAGTTTACAGGGAGGTTCTTCAAGTGTAATGTGTACCTAAACCAAGTTAAGGTTTTGATGCATTTTCACTGGTTTGTGTTGTTTACAGGGAGATCCTACAAATGCAGTTAGTTGTTTAGACTTACCTGGTTTGGGTAGTTTACAAGGGGGTTCCACAGGTGATGCTGTATTGTAGGAGTAGTTTGAGGACGTCATAGTGGGCGCGTCACAGGCACAGGAGGACGCCGTGACGTTGTTATCTCCCTCCTCCTTGCAGCACGCCGATAACGAAGCTGCAATAAGATACGAAATTATAATTGGTAACCCTTCAAAGGTAACATAGTGAATCAATCATTTCGACACCGAGACCGGTATGGTTGATTTGTTTAAGATTCGGGATTACTGATCTCTGACAATTCCCTCCATTTACCGTGGATTATTTGGATGCAACTGGTACCCGTCGTAGTAGCTTCTACAAGTGCACGTCTCGGCAGTCCCAGATTAAGTAATCAGGAGGGTCTTGCCAAAACGTAAACGAGCTCAGAATAGAGAAACGTGCAGAGAATTGTTTTGATAAAAGGTATTCTCGTCTTCCCATTTGATAAAACGTGCACGTTATCACCAGCAGACATGTGCTTTTCTCCATAGAGACACATTGCATATCCTTTGGAAAGACAATCAGAGCGTGCATGCCATCATGCACGTTTGTATGTACACGTTTTATGCTATAAAAGAGCCAATCTCGTTTTGTTTTTGGAAAGACCCTCCTGCACACCCACTGGTATCTTTGACCCCTATATCTGTTAGCCTTGTAAAGTCACTTTTGATCTATCTGAGGGATGCGACTGAATATTCGAAAAAGACATGGAAACATGTTTTCCCTCCAGTACTCATTCTATCCCCCTTCTCCCACAAGCCCAAATGTCACACTACTGACGAATTTTCATCGCTCGATCACGACTTCATACAAGCGCGGATGTGGAATACCATTGGCATTACAGAGTGGACCCGTGTCCGATGACCGGATCTGTTACGTGAGGACAGTGTATAAATGAGACTGCAATAACAGATACACAGCCTTTTATCAGGAACCATCCAAACTATCCGGACGTTGTGCGTGACGTAACACAAGATGGACACACGTCTAATGACGCACTATGCAACCAAGAGCAGGGTTATTGTTCATGACGTTGATTTTTGGAATTTGCATGGCAAAGGTAAATGTACCATAGATCCTCGGTCTCAACTACGCACATGTATGTACTATAGGGCATTAGCACATTAGGCTATGGAGGCCGCCATTAGACCCCGACTGCACTATGACTAACACCTTCAGCCCCCGTCTCCGCAGTAAATGCCAGGGATGCTTCCCATTGGTCAATAATACAATAGCCATGTGCCGTATAGGGGCATTAGCATATTAGGTTATGGAGGCCGCCATCTTGGTTAAGCCCCCGACTCCAGAGCAGGGCATTCTGGGTAAATTTCTTATCAGTCTCCAGAACAATGGTCAGTGATAAGACTGATAAGCTGCATCCTGCCCCTTATCTTTATCACCTAAAGTACCCCTCCATTGTTTCAGGTGTGAAGTAAGGTGATAACCCTGATAGTGAGACAATGGCCTGATTGGCTCACCTGTGGTATTCAGCAGAAATTCCAATGATCTATTGCTCTTTTATTTTATATATTTAATCTATTTCTACCATCTACTTAAAGCTGTTGATATGGAGAATCCATACATATACTTTATAGAAAAACCCCATGGATAGTAGTTAATTGGCAGGTTGTCAAACTAGACTACACCGGTAGTAGTAGTGCCAGAGGTGGGGAGCGGCCTTTGCATCAGGCGCACCGCACGTGCGTGCGGCCCGCACTTGGGAGCGGCGCAGGCCTTCCAAATTGGCACATGCTTTATAAGGCATTAATGAGTGTGACCTCTGACAGCGCATCTTGTAATCATATTGTTAGCTTGAGTAGTTGTGGCTATGAATTATAAACAAATAATAAACAAGGTATAAAGTACTCACGTTGAGACCGTAAATAGGTGAGGTGAGAGAGCAGTATTTCGCCGTTGTAGGGACTGGTGAGTCGGCTAAAGTCGTCCCTTGTTAACTGACACAGCTCCTTGCCGTCCATGTGCATTAACTTAGCAGGATCTACGTCGTGCAAACTGTACTCCTTCATGGCCCACGCCAACCACGTACGGACGTGCTCAGAACTCCACAGGATAGGGTCTGGAACAGGACAGAGGTGTATGTATACATCAGAACAGTTACACGATGTGCTGTTGTGCCCACTGATTTAAATCTATGCAACGCAGGATCTAAAAGAAATCACACGAGTGTTATTTTGCCAAATCACAGATAGACCCGTGGCCCAACGTCTTCAGTCTTATTCACACCTTCCGCTTGGTGATGCTCTTTCACCTGCCTATTCATGCACTTTTTATGGGGATAGATAGCTTTGGAAAAGCTTAGTTTGCACGGGCTGAATCTTCTGCATGGATTAATCCAGCAGCCCTCCATTCTGACACCAAACACTGCTCAAGAATTGGAAAAATTAGTTCCACCGATGATTTATTATTTCTAAAATAGAATGATATATGAAACACATCTTCCATTATCTTCATTCATATTTTCTATATCAATCAGTTGTGAAATTCACAATGAGCGCCGTTCTGGGCCAGAGTGAAAAGGCTGCATTTTCTTATGTTTTAATTTCTTTGAATCACCGTTGGTAATTCAATAACACAGAGAAGTCCATCCTACTCCCGAACAACATCAACCGCATTCCCATTAGCATTTAGATATGTCATGTAGATTCAGGTGTTTCCCCGTGTACAGTGACGGGAGGCCGGGTCTGGTCAAGGTCCCCGCGGCACCGTCAGACGTGAGGTCCCGGCTGTAGGTCCAGATCTAACGGTCTCCCCTCAGCCACCCGAGACAGGGCCTATACACAGGTTCTATGTTTCCCCCGGAAATGTCAATATTTCTATATCAGCAGTTTACATGTAGACGGCGAAGAGGCGCGGATTAGAGGGTACAAAAAGCCCCCGTTGGCCGGATCAACGAGGGAAGAGGACAAGGTGTGAAGCATTGAGTCGTGAAGGCAAAATACACGAGTCACCGAGAGGGTAACACCAGGGGTGACACTGAGATAACAAAACATAGAGGGTGTCTGTTGTGGCACACACAATCTGCTCTTGATGTTTTACAGCACTGGGGGCCATTTCTTAAACTACTACGACTGCATACAGCTACTACGACTTCACAACCTCAAAATTAGTGCCAGTGATCATAGGGAATGCAGGACGACTCCTCAGTACGATCACTCCTCATGTAGTAATCACATAGCATTTGGTAGGGCAGTCGTAGTGCTGCAGGCATTACATGGCCAATACTATTTGGCTGTAATGTCACTAAATTAAGGATTACCACTACGACTTGAAAGTGAGCAGTCGTAGCCTGTTAAGAAATGGCCTCCTGGAAAAGGGTGTGAAAATGTGAGAAGCCATCGAGAAAAGATGATTTCTTATTTAAGCTATTATAGTTATCATAGGCATAGTCCAATTATGCAAGCGGAATTATGCACAAATAGGCTTTTCCACTCGGGGGTATATCTCAAAAGAAAAGAAACACAATAAAATTTTAAGAAGAGAGAAAAAGAAAAAGAAAGAACTTAATTTCATACTGTGTTGAAAATACACATTGATCTACAAGAATATCCAGAGAATGAAAACGGAAAAGAATATCACCTGTCGCCTAATATAAAGAAAAGAGAAAAAATGTTATACTATCTCCATGGTGTAAAAAGATGGTCCTTATCCATTCACTGTCCCGTGCTTCAACCCCGCTTCAACCATACATCTCTACACTAGAGCACGATTAACTTAAAGGCGTGGTTGACATTTCCTGATATGAAGATAAAGACAAGCCTAATGTCATGTTATCATACAATCGTCTGGATGAAGGCTTGGATCTCTTACATTAATTCGTGCTGTAGATCTGGGTGCGCTTGGTCGTCTGCTTCCTTTCCGTCATCAAATGTCGTCTGTTTCCTGTGTGGCTGGTTGATCACAAGTCCCTTCCTGTGCGGCTGGTTGCTCACAACAAGTACCAGCATCCACCTCTTCCTGTGTGCTAACCCTGTCCCCGTGTGTTAGAGTCTAATTGCCACCGGGCACACTCCTGCCTCCGTCAACAAGTACCTCCAAGGGTGCACTGAGGTCAAGCAGGCGTTTCCTACAGGCGTCCGGCGTTTTGCCGCGCTTTTCGGGTTGGTTGTCGTCTGCCCCGGGCGGCACGTGCCGCGCACGCCGCCAACAGCCAATCAGAAGACGGGCTGCTTCTGGATGTGGGCCTGGTTCCCGTGGCCACGATCTGCCAGTCAGACCAGGAGCTTAATTAATGAATTACGGCCTGCTAGCCACGCAACAAAGGTCTGTCTGCTGACCAGGAGCGCGGAAGGGGAGGGGGCAGGGTGAGGGAGGAGGCGCCCCGCAGGTGATAGGACACAAAGGAAGGTGAGAGGGGTAAGGGGTTACAATGGACAAGGTACAACCCCTCTTGTCAACACCCCACACCTACTACACCTCACATGGGTCCCCCCACGACATCAATCCCTTCTCTCCTCTTTGCCTTTCAGATTCCATGCAGATCCGAATGTCTGTCACTCATTATGTGATACGGATCCAAGTGTCTGTCACTATCTTCTATTATGCATCCCAATTGCCTATCATTCTCTTATCTTATACAAATCCTATTGATTGTGACTCGTTAGCTGATGCAGGAAGCTAGTTGAAAAAGTTTGTTGAATGTTCTTGTTAGGTGAGTGAATTTTCAGCCAAGTTCCCTGAGTGCTAAGATATGGTGCAATTCTAAAATCTCTGCCATGTATTCTATCTGGCAAATTTTCTAGGGAAATAGTAAATTAGACATTCTATGATACATTTTGGAGATACCCTAAAATCAGTTTTATGAATTACACCTTTTCTGAAGAGAGAATTTGAGGGAATATTCTCAGGCATGCATGTCGATCTTGAAAGGAGGTTGAAACTTGATGCGAATTACAATTTTCACTCACTTAATGGATTTTAACTGTCTTCGACATTGTGAATTACCATCCATATCCAGATACAATGCAGTACATCGGACCACTCAATCCGACATGCCTATATCCCAGGGATTACATGAATACCTCGCATTTCAAGAAGTTTGGGTCACACATCAGTGACCTATACAGTACATATTTCCTCAAACTATAGAGTATTAACATAATTGTATTACAATGTGTTGAGCTGCACTGGGAAAAAGTCTTACTTGAGCTCATAATACATGCATGTACATTCTTCCAGATGAGACAGAAATATGGGCAACAAAAATACATGCAATGGATTAGAGCGTGACATTAAAGTTAAAAGTGTAGCGGTTGATTGAAGATCAGATTAGATTGATAAGACTATTGGGCAGACCTTTCTTGCTCATTGTCCATCTCATCACCTACTTTTAACTATTGTAGTGCACAAAAAGGCACTGTGTGACGTCATGACGTTCTCCCTACGTCACATTACGTCAGGTGACGTAGGGCGTGACATGAGGGCCGTTATAAGTCATGGTGTGATGAGTGGTCATAATTAGGTTAATTTCTGGTCTCCGTCACCTTGTGTACATAACTCGGAATGCTTCTGAATGCCAATAAGGGGTGTGTCGATAATCTTTGGCTATGTAGCGTGCAATCTGAAGGTCTCAACAAGGTTGTTGAGACGAGTTTATTGCTGTTGGGATTTGAGAAGAAACCACTTCCAAGAGATGCATCTAAATGAGCCTGTCTTGTCTACGATGTCACGTACATTAACGTGTCACACAATACGTTTTTTGTGTTATCAATGCGATGTCTATGACTGGTGGTACTTTTGTGGCACACACATTACTGTTGAATGGCTTTGAGCATCTTATCGATAACTAGAATTACCGCACATGTCAATCATAACAGTTTAAATGATGTAGTCTATTTCATTCTCGGACACAAACGCCGGTGGTCATACAGAAAGGATGGACACGTGTAATTGACAAGGGGCAGCCTTTGTGGATGAGAGCTGAAACCCGGCCCCCGCACTTACATCACAGAGGGTACGTCACCTGCGTTCTAAAAACGTGGAAAAAGAGTGCTTTTTCTCACACATCCTATGTCCTCTGATTTCAGAAAAAAGGGGTCTTTTTCTTCAATTAACTCTGTGGAATTCAAGAAAAGGGGTATTTTGGCAAAGAAGAGTCCATGCATTTCAAGAAAATGGGGCTTGTTTGATGGGTGCATGACCTTGGAGACACCTTCACTATCTAATTAGATATTCTGATACAATGAATAAATTAAGTTCTTTTTACTCCTTTGAGCATGAACCATAATAATATGGACATATAACATGTGTCAACTACAAATTCAGAAAGTTACCAAGGATGTCTGTGCTGATGGAGAAAGTAGAGGAAATAGGGGTGTTTTTGAAACCACAAAAGTCCACTGTTTTCACAAAAAAGGGGGGTTTTCAGGCCTAAAAATCAGTGGATTAGGGGCTGTTTTCCAAAATGGAGAACGCAGGTGACGTCCCCTTTGGATACTGAGTGCAGGGACTGGGAGCTGAAAGGTTTGGTCAACTGTTTATACTCTTTTTTTCTCCCCTATTCTATATAGTTATTATGGTCTTTGTTTTTTCCAATGATAAATAATCCATGCACATGTAAGTGTTTCTGTCTGTTATTGGTGGACCACAGAGGCTGTGCCTGAGTCTGTGTGTCTATAATGGTATGGGTGATATGAGGTCAGAAGGACAGGGTGGAAATACAAGAGGTGAGGGCGGCGTGTGGCGGAATGTGATAACGGACGTCACCCACACCGCACTCAGATGGTGAACTGTGATTAGTACAACATGTGCTCAGCCAAAATAAAGAAAAGAATGAATATATTCTGTGTGTGCTAAGATGATATGAAAGTCTGAAAAAAGGGGCTGGTGTTCTACCCTACACTGTAAAAAGGGAGCTTAGGTTTTAAACATGTCTAGGTCTATTTTGAAGTGCACAAAAAATAAGTAAGGGCCATTTTCCACCACCCGATATGAGTGCTCTATCGGCCGATAGCTGCCCCACACAACCACCTCGGCCGAGGGGGTTGCCACAGGGTTCAATGGTGGGGCATGGTATCTGTCGGCCGAAAATAGCATCTGCTATGGGTCTAGCGGCCGCTAGAGGGGCCATATCGGGTGGTGGAAAACGGCCCTTAGCCCTTTTTGTTATCACGATGAATCCTATTTTTCTCTGAGTATGGGGAATACATGCACATGGAGCCCACGAAGGAAATAGTCTACCTAGAAATATATCGCAGTGTATGGGGTACTTAGACATTGGTTTAAAGGTATCTCGTTTTGAGACACGTCTTATGAAGATTTGATAGCTGTTCGCCAAAGCTTTATTACATTTTGCTTCTCGGTGTTTTTGTACACTCCATTACCCCATGTAGCCTTTGTCACTGACGCTAGGTCTTTGGACAAATCACTTGCAACTTTATGGTCAACATTTAGTTTATTTCAATAATGCACAACTGGAAAGACATGGATTTTGCAAATGTTCTTCAAATATCAACTTAACATAAACGTTAATGAAACTCATTTTGAAGTTCCCTACTTGGGACCTAATCCAGGGTAACAATACATTATTTCAAACGAAAGTTCACGCTGCTTACACTATATATAAGTGTTGTCAGGCCATCTTGTATTGTGGGTGTATCCATTTTTTTGTACACTTTCGTGTAACTG